>CM068586.1:18023107-22823107 GCA_035048485.1 Pteria penguin | reverse complement strand
AAATTTGGACAAGTTTGATTTAGTCACTTTTGACGTAATTTGTATATATTTTATAACACACTGTTAATGGAATGGATATATTTGTCCATTCCAAGGTAGTATATATCTATATGTTCCTTTTTCTTTTTGAGACTTGCAGACTTTTTTTTTATTTATTTTTTTTAAACATATTTTTTTTAATTAACATAGCTATTTCTCTAACATTCCTCTGTTATCTTCAAAAATTATTCATGAACATTGGCGGTCATAAAATTCAGAATAATTATATATATTTGTAATTCTATGATGATAAATTAATCAAAGCTTGACAAAATAGTGTCATATACAGCTTTGTGAAGTAGACCTACAGATTATCAAAGATGGTATTGCTTAAACCATGCAATGAAATATATGATGGGAAAATTTACCAGCATCATAATTTGGTGAATATCATTATATTTAAGTAATATTAGTTCAATAGAATTTGCAAAGTCAAGAAGTTTGTGAGGGAAAAGAAGGAGGGGTGTTGAGAATAAATCAGAAACTCATCCCAGACATAGAATTCTACTTGAATCTTGATATGACACTGTCTTCTGAGAGCCATGTTTGTATAATGGCCTATACAAGGTCTAGTACCAGCTCTGCCATTCCTATTTTTGACAGTATATGTTCATGGTAATTATGTTGACTAAATAAATTGCATTGATAAGAACATTATGTCTCTTCTACCATATCAGATGAGTGTCATTCCTTTATTGCCAATTTTTATGTATGTAGAATCACTTTGGTAACACCAGTCAAATGATATGACCAATCTGTACAAATTCTTTTGCCCGTTGTCTTAAAGACCAAGTGGGCATATAGCGTTTGGGTTGTCCATCTGTCTTTCTGTCTGTCATTCTGTCTATTCCATCCCACTTTCAATAAAAGAGGTATAGCATTGTAAATGTAAGTGATAAGGCTTTCATATTTCATCTTTGTATTTCTTGTGGGAAGACCTTTCTTTTTATCAAGTTGCAAACCTCAGCTCTTAATTCGATATGAGATGAACGGTTCGTCTGCATGGCGGGCTTCAACAATTGATTTCCAGACCATAAGCCCAATATGTTAAATGCTATTGCAATGAAACATCATACACTTACTCACCATGAGTGGAGGATGTGCCATTATTGTTGCCGGAGTCAAAAGGTCGAAGGTCAAGGTCATAGGAACGGAGTATCCAAAACTGGTTTCCGTACCATAAGTCCAAATATGTTAAGTGCTATTGCAATGCGTACACTTACTCACCATGAGTGGAAGATGTGCCCTGTTGTTTCTGGGGTTCAAAGGTCAAAGGTCAAGGTCATAGGAATCAAAAATTAGTTTTCTGAACCATATGTTTAGTGCTATTACAATGAAACTTCATACAGTTACTCACCATGAGTGGAAGATGTGCCTTATTGTTTCTCGGGACAAAAGGTTAAAGGTCAAGGTCATAGGAGTGGGGTATCCAAATTGCTTTCTGGACCAGAAGTCGAAACTTCATACACTTACTCATCATGTGTGGAACATGTGCCCTTTTATTTCTGGGGTAAACAGGTCAAGGTCATAGGAATGGGGTATCAAAAACTGGTTTCCTATCGTAAGCCAGAATGACAATCGATACTGGTTTACTTTTGCAACCTTATGGACTATAGACTGAAAATTCATGTAAGTGTGCTGCAAGAAGGGCAGTCGGAACACCGTCACCATTTTTTACAAAAATAGACTCGGAAGCCCCACGACGCAGCGATATATACCAAATCGCTTCAATTCTTCGGCTTTTGTCGTAAGAGCACTTTGAGAAATGAGGCAAAAAAAAGTTCATAGGATTGTTTTTGTAATTTAGGATATGAGAAGTTCAGTATGAAATGTAATACCCGTTTGGAGAATATTATACAATCGTAATGGTAATTCAGTAATCGTAGCAAATTTCACATTTTTATTTTAAATGTTAGAGCATTGGAAACGAATCAGAGGAAATTTGAAGTGACATTTAACCAGTGCACGTGTGTAGACCCCGACATGAAAAATTCATACTAGTTCACCCATTCAGAGAGAAACAAATATAGACAAAAGCAGGCAATAAGCATAATTGCCTATTTTAGTGCAAACATGACAGGCATGTTGATCATGGCCATGTGTATTTACATAACAACTGGAAGTAGTCCCAATGGCTGACTATGTAGTACATACGAGTCGTATTTGCGTACGGAAATGAACGAGTTGTTACGATTGGCAGGTAGGGGACTCTAATCTGTCTTAAAACAGTGTACTGGTAGCAAGACATTATTCACTTTAAGGTACAAGTTTTGAAACTAGGCACATTGCAGCTGTGATGTAAATCTCTTCTTTTATAAAAATATTTGACCTTCTGACCGTGACCTTGGAATTTGACCTACATTTAGGAAAAACACCTTATGCCATAACTTTTGAATGCTAAGTGATAGAGCTTTAATATTTCACATGTGCATATCTTGTGGAAATACCTTTCTATTAATACAGAGAGTCTTTGATGTGGTGTCCTTGACCTTGGAGTTTGACATAATTTTAGGAGAAAAATAGTTTATGGTATAACTTTTGAAATACTTTAATATTTCACATGCGTATTCCTTGTGACAAGACCATTCCCTCGAAACCATAAGTTTTAATATCTTGAAAAGTGGCCTACTGGTATCGCGCTTGTCTCCTGATCGGGAGGCCGGAGTTCGAGTCTTGCTCTGGTCATGCCGGTGTCCTGTCTTTTGGATGAGACAGTGAAAACCGAGGCCTCGTCTCGTGGTATGCATGGCATGTTAAAGATCCCTCACTGCTTCAGGTGAGTCCATTGCAAAGGTCAAAATTTGTATGCAAATGCAGTCACCATATACGTGAAATATTCATGGTGTGACGCTAAACAAAAATCAGTCAATTAATCAATTTAATATCTTGACCTTTACTGTGACCTTTGGCCTACATTTCAAAAACTTTAACATTGGTTATAACTTTTGAATCAAAAGAGATAAGGCTTTCATATTTCACATGTGTATTCCTTGTGACAAGACCTTTCTGTTGAAAGAGATAGGATTTCATATTTCCTGTTTATATCTTTAACTCTTTGAGCCAAAGGCTTAAGTAAGCTATTGTCATAGAGCTTCTTAGATTGTCATTTCTGTCATCTGTTGTAGTAAACTTCTCACATTTTTGACTTCTTCTAAACTGCCCGATAGATTTTGATCAAATTTCGTATAATTGTAGTACTAGTGAGCAGTATGTGTTTTTAAGCTCACCTGAGCTTTCAGCTCAAGTAAGCTTTTCTGATCACCTATTGTTCATTGTCCACCTGTCTGTCTGTAAACTTTTAACATTTTTTACTTACTCTTCAGAACTACTCAAAGCATTTTGATTAAACTTGGTATACATGAGGTATTATAGGTCCTCTACCAAGTTTGTGTTCATTATGTTCAGATCCATCGAGAGGTTGCGCCACCATGGCTAATAATAGGTCTCAGAAAATCTTCTCCAGAACAACTGAATGGATATTAAAACTAATGGCATCTGAGTGATCTAGAAGGATGTATGTTTCAAGTCTGGTCTATAAATTGGAAAGTCTGTCAGTCTCTTCGCCCAATGTCAACAATTTGCATTAAGCTTGATTTCTTGTATATCATTCATGATATCTGCATCAAACTTGATAGGTTTGTAGACATTGACAAGTTCTTCTTGATTGATGCAAAATTTGGTGACCACTTATTATTATGTCACACTTCATTGAACACAGGCTGGATTTGCATTTAGTTTGATTTCTTGCATACTATGAATGATATGTATGATAAACTCGCTAGGTTTGTAGACACTGTCATGTTCTTCCTGACTGATGCAAAATTTGGCGATCTTAGCCTTGATGTCACACTTCAGTGAGGACAGACTGATTTTGCATTTATCTTGATTTCTTGCATGCTGTTAATGATAGCTGCTTACATGTTAACATATACTGCACTTTTTCTTGTGTATTTTAATGTATGGATGGATTGCTTTACAATCTGGTCATACTGTCTTTCACGGTTTTTTGTATTTTTATAAATGTACATGTAATTGTAAAGAAAAGGAATGCAAAAATAATTTCTTGGATTTTTTGCAGCTTTTTTAAGATAAAGGAAATGGGTTGATATATTTTAGCTTGTAATAATAAGCTTTGAAAGACTTTTTCAGAACTTTATATAAGATTTTGATGGAACCCAGTAGGTATTAAGTACTCAAAATCTTAAGTACTTAAGTACTTGACAATTGTTGCTGTATTCGGACAGCTCTGTCATGGTGTGGATCCAGGGTGGGGCAATATAGGTTCAACATGGTACATTCCTTTGACAGACTTCCTCAGACCAGCTGCATTGATCATCAAACCAAATGCGTCAGGGTGATCTAGAATGATGTGTTAGAAGTGTTTGTGATATTGGATCTATTTTGCAATCAAAACTTTAAAACTTTGTTGGTGTTTCTATGCCCTCAGATTGATAGATTGGGGGCACATTGGTTTTGGCCTATCTCAGATGTGTATTTCTTGTGACAAGGCTTTTTTGTTCACACCAGAATTTTTAACATTGTAACCTTGACCTTGGAGTTTGACCTACTTTTTGAAAAAAATCACATTAGCCATAATTTTCAAATGACAAAAGATAGGGCTTTCCTATTTCAACTGTGTATTTCTTATGACATTACTATTCTATCGACATAAAATGTTTTTACCTTGTGACATGACATTACCATTCTGTCAACACAAATTTTATTTTACCGTGTGATGTTGACCTTGGAGTTTGACCTACTTTTAAAAAAAATTTAACCTTGGCCATGATTTTTGAATAGCAAGTGAAAGGGCTTTGATATTTCATATGTATATTCCATATGACAAGGACTTGCAGCCTTGACCTATGGCCTTGACCTCAAAGATTGACTACTTTTAGGATTGCCCAGTAGTCACACTTTTTGTCAAATTAACAGATTACATTTTTTCTTTTAGTCCATATTGATGCTTTAGTTATTGTGAAGGTATTTATGTCAAGTGGTTTGTTTATAAGTCTATGCTTGTGATGTCAATAGAAAAATGAAGCTATTTCAAAAGAAACCAAGGTTGATGACCTTGTAATATTGACCATGGCCTCTTTGCTAAGAATAGCTGCTTTGGGCTGCTTTGTGGTAGTACAAAAACCCCCACAGGTGACATATGTGTTTTCTTCAACGTCCATTCTAGTCTAAATATTTTGACGCTGTCTGTGGGAATTATGTTTCATATACAGTGATTTCAACTGAAGATCATATAGAATCTAACAGCTTACCGGTAGAAATTATTACACTGCATCACATTCCCCTTTTCTTGATCTAATCCCAAGTTGTCATGGAATGCTTGATAAAATGCATACACCTACCTTTTAAAGCAACAGTTCAAATTCCCACTAATCACAGCAGGAAGTTCTCACCACAATGTTTTATTCAGAACATTCAGTTCTGTGTTGCATGATTACCCACTATGATTTCTGATGAAAAACAAGATTTGTCTAGTACTTATTCTTAACTGTTAGAAAAAAGTCTCAAATCCTTGGGATGGGGGTGGATGGCCTAAGGAGAGGGGCGATGGATGAGGAATGTTGAGCTCCTTATTGATGGCCATACTCATTACAGGTACAGAGGCTCATGATGATGATGGTTTACCTCACACACTGGAACATCTCATTTTTCTTGGCAGTGAACAGTACCCATATAAGGTTTATTTAACATATTCATTGCTTTATCCATTAAAGTAAAATATCTGCTAGATCAAAAGTAAACATTAAATTAAATTTTAAGATCTGAAATTGCTTCAAGTGATTCATTTAGATATTTGTATGGTGGAAAGTTTGAAACACTTGCAGTTCCTGGTTAACACATACAAAGTTTTTCTTCCACTTTGCTGTATTTGTAACTTTCAGGGTGTGCTGGACTTGCTTGCCAATCGATGCCTGGCCTCTGGTACAAATGCGTGGACTGATGTTGACCATACATGTTACACAATGACAACAGCAGGGAGTGAAGGATTCCTCAATCTTCTACCTATATACCTAGATCATATCCTATATCCCACATTAACGGTAAAACTTCTATACAGTTTCATTACCATTATGTTACAGTATACACATATAAAATGGTGCATGATCTGTAATTTGAATTGTAATAGACAATTTGTATAGGAAATGCAGTAAATGTATTTCATGATTTATAATGCTATGATAAACTGTCCTAACTAAGATTCTGGGTTGTTTGGTCTGTTTCAGTAAGAGAAGCATTAAACAACAATAAAATATTACTATAAGTATAAAAACAAAAAGACATAAGGCCAAACAAAACATAATCTCTTTCTTTCATGCCTTGTTATTAACCCTGTGAAAATATTTAAAGACTTTGTAGCAACGTAAAGAAATGAATAAATGGATTTCGTAAAATCTTGCATCATTCAGAATCAGTTTCAATCAGGCTTACTGTTTATAGTCCAATTTTATTTACTGGTCTTATCTTTTCAATCTTTTTGTGCTGATAAAATATAAACATGTAATTAGGCTCCAGCAAGTAATATTAATCTCTCATTTTGAAAAATAAATGGAGAAAAATGTAATAAATGTCAAACTATTTTATTCTGTAATTGGTTTGAAATAGAATAAAACTGTGAAATAGAACATTTTCTTACGTACCTATTCTATTTTAAGGAGGCAAAAAACAAGGTTTATATTTTATTTTGCTCTGTCTGAAATAATGTTACAGTATAATCACTTCTATAAAGAAGCATCTCTTAATGTTTGCAGGAATCTGGATACATCACTGAGGTACATCACATTAATGAGGAGGGAGAGGATGCTGGAGTAGTGTACTGTGAAATGCAGGGACGTGAAAATTCAGGAGAAAGTCGATGTTATTTAGCCATGTTAAGAGCAATGTATCCTGGGAAATGTGGCTATAAGTCAGAAACAGGAGGTGTCATGAAAAACCTTCGTGAGAGCACTTCACACAAGAAGGTGAGCTTGCATCTAATTCATTTAATTTGTACAGTGGACTCCACTTGATCTGTAAAAAATATGATAGAATTTATAATAAAATCCACAAATACTGTATATTTATCAGGGCCTGAATTTCTCATTCGCCAATGGCGAGTGAAAATGCCTCCGGGCAAGTGGTTTTCCTTATGAACTCGCCCGTTTGGCGAGTGAAAAAAAAAGAAAGAAACTATTAGGTTTGTAATGCAGTATTTTTTAAAATCTTGATCAATTTGGTGTTTGACTTATATAACCCATGATATTGAGAGCTCATTTTGACCATAATCGTGTTGGCCCATATTTACAAATGGCAGAGTTTTCAAGTCAGTCTATTGTAAGTCAGTCTACTGTAAATGCAGAAAGTGAGTCTACAAGTCAGTCTACTGATAATGTAGAGAGTGAGTCTTCAAGTCAGTCTACTGTAAATGTAGAAAGTGAGTCTTCATTTCAGTCTATTGTAAATTTAGAATATTAGACAAGTCAGTCTAATACTGATAAGGGAGTGAGTTGTCGAGTTGTCTCTTGTTCTTGTTGAATTTCAATGCAGTGAAGACAGTGATTCTGAAATGTCAGAGAGTGAAAATGATTCATGAAGTTGGACATTACCTAATTTGCATCATATTTGTTGGGTTACAAGTTTCAGGATTTATCATTGCTTTCTATGAAGAATCTGATATTTGAAATCTCATTTTTGCAAACTGCGGTCATATAAAATTCAAAGAAGGAAAGGGAGTCAATCATCATGGGATTTCTCAATGAATTTCAGAAGTTTTAAGACTCATTTACGCTCTTTGTTCTCAAAATTGATTCAGCAAAGTTGCATTACGGTTTATGATAAACACCAATTTTATCCCAAGGTCATCCTTTGAATGTTTCGGGGATTATCTTCATTAAGATCTTAGTGTGATGTCATGCCGATTTTGAGAATGTATTCCAAAGATCAGAACTAGACTATGAGATTGAATTTAATAGAACTAAATCAATTATTTGCACTTAAATTGTTGTTGAAGACATCTGTCACATTAAATAGTTGGTTTTATCAATTTTCTAATGCTTTATTGAAAAAAAACACTTTGAAATTTAGGGGCTCCTTGATTTTGTTACAGGCTCCTTGAACTTCAAATCTAGGAGCTCATATTTCTCCTTAAGAATTTCTCTGAATTTCAAGCCTTGTTAAAATGAAAATACAACTCTTGACATGAAATACTATCATAGTTTGCAACTTCACTTTACCTGAACCACTTAATTAATCTATATATATATATCAATACTTTTCACCATTTCAGTTTTTGTTAGTGAGAGATTTTCTGCTCTTCTCCCACTTTTGATATCGGCAGTTTGTTGGAGAGGTTCAAAGAGACTTTATTCATAAAAAGTTGGAATTTTCAGTGATACCAACAGTTATCAGTATGTACAAGCCTCTTGCGACAAATAACAATTTGCACAGTGAACTTATAAATACTTTATAATCCAATAAATGAAAATTTAACTTACTCAATGATAGCAGTATCTTTGCCAAATAAGATCTACACGTATAACCTCTGCTGGCTGCTGTTTTATCTGAAAACACGGCAAGATTCTCCATTTTGCTATTTGTGTATACAGTATGATGTCAGATCTTGCAGAGAGTGACTTTGCATTTGTGATGCGATGGAGGGATCTTCCTCTTCTTTCCTTTGTTTGCGTCATGAATGCAAAGTCGCGTTCTACAAGACGTCCTACTTACATACATCCCAATACCAGCTGGTATTGCTGAAAATGCCACCTTTTTATGAACAAAGTCTCTCTGACCCTCTCCCACAAACTGCCAATATCAAAAGTGGGAGAAGGGCAGAAAATCTGGGACTAAAGTTTTGTATACTTGTTCCAAAATAGACTAAGTGAAACATTTATCTAAAGCCTACTTACAAGGTGCAATTAAAGCAAGTCATTCAGAAGCGTTACGGAATGGGGAAATTTTTAAGGAGTCGGAAGGATTCAATACATGTTTTTCTAATTAAACATGATGTAAGGGGCCTTATGCCAGACATGCTATTTTTTGTTGGGATTTTCATTATGACATTATTGTCAGCATAGTGACATAAGGGTAGAATTACACAAATTTTTACGGCAAATTCTTGCATGTCTAACATGGAATGAAATGTAAGGTCAATGCAAAACAGGTCTATTACAATATAAAGGAATGGATTGTCTAACCTTCAGCAGTATATTGTCTTTCTTATTTTTATAAACATTTTCTTGTCTATTTCAGTTGTATATGAATGGATTAAGAATTGTATTTTGGATTTTTTGATTGTCCATTGTCAGGAGGTCTGCAAAGGAACCTCATTTGAGTTTCATTTAAGGATCCATTTTTGATGTAAATGTTTCTTAATGTCCAACATTATGATGTAAAACTCCCTGGTGAAAAGTATAAGATATACAGATACTATGTAACATGGCATAAACATCTTATAACAATTTTTAAAAGGAAAACATGAAATTAAAAACAAAACAAAAAAACTTAAAACGAGAATCTGACTGCAATCATTAGTCTTTGAATCCTAATGAAGGCACATCAACCTTTCATTCCAATTTCTTTCCATTCCAAGGTCTGAAGTCAGAAAGTAAGAATATTGCTGTATTAGATACTAGTATTATGAAGGTTGGGATTGTTATGTTAATGGTACGTAACCTTCAACTTATAGGTTTGTGATTACCATAGGGACTTTTATCGACCAGAGAATCTTTATTTAATCATTACTGGTCAAGTGGAACCAGAAGATGTATTCAAGGCAATACAACCAATCAATGAGAAAATCATTTCAAAGGTAAAGATTTGATAATAATGACCTGATCTAATTTCCAATGTCTCTCAAATATTAAATTTTTCAAAATAATTGAAACAACTGATTTAATTGAAATGAACTTTTCATTTGTACAGAATGTTTATAAGTGTCAATATTTTGAAAATAAACTTAAGCCCAGCAATGCATCAATTCTTCCAGTTCAGGATTGCTTTTGTTTTGATAATTACTTTCTATTTTTTTTTAACTTAAGATATAATAAATTTCTTTGGTCTTTTAGGGAAGTTTAGGCAGCTTTAGTCGACCATGGCAAAGTGAAGTACCACCATTACCGACAACTGTGGAACAAATTGTGCAATATCCCGCTGATGGAGAAAAGAGTGGCATGGTGTACATTGCATGGAGAGGCCCTGCAGCAAAAGTGAGTCATGCTATTACATAAAACTGAAAACTGTTGTATCTGTGTAGTATTTCTTAGGAAAAAACTTGAGTGAATGCTTAAAACAGGGAATATGCTCAACACATGTAGCCAGTTTAAGTAATTCATGTGCATAATTAATATCAACACTTTATTTCAGTGGTGCAAATGAGTTTTTGTAGTTTACATTCAATATCTTTTCAAGATGACTACCATTTTTATAAAATGCCTGTGTTCAAGATGTCTTAATGGTTTTGTATTTGATGTATATTTATACCTATTACCAGGATCTGTATGAGGTGTCAGCTGTTCATGTATTGCTAGATTATCTGAGAGATTCTGCTATTTCTCCACTTCAAAAGACTTTTGTTGAAACAGAGGATCCATATTGCAGTCAGGTTTGTAAATAGGGTCAGTTAAATAAGTGTTCGCTTTGCTTATACAGTTGAAACTCGCTATGCTGAAGTTGACTGGTCCAGAGCAAATATTTCGACTTACCCAGAATTCAAGATAAACATCAGCTGTTTATGTAACCATTTTGGATCATTCTTTTTAACATATGAATATACCTGCATTGTTTTACCTGTTATTCTATATTTTTTATCCGTCAACTTAATGACATGCCGATAAATGAAAAAAAAATTATTTTCAGCTCTTTATATTTTTGATTTATTCAAGAATTTAAAAGCTGTGAAAACGATACTGGCCTATTATCTGCCCTAAATGAAGATATTTTTAATAGTGAGATTTGTATATTTTAAAATCCAATTATCAAATCATCGTCGATCAAGGTGAAATGGTTTCACAATCAAACAATCAGGCATTACCGTACATCCTGCTTGGATAATTAGTTGTTCGCATTTCTTCTACCTTTACTTCTGTGATAATCAATTTATCTTGTATAAACATTGACACTTCAAGATAACAAGTGTAAAATGTATAGAAAATGGAGTTTTGGGACTGTAAAATGCCTTTGACATAAGCGGAATTTCAACTTGCCCGACTTCAACTTAACCGAAGTAAAATTGTATAGAGATTAAAGAAAACAGCACAGGACTTGAACTTGACTTTGAGGTAAACGGATTTTGACTTAGTGAGAGTCAGCTGTATGTAAAATACCGAATATGGACTTCTTTTTCTTTTGTCAGGAAATTTTTTCATGTTTGGCTTGTGAAAGGTGTTAGAAAAGTTGGTACTTTAACTTGGTGCAATTTAAGACCAAGGCACTAAAATAATAAGTGTTATTAACCACAATTTTGTGGTTTAAAACTACTGTTCTCTTCAACCTTTTGTCATCCGTACCCACCGCCAGAAAAACTGATTATCACTACTCAAAAAACAAATGCCTTCCTATTTAATTTCCCTTTTATACTTCAAACTGGCATATGGCCATCAATCACCAAGAACAAAAAGTTTAACTACATTTTATGTACACAACCCTGTAGCCAAAAGGTAATGATCAATGAAAGTTGTATAGAAATAAATTCATAGGTATCAATAATAAGTTTCCTAAACTGAAAATTTAAAACTTTGGTTATATTAGAACAAAATCTATAATGATGTTCTTACAAATGTTTCGAAGTTAGGCCATTATAAAAAAATTCCTAGATTCTCATCCTGCTTGTTGAAAATTATATGGCTGAATGGAAATATCCATGTCTTGTCCGTTTCTGCTATAGATATGTGAGACTTTGTTTATATTTGTTGAATTTGTGATTTTGTGTTATTGCCATATTGACAGGAAGTTAAATACAACTATGAAAGCTTAACAATGTTATTAGTGTTTGCCAGGTCAATTTTAGATATCCAATGTCTAATTCTATTTTAGAGTAAAATATAGAATACCCCCCCCCCCATATTTATTGGAAAGTTGGATGAAAATCTAGGAATTTATTTATTATGACCTTAATTATACTTTCAGGTGAATGCGGACGTTCTTGAGAATTCTGATACCAGTATCTATTTTGTTTTCAAAAGTGTCCTCAAGGAAAAACTTCAGTCAATTCACTCAAAGTAAGAACAGATTTCATTTATCGTATTTTCATTTCATTTTACCATCCAAAGTAAGCTAGCACTTGCAGTGGATTCATTGACACCTAACTCATATGTTGCATTTGACAGACTTATTTGAAGATATTTCAGGAATCTGTTATAGGTTGTACATATGTTTCCAGATTATTATAAGGAGTATGCATATTGATTGTGTATTTTGGAAGCTGCATATGATTAACATTTTAAGTTTCAGTATATCTGGCTGTGAAAATTTGTAAACAGATAGTACAAGTGATCAAGGCTTCACTTACATATTTGATGCAACTTCAGTACACTTTAATCAGAACTTTGGAATTGAATTTGATTTAACAAGATATTTAATTGATTTATGTATTAGTAAATGAGAATGAACTAAATACAATATCCTTATACTTGTTTTTCTCCAATACTGTAAATCACATATCTGGTCTTTTCATTACACAGAGTTATTCCCATTTGGGACGGTATCTGACATAAAGAAAATTGTTATGCCACCAAATTCTATGGAAACCAGTCTAATACTCAGGGAAATGATAGTCAAAATATGATGTTTATGAGGAAATGTGTGTCACGTCTCTTACCATCCCAAATGGGAAATAACTCTGTTTAAAGAAAGAATCAATATTTTAAGTGAATTTTTTTTAAAGATTATGTCTCTTTGGATGTATTTTCAAGAAAGTTTTGGAAAGATCCCTCATACATGTTTTAGTTAAATAGACAAAACAATTGTAGGAGGACTTTATTTTAGTGTGGAATTATACAGACCAAATTGCAGGAAAAAAAAGTCCTTACAAATAAAAAGTGTTTCACCACATTGAATGAATAGTATAGTTAGAATACCTGCATTAGAAAGTGAATTCCACCACAAGAAAATTGCATTTCATTGTAGTGAGGGACAATTTACCATAAAAAGCAATGATTGATTGTTTGCTTTGTAGACTGAATGAAGTTCTCTGTGCAACATGTGAGACTGAACTTGATATGAAGAGAATGGGGAGTATCATACATCGTAAAGTTCTTGAGAGTCTCAATGGGGTGAGTTTTAGTAATACACTACGGAGATTGCGGATTGTCCAATTCTCTGCATATTGCGGTGGACTATTTTGACGCAGATGATCGTATTCACATCACAGAAAATCACTGCACACCATTCACCACCACGCTGGTCAATTGTGGTGATTCACTGCAACATTGCGGTTGATTGCGGCTATACATTGTATAACTATTAAACATACATTTAAGCATTTTAAAACCTTGTCTAATGATCGAGGTGTAACACAGGCGGTTTTGCCTGAGGACTTTGTTTTGCACCATTTTTTCCAAATTAAATGCATCATCAATTATCTAAGTGTGAGAGTCATTCTGAATTGTTTCAAAAATGATAAATTAAGTATGGGAAAAATATAGATGAGAATACATGCATCAAAATTAAGTGGTGAACGTTTATAGTAACATTTACATAAACATTTTTTTTTCAAAATGAATTACCAAACTATTAAACGTGCATTAATTAGAAAGGAATTCCAACTGTAGTTGAAAGCCTAAACTAAAATCTGGAAGCTTAATCCAATAAATGAATTAGTCTTTACTTTGATTTGACACTCATCATGAGTCATTCTCAAAATTTGATGAAAGGGTATGTCCATTGTATATGGTAAAATAAAGAGACTGTACAGCAGACAGGCACTGTTATTATAAAAGTGAAATAATCAGAGACTGTACAGCAGGTGGGTGCTGCTACTATAAAAGTGAAATAATCTATGACTTTTGACAATAAATAAGCACTGCAAAATGCATTACAAGTACATTTTTCTGTAGTGTATAATGCATTACAAAATGCATTGCAAAATGCTTTATAGGTACATTTTTCTGTATAATGTAGTGTTTCTACCATATTATAATATTGCCTTTTTTCCTTTGAGGAATGGATTCACTTTTCTATGATTGTTTTTGTCACAGGTTGAGGATCAGCCCCATGACACCATAGCATTCAATGTCATTGGAGATGTATTATTTGGAAATGTGAAGGAAGATGTAAGTCACACTACTGGCTTTTGTGTCTAGTTTTAATATGATTTGTTAGATCTCAGGTATTTTTGAGAGACAGACTATAATAAAGATGATTTAAGAACTGAAATACTTTGAATCTTAATTAATCGAGACTAAAGTTACACTATAGGTAAGGTAGTGGAACTCAAGGTAAAATGAATTCCAAAATATCGAAATAAACTGACATTGGAAAAAATAAATATCATTATATGCACATAGAATAACAAAGCAAAAAACAATCCTTATGCAATTACTGTAAAACAAAAAGTATATTGCTGAAACACCATCTAATCAAGAAAAATCACCCATGATAGTTGGTTATTGGTAAAGTACAAATTCTGTTGAAATTGAATCGTCCACATCAAGCTTCTACATGTAAATTCAAGAGTGTGGTGTCCAAGGCCCATTTAGAACTGCTTTCATTCCTCAGTATATGGACTGAGATCTGTTTATGTCTTATTATCAACATGAATTGATTTTCCTTGTAACAGTTAGAAGGAAGAGTTAATAATATATCAGCATACAAGCAGATGAAGAATGAAAGTGAAGAGTACTGGAGAGGCATTTTAAAGAAATACCTCATAGATAAACACCGTGTTGTTGTGAGTACATGGAATATTGTATATACCTAGCTTTTTACTTCAGTAGAAAAAATGTGTATCATATGAACAATGCATTAGCATGTTGGTTTCTTGTAATTGCATTATACCTCATTACCCTAATATATTTTTTAATTCAGATGCATGCAGTATTGATTTTCATCACACTTTTTGTACAAACAGAACATTGATTAGGACTAAATTGTGCCAAGAGATTATTTATTCAGGCTTTTAGAATGCTGTGTTGCTAGGTTTTAAGATCACCATAACTTTCATACTTTCTAAGGTCATTCTGTGTCATATAGCATTTAGCACATCTATCGATCTCTCCAGATATCCCTTTATTAAGTTTGGGGAGCCTCTAGAAATTCTTTCAAGGGTTTTGCGTTTCACAATTGGTTCTTTTTAAACCTGATATTTATGCAGTTTTAGATTAAGCGTGTTGTATATGTTTATTTTCTCTTCTATGGTTTTCTATCAGCTTTACATTTTATTATCTGTATCAATTTGTTTTCATTATTCAGATAGTTGGAGATCCTAGCAAGCCACTGATGGAGAGCATGGGAAAGGAAGAAAAAGATAGAATAGCAAAACAAAGAGAGGAGTTAGGAGAAGATGGTCTAGAGGAAAAAGGAGACATTCTGGAAAAAGCCACAGACGAAAATGAGGTAAAATTATGCTTATCACATCACCAGATTTACTTATAGATTCAGTACTGCACTTCATTTGCTTTTGAGTTAATGCACAAAACAACAGAACAAAGACAAGGAAAAATAATTTTATACTTCATATACAAAAAAACTACACACATCAAATGCTGTTGTTTATTTCGAAGGACAGTAGCACTAGCTACTTTCATATTTAATATTGTGTTGACAGGTAGAAGCTCCAGAGTTCCTTTTGACTTGTGTAGATATACCTGATGTATCTAGGATCCATTTCCATCCTATCTTCTCTACATCCAACCTGAATAAAGTGACGGCAAACAAGAATGAAAAATTTCCACTATCTGATATTCCATTTAGATTCCAGCTGGATGACCTAAACACCAATTTTGTACAGGTAAATAAAGATATGTTCAATTTCAAATGTGTTCAAAAGCTAGGCCATTTATAGGTAAGTTTGAATGAGATTTATATTTATATATTCCCTGACAGAAAAAGAGGGGAAATGTTGTTTACATTTTATGCTTTATTTATAGGTTATTGACTGAATACAACGAAATATGACCACCCTCGGTCTTTGAGCGGATGCGGCCCTCGCAAGCTCGGGCTGCTTTACCACTCAAAGACCTCGGGCGGTCATATTTCGTCGCATTCAGTCAATAATCTTTTTATTACATATTTAAGCGTCCATCTACATTTAATTCTATAAATCGAAGTATTTTCGTTAATAGTACTGTCCGCCATGTTTGTTTGCGTACGGTATGACGTCAAAAATAAGTATGACGTCACATAGCTGGAAATAGTCCCCGGGCTGATATGAAGTTTGCTTGGCATTTATGGCCCTATATCAGTCCGGAAACTTTCTATATAAACTATTGGTATAATTTTCAAAATATGTAATAATGTATATTTTTTTTTTCCCCCATACTTTATTTTTCATCCCATATCACACAATACAATATTTATATGATATAGAAGTGAAAAAACTCTATTCAAAATCAATACAAAATAAGCATTCTATAATTATTATGATATGTATTATACATTCTGATCATTAGAAAATTGAGTAACTAAATGGAAAGCATCTAGAAAAAAATTATTTTCGAATTAACATATGCCCTGTCAAAAGAGTAATATATTACACTCCTTGTTTTTACTAGAATCAGACTATATTAATGATGTATAATGAAGGAAGGAACAATCTCATTTAAAAATTTTTTTTTTTCATGATATAATATTTGAAATACAAAATGATTAGAAGATATTTATCCAGTCACTCCACTCTCTATTAAAGCAAATAAGTTTGTCATTTTTTGCTGCTATAAATTTTTCACTTACTATATGGTTCATTAAATCTACTCTTAAGGCATTAATGTTTAAAATTCTTTCTTGTATTTTACATTTAAAAATGTAAAATCTTGTGATTAGTAGGATTAAATTTTTAGGAGTTTTACTTTGTTTAAAATCTTTACCAAATAAAGCAGTTTTCATGTTTATCTCCAATAAGATATTGGTGTTGTCATATATATATTTGATTACTTCATCCCAAAATTCAGAAACTACAGGACAAAAATAAAAAAGATGGCTAATAGTTTCAGGAGATGCTTTGCAAAAATGACATTCTTCATTATCATTGATTCCCAATTTTTTTAAGTATACGTTTGTACCTAATATTCTGTGATTGTATATTTTTTAATGACTTCACTGTAATTACTACATGTGTATCAGAAATCTTGGATTGATTAAAAAAAAAAAAAACAAAAACAAAAACAGAAGCACAATGTAATACAAAACAATGATGGCTGACAATGTAAAAATTTGTTTGCTAATAAATACATGTATTTACATCCCTACTTCATTTCCTTTAAATGAAGGTACCAATGAAAATGCACAACAATTTTCAATAATGGCAATCAATAATAGCAAGATGGTATCACATGACTCTTAGGTACATATAGTAATCTTCCACCTGGGATGAAGTTAAAAAAAATTTGATGTAAAAATTGAATTTTTAAGCGTCCCATATATATTTCATATTCCTTTTTTTTTCAACACATCTGTTTGCATAGAGAACTGAATTGAAGAATTTGACTTATTCATTGTCTTCAAAAGAGAACTACTTATAAGACCTTCAGCAAGGTAATGCTGTTCCATCATCATAACTACCCCCTCGTTTTACATTTTATAAATAAACATTGAGGGATCCATTGAAGTACTAAATAGGGAAAATGTCCACTATATATAAATATAATGATTGTTAAGTGTATATCTTGATATGTGAATGTAAAGACTAGAGATGTAACATTCCAACTTCTCACAAAATGATACATATCATGATATATGCAGAAATATGTATGCATCTTAAGACAAGTGAAGAAATCTGTTGAACACTTTATTGCTTCAATTTCTTGAAGAATCTATCAATAGTTATTTAGAGAAGAAAAATGACAAAATATAGAAATAATAATTTAGGCAAGAAATGAGTTACAAATAAATACCAGGACATGAGACCTCATTTCTGTATGCCTGCATTAAAATGAGTGTATATTATGCTATACTACTGTTGTCTATCAATATTTTCCCCAGTTTTCATCCTTAACAATGACAGATACAAATGTTATTGTAGTGTTATATGGACGGGTCTGACTTGAAGCTGTGCACCTGGGTATTGAACTATGGTCTGACCCCTGGGGTTGGGAAAAATACTGGTAGACAGGGTCAAAATAACTTGTCTTCGCTTCTTCTTCTCAGCCAAGATAGATGCAGATGATTTGATGGTTGATTATATGAAAGGGTCTGACAAAGTTGTGCATATGAGTTTTAACCTGGAGTCTTGCTCATAGGGTAGGGAAAAATAGGCAGGGTAAAAATATTTTTCTGCTAACTTAGACAGATGTGAATTATTTCATAGTGATATATGAAAGGTCTGACCTGAGTTTCAAATTTTGGATCTGGCCCCTGGGTTACAAAAAATCAATTAGGTAAAAAAGTTGTCTGTGCTTTTTCTCTTTATCAGTAAAGGGTAGACACTTTTAGCAGATGATATATATGAAAAGGTCTGACTAAGTTATGCATCTGGGTTTAAAGTTTGGTCTGGCCCCTTTTGTAGGGAATCATATCAACATGCAAGCATATCATACACCGGTTTAGCAGTGCCCTGTCTGTAACATCTGATCCTAATGAAAGAACACTAATCTGGCACTAGAGGGGCTTGTACCTGGACCCAGTCTTTGACCAAGACTACCTGTATAGTTTGGCAGTATAAACATCCCCATGATTTGTCTACTCACTTCAGTTGTTGTGACCTTCCCACAGAGAATCTGTATAGTTTGACAGTATAAGCATCCCCCATGATGTGTTTACTCACTTCAGTTGTTGTGACCTTCCCACAGGGAATCTGTATAGTTTGACAGTGTAAGCATCCACCAATGATGTATTTACAGAGTTTAGATGTATATTACACTCTATTATGATTTTCTTTTGTGTCCTAGATGAATGCCTTGTTGGATTCCAGTGCAGTGCCTCAAGATCTCAAATACTATCTCCCCTTGCTTACAGAAGTAATCTTTGAAACATCAATGATGAAGAATGGAGGTAAGTAACACTCTGTATTGTATTACAACTGACTCTTCTGATTCATACACAGGTAATTTTTAATTTTCTGATAAGCTGAAGATTAAAGTTTCAATATGATTGTATTAAAGTACCATTAAATGTTTATGTCAGCCTATAGATTACTTAAACTTTCCCTTTTTGTGTCTTGCTTTTGACCTTAAGGTCAAGGTCAAAGGAAAAGGTACTCTGAGATTCTTCACACCAAAACCCAATTTCTGTGTCTTTGTGTGGAATTGGTTCAGAAGGATGTCGTTCATAAGAACTTAGATTTTTTTAAACTTTTGTCTGGAGTTACCATTCAACAGCTACTGACAGCCATCAAGTGCTTGTTCAGCAAACATTGTAACCTATATTTCACTACCTACTTGAATAAGTCTGTAAGCTTATAGAGATAAGTTCTGTAACATCCATGGCCAGCCAAGTTATGTACAATCTCAACAGAATTAATACTTTCCAATTTTGGGGTAAATATGCATTTGACCTAAATAAAGGGTATAAATGTATAAATATATAAGCTTGCATGAAGACATTTTTAAAAACTGCATTGAAATGTGAATCCATTTTCAGTTTTTACAGCTGGTCAGCTAGTGACATCATATGGTACAAAAAGGATGCATTTGAATTCACAGATTAAGAAGTGAGAATGATATGTCTGCACTCCTGTTGATATTTCCAATTATGTTCATTTTTTCAGCAGTGTTGTTAACATTACAGATTTGGGGTTACTGTAAAATTAGTATGTTCATGGGGACCCGTTTCATTTTCATAAGAATATCCCCCAAAATACATGACAAGAAGTGGAAGTTTATCTGGTATTGTATAGTAGCAGTACAGACAGTCAAATGCAATAACAAGTAAGGATTCTCTGTGTATTGAACTAAATGGTAAACTGTGATTTTCTTTCAGTTTTACTGTCGTATGAGGAAGTGATTCAGATGTTACAGGCAGATACCTTATTCACATGGTCAAACATTGGTATAGGAGGGGGACAGTTTAGTTGTGGAGAATATGCACAGATTGTTAACATTGCAATTAAGGTGAAAAACTCAAGTATAAAGATGAAAGCTGGCAAATTTATTGATACTCCTTTCTGTATATACATGTAGTTCTTCAAATCTTGATTTAAAATCACATATTAATGAAAGTTTTAGTACCCAACTGGCTTGTTGGAAGGGACTTAAGGATTCCTTATCTGTATTTCTGTCTATCTGTTTGTCCATTCTACTGTCCGTCTATCCATCTGTAAATCTATCTGTCCATCAGTCATTCCATTACAAAACAGTTTCTTGATGATAACTAAACTCGTACAACTGATTAAAACTAAATGTGTACATATCCTTACTCATGAAGAAAGAATGATGCATATTGATTTGTAGGTCAAAAGTCAAAGAAATTATTTGCATTCAAACTCTAAAAAGGTATTTACAGAAAATTTCTTTTGCCCTTTCATGATGTACAAATTTCAATTTTCAAGACATTTTCCCTGTGATAGTATTGAATATGGTATGTAATTTTGTAATGCTTAGATTCAGATCAAAATCAAGTTTTGTCACCATTGACCTACTTTGGCAGATTTGAAGTCCTGTCCACATAACCTCTTGCTGGGATTGGTAGGGGGCATGTATTGCTTTTTCAGTTCTCTCATAATGCTTGTTTCTTGCCATTGGCTTGTTCATGGTCTTTGGGCTTCCTTGTTGTCCTTTGGATGAGACATTATTGATGTATTATGCACAACGTATTCTGATGTGTCCATTGTACTGACAGAAATCATGAGACCATGCACTACACAGATGCCTACCCAATAGAGGAAATGATGGTGGTGTGACTTATAACAGTAAACCATCAAACAAAATGTTTCTGTTCATATATTGTGTCATATAAAGCTAGAAATATGAGTTATAGTGAAGTGAGTCACCTACTTTATAATTTAGTAAAGTGAGTCACCTACACTATAAGTTAGTAAAGTGAGTCACCTACACTATAAGTTAGTAAAGTGAGTCACCTACACTTTAAGTTAGTAAAGTGTGTCACCTACACTATAAGTTAGTAAAGTGAGTCACCTACACAATAAGTTAGTATAGTGAGTCACCTACACTATAAGTTAATAAAGTGAGTCACCTACACTATAAGTTAGTAAAGTGAGTCACCTACACAATAAGTTAGTAAAGTGAGTCACCTACACTATAAGTTAGTAAAGTGAGTCACCTACACTATAAGTTAGTATAGTGAGTCACCTACACTATAAGTTAGTAAAGTGAGTCACCTACACAATAAGTTATTATAGTGAGTCACCTACACTATAATTTAGTAAAGTGAGTCACCTACACTATAAGTTAGTAAAGTGAGTCACCTACACAATAAGTTAGTAAAGTGAGTCACCTACCCTATAAGTTAGTAAAGTGAGTCACCTACACAATAAGTTAGTATAGTGAGTCACCTACACTATAAGTTAGTAAAGTGAGTCACCTACACTATAAGTTAGTAAAGTGAGTCACCTAAGCTACCCTATAAGTTAGTAAAGTGAGTAACCTACACTTTAAGTTAGTAAAGTGAGTCACCTACACTATAAGTTAGTAAAGTGAGTCACCTACCCTATAAGTTAGTAAAGTGAGTCACCTACACTATAAGTTAGTAAAGTGAGTCACCTACACTATAAGTTTGTAAAGTGAGTCACCTACCCTATAAGTTAGTAAAGTGAGTCACCTACACTATAAGTTGATTGGAATTAAGTTGTTTCAAAGCATGAAGTTGCTTTTGCATCAGGTTCTCAATTAACAGCTCAGGGTATGTAATTTTGATAACTATTGTTTTTATTGTCAATAGGTAGAACAAGAAAAGTATGAAACCGGTGTAGAGATCTTAAAGGACATTTTGTACAATACCAAGTTTTCAGCAGAGAGGTTGAAAATTGTGGCCCAACGGATGTGTAATGATGTAGATTCGGCCAAGAAAAAGGGCATGAAGGTGGTGAGGACAGTGCTGAGAGAAATGCTTTATGTTAAAGGTAAAGAGTTCCCGTGCATCACCAGAAGAATATGAATACACTATGAGTAAAGCAATTACTTACCCCAAAATGAATTCCAGTGCATGACACATGTGTTATACAAGGTGTATCACATGTGTGCATCATAGTAGGTACATTTTGGAATTCAGTTTTATGCTTAAACTTACTTTTGCCTCTTACCTCCCAAGCTTCGAGGTGTGCACATTTAAGGTCAACCACAGTAAATATGGTAGAGTGATTCCACCAGGTAACACAGGTTATAGACCACTTGCCGATCTTGATAATGGCAGTCTTTTTGTCCGATCTAACATCTTTTGGCGTTGTTTTTAGTTGTGACGTTACAGAGAATTTATGTCACGTATTATGACGTCACTGTGAAAAACAACGCCAAAAGGTGTTAGCTCGGACAAAAAGACAGCCATTAACAAGATCGGCAAGTGGTCTATTGCAATGTAGTGAAATAATCTTTGGTGTTAATCAATTCAGGACTTGAAATGCGTAATTTGTGACTTGATGTAGTACATAATATATCATACCCCATCTTTTGCATTCTAATTAAAATCTAATAAAAAGTTAGAAAAGAAAGCCATTCATTCGAATCTGCAAATGCTGCTTTTAAACAGATTACAACCTTGCCAAATCTATGAACATGTTAAATGCATGTCCAAAATGTAGGACATTTAATTGTAATTAACCAGTATTATAAGAGAAAAGCTTTGAGATGATGATATCTCATTTCTAGCCTCATGGCAGGTCGAAAGTTGAGTCATACCATTAAACCTTTAAATACAAAAATGAATATTAGTATATTGATATGCTCATCAATTATAAATGTAGAAAATTACTACTTGATTTTATAAAAGAGCATTTAAGGATCACTAATATTTTACAGAGAGCAATGTTATTGTGAGTAGTATGCTACGACAGGAAAAGTTCCTGACTAAGCTACAGAAGAGGCTAGAAGCTAATCCTGAGGAGGTAATGTATTGAGACCTCAAAACACAATATCTGAAATAAGTGGATGTCTAAGTGATTTAGCAGAGTGTTGTAGGGTAGCTAACTGGACCAAAGATGAACCCTACTAATTTTCTAACTAGAAGCATCAGGCATCTTTAACAGTGGCATTCATCTAGATAGTCCATATAGTGCTACAAAATGTATGGCAGCATTTACTTCAAAACTCCATCAATATGTAATCATTTTACTCATATTTAATTCTGACAATACCTAGTCATGGCCTAGAAATGAGACTGGGTCATTAACTGGAGCATGACTAATCAAAGAAGAGGTCCCAGACTGGATTGCAAAGTCAGAAATTCTTATCATAGTATATTCTGCCAGATTTCAACATTTCTTGCATTTTGTGTACCTTCTGTATTTGTGAATTTTTTTTGGCTTGCAGGTTGTTGAAGAAATGGAAAGGGTCCGTCAGACCTTGGTTAAACCTTCAAACATGAGAGTGCATATGAGTGCCAATGTTCAGAGATTAGCCAATGAAATTTCCTCACCTCAGCAACCTTGGTTATCATTTCTCAATAACCAGTCTGGAAATGGAATAAGGTAAAGCATCATATGATATGTCATTTTGACATGTTGACACCAAGTGTCAGAATGAAAGGATCAAGTTCCTAAGTAAAAGCCACACATGGTATATTCTTCCTTTTAAACAAGATATGTGGATTTTCCTTGTGAAGATGAGAAAACAAAAGTAAAATAGAAAATCTCATATAAAAAATATTAAAGAGGACTGATGGGGTATAAAAACTGACAACAAGTTTAATCATAATTATTGCACTTCTGTATGTGGTATGGGATTAAAGATGGAAAAGGTGCACCAACATGACATATTTGGGTGAAAGTGAGTAAACTAATTTGTTTTAGTTATGTTATCGTTGCTTTTGAAAAGGTAATAGGTACAGTTTTCATGTTTCATATGCGTATTCCTTGTGGGAAGACCTATCTGTAGGTACAACAATCAGTGTTTTAAAACTGCATCCCTTTCTTAAATTGAAGTATTGGTGTATCCTAGTGAAATGTGACCCCATGGGGTGGGGTGTAATTTAAGATATAAGACATTGCAAAATCTGCCTTCTTTGCCAAAGGCAGTGTTGTGGTAGCATTCTTGTTTCCAAAACACATCTTATTTAACCCTTGTTTTGCATTACACCAAGACTATTTCAATTACATGGTGACCACATCTGCCTGATGCAATGCTGCAGCGAAGAATCTTGTACATGCCAAGACTATTGTGGTACAGGGCTTCGGTCTTCACTGCCTCATTCAGAAGATGATCCTTTGACAGGATTTGAATCCAGGACCACTCACAAGTGAAGCACCAAACTGACTGAGATTCTATTTAATGAATTTTACTTATTGATGGAAGTGCTGTGCAGAATGTAGTTTTGTGAAGACCGTCATACTTCTTAATGAGCCTGTTATGTGTGATAATCCATATGTGAGGTCATTCAATACAGTATATCACAATGTGTGGTATTGTACCTCATACTTGTATACATTGTTTCATACATTTCTGACATATTGATCAATTAAAGAATTTGAAATTGAAGTCATATTAAAATTTTTTTTATTTTTAGTGCGGTGATGAAGAATTCGTATGATTACATCTTACCTGTAGGCCAATCACCAATTCAGCATGCCATTGTAGGATTGGGATCCGTAGAAACCTCTTTCCTCATGCGCACTATACCATGTGTCCACTCCTTTGTTCATGAAGATCTACCAGCAATTTCTGTCTTCCTGCAGTATGTAACTCAGCTTGAAGGGCCAATGTGGCGACAGATTAGGGGATTAGGACTCTCATATAATTATCAGTAAGTTTTAGCTGTATTGCCCCCCGAATCTGAGATCTTCAGGAGTGTATCCATTGCTCACTGTTGCATTCTCAAATTCTTTGTGTAATTTTGCTACCATTCAAATATGCTCCTGCATGTGTAGTGCAATAAAGAAGGTCAAAACTGAACCTTGATACATGTTTTCAAAATCATTTTTCAGAGTATTTGCCCATGCAGAAACAGGACTTCTGTATTTTTTGTTATCTAAGTCAACTCATGTTGCCAAAGCATATAAAGAAGGGAAAAATATTTTAGTAAGTATTTACACTTCCACACCGAATATCTTCAATTTACTTACTTTATTTGATGACATGAACCATAAAAAGATTAAAAAAAAAGCTGCTAACAATTCATTTGTGCCTGCTCAGAGAATCTGATGATTTTTATTTTTATTTTCTAATCACCACTTAGACTTTTTGGCCTAAAATGCTGGAAATGCTTCAAACATCTACAAATTGAGTTGTTCGATTCCCGGGTTGCGTCACTATGTTTAAGAGGTTGGTAACCTCCTGCTTCCATGTCGCGATATAACTGAAATATTGTTGAAAGCGACGTAAAACACCAATCAACCAACCAATCAACCAACAAATTGAGTTCGAATTATGTCGTTGTTTATTGACTTCATTGAGTTATGACTCTGGTTTAAAGTTAATATTTCACTGGTTTTCAGACTGTAACTCCGAGGCCATTTTATCCTAGAATCTTCATAGTTAACACATAAGATGTTACTATTGTTACCCATGACACTAGACTGTGTCCCAGGCCACAGTCATATCTCCATGATCACTGTTAACTGATGACCTTTGTGGTTGTGTGATTTAGCTTCTCATTAAGACAGTTCTACCAGTAATTAAACATGAATTTCAAGAGTTCAAGTAGTTTATATTTGATTTATGGAAGATCAACTATTGTTAATTTTTAATGCAGATGGGATTTGTGAATGGGGAGAGTGAGTTCTCACAAGTTGAGTTTGACTCGGCTAAAAGCAGCTTCATCTTTGAGATCATTGAGGAGGAGAAGACTGTGCCAGATGCATCCAGTGTATCACTTCTCTCCTATTTCAGGGGAGTGGATCATGATTACAACAAGTAAGCATTTGTATTAATAATGGGAGACAACCATAATAACAGCAAATAAGCTTTTGTATTAATAATGGGAGATAACCATGATTATAAAAGTAAGCTTTTGTATTAACAATGGGAGATAACCATGATTAAAACAAGTAAGCATTTGTTTTCATAATAGGAAATAAAGATGATTACAGCAAGCAGTTTATGCTATAGTAATCAGAGTTAACCATCATTATAGCAAGCAAGTTTTTGTTTCAGTAAGGAGAGTTTGAAACGTTTATTGATTTTAGGGTAAGGGGAAGGAGGGAGAGGAGAAGGGGAGGGAAAGGGGAAGGAAAGGGAGTTAGTCTTGTAAAGACATGCTAAATAGGAAAGACAAAGATTAAAATGACTAGCAGCTGAAAATTGATATCTACAATGAAATTCTGAAAAGTAAAATACAGAAACAATCATGATAATGTATTATAAACGGGAAATCAAATTTTCTTCTGCTTCAGAATGTTGTTGGAAAAAGTAGCGCGAGTAACTATTGAAGACCTGAAAAGGGTAGGAGTCAAATACATAGCACCGATGTTTGATAACTCAAAAGCAAGGACTGTTGTATGCTGTAATCCATCAAAAGTTGGAGAGCTCATTACTGAGTTTAAAGAGTAGGTGTCTTATTCTCATACTTTAAAAAAAATGTCCTAGATCCCATTGTTTTATTGATATATAGTGCTGTGAATATATAATTAGTCTTCAAGTTGTGGTTTTACAGTTTCACAAAATAGTGCAAGTTATAGATTTTACATATGTTGGACTAAGAGCTCATGCCAAATTTAAGTTTAAGTTTAGGATTGAGGAAAAACGGTGATTTTCATGCTTAAATTCAAAAGTGAAGGTCATGTAAGAGATGCTTTGTGTTGTAGTGCTCTTATTAAAATGCAAATGACTCTTCGCTATGATGCAAGTTTTCTTAAGTAGACATTATTTGAGGTCGGACAAACCTTGAACAAATGACATGCTAACTTATCATATGTAGGTTAATCAAGATGTTTAAGTATAGATTGAATATATGCATAAATATCAAGAGAATATCAGAAATGTTTTTGTACATTCACAGTTTAGGGGTGTACCTTTGTCTATCTGTCTGTCTTTTCATCCATCTGTCTGTTCGGCTAAGAAGTTTTGAAAACAAATTTCTCTTACAGTATAAGTGATAGAACTTTCATATTTAAGAGACACATTCACCATAACAAGTACTACATTTTGATACCAAGTAATTTGACCAAGTGACCTTAAACTTAAGTCTTGTAATAATCACTTGGTGAAGAAGTTCTGTAAACAGATTTCTCATACAGTATAAGCAATAGGGCTTTCATATTTCACACACACACATCCACCATAACGATTGCTACATTATGATACCAAGACATTTGATCTAGTGACCTTGACCTTGGACTTTGGTTTTGTACTTACGCTTTGGTTAAGAAGTTCTGTGTTCAGTTTCTCTTACAGATTAAGGGATAGGGTTTTCGTATTTCACACACACTTCACCATGATACCAATTAAACTTAATAGGTAGATTTTCATCCAACCTCGTGAAAATATATGGGGCGGGTGGGTGGAATTTATTTTTTATAATTTATTTTCAAATATTGTCTTTGAATCGTTAAAATTCGAAGCAAACTAGCTTTTTGACCCGATTGCAAAGCAATTCCGGTCTATGAATTGGCGAAAACTGTCCATCCGTCTGTCTGTCCATCCGTCTGTTGTCAACTTTTTGCGTTAAGCCTTTGCAATCTGGTCATACAGTCATTGACGGTTTCTTGTCTTTTTGGTAATGCCGGCAACAACTCTCACAACAGCGAAAACCATTTTGTTAACTACCGGAAATGGCGATATGTATATAAACTGAAACGTATATTGGATATGGACCCAAATTAAAATACCGGAATTCAGACGCGTCGGATTTTTTAGGGGCGGGCGGGGATGAAAATCTACCAATTAATTTTAATTAGCCTAACAAGTTCTACATTTGATACCTTTGATCTGATGACCTTGAGCTTGAACTTTGCAATCTTGTAATAATAATTTGGTTAAGAAAGATGATTTTTCTTATAATGTATGAGACAAGAGTTTGATTTTTTTTTTTCATAAGGTTTTAATATACAGTAAAAATGTATATCATGACCTTGACCTAGAGTAACTGTTAGTCTATGAACAGATTTGTAGTCACTAAACTTTGTTGCTGCAAAGATATTTGTTCTGATATGACGGTTCTAGTTTTAACAAATAATAATGATTCAAGATAAATGGATGTAATAATTTGCATTCTTTTATCTGTAAGATGCACTTGGGAAATACATTTTCAAAATATGTTTCATTTTCAAAAAGTCAAATTCCAAAAGTTAAGAAAAATCACATCGGAAGTGCAAATTAAATGTGTAATGAAAATCTAGTTCGTTGGAGTTAAACAGAGGTTAGAAATATCCATATTCCTGATATTGTTATTATACAATGTAATATGATTACACAAGACATGTATATATTATTTCAAAGGTTAGATGTCCCTTTGACAGCATTAGAATCCTTGGAAACAGACTTCCTCATTGGGGACTAGAAAACAAGGATAAACCACAGGAGTTTTATCCAGTGATACATGTCATCTATCTGACAATACTGTGTTCTTTTAATTTATCATCTCCATGACGACAACATAATGCATTCATTGGGAGTGGATTGAACCAAGTAACATTGTTATTGTTGGACAGCTTTTATTTTCATCATGGCAACTACACATTGTGCAAGTTTCAGCATGGCTGAAACTCTTTCATCTTTGTTTAATTTGTGAGGTCCTTTCAAGACTAGATGTTTTGGTCATTTTTCCAATTTGTACATGTAATATGGTCATCATGCATTTGTTGACCCTAAAGTCTTTTGATGATTCAATATGAAATGATGGACAGAAATCGCTAGTATTTGAGAACAAACTGGAATGTTATTATCATATACTCAGTATGTAGGTATAACGTAACTCATTTGACATTCACTGTGTATTGCTATTGTAATATTATAAAAGAAAATTCCTAAAAATATTTGTCCCAGACATGCCAAAAGCACTATTTATGCCCAACATGGAGAATTTATAGATTTTATACATAGGAAAATTCAGGTACAGTAAATAAAGAAGAAATTCTGAAATTCATATTACTCCTTACTATTTATTAAGACTGTCATAGCAACAACTTTTTAATCTGTTTATGAATTTCATTCTAATTTGAGTATCTTTGGGGTTTTTTTTTTTGGAAATTCTGATATACAGATATTTTTTAATTTTTTGAATAGTTATGCATCTTGGAATTTTGTATAGATATTTTTTAATTATTTTGAATAATTATGACTCTTGGAATCCTACTGGAAAATATATGCAAAACATTTTTCATTATTTAGTACATTGTTCAATAAATTATTTTATCATTTTCTTGTTACGTTATCGTTGCATCTTTTATTGGTTACAAGATGGGGGGCTACATGTATATGCTTCTACATCTGCTGTCTGTCCATCCATTCATCCCTCTTCATTTGTAGGTCAGAGGCAAGTTTCTGCCCTTTGCTGACAATGAAAGTACAAACCCAACGGTAGGGACTGGTGGAGAGAAGTCTCACTTTGGCAAAATACATTATGTTTTCTGTATAAGATATATCTTTATGTCAATGTTGCTAGTGTGTGATCAGATTGTCATGGAAACCATGTCTCCGATAATGGTTGTAATTATTCCTGAATCTGTGTATGCCATTCGTTTAAGATATCAAGAGATGGGATGTTAATTTTATCTAGTGGTGCAAACATACAGTAAACATAGACAGTAATAATTTTTACTAAGTGTCCAACAGTTGCCACATCCACTTTTGGTAGGATATATAAAAAATCAAGAAGTGCAAGTAATTCTTGAAAACTGGATTTAATTAACAGACAGTACTTAAAGGTATCTATTACTGCATCTACCTGAAGTTGAGAATGGGTTTGGAATCCCATGGTTGAAGTGTCTTTCGTAGTTTTAGGTAGAATGTTTCATTATGTAAATTTTTTAGAACATATGTTACATTATTGATTTAACCATCATTGATGTATGAATTTAGTATTCCTTGGGGAGCTTCACAATGGCTCTCCAATGAGCTATCAGTATGTCTATTTATCAGTAGACCATGCATGTCTGGGATAAAACCGAGATGATACATGTTCCATGTTGAATACCCAACACCCGAGGAGGATTCCTATTGGTTTTTTGGTGTGGATAGGCCAGAGTCATATGAGCACTACAGCACTTCATTTCCAAATTAAAACGAAATGGCGTACTAATGAAAAAAGATGGAAGAATTTTTCTGAGACTAGGCAAAAAAAAAAAAAAAAATTAAAAATTAAAACAAGAGGCCCAAGTGGGCCTATATCGCTCACCTGAGTACCTAGATGATCAATCATGCATGAAGGAAGAATTCATTTATTTTTGCATTAATGTGACTAAGTCAACACAGATGTTGAAAATATGTCAAATTTTATTCAGGCTAGAATTAAAATAACAACACTTTTTTGACTTCCACTAGGTGATTTTGATATTAAGCATTTCCTTTTGTCTCTGCATAGATGTCATTTCAGGGCAACAAGTTAGTCATTTTCTTTAGTGGGGTCCTTTTGTTGACTGATTTCCAAGTCTGGGTCAATGAACAACCAATTGTTTCAAATACTGGTCCAGATCTAACTTAAATTTGCTAATTTCATATGTTAAAATGTGAGACAACATCTAAAAAACTTACTTAGATGTGTAAAGGAAATGAAAAAAAAATTTTTTTTGTCGACCACAGTGGGATTTTGAACCGTACTCTCCATATTTCACTTACCAAGTGGATATGTACCATGTGAGAAAACTGCTTTTTAGACATGGTGACATTATCTGTTAAACCAATTTGGATGAAATTTACCATTGATATGAGGACCTTTAGTACTTCATGTATTCCATGTTTCATTAAAATCTTTCATGTGGTATAAACAGCAGAGAAGTGAAAAATGTGACTGAATTGATCCTATAAACACTCATTGGAAGTCTTAAAAAATTCATAGAAAATCCAAAAATTGAGATATTGACAAAATTCTTTCAAAGTAACAATCCTTACCATAATTATGATCACAATAGTCCATAAGAAATCATCATTATCAATTAACTAGGAAATATGACACTTTTTTCTGCATTGAATCACAAAGTCAAAAGAAATGTCGAAAAAAAATTTTAAAATTTGATTTTGGAATGGGAACCAATGACAATACATCCTTCACTCATCCCTCTAGAATCATTTCTATGCATTCTGTTTGTCTTTGTATTACAGCTCCGTAATGAAAAAGATATTGTTAAGGAGGAACTCTTTTTGTGACCTATTTTGACTATGGTGGCGCCAACTGTAAAGAGGTCAGTGGACAAAACAACAGAATTTGAAGGAGGATATAATGGACTTATTTCTACCAAGATTTAATAAAATCCTTCAAACAGTTTTGTAGAAAAAGTTGAAAATGTGAAAAATGGCCTCCCCCCCCCCCCCTTTTTTTTTTGGAAAGTCTTAACGTAAAAATTCCTAAATTTCATATGTTGAGTGTTGTGAAACATCATAAAACTTTTTAGAAGTGTTTTAAAAAAAAAAAAAATTTTTTTGACCACAGCTGGATTTGAACCGCTACTCTCCATATTTCAATTACCAAGTGGTATATGTACCATTGTGAGACCTACTTTTAGACATGGTGGCATTATCTGTTTACAAATTTTGATGAAATCTACCAAAATGATAGAGGACTTTTAGTACTTCATTGTATCTCCTGTTTCATTATATCTTTCATGTGGTTTTATAGAAAAAAGTTGAAAATGGTGAAAAATGGACAACCCCCCCCCACCCCCCCCCCCCCCCCCCCCCCCGCCCCCCCCCCCCCCCCCCCCCCCCCCCCCCCCCCCCCCCCCCCCCACCCCCCCCCCCCCCCCCCCCCCCCCCCCCCCCCCCCCCCCCCCCCCCCCCCCCCGCCCCCCCCCCCCCCCCCCCCCCCCCCCCCCCCCCCCCCCCCCCCCCCCCCCCCCCCCCCCCCCCCCCCCCCCCCCCCCCCACCCCCCCCCCCCCCCCCCCCCCCCCCCCCCCCCCCCCCCCCCCCCCCCCCCCCCCCCCCCCCCCCCCGCCCCCCCCCCCCCCCCCCCCCCCCCCCCCCCCCCCCCCCCCCCACCCCCCCCCCCCCCCCCCCCCCCCCCCCCCCCCCCCCCCCCCCCCCCCCCCCCCCCCCCCCCCCCCCCCCCCCCCCCCCCCCCCCCCCCCCCCCCCCCCCCCCCCCCCCCCCCCCACCCCCCCCCCCCCCCCCCCCCCCCCCCCCCCCCCCCCCCCCCCCCCCCCCCACCCCCCCCCCCCCCCCCCCCCCCCCCCCCCCCCCCCCCCACCCCCCCCCCCCCCCCCCCCCCCCCCCCCCCCCCCCCCCCCCCCCCCCCCCCCCCCCCCCCCCCCCCCACCCCCCCCCCCCCCCCCCCCCCCCCCCCCCCCCCCCCCCCCCCCCCCCCCCCCCCCCCCCCCCCACACCCCCCCCACCCCACACCCCCCCCCCCCCCCCCGCCCCCCCTTTTTCTGGAAAGTCTTAAAAAATTCATAAAATCCAAAATTGAGGTAACGACAAAATTCTTTCACAATAATTCTGGATCCGAACCACAACTTGGTAGTTAGAGGTCCTCGGAGTACTTACTTCTATGAGGGTTTGATTGTAATTCTGTGCAGCCAATCTGGAGAAGGAAGTTTGAAAATGTTTTAACCAAATCAGGAGCCAAGGTGGCCATCTTGGATCACGGATAGGCATAAAAAACACAAACTTGGTAGAGGACCTTGAGTACTTACTTCCTATGAAGTTTGGTGAAATTCTGTGCAGCAGTTCTGGAGTAGAAGTCGAAAATGTGTCAACCTATCAGAGCCAATGGCGGCCATCTTGGATTAAAGATCGGCAAAAAAAAACACACTTGGTAGTGGACCTCGAGTACTTACTTCCCATGAAGTTGTGTGAAATTCTGTGCAGCAGTTCCTGGAGGAGATAAAGTCGAAAATGTGTACCCAATCAGAAGCCATGCAGCCTCATTGGATCACGGATCGGCATAAAAAACACAAACTTGGTAGAGGACCTTGAGTACTTACTTCCTATGGAGTTCGGTGAAATTCTGTGCAGCGGTTCTGGAGGAGAAGTCGAAAATGTAGAAAAGTTAATGACGGACGACGGACGCTGCACTATGACAATAGCTCACTTGAGCTACGCTCAGGTGAGCTAAAAATCAAGTGCTTGAAGTCACCTAAAGCTATTGTATGTCATATCTTTGTTATATCTGCTCAAGAGAAGATACACAAGGGTATATTCAGATAGGCTACACAGAATGGAAAACTTAATGTATCACATTGTCCTAGAGGGCTGCTGTGTCCAGGGTGTGGGTACTGACAGGAACTTTAAATTCAGAGTTACTTTCCTTCGAGCAATTGCAACTTCAGATAAGCTAGATAAAACAAAAAATTTAAATGTATAAACATGAAGGAGGTGTAGATAAGCATTTACAGTGCTAAGTCTAATTTGGATGAGTTTTTAGTATTTCCCCCCCAATACTTTAATTTTATTCTCCCATAACCAAGTTGAAGTTCATTAACTCACTAGAGACCTTTGGGCCTTTTGTAAGTTTGTGATTGGTGTTAATAATAGTTTATAAATGCACATATCTGTGGATTCACATATGCTACTGTATAACACAGCCATGCGGACACCTCAGAGTGAGAGAGATCATGTCACTTTCACGTTACAAGACGTTTTCCTTTTCATCATTATCAATCCAATTCAGAGGCAAGACAAGGTGTTTAGGAGAAGTGAATGCCCAAGTCATACAGACAATACAAGAACACTGTATGAGTACAAGGTATAATAATACTGAAATCAAACATCACGTCAACGTGATCTCACTCACATGGCACAGGACATCATCTGTCTAATGAATCTCACAGAAGATTAGATCCAAGCAACAAACCCACTGGAGATAGCCGAGGATCTTCATGGTGCCAAGTGTAGCAAGGTATATGATCTTGGTTTTCACGTCCCATCGCAGAGACAAGCCACAGCTGGGACTTAACCAGGACCAAGCACTAAACTGTTGGAGTTAGCGAACTCAGAACTGAATAATTTGTTGGATCCATCTACAAAATTAAGTTATTTGGTAGTATGCATGTATAGCGTTTGAAGTAAAGGTGCTGTAGCCATTTCTTCTATAGAAACATTCACATATGTACATCCAACGATTTGCCTGAGGCACAACACAAACATTAACCTAGACAATAAGCACATCTGAAGCAACGTGGAATCTAGTACGAACGACTTCTATAGTGACATGATCACCATCTCATGCAGAACCGACGAGTCACAAGGCCACAAATCACGTTAGAAATCAAGTAAAATAAAGACCAACCTGTTCCTGAAAATAAGTTTTACTGAGGTTTTACACAGCTTTAAAAGTATTTTCTTTTTTTGATCACACTGCAACATAGAAACAGGAGGTTTTGATTGATCATTGTTTTGTCACTAAACAATTATTTCATGTATATGGTGACGGCACCTGCCTGATGTATTGCATAAAAATTTAGACCTTTGCCACGGAACCAACCGAAGCAATGAGTGATCTTTTACGTGCCAATCTTATCAGATTTTACTGTCTCATTCAGGGCGGGTGTCGAACCCAAGCACTTTATCCACTAGGCCACACTGGCTTGAAACAGGAGGTAACCAACCTCCTAACTGCAGGAATCAAACCTACTTTCATTTGTAGTGAACCAAATGCTTAACCACAATACATGTAGGCCTACCCTCTCAGAAATACAAGTCTTATTCAGCATTTCCTCAATAGTTCTCCAATATTAACTGTACTTCAAAAAATAATTCTCATTTTAATCTGTAGCAATGTATGTTAACAATTTATGGACAACACAGAATAATGAGTTTTGTTCAAGTTTATTCCACCTGAATACTATGAATTGCACTATAATCATATCATGATAGCACTTTCTTCTAAACCTTTTATTATTTTTTTTGGACATGTATCATGCTAGACATTTGACATGCATTACACTTCTCACACTTCAGTCTCGGTTGTTTGTGACATCACCCTCAGCAGAAATCTATGTAGATCCCTAAAAATTGTTTGAGGGAAAACATTTACAAATTGAACAGTAACATGACATTTTACCCTCAATTTTCTGAAATGTCGGTAATATATACTCAGATGTCCAACTTCAAGAATAAAGAATGCTTAATGCATCAAATCACTGGCTGTAAAAGGTATATACATACTCTTAAATTAGTAATTCTAAAAATCTACAATTAGAATTCCAGCAAAACACTGTAACTGCAAATATAATAAATCAAAGAAACAACAATAGCAGGTTAAAAAATGAAAAACCAAATGACAATGGCAGGCACCGAATAGATGCTTCTCTATTCTACCCTAATAATGAGACCAGATTTACCTATTTTGATCACTGTGAAATCAGATGACAGTCGGGTCAATTTTCAGCATTTTGCCTATCAAGAGTTGCCGCTGAAACATTTATTATGAGTAATTCAAGGGTTATAAGAGTGATCGCTTATGACATCATAGCAATGTTGTATTGTTATTAATGTCATCTTTATGGGAAAACAATTCATTTCCTGCCATTGAATAAATAGGACTGCAGCAAATGACAGCACGCCATTAATAATGCTCAGTTTCTGATAATCAATAATGAAATAAATAAACCAATTCACATAAGAATTAGTATGCTTTCCCATGGTTTTATGATTCAAACAACTGGACAATCAGACCGAACATAAAAATATTAAACAATATTGTCTCGCATGTTGTCTTACATCAAAATGACAATATAAATTTGTGCTATTAACGAACATGAATATTACAATGGGGAACATTACCACGAATGTTAATTTATGCTGGTAACAAACAGAACATGACTTTCTCTACTGATGTGTCATACTTAGCATACCTTTACATATACTTCATGCATACATGTAGAAGACCTTTTAAACACCCTTCAATCCCAACAAAAACCTGTTTGATATATAGAAGCATATTGAGGAAAACATCTGTAACCAATCCAGTACAGTGTTTGATTCGTAACAGTAAGTTACACCATGGATATTTATAAATGTATTCTAAAACATCTTTCAATATCAATGAAGTCTTTATATATTTTGTTTTGCTCATTAATTGTACAATTGATTTATCTAAATCAAAAAAATGACATCATCTGCTAACATCACTTGATTTGATTCCATCATTTTCTCAACGGCACCATAAATGTCATCTTCCGAGAATTCATCTCCATGTGATTTTTTCATGTGTTCTTTGACCTTATCAATGGATACCGATTGAGCATGTTCAGCCTTGAATAGGTTATACAGCGATGTTCTGAATGTCTTTAACCTGCAAGGAAACAGATTTACAAAAAATGTTGAAAATAAACAACTTCAAACCAGTTTTTATAAACATGCCACTAACAATAAAAGGTCAATGATGGTTTAGCTAGATTATGTTTGAAAAGAAAGTACTAAACATGAATAGTTAGAAACTTATCTTATAAATTTACTATTTATAAAACCTCTTCATTTGAAACACAAGATTTCAGCATGCCCAAGAAAACCTTACTGTGGGCAAACCCTAAAGACACATATCAGACCTGTTCTTAGAAAGATTTTAGCTTTATTATTCTATTCTAGCTTTATGATTCAGTCATTAGGTACGCACGATCAGGGGTGTAATGAGGCAATGAATTTGTAAACTAATGTTTGTGAACCAAACTCTCTGACCAAGCATGATTTATTACATCATTTACCCATCAAGTTAATTTCTAGCTCAAAGTATAAGAATTCTAAGAAGATTTTTCATATCCAGTCCACTTTACATAGATCTGGTCAAGTTAGACTAAATGATTTTGAAATATACCATTATGAAATATGTAACAGAATCAGAATCTAACATACTGCAGTTTTCTTTTCAAATATCCCTACACACAACAGGTACCCACCTCTTTTCATCAATATCTCCACCTTTCTTTTGTGATGAACTATCTGTTTCCATAGCATCTTCTTGACTTGATCTTGCTTTTCTTTTTCTCTTGGGTTTCTCTATTTGGCTTTCATCTACAATGAAAGATTTATGCAAAGGATTTGTTTTAAGCAGAATAATAATTAGGGGTTACCATGCCAGCTTTTACAAAAAGTGAAAGGGTTTCGGTGAATACCCTGTCTTCCTTTGATACCTTTATATACCCAATATCAAGTTAATCCATCATACCTTCACAGAGAAAATGAGCAGAAACTGTCATTTTTAAGAAATTTTCTAAGTTCAAGGGCAACAACTCTGTCAAAAATGAGCGGAAACTGAGAAATAAAGGAATGACGGAACAGGGTAACACTATATGCCTCGGCCTTTTCATGGTGGGGGCATAAAAAGTATCCTCTGGGGGCTATCTTGTCCCCCACTTTTGAACAAGCCTTTGAACGATCTGGTCTACAACAGCAGTATTTGTAGGAAATCTTTAGCATTTCATACCTATCATATATCTTTCAATTAGCTATGAGGGAGAAATTCATCAAAACTCATTATTACATACTAACCAGAGCTGTCCTAACGGGACAAATCCCCCCCATAACAACAAAGTGGAGACATGCAATAATTCATCTGTTTATGACAACCCATGAGGCATCCATACTGCAGGTATAATAATCCTAGGTGCTATTTACTATCAGAAGTCAAAGGTTAAGTCAAAGTCACAGTGACCTAGTTTTGGTACATGACACATCCCCTTCCCATGATGCATCCACATGCAAGACTTAATAAACCTAGGTGCTATTGTTCAAAAGTTATGCTCCGACCAGGAAGTGGCCAAGGTTTTACTATCAAAGAGGTCCAAAGCCAACGTCCCAGTCACCTAATTTTTGTGCATGACACATCCCCTTCCCATGATGCATCCACATTTGTTTCGTCATGAGGAATAAGAAAATATGTGATTTAGGGGTAGGCATTTGAACCAGTTTTGACATAATTGAAGATTCCTGAAATGAGAGGGGTGGGGAATGACTCTGGGGATCCCCAACTTGTGCTATACAACTCCTCTTGTCATGAGGAATCAGAAAATATATACTTTAGGGGTGGGAACTATTTTTGAGATAAACAAGGTTTTGTCATCACGGAGGCCAATGGCCAAGGTCAAAATCAAGGTCACAGAGATCTAATTTTGGTACACAAAACATTGCCCTCCCATGATGCATCCATAGAACAGGTATAATCCTAGGTGCTATTTACTATCATAGAGGTCGAAGTCAAGGTCACAGTGACCCAGTTTTGGTACACGACACATCCCCTTCCCATGATTCATCCACATGTAAGGTTTGATAAACCTAGGTGTCATGGTTCAAAATTTATGCTCCGGTCACAAAGTGGCCCAGGTTTTACTATCAAAGAGGTCCAAAGCCAAGGTCAAGGTGACCTAATTTTGGTACATGACACAACCCCTTCCCATGATGCATCCACATACCAAGTTTGATCATCCTTAGTCCTATAGTACAAAAGTTACGCAGTGGACACGAATCGTGACGGATGGACACACAGACAGACATGGTGATTCCTATATACCCGGGTATAATAATATCTCTACCACCTCTCTTCAGCAGTCCTGAAGAAGTTGAAAGTTGAAAAGTATGCTCTGGACAACAGACAAATGGCCACTGAAAAAAGAGTGTGGCGAGCTAAAAAACCTAAACCTTCAAGCTTCTTAAACATCCAGAAGAATTAAAATACCTTCACTAGCACTAGCTTCACTCTGGTCAAAATCATATGGGTCATAGCCATCTTCCCCTTCTTTCCTTTGTGGTTTCTTTTCTCGAGTTGACCTTTTCCTACAAAATTTATACAATTATAAAACAAGTACATGTGTACGTAGAAAGAACTTACCATTCTGTATTTGAAAGAAATAAATAAACCTTGTAATTATTCCAGCTTTTTCAGTGAATCTAGCATAAATAACAAACTCCCGATTTCCTATAAACTTTGTAATTATTCCAGCTTTTTCAGTGAGTCTAGCATAAATAACAAACTCCCAAGTTCCTATACCTTGACTTTTTGTTAATATTTTTTCTAAAAAAATTCTAGATAAGAGTCCATAATCAAATAATTATCAAAAGGTCAAAGTTTAAGATCAAGGTCACAAAGCCATATGACTTGGTATAACAAGAGTTGTCAGAAGACAAACGAACTCACTGGCGGCAACCAAATTTAAATAGCAAGATTCTGTAAGTAGGTCAATCTTCAAGGTCTTGTCACAAGGTATATACACATGAAATATTTAAGCCCTATCTCTTACTGTTCTTAAGTAATTATGAAAAAGGGTAAAGTTTTAGTAAACAATGAAAGGTTTTGTCACAAGGAATACACGGGTAAAATATTAAAGTCCAGTCTCTAATGGTTCTAAAGTTATGATCCAGGTTAAAGATTTTGCAAGTAGGCACATCTTCTAAGTCTAGGTCAAAACAGAGAAATTTTTTATATGAAATGAAAGATCATATCACAAGGAATACACACATGAAATGTTTAATCCCCATCTCTTAATGTTCCTAAGTTACAACCAAGATTAAAATGTTTTAAAAATAGGTCAAACTTCAAAGTCAAGGTCAACAAGAAGATATATGTTTTTCCCGTCCCTGGCGGACCAGTAATCAATAAATTATGGCCCTTGTCTGCTCTTCTCAAGATTGCTGTCATTTTTCCCGCAGATTTTACTGTACATCATCTGACTCGATTACTTTCTTAATGGTATGTCCCGAGAGAACACGAACAATGCATTGCTAGGAGATTTGCTGCTTTATTTATAGCATGGTGTATCCATTAACCATCCGTTTGGAGGCAAAGTGAAATAATTGTGCAAAAAATGATGGATTACATGGGTAAAAAGTAACAAAGTGTATATATACAAAGAGAAGAGACTCTCCCCAATCGATCTGCACCAGGATTTTGTCAAAGCGTGCAAAATTAGTGGAGATATCGAGGTTCGATGTTGGTCACCCCTGTGATACTAGTCTTCCCTTTTAACTATTGATGTATTACTAGTCTATTATAAATTAGGTCTTGGGAATTTCTCTAGTCTATTATGGATTAGGTCTTGGGAATTTCTCAATGTAAGGTCACCCCTGTGATTGAAACTGTTCCAGTAACGGAATATGTATTTACAGGTACAACACTTTTAAAAATCCAATAACAAATACCCATATGACAAACCCTTGATTTAGCTTAAGACATGAATGATGGTTGATCTTTCCAATTCTACAGAAATAAAACCTCCGTGTAAATAAGGGCATGGTGATGTGCCATGCTAGTTTGCTTTAAATAAAGGTCTGCAGAGGTTTTTGCATTTAAATCTTGAGTAAATTTTCAACTGGCAACAGATCTATGAGTGGAGAAATATACATATACTGACTGTTTTTTCTTGGTAGATATTTCTCCATCTACTTCATCTGCCTCATCCTGGCTACTTTCATTTTCAGATTCACCATCAGAATTCCTACGTTTCCTTTTCTTCTTATCTAGAACCTGCATACAGTATCATTTAATGTACAAGCATTATAAATGTATTTGAAAATCATTTTGAATGAATCCAATATATCTTAATGTGTTACATTTATTTTTGAATTGTATACTTTTATGAACTAGTGTCCCTATCTCCACAGTACTCCTTTACTCAAAATTTCTAATCTCTGCTCAACATAAATAATACTTATAAAACATATATAAATTAACATTTAAGTGAAGCAATTACTTAATGTTACCAAGAAGCTATTGATTTCTGAGAAACTGTATAAACTAGAGCTGTCCTAATGGGACAAATACCCCCCACAGCAACAAAGTTGAAACATGCAATAACTCATCCCAAGATACATCACTGGTATAAGTGTAATGGATGTCCCACTTGTACATTTTGAGGTATAATGAAGGAAAACAAATGTGTGCACTCTGACCTTTGGTTCAAGGTCATTACACATTCTTGGGTTATGGACAACAATTGTGTAAAACATAAGTCTTCCAGCAACGTAACAGGGAAAAGTTATTGCCTAGGCAAAAATTCTGGCTATGTGTGCACTGTGCCCTTGATCTTGAAGATATGACCTTGGGTCGAGGCCATGACACACCCTTGTGTCATGTGCAACAACTGCGAGAAATGTTATTCAGATCCGATAATGGAATAAGAAGTTATGGCCCAGACAAAAATCTTTTGTTACGTGTGCACTGTGACCTTGAAGGTATGATTAAGGGTCAAGGTCATAACACACCCTTGGGTCATGTACAATAATTCTGTGAAATATTATCCAGATCCGACAAAGGGTAAGAAGTTATGGCCTTGACAAATGTGAACTGATGGACAGACAGGGTGATTCCTATATATTCCCCAAACTTTGTCTGTGGGGGTATTAATATCAAAACATGGACATGTACTATGAATCATTACATAACAACAGCCATGAAGCAATCTGATTAAAACCATATGTTTATTCTGCGTCTCTATTTGTCCCATAGCGGATAAAGATCTGGTGAAACCCATGTAAAGGGTCATGTTCTAGTGAACTGTGATTTTCAGCCCATCAGTGGATCGGCTTCAGATTCCTAGAAATGAAATTAACATCCCCAGCTTTCATATGTTTCACACAGTGGAAGGTGACCTACAAGGTAGTTTCTGAACAGTATTTGTAACATATTGCATCACTTGCATGTGCCTAGCCAAGTCATTGATTGGCTATTGGAAATAATAGTTTCGGTGAAATGTCGTAAGAGTTAACTGGAACATGACCCATTACGAGATTTCGCCAGATCTCTATGAAATAAATAGAGAAGCAGAATAAAGGTATGGTTTTAATCTGACTGAGCTATGAAGATGAATAAATCTGATGATAAAGAAATCCACAAACCACCCACCCACCACCATGTTAACTTGGTTCATTTCTTGATAAGTCTGGATATGAAAAACTTCACATGATATTATGTTAGTGGATTTCTCCAGGCCTACAAGATCATAGTTATTGACCATTGATGAGATCCTCAGGAAACAATAGGTGAGCTGATTCAGTACAATACTCAGAAAACATTAAGCAAGTCCCATTTCTATCTTAATACAGCAAGCCAATCCATTTCCATCTTAACAATGGTAACACTGCTTTAGCTGCAGGAATTGGGATTAATGCAAAAGACCACTCTTCTAATGCATGTAAATATTTCCTTATTGGGCCTTGGCCTGAAGTCTGCTGGTCTTTTGAAGAAAATGTATCTGTGTCATAGGAAAATCTTAAAATGATGCATTACTGCAATTCCTCCTAAAAATTATCATGCTCAGTAGTGGTTCCCAATAAAATGTTAAAAGGCATAATGCAAATGATTTGCTTGTTTGAGTCTTGTTTAATGTCACACCATGATTATTTCACTTCTTTCAATTACCACCTATGTAACATACCATCCTGAAGCAGTAAGGGATCATTCCTGAGCTAGCATTTACCATGACATTGAATCTTTTGGAACTAAACTTTGAATCAAGAAGCATCAAACCAAACAGGCTTCTATCTGATCTACACTGTCTCTTTGAAAAATGATCATCATCAACCTTAATTCAAAATTTAGAGAGGGGATCTACCTTAAATAGAGAACAGTAACTATAAAGCATAGATCCTTATGACAACAAGCTGTGTTTGTGAAACACTAATGCCCCTAGCGGCACCAAAGTCCAGAAAGTTATTTTTAGCGTGAAGGTCATTGTCAAGGTCAAAAGGTCATCGACCTTGGTCATTTGAAAGGGCTTTATTAGTTGAGTACGCATGTCGAATATGAAGTCTCTATCCCTCACGGTTCAAAAGTCATAGCCAAGGTTAAAGTTGACAACAGACAGACAAACAGGCAAGTAAACAGGGCAAAAACAATATGCCCCCGATCTATCGATCCGGGGACATAAAAACCTGCCCTAAACCATGATGCCTCCCTCTTCTTTAATATTCCTGGAAACAACCCTATTATGATGTTGAATAATTAACAAATGTTCAACCAACAATTAAAATTACTGGAACTCACCTTTTTAAAGTATGCATACTGAATAAGTTCTAGAGCTGCCTGAGCATCCTCTAAATCGACAGTCTTAGAGAGTCGACATTTTGCATGGGCAGTTGATAGACGTATCATTGTCTCTAGTGTACGAGCAGTCACTGGTGTTGTCTAAAACAGACAATTACAGAATTACATAACTTTAACTTTTGTTGGATTAAGGCAGTGCTCCAAGTTGCAACCAAAAATTTGATTTTGTGACCAGAAATTAAAAGTAACTCGCATTTTTGCAACGAACTTTTTTTCCGATCGGGATCGAAGTTTAAGAAATTTTTTACAAGTAAAGTTAATGCAGTTTTGGTTTACGAAAAAAGGAAAGAATAATGAGGATGAAGAACACAATGAAAGTACCAAAAAGGATAACAAAGAACACAATGTCAATCGTATAAAGAGTGATGTCCGTAGCTGTTTGGATCCCACAACCGTGGAGGCTTTGATAAGAATTAGTAGTGAAGGTCCTCCATTGGAGGACTTCAAAACAACACCATGTGTTGAAAGATGGTTCTCTCAGAAACATACCATTAAATATGCAGGATGGCCTAATGACACGAGTGATTAGAAACTTGGCTACCCTGCATATTCTCTAACAAATGATTTATTAATAAATGAGTAAATACATAAACACACAAGTCTTTATTTTTTGTATCATAATATGCTTTTGTTAACAATGTTTACTCTACCATGGCGAGTGAACTATTTCTTGGTGGCGACCTAAAATTCTGAAATGGCGACCCAAAAAAAATTTGTTGGACAATAAGTGTGACTTGGAGCACTGGATTAAGGGATTTAAGAGACAATGACCTATTTGTTTGTATATTAAATAACATAATATATAAAAGACCAAAGAAAAACAAGAGGCCCAAGTGGGCCTATATCGCTCACCTGAGTACCTATATTATCAGTCAAGCATGAAGGAAGAATTCATTTATTTTTGCATTAATGTGACTAAGTCAACACAGATGTTGAAAATATGTCAAATTTTATTTCAGGCTAGAATAAAAAACAACATTTTTTTGCACATCCATTCAGGTGATTTTGATATTAAGCATTTCCTTTGTCTCTGCAAGAAGTCATTCAGGGCAACAAGTTAGTCATTTTCTTTAGGTGGGGCCTTTTGTGGACTGATTTCAAGTCTGGGTCATGAACAACAATTGTTTCAAATATTGTCCAGATCTAACTTAAAATTGCCTAATTTCATATGTTGAGTGTTGAGAAACATCTAAAAACTTATTTAGATGTGTAAAGAAATGAAAAAAAAATTTTGACCACAGCTGGATTTGAACCGCTACTCTCCATATTTCAATTACCAAGTGGTATATGTACTATTGTGAGAACTGCTTTTTAGACATGGTGGCATTATCTGTTAACCAATTTGGATGAAATTTACCAAATTGATAGAGGACTTTTAGTACTTCATGTATTCCATGTTTCATTAAAATCTTTCATGTGGTATAACAGCAGAAGTGAAAAATGTGATTGAATTGTTCCTATACACCCTCATTTGGAAGTCTTAAAAAATTCATAGAAAATCCAAAAATTGAGATATTGACAAAATTCTTTCAAAGTAACAATCCTTACCATAATTATGATCACAATAGTCCATAAGAAATCATCATTATCAATTAACTAGGAAATATGACACTTTTTTCTGCATTGAATCACCAAGTCCAAAGAAATGTCGAAAAAAATTCTTAAAATTTGATTTTGGAAGGGAACCAAAATGACAATACATCTTCACTCATCCCTCTAGATCATTTCTATGCATTCTGTTTGTCTCTGTATACAGCCCGTATGAAAAAGAATATTGTTAAACGAGGGAACTCTTTTGTGACCTACTCTTGACTATGGTGGCGCCACCTGTAAAGAGGTCTGGACGAAAACAACAGAATTTGAAGAGGATCATAAGTGACTTATTTCTACCAAGATTTATTAAAATCCTTCAAACAGTTTTGTAGAAAAAGTTGAAAATGTGAAAAATGGCCAACCAACCCCCCCCCCCCCTTTTTTTTGGAAGTCTTAAACGTAAAATTCCTAATTTCATATGTTGAGTGTTGAGAAACATCTAAAAACTTATTTAGATGTGTAAAAAAAAAAAAAAAAAATTTTTGACCACAGCTGGATTTGAACCGCTACTCTCCATATTTCAATTACCAAGTGGTATATGTACCATTGTGAGACCTACTTTTAGACATGGTGGCATTATCTGTTAACCAATTTGGATGATCCGCACAAAAAAAAAAACCTTTGAAAAGGACTATGAGTACTTGCATCCTACCCAGTTTTATCACAATCCTTCAAGTTGTTCTGTAGATCAAGTTGAAGATATGAAAAATTGTCCCCCCCCCCCCCTTTTCTTGGAAGTCTTAAAAAATTCATAAAAAATTCAAAAATCGAGATATTGAAAAAATTCCTTCACACCAGCATTCCTTACCATAGAAATGATTAAATGAAACCAAATGAATGCATCAATGTTTACTAAAAGAAAATAATAACTCTTTAATGCATTAAAATAACAAAGTCCAAAATAAAAATGAAAAAACGTCAAAAATTTGATTTCGGAATGGAACCAAAAATATCAACACTTCTTCCCATATGCCTCTATCTCATTCCTATGCAGTCGGTTTGTCGCTGTATGCACCCGATCTGAATAAGAAGTTTGTCAAAGGAGGGTACCCTCTGTGACCTACTTTTGTCTGTGGTGGTGCCACCTGTTCATGGATCCTGACAAAGATGACCACATTTGTTGGGGACCTTGAGTATTTGATGCATGCCAAGTTTCATTGAATTCCAGCAAGTGGTTCCGAAGAAAAAGTTCAAACTGTGAAATGTTTACACCAATTATCCCACCCCCCCCTTTTTCTTGAAAGTCTTAAAAAATTCATAAAAAATCCAAAACATAAAATATTGAAAAATTTTCTTCGCAGTAGTATTTCTTACCATCAAAATGATCAAATTAAACCAAATTAATGCATCAATGTTTACTAAAAGAAAAAAATACCTCTTTTCTGCATTAAAATTACCAAGTACAAAAAAACGTCAAAAATTTGATTTCGGAATGGAACCAAAAATAACAACACTTCTTCACACATCCCTCTAGATCATTCCTATGCATTTGGTTTGTCTCTGTATGCCCCCGGTCTGAAGAAGAAGTTTGTCAAAGGAGGGTACCCTCTTTGACCTACTTTTGCCTGTGGTGGCGCCACCTGTTGATGAATCTGGACGAAAAACAACAACACTTGTAGGGGACCATGAGTACTACATGCTTATCAAGTTTCATCAAATTCTGTTCAGTGGTTCTGAAGAAGAATTCGAAAATGTGAAAAGTTAACGACGGACGGACGACGGACGGTGATTGATCACAATAGCTCACTTGAGCCTTTGGCTCAGGTGAGCTAAAAAAACCAAAAAAATCCCTAGAATTTTAATGTGTCGGTCCCAGACAAACACCCCTGCCGGCAGCTAAGCTAGTGAAATATAATTGCCAGAGAACTAATATTTTCAAGAAATCTTCTATGTTCAAGGGCAATAACTCTGTCAAAAATTACTGGACCACACCCATATTCTATCTTGAACTGCATTTTCCCTTCATACATCTATATACCCAATATCAATTAAATCCATCAAACCTTCACTGAGAAAATGAACGGAAACTGTCATTTTTAAAAAATTTTCTATGTTCAAGGGTAATAACTCTGTCCAAAAAAAATTACCAGACCACATCCATATTTGGACTTGACCTGCATCTCCCCTTGATACATCTGTATACAGTCTGTCAAAAACAAAAGTGTTTTTTTTTTCAACTGCACATTGATGAAACAGAAAACTATAGTAACATTTTTAGAATGTTGCCTAACTCATTCAAGCCATGCTTGTAGTTGTATGCATAATGGATTTCACATCTTACCACAATAAACATTCTTATCTAACAGTAATGACACAAGTTTGTCATCATCACTACTGAAAAAAGGGAATGGCTGCTAAGTTGAATATGAGTTTGATTTAACTTTTTTCATCAATTTTTTTTTCATTTTTTCTGGTTCTAAGAGCTAAGACTAAAACCTTGACCAAAACTGCAATGTTCAATGAGCACACAGACCTAACAAACTGAACCTAAATAGTCTGGGCGAGTGCTTGCAAGTAACTAGTAAAAGCTAGATGAACACCTGTAAGCTTTGATTATATTAACTTACTCTTGCAATATTGTCACTTTGCATATTTTCTTGACTACGTAGTTGTGCATATTCAGTAGATATAAATTCAGCAGCTTCCTGGGTCAAATTTGGCTTCAATGCTTTTGCAACATGAATGTACTTTCTCATAAATGCCATGCTGACAATCTTCGTTCTACCAAATAGAAGAGAACCTTTGAGTTTAAATATTTGGTCTGTATCCGTAGAACTACAATAGTATTTGTATTGGACAAAAGGGCATTCATCATACTTGCACAGACAACGACATACAAATGGATGTTATCTTCAGTATTATATCATGAACACAACATGATCTAGACAATATCAAGATTCTAACTGTATGAAATGTTAATTGCTTGTATACTTTCACAGTGCTCACTACTGAGTCAATCATTTCACATTTCTAAGTAAGACAAATTACATGTGGCAAGAATAAATCCACTCTACTACTGACTACCAGACAAAAGTTCACTTAGTTAAACATGTATTCTCAGTAGGAGCATCACTCCTTTGAATAAGGAAAGAAAAATAAGAGAGGTGATTATTTTACTTCACCCTTTGTATCAATAGTATACATTATGCTTATAAACTGCCATATTGCAATACAGTGGGCACAACAAATGAAAGGACTTGAAAGTCCTCAAGGTCGGAATTGCATGGTCAAGTACATCAAAGGTAATAAAGTCGTGATCCACCAAGAGATCACACACCAAGCGTGTAGTGTTTAGGATCAGTATTGACAAAAACACGGTCTGCGCACAGGTGCTCGTTTTCATATAAACAACGGCTCCGCCCCTGTTCACCCCTGTACGTCTCCGTCTCGTACTATATATTTATCTCATTCTCTCATCACTTTTTATATTGACAGTAGTGTGAAATTAACAATCTGGACAGTCTCCCGCTGTACTTGTACATTTTGGGAAAACCACGTTTACACGTGGAGATCTATAAATAACTGGCTATTTTTAGTAGCATTACATATCAACAACTACCGAGACGTTTGTTTATCGTTGTGACGAGAAGATTGTAGAGTACTTCGAATTCCACTGCTATAAAAAGAAGCGATAGTTTTATTAATTATAATACAACGGATACTAGTACGGACTAGTAGTGTACTTCTTAAATTACGGCACAGCTACACAATAATGTCAATCGTACTTTTTCGGGACTTTCTGTCCTGTATTCGGAAAGACTGCATGTCCTCCAGCGCATGAATATAACTCGTCTAAATCGATGGAATAACGGCACATCTATTTTCTCATCTGATCAAACTTATCTTGTATTGACTCGTACAATATGAATTATAAGTACTGAAAGTAAATCTAATCACGCTTTTTCTAAATATCGACGCACTATTTATACACGAGGAGGTATTTTCTGCGTTCCACGCATTCTCCACAGCTTATTGTAACGACTAGGGTCTGGAATTGCTATGCAATTCCGACCAAAAAGTCATTTATGCAATGTGCTTGCCCCGAAGGTCAGAGAAAAGCACCACTGGGTAGGAGACAGATATATCTCAAAACAGGTATAATAACAGGTAATTTTCTTCACTGCGATAGATGCATCTTGGGAAACAAAGTTTACAGTTATCTATGATGCTGATGTAGACTACTCACCCTTTCTTGCTTCCATGTAGTGTCTTATTGTGTTTCTCATATATAGGAGTGTCAGTGTTATCTTCTTTGTCCATGTCAGGATCTGTTGTTGCAAGTATCTCTACGTTACTTCCAAACGGCAATACTGAAGTACACCAAAATGACTTATAATATATATATATATATAAATATATAATTATATATATATATGCTCTTAGAACAAGCAGTTTAAATGCAAATGAATACTTTTATTTTGCAAACGATAAATTATACTCAAATTGGGGCACATACACTTCAAATTACCAGAAAAATCTTCACTTTAGATACCAATTTTCAAGTATCTACTCCAGTTGAAAGTTTACTGTGATGCATTAATAAAAAGTTATTATGTGCATTACCACTGTATATACATACATATTTATATATAAAAAACACACACCAACTGTTTCACTCCTTGATAATTGAACATTTCATTAAGACTGTTTCCCTTATATGGCAGCAGCATAAACCTTGCACATAGCCTGAAAATTTTGACCAATGCTAATACTTACAGTCAAAGGGTCCTGATTTATAGTCTCCTGTGAAGGACTGGGAATCAGAAGAGATAAGCAGAGAAGAGATGACAAATTATCCCAGAAAATGTCCTCATAACAGATAAGGAATCCAGTGTAATATCACTGGACCCATTAGTACCAATCTTAACTTTCTCAAGAAACGAGTGCTATGATTAAAGCTAGAAGTTTAAACCACTTATAACCCTGTGAAAATTTTGCCTTTGATATTTTCTACTCCAGTAAAGTAGATTCTCTGTTGATATTGGCAATTTTATCTGCATACAATAATGATAGTTAATGTTTGATCCAAATCTACCCGCCTTGACATACCTTCACCATCTTGTTCACCTGTCGCTCTGTATTGATGCATTCTCAATACATGATCTGAAATCATTCTATCATGTTCTGGATCCATCTATAAAGAGGATAATGAAGAACTCAAAATCTGTTAACCAGGAATTAATAATAAAGAGTTCATACCGTGGGTGATGATATGTAAATTTATAAAAATCACTTTTCAAATCACAAAATGCGATTTATTTATATAAATAATTTTGAGAATTTATTAAACATCGTGTAATCAAAGATTATCCTGATCACCTTAATATACTTTCTCTAGTACTTAATTACTTCAAACTAATTTACTGAGTCACTCAAGCAGAAAATACAGGTCAGATGCATCAAAGGATGAATGAGCTAAAGTCAGCATCCAAAGATGAACCAAAGGTGCAAGTATGGTGCTGTAGCAGCCTTACTTTTTCCAATATTGAGTTATTCCAAACTACTTAATATTGGACAGGGATAGCAACACAAATGCCGGGGATGAAGAACAAACTCTACTCAACTTTCACGCGAGCTAAAAATGTGACAAATTAATTGACACATCACAATAACTTGTGAGCTTATGACTCGAGCAAGTTGAAATACAGAGATGAAGTCTATTATTAAAGTTTGCTTTCATCTCATGATGAAATAGCTCATGACATAACACAGCATACCATGTAGTAAATATATCATCCATTACGGCTCGGACAAACTACAATGAATGGGCACCAGATGAACCAGATGGATGCTGGAAGGACAACACTGTAACATAATACGCCCATCTGAAGACGGGCATATAAAAACAGAAAATTTTTTTCATGGAACCTCCCCAGTCAATGCACAATTGTGCATGTGTATATAGAATGTGTCTAATTCCATAATAATCACTGTAATTTCCAACATTCCCTCTATTCCTCATACATCAAAGCTATCAACAATTTTACTTACTTTGTCAAGAACAATGAATAACAAGTCGAAACGGGATAAAAGGGAGTCTTGTAGACCAATGTTTTCCATGGGAGTTTTGTACTGGTCATACTGAAAGAAATGACATAGAATACTGTTAAAAAAAGAAGAGTAAATTAAAACTATATCCTTAACATTTCATACAAATACTTTAAGAGGAGTAAATTTCTTATTCATGTTTATGGTTATACCATACTATTTCATTTATATGGTGTATTGTATGAACATTTTGACCTATGCTGTCAACTTACTAAAAGGAGCGAGTGATGGTCTGGACACAGAATTATCAATTTTAACTTATCTTCAGTTATTCAGAAATTTGATGACAATTAAAACTCTTCAATCCATTAGACATTTAGTATGTCATATAAATTCCTAACAAAGCCGGTAAAGTGCAGTCAGCTAGATGTAAAGATGATGGCTAAATCCAAACCATGTCTAAAATTCATGAAACCAGGACATACAAAATCAGTGAAAATGAAAAACAAATGGAAAATAACAAAATATGTCTACTTGAAGAGCATATGTGAACCCCTCTGATGGAGTGAGATCAGGTGCCCGGGGAGAGTGAGCATGCTTGATTTGTAACTGAGAGATCCAGGGATACTCTTGCCAGAAAATATTCAGTGCTCTGGTTTTTGGATTAAACGGCGAAAACTGAAAGCCTGTGTTACGACAGACATGCAAGCAAGAGATCCTTCGCTGCTTTAAGAAGGACCATTGCATAGGTCTAAATTTTCTGTGCATTGCATCATTCAGATGCAGTCACTCTGCAAGTGAAAGATTCTTGTTACGACATAAAACAAGAATCAAACAGAAATATATATCATATTTCTATTTTCATAAATACTGTATGTAGACCTACCCGTCCATAGACTGGATTAGCAGCAGCCAAAACACTACACCTAGCATTAAGCTTGGCATGTATTCCTGCTTTTGCAATAGTTACACGTCCTTGTTCCATAACTTCATGTATTGCAGTTCTGTCTATGTCAGACATTTTATCAAATTCATCAATACATACAACTCCTCGGTCAGCTAACACCATGGCACCTGCCTCTAAACGCCTCTCTCCTTCAATGAAAATCATTAATAATAATGATAACAAAACACATCAATAAATGGACTATGATAATGTTTTTAATGTACCTTATATACACACCTATAAGTCGCTCTGCCTGCAAGTCGGTAGGTACTCTTAGGACTTGAAGTTTGTCATTGACTCGCCAACAAGTTCGTTTTAAATTCTCTATGTCAAAGGCTTGTATTTGCTTGTGGCATCTTTTCAATGACTTGCAATAAATGGCTTTGAAACGTATCCGCTCTAATGATCGTACGGTATCACTCATGTGCACTTAACAATACAAGGGAATTTAAATGACATATTCAATAATAAGGCATTTAAATTGCTTTCAGTTACATAGAGCTTCTTTTCGAAGAATATAGTACGCCATTTGTGCCTGTGGAAACGATAGTTGGTGTCCTTAAAAAAGGCTATTGGTGCCCATGAAAACGGCCATTTATTTTGAACGGGCATATTCTGGACTCAAGAAATGGATTTTAGACAATTGGTAATTATTATTACAGTTTTACCTCCTTGTGTTGAACACTTAGGGGTTACCATGCTTGTGTTTTACAAAAACTGACAGGGTATCGGCGAATACATTGTAAGGAATTTCCGTTTCACAGCTTGGCTAACGCCTCGCAGTGAAACTCAATTTCTGACAGGGTATTCGCCGATACCCTGTCAGTTTTTGTAAAACACAAGCATGGTAACCTCATTCTAATGCAATTGACAAAAATAATAAAAACAATCAGCAATTACCATACACCTCGCTGGGATAACTGGTTGTTCGCATTTCTTCTACCTTTACTGCTGTGTTAATTTATTTTGTACAAATATTGACACTTCGAGATAACGTGTGTGAAATATATAGAAAATTGCTGCTTTGCTTCATTATCGGTTTCTTAAAAAAAATACTCATTACAGTGGCAAATTGTTATAATTTTATTAACCACTCTTTACAGTTTTCTTTCTATCAACACAATGTTTGGATAACAAATTAGTTTTATTACAGTAATTGGGTTTATCCAAGTCACTGAAATCCTAAGGTTCAGGCGTGTAACCAATTGTGTTTTCCGTAAGGTAAAATCTGTTTGTAATACAGAAGTTTTTTTTGGGTAAAGTTAATACGGTTCTTGATCACTTGTTTATGCAGCAATTTTACCTGCGTATTCTACACAAGATGTAGACTTTTTCTCCAATTACTTTCCAAAAGTCAGGGGTGCTTATTATACACGAATGTGTACTATACATGAGTGAATACGGTAGTGAAAAAGTTCTCACTTGAGAGATACATAGTTTATACACCAGACAAGTCTTTGTAACCTTGGACAATGTGAATTAATGTTTGGATTAGCCGAGTAGAGTTTAACCTGTCACTCATTCATGGGCGAGTTAGTAATAAAATTCTAGAGTTCTGGGTCTTGATTATCCTCATCTAAAAGACCGGACATCAATGAACCCCTCATGGGACTAGAACCCAGGATCTCTGGAACACAAAAAAAGCATCTTATTGACTGACCTATGACAGTTTAAAATGTGACAATAGTAGTCGACTTACTATGCAATTTCTCGTGTAATTGTCAATCTTGTTTTGTAAGACTCAATATAAAACAAATTTTGATGTATGACATTCTTTGAACAGCACATAGAGTCCAAGGGCCGTAAATTCTGTGAAAATTTTTAAGACTCTCCTCTTACAATATGCACATTTACATATTGTGATCTTTGTTTTTACAAAGTTTCCATGAAATCCTCCAATAGCTTGAGGAGGAGTTGTGAAAACAAGGTGAATTTACTATACACGCGAAGACATAGAAGTACAAGGGACATTACTCCGTCAAAAATTATCCAACATGTGCATGAAAAGCATTAATTATTGGAAAATTTAAAAGTCCATGCGACATATCTCCATCAAAATTTATTTAACAGAAACCATATCAGAACTTGACTTCGATTATCTCATGATGTATCATTATTCTGAATTTCAATTCAGTTTGTGCAACAACTGCAAAGATGGAGCATGGAAATGAAATGATGACAGAAGGATGGAAAGGGGTAACACTATATGCCCCAACCACTTTCAAATGCAAGGCATCAATATTCAGTTTGCTCATTTTTGGAGATCTCAAAATCATAATTATACTCAAAATATTATCATTAACATTTTTAAATGACACAAGCATAACATTCCTGTAAAAATGTGCGTCTCGAAAATAAGCAATGCTCATCTTACCGGTTTCTTGATCTGTGGTTACTGCAGCTGTCAGACCTACACCTGAGGACCCTCTACCTGTAGTAGGTATAGCTCGAGGGGCTGTGTGAAGAACATAACGCAACATCTGCGACTTGGCTACTGATGGGTCACCAATCAAAAGTACATTAATATCACTGCAAATGAAGATTGTAATTCATTCCAGTATCTTAATTAATTTTTCACATTGTCAAAACAACAGCAAAAAATTTTAATTTTTCTCTGAGCACTTGTAGTTTATAAGTTAACATTTTATTAAATTGTAAATATTATAAGGCATATTTTTCCATTCACTTTTGAATCTAAGTGTACAAGAGTTATCTTTCATGAGATGCAAAAATAAAGCTTTAGTTTAAGAGTTATCTCTCTTATAGATAAAAAATAAACATTGATGATGCAGAGTTACCTTTCATGGTAAAATAAAAAGAGCAAATTAAGTTATAAAAGGAGGTATCATTCATATATCAAATAAAGAATTTTGAGTTTTTAAATTGAAAGTATTTGTAATTCTTAAGTGTCCTATTCATGTATGTGTTAGTAAGTGAATAAAAAGAAAATAAGAAATATATTGCTTTCTTCTTATCTTTGCAGTGCAGATGTCGAAACTATATTAACAATGTTAAAGAAGAAGGTGCAGTACATAAGCACTGTTTATCCAGCTTCCCTTTGAGGTCTGTTGCCGATGGACTTTACAGATACTGCAGATTTGCTATTGAATTTAAGTTATGACTTACCCTGCCATCGGTGTCCTTTGACCTCTTTTATTTCTATTTTACACTGAATTTTGCAATTTTAGAAATGTACTTTTTTCAAATTCTTTAAAGTTACCTTATTTATTGACATGTTTCAGAGATTGCTACTGTAAACCCTGTTGATACAATCAAAATTTTCCTGCACAAAGGAAATCTGAAAACTTTGTTGGTATCAACAGGGCTTAATACAAGATGGAATACTATTTTACCAAATTATTTCAAAGTTTCTGATCAAAGGATTACCAAACTTTTCCATTATCAGTAATGCTATCAAAGCTCTGACCAAGTTTTCTTTGTCCCCCCCAAAAAAAATCTTGCAGTGTCAAGAGAACTATTGATTTAAATTCTGGCTCAACTGCAAGATGCGAAAAACTTTTAAAAAGCAGGAGATGCATTAAAGATGACATGTACACAAAGCAGTATCAAACTTCAATAACTTGTCCTCGCCTTGTCACTTTTGAAATGAACACCTGATCTGAAACTTTGCAGTTTATCCTTACTTCATATGGAGTCTTGTTGACACTATCAAAAATTTTATGGACAAAGAAACCTTAGCCAAAATTTTAAAGAGTGTCTATAATTAGGGAAAAACTCTGATGCCTTTTAGCAGAATAGAATTCCATTCTCTAACTCCAACTAATTAGAATTTTAGTCTCTACATTTGTATCATAACACTGTCGTTATTAACCCTTATCACGCTATGCTAATTTCTATTGCTTTTTTCTGTACTGCTGAATAAATTGTATATGATTATGAAATGTCATGTCCAGTTATGCTTGCTCTCTCATTTTCTTATCTTTTATCACAGAAAAACAAATCATCTATGAATTCAATCAGAAATGTCATGGTTATCTATTCAAGATTATTGTTTATATACTGGACTTTGCACTCGTTAACCTGTGTTAATTAAAGGTATGATCTCAGGTAAAAACATTCTTTGTTTGATACTGGATGGCGTGACCATATTATTGTATAAACTAAAGAAAAAATTATTAAATCTTGTGAATTTGAGTAGTATCTTTAATTTTTTAATAATAAGCAACAAGCAAGCCTGAAATCTGATTCTAAAATGGGAAAATCAAGGTATACTGTGAACGGAACATTTAGTGTAGTGGTACGTGATGTGTGCAATCCCAACCCTCGTGTTGAGATTTTCCGCAATATCGTTATAAGATTGATTGATAGGAACAGAGTTAACTATTTTCGCTTGAGCTTACACATCTTCAAGCACAAATCCCTCAAAATCACTTTCATCATGATCAAAATATTCAGTGAAATACGCGAAAGTCTAAAATTTTTCAAAAACTTTGGCGGACGCGGCGATGTTTTATTATTGTAAACATTACGTGGTATTTAGTATATATTTAATACATCTTTGACCTTACATGGAATTTTTTTTACTATGAATCATGGTTAATTATAAAGAGTACATATTTATATCTAGCCTTGGAAATCCCCCCAGAAAAGAAAGTACATGCATCAATTACAACTAGTGCTGAAACGACAATTGTCGTGATTAGCAGTGAACGGCAATATTTCTAGAATGACTTATGTCACGATTAGCGTGATAAGGGTTAAAATATTTTTTTCAAAGGTATCTGTACCTTTTGAAAATTTTTGGTCCCATTTACATAATGCTAAAAGATCAATGTTTGGGAAATTTTTTGACAAATTTTGGGAAAAATCAATGAAATTTCCATAGGGAAGGGTCCTTATAACGGACATGATTTGAAGAAAAAAATACGGCATAATATAAGCTATTAATCTGCATATATTTTACTGTATAGGTTTAAGTTCATACCCTCTGATCCTGGATCCATTGCCAAGGACTTTTTCTGAGCCACCTAACAGCATACACAGTACTGCCTTCTTTATATACTCATGCCCATGTATAGAAGGTGCCAATGATTTACCCAACACCTCAAAAACATCCTAAAGAAAAGACAAATTTTCTTCAAAAGTTAGGAATGAGTATAATCAAAAGTTTATTTATTTTGATATATGGTATTATTTTACTATAGACATACATGTATGTATAATACAATAAAGATATCTGTACAACAAGTCATTGATCAGAGGAAATTCAAGGGAAGGATTTCTGAGAGAAATATCTAACGAAAAAAGTCAATGACCTTGGTGTAACTTGAAAGTGCTTTATTAGTGAAGTATGCATGCCAAATATGAAGTCTCTATCTCTCACAATTCAAAAAAGTTATGTCGAAAAAAGAAATCAATCCGGAAGCATAAAAATACATGATGCCCTAATTTCTGTGGTCATCACTTTCAACGAAATGAAACTGAAAATCATTCTTATTTAAGCTGTAAATGAGTTAGAAAAACGAAAATACAGTCAAATCAAAAGATAAATAGTGACAGCATTCAATGATTGAGCAAGTAATGACTTCTCATATGGGTAAAAAGTAACTTTCAAGAAGTAAAACCATAAATCAAAGACTTTCCTACTGTTCCTGTAATTTCTACAAATCAAAACATCATAGATCTTGACTGTATAGCATCATATTCAGCAATGAAATTGAACTTGCAGGTTTAATCACTTGGTGCATCAAGAGTATTATTTCACTTGAATTCAAAATTAATCAGTCTTCAACTAAAACTAAGGCATTTGCTTCTGATCTAAAATGTTAATTTAAACTCTCTTCATGTCTTACCACATTCTTTTGGCGGCCAAATTTCTTGATCTTGGCTACATCTTCAGCCGAGAACACTGGGGTAACTTCCTTGCTCAATAATTGGACATTATTCGCAATAAGTATAGTTCTGAAGCAAACAACAATAATAGGATGAAAATTTTTTATACGGACCCAGAAATCTTGCATAATCCATTGCTACTGTACCATACAATTTGAAATTATCATTTCGATCTATATTGTCACCCAACTGCAGGAAGAACTCTTGGTATCATTCCATATTTGAAATGATGCTCCTGGTGTGAACGAGCGTGAATTTGTACTTGCATCCGATGTATACAGGACAGCAAGGAAGTTCATCAAAATCAAAATGGAGTCTGGTAAGTGTTATAACAGTGGTAAGGAATTTGAGAAAAAGCATATGGTCCCACAATACTTTTTCCATAGTAGGAACATTACTCTAAACTTGGAAAATGAAGTAAGCCTTTAAACAAGAAATTCCCAAGATCAGGTGACAAAATGACTGAAGATGAGAATTTAATATCACCTGATAAAACAGAAAGTGGATTATGCAACATGTCAATGAATTTACAGAGGACTAATCACAGAATGGTTACAGTTTACATGACTAGAAATTTTTTAACCAAAATTGTGCTCTTTCCAAGAGAAATAAGAACAAAAAAACAATTTTAACGCCAACGTAGCATATGTCCTCCCTCCCCCGGTTATTTTTGTAATGTGGGCATAACTCACATGACCACATTAGAGGTCATCTACTCCCCATAATCACCCACAAACAATATTTTTCTACACAAAAGTTTGTGTTATCATTAGGATTAACACATATGTCACTTGTCTTCATTTAATGTACACATCAGTATTAAATGACACAAAACAAAACCAAAATAAATATGCTAAAGACAATTATCCTAACTATAACTTACTAACATGACCTAGATATCCTTAAGATGTATCTGTATACTAAATAACAATTCAATGTATCTTGCTTTTCCCCAGAAAATGAAAAGAACTGCTATTATAAGAAATTTTCCAAGTCCAAGAGGGATCACTCTCCCAAAAATTATTGAACTACAACTAAATCTGAACTTAGCCTAAATATCCTTTAGATGCATCAGTATATCAATTATAAATTCAATATCTTTACTGGTTCCAGAGATAATATGCAGAAACTGCTAATTTTCAGAAATTTCCTAAGTCCATGGGGAATAACTCTGGCAAAATTATTGAACCATAACCAAATTTGAACATGACCTAGATATCCTTAAGATGTATCTGTACGCAAAATATCAATTCAGTATCTCTATCCGTTCCTGATAGATGAGCGGAAACTGCTAATTCTAAAAAATTTTCTAAGTCCAAGGGTAATAACTCTCACAAAAATTATTGAACCATTACCAAATGTTTACTTGATCTAAATATCCTTTAGACGTATCAGTGTATCAAATATAAATTCAATTTCTTCATTGGTTCCAGAGATAATGTGTGGAAACTGCTAAATTTAAGAAATTTTCCAAGTTATAGGGGAATAACTGAAAAAAATTACTGAACCAAAACCACATTTGAACTAGATATACTCAAAATGTATCTGTATGCAAAATATTAATTCAGTATCTCTATCTGTTCCTGAGATAATGAGCAGAAACTAATCTTAAGAATTTTTCAAGTCAAAGGGGGATAACTCTCACAAAAATTACTGAACCTTAACCAAGTTTGAACTTGACCTAGATATACTTGAGATGTATCTGTATACCAAATATCAATTCAATATCTTTATTGGATCCAGATATAATGAGCGGAAACTGTAAATAGACAGACCAACCGAAAGCAGCAAAACAATTTGCCCCTCCTTCTTCGAAGGGTGGCATAAATAATATGCTGTATGTGAATAGTGTTCATTCTGCACTGAATGGTTAAATGGGGCTGTCTTGTAGTACTAACATAAATGAAAATGCCAAAATAGCATTGAGTTGGGTAGAAGTATATCATTGTAATTTCTTAAGACATGGCTCAAGTCTTCCTTTAAAATTCTCAATTCATTAAGATCTGAAATATTCAAATGATGAAACTTTCTAGATATATATATTTTATGTGTATATATCTGTAACTTTCATGATTAAAAAGCACATGAAAATATCAGTTTATTATTTAAATAAAAAAATTCTACAAAGATTCAACAGTAAAAACACTTAAAATTTCTTTCCACTGCTTCAAAAACTTTCTTTTCATTGCTTCAATTCTTACCTAAAAGTTCCCGTAGTGTAACCATTTTTCTTTCCTGGTAAACACCTGTACATTCCGATTACCTGAACCCTATCACCTGGCTGAAATAAAGGGTTAATAAACATGCGAGTTTCTGTCAAAACATTTAGATTTGCAATCATTCGTTGGCTGATTTTATAACATCATCTATGTTACAATTCAATAGAAAGTAATTGTCAGCGAAATGAAATTTTTCTGCAGTAAATTTGACAAATGGAGTGAACCAATGTAACTAAAGCCAGATATACTGTTAGGGGGGTGGGGGATGGGGAAAATTAGGGTTAAAATATGTATCCAGATGTTTGTCTCAGTTATGCAGACGATCAAAACACTTTTTTCCAAATCCCTCACACTTACTTTGACTTGTTTTAAAGAGTTACTTACTTTGCATTGGTCTACCAGATCATTATCAGAGACAATATCTATAGACCTTGGAAGCTGACCAGCAGGTGCTTTCTCTGGCATCTCCTGTATGCTGAAAGTCTGATGATCTTTATAAACTGATAATCCATATTCTGTCTCTAATAGATTTCCATCTTCATCCTAACCATAGAAAGGATACATAAGACTTCACAATGAAATAGTTTTCAATTTAATACATTATAGTGACTTAGATGGTGGTGGTACCACCTTATATCAACATGGCCTCATAATTTCACTTATGCAATGGATCCATCCGAAGCACTTCAAGAGATCTTTTATGTGCCAAAATATGCCGTACACAGATGACATGACTAGAGTCATACTTGTAAAATCAATTTGGAGTAACTAAAACTTGTGAAGATCTAGCTAACCTGTTAGAACTCCAGTAAAGAATCAGTCTGTCTATATTAATATGAGCATACCATGTTTCTTTCCATTGATAGTGACTGTATTCAACTCTTACTTTAAACATGACCCATCTTTACATAAAACTGAGTCATGAACGGCATTGCCGAGTAAATGACCTTTGACTCTGAAATCTATAAGCATGTTTCTCCCATCGTTCAGTATTTATTTGTGAAATCCTGCACAGTTATCATATCACAACTGAAGTATTTATGCAAGGACAGACAGATAATTTCATTCCTGTGGAGTGTCTGAATGAGTGCGGAGTCTGAACTTAAACAATGACGAAATACAAAATGCCAAAAATACCTTTGTAGGATATGCTGCAGTAGAAGGAAATGCATCTAATGATGTCATATCAGTATAACGTCTCTCCATGGTTTTTTTTGTTGCGGGGCAATAATGAACGCTGCGTACCACTTTTGGTCTAATCAATGAACCTAGAAAACAAGCAAAATGAAAAATCAAAGGACCTGAAGGTCCTGAAAGATACTCTTACTCACATCTTGTTGTGAGTAGAGATCTATATGCTTCACACTTAAAGGACATCCCGACCTCATTTTATATGAAGTTAATTGAAATGAGTTATGTTTATGAAAACAAGCATTCTAAAGTATTGCTTAGGCAATACTAAGTCCCCTACCAGCAAATTAAAAACTAAGACCCCCAAAACACACACAACATACTGTCTTTCAGGCTGCCAGCAAGTTAAGTATTTGATCACAACCTTTGATGATGATGAAAACTAGAACTGTCTCGAACTTGATCTGTAACTCATGGTGGTAGACTCACACACCAAAAATTGGATCAATATCTACAAGCGTTTAGAAAAAAAAGTCTGGAAAACTGCCATTTTAAAGAAATTTTCTAATTCTAAGGGCCATAATTCCATCAAAAGTCAGTGGACCGATACGGAACTCGAACTTGATCTGTTACTCATGGTGGTAGACTCACACTCCAAAAATTGGATGAATATCTACAAGCATTTAGAAAAAAATTCTGGAAAACTGCCATTCTAAAGAAATTTTCTAATTCCAAGGGCCGTAATTCCGTCAAAAATCAGTGGACCGTAACGAAACTCAAACTTGATTTGTAACTCATGGTGGTATACTCACACACCAAAAATTGTATGAATATCTACAAGTGATTACAAAAAAGTCTGGAAAACTGCCATATTAAAGAAATTTTCTAATTCCAAGGGCCATAATTCCGTCAAAAATCAGTGGACCAAAACAGAACTCGAACATGATCTGTAACTCATGGTGGTAGATTCACACACCAAATATTGGATGAATATCCTCAAGCATTTAGAAAAAAAAAGTCCAGAAAACTTCTATTATACAGAAATTTTCTTATTTCAAGGGCCGTAATTCCGTCAAAAATCAGTAGACCGTAATGAAACTCGAACTTGATCTGTAACTCATGGTGGTATACTCACACACCAAAAACTGGATGAATATCTGCAAGGTTTAGAAAAAAAGTACGGGAAACGTGTGTGACTGACTGATGGACGGAGTGTAAACCTATAGTCCTCTTCGGCGATACCAGTAGGGGACTAATAAGGTAGTGCACAGAGAAACCTGCTTGTAAGGTTATCCCATCATGTGCGATTCAATGGCAGTGGTGGGTTCAGTTGGGGTGGGGTGGGGTGGGGGCCTCTTCCCCCTTCCGCCACGTATATACAAGTAATCAAAGGCTTGAAGAGCCAAATTTAATTTAAAGGTGTCAAAAGTAGCAGAAATTGATCAGTCGTGTTCATCTTTTTCGTTGAATTCCGATAATTTTTGGAAGAGTATAAATAAAAGCTTAAGGACCAACGGCCATATATCATACAAGATATCATCATAACATTTTATTGTTCTTTACGTCATTCTTGCAAAAATATGTCAAATGTCTTATAAAGAATGTACATGTGAAATAAATCGAACACCATTGCCATTTTTTACAAAGATAGAAATGGACGAGTTGTTACCATTGCCTGTAAAATATGGAAGCCTTATGCTTAATTTGTTTTAAGATATGGTCAGGTCTAGGTTACAGTTTTTGTCTACGCTACTAACACTGACACTAGGGCCAACAGCTTGTATATATCATCCGAACACACTAGTTATTATTCGGTCGTTTATTGTATGTGCACGTGCAAGGGCTACAACGCCATGCCGTTCGCCGTAATGACGCAAGCCAATTGTGCATCACAATCGCACTTTATCGGTTGATTTGGAATAAAATCTTCACATTAAAGTTCTACGTAATTTATTTTTCATGCATTCAATCTAAAATTCTGTCTTAGTCCATGCTATCATCCTTTACATCCGCATAATATTTTGTAGGCGCTTTGAAAACTTTCTCAGCTGCCATTTTTTATGCCCTCGTGGGAACTTTTCCAGATATGTGGAAGACCATGTGATATATACACATGCTACTTCCCTAATAAGGAAATGAAAGGACTTGAAAGTCCTCAAGGTCGGAATTGCATGGTCAAGTACATCAAAGGTAATAAAGTCGTGATCCACCAAGAGATCACACACCAAGCGTGTCATGTTTAGGATCAGTATTGACAAAAACACGGTCTGTGCACAGCTGCTCGTTTTCATATAAACAACGGCTCCGCCCTGTACACCCCTGTACGTCTCCGTCTCGTACTATATAGTTATCTCATTTTCTCTTATCACTTTTGATCTTGACAGTAGTGTGAAATTAGCAATCTGGACAGTCTCCCGCTGTACATGTACATTTGAGGAAAACCACGTCTACACGTAGATCTATAAATAATTGGCTATTTCTAGTAGCATTACACAACAACAACTACCAAGACGTTTGTTTATCGTTGTGACGAGAAGATTGTAGAGTACTTTGAATTCCACTGCTATAAAAAGCAGCGACATTCTCAAGTTTTTATTAAATATAATACAACGGATACTAGTACGGACTAGTAGTGTACTTCTTAAATTACGGCACAGCTACACAATAATGTCAATCGTACTTTTTCGGGACTTTCCGTCGAGTATTCAGAAAGACTGCATGTCCTCCAGCGCATGAATAGAACTCGTCTAAATCGATGGAATAACGGCACATCTATTTCATCATCTGATCAAACTTATCTTGTATTGACTCGTACAATATGAACTATAAGTACTAAAAGTAAATCTAATCACGCTTTTTCTAAATATCAACGCACTATTTATACACGATGAGGTATTTTCTGCGTTCCACGCGTTCACCACAGCATATTGTAACGACTAGGGTCTACCAAAAATGAGGCGTGGCTATAGAAATTTTAGCAGGAAAATACACAACTACGCAAAAACAAGTAATTCCTACATACATAAAGCTATTTGGCGTTGTGACAAACATCTTGATCATTTAATGCTATTCCGATTGCAACCTAGGCTTTTTAAAAAGCTATGCTTGTTTAAGATAGACTGGAGTTACCTGCTCTTGCTTGCAGAGCGAAGAGACAAGTGACCACCGCCATTTTATAGAGGCTATTCCCTGTCCAGCAAGTGTTATTTATAGCACAGGCGGTAAGGGCAGATAAGAAGCTGTACACACTGCGTGTAGATATTTTTAAAATTCGTCTGCAGTAGCATACACAGCATAGGTATACAGTACCTGATGTAATTTACGAGAGGCTCGTGATGTTTAGCCTTGAACATGTAATTAATTTTGTCGATATTTGTTGATTCTAGGTTAAATGAATGAAACAAAACAAAATTCAGTGAGATAAAAATAACCGATAACGCGTCACTTGAACCTAGGTCAGTCTCGTTATGAATTAGTGGTCACCTGTCTATATTTTGCCAGTGTATATTTAGGATTCTATGAAATATTTTATTTGTCCTTTTTTAGACTGAAATTTATATCTAAATATATTATTATTATTATATTATTTGTATTATTATATATATTTCGAAGATCGCACAATCGGTTTTCATATTGGCGCTTATATGTCAAATTAGGCCTTGATAACGTGTGTTACAAGCGTTCTACTACGATTTCTCCAAATAAGGCAGTATGTTATGTGGTCTTCCCCATATTTGGAAAAATTCCCATGAAGTGCGATTGTAATTCATAATCGGCTTGCGTCATTACGATGAATGAATATTTTAACACACACAATAAGTGACAAAATAATAAGTGTTTAAGGGCAATATATTGATAATTTAAGTTAAGCAGACCTATACTTAAACCTACTTCTGTGCAATGAAATTTCAAAAACAAGGATAACAAAGCCGGTTTTGCAAGAACTTTCACTACTTTAAAGAAGGTACTACTTTGTTATGTTAATTAAAAAGGCGGTGCAGAGGTAAAATTTTTTTGATCTCTAGAAGACTGCTTAAAAATCAAGATTTGGCACCGAAAAATGGCAGAGTGGTTTTTGGCTAATACACATGTGGGCCCTCCTTTTCGGAAATCCTGGATCTGTCACTGCATCGAATGTGCATCTTTTCCAGCTCAGTGTTTTTAATTTTTATTTATACTGATTAGTATATTTAAAGGCTAGATTTGTTATTCAAATTATGCGATGAGATTTGATGAACTAAAAGCAACAGTGTTCCATGCAACACATTATCCCTTTAGTGAAGGCTACATGCTGGGTTATGATATGTTTCCACATAAGTCTCTCTGACCCTCTCTCACAAAATACCGTAATTTCTGGACTATAGGTCGAGGGTACCTAAAATTGGGTATTTTCATAAGTTCGTCCGTAAATAGGTCGAAGCGTTGGATAGGTCGAAGAAATAAAGCTATGATGAACCAGTTTTGCCAGTATAGAAAAATTGATAATCTCAATTTGAACACTGGTCAGTTTAGAATGCAAATGCAAACGATGCGGTTTTGTTATCTTTTTGTATTTTGTGAATACGATACATTCCGTTCCGATACATAGCAGTCAAAGTCATTTGAATACGTGTACGTGACATTTACCTAGACATCACATCCCGTTTGTTTGTTTAATGATCAACACGATGTATGCCATGCAGCGAGAACTGGGTCACTTGGGGATTAGTGTGCGGCGAGGCATGGAACAGGTGTGATAACAGATGTGATAATTTGATTACACGGCTGCACAGTGATATACACTTCAGAGAAAGGACTCTTAGTTTAAATACGGCAGATATTTCAAACTCAGCGCCGGAGCGATACTGCTATAGTCAAGATATAAAATATTGTACCAGAATCGCCGTACAGATACTAGAACTATCATTTGAGTTACAATACCAGTAGCACACGTTTCGATTTAAATTTTTTTTTTTTACGTGCAAGACGAGTTCCCATAATGATTTAATTAGCAATCAACACACGACATGTATGTAATATAATATGCCGCGGGTACATAAAACACAAATATATCAATCAAAATCATCTAAATGTCGCAACTTATCCTTTGAATTCGTGTTTCTGTTGTCAGCGGTACCTGGCAGTTAAAAGGCCATTAATGTCAAACATTGACAAAATAGCCATCAATAACTCTTAGCCAAGCCTTGTATAGGTCGAGGGCTCTCCCCACCAAAAAAAAAAAAAAAAAGACCTATAGTCTATAAATTACGGTATAGTCTTACCTCTACTCAATAGATGACACAACAATTATATTAGATAAACAACCAGACAGTGGAATATGTAGAGCAGTTTCCATATTGGCACTTACATGTCAAATTAGACCTTGATCCTGTGTGTTACAAACGTTCTACTACAATTTCTCCAAATAAGGCAATATGTCACGTGGTCATCCCCATACTTGGAAAAATTCCCATGAAGTACAATTGTAATTCATAATCAGCTTGCGTTATTACAGCAAATAAATATTTAACACACACAATAAGCGACAGAATGATAACAAATATTTTAGGGCAATACATTGATAATTTAAGTTCAGCAGACCTACGCTTAAACATATTTCTGTGCAATGAAATGTCAATAACAAGGGTAACAAAGCCGGGTTTTCAAGAACTTTTACTACTTCAAGTACTTTAAAGAAGGTACTATTTTGTTATATGAATTAATAATGGCAGTGCAGAGGTAAAATCTTTACAAACTGCTTGACGCCTTAATAAAAATGGAATCACTGTTGTGCACCAAAAATACACCCCTAATAGACACTGTGTACTTACATTTTGTGACAATGCCCTCAAGACAAACCATGTTTCCAAGGAAACGAGATGTAAGAGATCTTGGAGTGACATGCTTGGCACCAAAGCTGAAATCAAAATATTTGTCGAAATAGAGAATTTCTTTATGCAAAACAACAAAACAGAAGTTACCAAATAATAATTGTGCATCACACGTAATAATAAATTTCAAGGCTTAGGCCACAGTGAGATTTTTTGTTTCCCTACAACAACAATGTATCATTTTAAGATGTCTATTAACATTTGTTGTTTCACATGGTATTATGAGATTATTATTTGTTTGCTGTTTACGTTAGTTTTACAATTTCATCTGCAAAATCTGAAATTGATCTGTTGCAATAGATTACTTCCGAGTTATAGCCAAACTACAGACATTGCATACTCTGGCATTATTTTATTTATGACGTAATAATCTAATCTATGGAAACATAATGTCAATGCTTCAACTAAGTATGACATCACAAACAGTTGTCCATAGTCTGACTTGTAAAATCTGTTTTTAACAGTCCTTTCCGGTTACCAGAAAATGGCCTATTGATTGTATGTTTCATTAAAAACTGCAAGACTAGTTTTCACTTGAGAATCAAATGCTGTGAATGGTGAGAGACTGGCACGTATTTGCATTCAATACATGTACTTCCTGTGATCTCAGTAATCTATAAACCATAAGAAACTTTTGGTGGTCCTTTGGAGTTCTTGATAAGTCGGCAAAATTAGACCACCTGTTGAAGTCTGTGATTAATTTGTTGCAAATACTGCCAACCTGAGAAATATGTTAGAGTTGACATAATCTCAGTAGAAATGCTGTAAATTATGAGCTTTTCTCACATTTCAATATTAGAAACCACTGGGAACTTGCTATCCCTAATGACTGAAAAGATATATCCAAAGTTAGTTTCATAAAAGTAAGTCAAGTCCAGGGTCAAGGTCACTAGGTCAAAAGTCATGGCATAATTTGAAAGCACTGGTCATAAGAAAACTATGTATGAATTATTATGTTTATACTTCTCTTAGTTGCTGAGATTGTGCTTCAACCTGAAACTTTAAACTAAATGTTGACGGACAGACAGACAGAGACATCACCAATCTATATATCAGAATTGCTTTGCAATCTGGCCAAGAAATCAATTTTTTTAGTCCAACAATTTTTTATACTTGGCAGTCTTTCATCTGACATGGTGAAGGTGTGATGAAACAAACATATTTTCAATAATGGCCCTTTGATTAGACTGATGATTGTATTTAAATAAGTTCCAAAGTTCTAAGTGAGAAGGTCATGCTCCTGCACAAAAAATCTAGAAAATATTGGGAAAATAGTCATGTACCTTCCTTCAAAGCCAATGAAAAAGTCTTCCTGGGTTTTGCTGTATGTAGGATCTACTGATGCTACAAATTCTTTCAGTGCTCTCTGAAAGGCTACCATCTCTTCAAATGAATCATTCAGCAAACTAAAAAAGATTGTATCGTGTAATCAGTAAAATTTCCCTTGGCACAAATCTGTAATGACTTCCATCTAACCCCCATCCCCCCTTCTTATTGAATAATCTTTTCTCCTCTTTATTGATGAATAAAATACAGTAAATAAAGGTGTTGTAAAAAGAGCTATACTCTGTATTAATTACTTCAGTGTTTTAATTTTGAATAAATTGCCACAAAACAATATTTACCTCTGAGTACGTTTGGGATATTTCCTACGCAGATCGTTGATGTTTACAATCAAACGCACTTCATCATTCGTTATCATATCCTTAACTTTACGTTGGTAAATACCTTGATCTTCCTGAAAAACAAAGTTTTCTCTTGAAATTTATATTATTTCCCCTTCCAAAGAACTGATGTCATAAACAAAAATAATTCAAGACCTGTTGGAAGATTTAGGGCAACAATCAATATCTAACTTCATGCAGAACTTAGATTGTATTATTTTTGATAATCAGATACCTGTATCTTTAAACATGGCATTCTCTTAAAATTCATGATCTCTATATTTTCATTTGAATCTATCATTTAGTAAAGAGAATCTTGATCAACAGGACTCATAACATTTATAAGCACTGCAATATCTTTTAATATATGAATTCGGTATGTTTTAGCGAATGTATTTGGCTGATAAACAGTCTTGACCACCTTGTCAAGAAAACTTGGGAATGTCTTCACACTTAAAATGCCTGATCTTTTTTTTTTGAATTGTAATTTCCTTTTCTACTTATAGTCAGTCTTAGTGAAACCTCACTAGCCCGACACGTGTGGACACCTGATTTAATGCTGGGCTAGTAAAAGTTCTCTAACAAAGTATACAAATGGGCTGATAAAATTCGTCTGAGGGCTAGTGGTTAAAAAAAAAATTTTGTGAAGACTAATTGTAATATTTATAGAAGTCAGAACTGAACTGAAAGAGCTTCACAGAGAACTAAATACAACATCAAATTAAAACAGTTTTGACAAAGCCTGGATATCAACTGCAAGAACCCTCAAGGAGTAAAAAGCATCATTCACTCTGTTACTATCTATCACTGTGTGAGTGCTACCCGATCCCCAATTAGCCAAATGCGAATTCAAAATTGAAATGGCTAAATGTTTTTAATACATGAGTATCAAGTTGGTGAATACATTTCCCAAGTTAAAAAAGTCTGGCTTTTTCAATTTTTTCTGTTTATATCATTAGCATAAATCATGGTCATCACAACACTTTAATTTAGTTACTATTGATATCCACTTTCTCAAACTGCAAAGTGATCGCGATGTAAACCATCTCTAAACATTCTGAACAGTGAACAAGGCTAAACAAAGTTCCTTGACATCATTTCAAGGATTTATATAATCACTGAGCAGCATCCCATCATTAGAATCTGTGACAACAGTTCAAGTATCAATGTTTGTTAACATGCATCATACTACCTCATTATGAGGTAATAAGATGGGAGTCTACAAACATCATGTACCCATGACATTTGCCCATGGACATAGCCATTACTTTATAATAAATTGTTTTGTTTAGAATCAATGTACTATTCCTCTGCTGAAACCTTTTTTTTTAATAATGTTGACTGTATGACATCATTATAATTAACAATAAAAGCTAACTGACCTTTCCCTTAGTTGGAAATTTGATTCAGTAAAGGGAGGACTTTAATATTTTCTGATTTGATGCAGCCATCATAGGAAAAAATTGGAATATGAATTATGATGCACTTTGCTTATTTACAGTTTTCCTAACATTGTATTCAGATGATTGCATCAAGCCACGCCTGAAAACACTTCAAACATTTTTTGAATTCCTGCATGGACAAAAGATGTCATCTCTTAAAGAGCCAGGGTTTTTATCTGATTGATAATATTTATAAAGAAAACCAAAGGAGAAAAACTTTATTTCTCTCGGGTAGCAGAAGTTCTGAAGAACCCATAAATACCACAATTCAGGGCTCGAAACTAACTTTTTCAAGCACTAGTCTGGCGGACACAAAAATCTCTTAGTCCGCAGAAAAATAAACTATTTATTCATTTTAAATTGATTTAATTCCAGGGTAAACACATTTCATTTGTCAGATTCAACATTTCAAGACACTGTGGGGCACATGTGCCTCTAGCTCCTTCTCGTCCATACAGGAAGGATGGCTAAATATATCGCCACATTTCTCTGTGGCCCCAAGATCACCATGCAAAAAAACGTCAATGTCATTCGAAAACGTACTGAAGCCTCTCTATAATCTGTTTCAACGAAGCGCACCAGCGACTCTGACTCTCGTTACTTTCCATGTACTTTTTGGCGAATAGGGAATATCGCAACTAAAATAATGTCAACATACACGCGCATTTTGTAATTTTTATGATGTTATATAATTGTGATGTAAGTTGCCCACATAAAAAAGCCCACTTCACGAATAATAAATTTGGTAAGTTACTAGATGCAAACCTTGAGGGATTTTAGTAGTTGCTATACTCCGTATTGTTACTAAAAAAAAGTTACGGGATTTCCAGAAAAATAAGTTTTCAGTCGTTTGCAGGGCGGGTGAGAGGATTTGAGTGGGTATCACAGAGTTTTCATTAGTCTGTCGGACTTATACAATGAGAAATCTGTTAGTCCGTGGCATAATTTATTAGTCACGGACTTTCGGACATACGTTAATTTCGAGCCCTGCAATTTTAAACTCAATCCCTCCAAAAATAGCGTAATTAGCAGATAAAAAAAGGAGCTAAAGATGTGCACTTTAAATTGTTCATATATGGCAAGTCCTGCCCACTGACCCATGCGCTAACTACCATAAACAAAGTAACATATCTGATGGAGAGAATTTTCCATTAAGAAAGCAAGGGAGAAAACGCAGTTTAACCAATTCCAAAGCAAAGAGAATAAATAAATCCTGTGAATGTGGAATGGCAAATGCAAAGGTATATATTGAAGACCACAAAGACCGATGGAATACCCTACAATCAGAAGTAAGTTTAAGAACAAACCATGAGATAGCAAGCTTTCTATTTGATAGTGATACCGTAGACCTATACAGAGTTTGCAATGAATCAGTAGGAGCAGTAGAGACCAAATCTGGCTGGTCAGACAAGAAATCCAGGGCTTGAAATTGATCAAAATTTTGGGTTTGCAAATTGGCAAAATTTAAGGAAAATTTGGTCGACCTCTATTATATTTGTTGAAATTTGAGGTTGCCCAAAGAGATTTTAGGTTGTTTTTTAAGGATCAGACGACTGCCAACTTTGAACTCTGAAAATCCAGCGCAGTTAAGCCAGGAACAGGCCAAAAACCTTTTTGTGTAGAAGTGTCTTTGGCCTGTGAAACAGGCTTATAAAATGTGGACAACAAATAAACAGTTGAAGAATCAAAACTTGCCTTAGCAAAATAGGGTGTCAAACAATCATGACATTATATTCCCACATTATATAATTAATTTCGTTGGATATTGCTGCTTAAAAGCAGTTAAACAGTTTTTCTGGCCCATTCCCTACATCTTCATTTCTTACAAATAGCCTTTTTTTTTTTCTTCCACTTTAGAGTGTTCCACCAATCAAATCGCTTGGTAATTTTCTTCTTTAGCCTTTTTTTATCTAAGAATAGTTGGGGAATTTTCATATATGTAGAAATAAATCAGTACCAATCGCTCTGATTGGTTAGATGTTTTAAAACCAAAGTAAACAACGAAACAACAGAATCAAGTGGAAGATGAAGAATTGGGCCAGAAATTAAGGATGCTAAAAACTAAGTGAATTAATCAATGGAATTTAGCATGTTAGATTGATTGAAATTCATTTCAATTTGCCAAGGTAAGTATTATTTTCGAAATCATTAATATAGATCTCAACTTTTTCTTGAACTTACTCATGTGCATTTCTCAAGCCAAAAACCTTCCAACATGAGAGTTCATAACTCCAGTGTTTGGCCGATTTTGGTCTATGGCTCATTCAACCCCTAAATCAAATAAAAATTAATTTCTTCAAGCTGAAGGAAGACAGCAGAATAAGTTTTTCTTTCCGAGTCCTGATCACTGCCATTACTGCTCCCCTCGTCACACCGTCACCGATCATAGCCTATGTATTACTACTTACTATCTTGAAAACTAAGTATAATAATACTTACGCCGTCATCTAAGAAGTCAAGATACTCGCGCTGAATTTCTAAAACACGTTGATCAATTTCCGTAGCCATAGTTTCATCAAGTTTTCTCTCTGTACGCAAAACAGTGCAGTGCAGTGTCGATCCCTCTTTTGTGTACAGTGTCCAACTTTTCGCGCCGTTTAGACCATGTGATGTCCTTCGGTATTCTCTGATCTTATTATGTAGCAGTGTGTTCCGAAAGTTCAATATGTCAGCCTCCATAATGTTGTGGTGTCAGAAAAGTTTAGATCATTCAGCGTCAGTTTAGTAGTATGAAAAATGCATGACTGCATTTAGAATAGGCTGAAAGAGGTTGAAAAAAACATAATGGACAAAATTCGAGTCTTCTTATCACATGACAAACCTTTTATTTGGAAGTCTGAAGGTAAACGTTTTCTACTAGTACTATTTATTACTACTTAAGTTACTTAAGTCATGTCACTGTCAGTAATTTCTTTTGTCTGTATTAAAACGGTTCGGCTCATACTTCACCACCGTTTCTATTTCATCATTCATATTTTATGTGGGAAAACTTTGCTGATAGAAACTTAGTTACGACTGCAACGGAAGAGCTATTTTGTCCCGTCTCTTCAAATAGCTCTTCCGTTGCAGTCGTAACTAATAGAAACTGTGTCATTGCATCCAAAAAAATAGAGTGACAGGCACAAATCAATTACCTTTATGGTTAATTAAATCCCTAACTATTCATATCAATCCATTCTCTTGTAACAAAATTAATGTATATTTCACAATTGTATAGATGCATTTCATTAACAATAATTTAGTTGGAGTTACCATATTTGTGGTCAAGCATGATTTTTTGCCTCATATTCATGCCAAGTTTAATTAATTTGTTTTAGAAAGCTATCAATATTTACACTTCTTTGGCAATGTTTTTTACATTGTCTAATATTTCTAAATTTGATTAAGCATTGCAAAAGCACAGGAAGTATCCCCAGTTTGGAGAAACTATATACATAATTTGGTTAATTTATGAATAGTCAGAGATACTCTGCCCTTCTCCCACTTTTGATAGCAGCAGTTTGTGGGAGAGGGTCAGAGAGACTTTCTCCATCAAAAGTTGGAATTTTAGCGATGCCAGCCGGTATCGGGTAGTACAAGCCTCTGGGGACTAATAAGTGTTTGCACAGCGAACATGCAACCTATAATCCAATAAATGAACATTTAACTTACCCGATCACAGCGATATTTTATCCTCAACCTATTTTAATTTTTATGAACAAGAATGACTTTCATATTATTCCAGAAAGTTCCAACATTTTACACTTATCAAATCTGATCAATCTTGGTACATCAATTTGAATTAATTTTAGCTTACAAAAATGCACTCATCTCCAACTCCCTTCTGTAGTCTAAAATACATGTTTATTATAAAGTATGACCATATTTGATTTTCAAATCATTTCATAATCTATTCTATGTCATAGATTTATATTTGTATTTAATCAAATCTTAAACAATACATATATTTATAGATGCAGCCATTTTGCGTGAGGAGTGGCACATTGTGGGTACATTAGTCGGGTGTTTACCTCGTTATCCTAGACAGAACAATCATCTAGGTCTTCCATTGCAGCTGCTTCCAGATGAAGTCACACTATTATTGGAAAAAGGTTAGGCCAAACAAAAAATTATGCATGTTTCCTGTAACATGCTGAAAAAATTAGGGTCAGTAGGTCGGTTTTCCTTAAAATGTAAAATATAGTTTGTTTGCTATTTTGAATTTGTCTTGAATGCTCTTAGACAAAGCCTTGTATGATAGGAATTATTCTTTTCAGTAGTTCATAAAAGCTACCTTCACACCAGATAGCTGACTGTTGTTCATTCCTGATGATTATTTTTATTTCATCAGGCAGGATCATGAATTTTCCCATTCCTGATCAAAATGTGATCAATCCATAGTGTTTCTCTTGGTTTCTACACTGCACTCCTGTCCTCCTTATGATGTACATAGAATGGGAGGGAATCCTTCCCAATTCTTTATGAGGAGTTTAAAATATTCTCTTGCTGTTTGTGATTTATCAGTAAATAATCAGTAGATAAAACATACAATGAACCCAAACAAGACATGGCCATAGCCATTCTTATGAGTTTTCCAGAGTGGGCTTCAGTGGGGGTGTGTTAAGAAATATGTATTCCAGCTACAAAATGAAGCAATAGGTATAAAATAATTTAGTTAGTTAAGGCCAATTAAAATTTATTGGTAGATTTTCATCCCCGCCTGCCTCATAAAAAATCAACCCGCCCCAGAATTATTTATTTTTGAAACGAATCCGGCGTGTCTGAATTCCGGTATTTTAATTCGGGTCCGTAATCGATATACGTTTCAGTTTATATACATATCACTATTTCTGGTAGGTGACAAAATGGTTTTCGCTGTCATGAGAGTTGTTGCTAGCAAAACCGAAAAGAAAAGCTGGTTTGCTTCGAATTTTAACGATTAAAAGACAATATTTGATACCTACAATGTTACAGAATAGTACAGCTATTGCTTTTATGGCACACATTTTTATACAAGAAAAATAAATTATAAAAAATAAATGCCACCCTCCCGCCCCATATATTTTCACGAGGTTGGATGAAAATCTACCTATTAAGTTTAATTGGCCTAATAATATATTTGTGTCTAAGAAATTAAAAAAAAACTACATAGAAAAAGAGTTCTATATGTTATAAAGTATGACTTGTCATTTAATAAATAAGTTTTATACATGTTTTACAGATGTCATTGAATTGGTCAAAATGGGAGATTCCCTGTCCAGTCCAACAACAGAACAGGTGGAGGAATTCAAAGAAAGTAGAAAGTACAGCTATCAAGAACAGGTATTTTCATATAGTAATATTTTATAGTTTGTAAAGGAAACAAATAAATGTCACTCTGCATGCAGCATATTTAGTTTTAGAATTGGATTGAAATTTGTCTTTTAGATCTTTTTCCAATTGATCTTATATTTTATTCCATGCCAAACCTATGATAAATTGCCATAAATTTTCTGTCATTTGATGTCACAATGCCAGTATAACCATCATAATGAAAATCATTGCAAATAGTAGCATGTCTGACATAAGACCTCTTGCATCACAGTCCATTGAAAAAATGTCTGTTCAGATTTTTGTCACTTCTTCCTGGAATTAACAAAGCAGAGTGTAAAATGAATGCAGATTTAATTGAGATTTTCTTGGCACTTACAAAAATTAGAATAGGCAAATCATAATTTTCTGATTATAAGTTTTCCATTTTTTTATATGCTTGCATAAAAATGGGTTTATTATGCTATACTGCTGTTGTCTGTCTGTCCCATCTATGTTATCTTTGCAACTCCTCCTAAACCCTTGGGTTGGGAGGAATTTGATGAAACTTGGTACAATGAAAGAATACCAAAGATGTCTATATTGGAAGGAGAATACTTACAGGAGTTATGGCCTTTAGACTTAGATTGCTTAAAATACCTTGTCTTTGCAATTTCTAATTCCTTTGGTGGATTCTAATGAAACGTAGTAGAAAGAAAGATCACATTATGAAGATGTGCGTACTGAACAGGAAATTTCTTCACATCTTCTCAAAATTTAATACAGCTGTAGTAGGTGTATTTATGAAAGTAAGGGAGGATGTCAACATGGAAAATGATAGATGCATGCAGAAGATCAATTAACCTACAGACAATTGAAGAAGAAAACGGGGCATTTTCAGGGTCAAAGATAATCTAAATTTACCACAGTAAGATTAGATATTTAGTTCTAGTCTGTATGACACCTAGGATGACAAAATGTTGGCATATTATGTGCCATTTAAAGGTGCCCTATTTTTGATGAGAAATTGTTATAGATTTATATTTAACCAAAAATAAATCATGGTCAGAAATTTTGAAATGTTTACTGTTTATAAGATATAGTAATTATATATAGGGTCTGTCATCACAACGAGATAATATAAGTTCTTCATTTTTTAAGTTTCAAACATTATCTTGGGAGCTGATATAGCCCAAATAAGTGCTTTGCTTGTGACTAAAGGTCAAGGGTTCTATTCCAGTTTGATGGCTTGCTGTTGGTCTCTCTTTTGTATGAAACAGAAAAAGCAAAGGTCATCTGTTGTAGTAGATGTAAAAGATTCTTCATTGTTAAGAGTTGGTTCATTACATTGGTCAAAATTTTGGTGTGGTGCATCAGACAGATGCAGTCAGGCTCAAGTGAGCTATTGTGATCAATCACCGTCCGTCGTCCGTCCGTCGTCTGTCGTCCGTCGTTAACTTTTCACATTTTCGACTTCTTCTCCAGAACCACTGAACAGAATTTGATGAAACTTGATAAGCATGTAGTACTCATGGTCCCCTACAAGTGTTGTTGTTTTTCGTCCGGATTCATCAATAGGTGTCGCCACCACAGGCAAAAGTAGGTCAAAGAGGGTACCCTCCTTTGACAAACTTCTTCTTCAGACCGGGGGCATACAGAGACAAACCGAATGCATAGGAATGATCTAGAGGGATGTGTGAAGAAGTGTTGTTATTTTTGGTTCCGTTCCGAAATCAAATTTTTGACGTTTTTTTGTACTTGGTAGTTTTAATGCAGAAAAGAGGTATTTTTTTCTTTCAGTAAACATTGATGCATTAATTTGGTTTAATTTGATCATTTTGATGGTAAGAAATACTACTGCGAAGAAAATTTTTCAATATTTTATGTTTTGGATTTTTTATGAATTTTTTAAGACTTTCAAGAAAACGGGGGGTGGGATAATTGGTGTAAACATTTCACAGTTTGAACTTTTTCTTCGGAACCACTTGCTGGAATTCAGTGAAACTTAGCATGCATCAAATACTCAAGGTCTTGACAAATGTGGTCATCTTTGTCAGGATCCATGAACAGGTGGCACCACCACAGACAAAAGTAGGTCACAGAGGGTACCCTCCTTTGACAAACTTCTTATTCAGATCGGGTGCATACAGTGACAAACCGACTGCATAGGAATGATTTAGAGGCATATGGGAAGAAGTGTTGATATTTTTGGTTCCATTCCGAAATCAAATTTTTGACTTTTTTTCATTTTCATTCCATCATACCACCTTTAGAGGTTTCTTGTTATATAATAAGTTGGTTTATATCCTTGTTTCTCTTTTTATATTATTTTGAATTCTTAAAACTATATAATTTGATCCGTTTACGATTTAGTACACTCCATACTACTGTTATCAGATTGTATTTAAATTGATCCATTTGCATAATTTTAAGAACGTTTCTGTTTTGTATACCACTGAAAAGTCACTTTATTCCTTTCAGATTGTAGTAATTGTATTTACTTCTATAGTTATACTGATAGTTACTTTCATCGAAACATAAAGTATATGAATGAAAATAGTATTTTTGAATTTGTGACTTTTACAAACAAAATCTTGAACCCTCACAATACTTTGTAATGAAAATAATCTTGCTTTAGTACATGTATATACATTTCCATGAAAAAATTCCCAGTTTATTAGTCTTTACCTGTATCCCCATACTTCTTTTTTGTTAATGTGCATTTTTTAATACATTTTCCTCATATTTTTATTTGCATCATATGAAAACAAATTAAGATGAACATGAATCTTTCTGTCAGCACTGTATTTATCAAATTCCCATAATGTAACTGTTTCAATCTGACTTTCATGTATGATAATAATAATAACTGTTTCATTATACTAAAAAGTGATTTTACAGTGTTTGAATTCTTTCAGGTATAACAAAATGCAAAATTGCATTTGCAAATTCTTTAATGATCATTTGTTTTTAATCTGTATCGTGTTATTCACAATAAATTCACATTTGTTCTATTCTTCAACCTGTTCTCTTGCTTTCACAAAACAGAACTAATTATTGTTTTTATCAAAAAGCAAAAGTTTGTCATGAAAGTGTTCCCTTATTTTTATTATACAGCGGTCACTTGACAGGACAGAGTATTGTATGGCCAAGTCTGTCTGTCAGTCTGTCTGTCCATCTGTCTGTCCAATTTGGAAAGCAATAACTTGAAATTGCATCAAAGATCTTAAGAAATTTCATCATATTTTTACATCATGGTGAGAATTTTCACTTTTCGGGTTCATCCGATTTATTGTTTCAGAGTTGTGGGTCTTAAATTTCCTTTAAATGTGTAATGCTATGGAACCCAATAGCTTTACTTTGCGTCTAAAGATTTCTACCATATTTAAATATCATGATAAAATTATGGAGAGGAAGCTGCTTTTCACTTTTCAGATTTATCCGTTTTGTCGTTACAGTGTTATGGGACTTTGATTTTTAGCTCAAGTGACCTATTGTCATACTAGATTGCCCGTCGTTTGTTCATTAACTTTTTGACATATTCAACTCCTCTGAAACTACTGGGCAGAATTCATTGAAAATTTACATGCTTGTTCCTCAACATGCATACAAATTTTGCCCTTCGTTTCATCTAGCTGTTCAGGTGAGCGATATAGGCCCATTTGGGCCTCTCGTTATGTAAAAATCAAAAATCAAAAAAAAAAAAAAATCAGTGCCCAGATACTGAATTACCATAAAAAGTGGAAAGATGGTGATCATTTGCCCAGGTACATGTATGTAGGTCTGGCCACATCTGACATATATTGTGTCATCATTGTGAACATGTTACCTGAGCTTCAGATTTGATATATCAATAAATGTATTTTATGATTTAGGTTGAAATGTTTAGAGAGGAGAGAAAGAAAGAAATTCATCAAAATATCCCAAGAATAATACAGGGAAAGAAGCAAAAACTTGCACAAGAATTGGACAAAAGAAAAGAAAGAGGAGAAAAGATAGATGATGCAGAATATGAAGTAGAGATCAATATAGACGTGGACAATGTACCTTTACCACCAATAGCGGAGAAACACAGTCTTATTCATCTACATACAAGTACATAAATTATCAATACTTAGGTCTTATACCCTGGTCACATTTCACTGATAAGGTGAAAGATGCTGTTTTGACAATGTTAGGATTAGGTTAGGCTGACTTTCTAAAAAATAATATCAACATCCTTAAAAACTGGGCATCAGTGGACAGACCAAGTTCTCTTCCGAGAAGTTGGACAGAGGAGCTTATCTTGTATAAGGCTCATTATAAGGGTGTTGGTAGACTTGTTTGGCACCTTGAACATTATTTTCTCAAGACAATAATCCAATAGAGTTGGAAAGTTTCATCAAACGACATGCGGAATTTCTCAAGAAAAGCTGACACCGGGCAGTTTCGGTAATTGCTTTGATGTACCAGTACGAACTAGAACATAAAATGATAATCAATGCTTTGGGAACACTTCCTAATATTAAAATATAGTTTTTTGGAAATAAACAAGAGAAACATGACCTTCTGTGTCAAAGTTTAGATGAGATTTACAGGTTTCATGCTTGTTAAACCTCTAAAACAATTAACTCTTTATCACTTAATGAGTTTAAGATAATAGATTAACTCATTCCAATGAGCACAGCACAAATCTCTGTTTATACTCTTTTGTTGAATACATGGATATTGGGAGGACAGCAACTTGTGTATCTTCCAAGTATATGAAGGCTCAGATTTGTTGTACCCATCTACCAATAATGGAGTGACGTAAAACAGTAATCAATCAATGATTAATGTGAAACCACCGTACAAATGTGGAAAAATAGACTTAGTGTTAGATCAGTAGTGATATAAATGTAGTAATTGTGTAGGAGTTCAGCCTCTTAATGTATATGTCTTGAATTTTCACTCATTGTTAAGAATGGATTTATAAAAGATTATGAAAATGTACCAAAATAAATAGGATTAGGGTGCTATGACATCGGCAAATCACTTTAAATATGTTAGAAATTTTATTTTATAAAGTTCAAGAGAAATCCTTAAATTAACATTTTTCATTTCCCGGATTCAATAGATCGGGGCATATTGTTTTTGTCCTGTCTGTTTGTATGTGAACCGTGAGGGATAGATGCTCCATATTTGACATGCATACTCAATTAATGAAGCCCTTTCAAATGACAACACGTTCAATGACCTTTTGACCTAGACAAAGACCTTCACACTTAAAATAACTTTTTAGACTTTGATGCCACCTTGGGCATTAGTGTTTAACAAACACAGCTTGTTTTTTTTTTTCTCATTTTCTGAGTACTGGACACTTGTCCAAATGAGACAAAATGTCTGCCCTTGTGATTGTTGGGTTAGAGAAATTCCATTGTATTCCTATAAATACACCTTACCTTAAAGAAATGTATCTTGTCATGTATTCTGGCTGATTGCCTGACTGGGACATTGATATCTAGAAGGAGCCATTACAAGCACTGTATGATTTTTGTATATCTTTGTCTGTAAGGTTGCAATGATTTGAGTGACATCCCATGGCATCTGTGAGTGCAATGTTGTACCCTTTCAGTGCAAGTTGTAAAATTTCCACCAGATATCATCAGATTGCCAGTGGGACATTGGGAACACTACTCAGATTATTACTGGTCGGTTGCAAATTTTCACCAATGCCCTGACATCTGCGATACACATATCCAAACTTTAGACATGTGACTAAAGCATTTGTAAGGAAACATTTTGTTTCCACCTTCCCTATTTACCCTAATTTTATTTGACCACAATACCGCTGTGTTATGTCACCTTTTTATAAAGGATTTTTAAAATTTAGTCTAAACATAAGGCTTTAAAAAATCTCCTTTTATATTCTGTATCATTTGACAAATTATATGCACATCAGAAGGATGAAAAAGGGAATTATTACTGGTATGTATTGTACGTGAAAAATGTGTAAGCCTTTAAGGAACTACATTGTATATGTAAATAAGGTGAATCAGGTTAGATATCAACATTAATGGCAATATATAGTCATATTTTCATAAATCAAAACCTGTTATAATGGGTAGTTGAGCTAATATAGTACCTTGAGTGAAAATATTCGGAAAAAAGCATAACAGACTGAGAAAATAATTGCATTTATCAATATGTACAGTATTGTACTATAAAAGAAGTTTCTCGGAAATAACCTTATTCTACTAGAGAATAGGAATGTGACTAATTCATGCGCTTAGCAGGTACAAAAAGTGGTAAGATACAACTTAATTCAAAACGTATTTCCATAGGGTGCCCATTTCCAGTATCATCTTCAGAAGTACAGTGGACATACCCAGCAACAGAAGAGGAAAGAACAAAATACCTAGCATTCAAAGAATTGTGGGAAAAAGGACATTTTCTTACCTCAGGAAGCAAATTTGGTGGAGATTTCCTGGTTTATCCAGGTAGGCTTAGAATCAGGCCCTGCAAAATAAATCAGACGGAATGACTTATAGGCGCATATATACGGTACATTTACTGTGAATGCCTTTTATTTCATCAGGTACCAATTTATGACAACCCCTACAATGGTGAAATTAAGTACTTACGAATATAAAGTTCTAACAATTGGATGATATCAGGTTAAATAAATACATTGAAACTGAAATGATGAGAAGCTTCTATCGATTATTTTCATCTCTCTCATTGTAATAAACATCTTGAATAAAAGAAAATGCATTCTCTACAGTACGATCAATAAAAGTTTTGTTTATATGTTAAGGTCGCTAAAATTATTCACCTATATGAGAAAACCCCTGCCTTGTGCATAGCTTCATAATTTTAGCAGATCCCCTTAGCCACCTGGAACTATTAAGGGATCATAAAAGTGTCAACATATAACAGTACTCGGCTCTTCAGCTGACACAGTCTCATCAGAAGACAGATGGTCAGAATATGATAAATCACCTGAGAAATATCTGAATAACCAGATTTATATGCCGGTTGTCAGAAATATGCTGGTTGTCAGAAAAAAATTCTGTGCAGTGTCTCTCAGGCAACCTACAAAGACCAGAGGACCCTACACCATACTGAACAGAATATGACCTGTAGTTGGTCATTGATGTAAATTTATTTTGACCCCTTCTATAACCAAATTGAAAATATCTTGGATTTCTTTATTGTCTCTTCTCCTGAGCAGTGAAGTTGATGTGGCTAAATAGATGAGGTGCATGGGTGGTGACCAAGAAGGGCACACCGGTGTTCTATCTTTTGGATGAGACAGTAAATTCTGGATCCTGTGTAACGATAGGCATGGTATTTGAAAGATCCTTCACAGTTTCTGATAGGCCGGTTGCAAAGGTATAAATTTCTATGCAATGCATTAATTAGACAGATGCCATCACCATATACATGGAATAATCCTGAAGTGACGTAAAACATTGTTAATCGATCAATCAATCTTCTTAACAGCAAGTCCTATTGATTTGGGACTTTGGTGCTAAACAAAAATCAGAACCCTGTGATACTAGTTTTAAAATGAATGCAGTCTTGAATTACTCTTCATTTCTCCTTCTCTTGAACAGCAAGTCCTTATGATATTTGAACTTTACTGGTTGATAGGGTATGGTTTTTAGTCAGATATTCAGAATTAATACATGTTAATGCCATACAGGAAATGAACAGAGACTTACAAGAAATTAAAAGAAATAAAATAGGGCTCTGCTGAAAGGTGCATTATATATATGCCAATACCCTCCAAATTTATTACTCTGACAGGTCTTCAGGTGCTTTACTGCAGGTGATATTCTTCATATACATATACTGTCAGATTATTTGTGTTTATAGAGGTTTCGAAAAAGCGTAGACAACATGTTTAACCCCAGCTTCCTGGATAACACCCCAAGTTCAAAATCCAGGTGTAAAGTGTTAAACTGTAAATGATATCTTTTGTAAATCACTGTCAGATCAGTTCTTTTTGTAGTACTATCTTCCCATCTTCCCTCCTCCCGCAAACCCAAGGGTAAGTCCTCCTGTTTGAAACACCTATGTTCAACTGCATGTAATATCCTTTCATTCACCAAAATCATATCAGTAGTGTTTATGCTGGTGTAAAGGAGATGGAGGGTCAGGTGCTTTGCCAGATGTCTGCACATACCATATGTCCTTTAAGCATGCATATAAAGAAACCCCAAGGATTTACCAGTATTTCATTTGCAGGTGATCCAGCAAGATTCCATTCCCATTATATCGCAATCTGCTTACCTCACAAAGAAAACATTTCCATGCTAGACGTCATTTCTATGGGGCGACTCGGATCAAATGTTAGAAAAACTGTACTGATTTGCTCTATCAACAATGAAGACAAATTGTGCTTCACGTCTCTTCAGTGGACAGGAATTACTTGAATGTGCAGAAATGGTTTGTACAGTGTACTTTAAGTTTGTATGCAAAATGCTAGGCCAGGAACTATCCATTTTGCAGTATACAAAATGTTGATCAAGAGTGTTTTCTAGGAAGTGCATTGTTGTCAGTCAACTTCCAGAACTAAAAGGAACTTGCTATATCAGTGGAATGCTGCTTGTAATAAGCATGCTTTGTAACAGTAGAACAGTTTAATTCTAAGTTTTTAAATTGTTTGTGAACTGTTTTAGTATAACAAATCATTTTGCACATCAATATCTTTATAAACATGTCATTTGGGGTTTTTTTTTTAAATATTAGTAAGGTATTTAAAGAGTTTGCATATCCCCCGCCCCCCCAATTTAAAATTTTGTTTTTAATTATAAGAATTACTAAGCACTCAAAAACAGAGATAAAATGCTATAGGTTCCTTCTCATAAAAATTACCTACTTTTTCTTGCTCCCACCATTGTATGGCCGGAACATTAAGCATTTCCATGTTTCCTCCTCCATCTTATCACAGCTTGTTATTGCAACTCCTCCTATGTTATTTCATGGACCTATCCCCAAGTTTTATCCAAGGAAAGCTGTTTATGAAGAAAGGTCATTCTGGTAAGATAGATTTTATACAAGTAATGGCTTTTGACATCGGACTCATTTTGAGTTATAAGCAGCATTATGTTCTGATTTGTTACACTCAAATGAACAGAAATACTTTATGATATAAACATAAGAACTCATTAGGAATGAAGCACTGTACAGAGCAACACTAGAATCAGTATTAAGAATATTCAAAATTTGCTAAAGATCATCTACAATGTCAAGATTGAATTTGAATTGAGTGATCGTCAAATGCCCGACATCACATATTTTGGCACACTTGTTCATTATGACATCATAAATAAATGGCCCGTCAAACATGAATTTGATTATGACGTCACAAAGGAACTACGTAATGGGCGTGGTTAGAATTGGATCTGGCGATCCCTCAATTGGATTTTCAATCCTTCTTTCTTTATTTTATCGAAAGCATCTTCATTTACCTTCTTCTTTACAGACAAGGCATTGGCTGAAATGCTGTCCTCAAATTTTTTTGAGATTTGAACTCATTCTGAATTAAGGTTTTAAATAAATTAACAGCATCTGAAAAATCACTAGAATTGTTAGTGTTTTCACTTGCCTTAGAACTCAAAGTATTGGAGTAGTCTAACAAGGCTTCATCATCTGAATTCATGGCCAAAAGATATAGAAGTGCGCGCACAGAGTAAAGGTCTTTGAATGATTACCTGAACACTCGTTTCACAAATAAGCAATCACATCATGCAATTGAAATTAATGATCTATAAATAAAAAAAACCTGAAGAACCGGTTATTTTCTATATAACGATGAAAAATGTATATGCTTTGAAGTTTGTAAACTCAAGTTGGAAGAGTGATTGATTGATTATTGATTTTTAAAATAACCAATTATACATAGATTTATCATTGGACCAACTGAATATAGTTATCAATCATAAATTCAAGATGCTGTGTAACAAGAGGGTGAAGGAATTCAAAATGCCTGGCAAGAATAGGTTTTTACATGTAGTTGCAATGGAATAAGCCATAGTCAGGGACATGCTTTATTAATATTCCCTTGTATCCTGAATTGTACATAACCTATTCCTTTTGAATTGTGAGCACTAATAACTTTCTATTAGAATATTAAATTTTACTTTCATTACAAAGATTGTCATTTTCTTACTGTTCATCAGCACCTCATTTTGCAAGAATTCTTACGAAAATTTCAAGGATTTTTTTTTTTTTTGTAACTTTCAACCCCAGATTTTGCAAATTAGGGAAACCTGAACTGGAAATAAATAATGATGATATTTTTCATCCCTGAATACACTAAAATCATTTCATTTTCTGCATACTGACATTTAAAGTCACATTCTATCTAGATCAAAGTTACCAAAAAATCCTAAAAACTTTCGTAAGAACTTTTGTAAAATGGTCTTCAGGATTATTTCACCTGTATGGTGGATGGGGTTTAGTTGTGGAAATTAAAAAAAAGCAAATTCAGAGAATTGTGGTCACCGGCTTTGGGGGTTCTATCAGTAAGGGTGCTGTGATCTGTGAAATATTGTCATGCTTGTGCATGTCTACAGACACACATGCCAGATATGAAGGCCCTACGTCTTACAGGTAAAAAGTTACATTAAAGTAGGTCAAAGTCACATGATAAAAATTTTGGTACTAATGGAAAGGTATTGCAATTAGGGACACATATGCCAAATATGAAGGCTCTGCGCCTTATGATTAAAAAGTTATGACCAAGGTTAAAGTTTTTATGACAGACGGATGGACAGACAGACGAATGAGATTTAATGTCCCCATGCTTTCACGAAAAGTGAGTGACAAAAGTAGAATATATAAAGGTAACCTCTAAGCCTCAGTGGGTGTTTTTTCAGATCTTCTCATTTGCCTTGACAAAGGATCATATTCTGACAGGATAACTGCCCAATCGACCGATTATCAAAACGCCCGACATTGAACACTTTTCATTACAACACTTTAAAATAAATGACCTGTCGAACATGAATTTAACTGCGACATTAGAATGAAACTTTGTAATTGGTGATGGTTGAAGTTGAATTTGGCAACTCCTCAATCTCTACCAGAGATTGCTCTCAAGTTTATCCTTTGTTATCAGCTAGAAATAGTTTGGCATATTAAGTAATTTACAAAGTGATAATACTGTATACAAAAAGCTTCTCCCTCAATTATGTCTAGGTCTCATAATTTTGTACTATACTTGGTAGAGTTTGATCCATCACTATTGTTGATACCTTAAGTATTTATATCGAGCTGGAGTATGAAAATATTCTGCATTATTCTTGTAAATTAGCCCACAAAAGAGAGAAATGTGGTACGGTAGATTGCCACTCAGTAAGTAAGGATTATGACTCCTCAGAAATTAATTTTATTATCAATGCACTACAGGTTTACTTAGGCTGTACATTATAAACCAACCTATAAGCAGTGACAAATGGGCCTCTTTTATTTCTTTTTTGAATAAACCAGTTTCTCAGTATGACAGCTAGCTTTACAAACAGAATATGTTTGTAACAAATATTTCCCAAGTCCTTTGGTGTCAAACAATTGGAATTCGAATCTAGGCAATTCTGTTTAATATAATTTGAACTCATTGTTACCTTTATGCAAGCAAGGTTCTGTGGCATGTGAATTTCCAAAACTTTGTGTAAGAAATGTATTGTTAAAAGTGGTAAATCACTAATGGCTTTGGTGTTTGTCAGTTCTATTGAAGAAAACACTATCTTAAAAATATATATTTATTTTTCAACAATGCATAGTGACAACAATTTGATTGTGTCATGCAAAATAAATTCATGCATTAAGAATTAGATATCCATACTGCATTCTAGTATATTAATATTAACATAAATTTTAACATCAGTCTTCATTTTTAAAGGATAATTCATGTACTATTTGTATTCTGATTCCTATTTTCAAGTTCAGAAAATAATAAAAACAGAGCTAGTTTTCAAAATTTGTGTATGTGTTTTGCCTTTTAGAACAAAATATCATACAATGCTGTGGGTAGTGTGAGCCATGAAATTTACACATCTTGTATGATTTGTATTTAACTTTCAAAATTAAATCTAAAGATATAAATTTTCACCGTGTTCATACATTTCATTGAAAAGTTGTAACAACCTCCTCCTCTCTAGAAATGGCATAAAATTTCTTAATTAATAACTATACAATTTCTATTATATTTCATAATGACTAGAGCATTTTATTGTCTTCTTTTCTATGTGATAAAATAGAAATTAAAATAAATTTTAATAAGGGTAGACTTATAATATAATTAAAAAGGGTTTTAAAATCTGTACAAACAATACTTGCAAAATATAAAATAATTCATATAAAACATGTAAATTTATGTAAAAACAAACAATTTGATAATGGCATTATCAATTGAACACATATGGAAACAGATAACTGTATTTTATGATATGCATCAGAAATTCTTCCCTTCACTTGGTCATCCTGATGTTTCATTCTGTACATGCAACATCCGTAATAATGTTTGGCACAGTACACTTCAGGTCTGTATTTATCTCAGTTTCAACTTTGCTTCACAGTCTCTTGGTGCTGTTCATCTTGGTATCTCAGTTTGGTTGAGATTTACCTTCATGTCTGCATCTATCCCAGTATGCTTCAGTTTCTCGGTGCTGTTCATCTTTGTATCTCAGTTTGGTTGATTTCCAGATTTTGTCATGAATCCATCCCTCTGGGCTTGTGTGCTGTAGGATTGGTTAGACGGAAGCCTCTGCAAGTTCTTACTTGCTGTGAGATTCAACACCATTCATTGGTGTATTATAAAAGCTGTTTGAGTCTCTTTCTTCTAGACACTAGAGACGACGGAGATTTTTTTTGCTTTTTTTACCACCAATGGAAGCTGTTTTTGTTCTTCCTGTACCTACTGGAACACATGGCCTTGAGCCATGGAATTCAGCTATACATTTAATGCAGTAATCAAATTTACAGTTAGGATTTACACACTGGCCTCTCTCTTGAACAGGTTGCACAACAGAAGGATGCTGACATGAAGGGCATTTCTGTAACACCTCATCATTCTTCAAGAGTTCCGCTGCCTAAAATGCAAATTTTAAATTTAAACTATTGTATATAAAATTTAGATGTGTAATGTATATCTAAGCATAATATTCATTATCAATTTAATTCATTGTCTTGTCAATATTGCTACTATTGAGAAGCAGCTCTTATATATTGACTATTGTAAGTAAATTATGCAATGTATATAAAAAAAAAAACAAAAAAAAAACCAACATCTTGGCAAAGCGGCATAAATATTAAGGTTAGTTAATGGATAAGAATTTTGGTTCAGTATTTGTACCTTAACGAAACTATCTCTTTGCGTTCCCACTATACAAAGCTGTTTGCTAGTAGGCTGCAACAGGATTTGTGTTTCTGGAATACACTGAATTGTAGCTAAGGAATCCCCTCCTCCAGTTAAACATCTCCTTGCTCTTGGCAATTTTTTCTTGTAATTGTTTTCCTGATTAAAAGAGAGAGAAGGGGAAAAAAGGAAATTAAAATTTATCTTTAAAGAAATTATCCTATATATCATAATCATTTTATTATATCCAGTACATGTAAGTAATTATACAACATCATATTCGTTAGAGGTACATATAATAACAATTCAACTTGTAAAGTTAAAAGTAATTTCCGTCATCCACCTTTTTCATTAGGCTTAAAAAAAATATCTTTGTTTCCTGTAAACTGACCGACCCCTCAAAAATAGTGCTGACTGATTTTTTTTCTTCACCATTTACATTTACGGAATCGGTATACTGAAACTTCATATTGTTGTTATTTCCAGTGTTTTTAAAACAAATATGGCAACCCCCATGGCATCAAGCTTCGTCGTACATGATGAATTATGTTGAACAATACCTTTTATTATACATTATGTATGTCCATCTGTATGTCAAGACATTTTCCATAGAAAAAAAAAAAGAAAAAGAAAAGCCTACCTACTGACCCTATATTTTTAAGTCATGTTACAGGAAACAAACATTTTCTGGGGGGCCTTAAAATTGAAAGTGAATATACACATGGTGAGAGTTTTATTTTAAAATTTTTTATTCAAGGGTACCTTGCTCCTGACTTTCAAAGTTCATGGGTTCAGAAAGTGTTACATGTACCACAATAACTCATATTTATCAGTGGGTTTTTCATCTAATCTTCTGTTACAGTATAATTAGTATTCATATAATTTGAAATATTAAAACATTTATTTCTTTCGTGCATGTTCACAAGGGTCTACATTAAAATTTTAAAGATTACTGATAACAAGGCCACCTGGGCATGTGTTCACTTAAATTCTTTTCCTGTAAATGTTATGGGTTAAATATAACAGAATATCTTAAATGTTCAAATTACCTTTCCAGGCAGTCTGTTATTTCTGGAATTCAGAAAGGATAATTTTCTGATATGTGTTCTCTCACTTCCATCACAAATGTCTCTCCACTTTTTACTCACTTGGCACATGCTGGAGAAAGAAAAAAGTAAAGTGATAACTGTATACAATCAATGCCACAAAAGTGGTGAGATGAAGTCTTCAAAGTATAAACACAGAATGATATACTAATGAAATAGGTGCCTGGCTTTTATGAACTTTTACAGAAGTGACACAAGTAACACCTTTGGCATGACAAATTAAAATGAGTGTTTTTGCCAAGCAGTGCTTGTTTTTCTGTCTGTACCAGGGTGTCAGTCACTGATGATGTACAGGATTCACCTATCCAAGTTAATAGAACCTCCTGAGGTCAACAACAAAACAAATATCAATAAAATGTAACAGTAAAATTGATTTTGACAAACAAGGTACATATTGCCTAGGAGTTTTATGATCTTGTGTATCCCCAGGGCTGTAGTCATTGTGTTATCTGAATATCAATCAGGTTACCTGGGTTTCTCTATCAGTTTGCAATATCATATTAATACATGTACATGTATGTGTGCATTGCTAAGTTTCTTACCAATGCAAAAGCCATTTATCTCATTTCGAGATGAAGCATAATGCATTTGAATTTTTATTCTGACCATGAAAAATTTATTTATTCTGCATTGTACATGCATTTCAATCCTGTAAATACATATAGTGGGGTTTTTTTTCTTCCTCTTCATATCAGGTCTGTTATAAGGACCCTTTCCAATGGAATTTTCACTGAAAATTCTCAAAATTTGTCTAAATTTTCCCCAAACATTGATCTTTTAGCAGTATGCAAATGGGACAAAAAATTCCCAAATGAAAAGGAGACACATTTCCAAAAAAAAAAAAAACCACCAAAAAAAAAACCACCATTGAAATCAAAACTTAAAAATCTGTATATACCCGGTACATCATGACGTGTACATAAAAATATACTATACTTTGTAAACAGACTGCTACAAGTACAACATAAATTTATTCAATACTCAATTCAACTTAAAGCCTTGAAAATAATAGACTTCTTGTCTGTTACCTGCATAGATCTTGGGGAAGAAGGTAATCCATTATTTTTGTTGTTATTGCCCTCATACTTCTGTCTTGAAGATCACAGAAAATGTCCACATGATCAATTCCAATCTTTCGACCAATAAGTCTATCTGGCACCTCTGGTTGTAATGATTTTAAAAACTTTTCAAACTCGGCACTTTGATACCCTGAAAGTTCTGTATTTTGATCAAAGTTTTCGTCATTATTAAATTCTCTAAAATCCAATGAGTATTTTGGAATAGTAATCTTGTTAGGTGAGAATTTTTCCAGAACTTGTTCTTCCTCTGGAATTTCATAATCCAGAGAATGAAAGTTATGATCTGAAGACTTTCGTTTTACTGATGCTTGATCTGTCAGCTTTATTCCAAAAGGAACAAGGATTCTACTTTGGTACCCTGCATCATTTTCAGTGCATTGCTTTATAGCCTCTATGTTAGAGGTTATGTCCATGGAAATGTCATCAGAACCAGCTGTGCTACACAAGGATTCTGCATAACCACTATCATTAAGAGAACACACACTAACAGAGGAGGAGCGCTGAGAGCTGCTGCCATCTTGTTTATTGATGATTGGAGTACTTGTGCTGAAAGAGCGCCTTCCTTTAAAATTTGAATTATCTCGACTACAACCACTGTATGAATGAAAACTGAGGAGACTGAAATCTTCAAGTTCATCCATTCTCTTCTGTGTCTGCAAGATAATTAAATAAACATATATGTATATGTAAATTATAATAAATTTGTGTATTTATAAATGGTCGTAATTTTACTTCCTAATCATTCTAAATTAACTGTTTATTCTACATTGAACCAGAAAGATATAACAGCCCCCATCCACCCTGAAAAAGAAAATAAAAACCTGCATGTACCCTATTTTCATCAGGAGGCAAGAAAAAGGATTTTATTTCCTTTTCAATTGAAAGTTAAACTGTAAAAATGTTATTAGTTTTGTAAATCAGTATGCTGGCATTGACCCGGGTTCGCACTAAACCTAGGAATAGAGCATATTCCGGTTTTGATAATTGCTGTCTTTTTGTCCAAGCTAATACATTTTGGCGTTGTTTTTCATAGTGAAATCATAATGCATGACATAGATTCATTATAATGTCGCTATAAAAAACGTCAAAAGGTATTAGCTCAGACAAAAAGTCGTCATTTACCAAAACCGGAATATGGTCTATTCATGAGTGCCATTAGAGTCTTGAGACTCATTTTCATTACAAATGTAATTTTACAGAAAATACACAAATTTTGGTGAGTCCAAAAGCCATTTTGGTGAGTCTGGGAATCATACGGGCAAGTTAATGAAAACACTGATTGGCATCATGTTTTTTTTTTTGTTTTTAAAATGCTCTAATATTAAATGTTTAGGAAAAATAAAGGCTTAAACACTAAAATAAAAATTTATTCCTATAAATGTACATATACATGTTGAAAAGAAAATATAGGTTTACAGTACAGAGGTAAAGATTTGCACAGAAATTCTTATTCAACACAGAAAAATAAGGTGAAATATTCGTGGTGTGATGTAAAACAAAAATCATTCAATCAATAAAATAATCAGAAAAATAAGTTATCATTTTTACCTGTTGATTATTTTGAGAAAGATATCACTTCCTTAGTGTACACTCTTCCAGCATGTCTGACAAATTTACATTTATATTCATTTGAATGTTCAAGTCCACTGCCTAAAGCTTCAACTAGAAACTACAATATGTTTCAAACTTAAAAGAGTCTACACAGTCAATTACATAATTTTTAGGCAGAACTGATATAATTTCATGTCATATTCTGGTCAGTTACACTTAAAAGATAATTGCTATAATTATGTCATGGAATTGCAGATTTTTATATCCTGTGGATATATATCAAAGGCTTTGAGTAGTTTATTGTTTTGATAGTAATCAATATCCAGAGATAAACACAAGCCCAGAGTGTTGTGGTTAACAAAGCATAGACAGGAGGTGTGAATTTTGTGTGTAGAATTAACTTTTAATGAAGATATGGGTTTAACCATTCACAGTTGATACCAATAGTTTCTTACTGTGTTTTTTTTTCTTTTTCAAATTTATTCATTAATTACTTAACAATTTATTTTTATAGTTGACTTCATAAACTTGAATTACAGTTAAGTAAGCTATGAATGTGCAAACATCTTCTGTATTAAATACTTATTATATCAATATATGTAAGAAATTAACCTATAATATTGTCAAAAACAACATCCTTATTTAACCCATACCCCATTACATAGAGAAAGAAAAAAAACTTCATAGTAAAGTCATAGGCTAGAGTTGCAGTACCATTTACATCAATTAAGAAAAGCAGAAAAATAAAAAAAAAATCAAACACAAAAAGATTAAAGCAAGTGATTCTATTTTATTACTTTAAGTTTACTAGACATTAATTGCCTTTATATGTATTGCCTTAATAAATGTCAAAATGTATGTTTCCACTGACTTCAGAAATCAGACTAAAACATTGTATACATAAACTGATCTTTCAGTTTTTCTTTTAAATAAAATGTAATTCAAACAACATTGTACATGCAATAACATAATTTAGAAACAGAATTTCTACATAATTCTGAGTGCAATATGAACGCAAGCCAAGCGTTCACAGCGCGCGACTTCGTAATAACCTATTGTTGACATGGACTAAATATGAGTCCGCTGACGTAACCGTGGGCTTCTTAATCTCGGCGCGCCAACTTTGTTTGCATTTAGTTTACTTTATAATTAAGAGTTCTAGTCAAGATAAAAAAAATATGTATCTTAAATGAAGCTATGATATAAGCAGCATTTCAGACATATTTAATGCCAATCTGAAAATAAATGAATAAATAAATAGCACACAAATAATATTTAATAAATAATACCATACCCCTAATTGCCTCTGATGCTCCAGAACAGTGAAAACAAAAGTTACATACCTTTTGAAACAACACACCTTATGTCATATTGCGGCCAGGCTATGAATGTCAATATTCCGGATATTTCCTTCTCTCTTATTTAGATAAAAACAGTATTTTTCAGATATTTTTTTCTACCTTTCGAAAAGCAGTTTTTCGTGTTTTCAAATTAATCGCCACTACGTTCGTGGACCAATCGGATTTGTTTTCCTGTTTTTCGGTATGCTTCTAGACGTTACCTTCGTAAAGGATAATTAACATAAAGAAATTCGCATGTATGATCAGCATAAATGAAGTACTGGTTAGACCGAGCCTTTATGAGACTTTATATATACACGAGAATGAGAACACAGGAATCAAAATAATTAATTTGATTTACAAAAGAGGGAAATTGAGGCGGGATTAAATCGACATAGAAGTTGGGTTTCCGAAGATAATAAATGTATTAATTCATGAAAATATTAAACTACACATAATATCTGTATACGGTTACATATTCAGTAATTATGTATACATGTATCTATCTATATTTAAGAATCTTTAATTTTTTCTTTTCCTTTAATTTATTTTTTTGGGGGGGGGGGGGTTTTGTTTTTTGTTTTGGGGGTTTTTTTAGGGGGGGGGTGACTGAAATGGGGAGGTAGTTAAAATTTGTATTGCGTACATAGTTTAAAATATTACCAAACTTATGTATCACAATCGACGACTTTTCATTTGTTTTGATACGATTTAAAATTCCCACAGCTGAATAGCTGGAAATGACAAAACATTTTATCATTACAAAATGATAAGATCAACAGTAAATGTCAGTAACATTACATATCGAGTACCCTAGTGTTGTGTATTTCAGTAGTCCGTTGCTGTTGATCTTAAAGGACCATTGGAAATCCCGGCCTTCATGCAAGCAATTATATTCCTCTTGGCATGGTTTGTTTCACGTTTCACTGATGTCATGCCAAAATTATTCACGTTTACCGTGCCGTAGGAATCGAACCCAGGATTTTTCGGCCACGTGCAAAACATGCTACTAACTGAGCTACGGCGACCCATACTTCTCTTTGCGGGTGGCTACTTATTTTAATCATTTCACAAATTCACAGGGAGATCGACAGAGACTGATCTGTTTCAGGACATAGAGACAGCAGCTTGTATAATATTAGTCATCAACCCAATCTGATTAATACCATATCTTTATTCCGCTTCTCTATTTGTCCCATTGCGGATAATGTGTCAAATTATAACGAAAGCAAACAATTAAGACCAAAGACTACGTCAAAGAAATATTATATAATGACTAAGCCAAGACAACCCAGTTGTAAAGCCATTTATAAAATATAGTTAAGCACTGATCATTTAAGGTCCATCTAGTGATCTACAGCACGTATATTTAAAACAATGTTCAGCACTTGTAGCAAAGATCTGCAGGCAAGTCATAGGTGACTGTACAGTACCCGTAACCGGCACAAATACTGGTACATAACTGAATTTTCATATATGCAAACAGTGTGACGACCAAGTGACTTCGTTCAGTAGCAGGGACCTACAGGGGTTTCTTGTGTCAAACACCGAGACAAACACGTTATTCAATCATTCTCCCACACCCTCCCATGCCCAGAACCATAGACACAGAAAGCAGGCCGGCGGGGAGAAAGACAGGGGACGTATGCAGGCGACCCGCCATGCTTTGTTGACTACTTAAAAACTACACTAAACTTAAATCTCCGTTTGTCCATCTAAATAGGTAGTTTAATACTTATAGTTCCCCATTTCACTCGTTTTCTTTGCCTGTCAATCCCCTACCCCAAATTGTCGGCGGTGATCGCTGCCTGTAGCTCCTGGACTTTGGATTCCTTCATGTCAATGGTACAATGTTTTCAAAAGATATCGGCTCAGATTGCGCAATCGGTAGAGAGTCCTCTAGGTAGGGAGAAGATTTTGGGTTTGAATTCATGTCTGGCGGCAATACATTTTTCACCAAGTGAATTGTTTCATCAACTCTCCTCCATTAGTTACGTTTATGTAGGTCAGAATGACAGAATAGCTTGGACTTCATGTTAGGTCTCAGATTATTTATTTGCTTAGTTGATAGATCATCCGCACCATAAAAAAAAAGAATAAAAAAAAAAAAAAGAAAACAGTAGCGTCTGGGTTGGAATCCCAGTTTTCATTTTTCACTTTGCCAGTGTACAGCTCATCAGTACAAACTGTAAATTATTTGTTTTAATTGATTGTACTCGCACTAGAAGGTTCATCAATCTCACGTAATTTAACAATTAATACATGACTGTAATTGTGGACCATGTTATACATCACACAGAAGAAGAAGAAATTTTGTTTTCGGATTCGGTGTTCATCCTTTATACGGAAGACTATTAGCGATTATCTGGGAAACGTACAGGATCGTATTTTTGTGTTTGTCGCGTCTAAAAAGGTAATGAATGGTAAAAAGTAGGATTACTAACAATTGAAATACATACTTTCAACTAATGGTTAGCTTTTTATCAAGTAAATATTCCAACAACGTGCATGGCAACGAATTTTCTCTGACCAACATGTTTTACAGGTGTAACAGAGAAGGCCTCCTCCCCCATGGATACTCTCCCCCTTCTGGAGAACTGACTCTAAAGCAGAATTCCTTGCAAAGACTACTGTAGCATGTAGAGGGGGGGGGGGGCTATTCCAGAGTTGATGTTCCCGGAGAGTAAATTTGGATTAAAAAAAAAAAGTTATACAAATTGTTGGCCTCTGGAGTGACTTTGGATTGTATCTGATACAATTTCTCCTATTCAAGATATTTAGAAGGTTAGAAAGGTGTGGGGGGGGGGGGAGGGAGGGGGGACGCCAGCCTTTAGATCTGTGCACCAACCAGGGCATCCTGATGCATCATGTTTCCTTTGCATGCTGTCTCTATCTTCCTGTCAAGTTTTATCATGGAGAAAGTTAATTTAAAAAGATGATGCCTGCATGGATAATAATAAATACTGCAAAAAAGTGGGGGGCCAGCACCAACCCCTTGATACTATGTACCTGATTCCAATCTGTCTGTCCATAGAAAAACCATTCGTTGGGGTAGTGGTTAAGCATTTGGTTTGCGTTGCAAACAATCTGGATTTGATTCCCCGGATAGCATCACTGTGTTTAAGAGTTAGGTAACTTCCTGTTGCCATGTCGTGGTATGACTAAAAAATCGTTGAAAGCGATGTAAAGTCCCAATAAACTTAATCTAACCCCAAACAGAATGCATCAAGTGTAATGAATTCAACTTTCCGAGCATGTGCTCAAAGGAAGAACTTAGCAAGTGCAACACAACAACTTCCTCTCTCTTTCTGGTTTATTCACACAAATGAACACGTTATATCCTGTCATTTTCCAATTCCTGATGATTTTTGAGAGCAGTGGAAAGCCATTTTCATTTGGGTGTTTTGTACTGCTTTATATTGTGAAATTAAGCCCCCCTCCCCCCAAAATGTTTTTCTGGTTTCCCGACCAACCCTATTTTTACCCTCTGACTTTCAAACTATTTGTTGCAAAATTCTCAAATTCTGCTGCAGTAATTCCAGAATAAATACATTGAGCATTATATATTAAAAATAGCCAGGCGAACTGTGTCAATTAAATGCCTTATTGCATATACAGTAATTTACTCCATGAGTAAGATAAAACACTTGACTGATATGTTTAATTGATGTGATTCGTCCATGGAGATTAATAACCTGATAAGCCATGACAAGTGTTTTAGCGACTGAAATATAGGGCCTTGCACCCACATACGAAAGCCCACCAGTACAAGCATATAATATATTGTTCCTTTGTTCCTTTTTCCTGTCAGTTAAACATTTATGAATTTACAGAGATCTTTGATCAACAGGGGCGTAGCCAGAGTGCAAATAATGTGTACGCACTAGAAAAGTACGGGGTTTGGGGACAGCTTTAAAGACCCCAGTGGGTGTAGGGCGAAGCCCTATTGGGGGTTCAGGGGGTGAAACCCCCTAGAAGCTAATAGATTTTAATGTTTTAAAGAAGGGTAAAGTCGTCATTCTGAACCTTTATTAAGGAAAGAAAATGTTCAAATTATGAGCATCTTTCAAGTATACGCCAACTTTGAAATACAAAGAAATGTAATACTGAATGGTATATTTTGCGTCATATCTGATGGTACCTATTGATAGACGGCATATGTTTTTTTCAATACAACCCTTTCAACCGTTTTAGTTTTGAAAAAAAAGACTCTGAGCAGCATTCAAACAGTGCAAATAGACTTCCTAACTTCATACCGAATAAACATTTTTAAAATTATATAATACATCGAATTAAAACAGTACTACCAATCTGGAAAGGAAAAGGACCACCTCTCTCTCTCTCTCTCTCTCTTTCTCTTTCATGAGACACCATATTTTACACAAAATGATGTGTACGCGCGTGCATATTTCACATAATAGTAGCTACGCCACTGATCAATACCATGATGTTGATAATAGGAAACAGTTTAATTTTTCATTACATGTAAAGGGGCCCACAAGGCATGATATGGTCCGAGAAGTTGTTAATTTGTTCACTGGAAGAAATTTTCCCATCAAATGTAAAGACACAACCTCCTTTTTAGACTGAATGAACAAGTACCATATTAAAACAAGGTAAAAAAAAATTAAAACTAAAAAAAAAAAATTCTGACTTACTGACCCTATTTTTTTGGGCAATGTAACCAGAAACACACATATATTTTGTTGGCTTTGATATTAACCCCTGGATATTTACTTCTAGTGTGGCTAGCCAAACAAAGGACACTCTCTCCTCCTTGGCAGCTGGTCTCACTTCTGGTTTCCAGATATTGGTAATTATCCAACAGAGAATTTCAGTGAGAGTCTTACAGTAATACAATATTGTTAGATCCCTTGTCTTTTTTATATGCCTATCTTAAGACAGGGCCTATTACCCCAGTATGTTATGGCATTGTCTGCATCTGCCCGCTTAAGCTTTTCAGAGTCATAACATTTTACCCATTGTATACATGTATATATGGATTTGAAAAATATTTTCCAGAATTGCTGCCCCTGATCGAGGTACTTGTCATTACCAAACCGAAGGTCATGCCTCTAATATTAAGGTCACTGTGCATATGATGGGTAATATATTGTCAGGGACATGACTTTTTCCTGCCTGTATGGATTTGAATAATATTTCACAGAATTGTTGCCCATGATGTAAGGGTGTATCATGGTTCATTTAACACCAGTGCAGAAGGGCCAGTTTTTAAGCTAACTCTTTAAGAGTCAAATGTGGGACATTTCCTTTCTTTGAGGGACAATTTTATGATTTTCCAAGCACCAAAAAATAAAGGTTTAGTTTCGTCTCTCAAAACCAGACCTACAACACAGAGACTGGCAGCTTGCCATTTCTTCCAGAATATGATGAACATGCTTTTGTTAATTATGCTAATTAGGTGACAGCATTCTACAAATAGCATTTTGTATACATACTGATTTAAAGTTTTCATACACAGTGCGGTCATGTAGCACAGTTGTAAGACTTTTGTCTTTTCTTATTGACATTCCCCAGTTCAAATGCTGACTTGCAGTAAAATTCCCCCTTTTTTTTCCTTTACTTTTTATCTTGATTTTGGCGACATGCAGAAATAATATTCTCCTTTTTACTTCTAATAAAATCACATTAAACTTCAGTTATTAATTATATAAGAGTATTTTAAAAGCTAGATTTTTTAGACAAAGATCTTGAATTCTTTCCTCCTTTTTGACCAGATTGCAAAGCAATTCCAGTCTATGAATTCGCGAAATCCGTCTGTCCGTCCGTCCGCATGGCGTCAACATTTTGCGTTTAGCATTTGCGTTTGCATTTAACTTGGTTTCTTTCATACCCTAAAGGGTACTTATGTCAAAGTTAGTAGGTTTGTAGATACTTGAATGTTTTATCCAAGCAATACAAAAATTTGGTGACCTTGACCTTGACTTTACGCTTCAGTGAACATGCACTGTTTTTTGCCTTTAGGGTGACCACTTGCATACATGTATTGTTAATGTTAATGCAAAGCAATTCCGGTCTATAAATTGGCAAAATCCATCCATCCGTCTGTCTGTCTGTCCGTCCGTCCAGCATCAACATTTTGCATTTAGCACTTGCGTTTAGCTTGGTTTCTTTCATACCCTAAAAGGTACTTCTGTCAAAGTGATAGGTTTGTAGATACTTGAATGTTCTATCCAACCAATACAAAAATTTAGTGACCTTGACCTTGACTTTATGCTTCAGTGAACACACACTGTTTTTTGCCTTTAGGGTGACCACTTGCATACATGTACTGTTAATGTTACTTACTTCACACTTAGTGGGATTTCAGACATACATGAGGTCTTCTCATCTGACATACTTTGGTGGTGACTTTGACCTTGATTTTACACTTCAGTGAACACAGACTGTATTTTGCTTTTAGGGTGAACTCTTGCTTACTGTTAATATAACCTACTTCAAACTTAGTCGCATTGTAAACATTCGTGAGCTCTTGCCGTCTGACACATACTTGGTGACCTTGACTTGACTTCAGGCTTCAGTGAGTGAACACTTTTTCAGTGAACAGAATCTTAGTTACCTTGTTAACTTTTATGAGGTTTTGCTCAACGACGCAATTTTTTATCCTGGCCTTAATTTCACTGCTTCTGTGTTCATCGTAGTCAAGTCTTCTTGGACTTTGTTGCTGATAGGAGGATATCCACATCTCACAAAGGCATCTTTGCAATCCGGTCATACCGTCCTTGACGGTTTCTTGTTATCAAATATTTATTTGTCTTTTTATGCTTCAGTATTGTGTAAATAATTTGATTGCAAAGCAATGCCACAGAATGAATGTTTTCACAAATCTATCACCAGCAAGTGGCTTCAGATCAGGGTTATCATTTCGCATTGAAATTTGAATTGACAATAGTTGAAGTGTTGAATGATTGAAATGGATTGTATATTGCTTTTTTTATTTATTTAAGCTGGATTTGCATGAAAATCTTTGTAATTTTCTGTTCTAGACGAAATCAAATACTTCAGACGAACCTAAGCTGAAAACAATATGGCGAACATTTGGTTTATAAGAATGCCTAGGCTATCGGGAAATGTCACATATGTCAGAATGCTATGTAGCTTTTAAAGTGAGCTGCCAGTCTCTGTGTTGTATGTCTCTTTCAATACAGATCACATTTCAGAGATTCGATAGAAAGGGTACGCCCAAATTGTACGATAATTAAACATGCAGTTTTAATTTACAATTTCTTTAAATAGTTAAGAAGTATGTTGTTTCGAATGGAAATGATAAAAATGAGGTATTTGACATGGGCTACTGAACAGTATATGTAGTGCTAGCATCAGGTTTACTGTAACATGTTAGTTAATGGAAGGCAGTAAGCATCCTACATGTACACAATGATGTAATATGTATTCATTGATAGAAGAATCTTTTGAAACTCCATAGGAATGCTATAATAGATGGTGTACAGTGTAGTAAGGAGTATTCATTGGAAGATTTTTGTTTGTTTTGTAGCAGAGTGTGTCAAGGCAATACAATATCTTTGATCGGAATTCCAGAAGTCTTTCATCACTATGAAACTGATGGGTTTCACAGAGAAAACTTTCTTTCTCTAATATATTTCAATTATTTCTTTAAGCTGAAAAATGGATACACCAAAAGACCCACCTGTAGAGAAGAGGCAACAAACAATGATATACATTTGTGGAGGTAATGATTTAAAGATGTATGATTTTGATATAATGTTTTTTCAAAATATAGATCATTATACCCTCGTCATCAAAAGTGTAGGGATTCATTTCACTACATTTATCTGTCTTTCTTTCTGTTTATCTATTCGTAGATAGGGTGTTTTTGCACTTTAACTCCTAAGCTTTTTACACAAAAGTCATGATATTTTGCAGAGAAGATGTCTATGATCAAGGGAGGATCCCATCTCATCTCCAAGGTCAAGTTAACAGGACTTTGATCTTTGAAATGCAAACGTAATTTCTTAGATGCTTTCTCAACCTAGAGTCATAAAACCCCTCACATAAGATGTCCATTACCACATTAAGATCCCTATTACATTTATGGTCAAAGCTGTAGGTTCCAGAGCTCTGTTCTTTGAAAAGTATTTCCAGACTGTAGCACCTTGGGTTTGCAATCAAGAATTATAATACTTCACACTAACTCCATTGATTTGATGGTGCATAGTTGCTTTAAAAATGCATGAGGTAATTTAGTTGTCCCATCTTTCACACCATATACAATTTTTTCTTTTTGTTGTGTTGAAATCCATGTAATGATAAAGTGGTTGAGCATTGATATTACATACATGTAAACATTCATGGAGTGTTTGTTGAGTCAGTGTTACTTAACTGATTACCCAGATATTCTTTTCAAGAAATTCTGATCTTGTCAATGTGTCTAGGGTTTTATCATCACCTTCCTGTATAACTAAATTTGAGTCTTCTTTCTTCTGTTAAATATTTCAAGGGTTTACTTAACACACTTATTTTCTATTCCATTCCTTTTTTTTTGTAAGTAATCATGGAATTGCAACGTTAAACTAAAATTTCAAAGGTTTTGGAAGATGTAAAAGACAGGTTTACTGTATACAAAATGTAATGTGTAGACCTTACTAATTTCAGTATGTTTTTGTGATATTTTCCAGAATGTCATCAAGAGAATGAAATAAAAGCTCGAGATCCAATAAGATGTAGAGAGTGTGGGTACAGAATCATGTACAAGAAGAGAACAAAACGAAGTATCCTTTAACCATTTCAAAATGATGTATAAGTTCATGAAAAGTTAAATAAATTGTGCAGTCAGCTCTTGTTACATCGGCACTTTATATCGGCATATAATCGGATACCGGGGAAATTTGCATGTGCCTAATTCATGCCATAGAAATTTATACCTTTTTAAAGGACCCGTCATAAACAGTAAGGAATCTTTTGTCACGTGACTTATTACCTTGCTTTTTACTCCCTAATCCGAAAAACAGGAAACTGGTGTGCCCACGGCGGGAGTCGAACCCTGAAATTTTCGGCCATGAAAAGGAGCACCTCATTCCCTGAGCCATACTGACATAGGTATACCTGTACGCATGGTTTAACAAAGGATTTAATTTAAAAGATATTAAGGCACTAATTATCCAATACTTGGAATATACATATATAACACACATGATCTGCTCATAAATATTTACAATCATTTATTACTTAAAAATGGCAGAACCGCCTAAGAAAAAGTGACACACTCATTTTTAGACTATCATTATTAAAGATGATTCTGATTATTATAAAATATTGTCTGTGGACATGTAGTTTTCGTTTTTAGTCTATCATTATTAAAGATGTTTCTGATTATTATAAAATATTATCTGTGGACATGTAGTTTTCATTTTTCATCTTGTTAACAATGGAATAAGGAAAAAACACATTGTCCACAGAGGCAAATGGAAATAACTCGTACATGTATATGTCTCGTTAAATACATAAGTAATAGTGGCAGTTCATTACAATAGCATATTCAATATAACGGCAAAATTCCAAGAAACAGACATTTCCATTGTAACAAGAGTTGACTGTACAATTTTGAGTGATCTATAGATAGATGATGGTGGTAATATTTTAGACATTGATGTTATGTTCTTGTCTTGATATTGTGTGGCTGTGATGCTTTCTATACAGTCTTGTCCAATATTGTGAAGCTGTGACACTCTCTATACATTGACATTATGCCCTTGTTCTGATGTTGTGAGGCCAGGACACTTGTACTCACTTTAGTCCACATTTCTGTTGTCTGGGCATTTATGATGACTGTATCAAGCCAGGCAGGAGATGTTTACTGCTCCCAGCCATTGGGTATCCTTCATTCTAGTCAAATGTTTTTGTAATAATCCTTGACTCCTACTAGTGATTGTATTTGATGCTAGATGACGTGGCCAGTTAATAATATCTGACTTATTGGTGAAGTAGAAGAAAGGATCTCCATGAATGGAAAACAATTTACAGCAACTTTACAACTTTATAAGTTGTGATTTCAAAAACATTTTTTGTTCAACGCGTTATTCATATATACCATATTCATTTACATGTACATCAGTCATCATGTACATATGAAATGGATTCTTGCGAATTAAGCAGCAGCAGTACGTAGAAACATGTTTGTTCTGACTTGTTTATAAAAGAATGAAAATTAGGATTCAGTATTATTTGTCTGCATTTTGAATCTTTTTGTTCTATAAATGCATGGAATGCACTAAATCATCGGTACACTTGTTCATCTTGTACTATTCAAGTCTTATTGTATATGTTAGTATGTTTAATGACATTTACATGTTTATTATGGAATAAATACATACTAAACTATAACTTTTAATTTCTTGTCATTGTACAAAGGGTTTGACCGGATAGCAAATCAAGTCCAGTCTATGAATTGGGAAAGTCTGTCTGCCTGTCCATCCATACAGCATCAACAATTTGCATTTAACTTGATCTCTAGCATACCATTAATAGAACCAACTTCAAACTTGGTCAGTTTTAAGACATTGATGAGTTCTTCCTGACAGACACAAAATTTGTTGACCTTGACCTTGATTTTACACTTCAGTGAATAGTCTAATTTTGCATTTAGCTTGATCTCTTGCATACCGTTAATAATACCAACTTCAAACTTGGTGAGTTTGAAGACATTGATGAGTTCATCCCAACCAGCACAAAATTTGGTGACCTTGACCTTGATTTTTATGCTTCAGTGAACAGTCTGAGTTTGCATTAGCTTTATCTCTTGCATACAGTTAACATACCAACTTTAAACTGAGTCAGTTTGTAGATGTTGTTGAGTTGTTTACCAACCCACACAAAATTTACTATTTTACGCTTCAGTGAACACAATCTGAATTTGCATGTAGCTTGGTTTCTTGCATACCATTAATGATACCAACTTTAAACTTGGTCAGTTTGTAGACAGTGATGAGTTCTTCCCGACCGGTGTCATTAACTTCGATTTTACGCTTTGGTGTACACAGTCTGATTTTGCATTTAGCTTGTTTTCCTGCATACTATTAATGATACCAACTTCAAAACTTCAAGCAACATTTTCAAACTTAAAGAGACATGTTTCTGGATAAGATTCTGCAGGTAGGCTATAGTGTTATGCTTTGCAATCCGATAATGCCGTCTTTGCCGGTTTATTGTTAGATTTCTGTTTGCTTCCTGGACTGGTCGGAATGTTCAGCTTTGAAGCTCATTAACAAATCTTGAAATAGGTAAAATTTGTTTGAAAGTAACAATACATGCATGTTGATCTAAAAATTTTATTTGGCCAGATAGCAAAGCAGTTACGAGTACTTTGTATATGCATTATTACATTTATAGGAGCTATGTCATCATTAAAAAAATGAGTATGGAATTCTGGTCTGGATATGTAGGAAGATCTGCCCCCATGCCTGCCATTCAGTGGGTTATATCGTCTCCTCTACAACTTCTCTATGAAAAAATGCGGAGTGCAAGTGATATCTCTTACAGTCTTTGTTCTTTGATTGACCAAGCTTTAAACTGAATAACGTATGCAACTGAGCAACCATCGTCAACTATTCATGCCTATCGTTGGACAGGACACATCATGTCATGGTGCTGCCTGTCTTGGACCATATATATGAAGTTTTGGCCATGCCATGAGATCATGAAATGATACTTGGGTGTTCATTATGAGGCCCTTTGCCTTTTGTCGCTATTAACCACATTTTACAAGAGGTGTTGCTTATACATGAAGTTCAATATTTAAAAAAATTTTCAGTATGCATCACGATATTGTGTGAAAGTCAATATAATTACTACGAGATTTCACAGATGAGGTTCAACCTCTGTCGAAATTGACCCTGTTTTATAAATATTATTTCCTTTAGTAAGTGCTATGTTTGCTCTGTGTAGAAAGTTTCCACCTTAGAATTAAGTAATAGGATATTACACAACTTAGGCTTTACTTTTGTAAATTTTTGATTAGAAAACAGGATTCTGATGAAATTTGGAAGAAGTGAAGTAGCCTTATAAATACAGCTTTTCTGAACCTGAAACTACAACTATGTGAACTGAACGATTTATTGATATAGTAGAATATCCCGAGGCAATGTACCGTAATTAGGTCATGCAAGTGCATAAAGCCTTTTAAAAGTGTGGGCATTAAATTTCATCACATTCTTTGTCGGTTTATATTTTTCTCAATGTAAAATCCATGCCTTATAGCTCCAAGTTTCTAATTCTGAAGTCACTGTTTGGGCTAGGCAATACACCTTTGCAAAAAAAGGATACTTAATTGTTCCAGCATTAATAACCTGACAAGAGTTGTCAGAAATGGGTGTTAATTTTCAAAGAGAATAAATGCAAGAAGCAGATCTTTCAGGTAATTGTGTTTCCCTACCTCATAAAGATATCTAAAAACAAGAGTCTCAAGTGGGCCTATATCGTTCACCTGAGTACCTAGATTATCAGTCATGCATGCAGGAAGAAGTTATTTATTTTTGTATTACTGTGACCGAGTCAACAAATGTTGAAAATATGTCAAAGTTTATTTCAGACCAGAATAAAAAACAACAATTTTTTGAACATCCATTCAGGTGATCTTGATATTAAGCATTTGCGCTGTCTCTGCAAGATGTGATTCAGGGCAACAAGTTAGTCATTTTCTTTAGGTGGGGCCTTTTGTTGACTGATGTCAAGTCTGGGTCATGAACAACATTTGTTTCAAATATTGTCCAGATTTAACTTAGAATGGCCTACTTTCATATGTTGAGTGTTGAGAAACATCTAAAAACTTATTTAGATGTGTAAAGAAATGAAAAAAAAAATTTGACCACGGCTGGATTTGAAATGCTACTCTCCATATTTGAATTACCAAGTGGTATATGCACCATTGTGAGACCTAGCTTTTAGACATGGTGGCATTATCTGTTGACCAATTTGGATGAAATGTAAAAAACTGATAGAGGACCTATAGTACTTCATGTATACCATGTTTCATTAAAATCTTTCATGTGGCATAACAGCATTAGTTAAAAATGTGAAGAATTGTCCCTGTACACCCTCATTTGGAAGTCTTTAAAAATTCATAGAAAATCCAAAAATTGAGAAATTGACAAAATTCTTTCAAAATCACATCCCTTACCATAATTATGATCAAAATGGTCCATAAGAAATCATCATTATCAATAACTAGGAAATATGACACTTTTCTGCATTGAAATCACCAAGTCCAAAAAAATTTCTAAAATTTGATTTTGGAAGGGAACCAAAATGAAAAGACTTCTTTGCTCATCCCTCTAGATCAATTCTATGCATTCTGTTTGTCTCTGTATACAGCCAGTATGAAGAAGAAAATTGTCAAAGGAGGGTACTCTTTTGTGACCTACTTTTTACTGTGGTGGCGCCACCTGTAAAGAGGTCTGGATGAAAACGACAGAATTTGATGGGGATCATAAGTGATTTATTTTTACAAAGATTTATTAAAATCCTTCCAACAGTTTTGCAGAAAAAGTTGAAAAGGTGAAAAATGGCCAACCTCCCCCCCCTCTCCTTTTTTTTTTGGAAGTCTTAAATAATTCATAAAAAATCCAAAAATTGTGATATTGACAAAATTCTTTCACAATAATATTCCTTACCATAATTATGATCAAAGTAGTCCATAAGAACTCATCATTATCAATTAACTGAAAAACATGACATTTTTCTGCATTGAAATTACTAGGTCCCAAAAAATGTCGAAAAAACATCAAAAATTTTATTTCGGAAATGGAACCAAAAATAACAACACTTTTTCAAACATCTGTCCTATGCATTTGGTTCGTCTCTGTATGCCCCCGGTCTGAAGAAGAAGTTTGTCAAAGGAAGGTACCCTCTGCAACCTACTTTTGCTCATGGTGGCGCCACGAAAAATAACAACACTTGTAGGGGACCTTGAGTACTTTGTGCATACCAAGTTGCATTAAATTCTGTTCAGGGGTTCTGAACAGGAAGTCAAAAATGTGAAAAGTTTACAACAGATGATGGATGGAAGATGGCCGGATGGACGCCAGATTAGCTATGACAATAGCTCACTTGAGCCTTTGGCTCAGGTGAGCTAAAGAGTCATTGACCAAAATATCTCGGGCTTGAAAATGAATAGGGTTTGTCATCGTACCACGGCCAACAGTCAAATGGCTTAAACTTCAAGTCAATGGCATTAGGAATTCTTTAGTAGTTCATAGTGTAAAGCAATGGTTAAAGTTAATGAAAAGTTGATTGAAGTCAAAGACACTAGGTCAAAAGTCATGACACAGATTCAAAGCCCTGGTTGTGAGGAATCCATATGTGGAATATTAAAGCCGTGCCTTTTCCGATTCAAAAGATATGGCCCAGGTTAAAGTTTTAAAAAAGTAGGTCAAAGTCCAAAGTCACTAGGTCAAAAGTCATGGTTACAAATCGAAAGCGCTGGTCATGAGGAACCTATATGTGGAACATCAAAGCTGTACTTTTTCCAGTTCCAAAGATACAGCCTAGATTAAAGTTTTGTCTATAGATACCGGACGACGACAATGCCAGGAGTATGAAATTAGCTCTCCAGACCTATGTCCTGGCGAGATACAAACTTGCACATTTCTAGTTTTCTAACAAAAACTGAAGACATAACAAACTTCAGTAAGTCAACATAGTTTAATCAAATAAGAAAACTTTCAACATCACATGACAAAATATAGTAATAATCAATGTTTGAACAATAATCTACATTTACTGGGGTATGCTCTGACATCTAATCGCATACAAAAAGGTGAAACAATTTTACTATGTTGTAGATATCCTTAAATGCTATCTTTGATAGCGAGTACTTTATTCTATTCCATTCTGTCATTTCAATCACTCTGAACAATCATGACAATACACAGGTATACAATATAATTATCTCTAGTCTTCACTTATTAACACAAAGATTTCCCATGGTGTATTTACAACACATTTTCAAAAGTCTAGAAGCAGCAATCTTCATTGTTAACAGTGATTATGAACTAGGGAGAATGAACTTGGATCAAAGCAGTAACATGTCCTGTATAAAATCTGTATCAGTGGATATAATTTCTGGCCAAGATATAATGCTTTAATAGGATCTTGAGTCACTTTTAATGATTTTTCAGTCATATCACAAGACAGGCGCAGGAGGGTACCCATCTGTTATACACAGTGAAACAATCTAGGAATTTAATCTGGATTGCCTGCTTCACTACCCAAAATCTGTTCTTATTGATTCAATGTTCTGGACAACCACTGCCATACTATGAAACGCACATTATAAGGAAACTTAATATCCCATACCTTTGATGTATTTTAACTGGATGCACTAGCCTCATTCAAGCGTTACTCTATGTACAATATCCAAAATTTGCTACACAAAACCAGTTGAATAAATTGATGAGAATTCTCTCCATCTTGTAAGCACAAATTTTGTCTAAAATTCTTTGAAATATTCCTTTTACACATTAAAAAAATAATACAAATAAAATGAGAGTACCCCAGAAAATGCCATCACACCCAAAATGATTGAAGAACAAGCAATGTCAACCAGAACCCTAAACAATAATGGTCAGCGTCCCACGGAGATTATAGGTGGTATACATTGCTAATATTCACACGAACAAAGACGGTACATTTATAATGTACAGCTTCTTTTTCTGAAGCCATCATACATCTAAAATATAAATAGTTTATAATTTTTTCATCACATTTAAAGTGGTTTCTATTTACAAGCTCATGTATGAGTTTTTTGTTTTTGTCTTCAAACAAATTTATTTCATAAGAATAAATATGAACAGAATAACAAAATTTGTATGCAACTTTTTAAAAGTCCCTACAACAATAAAAGTCTCATTAACAAATTTTCTGTAAAAAAAAAACCACTGTACTGATCAAAATTGATAATAAAAACATGTACTTAAACCTACTATCTTCATTAAGGAATTGAAATCTTCATCCTTCTTTTGTATTTTGGTTCTCTTACTTATACAACATTTACAAAATCTTCTATTAGTAAACCTGAAAATGCTTACAGAACATCAGCAATCAAATCATTAACATTAACTGCCTTGGTGTTAAATGCCAGATTTTTTAATTGGTGGATATCTTTTTGTATGTCAAAAGGATGTCGGTTACAACTATCAAAAAGCAATTCAGCAGCACATATGCATTGAAATTTGCATAGGCAATGTTACCATAAAATGTAACTGTCAAGTAAATGCGACATCAAGACATGAAATTGAATAGAAACATACATATAAATTTATGACAAAGTACTCATCCCCTGAAGACAGAATTATGTTAAAGGTAAGCAAGAAAGTCGGCTGAATAAAAGCTGTTAACAAATAAATCATGATACTGTAAAATAAACTTGATGATCATGACGATAAAAAGATAAGTAATGAAGAATTTTAAACATCTTAATAAGAATGTTTCATTAATTATTAGACAGATACAGTTCTGTTTGTAAATTTTAGATTGGTTTGCAGTTGAAAAAGAATCAAATTGAAAACTTTTAATCAAATTGGTAGACATACAGGCAATGATGTTTAATGTCGCACGAAGAAAGTTTCTCCTCTATGGTGACAGTTACAAGTTATGATGATCACAATTTAGGTCTTTCTTGCACTAATATGCATTACAAATACATATATTTTATAATCTATATAATTCTTTCAAAGTGTCACTACTTATTATTATCATTAATGTTAAAGAAAGGATTTATAATTCCAATTTTTTCATATTACATATGTAATGAGTTTTATAAGCTAATATTTGAAGATTGCATAAAATACTGTACAAATGTGAATAAAATGAATATTAAAACAAAACACCATTTTCTTAGTTGAATCCTGTTCTGATTCAGGATAATAGTATTTTTGTATTTATCAGCCAGGCTACTACAAAACCTTGATACATAAAGAAAATAATTTGAAAACACAATAGATAAATAATATTTCTGTAAAAATATAAATGGAGCCACAATATTGTCTCCATAATAATTATTTTTAAGCATATAATAAGCAAATATGTTTGAAAAAATATGTGATGAATAAATCGAATACCAGATTCATCAAATGACCCATCCTAAACACCAAAAGCTATATAAACACATACCTATATATACAAAGAGTGATCAATAATTGTGCATAATATTGATAGACCATGATTTCAAAAACAAGATTTCAAGATCTTGTCAACATTCATATGTATTTACAATGAAAAAAATCCCTAATAACCCTGACTGGCAATGAAGTTTTGGGCTGTGCCTACAGTATTTGTCAGCTCAATGATTTTAAAATTGGACTGTTGCAAGCTTCACTTCCAATATCTCCGTTAGAGTCTTTTCATTTTTAATTCAAAGCAAAAGCTTATTTACAGTAATTTACATATTTTCAGGAAAAATCGTCTTCACTATTAACTTTAATTTTTAAATTTCATCCTTTTTTTAGCATGAGGAGTATGTAATGACTTTGAATTTAAATATAGATTCTAATGAAATCTACTAAAATTATGATTTAAAGGTGACTGAAATCTCTTGACAATTTAGTTTCTTCACTCAACTTCCAAAACCACATACCATCTAACTTTTTAGTGACATTCAGTAAAGAGGGAACACTTATTACTTTGCACACCAAAATAACACTTTAAATAACATTGTGGCAAGTGAGAGTTAAGCAAGGACCCGTAGCTCTGTGGTCCAAAATGAACATAAAAAAGTACCACAAGCATGTGATGCATGAACAATTTTCAATGCATTTTTAGAAGACAGTATCAAAATCCTCTAGATCATCTTTGGGAAAACTTTCATTGAAGAACCTTGGCAGATGTATAAAGGGAACCAAATGTACTATCACAATATGTTTACTCATAAAGAAAATATTTCCTAAGTGACTTTAAGCCACACACTGACTGATTAATGGAACCTGGCAATTTAGTCCATTTTCAAGTTTACATATATGTAGCGAACAAAGTTCAATGATGCAAAAAATGACACTGTGCCTAGCATGAGAAAAAAGACGTAACATGTAAGAAAAGTGTAGCCGAAGAACTCCAATGTCTGTAAGGCACCAGACATGTTTGATCTTTTGAAGTAGTAGAAGAGTGCATAGAGAAAGACGAACATTCCAGTGGATCTGAAACATAAGAAATGAATGATTTAGAAATCTCTTGCTTTTACCAAATACAATAAAACAGAATTGATAAAATTTCCTAGATTTGTAATTCCTTACATTTATTACCTCATAAATTTGCTGTTACACTTTGTTTAATTTGCCATTAATTTAATGGAATGCTATCCAGTTTATAGATATATAAAGATATATAAGTATAATTTAGGCATGTTATCAGCTACATCATTAATCTTTCTGTTAGTGACTTGTGCACTGTAATGTCATTAATTTGTAACTTTAACACTGTATTTCTGAATGACTGATTATTGTTTAATATCACTCCATGATTATTTCATGTTTATGGTGATTGCAATGCATAATAGTTCATACTTTTACAATGGACCCACACAAAACAGTAAGGGATCTTTTATGTGCCACGACTACCATGGTACAGAACCTCGGTTTTCACTGCCTCATCTGAAAGATAGGACACTGGGGTGTCCACGGCAGGAGTAGAACCTGGAACAGCTCTATCAAGAGCCAAGACCTCATCCACTGGGCAACACTGGCTTTGTATTTTTGCTTTAGTAATTGAACGAGTAGGTAAAAAGTCTAACTGTACAGAAAACACCATTTGCACTTCATAAATGTGCAAAGTACATGTATACATTTCGTAATAATTTGTTAACACCATGGTATCTAGTGTATTTTCCACAGTGATTACTGTTTTATTCAGTCACCAAAGAATATTGTACATATATGACTGCCACAATACTTGCTTAATTCTGTAACAGAATTGCCCAGCACATTTTTTGGTGGTGGCCAGTGTTTAGTGGTACCAGAAACCAGAAACATGAAAACTAGCTACTGATCTTCTGTACATACCCTCGCACACTATCTGAGACTCGGTCATTAATGTTTAGGGTACACTCAGTATTAACCCAGCACCATAGCCAATTCAGCCACCGACGCTTCCTAGTAACACTGTATGTGTACTTATTTTAGTGAAATTCATACTTTAGTTGAGTTTGTGCCATCCTTGGTACCATAATTCACAGCTATACTATTTTAAATGTGTTCAAAGATACGTAGAAATAGAAAAAAAATGGGCTAATTCACAATAAGCTAATATATTACATTTACTACAAACATTTTGTATAAAAATGTGGTGGTAAGTGTACTAAAATGAGCATGTGTACCATCTCCTTTTTTATTCAGAATACATACCCGGCACTGAAGATAGACCTCCACCACCATCTATAGTCTTCAGCTGAAAGCTGAAAGTAGGTCAAGGCCACAGATATGCAGGCAGTAACTCCAATTAATATTCCAAAAACAATAAAGAGGATACCATACAAGGCATACTGTTCCCTGCCCCACAGGGTGGCAAATATGTAATACAGTTCAACCGAGATAGCACTGCAAAGGAAGCAAAGTTTTCATGTATAAAGTATAATCTGACTACTTTGGTTTTGCACTGAAATGACTAAAATGACTTTAATTCACAATACCCATAATACAGAAATATTAACACTTAAGTGTGAGACATTAATGTACATGTACATGTCTAAGGATAATGTGAACATGACACAGAACAATAATTCAAGAAACCACAAATCCATTATCAGTTTGAAAATACAAGACTGAAGTCATAATTGCTTCCAGCATGCTTTTACACCACAATTGACCCTTCCATTTAAGCACAAAAAAAAATGTTAAATCAGTTTATGTCACAATACTTTACACCTCAGTCATACCTCAGAAAAACATTGAAAATGTATTGTAATGTCATGAAATTCAAACAAGAGTATTCAGTAAAACTCATGTATGCTTCCAGATGATGCAGGAAATTGATGACTCAATTCAAATACAAACAAGCGGCCCAAGTGGGCCTATATCGCTCACCTGAGTACCTAGATGATCAGTCATGCAGAAAGGAAGAATTCATTTATTTTTGCATTACTGTGGCTAAGTCAACACAAATATTGAAAATATGTTAAATTCTATTTCAGACCAGAATAAAAAACAACACTGTTTTGCCCATCCATTCAGGTGATTTTGACATTAAGCATTTCCTTTGTCTCCGCAAGATGTGATTCAGGGCAACAAGTTAGTAATTTTCTTTAGGTGGGGCTTTTTGTTGACTGATTTCAAGTCTAGGTCATGAACAACAATTGTTTCAAAGATTGTCCAGATCCAATTTAAAATGGCCTAATTTCATATGTTGAGTGTTGAGAAACATCTAAAATCTTATTTAGATGTGTAAAAAATGAAAAGATAAATTTTGACCACAGTTGGATTTGAACCAGTACTCTCCATATTTTAATTACCAAGTGGTATATGTACCATTGTGAGACATAGTTTTAGACATGGTGGCATTATCCATTGACCAATTTGGATGAAATGTACAAAATTGATAGAGGACCTATAGTGCTTCATGTATACCATGTTTCATTAAAATCTTTCATGTGGTATAATAGCATTAGTTAAAAATGTGAAAAATTGTCACCCTCATTTTGGAAGTCTTAAAAAAATTCATAGGAAATCCAAAAATTGCGATATTGACAAAACTCTTTCAAATTAACATTCCTTACCATAATTATAATCACCATAGACCATAAGAAATCATCATTATCAATTAACTAGGAAATATGACACTTTTCTGCATTGAAATCACCAAGTCCAAACAAATGTTGAAAAAAAAATTCTAAAATTTGATTTTGGAAGGGAACCAAATTGACAATACGTCTTTACTCATCCCTCTAGATCATTTCTATGCATTCTGTTTGTCTCTGTATATCGCCAGTATGAAAAAGAATATTGTCAAAAGAGGGTAATCTTTTGTGACCTACTTTTGACTATGGTGGCGCCACCTGTAAAGAGGTCAGGAAGAAAACAACAGAATTTGAAGGGGATCATAAATGATTTATTCTACTAAGATTTATTAAAATCCTTCCAACATTTTGCAGAAAAAGTTGAAAATGTGAAAAATGGCCAACACCCCCCCCCCTTTTTTTTTTTGGAAGTCTTAAAAAATTCTTAAAAAATCCAAAATTTGAGATATTGACAAAATTCTTTCACAATAATATATCTTACCATAATTATGATCAAAATAGTCATTAAGAAATCATAAATATCATTTAACTGAAAAACATGACACTTTTCTGCATTGAAATTACTAAGCTCAGAAACACGTCAAAAAAGCGTAAATTTCTATTAGACGGATCATAACCCCGAACACAATTTTTGATAACCCATCTTTAAAGATTGTTGAAATGCAATTAGTTTTATCATTTATGCACTGGTTCTGGAGGAGAAGATTTTGAAAAGGGGTACTGTTTTGGGCACTTCTGGCCCTGCCCTGGATCCACCTCTAAGGAAATCTGGATCCTAACACAATTTTTAGTAGGAGACCTTGAGTACATCATATATACAAAGTTTGATCCAAATCTGCAAAGCAGTTCCAGAGAAGAAGTCGAAAATGTGTAAAAGTTAACGACGGACGGACGGATGATGACAACGGAAGGCGCACTATGACTATAGCTCACTTGAGCCTTTGGCTCAGGTGAGCTAAAAATCAGTAAAACTAATGGATGCTCCAAGAAGCACAGCAATGATACAGGAAATGAATGACTCAGTATATAGAAAATCATTGTATTAATTGATGACGATTTCAAATCAAAATCTATCATGTGGATATCCAATTAAGTCAACTGTAGAGCAACAAGTGATCACAGTATCATAAATGAAAATGAGTAAGCTTGACCTTGATTAGTTTTGAAATAAAACTTTTTATCTTGAACATGACCTTTCAGAAATGACCTAGAGTAACCATTGACCAAAAGTCCTTAACCTAAATAAGTATTTAAAGAATACTTAAAGAGGTATGATCAAATTATGATGAAAGGTGTAAGAGATATAAGTACTTCATGGTATTTTAAGTCATGGTTAATAAGTGACCTTGACCTTTCAGAAATGACCTTGAGTGACCTTTGTCCCAAAGCCCTTAACCTAAATAATATTTTGGTGAAGTATGATCAAATTCTAATAAAAGTTGTAGCAAAGATATGTTTTTCATTGATTGATTTTTGTTTAACGTCACACCACGAATATTTCACGTATATGGTGACGGCATCTGCCTGATGCGGGGCATACAAACTTTGACCTTTGCAACGGACCCACCCGAAGCAGAAGTGAGGGATCTTTAACGTGCCATGCATACCACGACACGGTTTTTACTGTCTCATCCGAAAGACATGATATAAAGATATGTACTTTATGGTATTTTAAGTCATAGTTAATAAGTGACCTATCAGAAATGATCTAGAGTAACTTTTGTCCAAAAGTCCTTAACCTAAAGAACATTTTGGTAATGTATGATCAAATTCTCATGAAAGGTGTAAGAGATATACGTACTTCATGGTATTTTAAGTTACAGTTAATAAGCGACCTTGGCCTTTCAGAAATGACCTTGAGTGACTCCAAAAGCCTTTAACATAAATAATAAATAATGTGTTGGTGAAGTATGATAAAATTCTGATGAAAGGTGTAGGAGATATACATACTTCATTGTATTTTAAGTCATAGTTAATAAGTGACCTTGACCTTTTTGAAATGACCCTGAGTGACTTTTTGGGGAGCATAAAAATATTCCGTCAATTAGCTCACTTGGATAATAAACCTATTTAATTAAAACTGAATTTTATTACTGTCAAAATGAACTTATTGGCTATTGCTGGTTTAAATGTGTGACAGGAGTACACAAGGTAATTATCCAATTCATCAGTCAAAAGGATCAAAAGATCAGACTACAATTTGGAATCCATAATAATCCATAATACACAAATATTTTATGTACTTGTTATTTGAGGTGAAAATTAATATTGTAAAATCATAATAACACAAGAATCTGAGCTGCTAAATATCAAGAATATGCTGATAATACTCTTTTACATTATGATAAAAGTACAAATCCATGTAAAATATAAAAAAAAAAGAAAATGAAATGTATAATATATATATATCAATCGAATAAAACTCACATAATGAAATGATAGTTCTTGAATGACATCAGTTACTTTTGTATTTTACTTGAATGGCATCAGTTACGTTCATTTTTTTTTACTTGAATGGCATCAATTACTTTCCTGTTTTACTTGAATGACATCAGTTACTTTTGTGTTTTACTTGAATGACATCAGCTACTTTTGTGTTTTACTTGAATGACATCAGCTACTTTTGTGTTTTACTTGAATGACATCAGTTACTTTCGTATTTTACTTGAATGTGTCAAAACTTCTCCAGAGAAGGAACCTTCACTGTACTACCTATCTTACTGACTGGAAACCAATGGCAATGAGTCAATAATGAGCTCAAATACAAGTCCCTACGTCTTGAAGGTCATTACAGAATTACAGACTGATCCAGCATATTTTCTTAAATCACATACTTAAGTTATATTAAAGTAAGAAACATGTATCATTACAAAAGACTAATTATAGAGATGACGTTTACATACCTGAATGGCAGAAATCCTCCAACAACACAGTGAGCAAATGCTGATCGATACCAAGGAACTGTGGGAATCTCCCGTGAAATATTCTTAGTACGACAGGGAGCATCAAAGCCATTGGCCCAATTTTTACCAAACACTCCTCCTATCACAGTTAGTGGGTAGCCAACTATGTAATGAGATGAAAAATAATGATAATACAACCTATAGTTTAAAAATCAAAACCATAAAATAGGTCTGACTGACCTGCTAAAAATATAATCAAATAATATGAACATCATGGTCAAGGCAAGACTGAAGTCATAAAGATTTGAAATGCTTGCAACAAAATGTTACAATACATATAAAAGGGTCATAATTCTCTGACCTAATCATTTGGAAATAATGACAGGCACTGTTAATATCTTAAAAGCTTTAAACAATACATTACAGACTAGAAGAAAAATATAAACTCTGTATTTGTAGGAACATTTGTATTCTACTATATGTATTTTGTGTAAAATTCTTATCTTCTTTATTCAAAGTTTAAGAAAGCATTACAACTCTTCATAAACCATTGTTTCTTGGCAATGTCTTAACAAGATTGAAAAGGAAAACTTTTTCTGTATTTAACATAAAACAATTTGCAAATCAAAAATAACTGTAATGAACTACCTGGGTATGTGTCAAAGGTCACTATGTTTGTGCTAGTTATTTTCTTTAAGATTTCAATTTCTCATGTAGTATCAATTACCTTTAGTTTGCGACAAAATACCTTGCATATCATTTGTCAAATTTCACCACATCTTTGCTTGATCCATGTATATCCCTGACCACGATGTTAATGTCTGCTACATATGAGTAACACAATCACCTCAAGTGTATATCAGTTGAAGCTTGTTTTGCATTTTGTATCTGGTCCATGTAATGGATATAATTTCTGAATATTTTTGATGGTAATAAATAACTTACCAAACAGCCATAAGCACATCAGAAGAACAACTGTGGTCCAGGGGAGAGCTTGTGTTGTTCCATATCCCCATGCAACAGAATTCACAATAGCCCATATCAAGAAGAAAGGCACTGAAACCATTCAGGAAAATGATAACTTCATATTGCTATTCTATATTCCATATTTTTAAAAAAAAAGATGTCATGCTTTTATTTGTGTGTATATATATACATTAAAACTCACTTACAATGAAATTCAGGGGACGCCAATAAAAACTTTGTTATAACCGTAATTCGCTATATCGATATAGCAAAGCTCGTTATACCTCATAACAAATTCGTAATACAGAAAGAAAACAAACTAGTAATGATAAATAGGCACTGAACTCTTCATATACATAAGAGTAAACAAAAACGTCCAGATAATTTAAACTTGTTTAAAGAAGTCACTGATTTTAGATTGTTTTTGTATGACATTAAGAAAAGATTCAATGGACGACAAATTTTGAAACATATTGAGAGGAATATATTCATGATTCTAAGAGTCTTCTCACAGTCTCCAGGGCCAAAAGGCCCTGACTGGCACTAGGTAATGTTGGTTCAAGTGTCTCCATGTTGATATCTGACTTTTCATCCTGGCTAAGTATATCGGCCACAATGTCATCGTCAGACCACAATTCCATCGCCACAACATTGTAATCTACATGTACAAAGTCTTCCATAGTAACCCCCTGTTCAGTAAGTTTAGATTTTATTTCCCCAATACGAGCCAATGGCAAATCATCATCCTCGTCAAAATCATCGTCGTGGCCCTACTCCTCCAAAGCGATATGTGAATGATCAAACCCGGAATTTCTAAAAAAGTTTTTGATGCACGTAGGAGACACACGGTTCCATGTAGAGAACACCATGCGAATAGCCTGCAGGATGTTTATCTCAGGGTCAATATGCTGATCATGGCCAAGTTTTTCAGCAAAATTCTTGGCTTTAGAGAAAAGAATTGGACCACTTAACAAAATACTTTAATTTCGTTTCTCCTTAAACCACTGCAATAAGGCGTTTTCAACATCAGTATGTGACGATGAACGATGGCGCTTGTAGTTGTAGGGCTTTGGTACGAAGCAACAATAAAATCCTTGTTTTTCAAAATTGTACTTAAAGTGTTTGGTAGAGTTCCAAATTTATTTGCGATGTCTTTCTTTGGCGAATCCCCCCTTCGTACACTTTGAATAATTTCATATTTTATTTCAATGTTTTGGCTTTCCTCTTTCTACTTGGGGAAGCCATGATTGTGAATAACACATCCAAAAACAAAGCGTTCGTCAAAATAATTTAAATATGTGATTTTATCTCAAATAATATACAGGTAACACTAATAACCGATTATTACTGTGAAACAGTGTCAAACCTGCAATAAACCATGTCATCGAGTTTACATGTATTAGCTTACTGGGAATATACAAATTTTGACTTTGCTTTATACGTTGAAATTTACGCTAGATTTCAATTTTATGGGACCGGAAATTGATTCCCAATAACCATAAATTTGCTATAAACAAATTCGCAATAAACACAGAAAAAATGTATAGATCATGCACATTTCTGGCTGGGGAATAAGAAAAGCTTCGAAATAAATGTAAATTTGCAATATCCGTGTTCGCTATAAGTGAGTTTTACTCTATATATATATATGTATATTGTTATAATTGTTATATTGATATATAATCTCTGTACTATTGACATAATAGTGATTTTTTTTCAAGGATTACATTGAGCACTCTTTACAAATTGGTTGATCATCTAGTAAATCAAAGACGACTAAAAGAAATCCCATGAAACATTATCTTAATGGATTTCCTTGTCTCAATCTTTAAACAAAAACTTTAAAAGAAGTATTATAATTTTACATGACATTGTATGGAGACAAAAAACAAATATTTTCCTATCTCCTTTCATTAATTCTATTATTTGAGGGTAAGTTATGTCATATTCCACACAACAGACATTACAGAACTTACTTGCAAACAAACAGGATGTGAGATTTATGTTCCAAACCCAATTATCTCCTCCTAATTTTTTAAACATATTGGCTGCAACGTATCCTGCTATACCTTTAAAGAAATTAAACATAATTCAATAAGACTCGGAGTAAAATCAGGCATTACCTTTTTCAAATCATGAGAGATTAAAATTTACTGTATGAATATGGACAGTGAAGAGGAAACAAAAAACCCATTGTAATACAAAAATATATGCATTGGAATCTGTTTTTAGCAAAGGCACATTAATCAAGCATTTAATGATGTGAAAAGAAATTAGTTTATTATACCATGTGACAATTTCAAGTGCATTTGCATTGTTTAAAATTGGACATTCCCTCTACAAAGTGTGCCAAAGTATTTTTAATATTAGATCTGTTCTCTTTACAAAGTGAACACAGATAATAATAGGGTCATTGATGTGTATTGGGATTTAAATTCTATAGAGACAGTTAAATTGTCATGATAAGATAAATTAATAGAGAGCAAAACATCAACAATGTACAAAATGAAAACCAGGGTGAATAAAACAGAAGCTTATTTGCAAGTGATTTATGAAACATCAAATAGTTCATGTACTACATTTAATTTTGGCTCTTGTTATTTTTCCATTATATGTAATATTCATTATATCTGTGACCCTTGACCTCCCAAACTCTTTGCAATACCCATTTGTGGTTTACTTTCACCATGATCAAAGCTGAAAAAATTAAATCTCATCACTTTATTCACTCTGCTCACACAATATCTTTATTTTTTTCCACTACTGACCAAAGGTCATTAAACAATGAATAAGATACCCCTTATCAATCATTCAAAGATGCGAAGCCAGTTATCATAGATTAAATGCTTTACACAAAAAACAGATAACTAATACCCTATCTATACAGTTGAAAATGCCACAGTACTGACCCAAATAGTTATTACTGGGTCATCCCATGTCGGAAGTTACAAAAAACATAAAATTTTTAGAGGTGGGTAAATATATTAGTTGATTGATTATGGATCATAGATAAATGCTAGTCAAATATGCAATCAATTCAATATTAAAGAGAAGGTTTGGTGCAGCAGTATTTTATGCTATTTTGTGCTATCAAATGGTTTTTTCTTTGATGCAGTATGGTACAAAATGGGGTTCCACTATATAAAATATGTACCATAAAGAGAAGATATGTAAGTTTATATACTGGTAAATGCCACCAATTTACATATACATCAATAATTCTGTTTTCACTTTTAAAAATGCATCCAGAACACCACACCAGTTTTTAGTGTTGGAAAACCAAACCCAATATAGCTTGCAGAGGAATATCACTAAACACTGTGAGGAGGAGATTTCCAGAATTCAACAAAAACAAAAACTCACAATTTGATCATATTAAATTGTTATATATTTCATGATGAATCATAGGATTCAGATAGCTAATATGCCCTTTCAAATAAATTTGAATCCAAACTATTAAGAATAATCGTCTTATGTATGTTTAATGTTGTACAAAGTCTTGGCCCTGTTACCCAGTTTCAAACTTGCATAGGCAAATTATGTGTAAAATTTTAACATATTCATACATTCACATCAGAGTCTGATTACTGTCACGTAGGATAAGAACTGACTCAGTGTTTGAGATGCACTTATACCAGTATGATGCTCTGATGCTTGATGTATTGCACAGAAATCTGGACCTATGCAAGGAACCTATCTGGAGCAGTAGAGATCTTTAACATGCTTATCATAACATGGAATTACAGTTTTCACTATCTCAATGCCTCATGGATCAATTGCCAGTAGAACTCATACCTTGGACCTCTAGGTCACAAACCCAGCATACTATAGACTCAGCTATGTGATGAGTCGCTGGTGGGACTCAAACCAAGACTTCATGGCCATGAACCCAGTATACTAAAGACTGAGCTATGTGATGAGTTGCTGGTGGAATTCAAACCAAGGACTTCATGGCCATAAACCCAGCATGCTATCCACTGAGCTCTGCGATGAGTCGCTGGTAGGACTCGAACCCAGGACCTCATAGCAACAAACCCAGCATGCCATAGACTGAGCTATGTGATGAATCGCTGGTGGAACTCAAACCAAGGACTTTATGACCATGAAACCCAGCATGCTATCCACTGAGCTATGCGATAAGTCGCTGGTGGGACTCAAACTCAGGACCTCTTGGCCACAAACCAAGCAAGCTATAGACTGAGCTATGTGATGAGTCGCTGGTGGGACTCAAATCCAGGACCTCATGGCCACAAATCCAGCATGCTATCCACTGAACTATGCGATTAGTCACTGGTGGGACTCAAACCCAGGACCTCATGGCCACAAACCCAGCAGTCTATCCACTGAGCTATACAAGGACTTGCTGGTGGGACTCAAATCCAGGACCTCTTTGCCATAAACCCAGCATGCTATAGACTAAGTTATGTGATGAGTCGCTGGTGGGACTCAAATCCAGGACCTCATGGCCACAAATCCAGCATGCTATCCACTGAGCTATGCAATGAGTTGCTGGTGGGAGTCAAATGCAGAACCTCATGGCCACAAATCTAGCATGCTATAGACCGAGTTATGCCGACTGTCAGTAAGTCTACAGAATGAAGTAATAATACACACAGGGCTGCAAATTACCGCTCGCCCACTCGCCAATGTGAGTAAATAATCAACGTGGACGACTAAAATTTCGATCTCATTCGCCCACATGGCGACCGTAAAATTCCGGGTTGAATTATTCTTTCTGTTTGATCCAAGTTAACTTAAATCCCGATCGGTAAAAAGTTTGCTAAAACGAAACTCTGTCTTCATTATTTCAAACGTTTAAATGACTTTGTTGACCTTGTTGACTCTGTTGTTAATGCAATTGACATCATGTGGCGATATTTACAAGGAGTATCTAGGAATTACAGATACAACATGAATTTGATGAAGAACAAAACATGGACTGTGCTGTTCCAAATGAGTTTGACGCAGAAATAGGCAGTAGTGATGATGAGGAAACAGCTTTTGAAAATTTAAAACAAATTTTTATTGAAATAAAAATAATTGATGATTAAACTTGTTGACGATTGAAATACTCTTCATTTTATGTGGGCCCCTAGATTTTTTTGTGGGCCCCTAAATTTTGAAATTCAGTAGCCCACATGGCCCCTAGAAAATTTTGGCAAGTTGCAGCCCTGACACAGTGTGCAAAGTTATTCCTGATGCTTTACCTGATGTGAAGGCATATAAGATGATTCCAGCGGAGTTGATGGCTCCATGTCTGTGTACATTGAACATTCCTAAGACAGCCATGAGTATAATACCTGTAGCCAACGCCAAGAATTGGCTACCAACACCTGCAGCATGAAGTTTATAAACCTTTACTAATTGTTATTTTCATTAAGATATTTAAGGTATAAATGATATCCCAAATACAAAAAGATGTATCTAAGATATGCAAATGTCCTAGCAACAACTTTTAACCTAAATAAGACAAAATTCTTGAAACAAGAATTGACTGACAGACAAATGAAGGGATATATATGTCACCATTTACTCACACTGATAATAGATATAAAACATCAATAGTAAATGTATCAATGTGCATCTATGTACATGACAGTTCAAGTTTTAATAAGAAATATTTTGGGGGAAAAAATATTGCACAATTTGTAAATGTATTTGTCAGTGCACTTTAAATGTACATTATAAATTCAATAATCAAATGTTGCATGTTTAACAAAAGATGTATATATATATAATACCTAATATTGCACAAAATAGATTTTTCATTGGTGGAAACCTGAAGACATCAGTATGAATAATTTTCCATCCATTTTCTTCAGAATCCAAATCTTCATTGTCTTCTTCATCCATATTATATCTGGCAAAATCACTTTTTAAAACTCTTGTCTGAAATTAAAGATGAATTCATTGGCAAATCATTTGTAACAAGTGTCAAAAAACACTAAGAAAACTAACACACTTTTAAATCTTTAACAGATTTTTTGGTCTACTACCCAACTGAGGGACTTTGCTCACAGACATTAACAAGAAAAATGCCTATATTGCGAAACAGTTTCATCACTTAATTTAGATACAAATTTTCTAGAAAGGGTAAAATAACACTTTCTAAATGGCAATAACACTTGTAAATGAGTGACAAATGCACCAATTGAAACAAATGCACATTATCTGTTAGACCTCAAACTGAACATACACAAAGAATTGAACTTGAATATTTCAAACCATAACTGAAAACCAGAGTTGTCAAAAGATAAAAAAGCTTGCTGAGTGGGTTAAAATTGCAAATTACAGCCATCAAACTGCACAAAAAGTAAGTCTAAGTTAAAGGTAAAGGGAAAAAAATTTTGGTACCAATGGAAGGGTCTAGTCACAAAAATGAAATATGGAAAGTACAAAAGTGTCACTTTATAATGTAAAAATGTGGTAATGAATTTAGTGAAAAGAAGACTTTTTAAAAAACATATTACTAATGCTTGCATGAGGAATCATTTATTTTGTTGGTTTTCTATCTTCGCCACTTTATTACATAATCATATAATTTTGTTTAATAACTGTGAACAAACCAGACATAACATGCTAAAAATTGAAAATCAAATACATAGAAATAAATAAAGATGTGCTTATTTCATCCAGCTTAATATCTCCATAATAGTTCTTGATCTTGTATAACAAATTTTCTCTGACTTATATATTCATGTAGATTTTATTAGGATTTTAAACTCAAAGACTGTTTGTCCAGAATAATTAATAAAAGTTAAAAACTAAATTTGTGTGTTATTTTAATCATTAAGGCAATAACATAAATTAAAACTAATTAAAAATGTTTTCTAAAAAAAATTCTGCAATTTTGTTGCTTTAGTATGTTATGAACAGCTTGTGTATGTTACAAACAGAACTCATTATAAATAGATAGCTATTTATAAAAATCATGTACAAATACACATATCGTAGTTACTGCACAATAATTTCTTGTTTATGCAATTTAAAACGGTAACTTTTTAGAAGTATCATTATTCTGCCTGACCAAATTTAATCTAAATCATATCTAATCGAAAACAGTGTAAAAGAGATGCTGTGATTTTTTTTTTTTTTTTGTATGTTTTTAACAGCACTGGCAATAAATAAAAATTAACAGCAATTAAAATGTAACTGACACATACCCACGGCTACTGCGAAATAATTCCATGTTGTAACTTTTAAAAGCATCTTCTTGCTTATCTGACCAAATTTAATCTGAATCAACTAAGTTACTGTGGATTATATCTTTAATGAACGGAATTTTATGTGTGTTTTAATTAATACTTGTACACTTCCACCTGAAAAAAGACTGGGGTTGCCCTCAAAATTCCACTATTCGATGGAATTCACGAAATTTTCCTTGACTTATGGTGCCTATAGCTTTGGAATTGTGTGACCAAAAATTAGAAAAATAAACCCATTTACTAACAATACAATGTTTTTACTGTGTATACTTGACTCAGTGTCATACTGATGGACAAAAAAAACCCCAAGAAACCATCAAGGACGGTATGACTGGATTGCAAATGCTAAACACAAAATGTTGACGACAGACGGACGGACAGATGGACGGACGGACTGATTTTGCCAATTTATAGACCAGAATTGCTTTGCATTAACATTAACAATACATGTATGCAAGTGGTCACCCTAAAGGCAAAAAACAGTGTGTGTTCACTGAAGCGTAAAGTCAAGGTCAAGGTCAAGGTCACTAAATTTTTGTATTGGTTGGATAGAACATTCAAGTATCTACAAACCTACCAACTTTGACATAAGTACCTTTTAGGGTATGAAAGAAACCAAGCTAAACACAAATGCTAAATGCAAAATGTTAACGCCGTGCGGACTAATGGACGAACAGACAGACGGTTTTCGCCAATTCATAGACCGGAATTGCTTTGCAATCCAGTCAAAAATGGATCTGAGAGGTATTTCAGTATCCTAATTCCAAAGGCCATGCCTCTCCCCAATGGTATTGGTAACCATTGATCACTCAATGTTCTCACCAATATCCAATTGTACTGTCTGTGATTAAAGTTCACAGCTCCTTATATGAAGTATTGACAGATTTTTAATGTGCTGTCTTACCACAGATTACAGCTTGACATTTCAGCCTCTGGACATATGAATCAAAGGGTCCACAAAAAATATCATGTTTTTTCAAGCATTGTTTGCTGTGTTTTTTAAGCACTTTGCACAGTTTCAATAAACAGAGATAGACATATGATCACATTAAAGAGTTTCCTTAAACATTAAAGAACTGTAAATGTTACAAAAAAATCAATGCTTTAGTTGAAAATTTTTTTATCAATGATAAGGGCCCCCCCCCTCATATCCTGTCATGTTTTAAAGAGATCTATCACATAAAACATCAAAAATCAAACTTTTTAAAAAGAACTTCGAAGCACTTATCATTAAACCAAGCATCTTCAAGGACTTTTCATTTTCAGGCATTTTTCAAGGACTGGATATGAATTCAAGCTTTAATTAAGGTCAGTGCGACCAGGGGCTTCGTAAGGTTAAAACCCACTACCCCCTTCAGTTATAAGTCCTGACCACATTAGGTCACTACATCAGCTTGTATACACAATGTAGTGGATAAATTGTTATCCCTGTATACCTAACATAAGTAGTGTACATAGAATAACTGCTACAAGCAATTAACTAGGACAATACATGGAGAAGACCCCTGCTTGAAAATATGTTTAAATGTTACACAACCCAGTAATAGCTATCACTATGAAGACATAAAAATAAGGTAGATATAATGTCCAAAGCACTGACCAAAATGATGACCACGAATCCAATCAGCAGGAAAACTAATACCATAGAATTGATAATGGAGAGCCAATGGATCTGGAAAATAAAAGGTTGATATGTTGATGAATTATACATAGTACATGTATTTACGTTTGATGCATATATTGGGTCAATATATTAAGGAGAAAGTAACTGAAAACAACCAATCTTTAACAGGTAGTCTGACCGACCTTCCAGCTTGCATGGACAATGATTAGAACCCAGATATAAAAGAGGCAAAAGAATACAGTGTGTTTTAGCAAAATACCGAATCTGACAATGTGGTCTCTATATAACAAATCCTATAACATAAGTACTATTCAATGTAAACAAGAGAAAATATTACTATAATGTGAAGAGTACATATATATAACTTAAATTTTTGTTTACGCTATACCACTAGGATAAATTTATCAATACCTTCCCTATCTATGCAAAAGAAATTTGATCATTTTATAGAATATGCTACTTGTTAATATGATTTCATTTGTTTGTTTAATTCTTGTTATATGTCACAGAAGGATGATCATACTTAAAGGTGACAGCATCTGCCTGATGCAGTGCACAGAAATTGAAACCTATGAAAATGACTCACAGAAAGCCGTCAGGGATCTTTTATGTGCTACCTCTACCATGACATGGAAAATCAGTTTTTACTATTTCATCCCAAAAACTAGAAATGAATGTGCCACCAGTGGAATCTTAGTCACAAGCTAAGCAACTTAGCATTTGAGTAATGAGTTACCATGTAAATATAAACATTTATTAATATATCTAATCTTACTACTATACACATATAAGAAAATTTTACCTCTAAAGTCTTTGGGAAAAAACTGTTGTCCCGAACTCTTTTTGCCCTGTCTTCATATGCAGTACTGAAAACAATTAAGTGTAATAAATGAAAATCACTTCAACAACTGCCTATTCAGAGTTCTGCATAGAAAAAAATATGATATGAAATCAACTTGAGAGATCATCAGCTTTATGTGGCCCCTTTTTATCTTTACCTTTAGTGGTTGAACTGTATATTATCCTAAATTAAATCAACCACAATTTCCAGGAAGAAACTGATGTTACTGATAACAATATTATAAGGAACCCTTTTTTACTGAATAAAGACAAATTAATCCTGCTGAAAACAAAAAGGTGAACTCACTTGGATTTGACCCATTTCACACTGTAAGTGAAAGCTACTTCAAATGGTGCTGAGACGGCATCCAAGCTTATTGGGGAATGATCCTTTGTAGTGACATTGGCAAATATGATCTACGAAAACAGAATAGCAGTATTCATATGTCATATGTATAATGAAATGTGACATTCTAAGTCAAAGGTTGGATGAGGTTTACACAAAATTCGATGAATGGGGATAGACCAAAATATATCTGAAGGATTTTTTTATGATGAAAATGTCTTTGACCATAGGACCAGATTGCAAAACAGAAACCATGAACATTTAGTTCCTACCTTTATAATCTCATCCTGTACATGTCTTTTCATTATTAATATTTAAAGATATATTTCAGTAAGCTATGGGTGTTTAAATCATCTTTTTTTTTAATAGAAAAGATCTTGTGGAATCAGTATGTGTTCACTGTGGCATTAATAAAATGTTACCAAAATTTTCATGTCAGTCTGGAAGAATTATTAATGTCTACAAACTGATCAAGCTCAATGTAGGTATCATTAATGGTATGCAAGAGATCAAGCTAACAACAAAATCAGTCTGTGTTCACTGAAGTGTAATATTTAGGTCAAGGTCACCAGATTTTGCATCAGTTGGATCAAAGTATGTTAAATGTGTTGTGAGTATAGAATTAGTGGGCCCATTTCAAATGAAAATTGCACCAGATATAACTGATTAACAATATATGGAATCAGAAAAAGTTACAGATTCATTGTTTCTTATCTTGTATGTTTGTTACATAAACACTGTTTTTCATATGTGGTAATTTTCCCACGATCCATGTGTTACAATACTTTATCGCCATTGTATTCTATGTATTACCACACATGATCACCATTATATTCTATGTGCTACCAAACTTCATTTGCCATTAGATCTATTTTCTGTGTTTCACCATACCTGATCCCCATTATATTCTATGTTGAAGTTAAGATGTGCCCACAGATAGATCTTATGGTTATGAGGCAAGAAACCACTTTCTTCTAGGTGACCAATGAATCCTCGAACTGGAATCTCATCTAGAAATTAATTACAAAGTAAGGAAAAATAACTTTATCAATAACAGTACTTTTTTCTTAAGAACTGAAGTAAACTCAATCAATTTGTGGTAACATAGGTCTGTTATACTTTATCAATCACTAATTAAGTATATTTAAATAATACTGACATTTTATTTAGTATGTATATGATGTACTGAAGTGTATTTATATTGGCATGTTCCAAGACATCGAGGACAGACCTGGTGTAACGGTTAAATGCCAGGGTTGCAGAGCAGGTGATCTAGACTCACTCCCAGATGTACAAATGCTTTCAACAATTACATCCCCAAATGGAAATAGATGGTAATCCATCTTTTAACTTGTTACCTTGGACTCGCACCTGGATGACCTAAACAGCCAGGCACTTAACCAATATACAAAATCTACCCCTTTGGTTATAATAAATGGAGGGATAAATTGATCAGAGAGTTATTCCAGTAAAGATGCTTCATTTTAAATTTGTATTTCTTTTTAAAAAGACGGTTAAATCTATAAGTTATTTGATTGATGGTCAAGGTTACCATATGATGAAATGTGATACATGTACTAGGAAAATAGAATTTCTAAAGGGAAAGTGACAACACTCCAGAAACAGGCTCCAAAGTCAAGAATGACACCATAATCACAAACACTATGAGATTATATATATATCAAAATAAATTCAACTCTAAGATGAGTGGTTTAAGATTAAAAATACAATATTTACAGCCACATGGCTGGAAAGACAACATTGCATTTGGCCTAAATGGGGGGAAAATACAATTTTCTAGATGGTTCCCACAGTAGGCCAAAATGTTTTTTTTTTTTCCAATTAAACATAATACAAATTACCTTATGCCAGACATGCTACTCTTTGGCCAGGATTTTCATTATGATTTAATATTAACAAATTGACATCAGAGTGAAATGATGCAAATTTTTACTGCAAATTATCGTATGTCTAGCATGGAATGACATACAAGATCTATGGGAAAAAGGTATATTATATCATGTAACACTATATCCATACATATGTTTATCATGAGTAGGTATCATAAAAAGTATTTCTTAAAAATTTTCATTAAACTGTAATCAAAAAACAGATCTTACTGATTTGACTACTGTAAAGTTTTTGAATTTTCTTTGGAAGATACTGTGTGCAGGTCCCCCTAAAAAGTTTAGTCTAGATTAGCTATTTCAACAAATCACAGAATGTGTTTATTGAAGAAATCCCTTACCTATTACAAACTCAAAATAGTACAGATCTTCTATTGCATCTCTGAGGAGTTGAAGGTCACTTTCTGTGAAGGACACTTTACATAGTTCTTTTCTGTCCATGTCCTCTGAAAACACAGAATATAAATATTATATTGTGAATTACTGATTCACTAATATATTTAGAGAAAGCTCTATAAAAGTTCACTGTTAACCACCAATACTTTTTTAAACTCCAGGCACAAACATTGATAGTGGAAGTTTAAACTATCAAGATACAAACTAGCAGCTGTCCAGATCAAGGTTATAGTTTGTCATATCAAACTCTACCTTTAATGACAAACAGCAGATAAATCAAAGATCTGCACAATTGCTATCTGAACTGTTACCCACATTACCGAGGGCCGGTTCAGTGTAGTGGTTATGCACTTGGTTTGCAATGCAGGTGATATTTGTTCAATTCCTGGAATGTGCCACTACATTTAAGAGGTTGGTAACCTCCTCCTGTCATGTTGCAGTGTGACTGAAAAATTACTGAAAGTGATGTAAAACCCTAATCAACCAACCAATCCATAGTAACATTGACAAAACAATGGTAAAGGTCAAGTTCAGGGTGTACTTTTAGTCTAAAATTAAATCTAACCAAGAAATGTTCACTGATGTTGTCCTTCACACTGAAGAATCTGTATTCTCCTATATGTTGTGTCTTTAAATTATCAATAATGTAGTTTTTTTTTACTTTTGATGTACAAACTGTATTCCATTTTCATTGTAATTTGAACATTATTGTTGAGGAAATTGGACATTGTTATTTGTCAATTTGATAACAGCAAAATGAAAAATATTTTACTATTAATATGATATCAAAATCAGTGTGATTTTTTCCAATTATGCAAAAAGTTTTTTCATTTCATTTCTCAGCAAATACTCATTTAAAGGTTAAGAATCTTAACATATATGATGTCAAAAGACAAGCAGATTAATCCTACGACATTAAACCATTTACAAATCCACGCTCCTCAAGTGAAAAGTTGAAATTGTAATCAGGCATTAAGCTAAAAAGAACTTAAGCTGATTTCCACATCAGGAGCATCTGTATTGTGTGATAACCTTCTTCAGCTAGGTAGGGGGCCATGATCTTTATGACTCTGCATTACCTCTAAGAGATAGGAAACCAAGTGGAATGTCCGATTGCTCTTAAATAATCAAATTACGCTACCTACATATTACACTACTTACAAATTACACTTCCTACAAATTACACTACCTACAAATCATACTACCGAAAAATGTTGAACTTAAGTGATATTAAAGAACTTACCGGTATTTTAAAAATAAGTAAGTATCCTTGTTACACATTACATATAAGCTATTCTTACATTCTTTATCTTATATCACATGACTGCAAATTACAGTACTGTAAGAAATTCATGTTGTCAAAATAATTTGTCTTTGACCGGAAAACCATGATAAATATTTTTTGCTTGTTATATGCTAATACAGGTTCATGGGTAAAGTAAAAACTAAATCAACTCTGAAGCAACACATTAAATTCATGATTAATTTATCTTCTATGAAAATGCATCAATAATGACTTAGGTATTTCCTCAGAGTACAATATCCAAAGAATGATTGTTGTGTTATGACCCTCCGATTTCATCTGAGGCTCAAAACCAGGACACTTACTTATAAAATTCTAGTACATACGGAAAGGGCATCAGCACTTCTTGTTATTACATACATCTATTTTGGAGTGTGGTGGGGGGAGGGAGGGGGTTGGTTGGGAACTTACAGCAATATTTTTTTTGTATTTTTAGTTGTTCATGTCTTAAATAATCCTTGAATATTTCTTTTTTTTAAATGCAAATATTCATATGTTAACATTTTGTCTGGGACTTGCACATATCAAAATTTGTGTTAATGTTTTGAAGCCAGCTTGTGAATATATCAGAGAAACATTATATAACTTCCTCTGCCATTACAAAGGTATGAAAATAATCAGTTATTACCATCTTTGTTTGCCAAGGAGTAGATGCACTTCTCTCTGAGGCAAATCATATTCTTGGCAAGAGAAGATGAATTAATACAGATATTAAACAATGTGTGAAAATAGCATTAGCAAGTACAGGTATCCATTTTACATAAAGATGAATCAATGTTACAAGAAAGCTATCACATATCACAAAGCAGAAGCTTGATGTGACCAGACTAAACTAGAACAATTTGACACACATCTTTGAATGACCTTTATCCAAAGTAACCTTCAAAAGTGTAAGAAAAACAATTAAGAAGAACAGCCCTCAAGAAGAATGTGGATAATTATCAGGTATCTAAGCTGCAAAGTTGAAGTATCAAACCCCCATCTCTAACTGCTCACAAGCTATGGCAAATGTTAAAATTTTGCAGACAAGCTAAGCCATATGCTCCAGAACCTTCAACGCCAGGGGCATAAAAAAATTTATGTTACTATGACTATGTTACAGATAATACAGAAAACTAATTGTCTCCTCTCTCTGTGTAAATCCTGAACCATCTAATGCTATATAAGCATATTACAGATTCAGATCCTTTTCTCATTCATCATGATGGATTCAGTTGAACAATAGTGACATAAATTACCTAAAAATGCAAAAAGGATCAGAGCTATTATGGTATTTCTTTTCGTGTTTGAATGAGTTAAAGAGCTTCAATCTTACATTATTCTTTCTTACTTTTTCCATCAAATGTACTTTAATCTTATACCTGATAATGATATATGACTTTTGAAGGGATAAAAATTGGATTGTTAATGGAACAGAGCCAGGGGCAAGAAATTTCATTGAAGGGAATGAAATAACTTAGTAAGAGGTGTGGAGGGGGGAAGCGTTGTTCAGGTTTACCAATCATTTAACTTGTATATAAAAATTAATAGTATTACTTAAATTGGATACATTAAAATGAAACAGTATGATACAAAACATTTTTAATAGATATAAAGTTTTTGTAAATATGATTCTGAAAACCAGTATGTTTCAAAAACTATTCAAGATGAACTTTTGGCTAAATTGCCAAGCATGTTTTCATAAATTTTCTTTCTATTTTTTTTTGTCTGGATTTGAACAAGCACTATCAAACAGCAGAATGTTCACCATTTTTATAATGCAGGAATTTTTAAATTTGCATTTTCAATATTAATCTGCAGTTCTTAATATACATGTATGTACTACTAATTTGGTCATTTAAAATATCTCAGATGTTTGTTTTCATATTAGTACTACATGTATAATAGATTTGGCCTTTGATCTTTAAAATCAATAGGGTTCCTTTTGTTACCATGATATTCGTTATTATCTGGAGTCAATGTAGTCTAGGTGGTAGACTTGTGACTGAATGGTCTGGGGTTCAAACCCTACTGTGGGCACACTGGTTTCCTGCCTTTGGGGTGAGACAATGAAAATCGAATTCCAGTGCCTTGGTAAGCATATCATGTAAAAGATCCCTCATTGCTTCAGGTAGGTCAGTCACAAAGGTATAGATTTCTATGCATTGCATAAGGTAGATGCCGTCACCATATATGTGAAATAATCATGGAGTAACACCAATCATAATCAATCAATCCATCCTTATTATCTGTATATCTAAAGGTTTATGATTATAAGTTTTCTCTAAGTCCCATGGAAGCTTTTTCTTACGGCAGACAAAAGGAGAGACAGAGAAGCAGGCAAAAAGTGTAAACCTTGTCTGCCTAAAAACTGTTGTATAAATACACATACAGATAACAACCAGAAAAAAAGATTTACTTTAAAAAATTTAGCCTATATAGTATTGTCACGGCTGAGAGTAGAATGTGATTTGTATTGACAGTCAGGAAAGAAAAGTCCATAAAAATCAATCAGATGGAAATGTGATCTGGATCAGGCTTATAAGGTTGAGAAGAGATAAAGTTAAACCCCCCTGTGTCAGATTATAGAAGGATTAGTTTTGCAGCTGAGGCTACAGAATCTGTCAAATGGAATAAGTTCTGCCTAAAGCAGATTAAGTTGCATGCTAGTATAATCAGCAGAGAATATTCAGCAGTCGTGTTGAGCCTAAACATTTATAAAATTATGATCATGGAAGTATTAAATACAAAGGGAGGTAAAAAAGTCCATGGAATGATGTATTCAGCGAAGCTTGACATATAATCTTTTTACCTCTCTAGACAATGCAACATTTCACTAGTTTAATCATATTAAGTTTACTTGTCAAAACGTGTTTACATGATCCTCAGAAATGGGAATCAAAAATTTTGAATTTAAGGAAATGACATGATGAAAAAGAAAAATCAAATGTCAACGAAATATGCCAGTGACTGAAATGTACTGTGAGAATGATCTTGCTTATTGATTCATACCTAGCTGATAGGTTAAGATGACATTGATATTTGAATATTCAGAGCATGCTTGTAAATTTACTCTAGATTATCATCATAAAGTTTCATTAAAGAGATTTCATACACATAAAAGAGATACATTTTTTAAACAATTCTGAAATGGCCATGACTGCTTGATAAAATTTGCAGATAAATATATTCTCTTGCTTATTATGTTTTAGACAATTGACTAGAGACTGTAAATTTGCTTCTCTACAATGAATAAATCAAGACAATGATACAAAAACATGCAAAAAAGATTATCAGAATTCTTTCTGTATTTTGTTCTCCTTAAATAATGATTAAAATTTTGTTTTGGTGTAAAATGATCACAAAAAAAATCTGCCTGAAGTAGAATATAAACTACTTGGGTGCGACAAAGATGCCCCCGCTGGTAGTTAAGGCAGTGAAATATAATTGCCAGAGAAGTATTATTTGAAAATGTATGAAACTTTCTATGTTTAAGGGCCACACCCATATTCGAACTTGACCTGCAATTTCCCCTTGATACATCTATATACCCAATATCAATTTAATCCATCAAACCTTCAAAGAGAAAGTGAGCGGAAACTGTCATTTTTAAGAAAGTTTCTATGTTCAAGGGCAATAACTCTGTCAAGAATAATCGGACCACACCCATATTCGAACCTGACCTGCATCTTCCCTTGATACATCTGTACAATTAATATCAATTTAATCCATCAAACCTTCAAAGAGAAAATGAGCGGAAACTGAATGATGACAGAAAGACAAAATGACGGAACAGGGTAACACTATATGCCCAGGCCATTGCATAGCAGAGGCATTACTAGCCTACATCAAATTTTGAGAAGGTAATATAAATCAGAAAACTTTGAAATGAAACTCTCAAATAACCCGTCAAATTATATTTAAGGATTAACTTTAACAATTTTGCAATTTATTGAGATATAATATGGTTTGAGGTGGTGCACACTTTATAATCCGCGGAGCGTATCATAAAAAAGTGTGTGCGCCTCAAACCATATCATATCTCAATAAATTGCAAAATTGTTAAAGTTAATCCTTATAATCTAATATATGCACAACCATTGTAATTGCTCGCGATAAACTTTCAAGACATATGTTGTTTATTTCTGTATAAATTACATTGATCGGTGACGTTATAAAGCCCCATATTTGATCCTCTTTTCAGCACGGAAAGCGATGTTTGGCAGACTTTTAATTGTTATGCTTTTGACGTCATAATGAAATGTTCGACATTTCGAACCTTGCGTGACGTCATCAAAGTGGTATTTTGTGCTAAAGTGCTTGACAGCTGACGAAAGTATGTCATTCTGGATAAACGTTACGTTGTCGTGGGACACCAGCTGTTTCTTTGAATTTATAATTTCCCTCTGAAATGATTTGCTGATGCAGTTTATAAATAGGAATAAGACTAGAATAATTTGAATTATCAACATTTAATTCTTTTTTAAACTGCAGAAGAAAATGTAACAAGAGCGGAGGAAAATATCTGCATAAATGGTTGTTCCTAGTAAATGACCAAACCAATTTATGAAGCTATAATATGCTTTCAACGGCCGATCAAATTTCTTGTTTCATAAAAAAATTCAATCATTTTCTAATTAAAGTTGGCAAATACATGCTTTATGGCTTCTCTCTCTATATATAGAATAAATTATGAAAATGACAGAAAAATTTGTGAAAAAAGTCAGTCAGTATTTTATGACTGTCCCCAGTAAGTCTGGTATGTAGTGATAGTGAGTACCATAACAAAAAGATTGTCATCTCTGTAACAGATACACTGGGTACCTAATCAAAAGGTCCCATTTAAAAAGCCCCCACAGTGGGAATCAAGCCATCAAACTCCCTTAAGTTATAGAAAGACCTGATGGTTGGTTGGTTGGTGTTTTACATCGCTTTCAACAATTTTTCAGTTATATCGTGGCATGGAACCAAGAGGTAACCAACCTCTTAAACACTGTGGTGCAATCCGGGAATCGAACCCGGATCGTCTGTGGGGGGAGGGGGGGGGGGTTTAACCAAACCCTTAACCACTACACCAAGCCTGCCCCTAAAGAGCACTGAATTTTAACTGTCAAGTAAATGCTGATGTTAACAAACACATTTCATTTATCCATAGGATAGTACATGTAAAACCAGAGAGAAATATTAAATTCTAGAAAAATTTTATTAACTTGTTGTTTTTCACTTCCACTTCAATGTATTTAAATCTTGATCTGCTGCCAAGCATCCCTGCTACTGACAATAAGTCCGCTTAAATGGGATAAGCTTTTCATTGACACAGACTCAAACTTCAAATCTTAGTTACCGTCACTATTCTAAAGAGGTTCAAACTGTGGCTATTACAACAAGCAAAGCAGTTAGTAACATCAGGTGAATGAGAAAACACTTACTTTTAAAACCAATATCATAGAGAGATAAAGCCATCCTATCACCATCAAGAACTTCTCCCAAAGTTAGACTTTTATGCTCTATCTGAAAAATAAATCATTAAATCAATGATACAGCTAAACTTTGAAAACTTGAAGTGTAAAGCAGGCCTGTCAGAAAAGGGGTGGGGGAAGTCTCCTCCAATAATTTCACCAGATAATTTCAGTAAATATAAGAGAGGTCGTCCAAAATTTCTTTAAACTTGCCAACTTGACGTCCCAAAATTTATCCCAATATCTAGTCCTAGTAATGTATTGCATTTTTCCTTGAAAGATTTAAAACTGGTAAGATTTTCAAACATCTTTCATCAAAGTCAGAACAGCTTTATTCCGTATACATTTAAACTTGAAGTAAGAGCATTCAATGGATTTGTAATAGGATAACAGGTAAGCAAATGAGTTTGGAAGTGCTTTTAGGGGCTGACATCTTGTCGCTACTGAAATCAGAAAGGAAGATGACTCTACACAATCTTTTATACTTCAATCCTCTACTGGGATGCAAAACCATAGCCTGCAATAGAACTTTTCATCTTGCCTATTCACCTTCTGACAATAATATCAAAATTGGTATTAGAAGAAAGAGGTAGGCATGGCAGGGTAAGAGATCTGTGGCCTTACCCAGTCAGTTTCCTGTAATACACTCAAACAATCTGAATACAAATCACATTAGAAGACAAAACATTTTGTTACATTGTACGGAGTGAAAGGCTGATTTAAAATTTTGCTTTGGGAATCATTTCCTTAAAAACACCACAACCAAAACTTTAGCAACATTCCATTTTGTTCCCAAACACAAGACAGCTTATACAACATTCAATGTTGTTCTCACATGAGGATGGAATATACAGTCAGACAGTGACAGAGGACCTCAGTTTATACTGCCTCATCTGAAGGCAGGACATCAGTACGCCTATGATGGGTGTCGAATCTGGGACCTCGGTCATAAACCGAGGGCCTCATCCAATTACCCACATTGACTTCAATGGTGATGAAAAGCAAAAAGTTTACTAGTTATCTCTGTTTATAACTAGAGATACTGTCAAGTCTGGAGCTCTTCTGTTTACATCACAAGAAGACACTTGTTATCAATTTTGGCTCATCTAAACCCTAGACTCAAAAAGTCATATCTTTTTTTCATCCTTTATTCTCTTTTCACATGTTCAACTTCTCCTCTGCATTGGTTGTAAACTCCGCAACAAGTAAGTACAGGAAAACCTGTATATAACAGACACTCAAGGGACCGAAGGTATTTGTCCGTTACAGACAGGCATCCGTTTAAACCAGGTTCATATAATAATGCACCTAAGTTACACACTTGCACTCAAAGTCCTCCAAAATTTCAGCTTCTGCTTTAAAATGTCACTAGCTTGAGTTATTCCAGTTTCAAATTCTATTGCCAATTTGCGACATCCCTTTCCATTTGCCGCAGAACTTATCTTTTAAATCCAGCTTTTCTTTCAATGATAACGCCTTTTGTTTGGATACCATATTTCAGACTGTCTTATTTTATTCAGAATCAACTCAGTTTTCTACTCTCAACAGTATCAAAGGGGTAAAACGCCCTTTGATACTACAGTGAACATATATCCATCGATGCATATCAGTATACAAACAATATCTACCTGTATACAGGTACAGCTAAAACTTAATTGGCTAATTATTATCTTATCGATTTGACGTCACAGTGTATATATTGTACACGAAAACTTAATTGGATAATCACCGGCTTATTTTGTTAAATAAACAGGCATGGTGGTTACACTGTCCGTTAAAACCAGGTCTTTTTGAAGTGAGTTATTAGCATTTGGTATGGTAGAAGTGTCTGTTGTCTGTAGTAGACAGTGTCCGTTATATAGAGAAATATTTTCAAGACTTTTATGAATAAAAAAATTAGTTCTATTAAAATCTATCTGTTATAAGGGAGTGTCCGCTAATCCTGAGTTTCCGTTAGAACAGGTTTTCCTGTATTCATGGTTGGCAATCAAGTATGTACTTTAAACCCAGACTGCTCTGGGCTTGGGTCAAATGTAAAACAAAGATAATATCTTTTAAGATTTTTCTTCAGATGGACTGCACAAATGAACAAGAGCAAAGCCTAACTTTGCATAAGACACCTGTTGTTTAAATTGAGGTGGGAAAAATAGGCAATGTGACCTTGATCTTGCAGATATGACAGTGGTTCAATGTCATGACACACACTTGGGTCATAAGCAACAATTCTAAGAAATATTATTTAAATCCATGTATGAATAAAAAATTTCTGACCATATAAGAATTTAACTGACATTAGCACCGTGACCTTGACCTTGTAGATATCACCAAGGTTCAAGGTTAAGCCAAACCCTTTGGTCCTAGGCAACAATTCTGTAAAATTGTTGTAAAAACAACAAGTAAAAAGTTATGGCCCAGACAAAGAGTTACTCATCATATGCACTGTGACCTTGACCTTGCAGATATAACTTTGGGTTTCAAAAGTTATGTTAGTATTTAAAATGTGAGTCAAAGGTCACAGTCAAGGTCACAAGGTAAAAAATTATTGTAGCAACAGATAGGCCTTGTCACAAGGAATACGCATGTGAAATATGAAAACCTTACCTCTTACAATTCAAAAGTTATAACCAATGATAAAGTTTTTGAAATGTAGGTCAAAGGTCAGGAGGTCAAAAATTAATGTAGAGACAGAAAGGTCTTGTCACAAGGAATATGCATGCCAAATATGAAAGCTATGCCTCTTATGTTTACATTTCAGAAGTTATAACCAATGTTAAATTTTTTTTAAATGTAGGTCAAAGATCACAGTCATGGTCACAAGGTCAATGATCTTGGTGTAATATGAAAGGATTTTATTATTGGAGTACGCATGCCAAATATGTAGTCTCTATCTCTCCAAGTTCAAAAGTTACGGTTAATGATAAAATTGACAACAGGCAGACAAAAAGATAAACAAACAGGACCAAAAAAAATATGCCTCCAATCTATCAATCCAGGAACATAAGAAAGATGATGGATGCCATGGTGATAGAAAGTGAACAGAAAAGTTATGGACAGCTAAGTTGGGATTGCATGAACAAATGTCCTAGTTCTTCCATTGTGAGAATTAATAAATAAGAAAATATACAGATATCTAAGATCATCATCATGGAGGCAATATTAAATTATGTCACAATTTCTTTTACATACACTGGTCAATGACCACAAGTACATTATTCAAGTACAGTTTCATTAAATTGCTACTAAAATGAAAGATAAAATTCACTTTTAAGATTTACAAATGGTTGCTACAGCAGCAATATTAAAATACATGTATATTTTCCGTATAATATAATGTTAGAAATCATAGGCAGTCTACGCGAAAGTCATCGGACCGTCGGTTTTCGCCGGTAAATTTTGAGTCAAGTCGATATTTTTTTCCGGAAACAAAACCGGCGGTCCAGTACGAAAAATCGAAAGTTTGTCCTTAAATCAAAACATCTTTATTCAGTTTTCTTTATAAACCATTACCTGCAAGAGGTTTTCTATTACAGTTTTGATTAAAACTACATCTTAGTCTTTTCTGAAATGTTTTTTCTTTGTCGTTACGTCCAGAAGCGTAAAAGACGATGCCGTTCCGAATATCATATTACGATTGCAGTAGTTGGCGAGAACATCCTACATTTTAGCTATATATAATCCACTTATCAAAATGTTTGTCAGACCCTCCTCTATCAGAATTTTAACAGTTTACCATCGGTTATCCACCTTAATTTCGAGAAAATAATGCTGGAAGGGGTCACCCAAAATTGCCAAAATTCAAATGTAAACAACAACCCCTTTTTATGTGATAAAATTATTTCATTAGCGAGATGAGACAAAAAATCATGATTTTACAGCAGAATCATTCTTTGTTTAAAGATCGATCAAATAATCTCATCCTGGTACATTGAAATAGAAGTCCCTCTCTCCCTACATCACATCAGCCAATCACGACTCTCGTTAATTACTGTTCTTTGACCGCATTTGTGAATCAAAGGTCACCACAAGAAAGTTTGAACGTATGGAACTTGTTAACCATCTTTTCACAAGATAAATAAATGAATAAATTCAATTTCGAATCTATAAAGTTCTGTTTTATTATCAAAATGAGTTGGATATATCATAATTGACATAAAGATCACACAAAATTTGACGGTCTGGTAAAATGGCTCCAGGTCTGGTAAAATTTTTACTTTCACCAGACCTGTGGTCCTGTAAAAAATTTAAACTTTCACGTAGACTGCATAGGTATCCAGAATTTCCGAAAAGGGAGGGGGGCACTTGTGAAATTCAAGTATTATACTATTGGCAGAACTACTTTGCCATTTTGGAAGGCAAATCTGGAGTTTTACTTGTAAATATGTGGCAAAAAGGGGGCTAATATCTCAAGTCAGAAGAGTCATAATGGAAAGCATTGATTAAAGTTTTTTGAAAAGTGGATCAAAGACAATAATTCAGAAGTCATTGTACCAATTAAAAGCCCTGGTCATAAGGAATCCATCTGCTGAATATCAAAACTGCAACTTTTCCACATCAAAAGATATAGCTGAGGTTGAAGTTTATAAAAAATATGTCAAAGTCCAAGATTAAGGTCGCTGTGTCAAAATTCATGGTACCAATAGATCGACACATGCCAAAAAACCTGCTTTCAACAAAAAAACCATTTTCAGGCTTCTAGGTCTAGGTACCAATTGAAAGCTCTGGTCATGAGGGATCCATATGTGGAATTTAAAAGCTGTATCATTTACAGTTCAAAAGAGACAGTTGTGGTTAAAATTTTGTCTACAGACTCTGATAACAACAGTGCAAGGGGTATAACATAAGCACCAGACTTTAATCAAGGCAAGCTAAAAATTGCTACAAAAATGCAGTAGAATTTCCTTGTTTTATGATGCCCATATTGGATTCTATATCCCTGTTTCTTTTTTCAATATATATTTATCACTTGTAATGCTTAGACCATCTTGTAAAGTTTCATCAAAATCGTGCGTGCTCAACTATACTTTATACCAGACAAACTAAATCTATAGTTGAATATCTGTGAAGAGCTGTCTTCAGAAGGAGCAATCATAAACTTTTTTTGGCTGGACAGAGAATGGGTAATGCAAGAGCTTGGCTGGTCTTTGACAACTGGAGCTTTAAATAAGATTACGTTTGACTCTCTGTCTCAGAGAGGTATCACTACAAACAAACATATATAGAAATAAAAAAATTATTCATATGTCTATGTAATTCCTGATTAAAACCATCTCAACAGGATGAAATCCTCCCTAATGACAAGGTTATGGCACATCCTTGCGTCACCTCAATCAGAAATATTTGAAGTATGAAGCAGATCCATTGCAAATATTTTATGCACAAGCCTAAGAAAACTATTTCAGGAATATACTTTCCTTGACCTTGATCTTGGAGTAAAGTCAGGGCATACTTATGGGTCACACTATTGTGTAGAGCAGATCCATTTTATTTTCAATGTTTTATGTACAGGACACACATTAAGTCATGGTTGTGACCTTGAACTTGAATGTATGACCTTAGATTAAAGTTAGAAGGGGTTTGAAATTTAAGCTAATGACACAAAAATCTCAAGCTCTGAGAAGAATCCAAATGCTTAATGACAATGCCACGTGTATGGTCTCCAGAATAAAGGATCTTTATCGTATTAGCATATTATCAATAACTTCATTATGGAAAAAGAAATCTTTTTTACACAATATTCATTATGCTAGAAAATGTGGTTTCCATAAATATTACTTATTAACAGGAAGTCAGAAGACTTACTTTAGATGGTCGACAAACAGGCAGTTGATAATAATGGTATGTCTCATGTGGGTTGAAGTAAGGACCAACCTTGTTCACATATAAAAGAACCTGAAATAATTATAAACATTAATTCAACATTTCATCTTCAACAATTGCTTCATGACCTATCCCTATGTCATGTAAAAAGCAAATATGTAAAATTCGACTATCTTCGCATATCTTGTTTATTGAATCTGGACGTTCTCAAAACATTCCTAGAAATGAAAGGATTTGTAAAGTATGTCATATTGAAATTGAGGATGAATTTCATTTTGTTTTAAAATGCCCAGCCTATTATGATTTGAGAAGAAATATGTTAAACAGTATTATTGGTGTAGACCATCTATGTTTAAATTTGTAAATCTTTTGAGTGTTAATAATATAAAGGAATTATGTGCTTTGGGCAAATATATTAAAGAAGCCTTTAATCTTCGTAAATCTCTACTTGCATAAATATTTAACCATTTTTATATGTAATGCATCAATATATCATATTTTTCTACATCATTATTAGTATACTATCTATCTATGTCATTCTCCCTCCATTATTATTTTATATGTATGTGAATATGTTGGACACTCTTTATAATAATATTATTATTGTATTTGTATATATATATATATATATATGACACTGATGAGACGTACCTCTCAAATTAAATGAAATGAATTGAATTGAATGTGCCATTAAGAATTCCTATTTTGCTACATATCTATGTACTAATTAAGACGCCCAAATTAACACTGGAAAGTAACAGATAGTACAAAGGTTATAGATGATATTTATCATGTCAAACAACCAACTTATCTAATAATGTAATGTATGGAAGGCATTCTACATTGCCAAATTTTCTAAAGATGGCATTATACATGTGACATTTGATTTGTAATATACCTGGGGAATTCACAAGTACAGGTATCTTTTTGAGGCTACTATTTTGCATAAATGACAATAGGACAATCTTTTTCAGTTTAATGGAAATTATACCTGGCTAAATAAGGACACGGCACACACACAAAAAAAAAGACATGGCATAAAATGAACATTGCATGATGTCATGCTTGTTTGCTTTAAATAAAACACTGATTACAATCAGTCTCGTTCTCCATGATAATATCACAGGGACTAGGACTAGAGAAGGCGTTGTCATATGACCAATGGAATTTACTGAGATCCAGTGGTCCCAAGAAGTTGATTTATCCCTAGAATGAATGCTAAAAGTAGAAGGATTCAAGAAGTTGATTTATCCCTAGAATGAATGCTAAAAGTAGATGGATTCACAGCCTTCTCTTTAACTTTAAGCTTTAAATATTCTTCTAATTGGTTCATCTTTTTTCTTTGCTTGTGTTGGAGTAGATGGTTTCACAGCCTTCTCTAACATTAAGCTTTAAATATTCTTCTTTCTACTTGGTTCATCTTCTTTCTTTCTTTGTGTTGGAGTAGATGGTTTCACAGCCTTCTCTAATATTAAGCTTTAAATATTCTTCTTTCTACTTGGTTCATCTTCTTTCTTTCTTTGTGTTGGAGTAGATGGTTTCACAGCCTTCTCTAACATTAAGCTTTAAATATTCTTCTTTCTACTTGGTTCATCTTCTTTCTTTCTTTGTGTTGGAGTAGATGGATTCACAGCTTTCTCTTTAACATTAAGCTTTAAATATTCTTCCTTCTACTTGGTTCATCTTCTTTCTTTCTTTGCGTTGGAGTAGATGGATTCAGAGCCCTCTCTAACATTAAGCTTTAAATATTCTTCCTTCTACTTGGTTCATCTTCTTTCTTTCTTTGTGTTGGAGTAGATGGATTCACAGCCTTCTCTTTAACATTAAGCTTTAAATAATCTTCCTTCTACTTAGTTCATCTTCTTTCTTTATTTGTGTTGGAGTTTTTCCTTCTTTTATCAACTTCGAATGTAAGGGAATCCAACTTGTCTCTTCATTGATAAGATGTATTAACGAGTAAATCGCCATGTTGTATCATGCATGTCTGTCAAAGGAGTGGTCCCATTTCTTTCAGTCGTCATTTGTAAGGATGCTTTCACCAAAGACATCCAATGATGATATTAGCCAGATGATGTTGTCTATCCATGTCCCCTTTACATACATCACCATTGTTCGCAGTGATGCATAGGCCTTACTTTTTAGTTTTGCATGTGAAGAAGGGATGTGGTCGGCTGGCAGGAAGGGAAGTGCAAACAGATTCCACAGCAAGCTATGTATGTCATCTATAAAGAGAAGTTTCTATAATGTTTCATTTTTCTCCATACCGATGGCTTGTTGGACTTTGATGCTGACATCTGAAATGAATTCATCTGGTAATATAGAATGATGTTTGGTCGGCTTGTTGTGACAACTCTGCATAAGAGGTGGTTTCAACTGCAACTAGTAGAATTTTTTCTGTTGTGTAAGGGATAATCGCACCATCTAGCCTGGTACTCTCTGCTGTAGGTTTGACACAGATTCTGCAACGGAGCAGTAATCTAGATCGGTATGTTGATGTATAGTCTGTCTGTAATCTCCTCTAGTCAAACCAATGTATGTCTCATGGACTTGGTTGCTGCAGAAATAGCAGATTACAACTTGTTGATGAGGACATATTTGGATATCACACTGAATAGAGTTGGAAAGCAGTCTGGTGAATGTCAACACTCCCACTATCTATGCAGTTACATGTAAAACTTACCTCATAGACAATGTACGAGTGTATAAGATGCTGAAGCATCAATGATGATTAGAGTTCATGATTAATATAATAATTATGATAAATTGTACATGATTTCAAAGAGATTAGAACCTTCTGAAAATCATCATCGTCACTGCTGAATGAATAAATAAATTGGATAGCAATTATCAATGCTTTCTTGTTTCAATTCATTTATATTTAGAAATGTCTCATCGATGTACCATACATGTGTACAGTTGTTATGGACACATTATTTGGAGTCCTCGGTAGTCATCATTGTATGAGCTTATCTTACAAAAGGATTTGAGCAGCACGAGACTTGAAATTTGTATCCACAAAAGTGTGCCAGAGATTTAAAAAAAAAACTGACTAGATTCTTAAAACTTCCATGAAAATTACAGTGAAAATAACCAGGTTATTCAAAACTTATTAAGGAAATGACAGAAAATTCGATGGATGGTCTTTTAATCTGTGATGTGACATATAAATGTTAAACATTTTCAAGTGGTGTGATTAAACAAAAAGCTAACTAATCAATGGAGATAAACATACACTACAGTCCAGGTGTTTTGTAATTTTCCCCCCAACCACAGTGGGCCCCATCAAGGTGTAATTTCAAGAATTACATAACACATAGGGTAATTAACAAAGGTGTGAATAAGCACAGGTAAATTTAAACCTGGGTTCCCACTATGATTTTAAATGTTTTCCCAAATGTGTTTTGGGCAGTTTCTCCAAACACCTGGACTGTACTGTATGGTAATGCAAACATTAATATTAATAATATATGCATATTTATATATATTTTCAATTTCATGTATGTGGATACAGTGTCTGCTGCCTGAATCTATCCCAAATTGCGTCAGACTATCTCGGATCAAACTGATGATGACCGAGTGGGCTATTTCATTTTATCTATCCTTAGTCATCTAAGTACTTAATACATATATCTTTTCGTGTCCTTAAACCACTAAAAATGGAAGTGTATTACTGACATTACAAAACATCAGTCTAGTAAACCTTGATGTTGCCCTTAAAATATTGTAAGGGTGTAAAACCCTCTAAAGAGCAACTGCAATCATCAAAATAAAGGGAAGGAGTGATGACAAAAAAGGGAAAAAATGTGAAGCAGAAAAGGAAGTACAGGTTCAAGAATTTTAACACTATTAGACAATCAGATGTGAGTGGTTAAGTCACAAAAATGAATCTATGAGTATGACATGTTCTGTATATAAGGAGTTTTGGACAAACAAGTCCAGCTCCTTACATCCTGGTTCTTAAGCATGTCTAACTAACTCCAGAAAATTCAATTGTCTGTAGAACTAGAACTTGAAACTGAATTTGAATACTAAATGCACATGTATGTAGTAAAAATTAAATATTCATCTGGTGTATTATTTCAATGTTTGTGATTTATATTTGGACTATTCAAAAATCAAGGGGTCTATCTAAGTTTCCATAGGCATAGTATGTCGGCTATTCCAACAGCAAATCAAGTTTCATACACTGGGGATCAGAGTTCTTGGAAAGTGTCAGATTTATTTAATTGTCTGATTTATGGGGATCCGATAAATATATGAAATATTTTCATATTTTCCGTTTCCAAACAAACCTGTACTGCAAATTTCTAATGTATCTGAACCAGTTTTCTTTCTTTGTCTTGCAAACGTTTTGTGACATGTTCTTTGACTATGCAAGCGTTTGTTGAGTTAGATACAATAGAAATGGCTTCGGCATGGCCATTCAAGTATGAAAAAGGGTTTTTCCCGGGGTCAGAAAGGAAACTTAAAGATCGTAATGAGGCAAAAACAAACAAGAAAACGAACTATAAAGTGAGTGGTGTCCCTTGGACATTTAATGAAAAACTGAAAGAAGTATGAGAATAGTTGCAAAATAATTACCAGTACCGTATATACTCGCCTATAAGTCGGATTTTTGGGAGAAAAATATCGTAGTCGCAATGCACAGCCGACTTATACGTGCGATATTACACGAAAGGAACAAATCCTACCTTGATCTGAAGTCAAACTTTGCCGCTGATGAACGTACAGTGCCGTCATCACGCACCATAGATAGTACATGCGATATTTCCCGGTCGCTAAGTACTTTTAAAGACGATTTTATGACAATAAAATGTATATTGTGTAGCCAAAAGTTTCGATACATAAAGCTGTTATGTATCAGTGCTTTGTCAGTACAACTAACAAACTGATTACCTGTGTAGAAGTGAAGAGTTAACAAGCCGTAACAAAACGCAAACAGAACCTTATGGGGAAAGTCTAATGACCTGTGACAAGATAGCCATTGATTAGATAACATAACAGCATCCACTGGTGCCGAGGACGAGGATGACATCTATGATGACATTCCTTTGTTGGAACTACAAATCAAACTGCTGTTCGATGATAATAATGATGATGGCAGCGACAAAAAAGTTTGAATGCATGGGTCCGGAATGTGCCTGTTCAAAGTAAATGGCCGTTTTCACGGCCAAAAACTGCCATTTTAACGTCTACTATATTCTTAGAAAAGAAGATATATATAACTTAAAGCAGTTTAAATGCCCTACTATTAGGAGTGACTTATAGGTGCATATATACGGTAAGAAACCAGGATGTAAAATATAGGATGCTGACAAGAGAGGAGCAACAAAGAAAGTATCATAGTAACAGGGCAGATTGGAAGAATGGGAGGATGGTGTCAGTGGGGAGGAAGTTGTCAAAATAGAAGATGGTGATGTCAATGTGGAGGTTGTTGTCATTGTGATGGATGGTAAATAAAGGTTCTGTATCAAACTTCCCCAGCATTCTGGGAAACACATCTTAACACGGCCGCCATGTAAGAAACCATAATATATCACTAAAGGCAGTACACGACCATCGTTTATACAGCCATATCACTTAAGCAACATGACCGTTGTGTATATAGCCATATCCACAGGCAGTCGAATATTAAGGAGGTGGGGAGGGATGGTTACTCCTAACACATAACACGAAGTACACAACTATTCGGAAGTTCAGGGCAAATTGATGCCAGGGAGAATGCAACAGCAGAAAATGTACTGAAATATAAGGTAGGGGCATTTGCTGGGTAAAATTATTTATGTATGGTGAAAGAAGAGGGTTTGAAGTTTCCTTCGAGTTCAATGCAAAGAACATCACGATACGTGAAAAATAGCAGGAGATATATGCGATTAAGATCGAGTGTTAACACATCGCTGCAAAAATAGTTGTGTACCTTGTGTTATGTGTTAGGAGTAACCATCTCTTCCCACCTCCTAATTTCTATTGAAACGGTCGGCTCATACCTTCACCACCGTTTCTATTTCACCATTCATATTTTGTGTGGGAAAACTTTGCTGATAGAAACTGGGTCATGGCATCCAAAAAATGGAGTGACAGGCACAAATCACTTACCTTTTCAGCTAATTAAATCCTTAACTATTCATATCTATCCATTTTCTTGTATTAACAGTCCATGTATACTCGAATAAATACATTACAAAATATTTGGTGTAGCTCTCTATTACTTCCAAACTGCCATTTAAAATTATGTCTTTATGTGGTTTCACTGGCTGAAGAGTTCTAATTACTGGGGGCATCCAAGGGAAACATGGTTATAAAAATGAAGAAAAGGGTTGTTTTTCACTGAAATTTTCCTAGACATTTATTAAGTATTTATATTTAAAGTGTTTTTAAGATATCTGCAATTTAACTGGCAGGATTTTATGAAAAAAAAATTAGGCTTTAATTTTTTTTCCTATTTAACCTCATGGCCTCACACATGCGCACTCAATCTAGTTTGAACATGGCCATTTGAAAGTATTGGAGAAATACACCAAATAATTTGTGATGTATTTATTCGAGTATGCATGGATTGTTTTACAAGAAAATGGATTAATATGAATAGTTAAGGATTTAATTAGCTGAAAAGGTAAGTGATTTGTGCCAGTCACTCCATTTTTTGGATGCAATGACCCAGTTTCTATCAGCAAAGTTTTCCCACACAAAATATGAATGGTGAAATAGAAACGGTGGTGAAGGTATGAGCCGACCGTTTCAATAGAAATTACCCACCTCCTTCCTATACGATTGCCTGTGGTCATATCACTTTAGGTACATGATCGTCGTGTATATAGCCATATCACTTTAAGTACACGACCTTTGTGTAAATAGCCATATCAGTTTGGGTACACTACCGTCGCGTAAATAGCTAATGCATAATACCTCAGCTATTTACACGAAATCCAGGTTTACGTACACGACCGTCGTGCGAATAGCACCTGCCGCTTCCCTGTTCATGATATTAAACTAAATATGTGTTCCAAATATCAGAATATGAAGTAGTAAGCAAACTTATTGATTAACCTTCTCTCCGTCTTTGTATTTTATTGCTGTGCTCAGGTAAATCATTGCCAACACGACAAGCACAGCATAAGTCGCCATTTTTGTTGTCATTTACTTCAGCCCGAGACTACACTTCGTGAAAAATTGAAGGAGCTGTTGAAATTTTGTTTTCAGGACATTTAATAATTTCTAAGGCAATTTTAAAAAATCAAACAATTTATTGATTTGACAAATGTATTGGTATATGATCAAAATATGAGGTCAAGTAACGTACAAAACACGCTTGAAATATGCACAACGGTGAAATTTCACTAGAGCAAACATTTGAATGACCAAATAATCCGTTTGGTGTATTTCTTTTCCGGCTTAGCGATCCGCCTTAGATTCATACGCTCTTACTCCGAAGTTGAAGAAAAATTAATAATATCGAAGAACAATGAGTCATAACTACATGAGAATATAATTATTATATTGATAATTTGAAAATAATGACATGTCATTCAATTATTTAAACATTTTGTACACTGGGCACCTGCAAAATAGTTCCGCGCATTTCCTATTTACAGTTGTTATTAGGTTCGCTAATCCTCTTAGGATAAAAGATGATGTCTTTATCTGGCCAGGTTAGGTTATAGTTGTTTAATGAAATGATAGACGCTCTGGAGACACCGTCACGTCTAACGGGAAGGAAACAAAATGTGTTTAGATATTTGTGAATGAGATATCTAAAACCGGACTTTAGCAGACTACGAAAGTTTTCTGCACTGCATATAGAGGCACAAAGTCGTTAATCCATATATGATAGAACTGAACCATATTGTATGGTACCAAAACATTGATGTTATACTGTATTCCCGATCAGCATCTGCTGAATCAAAATGGACTTTCATGGAGCGATGGAGGCGTTTGCAGAGGCATGGGTTGCTACAAATAGCAATACGCAGGCAGTGGACATGGCCAATGCAGGGCCTCAGGCTCAGGTATTAATAGAAATATATTGAAATGCATGTATGTGTACATGTACAGACTAATATAATTACTAAATATTTTTTTTTATCTATACGTAGTTTCCACATTGTTTTTGATAAATAATGTTTGTAAAGTTGAATTATAAATCGTAAATGTTGGTGAAGCATATAAATTTATTTTGTATGATATTAATGTGTGTTTTAATTAATGGACATGCTTAATTGTTAATATAGTTTGGCATTACAGTTGTACTTTAATCATCCCCATATTATGCATGTGACTGATATTAATACATTATTTTATTTATCAATAAAACAATACTGGTTGGTTGCACCGTTTTTAAACACTTGCCTGACTTGGAAAGCTACAAAAGTCTGTGTAATAAGTGGACTCAAAGTGTATGTTAATTCAATCCTCGAATTAAATAATTAAACAATGATATTGACACAATGGCAGTTACACATGTACATGTCACCTAGTTTTTGTTGATTCAGATACATATAATTTTCATTTATGAAAATTTTGTGTACATTTTGTAAATCTGAAAAATTATAAATTACATGTGCATATATAGCTTTATGTGATATTTTGTGTACTAAAATATAATTCAAGAAAGGAGTAAATTATTTGATAATAGTTTAAACATGCTGTACATGTTGCAGCATCCAAACATGAAACATTAGAATTACAATTTTGTCATGTTTGTTGATCTCTATAACTTTTTTTCTAACATGTATACAAATCATATACTTTAAAATTTCTTTACATTATTAGATTTTCAATGAAAAAATTATACAATTGTCTACATGAAGATAATATCTTACAATTCATATATATCTGGAAATGTGTTCAAATGAACAATACATGACCATGATTGAAAATGTGATAGAAACGAAATTAGATTTACTGTTTGCAAAAAAAAAAAGTTAAACATAATTAGTTAAAATTGGTATATAAAGTACATACCAATGTTCTAACTAACATTATTATAATCATGATAATGATGATTTATTGATGTACATTTTTGTCTCTATAATACCATAAAAGCCTTTGGTCATGAGTCATTGTAATTGTGTAAGGGTTAAATTTAATGTTATTAACATGGGTAAATCAAAAATCATTCTTTACCTTCAGTTGATATTTGAAATCTTAGTATGTACATGTATCAAAGAATAAAATGAAATTAAAACATTGAATATACTATGACTAAAAAAAATGATATTTAATTTATTTTTAACTTTTAAGTTGCAATTGAAAAAAGCTATCTGATTTTATGGAAAAACACAACGTAATTATTGTTATTAATACTTTTTGAAATGAAATTAAAAATATGGAAACTGTACTGTACAAAAAATTGATTACATATGATTGTTATCTAAATCTTATTTCAGGAAAGCAATAAAGTGTGTAGACTTAAAGATTGTTGTATCTTTATAATTTTATAATCCAGCAAATTAGAATTTAGTGAATTTTAATTGAATTTTCTTCAGATGATATTGAAATCCTATGTTTAAAATTATTATCAATCATGTCTACTTTAGACATACCGTGATCACGAGGTCATCTTGTATCAAAACAACTCAAAGGTGAAAAATGTTTTTTGTTTTGGACATATCAATTTACTAAAGGATTATTGCATTTGATATTTGCATATTACGACACATATTTCATATGATTAGAGGATGGAATGTATTAATTAGCTTTATGAATGTTGAATTAAGGTAATTTCTGATCTAGTGTTAATCAGATTCAATGACATATTCAATTATAAGTGAGACAGATAATATGCTTTTCAGGTGCAAGTAATGAAATATTTATTTAATTTGTAAATCATATATCAACTTCATTTATCACATTATCATTAGAACTTTACAAGTATAAACTTTTAGTCATCCTTAATCATGGTGTACATGTATTTCAGTTTGTTTAAAAGAAAAGGTTTTGAAATTTTAAACAGGATAATTAATGTAATATTCTGAAGTGAGTGTTCTTTTAGAAATAATCAGAGAAATGTTTTTTAGTGTTATTAATATTTAATGCAGAATTCGAAACATGAAGATAACCTAACAACCATGTTGACAAAAGAGCAGACAAGCAAGGATCAACAACCACCTGGCCAGAGCCAGTTATCTCCTCCTGTTGTTTCAGGTAAACAGTTAAGTACAAATAAACTTGCATGTCTTCTACCTTATTGAATATGTTTGTTCTTTCTATTGATTAGGAACAGTGTTTTGCATCAGGTTTAAAAATGTTGTTTCAGCATGATGTTTCTCAATATCAAGGTTGGCTAAATATTGAAATGTAATTGTATTGAAAGAATAATACATACATGTATTATGAAATGATTCTATTTTTGAGTAGTACATGTATAACCACAGTGGGTTTTTTTTTCTTCAAATATGGTCTGTTATAATGACCCTTTCCAATGGAAATTCTGAATTTTATTGACTTTTCCAAAAATTGTCTAAATTTTTTCCCAAACTGCAATCTTTTAATATTGTGCAAATGGGACAAAAATTTCCCAATGGAAAAAGTACAGGCATCTTTGGGGAAAAAACCAAAAAAAAAAAAACCAAATGAACCAGTTTCCTGAAAAGTTCTAACTTTACTATTGTCTGTCTTGCAACATTTACTCATGGCAAATGTTTCTTTATGGAAGAAGAAGTAGAAAACAAAGAAGGATGGCCCAGCTAATATATCATCCATTGTACCTTATTTCTATTGGAATTGGACCTTTGCTTTAATTATCAAAAAGTTAGTATAATAGAAAATGAGAAAGGTTGTTTTCCTGTATAATTTTGTGGGCATAGTTCAATCAAAATCAAATCTTAGAACTTGATATGTAAGCCTACAAGTCTGCTCACATGTATATTTTTTGCACAAATATCCAGTAACCATGAACCTTATATTACCATTAACTATGAACATGGTAAATGTAGTGTTGCCTCGTATGCCACAGAGACATTTACATAATATAAAGGTTATTACTGCTTATACAATATATTTATTTAGAATATCTGGGTAGAGAATGTCATAGTTTCTACCTACAGATCTTTTTGATAATTAAGTGATAATAGGGTCACAGTCATACATGTATGTTATAAAATGGTTAAAGGTCATATACATGTACATGAAAATGGAAAAAGAGATTTAAATGAATCTTATAATGTTCAACATAAAACCACCATTACACTACTTTAAAACGTTGTACAATAAAGTTTCAATGTTTTTTCTTAGTATTTAAGCAGGGAAATTTACACATGCTGTTTTAAGGTGTCAGGTTCTTTCGCCCATATTCTACTTTGTACATAGAATCCCCCTCCCCTGATTCCCATTTTCCTTGAGAATTTTCACCGAGTTTATAAGTATTTTTCGATATCAATATCCCTACACAGTTCAATTATATACCATTAAATTTGAATCTGCATTCAAAGGAATGGGAAAAGGCTGACAACTTCATTTAAGTAAGATGCACCGGTGCTCATATGGACCGTCTATCGCACCCTATATTAAGAATCAATGGATGAGAGCAAAACGATCCAGGTTGGACGAACCGTAAACGAATCTGCATTCAAATCAAAGTCTGAATTCAGTTACATGAAGAGAACAGAACAAGTCCATCTAAATGAAAAGATAGCCACTTTTAGTAGCTATGGCATCCTTGACACAACGTCGGGAAATTACCTAATAAGTGTGTTATTTGTCTCTTTGACCTCCTGAATAGTCTAAGCCTTGTGACCGTCGCCAATTTTTACCTGTTTACTACATGTCGGACGCATATTCAGTCTGGTTCAGATTAGACTGGTCACTCCACGCGCTCTATAGGTTTCATGTTGAATATAATCATCGATGGTTCTTGCACGGTGCAGTCTTGCATTATCATCCATCAATATGAACTTGGACCAGCGAGAAGACGAAAACTTGGATGTGGAATCTTATCCCTGTAAGGTGCTGTCTGAATGACGTATTAGTCCATGACGCTTTCAGTAGAGGTCCTGACTATGCCAAGTGTGAGCCACCTCCAAATCAGAGCTGATCCCGATATCGTTTTTTCTCTTGTCACCATAAATTCCTTCGGTCGTAATGCAATTTCACACAACTCTTGGACTTGTCTGTGAAAAATATACACCGCAGATAACGAAGATGCATGGGAGCGTTTGATCTGGCAAACTACAGTCTTTGTTGACGCTGCCCAGTGTAGAGAGGACGACGTACAGCATTTTTAGGGACATAGGCCTATGGCATAAAGTCTGTTTCTACGTGTTTGGTACTTTCTGCCACATTTCTTGTTCCGGAAAATTTCGATGTTGTTAGTGATTTTACTGTTGATAAAACCGGCGTACGAAATGACGTTACAAGTGACAGTTCCATTTGAATTTAATGGGACGTATAGCGACACAACAGTGGATGAAAAGTTAACAAATTCATATGAAATAAATGCTATAAAGTCGAAATTAAAACAATAGGCGAATTATTAGTTTTCAAGATTCTTATATTATTATCTGTCTGTCCTGCCAATCTGATTAAAACCAGATCTTTATTCCGCCTCTCTAATATGTCCCATTGCTGATAAAATAGGACAGATAGAGAAAGGGAATTAAAATCTGGTTTTAATCAGATTGTCTGTCCTGCTCGCTGTAGACTCGTGTACTTTGACCAAACAGATTTTGTTCTTTCAGAAACTGTTCCAGTCTTCTCCTGTGTCTGTTTCACGGAATATTCTTGTAACAGTTATCTTGCTATTTCCAAGACTTAACATCCTGATCTTTCAAGTGTCAAAGGAATTTGCAGTACCTCATGTCGAATAACATTAAACTTGATTTTAAGGGTTTACGACACAGGTATGACTGTGAGGTTACGTCCGTGTGGTGCATTTTTGAACACGGTTTGATTTATGTAGCTTTATTGCTTAAATATTTCTTAAAGGGAAAAATTTAGATAACATTAAGATTATGGTGCCGAACTTTTACAAGAAAGTTTTATTAAAAGATTATTGGAATATAAGTTCGCTTTTAATATTTTCAAGCCGGCGTGGCCTAGTGGTATCGCGCTGGACTCCTGATCGGAAGGCCGGGGTTCGAGTCCCGCTCTGGTCATGCCGGTGTCCTGTCTTTCGGAAGAGACAGTAAAAACCGAGGCCCCGTGTCGTGGTATGCATGGCACGTTAAAGATCCCTCACTACTTCAGGTGGGTCCGTTGCAAAGATCAAAATTTGTATACCCTGCATCAGGCAGATGCCGTCACCATATACGTGAAATATTCGTGGTGTGACGTTAAACAAAAATCAATCAGTCAATCAATTTAATATTTTGCGTCAAATCAGGATTTGGACAAGATTGTCAGCCTCATTGATATTCGTGAAATCAGTGATTCACAAAATCGTATAAAGCAAAACAGTGAATCATTATAAAACCAGCATGACACAGAAGATCAAGTGTTATCCCAAGAATTGTGAAGTCCTGGGTTAAAATCCCACTTGAGCCGGCTTTTTGATGAGACATTACCATTAAATACAGTACTCAGGTTTTATGTCGCGATAGTCTCAGCATGTAAAAGAGCCGTCATCGTATCGGACGGATTTGCTGCATAGGTTAAAGGAAAATAACGTACTTGACAGGAGCAAGTCTACAATTAAGAAAGCCTTCATCACTTCTAACTCATTCTATTTCTGGCAATTTTCTTGTGATAGTCCTTCTTGGCCATTCTGCTGTATTCCACCCCCTTTCTATTGTTCTTCATGTGATCTTAGGCCTTCATTTCGCACTTTTATCTCTGTCTGTTGACGTTATAATAGGTAGAATGATCCAGACTTGGTATTAATCGAAAGTCGAAAAACACCTCTCTGTATGTTCCGTTAACTGGTTTATAGAGTATACTGTTTATATAACGATGGTATTAACTTAAGTAAGGATTTGTCTGAACAATTATGAGAAATAGAGATTGGGGTCCACCTTTTGGTGGTAAAATTTCGCTAAGGATTGGGGATTCCATCTTAAGAAGAATAGTAAAAATGACCCCTTTTCTGTAAAAACAAAATCCGTTGGGAGGGGTGGGCGTTGCGACATTGGTACCTCTCTCTTCGACAGGATCTGCCAAAACGTCACGCGAGATGATCATCCACTGGCTGAGGTGTTAAAAGGTTGTGTCAAGCGTTTAACTAACTCGGCAGTATACAAAATCAACACCTTGGAAATCAAATTTTAAAGAAAAGACTTATTTACTTACTTTCAGTGCATATAAATAAATAATATGCCAAATAGACCATGTCATTGAATACCATACGAATGTATATTCTGAAAAGTAACGGAAATATGAAATCGGCTATATATACTTGGACATATTTTTGTATATAGTTTTAGTCAGATGGACGATCTTTTTCGTATCCTAATAAAATATGATAGTATGTATATGTCAGTATACGTAGATAACATGGTCTTCTGCCTTTACACTAAGGACCACAACACACCTTGTGCTTTTCTTTGCCGATTAACATGAGTACACACACTGACCACATTCTCGTTAATCTAGTAATCCTTAAACATAACAATGACCGCTACTTTGGTTAATCTGTTTAGAGAGTGTCACTTTTGGCTATTCATTTACGACACTGTGGATTAAGGAAAGGCACCTTCCTTAAGCCGTTCTTGGCCCATGCTGTAAGCCCTGAAGCAAATAGGTTACATTCTTTTTCAATTTTATTTGTGCAAAATCTTTCATGCAAAGTAAGACGGGAGGATTATTATTGAGGATTCATGGATTAGGATCCCTGTAATTTTTTGTCCAGTTGTGGGAATAAAATGCTATTAAGACTAGATATCTACGTAATCGGTCTTTTATAATACACTTTCCTTAATCTTCGGTTTATATGTAGCAAGAATGTTATAGATTTTAAGCATGTTAAGTGGCGACACTAATGCATTTTCGTGTTTTAGGTACAGATGTATACAGGTTTTCATAACAGTTTAGTAACATATGTTATTTACACTCTACGAAAGTCCTTAGAGACGGATATATCATGATCTGGTTATTAAAGTTATCATGATCTTGTTATCAAAATTCTAGCTTATCCTAAAAGGCACTTTGGATTGCTTAATTGGTTCAGTGTTTTGCTCTTGATTGAGAGGTCCCAAGTTCGAGTCCTGTTGATTGGCTGGTCGGTGTACTGTCTATCGGCTATGACAGTAAAAACCGAGGTCCCATGTCACGGTAGGCGTGGCACGTAAAATATCCATCACTGTTTCTGGTTGCCGGTTGGTCTCATGCATATGTCTAAATTTCTTTGCATTAAATAAAACAAATGCCGTCAGTTACCCATCGTGTGTCAGTTACCCGGTACCTTGCTGTGACGAAGAGCACTTAAAACAAACAAAATAAAAGACACTTGTTTGAGACTGTGCATTCCTAAACTAAACTCTCATTTGCATAGGGTAAAGTGGTATTAATTTTTAATTTAAGAGAAAGACAAGTACTATGTTCATGATTGTAGCGAACCCCTTTTCATTTATCAACGTCATGAAAAAAATCTGTCAATTTCTACGTTGTCGTCATCAACTTCATGTGATCTAGGAATGCGCAACCCCAGCCTGCGTCTCTTCGTTTGTCTTGGCTGCTATGCTTGAGAAGTTTTCTTTCCTTCGTGGAGTTTGGTTCCTATTGTCATTAGATAACTTCTGATTTTTATGATCAAAAGTGATCACAAGATCACTTTTGATCATAAAAACCAAAAGTTATCAAATGACACTATCTTCCATCACTATGCATTCACGGTCATGTATTAAATTGTTTAGGTTTACATCGATTAGAATTAATTCTTCATCCTTGGCGGTGTAGAATCATAGTAGACTAGTCCAATATACGGTTTAGGCGCGAATCTAGACACCCCAAACAGAGGGGAATCTATCCTGACAATTTTTTTAAAAGATGGGTCAACCACATGGACTACGTTCCAACCATATTGTGGGGTGTAAATCAACCAATTTCATACGTGTGCATATTTTTCTTTAAAAATTATCATAATTATAACTTTTTCCTGGATTCAGTGTAGGAGGAGAGTCTGGAACCCAGATCCGCTATCTTAGATCCGAGCATGCTGTAGTTTAAAATGTATGAAAGAGCTTATTTTAAGAATGGTCTTGATTATTTGATTATGAAATACATGTTTGTATATGTAGTTTACTTTAGTAACTGTTTCTTTGACCACGCTACACCATTTTAGATATTTTCTCGAACATCCCAAGAAAAGAGCGTAAACGATGGAGAAGTAGCGGCATGGGAGGTGCTTTATTTTCGGTTTCTATATACACTGCTGATATCATGCCCTCACTCCTAGAAAATTCCTGAACGCTCCTATCTGCAAACAATCAGAATTCCATAAAGTATTGTGAAAAACGGATTGAAAGAGAATTTGACGAAAGTTCTTATTTTTTCACACTTTTATATAACGCCTCTTGGTACGATTTACATGCTGTGTATATTCAGATAGAATTATATGAATGTAATGTATTCGTATGATAGATAAAACGTTGAATTTAAGTGTTTATCGCCGATTAACTGGATCATGTGATGTAAAGCGATGTGATATTTGTGATCACATATTTTTACTTAATGTGTTGATTATCTGAAATCCAAGCGTAGTTTAGATAACTGGGTTGAATATACAATGTACATACACGTGTATGTAAAATGTGTATGTTAGTGTAAATGTCGCCTTCAGCAATTCTGCGACCATGTAACGACGGCATTATTCTTTATCGGGACATATTTAGATCAATATGATATACCCATCAGTGTCGATTTAGATCGAACATGTGTTACTAGATTAGGAAAGAAGTCCCGGGTTCGAATTCTGTCGACTTCTCAGCGGATGTGACTCGCAAGGTATCCTATACGGCTTCGTATGTGTCTTTTACAAAGGTCGAGATATCTATGCATTGCATCAGGCAGATGTCACCATACTTTTCAAGTAATCGTTGTATAACTTAAAACAAGAGCCAAACAAGCAAATCGATGTAGATCTAGGAATTAACAAAGTAATGGTTTCTTGATTTTATGGCTGAATTGGAAGGGTATTTATACCGACTTACATTGATCTATGATGTTTATATATATAAATATATATATATGAGATACATTGAAATTAACATTGTTGAGTTTTGGGAAATATCAAAACTTTTGTTGTGCTTTTAGATGACTTGACAAATGGTAATCGCAGATAGCGATTGACTAAAACACCACTGAATCCGCCACTGGTTGACAAGGATGTCGCTGGCATGATGTTATGTACACTTCTACCGGGAGCCTCGTATATGGTGACATGATATAGCATACATTGAACATTATAACCGACATCATAGTGTGTTGTACAACCATAAAATCTGCCATCAGTTTACACTTGACTAGATTACAGTCTTCTTTGTACCGATTCAGATGACACTTTCTACTTAGATTAGGTTATCTTAAGTGTAGTTCTAGACTGTGCCAAACTAGACAGGTAAGCCAAAACTTCGGCATGGCTGTACTAAGTTTAATGGCAAATGAGGTAGAGAATTGGTTTGCGTAGACATGAATGAAGTAAAATGTAAGGTATGGAGGGGAGGGAAGAAGCGATTTTACATTAAGATCGTGTCAAGGAAGGTAGGAGAAGGCAGGTCTAGACCATGCCAGATTGAGATTTTGATAGCTAAGGAGGAATGAAGAAGATGTCAAATTGTTGAGACTTTGATGGCAAAGCACAAGTGAAGAAAGCAAAGCTAGAACATACAAATTGTTGAGATTGCAAAAGAGGGGCTTAGAATGTAGATCTGTACCATACAACATTGTTAAGATTTTGATGAAAAAGGAGGGCAGTGATGTTGAAAACTGTCAGTCCGAAGGTTTTGACTGACAAAATTTCTTTCGGACTGACAACTTTTTGAAATTGTTTATATATTTCAATGTCCTGACTGACAAAATTTTCAAAATCACTCAAAATGACTGACACGTTTGAATACTTTCAACATCTCTGGGAGGGGCAGAGTAGGTAGATCTAGCAATAGAGAAATGTTTAGACTTTGATAGCAAACAAGACGAGATGTATACAAGGTATATCTAGACCTTACAAAATTGTTGAGATTTTGCCGGCAAAGGAAGGGTGGATTAGGCAGATCCAGACTATGCCAAATTATTGAGATTTTGACAATAAAGATAAGATTCCAGTAGGCAGATAGAGACCATGTAAAATTGTTGAAATTTAGATGAAAAGGAATGGAGAAGGTAGATCTAGACTATGCCAACTTGTTTTATGTTTTGATAGTTACAGTTGGGGTTAGAGAAAGTCCATTAAACGGTGTGAAACATTTTGAGGAGGATCTACACTACACGTAATTGTTTGAAGCTTTGATGGCGGTGGGGGAGGGGGGGGTGATATTTAGATGGAAATGTGCTGAATATGATGCTACAAACTCCAACTATACAAATAAACCATAGGATACAGTGACTTAAGATGATTGCAGTTCATTAATTTCCGCCACACCAAGATAATTTATTTCACTTAATTTGGTGGCGGTACCTGTTTGGTGCATTTGCCTAAGCAATGAACCCTTTCAAAGCATAAGCTGTGGGAGTTTTGCTTGCCAACGTTTACCTCTATGCGCGTCTTGATTTATACTGAATTATTCAAAGGTTAAGGTAAAACAAGTAAGATCATACATTTCAAAATGAGGTGACTTCCTGTTGACTTCGAAACTACATTCTCGTCCAGTAAATCAATACCGATTCGCTTTCTCTGTTACCTTTTGTATCGGAGCATCGGCGTATGTAATTTCTCGGGGATCACCCCATGTTTAGTGGAGATACTGCGGGGATTAGACTCCAATTTTCCTGGCGATCTTATCTTAGAATCGCAGGATAATCTTAAGCCCTTGGTAATTTAGTAGGATTGCTTTCCATTCTGAGCGCACATTCAGAGATTCCCTAATCCGCGGAGATTGGACATTTCTTCCATTTGTCATTCTGTATTTGAAATTGGATAAGGAGTAATGCCCCAAACATTTATGATCGTTGAGCTAAAATGCAAATATGCAAAATATCAAATGAATTCTTTATTTAAAGAGATGGAAAAGTTGACCGGAGCAGAGATACGAATTTCATATAATCCCTAAGAATTACAAACAGGGAATGGGTACATTTTAGGGATATGTCCAAATGTCTTCATCACATTGATCAATGTTTAGAAAGTCTTTTCTGAATTATGCTTAAAGAGATATCACATATATATGTATGACTACAGAGATACTTTGTATGACAGGAAGGGGTTGTTTGAATGCCTTTTCTTATGGAAAGTTGAGAAAATAAATGTGGTTGATTGAATATAATATGAGAAGTAGATGTAAATATTCTGTTGTATTTTTAGTCGGATTGTTTTTTGTTGTTTTTTTTTTTTTTGTTGTTTTTTTGGGTTTTTTTTATGGCAGCCAACTGGAAAGTTGCATGTGCGATATTTAGTGATGTGAGTTTGTTCGACATTTTAAGCCTTAACGTTGACTGTGATAAACATGTAGCCACCAACATCATCCGCAAAGGTGTGCTATCTGTCTTAAACCGATCCTAAAAGTGAAAACCTTAAAACTGAACATATATTAAGTCTTACTGCATTATTAAAACTTAGGAAGTAAAAGCGAAATGAAATATCGTCTTCTATTAAATTTTATTCAAAATGTTGTTAATCCTTTCATTACTATGTTAGTATTGATTAAAGGTTTTTGTCCTGACTCTTGATATGAATGACAATGATATATGTGTTGGTAAAAAAGGATTTATTTATCGCAACTTAGGTGTATCTCCCCGGTCATGCATATTCACATTTTGGTTCATTTTAATTAATACAGCGTTCACAACCGAATTGGATTCCAGAAATGTATGTAAAATCCTACATCAGTATATTGAAACACCGCTTGTAAAGAGATATTGAAAAAGTAAAGATCGCCATACGAACGGAGAAGACTAGACTGTAAAAATGAAACACGGGAAAAGGGAAAAACAGCATATCAGTGGTTGAACTCAATACTGTTTTACTACTTTAACTTTCCGTATTTAGATATAGCGATCGCCCGCACATAATTGTCATATTTAGCTCAATGCTGTGGGAGTCTCAAGAAATCCTACTCAATTTCCTCGGGATTATTACAGAAAGTCTGGCAAGCTCTTAATCTTGTACCATAAATAACCATTTCACATCGGGTTTAATTTGAATCGAATTTCAAATGCAAGGCTAGAGATAAAACATGTTGTGGATTAGGGAATCAGTCGCGATAAAACCCAGTCCTGAATTATTCTTTTAATTTGTCGTCGTTGTTTGGAGAGGATATATTTTAAAAGTGTATTATTTGCTTTATTCTCTCCTGAATCTATGGCTCCTTGTATGTTTTACCTTAATATACACGGCAAAGTCGGTGTAATAGTGAAGGCGATCGACTTACGGAACGTACGATCCAAGTCCGATCCAAGCTGCTTATTAAAAATAAAAATGCAGAATTTATATCTCGTTCGTTAACACATTTCCTAAAACCGCTTGACCAATTCTATAGAAGTCCAGTAGGAACAGTATGTGAAGAACCCTGTACAAGAGATAGGACGGATGATGTACGTTGTAGAAACATACTTCAAAAAGCGTTAAGCCGGAGTGGCCTAGTGGATAAGGTGCTCGGCTCGTGATCGAGAGGTCGCGGGTTCGACTCCCGCCCGGGGCACACCGGTGTTCAGTCTTTCGGATGAGACAGTAAAAACCGAGGTCCCGTGTCACGGTAGGCGTGGCACGTAAAAGATCCCTCACTGCTTCGGGTGGGTCCGTTGCAAAGGTCCAAATTTTTTATGCAATGCATCAGGCAGATGCCGTCACCATATACGTGAAATATTCGTGGAGTGACGTAAAACAATAGTCAAACAAACAAACAAATCAAAAAGCGTTTAAGTCATTTATAATTTCTAGGATCCTATGGATCAACAGTTTCTAAGCCTTGAGTGGCTTTGTAGGATCAAAGTATTACATATTTATTTCAAACTGACTGTCAGTTTTTACTACATGGTTAATGAAATGAGCTTGCTTTTTAGACTAAGTAGGGTGTACATTGACTACATTCGTATACTCACATGATTAGGGCATCGAACGGGATTTTTTTTTTCGTCAGAATCGTCACCTGACATGAGTGCTACATAATCTTGACAGAGTGTACTATTATAATTCGTGAGACTTTTTGTCCTTTTGTCCCCCGCTTTGGCGAAAGCGAGAGAACATTAAATCTCATTCGTCTGTCTGTCTGTCCGTCTTTCACAAAAACTTTAACCTTGGTCATAAGATTTTAACCGTAAGACATAGGGCCTTCATAGTTGGTATATGTGTCCCTAATTGCAATACCCTAATTATAACCTTTGACCTACTTCAATGTAACTTTTTAACCTTAAGGCGTAGGGCCTTCATATTTGGCATGGGTGTCCCTAATTGCAATACTTCTGTTGGAACCAGAATTTTTTATCTTGTGACCTTTGACCTACTTCAATGAAACGGTTTAACCATAAGACGTAGGACCTTCATATTTGGCATATGTGTCTGTAGACGTGCACAACCATGCTAGTATGTCACAGATCACTGCACCCTCACTGATAGAACCATCAAATCGGGGGACCACAATTCTCTGAATTTGCTTGTTGAGATTGTTATACTCTCGCAATAAAGGGGAGATGCCATGTGCAGATCTGAATGCGTATGAAGTCTTTGTTGTCAGTGAAGTTGTCATATGACTTTAGTTGTTGAATATAACTGTATACGAAACTTGAAATCTGCACATGGTTCTCCTTTCCTTTCAGTTTGCCACCATCAGAGTTTAGATATTGAACCTAACTGTATTCGGAACTTGAAATCTCCATATGGTTCTTATTTCTTTTCAGTATGCCACCATCTTATTTTAGATGTTGACTTTCGCAAGATAACCTACACATTTATGTATTTGAAACTTAAAATCTCCACATGGTTCTATTTCCTGTTACGTATGCCGCCATATGATACTGGATGTTGCCTTTCGCGTTAGATAAACTGACACAATACATGTATGTATTCTAAACTTAAAATCTCCAAGTGGTTCTCTTCCCCGTTAAAAATGCCACCATATGATTATAAAGTCTGATTAAATTTTATACCATACGTTTTTGTATATAAAATTTGAAATCTCTGCATAGTTCTTTTCCCCTTTTGGTAACTTCCCCTACACGATCCTGTTCACATGACGTTTAGGCAGCCTTTTTGTTTATTTTTTTGTGTGAAATCTTTTAACTGAAATCCCTTTGGCTGTCTTGGATCTTGTGATTTTATTATTCATACTGTTTGTAAGACTTGTTTATAATGACAGGATGTGTTGTGTTTGTCTTGTATACCAAGTATCCCTGTAACATTTTTGTTCAAGATATGGGACATACATAATTATCAATACAACATGGCGCGATTTGTGAAAAAAATAAGGTAGGAAATTATCAATAGACGACGCAATACAAGGCTTAAATTGTTTGAACTATTGGCTTTTGGCTTAAAAGATTTGGCTTACGGTGCCCTGAGTAAACACGATTGTGTTTATAATAGTTCGAAATCGTTTTATTTTATAGAAAAAGGGTGATTTTGTTTCATTTATCATAATTGTTCATACCCACCGCTTCAGACGCTTGCTTCAATGCCATATTGACTTTCAAACATATTTAAAAACTGTAATTTTAGCAGTCAGTTTTTCTTTTGTGAATTCTCATAGCAATAATATTAAGGCTGTATTTAAAATTTTAGGTCTTAGGATTTGAGATTATTTCTGTTTATTTTTTAAAAGAGTGCTTATTATTTCCCATGACAATTTTTGTATGAATGGGTTTAATCTAAAATCTTTATTTATCAAGTAAATTTTTTTGATGACAAGTTGATGTCTTTGTGTATGAAAACCTCTTTCGGGGTTTACTTCATTTAGGTTACATAACACACAAATGATTGGAATAGTTGTAATGTCGTCACTCCGAGCACTACGGAAGACATGGCTGCGATTTTTTTCTTTATGGAACAATTCTTTGTTTGGAGATATTCTTTTAGAGTAACGCCCATACAGCAAGAGATGTCTCGAACAATATTTTAATGTATTTCTTTACCACCAACTTAAAAATTGAGCGCGAGTGATGTCCGTAGTTTGTATCTTCTGTTAGAAAGTCGAGAATCTTAATTGTCTCAGGAGAAATAACTGAAAACAATGTTCTCGCTCAAAGACATTTTAGAAATTAAAGTATCACTTCAAAATGAACTCCCCCATATAAGACTCGTTATTGATGCAAATGAATCCAGGAGGAGAGTTTATGTTTGGGTCAAACGCTTGATCTGTGGAGCTATCTCCATTCTAAACCAGTATGGTAGTTACGTTGTTGCACTTTATCCGTTTTATACGCCCGCAAAAAAATGTACGCGTATTATGACATATCGCTCACGTCCGTCTGTCTTGTCTGTCCATTTGCCCGAGCTGTCTTTTCTTCGCAGTTCCTTCTGAACCCTTTTGGGATTTTGCTGAAACTTGGTACCAAGAAAGAACACTATATGTACGTGTCCATATTTTAAGGGGAATGTTGCAGGGTGCCCACTTCCTATAAATTCCTATAAATTCCTTTAAATCTGACATTTCCTATATATTTCCTATATATCTCCAAAATTCCTATAAATTCCTATATTTTTGTAAATTTTCAGGTCAGTTATGTGAATATGTACCAAATTTCAAGAACTATTGGTATCATCTGTATATAGATTTAGTTTCTAACACTTAAATGCATTTAAATTTCTATAAATCAATGTTTTCTCTGTGTGTGTCATACTGTATACAGGTTGTTTTTTCTCTTGCGTGATATATCAACATATTTTAGGTTTATGATAAAGTGAAATGTATGACTTGTAATGCTTCTGTGGAACAAACTGGAACACAATATTGTTTGATTAGTATACACCATGGAAGCTAGATTGATATTTATGCTAATCAGGGGCGGATGCAGGAATTGTAGTTAGGGGGGGGCGTGGTTATCAACAAAAGCGCGAGGGGTCGGGGGGCCGCGTAGGCCCCCGGTAGGGGGTTGAGGGGGGCGAAGCCCCCCGACGGAAAATGGTTTTAAGAGTTTTAAAACCCCCAAAACCCTTTCAGAAATTAACCCTTTTTGTGGTTAGCGCGAAGACTCTATACAACGTTTTATGCATATTTTATAACATATATCTAAGTTATTTCAAAATTTTGAAATGTGTGTTAATTGAGTTATTGAATGATTGACTTTCGTTGTAATTACGGGTCTATAAACCAGGTTAGCTACACCAGTTGAACCCTAGGTGCCGTTTCATATAATCATCCGAAATGGTAAAAGACAATTTTGTAACGTGTTTGTATCCCAATTTTCATTTCAGTTTTTCAGTTTCCTCTGTATAACCAGCTATTCGTAAAATACTAGTACTACCTGTGACTGTAATATCGCTCAGTAAGCTTCTTTGTACACACATTTTCTGTAAATTTGACATTTTAAGATACAGAGAACGAATAAGGTGATTTCTACATAGCTTAACTTTAATTGCGGGAACCTTGTACTTTAGAAACTAAACGAAATAGACATATCACTAAAAGTTTAGACAGTACGTTCACCGAGAAGAGTTCATTCCGTCATCAATATGCTAAGCTTCGCTAAAACATTAAAAGTTTAGACTAAAGGCTGATATGTAAACAATCTACCGTGTCCGCGTAGGCTATGCATGCATGCATGTTATTGCATATATTGTAACTGTATGGTTATAAGTTTTACAATCCTACGTACCTTCTTGTTGGGTTGAAAAAAAGGTCCAATCGACCCTGCATTTTTCTACGCTTCGTTTGAAGTTGTGATGTCATTGTTGTGGATAATTACATATTAAGCCCGCGCCCGCTTACACAGCCACCGGGTACCGGGAAATGCTATGTAAATACTAAAATAGTATTCGATATGAAAGATCCGGAGAGGTTTAGATGACACACAGAATCTTTCTCTCTTTTCACCCTCCCTCTTTCTCTTTTCCTCTCTCTCTCTCTCTCTCTCTTTTAGGTTTAGGGGGGGCGTGCGCCCCCCACGCCCCCCTCTAAATCCGCCAATGCTAATGTTATTTTTGCTATGTTGATGCAGAGATCTCCCTCAGAAAAAAATAAAGAGTTTTTACAAACTGTTGTACAAAATATACACACGACTTGTTTTCTATCGGCTAGTTCTGTGACACCCATCCAAATAGCAAAGTCGTTCAGGGTTACAAACTGTAACTAATTTTTAGTGTTTGATTTTGTCTTATTATTTTTTTTCCATCATAACGAAATAACATGTAAACATGCATAAGCTTTGTTATTTCATTTATGTTTCTCTTGGTATTGTGTTGAACAAAATGAGAGCTTTGTAGAGATTTTATTGGAATATTATGCCTTATTTTCTACTTTTAGTCTAAATATTTGATGAATTAGTGTATGATCTGAATGTTTTATCTTCTAACTGCTTGTATGTCACCTACAGAATGCTCAAAGGAGAACCTTTTTTACTATGTATACCTTTTTGGTCATTCCTTCAGATGTCACAGTTTCACATGTAAGGGGTGGAGGAGGCCACATTGTCCTCGAAATGACAAAATATTAATGAAAAATATTATTGAATTACTTTAAACACCTTAAATAGAGCAGAATATTCCTATATATTTCCTATATTTTCTGCAATTATTCCTATATTTTTCCTATATTTTCTTTCAAAAAATCCTATATTGGTGTCTGAATCCTATATTTCTGACGTCAAAAGTGAGTGGGCACCCTGATGTTGTCCAAAAACATTTACAGGAGTTGTGGCACTTGGACTTAGATTTACTTAAAATACATGGTCTTCACAACTTTTCCTAAATCCTTGGGGAATTTTAAAATAACTTGGTACAAAGGGAAAAAAACATACTTAATGAAGATATGCATATTGGAAGGGGAATGTTGTCAAAAAATGTAGGAATTATGACCTTTTGACTAGATTATTTATGAAAAATACTTTTTCTTCGCAACTCCCGCTAAACCCTTTGGTGGATTTTGATAATATTTGGTACAGAAAAAGACCAAATTATGAAGATACGTATATTGAACAGGAGTTTTCACATCTCAATATTCAATGCAACTGTAGTTTGTGTATTTATGAAAGGGTTGTCAATATAGGAAATGATGGATGCGCGAAGAACATAAAACCTACAAAGAAATGAAAAAAAAAATGAACTATTTTACCAGTATCAAAGGTCATCTTAATTGTGCATTAGATTAGATATTTAGTTCTAGTTTGTATGACACATAGGATAACAAAATGGGGGCGTATCATGTTCCGGTTTAGCGCTACCCCATTTTTACATTTGAAAAATCTTTTAGGAAACAAATCGTGGATACTTCCGTAATCGAGTTAATGACGGGTGCGGTTAGTTTTATTCGTCTTCTGATATCCATGTTTAATTAATTAATTATATTTCGAGTTTGATTTTGATGTGCAGGAGGAAATTTGATTTGGTTCCTGTGCATGAACACTCAGCCAGTCATTCACCCATGATATATGTGTATGAACACTCAGCCAGTCATTCACCCGTAATACCTGAGTATGAACACTCAGCCAGTCATTCACCCGTGATACCTGTGTATGAACACTCAGCCAGTCATTCACCCGTGATACCTGTGTATGAACACTCAGCCAGTCATTCACCCTTGATACCGGTGTATGAACACTTGGCCAGTCATTCACCCGTGATACCTGTGTATGAACGCTCAGCCAGTCATTCACCCGTGATACTTGTGTATGAACGCTCAGCCAGTCATTCACCCGTGATACCTGTGTATGAACACTCAGCCAGTCATTCACCCGTGATACCTGTATTTTGCTTTCGCCATTGTGACTGTTTCCAGGTTCTAAAATATCAAACTTCATATACCGGTACTTTATTTCTGTTGGTATTGTGTTACGTTCCCTGTCTTGTAATCTTATATAGAATTTAAATAAGTATGTTTTGTTTTGTTACTGATATACAGGTACGCCAAAAATATTAAACTTATATTATGTCGGCACCTGCAAGTTGCATGACCTCAAATTTGGTCCTATGCAGCGGACACCAACATAGCAGTGGTGGATCTTTAAGGGCTAACATGACTTAGGACCTGGGTTTATACTGTCTTATCCAAAAAAGAAAATGTGACAGAAGAGAATATATCGTGCATAATAATGCGAACCATCAGTTGGAATCGAACTCGGATCGTCAGTATGAAAATCCACTGCGATAACCGCTGGACCAACCCTGAAAATCAGTGTGTTGAATAATAAAAAGTTATGACAACCACAAATATTTTCTATTTCAATTTTGTGACACACTTCCAGTCCTAAAGCAAATCATGTAGCACGCGAGTTTGTTCGATTCTCGCTCAAGCCAGTAAAAACAAATGTCGCAACAAATACGGGAGTGATTCCAAGCTTCTATCTCACGATTTAAAGTAAGGATTAAGCGTGCAGGTTATTACTAATGCGTTCAATAAATTCAAGATAGAGCTTTTTTGAAATGGGATAAATTGCACAAAGGATTTCCCTTGCCTTTAATCTGATTAAGGACCGGGATTCTCGCCGGCGAAAACAAGGATCTTATTTGGAGAAGTCGTCATGGTGCAGTCGTGAAAGGCGTACCTAAATTAGGATTTGTGTGTGCGAAGCCATCATTTGGAGGGATTAAGTTGAGGGGGGATTAAGTATCTGTCCTTTAATATGTTTACTTATCTCTCCATTCACACAGACCTGAGATCTAATCCCCGTGACCTGGATTTCCGTCTTGCTTAATACACCGGCTTATATAGCATGCAGAGATAGCAAGATGACATTTTTTTGTTCACGAGAAATTCATCGCGGGAAAAAATGTAAAAACTGTTTCTAACGTGTACTCTTTCTTAGATCACAAAATTGTTCTTTCTTGTGTTAAAATTTATTTCATCTTCGGCTTATGGTTTTATGAAATCAATTACTTCATCAACAGATATAACTATAAGTGTTCCATACATCTATTTCATACATGCACTAGTCAGCCGTACAAGTTGCTATTGGCTTTAATGTTTAAGGACAAAATCTATTCATCCATTTTGTAGACGACTTTTACAGTTAAATTTTTCGTTACAATATTTGTGGTATTTATTATTATTTTTATTATTATTATTATTATTATTATTATTATTATTATTATTATTATTATTAAAAGAATAAGCAAAAACGACACCAATCAACAATAAAGGAAACGGACAAAATCCTAATGTCCACATAACGAAAGCAATTCCGCGCACCTGCAAAAATCAGTTTAATTAGGTGACAACAGTCGGTATTAAAAAGGAATAATTTTAATTATGTCAAAGTAAAGACGTGGTACCAAGATACGAAATAATTACGATGTTAATAATCCGTGTGTCGGACATTTTCTCAGATATGTGAGGTTCTCCTATGACTCCAGGATCTAACCTTTGTAGGAAATTAGCATATTATTTCAGTCGGATTTTAATATTTGTTATTGGAGGCCGAATATTTAGACTTCGATGAAATCCGACTCGTTTTGGAATTGAGATAGACAAAAAGTATGCAATAAATCATTATGTTATTATAGCAATACTTTTTTTTTAGAAGTGCCGGTACATCTTGGAATTTGATTGATAATTTGCATAAATGCAAATTGGATGAAATAATAAACACATTTTATGCATGTTATTTTCACTTTTATATTATACCAAACTCGGTTGACGTTTATTGGCAGATTAAAACGAATTCAATATGTTCATATTTATTAGTGTTCTGTAATAGTACAATGAAAGTCATTCACCCTTTTTTGTGAGTACTTGAAGTCTTCGTAAACCAATCAGATTTATTTTTCCATGCGAGATGTATTAAATAAAATATTTGAAAGTGAAGCTTTGTTTACATATGGGTATATAAGGAGAAATATGATTAAGATTAGTCGTATTATAAACGGTTATCATATAGAATTGTGTAATATAGTCACATATTTCTGTGCTAGCGCTATAGTGCGAAGCAAAGTATCAGAATTGCTACTTTTGCTAGTCATTTGACTTGTTATTAATGTGGCCGAGTTGATACCTGTATTACACCATTACTGTTGTGAGGCTGATAGCAGCACGCAGCTTTTGACTCAAATTCATGGTCTACATGAAATTTATTTAAACAAAACCTAAACTTCTATATTGTTTTCATAACACACTCATTAGTAAGACCCCCATATAATTGTATTAAGGAAACACAAATTTTGTGGTCGTATAAATGTCTCATAATAAAGTGTCAAGAGGAGTAAAAGCCAAGAAATATATAAATAAATAAAGACTTTTGGCAGCATTGTGCTCATGAGATACTTCAAAATATTACACGGTAGAAAAAGTCAACCAGCAGTATGAGCAGTCTTTGATGCAATAGTTTCGTACTTATACTTCTAATTAATTGATGAATTTGGGGTTCACGATTAAAAGTTGCACAAATAGTGAAAAATAGCGAAAGAAAACAGAGAGAATATATATATATATATATATATATATATATATATATATATATATATATATATATATATATATATATATATATATATATGTGTGTGTGTGTGTGTGTGTGTGTGTGTGTGTGTGTGTGTGTGTGTGTGTGAAATCATTTGATCAATTTAAAAATTAAGATTAATTCTGCTGTAAATCATGAATTTTAATATCATTACGCTATTGTTAAGATTTTATGACTCAAAAGTGATTGTTGTTTACATTTGAATTTTGGCAAACTTAAAGGGGTATCCCCCTTTCAGTAAGATTTTCTAAAAAAATAAGCTGGATGATTAATAGTAAACTGTTGAAATTCTGAGAGAGGAGAGTCTGACAAACATTTTGATACATGGGTTATATAAAGCTGAGATGTAGACAGTGTAAATCTTGCTGAAAGTTTGGTAATTTAGCATGGGACTTATGGGAAAAGGAATTACTATGCTTTGACCTTTATCAAGGACCATTATGCTGGTGACAGGAACAAATATCGAACAAAGTGTAACATAATTTGCAAATTGGTGACCACTGATGGAAATATTTACTTTAAGCGTTCCTCTTTAATCGTCTTAAAAAAGAAATTGTAATAGTTTAATGTATAGAGAGACGGACGGACAGTCCGCCTCGGAGGTGGACGGTCATATGGATCACTATATATCCCATACGTGTAAGAGCGGAGGGGGTTATAAAATGTTGTGTATATGGGGACAATGTGAGCTCAGAGAAGGACAGTGCGATGTGGTGATTTACTTAAATATATATATATATATATATATATATATATATATATATATATATATATATATATATATATATATATATATGTACACGAACAAAAAGTTGGGGAGCCGTTATGAGTAATTCTGTTTGTAACCATTTTTCAAAACTGTAGTAATCAGAGCATGGTTATAATTATATAAAGTCTTATGACATCACACGCAGATAAATCTGGATGCTTATCTGAAGAATTAGATGAATTAAGTCAGTCTCATATTCAGAGAATGCAACAGCTGTAGATCCCTCAAAGATTTCTTTTTTAATACATTCTCTTTCCCGAGAAAATCATGCTTGCTTTGAAGATCCCGGATCAGACGACTTCCAACTGCAAGATCGAGAAATTTCCTAGAATCCCTGCGATTTTGCCTAATCTCTGTAATTTGTGCAACACTGTTGTTCATAGATTACAGCATTTATTAAATTTCTTTATGTGTATTTCATTGAAACTTTTCCAGTAAATAAAGAGCAGCTATATGCCGTAATCTTGATATTCTGTACTATAGGTATATGGTGATAGATCCAGTGTCTACTCATCTCACGAGCGTTTTGTCCTAATGTTTCACAAATTCTTATTATGATGTTTATTAGATATCTTGAACGTATATTTTGAATTTGATTATTGTCAACTGGGATCAAATTAACACAGAAAACATTGATCGAATCTCATGTTTCAGTTAGCAGAATGCCATTTTACCTGTATTGAAAGTTTCACAAATATAGCTACCGAATTATCTTGCAAAGCATATGTAAATGTACAACTGATCCACAAAAGGAAACTTGCGATATGAAGACTTGTGATGAGTTTCGAAACAACGATGTCGTAGAAGTCCCAGTGATTTGAAGGGGTTACTCTCATGCGGATTACTGCACGTCTGTTACTAGTATAGGGTAATATTGATAATAATATTTATTTCAAACCAACCATAGTATAGACGTGATCGGGATCGCAGTCATAAAGTTGCAGGTTTGAACCCTACCGAATCCATTATCATGTAGGACATACGTTCGACAACCAAGACGGCAGCGGAAATGCCTTGGTTAAGCGAGAGACCATGTTATGGATGCCACTAGTAGAATTAAGCCATGTCAAATTTCTACCTGCCACTAGCTGGTTACTAGGACAGGTAAACCATGTATAGGCACTGTCGTCAAAACGTGAAAATATTCCGGAAGTGGTATAAAATACCAAACTATGCATTTACTCGATTACCATAGGTTGATTGGTCAGTTATGGATGGAACGGTGAAAGCGTTTAAATCTTGTTATAAATGCGAACGTTCGCACAAGGTATTTCTTGGAGAAGATATGAACACACTGTACAATTGAGACACCACCTTAATACCCCCCACCACCCCCTGCAAAAACGAATAATATTTTAAGTCGATTAAATCTTGTTTTAATCCCCACACTGATTGATTTTTGTGATGTATTCCTTTTTTTTTTTTTGGTTGTGTCGTCTTTGATTACTGAAGATGGGACCAATCTTAACACTGATGCTCTCTGACTTTTGAGTACGGTGTGTCTTGACATCCTGGTCATTAAGAGTCTAAAACGAGAATTATTTTTGACATTAGAAGTCTTCAGGGTACCATAAAAGATAAAACTGAAGCCAGATATCCGAAACTTTCCGAGTATGAGACAGGATCTGCATCATCAAAAGAAAACTAAATGTCTTGAAACCTTCCGAAATCTAGACGATGTAAATTGGTTTTAAGTAATTTTTAAATTATACTTTGACACCCAGTGTTTTACATGAAGTAACTCTGAGTAATTACAAAATCGTGTAAATTATATGTGATCTAGGTAATATTCTTAGCGTAGTCGTGTTACATGATATTGTCACACGTAAAACGGATTTTTATACCACTTTGCCTAGAATGTATACCATATCGCGAAGGATTACGTTTCATCTGTTAATTTTCTTTGATAAGAAAATAATATGCAGTGGTTTTAAGATATCCGTTCTTAATGTATACTTAGAACAAATTACATCTTCCCGCTGTTCAGAATGGCAACTTCACAAGTCATGACTTTACAGCGAGCTCGCACTTTACACTTACGCAATCCTGTTGCGTTTAACACGTGTTGTATATGAAATCTCGCAGAAGGATTTAAAGAATTACGTTTTGAATCCTCTTCTTGCGTAGTTATTTTGGAACAATCATACTCCATTCGATATTTGATCTTTTTATGGTAAAGCTTCCAGCGCTTCGTAAACTCTACCATTGGACTTTTTATATATTGTATGGCATATATAAGGAGAAACGAACTCATCTTGTAGTTTTACGGCCACATAATTCAGTTGTATTATATATATATACAACCGTCCCCGGGCGAATCATCGTTTGATATTCCGTGTCTACATTTACAAACTTTTGACTGTCTTTGAAAGAATTTATTGCTTACTAATCATTATTATACCCCCGCAAACAAAGTTTGGGGGTATATAGGAATCCCCTGTCTTTCCGTCTGTGAGTCTGTCCTGTTCACATTTGTGCGGGCCATAGCTTCTTGTTGGCTCTGGATAATATTTCACACAATTGTTATCCATGACCTAAGGGCCATATTTTCATGTCCGTGCCATAACACCTTATTGCTATGTTGGATCTGGATAACATTTCACGCAGTTGTTGCACATGCCACAAGGGTGTGTCATGACCTCGACCCAAGATCAAATCTTCAAGGTCAAGAGCATAGTGCACACATAGTCAGAAATCCTTGTCTGGGCCATAACTTCTTACTGCCCTGATGGATTAGGATAGTATATCACACAATTTTTGTCCATGACCCGAAGGTGTGTCACGACCTTGACTCAAGATCGTATCTCTAAGGTCAAGGTCAAAGTGCATAGTTGTTAAAATCCTTGTCATTGCCATAACTCCTACTGCTATATTAGATCTGGATAACGTTTCACACGTTGAATTGTTGTTCATGTCCAATGGTGTGTCATGACCTCCTCCGAAAGTCATATAATCAAGGTCAAGGTCACAGTGCACACAGCTGAAATCCTTGTACATGCCATAACTTCTTATTTCGAGGTTGGATCTGGATACTATTTAACACAATTTTTGTTCATGACACAAGGATGTGTCAGGACCTTGACTCAAGATCATATCTCCAAGGTCAAGGTCATAGTGCACGCATTTTCAAAATCCTTGTAAGGGTCATAGCTCCTTACTGCTGTGTAGGATCTTGATCCAAAGGTGTGTATTACATTGTACGGAGCGTGTCGTCCGTCTGTCTGTCCATGAAACTTGTCCGGGCCATAACTTTCTTTCACTTTGGATGGAGATAAAATTTTACACAATTGTTGTTCAAGACCCAAGAGTTTGTCATGGCCTTGAACCAAGGTGATTTCTACAATGTCAATGACACAATGCATACATTGCCAGAATTATTGCATGGGCCATAACTTCTTCCAGTTACTTTGCTGGAAAACTATATTTTACACAATCTGTGTCCTTGACTCAAGAAAGTGTAATGACCTTGAATTAAAGTCATATCTACAAGGTCAAGGTCAGAGTGCAAGCAATTGTTTTCATTCATTATACCTCAAAATGTACAAGTGGGACATCCATTACATTTCTACCAGTGAAGTATCTTGGGATGAATTATTGCATGTTTCAACTTTGTTCCTGCGGAGGGCATTTGTCCCGTTAAAACAGCTCTAGTTGTGATGTAGTTCCAATCGGTTTTAGGGATAGGTACGTTCCTACAATTCAATTCAATTTTTGTTTTGCTTCGGTATTCCGAGATAGAAACGGATATGATACTTTTGGGCGTGTTATTTCATATCGTTTTATTTCTTTAATTATAAAATATTTTGTGCTCCCTGGAAAATTCGGATAAACACATAGTCGCTGTCATGTGTTTCCGTCTGTCTGTCTATCCATCTGAACTCATATCCCCTAAACCGTTTGTCATAATTTTACATTCTACACAATTTTGATTGAGAATATAGTAATTCGAACAAAAACCTTTCAAGATTGTTTCAAAGTTATTCAGAAAATCGAGCTTACATTTTTGAAAATGGTTTATATTTTAATGAATTTTTATCAGGTAATGATCATACTTTACACAAATGTTAATTGCCTGTTGGGATATGAGTTTTCGGACAAATGTCACTCGCAATCTTTAATAAAAGATATTAAAGATCAAAGTCATTCACAAAGAAGTACATAGGGACATAGACCGCATAAACGGCTTATATTTTTGTGAATTTTTAAAGAGGCAATGAACATGCTTCTTATGTATGTTACTTGCCGCTCGAGATATGAGCTTTTGGACAGTTAAGATAATTTTCATACGCCCGTAATAAGACGGACATATTATGTAATGGCGTTGTCCGTCGTCCGTTTGAAGTTATATTTTCGGGACTTTTTTCTGCAGTCTTTCAAGGTATTGGATTGAAACCAGGCATATAACTTCTCTTCAATAAGCGTAGTTAGCAGTTGGCATTTTGGTATGATTGACCATATTTTGCCAGAGTTATTGCCCTTGTTGCCCATTACATGGATTTGAAGTATATTTTACAGAATTGTTGGCAAAGGGGTGTATTATGCAATGCTAGGCGTTGCTCTTGTTGAAAGATCAAGGTCATTAATGAAAGGTCAAGGTCACTTACCAACTAGAACTCAAAATCCCCCCTCCCAAAAAAAAAAGAGTAATAAATAATAAAAATAATAATAATGAAATTGAAAAAGACATATATTGGCAAACATTTACCAGCGTATCTTCATACTTTATATTAAGGATGCATGAAATTCTAACTTTATGTTTCCACTCAAGGTTGTCCTGTGTTTGATACAATTCGAGAAACATCCATCAGTTTACTTTTATTCTTGTTTCTGTAATTCATTAAGATATACAAAAATATAAAATGTAATAACCAGAAAATTGCATTTTGAAGTTGTATCTATGCTTGTTCGTTTTAAAGGTTTGGTTTAACTGGAGATCTTAACACCTAAGAATATAGCTTTTGAAGGCGTTTTTGTGATTCCTTCTATCTGATATACAATGATGACGTCACTATCCGATAAATAGATTTATAATTATCACCAATGGACTAAATTCCGTGATTAAAATTGGATATGTAGAAATGACGAGACATTAATGACTGATAAAAAGACAATATCATATCATCCTCTTTTACACAATCGCTCATGCACTTTATCCGCAATTCTCTCCTACATTCATCCCAGGATTTGTCAAATGAAGCCCTCTTCAGTGGGACATTTTTATTGTCATCTCTAAATCTGCTCCCTTTGCCATGGCTACCATTGATTTGAAATGTCAGGGAGATTCCAATTTTATTCAAATCCGCCCAAAGCAGCTGCAAATAATCCGATCACCGTAATCCCGGATTTGCATTGTACATATGCCCTTCTCAAAACGCAAATAGGATAGGGATGCAGACAGAACCTATTGGCAGTTTAGATGTAGCGTGGACAAAGCTCTTTTTTTCAATGTCGATAAGGGGTTTCCAAAAATATTAAAATATTATTCTACATGAAAAAAAAAACAATGAATAAGCGCAGTAGTACAACAAAATGTGGTTATGATTTGTTCCCGACATTGTAATGATTATGTCATTTTTCTAAAGGGCATTACGAAATTATTTCAAGCTGTGGTAGATGGGTTCTAGTTTTTAGACAATCTAAACCAGACAAGAAGAGACATAATCGTCAAAATACGGTTGTTAGTGATTTTTAATGAAAATTCAGTATCGTAATAATAACGATTCGAAAGTAATCTTTATAAATATCTTAAATCTGATGGGTTTATATGTTTCTTTGTTTATGGGTTTTTCTGATTAATGTTTCATTCTGTATGATTGTTTTACGAGAGATGACTGTGTCAGCTTCATTAGTCAATACTGCTCTGTTGCCCAAAGTTAGTTTCTATAGCCTGTAAAGAATTAGTGATAACTTAAGGGTGAAAGGGGATTAAAATTTTAACATGTTGAAGAGACTGACATAAAGCCGTCCCGGGCTTTAATCCGACCATCTGTCAGTTTGGCTAAATCTAATTTGCCACCGTAAAGCAGCTTAGGCGTGATCAATAGACAGCTTTTGATGTTAACAGGTAATCCGCGCAGCCCCAAGGTGAGAAGCGAATTACCACCTCCCATCATGAACGTGGTTTCTCTGATGACAGCCTTTGTAAATATCAAGAAAGAGATACGATTCTTTGGTTGCAATAGATTTTTGTCTTCCAAAAATGATAGAAATAATATATCATCATGAATGCGTTATTTTAATAAATGAATAACAGGGGATGTGCACATCAGAAAAACCATAGGTGTATGAAATTAGATTTTCACAACAGCTTACAGTTTGAGTTACATGGAATGTTTTATCAGATTTTTTTTCAGATGTCAATCAGGTTTTTTTAGTTTCTAAAACACGTTATTTACATAGATGTGCAATATAATAAGACGAAACGTGACAGAAAATTGTTGGCTGAAATTTTGATATAACTGGACGTCATTCTATACAAGTTTGGAAATATAATCGCCTAGCCTATCTTTATTTTACCTGGGCAGGTGAGATTATCCGTAATTACTGGTGCCTTGGGGATGCTCAAATATACTATCTATCTATTGTGTATGTATAGAAACAGATGGTTTGTTCGGATTTAATTATATGGATTACACTTTTGTAGACTGTGATATGAATAGCAGATCTACATCTTCTGTCGTTCAGAGTGGTCATCATATAATCGTTTGATATATATATATGGATCAAACATACGTATCGTAGAAAGCACACAGTTCTATAAAGTCGTTTAGTATTCTTTTAGTCTGTTAGTCATATCGGGAAATGCTTAGCGTTTGGAAACATATCTCGTCTTCGTGTCTTTTAACCTAAATTACAACGAGATGTCTGACGTGATTAGAGAGTCGTTGATTATAATGGAAAGTTCTATTCCGACAAATGTTACTTCAAACGGTAGGTGATTTTATGTACAGTTTGTGAATGATTATGCAAAAAATAGCTTAAAATATCCATTCAGTTGGCGATTTGATTTTAAGATTAATAAGTCATATGATGTACATATTCATTTCATGCAGCTTTTTGAATGAAATGGAGAATTATAAACTACGTTGTTTCACTTCTCTTTGAAATGTATTTTCGCAATGTATAGTAAACCACCAAAGGAATACAATTTTTCAATTTTAGAAATTATGTTAATCCATGAGAATTGGATCCATGAAAATAAATGTGTGCATTTTCCTACAAACGTATAGGAGTAAAGGACAATATGAACAATTGTTTATTCGTTAGATTCATCTTTTATGTTACATACAAATTTAACTTATATAATAACAGCAATAGAGTGATCAACTCTGAATGAAAGGTACATGACATGCTGATGGTTATCATTGCTGTTGAAAAGAACTTAAGATGGAAAGTAATGGGGTGCATTACTTACATCAGAGTAGTCTTGTTAAAATTTCTAGTCTGATGGATTTGCAGTATACTGTTTCCTTCATTGATGTAGTATTTAGCTACGACTGGATCGCTAAATGTTCTTACAGTATGTAAAACCGTATTCTTCAGCGCTAGAACTTGTTACAATTTGGTGTACTCTTATCGAGTATTTGGCTGCAACAGAGTGTCAAAAGTTCGAATACCTCAATATCTTGAAATTCGTGTGAAAGCCATTCTCTGTATGACAGTCTACTCTTGGATGATATTTTAGGGTTGTAAAAAAGATGATTGTTGTTAAATATGTGTATTAATGCCTAACACCTTTATGTGGTTAGATGCTTTTTTCATTATACTAAATTAACATGATGTAGCAGTTGTTCGCCAAATGAAAAATGAAGCCTGACAATACTTTGTGGTACTTTCATTTCAATGTCCACTTCTAGAAATTTTCATATATTTCAGTTTATACCAGCAAATTCCTAGAACTTTACGTAAATTTGATGTCTCCTGCATTGTTGATCAAGGTATTTCCGAGTATACAGTCTTTGGTCCGTCTCTTGCTAAACACTTTAACATTTGATCTAATGCTACCCGGTGTATCAGTGTTTCACAAACACTTCTAGCCATTCGTTATTGTTGTACCTATATGGAATCCAATAATGATGTCAGTGTGTCTTATACATTTTAACTATGAATTTGATTTACCAGAAGTAAGAGTTGTTGTATGAATTGAGATATTGTATTGTTTATTACTCCAAAGCTGTACAAATTATAGATATACAAATGGATATGAAGCAAAGAACGATATAACGTCAAGATCAACATCATGAATAAACATTGCACATAAGATGTAAATAATATATATGTTTGATACAAATTTTGCACAATAGTATAATGTTTTAATATATAATTCATGAAGTTAGATGTAATGTATTTCTGAGTTTAAAAGCACGTTTCAAAAATTAACCAAAGTTATAGAGTGCTTTCGTATTATTAGAGCTAAGCAGCTGAACCAGTTTGAAGACGGAGGGTGTTCTGTAGTAATATGGTTTCAGATAAGTTATTTCTAAATTCTCAAAAACGGGACACTTTAGGATGAAATGAACTTCTACTCTATATCTAATTTACAAATAGTGCATGTTCGTCTTTCAAGTAGAATATTGTTATATCGACCTGTTTCAACTCTCAGTGTGAAGAGAGGCGCAATCTGCTAATAAGATTCTTATACTCTTTGTATTTGATATTTTGTTACTTGTATGAGATATCTCGGATATGCCACTTAATCACAGAACTGTACAAATGTAAACTATAAATCTTGCAAGCTCGAGATGTCTAAAAAAAAGAGGGGGTGCGGATTTCCCTTGAAATACATGTATATGAATTCTTAAGGTTTTGTGAAAAGCCAGCCGAAAACTGGATGAATATCACAGAATGATATTTAAGTATTATCTTTACATAATGCATTGATAATGAATGCGATGCTTCTTTTGAATCAAGGTTTGTTCTTTTAAATGGTTTATTTTTCTTTCACTAGTGACGTCAATAGTTATATATAACGAATTTATGTACATCATTTACGTAGGTACTATACATAAGACAGAAATTGTTAATATTCTCACATTTTTTCAATGTTGATGATTTCATCGTCTTTATGTCAAGGTAAACTCTCTTCTGCCCATTGAATTACAGCGTGTGCAACTATACTCCAATATATTCATTCTGGGACATTCACAAACCACAAGCAATATCTGTTATAGAAGTGGGTGGCACTAGTCTTTGTTAATATTGGATCTAACAAGATCAGTACAAGTGAGAACTTCAATCACTGCTTCCTGGAGATATTTTGTTCTCAACGGGTGTGTGTATATCGAAGCATAATTTTTTACTGCATAGATAGTATACTTCTGCGTATCTATTTTGCAGGAATAAGTTTTCGCATCTTCAATGCAAATTTCTTCTGAACACTTATAAAATTGTCACTGTTTTGGGTAGATTTTTTTAATGTACAATGACAATTTTATACTCCTCCTGCTTTCAAAATTTCGAAGCATAAAGTAGCTCTCCTATCTGTCTGTCTGTTGTCCATCCGAACTCATATTCCCAAAACCGTTCATCGAAATTTGATTATACTTCACACAATTGTCACTCGGGATACGGACTTTCAGACAAAGGTCATTTTAAGAAGTCAAAGTCAATCATTAAATAGCACTTAAAATCATAAAGGGCTTAAAGATTTTTTTTTATTTTCGAAAAGCTGTGTTTACATATCATATGTTAATTGTCACTCTGGATATTGACTTTCAGCCAGGATTAACTCTGATCATTTCTGAAAGGTCAAGGTTACAAAATGGCAATAATAACTTAAAATACAACAAAGATTATAGTTTGGAGGCAAATTTTCACCAATATATGTTCATACTCCATATTAAGGATTCATGCCTTCCTGACTTTTTATGCTTTATGTGTCTGTCTGTCCCTCCGTGTCTGCTGTTTCATATTCCCTTTACTGTTAATGAGAATTTGGTCATACTTGACACAGTTGTCACTCTGAATATGTGTTAAAAAAAAAAAGAAAAAAAGAATAGCTTATATTTTAGCGAATTTTCAACAGGCGGTGGTCATATTTCTATCAAATGTTAATTGTCTTTCTGGATATGGGCCTTTAGAACGAGGTTACTCAGGTCATTACTGAAAGATCAAGGTCACATTTCAACTTTAAGGATGTATACATCCCCAACCTTTTATGGTCCCTAAATAAAATTTGGAGCACTAAGTGTTTCCGATCTGACAGTCATCCATTTCTTTGCTGCAGTTCGCGGAGCAACTACAATATATCAGCTTTACTGATTACCGAATTTTGGGGGTTTTTCATAAGTATTTTGTCATGATTCTCAGTTTTCAAGGTATCATAATATATTCTGACTTTTGCATAGTAGGAAACAAATTTTCTTGAATGCTTTTAACTTAAGATTTCTGTTTGTTAAAAATATATATCTTGTTTTCGTTTTTCCAGGTGTGAAGTCATTACCTATTCATTGCATCATCGAACAGACAAGTGGCCCTTTGACGTTTGAACATGAGACCTGTGCCGGCAATGCCACAGTGGAGATGGACAGTTATGCTATTCTACCAAGTACAACAGCATTTCACGACCTAGTCCGAGCTGCTCTGCTCAAACTTGGCTATAGCTCAGCCGAGTCCATGGCCGCCAAAGGTAAACACATGATGGTCACTTTCATACCATAACAAACTAGACCTTTTGCTATGAGCTGAAGGATTCTTAACTGTTCAGTATGCACAGCTTGTGCCATTTATATTTAGAACTCAGTTACTAGTACAGTTTCCATGATACCATGTCATTATGTCTTCTGACATTTGCCTGTCCTACTGATGGTATTTTCGGTATGGTACCTGGCTTGTTGGAAAATGACCACGGGCTCCTATTCCACTAGCGGCTCCGTCGGTGTTTGATGTTCAGACGAGACAGTAAAAACCGGTTGACATGACACACAAAAGAACCCTCGTTTCTTGGGGTTTGTCCGTTGCATAGGTTTGAATTGCTGAGCAGTGTATCATGCATATGCCGTCATCGTGTAAGTAATATGTTCTCAATGTAGTTGGTTGGTTGGTTGATTGGTGTTTTACGTCGCTTTCAACAATATTTCAGTTATATCGCGACATGGAAGCAGGAGGTTACCAACCTCTTAAACATAGTGGCGCAACCCGGGAATCGAACCCGGATCGTCGGCGCCGCAAGCCAAGCGCTTAACCACTACACCACGCCTGCCCCTTGTTCTCAATGTAATGTAAAACAATTAACCAAAATACCACGTTTAAGAAATTCCTTGTCGTTTACTAATGTATATTTTGATAAATATACATGAGTGCACTATTATGTTTAGCATAAAAATGAAAATTAGAAATCGGCACATGCATATTTATAGTGTTATCTACATTTTGGACACGCTGAAGCCAAGAATATCACTAAATTATAATAAACAAAGTCATCGCGTTCAGGTCAAATAATCTTAATCTTTCTAAGAGAGAGAGAAGTGGGGAGGTTCCCTCCGAAATGTACATGTCTTTGATCTTATATGTTACTTTGTTCTAAAGTTTTGTGGGTATCTTAAGTTTTTTAAAATGAATACCAGGAGAAAATGTTAGATCAACAAATGTGACTTTTCAAAAATGTGGAAACCAATCCTCTTCACAGGACTGAGGACATTAATGTGGAAGCAGATTTTTTTTCTTGGTGAATCTCACGAACGAGAAACAACAGATGAAATCCTCCAGGAGGATAATTCTCAAAATGTCTGATGCAGTCCAAAGAAAAAAAGACAATGAACTGACATGTCAAATAGAAAGAAATTAGAACTATTTTCGCAAGTTAACCGAAGATCTGAAACATGTGGAAGAAAACTTGGACATGAGGAATAAATTGTTAGGACATTATTCTATCAAAAATGTCAATAAGCGAGATGAAACTGCAAAGAAGAATGTTCAAATTCTTAAAGAAACAGAGAAAGCTTCTTAAGGAAAGAAAACTGCATGACAGTGTTATTTTGAAAGTGAACCAACTTGAAAGCATGGTGGCAGACCTGAGACAGGAAAATGGAGATTTGAAAGACAAAATTTGTGAAAGCAATAAATAAGGAAAACAACTGGAAACAGAGAAAAAGAAAAAAGTCGCTGCACAGAAATCTGCATCCCACTGGAGGAATAAGGTTTTAAAAATTCAACAATTCAGCAAACACTGACAAGAATCAAGAATTGTCGCAGGTACATGTACTACATGATGATGTGCTAGATGAAGCTGAGTGTACTTTTGAAGAAAACCTTGCACTTGTGACTAAACAAGTTGATGGAACCTATCATGACAACATAAGGCTCTGTGTGATAGAACATGCATCCCTTGAAGTTGCTGTAGAGAAAATTTCGCAAGTTTTATCTACTGTTGCCAGGCACCTACTGAATTACAATGTTCCTGTCAAGGACTTGCCAAACAATACAACAACCCAAACAATAGTTGATGAGGGACACTTTTTAGCAAAGACATATGTTGCCGACAAAATAGAGCAAACAGAAAACTGGGGACTAAATCGGGATGGGACGTCCAGGAAAAAGAAAAAATTACTTGACACAACCGTAACGCTTTCCGATGACCAAATAATAGCCTTGGATTTTCCACAGTTGCACATGAGAGTGCTGCAGCTATTAACGAAGTGACTAAAGAACTTCTCATGGAACTCTGTAGGATGCAGTTGGTAAAAGAACAATCAAAGGAGGAACAGCAGCAGCATGACAAGAATTATATTTGCAGAACTTTGGAAAAACTGGCATACACCATGAGTGATAGAGCTGGAAAAGAAAAGTTAGCAACAAAGTTGCTGGTAGAATGGCAAGAGCAATTTCTAAAAGATAGCCTTGGTGACGAAGAGATCAAAACAGTGCATTCATTTCACTGCATGACTCATGTGCTGTTGGGATTTCACAGTTATGCTGCAAAGGACTTTAAAAATAGACTTGGGATGCAGCTGGCAAAAGACCATAGCCGAGATGCACTTCCCGTCTTCCGATTTTGGAAAAGAACCAATTTTGGAAAAGAACCGGAACTGTTGTTGAACGTGTTGTTTATACTGCTTCAGACATATTTGGACCAGTAAGGGACTACTTAAGATTAGTGGACCGTTGGAAGGCACACTGTAAAGCAGAGGGAATCAAGTCAAATGATAGGAAATTACAAGGATAACCGTTTCAACGCCATGTTTGAAACAGCTGCTGAAGTGTATGTCCACCAGGAAGAATTCCAGACTGTAATCAATAGTGTCGAGAAACCAAATTTGAAAATACAGTCCCTAAAGACAGACTGGCAACATCCTTTTGTGCTGCTAGCAAAGCTTAGGACTTATTTACCTGAAAGTAACCAACCCATTTTTGAATATGGTTACCTGTGGTAATATTCCATACCTCCTGCTCTACCTGCACATCCAAAAACTACTGTAGTTCCTACAGCTCTGCACAACAGACCCAGCCAACATATTGAATATGGATGGACATTGGACTGTTGATGATGACCTTAATGGATTGTATGAAGTTCACCATCGAAATCGTTTGATGTCACTCTTTCGCATCGCAGACGAACATTGAGACATTTTGCTGAAGTCTGTCAGTGTTGTTGCACAAACCATGACAAATACCATTCAGAAACAGCTCAGTGATTTTTTGGAGGATGGACAGTATGCAAATGAACCACTTGCAGCAGATCTTCAGAGGACAAGCTTTGCACATGTAAATAACTTGGGGCGTGAACATCACTTCGGAGATTTAGATTCTAGCCAGCGACGACGACCAAATTCATCCCTTCATCATTCAAGCATACAGTTTCTTAAAAGAAATAGAAGTGGTCTTATGGAATGGATGAACAGCATGAATGATCCACTCGAAAGGAAGGTAAAACATTACAGAATTTACATATCCAGTGGGAGAAGAATGTGTTGCGTGATATTCAGAGAGAGATGCAAAACATAGAACAGCTAAAAAACCGAAGGCGAAAAAACAACAGCTAATGATCAACCAACAGCAACAGAGGAGGACTTTGAAGTTGAACGGTTTGAAGTAGCTGATCAACTGAATCAGGCATTACCAGTGGACAGGAGTTTCAAGAAAAATTTGTATGTGGCAGTGACATACCAAGATAATTGGTACCCTGGGATTGTTTTAGAAAAGAAAAGTGATGACTGTGCAAAAGTCAAGTTCCTCGTACATTCTCATAAGGAAGGTTTATTCAGGTGGCCAGCAAGGGATGACATTCAAGAGGTTGCCAGTGAGTTGGTTATCAAATGTGATATTTCAGTTGAGTGTATTAGCTCTGGTCGTCAATGGCACATACTGGATCATTGGAAAATTCAGTCAGTTCATGAAATGTTTTGTCTTGTACACATGTAAATAACTTGGGGCGTGAACATCACTTCGGAGATTTAGATTCTAGCCAGCGACGACGACCAAATTCATCCCTTCATCATTCAAGCATACAGTTTCTTAAAAGAAATAGAAGTGGTCTTATGGAATGGATGAACAGCATGAATGATCCACTCGAAAGGAAGGTAAAACATTACAGAATTTACATATCCAGTGGGAGAAGAATGTGTTGCGTGATATTCAGAGAGAGATGCAAAACATAGAACAGCTAAAAAACCGAAGGCGAAAAAACAACAGCTAATGATCAACCAACAGCAACAGAGGAGGACTTTGAAGTTGAACGGTTTGAAGTAGCTGATCAACTGAATCAGGCATTACCAGTGGACAGGAGTTTCAAGAAAAATTTGTATGTGGCAGTGACATACCAAGATAATTGGTACCCTGGGATTGTTTTAGAAAAGAAAAGTGATGACTTTGCAAAAGTCAAGTTCCTCGTACATTCTCATAAGGAAGGTTTATTCAGGTGGCCAGCAAGGGATGACTTTCAAGAGGTTGCCAGTGAGTTGGTGATCAAATGTGATATTTCAGTTGAGTGTATTAGCACTGGTCATCAATGGCGCATTCAGGATCATTAGAAAATTCAGTCAGTTCATGAAATGATTTGTCTTGTACACTTTTGATTAGGTAGTCTGAATTATTACAATCTGATGTTGCTATAGTTTGAAGTACTTCATCCTTCAGTAATGCACTAAAATTTGATTTACTGAGCAACCTCACCAAGAATCCTCTACATGTATATCATAACTGGATAAAATTAAAAATTACATGCATTTGGGTAAACACTTTTAAATAGATGTCGGTACTGAACTTCTGACTCTTCACAGAGTATTAATTACATGTACCATTGTATCTAGTCCAAAGAGTTATTGGACTTTGCGGGTGTTGACCTACTTTCAACATGATAAATGCAAAAGTATATTTTGAGATTGACCTTCAGTGCAGATATGATGTATTTAACACTATCACACTTATATGTATTGATGTAAAGTAAATAATTAATTCATTATGCCTTTCCCTTTTCATTTAAATGTTGTATATGTACATAAAGTTCAACTAAAATGTCACTTGTTTTAAGCAGGAGATATTTTGAGTTTACTTCTTATTCTTATTTGCGACTGATTCTGTCTGCCTATCCATCTGTTTGTCTATTATCTATAAACTATATGAGAAGTGTTGAAGGATGCATTTGTGTTTCTGGTCACTTGTCAAAGATGTATAAAGCCAACGTGGCCTAGTGGTATTGCACTCAACTCCTGATCAGGAGGCCGGGGTTCGAGTCCCGCTCTGGTCATGCCAGTGTCCTGTCTTTCAGATGAGACGGTAAAAACTGAGGCCCTGTGTCGTGGTATGCATGGCACGTTAAAGATCCTTCACTGCTTTGGGTGGGTCCGTTGCAAAGGTCAAAATTTGTATGCCCTGCATCAGGCAGATGCTGTCACCATATACATGAAATATTCATGGTGTGACGTTGAACAAAAATCAATCAATCAATCAAAGATGTATATGCAAAACTATGTGCCATATTATGATCTTCATGACTCTTGTTGTAATAAACTTTTATTTTTCTACAAAAATGTCTTGTTTGTCAAAAATGGAAGTGACCGAGACAAAAAACAACATCAGAAATGGAAAGAGCATCAAATTTTCCATAAGGGTGTCAAGTTTTATCAAAATCCATCAAGAAATGAAAGTATGACATGCATTTATGTAGAATTTCAAGTCAACATAGTTATCAAATCCCAGGCCTAACAATGACTGGGAAATTAATGGTAGGTCTATGCCAGAAATGTTTTAAAGACCAATTTCATATGAAGCCAGCCGTGTGTATACTTGAGTGGTGAGTTAGAGATCTCCGGGATCAAGTCTCATTAATGGCTTGTCGTACACACACTCATCGTGAATCAAGGGTGTGTGCTAATGATTCAAAGGTCAAACATGAAGGTTACAGACATGGATAACTGAAAATCGTGTCCGGACCATTGCTGAATTCCTCTCACACTTATGGACATGAAACTTATATACAAACTTACTGCAAGTCAAGGATGTGCCCTGTTGATTTGGAGGTCAAAGGTCATAATCACAGAATATGAATAACTGGAAATTGTTTCCCAACCATAGTTGAATTCCCTTTACACCTATTTCATACATGCATACATACTCTATGACCTTGACCTTGAAATATTACCTTGGTTTTTAAAGGTTGACACAGAATGTCGTGACCTTCATCCAAAATCACTGTTAGCTAATGAAAAAATTTTGTGTATTCAAATTTGCTGCCACATGGAGCATTTGTTTCATTATAGCAGTTTTAGTTTTGTTTTGGTCTATCGAATATGTTTGAATTATATTTTAATTTCTATGCAATTAAGTATGCAAATTTAATCATATACATGGAAATGAAATAATCTTGGTATTAAATAAAACAAGAAATATACTAACAAAAGAAACAGTTTTGATTGAACTTTCAAATTGGTACTATTTATATCATTTGAAACTGTGAAAGTTAACTTGTGAGTGAAGCAGGTATAGAGGTTTCTATAAAGAGGGTGATCAACTACAGGTCAAAACAGTGTATATGAAACACATACAGACCATGCCACCAAGATATTATACTATCAAAGAGAAAATTGTTGATTAGTTTGTGTGGTAATCCTGGACTTGGATGTCCGTCCTATGGCTGGGGCATGAATTTTAAACTTATGGCAGGGAATATGCATGTTGAACTTTTAAGTCTGTTACTTCGCTTTGCATTGTTGTTGGACAGCTGTTCAAATATTCCAGTAAATTATACTTTTTCATACATATGCTGACTTAAAAATATTTTCATAGGAGCCATACAGATAAAGAACTGGAAGCCATTAAGCTTTGACACAATTACAAATGACTCTAAAGCATCTGTAGAAGACATCCTTGGAGAGCTTATTCAAGTGGCTACTCTACGAATACGTATCAGTAGGTTAGTGCAACTATGATAATGCTTATAATTATATTGTAAATTTTATTATCTAGAATTATAATATCATACATTGCAGACCTTTTTGATCAGTGAAAGTATTCTACTTCCTTTTGTGGGAATGGGACATTACATCAATCTCCAAACTTAAAAAAATTAATAGTAGAAAATATGTGTATGGATCAGTCACAGCTTCTTTACGGTCTCAAAGCTTTTTAATTTAATTCATATTACTCAAAATATACATGTACTATTCATTTTTGTTTTAAAATTTAAAGTGCCAGTAAAGAAATGCTGCTTGAAAAGCTTCAAATTAAATAATATGCTTTAAGTTAGCCTTTTTACAAATAATGCTTAAGGAATGTACAAATGTACTAATGAATTTTAAGTTTTTGCTCGTTTTATTAATAGCCTTGTTGTTGTTGTTGCATCACAAATAACAATTCAAGCATAATCTTCCATTTAACATGTTTGTAAGTGAAATTTATATAGGAATCTCCTAGTCAGTCAAATCTGTTTTAGTTTTTATTGTAATGTACATTATTGTAGATAGTGATTTTTGTTATCATTTAGATGTATTGTTTGTGGACTTTGTCTTGATTTCTGATTCTTTTTTAATTTTTAGACCTTTGTCTTTTGAAAAGACTGAATCTTAATTACATGCATGAACCAGAACAATGAAACACCTTTTTTTAAAAATAGATTTGAAACTGCATGGGTTTTTGTTTACAGAATGAAATGTTGGAATTGCAGTGTCTGTTCAATATTTATCTTAGAATTGAAATTGTAAATCAGGTTCTTTTTGGCATATTGCTTTAAATCTTGCAGTCAAACAAAGATCAGTTCAAATGACGAGATAAAAGGGAAGTTGTTACAACTTCTCCTGACTCAATCGCAGGATCTTCTGCTTAATGCTGGATGTCCTATCGAACAGGTTAGTAGATATCTTCTTATATCCTTCTCTAGAGGCAATGCAGATTGTAGAATTATGTCAGATTTAATACCCCCGTCATTAGAAGGGACGTATTAGGTTATAGAACTGGTCGTCATTCTGTCCTATGCCAGTGATTTTGAGAAAGTTTTCAGTTATACTTTGAGATATTCAGGGAAATTTGGTGTGTATGTTTAATAGGATGTTTTGCATATGAAATTTAAATTTTCCCCCAATTACCATATTGTACTAGAATTATTGTCCTTTGATGAAAATCATTTTCTTTGTACTTTTTCAGCCACATTAGGAGATGTTTGCTTGAAACTTTGTATCTGTCTTCATTAGAAAGTCCTACATTTGGAGTTATATATATATTTTTTTTGCAATTGATCCCATTTAACAAGACTTCTTGACCTTTGATAGAAATCTGTACTCAGGAAAGTTTAGGATATGCTGTGAGATATTAAAAAGAAACTTGGTGTGTATAGGTGTATGTATCTGTGTATGTGTTAGTGTGTGATCAGTATGAGGTCCTACATAAGAAGCTCTAGATTTTGTCTTGTTTAACTATGACCTTGACTTTTGACCTTTTGTTACCGAAATTGATAGGGCACATTCTCAGCTCAAAGAGAGTGTGTTTTTGAAGTTTCATAAATATAGGTGAAATGTAAATGCAGTTATAGTTCGGAAACCATATTCACTTATCAAGGCCTTATGAGCTTGACCTTTGGACTTTTAGTCCTGAAATCAATAGGGCACATCGATGATTTATGGGGAGCATGTGTCTGAAGTTTCATTACAATAATTGGAATGTAAATCCAGTTATAGCCAGGAAACCATTTTTACTCATGAAGGCCCAATCACCTTGACCTTTGACATTTTGATACCAAAATCAATAGGGCACATCCTCAGCTTATGGGGAGTATGTGTGTGAAGTATCATTACTATACCTAAATAGTTGTAGTAGACCATTGCTGATGCCTGTCACCCACTAACAGATGCCTGCCACCAACCTCACATCAAATTAAGAGCCAAGTTTTGCAACTCATCTAAAAACTTAGTTGAAAGTCACTGAATAGAAATTCTTAGTGTTACAAGAAAAGGTTGGCATTTAGGAAAATCTGTCTCTAATATTTATGTCATGAAAGTCTAGAAGATCATGGGGAGAAGTGATATAATTTCTGTCTGGTTTTACTGTACATACGGATCTAAATGATCAAGGTGAAGTGTATGTATGAAGAAATGTTGGAGACGTATATCTCACTCAACAATATCAGAAATAGGCTTTTGGTCATATCTATTTTCGAGTTTCATTTCTTTTATAATGAAATCTTGGAGTTAATTGGAGATGGTAGTTTCGTTGTCACATTATATGAACAAATTACAAAAGCAGTGAACAAGCCATAAGTGAATCAGTGACATCTACTTAAAGATTGAAAGACAAATTTGCATTTCAATTTATAATGATTAAAATACTATGATAAGTTCATCATTGTTTGTTTTTGTATGGTTTTTATGGTGGTATTTAAGAGTTTCAAATTACTATAAAAACTCGGAAAGAGTCTATTGTGATTTCTGTCTCAACTAGATGACTTGGTGTTAGATTCTTATGTTGATCTCAAGCACAGATTTACCATAGTAAACTTACTCAATGTACTTGTTACTTGTAATTATAAATTAATTTTCTACTCTTCAGTACTTATAATTGATGATGTATATGACTGACTCTTCTCTCTGTCTTTTTAACATGGGTCAAGATATTTAGAGGTTATATGATAGGTCTGTGTGAAGTTACATACCAACTTACAAGTGTTTTATTTTGTTTTAGATGCAAAGATTTGAATTTTAAGTGGCTCTTTCATTCATATTCCTTGAAGTCTTTATTTTTGTATTTATTTTTTAATTATCTTTGCTTACAGATCTAACATATTTCTCTTTTATTATTTTAATCAGGGTTTACTGTCATCAATTTCGGTTGGAGAAAATTTAGCCCATCTACCCACAGAGATCAGAAGATCTTTTGACAAATGGTATAAAGATCAGTTACAAAAATCACAGAAGTCAACCGAAGTTGGTCAACCACTACCAACAGCTTCAGAGAAATCCAGCACAGTTAAAACACAAGCTGAAGCTGTACTGAGTAACAATAAGCAATCTCCATCTAATGTTTACATGCCACTGGTTGGTAAAACTCGAATGCGGACTTCCTTTGACCCTGAACATGAAATTCCTCGACTTCAGAAATGGTTTCAAGAAAATCAGCACCCACCAAGAGAACTAATGATAAGATATTTACAGGAACTAAATTCTTTAGATTCTAGAAAAGGCAGGAGACCTTTGGACCTGACTAACATTATTTACTGGTTTAAAAATGCTCGTGCAGCTCACCGTAGAGCATCTAGGTGTTTTGATGGAGATGGATTTGAAATAGAAGATAATCATGATCTCAGTCCAAATGGAACTGAGAGTAATCACAGCTATCTCAACAGCAAGCATCCTCTTTATATGCTGCCTTATCCTTTTCAGGGAATGTATGGATCTCATGATCCATCATGTGACATGAAAGAGCCATGTGACCTTTCTCAATCAAGTAAGATGAGACACAGGGATGAAAAATGTGTAGAAGAAGACTCGCTTAATTCAAAGCATTGCAATGAAAAAAGTAAGGAGGATGTTGTCGATGATTTAAGACGGAACGAAGAAGATGAAAAGAATAAAGATACAAATGAAAAAGTAGATGATCATGTAGATAGTCAAAAGACACCAGAGACCATGCCAGTCCTACCAAATAAAAATGCAGTATATGTTCTACCATACCCCTATCATGGTAACTTTGGCACCAAGGATGATCAGAGTTGCAGTACACCTCCAGAAACAAAGGAAGCTTGTGATTTATCGGTATATACAAAATCAAAATCTAGTCACCACACTTACGGTCAAAAAGAGGATGAAAAAGCAGACAAGGAAAATGAAGATTGTAATGACAACAATCAGCTGGCATATAATGATAAAGATAGCATCTCAAAATGTAAAACAAAGAGCAACAATGACACAGTAGTCAAGGAATTATCGGTATCACATTCAGAAGTTATCAAACATGCAAAGATGAATGGGATTTACCATTCTGGATCAGAAGGGGAGGAAATGGAATCTGATTATGACGATGATCAGTCTTATGATGGATCAGAATCTAGTCATGAAACAAGTACCATATCCATCAAAAAGGAAAATCAAGATGGTCATCGAGGTTATCATGGCAATAAAATGTCACAGCTGCAACAGACAACAGCATCGGGACTTCATCAGCCTCTTCACATTCCCCATTTCCCCCATCCTTTGGCCATGCATTATTTTCCTATGAATTCTCATTTTCTGCAGCAGACAGCACGTTATCAACAACATCAGCAGCATCAAAGTAGGCAACAACTTTCTCCACCCATTGAACACCACAAATCTGGTCTAAATGATTCACATCTGCATTCACACCACCGTAAAAGACGTACTCGTGTGTTTATAGATCCAATGTCAGAGATTCCCAAACTGGAGAAGTGGTTTGCAGAGGACACCCATCCCTCATCTTACATGATAGACAAGTACTGTGAGGAACTTAATCGCTCAGATTATCGCCAAAAGTTTCCAAAGTTAGAAGCCAAAAATGTGCAGCTATGGTTTAAAAATCATCGAGCTAAAGTGAAGCGCATGCGAGTATCTTCAGTTGATTTACATAGCGTATCAGAGTACACTATGGAGAAGTGTTGAGTCTTTGACAGATTAGTAGCCATTTGTATCCAGTTTTAGTACCAGTTTATACTTGGTTCAGTTGTGGAAATTGTTATATGCTACATATTATTTTTGAAGTTATGCTCGTATCAAATTCAGAAGTAAACTGAAGAGATAAAATCTGAAGAATTGATCAAAAGGTCTATTTTTGTGTTACTCTGTACATATTTTTAATTCATTGTCATATAAAAGCAAAGTTTCTACATTGTAAGTAGAGCAGAATGGTAGAAACGGTTGTGCTAACTTTATTTAAATTGTTGACTGAGTTAACATTTGTTGAATATGTGTAACTTTCTTACATTTGTACCTCATGAAAATTAATTGTAGTCAAAATGGCCAGGTATTTTATTTTTCATTCTATATATCTGAAATTTACGAGAATTCATGTTTTATTCTATACTTGATCTACCAATACATACATATGTTTTGGGAAAGGTTTTGTGCCAGAACAAATTTCATTAGTTTCGTACATATGAAAAGTTTTAGTTTGAAGTTTCAACCTTTTCATTGAAGGTTTGGTTGTGAGTTCTACTATAATATGAAACAGGGTACATGTACATCTGTTGAGAATACTTCATTTTTCATCTGTTGAATTTATGGTGCTAAATTTATTAATCATTTTACTAAAACAATTTGTCTCAGATGGACACTTTTGATTAATGTCATATTATTTTTAATGTTTTTAGTTCATTATCCTTAACGCAATAGATTTATTTGTTTACCGAATATCATCTACAGCAATTTACATATAAGTTTTTCTCTGTTTTCGACAGTTTTTATTTATTAACAAGAAAAATGATGTGGTACTGTTTAATGATTTTGTCTAAGCATTATCAGTAAAGCAAGATGTATTTTCTTTATCTTTTCACAATTGGTGCTTTGATGCAATCAACTGAATTTCTCCTATTTTATCTTCTTTACTTCAAAACTTAACTACAACAAACCATGGTGATTGCCTGATACTTTGCACATTTTGTGGTATTTCATACATGTACAGCAAAAGGTTGACTATTGTGACGTTCTTGAATTCATAACTACTTTTTTGAACTCTAATGAATACCCTGTCACTTGTAGAATATATAAGCAGTTCTTTGCCAGTGGTTAAGTTCATTGTAGAGTCTGTTTGTTTGATTTGCAGCCCATCTGTGCATGTAAAATTTAGTTTCTTCACTCATTTCTCTAGCCAAATGGTTGAAGTATTCTCAGTTTGTCATAAAGTATATTAACAGTCTTAATTCTTCCTCTCAGAAAAGTGTTGTGTTCATTTCCTACTACACAAATGAAAACTAATCTTTTAGTATCTATTTTGCGCATTGATGTGCATGTGCAATACATGAATGGGTCCTTCAGCTTTAGAAATAGGAAAAGTGTTGGACTATTTGCTGGATTTATCTCTGTAATTAAGCCTAATTAAGTTAAATACACTTTTATTTAATGATTATATCTTGTCTGACAACAGAGTTAAAAATTTTCTTCTTCTGTCTTGATGAATTCCCAAGATGAAACCTATCTAGAAATGAATTTAATAGAGATGTAACTGGTGGAGTATCAAACTTGATATTAAAAAATTGAATTAAAAGTAATTTTATGACATAAGAATACATTCTGATTTCCACATTTTTATCTGAGAAGAGTAAATTCTATTCTTTCCAAGATCTTTTAAGTATAGAAATAAATTTTTAAGGAATGTAACACCTAAAAATCCCATGTAGTCTTTTACCATCCGCTACCAGTATTTCAAAGTTGCATTCTTGAGATAGTATCATCATAAAGTTTCTATCACTAGTGTCAAGCACCCAAATCGATCTTTTAAAAGTAATGACAATGACAGAATGTCTGCTAAGAAACGCTCAATATCTGTATATTTAGCAATTATCATCATTTGTTTAGTATGTCATTGTTAGTGAGAAATGAGAAGATAGTTTGATTTTTATTCCCATAACCTCTCCAACCACATTGAATAAGACTGTTGTAGTTTGAATCTTGAGAAACTATTGAATCTTCGTTCAGATCTTTATAGCAAACAGAAAAGTTAACACTGTGAACCAGGTTTAAAACACCACTTATCATCTATAATCATAGCATTTGATTAGTTACATTGGCTTATGGAACATGTATCATGTACAGATAACACATTTTGGGAACCATTGATGTAATCAGATAGTTAAGATTTATATTACAATATAAAGATTGTTAAAAATAGTATGCAATTTGCAATTTGATTTTTAGATAATCATTGAAAGATTTTCTAGAAGAAATGTGAAATGAACAGAAATTTTTTTCAGATTTTTTGACTGTCGATATTTTATGACAACAAGATCTTGAATTGTTACTGTGGGTGTTGTGCAATACAACAAGACATTTATTGCACATTAATTAATGGTGATTTTTTGTGGTTATTTTTCTTGTACAACTTTCCCACAAATATTGTGTTCCCACAAAAAGTCTTCTCTTTATTTGAGCAAACAAAGATTTGTCAAGTGCTTACATTAGTTTTGTTATGTAAATGTCAGTTCAATTGCATATGTTTTAATGGCTTTAATTTTGATTATTTCTAAAGTGCTTTTCTTTGAATGTTATGATTATATATATATGTATTTATATTTTATGATTTTCTTTTTGAAGTAAGATTTCTTTTGTTTTAATACAGAAATGATTTTAAGGAAAGAACACCTTATCTTCTACCTGCATGAATAAGCATGATTTAACAAGGCTGACACAAAATTCAATTGTAGTGAACAAAAAATCAGAATTTTAATCTCTGAAATCTCTTATTCCAATAGAAATACTAAGTCTGAGATAACAAACATTTACCTTTAAGTAAATTTATTAGATACAGAATCTGCTGTATTGATATATTTCGTTTTACTTAGTACTCACTAAAATTATCTTGTATCATGGATCAGTAGTGTATGTAACATAGATTAAGCAATGTGCCCAATTGTCTTTCAAGTCTGACCATCTCAAAAGTTCTCTCATTGATTTCAGGATATATTATTAATCTTCATACCTTCATACATCTACATCATTTGTCAGCTTTTGAGATGGTCCATTTTAGTGTTATGCAAAACACTATACATTTTGTTTATGATATTGTTTATGCATGACAGCAGAGCATCTCGGATTCGTCGGCATGCATTGAACAACAGAGTGACATCTTGACATCTACGATTTCTTTCTCCTATTTGACAATCTGTATTGTATACAGAGATTGTATGATTGTGTCCAATGCATGTGTATAGCATGTTCTACTTTATATATACGTGTGTGGATATGACTGTTGGATTATACATCCATGTGAAAGTGCATTAGTGATTATAAATCTATATATAAATGTAGTTTTTGACGTATGGATAAGTCATCTGTGATTTCATTGTGCTTTTTGTTCATTTATCTTTCCACATTGTAGCATGTTATTTTTCTGTTACGGATTCAATATTGTTTGACAAGCTTTGTTGAAAGAAAATTTTTCTGATTTGAGCTGATTTTAAGTATTACATATTAAGATATTATTGTTTTCTTAAAAATGATGTGGAATTGTTGAAATCAAACATTTTTACTTTTTGGATTCTCAGAACACTGCATAATTACTCACATTGATTATACTCATGTCTTTTTAACAACTTGAGATTCTGATCTTGTTCATGTAACAATAGCATATTATAAAGTTACTGAACTGCACATGTAAATTTAGGATGTATTTTAATGAGATTTTTTAATTCCATATCATATTTACCTAAATACTGTTTCTTTCCTAACAGTTTCTTTCAAAACACAGTCCTGTAATAACAGTTTGTGCCAATTCAGAAATACTTTTAGGTTGTCAGCTGTGTTTACACTTATGTCATTGACATAAGTAGTGGTCTGCAATCATATTTCACAATCTGGAGCCTCTGTAAAGATAAATTATGAAGACATGTACCAGGCAGGTGCCTCCATGATATAACTGAAACAATCTTGGTGTAGCATAAAATTGTAAATCAAACATTAAAGACCTCTGTATAGTAACTCAGGAGTGTTTCTCCTTTGGCACAGATTGTAAAACTGCAATTACCAAGTTTTCTTTTTAAAGTTTGTTTAGAATTGTAAGCCATAGAAAAAAAGTTCTTGTATTTGAGTTGTATGCAGTGCAATAAGCAAGTCAAACATTGGGTTCTTTCATGAAAGTTATCATTTTCCCATGCAGTTGCTATTGAAAATTTAAAAAATCTCTGAATCATTTCAAACATGTTTTGTAATTCAAAAGATGACACAAGTAACAAAAATAATATGAAAATTTAATGACTCTTAGATCTATTTTATGTTCATTAATTTTCAATATGTAAGTGAATTTCTTCCCTTCTTGTTTTTGAGTTATGCAGAAATTGAAAATGTTACAAACAAACTTACCCGGTACTGCGTGTTTAGTGTTTATCTCACCTCTTGTCATCAAAACTGAAAATTATTTTTTTAATTCCTGAGATACATTTATCTTATCATAGATAAATGAATCAAACTCATTAGCCATGACTAAATAAGCTCATCTATTGCATGTAAGTCTTCACAGTTGAGTGTTCTCTCTTTCTCTCTCTCTTTTTTTTTGTGGTTTCTTTTTTTGTTGTAGTTGTTCTGATAGGGATTTCCTAGGTTAAATATCAGAATTGTTTTGAGGTTAAACTAAGGCATTTAAGATTAGTTTATTGCTTGTGTAGACTATCTTCATATTATAAAGTCTCTCAGATTACATCCTTAACAAAAACTTAACAGAAGTTTCTACTCGAAAGCTAGACTCAAATTAATACTACACTATTTCTAAAAGTAAATCAGTCATTAAAATATGATAATATACAAAATAAAAGTGGTTATTTCTTAACAACCTGTAAATATAAGAAACATAAAAATGAATGATTTGAATGAATGTCTGTGTCATTTTAGTTTTTTAGTCATAATCTCATACGTAATTTTCATTCTTCATCCACTGCTATGAAGTAAAATATCCTTTCTTAACATAGTGGGACTGTCATTGATGACATTATTTTGCATGGAATCTTTTATTTACAGTGAATTTGTTGTTCATTTAATCTTAAGGATTTTAGCTTTTTCTAGTAAAAAATTCTTAATATTTTGTTAACAAGAGAAATTTTTGAGTAAAAAAAATGAAGAGTATTTACAGAAAATAAACAATTGATTACTACTTTCATTTTCATTTTTTAAGGTATTGAAATTAACTAAAAAAATAAAACCAAAACTGTGACAAGAGGTGATTTAAACACACACACAGTAAGTGGAATCCTAAACCACCTCTGTGTAAGAGTTGAATCTACGACTTGCAGTTAAATTAGCAACATGATATCTTCATATATTCAATGTGATATCTCTTTGAATAAATGCTAAATAACTTTTATAATTCTTTACAATTCTGATTCAGTAATTATTTTACAGAATATCAATGTATTGACAAAATAAGTCATATATTTGACTTAATGCAAACTGAAACATGGTGTCTAAAAAAAAGCTTTATACATATCAAACTTACTTCATCAAAAATTGTTCTTTCATCCTTCAAAAATTTTTCAAAAAGCCTTTGACTCCTATTTGTAAGTGGTAGAACTTGGAATTTCAAAACTTAATAGTAGGTTATTGTAATGACAGTGCCATCTGGCTGCCATCTAACAGAAAAAGAAAAACATTCCTTCACCGCAAGTTTCTTTCACAGAGGGGTATTTTTTATTTACTCTATGTATACAATAGTTTAATTGTTGTCAAGATGATCTGTTTTGTGTTTTCTGTCAGTAGCTCAGTATTATATTATACTAAATACTAGTCTCTGATTGGCTAATAGCTTTATATTCAGAACTACCGATTTCTCTAGGCAGCCATAATAATGCTAGCAACCATGCATCCTGGTTTGTTTGTAATTTTTGAGGGGTTTTGTTTTCAATAATTTGAAAAAGATGAAGTCAAAACAAGCATTACTAATTATAAAACAATACATTGATATTTAAGAATGCCATCAAAGGTAAAGGTCTAACATAATTTTCAAGATTTCTTCACATTTTCTATTGTTATGGAAAAGTTGTATGGTGAAAACTCTTGACTATAAGTACACTTTCTTTCTACTGAATCAAAGAAATAAGAAATCTCTGTGATATGTAATAGGTTAGAAATATTTAAAGTATCCATGAAATGTATTTTATCTTTATCATATCTCTTCAGGTTTAAATAATCAGGATTAAAATCAAATTATGAGAGTAAAAATGAACTCTGTATATATGTCAAGAAATGTCAACCTCTAGCCACAGTTTCTACAGATTGTAGATTTATGACTTTCATGATTTGATTTTATGCTATGGGTACACCAATATACACTCTTTAAAATATGTAAAACCTAAAAATATTCTGACCTTAGTTTTAGGAAATTCACTGGTTTGATCATAAGCAAAAACATTTTATTATTTTTGATGAATATGAAGTCTTCATATTAAGGAGTGTCACTTTTAAAAACATACAAAATCAAAATCAAGTATAATCACCATACATATTACCGTGACTATCGCTAAAACGTCAGAATGTTATAAATCTTGTCCCAAAGGATTTAAAATAATGTTCAGATAATGGCATTTCTCTGTAGGGTTTTAAGGTTTAATGGTTGCTAGCATTAATCCTACAAAATGTAACTAGCTCTTTATGTTTTAAATTGAGAATAAAAGCATTATTTTGCAGTGATAAGATTTTTACAATCAAATTTATCTACCGAATTGCAAGGTTATGCTTGAATTTCTCGTCTCAGCATTACTCTATTTTATCCTCTACCGAATCTTATAATGCCATAATGCAATGTATGGTATTATATAAATCTAGTTTTCTGAACATTTTTCTTTTATTTTTTTGCACGTTTTAAGGCGTCTTGTAGAGTAATATGAATTCATATTTCACTTATAATACAGTCTTTTTAATTTAAGATTGAGCTTGTTCTATTTTATAACTTGTTATGTATCCAGGTCAGAATAGAAAGTGACGCCAAAAGTACTAAATGACATGTTGTTCACGTCAAAGTATATGCAATAAAATATTTCTCCATAATTATATGCCCTTCTCTACTTATTATGGTACATTGAAGCTGTTTGAAGAATTATGACATGTGACAGCTAATTTGTTGTTCACCAGGTGGTTTCATTTATAGATTTCAACCAGTCTGTCTGTTTGTCCCGCAGAGATCTTCCAGTCCACAAAATCTACATATTTGATACTCTCACAATTGTTACTTCAGGCAGGAAGGTGTGTCATGACCTATTGTCCGCGCCACTCACTCTGGAAACTGGAAAATCTGGATTTTCAGTTATTCATCTTCAGAATAATTTCAAAAAGACAAAATCATTCGATAGATCTTGTTTAGTCGTAACTTTTGGTGCATGCTATATGTTTGTATGAAGAAGCATTCATATTTTATAGAAAAAATCAACTTTAGATAGGGAGATTTCCATGTTAAATTTTGACGTGACGTCGCCAAGTTTCCCATAGACTTAATGTTAAACATCGGCGACGTCACGTCAAAATTAACATAGAAAACGCCCTATCTAAAATGATTTTTCTCTATAAAATACGAATGCTTCTTCGTAGAAATATATAACATACACCAAAAGTTACGACTAAACAAGATCTGTCGATTGATATTAATTTTGTAAAACTATTTTAAGGATAAATGGGTGAAAATCCAGATTTTTCGGTTTACAAAGTGAGTGGCGCGGACAGTCATACTTCCAATATTAAGGTCACTGAGACCGAAATTGGTGTCTTGTCCGTAAAACATTAGCAGTGACATTAATCTACTTCATATATTTATTACCCATGACACATAATGTAGGCATTAAATTCCTTTATTATGCCCATTTTCGAAGAAGGAGAGGCAAATTGTTTTGCTGCGGTCGGTCCGTCTGTCTCTGTCTGTCGGTCGGTCCATTTTACAGTTTCCGCTCATTATCTCAGGAACCAATAAAGATATTGAATTGATATTTGGTATACATATACATCTCAAAGATATCTAGGTCAAGTTCAAGCTTGGTTATTGTTCGATAATTTTTGTCATAGTTATCCCCTTTGGAATTAGACATGCTAAAAATTAGCAGTTTCTGCTCATTTTCTCTGGAACGGATAGAGATATTGAATTGATATTTTGCATACAGATACCTCTTAAGAATATCTAGATGAAGTTCAAATTTGGATATGGTTCAATCTCCTTGGACTTAGAAAATTTCTTAAAATTAGCAGTTTCTGCACATTATCTCTGGAACGGATATAGACATTGAATTGATATTTTGCATACAGATACATCTTAAGAATATCTAGGTCAAGTTCAAATTTGGTTATGGTTTAATAATTTTTGTCAGAGTTATTCTCCTTGGACGTGGGAAATTTCATAGAATTAGCAGTTTCCGCACATTATCTCTGGAACCATTAAAGATATTGAACTGATATTTGATATACTGATACATCTAAAGGTTATTTAGGTCAAGTTCAAATTTGCGTATAATTCAATAATTTTTGTGAGAGTTATTCCCCTTGGATTTGGAAAATTTCTTAAGATTAGCAGTTTCTGCTCATTATCTCAGGAACAGCTAGATATATTGAAATGATATTTTTAGTATACAGATATAGCATCTTAAGGATATCCGGGTCAAGTTAATAAGTTATAATTAGGATACATGTCTTTGGCATATTCATTTTTATTTTGTTTTGTGTCAGTTAATACTGATGTCTAAATCAAATGAACACAAGTGACATGTCTGTTAATCATTAGACAGAAAGTTTTGAATGGAAAAATTTTGCTTATGGGTGATTATGAGTAGTAGATGACCTCTAATGTGGTCATGCGAGTTCTGCCCACGTTACAAAAATAACCAGGGGGGGGGGGGGGGGAGGCATGTGCTACGTTGGCGTTGCTCTTGTTTCTTTTAAGATATTTATTTATAATGCCAATTTTGTATATATTTCATATATTGTTGCCCTGTGACGATTGAGGGGATCCCATGTCGGTGGATATGAGTTACATCTGGCAATATTGTGTGACAGTACCTGTGCATGTTTCATATTTTACGTCTGGTGGAACAACTTTGATACGAGTAACCAGAAATCCTTGATATGCAAGCCATATCTTAAAGGCGAAAAAATTTGGTATTTCATCCGACGGAGTCAATCAACAGCTTAGTTGAGTAAAATTGTGGACCAAAATAGATATTCAATAGCAGTACATCTGGTCGTTGATTTTGCGTCATACGTAAAGTATTAATAAGACAAGTTATAACAAAATGGAACTGATGATACCACATTATTATAAAACCAACCCTGTATACTGAATTTTACTGTTGGTCGGTCTTTGAACGAAAAATTTCGGGGCTGTAACTCTAAACCTTTTACCTTGAATGGCAATACATGTTGGATGCCTTTGACAGAAGAAGGATAATTTTGATATAGAAGAGGAATAGTCAAGGTCATATGATATTTCTTTGATTTTATTCTGGTCAGTTTTCCCAAGGAATCCAGAGCAAAGAATTTTTGGCTATCTTCAAAGCATAAATTGTTGCAGTGGGGTATTCGTTCCGGGAGGACAGTTCTAGTTTCTTAGGTTTGAACAATTAATAAATTATTATTACATTTATTTAACTTAACATTAATCTTGTTAGACTTTGTGCATATTTATGTATATTGATTGATTATTGGAAAAGGGTATTTCGAATAGCTGTAAAGAAAATTTAGGCCAACGTCAAGGTTACTAAACTAGAAAAGCGGGAGATTTATGTTTATGCCCCGTTTTTGTACGCCCGCATATAATATGGGCGTATTAAGCCATACCCCTGTGGTCCGTCCGTCTGTCCGTCTGCCCCACCTGTCTTGACTCGTAAATTCTTCGGAGTATTTTGATGAAACTTGGTACAATAAAAGATCACCCTATGCAGATGTGCATACTGGAAGAGGAATGCTGTCCAAAAATACTAGAGTTATGGCCCTTGCATTTGCAGTTTCGTAGATTTTTACATGCAAAATACTTTGGTTTTTTTAACTCCTCCCTAATCCTTCTGTGAATTTTAATGAAATTTAGAACAAAGGACGAACACCATTTGCAGATGTACATATTGAAAGGGGAATGCTGTCCAAAAATACTAGAGTTATGGCCCTTGCACTTACAGTTTCTTAGATTTTCCATGCAACTCCTACTAAACACTTTCGTAGATTTAGATGAAACGTGGTACATAGAAAGATCACATTATGAAGATGTGCATATTGCACAGGAATATGTATATCTCCTCAATATTTTTAAAATACCACTGTAGTTAGTGTATTTATAAAAGGAGGGGGTGTCAACATAGGAAATTATGGATGGGCAGAGAAGATCAATTAACTTACAACTAATCGAAGGAGTAAACTGAACTGTTTTACCAGTATCAAAGGTAATCTGTGTTTTTACCACAATTAGAGTAGACATTTAGTTCTAGTTTGTATGACATCAGACACATAGAATAACAAAATGCGAGCGTATTATGTGCCGTTTAACGGTGCCCAATTTTTAGCTTGTGAGGTATTCATTCTCGTCTTGTCGTCATATATCTTGAGAATAACTCCTCTGAACATATTCATCACAGAAAGTTTATTATAGTAGGCCTACAAAGCAAAGAAAGTTTTGTACTTATGATATCTGACAAAGGCAAATTAGGAAATAGTTAAGATATAAACTAAAATAGTTCTAATTAACAATTTATTAAAAATATAAGGATGGGAAATCCTGTTCGGTTATAAGTTTTAACTCTGTTAACAGTATAATTATTATAAATTGTGTACGTCTATAAGTATTACTTACGTATTTGTTAGCAATATAACAACGGAGAATGCTAGGCGTGTGTGAGTAAACATTTCTTACCAGTTTGTTAACAATATAACTGTTACACTAATATTTAAAACATTTAATGTTTTAACATTACTATAACAAGATTGTTATAATAATGTTAATATTAAATAAACATTTAATATATCTTAACATTATTATAACAAGATTGTTATAATAATGTTAATATTAAATAAGCATTTAACATGTTTTAACATTATCATAACAAGGTTGTTATAATAATGTTCAAACATATTAAATGTTTTAAATATTAGTGTAACATAACGATGAAGAGTTCTGTTGGCGTATAGATAATTTTAATAAACAATTCATTAAAGATATAATGATGGGGAATCCTGTTGGTGTATAAGTAAATGTTTACTTTACCGTGTTAACGATGAAATCCGTGTTCGTGTATAAATATTACTAACTTATTTGTTAACAATACATGTATAACGATGGAGAATCTTGTTCGTGTATAACTAAACATTACAAAGAATGTAACGATGGGAAATCCTGCTTGTGTATAAATATTTCTAATGAACAGTTGATTGATTGATTGATTATTGTTTTACGTCACTCCACGATTATTTCACGTAAATGGTGACGGCATCTGCCAAATTTAGACCTTTGCAACGAACCCACCCGAAGCAATGAGGGATCTTTTACGTGCTACGCCTACCGCGACACGTCGGGGAACTCGGATTTTACTATCTCGTCCGAAAGACAGAACACCGGTCTGCCCAGGACGGGAGTCGAACCCGGGATCTCTCGATCACGAGCCGAGCACCTTATACACTATGCCACACCGTCTTAATGAACAGTTTATTAAAATATAACGATGAGGAACCCTGTTTGTGTATAAGTAAATGTTAACACTGTTAACAGTATAACGACGAAAAACCGTGTTTGTGTATAAGTAAATATTTCTAACTTATTTGTTAAAAATATAACGATGGAGAACCCTGTAAGTAAATGTTTATGTTTATAAGCTATTTGTCAACATGAACGCGATGGAGAATCGTGTTCGTGTATAAATTTATGTCACTAAATTGTTTGTGAACAGTCTAATAAAATAGCTTTGGAGTGTATAAACAAATGCTGCATCTGTCTATCAACAACATTATAATAAGACAATAATTGTGTTTCTATTCTAAATACCTTTCTAATTCATTTGAGCCACCTGATATATTCCGTATTTCAAACTTCTCCAGAACCATTACAGGGATTTTGATGAAACATAGGGGTGAAGTGCTGAAAGACCCTTTACACATGTTGTTGTTTTTCAGTCTGATCTGTCAAGGGCCGGGGATTTAAATCCCAAAGGGTATTCTTTTTTAACAAACATCTTTAAAGTTACAGCATATATCGACCGAATGCATCAGAATGGTCAAGAAGGGCCTCTCAAAAGGCGTTGTCGATTTTCATTCCTTTCCATTTCAAGATTTCCCCTAAGTAATATACACGGAGAGGGTTTGCCGGAATTGTGACATGGGATAGATGTTATTGTAAAGGATTCGGAAACAGAAATAAGCTTGAAGATTTGTTTTTAAATATTTGAAACAGGAGAAAGCTGGCGAATTATACTCAAAGTGCTTGGGAGAGCAATACAGACCCATTTGTGCCTCTTTGATAAATATACTATGTCTATGACAGTCCTCGTGCATGTATGAATAGCTGCTACACGACTATTTGTTAATATGATCATAACAATCATGTTCTTGTAAAAAAACAAATACGATTGTGATATTGCACGGGAGATGACTGAGTGAGAATAGGTGAGCGTACGAAACTCTTGTTAACAATAAACGACGAGGTATCGTAATGGACAGCGTGTGACGATGAACGATGTTATAACGATGACCCTGACGTGGTATCACGTTGTGGAAAAAGGAATGGTGAGGTATCACAATATGTAATGATGTATGGCAAGTACCACGGTGTGTAATGATGTATGAAAAGGTTTCATGATGTGTAATGATGTAAGCTTAGGCATCACGATGTGTATTGATTGTGTGGTTAGGTATCATAATATGTAACGATGAATGGTGAAGGTACCATGGTAACAAGGTATGGTGAGATATCACGATATGTAGCACAGTATGGTGGATATCACGATGTATTGTGAGGTGACGCGTTGTGTTACGATTTGTGGGTAAGGTATCTCGATGTGTAAGGTTGTATGGTGGGATATCATGGTATGTGTGTTTAAGTATGGTGATATGCAGTGATGTATGCAGAGATATTGCGATGTGTAATGATGTCTGGTGAGGTATCGCAAAATGTTACTATGCATAGCGGGAAATCATGATATGTAATGATGTATGATGAAGTATTGGGATGTGTAATGATGTATGATTTGTGGTGAAGTATTGCGATATGTGATGATGTATTGTGAGGCATCACGATATGTTATTATGTATGGTGAGGTATCACGAGATGTAACGCTGTATAGTAATATATCGTAGTATGTAACAAGATATAATGAGGTATTATGATGTGTAATGATTTACGAATTTTATCATTGTAACTATGTGTGGTGTAGTATCACGATATGCAATGATATATTGTGAGCTATCACGATATGTAATCGTGTATGGTGAAGTATTGCGAGATGTAACGATGTAGGGTGGGGTATCACGATATGCAACGACGTATGGTGAGGTATCACGATATGGTACTACGTATGGTAAGGTATCACTATATGTAATGGCGTATGGTGAGGTATCACGATATGTAACGACGTATGGTGAGGTATCATGGTATGTAATGACGTATGGTGAGGTATCACGATATGTAACGACGTATGGTGAGGTATCACAATATGTAACGACGTATGGTGAGGTATCATGGTATGTAACGACGTATGGTGAGGTATCACAATATGTAATGACGTATGGTTAGGTATCACGATATGCAGCGACGTATGGTGAGGTATCACGATATTTAACGACGTATGGTAAGGTATCATGGTATGTAACGACGTATGGTGAGGTATCTTGGTATGTAACGACGTATGGTGAGGTATCACGGTATGCAACGACGTGTGGTGAAGTATCATGGTATGTAATGACGTACGGCGAGGTATCATGGTATTTAACGGCGTATGGTGAGGTATCACGATATGTAACGACGTATGGTGAGGTATCACGGTATGCAACGACTATGGTGAGGTATCACGGTATGCAACGACGTGTGGTGAGGTATCACGGTATGTAATGACGTACGGTGAGGTATCATGGTATTTAACGGCGTATGGTGAGGTATCACGATATGTAACGACGTATGGTGAGGTATCACGGTATGCAACGACTATGGTGAGGTATCACGGTATGCAACGACGTGTGGTGAAGTATCATGGTATGTAATGACGTACGGTGAGGTATCATGGTATTTAACGGCGTATGGTGAGGTATCACGATATGTAACGACGTATGGTGAGGTATCACGGTATGCAACGACTATGGTGAGGTATCACGGTATGCAACGACGTGTGGTGAAGTATCATGGTATGTAATGACGTACGGTGAGGTATCATGGTATTTAACGGCGTATGGTGAGGTATCACGATATGTAACGACGTATGGTGAGGTATCACGGTATGCAACGACGTATGGTGAGGTATCATGGTATGTAATGACGTATCATGGTATTTAACGGCGTATGGTGAGGTATCACGATATGTAACAACGTATGGTGAGTTATCACGATATGCAGCGACGTATGGTGAGGTATCACGGTATGTGACGACGTATGGTGAGGTATCACGGTATGTGACGACGTATGGTGAGGTATCACGATATGGTACGACGTATGGTGAGATATCATGGTATGTAACGACGTATGGTGAGGTATCATGGTATGTAATGACGTGTGGTGAAGTATCATGGTAAGCAACAATGTATGGTAAAATACTACAATATGTAATGAGGTATGATGAAGCATCATGATATATTACGATGTATGCCGAGGTACAACGATGGGTAAGGATATATGGTGAGTTATCAATATACATAACGATGAAGAATAAGGCATCACCATGAGTAATGATGTTTTGTGAGGTATCACGATAAACAATGTAAAACATAAAACGATGATATGTCACAATGTGTAATTATATTTGATAGCGTTTAACAATGAACAATGGTGCGATGAACTAGGTGGTAAAAAGATATGTAATGGCAAATCATGAGGCATCACAAATGTGAAACAGCGAATTATGAGGCATTACAATGTATAAGAGCGAATCATGAGGCATCATAATGTGTAACAGCGATTTATGAGGCATCACAATGTGTAACAGCGAATTATGAGGCATCACAATGTGTAACAGCGAATTATGTGGCATCACAATGTGTAACAGCGAATTATGAGCAAGATGTAAATATGAACGATGAAATATCGTAATATGGGATGGTTATCTCCTTTTTCATTAGCACATTCACAAAAGTCACTTTATCTTACGACATTTTACCCGTTGTTATACGATTCAAAAACACTGTTCTGGACTTGCTGAGCAAGAAGGGTATCTCGTGTGCATTCTGCTTTTTCCCTTTCTTTTTCAACCCAGTGTGGTGTGATGTATGTGACCTGTCCAAATTCATTTCCGTTTAGATACTACTTAGGTGGGGTCGGTTTACAAAAGTCCTGGTTGGTGATGTGGTATGGTGATCAGTTTTGTGTAGGCATCTCGTAATTAAACGGTAATAGAAATATTCTGTCTGGGGCTGCTGTAATTAACATTTAGTTCATTATCGTTGTTGGTTGTTTACTCTATATTCCAATTTATTAGTATTTGATTCTGCGAACAGCACACATTAAAGCATGCATGTTAGACAATCAAATTACATCTGATCACTAATTATGATCTTTATCAAACTTTGAGTGAATAAAAATCTATGATGTATTTTCGTTGAATAAGAAAACAAAAACAGCCACTTTCTGTTAACATTTACACACTGGCAACATATTATAATTCCGTGAATGAAAATTCAGGTTTGTGAAATACATCTTCTTGTTGTAACTAATGCTGAACTAAATCATTTCTTATTTGTTACAGAATTCGGGACGTCATGCCTTCCACAGAATGGACTGATGACATGGTTAGGAGTGCTGTTCTCTCACTTCTTCAAGAAATTAGTCAGTCGGCTTTGGCCAAGATATGTCCACTGTCACAGGTGAAGTTTCAATCATTTTCTAGTTTGGCAGTTATCACGGACAAAATAAAAGTTTATTTAGTTGTCAGTTTGTAAAATATTGGTTACTTTATGCTGACTATTTCACATGTGTCGTATCACTGGTATACTTTATGCTGACACATTCATTTGTGTAATATCGCTGGTATCTGTCAAAGGGCTAGCATATAAATAAGTTTTCTTTAAGACAATTTCCCTGTTTTTAAAACAGACATCTGTTGTATAAAAAGTAATTTAAAAAAATGATGAAGTCACCTTTTAAAAAGAGTTTAGTAATAACAGGTACCCGTTTAGACGAGTAAAGCGAGATAAAAATGTACATTATATTATATCATTAATGATTCAAATTGAAAAAAGTTAATATATTCATTCACAATTGTTATTCCTTAGGTTGACATATATAAATTGAGTTTTAAATTTTGTGTCTCGTTTAAATTCAATGATCACTGAATGATGAGTATACGTGTACCAGCAGATTTACTGACCTTATAATGCATACGTTCTTGGTGTGTACATTTTCAGACGTTCTTTCAATTCCAATTAACTATTCACTTTCCAATTCTTTTCCTACTGGTAGCGAAGGAAAGTCTTTTAAAAAAGTACACACTTCGAGTATTGATGATCTAAACATATGATAATAAGGGCGAATTTGTTGCAAATATACTAGTTTAGGATTTGGTTTATGGTTTCAAACTAGTCTGAGAACCGTTTGAAAACTAAACCTGGTTTGATGTAATGTAACAAATGAATGGTTTAAGCGAATAAAATCTATCATCTACCACTTTGAAGGACGGGTTTGGCTGTATAATGTACCAGTGTATAACCATATTATGTATGACAGATTTGGCTGTATAATGTACCAGTGTATAACATTATTATGTATGTCAAGTTTGGCTGTACAACGTACCAGTGTTTAGTGATTACCTTTATTAGGTATGGCTGCTTTGGCTGTACAGTCTACCAGTATTCAGCATTATGATGTATGGCAGGTTTGGTCGTACAGCGTACCAGTGTTTAGTGATTACCTTTATTAGGTATGGCTGCTTTGGCTGTACAGTCTACCAGTATTCAGCATTATGATGTATGGCAGGTTTGGCCGTACAACGTACCAGTGTTTAGTGATTACCTTTATTAGGTATGGCTGCTTTGGCTGTACAGTCTACCAGTATTCAGCATTATGATGTATGGCAGGTTTGGTCGTACAACGTACCAGTGTTTAGTGATTACCTTTATTAGGTATGGCTGCTTTGGCTGTACAGTCTACCAGTATTCAGCATTATGATGTATGGCAGATTTGGCCGTACAACGTACCAGTGTTTAGTGATTACCTTTATTAGGTATGGCTGCTTTGGCTGTACAGTCTACCAGTATTCAGCATTATGATGTATGGCAGGTTTGGCCGTGCAATGTACCAGTGTTTAGTGATTACCTTTATTAGGTATGGCTGCTTTGGCTGTACAGTCTACCAGTATTCAGCATTATGATGTATGGCAGGTTTGGCCGTACAATGTACCAGTGTTTAGTGATTACTTTTATTAGGTTTGGCTGCTTTGGCTGTACAATGTACCAGTGTTTAACATTATTTTGTATGCTGGGTTTGGCTTTACAATGTACCAGTGTACACCACCATTATGTATGACAGGTTTAGTTAATATATAATGTACCAGTGTTTTTCATTATTTTGTATGGCGGGTTTGGCTGTACAATATACTAGTGTACACCACCATTATATATGCTGGGTTTGGCTGTACAATGTATTAGTGTACACCATTATAATGTATGGCAGGTTTGGCTGTACAATGTACCAGTGTTTAACATTATTTTGAATGGCAGGTTTGGCTGTACACTGTACCAGTGTACACCATTATTATGTATGGTAGGTTTGGCTGTGCAATGTACCAATGGTGTTTAACATTATTTTGTATAGCGGGTTTGGCTGGCTGTACAATGTACCAGTGTACACCACCATTATGTATAGCAGGTTTAGCTGTACAATGTACCAGTGTTTACCATTTGTTTGTATGGCGGGTTTGTCTGTACAATGTACCAGTGTACAACACCATAATGTATGGCAGGTTTGGCTGTACAATGCGTCAGTGCATACTATTATTATGTATGGCAGGTTTGGCTGTACAGTGTATCATAAAGACTTTATTCACAGTAAATATCGCGAAAAATGGAAACAGAAGAATATTGGCGAATGAATCTGGAATGAGATATTCACAAAAATAAAGTCACTGCAAATGTGTAACAAAATTCTAAAGTCTTAAGTCTTTCACGACTTGACTAAAATATAATGCTCGATAGATCTATAAAAAAACCCCCAAAATGATGCACGAGACGTCCTCCAACGAAATATATGGACGACGTGTTTAAAAGACCTTTTTTTTATTCAAATGTAATAGGAGGGTTAACCCTTACATAAAATGTCGCACTGATTCATCATGACTGTGCTATCTAATCACCAAACTTTATTCTCAACTTTTGGTTACCTGGCTCAAAATGGAAATGAGAATAGTCTTAAAAGTATCAGTTGTTCTCAAATATGTAGGCGGATGGTTTACTTTGGCTAAAACCAACTAACCAAAGTTGTACGTATACAATAGACATTTATACAATACATTAAAGGAAATATAACATGCTTTGTATATATGCATAAAATACATGAATCTTCACGTTTTGTTACTCCACGAGGTTGACATTAGTGATAATATAACTTTTCCTTGTGTAGTGTGGTTATGACAGCGTCATATATATGTAAAATGTTGAAATACTTGTGTGGAATCTGTCTGTGTGTTTGGACCTTCGTAGCGGGTAAGTCAATCCAAACAGGAGACACTTACTTCTCCTCGGCGTCTGGTCACATCTCCTTTTCACCAGGGATCTATGAATGTCTTTGTTGAGTGTGTCAAATTTACATACACCAGTTATGTTTATACTTTATTTTATGAAAATGTTTCATATTGTATATAAAATGTACATACTATATTTTGTTCAAGTCTTCTATAAAATGTTGGTTAGTTGGTGAAAAGTATGAACACAGTAGATACGTTTTTAATGCATAGATAGTGCATTTAATACTAGTGTCAAGAGAAACAAAATCGCGAATTATAGACACTGTATTTGTTTTCATTGTAGCCCGCCATTTCTGACATATCTAATTGGAAATATGGCTCAACCATCAGCAGTGAAAAATGTCGAGAATTTGGACATTGGTACGCATTTTACACATCTCAGAAAGGTATGTGTTGTATACTCGGGTCATTAGAATGAGACAATACAATTAACAGTACATTAGGCCTTATTTGTTTTTAGTTTGAATCCAGATATAACTTCTTTGGTTTCCTGTGTTAAGCTTAGACAACACTCCAAAGTTCAAAGCCGGACTGAAACACTTATAATCCTAACCTTAACTGGAGTATCATTTTTATCAAATAAAAAGTAGAGCATGTGAAGTCACATTCCTGTACAATAACGAGACTGACTAAAACTAATTTACTACAAAAGAAAACAGAAGACAACTGACAAAGTTGTATGACACATATCACCAGGGACATACACACAAAACATGGTAATAGTAGAATATACAACGAAGAACGACATTACAAAAATATTCGATTGTGCTGCAGCTACGATACCGACTTAGGACGGTCAATTGAAGTAACAAACGTCACTCAATTGGTGTGGTTAACCGGTTTACGGGCGCCCACCTTCCCACTTACCGCAAAAGCAGCACAATCAAAGGACATACTAAAACGAAAAAAAGAAAATTAGAATTGCAGATAATACTGTAATGTGATGATATTGTACGGGAATAATAAGTGATACATTGGTAGGATTTGGAAACTGCAAGAGTATGCGTGTATTACAGCAGCAATTACACAACATTAGACTTATAAATCGTAACAACATATTACAATTATCCGGAATCGGCGGCTTGGATCGAATCCGAGTCGTCGCACTAGAAATACAATGTAATCCAGTGAATCATTGAGATCAGATGTTGACATCAACAGTTATGTAGAAATGCTTTACATCTTTCACAAATCTCCTCATCAACGCAACATTAATCTTAAAGTTTGGTATCGCTATATAATACATCTAATTATTAAGAGGAAAATAAGTAGATAATGAAATAGAGAATTAATTACAAGTGGAATGATGTATACCATATGCTTCTTGTTTTGTTTTTTTTTTCTTTGTTTCTGTCGCGGAAAAATGTGTTGGAATTCACGTTTCACGTTTCGAATCCTCTAAATTTTTCCTTGTTAATCTGAAATTTAAACAATAAAATAAAGATGAAAGGATCACCAGTCAAAGTAGATAGTAGTAAATAATGGAGTGAAAGAGCAGTATTCTTACACGTTAAAGTATTATTACAGATACATCGAGCATCAACATACCAGCAACACATTCTCGATTGACGTTTCACCCAACTCTGGAGATCCAGCAGATGCGGGATTGGTACGACACGTACCCGTCGCCATCAGACGTACAGTATCAACAATTCTGTGATGTCCTCAATACAGGACATGTGAGAAAGGAGCGACCCAAGGTCACCGTCAGAAAGCTGAAAAATTGGTGGAAAAATGAAAAACAACGTATCAAGCGTCAAAGCACTCAAGAGAGAAGAAATGCACCATATCCCAAACATCAAACGCGATCAACAAACAGACAGTTTTCCATCACGGATTTGATATGAGGATCAGACTTTCGATAACGAATCTAATACAAAAACCTGATTTTCTGTCACGGATTTGATGTGAAGTTTCGATCACGGATTTAATATAGAAATCAGATTTTTTATCACAAATTTAATATGAACATCTAAATTTCTATCGCAGATTTAATGTAAAGATAAGAATTTTTTATCCTAGATTTAATATTTAAAGATCAGATTTTCTTTAACAAATTTATTGTAAAAGTTCAGATTTAATATAAAGATCAGATTTTCTATCACAAATTTAATACAAAGATGCAATTTTCTATCACGGATTTAATGTAAAGATAAGAATTTTTTATCCTAGATTTAATATACAGCTCAGATGTTCTTTTACAAATGCATTGTAAAAGTTCAGATTTAATATAAAACCAGATTTTCTACCACAAATTTAGTGTAAAGATCATATTTTCTATCATGAATTTAAAATAAATATAAGATTTTTTTTAGCACGGATTTAATACAAATACCAGATTCTCTGTTACCGATTTAACGTAAAGGTAATTTTTTTCATCTCAGATGTAATATAAAGATAAGATTTTTTCATCACGGATTTAATTCAGATATCAGATTTTCTATTACGGATGTCATTTAAAGATAAGATATTCTATTATGGATTTATATAGAAATTTCATTCTCCCGCACGAATTTGAAATATTGATCTCATTTTCAATTGAACATATTTTGAAGTCCTGTTTTAAACATGCTGACAATTGATAGAATGTTCAATTAGAACTCCTAATGATCGACCTATCAGTTTCTCTGGAGTTTCATTTATTAATGTTTCATTGTTTCATTTATGAGGTTCGTTGGGCAAACATACATATATGATTAAAACGTGAGTTTATACATGTATTAGTGCAATTGACCGAACATTTTGCCATATAATCGCCATATTTAAGTGTTTCCTGTGCTAGAAATGTCAAGATCTTATATAAAAACCCACGCAATATAAAGGTTATCATTACATAAAGGTTATCAGTACAAAAAGGGGGTCATGCTGTAGTAAAGGTTGTCCTTATTTCAAAAACATTTTGTGATTATGAAAAGATTTGTCCGCCCTTCGCTTGATGCTTAAAATTTAAACATTACAAAGTTTGACTAATATTAAATAATGCAAGCAAGTCAAAATGAGAATGTTATTAAACACCAGCAACAAAAATGAAACAAACCTCCACAACGAAGAAAATCACAAAAAGGAGAGAAAATGAAGCGATGTCGACGACCTGTTCTTCAGTCGTTTTTTGATGTGACAAACATGTACATTTGTCATTTTTTTCATTTTTTTTTTTATTATTTTTTGCATATTATCTATATTGATTATTATTTTAGAGATAGTTCTTCGTGGAAAATCACTGTTTAATAAAATAACGATTGAATTTTAAGTGAAAATGACTTCTTAAAACAGGAATCATTTAATTTGTAAATAGACAGATCAAGGGTAAAATTGAATACCTCTACTCTTTATGTTTGTTTTAGTCTTTTGTGAAAATATGAAATGTCAATCAATATCCAGTCGGAATTCTTCGGGTTTTTACTGACACTTAAATGTGTTAAAAGAAAGGTAAAAGGAGATCCGAATGTGACATTGTCAGAAAGTTACATTCTATAGGCGTAGTCTACGTGAAGATGTCATATTGTTCCGGTATCTCGTGAAATAAGAATGAACAGTTTTTGCCGTCATATATCGTATATAAATGAATAATTATTATATGCATGTTATTGTAAACCGTATGTTATAACCTCTTGAGTCATGCATGCTTTCATACATTTATCATATATTATAAAAACAATCAACTCGTATATAACTGTTGTCAATTCCTCGTCTTTTATCTCATAGTATCTTTTATAGTATTCATATGTTGTTTTCTTAATAAATAATTGCATCTTAGTTACGGTTTTCGATATTTGTTGTTCAATAAAGAAATAACAAATAGCAGACCATGCATTTTTGTGCATTAACAACAGTTCCATTGGTTACGTCGCTCATCTGAACTGAAATAATCCCATAAAGAGAAATTTATATATGAAACTAAGTTATTCTAGTCAACAATATTACAGATTATATGTCTCTATCCATATTGAAGATATCTAATAATGCTAAATACATCTATTTCAATGCCACTGACACAATAATAGATAGCAACAGATATTCGTACTTCAACCCCACACACAGTTTTCGTATTTCAACCCCACACAGTTTTCGTATTTATTCATAGCGTAGTTCAAATAGTTGTAAGTTTGAGTTCCACTGGTGGATTTATGGTGTCCCGTCTTTCGGATGAGATAACCCCCACCCCCGAGTCCATGTGTCAAAGTAGAAGTTTAAACGTAAATCAATGTACTGCAAAGTACTACTGGTAGGTGATTATTGAGATATATGCATTATGCTGAAGGAAGGATTGGAGAAATGAATATAAAGTTTTTAATTACACGACATACACATTTGCGTGTAGTGATAACAAGACATTATGTTAACGTTATAAATATTTTGAAATCCACATTTGAATTCAATGAAGACGTATACATACATTATACATGTTTCATTATTTTCTCATTTAAGATAATAATCATGGTAAAACAAAAGATTAAAAAATAAGATTTTACTTAGAAATTGAAGATAAATCCCGAGGAGTATACCTCATAACAAATCACGAATCTGGATTATCTATGCGTTTGTGGAAATTCCCCATTTTCCTTATATCAAGGGCCGACTAGTGCCAGTCCACAATAAATAAAATCATATCCATTTTCCTATATCAAAAGCAATTTTAATATATTTACCGGTGTTTCTCAGTTCTCGTGTAAAGACAGAGGGGCGTTGATATATTTTTAAGAACTTTTCTCTCAGAGTCGAATAGGCGGGATATTTAAGCATAAAATGAAATTCATCTTCAATATCGCTTTCACATAAAGGACAAATTCTTCTTTCTAAAGGAACATTTTTACAACGACCAGTTTCTCATTAACAGAAAATGAAAGTATCTCATTAACAGAAATGTATAATTGCTTTACGTCACACCTACATTATTGCACTTATACAAGTATGGTGACGGCATCATTTTGCTTCAGGTACGGAAACTTAAATGGAATTTTATATGGAAAGCTATCCATGACCCTAATGATCTGTCATAATTTTGGCCCGATATATTTTTTAAGGGAGGACATTTGCTTATTACAATCATCTACTTCATTTGATAAAAGTTTATGTAAATGACTTGAGTATCTGTTACATCATTGGGAACATTGAATAATACAATCGATTACATAGTGTTACGGTTACACAGACTTCAGCAGTGGTACCACACGTAGCTACATACGGGAATATCATGGTAATCGGTTGGATGACTGAAGATGTCTACGTCATCAATTTCAAAGCTGTTAATTGTGATCTAGACCCTAGACACTGGTGTACATGTATCCAATGAAAAAAAGGAAGAGAAAATACATATAGTTGAAGCGTCTGACCCGGATTTTCGCTACGCCATCTTGAAGTGATACTAGTGACAATTGTCGTTAAGGAGATCCACATCTTTTCAATTCATATTTTTGTAAACACGTGCTCTTTGCCAGTTCTGTCATCAACTATTAGTACCTCCCAATCCATCAGACCCGGAGACATAACATACATGTATATGTCTCTGATTCCATCCAGAACCTCAAGATATTTGCAGAAACATAGACTAAATTTTGAAAGTACATGTAGTCTATGTCTCTGGTATTTATTATCTTATAAATCTGTCATACGTTGATACATCTTTCATCCCTGTTTAAGCCGGTGTGGCATTGTGGATAAGGCGCTCGACTCGTGAACGAGAGATCCCGGGTTCAACTCCCGCCCTAGGCACACCGGTGTTCTGTCTTTCGGATGAAACAGTAAAAACCGAGGTCCCGTGTCATGGTAGGCGTGGCACGTAAAAGATCCCTCACTGCTTCGGGTGGGTTAGTTGCAAAGGTCTAAATTTGTATGCAATGAATCACCATATACGTGAAATAACCTTGGAGTGACGTAAAACAATAATCAATCATCACTGTTTAAATAACTTAGTTTGAGTGACCAATTATTTTTTGTAAGGAAGAAGGTTCCTTCTCCTTTCTTTTTTGTTCAAGTTTAAATTTAAAACTGAAATTCATAACAGAGTATAAACACAAACACATTTACTAATTTTCAATAATATTCATTCAGTTAAACGTTAATAAACACATATATTGTTTTATCCACTACGATCATATGCGCATAGATGGAGGTTTGTATGAAAGATGTCATTGGAGACAAATTGCCGAAAAGTAAATCAGAGTAGATAAAGAAGTTACTATGACAAATTAAGATGCAGGACACTTCAAGAAGTTGATTTGTTTTACGTTGATAAAAATCCCTGTACATTTAGGCAAGGTATATAAAATTGACTGCTACTTCACTAATCAAATCTCACTTTTGTCAATGTACCCTACACATAAGTAACGTAAATTGAATTAACAGTCATTTTACAACTTTTATAACACTTCTTTTCTCACTTACGTCATCTACCTTAACAAGAGGCCCAAATGGACTGTATCGCTCACCAAAACATTTTCAGCATATGAGAAACCTAGTAATTATCAAAATATTCTCAAATGAATATATCTTTTCCAGAAGTTTTATTTCCGAATTGAACGATTTAAAACACTTTCATATATTAACATTTTCTCTCATAACCCCTAGGAAGATCCAGCCAATACTACAAGAATATTTGTTAGGAACATTGAGTACTTTTCATCAAAATTTTCTATTTGTTCTGAAGTTGGCAAGAGTTTAATTTGATAAAACATACACACATTTTCCCTTTTCCTGTTTTAATCTTCAAGAAATTTGAAAACGATATTTTTTTGTGAAACACTGTGTCCCTAGAGGTCTAGGTAAAGAGTATGTTACAATATCGTTTAAATATCTCCAGAAAAACTTGAGTCATTGTGAGACATGGTCAATATATGTCTTAATGAAGAGTATTTTAGCATTAAGTACCATCACTCTGCAATGACAAGACAGAATTTCATCAAAAACAAAAGGGGTCTTCTTTATGTCCTTACTTTGAATACATTATACTAAACACAATCAACAAGTTTCACTTCAATATCTAAAAGCACAACGAAAATCATTCCAGAAACCACATTTCAATTAAAAGGTAGTTAAATGGGATTAATTGAGAAACTAAAACCCCAAATAGGTTTATATTGCTTATCTGAGAACCTTAAACATGTTCAGCATATGAGAAACGTAGAAGGGATATGGTGTATCCGAATATTCTCAATTGAGAGTATCAATTAAATATTTATATCAGAATTGAAAAAAATATACAAAACATCATTCTGAATTAGTTTCATTCATTTAGAATTTCATTCTATATAGCACATCTAAAGTTTCTTTTAGAAACAAGAGGCCCAAGTAGGCCTTTATCGTTCACCTAGCACAACTTGCTCATTTGAAAACAAATGCTTTTTTTAAAGAATTGACCGATCTGGTAAAAAAACAGCAACATTTGTAGGGAACCTTGAGTACTTCATACCTAACAATTTTCATTATTGTTGTATATTAATAGTACATCTCCCTTTTAATCTTGAAATCCTAAAAATTATTTTTGTATTCCAATTCTTTCTAATAACGTTTATTACGAAAATATTAGTTCAAATACGAAAAATAAGTGCATTACAAGAAAAATCTAAGAAATTACATGAAAATAAATCAAAATGATAAAGTCCAAAAAAGGTAAGAAATTTGATTTCAGAATGGAACAAAAACACTTCTTAAGACACCTATCGAAATTACTCTGATATATTCAGTTTGATGATCTCTGCAGCCGTTCTGAAGAAGACATTTGTAAAAGGAGGGCACCATCTAAAGCCTGCATGGTCCCGCCCTCAATCCACCCCTCGAAGTATCTAAAGCCTGTATGGTCCCGCCCTCAATCCACCCCTTGAAGTATCTAAAGCCTGCATGGTCCCGCCCTCAATCCACCCCTTGAAGTATCTACTAGGAACCTTTAGTACTTTATCACTATCAAGTTTGACCAAAATTCCTCCAACAGTTGAAAAGTATGAAAAGTTTACGGATCATGGACGGACAGAGGGATACCAGTCGAGGAACTTTTGGCTCAGGAGAGCTAAAATGTGAAAAAAAATAAAAAAAAAAGTAAATTTTGACCTACACGTTTTAATAATCCTTTGAACAAATATTTCCTTATCAAAACTGACCAATAAATGCCTCATTGCTGCTTTATATATGAATATAGCTGGAAAATGACACACGAATGTGTGATAACAACCAAGTCAATAAATATTTAAGTGCTACAAAACACAAAAATCCAGAAATCTAGATATTGACATGACACTTCCAAATAGTCCTAGGACAGGATAATTTCAAATAATCCTAAAAATATTTTTTATTATCTGTTATGTTACCAATTACATTTATTATCAGTTGAAATACATAAAGTCAACCAACAATGAAATAATTGAAGAAAATGCTTTAAAAGAAGCAAAAGTAACCAAATCCAACAATTTTATTTCTGAATGGAACGGAAAACAACAACACTTCTTCAGAAAACCCTCTTAATCACTCTGATGTAGTCTGATGATCAATGTAACCCGTCTGAAAAAGATGTTTGACAAAGGAGTGTACCCTCTAGGGCTTATGTTACGATGACCTGGATTCACTCTTTAATAGTCTTATCTCAGGGGAGGTAAAAAATTAAGAAAACTAAATTCTGACATGAAACTATCAACAAACCTTTGAAATAAAATATTTTCTAAAAGTTTGTAAATAAATGCTGTATTGCTTTTCTATGTTGAATAAAACAAGAACAATGACAAAAAATATGTGGAAATGACTTTAAAAAACCCCAAACAAACCAAACTTTGATTTCAGAATGGAACCAAAACAAAAACCATGCTTGCCTTTTATTGACTGTAAGGGCCGAGAATCAGGAAAGTGTTCACCTATTGCCATGTGTTTGTTGATCCCGATTTCCCAGTCCAGCAATAGCACAAATACAATATTTTTACATGTATTAGCAAATCCCGGAAAAAAATTACACACATTTAAACAAGAAGCCTTGATAATCTACAATGCCGATCTTGGATCTTTAAGAATATGAATAAATTTGAGCTATAACAATTTTCTCAAGTGGTAGTATTCTTCAAAATTTCATTTTAGATGACACCAAGGTCGATGACCTTTTGACCTTGACAATGACCTTCACGCTAAAAAATAACTTTTTGGACTTTGGTGCCGCCGGGGCATTGGTGTTTTACAAACACAGCCTGTTTCAAATATATGTGCTTGGTTATACATACGATAAACCCACTCTCTAAATGAGGCATTAACGTAACAAAATACAAAATACGAATTCAAATTTATTAGTTCCTTACCGGTTCCTTGTATTTGTTCGTCGATCTGTAAATCTGTCTGCCTGCCTGTCCGTCTGTCTGCCTGCCTGCCTGCCTATGTCTGTTTGTCCGTAAGTCTGTCTGCCCGCCTCTGTATGTCTGTCCATCCGTCTACCTGCCTACTCTAAGTTTTTGCACTCAAGTATCAATCTAGTTGCAAGTCGCGGTCCTATATGAATGATATCATTCATATAGGGCCACGACTTTCGGCTGGTATCAATCTGATATTTGGTATACAAGTGAGTTACACGTCAAGGTCGTTCGAGTTTCATTTCAATTCATGACCTATTGTAGCGTCGTTATGGGTCTTTGGGGTTAATCAATCTTTAAATGATTTCGTTTGTCTGTTAAGGTACAAACTGCTTCCAATATATAAAAACATAAAGTGATCAAGTACGTATAAAGATCCCCTTATATATGGACACACAGAGATGCGTCCTTGTGAATAGTGTCTTTTTCTAACTTAAAATTTTTGTTACTAGTCATGTACTCGACACTTTAAATAACAAAAATGTAAAGTTAAAAAAAGACAATAGTCTTATTTTCTAAGGACCTTTTCAGTCATACCACCATTCCTTGAAGAGTTATAACGAATTTTTGTTTATCGAAAACTTGTTCTAATGGATAACTTAACAAATTTGCAAGGATGCAATTTCGTTGCTTCGAACTTGTCTTTGTGAAAAGAAGCCATTAGTGTCGATGTCTTTAAAAATGTTCACATTTTAAGAGAAAGTAGATACACAGACGGCTTCTTTGATAAATTTCCTTATATTGAGAATTCTTTCTAAGTCCCCTACCGGCTTCGCCGATCGCCGAAAGGGTTCATGGTTTACACTCCGTCTGTCTGTCCGTTTTCAAGACTTTTTTGGCCATTCTTCGATATACTCAAATGATTTTTTGGTATATGAATATATATTAATACATTACAGGTCAAGTTCAAGTTGCGTAAAAATTGATCAACTCTAGGAAGAGTATTAGGCCGTGAACTTAGAAATAAAAACAAGTAAAAAGTACTTTCATCTTTAAAAATATCTTACACGTAGGGAACTTTGTGTTGTTTGCAATACAAACAGAATGCTGGTTTTAAAGGAAAGTTATGTAAAACACGTGACATCATGAGGATAACATTTTGTTAGATTGATACCATAGAATATCCAGTAAGTGGTATTATATATGGTTTGCTATGGACCTTTCCAACAGGCAGTTACTCAATAGTTATCTGCCCTTTACCGGTAGATGTCGCGATGGTATCCCTAGTACGGTACTCAAAAAAGTTATCGAAATAGTAAAAAGAAGACCTTAATCCTACGAGTGTAGTAGTTAAAATAATACTTGTGTTTATTAACGTTTAATTGAATGATCTGATCGATGAATATAATTTAAAATTAATGAAGAGACATAGACTACTTTCATAACTTAGTCTATGTTTCTGAAAATATCAGCATCAACACCTGGCTCTTCCTCTTATCCCTCACAGATTTCTTGATTCGACTTTATGGTGTTTACATTTGCAAATTTAATCAAACTTTTAGTACTTACAATGAACATTCTACAAAACATTTCATACATATCATATATAGGTATATGACTTCGAATGACCATGACATTTCACAAATGAGCCTGTATTTTCCGTAACTTTTACCCAGATAGAATATGACTTTAAATTTCAGTATACAGATGAATTGTTGTATCTGGGGTCGAGAAACATCATCATCTACTAAACTATTCCAAATTCAGGCTATCCCGTTTGCAAAATCTGGGGTTGAAAGTTTCGGAAAATCCTTAAAAAATTGGTATATGATCTTGTAGGAAATGACCTGCAGTTCTATGAAAACTGAATACACCCCTACAGAAACGATACTTCGCACGCAACATCAAGTACCTTTCAACTCGTCAACAACAACTTAGATAAGGAACGAACATCAATTCACTATGCATTACATCCCTCATGTATGTAATGTTAATTAATTTGCCCCAATTAACATACACGTGTATCAATAATTGTCTTAGGAATGATCGGGTTAAACAGTGACATTTTCTGGAATGTCGCATTTCACTTTTGCCAAGGATACCTGAAGATATTACTGATCACAGGTGATGACCCAGTTTTATACCCGTCACATAATCCGACCATTTTCTGCTAGTACAAGCTACAACTCGGTGTGCAGAGACATGGAAGTCACAGTCATGGGAATAATCAGAGACTTGTGTCTCTGGATTAATTTAATTTTAAATGATCAGAACTAAACAGTCAATTATTCATAAAAAAAACGCGCGTTTTAAGCGATAAGATTGGATCCTTTTCCGTTTGCTTAAGGTTTTGTAAAGTAAAAAAGTAACATAAATGTCTCTGGCGTTACCTCAAAAGACAGCACCTTGCACGATCACCTCATGACCATGTCCGACTTCAAAATTAAAACTGATAAATCTGATCTACCAACCATATATTGGCTCCCAAAACTACACAAAAGTCCATATAAATCACGTTTCATATCTAATTCTAGCCACTGCTTTACTACGGTACTATCGAAGCATATTATGTCTGCTCTAACTGCTGTAAAAGATCATATTATCAAATATTGTGTTGTCGCATTTCATAATAGTAACATCAATTACTTTTGGTCGATTAAAAATTCTCATGAAGTTATAGACAAACTTCTTTCGCTAAATTTCAAAGCGACTCAAATTTCTACATTTGATTTTTCTACACTTTATACATCTCTGCCTCATGATTTGATTAAAAGCAAGTTGCTGTCTCTTATACAATGGTGTTTTCACAGAGAATCTAAAACGTACATATGTACTTCCAATAACTCCGGATTCTTTTCCAACAAACAATATACTTTATATAAATACTGGACTTGCAAGGAATTATGTAAAGCACTAGATTTTCTCATGAATAATATTTTTGTGCAATTTGATGGCAAGATAATTATATCAACAAATAGTTGGGATTCCTAAGGGTACTAACTGCGCGCCTCTGATAGCAGATTTATTTCTTTATTGTTATGAGAGGGATTTTATGGTTTCTATTCAAAAATCAAAACGTTTTGACCTCATTGACAAATTTAATAATACTTGCAGATATCTGGATGACATTTTGGTTATCGACAACCCTAAATTCGAACAATTTATATCAAAAATATATCCACCAGAACTCACATTGAATAAAGCTAATACTTGAGATAAATCTACACCTTTCTTAGATTTATACATCAAAATCATCAACCACCTAATATATACTAATATTTATGATAAACGTGGATTTTGGATTTCCTATTATAAATTTCCCTTACTTGGATGGCGATGTCCCTCGACTCCCATCATATGGTATCTATATATCTCAATTAGTTCGATTTGTCAGAGGCTGCACCGATGTTTTGGACTTTCATAAACGAAATTTACAAATTACTACTAAACTTTTAACTCAGGGTTACAGATATCACAAGCTAAGAAAAACATTCGGCAAATTCTTCAGAACTTCTATCTAAATTTGGAAATATTTCTTTTCAACAGTATGTATCCAATGGAATTTCCCATCCTAATTTTTACGGTGATCTCGTATATAAACTAAGGAAGATAAAAAGCTCCGATAACGTTATTTTATCATGTAATAAAATAGTCAAACGTCTTCTAAATAGACAATATGATATTGAGATCATCAAAAAGACTATAGGTCTTGTATTTGGCCCCTCTACAGCCTTATGCAGACTTTTACTTGAACGTTGCACGCTGACTAACAGGGCGGTGGGGACTATATGACGGGCCTTGACCAAACCTCTTTCAGAGGAGACATGGTCCTGAACCTCGTCCCCTCTGACTGTTAGTCGGGACTCCTACAGATCTAGGGTCTTAGCTCGCTTTCAGACTGGCAGAGCACGGTTTATCATGTTGATGTCGCATACATTTTTATACCATTCTGTGTTTTACAATACCTTACGTGTTTATATTTTTATGACCTCTCAATATGCGATACCTGTTGACCCTTGTTCTTTACATGGAGGATTATTTATAAATTTTCAAATGTTTGTCCTTTGATTGTTCTGCTGTTACGGTGAGTGGAAAGGTGGGCCCGTAAACCGGTTAACCACACCATTTGTTTGGCTTTTGTCAAATTAAATGACCGTCCTAAGTCGGTATCGTAATTGCACTACAATCAAATATTTTTGTAATGTGTTATATGTTCTAGTATATTATTTATATTCATGTATTGTATAGCTCCATGGTGACTTCTGCCACATAACTGAGCCGGTAACTCCTTTTTTTCTTAGGCAACCCATTCTCGAAGTCGGACATCCGGGTATTTGATAATGAGCATTCGGAACATTTGGGGTTAAGCATCGGACTTTATCATAGAGAGCAATGCGTACTCCGGGAGGAATTTTGGTAAAAAGGAATAACTAAAATATTTTGTCATTCAAATAAGTAAATATTGAATACATGTTTTACATATTTCCGATAGTATTTTATAAGAAACCCCATTTAGAATTGACACAGAAGAGCTTAAAGTTGTATTAACGCTAACGACAAGACCCCGCGTTTTACCTCAAATGTCATGACAAGACTTCTCGGGTATCTACGTAGACAAATACAGACAGTGTTTTTCAGCCTATTCTTTCAATAATGACACAGGATTTTTTTTCTGTCTGCCAAGAACAAAGCCATAAAGTCATATTCATTTGGTCACTTTATTTCTTCATTATTAACTTTGATATGGTGCCGAAAATGCATATATTTCACATAGTTTCCCTTAACGTAAATTTACAATGTCAGAATAAATACGTGTACACAGTGTTTTCATTCGGAAGTAGTTCACTAAACTGGCAATGCCTGTTCAGTTTCAGCTTGGAATTTCCTCCTGTGGTCAAGGAGCACCCCAAATGGGTAAAACAAAGATCTATTTCAGGTTTTAAGAACATATGTACAATGGCAAGAACAGAATAATAAGGGCTAAACACCAAGGGCCAAATATCACATAAGTGTCATGTTCTAATTTTTGAATTTACTTGGGGGTTGGTAAATGCAAAATTAGAACATGACAACTCCCCAAGTAAATTTAAAAATTAGAACATGACATAAGAGTAACTGAATTATTAATAAAAGTAAACATAAGGGCCAAAAGTAAAATGTATAAAAAGAGTGTGTTTTAAAAAAATAATTATATTGTTTTGGGTCAGCAGCACCCAAGTTGCATAAATAACGAGCAATAATACCGAGTTAAATGGGCTGATGGGGATGGGGCTAGGCCTCATTGCGCCTAGTCCACTGTCTTGGAACTATATTCACAAGTGCAGTTGGGGAAATTACATGTATAATTTGTAGGGGAATTTATAATATGTAGGGGATACGTGACATCTTATTCTAGACAGAAGGTAATTTCAGAATAGGCGCAATTTATCCATGAATCTTACAAATGCAGTTGGGAAATATACAACGTGCAGGGGACACTTATCTTCTAATTCTAGGTAGAGGGCAATTTCAGAGTGGGGGCAGTTTGTCCATGCATGGCTAGATAAAGGCGTTTATTTGGGCAGAGATCTTATTCAGTGTGTAAGCTATCCATAAATAAGTGGATAGATGAATGAATAAATAAATAAATAAATAAATAACTAGCTACTCAAGGTGGTTATATACTATCATATAGGGAAATTTGATTTAGTATGGGACTGCGTTACTTAAATTCAACATATATACAGTACTTAATTAAGGCCTTTGCACAATGTATATGTAGAGGTATGGTGTGTTTTAAACACAGTTTGACTTAATATGATACAACAATGCCATCAGGTCTAATTTATGGGTAAAAGGTACATTATTGTTACTGTGCAATGTGGAGGAAATTTCTACAAGCCGGTGTGGCCTAGTGGATAAGGTGCTTGGCTCGTGATCGAGAGGTCCCGGGTTCGTCGGCGTTTTGTCTTTCGGATGAGACAGTAGAAACCGAGGTCCTGTGTCACGGTAGCTACCTCACTGCTTCGGGTGGATCCGTTGCAAAGGTCTAAATTTGTATGCAATGCATCAGGCAGATGCCGTCACCATATACGTGAAACAATCGTGGAGTGACGTAAAACAATAATCAATCAATGGAATTTTTTACAGGTTAAGTATGGGGAAACAATGGGACAATGTTAGTCAAATGTACTGAAAATATATAATGTACAATTTGTATTATTAGCCATGGTTGGCAGTAGTACACTATGCACTGGTCTTTATACACTAAATATAAATGGGACAATTGTCTTCTAACACATACGAAGTATAGCACAAGGCACAGTGCTCATCGTGATTTAAACAGCATATAAAAAGAGAGGTGGATCACAATCCTGCCCGCCATTTCTATGGATCAGCAAATGTGATCTATCATATTTGGATGAAATGGTCTATTCGTAAATTAAAAGATAAAGCTTTAGTCTGCGGTATTGAGGATGCGTAGGTCAATCTGTCCTGTTTGTAAGACACCAACTTGTGAAATGACTGTAATGTTTGCTGTTCTATTAGGCAAAGTCTGCAATTGTCTGAGAGTTTGTCATTGGAATTTTTCTAGACTCTCGAGGTCCTGTTTCCTATAATTTAGTAGCTCAATGCCGTGTAAGATTCTAGGAATTGCAAAAGTCATCCACATATTGGTGGTTATTATTGGGGAAAGTCCATTTTTCCGTGCATAACGCTTCCAAGTAAAGCATATATTGTTTTGCAGTCCATGGCTAATCTATGGTCTATGTCTGGGTATTAGTAGGGTTCCTTTCTATTCCCAAGTCTGATCTTCGCGCAGCGATAGCAAGCATGAAGACATGAGCTGACCTTCGTCGAAAGGAAAAGAGCCCTCCCCCCCCCCCCCCAAAATATCTAGATCACTTGGATACTATTAGTTTTATTATCCACACAGTGGTTCTGAAAAAGATTTTTTCAAAGAGGGGTACCCTCTGCGACTTATTTTTAGCCATGGTAGCGTTACCTGCCGACAGATTTGTACGAAATCAACAAACTTAGTATAAAATCTATGGTACTTCATGTATACCAAGTTTTATCAAAATCCTTTATGTGGTTCTGAAGAGTTCGAAAATGTGAATACAGTGTACTTTACAGACGCCTTACAGCAGAGTATGACAATAGCCGACTTTGAGCCTTTGACTCAGGTGAGCTTAAAAACAAGACACTGCCTGAAAATCCAAAGACAAGATCAGGTACTCGGAATGAAGGTTACATCAGGTACTCGGGATGAAGGTAAGATCAGGTACTCTGGATCAGGTACTCGGGATGAAAGTAAGATCAGGGTCCGGCGCCATAAACTGAGAATATACTTAAGTCATAATTTCATATTCTACTGTTCATCAATGAATTAATAACTGTGACTTGGATTTTATTTAGTTTTATTCTATTGATAAATAGAATTAAACCATTCTACATTAGAATTTATTTGAACGTTTGATAATGGAATAAATTAAAATGAAATAATTGACTTAAGTATATTCTCAGTTTATGGAGCTGGACCCAGGTACTCGGGATGAAGGCAAGATCAGATACTCGGGATGAGCGGAGACAGTTTAATTTTGTAAGGAAAAATTGAAACAGAAAATAATTCTATTAATGAAGTACATGTATTCAGAGTCATACCAGTATTTATTGTGGAATTTTCACTGTAATAACAATTCTTGCACTCCACAGGCTGTATCATGTTATTTCTTCCCGGGGTTATCCCTTTGTCTAGGGCATTTACTGATGAAAAACAAGAAGAAATCTATCGATGATTCAAGTCCATATAAAACTCGGAAAACGAAAATTCATAATATACTGATCCGCTAAAAGCGATGGCAACGGAAAGTCATTGTCTTCTGTTGACTAACTGACCTTTTATAAGCATGCTCTGTCCTATTACTAAATACATTCACTTGAACTCTGCCATTTAGAGAATCTCATCATAATTGTTTTAGACTCAAGTCTTTAAGCTTTGTTGGTGTCAATCCTGATGATTTTATGAAGTCAATAATCATTATGTGAATAAAGAAGTGATTCTCTCCCTTAATCAAGATCATACATACACATATTTAATGAGAGGGAATGCTTGGTTAGCTTAAAAATACTGAGAATATGCCAAAAAAGCACAAATATAAAATAAATCTATTCCGACATTAATTTTAACTTAAATGAATACATAAGGCATACATAGTCACATACATTTATTATTATCAATACATATTAATTTCCATCATCACCACCTGAGAAGAAATTTTTAAAAAAGGAAGTTCTTGATGCTAAAGATTTCTTACTGACTTTATCCTTTTGTTGTGACTTCCCTTTTTTCTTTGTTTTACTAACAACTGCACTATCCAGACTATGTTTCTTTTTACTAAGAATTTCATCCTCTGTCTCTTTTTGAAAATACTCATAGTTTTTCTCATCAGAAGTTTCTCTTTCACTATCAAATAATTTTTCAGAGGTTTTCTTTTGTCCTTTCTGTTTCAGTTTTCTATTTTTTTCAACATTTTGAATATGGAAGATGGCTTCTCTTTTCACTTGTGAGATTTCTGTTCGTAATCTTTGTTTATGCACTGCTTTTTCGTATGCAAGTCTTTCATTCAAGTGTGCCCATTTGAATCTGAAAATATAAAGTCAGTAGTGTTGATCCTTGCGTTTTTTACACAAACTTATACTGAAAGTACAGTACAAGGAACTGCCATAAGCAGATCAATGCATATTTGAAGAATCAGACATTCCTTAAATATCAGAATGGAGATCTGATAAAATCTAAAAGTAGGTCAAGGTCAAAATATTTTGTTTCTTATCTAAAGAACTGCACATAATACTCCCAAGAGAGTGCTGCAGTGTAGGTAGATAAATAGATAGAAATTTTCAACATTTACTTACTGATCAAGAAAGTATATTGGTATACCAGACACAAATTTTCAAGGGTAAGGTGTCATTGTTTCATGGAATATTTCACTTACATGGTGAGGGTCAGTATTAAGTACACTGATTTATGCACTGGTACACCATTTTGCTTCCTCTGATGGAGTACTGAATCCAGATTTTATATGGGACAAACATGGCTTTTCATAGTGATGCTTTAGCCTACCTGATCTTTAAGTCTGAGTTCCCTGTCCCATGATAGAAAACAGATGATAGTTTACAGGTGAAGAAACTGTGGATGAACTGTGGATGATGGACAAAGACACACACTGACAAGCGATAAGACTCAGGACAGTAAAGATCATCCCTAATCAAACATATCAACCAAACTATCTACGAGGGGTGTTCCGAAATTATTGTTACTTGCGCAATACCTCGTGGAAATAGTGCTAAATGAGCTTAAAACTACCTAATGGTGATAGCATGATATCTGAAGCGTGGTATAGGTAAATTTCTTGCTCACAATTACACTGACCTTGGTGCTGTGTACATTGTTTTGTAGCGTACTCGTTACACTCTATATAAATATGGTTTGCAAGAGAGCTGAAAACGTAATTGAAATTAGGGCCTATATCAAAGGTAGGTCTCTACTTGGCTTAAAGGTGGTCGATATTCATCGTGAGGTGTGTGATATTTATGGGAAGGGTCAAATGTCATATATGACTATTTGTAGGTGGGTTGCTCGATTTAAGTTGGGACACCAGCAGCTGAAAGATGCTGCTCACACAGGTCGCCCTGCAACAACAACAACAAAGCATAACATTGAATGAATTCGGCAAATCCTTGAAAAAGATGCAAGGTACACTGTCAGGCAGTTAGCTAAAATGACAGACTTGTCTTTAGCACGTATTCACTGTATTTTAAAGAAACATCTTAAGCTGGGCAAGATCAATGCCAGGTGGATACCCCATTTACTAACTGACGACCAAAAGAGGTCCCGGGTTGACAAGGCCAAATCCTTATTGAAGAAATACCCAAAATACAGCAAAAAGGCTTTTGATAATTTGGTCACAGGTGATGAAACATGGGTGTATTTTTTCGAGCCCAAAAGAAAATGCTCTAATCGAATCTGGGCAAACAAAAACGCCAGGCGCCCTAGCATTGCTAAAAGAATACGCACGGAAGGTTTTGTATGTCATATTCTTTGATAACAAGGGTCCAATCATGCAAATCCCTGTTCCGAAAGGCAAAACTGTCACAGCAAAGTATTATAGAGACGTTGTACTTCGAAAACTGAAGAAAGTCTACAAACGCCGCCGCCCACATACAGGTTTGAAGTACCTCAGGCTCTTGCATGACAATGCGCCAGCACACAAGGCGCGTATTGTAACGGAGTTTTTGAAGTCAGAAAAGGTCACTGTCCTCCCCCACCCTGCATTTTCACCAGACTTGGCCCCCTGTGACTTTTTCTTGTTCCCCAAACTAAAATTTCACCTATCTGGAAAAAATTATAAATCAAGAAATGCCCTTGGCTCTGCCATTCACCAGTATCTTATGAGTATACCAATTCAAGAGTACGAAAACTGTTTCCAAAAGTGGATTGATCGGTTGAAACGATGCATAAATGCAGAGGGGGAGTACTTCGAGGGACAGGGCAAAGTAAAATGATCACAATTACTTCTATCAAAAAGAAATCGCCAAAGTAACAATAATTTCGGAACATCCCTCGTATGTTTTACAATGTATCAAATGATCCATTTTAAATTAAATTTCATTCATAAAATCAGTATGTTCTTTATTCATATAACTAACTCAGGAGTTTTTTCTGAAACAATGCTCAAATAATGGTATTTTATTGAAGATACTGAACATGAGTTACACCTATATTTGGCACGATGATTAGTGCATCAAATTAGGCATAAAAAGTTACTACATGTAGTTCAATTCTTACCAGTCATTCAAATGATTGTAACTGGTAAATCCATTTGTGGGGAAAAAAAAAGTGCAAGTTAGCACTATTATAATAATGTTATTATGTCCTGCAGCTTAAGGCTATTATACTAGTGTTAAATGTCCTGCAGCTCTGCACTACTATACATGTAATAGTGTATGATGTCTTGCAATTCAGCATGATTATTCAACACTGTGTTGAAATTCGAGCAGCTTAGCACTATTGTACTAGTATTAATCCTTGCAAAAAACACTAGACTAGTGTGCACAAGAACATGTGTTTGGTAAGCGTCGCTATGGAGTTCAAAGGCAACTCCATAAAAACACATTGTTACTATTTTTCAATCCTTTGTAATTAACAAGCTTAGCTACTTAATCACACTTACCTGTGTAAATATTTGATATTCCACATCTCATCATACCAGCGACTTCTCTTTTTACCACCTATTGTTGTGTTGTTCAGCTTCAAAGCTACCACTTTAGCTTTTCTTTTATCATTAAATTCCACCCATCCTTCGGTGAATGATCGCCCTTTCTTGGTGTTTGGTCCCTTTTCTTCAAAACAAGAAAACGTAAATTGTTTGAATGTTTAGAAAACAGAATGCATATACAAGGATGATTTACATGTACAACTTTCAAACTTTTGGCAGGAATTCTGTAAGTGTGTATGTAAGGAAAGAGTGAACAGCCTCCTCCACCTCCCCACATACAACACACAATTTTGCAAACTTACAGACTACATAAAAATGAAAGGACTTGAAAGTCCTCCAGGTTGGAATTGCATGGTCAAGCACATCAAAGGTAATAAAGTCGTGATCCACCAAGAGATCACACACCAAGCGTGTAATGTTTAGGATCAGTATTGACAAAATCACGGTCTGCGCACAGGTGCTCGTTTTCATATAAACAACGGCTCCGCCCTGTACACCCCTGTACATCTCCGTCTTATTAATTATAATACAACGGATACTAGTACGGACTAGTAGTGTACTTCTTAAATTATGGCACAGCTACACAATAATGTCAATCGTACTTTTTTGGGACTTTCCGTCGAGTATTCGAAACTTTTAGACTGCATGTCCTCCATGAATATACCGGTAACTCGTCTAAATTGATGGAATAACGGCACATCTATTTTCTCATCTGATCAAACTTATCTTGTATTGACTCGTACAATATGAATTATAAGTACTAAAAGTAAATCTAATCACGCTTTTTCTAAATATCGACGCACTATTTATACACGAGGAGGTATTTTCTGCGTTCCACGCGTTCACCACAGCATATTGTAACGACTAAGGTCTGGAATTGCTATGCAATTCCGACCAAAAACTCCAATATGCCCCCGATCTTTCGATCTTGGAGCATACAAAAATGAATTTTTACTGCAAGTTTACTGATGAGGTCAAGTCACATTAATTATTAAATCTTATCAGACTAAGCAAAAACAAGGTAGAGAGGAGGAAAAGTCTTTCTTGTTTTACTTAATGGATAGAATAATTCATTTCTAGAATTCACTTATGTCACAGACCTAGAGATTGAAAGATGCATCATTTTCTGAATTTTGTACTTAAAGTTCGACAGCTTGACTAGAAAGTAGCAGGAAACATTTGTTGTTTGCTTCTCCCTTTTCCTTCTAGACAGACAGAGGATAAACAAAATTATCCCTATACTTCATAAGTTACAGAAAATAAAACTGAACATTCAATTCTGCACTCCATTACATCATTGAAGAAACAATGCGTAACACCTGTTCAGAAACAACATGTAACACCTGTTCAGAAACAACATGAAAAACCTGTTCAGAAGTGAATGGTGCTCCAGAAGCAATGGATAAATACTGGAACACATATGAAGTTTTGGAGTGAAATCTTGAAGATTGGTACACTGTAAGACGAGCTTAAGGACAGAAATCTAGAAGAGGAATGTCATCTAACATACCTGGCAGATCATGCTACCTGGGAAGTCATGTTACCTGGTAAGTCATGTTACCTGGCAAGTCATGCTACCTGGGAAGTCATGTTACCTGGTAAGTCATGTTACCTTGCAAGTCATGTTACCTGGCAAGTCATTACCTGGTAAGTCATGTTACCTTGCAAGTCATGTTACCTGGCAAGTCATGTTACCTGGCAAGTCATGTAATGTGCAAGTTTCAGAAATTATAAGATGCACTGAAAATTTCCCAAACCATTTTCTCAATGACTTGTATCAGACACACAACATATCAACATCTTATCTAATACAATATGTATCCACTTTGGGTCAAACGAAATCCTGAAAAAAATATAAAAAAAGAATGTTCTGTTATTCGTCCGAAAGCCTTTAGAAGATGAGGACATAATCACTGCTGTTTGTATACGGTAATTGGTGTCTCATGACTGAAGAAAACTGCATCATGAGCTTGTTTTATACATTTTCATTTGCTTCACTATGTATAGAGTTTGCCCATGTGATGTCACACTACTAGCATTAGTGGCCATGTTGGAGTACAACTCTCGGACTTTTTCCATCTCTACCATGTAAACTTCATTAAATTTCTGAGAAATTAACTATTTATCAGGGTAGATTTCGTGACTTAAGTCCTAATTAATCAGTAGATATAATCAATCAGTTGAAAATTTTCTGTAAAAAATTTAGATATACAGTGTGATTATTTCATAAAATTAAGTTAAATCCAGCAGTTTTATATGAACATTGATGGATAAAGTCCGAGAGTTGTACTCCAATAAGGGAGATAACTCTAGCTAATCTGAGGAAAACAGGGCTGTATGGGAACAATCTATTCTACAAAATAAATTATAAAACAAGACACGAGTACGTTTTGACCAACACTATGGGTACGTTTTGATGGGTTGGGTACGTTTTGACCAAAACTGGGTACTTTTTGGTTGGGTATGTTTTGGCATGGGTACGTTTTGACCTGCGCCCACCTCATCCACTGCCACTGGAACTGAGCCACACCAGCTTCCAAGGCTGAAAGATCAAAATGTCGAAATGAAAGTGTGCCAAAGGGTATAAAGTCGAAAGTACTGGTAATCTTAAGAAACAGGACAATCCTTATTTGATTGTAATCAAAGTCCTACACGAAATGAGCGTCTTCCAACGACTGCGCTAAAACTTCATGTAGATCTAATCAGTGCTATTTTCAGGTTCATTCGAGCTAACCTACCATCTGGTTGGAGGAAAATCCGTCCTATTTCGTCATATTCACTAAAAATATCTCTGATTTTCTTGACATTCATCAATGGTGGAATTCTGCTCAAATATATCACTCCAGGCGAGACTTCTTTCCTTCGTTTCTTTTCCATGTTGTTAAACGTAAACCGTTCCGGTTTTCTCTTTTGTGGTATAATCGAAAATAACTAAAAGTCAAAAGGAAACGGTACGTCTTTTCGCGAATCACTCATACTGAGGGCATTACGCTAATCTCCGATTTCCCCTCTGTTATCGGCTCGAAGCTGTTTTAGCACTTTTAACAAGAGTAATGTAAAACTGGGAAAATTCCATTTAATAAAAACATCATTTTACCTTTCGATAGAAAGGCTTTTACATCTGGTACACCATACAAGTCACTTAATTAATTATACCATTAAATGGGATTTCCCCAATTTCACAAGAACCTTGTAAATACAAATTTGAGCCGACAACAGACAATCTCCACTGTATGAGAGATTGTCATTTTGCAGGAACAGTGATTTGGTTTATGAGATATTTTATAAAAAAATCTTTCTTCTTCTTCCAATATCAAGGAAGTGTACCCAAACGTTGAGCGTTATACTTCATGACATTGATAGTATTATGATATAAGACTTAGAAATATATGTTGTATAAATTATGGATTTGTCATTGAATGGAGCGCAGATCTAATTTTCTAAGTCGCCAAAGGTTGCTTGGAAAATGATCTTGACGCATAGATCTGACATCTAAATTATCTAAATAATTATGTTACTGACAATCAAGTGGTGATACAGCCAAATGACGCATGCCAAATATGAATGCTGGACGATATTTATACTTCAGAAGAGACGGCCCAAGTTTGTTTTTATGACTGACGGACGGACGTACATGCTCTAGTATACTTGTCATCATTTTGACTTATGGCTTACAGTTTACAAAATTCCAAGTGTACTGGTGATGGGCCACCCCGCACCAGGATGCAGATAGAATACTGCTATATACATATTAGATGTATATCAAAGTGGTGAATAGAGCAGAATTAAAAAAAAATGAAGATGTATCTTTTCAAATTTGTATTATTGTACAACAATATCTCATTTATGAAAAAAAAATCTTGCTCTGGCTCTACTTAAAAATTCCCACGTCCCAAGGTTGAGGGAAAAAGTAATCTGACCGGGATGAAAAACTTTACTTACTTTTCAGTTTGTGCGAATTATAGACTTCGAAAATTGTTGAAAAAGTCGTATCTTATATGACTTCAAAATTTGGAACTCCTCCTGTAGATCATCCATACAAAACTTTAGATCAGCCATACAAAACTTTAGATCATCCATAGAAATTGTAAATCAAAAGATATGTGATGGTATTGATCGGTAGGAATGGGGTATATTCATAGTCCCGAAATCAGCGTCCTAAACTCCGCCCACTTAGATATTGTTACTATGCACCACAAGCTTTCAACATCATTTCCAATACGGTGTTGCCTTCATGTGCATATTCTGATTCTCTTGCAAATATTTTGCATAAAACATCGTTCAAACTTCTTGTAACTGCGTCGTCTTTGTTTGAAAAAAAAGTTCTACAGAAAGAATTGAAAGTGTTCGGTGTTTGAAATAAATTAGTACCTATTCAGCCATACGTCTCATGTACCAAATATTGCTTAGTGGCTGATTTGTCAAGTGATATTAAAATTACCTTGGTGTAAATTGAATCATAGAGACTATGTGGCTATTTCGATATGAGAATGCTATGTAATTACATTACCAATTGTTATTAATGTTAATGCCTCACCGTGGATCCAACCAATTGTTATCAATGATCCTGCCTCACCGTGGATCCAACCAATTGTTATCAATGATCCTGCCTCACCGTGGATCCAACCAATTGTTATCAATGATCCTGCCTCATCGTGGATCCAACCAATTGTTATCAATGGTCCTGCCTCACCGTGGATCCAACCAATTGTTATCAATGATCTTGCCTCACCATGGGTCCAACCAATTTCATCAATGGTCCTGCCTCACCATGGATCCAACCAATTGTTATCAATCAACGGTCCTGCCTCACCATGAAACCAACCAATTGTTATCAATGATCCATGGGTCCAACAAATTGTTCTCCTCTGAACAAAGTTTTCGACAAGACCCGCCATATAGTCCCCACCGCCCTGCTACTCATTCAGCGTGCAACTTCAAGTAAAAGTCTATATAAGGCTGCAGAAGGGCCCAATGTGGATAACAAAGGCGTTTCTATATTTTGGAACCGGACGAGATAAAACTGTCGGAACCTTTGACCCTTCGAAGTTTGTACACAAAATCACCGTAGAAAATTTGGATTGGAAATTCATGTAAACCTGAGTTAAAAGTTTGAACCTTATTTGTACCTTTTTTGTATGAAAGTCCAAAAACCTTAGTACAGGCTCTAGAAAATCAATCCAACTGAATTATATAAATACCATATGATGACAGTTTAGGAACATCACCATCCAAATAAGAGAAATTTCCAGTAGGAAAATCCAAAATCATCGCGTTTATCGTGAATATTTGTATGAATTTTATCGTCGGCAAATAAACGAGCTGTTGAGTTGACTCTTGCTATTCTTTGATGCAGACAAGGAAGAGTATAGGTCTTAATATTGCTCATTGGGGCATGCCTTATGTGACAGAGTCACATGCCTTACATATTTTATTTCACAGGGAATCCAGGATACAGGCCTGTAATTCGTGCCTTGTTAAATAGACGGAGACAATTTCGTCACCGTTTAGAAATTTTTGAGCTCAACCTTCTAAGATGTTATGAAGATACACGAACATTTTCCAGGGGATCTTCAGTTTAATTTGTGTGCAGCGGCGGATTTAGAAGGGGGTGGCGGGGTGACCGGGCCCCCTTTTCGCCACATATTTACAAGTAAAAATCCAGATTTGGCACCAAAAATGGCTAAGTAGTTTGGCTAAGACACATGTCCCCTCTTTTCGGAAATCCTGGATCCGCCATTGATGTGTGTGATCGACATCATATAATTTCAAAGTTTGTTTAAAATATCTAACATTAATGCGAGCGGGAACTGCGTCGTCCGTACGTCAACACTGTCTACGATGCGAGAACACAAAAGGTTGTCAAACTACATGTTCGAAATTTCATTTACAACTGCAGAATCATGAAAGGAACATACATGTATATTTCAGAGTCAGAGGTCAAACCAGGCCATAACTGTCAGTTTTCTATTTTTCTTTTCTGTTTTCTTTTTTTTTATTTCACTGAATGTTTGTTGGGAATGGGAGCATTTTTGTCTTTCAATATGTAAATTACTAGTAAATATTTATGTTATGGAAGTAGAAATGTAGAGTAAGTATATTGTATTTGTAACTACTAGAGGCTATTTTTAGGTTTTGCTCTATAATAATCTTGTACAATCATTAATCTTTTTTAATGAAGTCGTTTTGCAATAAATAGTTTGCAATATTTCGATATACTGCGGCACTTGATCTTGAACGATATGTTTATATGAACTATCATATAAGATAAGATAAGATATATTTTGTTAGAATGTCACACTTTATGTCAACAAATCTAAAAACATAAAATTAAATGTACATATTTTGAAATAAAGTCCAGCCAATTAGACTTATGAGACACTTAAGAATTATTTGAAAATAAATATTTATCTATATGTTTGTTAAAATCAACCAATGTGTATATTATATAAATAAGCTGTGCGGATTTAGATTTACGAAAGCTATCAACTTAATGAAATATTTACTCATCACACCGCATTTTAGCAATACTTGTATCGATATTGAGCAATAGCTTGTGGTCATTGAAGACACACATTAATATTTGCACTCGGGGGTATCACTTAATCAAGTGCTAATCAGCATATTTAGCGAGGTATTTGAGTGAGATCACTTCGCATGTACATAAATTACATATAAGTGGTCATAGCATAGCTTCAGCGATATTTTTCGAGTATTATTATTGATTTTCGGACAAACGAGATAAAAAGATGTGAGTCCAGTACAACAATACTGAAAGTTTATACGATATCAAGTAAGTTTTCTTATATATTGTCATGGCCATTGATAAAAAAATGTCCAATTCTTATCGAATAATTACCTACATGTATTTTGTTTATTTCAAATTCATTCTGTTATCGTACAAGATTGTGTAGTGATGACCCTTGTGTACGAAAAAGTATGTAGTGTGAAATATTTCCCCTGATCAAACTAGTGGAAAACATAACTAGGTTGGCCGTAAAGGACTCAGAATTCCTGATGGAAAATGGTTGACATGACACTGTAAATAAAAGGTAATTGGATTAAAACAGATCGTATATCTGCTGTGCAAGATTGTTATCAAAAGTGGTAAAACAACGACTTCTGTGTTTTTAATGAAATATTTGAAAAACAAAAGAAAGAATGGGAAAGGGAAGGGGGGGGGGAGGAGGGTGGTGGTAAGGAGACAGAATCTCGGACCTGAAAGCCATATGACCTTACTCGGATGATTGTCTAGGCAAAGATCAAGACATTTTGTGGAGAGGAGGTTCACCCTGGTCTGGACAATCGAGAGGGGGTCTTACCTTTGGGTTGGAAAGGTTTATTAAAAGATCATTACAGCAAAATTCAAGATAGATGGGATCCCTGCATTCCGCTTTATGTAGATTTATCTTGTGGATACACACTATGACGAATACACAAACTAAATGTATCAATAGCACCAGGAAATGTCTTGCAGATTCTGTATTAATTCGTCGTTCTAGCGAGAAAACTTCAAATTTTTAAAAACTTTTTCGAGTAAAAACCATTAGTTTGTGATTTCTTAAAGTATTAACTAATTGAATGTTAATATGTTTCTAATGTTACATTCCTAAACACATTTACGTCTTTTCAAAACTTTGAATGCAAATCAGCCAATTGTCATGAATGCGTACATTAGTTTTTGTCCTAGAAGTTTGCATTGTATTTGTTATTTCCACACTATTATATCTATATGTCTTACTACCCCAAAGACAAAGGTTTATTAGTATATCATAGCAATTGCCATTTTATCCCCAAATCATACTTTTCCGAGAATGCTCGCGCGTCAAGTAACGAGGATACCCTACAATACTTATAATGAGACTTTCACAAACGCTTAGATGATCCAGATTCGTGATTTGCTATGAGGTATACTCCTCGGGATTTATCTTCAATTTCTATGTAAACTCTTATTTTTTAATCTTTTGTTTTACCATGATTAATACCTTAAATGAGAAAATAATAAAATATATATAATCTATGTATACCTCTTCATTGAATTCAAATGTGCATTTCAAAATATTTATAATAGTATTTGTATAAAATTACTGAAAAATTGCTTTATAGCCTAGGATAAAACCAAAGTCATACCCCCTCATGCATTCGGAATCTCTCCCGCCTTTACGCATAAAAGAATGCTGCAATATGACCATAGTCTACACTTTCCTCCCTTGTACCACGCACATAGTCCCGAAAAAAATATTAATGTTTGCATCTTTTGGATTTATTTACCAGTGTTGTCATGGTATTTATAATGATTTAAACATGCACTCTGGTGGAAAAGAGTTTGAAAAAATTATCAAAATGATATTAAAGCTTTTTGGTGCATTCCTGAGTGTGTCATGAGGCTGAAATGTTGTCGCATGAATACACTACTGCAAGACTTGATAGTGAGGTCATAGGGGTCAAGATGTGTATTGATAGATATTCTGAGTTTGGCGTATGCAATTTTTTTCTGCGGATCATGAAATGACAACTCTTATGTAATAGAACAACATACGTAAATTTCAGAAAAAAATAAGCGGTGGGATTTTTGCAATGATTTTTTAATTTACAAAGGAAACAACAGGAAAAAAAACTGTAGTCTATGGTCATATGTAAAACTCAAAACGGATACGTACAGTGAAATAGTCCCATTAAAACAAACAACGGGTTCATGTTGCCGGAAACACGATAGTACATGTAGGGAGGGTCGGATGCTGTATGTTAAGAGTCGGCGAGACATGACAATGCGACAATACGAATTTTAACTTCTTAATGGAAAGAAAGGGACCAAAATCTATATAGTTCTTAATCACTGTGTTTTCCCAGAGACATATATACACATGTCTCTGGTTTTCCTGAACAGAATTGCGAACTCTTGAAGAACTCATTACACACAAAATCACCTAGTAATAATATAGACATGAAGAGTATGTTCATTATAATGAGATTCTTGTGCGTACACATCTTTATAGGGGTCGTTAAACTGAAAGTTGCAGATATCAAACTCATAAAATACACTTTTTATATCGGATTTAACTGCAGAAGTTAACATGAAGTTAGTTTGTTTCTTGTTTCCATCACATCAAGAGTATTTCACGTGTATGATAACGACACGTGCATGATGACGGCAATTGTATGATGACGGTAGATGCAGGATACATTGTGCAGTAACTGCGGCATATCAGTTATATAAGGCTAAGGCAGAGGCATCTTCACGAGTCAAGGGGATGCGCTACGTAAACTTTTCTCTAGAGCAGAGACGGATAATCTTATATGAAAATGTCTACCGTAACATTAGTCTCCAAATCGTCCAGATTTTCGACTGTCTCCGTATACCTCGCTCGTGAGCTTTACGGAGACAGCTGAGTGTCTGGACGATTTCGAGACTAGATAATCTTACATGAAAATGTCTACTGTAACATTGGTCTCCAAATCGTCCAGATCTTCGACTGCTCCGTATAGCTCGCTCGTGAGCTTTACGGAGACAGCTGAGTGTCTGGACGATTTCGAGATTACCGTAACATGGGACCTAGGATTTACTTTCTTATCCGAAACTCGGGACACCCACAAATCCTTGTGGGACTCTTACTTTTGAATCTCTCGGTCCAAGTCAAGTCCCTACTGAGTGGGCTGGCCAAACCCCACTGTGTCAAGCGCTTGCTGTGTAAGCGGGCCAAGCCACTACTGTGCCAAGCGTGTGCTGTGTGAGCGGGCCAAGTCCCTACTGTGTTAAGCGCCTGCTATGTAAGCGGGCCAAGCCACTACTGTGCCAAGCGTGTGCTGTGTGAGCGGGTCAAGTCCCTACTGTGTTAAGCGCCTGCTATGTAAGCGGGCCAAGCTACTACTGTGTTGAGCGCCTGCTGTGTAAGCAGGCCAAGCCCTTTCTGTGTCAAGGGTCTGCTGTGGTGAGCGAGCCATGACCCTACTGCGACAAGGGCGTGTGAACTGGTCAAACCCATATTGTTTGGCAAGTACCTGCTGTGTAGGTGGGCCAAGCCCCTACTGTGACAAGCGCCTGCTGTGTGAGTGAGCCAAGCCCTTACTGTGTTAAGCGCCCGCTGTGTAAGCTGGCCAAGTCCCTACTCTGTTAAACGCCTGCTGTGTAAGCTGGCCAAGTCCCTACTGTGTTAAGCGCCCGCTGTGTAAGCTGGCCAAGTCCCTACTCTGCTAAACGCCTGCTGTGTAAGCTGGCCAAGTCCCTACTGTGTTAAGCGCCTGCTGTGTAAGCTGGGCAAGTCCCTACTGTGTTAAGCGCCCGCTGTATAAGCTGGGCAAGTCCCTACTGTGTTAAGCGCCTGCTGTGTAAGCTGACCAAGTCCCTACTGTGTTAAGCGCCTGCTGTGTAAGCTGGGCAAGTCCCTACTGTGTTATGCGCCTGTTGTGTGAGCGAGCCAAGCCCCTGTTTTCTGAGCTACATGGACTTTTATGATTTGATTATTATAAGAATTGAATACCTTTTTGGGATAATTAAATTCTATTTTCTCTAAGCTACGCGATGTATACAATGTGTATAGCATAATTTGATAAGTTTACCAAAATAAATCATCCGAATAATAATTCCTTTGAAATCAATATAATGTTGAATTTTTCCAGATCATTTTTCCTGACTTCAAATCAAGTACATATAGGAGGAAAGTACATAAAAAGTTATACAACATATCCAGAACTTAAATCTCTGTATCGACTGAAGTCTATAGGAACATGTTTTGCGTATTTTGTAACATTCTAACTAATGCATATGTACTCTTACTTGAAACAATCATAGAGATAAAAGACTATGGAGTTTCTGAAGATATACGAGGATGAATAATATATATATATATTGAATCTTATGCTAATTACCAACTGTTTAAAGCTTTAGAGGAGTAGAAAAACCCCTAAATAACCAGAAACAAAACACCCCCAAAAACAAAATCGAACATTCCCCATTGAAAAAAAAAAATCCAAAATGTATGATAGAGATTAGGAACTGTAGGTCTTTGGTTTAAATAGTAACAAACGAAAAGATGAAAGATGTTTATATTAGTTCTTGCTTAATGCAGTGAATGTACTACACATGTAGTTGCAATCGGCCTCGCTCCATTTGCATATTAAGATAGCAAATTTGCTTTGAGAGCGCATGTGCAAACTCCATTGACTTGGCTTTTGGGTAATAATTTAGTTCTAAGAAACAATATCGACACATAATTCTATTTTAAATATTGAGATTTCTAGAAATAAATATTATAAAAATGTTCACAAATTTAAAAAAAATTGCTCACCACAAAAAACAACTTATTTTTGAATATTAACGATAACACTCGAGAGACTTTCCAAAAAATGAAAAAAAGGCGCGGCTACTTTTCTAATAAGGAAAATATGAGGCGTGGCTTTAGAGATTTTAGCGGGAAAATTCACAACTGGGCAAAAAAGATGGTTTCAAAAACAAGTAATTCCTATTTACATAAAGCCATTTGACTTTGTGACCAAATTGTGGAACATTTAATGCTACCTAAGCATTTTTTTTTAAAGCTACGCTTATCTATGTGGTGTATTGTCTTCGTACGAAACTCTAACCATACATTTTGGGATTTTTTTCCAGAATACGACACAATGATGTTCGGCTTCTCCAGGAAAGGCATACTATATACACGTATTTTACAGGCTTTGATCGTTATTTTCCTATCCGTCATCATACTTTTGGAACTGTTTGATTATAGACTATTTAAGGCATGCAACAGTATTAGACATCCTGTGGTGATATGTGTGGAGTACGAGAAGAGCTACAGTTTTAACTGGACAAAGGAAGTACAGCAGCTGCAGCCTTTTTCTACAAGGAAGTATAATAACGATGGAAGAAAGCCCCTCAATGATTGTTTCCAACACATTCAAAGAGCAGACGACATTTTTCTGTCAAAAGAAGAGCACTCGGAGAGGGGGCGCTGTGTAGCTAACTACCCGACGGATGAGAAGAGGGACCATACTTTGTTTTGGAGTGATAATAATCAGTATGTACGTTGGTTGCATCATACTTATTTAACGTCAGAAAGTATAGTTATTGACGTGGGAGGCAATGTCGGTGAAGACGCCCAGATGTTTGTAAACAAATATTCTCCACATAAATACGTTATCCTGGAACCAATGCTTATTTTTTACCAGGCCTTATTAAAAAGATTTGAAGGCCAAAGTAATGTTATTATTTACAACTTTGGAGTTGGATCCAAAGACGACAAACATTATGTAAACATAGAGGGCACCAATGGTGATGCAACTTCCGTTTTTAAAGAATCCGATTTGGAGGGAACGTGTCCACTTCATGTTGTCAACGCAACGAACTTTCTACTGAAGCTCGGGGTAGGGTGTTTCGAGATAGATTTACTTACGATCAATTGTGAAGGGTGCGAGTTTGAATTATTAGAAGCCATTGTATCAACAGATATTATTAATTTCTTTAGAAATATTCAATTTGCTACCCATTCGAAATTAAATCATTTACGGGATCCAGTTGAGCGTTATTGCGTTCTTCAACAGAAGCTTGCCAGAACACATAAGCTTACTTATCAGTATAAATTCAACTGGGAATCATGGAAAAGAAAAGACTTAAGATAAAATCGTACATAGATTTAACCTGTAGGTGTCGGAAACAAAGCAGTGGATTAGCATGTTCGATTAGCCTTTGTTAAAGCCGGTGCACTCTTGTAATAATTTCACTTATAGACAGGCTAAATTTCTACTATTAGATATATTTATACACTGGTTATGTGAAATAAATTGAAATTGTAATACTTGTTGAAGAAAATCATAAAATTGTGTGAATGTCTCTATTGAATGACAAAATGTAATAAATTTCTTAGGATTAGCTAAAGTGTGTAACTTTTATGACATTCAAGGGCTGAATTCTGATGTTTTCCTAATTTCATTGATTTATTAAATTTTGATTAAAGGGACATAGTCCGAGACTGGAAAATTATAGAATGAAAAGGATAAATTAAGACAATATCTAATTTTTCCTGTATTGCATAAATTATAAACTTTGTGTTAATTGCAGAATTTAAAACTAAAATCCCTCAATGTTTTCGTAAAATAAAGGTAATTGAGTCGAATTAAATTCGGTTGGTATCAATTCTCCAAATAAGGCGATGCTCCGCCCATAATCATGCACGTACGCGGATATTCACTGTAGAAAACAACAAAAATGGTTCACATGGAGGAATACGAACACGACAAAAGAAAAAGTGCGGTAGAAAATAACTATACACAGACTCAGAGGCAAAAAAAAAAAAAAAAAAAAAGAAAAGAAAAGTGGAGCAAATGTTAGAGTCGGGTAAAGCTCGAGTTTCATTGTCACGTGATTTCCTCTCACCGACCTCATCAATATTCAAAGAGTTGGCCTGGTTATGTTGCAAATCTAAAATGGGCATATCTCGTTAACGACATCGACTTTGGTAACGATGCTTTTTACACATCTTAGATAATATACAAACAACCGATTGCCATTTAAAAAATCCGTTTACATTTTTTTTATACTTTTCCCGACTTCAATCGGACCATGTTCCTTTAAATGGAAATGATGAAAGGTTGCTTCTGTTGCAATAAACTTCATATCTCCAGAAGTTTTTATACCGAGAGAATTTGGAAAACTATTCGATATAAATAGATATCAAAGCTTGGAAAAGCAGAATCCAGCAATCGAAATGGAAAAGTAGTATAGTATGCGTATACTTTTTTTAAAGTGTTAATTTGTATACAAAAATAAGAATGTTTTACCAAGGAAAGGGGAGCCAAAAGGTCAGGCGTCTTATTCACAAAGAAACTTAAGTCTAAGTGTAAAACTTCAGACCTATAATAGAATGTGCCATAACTCTAAGAACTAGTAGAAAGTTTTTCTGTGAATAGTTTGCCTGATAATCTCTTCACAGAGTAACGTTTGACTAATTCTTATATTTACAACACATATTATTAAAGGTCTCAATTTTACACTTAAACTCAAGTCTCTTTGTGAATAAGACACCTGATGTTCATACAGTCTGAATTTGATTTTCGCTAAACTTTTTATATTAGGACACTATTCTTAATATTGATGTTATGAAAATATACTGGACGAAAATCAATTAAATATAAATTTTTAACATTTCATATGTAAAATATGGTCAGATCTAGGAAATCATTAACCTGTAATGCTTTACTTTCCGCCACTCCCATGGCCTGAGTGGCCACGTTGCATATTACGTAAAGCCGGTGTGGCCTCATGGATAAGGTGCTCTGTTCGTGATCGAGAGGTCCCGGGTTCGACACCCGACCTGGGCGCACTGGCGTTCTGTCTTTCGGACAACAGTAAAAACCGAGGACCCGTGTCACCCTCGCTGCTTCGGGTGTTTAAATTTGTATGCAATGCATAAGGCAGATGCCGTCACCACATACGTGAAATAATCGTAGAGTGAAGTAAAACAATATTCAATCAATCATTCAATACAGGACCGGAGAATACGTTAATGGAATTACATAATGGAATTGGTTTTACAGGATTTCCAGTGTAATGTAAATTTGAACTAATTGGTTCGAATGTGTGCCTTTATCTGATCGGAATCGGTCTGGGGCGAAGTGTATAATAAAACGCCCCGTTAGTCTCACTTTGACTCATTTGGATGTTGTTTGTTTGACAATTCAAAAAAGCCACGAATGCGCATACAATAATAAGAAATATAACCAATTTAAACAACATCAAATATAATTGTTTTTACCGAAGAAAAAAAAAACATGGAAAATTAAGTAGAAACAAAGAACGTAGACAAAATAGATATTACATTGGGAGTTATGTACCATGATGGAGTGAAAATTCAACACCAAGTTAGGGTCCTCTCTCCCCGCAGATAACATGACCTACGACATTAATTATAAAACAGCTATTGCGCCTTTTGTACGAAAGCTTAGACATTTCAGTTGGTTAATGTATTAGCTAATGTAAATTCTTTTAAAATCAAACAATCCGTTTGCAATGAGCCATTCAAACAGACAGTATTTTCCTGCTGATCATTGAAACGCAGAAAGTATAAGTCGAGATCTCTCTCATCACATACAAGGAAACTACTTATAGATAACAGGTGGTCAACCGTACTAGAATACAGTTAAATATAAAATAAAGCCTTTGAAATAATTAATGATATAAATTTAAAAAGCTGATAGCTTATTAGCAGGTTATCGTGTCGCAGTTTAATTTCAATTCAATATAGGATTCCATCCTCCATCTTTCTTCCAACAACGTTCATTTACATTACAGTTCAAATAGGTCCTCATCATATTAGCTACCATTACAAAAACTATACGAGTTGTGCAAATCCACCAGAAACTTACATTTCACTGAATCTGGCACTCCATAATATCGACTGCAAGGTATTCTCTTTGATATCTCCTGTAACAGACTATTTCAAACCGTCTGTTTAGACAAGCTATGAGAGATGCCTCTTAATTTTTTTTTTAAGCAGTCACGGACCTCTGTTAAAACAGATGTGGGATCAGGGAAATTGGGGTGTAAACATCCTCTGACGACCAGTCACACCCGCCGTAATGCAATACGTATATGCGAATTAATACTATTCGCAGTCACGAAATTACGAAACGGTACAGCCGTGGTCACAATCGGTATATGTCATGATCAGTATAAATAACACAGTATTCTGAAGTGATAATGTAGACAGTCTAACTACTCTGAAATAAGGATGTCAACATGTCAGGCACCGATCTATCATATGAGCAAATAAGGTCTTTATAGCAACCGTAATATTTGCGAAATGTTGAATGAAGGCGTGATATTTCATATTCTTGTGATAGTAACTTATCTCCCAATAGTTTGTCTCCACAAAAACAAAAATAAATTTATAAAAAATGATAATAATAAAAATAAAAATAAAAATAAATAAATAAATAAAGGAACGGTACTCTGAAGAAATATAGGATAAATAGGATTTCCGATGGTCTGCTTAAAGACTTAGTCATCAAATACTAAATATACATGTATATTGTCAATCAGAAAATCCAGCATGCTATGTAAGTCATTTTCAGAGTACATGTACCTGAATTTGGATTCAGAGTGATTTTTTTTTCAGAAAATATGTGTCTGAATATCCTGATACAATATATTTATGCATCTGCGTGAACCTTTTCTGTGTAAAACAGTTATCCATAATTTTAAAGAGTCTGTTTTACAGTTTTTCTTAAGGTATAGTGGCAAAGTATAGAAAATGGTAATACTTATTGTATTAAACAGTGGACAAATTTAGAGATTTTCAGTTTTCAGTTTAATAAATACCAACCTAATATTAACAATGTGAAAATAACTCCAGTAGAAAATATCTCTAAATTACCAGGTGATACGAAATCAGATATTAAAAAACGACTTTTGGAAACCGAGCTCTACTGGATTAAACAACTACAAACCCCATACCCTCTTGGTCTCAACGACCAAATATATCGACAAGGTAATATTTCTTCTCGTCAGAATAAGATCAATATTTTTACATTAAGACATAAAACTATTAGAAAACGTAGGTCACATGGTCGTCGTCGTAATCGTAACATCAGAAAATGTAATCGTTTGAATAGGTCATTAAACGATCTTCTATTTATCGCAAAAAATAATGGCCGTCATGAACTTTTACATGCACTATCCTCTATTCCGGTAAATAAATTGAAACCTATCCTGGACGAAGCTGATCTTCGAAGTTTACGGAATTCTGATTGATATAAACTCAATTTGATTATTTTATTTTCATATAATAAACTCTTTCCTCGTATTCCGTCTCTTCCACCCAAGCAGCAATTTCTCAAAATTAAATTTATTAATAAAGGCTTCGATCTACTTAACATTTCTAATATTTTCCGTGATCATAGAGTCACATCTAAAATCCCCCAATATTTTGAGAATTTAGAACCTCCACTTATTTGTTACCAGTACAAAAAGCCTATAAGAAATCTGATTTTAAATTATAATAAAGTCACATCTAACCCTGATGTTTCAGACTCTATTCCTTCGTCGTGTTCTTGTGAAAATTCTAAATATGTTTATTAACCGGCAGGTCATGTTATTACTGGTGACCTAAACTGTATTTCGGACAAGAAATTGCGCACCCTTTTTGGAAAAGGACCTAAATATAGGTTACCGTCCAGGATAGATTTCAATAAATGCCGTGACGTTATAGAAGATGCTTTAACTACATATTGTAAACGTTGGTGTAAAAAAGAACAGGTAAATGTTCATGCACTTAATGATTGGAAATTCGAGATTTTAAGAATTGTCGATATCCGTATTAAGAACTTTACGGAAAATCCGCATTTATTTCAACAGCCTAATACATTGACGACAAATTCTATTAAATAGAAGATAGCTGACTTACATGCTAAATATGTCTTTGTTCCCGCTGATAAAGCAGGTAATAACATAATAGTTGTTTGAAAACTATATTATATTGAAGTACTTAAAAACGAATTAAACTCCACTCATACATATGTTGAAAGCCCTACCTCAAAAGACAGCACCTTGCACGATCACCTCATGACCATGTCCGACTTCAAAATTAAAACTGATAAATCTGATCTACCAACCATGTATTGGCTCCCAAAACTACATAAAAGTCCATATAAATCACGTTTCATATCTAATTCTAGCCACTGCTCTACCACGGTACTATCGAAACATATTACGTCTGCTCTAACTGCTATAAAAGATCATTTTATACACGACTCTAAGACAGAAGTAGGTACTACGCACTCATTTAATACAAATCCAACAAATGGCACAAAATCAAATTAAAAGTAAACACAGTAAGTAACAATCCAAAACAATATTATAAGCATAAATGACTAGATAAAACACCAACTAACAAAATCTTTGGCTTTCAAGGGGGCTACTCATATCTAAAACACTAATAAAATGTATACCCTATAGATTATCTCTGCAGCTACCTAAAATGTGCTTAACCTGGGGCTGATCCCGGCAGGTGTAAAGCCTGATACTATTATTAGCCGGGGATGATCCCTGCGGCAAATTGGAATAACCTGGGGCTGATCCCAGCAGGCATAAATTAAGTATTTGTATGTGATAAAGATATATCTACCTGGGGCTGATCCCGGCAGGTATAGAAAAATGCATGTGGTAAGCCGGGGCTGATCCCTGTGGCTACTGTCCGTACATGTGTGAGGCAACACTTAATGATAATAATACTCATTATTACATTTTTCTAACCTAACATTATATAATAATCTAGTATTGAATTGGGGGCCGATAATTCCTTGAATTAACACGCCAAATGAATGAAGAATGAGTGAAAGCCCCCAAGAAATAAAAAAAAAAATTATATGTAATAATAATAAAAAATCATCAAATAAACAATATAGTGCTTGAAGCACTCAAAAAACTACAACATCGTACGTATGAATGATAAATGCATACATACATCAAAGTGTGACACTACCTGGACTAGAAGTAAAACAAACTTGCTAATTTCTACACATATTAACTTGGGCATTTTTAATTATCTTTTGATCAGTTCTGATATAACGAACATAACAGTCAGATACCCATCTACCCATAGTTTTGATCACATGATCTTCAACTCCTGCAGCAGCTGCTGATGTAGCAGCTCCTATTCGGAATGAGTGCCCAGAAAATTTACTATCATCATAACCCATTCTTAATAATACTTGTCTGAGGAAAGATATGAATGTATTTCTGGTTAAAGGTTTTGCATCGTGTTCTGAATCTAAAAACAAAGGTGATGTGATCTTTGCGCCAAGCGCTAACCTGTGCTGTATGTACCGAAATAAGCATAGAACAGGCTGAAACTCATTTTCAAAAATAAGGATGCTTACCCCTTTTCTAAAAGGGTCTGTTTTTGATGTTTTCAAAAGAAGTGTAAGACTGTCAAGGCTATTACTGAAAGTGATATCCTCGATTTTAACAAATGATTTTATGTTGGACCCAATTGTAAATTCTCCGCATCTTAAAAAAGCAAAAAATGCCAACTTGAACGCACAACCAAGCATCATATCCAAGAAAGGAGAAAAAACACCTTCATCTAAACATGTGCATAAATCTTTCAATATATGTGATGTAATCGGTAGCCTCGGTTTGCAAATTGTGCGTTGTGACCTTTTGATACCACGCATAATGTACTGAAGCTGTAATTGGTCTAACGATGGAAATTCTAATCCATGACTAACATAATGAAAACGAATACCTGCGAGGTACAATTTAACAGTATCATACTTCAAATTCAATACTTTGTGGCAGTATGTTACAAAAAGTATTAATGTTTGTAAATCTACATAGGGCAACATCTCATGATCAGAAATTATGAACAATCTATTCATGCGACAAAATGATAGAAAAGTATACAAAGCTGAACCATAAGTCTTATGGGTAGACTTGCTTAATGATGCTAAGCGCAAAGTTTCCACATGATGTGTCAGTCCATCAACATATCCATGAACGGGATGCACTGAGTGGGCTCTTTGTTTGCTTCTGGTGCCAACCGACGAAATCTGTCCATCTGGAATTGAGATAAAGCATCTGCTTTAGCATTTTTAACACCCGGTATATGTTTAGCATGTATGACAAAATTACACTTAGCAGATTGAAATGTCAGAGTGCGCATGAGTTTCATAATGCTTTGAACTTTGGATCTGCCTTTGCGGACAATCTCGACAGTAGCCAAATTATCGCAATGAAATAAGATACGCTTTCTAGTCCAAGTTGATCCCCATAATAAACAGGCCATGACGATGGGAAATAGTTCATAGAAGGCCATAGACATTTTCTCCAGTTTTAAATTCACAGGAAATACTCCTTGAAACCAGTGGTTGTTGTAGAGGCCACCAAACGAACTTTGTGTCGCATCTGTAAAAAGTTCAATATCTGCAGCTAGTGTGATGTCATCCAGAAAGAAGGACACGCCGTTCCAGCCATTAAGAAATTTGGCCCACATAGCCAGATCTGCTCTGCATTCTTTATTTAAATGCACATGATGATGCAATTCTTTAACTTTTGTGGACAGAGCGATTAGATGAGAAATGAAGGATCGTCCCGGGACCACCACTCTACTTGCAAAATTCAAATGCCCAAGTACGCTCAGAAGTTCTCTTTTTGTACAAGTTGTTCTCAAAGAAAATTGTCTAATGATTGAAGTTATGCGATCTAATTTGTCTTGCGGTAAACGAGCTTCCATTTTCACTGAATCTAAGACGATTCCCAGATATTCCAACGATGAAGATGGACCAACAGTTTTTTTGGCGGAAATGGGAATTCCCAGAGTGTGAAAGACACATTTCAATTTATCCATGGTTTCGTCCGGCTTCATCATCGGATCATCAATGACGAGGAAATCGTCCAGGAGATGTAAAATGTTTTTAATGCCGAATATGTTGGAAGCAATCCAACACACAGCTTGAGACAGATAATCAAAGATCTTCGGACTAGATCTACTCCCAAAAACTAACTGTGTGTAGAAATAATATTTACTCTCCCACTTAATTCCTTGATATGGCCAGAGTGATGGGTGCACAGGAATAGTTTTAAATGCATCGGTGATATCAGTCTTCATTAACCATGCGCCCAGTCCTAATTGTTTGATGACTTTTATTGCATCGTCAATGGTTACATAATTTAGTGAATATTCCTCCTTTACTATCAAGTCATTGATACTAGGACTATCGTCCTTGTTATGGGGTGAAGACATGTCGACAATAAGTCTTTTCTTCCCTGAATATTTACCTTCTGCTATACCGATTGGATTGACTCGATAAACTGAAAACGGACTCTGGTTGAAAGGCCCAATCAAGTAGCTTTTATTTACTTCCGATTGAATCAGAGCTGTCGTAATATCAGGTTGTAAAGCTGCTGTACGGAGATTCCGACACTCTAGTGAATTATTGGGTAGAGATTTGATGCCTGTGTGAAATCCGTACTTCAAGCCATTAATCAGTTTTTCAGTGAATTTGCTGTCTGGATGATTAAGAAGAAGAAGTTCCAACATACTAACATTTATTGGTGTTTTAACTTGAGTGTAATTTACTTTCTCAGAACAATAGATTTGTCCTGAGAACTCATTCCGTTTTTTGGGATGGGACAAGACAATTGTGAATGTTCTCCCTTACAATCAAGACATACATGCAGATTGTTGCATCTCTGGAGCTTGCATCCCCTCTCACCATTGAAGTTGTTGCAAATCTCCCTTCCCAGATGAAATGTGCGCTTTCGGCCATATGTATCAAATTCTTTTTCAGGATGTCCAGTCTGACGAGATTTTTCCCCTCTGTTGCTTGGAGATCGGACAGAACCCAGTAGTGTGTAACGTGCTATTACATAGAGCGCATGAGGCAGCTTTCGCATTGGCAAAGCTATTGCAGAACAAGCTGTTGTTCCTAATTGACCAGTCTACCAATACGTTATTGTAACGCAAGTGAGCTGCTGCAGTTAAGCTGAATTGCTTATGGTATTCGTAGAATCCCTTGCCTGGGTATCTAGTTGCCATATCTACAATGTCTCTTTCGTATAAATCCATTTCCTGTCGTCGTTGTGGGAAAGCAGAACACATGATTGACTTGTATATGCCGAAGGCTTGTATGAATTCGCCAAGCGTAAGGTTGCGATGCAATCTATTGTCAGTCTTAACTTGAGCTTGACAAGTATTTTGAGGTATGTCAAGACAATCTGTGAACGGGCCGGAGAAATATGGAATTAGCAGTGATGCTAGGTTAACGTCCCTACCTTGTATTATTTGTTGGCGTAACTGGGGCGACACAGTGTCTACCGCTGGCAAAGATTCCATTGACACGCCAAATCTTCCTCTAGTCAGTATATTAGGTTGTCGTGCCAACTGCTCCATGCTTCCAGCCGCTGCGGGTATAGATCTTTGTAAGGCAGATGTAACCGAGAAATTTCCACACGAAGTTGTATTTAAACCCAGACAGTCGCAGACGATGACGATGTTCTCTCTGAAAATTGTTCCTGGAATCTAGCATCCCAGTTGCTCACTTTGTTTGATAAGTTTGTCACACTTTGTTGCAACACCTGAACCGTATTTGAGAGGCTCGAAACGATATCTAGTATATCTCGGTCCCTAGCGTTTTGATTATTCGTGGGACGAACAGATTGTTGCTCGACATCGCCTTCCTGCGTTGCGTTAGCCCGAGCGTCTGTGAGCATTCGCACAAGTGCCATTCTTCTTGCATTTGGTGGTGGGTTAACACCCAAAGTTTCCAATTCCTCTCTTAAACGTTTTAAAGTCCAGTTCATTGGTAGATCCGGATCGTACGGCGCTGCAGGCCGACGCGATTTGCCAGTTCGTGACACAGGCCGTGATGGCGGCATGATAACAAAGCACAGTAAATCCCACGGATAAAATCGTGTTGGATGCACTCACTATTCCAAAGTATTGTTTCTAGCGTATTATTACAATGTTATTACATCTCCTGCAATTAAAATGAAGTGAATGAGGAAGTATAGTCCAATAAATTTGGTCAAATCGATCTATTTTTTTTTTCTACCACAAATGTAAACATGAATGACTCTGCAAACGCTCTAAAAACAATGCAACAATCTGATTGGTCAAAATCTGGTTCTTATGAATAATGGATTTCAATTAAAACAAAACGCAAATAGGGTACCAATATGAGACATAGACAAACATCGTGTGTATAAACTACAATTTAACAGGTTAAATACCCAATTATCAAATATTGTGATGTCGCATTTCATAATAGTAACATCAATGACTTTTGGTCGATTAAAAATTCTCATGAAGTTATAGACAAACTTCTTTCGCTAAATTTCAAAGCGACTCAAATTTCTACATTTGATTTTTCTACACTTTATACATCTCTGCCTCATGATTTGATTAAAAGCAAGTTGCTGTCTCTTATACAATGGTGTTTTCACAGAGAATCTAAAACGTACATATGTACTTCCAATAACTCTGGATTCTTTTCCAACAAACAATATACTTCATATAAATACTGGACTTGCAAGGAATTATGTAAAGCACTAGATTTTCTCATGAATAATATTTTTGTGCAATTTGATGGCAAGATATATCAACAAATAGTTGGGATTCCTATGGGTACTAACTGCGCGCCTCTGATAGCAGATTTATTTCTTTATTGTTATGAGAGGGATTTTATGGTTTCTATTCAAAAATCAAAACGTTTTGACCTCATTGACAAATTTAATAATACTTGCAGATATCTGGATGACATTCTGGTTATCGATAACCCTGAATTCGAACAATTTGTATCAGAAATATATCCACCAGAGCTCACATTGAATAAAGCTAATACTTGAGATAAATCTACACCTTTCTTAGATTTAAACATCAAAATTATCAACAACCTAATATATACTAATATTTATGATAAACGTGAGGATTTTGGATTTCCTATTGTAAATTTCCCTTAATTGGATGGCGATGTCCCTCGACTCCCATCATATGGTATCTATATATCTCAATTAGTTCGATTTGTCAGAGGCTGCCGATGTTTTGGACTTTCATAAACGAAATTTACAAATTACTACTAAACTTTTAACTCAGGGTTACAGATATCACAAGCTAAGAAAAACATTCGGCAAATTCTTCAGATCTTATTCAGAACTTCTATCTAAATTTGGAAATATTTCTTTTCAACAGTATGTATCCAATGGAATTTCCCATCCTAATTTTTACGGTGATCTCGTATATAAACTAAGGAAAGTAAAAGGCTCCGATAACGTTATTTTATCATGTAATAAAATAGTCAAACGTCTCCTAAATAGACAATATGATATTGAGATCATCAAAAAGACTATAGGTCTTGTATTTGGCCCCTCTACAGCCTTATGCAGACTTTTACTTGAACGTTGCACGCTGACTAACAGGGCGGTGGGGACTATATGACGGGCCTTGTCCAAACCTCTTTCAGAGGAGACATGGTCCTGAACATCGTCCCCTCTGACTGTTAGTCGGGAATCCTACAGATCTAGGGTCTTAGCTCGCTTTCAGACTGGCAGAGCACGGTTTATCATGTTGATGTCGCATATATTTTATATCATTATGTGTTTTACAATACCTTACGTGTTTATATTTTTATGACCTCTCAATATGCGATACCTGTTGACCCTTGTTCTTTACATGGAGGATTATTTATAAATTTTTAAATATACGTTTTTTGATTGTTCTGCTGTTACGGTGAGTGGGAATGTGGGCCCGTAAACCGGTTAACCACACCATTTGTTTGGCTCTTGTCAAATTAAATGACCGTCCTATATCGGTATCGTAATTGCACTACAATCAAATATTTTTGTAATGTGTTAAATGTTCTATTATATTATTTATATTCATATTGTATAGCTCCATGGTGACTTCTGCCACATAACTGAGCCGGTAACTCCTCTTTTTTCTTCCAATAATAAATTTTTAAATATCCAAAACGTTCAACACCACTTCTAGAGAATTTACATCTGAGTACGTCTGAAAATTCTCCTTCGCTGCGGATAGTATTTTTGTAAGAAGGGCTAATAGAGGTTTTATGACGCATTTACTGGATCCTGCAATTAACCTATGTTTTATGGATCTTTGTGTAATTTTGGAATCCAATGGAAGTAGGGTAACTCGAACTCACTATTTGTAGTACACATGATAAAGGTGTGTACTTATGACAAATTTATGATTATCAATAATTTCATCTCTTGAGAGTGTAGAGCGAATATAAAAAAATAAAAAATAAATCTGCGATGGGAATTCCAATAACCTGTTGATGAATTTTGCCGTTGAACTGTATGTAAATATTGTCCATCAAAAAGGTGATATCGTTACAGAAGTCGTTACAAATCCAATATTTATAAGAGTTATATTGTTTGGTTGAAAAAAAAATCCACAGTTATCTGATGTACATAAGCACATTTGTTGTTCTCTAACGACAGTATGCATTCATAAGTCATAAATATAATTATCTACAATAATTTGGTTTTTTGATTTTCTGATGAAACGCCAGCGTATCAGAGAGAAAATAGAGGAGTTACTGGCTCAGTTATGTGGCAGAAGTCACTATGGAGCTATACAATACATGGATATCAAGAATATACTAGCACATTTAACACATTACAAAAATATTTGGTTGTAATGCAATTACGATACCGACTTAGGACGGTCGTTTAATTTGACAAATGCCAAACAAATTGTGTGGTTAACCGGTTTACGGGCCCACCTTCCCACTCACCGTAACAGCAGAACAATCAAAGGACGTACATTTAAAAATTTATAAATAATCCTCCATGTAAAGAACAATGATCAACTGGTATCGCATATTGAGAGGTCATAAAAATATAAACACGTAAGGTATTGTAAAACACATAATGATATAAAATATATGCGACATCAACATGATAAACCGTGCTCTGCCAGTCTGAAAGCGAGCTAAAACCCTAGATCTGTAGGAGTCTCAACTAACAGTCTGAGGGGACGAGGTTCAGGACATGTCTCCTCTGAAAGAGGACAACAACTTAGAGACAACAACTTAGTTTTAACTAAATCATGTGGTCAGGTATACAAGGTAAGAAAATAAAATGTGGAAATTTGACTAGCTTTAAAATTTCGGAAAAACAGTTTATCTGTGATTTCGCTAGAGTTTTTGATCGACCAAAAGTGATTTGTATTACTATTAAGACTATTATGAAAAATAAGAGTACAGTACTTAATAATATGATCTTTGATAGATGTAAGGGCAAAAGTAATGTGTTTAGAAAGCAAAGTAGTTGAGCAATGACTGGAACTAGATATAAAACGTGATCTATATGGATTTTTGTGACGCAGATACATGGAAGGAAGATCATTATTTATCAATACTAATTATAAAATTGCAAAGAGTCAGGAGGTGGCCATGCAAGATGCTGTTTTTCAATGCCGGTGTTTCACCATATGCACTGGTAGAGTTCAATTTCTTTTTAAGAACATCAAAATAATAACTTTTTCAAACGATGATTGTACTGTTAGCTACTTTGTCGGCAACAGAAAGACATAGATATTTTGTAAATTAGCCCATTTCTTTTTTAAAGTCTAGATAGACTGTCTGCATGGTTGCTTAATTAGATGCGGATTTCGCGTAAAATTAGCAATACGAATATCAATAATTTAAAGAATTTCTTTTCTCCAGTCATTAAGAGCATGCACTTTAACATTTTCCTTCTTGCACCATCTTTAACAATAAGTATGTAATGTTTCATCTACAATATCTGGCATTTTTTGAAATCAATCCTGGAAAGATAGATTTCTACAAAGAATTATTTTAGTGTCGTTTGTCGCTTTCTTGTGCTTTTATATTTGACCTCTTTTATTCTTTAGCGACTTGCATTGACCCACGGTTGATCCAACATTTTTGAATAGTGAACGTTGTTATTATATTTCCTACTTGTGCTTTTATATATTTACAGTTTATCCGTGATTTCGCTAGAGTTTTTGATCGACCAAAAATGATTTGTATTACTATTAAGACTATTATGAAAAATAAGAGTGCAGTACTTAATAATATGATCTTTGATAGCTGTAAGGGCAAAAGTAATGTGTTTAGAAAGCAAAGTAGTTGAGCAATGACTGGAACTAGATATAAAACGTGATCTATATGGATTTTTGTGACGCAGATACATGGAAGGAAGATCATTTTTTATCAATACTAATTTTAAAATTGCAAAGAGTCAGGAGGTGGCCATGCAAGATGCTGTTTTTCAAAGCCGGTGTTTCACCATATGTACTGGTAGAGTTCAATTTCTTTTTAAGAACATCAAAATAATAACTTTTTCAAACGATGATTGTACTGTTAGCTGCTTTGTCGGCAACAGAAAGACATAAATATTTTGTAAATTAGCCCATTTCTTTTTTAAATTCTGGATAGACTGTCTGCATGGTTGCTTAATTAGATGCGGATTTCGCGTAAAATTAGCAATACGAATATCAATAATTTAAAGAATTTCTTTTCTCCAGTCATTAAGAACATGCACTTTAACATTTTCCTTCTTGCACCATCTTTAACAATAAGTATGTAATGTTTCATCTACAATATCTGGCATTTTTTGAAATCAATCCTGGAAAGATAGATTTCTACAAAGAATTATTTTAGTGTCGTTTGTCGCTTTCTTGTGCTCTTATATTTGACCTCTTTTATTCTTTAGCGACTTGCATTGACCCACGGTTGATCCGACATATTTGAATAGTGAACGTTGTTGTTATATTTCCTACTTGTGCTTATATATATATATATATATATATATATATATATATATATATATATATATATATATATATATATATATATATATATATATATATATATATTTGAAATCCTTGTCAAAATCTAGACAATATCTTCTCTCTTACTCTTTATTTTCTCATTATGAAGGACGCCATATTTACCAATAGACTTGCGTCACACAATCGTGAGTTACGTCTTACTTTAGCCGTAACGTGTTTTTTTTTAATTTTTAGTGAAAGGCATTTCAGTTGTAGTTTACATCTACGTTTATGACATGACCTACGATTGTTAGTAGTGGTGTTAATCAGTTTTGGATTCTAAAATACTCCAAAGAATTATTGGAAAACTTAAAATCTCAAAATCTGACAACTATTAAATTCATTAAAACATGATTTTTGTACAATTTATACCACCATACCTCATGATAAATTGAAAACCAGGCTCTTTAGAATTATTGATAACTGTTTCTTCACCAAAAAGGGTTCACGCAGATATAAATTTGCTATTTTAGTATATCCAGATACATATTTTGTGAAAAACCACTCTGAATCTAAATATAAGTACTCTGAAGATGACATAAAACATGCTGGACTTTCTGATTGACAATATATATGTTGTGTTCGGTGACCAGGTCTTCAAACAAACCATCGGAATCTCTATGGGGACTAACCTCCTTTGCTACCCGATTTGTTCCTTTCGTCGTATGAAATTGACTTTATACAAAGTCTTATAAGTCAAAATAAGAAGCAATTGGCCTTGTCCTTTAATTTAACATTCAGATAAATTGATGATGTACTGTCTATAAATAACAAAAACTTTGATACATATTTACATACAATATATCCAAAGGAACTTGAAAATAAGGACACTACAATATCCGATTCATTTGCTTCATATTTAGATCTACTTATTGATGTCGACAGAGATGGTAAACGTACTACTTCAATTTATGACAAACAAATTCCCCATTGTTAAATTTCCATATACTAGTAGCAACATTCCTTTATCACCTGCGTACGGTGTTTATGTATCCCAATTGATTCGATATGCGCGAGTCATCTGAGTATTGCTCTTTCATTTATCGAAGCCAATTACTAGGAGAAAAGTTACTCGAACAAGGATATGAGATATCACGACTTATGACAACATTCCGCAAATTTTACGGTCGTTATAAAGACCTTATTTGCTCATATGATGTATCGTTGTCTGACATGTTGACTTCCTTATTTCATAGTAACTAAACCATCTGTATTACCTATACTATATAGCAGTATTCTTACTGCTTATGACATATACCTATTTTGACTACGGCTGTGCCGTTTCCTAATTCTGTGACAGCGAATAATACTATTTCGCTTATACTTATGGCATCACGACGAGTGTGACCGGTCGGCAGGGGATACTTACTCCTCCACGGCACCTGATCCCACCTCTGTTTTGACAGAGGTTCGTGATTGTTTATATTATATTTAGATATGTATTGTCGTGTTTCTTCGACTTTGAGTTGTGGATTTCGGAACAATATCTCGGATTTGTACTTGTTAATGAAACGAGCAACAGGACAGGTGCATAGAAAATATGTTTAAAGAAATAATTATCTTAATATTTTCAGTTGCACTCAGTGAAATCAGACTGGCTGATCTCTTGTAATTACAGCAACTGTTAGGCTTCAAATACACTCTGCATATATTGACCCCGATGAAACATCATAAAACTTTAGAGTGTACTTTCGGAAGTGGACCCCGTGAATCTCAGCAGCTTGATACGACATTGTCCTGCATTTATCAATTATAACTTGTAAAAATCCGTCTATTCTTACCGAGTAAATTCCATATTTGGATTATGGATATTTTTGATGATATTTATGTGCAATTTAATGGTAAGATTTATGGGCAAATAGTTGGGACTCCTATGGGTACTTATAGCATATTTGTTTCTATGTTGTTATGAAATGGACATCATGTATTTAATTCAAAATCTAAATGTTTCAACCTTATGGATATGTTCAACGATACCTTTAGGTACCTTGACGACATCTAACTTACACGATATTGTCATTTTATTCCATGGACTTCGAGATATGGTTAACCCTTGGGTAGTTTTTCGTTGTCCACATATCGAGTTTGAAAGATATGTAACTTGCATATACCCACCTGAACTTTGATTTAACAAGGCCAATACGTGTGCAGAACCACCTTTCATGGACCTAAAAATGAAATAATTAAGGATAACATTCTTATAAATATTTACCTTAAACGATTTAATCGAAAGTTTGTAATGTTCCTCTGTTTATTTTTCATTTTATTACATTATTAACAGTGCATTGCCTTGTTCACTGATACAACTGAATTAGATACTTTTATCTTTTCCTTGTCAATTTTTAACACTCACTCTCACTAAGCCATAGTTGTTTTTGAGTGCATGGCTTAGATTTACGTAATATCCGTACTCTTACATCTGAGTCAGATGTCCTCTATCCTGTTTTTTCTTTGTTTTCTATTTATTTTTCCTTTTTGCTGATTTTGTATACTCTTCGGACTATCGAGTTTTTATACATCATCTTATACACTGATAAATGACATATACGTTTATGACGTCATAAATATAAATACTCCATAAAATCCTCTGAATCAAAATAAGAAAGTAACTCTGGTGTTAAGTGACCAAGGCACTAATAACAATGACCACAGCAGACATTCACAGACCCATGAAATTCAGAGGTTAGACCAGGTGCCCGCGATGAGTGAGCGCTTCCTTAATGGCTAGCAACATCCGCCATGAATGCCCTTGCATGCAGAAGAAACTAATGTGACCCAGCACTGTATATATAAATGAATGTGAACCAACACTCTCTAGAAAGTATCATCATCATCATCATCATCATCATCATCATCATCATCATCATCATCATCATTATTATTATTATTATTATTATTATTATTATTATTATTATTATTATTAACCAACCAACAAATCTACTTACCTACCTACCTTCCTTCCTACCTCAATGCATGTCTGTCTTTCTATCTACCCATTTTTTACATACTTTACACATGACCGTTTATGTATGTTTAAGTAAAGTTTCACAGACAAGTCTCTGGCATTTAGATTTAGTTTTACAAAGTAAATCAAAGATAAATTTGTATTAGGGTATAGAATATCGTGTTCAATGTGTGTACCGTGTTATACGGTGGAATTACCAACATTTTCCCATATTCCTGGAATCAGCTTTTCATGGGTCTGCGGATTTCTTGTACGTTGTTTAAATGTGTGATCAACTATCAGTGTTTAGGGATATCATTTAAAACCGTTTTTGACATAAAGCATATCAAAATAATCCATTTAGGAATGATACTGTTTTCGAATTCCTTTTTTTCCCTGACTGGTCTATAATTGTTTAATGAAATTCATAATGAGTAAATATTAGGAATGGAATTGTTTTAGAATTCCTTTTTTTCTGACTGGTCTATACTTGTTTGATGAAATTCATAATGAGTAAATATTAGATCTTCAAACTCTCGTCTTATAATCTGGACAGCTGTCATAGATATATGATTTTCTTTAAGAATACAGAATCTTCTTAACTGCATTGGCTGGCGAGATGCCACTGCGCTTGATTCTTTCCACTAATTCCACAAATGGAACCAGCTGGTTCTGCTTTGCTCTTTAGAGAATCGTACGAATTGCCAAATCTTACATAATTTTTACCTTGAAAGGAGAATTGAATCTTAGCATCTTAGCAGATCTGCCATTTATGGCAGATAGCTCAGAGTGTAAACACCGCCAATATTTGAATTTTAACTTAGAAGATCTGAGCGACGATTATCGCCTGATTAACCAAGGTAGGATTTTACGAGTAGAGTACCGATTAACACTGTTAGGAACTGAGCAGATCTATTGTATAAATATATGTATACTTATCTATTATTCTAATAAAATATCTCATCAGAATCAAGGCTTCCTTGTCATTATTTAGAGGAAAGAAGACCACATTGATTACTGGCAGTCAAGGACAAGCATAAGCAAATATCAGAGTAGAGCTTATATACACACACTGGTACATCCTGATGACAGAAAGCCTACAGTATGTTTGAGTTTTATAATGTTCATCAAGCTCCAACGAGATAACTGACGGTTAATACCGGTCAGTGCAGAATTAGCAAAGAGCAAAGACATCATTCAAACCAAGATGACGAGGAAAACTTCCTCAAGATAATGTAGATACTGAATGAATCATTCTAGATACAAGTTTTGCAGCTTTGCTTTTCATTCTTAACCAGTCAACCATATTAGTTACCTATGGACAATTTACGTAAATTTTCTTTCTTTTCCTTTTCCGTTTGTCGTCCATCAGCATATTGTTTAAGATGTCGCTCATGATCAGGAAGTAACTCTCTGCAAATAATGCATATCACAGTATGAATTTTTTTTTATATTGACATGAAATTGTTAATACATATTTCATAATTGACACACGGTATAGACAAGATGCATTGCATGCAAAGATGATATCATCATTATTGGTTTTCAATGTAAGAAGTAGATAAGAGAAGTAAATGTTCTCCGTGTCTAAAATCACCAGTCAACTACACCCCAGTTCCTTTTAACATACTTTTATTTCTCGGCTAAAAACCCAACTCCCCGTGAGAGAAACAGGTTTTTAAGGGTTCCAGTCTCGTGTTTCCAAAGACCTAAGATTAGGGTAGAAATGTAATGAATATCGCCGTGGACAGAGAATAAGACAAGATATTTTTGTGTCCAAAATCTAATACGAATCAAATAATTGAAAAGTCTAATGGAAGTACTTTTAGATTTACGGAATAAAAGTAATGAAGAATGAAGTTCAAAATCAAAAAATATATATGCAGTAATAATATTTTAGGGGCGGGGATGGGTTGATATATGTTTTTAAGTAGACAATCTCTAAAACTTAAAGGTAAATATTTTATTCTTCAATTCTTCGTTCTTTAATTGTACTGCTTCTGTGGGGAGTAGGATGGAGGGCCTGTACATTTTTATTGACTGTCCTTAGTCGGCACGACAACTGCATTATTGTTGAATATTTTTATGGTTCTTTTATGTGTACTAATTCTTGTTTTCTCTTCATGTCTGGGTCGAAATTTCTCTTACATCTGAGTCAGATGTCCTCTATCCTGTTTTTTCTTTGTTTTCTATTTATTTTTCCTTTTTGCTGATTTTGTATACTCTTCGGACTATCGAGTTTTTATACATCATCTTATACACTGATAAATGACATATACGTTTATGACGTCATAAATATAAATACTCCATAAAATCCTCTGAATCAAAATAAGAAAGTAACTCTGGTGTTAAGTGACTAAGGCACTAATAACAATGACCACAGCAGACATTCACAGACCCATGAAATTCAGAGGTTAGACCAGGTGTCCGCGATGAGTGAGCGCGTCCTTAATGGCTAGCAACATCCGCCATGAATGCCCTTGCATGCGGAAGAAACTAATGTAACCCAGCACTGTATATATAAATGAATGTGAACCAACACTCTGTAGAAAGTATCATCATCATCATCATCATCATCATCATCATCATCATCATCATCATCATCATCATTATTATTATTATTATTAACCAACCAACAAATCTACTTACCTACCTACCTTCCTTCCTACCTCAATGCATGTCTGTCTTTCTATCTACCCATTTTTAACCTTCAACTTTCGGGATTTTTTTTCGCTATAACTGGGCATGTTGCATATACATGTATAGTCTATTTTAAACACTGTAAGCACTGATTATTTCGCCAACATGGTATACTTTACACATGACCGTTTATGTATGTTTAAGTAAAGTTTCACAGACAAGTCTCTGGCATTTAGATTTAGTTTTACAAAGTAAATCAAAGATAAATTTGTATTAGGGTATAGAATATCGTGTTCAATGTGTGTACCGTGTTATACGGTGGAATTACCAACATTTTCCCATGGAATCAGCTTTTCATGGGTCTGCGGATTTCTTGTACGTTGTTTAAATGTGTGATCAACTATCAGTGTTTAGGGATATCATTTAATACCGTTTTTGACATAATGCATATCAAAATAATCCATTTAGGAATGATACTGTTATCGAATTCTTTTTTTACCTGACTGCTCTATAATTGTTTAATGAAATTCATAATGAGTAAATATTAGGAATGGAATTGTTTTAGAATTCCTTTTTTTCTGACTGGTCTATACTTGTTTGATGAAATTCATAATGAGTAAATATTAGATCTTCAAACTCTCGTCTTATAATCTGGACAGCTGTCATAGATATATGATTTTCTTTAAGAATACAGAATCTTCTTAACTGCATTGGCTGGCGAGATGCCACTGCGCTTGATTCTTTCCACTAATTCCACAAATGGAACCAGCTGGTTCTGCTTTGCTCTTTAGAGAATCGTACGAATTGCCAAATCTTACATAATTTTTACCTTGAAAGGAGAATTGAATCTTAGCATTTAAAGATTAAATAAAGTTTTACTCAAAGGTTGACGGTTGTATAGTTTATATAAATGTTGCTTTGATAGAAATGGAAGAAAATTGTCTAAATTAAAGTAGAAGTAAAATAGTGACACTCACTCCGAGTCTCTTTTCGGTTCCAATGCGACATCGCAGGTGGAATAGAGACAGTATTTTAACTGCCGTGGATCGAGTTTTCAAATGGTCACATATATGTAGCTTGACAGTGACGTTAACAGAACATTATTCGTTATGACAATAACTTAAGTCAAAAACTTCCATTTAGAATTAGGACGTTTTTGATGACCCATCTAATTAAAATTAATAAAATTAAAAGATGGAAAATTCCTGAAACAAGAAAAGTCTATTCTCTCAGTAACATTTTGTGACAAATGATCTTTTACAGGGTTGGATTTATTATTTCTTTATCCACATCTTTCTTATTGTGTAAAATCGCACGTACTGCTATTTGTGGACAACACCACAACACAGCTTAGGATTTATTGTTGATTCAATATAACATAAAGCAAATATTGTATAGCACATCCTAGCTTATTCACAAACATGTAGCATTTTCTGGCTACAAATCCCGATAAATGCAAGTGCTTTTCAAAATTCGTAGTCCTGGTAAACAGGCAATCAATCAGCACGATGACTAGCTAGAGAGTAAGATTAAGATAGTGTTAGTGGACAGACCAAACAGTGTTGCTATTAAGAACTTCATTCAAATACTCAGACAAGTAAGTGTCCGTATAACTGTTCAAGTTATTTGTACGTCCTGTACGGTAATATGCCGTCTGTATATGGTCATTATATTAACAATATGCACTGTATTGAAAACGTACAAAGCAGTGTCACCAAGATGTTGATATTTGGAACGAGTGGCATTACATACGAGGACTATTCGAGGGAAGTTTACCAACTTAATATCAGAGGGGTATGGAGGGACAAGACTGTGATCTACAAAAGATTTCGTGGCATACATAACAACCGAGTAACGTACTTATGAATGCATGAAGAGACGTTAACATTTTACAAAATGTGATATATACAATAGAGTAGACAATACTCTCTTAATTCTTTACATGGAATAATTTTCCAGAGAATGTTCTGTAAAAAGTGTCATTTTATTTCATTTTCGGTTATTAGAATTAAACACATTACTACTAGTACTACTTTTGATTGTTTAACATTTAAAGTTGGACTACTGCCCTACTGTGCATGACACTGAGTAGAGAAGATATGTACAGAAGTAAATACAAATTCTTATAAACAACAGCTTCAGGTGGACTAGAACTGGACATAAGGGACATGGTAGAACGTTTCCGTTATAGACCGGTATCTGTTTAAGTAATGAGTGGTTACTTAATCTGGACCGGCCGCTATTTACTGTACTAGAAGTACATAAATACCGATTTGTCGTACGAATGGAATGTGAAATGTGCATACTATCGATCAAAAGACAAAATACCTGTGCTTTCTCATGTAGAACCAAAATATTTAAAATAGAAGGACTAGTATTATTAAACATGAGCGCACAACGGTGATAAAAAACCAAACCATGACGTAGTTTGGATGATATTAAAAGTTGGATTTAAATGTAGGAGAGATTACACATAATTTAGACACCTTTCGAGAGGTAACATATATTTGGCTTAAGCTGTTTCGATTCGGAAGCTATATTGAATCTTCTAAGGTCATTACAGTGGGCAACTAAATACTGGAAATAGACGGTGTTCCGGATATATGACAATGGATCTAAACACCAATAAAAAGGTAATTATACAATACATGCAGATAAGATGTGAGAATGTGATATATCATTTCTACTTCCAGTTAACGTTAAAAAGATCACATATCTGTGCTGAAAGGTGCATCAAAGACACCACATGCATTTGCTACAGAGAGTTTGTGTGTGTTTTAAGTGGGATTTCTTTATAATCTAATTTAAATGTTGACCACCACACGATGTACCTTGATTGTTTCAATTGTAAAATGGCATCTAAAGTTTTGTACTGGAGAGAGAGAGAGAGAGAGAGAGAGAGAGAGCTTCCACAAGCTCATTGACGGAACCAAGACTTGCGAGATACGAAAATCTGGTGCGGTTACCACCGCAGCGTTTTAACACATTCAACCATCGATGCCACCGGTACGGTAAATGATGGTGTTTCATTTCAGGTGCAGAAAGGGGATATGTGTTTATGAATACATACGTACTATATTTCAATGGGGATCATGTTCAGTTACATTAGTAGAGGTATACATGGAGTCCTTTTACATTATAATATCATATTGCACTTCATTTGTTACTTAGGTAAAGACACTTTCAACATCTTCGCGAAATGAAAGAATGAAATAATAATACAAAACGATCAGTCTCGAAATTGGACGTGAGATACCTTCTTTCAGCTCCTCCTAGTAATGCATTACACTCAGTGTGGAATACACAAATCGTCAAGTACTCCTCTACTCCGCACAATCAACTCTCACAAGATACCACGAGTTCTGGCCTTATAGACGGTGTTATCATTATACTGTTACATTGTAGGAGTTCTGGCCTTATAGACGGTGTTATCATTATACTGTTACATTGTAGGATGTAGGTAGCCTGTATGATAGACTGTGTCATATCGTTATAGCCGTCAATGCTTGGTAGAACCTAAACCGTATGTACTGGTAACAGAGACCGTGGTCCAGCCCCGAGGGTTAGACTGTAGTTTACTCAAATCACATTAATTATCCATGAATCAGCAGGGCATGTATGTGTTTAGAAAATAAGATTTTATCTTGGCGGTGTTAATTATAGGCCTTCTTCAATTTTGAAAGCTATATATTCTTGTAAGAAGCGCTGGATTATGAGGAAGGGGAGTATTTCTTTCCGCGACCTCTCTCCGTACATTATGTGTGTAATATCTCCGTCAGATTATACACGGATTGTATTTTCCCCACAACATGTAACTATGTGTTTACAAATATAAATAATGCAGTAAAATGAAACCGAAATCCCCCCAACCCCCCAAAACCCATAAAGATAGATTTATAATAAATAATATTTACCGATGACTTAAATGTTGTATTTAACAAGTGGAAATCGAGATTTTATCATGGTGATTACTCGGTAAATGAAAGTTGTTGACTTGTAAAATTGTCGGTCACTTTATCAGTAGTGTAAGGTGGCCTCAATTTTCTGTCAGTTATGGACTTTATGTGAAGAGATGGATTTAGAGTGGGTACAGCTCAGGAGTGTAAAGGTATTACTTAGACACGGACGGCGGGTATAAAGTAAGACTGACACCGGTGTTACTCTTGTCACTAGACGGTATGACATAGAGTAGGACTGAGGCCATATCGTAGATATGTCGCTGATCTTGTCCTCGTATCAAACGACCGGGTTTGATTCCGCAAGATGACCAAATGGAGGATGTTTAAATCATCCTCTCACATGAAATCGAACAACATTTTTGTTGTCATATATTATCGATTTTAATCGATACATTTTGTTGTCATGTATTATAGGTCTTAGTCGATACATTTTTGTTGTCTTATGTTATAGGTTTTAGTCGATACATTTTGTTGTCATTTATTATATATAGGTTTTAGTCGGTACATTTTGTTGTCATTTATTATAGGTCTTCGTCGATACATTTTTGTTGTCATATGTTATAGGTCTTAGTCGATACATTTTTGTTGTCATTTATTATAGGTCTTCGTCGATACATTGTTGTTGTCATATATTATAGGTCTTCGTCGATACATTGTTGTTGTCATATATTATAGGTCTTAGTCGATACATTTTTGTTGTCATTTATTATAGGTCTTCGTCGATACATTGTTGTTGTCATTTATTATAGGTCTTAGTCGATACATTGTTGTTGTCATATATTATAGGTCTTAGTCGATACATTTTTGTTGTCATTTATTATAGGTCTTCGTCGATACATTGTTGTTGTCATTTATTATAGGTCTTAGTCGATACATTGTTGTTGTCATATATTATAGGTCTTCGTCGATACATTGTTGTTGTCATATATTATAGGTCTTAATCGATACATTTTTGTTGTCATTTATTATAGGTCTTCGTCGATACATTGTTGTTGTCATTTATTATAGGTCTTCGTCGATACATTGTTGTTGTCATATATTATAGGTCTTAGTCGATACATTGTTGTTGTCATATATTATAGGTCTTCGTCGATACATTGTTGTTGTCATATATTATAGGTCTTCGTCGATACCTTTTTGTTGTCATGTATTATAGGTCTTAGTCGATACATTTTTGTTGTCATTTACCATAGGTCTTCGTCGATACATTTTTGTTGTCATATATTATAGGTCTTAGTCGATATATTTTTGTCTTTTTACTTTTAGACAGGATTGACAAGTCCCCACGTTAATATCGTCACAAGATATTTTTGTGATTACGTTTTGATATTAAAGATTAAGAGTTGGTTTTTTTTCGTTTTCATCTGAAAGAAGACCATGTTGCATATAACCCTATTGACCAGAGAGCCACTACAGTGACACGGGGCACCTGGGTTCGAGTCTAGGTACAACAGATAATTCATTCATTATAAGGTTAAACAGCGTCATGCTTTCGACCTCTTTAAGTACAAAGCAGTTGCAGAGTGCCACCTCGTTGAAAGAGTCTGCATTCAACGAATTATCATAATAGCACCGCAAAATCTCCGGTTAAATGAGGTGCGAAATTTTAATGCATTACTGTGTTACGTAATTACATGAAGAAAAGCATTTGCGTCCATGATCCCAGTCTGAAATGTATATGAAAGAGTACATTGAGTTCTTATTTCTGACGGGTAAATTCAATTACATTTTGCCCACCCGGTGACTGTCAAATGAATTTAAACCCCTGGATACTTCCTAATCTCCGATTTATGTACATTCTGACATCATTCATACCTAACCTTAAAGATGGAATTTATTTTATATAAATTACCATATAGGGAGTTTAACATCGATATAGTCATGTGGCTTTTGCTGTGTACTTGTCCACATTCTTCTTCTTCTTCTTTTCCCTTGTAAGTATCATACGGCATCTTACACGGACCATAACAGGCGCGGATCCAGAGATTTTGTCGAGAGGGGGTCCACACCCAATGAATTTTCCGAGAGGGGGTCCAACCATGTTTTGGTAAAACTACTTATTTTACATCGAAAAACACAAGACAAATGATTTTCGCCTAATCTCATGCATATGCTAATCACCTGAGTAATTACAGATTAAAACAGGATAGTCCCAGATCAGCTATGAATATAGGTCGTACATAAAATACTTTTTAAAGGCATCGGTGGCACTTGCTTCGTTATTTTCCTTCTTGAAATCATCATCATCATTATCATCATCATTCTCATAATCCTCCTCCTCCTCCTCCTCATCATCTTCTTCTTCTTCCTCTTCCTCTGCCTAAATTACTCGTATACCAAAGAATCTACAAATGCTTTCATTTTTGTGAAATACATTATCTAAAGAATGTAAAATTATATTAAGAATGCAATAAGATATATTTTAGTGACAAAATCCTCAATATGTCCTTGCAGCCTCCAAACTTTCTGCAAATATGTTTGTATCTTTGGATATAAACGCTAATAGGCATTGATTTTTATATCATGTTTACTCACATTATATTTATGAATCTTCATTTCTTCAAATATTACAGAGGTGAATATTCATTTTAACTTTTTCCTTCAAGTAACAACAGTTTATCTTTATTTTATAATAACAACATATACTGTGAGATATGATGTAAAGTACTCCTACCCTAAATACATGTACTATTTTACCGAACACCAGCAGATTCCTAACAAGTTAATATTAACGTTGTTTTCTTATTTCTGTGAGTTATGAGGTGTTATCAGAGTTATCAGAGGTTTAAAGAGATAATATTCGTGAGAACTCCGCAGTGCTCCAATAACTTTGATCAAATCGTGAATGGTATGACAGTATACGAAAAAAAAAAACCTACTACAGAATGTTTTCATACCTACGTACCTTTAAATATTTAACCATATATGGAAGAAACACTACCTGGAGTAAGGTGAAACAAACGTCAACACGTGCGTCACGATATGTACAACTAATATTGATAATGCTGTAATGTCATGTAAACCTTGTTTACCAGCATGTATCATCATAAATATTAGCTACAGTTATAAACATTGTAAGGTATTTTTACAACTATTATCCCCTGTTTCATTCAGGACAGATCCGGCATAAGTGAAAAAGAAATTTACTGTAAATCTACATGTATACATTTGTTGTCATGTATACAGAAAAGGAAAGAGGAAACAAGTACAACTCCAAAATGGACAAAATTATGACTTTGTTGAAAATAATATAATGGTAGAGTATGTTTGGATGAATTCATCCACATTATCCACTCCTAGATCCCCCAATGTCGTATGATTCATCTGAGGAAACTCAGGTGTGCATATCTGTAAATTACGGGATGTCATTTTGGTGAACCTTTGTCGTTTGTAACTTTCATTGTATGCTTTTTCTACGGAAGGTATACCCTTAACATATGGTCAACATTTTTGCGGCGGAGTACGATATTATGTTCAGAGGTATCATCGCTGAATTTTAACGGTTATGTGCATGAATTAATTACATGAACAGTGATATATATGTGATAGGACAGAATTAATTTCACTTCGAAATGGAAGAAAATAAAGGAAATATTACGAATCAACGAGGGAGAAAGATTTCAAGGTCTATCAGCGGGTCACACGACGTACGAAACAGGGTAAGGCTCAATGGGGGGTCCCATTTTCATGACAGTTTAAAGAAGGTTGAGTTACGAGTAAATAATCATGAATTATCCGATGAGGAGATATAATAATCGTAAACAACATACCCTTGTATGTAGGTCGAATCACGTAACTCAACTTGTTAAACGTTTAGCATAGTGAACATTTCCTCTCGATATGGCTCAAGGAGTCGCTTGGGTCCGTCTTGGGACAGATTCTTATAACTTCTCATAGCGATCGTACTCGTTAGAATAGCTTATATCTACAGCTCGCTTTAAAGATGGTTCTACCTTAAGGTGTTCTTATTTACATTACCACATAACTTAACATCCGACAAGATCAACATAGATCTACTTGGTAGTAAATAAAAAAGGGGGTGTAGAATGGATGTACGTACGCAGTGACCTCATATTTTACCCAAATCCTCATGTTTTCAACGATCTCTTCAAAACCCAGCAAAGGATCGCCGAATCTTCCACTATTAAACCTAAACACAAGGAAATTTAGTTTGACTAAAACATATGAAGCATTCTTAGCTTCGTGACCTTTTCCGCTCTAAGTGTTCCTTACCAGGAAATAGCTTTTACTGGTTCATGAAATGCAGACGTTTTAGATCGGACATCTGGATTTAAACTGGGGTACTTATTCATAGATAGCATTTGAACATGAGGCATGCCATCTGCACAAATACATCAATACCAAAATTCGAACAGTCAAATTCCAAAGCCTAAACTAAGTAGAAAACATTCAAGAATAAAACATTCATACAACAGAATTAAAAGCAATGTATCTGAATTATATCATGCATCTTCATTACCGGAGGAATGTCTCATTTTAAGTAACGTTTGTTTTATGCCACTATTAGATTATTTCCCTTACATGGTGCCTGAGTGCATTGCTTTATTATATTTTCTTGTGTTATGGACCCACCCGAATCAGTGAGGGATATTTTTTACGGACCCACCGAAGCAGTGAGGGATATCTTTTACGGACCCACCCGAAGCAGTGAGGGATCTTTACGTGTGTACATTTAATGTGACGTGGAACATCGGTTTACAGTCTCATCCGAAGCACAGATATGTCGGCAAGCGAAGCACAGATATGTCGGCAAGCGAAGCACAGATATGTCGGCATCCGAAGCACAGATATGTCGGCAAGCGATGATAAACCACCTCAGGACAAACCGACAGTCGGAATCGATCCTGGTTCTGAGATTTATAGTCCCATGGAATACCACTGCACCAACCTGTCCCCTCATTTCTATAACTATATTTTCGATGCGACAAATGGAAAAGATTCCAAATTATAATTGCAAATCATTATAGTAATGCACATTTAATTCAGACTGTGTATAAGAACAACAAACAAAATGTCTTCAGACGACAGCAATGTTCAGAAATACTCGTATATTTTGAATTGTCAAGGGTCAAGGTCATAGGTAAAAAGATGGTACGTTTCACAGAGAGAACATAGTAAAATATCAAATAATAACATTCATTGTGGTTAATGTTAAGGGTTTTCCAGACAAACAATTGCAAGCCGCAAACTATATAAGTCAGTTGGAATCCAGGGTATAAATATATTTAAAAATTCTTTTATACAAATCCTCATACTTATTTCTAAAAGTCCGTTTATGTGAAATATTCATACAGAACTGCAGAGTACAACAATTAAGTTTGTATACACATTCACAAAATACTTTGTTGACAATACTTTGTTTTCAAACAATGGTTTCCTCTCTACACGTGAATAAGTAGAGTACTTTTAAGATAAGACAGTAGGCGATGCTCTTCACTTAGTAAGGTCGTTGAAGTGCGCCGAGACAAGTGTATATCCTTTGTGAATGAGTGGGATCAAATACACATTTCCGATATTATTTAAGATTAACAGAAGATATATTATTAATGAAAAAGAGGTTACTATGGGACGTGATTGCGGACAATGGCATTGTGCCCAGCGTGTGCTGCGCCAGGGAGCAAATCGCCGTAATGTTAAGGCTGTGGGTGCGTTCATTACTCTGATCATTCCAGATCGATTCCGATCCGATAAAGCACGCATTTGTTCTGATTTTATTCTGAAGTTGCAACTTTAAACTTATAAAACGCAGGATTTGAGTAAAATTATCTCCAGCGTGTGAATTTAAATGTGAAAATTCCAATCTTTTCGTGAAATATAACCTCTATGCGATGTACTCTTACTTTAGCATATGTGCTCACTGGCACGGCCAATCACAAATTCTCGACACTTTCCGGCAATACAACGGAAAGGGTCGGGAAAGTGCTATTGGAAAAGGGCGGGTCATCTTGATTTCGCCTTCATAATTCCTTTTTATCGTCTTCGTCTTCGTGTTTCCATCTTATCACTATCGTGTTCTACTCTGTCGCTATTATATTATCACTATATCGTCGTCGCGTTCAGTCGTTTACTAACATTGTTTTATGGATTCTGGTGTTTCGGTATTCTGCTTTGTCGCTACTCCGTTTCAATTTACAACAATTTTGTTATTGCTTTATTGACAGCAGATTATCGGTCAGTCTTCAATTGGTCTTCTTACTTTCTTTCCTTACCAGTTTTTTTTTTTCCATTTTTCATTATCATGTTTGCGTTTTATTGTTGCTATAATCATCAATACATCGTAACAATCTCCCTCTGTCAGTTTAATGTACTCGTCCACTTCACCTCGCTACTGATGGTCAAAGCCCGATTAATAGTTATCGACGTAGGCTGTCGAAATCTTCCTTATTGCCGAATAAACAATTAATGGGATTCTGTATTAGTTTTCCACAAAAAGGTTCAAGCTTTATTTGTTTGAAATGGATGTACTCGATCATCTTCTAGATACACATAGGGTAATCAGTTTTACTATTTAAATATTTATAGTACTTTATGCTCGCAAAATGTTATGAATTAAGAATATAATTGCAAAATTGCATTCGTTCTCTGCAGTTTCTGTAAAGTTTCGAAACAGTGCGCTAAAATAAAGCGCATTATACAACCGTTGAAGGTCAAAGAAAGGTAATTAACGAGAGCCGTGATTGGCTGATGTGGTGTAGGGAGAGAGGGACTACTATTTCAATGTATCAGGAGCTGTGATTGGATGAAATTATTTGATCTATGTATAAATAAAGATTGATTCTGCTGTAAAATCATGAATTTTTATCTCATTTCGCTAATGTAAAGATTTAATGACCTAAAAAGGGGTGGTTGTTTACATTTGAATTTTGGCCAATTTTTGGGGGTATCCCCCTTCCAGCATGATTTTCTCGAAATTAAGGTGGATAACCTATGGTAAACTGTTAAAATTCTGAAAGAGGAGGGTCTGACAAACATTTTGATATGTAGATTGTATATAGCTAAAATGTAGGATATTGTGTAAATCTTGCTGGAAGTTCGGTAATTTAACATGGGACCCTATGGGAAATGGAATTACTATGCATTGACCTGAACGGTATGAGTACATCTTCACCAATGGTGTGTGTATAGACAGAAACCAAAACGTGTTGTATATTTGACTGAGACGAAGTGAAGATAACTGTTTGTCGCTATTGAAGTGTTTTTATCTGAGCAATGCATACAAGATGACAAATACCTACATATACTTTTATATACTTTCTCTACCAGAAGATATAATGTAGGTGACACATGCATCTCCGGCTTGGCACATTAAAGTCTCACATTTAGTAGAGAATTTTCACAATGTTATAACATCAGTAATGCTTTAGCAATGTCACTTACTGTTTTAAGTAATATCACCTGATAAGTTTATTCTCACATTATGTCTGCCATAACTTATTGCATTCATCGTCATCAAGAAACATCTTTTCTTGATTTGTTATTTCACACTGCTTTCAATATCAATTATAAAAGTATGGATTTAATACATTTATGAAATTGAGAACAATCAGAAAATGATTTCCTGTTATCATTAAAATAATTATTAATATTATTGATTTGTTTTTGTTAAGAATCAAATAAATTTAATGACATTACTGATTTAATTAAAATGACAATGATTTATATCCTTCGAACACAGTAAAAATGATTGGCAAAAGCACGTTTACAACTATAATAAGGGTACCGACTTTTATCATATATAATGAAATTAAAAAATTTTAGTAGAAATGGAATGCATGAAATTGTCTGTAATTTTAGTATTGGTTAAACCATTATTTACGATTTTATTACAACATATTTTAAAATGTTATTACTTTTGATGTGACAAAATAAATTATATGCAAAAATTGCTAATGTTAGAGACGGACTGAGAAGTTTGTGTCAGGAGATTTTCAAAATCAGACAGTTTGTACCACTATTTCGATAAAGTTGATAAAATATGCGCGAGTATGAAGCCTTTAGCTAGTAACGAATCAACAGAGGTTAAGGCAAAAGATTCCAGGAAAAACCAACAAACTGCAAAACAGTTCGTAGAAAATGAATGAGTGATAAATGTATAAGTATTTCTTACTTTTTGGTGGGGGGGGGGGGGGGGGTGGGGGGTGGGATTTTACAATTTAAGTAAATCAAATACTTTGTTTATATCTATAATAACGTCGTTTATACGTATGTACATTCTGAAAAATGTACACAAATATACGACTCTATAGCCGTTCACTGATACAGATGTATCACGATCGATGTAGACAACTTCACAAGTAAGCATAGTGTCATGCCCTATGTGTTAATTCGATACAATTAAAAGCGAGCAAAGGACAATTCTAAAATCATTCACTGACTAAAATACTGATATCAGATGATAATATTATCACTATTTCGTGTGTGACATTGAACGTCCTGTCAATTACAATACTTGCTTGTTTACTGGTTTATATTTTCCACTATAGTACGAAACATGGAGGTTAAAGGAAATCCCATAGTAGACTTCCGATCTGGTCCTCAGTGAGTTAGATTGCGTTTTTATCTATCGCCTATCACATATAAGTACATGTTTTTGACCAGGAATAGGGGGAAATTTTTGCTTTAAGTTTTAAGTTTAGAATTGTCTGCGCTTGCGCATGTAAATGGCAAGGCGAAAGGATGGTCTGCAAATGTTCAAGTCCGAGTACGCATTTCCTGGACGTTGATACACACACGATAGTATATAAACAAAGTACACTAATGTGCGTGTATGTTGATCACAGAATTAGTTTACTATTTATTAGTATACGATGTCAATGTGATACGTCCAAAAATGGGAGAAACTGAGTTAGCTATAAGGAAGTACAAAGGCGTGAGGAGACGAACGAACAGATCGACATGGAGTAGTGTATCAGAAACGTTCAAGGTGACAACATACATTTCTTACTCTCAGGGTTTTGAAAATTAGTTTTTTTTTGCAATATTTTATTTCCATGAAAAATGGGTCTTATATGCGTTTTGCATTAGTTTATATAGTATCCGACGATTACCTTGTTATTTAATTTTAATAGCTCATTTCTCTTTCCTTTACGATTTGATCATGCAAAGGATGTCACCAAGATGTTTCCAGTTGTTCACATTGGCAAAAGAATTCATTGACATGAAAATAACATACTGCACCTTAAAAATATGCATATGCATTTCTAAATACAAAGTTACGTATCCTGTTGATGATGGTTTTATCATCATCATCATCATCATCATCATCATCATCATCATCATCATCATCATCATTATTGTTGTTGTTATTATCATTATTATTATTATTATTATTATTATTATTATTATTATCATCATCATCATCATCATCATCATTATTATTGTTATTATTGTTATTATTATTATTATTATTATTATTATTATTATTATTATTATTATTATTATTATTTATTATTATTATTCAGAAATACAAATTAAGCGACACTTCAACACCCTCTCCATCAGAAGAAAATAAAGAATTTTCACATGGATTCTACAGACAAAATATAAATTATTCAGTGGAATCACCAGATGGAAAGAGACCGCATGGAGTAGACAATGATGGATTTGATTATGACGAAGTTTTTACGTTAACAAGATCTCCACCAAAACACATTGAAAAATCGAGTCCAAGACAATGGCGCGAAGAAAGTGCGCGAAGTACAGAAGAAACGAAGAAAACTTCATGGGATAAAAGAGGACTTATAGTTTTAGGTTTTGTGACAGTATTGGCTTTTTTAATTGCTATAGCTGTGATATTATATTTCAAAGTTTTCAAGGAAGGTAAGTAATACGGCTTTTCCCCACCCGTTATTTTTCCGTTTTTCAAGTTCGTGTTTATTCGTTTCCTGCCCAGATTTACACTACTATGTTAAATAACCCACTAATAAAAAATTCCCGGGAAGTTTGGAATCGAGTGTGTCATTTGTGTTGTATTCAGTGTTCAAGTATCTCAAGAAGTGTTATACATGTATTTCGCCTTATTTAACGACTTTTTAGGTATTGACTGTTACATGTTTTACATTTAAAATGGTTTGCTTTCAAGATTACAGTACAGTAGAATCTCCTCTTTTGAAGCTGAACCGATTCCAGTCTACCTCTTATTTATTGTGTTAGGATTTGCGTATTAGTAAAACTATTATGCTACATTAGTTACAGTTGCAATGAGAAAGTTTGTCAACTTTGTGTTTGCCTGGTCTTCTTCGTTTCAGATAAATCTGTCGTGTGAGATGTCTGAAATTCAGTTTTACTTCAAATTTAGTACATTGTGTAAGATCTTTTAAATTTTAAACATATTGATTACTGAAAATATAGCTTACCAAAAATGATGATCTTTAATAAGGAATGTAGGAAGTATTTCAAAAGTGTGAATAAAGGGGCCAAAACTTGCATTTTGTAAAATACAATATAAAATCAGTCCATGATTGGCCAAAAAACATGGGGGAGAGGGACCGTAGCCCGCTGGTTCCTACAGGCCCGGGTTTAAAGTTTTAGAGTTTGTACATGCAGCTGCACAAATGAAGCAGCTGTAACCTCCCAAAAACGGTGAGTTAAAAGAATAAATTTTTATAAACTGTTTTGTGTACAAGGTCATGCATGCATGTATATATCTAAAAATTGTATAATCCCTGCTGTTCTAAAGAATTTCAAATCAAAATTAAAACGTGATATGCTTTGTCTTTTAATTAGTATGAGGTTGTTGAAATTGATGACTGAAAACAAACTGTTATGCATATGAGTAGCAATGCCAGCTATCGCTTTGACACGATCAGAAAATGTGAAAAATGCCTAGTTGATGTTTTTCAAGAGAAAATTTATAACCATTGCTTAAATCAATTATTATAATTTAAATACCATCAGAAAGATAAAAACATGAAGATTCCATTGATATCTCATATGTAATATTTTGTTAAAAAAATATTGCATTTTGACGAGTTGAAGTTTTGAATACTGCGCAAATTCGGCGACCTTGATAAGTCTTATTTGCTTAAGGTTTGTTTCTTGTATATCAGTAAAGATGCAACTGTCAGTTGTCTTCTGTACTTAAGGGTTATTGATCCTTGGATGATGTCATAGATATTCCATCAAAAGGAGGGGGATGGGGAAATAAAAGTTCATTGATTTGTCTTTCACCCTTTGAAAATGATAATAAAAAGTACATTTAGCATATATATTATAGTAGGAACAAAAGAATGAAAATCTATAGGCCTTAAACATACATATATGTATGATTTATAATAACTGACAACATCATTCGTATATAATACTTACATCAATTTTGTGTCAAAATAAGTGGACAGTGTTCTATTGTTTTTTTATTTTTTGCTTATTAAGTTATTTTCATGTGTAGCATGGCTATATATAAAATATTTTATGTTCAAATAAATTTCTGATACTGTATAGAAAGTGCAGTGTAAAATTATGAACCACACATATAATTCATCTTTATGTGCTCTCACTGTTTTTATAATGATATTGGGACAAAATAATGGGGAAGTTGGGGATAGTTAATAAAATCTTACTTTGCGCGAAATCTAATCTGGATACATACATATTTCTTTTGTTCATTTAGTACATATGGTATTGTAGATTAAAAATAAATCAAGAAAATGAGATTTGCACATATTTGTACATTATCAGCACTCAAGATATAACATTTTTGATGCAAGTGTAAGGGGATAATTTTAACAACCAGTGATGCAAGACAGCCTTTTCTCTCATTACACATTTAAGGGATTCTAAAATAGATGCTGAATCATGAAGGAAAGATATTATACTACAAATAAGAGTTGTTTATATTCTGCTGATTTACATAGAAAATGCCCATGCAATGCAATCTTGTAGATGATATGTTTGATTAAGGAATTATCAAAATATGAATGAAGCATAAAAAGATTACATAATTTTGATTTCTTGATCAAATGAAATCAAATATGGGCAGGTAGCATTTTAATGCCACCAATTTATAAGTGTCTTATATGTTCCTCATGTAAAAAAGATTTTTTTTTTTTAAAAAGCACATATTTTCACTAGAATTTTCTTAGGGATGGATAACCCCTTAACATCAATATCAATGGGTATTTTCAATTATACTGGTAAAACAAATTGATGACCTTGACTTTCATTTCACATATTAATAAACACAGACTGAATATGTATTTGTTTTTTTTTTAACTATCAAATCACATGTTTGAAATTGGGTTGCAGAAAGATTACAAGTCTTTTTGAGTTTCTTTATTGATTATATCTGTATACAGAAATGTACTATATACTATATATACCTCTCTTTTCAGAACCAAGTTCATCTATTGAAACTACAACTTTATGTAAGTGAAAGCATTCAAATGAAAAATAAAAGATATGTGAAAAAAATAACAGATAACAATATTTAAACAGATTGTAACAAATGTTCATGTAATTTGCTTCAGTACATGCACATACACTTACTTGAAATATAGATAAATGTGTTAAAGAAAAATACTTTCATTAGTGATTCAGTTATTTAGTTGTACATGTAAGTTATGCACATGATTTTCTAGTGTTTTTTTTGCTGCAAAGAATCAATTTCAACCAAAATTGATTGCTGGGCTCTATGAATTGAGGTCATGTAAAGAATATGGGTTCAGATGACACTTGGTCATATTGATATGTGTGGATGAGATATCATGTTGGCTGAGATATGTCATGTTCATATAATGGCTGACATGTGTTGAAATATATATGGCTCAAATGTGTCTTGTTGATATGTATGAATGAGATGCATCATGTTGATATGTATGGCAGAGAAATATCATGTCGGTATGCATACATGTAGCTGAGATATGTCATGTTGATATGTATGGCAGAGAAATATCATGTCAGTATGCATAGCTGAGATATGTCATATTGGTATGCATAGTTGAGATATGTCATGTTAATATGTATGGCTGAGATATGTCATGTTGATATGTATGGCTGAGATATGTCATGTTAATATGTATGGCTGAGATATGTCATGTTGATATGCATGGCCGAGATATGTCATGTCCATATGTATGGCAGTGATGTCATATATATGTTGATATGTATGGCTGATATATGTCATAGATATGTATGGGTATGATTTGTCATATTGATGTGTTTTACTGAGATATATTTTGTATCATTATCTCATAAATATCGTAGATATATCTGGCATGTATGAACCATACTCAAATTTGAAACACGATGCAGCTAGTGATTACATGTACATGTATATCTTTGAAAGTGGCTTTGGAAAGCAAACAGACAAACCAACTATAATATGATAAAACTGTATAAAAAGTTGAGTGATTTAATGTGGATATCAACAGATTTGTAGTCAGTGACATACATGTACCAGTAAGTGTATCATGTCATCACAACTTCTGATACAAATTAAAGGAGCACTCACTGCCCTAACAGGAAGAATATTATATGGGTGAACGCTACGATAATATAGGCATAATGAATTAGTGAGGGATAAGTATTATCCAAGTTCAAATAGCTTCTGTTTTTGGCTTAATCATTGGCTTATTGTAGTTTATTATAAATACTGGGTATATTGTTTTGAGATAGTCATGTGAAAAGGAGGCTTTTTAAGATTATGTAATATGAATTTGTGGTCACAATAGTTCTGAATTACACTACATTAAGCAAATAAGAGGATTTTCAGGGGTAAAAATGTTTTTTAAGCACAATTTACCTGCTTTAACTTGACATACTTTAAAAATTGAATATGTCATAAATTGATACAAATCTAATGGGCAGTAAATCTGTGAAAAACAACACAATGATGCATGAAACAAAATCAATGGAAGCATATGGAGCCTGTGGTAGGATCTCAAAGTACCCTGTATCGGGTTCAAATCTAATAGGAGAGTTGATTGTTGTTGAAGTGGATAGTCTGTCAGAGTATACACCTGGTAATATGCATCTCTTTACTTGTTTACAGCTCCTGTGATATTATTTGGCAGTCTCTCATTATACAGTGTATGGAACACTGACCTTAGTAATTCATCCTCTCAGTTGTACAAAGATACAGCACACAATTTCTCATCAGAGGTAGGATAATAACTTCACAAACACTCCTAGAGGCCAGAAAATGAAATTTATATCTGTTTATTTGTTTAAAATATCCTCAGGGTCCTGTCTTAAAACAACATAGTCATCAATTGTGAAAGTGTAAAGTGACAGGGCTATTTTAGGATTGGACCTTCATTATCTATATTGAATTTATTTATCCATCTTATGAAAATTTCTTGCTTTTTTTCAAACGGAGATTCAATGAAATGGTTATGAATTATCTGTCATTGTTATCTCTTCTTATACATCACAGACATATTTACTGAATTAATTAAATGAATTAAAATGGTATAAAGTAACAGACAAATTTAGGTAATACATTTTTGAGCAAATTTACTGTAACTATTGCAGATAGATGTCTTATTACAAAATACTAGCAGCTTTCAGTTTTACCTGTCTACTAATGTACAATATTTCAGGTAGGTACAAATATTATTACAAAAAATGTGTCATACAAACTGTAGAGATAAATTTAATTTAAATTTTGAACACATTATTTGAAGTTTAGCTGCAGGTGTTAATGAAATTTTTACCTGGGAACGATATCTCGCTTCATTTTCAACATCATTTGTAAGAACAAATTTTGATTTATAGGACCACTTTAGTATGGATAAAAGCTTTAGAAAAATTGGTACATGTAATACAGATTTAGTTTTGACAAAATGTGATACACCTAGTGATCATGTTTAATCTGTATAGGTAAGAGAGGTAGGAACTTCAACATACAGGTTATTTTGTCCCCTGTAAATCAACACTACATATTAGTATCACTCTGTCTGTCTCATTGTCTTTCTATCCTAAAAGGATTTTGTAAAATTAAATACATGTAGTAGGCAACTCGTGTGTTTCTTCAAAAATGTTGTTTGGTTTGCTAAAGATTCAAATTAAATCATCTACATGTATTATGAGTATGGTTGGCACACTGTAATTTCTTCGTTTCTTTTTCTAGCACTGGTAATGTTATATTGCCATTTGATTTCTTTTCATTCTAGTGCTGGAAGTGTTGTGGTACATTTTGATATATCTTTTCGTCCATCATATTCATCTTTATATACAACCATTGAGGAGCTTGGAAAGTCGGTGGAATCTGATATAAAAAGTAAAGTCAACAGTGGAGAATCAAATCTACCAATAAATTCATCGTCAGTGGAAATCATACGTACGTATGTTAGAGCAACTGGATAGATGTTAATAGTATGGTACTTATAAACTATGAAGTAACAGTAGAAATTAATCCACCTGAAGTCAGTGTAGCAATATTGTGTTTTAGGGAATAGTATTATTGTAACCCAACCAGACAGAAATGATGTGAAACAAAACAAAAAAAGAGGACCTTTTGATGCATTTGGGAAAGCTCTTTTTCAGTATTAATTTTCAATTACAATTGATGCAGACTAATGAAGAAGTTTTACAACATAATGTGAATTTTTGGCTAAGTATTTGTAAGTTGAATGTGCATGCTGTAAGACCTGAAATGACTGGAGTTAAGTCCAAAGTAGCCTCTTATAACAAATATAACATTCAACATTTCCCAGTGGTAGCCCTGATTTTTTTCTTGATGTTTACAATTGACATTGCGCAGTCTTATACATGTACATAATTGACACTGAATATGTGAATTGATATTTTTCCAGCTCAGCCGAAGTCGACTACTACCCCATTACCATCTACTTCTAGAGCTTCAGATGTGTCTACATCAGAATTGCCAACATCACTGTTACCATCCACAAGTAAACTAACTACAGCAGTAAAAACTACATCACAATCAACAACAACTGAGCAATCAACAACAACAACAACAAATAAACAATCAACTACAACACAACAGGATACAACAGTGAAAGAGACAACAGAAGTGCTGTCAACATCAACGACAGTGTTACAATCAACTCCCTCCATATCGACAACACAAAAAACTGAACCATCTACTACAAAAACAACTCTTACTTCAGGTTACTACTTGCTTATACTAGAGTCCTTCATACATTGTATGGCTTTTGTGTTTTATTTCATATCATACCATTGTACCTGTTTATCAATGGAAGATGGGGCAGTCTTTAGTGATGGAGAAAAGACATAGTCACTGAAAGTTTAAGAAAATAATCAGCACTTGATATTAAATTTTGATTTATTTTATTATTTAGAAAATCTGATTCTGCAAGATAAATTTTCATAAGTCAGCTGCCTATATATTGACCACCCATTCTGTTTTGCTTCAAGAGTTAAGATTTTGTTTAAACCATATCACTGTGTTATCTATAATGGTTATGCCAATGATACCATGGTGTGGCATGAATACTTCACAACCAGAGATTAGGAGATCACGCTTTTGTATGTCTTGTTATGCTTAATAGTCATCACTAATAAATATTTATAGGATTTTGTCATGTGACTTCATACCATATTTCTGTAGTCATCATTAAAAGATTCTTAAATTCAATACATTAGTAAGATTTTCAGAAAGCCATTTTATGTATTTTACAAAATGATAGTGGCCTGGATTGTATCTGGGACCAGCAGAAGATCATACCTATAATCAAGTCAAGACCGTTTGATTTTGTTTTATCTTTCAGCGACGTCATCTGTAGCCAGAGAGACGACAACGTCTAATCCAACAACACAAGAAACAACCACTTCTGTTGTAACAACACAAGAAACCACCTCTAGCTCAACAATAATGACCACAACAACACCTTCTGGTAATTATTATAATAAAGTGGTGTTTGTTTAATAAAAGAAAAAAATGTTTTAAATATCCATTTTTGACTGTTAGAGACATAAAATTTACTTTAAAAAAGGAATTTTCTGTTTAAAGAACATTTAGATGTGAACATATAACAGAATTATATCAAAGATACTATTTTACTTATTTTAAAATTCTTTTGAGCTTTTGTAAATCTTGTTACAAGTACATAAGTAATATTAATATTAATATCTTGAAATACTCATTTTGATTTCTTCGGAATACTAATAGTATATATGGCAAGTCCAACCACCACCTTCATTACCCTGACATGTTACTAATACCAAGCTAGTCATTGGGAGACAGTGTCATTACCCTGACATGTTACTAATACCAAGCCAGTCATTTGGAGACAGTGTCATTACCCTGACATGTTACTAATACCAAGCCAGTCATTGGGAGACAGTGTCATTACCCTCACATGTTACTAATACCAAGCTAGTCATTGGGAGACAGAGTCATTACCCTCACATGTTACTAATACCAAGCCAGTCATTGGGAGACAGTGTCATTACCCTCACATGTTACTAATACCAAGCCAGTCATTTGGAGACAGTGTCATTACTCTGACATGTTACTAATACCAAGCCAGTCATTGGGAGACAGTGTCATTACCCTCACATGTTACTAATACCAAGCCAGTCATTTGGAGACAGTGTCATTACCCTCACATGTTACTAATTCCAAGCCAGTCATTGGGAGACAGTGTCATTACCCTCACATGTTACTAATACCAAGCCAGTCATTGGGAGACAGAGTCATTACCCTCACATGTTACTAATACCAAGCCAGTCATTTGGAGACAGTGTCATTACCCTCACATGTTACTAATTCCAAGCCAGTCATTGGGAGACAGTGTCATTACCCTCACATGTTACTAATACCAAGCCAGTCATTGGGAGACAGAGTCATTACCCTCACATGTTACTAATACCAAGCCAGTCATTGGGAGAGGGGGTTTATCAGTCAGTAGCTTACTTGAATCACGACTGAGAGGTCCCAGGTCCAACTACCACCTTCCTTTGTCCTAACATGTAAATGATACCAAGCTAGTAATTGGGATGCAGCTGGTGGATTAGCTTACTCTAATCACGTCTGAGAGGTCGTATGTCTGACCACCAGCAGCCACCCATCAGTGTCTTGCCCATCTGATGACATTGTTACAGGGTCTGTGTCATAGTATGGGTTGGCATGGGAAGGATCCTACACTGCTTTTGGCGTATCCATTGCATAGGATAAAATTCTTATGCAGCATGTATCGGGTAGATGCCATCACTATCTTGACAATGATCACATATTATTGAGATTACCTTGATGTGGCATAAAACCAAGCACAAACATTAAACAGTAATGTAACAAACCAACCATTTTGATGAATATGTAATTTTTAGGTTGGAATTGCTGAAACAATTCCAGACCTATAGGCTCCATAAGCTTAGAGACTGGAAATGCCCTTTGCAAAAGTAGAATTTTTAACACAACGCCAGTCGATCGATATCTTCTTTCACATTGAAGCACTCCAAGTTGTGTTCAAGTGTTGATAAAAACTACATACAATTCTGTTCATTATAAGTATAACTCACAGTCACTTAATTGATTCAGATTAAATTTGGTCGGATAAGAAAAACGTACTTTAATGTTTACAACTTTTTTGAGTTGCATAAACACATAATGATTGTGCAGTAATCTTTTGTATGTGTACACAGTTATTTAGTAAAAGCTATCAATTTATAATGAGTGTTAGTACATGTATAACATACAAAAGCAATAAAATCACAGGATTTCTTTGAAACAATTTTCGATTAGAAATGTAGATTTAGATTAAATTTAGTCAGATAAGAAAAAGTAACTTTTAAAGGTTACATTAGTTTTAAATTTGCATAAACACATGATTGTTTTAGGTCAAAGTTATTAATAAATCGCTCTCCATTTATAATATGTGATCTTTAAATAATATACACTAGCACTGACATTGTAGGATCTCTTTGAAACAGTTCTTAATTATTTTTGGTTATATTTTTGCTTCAGTGATTAAAAATGCACACAAAGTAAGTTTTGACTTGTATTCATTATTCTGGATAAACAGTCTTTAGTTCTAAAATCCTGGCAAAGAATTACGTATATATTAAAGTCCAAGGTAATCTGTAATACCTGAGATCGAGAACAATTATGGAATATTAAGCTAGACAAAATAAGCTCATCACTGTTTGTTCTTTTGTGTGTTTGATTTTCACTCTCTGGCATACTATATCTTCTTTGTTCATGATTGTTAGAGGAATCAAACTAATAACTCCTCATACAAGCAGGAGTAATTACTTGTTAATTCCTCATACAAGCAGGAGTAATTACTTGTTAATTCCTCATACAAGCAGGAGTAATTACTTGTTAATTCCTCATACAAGCAGGAGTAATTATTTGTTAATTCCTCATACAAGCAGGAGTAATTATTTGTTAAAATTTCACTATTTTTACTTAATTTGTTACTACATATTGTAAGTTTATTTCTTGGAATACAAAGTAGTTTGTTAATGATATAACTATGAAAGAACATGAAAATAAGAGTTGATATATTCAAATCTCTGGTACATTCCTGATCTGTATTTCTCATTTATTGTATAATAGCTATAAACATGTATATACTGTTTGATGCCACATGTAATTCAGTTCAGTTGTACATTTATATGTATCCGGTACATACAATTCTGACCCTCAGGACTATTGATCCTTTCTTTACAGATGGGTGTTATATTCTCAACATAACAGAATGTCGTAATGTTGGACAGACTAAAACTATTTTCCCAAATATTTTTTCTCAAACAACGGAGACAGCAGCAAACAGTTACTTTGCTCAGTTCAAGTCCACAGCATGTAGTACTAAGGCTATGGTATACCTATGCTCTATTCTTTTTCCACCATGTGACAATGGTGCTCCACAGTATCCATGTAGAAACTTCTGTGAAGGTAAGAACTATATCAAAAGTATTCTGTATGAATACATGTAAACACATTCAAAATGCTGCACTCAAGATACCTTATTTGTTATTGTGTTGTCTGTGGGCAACTTGATATATAGGGATCTATTCATCTTGTGTCAGTCTGTGTGTACCTTGGGCTGTCTGTTTGTCCAGTAGAAGTTATATGTTTGAAAAAAAGATTAAAAGACAACTTGTTTCAAATCGTGTACTATGCAAAGCATTTATACTTATAAATTTCTTATACATGTATAGAGTTGTTGTATGACTTCAGATGTGCAGTTAGAATGTCCAGGAGTTGTTCTTGCATCTCAAACATATTGTACAAAACTACCCGAAACCAATTGTGTTGCTGCTCCTGTCGCTACTACTCCAGGGCCATCAAGCAGTACCACTAGCCTTTCATCATCATCATCTAAAACTACTCCAGCCTCATCATCAACAAGTCCTACAGTATCATCTACATCTACAGCAGGTATGTAGGGAGTACCGGTAAGTTACAAATAAAGTTTAAATATCACTTGTATACTGTAAGTGTAAAGAGTACCTTTATTCAATCTTGATTATTCAAAATAAGCTAAGTTAACATATTCCACGATTTGTGTAGGAGAAGTAATGGAAGAATGAATTGATGATCTGCCAATACTGTTAACCATGTTTTATTCATGAACATATATGTTAGATTATCCGAGTTGTCATCCATTAACAATGAAAAATACATTTCTAAAATTCTCATAGTGATAATGCACTTAGGCTTTGAAAGTCTTCCTGTGTGTCTCTGTGCATTTTAAAGAGGCATCGATTTACCAAAATTTATGTGCACTAAGTATATATGCATGGATAGAAAGTGTTTGAAGTCCTCTACTAAAATCTACAAGATTCCTCCCCTTGAAAAATGGCAGATTTAATTATTAATTTTAAAACCCTAAATTGATTGGCTGTCACTGACTGTAGACTCAGATTATCTATAAGGGGCCTGCACATCTTGTAGTAATCAGTCAGGGATTTCAATAATTTCAATACCACCACTTCAAATGACAGAAATTGCCCATTCGAATTTCCCTCTGATCTTGAATTTTCTACTCGCATTCGAGCATATGGTGCTCAAAATGATACGCGTCCTACTTCTAAATCACCTCCTCAAGAAATTCTGAAAACCCAGCTCAGTATATGTATATATGTATTAAAATGAATAATAAGAGAAGATCTTTTTTCCATGATATTTAAATCTATACATTCTGTACAAAAATTGAATCAAGCTAAACAATCTTGATAATTTTCTATTTTAATTTCAGGATTATGTCAGGAATCTAAAACCCCTGCTTGTCGGGAGTTAGGCCATGTAGATATTATTTTCCCAAACTTGTTCAGGCAGAGGTTAGAGTCAGAAGCACAGGTGTATTTTAATCAATACCACAATTTAACTTGTTCAGCAAATTCCACATACTTCCTTTGTGGTATTTTTTTCCCTTTGTGTATGGATGGAGCTCCAGTTTACCCATGCAGGAGTTTCTGTGAAGGTATTGCTGGCATTTTTATTGGTCATATTGTATGTGACTATCTCAGAGTATTAAAGAGAAAACATTTGTGATTCATCTTTTTGAAAATGAAAGAAAATGTCTTGTGAAAAGAAAATCAGTTTTAGTTATTTACATGTTGATAACCAAATTTTACAATATTATTGCCTAGAAATCTTGTCAGTTCGATAGCTCAGAGTACATAGAATTACCCTTACATACCTGTCTTGCTGTGATTGTCATTATCAAAGTTATACTCATTTGTTGCTTCACCAGGTTCAGTATATTTGTGTCAAACTGTTCATCACTCAGTTATACAAGGCTGTACATAAATAGTGGACTCTTATTTTTTCAAAAAGTCCATATGAAAGAGTTTAAGTTAAGGGGAATTCAATTTATCTGTGGTAATAGAATCAGGGGCTCATTTTACTAAACAATTCACGACAAATATTAATATTTTGACAACATGTTAAATGGAGATATTTACAGAAATGAGAGATTTTGTGCTTGAGGTTTGGGGTTTTTTTTTTTATTATTTTGCGAAAACAGCATTGATTTAAGAGTATTCATTTAAAAATTCAATTAATGTTGGGGTCTTGAATTTAAATTTAAGGTGCAAAGAAGATCATTTCACCTCATTTTAAAAGCCTTGAAGAAGAAGAAAATGCACTGTATTATAGTATTTACATGTACCAAATTGTTTATCCATCATACAGTGTAACAAAATGTGGGCGTATCATTTATTGCTTTAGCAGTGCCCTGTTTTTATACATGAATTTTTCTTTCTTGTGAATAGCTGTGGCTTCAGAATGTTCTGGATTTCCTTTAGCAAATGCTCAGTACTGTTCACAACTTCCTACTACTAACTGTATGGATCCACCACCCCCTAAGCTGAAAACATCTCCTCAAGGTGAGTGTATTGTGATCAAACTCTCTTCGTCAATTTCATATTGTGTTGGATAAACTGTGATATACCATTCCATATTTCAATATTTTAAGAATGTGACATTTAGCGGACTTTTAATTGTCATATGCTTGTGGTTTCATAAAGAAATGTCCAACTTGTTTGATGTTAAATGACAGTAATGCTATCATGTTTTTGCCAAATAGTTTGTCATTAGAGGAAAATGAATTGATGCATTAAAATTCCTTGATATCAGAGTGTGTAGAATTATTACAAAAATTACTTTATAATTTGAAATGGTTACAATTGTAATAAATTACTTTTTATCAAAATGAATACATTTTAGTCAATATCATTTCATGACAAAGTGTGTATGTTGTAACCAAAGTCACTTTATATCAAAGTGTGTATGTTGAAATCAGCATTAACAGACTTATATCAAAGTGTGTATGTTATTATTGAAGTCAGTGGTCTTTATATCAAAGTGTGTGTATATTGTAATAAAAATCAGTTCATATTATAATGGAATTAATGGATCAGTTGTAATCGAATTTTTAGTAATTTTCTTATATTTTCTTTTTCATCAGTTATATCTACTACACTGTACACAACTACACCCTCCACCACTACTTTTGTTGCTGACACTTACTGCTTTTTAATGTCACCCTGTAAAAATGGTGGTACATGCCATGATGTTGATGGTGGTGGTTCCTACAGATGTGACTGTACACCAGGGTATACAGGCAAGGTCTGTGATTCACAAGGTAAGTTTTGTACGAAACAGTTATTGGAAATAATGTTCTTGTCATAATTTTGTAGTCCTTCGTAGGATTTGTTATTTAATAACATGCATTATTTGTCCTTGATTGTATTGATCCTCTATAAATTTGACCTTTGCTTTAAGATCAAGGTTATATTGGATGAAGGCACTGTGATGGTAGAGCTATGTATCTCAGCTGTCCTGGTTTTGAAAAATTATTGTGTGTACTACGGATGTGTCATGATCTTGAAAACAAGGTCATTTCACCAGGGTTATATCACTCTGTAATATATAGAAATCATGACAGTACAGTTAGAGAGTAAACACCACAAAATTTAGCATGGGTGGCATATTATCTAATCCAAGACCTGCCAACTCTGTGTACTTATATGCTGATGCAAATGTTTATCCTGATAAAAATACTTTAAATTTCTTCAATAGAGATCAGGTGTTCTTAAGTGTTTGTGTTTTCTCTCTACCAGTGCTTACTACTACGCCTTATATGACTCCTATCACTGCTGACACTTACTGCTTTTTAATGTCACCTTGTAAAAATGGTGGTACATGCCATGCTGTTGATGGTGGTGGTTCCTACAGATGTGACTGTACACCAGGGTATACAGGCAAGAACTGTGATTCACAAGGTAAGTTTAGGGGAAATGAGGATTTGACCATATTCAGTGTATGGATAGAATGCCCAGTTTCAAAATGAGAGTAACATTATTTATATACCTAAATTATTGTCTATTAATTAAAGCAAAATCACTTATATATTTGTATTTCATGTGTCTATACTGTATATTTTGTCTTATATGGGACTAGACTTAATATTGTCACATGATCATAGCAAAGATTATACAGTGTGAAGTGCATCAGTTTTTAAGTCTATTACGTCTTTAGCCGAAAAGTATCACAGATATTGGGATACACAGTACAAGATCTGTCAGTCGGCTTAAGAACTGTTATAATGTATACCACTTTATGATATGTTTATAAGCCGGCGTGGCCTAGTGGTATCGCGTCGGACTCCTGATCGGGAGGCCGGGGTTCGAGTCCCGCTCTGGTCATGCTGGTGTTCTGTCTTTCGGACAAAACAGTAAAAACCAAGGCCCGTGTTGTGGTATGCATGGCACGATAAAGATCCCACACTGCTTTTGGTGGGTCCGTTGCAAAGGTCAAAATTTGTATGCCCTGCATCAGGCAGATGCCGTCACCATATATGTGAAATATTTGTGGTGTGACGTAAAACAAAAATCAATCAATCAATCAATCAATGATATGTTTATGTAGTAGTATTACATGGTATATATTACTTGTTGGTTGTCATTGATAAGAAACTGATGGAATGGTAATTAAAGTGTATGGTTATGCTTAAGATGTGAAACCACAAAGAAGTATAGAAAATTTAATAAAATATGGTTTTTGTGATACAAAGTCACTGATCTGAGGGAAATAAGTAATACAGGAAAATATGAATTGTTAGCACTATGTCAAATTTGCATGCAAAGTGATATTAAATGTAAACTCTTGCTGATAACTCTGCTACAGAAAACCTTTGGTCAAATCCAGTATATCAGGTATACCTCAAGACATTCTATTTTTGGCAATTTTTGCACTGTGATGAAAAATTCTGATATGCTTTTTAACAGTAAATGAGGTATTTATGAGTTGTATATTGAACTTTCCATGCAGATATCATATTATTTTTAAAGGTAATAATGATGGATAGATATTTCTTTACACAGTGACAACAATTCCCTCACCTACCACGACAACCACAGCCTCGCCATTATGTATCCAGTCTACTGTACAAGAGTGTCAAAACCTTAATGTGACGGAAATAACATTTCCAAATGTATTTAACATTCCCAATGAAGCAGCTGCAATCCCATATTTTAACTCCTACAAAGGTCAGAGTTGTTCAGACAATGCTACCTACTTCCTATGCAGCATGTTATTTCCCAAGTGTGAAAGAGGTGCGATTCTGTATCCATGTAAAAGTTTCTGCAGTGGTAAGTCATACAGTTAGGAATTTAACCATGACTATAGAGACTACAAATTATAAACTGTTGTATACTGATAAATATTAAGCTTGTATAGCAACAAATGAATAAACAAATCAAAGGATGAATAGATAGACAATTCAATCAATAATCAGATAATTTAAATGTGAACTTACTGTATCTTTTATATTGAGGAAATATCATTTTGTAACTTTTATTTACCGGATAGCAAAGCAAGTCTGGTCTATGAATTGGTAATACGTGTCTGTTCGTCTGTCTGTCCGGCGTCGACAATTTGCATTTAGCTTGATCTCTAGCATACCCACTTCAAACATAGTCAGTTTGTAGGAATTGATGAGATCTTCCCAACTGACACAAAAGTGGTTGACCTTAATCTTGATTTTACACTTCAGTGAACACAGTCTGATTTTGCATTTAGCTTGATCTCTTGCGTACCATTAATGATACCAACTTAAAACTTGGTCAGTTTGTAGGCATTGATGAGTTCTTTCCAACTGACACAAATTTGTTGACATTTACTTTGATTTCAAGCTTTAGTGAACACTGTCTGATTTTGTGCTAAGCTTGATCTCTTGCATACAATGATACCAACTTAAAACTGGTCAGTTTGTAAACATTTATGATTTCTTTCCGACTGACACAAAATTTGGTGACCTTGACCTCAATTTTAAGCTTCAGTTTGACTTTGCATTTATTTTGATTTCTTGCATTCCATTAATGATGCCAACTTCAAACTTATAGAAACATCTTCATACTTAAAGAGACATGTTTCTATAAAATAAGATGGATAAGATTCTATAGGTAGGCTATAGTGTTATACTTTGCAATCTGGTCATACCATCGTTGACAATTTCTTGTTTTGTCTTACTTAATTTGCCCTTTCTGCTTGTTCTCATCATGAAGTATTGTTAGGACCCCATTTCATAAGCGAGTGTCCTATAGGAATCTGTCTGTCTGTCCATCCACCTGTCTGTTTGTTTGTCCGCAAAAATTTTAACATTGGCCATATCTAATACACTGTCACAGGTAGAGCTTTCATATTTGGCATGTGTGTTCCTTATGACAAGACCTTTCCATTGGTACCAAAAGTTTGATCATGTGACCGTTGATCTGTATTTGAAAAACTTTAACATTGACCACAACTATTGAACCATAAGAAGTAGGGCTTTCATATTTGGAATGTGTGTTCCAAATGACAAGACCATTCTATTGGTGCCCAAAATTACTCCTACTGACCTTTACAAATTAAGGTCAAGGTCATCGTGACAGGCATCCTGTGGGGCTTTTCTGACTTTGTCTGTTTTTTAGTTGCAATTTGTTATGTTACATAGGTCCTGAGACAAATAATGGTGATTCTTCCAGATATTTTCCAGCTTGGACATGATCTGGAAGCCATGCTCTATAAGTAAAAATTATAAACTTGCCTTGTGAATTGATAACTTCAGGTAATATTGTGTTAATTTATTTTTTCTTATAGTAAACAGACATGCATGGTTTGAAACCAGAAGTATTATTAAATATGTCTGAATTACCTGTTTTCAGATGTGAAGTTGAAATGTCCTGGTCTAGGTATCCTAAACCTTGTACCATGTGACAAATTACCAGAAAGCAATTGTGTTTCTGCTCTACCTACACCAGGTAATTTATAAATACTATTTCATTTTGAGATTTTTCTTTATTTTAATTTTGCATAATGTAAATTTCACATATTATCCACCATAATGCATAAAATTATCGCTGGTTTGTTTATTGTTTTAAATCCCACAGAGATCATCTTAACTTAGTATTATGATGATAACACCAGTCTTACACATGCACAAAGATTTACATCTACGCAATGAATCATTAACATAAAGCAGTTAGTGTTATTGTATACAGTAACAGAGGGCTATTTTGTTATAATGGTCTTAACCAAGAGACTGCACCCAACAAGTCATGTACAAGTTGATATTCCTCATCAATTAGTTGTTCTATAATTTTGACTGGTACATAATCAATACTTCATTCCAGTGATCGACCACCCACCTAAAGCAAACGCTGGACCGGATGTGTACCTGACTCCTCCACAGTCTGTCGCCACGCTAGATGGTATCAAAAGCTCTGATGATAATGGTATAGTTAGCTATCACTGGACCAAGTCCCCTTTCCATGCACAGAGTGTGACTATGACAGTATGTATACGTTCTTTGTTATCCAGCATAGTTTTAGAGAGAATAAAGCACCCCTGTCAGGGCCATATGTGTGTGTCTGGAACCTTGTGAACATAATAGAATAGCATAAAATCATTAAACCTTCCTTAAATGTTTGCCATGGGGAAATGATAAACTCTATTGATGTTCAAGGTTAGTGGTGTCAAGGAGATTCTGCTCTTTGGCCTTGTTTATTTACTGTTTTGTGCTACAAAAAGAATATTTCTCTTGTAAGATGATGGTAATTGCCTGATGTATAGCACAGATATGTCAGCCTCTGAACCAGACCCACCTGAAGCAGTACAGGGATGTTTTAGGTTTATGTCCCATCCTCTACTGTGATGACACTAAATTTAATTGTCTTATCCATAAGTTGTTGATAGGACTCAAACTCTGGACCTTTCCGCCCGACGTCAAATACTCGGCTCATACTTGTATTGTAATGATTTGCGTCAGAAAGAGTTATCGAGACATATCTTTCCATCTTCCCAAAAAGTTCACTTGAAACTTGTGTGAAGTTACTTAATTCCGAAAGCTAATAGCAATTTAAATATCCATTGTGAATAACATTGAAGGAAATATGTTACAAATAAGTGACCTATTTTTAGTCAGTAACACTAAATTGAATTTACATAAATCACATTAATCAGGTTTTATTAGCTTACTCAATACTGTTCTTGAATTGAACCTATGTAATATGTACTTTCATATAACTTTTTATATTTGATGAATTTATGTGTGATTGTTGGTATTCATTGTACAGCAAACTGATACAGCTTCCTTGCAGCTGTCCAATCTGGTTTTGGGCCATTATAAATTCATCTTGACAGTAAGTGATGCCAAGAACCAGACATCTACAGACAGTGTCCATGTGTACGTTAAGCCAGGTATGTACAAAATATCTCCATACAATACAAGTTCTTTTGACATGGTATTGTCAGTAGAGAATTTTCGATCATGCTTTCTATCACTGGAATTAGGTGATCATGAAATCTTTTTGAAATCTCTTATCTGTCACGCTTTAGGTTCATATCTGTTCATCACACCTGTGTAAATTAGCTGCTAGGGTCTTTTATTCTATGGAACACAACACAATATAATTTTATTTTTCTTCCCAGCATGCTCTGCCAGTAGCCAGATACGTTGTCCCGACAATAAGTGCATCATGCAGGAATGGTTATGTGATGGAGAAGAAGAATGCAGTGATGGATGGGATGAAAGCAACTGTAGTATGTCTGTTTACTTCCGAGTCCAGAAATCCAGCAGAACTCTATCAACTATGTGCTTGTTTCTGTCTTTCAGATGAGATGGCAAAACCCTAAGCTCTTTGTCGCATTACATATTACCTGGTAGCCCATGAAAGATCGCTAATTGTTTTGATAGATCTGTTGTATAAGTCTAAATTTCTGTGCAATGCAGCAGGCAGAGGTTGCTGCCATATAATTAAGATAATATGGATAAATAAACAAATTTATAGATAATTAGTTTGTGACCTTATTATAACTTGTTTAGGAATATGTCACCTTTAATTTTGATTAGAATTTATAAAACTTAGAAAAGCACCCTCTTGATTTCAGTATTCTGATGAGAAATATGGTAAATGCTTCAGTGACATGTTTTTGTTTTAGGGTCAGAATTAATCACATAATGGATGCATAGGGAGTACAGCTATAATTGTCTTTTCTTTTTTTTTCTCAAGGTGCTTGTGGAAGTGACCAGTTCAGATGCTTAGATAAAACATGCATTTCCATGTCTGAGAGATGCAATATGAATGCTGCGTGTCCTGACCAATCAGATGAGAGAATTTGTTGTAAGAAATTTTTATCTTATGAGATTGTTTTGTTCATAAAAGACACTACAATCTTATGTTATGGTCATTTCTAACTTATCCTTTATGGATATTGTAAATAAAAAAGTGACAGTATATCAATTTGCAAACTTGTTACCTGAGTTAGGCATTTTGTGAAGCAAATTAAATTCCGGCATCAGTATGAGATATTTTGTACAGGGTCACAACTTGAAATTTCCAGTAGCCAAGTGGGCCCCTAGATCATAAATTTTAGGGGCCCACACAGAAAACTACGAGCCCACAATAAATTCAAGCAATTTTCTATATTAAATTTAATGCATTGATAACATAATAACATTTGATTTCCATTTATATTAATCCAATCTCCCTCTCTATTTCTTTGAAAATTTCCTCTTCTTCTTCATCTTCACTTTCTTCAGTCTCCTCTCTTCCTTCACTTCTCTCTATCTCCTCACTTCTCTCTGTCTCTTCACTTCTTTCGATCTCCTCGCTTTTCTCCATCTCCTATACTCTGACATCCTTTTGTAAAATTGGATCCGATCTTGTCATGCTTTACACATACAAATCATGCCATCTTCACTGTCATCTAACCATGGATGATAATTTTTCCATTTGATATTGAAGGGTCTTGATCTCATGTTCATAACCTTTGAAATAATCACCCCTATCAGCTTTCCGTTTTTCCTCTGGTTTATTTTTATATGTAATCATTGTTTACTTATATACAAGCGTCTAAATGACAGACTTGGACTAAATGTAATAAAAATTAAAAAAAAAACGAACAGAATACGGATTCTAATTTTGCCGATTTTGCTGGTTGCCATGTGGCCGATCAGTTTCGGAGAATTTGGTGGCCCACAGTCAGAATTTGGTCGCATTGGCGAGTGGGCGAGTGGGAAGTTGTGACCCTGCTGTAGAACAGTCCTCTCTTATTATTTTTCTTGGCTGTAGCTCTAAGGAAAGCTCATACTGCCTTAACATCATACACATGTAAAGGATATGAATGAATTCTTAACATTGATATTAGTGTGCACAGAGAGGATGACTGTTTCTTGATTTTTTTTCATTACATGTCAGTGAGGATAAATCAGTATTCAGATGTTTTGGAGTTAGCATATCAAGACTTTTCCTGGTACTTACCTTTATGCTATACAAGTTGGACAGAGTCCATGGGACAAGTGGTGTGTGATAAACTTGGCCTTGGGTAAGTGTCTGCACTCCATACCAGAGTTGTGTGTTTATAAAAATCTGATTTCCTAAATCTCATTTCATAATTAAATGCATATAGTGGATCTGTTGGGGAAAATATATGTGTAGTCCCTATTTCAGTTAGTTCCAATTATATTTCTCTATTGTCTCATTATAAAGAGACCTTTTTGAGATACATGTAATGATGTGAAAAGGAGATATTTTCCAGTTACATAACCATATTTGTGAATTTATAACTATACCACTGAATTAGCACTCTTTTATCAAAACAAGGTGATTTCTACTCTAAAAATAGATTCTTAGCACAAATTTAGTCTACCTGGTTTAAATTGACTTACCACAAAATCCAATCTGTCTTGAAGTGATGAAAGTTTAATGAACAATAGATCTTTAAAAACATTGACACTATGATGCTTTGACAATCCTTCAATGAAATATATGGAACCTGTCATAGGAACCCAAACTATCCTATTTTTGTATTCCAATCTAATAAGAGAGTTGACCTATATATGATATATTTACTATATTATGTCTGACTGTGTATAATTACCATATTATATAGTTTGGGATATTGTATTTTTGATATTTAAAGGGACTACATAAGCTCCAATAAAGTCATTTATTCTGTTCGTGACTATGCACATGTGGATTCTGTGAATGGAAATATCAACTCGTATGTGGGGAAGCTTTTAAGAAGGTAAGTAGTGTACATACACAGTTTATTCTGTAGCTCTGTGAAGACATTACATGTTAACTTTTATAGTAGAATCATTTTCTCATGGCCGTACAAACTTTTCCTGAAGTATTTAAAGACATCTTATAATTGTGCCTGGATGTAAGCAGTTTTTAAGGTAAATATGTTTTAAATTTTTATACAGTAACAGAATATAGTTTGAGTTTCCCTGTTTTTATAGGTAGTAATGATTGCTAATGTATATGGTAAGTCATACAAATGCCAACTCTGGCATTTCTATCAAATACTTAACACTGAATGCTGTTCTTTGGGCAATAAACTTTTGGATGAGTGTTGTACAATAGAAAGTTTAATTGTTTAGTTGTCAAATTTTTCTGTTGAGGATATTAACAGTTTTTAATTCTTAACAAAAAGGGTACAAAAGTGAAATGATGAAGCAGAATTTTACTTTTATTGTATCAGCATCTGTGTAGTGATTTATTTATTACAGGAATGACTGTTTGGATAATGCTGTTGTATCTATGTAGTGATCTATGTTGTGTGGTTTTATTACAGGAATGACTGTATGGATAATGCTGTTGTATCTGTGTAGTGATCTAGGTTGTGTTGTTTAATTACAGGAATGACTGTATGGATAATGCTGTTGTATCTGTGTGGTGATCTATGTTGTGTTGTTTTATTACAGGAATGACTGTATGGATAATGCTGTTGTATCTGTGTGGTGATCTATGTTGTGTTGTTTTATTACAGGAATGACTGTTTGGATAATGCTGTTGTATCTGTGTAGTGATCTATGTTGTGTTGTTTTATTACAGGAATGACTGTTTGGATAATGCTGTTGTATCTGTGTAGTGATCTAGGTTGTGTTGTTTAATTACAGGAATGACTGTATGGATAATGCTGTTGTATCTGTGTGGTGATCTATGTTGTGTTGTTTTATTACAGGAATGACTGTTTGGATAATGCTGTTGTATCTGTGTAGTGATCTATGTTGTGTTGTTTTATTACAGGAATGACTGTATGGATAATGCTGTTGTATCAGTATAGTGATCTGTGTTGTGTTGTTTTATTACAGGAATGACTGTATGGATAATGCTGTTGTATCTGTGTAGTGATCTATGTTGTGTTGTTTTATTACAGGAATGACTGTATGGATAATGCTGTTGTATCTGTGTAGTGATCTAGGTTGTGTTGTTTTATTACAGGAATGACTGTTTGGATAATGCTGTTGTATCTGTGTGGTGATCTATGTTGTGTTGTTTTATTACAGGAATGACTGTTTGGATAATGCTGTTGTATCTGTGTAGTGATCTAGGTTGTGTTGTTTTATTACAGGAATGACTGTTTGGATAATGCTGTTGTATCTGTGTGGTGATCTATGTTGTGTTGTTTTATTACAGGAATGACTGTTTGGATAATGCTGTTGTATCTGTGTAGTGATCTAAGTTGTGTTGTTTTATTACAGGAATGACTGTATGGATAATGCTGTTGTATCTGTGTAGTGATCTATGTTGTGTTGTTTTATTACAGGAATGACTGTATGGATAATGCTGTTGTATCTGTGTAGTGATCTATGTTGTGTTTTATTACAGGAATGACTGTATGGATAATGCTGTTGTATCTGTTAAATGTAAACCCAGAGGTGAGTACATGTGCTGATCTGTGTAAGACAGTGAGGTAATGTATGTGTAGGTGATGTAGAATATCACAATTTTGTGCTAAATACTTTTTTAGAAGTCCAGTAGTGTGAATATTTTATGCCAAAAAAAGAAGTAAAATAAATACATAGATTATATAAACAAAATAATTGTTTAAATAGGAACATTATAATACATCTAAACAAGGCTAAAATTGCCCATAGAAATTACATGGTTTTTAAGTAGAAAATTTACACATAAATCCATTTTTTTTTTTGTTTTTTTGTTTTTTTTGCTAGGATGTGGTCAGAGAGCAGTAGGGCCTTCTGCTGTCCAGTATATCATTCAAGGTCAAGATGCCGAACCAGGGAACTGGCCATGGCAGGTGTCTGTACAGCTCAAGATTGGTAACCATTATACCCATGTCTGTGGAGGGTCTTTGATTAGCGGTGACTTTGTACTGTCTGCTCACCATTGTGTCCTGTAAGTCTTCATATATATATATATATACAAACTAATACACTGATGTATTGTCTTATGATGGCATGCCAACTGTAATGATATCATATTAGATTAAGTGAGACTAAATCTCATTGTGATGTCAAAGGCACAGTGATTAAAAGTCTGCTTTCTTCATTGAAAAATGCATTGTTCTATATTATTCTACAGTAGAGACAGAGAGATTGGTAAAAGTACTTTCATTCAAGTAGTTAATTCAATGGGAGACATTGTCTAATTGTCTCCTGAGTTTCCCGAAAGCGTGGGGACATTAAATCTCATTCGTCTGTCTGTCCGTCTGTCACAAAAACTTTAACCTTGGTCATAACTTTTTAACCATAAGACATAGGGCCTTCATATTTGGCATGTGTGTCTGTAGACATGCTTAATCATGAAATATATCACAGATCACTGCACCCTTTCTGATAGAACCCCGAAAGCGGGGGACCTTAATTCTCTGAATTTGCTTGTTAGGTCAAAAGCTGATAGTTCAGTCTTTATCAATGATTTATCGCAGTCATTTATTTAAAGATTTTGGCATGTCAAAATATTTTTTACTGCCTTTGTCTGTGACAAGGATGGAATTATGTGATGGTAAAAAACAAAAAATGTATGCAATTTATGTTGTTTTTTTTCTGCACAGGAAGTATTTAGTGGATAAGATTAGGATCCGAGTTCTCCTAGGAGCCACAAATCGTGACTTACCAGAAGCTAGTCAAAAAGTGGTAGGAATCAAACGAGCGATAAAGTATGACGAGTCGTACAGAGAATATGGTCCTGGTGATATCCTTCTACTGGAGCTTGATGAGACAGTGATATATACACCGTATATACAGCCACTCTGTCTACCAGATACCAACGATGTGTTCTATAAAACCTCAGAATGTGCAGTGACTGGATGGGGCTGGACCAGTTCAACAGCAGGTATGTATATGTAACAGATAATTCATGTAGACTCTTTCTAACTAAGAAAAATGCAGCTTATCCTTTGTTTTGCTGTAACATATTTTATATATTGACTGACAAATTCTTATTCCTTAAGTCATTTACTTGTAATTGTCTATCTGTCTGTCCTCATATTTGGTTGAAGTTTTCAAACCCTTGATTTAGATATGATTCATCTACTTGCCAGCAATATATAATGATGTAGATATGTATATCATCAGATTGCCAGCGGTATATAATAATGTAGATATGTATATCATCAGATTGCCAGCGGTATATAATAATGTAGATATGTATATCATCAGATTGCCAGCGGTATATAATAATGTAGATATGTATATCATCAGATTGCCAGCAGTATATAATAATGTAGATATGTGTGTCATCAGATTGCCAGCGGTATATAATAATGTAGATATGTATATCATCAGATTGCCAGCGGTATATAATAATGTAGATGTGTATATCATCAGATTGCCAGCGGTATATAATAATGTAGATGTGTATATCATCAGATTGCCAGCGGTATATAATAATGTAGATATGTATATCATCAGATTGCCAGCGGTATATAATAATGTAGATGTGTATATCATCAGATTGCCAGCGGTATATAATAATGTAGATGTGTATATCATCAGATCGCCAGCGGTATATAATAATGTAGATATGTATATCATCAGATTGCCAGCAGTATATAATAATGTAGATATGTGTATCATCAGATTGCCAGCGGTATATAATAATGTAGATATGTATATCATCAGATTGCCAGCGGTATATAATAATGTAGATATGTATATCATCAGTTAGTATGAAGCATGATTTACTCCATCAGTAGCAATTGCTTGGCTTCTGGCAAACAGGTGCCAGGTTTGAGTCATACTTGTAATTTGTCCGTGTCTTGTCTTCTGATTACATAGTTCAGAGATTTTGTGGATGTTGTATGCCTTCGTTGTATTAGGGAAAGTAATCTCGTCATGAGATATAACGGCAAACAAGAAGAAGAATATCTATGTGGTGTACCAGTGCAAGGGATGCTTTGTCTGATGTCATGTTTCTGATTTCAAGAGAAAATGCATTGATTTGTTAAAGAAATTTGTTGTAAACAACATGAAAATTATAAATAGGATCAATGATTTTTTGTTTTCTAGGCAATCATACAGCAATTCTCCAAGAACTTAAGATGAAGCTTTGGAAGTTTTCTGACTGTAATGGTCCTTTGGCTTGGAATGGCACAGTCACTTCAGGGTATATATGTGCAGGATATAAATCTGCACTCAGATCTGTGTGCACGGTAAGTCATCAACAGTGTGACATATACCACAGTAACTTGAGTATCAAAAGATCAGAGAGAAATATGTCTATATACTCACGTCAAATTAACACCTTTATGATACATGTATAATGTATATCCATACTGTATGTAATAGGGTACACATTTTAAGTTTAAAGTGGAGGATGACATTTATTACAAATACTGTCGAATATAAAATAAATAACATTTTTATGCATTTTGAGATAGAAGTTTCCTGCTATTGTAGGACTTATATAAAAAAATTCAAACAATTATGAGTCATCATAGCTTAGTTGATACGGTGTGTAACTTGGCCAAAAGGTCACGAATTTGAGTCTGACCAGTGGCTTTCCATTGTACTTGCTTTCCAATGGCACCATATCATGGTACAATTTTTGCACATGAAGAATCTCTAACTGCCTTGGATGGGTATATTACAAAGGTAGAAATATCCCTGAAATGCATCAGGCAGATGCCATCACTATAGGATAATGTAATCTGTGTGAGATAAATCAATAAACAGAATTCAAACAGATGTTGATATGTATCGCAGGGTGACAGTGGTGGACCTCTGACATGTAAAGACAACTCTGGAATCTGGAAATTAGTTGGGATTTCCAGTTTTGTGGCTCCAAACTGTAGTAAAGCTGGCTTTCCAAATGTCTTCACTGACGTTAAAAACTACATAGAGTGGATAAAAAATGAAACAAGTAAGAACAGATCTCATGTAGATAAAGATGTCTAAAATATATATTGGCTTTATTTCACTATGATTTCCCAAATTGCTAATATACAGTAAGTTGATGAATTCTTATATTTATGCAATGTATGGAGAAGCAGTGAATAATGTATCAAGAAACAACAAGATTTCATGGGAATTTTAAATTAAATCTCATAGTTAGGATTAACTTTCAACAATACATATATTTATTCTTCAATCAAGTTTATAAAATGATAATGTATTTCTTAGATACTTCACATGACTTACTATGCATGTACTATAATTTTTGCAGAGTGCAAGTTTATGTGTGACAATAAGAAATGTTTGTATGAGTCCTCGTTAATATGTAATCGGCAAGATGACTGCGGAGATAACTCAGATGAAATCAGACTTTGCAGTGAGTCATAGTTCATATTCTCATGGATAAGAATCCTTTAAATAATGTGGGGTAGGGGGTATAGAATTGATGTTGTAGTAAGAACTTTGGGGATGGACATTCTCGGGTTGATTTTCTGGATTGTAACTCTATGGTAGATAAGTTCATCGTCGTATTCTTTCATGTTGTGGTTTGTAAACCTAATTTACAAGTTAATTGAAAGATATTTTTCTTTTGTCACATGAAAAACCGATTTTGCATAGATTACATTATAAAGGTATCGTAATTACCCTAGTATAATGTGCACCCATGTATAATGGGCACACCCAAAATCGAGAAAAAAATCCAGGGAAAGCCTACTTCCTGTGTATAATGCGAAGGTAAAAAAAATGAATAGTAAGTGCCCATGAAGCTAATTTTCTTGGTCATTCTTGCTATTAATGAACAGTAGCATGAACTATCCGGCACTTCACGTTTTTCACACAACATTTAATAGAAACTGGACAAAATTCCTTATATTTTTATACGTCCTTGACAAAATTTGTCCTTTTGGATAGATCAATTATTGGATTAATTTTTCCAATATGCAATATGCATAATTATGATAATACGGTTACCGTAAGTTGGTAACATTAATTAATTATGTCTATTTAGATATATACGCTATGTACCTTCATTGTCATTATACTCGATGTTCTTGATATTGGCTTATTTAACACTTTCTGTCTAATTGATGTGTGTGTACAACGCTAAGCGATCAGTTACCCAGTTATTGTTAGAAGGTGACATTTATACCAAGCACAGTAAGTATCTAACTGTGTAGGTGAAAGGTATACAATGGAACAATTAGCAGTGATTTTATGACTGTCTTAATAAACATTGAATCCTCTTTCAGTGTAACTTATAATTGAACATGTAAAATGTTAGTATCGGTAAATACATCAAGACTTAGATTGTCTAAATGATAAGACATATGAGAACAAAGGACAGTGTATCATTCTATATCCAATTAACTTCCTGCTGTGATTTTAGTAAATGCTGACATATTCAGATTGATATCATTTACAAATCCTTGGAAAAACACTTGTTATATTTTCAGTTCCCATGTTTAATGTGCACCCATGAAAATTGACGTCAGAAATTCTGGAAAAAAAGTGTTTATTATACATGGGTAGTTACGATATGTATTGCAATATTTAAAGAAGAGGAAATATGATAATATTGAAGTCTCTTAATTTGTTCCTCTTTTATCAGAAAATGTATTGCACTTTAATATATTGTGAAAAATACAATTTAGTCTTTTTGTGAAAAACCTATGGATGTGACTACATGTAAATAGCATATACTGATGATCATACATGATGTGTAGAGTTCTGTTCCTTCTTTCTGTTTAACTTATATCCATCTTATTTTGTATAATCTACATTTCTATTAAATATTATCATGACAGGGAAATGTGGTTGTGATGACCAATCTACAATGTAATGATTATGGGTTTTTTTTGTTTTTTTTTCAGCGATATCTGTGAATTGTTCATTTGACGATGCATATCTCTGTGGCTACAATGTATCCCATATTACAAGAATGTCTGGCCCATCCAGCTCTCATTTGATCTCGACCATTCCTTGGTCAGATCACACCTTGGGACATTACCCAGGTACATCATTAATTTCACTATTTTAAACTCTCTATGATTTACGCACAGAAAATCTTTTTGATCAGCTTGGTTGTGATTGTTAATTAGCAGTATATTCTGTATATTTTCTTATATATAAACGTATGTGCGTATTACCATTTATGTAAAGGAAAGGTTCATTAAAATACACTGAATTGTTTATTTTATCTTTTCAGTGTATGGAGTGAAAAAAGTCATAAAGTAATTTTAAATTTGAGATCATTATTATAAAGCTTAATAAGTTTCCTTGATATATTTCTAATTCAATGTTGTACGTATGTACAAATTACATGTGTGTATGTGTTATAGACATGAGAGGTTGAACAAGGGAATATAGTATAACTAATAGGCAAACATTAGGTATAAAATCCATCTGTTGAATGTATTGTAGGACATTTTATGGTCGGCAAGAGTGTCAGTTCTGATTCTGGAAACTTGACATCACCAGTGTTTAATGCGTCGTCTCAAGTATGTGTTCGATTCTATTATAACATACGAGGCAATCTCATCAAAAGATTATGGGTGTGGTCACATGAATATAGCAGCAGCGGATTCATTTTCTCCACAAAATCTGTTTGGAATTCAGAGATAGGAGAATTAGAGGAAGGTTGGACTATGGGATATTTTGATCTTGGTGCAGGAGTATACAAGATATCTTTCATTATAGAGGATGTTATGAAAATAGCCATTGATGATATAAGTGTTCATAAGGGCACTTGTCAACAGTCAGGTATGTGCTGCATCAGGTAGATAATGCATGGGTACGACGGTACAACTGTTGATCTGTCACTATACTTAGTTTTTTGGGATTTGTATTTTAGTGGAAATAGCACAGATTATAACAATACTGATATTAATACATTTGTACATTGTTAGATATGCAATTAACATACAAATAACATTCACCAATCTATGACTACACTATGACATAAGAGCCATTTATCTTAAAAAATCATGTACTATTTATGGCTATTTCCACTAAATTTAGTTTATATGTATTGTTAAGTTTGGGAATTGTGAACCATTTTCTTTCGTAAGATTTGAGAATGTAATGACATTTATGTCGAACATTTCGAGAAGTAATAATTAAAGTAGTTACCTGGTATTATTTTCATCATTTGTTAAAGGACGGATAACCAAATAGGTTTTGATATAGATTCATTGTTTCATTTATCATTTGTACTCCCAACATGCATAAATCTTTAAATGTTATAATAAATCATCTATTGCAGTTTGTAGAGCTGATGAAAATCAATGCACAGCAGACACCACACAGAGAGATGTAGTGTGTCTTCCTCAAACATCCATCTGTAATGTTGTTAAAGAATGTAACAAGGATGAAGTCAACTGCAATGGTATTGTTTGTGATTTACCTTGAAACATATTGTAAACATGTACACAATGTACATTTATACATGTAGTTAAGTTAAATCTATTCAACTCTTACATCTGTAAAGGCAATAAAATAAAAATAAAATGATAGATATTGATTGCTAAGAAGAATAGAGCCTTTTTATGCCCATATCTCAATGTGTATACGCATAAGACTTGGCATTTGTACTCCCTGTAGCTTCTTACCTATGATGACAAGTTGTTTTAGTTAAAAAAAATGTAGGATAGTCTATCAATATACCCGCTAAGAATCAGGAGTTTCCTCTATTATTAAACAAAATTATAATTAAACAAAATATTCATGATTATGGCAAAATGCAAATTAATAAGTCCTGTAGCTATAAACCAACACTTCATCTCCTTACAACAGATGGCAATTTTTTTTCCCCTGGATTCAAAGATTCAGGGGCATCTTGTTTTTGGTCTGTCTGTATGTCTGTTTGTGTGTGGCAAAAATCTTTAGAATTCCACATAACTTTTCAACTGTAAGAGATAGGGCTTTCATATTTCACATGTGTATTCCTTGTGACAAAACCTTTTTGTTTTTTTCTGTCAATACTAAATATAGTCAAAAGTTGAACGTTTACTTCATGTGGCAGCCAAGATAAAATGCCTCACAGGCTTTTTGTCGATACAGTTATTTTTGACCTCATGACCTTGATTGTGATCTTTGACTTACATTTCAAAAACTTTGGTTATAACTTCTGAATTGTAAGGCTTTCATATTTCACATGTGTATTTCTTGTGACAAGACCTTTCATCAATTTTATTATTTTTGACCTCATGACTTTGACCGTGATCTTTGACCTATATTTCTATAACTATATCATAGGTTATAACTTTTGAATCATAAGAGGTAGGGTTTTCATATATGTCCATATAGTAGGGTGAAAGCAAGATATTGGACAGTGCAAAATTTGTATTTGTACTTTGTTGCCACTGGGGGCATTCGTGTTTCACAAACAGATCTTTCTTAGTTCAGAAAATAAAGGAGGGTCAGTCAGCATACCTGCTAGGAGTTAAGGGTTTTAAACATGGAGCAAAAGGTTAAAATGTGAGAAAATATTAATGAATGTAGCAAAAAGCAATATTAAGTGTCTTGTAGCTACTATCTTAAGGTGTTAAGAATGCCATAGCCCTATATGCATTAATGAAACACCCTTCCTTCACACACAAATATGAAGGGTTTCTCAATTTGCAAAATCATTCAAATTAATGATATCTTTTTTTTTTTTTACAGTGAACAATACCAAATACCTTTGTGATTTTGAGAATGTTGTAAACTGTGGAATATCTCAAGTTACAAATGATAATGGAGAGTGGCTTTTATTTAATCAAACATCGTTAAGAAAAGTCTTCTTCGCAGATGCTTTTACAGATCATACTAAAAATTCCTCAAGTGGTGAGTTAAATTCCCCAAGTGGTGAGTGAGTTAAATTCCTCAAGTGGTGAGTTAAAATCCTCAAGTGGTGAGTTAAATTCCTCAAGTGGTGAGTTAAATTCCTCAAGTGGTGAGTTAAATTCATTTCGCACTATGAAATATTAGCTCTCAAGATTGATGAAATGAATTATAGCCTTTAGGTAATTGTGATGATGATTATATGTGAATTTTGCACTTCGGAAATATTTTCATTCTACATATGTATTGTATTGCAATATACTATCTGGCAATTTCACATGATATAAAGGGCCTAATGCTAGATATACTGCTTATTGTCGAGTCTGTAGGACGTTAATGTCTGGAGTGTGATGTCCCAATAGAGTCACACAAATTTCTGCGGCAAAATATCGTATGTCTGGCCTATAATGAAAAATAAGATTGATGAGAAGAAAGTACATTTCTGTATCATATTACTAGTTGTTTTATTAAATCGGAGCTTTGTCATCTTTCAGGGCTGATGTTACTATTGTTAACTAGTCTTTTCGTTAGTGTTGGAGATAATGTGAAAATGACACAAAATCTGTTTCTCAATGATATGGAGCACTGCTTGCAGTTTTACTATAGGACTTTGACGGAGATGACCTTTAAGGTAAGTTTCTATTTATAACAAAGTTAGAGTAGTACAGTTTATTGTATATTAAATTACTAAATATCAACGTATCTCTTTATCAAAAAAGTAAAAGAAAAGAACTAAAAAGAAATAAAAAGTACTTTCAGAAATTTCAATTGACTGAATAAACATGTAACAGAACCTATGCTTTTCCAGATTTTTATGTGTATACAGTGATCACTTTTAAATTATTATGCATGTTTTCAGCTGATAGGTCAATGTTTCGTGTATATTATTTCGTAATGGAAATATTTACAGCTTGTATCATTTATGCTAAACCGTTTTTCACAGGTTTACATTGACTCCAAGGGAATAAAGTATGATTTATGGATGTTTACTAATAGAAATGTATCACAATGGACTAAAGCTCAGATGGAGTTACCTGCCCTTGGATACTCAGTATTGACATACGAAGTTGTGAGGGAGACATCCAAAGTTCTTAATTTATATAAACCTTACATTGCATTAGATGACATCACTATAGTACCTGGAAAATGTCCAGAGTACAGTAAGTTACACTTCAAATTTTTCAATTAAGGATGATACCATTTACACATACATAGTGATACTTGAGTTCTCTTGTAACTGATTGGTTGTATTTTTTGTTTATATATGTTCTAGATATGGTGTAAAACAATACTGACGAGATGTGTCAGTCATACATGATCTTGTATGCTTTGTAGAGACCAAACTTTTCATTCAGATGCTTATTTATGAAGAAAAAGAAAGACTCTTTCATATTCATACTTTGTGAAATTTGTTCGTCCAGTTTGTTACTTTTGTTGATTGGGCATTATAGTTACATATTTGCGATTTTATCTTCAGTTTGTTTAGATGGTTGGACTAAATGTGCAAATGAAAGTTTCTGTTATTCAAATCAACAGCGATGTGATAGGACATTACAGTGTAGAGATGAATCAGATGAAGCACAATGTGGTAAGTGCTGTAGTGGTTGGACAGTACAGTGTAGAGATGAATCAGGTGAATCACAATGTGGTAAGTGTTGTAGTGGTTGGACAGTACAGTGTAGAGATGAAGCAGGTGAATCACAATGTGGTAAGTGTTGTAGTGGTTGGACAGTACAGTGTAGAGATGAATCAGATGAAGCAAAATGTGGTAAGTGCTATAGTGGTTGGACAGTACTGTGTAGAGATGATTCAGATGAAGCACAATACGGTTAGTGCTATAGTGGTTGGACAGTACAGTGTAGAGATGAATCAGGTAAAGCACAATGTGGTGAGTGCTATAGTGGTTGGACAGTACAGTGTAGAGATGAATCAGATGAAGCACAATGTGGTAAGTGATGTATACGTGCGAGCGTTAATAACTACAGGAACTATTTTTCAATAATAGCTACAAATGACTTCCGTACTGAGTTTTTTAAAATTTATGTTATACAGGAAAAGGCTGAAGATGTGCAAATGCAAGATGGCGACTAAAACTGACGATGCCACTGAACCAGCCAAATTAAAAGTCACTGTCAGATTTGCTATGTGGTCTATTATTTGTCAAACTCTAAATTACAAAGAATATGGATTTCTGACTTAAATCAATAATCAATCATTTTACCTTTTCCGATTATCTTCCGATTATCGATTCTTAAATCACTTCCAATGTACAACACAAATTGTGACACATTAATACAAATATATGAAGTAAACTCTGTAGTCATATTTACAGTCAAGAAAAAATAATCTTTTTCATGATTATGAATTTTAGATTGCAAGACTGAAGAGTTTTCATGTAGTAATGGTAAATGTATAGACAAGAAAAAGATGTGTGATGCAACATTTGACTGTCTTGACCAATCAGATGAAGGAGCAGTGTGTGGTAAGTTTAAAAGTTTTATCCAAAAAAAACATTACAATGAATTATCCATGTATGGCAGGGGGCATTAAGTGTTTGCTCTGTCTGTCCTTCCATCCGTCCTTCTGTCTTTATGTCCTTTTGCCACACATTTTGTTTCCAAATCATAAATCAAGTACCTTTCATCGTATCCAAACTAAATTTAGATATATGCTTACTTATGAAGAAAGGAAGAACCTCGTTGATTTTGGGGTCAAAAGGTCAAAGGTCATTGTCAGAGCCGACAAAAATAGACTAATTATTGGTTTCCAGATGAGTACTCAAGTACCTTTCATTATACTGAAACCACATTTGGATATACTTACTTAGCAAGAGAGGAAGATCAGTTGATTATGGGGTCTAAAAGTCAAAGGTCAAAGTCACAACTGATAGAAAAGACTGAAATCACTGTTTTCCAGGTGATTTTCAGATGTTAGTATATATCACTAACTGCTCATCAAAATTTGATCATATTTCATATATATTACAGGTGAAGTTCTTTTAAGCAGAGGTAATCTAAAATCATAAGGGAGGGATGTCTATACATTTGAGGGTCAATATATCAAAAGGCAAGGCAAATACTGATAATATTTATAGGAGTTATGGCCCATGGAACTTTCAGTTTAGAAAAGCTTTATTACCATGAATTAAGCCCACAGCAGGGGCATATGTTTTATAAATATGCTCTAGTTTTTATATATTTTTATTATATCATCTACAGTAGAGTTTGTAGGGTTTTAATTGAAAGTTGATGGTTCATTTTATTTCCCAAGAAATTATTTAAAACCCCACCAAGATTATTTTATGTATATGGTTTAATACTGCCTTGTGCAAAGCCCATCATTTTAACATTTGCAGTGGATCCCTCTGGCACTGAGGGATCTTATGCATACCAAAGGATGTTGTGATACAGGACGTTGGGTTATACTGTCTCATCTGAAGGCTAAATTGGGAGTAAAAAAAAGATAATAAATCACATTAGAAAATTCTGCTCAACAGCTGCATGCAAACAGTTTGTAAAATAAGAAATCCAGGGCCATACCACTGGGACCCACCTACCATCTTATTATTCAGAGAAGCTAATCGTTAATGAAGTTACAGAATAAAAATACTGCATTTAAAAGCTTTTTGATGCACATTGTATCATTTTGATAATTTAATCGACTTCAAGTAAAAAAGGTTATTATTCTTACAGATCCACTAAAAACGGTTTCATGTGACTTTGAATCGCCCTTCATCTGTGGTTACTCAGTAAACAAGTCGCTAAGTGAGACAGACTTCAGATGGATAAGACAAAGTGGGTCAACTCCAACATATTTTACAGGTCCTGCTAATGATCATACCAAAGGAAATGGAGACGGTAAGAATTTGTTTCCTTTATAGTTTTTCTTTTTATCATTTTATTTTCCAGAAAAGAAGAAACTATTTTGAAATCGTTTTTCATATGGTGACTTTTCTAACCCATGTATGTTGTACTATAAAAAATTTAAATGAAATTGAATATAGACATGAATATATCTTCTTTTGAATTAGGACACTATCTGTATGCTGAAGGTAGCCTTGGCAACATGGGAGACTTTGCCTTCCTGACTTCTCCCACGTTTACCACTTCCTCAACAACCAATCAAAGTTTGACCTTCTATTTCCATGTGAACTATAACATTCCTCAAGTGGTAACCGATGGTTTAGCAGTAGTTGCTAGCTATAATACATCTGAAAGTCAGGAAATCTGGTGGAGAAATGGATCCACTGGCAATACCTGGACTTCTGCATGTGTCAATCTGGTGCAGAGTAAGACCTTGAAGATAATTTTTGTTGCCAAGCGCAAAGGAAATGACAGGCAAACTTACGATGCTGATGTAGCTGTGGATGACATTGTGTTAAAAAATACTGCTTGTGGAGGTGAGTATATCCCTTCTTATTCTTCTTTTGAGTTGAGTAATTACATATTGATGGCTTTGAATTTTTTTCGTTTTTAAGATACAGCACAAACCACAATCACAGGGGTTGTTCATTTTCCTCCTAGAAAACGCATCGTCAGATTCAAAAACTTAGATTCATACACTTAGATTCATCTTATGTTAGTATCTTTGATTTAGTAATATTAAGGTCTGGGGCCTGTCCCTGATATTTTAATGTATTTGTATTGATGAGCATAAGGTATGATTGAGTTTATAAAACCTAGTATGCCTTGGATCCCACTAAAAAGTACACTAATGAAATATTTTTTTGGTTGTAGTTTTATGTCCTTTAACAGTGTTTATTTCAGTCCTAATACAGGTCATAATACAACATGTATGTAATAGCACAGTCTATGCATCTGGCTATTTGAGCCCATTGTATTCCTGAAAAGTTTTGGCTTTTCTTTGAGATATTGAAGTAAAATTTAGTGTGTATGTTTAGTATGAAATCCTACATGTAAATTGTGACAAGTTTTGGAGTGACTGCATTTTGCAAGAGTTAATTATTGCCCTTTGATGAAAATCAAAATTCCTGAAACTGTTCGATCTTCTTCTGAGATATTGAAATGAAACTTGTTGTGTATGTTTAAGAGCAGGTCTTTTAGATGAAGAAGTTCTGTAGTAATTGACCCCTTCTTACTGGAGTTAGTGCCCTTGAATACTTGTAATTTTTGCTTCTTGTAGAGAGTTTTATCCTGTTCACAATGTAGATGTTGCTCACACCAGGAAAGCAGGAGGATACCAACTCCTTTAGATATACTGGTGCTTTTTTGGATTTTTTGGATCCTTTTTCCACAAACCAAGCTATATATATGTATATATACCACAATGCAAAGTTTGCCCTTCTCGTAATTCATGAATATTTCAAGTGATATTTACATTTTGATGTAAATGTAAACATTAATGTGTATTTCAGATTCTACTTTAACTACTTCATCAACTACATCTACTCCCAGACCTACCACTGCATCCCCATCAGGTAGGTATCACATCAATAACTTGTCACTCAGGAACTTTGTCTGTAGGAGTCATAATCTTATGGTAATATATGGACTTTGCTGTATATGTTTGATGGCTTACACCAACAGAAAATGTGTATCAATCATCAGTCTAATACTGGATTCTTTGCTTCCTTTGGATGGACATGAAGGCTATATTTTGTTGATATAATGTTCCCAAATACTTTTGAAACTTGTTATCTTAGAGTCAAAATTCTGTTTATCTCAAAGTCAAGTTCAGGTCCCAAATTTGTTCCTTTAATTTCTTTAGGAGTTTACTAAGGTTAAATTGAAGTCAGTTAAGTCAAAATTCTGCTCATGTCAGAGGCATTTTGCAATCCCCAAAACCAGCTTACTATATATTTATATTATATACTCGTTTTCTCAAAGTGTCATCATTTGTACAAGCAAATTGATTAAAACAGTAATAAAGGTGGAAGAAATGCATGCAACCAGTTTACGGTATAGACTGTGATTTTTTTTACTGTGAAGCCATTTCACCTTTATGGATAATGATCAAATAATTGGATTACATCGACACTTGTTGTTTTAAGATATGTTCGTCTCATTGGTGAACACATCTTCATTTAGGGCAGATTTTAGGTCAGAATCATTTTCATTATTTGATTTTCAATGCACTCACATGAATAGTTTCAAAGATTTAGTTGGTAGATATATGTATTACTTAGACGTAAAAGACAAAATTATACTAGGTTAACATATACATTTAAATGTTAATATGCAAAATTGAAAATAGTTATATAAACAGCTAATGTTTATCTCTAATTCCGGTGAAGTTGAAATATTTGCTCTGGTCCCATCAACTTTGACTTAGTGAGTTTCAACTTTACTCCAGTTCTTGTAGCACTTATAAAGCAAAGTGACACATAGAGTTCACTTTGTCTGGCATCTGTCTGGTAGAGCACCGCTAAACAGGTGCATGACATACCTGTATGTTTAAGTAAAGTGACATATATAGATCAATTTGTCTGGTAGAGCACCGCTAAACAGGTGTATGACATACCTGTATGTAAAGTAAAGTGACATATATAGAGATAAACTTGTCTGGCATCTGTCTGTTAGAGCACCGCTAAACAGGTGCATGACATACCTGTATGTTTAAGTAAAGTGACATATATAGATCAATTTGTCTGGTAGAGCACCGCTAAACAGGTGTATGACATACCTGTATGTAAAGTAAAGTGACATATATAGAGATCAATTTGTCTGGCATATGTCTGGTAGAGCACCGCTAAACAGGTGCATGACATACCTGTATGGTAAGTAAAGTGACATATATAGAGATCAATTTGTCTGGCATCTGTGTGGTAGAGCACTGTTAAACAGGTGCATGACATAACTGTATGTAAAGTAAAGTGACATATATAGAGATAAACTTGTCTGGCATCTGTCTGGTAGAGCACTGCTAAACAGGTGCATGACATACCTGTATGTTAAGTAAAGTGACATATAGAGATCAATTTGTCTGGCATCTGTCTGGTAGAGCACTGCTAAACAGGTGCATGACATACCTGTATGTTAAGTAAAGTGACATATAGAGATCAATTTGTCTGGCATCTGTCAATGATGACTATTCAAGAAGATTGAATCATAATGGAAGATGTGCAGTGTCATCATATGATGAGTGTTTTAGTTTTGATGTGATGGATTTCACTTGCAATCAAACACACTTCTTGAAAGTTTATGGATAGTGATTGCTGATTAAATATTTTAGCATCAAATCTTGTGAAGCTGCTAAAATTGTTCCACTTCTGTACAAATATTGAAATAGTTTTGAAGAAGTCTTCAACACTAAAACAAAAAACTGTCAAATCTCACAAATCTTCCAGTGTTTTATACATTATACTTAAAATTCCTCAGTAAAAAAAATCATTTTAGTCATTAAAGTGTTTTCTTTAATAAAATTTGTTTTATTTTCAGGATGTAAAACTGGTGAATTTCAGTGTTTCAATGGATTTTGTATCCTCAGTTCATCACGTTGTGATGGATTACCAGACTGCTTAGATAACTCTGATGAAGTTGGTTGTTGAAGGTACACAGTTAAGAAGCAATAACCCAAGGTGGTTGTTGTGGGTAGACAGTTAAGAAGCAATAACTCAAGCTGGTTGTTGAGGGTAGACAGTTAAGAAGCAATAGCCCAAGCTGGTTGTTTAGGGTAGATAGTTAAGAAGCAATAGCCCAAATCGGTTGTTGAGGGTGGACAATTAAGAAGCAACAGCCCAAGATGTCAACAAAGAAATCCATACTGCCTTCTCAAGATGTCACTTTCCAGGATTAAAATCATTTGTTAGCCTCTATTATGGAATATTTGAAAGAAGACAATGGTTTGGGCCAGAGAAACTATTTTCATTGTTTTCACTTTTATATCCTAAATTAGGATAACTTTGCTGTAATTTATTTCTGTTTAACATGCACCATTTTTTGTGAAAACATTTTAGTGGATAGGCAAATCACACAGTCCATATAAATGTTGACTGAAACTTTAAAGCTGTCACAAAATATAAAAGTTGGTGTAGTTTCACATCATTGAAGTCACACATCCAGGGTTCTGTAACCTCCATAACATATAAATCATTTGTTTAAAAATAAGGGTGTTTGGGTGTAAAATGTTGATACTCAGATATATATAAAAAGCATACCTAGTACAACCTTTCCAATCCCAAATTTTTATCTAGTGTAACTATCTAGTAAAACCTTCCCTTCTGCCTCTGTTATGTAGTACAACTGTATCTATTAAAACCAGTTATCCCTGTCATCTAGTGCCACTGTATTTGGTAAAATCTGCCACATTTGTCACCTAGTGCAACTATATCTAGTACAACCTGCCATTCCCTGCTATTTAGTACAACCTGTCACCTCTTATCTAGTACAACTGCACCTAGTCCAGTCTGCCACCCCTGTTATATAGTTAAGTGTATCTTGCACAACCTGCCACCCCTTTTATCTAGTACAATCAGCCATCCCTGTCATCTAGTAAAGTGTGTCTTGTACAAACTGCCACCCCTGTTATCTAGTACATCCCAGTTATCTAGAATAATTGTATGTAGTACAATCTTCCAACCCTGTTATCTAGTAGAACCTGCCACCCCTTTTATCTAGTAAAGTGTATCTTGTACAACCTATCACCCCTTTTATCTAGTGCAATTTGCCACACCTGTTATCTAGAATAGTTGTATGTAGTACAACCTGCCATCCCTGTAAAATGTATCTTGTACATTTCCTATTATCTAATTAAGTGTGCTTTGTACAACCTGCCACCCTGTTATCTTGTTCAATCTGCCATCCCTGTTATCTAGTACAATTAGATATCCATGTTGCCTTGTACCAGTGTATCTAGTACAGTCTGCCACCCTTTATACTATAAAACTTGGACTTTATGTGTTTTTGTTTATGTTCTTTTTTTTTTTTTTTTTGCTTTGGACTTAGGAGAAAATGTTTGAAGTTTAAGATGAAAAAGCAAAAGTATCTCTTTGACTAGAAAAAATGTTATAGATGAACAGCATGCAAAGACACGTTGTAGTTCATATACTATAAGTACTAATTACTGCATCATTATTGGTCTTCTGCTTTGATAACTTGATCTATAACTTAAGCAGTTGGGATCCAGAAGTTATACTTGAATAAACATTTTTTAAGTGAAGGATTTTATGTCTTCATTATGAGAGGTTAGATAATATTATGCAAACTTGTGCTTGTATGAAAAAAACCTATATTTTATTTTAAAACCCATTCTTTATATCTTTCGGATCTTGTTTGGATATAACTGACTGTGGAGCACAGTTGTCAATGGATGTAACTGCACTATAAAGTATCTGTCAGATGTAGAAACTATACTTTGTATAATTAGTAAATTTAAAATAAAATTCCAAATATTATTTGCCCTCTTTTTTAATTCCGTCTTCAACTCTTGTAGTACTAGTTTGCTGTTTATTGAATATTGACATGAAAGTGATTTTAAAACTCTCCAGATGTATTTATTTTACAAGTCTTTTCCTTTCATTTTTACTTGAGATATTTTCATTACATGATGATAAGTAATTTCATAGTTAATAATTGATATATCTTATATCATACTTATACATTCTAATTGTTAGATATGAGTATAGACCAAAGGGCACAAACTTTATTTATTTTATAATATTATGTATGATTTTAAGAATCATCTACATGTATATATATATATATGTATATTATTTTTTTATGTTATTGAATGACAATATATTGCCATGACATTTTTGTGATTTAATCTTACATTCCTAAAGAATTCTCTATTTTTTATTGTTATCAATAATGTTGGTTTTTCATTTTTCATCAAGAAGAAATGTGTTATAGTCAATAATATTGTAATTTTTTGTTATATCCGCCTGTTGATTTTACTATATAAATGTAATGTATATTAATTTATGGCTTTAATATTTATATTTCTCCTATGACAGTTTTTTGGATTTGCATTTGACATTTGTTTTGCTCAGTATCATATTGATATTATCTGCTATGCTCTATCATTTTATGTAATACAATATGTATGTATATTTTCTTGATGTTCTGTGGAAGAGTTTATTTGTTGAATTAAGTATCTTTCACCTTTTACCTTCTATACATGGATCCACTTTCCTCTAATGCCGAGCTATTAAGCGCTGTGTGTATTGATGTCATTTAAGGTCAAACTAATTGGACATTTGATTATAATGTCACAAGCATAACAGTCGAAAGTATGCTTAATGCCCCAATCATGACTGAAATTTGAATTGGTGTATTGGTCAAAGATCCAATGGTTGCCACAACAGTCGTGGTGTTGCACTGGAACTCGCTATTGTCTCCCATCTTTTTCAAGTCTGGATTTGATCTCTGATCAGAGGCAAGTGGGAATGTCAAGCATTGTACCTGCCCAAGGTCAGTGGGAATGTCAAGCATTGTACCTGAACAAGGTCAGTGGTAATGTATATATAGGAAAACTTAAAGTGATATATTATTAAACAAACAAACCCAATTTATTGGTCACATATCCCTTTTGGTCTATTACTTCAGAAATATATTTTTCCAGTTATAATTTTCTTATTTCTCTTTTTATGTCCAAATCTACATGTTCTGTCATTGCATTGTACTTTCTTTTATAAACAGTGCTTAAATTGTGTGAAATAAAAAAAAAGTTTTACTTTTGTGTTTTACAAACCTATGTTTATAGCTGCAGCTTGTGTACTTTATTTGCAGTCTTCATATAAAACAGTGCTATAAAAAGTGCATGAAATGAATGTTAATGTTCAATATTTTTTAATTTTTAGAATGTTATTTCTTTGTTTTTGAATGTATGCATATTGTATACAATCAGTTCTTGTAATAAACAGTGAATCAGTTGAAAATAAATTTGTGAAATGATTTTGTATAAATTATATATATATTTGTACATATAATAAAAATGGCCCATTCCTACAACCTTTTGTATACAAATACATTAAGTTCATTGACACCGTTCTTTGTTTGTTATAATAAGAAACTAGTGAAATGATATTCTGTAATTGTTTTTATGATTTTGTCATATTTTGATGTTTTAGAGTTATTTTTATAATTGTATGACTGATGCAGAATAATTGTTTTCTTATTATTATTATACCATTATAATTATTGTTCTGTTGTACTTAAATTACAATATGTCCCCACTTACGTAGCCTTCTATCATGATTTGTTCATTTTGTTGGAATTTATGTTTATTTCAGAGTTTGTGTGTTTATTACCTCAAAGAGGATGTGTTGTTCATAGACATTATTTTATGTACCATTATGTAAGAGCTGTTATGTGTAAAGATGTGTCAGTGAACATGAACATGCAATGGTGAAGATATGGATAATATTTCAGATCTTTACATTTCCGTATGTTGCATTACTCAGCAATATGTTTTGTACATGCTTATGAGATATTACTAAATAAAATCAGGAGTCAAACATCAGAATGAGTTCCTTTTTTAAGCATCAAGTCAGAATATTATATACATGTTTGTCTTATATATTTCCTTGTATGGTCATTTGTATGTTTCTCGTTAGCATGTTTCTTGTTCTATGTAATATAGGGGTTATTTCTCTGGGATCTTCCTAATACATGCACATTTAAGATCCACTTTATGCAGTGTGGGATTCTAACTGATACAGGAACTTGGTTTTTACATTTGCAAGATGGAACACCAACAATTCTTTTCGGTAGGACTTGAACCCAGGACCTGTTGCCCATTAGCAACATGATCTACGTAATTAATTAAAATAGGACAAGTATACGTACTAAGTAACTACATATTTTCCAAATGTATTTGGATTATTGTTTATATTGCCTGTCAAATCAGAGACATGTATATATGTCTCAGGTCAAATGAAATGATGGTTCCTGTCTACAGTGTATCTGTCTGTCTGTCTATCTGTCTGTAAAGATATATATATGTCCTTTGTGCGAGACAAAATGCAGATAATGACAAGTTATATTGTATAATAATGTGTATACGTTTAAGACTTTAAGAATGATTATCTGTCAGATTATCTTTGCTTGTGCCTATGCATTTCATGTGATATAGGCGATATGCCTTATTTATCTTTGCTTGTGCCTATGCATTTCATGTGATATAGGCGATATGCCTTATTTATCCTTGCTTGTACCTATGCATTTCATGTGATATAGGCGATATGCCTTATTTATCCTTGCTTGTACCTATGCATTTCATGTGATATAGGCGATATGCCTTATTTATCCTTGCTTGTACTTATGCATTTCATGTGATATAGGCGATATGCCTTATTTATCCTTGCTTGTACTTACGCATTTCATGTGATATAGGCGATATGCCTTATTTATCCTTGCTTGTACTTATGCATTTCATGTGATATAGGCGATATGCCTTATTTATCCTTGCTTGTACTTACGCATTTCATGTGATATAGGCGATATGCCTTATTTGATAACTAAGTGTATTCCCTTGATTTTAACTTCTTGGAAATTTATCTTTTTATCACTGATCATTTATGCAAGTTAAACGCCGGGAAATTTCATTCTGTAGCAAAATACCCATAGTCGATCAGAATGTAATTTCACAATGAAGTTGAAATTTGTTGTAATGTTGAATACTTTATTTGTATTTTTAAAATAAAACAATGCTTCTTTCAAAGCCATCGCCTCATTAAATCGTGGAAACTAAATACACCTTTATGTACGAGATGCGCCACAGAAACTAAAAATGGCACCAAGGACGGGCACATACCCTATATGATTGATATTCTGTGTCTATTGCATAATTCTTAAAAAAAGAAACAAAAACAAAAACCAAAAAACCCCACACAACGACAACATCAAAAGCATATACTGTAGGCCTAGTTTACTGCGGAATAGCATATGTTGGAAAACTACAAAACATTATGACTTCAAAGTTGCCGCAATACGTCATATTCTTGTGGAAATTTGTTTGTCTCACAAAATCTATATAAAGAAAAAGGTATTTCCAGAATAACGCGTCTATTTATAGATCTCGTGGGCGGGTCCCACTCTGCTACCAGCCAACAGTTCACATCAACATGTTCATTATTCATTAGTAGACATTACGATCAATTCAGGTGAGTTTTACTATGATGTTATGTAATATAATATATGTCAATATAACGCTTTAACGTGTACTGTACATACACACGTGACTCAAATGTAAGAAACTAAATCGCAGCCGTACACGTTCGAATTGGTATTCAAATCCGAAAAATAACATTTGATTATATTGCAATGAATACGGGGGCACCACCAGTCAAGATACAAGTGTTCAATATATAAAAAACCAGGAAAATTGTCGATTTCCGAAAAAAAGTTTTTATTTCGTTTCACGGTGTATTGCATATCTAAAAATAAATCCACCTCATCCATATGATTTAAACAAGGAAGAAAGTCTACAAACCATGAAAGGTAATGAAAATAAACTTATTTACTTGTTCTTTTTCGTTAAAGGCATGCCATCATAATCTTTCAATATGGCTTCAAAAGTGTCAAAACGGAAAAAGAAAACAAAACATGCCAGAAAATACACAGGTAAGTGTTGGACAAGCATAATTTCAGACAAAGGACATTTCAGGGTAAAACGTGTTTCTATATCATTCTCAAGAAACAATTTGGTGCAAGCACCAAAGTGTGGGCCGGAACGGGATGTTTGATGAAACTGCAAAGAATTTTAAAAACAGAATAAAGTTTTAAAATTTGTATTGTACAGCCATGTGACTGATAATTAGCAGACATATAAAGACCATGATGATCGACCACAGACATATAAATCTCCAATATCACTTCCTTTATATTTGGGTTCATTTAGCCCATTCAGTACATAAGGCATGGCAATAGCGAGTTTATCAGACGTACGGATTAGCCTGCATTTAGTATGGAAATGTACTTTTAAAATTACTAGCCATATCATCTACTATATGTTTTAAGTCGGTGGGCTAAGTGGATGAGGTGACCGAAAGGTTGCGGGTTCGACTTCCGCCGTGGGCACATCGGTGACCTGTCTTTCAAATTGGACAGAAGAAACAGAGGTCCCGTGTCACGGTAGGCGTGGCACGTAAAAGATTCCCCACTTCTTCGGGAGGGTCCGTTACAGAGGTATAAATTTCTATGCAATGCGTCAGGCAGATACCGTCACCATGTACGTGAAATAGTCGTGTAGTGACGTGAAACAATAATTAATCAATCAACCCACTATTTATTTTTAACAACAAAACATAACTAATCTATAAGCAACTGGAGGTTTGCTGAGGTAACCAACCCTTTACTGGTCAAACTTTTGGTAGTGGTGTAGTCGTATTGGTTGGCAATCTTTTTATTCTCAAGTTTCAAAATATAAACACTAATTAAAGTTAATCGTCTTGCCAGAAAAAGCAGTTGTAGAATATAATTGGTCCTTCTTAGCGTAGCATTCTGTATTCTGAAAGTTTTAGTAGGACTTGCATCACATTATTATTCAGTCGTAATATAACAACTCGACCATTTCCGTACGCAAAAAAAGATATATTTTTTTGTTAAAAATGGCGATGATGTTCCGATTGGCTATTAACCAAAAGTCACTTAGGCAACCGAATAATCATTTTGCTTATGAAGAAAGCGCGTCAAACAGTAAAAAATAAAAATGAAAGATAACACCCATCCCCAGAAAATATTCCAACAAATTTAATACTTCTCTGCTGTAACGTACTAACTTACATTTACATATATCTATCCAACTGGGTCAGAGAGATGACACATGCTCTCTCCGCAGTGAATAAAATCCTAATTTTGTCATTGGTGTAAAATCCTGGGGGTGTGGTCTTACTGTACTGCAGAGACGCATGCAACTTTCCCAAACTTATATCAAACTAGCCGGCCCACAATAACAACGGTAAAAAGGGAAGGAGAGGCCACCCATCTTTACATTTTGCTGACTCTAGAATAATGACTAGGTAGTATCACATAACCTCCGTTCAGGCAAATAGGGATAATAAGGATAATAAAGGTTCCCCCACGGTTCTACACGATGACAAATGCTTTCATTCCACGCTTGCAGATGAAAAAGTTTCTTGAGATTTTATAGCATGTCTTTTTTAAATATGAGAAACACAATTTTTCTGAATTCCCAATTCTCTTTGCTAAGCAATTGTAAGGAACATCCTAACATATTTTCAGATTTGTGAATTTATGCTCACAGTGTCATGAAAGGTAATGAAAATGAAAATTAACTTATTTACTTTTTCTTTAAAAGCATGTGATATATATATATATATATACCCGAGCTCGGGTAGCTCAGTCGGTTAGACGGTCGGATGCATGACAGCTAGGTGATTCGGTACCATAGGTCGTGAGTGAAATATTGAGTGCCTTGTTAGCTGTAGTATTTTCTACAGGTATTTCTTCGGAGATCCAAGGTCCATAGTACTCCCAGGTGTTTCACTGACTCTATTTGTGATATATATATATATTGATATTGTCATATCATTGATGGGAGTGACCTTGACCAAACATTAAAACAGGTCATTGATAAGAGGGATTTCGACCTAACATTAAGTCAGGTCATTGATTGGAGTGACCTCGATCAAACATTAAGACAGGTCATTGATGACAGGGATCTCGATCTAACATTAAGCCACGCCATTGATGGGAGTGACCTCGAATATTAAGACAGGTCATTGATGAGACGGATTTCGACCTAACGATAAGACAGGCCATTGATAGGAGTGGCCTTAACCAAACATTATGACAGGTCATTGATGAGAGATATCTCGACCAAACATTAAGTCATGTCATTGATGGGACTGACTTCGACCAAACATTAAGTCAGGTCATTGATGGGAATGACCTCGACTTAACATTAAGATATGTCATGGATGACAGGGATTTCGACTGAACAGTAAGTCATGTCATTGATAGGACCGACCTCGACCAAACATTAAGTCAGGTGATTGACGGGAGTGACCTCGACCAAACAATTAGACAGGTAATGGAGGAGAGGGATTTCGACCTAATATTAAGTCATGTCACTGATGGGAGTGACCTCAACCAAAAATTAAGACAGGTCATTGATGAGAGGGATTTTGACCTAACATTAAGTCATGTCATTGATGGGAGTGACCTCGACCAAACATTTAGACAGGTCATTGATGAGACGGATCTCGACCAACTATTATACATTGATACTCATACTCATGCAAGAAATTATTGCAAACCCCGTCGGGGGTTTGCATATTACGTTGATATCTAATCTGGAAATGCGCATGTGCGACATGATTATGCTGCATGCTGGGAAAACATAGCCTCCAAAAAGTAGTTGCTATACTTTACGAGGTCAGACAGTATAAGTTTTGTATTGTCCATGACATCGATATTTCTATTGTGCTTAAAAGGAAAAGGAATGAAGAAGAATACCCTTGCTTTCAAAGGCAATGCTCAATACTAGATCAATGTTACAGTTAAGCGTTCCACACGAATAGTATTTACCGTACTTTCAAACGCAGAGAGGAGTATATGAGGATAGAGATTTTAATAGGATAGACATTATGACTTGGGGTGATTTTCTTTAGTGAATGCATATAAATGATAAATAAATCTTACATGCAATGTATTCTAAAAATAAAAAAAATACTTTAAAATACTTATTTCTACATAAATTAGTGGATGCCACATAAACATGTATAAATATGAAGGATATTCATTTTTTGGAAATCAACATTCGTGTAACCTTTCCCACGGCAGCAGTGGAATAATCCAACAGAATTTTCCCGCGTAATACTATTTAGATGTTCGTACCTTTTAGCGTATGTACATTAACTGGCTATAGAAAATCTCGAAAAGTTCCGAGTAAATGAAGGCGGAGTATCAAGGATTTCTAGCAGTTTAATTGGTGTAGCAATTACTGCGCAGTTTGTAACATTCTTTGTACTTATGCAAACTTTGGACACAAGAGGCCTCGACGGGGAGTTCGTGTACTTTAGGTGTTGAAGTTGGTGGAGCAAGTACTGCGTACTTTGTATGATTTCTTCCATGTCTAACTGTACGAAATGTCATCCCGACGAATATGGTCAGCTTTCCCAACCCAAGTCTAAACATAAATAAACATTAGAAAGGAGGTATTAACTATTATTTAGACAACAACCTAGCTAACATCATACGAAAGGGTCTTCATTTTAAACTGACCCACAAGTACCATTTTCCTCGCAATTAAAAATGCTACAGGGTTTGCATTCTAAGCTTTTTTAAAAGCTAAGCTTGTAATTATATAATGTATTCTTTTCAACACTGAAATGAAAGAGAAAGCAGAAGACATCTGACAAAGCTGTATGACACAAATCACCAAAGACATGCACAAAACCCCCCCATAGTAACAGTAGAATATACACGGAAAAACGATATTACAAAAATATTCGATTGTGCTATAGTTACGATAGCGACTTAGCGAGGATCGCAGGGTCATACTGTCGATGTGGAAGGCGTTTAATAATTTTAGAACCCACCGATATGAAATTATCGGAACCTTTGACCCTCCTTATTTTGTACACTAGATCACCGCAGAAATTGGGATGGGGAATTCCACTGGATACGTATTGTTGAAAAGTCACATTTCCGAATTTACATAAAATGCCTGAATAAAATTTGTAAAATTTACCAATTTTCCAAGTTTATGATATCTATAACCCCAATTAAGAATTTTAAAAGTAATCTAAGAATTGTTTACGTGAAAATCCAAAACGTTAATGCAGGCTCTAGCGTACCGAACCATATGACTAATATAAACACCATATGATGGGAGTCTGGGGACATCATCATCTAGATAAGGAAAAATTTACAATAGGAAATTCAAAGTCGTCACGTTTATCATATATGTTGGTATGAATTAAATACATCACTATAAAGCAAGTGGAACGATGTCGGACTTCTTGTGATCAGTGAGTTGGTGTGGTCAATCAATTTACGAAAATAATTTACGACTTGTGACTGACACATACGACAAGTAATAACATTGGAATTCATAGATTATAAGTGAAACCAGGTGTCCGGGAGGGAGTAAACGTGTTCTCTATGACTTGCCTCACCAACCATGTATGTCCAGTCGACACAAAAAGATAAGAATATAACACAGAATAGCAAGTCTCATAACCACCCAGCATCAGAACACGGGTATAATAACATCTGAGTCCAACCCTGCACGGGGAACCTTTTTATGAGTTTCATACTGCAGAAGGGACAAATTAATGAAACCTATTATGTAAACTAATCACAACCTTTGGAACAGAGTTATCATAGCCATACTACGAATAATATGGTTTTAATAACGGTTTGAGTAAAATATAAATGATTATATTATAGACTTTCCAGATGCTTACTTGGGATTCCTTTGTTCCAATATCAGCGGCGATTGGTTTGCATTCGGTAAAACCATTGGTTTCCAGCACGACCACCTAGTAAAGTTACAGTGTCAGTACCCCAGCAACAACAGTCAATGTGCAGAAATAATGTTAAGGGAATGGGAAATAGTAGCAGAAAACCACACAACAAAGCTCCGTTCCCTGTTGTACTTTGGTCTATTACAAGTACGAGAGGATCTTGCAAAGGAAATGTTGAAAACGGTTTCCTGTGGTAAGAATGAATTCAGATCAAATTACATAACATCAAACAAGTAGTATTCGGAGATAAAACATTAACATCAAAATTCCAAAGTAGAGGTACCTTGCAGTAAGTGACTGATGATATTTTGGGAATTATGTATAGGATTATTTTGGAAATTTTGGTGTTTCCATATTTTTTTATCATACTACAGAGCAATTGATAGGAAGGCTTTCTCGCTTTGTTTAGAAACGCCTTAACTGCGAAAGGGTAGACAGAACATTTATCTGTGGTGTTTTGTCTTCATTAGAAAATTAGGGCAACCCTCAACATCCTTTGTCAGAAATGACAATTAAAAGAAGAATCGGTTTTTAAATGACCAGATCTTAGCAGTTGATTACAATTTCCCTTTCCTTATTTTAAATTAATTTGAGTCAAGTTTTATTCACTTTTATCTGTTCAAAACAAAGGAAAATTTCAACGTGGTTTCGCCAATCTTTATGTAAAGTCAACGACATTAAAGCTTCATAAAAAGTGATAAATCAATCAGTACATGTAACTGTGGCAATCATTTTCTTAAGATCATATCGAGATATTATGTGAATATTGGAGATACAGAGTGTGAAAACGGAACAGGACAAAATACTTTGAAGCATAATAGACAAATTCTCTTTTTAGACGTGCCTTCCGCAGAGGATAAACAGCAGACTATCTGGGATGATTTGACAGATGATCTCAAGAAAATTAACTTCGAAAAAGGCAGCAATCAAGGTATATCAAATCAGGCCAGCGTGTACAAATTAAAAAAACTTTATTCTTAAGAATAACATCTATATTGACACGATTCTCACATGCTGCAAACTGTAATGATTGGTGATCAGATGTTCTAAATGTTAACTTCATTGAAAGGAAAGTTGAATTCATTACCTTTATACCGATTTATAGCATTTGTAAATTAGTTTAATTTAGGTATCATTTACCTCACAAATTTATCCTTTATCTAAATTAACTTTCACCATTGAAGTTTGAACAACTGAACCCAGATCATCAGAAGAGAAACAAGTCAAGTGTTTGTCGATCACACATAAAGTAGATGCTTTTCCTTTGTTCTTTTTTCATATTTCTGTTGTCATGACAATAAACATTCACTGATTAAGGTCATTTGAGGCACTAAATTAAACTTTTATTTGACTGATTTATCCTAGTTGCAGTGCTTCTGCACTGATTCGAAATATATACTTCAAATGTACCGTGACGAAAGTGTTCAAATTATTCTAAAATAAACTAAACGCAAGATTAGCCTGTGTTCACTTAAACGTAACATTGAGGGGCAGGTCACCAAATTTTTCATCAGTCGGGTAGAACTCATTTGGGTCTAGAAACCTACCAGTGTTGACGTAGGTGTCATCAATGGTATGCAAGACATTAACATTAACGAAGAATTCACTCTGTATTCACTAAAGCGTGACATCAAGGATAAGGTCACCAATTTTCGCATCAGTCGAGAAAGTCATTGTATACCAGCCTACCAAGTTTGTTACAGGTATCGTTAATAGAATGCAATAAACGAAACTTAACGAAAATTCACTGAAGCGTGATATCAAGGTCAAGTTCAAGAAAAAAGAGGAGTTACCGGCTCACTTATGTGACAGAAGTCACCATGGAGCTATGCAATACATGAATATAAATAATATAATAGATCATTTAATTTGACAAAAGCCAAACAAATGGTGTGGTTAACCGGTTTACGGGCCCACCTTCCCACTCACCGTAACAGCAGAACAATCAAAAGACGTACATTTAAAAATTTATAAATAATCCTCCATGTAAAGAACAAGGGTCAACAGGTATCGCATATTGAGAGAAATTTGGCATCAGTCAGGAAGAACTCGTATATGTGTTTGACTTCGGTATCTTAATTGTATGCAGTAAATCAAGCACAAATTGTTGATGCTGGACGGACACAGACAGACAGATGGATTTCTCCCATTTATAGACCGGATTGCGTACAGCTAAGGAGTGTCTCCCTCATGCATAGCTATGCCATTAGATTTTGTCTTCGGCGATTTGGCTTGCTCTTCAAATATTCATAATTTGGATTTCCACGTTTTTGGTCTTGACCATTACTGAAGTTATGAAATAGTACATAAGGTGCACGAAAGTAATATATGTTTATATCTCCTTATACTTATTATAGTACATCACATCTCCTGTGAACTGTCGTTGTGTCACAATAGTTTTATATACATGTATATGGAATTTTATTTCATTCGGTTTTCACTTACCACCTGATTAACTAATAGGATTTTAATCTCCGTACTATAGGCTAAACTCGCATATTTAAAACGCTTTACTGACCCATACTAATCCTGGTCACCTAAGCGCTTAGATTACCTTCACTCACCAGTTTATTTTTCTGCGTCGAACGGGCTACACGCAAAAATTTTATCGGCATACTTTGTCGTTATTTTTGGTTTTCGTATTCTATATGAAGTTATAGTTGGTTTAAAGGGTTAAGCTATGTCTGAAAAGGAACAAAGTAGAGGATATGAAGACTCTGATATGTCAATGTCTACGACGAGTGTCACTAGTCAGAGGAAACGAGGGAAACGGAAGTTAGCCATTGAAGCTCTAAATGAACGCATTTCTAAACAGGACGAACGTTTTGCATCAGTGGAAAGCAAAATGGACAGTTTATTGAACATTCTTTCACGTTCTTGTGATTCAGGGGTGTCTGCACCGCCAAATAATCACGAAGACGACATGTTGCAAGAGGGCACTTTGGGTGAGCCTCGTACATGTTCACGCACACGTCCCTTCCCAAATGTCGATAATGGCGATTCATATCGGAATTCGGACGTTGTCTCTATCAGAGTGGGTGACTTGGAGAAAAGACATGCAAACTTTTCTGAGGGCAGACAATCCTTTTCGGGAAGTGATAAGTCTGCAGGGACTCACAATTCAATGTCTATAATGGAGGAGGAAAATGAACGTTTTAGTAGGTATATTTCTTCAAAACCCGTTGATTCCAATCATAACTTAGTGGATATTTTTGGGGTTGATGCTCAGGCTGCTAAATCAAAATCCGATGATGGTTTATGTCTCGATGAGAGTCAAAAGAAGGTACTTGCTGACTCATGGCATTCAGTAAATCCCTCAAAGCTTAGCTCTTATAGAGAGAGTTACAGGGCTTCTTTTCCGGTTCAGGAGGAAAGTATGAACATTTTACAAGTTCCCACTTTGGATGATACAGTGGAATCACTGTTAGTTAAAAAACATGGTCATAAAGCTGCTTTCGGTAGTTCGCCGTCCCTTTACAATCGTCAACTTAGATCCATTGAAAAGATTGGTTTTCAAGGTCAATCAGCAGCCAGGATGGGAGTTATTATGACATGTTATACTCAAAAAGCTTTGGGTATTTTGCTTGAAAATTTGCAAAGTGAAACTCCTAATATTGACCGGGCAATTCAAACAACAAGGGATGTGTTTGCCATGACTACTAAGTCATTGGACCAAGTTGCTAGAGCTGGAGCTTTTCATCATATTTGCCGTCGAAAAGCAGCAATTTATGATACAGGGCTTGATGAATATAAGGACTATTCTTCAACGGTTATGGCTTTACCTTTAACCAGTGAAGGAGTGTTTGGTAGTCAATTTGACGATAAACTTAAGTCTAAACAAGAAAGGTTTAAACAAATAGCAGAAGTCCTTCCAGAGTTGGACAGTTCTAACCGTAATACGAAGTCTTTTACAGGGAAAAGGAAAACTGCTCCTTCCAGTTTCAGTAATGACAAGAGGAGACGATTTTCCAATGTACGGCTGAGGAATTCTGGCTACTCTGGTGGTTATGGTTCGCGCAGATCAAACTGGGCGTCTGGTACTAATGGTAGAGGACGTGGTTCATACCGGGGCCGAAGTGCTACAGTAAGTTCTTTTCGTACACAAACGAAAAGTTCCTGACTCAACAGAAATTATGCTAGAGTGTCCAAAGATACCTGTAGGAGGTCGACTGAAAAATTTTGTGAATCGTTGGGAAAAAAATTTCAAAAGACAGTTGGGTGTTACAAACACTAAAAGGTCTAAGGTTCGAATTCAAAGAATATCCCAAGCCAACGGGGATAAGGCAAACATATGTTTCTGTTCAAAATCTAGAAATTTACTCTACAGAGGTTCAAAATTTGTTAGAAAAAGGTGCTATAATTCCTGTGCCTTCTGTAGAAAAACATCAAGGTTTTTACAGTACACTGTTTTTAGTAAAAAAGAAAACAGGCGAATTAAGACCAGTGATAAATCTCAAACCGCTCAACAGTTGCCTTGTAAAACGTCATTTCAAGATGGACACTCTAGCAAAAGTTCTAAATCTAGTTCACGAGAACGATTGGGCAATTTCTCTCGATCTGAAGGATGCTTATTTTCACATCCCAATACATCATGCACATCAGAAGTATCTAAGATTTTGCATCCTAGGTCAATGTTTTCAGTTTCAAGCAATGTGTTTTGGACCCACTCAAGCGCCTCGAGTGTTTACAAAGATCATATCAGTAGTAGCAGCACACCTTCGTATGCACAACATACGTCTGGTAGCTTATTTAGACGAATGGCTAGTTGTAAACAGTTTAAAACATCAGCTAGTTCAAGATCGAGAGAAAGTGTTAAATCTTCTCATTCATCTAGGTTTCATTATCAATGTCAAGAAATCACAATTAGTACCATGTCAAGAAATAGTCTATCTGGGCAGTTTGTTCAAACTCAATCTAGGTCAAGTTTGTCCAACAAAAGATTGAATTCAGTCATTAGTAGAGGCAATGTGCACATTGACTATAGGTCAGACCGCCTCTGCGCTGCAGTTCCTTCGTGTTCTAGGAATCATGGCATCATGTATAGAGCTAATCCCTTATGCTCGTCTTCGAATGAGACCAATACAAATACATTTGTTACATTTTTGGAAGCCAACATCAGGAAATCTGGAATGTCAGGTTCCTATTACTCAACACCTGAAGGAACATTTGCATTGGTGGTTTCAGCCAGTAAACACGCTGAAGGGCAGGTCTTTGCACCAGTGGTGTGCAACAAAGATTCTCACAACAGATGCTTCCAAGATGGGCCATGGAGCACATCTGGAAGGTCAGTACTGTCAGGGAACTTGGTTGAAAAAGGAGTCCAGTCAACATATCAATGTGTTGGAACTGGTAGCAGTACACAGGGCTTTAGTTCATTTTTTACCATTGTTGAAAAATCAAAATGTCTTAGTTCGTTCAGACAATGTGACGGTAGTTCAGTATCTGAACAAGCAAGGAGGAACACGGTCCCCGAACTTATGTTTCAGAGTTTGGAATCTGTTCCTTTTTGCCATAGAGAATCAGATCGAATTGAGAGCAGCGCATATAGCCGGAAAATTGAACATTTTGGCCGATCATTTGTCTCGGAAGATAATTCGAAATTCAGAATGGTCATTAAACAATCAAGTGATAAATCAGATCTTTGCCCTGTGGAACAAACCACTGATCGACCTTTTTGCATCACCTCAAAATCACAAGACAACAGTGTTTTGCACATGGTTTCCAAGTCACAGGGCTTTAGCAATCGATGCACTGTCAATCCCGTGGGAGGGAATGTTCGCTTATGCATTTCCCCCAATAGGACTGATTCCGAAGGTTCTAGAACACATGGCACAGTTCAGTTGCCAGTTGATTCTGATAGTTCCGTTATGGCCACGTCGTCACTGGTACACAAAATTCTTCAGTTAGTGATAGATTTTCCAAGAAGTCTTCCAATAAAAGAAGATCTTCTAAGTCAGCCAAACACAAAGATCTACCATCCAAATCCCGAAATTCTGAAATTATCGGCATGGCTGCTCTCAACTCGAATTTCAAGTCGGCAGGATTTTCTAAAAAGGTTAGAAAATTATTGGCTGCTTCATGGAGAAAAGGGACCAAGAAAGACTATTGTTACAAGTTTAGAAAGTTCAATAGTTGGTGTGTTGAACGGCAAAAAGATCCCTATTCTGCCTCTCTAAATGACTGTGCAGAATTTCTTACATTTCTGTTTGATGAAGGTTTACAATACCGAACTATTGCTGGGTATCGCTCTATGTTATCATCAGTACTTCAACCTATAGACAAAGTTCCTGTGGGTCAGCATCCTTATATCATAAGGTTGTTGAAGGGAGTTTTTAATTCACGACCTCCCAAGGTCAAATTACTTCCTGACTGGGACCTTCAGAAAGTTCTTAACATGCTTAAGAAGTCCCCTTTTGAACCACTGAAATATACGTCACTAAAACATTTAACGTATAAGACTATTTTTCTTGTAGCTATCACAACATTCAGAAGGTGCTCAGACCTCCAGGCATTGAGGTTAGGTGAGGAATCGGTTACAGTTACGAGTAGAGGTCTATTTTTCGTAAGACAAGGACTTTCAAAACAGGACCGACCAAATTATTTCGGAAGCAAGATATTTGTTCCTACTTTTGAAGAGAAAAAACTAAACCCAAAAAGGACACTGGTAGAATACTTAAAAAGAACAGATAAGTTTCGTAAGAACTCTGATGGCAGTGAGAAGTTGCAGCTTTTCTTAGGAATCAATAAACCATATAAACCAGTTACCAAACAAACTATTTCTAGATGGATAGTCAAGACCATTCAAATGGCTTATGATACAAATAAGAATGTAAAGGCACACTCAACACGGTCCATAGGACCATCATGGGCCCTTTTAAAGGGGCCAGTATGCAATCAATTTTAGAGACAGCAGATTGGGCTCATGAGACAACGTTCACAAAATTTTATCTAAAAAATGTGGAGTCGGCAGTAGTATTAAGATAATGTGATTCAGTCTTTTGAAATAGATATCTGTTTGTAGACTGCATATGTTGTATTATAGGGTTATGGTTTTTAAGTTTTACAGTATTGAAAAGTATTCAAGTTTATTTTCTGCGAGTTCCGTGGAGTAGTTTGTTTTTCAGAATTTTGTATTGAATTAAGATGCAAATCTAGCACATTGGACTGAAAATACGATATTGGTTGTTCAGTGATGATGATCAAGGTTTTCATTATGATTGTGTTAGTGATTTTGTACAGATAGAGGGATATTCACATGGTTTTTGTATATAGTGTTCATATCTTCATGTATATTTAATGGGATATGATGATTTATCATTTAAATGGATTTTATTTGGGGATACTCTTCATGTGGAGATTGAAGATAATGAACCCACCACCAGCCTTCGTTATTGAGGTAAGGCTTTGTAATCTATCCTATTAGTTAATCAGGTGGTAAGTGAAAACCGAATGAAATAAAATTGAAAATTTGATTTTCAAGTTATAATTTTATGAAAGAGGTTTTCACTTACCACCTACAACCCACCCTTCCTCCCCACGTATTATTATACGGTATTTCTAGAAAAATAAACTGGTGAGTGAAGGTAATCTAAGCGCTTAGGTGACCAGGATTAGTATGGATCAGTAAAGCGTTTTAAATATGCGAGTTTAGCCTATAGTACGGAGATTAAAATCCTATTAGTTAATCAGGTGGTAAGTGAAAACCTCTTTCATAAAATTATAACTTGAAAATCAAATTTTCAACTTTTTAAGAAGAAATATCCTTGTGAAGATATGTCTATATCTACAATTAAAGGTGACCAGAAGGGATTCTTCATAAAGCATGTTAATTTTCATTTTTGTAGTACATCATGAAGTATGAAATAAGAAAAAATATACTTTTCCATTAATATTGGTCATTTTCCTATAATTTTGCATGTTTGTAAACACGATCTATACTTCCCGCCATATTTTTCACATCGCTTCACTCCCTTTGCCCGTGACGTCATTTGTGCCACTGGCTGCAATCTATCTTAATACCAAGTAAGTATTTTTCTGAGAATCTCTGTGGATCGTGAAATGGTTTATTGTATCGCATATAATTGTCAAACTAAATCGGGACAAGGGGTTGGATTATTTGAGTTTCCAAAAGATGGAAAACGAAGAAAAAAAATGGATAATTCGTGTTAAAAGAAAAGATTTTACTCCATCAAAAACGTCAAGACTGTGCGCAAAACACTTTACAAACGATCAGTTTGTTGTAAATCCAATTTAAGCGGCATCAATCGGTCATACTTTGAAAAAATTACGACTTAAACCAGATGCTGAACCAACAATATTTGATTTTTCGGACCCAAAATTAAACAAAAATGAAGAAAAGAACGATGGGAAGAGGAAACAAAGGCAGAAGTCTGGAGCAATTGCGAAGCGAAAAAGAATTGAGGTATGCATTTAAAATCAACATACGTTAATTTTTAAATCATGATTATTTAAAATAAAATGTAATATTTATTGAAAGAAAATTTGTGGCGAATTAAGAGGAAAGAAAACAGTGTGTGGAAGTTGGGGGGGTGGTGGGTGTTAAATTCGACAACCTCCCGGCATATCTCTATCGCGGTTTGTTGATTTTGTTTTGCGAGAATTTTGATTAAAACATTATAGACACCATAATCAAGTATCATTATGCCAATGTTTAATAGCAAAGTTGGAGTTTTATTGTACCTGCACATTCTAGTAAAAAGATAACATATGTCCAAAGTTACTTTCTATAGCCGGATATCATATTACTAGATACGTTCAGCCTAACCAAGTAGAAATTTGATCATACATGTAAGACCCCCGATCTTTTTACGTATGGTACACAACAGGTAGTAATTAATTATCAACAATGTATTTACTGATCATACTTAACTAGACAAACAATGAATTTCTGTACTCTATTAATTGATACCATCGGGAAAAAAATGTTGTTGATAATTGATAGAGATTACAAAGTCCCTGTACAAATAGCAATTCTTCTCATCATATTTACATATAACAATTCCCTTCTCTCCCAAAGGCAAGATAACAAATTGGAGATCGATAGAATTTTTTTTCTTAATTTCTTTACGTAATGTACATTATTTTTATCACATGGAAATATAAATTTAAAATAATCATTGCTTAAATACTGGTATTTTAAGTTAAATAAATAAGCGTAAGTTACACTTTTGATGTCAGGCGATGTACACTGTTGCTTCCTGCACATAAAAAGGGGGGGGGGATTGCCGTATATAGTATCATCAGAAGATAGCTCTCACAGTTTCTGAAGAATTTAGTGCGTTATCTTTTATATAAATGTAAAAATAAGAAATTACGGCTGTAATTTTTAAAAAAATTCTAGATTCTCATCCAACTTAGAACAAATGTGTGTATTTTTTGGGGATGGGTTGAAAGATGGGAAAAATAACAAAATGATTTGGATTTTTATTGTACACTAAAAGCAATAACTATAAAAATGTTTCTTAACAGGGGTATGCAAGAAAATTGAGGCAGTTGGTAAAAAAAAGGGATGTCAAGCCTTAAAAAAATGGGCCAGATCAATTAGTAATCACATGTATTGGTGTGCAGCTAGCAGTCATGGAGATGGAGAAATGGTTCAACAAAAGTGGATTTCAATCCTGAACCATGTTTGTAATATCCATACTGGTCATGGTGAAAAGTTCCTTAATTGTGAACATCAAGATCTTGAGGAAAGAGAATGGTTAAAACAAGGTATAGCAATCATTGTTAAATTTTTTCCCTTCCTTTCTAACATCATTTTACCTTTAAATATATCAAACTTGTTAAATAAACCCTGTCTATTTCCATATTTTGCATAATTGTTTCTTTCTTCTACACAAAGGAAGCAAGGTATTTTTAGAGCTGGAGAAAATAATTAAAGGACGTCTTTTGATGACAGACATCAAGAAGCTCTCATATGAAGCACAAACGTCAAGTCTGGAATCCTTCTACAGAATCAACTGTTTCTATGCTCCTAAAGCCATTCACTATTTTCATGCTCAAATGGAAGCAAGGTATTATTTCATATTTGTGCTAAAACAACACTCTCTCAACAACTCTTTCATCAAAAGCAAATGCAGAGGGACTGAGAAACAATCTTAAATTTAGTCTGAGCCTTAAATTTAACACATGTATACAACTGTATTCACTAATGGGCTACTACATAATTTCGAAGTAAATTCATTTTTTGTTCCATACAGGCTTTTCATTTCTGGCTTGCATTTCAATGAAAACTCAAGAAGAGCACAAGCTTTCACAGCAGAAGGAAAAGCCAAGTACAAGGTGTCATACCCCAAAGGAAGGAAGGGGGAAGGTGTGGCAAAAGAAGTTAAAACAAAGCCAACATTTGGTATGATATAATTCGTTAAGTTGCATATACATGTATGAAAGGAGAAACAAAACATTACTACATGTACATCTTATATATACATCAAGTAATAATTCATAATAAATATGAATTCTTTGGTCACATGGTATAAAACATTTCAATTGTTTCAACATTCACAGGATATATAGATGACCTATTTCGAGAGCTGTTACATACAAGAGCATCACACAGGAGCTATTCGGGAGCATTCTCTGCAAGGAAAAGAGGCGACAGACCAAGACCACTTCCTCTATCCGAAAGTACTCCACGAAGACCAAAAGATGAAATTACAGCCAGCCACATGTCTCGTTTCAATAAAAATTAAAAATTTTAATGTTCATTCTGGATACTTGAATCCACAATATTGTGCTGACGGAAACTTGTCTCTAATTGCTTTCACGACACATGATGGTAAAATTCTACGATTTTTTTTCCCAAGTACATGATAAATCCACCTGGCAAATCTCCTATATGCTAAATATCTGTAGAGTCTGTTAAAAAATAAAACCTTTAATGATTTAATTATTTCAAACCTTAATTTCATAACTTAAAATACTAAACTCCCCAAGTTTTTATCTGATTAAATATATTTGTATATCTTATGTACCGGTATACATGTATTACTGATGTACATATGAAATGAAATGATTTTTAAAAATTACATTCATTTATGTATTTGTTTATAGATGTATAAAATTATTGAATAATAAATCAAATCAGCATGTTAATACTTGTACATTGTACTTACTCATGAATAAATTGATCTGGTGGTCCATTCTCTTGCACAAATTCGTAATAAGATACCTCCAGAACATGATGGTTTAGACAGTTAACCTGAAAACCTTCATGCTGAGTTATGCATTTGATTCCTGCATCTTCAATCTTCTGATCGACAATGTTGGTGTCACGACAACACTTTGACTCTCTCCTTGTTGTCATTGTCATGCAGTTTTCACACGAACACCTGTACAAATTAATGGAATTTATGTTTTACAACTGGGACTTAATACATACACTGTTGTTAAATTAATTGAATGAAATTAATTTTGTGTAATTTAAAAAGAAGGTATTAAATGTTTATTTGTTTTGTTGAAATTCAATTATAATTGTCTTAGTGGTACTTATCATTACCGATTGTCAGTTTTCGGGAGACATTTTTCCCTTTGTAAAACTAAAAGACACGTGCAGATTCATTTACTGACGCCGTATAAATTACAACACAATGAAGGATGCACGGAATGAAGTAACTAGTTTCTTAGAATTATTCTATTGAATATTTCAAATTACCTGTGAAAAATGCGTGCAAAATAAATAGTAATAAAAGATCCTATCATTCAGAAACATCATGAACTTCGTCGATCGTCTCCTCTTCCTGCAATACAGCACTATCATCGTCGGTGTCGGACAATTCCACCTCCGACTCACTCTCACTGCTTTCATCCTCATTTGAATGCGATTTCAGCGGTTCAAACATGTATGGTTGAACAGATAATGTAGATATATTTACATCTGGTAATTCACCATAATCACTTTCGTCAGAAATATATTCCATGGTTGCAAAAGAAATGCGATACGCGTGCAATGTGCGATGTGACTGGTTTTGTTTACAAACGCGATAGCACATATGACGTAAACTGAAGAGCGAATTCAGGAACGGTAACTCATGATAACTTCTCAATATTAACTATGTTTCATGACCGGGTATACGTACCCCAGCCAGATTTTTTCACATGAAAAACATATTTTTCAATATTTTATTGTTAAACGCATTTGTAGAAAAGATAAAATCTTATTTTTGGAATCTCTTCCGGTCACCTTTAAAGGATCAATATGATCTAGTTTGCTGATGACCGCCCGCAGGGCTTTTACTTCAATGATATTATACCCAAGCTCTGATGTTGTGTACCTGTGTCAAGTTTTATACCTTGTTAGAATGTGTAAATTAAAAAAAAATGTTTGTGTCTTCTACATGTTTTGTGTCGACTGCACGGTTTGTGTTAACTGCATGATCTGTATCGACTGCATGGTTGGGGCATTCAGTAGACAGGCATACCTGCTTCTCTTGCGTACCTATTGTCATCTCTGATTTCCTAGGGACGTTGGTTTGAGTATGAGTATATGTTTTTGGAGACTAAAAAGTTAAAAGTTAGTTGGATTGTGAAATATGCAGAGGTATTTCTCGTAACTGAAATGAAAACAATCTGTGTTCTTTATTAAACGTCAATCAGAATCATTTCACCCTAGCCTACTTGTGTTTGGCAGTGGATGACCCAAATTGAAGAAAAAGAACCACCTAACTGCAGTAGGTGCTCTTTAAACACTCCGAATTACTCCAACATCGTGTCGATTTGCTTCACCTAAAACGCTAGAATTAAAGTAGTTGGTAACCAGAATACTTGAAAAATATCATGTACACGGCCTACCTTTCTACTGACTTGTTAGATGTAAGGAGAGTAGAGTTAACAGTGTGTTCAAGAGCAGCTTTTGGGTCAATATCGACAATTAAGAACCGACTCTATAAGTAAAAGCTACAATGTGTAAAAATGGATAACTGACGACTAGATGAAAACATTTTACCATGGTTTTATCATGTTATATCTAATAACGCGTTTTCTTTTCCAGGCAGCACAGATAATAATGTATACAACATAACTCAATGCAATAATGTGATAATAGGGTGTTGTAATACACAGCATATTACCTATGACACTGCAGAAGCAAACAAACCACTTGATGGTAAGACTTGAATATAATGACTCCGTATTTACTGTGATAAAGTTTTGATATTACTCTTGGACCAAGGCGTATCTCTTATGCATAGCTATCTCCTTGGATGTTGTTTTTGGTTTTAGATTTCCACAATTACGGTATGGAGCAATACTGAAAAACATAAGTTGCCGTAATGCCCATATGGTACATTTAGTTATAAATATATGTATATTTCTTCTTGGTTTTGTTATTACCACTGGGTCGCTACCGCTACACAGTTTTCAGTGCTTCAATATGGTATTGAAATACACGGCATATTACCATCGATAGTACTAAAGTAAATGAAACATCGGACATATACCTCAAATCAACTGTGACACGATATTTAAAATTATTCTAGTGTACCTCTCTCATGCACAATTCTGCCCTTAGATGGGAAATCGTGGCTCTTACCTTTGGGTCAATTGGAAAATTAGTTATATGCCTCCTATTTCCACCATTTCGACCTTGAGCATCATTGAAGAGACATAAGTTGTCGTAGTGTGCATAGGGTACACTACATTAATACAGGCATATATCTTTATATATATAACACTGATATATTAACTATTTGTAGTTCGAAGACCTGGAGGAGTTTCATACAACTCATAAAAGCTCGGGGAAAAATTCAGCTATATAAAGGATTGCAAATAAAAGAGTAATCAAAGAATAACAAACATATGATTACTGTAAAAATAAATATTAGAAATTATATACGTCATAAATTTGTGCACCAGATGCGCATTTCGACAACTTATGTCTCTTCAGTGATGCCCATTGCCGAATGATTGGAATTCTAATATTGTAGAAATATTCGAAGAGCAGAGTTAAAACCAGTGTGGCCGAGAAACTTGGCCTAATAATTAATCTAAGGACAGAACAACGTGAGAATTGATAGAAATACTGTACTAGAGCCATCAATCGGGAGGCTTTCAATTATAATATTAAGTCTTACATAATATTTATATCCATGCCTTGGTAGTTGAATTTTATGTTAAATGAGATTATGTTTATTATCAACCACTGCCAATAACAATTTCAAATGACAATTATCTCGGAATAAGAGATGCAATAAGTAAAATAATTTTCCAAGCTTAGCCTGTATCACTTTTTTTGAACAGACCAAAGGATCTCGGATCAATTGAAGGGTATCCTGCTATCCACAGATAACATTCACGAAGGTATGAAACTCCAAAAGCTAGAATCTAACTTCATGAAAAACATTGGGCATGGTTCCAAGGCCTTTACTTTTATAGCTGGAAGAAAGCTGAAAAGTTTTCTAGAGAATGCAAAGGATTTCGAGCTGAAGTTTAACAAAGACGCGGAACAATATACCGTATATCTGAAGTTATCTCAAGGATCATCGAATAAAAATTCCATGTCATTAAATGACTCAGTGGCTTCAGGGTTTGCAGATGATGTTGAAGAAGGGAATGAGTGGACTAAAGTAGGGAAAAGGTCGAAGAAAAAGCATTCGAGAGCAAATTTTGATTCTTTGAAAAATGACCATTATCATAGCGGTGTGAAGCCAGTAACAAAGTCCCATCATAGATCATATGCTTCTGTAGTAGGTCAACACACATTTTCAACCCCAGCTGTGGAAACAACAAGAAGAAATATTACTACCCCTAGGCCAACACTAATTAGTAAATTAGAAGATGAAGACATACCCAAATTTTCAACTAATGTAGATGATTTCCTGAAAAAAGTAAAGAATTTCTCCCGGGGATATTATATTCTTTTCACAGCCCAAAAAGAATTTTTAAAACACATGGAAAAGCTTGCTTTAGTACCTTGGCTTTGTGTTTTTGATTTATGTGAATCAAGCAGAAAAGATGGTTTGCTTTCAGTTATGGAAGATAACCTAAAGGATACGCGTTCATTATATGTATGTACCTGGAAAGATCCATCGAGAATTCTACATCATGGAACTCAGTGGTGCCTTTTACAAGGTTCGGTGCAAGAAGCGGATAGTCGGACACCAAAAGATCCAAAGAAATGGTTTAAAATCATAAGACAAGATTATGAGAGGCATTTGGGGGATTTGGTTTCATTTATTGATAACTATTCTACATTAAAAGTGATCCTGTTATGGCCTGATGAATACATATATGCAGAATGTATGTATAAAGCTGTATCAAAAATGGAAGAATATATAGACGACTTCACTACTATTGTTTGCGACTCCAAACAAGAAAAAGACAGTGACGAAAGGGCTATCTTAAGAATGATGAATCCCAATTTTACAATCCAGAGTTCTTTGGAGGACTTATTTATGGCTATCCATAGATTGTTGGGACACAAAATCCAAAGACAGCAATTTGAGTACAGATTGCCTACATCTGACGGAGCGAATAAACCACAAATAGACGAATCGACTGCATCATTACTCAAAGAAGACCTAGATGTACTCTTCATAGAAAATCCTTACAAAAATGATTATGATCTAGATTTTGAAGAACTTAAAAAAGCCGAGGATACTTTCTACAAAGGAGGAAATTTATCTTGGAGACTATTTTATGAACTTGGAGCAGGACATTTGGATGCAGAACGAGATCAAACGATGTCAATAATTGAAAGAATCAAAGGAGTCTATGTACGCCAGTTTAAGTCTGGTATCATAACAATATATCACAGTCCCGGTAGTGGTTGCACAACAATGGTTCAGAGAATTCTTTGGGAGTTACGACAGGATACCCCGTGCGCTGAAATTCGAATGACATCACGATCAAGTCTTCAAATAATTTTCCAGCAGATTGAAACTTTATTTGACAAAACCAAGTTGCCCTTAGTCTTGTTGATTGATGGAGATGATCAGCAAAGAGTGAACCATCTTTTCAAGTTGATAGATAACAGTCACACTGTTGCTATTTTGATCAATACTAAACGTTACCCTTACAAAATGATGGAAATGATATTAAAAGAAGATCATTTTCGGCTGACTGGTAATGTTTCTCTACCTGAAGCAAAGAAGTTGTGGAAGAAATTTGATTCGCGATGCGACTCCGATCAAAAGAAAGATAATTTGTCAAAATTAGTTACAGATACTGAAAAGAGCAAGTTTCATTGCATGTATGAGTTTGGTTTAGTCACTTATCTTCAAGATTACAAAGGCATAGACGCATATATTAAAGGATACCTCCTTTTTGATAATGCAAAACAAGGACTTCAACCATGGCAAAAAATTCTCGGGTATTTGTCTCTCGTATATTACTACGGACATACATCAATGCCTTGCCAGTTCTTTGTTGATCTATTATCACTACCATCTTTAGCAGATGTCACATTTGATCACTTTCCGTACCAGGTGCAGCAGTTTATCGTTACAAGTAACGAAGAAGGAAAACCAAAAACCGTAAGACTTTGTCACTATGTACTTGCTAAAGGTATATTGGAACATCTCTTATCTCCTAACCAGCAACGTCGAGAATCAGAATCTAGAAACTCATTGGGAAATGAAGCCAGAAATAACTTGCATGCTTTTGTTCTGGAGTTTATAGATGACGTGAAAGCAAGAAGACCTAAAGGTGCCATTAAGACGAGTGTGCTTATAGACGTATTAACTAGAACCATAATCTACAGAGATAACCTTGACATTGGAGAACAAGCAGCAGTTCGCCGACAGACGAAAAGACCAACGTTGTCAAGGCTTCTTTCAGATATCAATTGTCAACCACCTTATACTGAAAGAGTCAACATCATCAAAAAGTTGACCGAAGCGTTCCCCGAAGATCCCAACTTCCAGGCGCATTTGGGAAGAATGTATTCTATCTGCCGACCTGAGGAAGAAGGCAAAGCTGAAAACTGTTTCGAACATGCTCTTGATCTTTGCCGACGTAGAACAAAAGGGATTAACAATGAGGACTTAGATGAAAGCACAAAGCACACCCTCAAACATGTATATCATATGTTCGGAATGTTCAATTTACAGCGCATCACAAAATACACAGGAAGAACACATGGAGACAGACCTGATGTTCAAACTACAAAAGACGAGTTTCAAAGGAGACTTAATGATCTTTTGGATTATTCGGAGAAAGCCTGCAAATATTTTCAACAAACGCGAGAATTGTCTATGTTTGGCTACATCGAGGCTTACGGATACACAGGCGAGATATCAGTCCGGCTACGAATATGTGAATTTATAAATCGGCAAATGGCATACAAAGATTTTGATGAATTGCTTAAGGCACCTTCCAACGACTCAACTGATTATGTCCTCGATTGCGTTACAATTATTCAGGAACTATTTCTGCAATGCTACGGTACGATTGATATTGATGATTTACCTCAGGAATTCTTTGACAGCATCCATTGGTATAATACGCTGTTCAAAGGACATTCACACAGTTTGGGGAATTTGAATTTACCTGAGAGCATTTATCAAAGGCGCCTAAAAGTCGCTGCCATTAAGCTTCGATATGGAAAGGAAGACGTACTACCGACTTTAGAGAACATTAGTAGTTCTCAAGACATTGCAGAAATAGTCAAAATTTGTGAGCAGAATTTCCGAGAAACAGTTCTTCAAGGAATACAACTCAGTCGACGAGCCTTGGATCTTGAATACAAGGATTGGATCCATGCCATTAGGCACGAACTATTTAAAACTACATACTCGTTAGAGGACGTAGTTAGACACGTTCGTCATTGGCATAACACTCTTCAAAGTCCAACTTCGAAATTTTATTTGTTCATTATCTTAAGTATTCTAGGATTTGGTGTGCCAGGCGGATCGCTTAATGATGAAATGTTAAAGGAAGCACATGTCCTGCAACAGCAACTTAAAAAGTTGAGCAAACATCTCGCTAAACCGCGGAAACCAAGGGAATGGCTCGGGAGAGGACCTGGAATTAAGGATCTCATTCTCCTTGGGAGGCGGATACATCGGAACGACGATGACGGATTCTCTACACAGAAAGAGGAAGGGTCCTGTCATATGGCCATTATGAGAGGCACGATATGTAGACCGAACATGCAAAGGCAAACTGGATACATCAAATTAGATCTGGGAGACAAAAATCATTTTACAGTAAATGTATTTTTCGTTCCAGTTCGAACGAGTCCGCCGCTTGTCGGTCGTCAGTATGCTGGGAAAAGAGTAGAGTTCGTAATGGCATTCACAAATGCAGATGGTTATCAAGCTTACAATGTAACCGAGCTGCAAACATATTCATGCCAGTGTGGCCGGAAAACCGAAATACAGAGTGACGAATACATGGAGACTTGCAAATGTGGTAAAAAGGTTGTGAAGTAGAAGACATTAATTGTCGTTGTTGACAAATTCACGAGATGAATTTTACGTGTTTCTGGTTTGAATTTCTTTCCCGGTAAACAAAGCAATACTGTAAAAGATAGAGACTAGTAGATAAATAAGAGAAATATTTATGTTATTTGATTTATTTGCTAACTTAAGAATAATTATTAATCGCTACAGTTTTACTAATAATTTGAAATGACTGTGTTTAAAAAAAATTGGTGGATATTAAAATCTGTGATATTCTATTTTTATTTAACGGACATCGTATTGATAGATATAGATTTCTACTTATTCTTGTATTGCTTTTCTTTTAAGAGAGCATATATAAGAAATTACTATAAGTGGGCTTTCCTATTGTATGGCGTCTAGCTATTTGGCATTAGTGTCTGAACTGCTGTTACAGATTACTGTATGTTCTTTGATAAAATGTAATTTGTCCTCGGATTTAAAGTCTTATTAGGAATTTGTATATAATGATATATCAAAAAGTATGCTTTTGGACTGTCATCATTTTGGTACCAAAATCCTGATGTAATATTATGGTCATTTAGCTTATCTGTATTGTATTTTATAACATCTTATGGTAGGATAAGTACTAAATGGCAAACACTAAGTTATGTCATTGGTCCTGCAACACACGATTTTTATGGTATTGAGAGCATTGTACTCGGTGATTCTCAAGTAGGATTACAACAAGTTAACCTTTTCATTTGAGGATTTGCTCATATTCTGTCTAACGAAAATATAAGATAAAAAATTGAAAATTTGGCAGATTTTTTTTCTCTCACAATGCATTCTTTATACAAACTATTTTACAGAAAACTTCCATTTTTTTTACCTGTGAAAATGTTTTCAGACTCTTTATTTACAGTTATAACGAATAATCCAAATATACTTGCAGTGTATTGAGTATTGATCAACGCATGTCTTTAAATAGAAACTCTACATCTTATCAACCATTACAAAATAAACAAACTTCTAACAATATTTTAATCTATGTTTTAATCTGAAAATTTAAGAAGAGTTTGGTTTACTCTTTTTGTTGAAAATACAAGGCATATACATATAGACACAGCATATTACAAACCTCACTTTTATGGTATTCTTATATAGTCCACATTATATTTGAAATGGTGTATTTTGTACATATCAAATGACATTGTATTTTACACGTGGTTACAAGGTTCACGGTCAACACATGCATCATGTGATTGCTTTGTATTACTTTTATTATATTTACACCCAGTTTTATGTTGATGACGGTTCCGTTTTCTTAAATGTTTAAATTCTCATCATATTTTTCATTAATTGTAATTTAATGACGACTGATAATTGATTCATTTCGTGATAATTATGATTGTTTTATATGGCATAATATAAACCGTTGATTTTTGTAAAACAAATATATAAAAATGAGATCGGATATGCTTTGAAAAGTTTCATGGAAGAATTATGACGTTTGCTTTTTTAAAAACAACATTATCTCATATTATCAAATCTCCCTTTCCATACACACACACATCCTCACACATTCACCTTACACAACACACCACACCACATCACACCTACACACAACATTGGATAAATCTACGATATACACACACACCTACACACAGACAGACACACAAACACACATATATCATATTATCAAATCTCCCTTTCCATACACACACACACATCCTCACACATACACCTACACAACACCACGCCACACCACACCTACACACAACATTGGATAAATCTACGATATACACACACCTACACACACACACAGACACACAAAGCCACATACATAAATTTTACAATGATCTGCCAAAAGATTTGCGAAGTCTCGGATAAAGCTGTTTTACAACAATGCCTATTATCTCTTTCATTATTTATTATTTTTGTGAAATCTGAGATATCCTGAGAGAATAGTCTGTAACAATTTTCGGGTTCAGATTTTTATTTATATGCATTGGCCAGATAAGGGTATTTTGTCCTGACTTATTTCGTCTATTACAGTGTTATGTAGAAACTTGTGTGTGTGTCATATGAATTGTAAATGTTTACAGAAATTATGTGTTTTACATGAAATGATGCTACAGATTATTTATTTATTGTGAATATATCATATTTCAGATTAGCATATAGAATTGCATGTCAACTGTGGAATATGTATAAAACTATTGATATATTTTGTTTCAACATAGGTATATATATATTTTTGGAAACAACACTTGTTTGTTGTAAACAGAATTACATAAAAATCTATACTTATTTTGGATGACAATTGTATAAACAATTGGTCATAAGACCTTAAAGTTTAATTATTTTTAGCTGGATTGCAAAGCAATAGATTGGCGATGTCCGGCCGTCCGTCTGTCTGTCTGTCCGTTAATAATTTGTTTTACTTCCTGCTTGAAGCACGAAAAAAATAATAAAGAAATGAAAATAAATAAATAAATAAGTAAATAATTAAATAAAAATAAGGTTAGGTTTCTGGTTGAAGAAAAATCTTGGCAACTCAGGAGTGTAAACAGAATGCTTCACATATAGGTTCCTTATGACCACAGTCTTACAATTTTGCCATGACTTTTGACCTATTGACCATGACTTTGGACTCAAATCTACTTTTAAAACACTTAATTTTGGTTATATCTTTTGAAACAATTGATGTAGGGCTTTAATACTTAAAAAAAACATAATTTCTTTATGATCAGAGCTTTCAATTGATATTATGACTTTTGACCTGTGACATTGATCTTGTTTCAAATTGCATTGCAATCCAGCGATACAGTCTTTAGCGGTTTCTCCTTTAAACAATTCAATATATAGTGTCATCCAGTTGTCTGTTTTAATAAATTGAATTGAAACTTGAAGAATTTCTCCTTACTCATTTGTATGTTGTGAAAAAATTCTGTACATTGACAGTTCATATTGTTTAATAATCTAATATGATACTGACAATACTGAACTGATATTACCGAAGTAATATCATAATAGGAAAATCTGTTTTTCTTCCTTCTTTTCTCTCCTTTTTTCTCGACGAACAGTGGCGATTGAGTGATAATAGACTTTGCTCATCAATGACCTCTTATGAGGGAATTGGGAAATACATGCTTTTGTGAAATCTTATTCAAACTGCAGGAAAATAACCATATTAGCTTTTTGGTTGTTGATAATAATAATGATCATAATAATAATAATGATAATAAAATTTATAATAATAATAAAATTTATAATAATAATAATAATAATAATAACAATAATAATAACAATAATAATAATAATAATAAAATTTGAAAGTTGGAAAAAAACTCTCTCATTTACCAAATTTCGTATTTTTTGTTTCATAACCCATACGTATATGACAGACATTACAAACAAATAATGACAATAGCCTTAGCTCAAAGGTAAGTTTTATCAAACGTTTTATACATTCAGATAAAATGTAGGTGTATTATGCTAAACCGCTGCCTATCCGTCTGTCCCACCTATCTTGTCATTGCAACTTCTCCTGTACCCTTGGGAGATGAAACTTTATAAAATGAAAGAAAACCATATGAAGATGCGCATATTGCAAGGGGAATGCTGTCCAACAAAACACAGCAGTTATGGCCCTTGCACTTGATTTTTCTTAAAATAACTTGTCTTTGCAACTCTCTTATACCCTATGGGGGATTTTGATGAAACTTGATACAAAGAAAGAACACCTTAAGGAGATGTGCATATTGGATGGAGAAATACAGAAGTTAAGACCCTTTGTCTTAGATTTCTCTATGCAAAATAGATCTATCTTGTCTTCGCAACTTCTCTGGAAGTCTTACATGTAAGTGGATTTTGATGAAACTTGGTTCAAAGAAAGATTATGAAGAGGTACATATTGATCACGAATTTCTACATCTCTTTAATATTTAATACAACTATAGTCTGTGTATTTATGAATGGAAGGTAGTGTTAACATGGAAAATGATGGATGCACTAGAAGATCAATTAACCTACAAACAACTGAAGAAGAAAACTGAACTAATTTACCAGTATCAAAGGTAATCTACATTTAGCACAATTAGATTAGATATTTAGTTCTACTTTGTATGACACCTTGGATAATAAAATGCGGATGTATTATGTACCATTTAATGATGCCCTAATTTGGGGAAAAACTATTTCTCACAAAAAGATCTGAAGATGATCGGGGAAAACTCTATATACAGCTTGACGGGGTTAAACCCCATGTTTAATGGAAGGAAAATAGTAAAAGCGATACCAGTATTTGCTTCAGATATCTTACAAAATGAGCCATATTAGCGCTTTGGTGGTTGAGGCATTTCAAGTTGGGGGGGGGGGGGGGGGGCAACGATTTTAAACAGTTGGTTGGTTAATTGTTTTACGTCGCTTTCAACGATTTTTCAGTTATATCGCGACATGGAAGCAGGAGGTAACCAACCTCTTAAACATAGTGGCGCAACCCGGGAATCGAACCCGGATCGTCGGTGCCGCAAACCAAGCGCTTAACCACTACACCAAGCCTGCCCCTGATTTTAAACAGAAACAAAAGTTGTAGATATTTCCTAATTTTCAGCGATTTTTTGTTAAATATTGAAGGTTTAACCCCCCCCCCCCCCCATCCCTGACACTCCAACGATCAAATTGTTGATATGGTTATTGGGGATGGAAAGGGGAGGTTAAAAACAAATCAGAAATCAGAAATCACAGATTTCATTCACACTCTCCTTTATATATATACATGTATTTGAAAATGACGTTACTATGTGTGAGTTTTCGGCCTTTAAGTTTCAGATATCTAGATATACTTATTAATTATTACCAATCGACTAAATCGGATTGTATTTTCAAAAATAAACATTGTGCATTGTTATTTCAGGTAAAACTTATTTCTTTTACGTCTAAAGGATCGCTATGCTTGCAATTGACTACATTTAGTTTAGTTAAATTACTGTAAGAATTGCAATAATTTAAAGGAGATGAGTACTCTTTCGTTTTGTGAATTCATATGTTATCTGCAAAATAACAATGACTTAGTCATTGAAATATCTGCTAACAACTCCTCAATGCTCGAACGTATTTACGACAAGAATAATCTGTAACTAGCGAAAGGCTATCGTAATGAATGTAATGTATCAAAGAACACAAGAAAATATTTACAGTAAATCTAGATGAATGACTTTTTCTGCTTCGTACCACTCTTATACTATAAGGATCACATTTTGTGGCTAAAAGAATTGTGGTATCAGTATCGAGCCTCGGTATAACGACCTGAGAATGTCCGACCTAGAAAATGAAACATCAATCACCTATAGACAATTAACAATAAAGTGTGGTGTGAAACCAGCTATAAAGGTCATATAATGAAGTGTGGTGCCGAAACTCAAGCCCAGTACCTATAGAATAAGGCGGGTCCAAACTAGAGCAAGCCAAGACACCAGATAACGACTGGTCCAAACAGCAGCAAGCCCTGATACTAGATAATGGCGGGTCCAAACTACAGCAAGCCAAGCAACTTGATAACGGCTGGCTCAAGCTACGGCAAGTCCAGATTCTAGATAACGGCGGGTCCATACCACAGCGAGCCCAACAACCAGATAACGACGGTCCAAACTACAGCAAGCCCAATAAGTAGATAACGACGGGTCCGGATTACAGGAAGCAAATTACAGATAACGGTGGGTCCAAACTACAGCAAGCCCAGCAATCAGATAAGGACGAGTCCAAAATACATCAAGCCCAACAACCTGATAACAGCGGGTCCAAACTACAGCATGTCGCATAACTAGATAACGACGGGCCCAAACCACAGCAAGCCCAATAACTAGATATTGGCCTGTCCAAGGTCTAAGCAACAGCAAGCCCAAACACCAGATAACAGCAGATCCGAACTACAGGAAGCTAAGCATCCAGATAATGGCGGGTCCAAACTACAGCAAGCTAAGCATCCAGATAAAGTCGGGTCTAAACTACAGCATGCCTAGTTATTAGATAAATAGGGGGCCAAACAACAGTAAGTCCAGTAATTCCAAACTATAGCAATTCAATAAACCAGATAACGACGGGTCCAAACTAAAGCAACCCCAGTACGACGGGTCCAAACTATAGCAAGCCAACGACTATTTCACGACGGGCCCAAACTACAGCGAGCCAGGCGGAAAATAACGAACTGTAGTGCTGAATCTCCAAGTTGTTATGACTAAGTGATCTACAATGTCGTATCGGATGTCTAGAAACTAGAAAATGAAATTAAGTCACGGGGTTAACAACCAGAAAATAGATCTTGTGTCGTAACTGGGGTCTGGCAACCAGATTACGAACTTCCGACATAGTAAACATAAATTGAAATGTGGGCTTGAAACGCGTGCTAAGTGGTCATTTGTGTTGTCGAACGCCAGACCTTTTGACAAAAGTTGATTCAGTACTTACTACTCGTACTTCTCACAGTTTTAACAATAATTCGTCATATTCTTTTTGTGATGTTATCACACCTGGTCTCGTCTCTGGATGCAGTTTGATTACACACTGTAATTTATGATAGACTATTAGCTTAATCTATACTACAGAACCGTACGGTATTTGACAAGAAGAATGTGAATTGCTAATCGTACATCATTCACTGTGATTCGAACACGCATGCGACATGTGCACGTGCAGTTCTAATCTCTTTGAGAAAGGGGAAATTTACATGGAGGGTAATCTGACATTTTCGTGCGCTGCTTATGTTGCCTGGATTTAGGTGTTATTTAAATGTTATTTGTTGGTTGTTGACGATATGATATAGTACCTTCGTATAGCTTAGTTTTATGAGCTTTTGAGAAGAAATTACCAGCATGATATTATATGTGGGTAGAAATTTTCTTCTCTCTAACATCCTGGGAATGTTAAAAATGATTCATAATCAGAATAAAGGCCTGTATGGTATGTGTTACCATGGATAGATGATTAGGGGGAATCACAAAAGAATCGATAATAAAGCATAATACTATTGTCATTTGAAAACTTTTGATACTCCTGATCAAAAGTAATCACATGACAACCGTTGTCATGTGATCACTTTTGATCAAGAGTATCCAAAATTTTTCAGAAGACACTATTGTCATACGAACCACTTAAATGATAGGGATGGGAATAGTCCCCATTGTAAATCACGCGAATATACAGCTTATCGCGCATATATACGTACGCGCATTATCATTTCGTTACAAAATTCCATAAAATTCATATGAACATGCATGGCTTCGTAATGAACTTTTACTGTTTGTATTTCAAAATACCGTAATCACAAAGTCTTTACAACAGCTTTTCAACGAAAACCGGAAGTATATTTTTTGTACTATATATCTGCGTAGATTTGAAGTAAGATGCTATCAGGTCAACATCCTCCTTGAACAGCCTGACAATGAGGGTGATGACATCGTCTAAAAATCAGTGGTATGGTGTTATTTATTGTTTGTTTGCTAGGTAGTTTTACTTGTGTGGTTTTCTGTGTTACCTTTGAAGGCTAATGTGGTGGATGACGTCACGGAGTTCCCACAGGTATTTTCAGCAGTTATATGTACACTGACAAGGCTTTCCACTCGTTCCGACCGAGTATCAAGCTAATGAACTATCTATTCAGGATACAATGAGTTTGATCTCAGAGTACTTTTGTCACTTCTGTCAAGACGAAGCTGATTTAAGATTTCGGTGGCCAAGTAAATTACCGTACTGATATTCTTTATAGTATCTCATCCATAATATCTCGTCTGGGTTCGAATCCTGGTAAGGACAATTGGAACAGTGGGTCAGCGTATTTGATCGGATATCACTGAGAGGTCATCGAAGTAGAGTTTCGTGAAAGCTTCTACAAATCTAGATTTGATATAGCTGAGTGTCATTGCAACCATTCTGCATCGTTAGGTCATTTCCTCAAATGCATCGTCGGGTGTCTTGAGTGGAAAAATTTCCGAAAGAATTTCAAAACCAATTAAAAATCTCTTTACAAAAATGATGGAGCTAATAATTGTGAGAATCTAAAATGGTTATCACTGCGTCAATTCTAGTTTACGTAGTGAATTTTTTCCTACTCGCATTTATCGGGTATGGTTAGTATGTCATTCAAATATTGCTTAATGAAAATTGGTTGAATTTGTTTATCCCCCCCCCCCAAATATATTTATATAAATAAATAATAAAATAAAATAAACCCAAAACACACACATGCTATAAACCACATAAACATGTTGGTATAAACCAAATTTCAGGTCAGCAATGTCTGTATTATTTGTCTTATTTGAGGATACACATACAAATGCGAGTAAAGTCACAAAATAAAACGCATAATGATAGTAAAACGCTATAAGTACATGTAGATAAATAAATCTATAAATAAACAAAGCTTCATCATCAGTTTCATTATTTTACCAAATTGGCGGTTTACTTTAAATATTTTAACATTGAATTATACATGTATATGTATACAGTGTAGGGAGCGGAATAATAATGAACGAGGCTTGATTAAAGTAATTCATATTATATATTTAAATGATTCGTTGATGACGACCTTACAATACTTAATCGGGCGGTGTTTTAAGATTGTCCCATTTAATTCCATTGTAACATGTGTTATGTTCAACAAAGTTTAAGCTCTTGTTTCAGGTGATTCGATCTATACAAATTCTTGATAAGCTAAGGATATACCCATGTAACCAGGTATAAGACTGTGCCAACGAGGATAACGTGAATCCAAGTCCAACAGTCGTCAGGTAAAAAGTCCACAACTTATGACGTAGTGAAGTGTTTTACTCTTCAGTTTTGGAGATATTTTTGATACGATATCGTCTGGACTGTGTGAATTTCTTTAATTTGACGGATTATACATTCATACCAGGTAACACGCTTGTCATTGTTTTATGTTTTACTTTTTATATTTGGCGAATGTATTAAGGCAAGCGTCCTGTGATCTTTCATTTGATTTAAATGTGATACTAGTATATTCATTACTGGTTCTGCATGGTGTTTGTGCATGTTTGCTACGTGAAGGTTACTATCCCATGTTACTTAACTAGCGAAGATATCGTTCGAAGAATTGCATCTTCATCAATTTTTTGACCTTAAATGACAGGCTAGGATACAATCTTCGATCAAGACTTTGATAGCTTCCTCGTCACAATATGACTAAAATTTGCATCGTAGACAAAATCCTTCGATCGACGTTAAACACGGACACATGTTTATCTCAGTCTGTACTTCTTCAGATAGTTAATTGAGTTGATCAGAGTTTATTATGAGTAGTGTTCATTTGGATCCAATGCCAATACAATTTGAATAGTCACTGAATTAATACAAGTCAGCTGTGTCGTTATTAGACATACATCGATTTGGTTTAAACAGTATTTATTCAGAAATATGTACATCAAGTTATAGTGATACAATATACATTTTAGGTAAGGATTTAACAACAAGATATAATCTTATATGAAGTCATCTGCTTTTTAACTATGTTAGATTTACATATTATAATGGCCGAAAACAGTATATGTATATTTAAACCAGGTAAATTATAGTTATTAAAACAATTTGAAAGATGTAATGGTAGTGGTGGTGAGCTAGAGTTATGAAAACCTATTACTTTTTTCTTTAAAGTCATGGACCTTCTAGAAGATTTCTTCGTTGACATACCTCGATTTGATTTCTTGGGGGATGGATCGGCCCCGTCCTTTGGCTAGAGTCTTTTGATTAAACAGGAGCATGGGATTTAGAGGTTTCCAAGTTCTTCAAGTGGAGGCGGAGTCAGTAATCAAACACGATAGTCTTCTGTAACGCTTTGCTGTAACACTCTGCTGTAACGCCCTTCTGTAATGCAAGTCAAACACTAATGATATTATATTCAGGGTCGTAGGGAGCCGGCGTATCTCAATCAGTGAAGTGCTTGGCTCGAGACAGAGAGATTCCGAGTCCCACGGGTTTCCGCTTATTGGTCTTGTGTTTTAGGTTGAGACAATAAAGAAGCGAGGTTCTGTGACATGGTAGACATGGCATGTAAAAGGTTTTCATTATTTGGTTGCGGCTGTTGGTTGATTCTTAGCATAGGTCTGAATTTCTATGCATTATATCAGGCAGATGCTGTCACCATGTGCATGTAGGTATGATAATCATGGTATAACGTAGAACAGTAATCAAATCGCAAGTCGCAAGAAGTACGTTAAACATAGTGTAACGTAGAAAAATAATCAAATCGCAAGTGGAAGAAGTACGATAAACATAATATAACGTAGAACAATAATCAAATCGTAAGTCGCAAGAAGCAAATCAAAAGTGTGGACGACAGAAAACAACTCATTTCCGTGGACTGAGCGGAAATTAAAATTTTATTTGACCTTATCTAAATGTGACTGTATGATCAGCCATTAAATAAATAAATGAACGAATGAATAAATAAATAAATAAATGAAAGAACGAATGAATAAATAAATAAATAATGTTTATATAATAAGGAGAGATGGCTCCCAAGCTCCATAGGTCCACTTGAAACATTTTTATCGCGATTTGTAAGATTTTATGCTCATCTCGTCTTCCCTTTTGCTTCGCCTGGAAAAGATTCTGTAATGTGCACATAGTTTGCTCAGACCTCGTATCATCTTTCTGTAAACACAAATATGTATTTTCATCATTGGGTTTAAGCATCATTTAATTGTTTTGTCTTTCATGACCCTCCAGTATTGACTGGATATGTATATTATTCACAACATAACTCCCGACTACCTGCGTCAGTTGTATATCATTCCTATAACCTTCAACTTTAGTCGCGCAATTTGGTAAATTACTCCGATTTATTTGCGTAAGCTGTGACATCGCATTTAATTTGTGCACCCCATTGACTAAGTGGCGACGGCAAAGTGTTGGAGAAACACAAAAGGAGATTTTGGTTCTTTGTAGGCCTTATCCAGAATGCGTGCAGAGCCATATGCTTTAGGGATTTGTCTCTATGTATGGCAGAATATTTTGTCACTTACATTGATTAGTTTGCCCCTTAGTGTTACGTACCATTTTTCATGTTTACCGCAGTGTTCGGGAACATGCAACGTAAAATGCGTTAAGATTCCTTTTCACTTACTGATTTATTATTAAAATAAACCTATGATACAAATCTGTTAAAAACTGAAGAATATCCTTAAGCAAAAAGTTGATTGCGAACGTGTAAATCTTACTAGCCCTTTCTATAGTGTTCTATGACTCTACAAAACAAAAGAAAGTGCTAGTAAAATTGTGCGAAAATCGTTTTCTCCTTAATATTTTCTTCTGGTCATTTTATATTTGAAACCAGGCGAAAAAAAAAACCCCACCACCAATACATCCTCTTCTTCTTCTTATTTTTTTTATTTCTTGGCGATTAGTTTGATCATCTGTTCGTTTCCTCTTGAGACAAACATGATATAAATCCCATAAACTGTTTCCATCGAATCACTACGGAATGTATACTCACACGGCTATCGAATGGGTTACACACAATTTACGGTCTGAAGGACTAAACGGTGAATAATTATACTCAGATAAATACGGAGATATGGAGTCAAATACACAGGATAAGAGTTCAGAGGAGGAACAATCTAATTAACATTTGATTTAAAAGTCAATATTTATAATCGATTGGCGGGCTTTATTTCACGTAGACGATATTGTACCCACATTTAAATTGATTGATTTAACCTATACATGGCATATGGATTTGAATCAGAACTAATATATCGAATGTTTCTTTTTTAAGACTGGACAGATATCTAAGTGGAAAACATTTACAATGTACTCAGTTTTCATTTATTCCGTTTATTCACCTAGACGAAGGATGAAGTGAACAACCTAATGACTTTGTATAGATCTGAAACATTAAACTTCATATTTCTCTTTGAAACACACATGCATATATCCACTATTATAATGACATAGCTAGATTCAGAGATAAGTGAATGGGGGGGGGGGGGGGGGGGGTTGCGAGATGACCATTATTTGGTCGCAAATTTTAACAGAAAATGTCTCTTTGGGCCACTTTTGAATGTAGATTCCTCCCCATTTGTTGTTTCTGGTAAAAAAAAAAATACCCTCAAAGTGTTGACTCCCATTAAAAAAAATTTAGAGATCCGTCCACTTTATGTAAAATACGGGGTGTTCATGTTACCCCAAAGCTCACTCAGAATAATGCCGTAGTTTTAGTGTGAACTTGATAGTTTATTTTTATCTCGTATTCATGAATTGTGTTTTAAATATATTTCTAAAGTTAACACATGAGGTAATTGCTTATTGAAATTTTTATTTGGCTGTCGTACACGAAAGAAAATTATTTATACTGAAATCTAAGTACTAATAGATATTTGATTCTGAATAGAATGGACAGGTAAGTTCAAATAGGCACATATCTATAATATACAAATATACAGAAATGAATTCAGAGCACCGTAATGTAATTGACAGATAATGCCCAAAATTGTAATGTAATTGACAGATAATGCCCAAAAGTGCACGGTCAAGAAATATAGCAAAGTATCCTAACAAGAGCCCAAAATAGGAACAACTTTTATAATTGCAAGTTATGAAATACTTTATGTAACTGCGCTTTTGATACCCTCGGGAAGTAACAGCCCACCAGCATCTATGTAAACTCTCAGGTAATGTTACGCTAAACATTTATACATCGCGTTCTTTTGATCATTGACCTATGGTCAAATGTTGTATTGTTGGTCATATTTCAGCTTTTGCATGCTAGTGTCGTTTGGATCATTGTAAAACGTATTGACTGCTGTATTGGTCGTGTCATCCTTCATTTTCATGTGTCGTGACCCTAAAACTCCTTCAGTCAAGTTTTGTTTCTTGAACTGAAATTGATAAATTTTCTACATTCTCCACTAATTTTAATAAATATATACAGCAGATACATACATGTTGTGAATAAGACACCACTATCATGTAGACTTTAATTTACGTATATTTGACTCTTTTTTTTACCAACTATAATGACTGGTCAGAGGCATTTAGGAGATAATTAAACTACTCTATGGCTGGACGGTGTACATGGGAATAAAGCCGATTTAAAGCCGACTGAAGTGCATGGTATGGCGAACTCATAACTTAATTTGTAAGGATATTAAATTTATAACATAGACTTTTATTTTTCAATTAATCTAAGTCCAAGAGTATATATATATATACCGTCTGATACGCAAGGCCATCCATGCCTAGTAATGTACTTGCACTGTAAGGGGGGGGGGTGCGATATATACTATGCTTTTAGAACATATTTAGAGTCGCCATTGCTCAGTCGGTAGATTGCTTGGCTCATGGCTGTTCCCGGTTGGATTCCCATTTGTAACCTGTCGTTCGGATGAGAAAACAACAACAACGACGACGACGACAACAACAAACCATCCCCGTGTCGGTAGACATTGTCACGTTAGACCCTAGACTGCTGTGGGTGAGGCAGTTGTATATATGTAGGTTTAAATTTCTGTTTGAAGTATCAATTTTTAAGTTTTTATAAAGTTTTTAAGATCTTGGCGTGACGTAAACAATAAACAAATAAAAATCAATTCAAATTTATGAGTTTGACGGCTGTATCTGGTTATTCAAGACGACGTCGGTACGATCCGGGGACATACAACGTTGAGTTCTGTTAGTACGATCAGGGGACATATAACGCGGAGTTCTGTTAGTATGATCAGGGGACATATAACGCGGAGTTCTGTTAGTGCGATCCGGGGACATATAACACGGAATTCTGTTAGTACGATCCGGGGACATATAACGCGGAGTTCTGTTAGTACGATCCGGGGACACATAACACGGAGTTCTGTTAGTACGATCAGGGGACATATAACGCGGAGTTCTGTTAGTACGATCAGGGGACATATAACACGGAGTTCTGTTAGTACGATCAGGGGACATATAACACGGAGTTCTGTTAGTACGATCAGGGGACATATAACACGGAGTTCTGTTAGTACGATCCGGGGACATATAACACGGAGTTCTGTTAGTACGATCCGGGGACATATAACGCGGAGTTCTGTTAGTACGATCCGGGGACATATAACACGGAGTTCTGTTAGTATGATCAGGGGACATATAACGCGGAGTTCTGTTAGTACGATCCGGGGACATATAACGCGGAGTTCTGTTAGTACGATCATGGGACATATAACATGGAGTTCTGTTAGTACGATCCGGGGACATATAACGCGGAGTTCTGTTAGTATGATCAGGGGACATATAACGCGGAGTTCTGTTAGTACGATCCGGGGACATATAACACGGAGTTCTGTTAGTACGATCCGGGGACATATAACGCGGAGTTCTGTTAGTATGATCCGGGGACACATAACACGGAGTTCTGTTAGTACGATCAGGGGACATATAACGCGGAGTTCTGTTAGTACGATCAGGGGACATATAACACGGAGTTCTGTTAGTACGATCAGTGGACATATAACACGGAGTTCTGTTAGTACGATCAGGGGACATATAACACGGAGTTCTGTTAGTACGATCAGGGGACATATACCACGGAGTTCTGTTAGTATGATCAGGGGACATATAACACGGAGTTCTGTTAGTACGATCAGGGGACATATAACACGGAGTTCTGTTAGTACGATCAGGGGACATATAACACGGAGTTCTGTCAGTACGATCAGGGGACATATAACGCCGAGTTCTGTTAGTACGATCCGGGGACATATAACACGGAGTTCTGTTAGTATGATCAGGGGACATATAACGCGGAGTTCTGTTAGTACGATCCGGGGACATATAACACTGAGTTCTGTTAGTACGATCAGGGGACATATAACATGGAGTTCTGTTAGTACGATCCGGGGACACATAACACGGAGTTCTGTTAGTACGATCAGGGGACATATAACACGGAGTTCTGTTAGTACGATCAGGGGACATATAACACGGAGTTCTGTTAGTACGATCCGGGGACATATAACTCGGAGTTCTGTTAGTATGATCCGGGGACACATAACACGGAGTTCTGTTAGTACGATCCGGGGACATATAACACGGAGTTCTGTTATTACGATCCGGGGACATATAACACGGAGTTCTGTTAGTACGATCCGGGGACACATAACACGGAGTTCTGTTAATACGATCCGAGGACATATAACACGGAGTTCTGTTAGTACGATCCGGGGACATATAACGCGGAGTTCTGTTAGTATGATCCGGGGACACATAACACGGAGTTCTGTTAGTACGATCCGGGGACATATAACGCGGAGTTCTGTTAGTATGATCCGGGGACACATAACACGGAGTTCTGTTAGTACGATCCGGGGACATAACACGGAGTTCTGTTAGTACGATCCGGGGACATATAACGCCGAGTTCTGTTAGTATGATCCGGGGACATATAACACTGAGTTCTGTTAGTACGATCCGGGGACATATAACACGGAGTTCTGTTAGTCCGCTCTGGGGACGTATAACGCAGAGTTCTGTTAGTACAATCCGGGGACGTATAACGCAGAGTTCTGTTAGTACGATCCGGGGACATATAACACGGAGTTCTGTTAGTACGATCAGGGGACATATAACATGGAGTTCTGTTAGTATGATCAGGGGACATATAACGCGGAGGTCTGTTAGTACGATCCGGGGACATATAACGCGGAGTTCTGTTAGTACGATCAGGGGACATATAACATTGAGTTCTGTTAGTACGATCCGGGGACATATAACACGGAGTTCTGTTAGTACGATCAGGGGACATATAACACGGAGTTCTATTAGTACGATCCGGGGACATATAACGCGGAGTTCTGTTAGTACGATCCGGGGACATATAACATGGGAGTTCTGTTAGCACGTTCCGAGGACATATAACACGGAGTTCTGTTAGTATGATCCGGGGACATATAACACGGAGTTCTGTTAGTACGATCCGGGGACGTGTAACGCGGAGTTCTGTTAGTACGATCCGGGGACATATAACACGGAGTTCTGTTAGTACGATCCGGGGACATATAACGCAGAGTTCTGTTAGTACGATCCGGGGACATATAACGCGGAGTTCTGTTAGTACGATCCGGGGACATAACATAACATCGAGTTCGGACAGTACGTTTTGTGGACAACGGGGAGTTAGATCTATACGATCTAGTGGTATACTGTGACAGTAGTGAAGTTTTGCACTTCATGGCCCTGGTTTTTACCGACCGTGTAAGTACGTAACTTCACTTACGGTCAAAATAAGTGAAAAAAAAAGATTAGTTCAGTTCTTTTCAATTAGATTCCTAAGTCGTTTAGACATTTAGAAATATTTGAAAGACGGAGTCAATTTAAAAATTACATTTCTTCTGCTTCACTGAAACGTGTGTATTGCAGGTGCCTTGTTTCAATTTGGGATCGAAAATAAAGAAGTACCAAGGTCTGTGAACTCGCCAAATATTTTAGATTTAAATGATCGTTTTTTGAAATGTGCATAACTTTCTTTTCATTACAATTTGCATGATTGAAAATTGTTAATCTTATCGTGTGTTTTTTTTCTTTCTTTTAATTAAAATAGACAAATGAGTTGTTGTAGGAATAAATACACCCTCTCTCCTCGCTTTCAACACTCAATTTCATCCGCTAGGCAGAACTTGAACTGTTCTCCTACGTGTTCAGACACTGGTCATTGTTTTGTGTTTTATCTTCGAGAGCAGTGGTTACTGTTCGCAGAATTCTCTCACACTAGATGTATATTTTTCATACAAGATATATGTATATACTCGTATTTGCACAACCTCTTGAAATTACTGATATGGGGTCTAAACGTTACATCGAGGTTTATCAATGTATAAAATTTGTATATCAGAAGGCATTTATTTCAATGTGAAAAGTTTCCAATAGATTTCACACCATTTATGAAAATAACGAAACGAAATTAATTTCCATTTTTGTTCAGTCAATATTTAAAATGCCTTTAATGCAATCAATGCAAAGTTAAACCATCTCTCGAAAGCAAAAGCATAATACATATTCAAAAATTATTTTAAAGCGTTATTCCTTCTTTCAATTACCCAAGGTTGTTCAAGGGAGGGCAATGTTTTGTGTATTAGATTTCAATCAGATTGAAAGTTTAAACGTTTAAGTATAGGTACTTTAGAGAATAACTTATCGTGGGCTTATCAAATCTTGTTTATTATAACTTTAACGTTAGTGTCATAATATATCATTAAGGATTTAGGTTTTGGAGTGATTGGACCAGACACATTACCATTAATAGGGCTGTAAGCAGTACTCGATGATCTAAGGTAAAGTTCATATTTTCGATAATTTTTGTGCGTAGGTATTTGTACTTGTTAGAATGGAACGCTATAACCACTGTACGATACAGTTCGTATATCATGGAACCTAAAGTTTTGAATACTATCACGAATTATAAGACAAATCGATTTACATTGACTTCTCCGCATCTACATGAACGTTTTATGACTGTTTTCACATAAGTAGTTGTTCTGTCGTCATTGTTCAGGTGATATTGCTTTCATTTCCATCGTGAAAATAGGACACTTAATTGCCACTTTATCCTCTCACTATATAAACTATATAAATAACAAACAAAAGATATTTGTAATTCAACATAAATAGCAGCTCTCTGTAGACTCCATGAAACTCTTTATGTTTATTTAGTAGATATAGGTAGAGTAAATCAGTTTTCCAATATACGTGCATTTTGTTATGAAACATATTACTTAGGTAAATCAAATTTTGTATATATTAGTAAGGAACAGTAGCGTATAAGACATGAGGTTGCTTTACAATGGATAGGTACTCGTGTCTCACATGACTGATTCTGGAAAATATACTTTCACCTCGCGTATGTTAATATATAAAAGACAACTCTACATACAACAATTCAATACTTATCGTATCACTATAGGAAATATTTATTTCATTAGTTACAACAAAATAAGTAGGGGGCAGGCTTTATGCAGTGGTTAAGCGCTTGCTGACGATCCGGGTTCGATTCCCGGGTTGCGCCACTACGTTTAAGAGGTAACCTCCTGCTTCCATATATAACTGAAAAATTGTTGAAAGCGACGTAAAACACCAATCAACCAACCAACCAAACAACCAAAATAAATAACACCTTTGCCCACTTTATCGTATCCCAATTTCGGTGGAAAAATTTAACTAATATGAATTTTTAGACTATTTTTGAAGGCCGGATCCCAACCCTGCATTCGTAAAAGTTTATTACCAAAGGGTGCAAAACGCTCCTATTTCGAAAAGTGCTTGATACCTTCCCGAGTCAGATGATCGTCGGAATGTGATTTCAAACATTAAGTGGTCAATGTCCAATCGTCAAAATCCACGACAAGAATACATATTGTTTCATTAAAACCATCAAGTTTAGGCGTACGCGGTCTTCGTTTGAATAGTTGTTCAAAGAGCAACCTTCGGTTATTTTCTTCTTTTGATTTCTTAAATGATCAGAGATTAAATATATGTAATTTTAGAGTCAAGGGAGGGCAAAACCGAAGCAGGGGTTGTATTTAAAGTATAATAATATGCGCACGTTTTCTTAAATTATAAAGTCTCCTGTTCAGTGTCTTATAATTTAAATAAGATACATTCTGGCATTATTTATTCTTTTGAAGTGAGCAATGCAATTATGTCTACTCTGTCAGAAACTTTATATCTTAAAGTAACAAAAAGACGAAAATGTGATTGAATAATATAGAAATTAAAGAGGTAATGACTGTTCTCTACTACAATGTACTATAATTGGTATTGACTGGTTCTTGTCCATTGTCGATAGTGATCATTCTTTATATTTCAATAGATCAAAAGTATATGATATCATAGATAATAACTTTGATAATACCTATTGGATTATATAGAATTATTGGATTTTATAAAATATTATTCATATAGTAAAATTGGCAATAGTCATTTGACCTGGTATTATCATATCTACCATTTTATGTATAATTATCAGTTTTCTTAAATTTCATAACTGTAGCTATAAGAAAATGTTGTGTACATGCGATACCGTCTACACGTATGCAAGGAAACACTTCTTTTTTCCTTTATTTCATGTCAAATATATTTTCTGGTGTATGACGTCAAAATGATTTCATATCTGTCCGATGCATTGCCTCATGGAAGCAGCACCTTATTCCCGAGCTGATGATATGAATTGGACATAACTTACCGAAGTTTTCTCAGATGATTCATCATCTTCTGCATCCCTGTCGGTCATTGGGCTGAAACAGTATAGACCATGTCCATTGCCATGTTATGTTTTGGGTGAGACAGTATAGACCAAGGTCCATTGGTATAGACCAAGATACATTGTCACGTTACTAATTTTCTGATAAGATGGTATAGACCAAGTTCATTGTGTTGTTATTTTCGGATAAGACGATATAGACCATGGTCCGCTGTCTTATTACTATCCGATGAGACGGTATAGACCAAGGTCCATTGTTTTGTTACTTTCCGATGAGACAGTCCATTGTCTTGTTACTATCCGATGAGACAGTCCATTGTCTTGTTTCTTTCCGATGAGACAGTCCATTGTCTTGTTACTTTCGGATAAGACGGTATCGACCAAGGTCCATTGCCATGTTACTTTGGCAATCAAGAATCCTTACTATTTCAGGCGAGGCCACCTCAAATATCAAAACTATAAACTCATGCACCGAGCAGGTGCCGGCATCATATAAGTGATATTATTTTTTGGTGGCGCTACACAGCTTACTCATAAACAGGGGATTTTCACTGTGAAACAGGATATGACTCTCCATCGGTCAACTGAAAGACAGGAACTCCATCCAAGCACGCTGTAAACTGAACTTAGATTACTTTAAAGACGCTTTAAAGTACACGTTAACATTGAATAAATAAAATGATATTGTTTTTCTCTCTCCACATGTTTTTATAGTTGTTCACTTGAATTTATCCACATAGTTTCATCTATATGCTACCGAATCTATGTGGTTTGTACGGTATGGAATAGATTCAACTAAAACATTTCAAATATCCAATAACATTCAGAACATGTTTTCTATGGGAAATTGGTTTGGTTACTATTTGAAACATTTTTCATACAATCTCTGCAAACAGAACTTGATCTATTTCTGTCGTGTCATTGATTTCAAATCGTACCTTTCTACTGTTTTTATTCGTGGTCGCATTCGCCGAAAGCTCTTCTAACTTTAATTCAAATATTTTTTTCGAAGTCCAGAGCCATTGAAAATGTGCCCTGGATTTAATATCAATATGTAGGTTATAATTTAAGCGAATCTGATCTGAACCTAAAAACTGAAATTGCGAGAAAAAGAATCTTAAAATGGTTTTATTTTGTTATTTGGAGATACTTATGTTCATATTTATAATTTAATACCTACAGTCTTACTAACAATTGCTAACGTACACATTTACGGAGATCGGATTCAGTACACCATCTCTGTAATGAGTCGTTATTATACATGGTCATTTTCATTGAATACTCATATTTCATAATTTATCAAAGTAACGAGGATTAATGAAATTTCATACTATGATGATGATAATTTAATATGAAATCAATCCATTTGTCAAGCATTGTTTTAACATTCAATTATTTCGTGAGTAATTTGTATGAACACTATATGTTTTAAATTCCATGAATACTTTCTATAATTTGATTCGTTTTCAATGTGGGAAACAAAGTACAATGGAGGTCACTTTTCCTTCTTCGGATATTTTACTTAAGAACATTTTTATTTCTATTCATTCTTTGTTCCCCTTTTTTAGTTTTTTTTTCTCGGTTTTTGTTTTGTTTTCGTTTTGTTTTTCTTTTGTTTTTGGTTTTTTAGACCTTTTATATGAAAGTCAATATTTGGGTAGGAACCCTTATTTATAGCGAATCCGCCGTTGTGGAAGTTGTGCTCCATGGGGCAGTGATAGAAGGTATGATCCGCAATGAAGGGGATTAAGGCATTATCATTGATTGACAGGTTTTATTTTGGATACAATATCGATCCACTTAGTCCCGAACAAAAGTCAACAGCAAGAACCCATCAAGTTCAAGATGAAAGAAGATTGTGTTTGAATTTGAAAGCGATATGGATTTTGCCCAGTCGAATCAAGAGATATTTTGTTCGTTTTAGTACTATACAAAGCCATTGTTTATTGAGGAATATTTTTGGATGGAGCCTCCCCCATGCATTTTCTATACGCTTACACGCTTACATACCTAAATCTGTTAATGCAGTATCGTTTCTATTACTTAGATAATGTATCTGTCCTGTCAGGAACGTATACATCAAAATATTTAGATATATACGTCCCTACTTTTGTGTTTAGTCTTCGTTTTATTGGCATTTTCCTTCCGGAATTCAGCTGTAATGGTAATGCGGTTGAGGCATAGACGGTCTAATGAAGTAACAGTAGTTACTCAATTGGTATTTAAACCGGAATACGGATCCACCTTCCTACTCACCACAACAGCAGAACAATTAAAGAAAATACATTTAGGATATATAAATTATACTCCATATATATAGATTGAAGACCAACAGTCTACCCAGTTTGAGGGGTCTTAAACATACACACAAGAAATGCATAATGCATTAATGCATGAATAAAAGTGACGTCAATTTGTGGTTATCGTGCTATGCTCTTAGGAAACCGAGATAAAGTCCTTGTTCCATCAGAGTCCCGTCTAACAGTCAGAGGGGAGAAGGTTCAAGGCCATATATCTCCTCTGAGGAGGTTTAGACAAGGCCCGTCATAGTCCCCACCGTTCTGTTAGTCAGAGTGCAATTCTCCAGAAAAATGTGTAAAGGGCTATAGAAAATCAAAAGAGATTTTGACCCTTCTAAGTTTCTATACAAGATCACCACAGAAACACACGCACACACCTACCCCCCCCCCCCCCCCCTACACACACGAGACAGGCTTGTTCACTAAATTAATCTTTATCTAGTTGTGTACTTTTATTAAGGCATCGTGTTCCAATCAAAAGAAATGCAGATCAGAATGTAGATCAGAGTTTATAAACAAAATTTATCCATTATCTAAGCCTTTCCTTGTCTTATAACCAATCAAAAAGTAGAAAGCATTTACATTGTAAAGTCACGAGGAAATTAAGAAGATATTGAAGGCGAATTTGATATAGGATATTAAAGCATGTTTAGTGTCCTTGTTGAAGTCAAAATTTGTCTTGTTATTTCAGATATTAAATCTGTTTATCGTTTGATAATCCCGTTTTACACTCCTTGTTCCATATTTGCCTGCTTTAGTCATACTGCCTGAACGTAAGCAGTGATATTACGTAACTCCTGTTAATATAAATTAGTTTCTGTTGTTAATGTAAATTAGAATCTGTTGTTAATATAAATTAGTTTCTGTTGTTAATATGAATTAGTTTCTGTTGTTAACATAAATTAGAATCTGTTGTTAATATAAATTAGTTTCTGTGTTAATATAAATTAGTTTCTGTTGTTAATATAAATTAGTTTCTGTTGTTAATATGAATTAGTTTCTGTTGTTAACATAAATTAGAATCTGTTGTTAACATAAATTAGTTTCTGTTGTTAATATAAGTCGCTGTCTGTAGTATAGACTTGATCCGCCTTGAGATCGCGATAGTGTTTAGGATAATTATGGCATTTTGACCAAAAGTTTTAGAATATGTCCTTGACATCGCTCATCCTAAGAAACACTATTGTTTGACCACGTAACCTGTTAAGGTCAATCAAAAAAGTTAAGTATAGAATTTTCGAGCAGTATTAGTTTTGGCCAATTTGCCCGCAAAATTTTGTTATACATGTAACTCGAAGATGAGCGAACAAATCTAATTTAGAGCCCCCAAACCAACAGTTTTTGTACCCAGTCCCAACTGAAGTTATTTTAGAAGTTTTGTGACAGTGTGTTCATTATCTTCCTCTGATCGGTCAAAGAAAACGTCCCGCTTCCTATATCATATGTGTTTTCTATGTGAAAAGACCTAATATTAAGGGGGCAGGCTTGGTGTAGTGGTTAAACGCTTTGCTTGCGGCACCGACGATCCGGGTTCGATTCCCGGGTTGCGCCGTTATGTTTAAGAGGTTGGTAACATTCTGCTTTCATGTCGCGATATAACTGAAATATTGTTGAGAGCGACGTAAAACACCAATCAACCAACCAGCTAACCTAATATTAATTTCTGTGACCTAGTGACCCTGTCTATTGACCTCCTTGGCAAAACTTTACAAGCTATAGTGTTTAAATGATTTGCGAGTTGGGAATGATATTTCATTGGGGTATTTTTTGACAATGTGTTTCTATTGGTACCAAAATATGTGAGGTGTTGACTTTGACATTGACTCTATTAACTTTAACCTTCTTTCAAAAAATTCAGCAATGACCATAACTTTCGAATGGTTAGAGACAGAATTTTGTTATGTTACTTGTGTATTTCTGCAACAAAATCTTTCTATCGATACCGATGTTGGTTACCTCCTGCTTCCAGGTTGCGATATGACTGAAATTGTTTTGAGAGTGAGGTAAAACCCGATCAGCAAACCAACCATTGCCACCAATTATGGCTAGTGACCTTGACTTTTCAAATCATTTCTGGATTTTGAAGCAATTCGAGGTATAGATCTGTGTTTTACAATAACATCTTGTGTAGTAGATCCAGAACAGTCAAAGTTGCTGAATAAAATTGTTCGCAAGGACCGAAATGAATGGCCAAATCATGCCACTCAAGGAGTCAGTAAAATAGACCATGCTGGTGGACATAAATAGCTTATTTCACACAAGGGTTTAAACTGGTATCGATCTGTGCAAGAGCCCTTGGAATGAGACTGTATGGGAGTTTTACACAAGGTAAAAGATCCACAGGAGTCAATTTAAAGTTGTACAGCGAATGTACGATCCTGGGACTACTTCAAACTGTGAAGTATACCTCATATCATGTAGATTTTATAAATTATGTATTAAAGCTGGTAATATTTCACTCAATCTGATAGATCATGTGTTTCATGTCCCAAGAGTAGTGATTGATCTAAATTTCTTCTTTTGGTTGACGAAATAGAAATTTTAGCTTTTAATACTTGTGTTATATTTTTAGTGCTGCAGAATAAGGTCACAAAAATAAATAGTAGTCGTGAGATTTGTTCAAGATATTTAATCTCTTGTCTAACTGTTGGAAAAAAATGTGTAATGAGTGGAATGAAGGAACACGTGTTTAGTAAATCATAAAAAATATATTAAATTTAATTATCTATATACATGTACGTGTCTAGTGAAAATTATGAAATTTCTAGCTGTCATTGACCACTCAAGTTTTGTTGTCGTTATTTTAATGCAAGTGCAATATTCGAATTTGAATATCTCCTTCCTTTTCTGAAAATATATTCATATCATATATTCCATACCGCTGGAATGAGAGTATCCTGAAACTATATCAATCGGAACTCCTCGGGTATCTCGCACACTCAACTACTTCCTTGGATGTGATGCATTAACCGCCATGAGTGAAATTGATACATTATTATTCGGTCGGCGCAGTAATTGTGATTGGTAAAGTAGTGAAAAATTATATATGGTACACAGTTCAAATTTAAACGTTAATTATAGTGTTAATCTAATTATTAAAGTAATTTGCTTTTACTAGCGTTGCTATGGATGCCACCGCCATATTGGAAATAGTTCGTAATGAATGCATTCGAACTACAACCTGAGGGATTCCGATGGGAAACTTTATCAACGAAATTGACATTTATTTATTTAGACGTCTGGTTACGTTATCTGGTGTCCTAAAGTAGGAATTGATATTTACTCCAGTTCTGGTTTTTCTCCCTTTCAGCAATGCCCCACAGCATAAACTGGTATGAAAAATCGAGAACAGGCCTATAACTACTATTATTTAAATAGAGCATGAAAATGATTGAATAAATATTCTGTATTATGAATACATTTTCAATTTTGTCATTGAACATATGAATTCTAAACTTGGTTTACAAGTAAATTCGAATTATAGACAAGCGGTGCCATCATGCTATTGAAAAGGTGAATACATGATTGCAAATACATTAGATCTTATTTCATTCCCGACAGAGAACTCGCAAATAACCATTTACTCATAAAATAATTTTGAATGTGGTCCGGATATTCTTGACCCTCCTTTAATCTCTGTTTCCACTACTGACCTGGTCTATATCACTACATGCCTTTAATTTTTGTCCCATGATGATATCTGAGATTTTTTCAATCTCGATCCCGGTCGTAAATTGCGCAAACAAAAACACACACGTGATTCAGCAATTTCTAATTTTGTTTGTTATCATTTCAAATTAATCAATCTAAGGTTCTCAGTTTTTTTATTCAATACCCCGTCAAGATTTAAACTGTGCTGATATTTTTCTTCTTCTGAAGGTATAGCTTTATTTATGTTATCTTAAACGCTCATTTACATGAATTCCTTATTTTAAATTCACAGCTTTGATGAATAAAATGATTAATTTTGAGCTAATCTGATGTAGAATTCAGTACAAACATCATCCATAGTCTCCTTAATGTATAATAGATCTATATAACACGATCACGACACAGGTGAATACACATTCTATGTGTATAGCTCATCAAGGCCATGCCAAGCTGATTCTTTGGTATTGTGTAAGATGACGTTGATACAAGTGTAGTTGTTGTTCCACAGCATAGCCGGATTTTCTCACCTCATTTGGAGATCAGGGGATGGGGTTACTAGGGTTGCGTTTCTTTTTTGAAATTTTCCTTTGTAAAATTTTACGCAAAAAAAAAAATAATTAAAGTATGTTTAAGCTGCTAAACCCCCATGCCTTTTAAAAATGTCTGGATCTTCCAGTACATCTTTATAGCAGTAGTCAGTGTGTAGTGGTGGAGGCGCCCTATAGTGGTACTCAGTGTGTAGTGGTGGAGGCGCCCTATAGTGGAAATCAGTGTGTAGTGGTGAAGGCGCCCTATAGTGGCAGTCATTGTGTAGTGGTGGAGGCTCCCTATAGTGGTAGTCATTGTGTAGTGGTGGAGGCTCCCTATAGTGGAAATCAGTGTGTAGTGGTGGAGGCTCCCTATAGTGGTACTCAGTGTGTAGTGGTGAAGGCTCCCTATAGTGGCAGTCATTGTGTAGTGGTGGAAGCTCCCTATAGTGGTAGTCATTGTGTAGTGGTGGAGGTGCCCTATAGTGGTACTCAGTGTGTAGTGGTGGAGGCGCCCTATAGTGGAAATCAGTGTGTAGTGGTGAAGGCGCCCTAGAGTGGTAGTCATTGTGTAGTGGTGGAGGCGCCCTATAGTGGAAATCAGTGTGTAGTGGTGAAGGCGCCCTAGAGTGGTAGTCATTGTGTAGTGGTGGAGGTGCCCTATAGTGGTAGTCAGTGTGTAGTGGTGGAGGCGCCCTATAGTGGTACTCAGTGTGTAGTGGTGGAGGCTCCCTATACTGGTAGTCAGTGTGTAGTGGTGCAGGCGCCCTATAGTGGAGGTCTACATTCTTATGTCGTTACAGGACCGTAGGATTAGCAAGTTGGGATGTATTACAGATTTTCCGAGTTAGAAAATTTACTCGCTATTGAGAAGAAAGTATCTCTATCATTGAAGCTTTGCTAAACAAAGAAATCATTCGGTAGGGCCATACATGAAATTTGCATTTATATAAACCATTATAGATAGCATTTAGTAAAATAGGTATTTCTATAGACATTTGGTTATTGTATTATGTTGAATATAATGGATTCATACATCAAAGGATGTCTGAAAGTTTCATCCATTTGTTTTCATTTCTGAAAATCACATCGATCTGTACATTTGTATGTGTACCATTGTTATGCGAGGATGCATTGAAGAATTTCCTTTTATGTAAAGAGGTATTTTTTGAAAAGGCTTTGTGAAAATAACTCGAGATGTCCTCGTTAAGAAGGAGGTAAAGGTGGTTGGCATTTTTTATTTTGTTGAAAGCCATTCATTTCATAAAAATCACATTTATAAACAAAGAGCATTCGGATGTACTATTTGGTACAGAATAAAGGATGAAAGAGAAATGAAAAGATTTCACGGCAGTAAATGCCAAACTTCTTGAAAAGTTGCATTGTTAGTGTAAATATAGGCATTAGTGACATTAAAGGGAATGATTAGGTGGATTTCACAGAATTATTGAAATATTTGTTCATTTTAGAAATGAACGGCTATGAGTAACTTGATAGTGTTTTAGTGGAAAAGCTGAGCAGGTTGATGTTGAAATGAAGTACTCCAAACGAACTGCTCGCAATCTTACATGCAGTAAATATTTTTGTAGTTCACGGAAAAACTGGCATCGGTTTGAGTGTTTAGTTCTGTGTGCCATTACGTTCATACTTTGTCAGTCCTTGTCTCTGTTTAAGTGTCTACATGCCACGACCACACTTTGTCAGTCCTTCCGCCTGTTTAAGTGTCTACACGCCACGACCACACTTTGTCAGTCCTTCCGCCTGTATAAGTGTCTACATGCCACGACCACACTTTGTCAGTCCTTCCGTCTGTTTAAGTGTCTACACGCCACGACCACAATGTGTCATTCCTTCCGCCTGTTTAAGTGTCTACACGCTACGACCATACTGTCATTCCTTCCGCCTGTTTAAGTGTCTACACGCCACGACCACACTTTGTCAGTCCTTCCGGCTGTTTAGTGTCTACACGCCACGACCACACTTTGTCAGTCCTTCCGGCTGTTTAAGTGTCTACACGCCACGACCACACTTTGTCAGTCCTTTCGCCTGTTTATGTGTCTACACGCCACGACCACACTTTGTCAGTACGTCTGCCGGTTTGTTCTTATGTGCCTACACGCAACGCAGATTGAAATACACTGTTTTTAATGGCAGACTTATCGGTTGTGTTGGTGGGGGTCTTTTAGTCTTATTCAGAACTTAATAAACATCACTCTCTTAGTGCAAAAAGATGCATATTCAATTCAGACAACAGGTCAAACGTAGTTCACGTTTGATGTCAGCATAAATTTTATTTTGTTGTGTCGCAGTTACTTCAGCAATTTCAGATCTATAATCATGGTGAAGCGAGCCAAATTCTGGAAAAGTGGAAGTTTGGGTACAACCCCAATCCTTCCTCACATAGAAGTAATGTATAGGTGTTTATCAAATCAACCCAGGATTCTGTTTCGTATGAATTTAAGTAGTATTGACAGAGTTAATTTTGTCTGTTAGCAGAAATATGCATTTTAAGGTTTTGTGTATATTTCAACTGCATAAACGCGCAAACGTTGCGCAGTAATCATGCGTGCTTATACACAGCTATTTATAGATCAAAGCATAGTAATTCCATTTCCCATAGGGCCCCATGTTAAATTACCAAATTTCCAGCAAGATTTGCGCAACTTTCTACATCTTAGCATTATCTAATCTATATATCAAAATGTTTGTCAGACCCTCCTCTACTAAAATTTTAATGGTTTACTGTATGTCATCGACCTTAATTTAGAGAAAGTCTTGCTGGAAGGGGGTCACCCCACAAAACTTGCCAAATTTCAAATGTAAATAACAAATACTTAGGTAAAAAAATCTTTACATTAATAGTGAAATGAGATTAAAATTCATGATTTTACAGCAGACCTAATCTCTATTTATAGATTGATCGAATAATTTCATCCAAACAGAGTCCCTGACACATTGAAATAGTAGTCCCTCTCCCCTACATCAGATCAGCCAATCACGACTCTCGTTAATTACCATGCTTTGACTTACAGCGGTGCCAAATATTATTATCTATTTAGCAGGGAAGTAGGAATTGTTCGATTCACTTCGGAAAAGTTTTCTATTATTGTGTGGCTTACATGTATATCATAGTCCCAATGATTTAAAATGTAGACAACATAAGTTTAACTTGTACACATTTCATTGGAGAAGTAGAATTCTGCGCTAAAAAGCGAAGAATTACAAGTACATGTACGTGAATAAGCAATTCGCAACATGAAATCTTTGACATTACATTGTATCATCTATAGACATGTTTTATAGAATTTTAAAGATAGAAAATAATGTAATATTTTTTCATCTTTTTATTTAACTTTCGAATACCTAGTACATTTAGTTTGTTGAAGAGCTGTAGGGAAATTTTTCGCTTTCAGTCACGATTGAAAAGAGAAGGGGATGAATACGATAGTAGGGAATTAATCCCTCATACAAACAGTAGCTGCATTGGGAACTTTTCCTATTTTACTGACTTTGTAGCCTCGTCTTGTAAAACACATGACTATGTAAATTTTGCAGTGTTGTAAAGCTCCGATTGAATGTTAGGATAGAAGTTTAGACATCAATGATGTTTTCTAGAGGAACTAGCACCCCCCCCCCCCCAAAATAAATCAAAAAATTAAAAAAACAAACAAAACAAAACAAAAACAAAATTACTCAAGCAGAAAATCTGTCACTTTTGTAAATTACCAGGTTCAATGTATTGTCAAATATTTACGTTTTGTCTTAATTTTTTTAGTAAAATAGGCCACAGTAGGCAATGCCGACCCTCAGGGCTATTCAGTCCGTTCATTGTTGGATTGAATTTTATCATTTTATTTAGATAGTTGCAATTGTGGCGCTTTTGAAAGGTGTGTTGTATTTAGATAAAGATTTGAAAAGTCAAGTGTATATTAAAACAATTTATCTTATTTAGTTACATGTTAAAGAAAGATGGTTGAGAGAAAATAAATCAAAATATGGGATTAAGATTGTCCTTACTTTCAATTTCTTCAATTGATTTTAAATTCACTTAGCCAATTTTAGATAAGATAAGAAAATGAAATTCGGAGTGCTATGTCCAATCTGTATTTTTGTACTAGATACCAAAATTTATTTGCTTCTTTTAATCTCTTTAACCAACTTTAGTAAACTCTGACAAGTTTGTATTTGAGGCATTTTTAAAATTTGTACAGAAATCAGTTTACATAAAATCTCAATAATCTCACTATTCAATATTGTATATAATCAACTTTCTACTATACCAAAATGTCAAACTTAAGTATCATTTTGAATTTTCATTCGAGTGAGTATTCATAAAAGTCCTTCGAAGCTTCCAGATGGTGTCGCTATCCCCTACAGATAAACACGAACCAGATCAGTTAAAGGGTGCTTCAGGAAAACGCCAATAGTGTTTCACCCTTAGGATTTGTTTGCAGTAGATAAACGGTGGTTGCAACTCGAAGAATGATTCATTATTAACAGACAACGGTAGTCACTTGGATGTTTAAACAGCATAAAGACCGGCAATTTTATAAATTATCAGTCACCACATTGTACATACTTTAAATTTCATTCTACCGCTGATTGTTGAGTGATTGATCCGTGTTAAAAGGTGCATTGGATTGTACTCGGTGGTGATTTGTACCTTTAGTTCAGCATTTTTCATTTGGAAATTTAAGAAACTCCAGTATTTCGAGTAAGTGAACAATTTCTATAATTGGATCAATACGTATACTTGGATACATGAGATGTCCATCACGATGTTTATTATATATATAATACAAACACATCTAGTCGACATAAAATATGTCAATTTCAGTGTTTATTTCATCTTTAAGTGAGCGGAAGATAATTTTAACTTTAGTTAAAGTAGAAAGTGTGAACATATTTAATATCGGTGATGTTATTATTCCGACATGAATTTTTCTGACCACTTGGATTGATTTCTTATAATGCTTATATCGTTAACGGGAAGTTGAAAGAATTATAGTGGAGTTGAATGCATTGATTGCTCATTTAGGCGTAAGTATTGCTTGTTAAGTTGGTCAGAGTGCATTGTGTTGCGTAATATTTTTTCTGTGTAGTCACAACGCAGGTATTTTCGATGTTGATTTATTGACAGGCTCGTGTGTGTGTTTCTACCTTATAAATGCATACTTCGTGCTGCATGTTCAAGCCAGAGTGGTTGGTATATAAAACGACATCGGATTTGACGGTGTAATGTTACGCGCTATATTCAACTATTTTATCGGGAACTGAATAATTTATGGACAGTTATATCCGATAAACAGAGAATCTGACATGTCCCTGCCTAAATATTTCTATCGTTCTCACTTTCCGTTACAAATGAATATCAGCAGCCGGTCAATTTATCACTTGAAATCACTTAAGGCTACAACATGAATACCTATCAATATTGAATTTGTCATTAGTTTGTGAGATCCATGAAAAGTTGATTGAAAGTGTTATCAAGTAATTGCAGGACTTATCAATATTTACACTTTTAAAGGGAATCTGGTGAAAATCAAAACCTTGATTGAAAATGTCGAGATATGTTTCTTTTTCCAAGTTTTATTAACTAATGAAATTTTCTATTAAAATTAGGCGCACGACACTGGTTACCTTACATTTTATTAGCAGTTAGCTACCTTGCAACAAACATAAAACATATACACAATTAAGTAATGAATTATGTGATAGAAATACTATGCAAAGCAATATCATACAATACTATAACATATGTTTATCGTATTATACCAGTGGCGGATTTAGAGGGGGGGGGGGGCAGGGAGTCCTGGGTTCCCCATTTGGACACGCATTTACAAGGCATATATAGATAATAAAGTTGAATACACTCAAATACTATGAGTAAAACTCCAGATTTGGCATCCTAAATGGCCGAGTATTTTGGCTAACACTTAACTTTAACATGTGCCCCCTTTTCGGAAATCCTGGATTCACCACTGCATGCAATCATCAAATACCGTTATGGTTTTTAATTATAATATAATACCAAGTAACGCTGATAAACTGTCCTAGAATTATCCTCTCCGATAACGGGATTAAAACCTGGCCGTTAGGAATCCAGTGATACTCCTTGATTGACAGATCACTAAACCATTATTTCACGTATATGGTGAAGGCATATGCTTGATGCATTGCATAGATACTCCCCATTTTTTTCTACCGAAATGTATAACATATTGATTCCCTGCTCCCCCAACTTTTTCATAACCATTTCGTTTGTAGCCTCTTTATCTGTATATGTAGATACTACACTCGAGGACATTTTCGGTCAATCTATACATTTATTTGTATGAATACCTATCCTATCTTTCCTGACGGAGAAGTTTTAAAGCTTTCTAATACACGGAATTCTGATTCTATAAAATGCCTCAAAGATTTTAATCATAAATGAATTTCACTTTAAATATGTTAAATTCACCTTACGTCGAGTAGTTTTAGACATCAAAATCCTCTGTAAAATATCCGATAAATATTGAATAGGAGGAGAATAGTTAATCCCCATTTCTTTCAAAATCTCGAACCCCCACTTCTCAAACCCGGGTTACAAGAGGTTAAGCTTTTTAATACCCGGATCTAAACACACCAAGTTAAACTGCATTACATCAGTTTATATAGAAATTTCGTTCGGGTGAATTTACCCGATTCAGGGGTTATGTAACTTATTTTGAGTAGGCTCTACTGGATATTCACTTCGGACATGTTATATCCGTTGGTCTCGAGTGACTGACCTCTCGAGCGCTCTTCCATTGATCGTCGCGCAGTAAGCACAGTTTGGGTAACGTTCTATCACATTTCTATGCGCTGCAGCAAGCAGGTGCCGCCACCATATAAGTGCAATAATCTTGGTGTGACTTAAATCAAGAATTAAAACAAAAATCTAACATGTTTGACATGGATATGTTCTTGATCAGTTTTCATGGAGAGCTTCAGAGCAGGGGAAAGAGGGATGTCCGGGAACTGTCAGTGTATATACTATATAGTCATATAATGTGTACTTATCAGTGAAAGTAATAAAACTATATTAAAGTCTTCCAACTTTCAACAACGCATCCATTCGGCAATGTCCCCATGTTAATATGAAAAGTATTAGATGACAATAAACTCGTACTTAAAGCTCGTCTCTTTACCTTACGTGAGTGTTGGGGGGGGGGGGGAGGTAAGGGTAAGTCTTGTGGTGTAAAATCGGAATTTTAATCCGACGATTCGTGTTCGATTCCAGTTATGCTTTTTGATTATTCTTAGACTGGATTTTATGTTCTGCCTCTCCTTATCTGTCCTTCATTTGAGATGTTATAAACCGAGACATTGTGTCATGGATACATTGGCACATAAGAGATCCCTCACTGCTTCTGCTTGATCTGTTGCAAGAGATAAAATTTTGCTGCCACCATATTGATAATAACGTTGTTGTCCTTAAAAATTAAAAAAGAATTCCCCTATAAGTAAAGGAGAAATAATAAAGCTTAAAATAGATCACTATACAGCTGTCTTATTTCACTATGGCATTTACACATTGAATATTGTGTAATCAGTAATGTACATGCGGTATGATTGAGTTAATATAATTCAAGCCCGTCTTCCTTTAAAATTGAAAATTACGTTCTCTCAATTGTTGTGTCATACTTCGTTTCTTTCTAAAAATACAAAGCCAATTATAGGGTGATAGGTCAGTAAATAAAGTCGCGTTTTTCTCAAGTACCAGATCAGTTCTACAACACGCCCAAGCTTTCGAACAATCTGATATTATCGAACACTTTCTGAAAATGCCATAAAAATTATGAACAATGTTCTATAAGCATTGATTTCAGATTAGGAAATCACAGCTTTTATAAATCAAAGATAAAAGGCGGTATATTTAGCCCTGGATCAATTCGAGGTACTTGAACTTAAAACCCTCGATATTGACCATATGTAAAGCTATCTGATTGCAACACAGTTATACTGGGACTGCATTTTCCTAGAAGTATTATTTTATAAACAAGGGAGTTAATAGAATATCAGTTTGTATCGAAGGCCAATCGATCGACGGGAGGTGTATGCGGGTACTCTTTCATTCCACTGGCAACAAAGTGTGTAAATGACATTGATTTGATAAAGCATAGTGTGACTTGATCGTTGTGTAAAGACCGTGTATTTGACCATTTTCTTGCGATTTGTGAATTCCAGGATCATTTATCTCAATCTGTAAACATATGTGCAACATATTTCAATACAAGAGCATTGCTGTAAGGTAAGAAAGTGTGCAAGAATATAAAGAAAAAAGTTTTCTATGGTAAATGTGAGAAAGAATATCGAGTTATACTTTCTGTAATTTTTATTTCTAATATTTTGATTGTAAATACCGAAAGTTTGAATTTGTTAAACTATTGCCTTCCATTCCTTTTAATCCAACTTTGTCACTTCTCAAGATCTCAGTGTAAATTTATGAAAATTGAAAATGTGTCTGACGGCCTAATGCCATGGACGGACAATGAAAGAGCGAAAATGATCGTAAGACCCCAAACTATGAAAAGTCAAGTGGCATCTGAGCCTACTTCATTCGCGTTTTCATAACAAAGCGGGGGTGATCACATTTTAAGTGGCAAGTGTCGTTTCAAACTTTGTCACATTATAATCACCGCCTTTTTCTGTTGCTATATTTGTACAAACGGACGGACGAATATTGCTGTGTAAAATAAACAAATGTCAGTTAACAGACAATGTTTGCTAAGTAATGAACATATAAAATAAATAAGTATAACAAAATTCATTCACTCGAGAAACGATGCTTTGAAACATTGATGGGCGTAGCAGTAGGCCTCTTAGCTTAGTTCATTTGGGATTTGGTTCAGATCAACAAAATAAATTTTTGCGATTACCATATGGTTTGTTTTAATTAACTTTCATTAATTTCATTTGGTACCCGATGATTATAAAATTAATATAGAAAGCCTGTAAGTATAGGATATGACATTTGCTGGCCAACAAGAAAAATCAAGAGCCCTAGAGGAACTATTCCGAAAATAAGTTTCACAAAAATATACAGAATGTCTTGGGCGACGATGTCGTAGGATAAAATAAGATAATGTGTGGGAATCCATGGCGGGTACCTCTAGTCAAAAATAGACGCTCACTCCATCATCTGGGAAGTTGGATTAACATTGCAGTTATATATATATATATATATATATATATATATATATATATATATATATATATATATATATACACACACACACACACAGTAAACGCAAATACAATACATATGTACCATCTGCACATCACACGAACCGTCATAATACCATATTGACGAAACATTAACAGAGGCATAATCAATCTTTATCCTAAACTGAAGAATTCTTTGAAATTTTGCACATTTTTAAAAGCCTTCTTTACTAGTTGAGTAATATTTGGTCGTCTAAATGTCTAAAGTAATAACGCCGGTTTGCAAGGAGAATGAAGGTTATAGCTGGACTTCCATAGAGCTGACATGGAAAAATAATTCTATTAATTATTATAACCAAATAGGATTACTAACTGTAAAGCCGATTTAATTATAATATAAAGGTGTTATAAGGGTGGACTGTAAGTGCCCGAGGGTAATCAAAGCCCCGTTTTCAGTTCGTCTGTACTGACTCGAAATATACAATTCTAATTAACTGTGAGTTTGTAAGAGTTTAGAAAGTTATTCTCAGACTGAAGAGTATCACTCTCGTGTATAGCTCTGTCTTTGGATTGGTTGCTAGATTGGGTCACATATTTGTTAATTTGGTAATTGGTTTCGCTCTACAAATATCTATGCATTGGGTTCTGTAGGCCTTGAGCATCACTGAAGAGACACAAGTTGTAGAAATGCGCATATGGTGCACTAAATTGATACATGTATAACATGTTTTTATTTCAAATATATCTCATAGTACCACATACTATGTACAAACATGGAACCAAGGTCTATGCTGGCAACAGAAAAAAAAACTGGGTTTTCACTCGAAACTCTGAGAGAGTTAAATGTTTAGTATATACGCCATTTCAAATTATAGAATGAAATGACTTATATATATAAGCAGTATATATGTCTTTAAAAATTTGATGAAATGCAGGTAATATTCCTAATATTCTAACTGGTAAAAAAGAAATACATTGTATTATGATGAATATTGATCACTACACCCTGTGCGTATGTGTTGCACACTTTATGACCATATCTGTATTCATAATTTGTTATTTTGTCACTTTTTTTAAACAGCATAGTGACTTTATTCTTTTGCATCCTTTAAACTCTAGACCTTTGCTAGTATCAATACTGCAATGTTCATGTAAATGTGTATGTTTAATCGATGTAACAAGTAAATACAGTATCAACTAATAAAATAAGATTTCAACAATGCATTAGAATTCAACTGAACATCATTATCATTTTTATTCGAGATCGATACATAGTTGAGTGTTTTGTTTGTACACGTCCCGAATGCCGCTTAGCCATTTGTATTATTTCTAGATACACATATGCATACACATATGCATGTCGTTGTAGACAAAGTTTGATACTTTCTCAAATTATCATATCATTACCTCCAAGCTCCACTGCCAAAAGCCTTAAGACTTATTTGATCACTTTATATGATTGATTTCCTAAGTATTCCTCCTATCAAACAACACGACTCCCTTAGAACCCAATAACCTTCAACCTAAACCAATCTCGATGTAACTATATGCGAGACATGATTATTCAAAAGCAACTAGACTGTCAGTGTCAAAAGTTTGAAGGACGTTTGAGCTTCAACAGAAACGGTATAGAGTTAACACGATATATCAGTAAGATAAAGAAGCTACGTTGTCAATGTTCATTTCTCTTAAACATTTTAAAATAATTTAAACCTGCATTTAAATGTGAAGTGTTTATTTTTTGTGTCGCATTCATCACATTAAACAGATAGCATGATATCACAGAAAGCGCAAACTAAGATTATGTAACTGCGTGCTTTTCAATAGCTTGATTAACTCGACATAAAAACTAGGCAATTTCGTCCCTATATCACTCGAGCATTTGATGCTTATGTAATGTGCTAGCATCAAGGGGGATCAAAGACGTCAAACTTTTAAGGGTTAGCGAATATCATTGAGATAAAGTTACATGTAGGAAGGTCGCTTACGATTTCGTGAAATTAAAAAAAAACTTAAGAAAGTTTAGATTTTATCACACGGTCTTCTCTTTTGCCCATTTGAGAGATTGTACTCTCAATATTGGTGTAAAGTTATTTAGGGCCCTAGTTATAAAAACGTCATGCAAACCAATTATTGCCTATTCGCTTCATGTAAAATATTTTTCTATTGCTTAAAAGTAATTGCATTGGTTGCGTCGTCAAAGTGTATGGACGGTCACGGACAATATGGCTTTTCGCCTTACATTATTACGCCTCTGGTATGTAGCAGTGAGCGTTATAGATTTCTGTGATTGATTCGCGCGAACAACTGTAAAATATTGATGTAACAACTTATTATGTGCCATGGACAAGTATTGGCCTAAATACAATTTAACCTGTCGAAATGAAAATTCAAAAGTCGAATCCAAGATCAGTTGTTAACTGATTGGTTTACAATAAACAGTTTGTGCAAGCAATCGGACTTTGTGTTAGATGTTTGAAGAAGACTTTTATCTCTAAGACCAGGATTTGTTTAGGGACTATAATACACAATGTAATTGACGAGGGAATGGGGGCTTTGTTATGTACTTTATTCTCGGTTTATCTCGCCTGGGATTCTATACGAGATGTTTATGGCCCATGTCTCCACTTTCAATGATTTAAGAGATATAAGGTTTATAGTGTTATTTAGTAGATAAAAGATTTTCTGGTCTGTTCAAGAGAAATAGAATTTCTCAGATTTGGTTATGGAGTTTCTAGGTTTTAGATTGTACTTTTACACTGCTCCAAGGTCACTGATGTGCCACAAAGTTTTGTTGCCACGGAAGTCCTATTAAAAGAATTACATAGAAGTTGTATTAATAACATAAGTATGTGACGTCTCAAATAAATAATAAGTACATGTTATACACGTATATGTTCAAATCCACATCATATTTCACAAGATTGTTACCTATGACACAATGGTGTTTACCAAAGGTCATACTTCAAAGGTCAAGATCACAGAGAGTTCATGACCAGACTTGCTGTCGGTTCTATAAAGCCTTACATACAGCTGTCCCATGGTTATGTTTTATACTGCATTCGATTGTTACTTATGACACAAAGGTGGGCCATGACTTTGACTTAAGGTTTTATATCTAAGGTCAAGGTCACAGTAAGCTTACGCTCAATTTGTTATTAAACAACTGAAAAGACCAATATCAAAGTGTTGCTTATTTTGAAGGATGCGTTGACCTTTTATTCAATTAATGATTATCATAGGTGTTTAATAAACTGTGTGAGATAGGATTACAATAAGAATATTCCTATGAAAATTATAAACAGGCTATTGCAAAACATGATGACTATAATGCATTTCATTACAGAGAGGTTTTGGATGTTTGTAAACAACGTGCACCACCCTCGTTTATAGGATCATACCAGGATGAGAAACAAACGTTTGCTGGATTTACCCCCTACGGCAGCTGATTGAAGTAAGTTGTACAAAAATATCTGAGTAATGATTTCAAACATGCTGTCACTTACTTGTTTTAGGCTTTTTGTTGTAAAAGAACGTTTGAAATATAAGTCAAGGTTCCAAATAAATTCGTCAAAGTCGGAATGGAATTCGACAAATTTCGACGAGATCTAAATAATTCTGAACGAGCCCTACATGATCGTAGTAAGTTCTAAACAATTCGGCAAGAGCAAAACCATTGTAGGCAAATTCGACTACGGACGATTTTATGGCAGGTATAAATAAAACAAGGATTTTCTTAAGGTATATAATAAGCTTCAAATGACAAGACATAAACACTAGTATTTACATTATAATTGGGTGTTATAGCAAAATCTATGTCGTCTTAGATTGTATGGTATGGTATGGTTTATTTTGCCTTCGGCCTTTTGGCTAATCAGCCTCAGAAACATTACAACATCTTATTTCAAAACATATATACAATATAAATATATAATCATGTAAACAGTGAGTGGAGTGACAATTTGGAGGTAAGTACAATTGAAAACAATATATTGCTATGATAACAAATACATAAAAAACAAATACATAATATGATATTAATAAATCAAATTGTATTGATGTTAGTGGTGATAAAATGTAGTATCCTTCAAAGTGCAGAAATTCTGCTCACTGTACTTTACCTCTGATTATGAAACTTGATAAATTAAAATATTACGTATATGAAACTTTCTTGAAAAAATATATGCAAATTATTGATTATTCCCATATTAGGAATATATATAGAAATTAATTATCTCAATTTGGATGGTACAACATTATTTTTAAAAATCCTTTTGGTAAAAGTTCTTCTTTTATAATATGCTTCAAAATAATAAAAAATGATCTATCAATTTCAAAGATAAAAAAGTTATATCTTTTGAGACAAATTAATACTCATTAGGGAGTGACTTAATTTTTCCAGTCTTAGGGAAAGTGACAAAAGAAATTTAGTTTGATGCCAATCATTCTTTTGCTGCATTTATGCAATAAATCATGTCATAGAAATGTCTAAACCAACATAATGACATCTCTGAATATGCGCTCTCTATTCTGCGATCAACTACCTATTGGAATGCGACAATCACCCGGTTTTATATGTATCGTAAAGTCATTCATCAATCTTCAAATATCCTGCCGAGACTTTTGAACTTTTAAAGTTTACTTTTGTTGATTTTAACTATTTACCGAACAAATAGTCTGATCTTTTTGCGTTTGTGAAGAATGTTTGTTTTGACGTGTATCTTGGTATATATCAACAGCGAAATTGTCATTCATTTAAAACGAATGTACTGAACAGCGCGAGGAACACCTCTTCCTCATTCTCTACTCACAGAACATTCACGAAGTTTAACAAAAGAGAACAAACCATGTAATGTAAATATTAGATAAATTAATTATATGGGAGGGTTTATGGGAATGTATGAGAAGCTTTCTCATGCACTATCAACAACTTAAAGCGTTTGTTAAAGAAAATGTTGTTGCTGGTTTGTCATTGGAAACTACACAAAGCGTACAAATTTGATATACATATAGGCAATAGAAGGAGAATGTGAAACTTTTATCAACTTGTATTTACATTTATGGGCTCTTCCGATTCCGTGCACTATGTTTGTGACGACGTCATACTGCGTCATTCAGTAGGTCACATCCTCCTCTATTTTAAAATTGCTATATATATCCATGTTTCTATGACATGCTGTTTTTTGACAAAGACGAGCTGATTTAATTGCAGTGGAAATCCAACATTGAAAACCATCAGTGCTGATGGGCCATTACCTAATAATGAGTGTGTCATCGTCCATGACAACCGAACAACAGTACATGAGTCATGATGGAGTCGGCGAGAGGTCCCGAATTAAATCCCGATCATTTGTTTCATCAATGCTTTGTCTTTCGGCAAAACCGAAACTGAAAAACTTTCAGTAAAAACCGAGACCCTATATGACGGTAGACTTTGGTACATAAGGATCCCTCGCTGATTCGGGTGGGCATGTTGCATAGGTCTCAATTTCTGTCCAATGTATCAGACAGGTGCCGTCATCATATTATCACAAAGAAAAATGTGAAATTTCACTTTTATTGTAATACTCTAATTTCAACATTCTTTGTGGTAATATAACTGAAGTAAACCTGTCCTGTCAAAACATAATAATAATAATAATAATAATAATGATGATAATAATAATAATAATAATAATAATAATAAATCAAATAATAAAATGCCAACGATGATACTATAATACGAGCTTCTTTACATACAGTAAATCTTTTATATTACACCTTATTTTATGCCCGCGAAAACACTTGATTTTTTATACGCCCGTCATTAGACGGGACGTATTATGTTATGGCGCTGTCCGTACGTCCGTCCGTAAGATGTAAAATGTACCAACTATCACATATGTTACGGGTTTTAATATCTTTTTCTTCATTTTTGAGAAATTTATAATTTTAGGGGGGGGGGGGGGTGACCATATGTCCTAGGTAATTTTTACCGGACTTTTTTTGCCGTCTTTCAAGATATTGAGTTTAAATTTAGTATATAGCTTTATTCCAAGCGGCGTCAGTACCAGTTTTGTTACAATTGACCTACTTTTGACGGATTTATGGTCCTTGGTCTTATAAATTTCAAGATTTTTTTCAGAAATTCATTAAAAATCTATTTTTTGTCAAAACATTATGAAATTTATCATGAAAGAAGTAAAATGTATCAACTATCACATATATTACGGGTTTTAATATCTTTTTCTCCATTTTTGAGAAATTTATAATTTTAGGCGGGGGGGGGGGGTGACCATATGTCCTAGGTCATAGTTTTCCAGACTTTTTTTGAAATCATGCCAAATGCGAATTGATCCTGTCCGAATTAAGCGACGGGCGTATTAGCCACGCTAGGCGTTGCTCTTGTTTTTTCGGGAGATATTATTTTGGCAAGAATTTGTAGACACATGTATGATGTTTTATATTCTGAAAGTCATAGGTGGATTATTTTGAAGTTTATTTTTGAATAGATCTATACTCATACGATTTACACTTAAGAGGATGTTAATGCGAACAAGTAAAAAGATGATTTACCAATCACTTTGTTATATACTTCTTGATATATTAAATTCCGTGTTTGTCGCTAGGTGGTACGTCGTAAGCCAATTGTATTTCGGAAAGCTTTCGGTCTTGTGGCCTTTGCAGAAAATCAGTATTCTGGAAGTTCATGGGCTTTGCTGTCAGATACTGAAGTGTAACTTCATATGAAAATTAGTGTTAATAGATTTTAATTATTCGAGTGAAAGAGTGTTTGTTTACTATGAAATCTTACAGTTTAAAGTTAAATTTTTATCGCAACTGACCCATTTTAACATGAGTTATTATCTTTAAGTAAGTGGCATTTTCGCCCTAGAAAGTCGCCATCCTGAAATTAAGTAACGGGAGTATTTTGCAACATGGGTTTTGCTTTGTTCTACAAGTGTCCTTAAACGAGATTGATATTATTAGAGAAATAAAGGGTATTAGTCACTGAAAAGTTATCATTTTTGTCCCCAGGACGCTAGAAGTCTACCTCAAAACTGTTTTAATTAAAAGCATTTTGTATAAAAAAGGAGAAAAAAAACCGCTTATCTAGAAAATTTTAAGAAACAATGTTGAAACAAAACGACTATTAAGGACTCGTTTTGTATGTATTGTATAAGATATTGATATAAAGACATCCCTTTTTCATGAATCACACACAAAACTATCCTATTATGTGGAATACAGGACAATGCGAACACCCAGTATGTACCAGCTTCGCCAATGTTCCCTAACGCCAAGACGCAGGACCTCGCTCTACCTCACAAACATTAATGTCTCGCTTGATCTCCTTCATTTAATGTAACACATCCTTCTAATGCCTTGATATCGATTCTCCTTCTCAAATCATCAGCTTTATAAGTGATTGATTGATTCCATGAATATAAGACAATAATTTCTATGTTCTAGGAATGAGATATTCACCTGCTATAATGTAAAGTAATGAATTATTCAAGTTTTTTCCCGAGTGTATGAAATATCCGCACTCTATGATTCATGATATACAATAGCAATTATTTCCTTGTATTATTGCACGGGAGTAATCATATCAAATTAATATTATATGTAATACATGGCGATGTGATAATTTTGTAATAAATGGCTATAAATGATTTTGTCTGAAAAGAGAGAATGTATGAATTAGAGGCACCTCTTATCGCACATTTGAAAAATCGAGGTGTAAGGCGAGGTACCTGGGAGGAGTAAGCTTCTCCTGTTAGAGGAGGGACGAGGTGCCCTTGAGGAGTAAGCGTCTCTTGTCGGAAGATTGATGAAGTGCCCGGAAGGAGTAATCAGAAGATAGATGAAGTGTCTGTGAAGAGTAAACGTCTTCTTTTAGAGGAGAGACGAGGTGTTTGTGAGGAGTAAGCGTCTCCTGTCAGAGCAGAGACAAGAAGGCTAGGAGGAGTAAGCGTCTCCTGTTAGAGGAGAGACGAGGTGTTTGTGAGGAGTAAGCGTCTCCTGTCAGAGCAGAGACAAGAAGGCTAGGAGGAGTAAGCGTCTCCTGTTAGAGGAAAGACAAGGTGCTTGTGAGGAGTAAACGTCTCCTGTTAGAGAAAAGACAAGGTGCGTGGGAGGAGTAAGCGTCTCCTGTCAGAGGAGAGATGAGGTGCTTGTGAGGAGTAAGCGTCTCCTGTCAGAGGAGAGACGAGGTGCTTGTGAGGAGTAAGCGTCTCCTGTCAGAGGAGAGACGAGGTGCCTGGGAGGAGTAAGCGTCTCCTGTTAGAAGAAAGACGAATTGCCCGGGAGGAGTAAGCGTCTCCTGTCAGAGGAAAGAGGAATTGCCCGGGAGGAGTAAACGTTGCTTGTTAGGAGAGAGACGATGTGCTAGGGAGGAACACGCGTCTCTTGTCACAGGAGAAACGAGGTGCCTGGGAGGAGTAAGGGTCTCCTTTTAGGAGTGAGACGAAGTGCCCGGGAGGAGTAAGTGTCTCCTGCCAGAGGTTGAGAAGAGGTGTCCCGGAGAATTAAGTATCTCCTGTCAGTAGAAAGACGAAGTGCCAGAGAGGAGTAAACGTCTTTAGTCAGAAGAGACGGCTTACCCGGGAGGAGTGAGTGTCTCCTGTTTTATTTGTCAACCTAGCCATGAAAAGCAAAAGAAGCAGACGACATAGTAAACTATTTCAACTTTGCCATGATGAACTGAACATACACTAAATCTGTGTAAAAAGTGTCATAGCATGAAATATTAGAAAAGTGTTGATAATGGAAATATCTGGTAACCCTACACAGGGACTCGATACAAAAACGCAAAATAGGCACACGTCCGAGTTGCATTCAATCACAGTAATTGTTTGGACTTACATCACTAATATGCGCATTATACTATGTTAATGAGAAAGATGATCAAGTGGTAAAATAAGTTAGACTATACTTCCTTGTTCTTGGTGTAATTGGATTTCCATTATTTTTTACCTGGAGAGTTCACAGTAGTTCTCATTATGACGACAGGGTTTTCCGTATAAGACATACCGCCAAAGAGATATATACATGTATATTACCTTCTTTTACATATTAAGGACATTATCGATTCAAATATAGCCGGTGTGGCCTAGTGGATAAGGTGCTCGGCTCGTGATCGAGAGGCCGCGGGTTTGACTCCCGCCCGGGGCACACTGGTGTTCTGTCTTTCGGATGAGACAGTAAAAACCGAGGTCCCGTGTCACGGTAGGCGTGGCACGTAAAAGATCCCTCACTGCTTCGGGTGGGTCCGTTGCAAAGGTCTAAATTTGTATGCAATGCATCAGGCAGATGCCGTCACCATATACGTGAAATAATCGTGGAGTGACGTAAAACAATAATCAAACAAACATCGATTCAAATATTACTGCACAACCAGGGTTCCAGGGTTTATCGACATATCAGTTTGGTATGATATTATCATACGATTTACTAATATGCTGAATTATTCTATAGATTTTTTTTTTATTTTAGAAGGGGGTATCCAGAATGAAGACAAGGCAGGTTTCCTCGGCGCCGATCCCTGCGTCCCCGCAGAGCAGTAGATCGTCCACGCCCTCCAGCTGCCAATCATTCGAGGGACTTCCAGACGAAGTAACAAAGTTGTCTGAAGAAAAAAGTAAAGTCATTAAAGGTATGGACCTGTCTAATGTTGGAAACCAGTGGCATTTATATTTTTTTTGTTACCATATAACACAGCTTTTTCATTTCAAATTCATTTTCTATTTGGACTATATGCCTTGCTTAGCATACAAAATATACATTGAATACATGATTTAACAATGATTAACATCATAAAAAAAATTATGATGTTGATACTAAAATGAAAACGATGAAGAATGCATGAATGTAGCATTTCAAAAGAAGCTGATATGCTTGGAACGGGAATCAAACGTACAACTCTTTACTTCAGTCAGTTATGGAAATAAATTTTTGTTTTTAGACATTGATGAAGACATTATAGTATTGAAGTACATGACTGATTGATTGGTTAATTAGGGGATAAACGTACTGTGTACCACGGTATACCTGCCGGAAACAAACAATCACAGTACGTTTATCCCCATTCTAATTCACTGTAACACAATCATCGTTCTTCTTCTTTGAAATTGCCCCCTCCCCAAATTCTCGATGCTAAGGGACGCCATGTTAAAAATTCTTCTGAGAAAAGAATTAATATTTAGAGCACTGACATAAGAAGTTTCTTAATTTTAATATTCTTAAGCTTTCATGATTAAATTATAATCATAAATTGATTCATAGAGTGATTTGACATCGCATCGTAAACAGCTGAACAGGCAGTTATGCTGCGAGGCGGCGAGATGAAATAACATGCTGGAAAGTATTGTCATTTGATAACTTTTGATTTTTCTGATCAAAAGTGATCACATGACTTTTCTGATCACTTTTGATCAGAAAAATAAAAAGTTATCAAATAACAGTATGTAGTATGGTGGTACGTCATGTACGTTGTCAGTTTTGTTGGTTCAACTGAGTATATGTCTCTGGTTCAACTTGATTGTAATAATTATGCAAGTGAATGGTAGAACTTTCAAATCGTTCTTGGTACGAAACTTAAGATGGACGTTAAGAGCACTGACAAAAGCTGTTACAGACAGTATTTTTAATAGTTTGAGCCAGAGGTAATGTGGACAAAGAGTACGCACAATGTAATTACACATTTAAGGACGGTATATCGTGGTTATACATATCTGAGCGCTAATTTGTAGACCAATCAGAATTGTCAAAACAAAACAAGTGAATTAGAATTATTGTTTTACGTCACTTTACGATTATTTCACGTCTATAGTGACGACATCTGTGTGATGCATTGCATATAAATTTACACCTTTTGCAACGGACCCACCCGAAGCAGTGAGGGACCTTTTAAGTGCAACGCCTATCGTGACACGGGAACTTGGTTTTTACTGTATTATCTGAAATACCGGTGTGCCCATAGCGGGAGTCCAGCCGAGCACCTTATCCACTGAGCCACACCGGCTTATTAAAATATATATATTATCAATATGAGTCTTTGGTGTCTTATAGTGTGAAAGTTGCATATGGAATTAACCTTTTTTCAGAATGAAATGGAATAACACTGACTCTCTTATAAAGCAGTCTTGTTCACGATACACTAAGAAAGACAACTCCCATGAGATCGTTAAACTACTCAAGAGGAATAACTTGCTTCTTTCCGCGCTAACCTCATAATAATTTCGTCCCTTCCTTGTAATATTATGTGATGACTTTTAAGCTGAAAATACATCGTACTTGTACACGAGGGACGCACCAGGTATCCGGTCAAACATTCCTTGCAGAACATTCAATTATTTTATTTTACTATTTGTTCTAAACTTCCTTGTTATAAAATAAACTCAGCTTTGATGGGTTAAACTCATTATGAATAATTCTTTTTTGATGTAGTTTATGGGTTTTTTCTTTCTCTTCCCACCCCAATTCCACTACTTTAAAATGTTACTAATTTATTATATCACAAATGTTATATAATTATATGATAAAACTGTTTATGAAATTGTAAGACGATAATCTAGTTATACCATGGGATCAAGTTACAATATATATCATGACATTATCATAGTCATATTTCGATGGTACACGTATGATATCTCAATACTTCACATACTTAAAATAAATGAGCAAATACTACTGGATGTACTGGTCTCTGTCCTCCCAACATAGCTAAAACTCAAAATTAATAATAAGAAAGGGGGGTGTTAGTATTTGTATTGTCTCAGCGCTTAGCCTACGGTACAGGTGATTGATTACTTTATATTTCCTAATTTCAACATAATATTATTAAGTGATGTGTGTAGCCATACTCCTACTACGGCAATACAACATGACGGTGGATGGTAGGATTACGTCGATTTCCAGGTGCAGATCTAGAAATTTTGTTGAGTGGGGTCCACCTAAGTTTGTTTGTGTAAAATTATTTCATAATAAATGTCGATAAATAAAAAAAAAGTAATTTTCGTCGAATCCCAGGGTGGGTCCAGACCACCGGCCCGGTTAATCACTCTGAATCCGCGCATGCTGTCTACAAATTTCCGATTCTTTAACAACATGGAAGCAGGAGGTAACAGGTCTCTTGAAGAAAGTGAGACAATCCAGGTTGGAATCCGAATCGGCTGCGTCACAAGCTCTGACTTACTACCAAAAAAAGGCTTTTCGATTGTTAAAAACGATTCTAACTTTAACAAACAAAACCATAATATTAATTGAAAAAAACCAAAAACAGAAACAAAAAACAAACAAAACCAACAACCCCCCATAACCCCCCAGAGTTGTCAAAGGGAATGGGATAGTGAGAGTTCTCAGTACCTTAGCAAACTCGTTTCTTGAGGTCCCTATTCAGCATATGCTATATAGTTCCCATAATATTGCGCTATATGTCGTATGTGCCTCACTATATCACATCAAGGATATTTAAATCCCCATTGACATATTTAAATACTTACCTATAGTAACACTCTTTATATCCAAATCAAAGCCAAAGATTAAAATAAAAAAATTTAAATCCACATACGGTCTGGAATTAAAGTTTATCGGGTCGAACAAAGCTCTTGCTAAACTTGTTTAATTCACATCGGATTTAAATAATAGAAATTGATGAACCCGAAGATTAATTACATATTACAGGTTGGACATAAATTAATTGTACTTTAACGCCCGTCTGGTGCTTTACTCGGTTAAAGTGGATTGCTGTTATAGGAAGGGTCTCAGGGAAACTATTGAATTGGAAGTAATTTTCAAAACCCTCTATTGGTCAGGTTGATGAACTTTAATAGGAGGGGTTTAAATATGTGTTGTTGACGTGTGTTTTAGTGGAGACGATATTTTCGAAGTTGTGTCATGTTTTGGATACGTGTGTTATACCTCATCAAAACTGATATAATTAAGGTAAGGATTTGCCCTTTTTATCACAAGATCATAATTTCTAAATTGTAACCAAAATCCATAAAATTCTCAGGCATTAGGAGATCCATGTAGTATACGGTTTAGATCATGGTGTTTGATTGCAATTCTTCTTTTGGTTTCACGTTTAGCGGTTACTTATGAAGAGGAAGACCGCAAAAAATCAATTAGGAGAGATTTCATATTAAGTCAGGAAACAGAGTATGGCGTGAGACGAAGGTACAGTTCTTGTCAGAGAAGGAAAACTAGATTGACAACGACAGCAGACCTCTGTATTTCAATTATGACTAGATTTCTGCAGAGTGAAGTGACATTAGCTATATCTAGACCAGCGCTACATGTGTCAGTGAAAAGCAAAATAAGATAATCCCAACTTAGTCTGAAGCACGAGTAAGCCACTGCAATGGGAATCAAACTGAAGTATTTAGTGTGATGACGAACCCGGGATGACCGGCAAGACTCCGGCATTTATTTCTTTCCGACTACTTTTCAGTTTGTAATGATGGATGTGTAATTTTCAAAAATGAATGGACATGGTTATAATAGAAAGAGAGACTTAGATACAGTGTATAAAGCAATCGTTTTTCCTCTGCGTTTATAATAGATTTTAAGCAGGTGTTGCATTGTCATCTGTACTCCCATTCATGCTGTCTTTTATAGTGTTTTCTTCCATAAATGCCGTTATCACGATTTTCATGCCGTTGTCTTTGATATTTTTCTTGCCCTTCTTGTGTAATTGTACCGTTACCTTTGGTAATATTTTCGCACATTGCAAATAAGCATATGTCAAAACTAGAGGTTCCTCATGTTGTTGAACTATAAAATAGGGGTGGGAGCAAAATTGTACCCTTATGAAATATCACACTGGGAAATATTACTTCACTTAAGTGTTTTAGTAAGTGAATTCAACATGATACATGCACTATATTTGAGTGAGACTGTACTTCTCGTTTTACCCGTAATCTTGGGAGTTTCTAAGTGTTCTTTACCAGTCATAAGCATTTATTTTTGATTTTCTCACACTTGAATTTAACCTTGTCTATAAATGTTTTTCGTAAGTTCCATCATATCCATGGCGATGTCAATTTTGCATACAAAGGAAATCGTGTTATAACACTAAATTATCGATTTATCATTGACCTTACTGTCAATTACATTGAATTTGAAGTGTTGCCAAAATCACAAGTTAGAATATACTTGTCGCAGAGTGTATTTGTCATTTTGTCCATCGTTTAACTTTATATCTAGTGTACATGATAATAGACACCAAGGTATTGTTCAGCACTATTTGATGTATAAATGGGAACAGTTTTCATTGTTAAACACTTGAAATAAACAAATTCACATTCAGAATATCAAAAGTCGCTATTCAATCTTTTAAATCCATATTGCTTACCTGAGAAGATTTTAAAATTAATATTCAAACCTTGACAAAAAAACAAGACGGGAGAAACCTTTCAAATTTAAACTGTATTATCAAAAAGATGATCCGCCCAGTAAACACAGTCTTTGTTGAAAACACTTTCCAAATATTTTCATAAACGATCTTCTAGATTATTAAAACTGCAGATTGAACATGTTTATTTTACTCTCTATGCTTCTGAATATTGAGCAATAATTAAAGCATAAATTTCGGGCTTTATTTTCAGTCTGTCGAATTTGAAAGTATATCCTGCAATAAAACCGTCTGGATAATATCGTTTACGTAAAACTTGAACGAGGAAAATGTTACTCAGTGGCCTAACTTAAGGAAATGCCTAAGTCACTAAGACTTTTCCCTTTGGTGAATACAGATATTCGATTTGTCATTGATTAAGTTTAGTTTATTTTTTATCTATTCGCTTTTCTGCGTATTTTCATAATGCCGGGACCACGTGTGGGATGAGTTATTGAATATATATATATATATATATATATATATATATATATATATATATATATATATATATTTATATATATTTATACTTATACGTGGATGTAAGAGAGGGCGAAGAGCTAAAGGGGAGAGGGGGGTCTCTCATTTTTTCATTGTTTCATCTTGGAATTTTAAACTGATTGTGTTCCTCGGTGAGACATATTGATCAGATTGGGATGAATTATATGTTTCAACCTTATGGACATTGCTAAGGGTTGGATGATGGAGATAAAAAATGAGTTGGTTGAATTGGATGATCCTGTTTTTTTATTTTATCATGCCACATTACAATGGTTTCACTTATATGGCGGCACATTTTAACATGTGCATTAGACCCACTTGAATCAACGAGGAGTGATACACCTTGATACAGGACATCGGATCGGAATGAAAATAGTATGATAAATCAAGATAGGAGACAGAAAATGGTACGATAAATTCAGAAAAGGGAGACAGAAGATGGCATGTAAATATAGGGAGACGAAAAATAGCATGATAAATCAAGATTGGGAGACAAAAGATGGTATGGGAAATAAAGATAGAGAGACAGAGGATGGCATGATAAATAAAGATAGCGCGACAGAAGATGACATGATAAATCTAGATAGGAAGGCAAAAGATGGCATGATAAATGAAGATAGGGAGGCAAAAGATGGCATGATAAATCAAAATAGGGAGACAGAAGATTGTGTGATTAATGAAGATGGGGAGACGGAAGATGGCATAATAAATCAAGATAGGGGGCCAGAAGATGACATAATAAATCAAGATAGAGAGATAGAAGGTGGCTTAATAAATCAAGATAGGGAGACGGAAGATGGCATAATAAATCAAAATAGGGAGACAAAAGATGGCATGATAAATGAAGATAGGAAGGCAAAAGATGGCATGGTAAATCAACATAAGGAGACAGAAGACTGTGTGATAAATCAAGCTAGGGAGACGGAGGATGGCATAATAGATCAAAATAGAGAGACAGAAGATGGCATAATAAATCAAGATAGGGAAACAGAAGATGGCATGATAAATCAAGATTGGGAGACAAAAGATGGTATGATAAATCTAGATAGGGAGGCAAAAGATGGCATGATAAATCAAAATAGGGAGACAGAAGATTGTGTGATTAATGAAGATAGGGAGACGGAAGATGGCATAATAAATCAAGATAGGGAGACAGAAGATGGTATAATAAATCAAGATAGAGGGATAGAAGGTGGCATAATAAATCAAGATAGGGAGATGGAAGATGGCATAATAAATCAAGATAGGGAGACAAAAGATGGCATGAAAAATCAACATAAGGAGACAGAAGATTATGTGATAAATCAAGCTAGGGAAACGGAAGATGGCATAATAGATCAAAATAGAGAGACAGAAGATGGCATAATAAATCAAGATAGGGAAACAGAAGATGGCATGATAAATCAAGATTGGGAGACAAAAGATGGTATGATAAATCTAGATAGGGAGGCAAAAGATGGCATGATAAATCAAAATAGGGAGACAGAAGATTGTGTGATTAATGAAGATAGGGAGACGGAAGATGGCATAATAAATCAAGATAGGGAGACAGAAGATGGTATAATAAATCAAGATAGAGAGATAGAAGGTGGCATAATAAATCAAGATAGGGAGACGGAAGATGGCATAATAAATCAAGATAGGGAGACAAAAGATGGCATGAAAAATCAACATAAGGAGACAGAAGATTATGTGATAAATCAAGCTAGGGAAACGGAAGATGGCATAATAGATCAAGATAGAGAGACAGAAGATGGCATAATAAATCAAGATAGGGAAACAGAAGATGGCATGATAAATCAAGATAGGGAGACAGAAGATTGTGCGTGACAGTGTGATAAATCATCGAGGAGGAATCGTATCACAGAGTCCCCTGGATGGTCCATTGTGCAATCTGATTAAAACCATATCTATATTCCGCTTCTCTGTTTGTCCCATTGCGGGACAAGTGGATAAGCGGAATAATGATTTGGTTTTAATCAGATTGGTCCATTGCGGTACCACTAGATAAGTTTGTTCCTGAATAGTCCTGTGTGGTACCACTGGATAAACCTGTTCCTGCATGGTCTAGTGCGGTACCACTGGATTATGTCCTTGGATGATCTAGTACGATCTCATGAGGATGCCTGTCTATCGCTCTGACTACTTCAAATTGATCTCATGTGAATGCCTCTCTATCGCTCTGACTACTCCATGTTGATCTTATGTGAATGCCTCTCTTTCGCTCTGACTATTCCATGTTGATCTTATGTGAATGCCTCTCTTTCGCTCTGACTATTCCATGTTGATTTTATGTGAATGCCTCTCTATCGCTCTGACTATTCCATGTTGATCTCATGTGAATGTCTGTCTATCGCTCTGACTACTCTATGTTGATCTCATGTGAATGTCTGTCTATCGCTCTGACTACTCCATGTTGATCTCATGTGAATGCCTCTCTACCGCTCTGACTACTCCATGTTGATCTCATATGAATGCCTCTCTATCGCTCTGACTACTCCATGTTGATCTCATGTGAATGTCTGTCTGTCGCTCTGACTATTCCATGTTGATCTCATGTGAATGCCTCTATACCGCTCTGACTACTCAATATTGATCTCATGTGAATTTTTTTGTATCGCTCTAACTACTCCATGTTGATCTCGAGTGAATGCTTCTCTATCGCTCTGACTACTCCATGTTGATCTCATGTGAATGCTTCTCTACCGCTCTGACTACTCCATGTTGATCTCGTGTGAATGCCTCTTTATCGCTCTGACTACATCATGTTGGTCTCGCTTGAATGCCAGATGATTCCAAGTTTTCGTGGATGTTACGAACCCTTTTACTACTTTATTCTTCAGTTGGTGGGTTCATAGTAATGCCCACTCACTACAAGTCGCTCTGCGGCTTCCATGGGGGTATCACAGCAATCATGACGCCTTTTTCGGTTTTTTCGTCTATTCTAAATATTATCCATTCACAAGAAGTTCGTTGAGCATTTCTCAGTAAATTAGTGTAGAGTATCTTCTGCGTCCCATGTCAAATCAGATAGCCAGGCTTTCCATTCTTTGTTTTGCATTCGTCTACCAGCTCCTCGTACTTCCTTTTTCGAGTTTTGCTGCACCCTCCTCCCACTGTTAGCTGCTCCACAACAGTATGTCGAGACAAAGTGATGTTTAAATCACTAGGAAATTGAGTATGTAGTCCATGTCGACCACGTCTCTTCTTTATTCAGCATTTCTTTCTGTTTGAATCTTAGAATATCCTTTCTTTCCTTTTCTGGCAAAGTTATGGTCCTTTCTGTCCCTTTTGACTCGGTCTTTCTTTCTCTTTTTTCTCTTCAATTCGTTTGCAATTTTCTCAGAGACGGCTGACGTCGATCCATGTATATCTGCTGGACTATTTTTGGGTAATGATTTACGCATTAGAAATTTATTTACATCTATTTCATTATTTATTTCTGAATTGTTACCACCGTTAAATGAATTTAACATTATATCAGCATTTGTTTGTACGCCAGAGACATCAGATAATATATCAACAAATGAATCCTTTCGATAAACCTTACATCATACACGGATTGGCCGATTAGTAGATTTTCGGTTTTTCTTAATTGTTTGTCAATTTTAGTTACCACTCACGAATTTATTACCCCTATGAGTTCTTTTTTCTAATTACCCGAAATCATCTTTTGGAGGAAGATTCAATCTTTCGTTTTCCATGGTGTTTTTAACGATTTGTAAATCATGTTCTACCCGGCAGATAAGGCGAGATCAAGATGCAGAAAAGATTGGTGTAATCAATTTGAATATTATCTCAGACGATCCCTTTGTCTACGTTGTCAATGGTCCAATTCACGAGATGATACCCATCAAGCCATGAACATGAAAAGAGCGCGTCTGTAACCAAGTGCTATTGTAATCATTTACACCATATTGTTTTAAAGGAACTTGTTGAGGTGTACACTGTGTTGACAGTTTATCAAATTATGTTCGTATGGAATTATTTCTGATGGCTTTTTATAGCTCAGGAAATTAAGCTTGTGTATGTGAAAGGTGTCTTATAAGTGTGGAATGATAATGGCCACTAGGAGGTATAACACAGAACCAAACCGGAGAAATGCTATTCCGGGATTATTACAAGTACCACGTCGGCGTAAGTTTTCTGATGTCATGACCTTGTGATATATTTAAGACTTTTTGCTAATCAGATTTCCCTGAATTGCTATTTAAGAGAATACTATGCGATGATTGTATTTTATAGTTTTCACTATATATTCGGGGCATAAGAATTTTTATCTGAACATATGCAAAAGATCACATGACATTCCAGTCTGTGACTTAACATCCCCTGTTTTAATAGTAATGGTTCTGTCATAAAATAGAATTAAACGGTATGGTTAAAATTAAGTATAAGACACTCTACTGATTATTTGTCTGTCATTACTGTGTTATGATATTTATTATCATAACAATAGTTTATTGTGTTCGTGGAGCGAATGGTGGACTCATCGAGTAAGCAGGAGACACTTTTTAGCTCATCTGAACCAGAGGCTCAAGTGAGCTATAGTCATAGGGCGTCGTCTGTCTGTCCATCCGTCGTAAACTTTTCACATTTTCGACTTCTTGTCAAGAACCACTGAACAGATTTCTATGAAACTTGATAGGAATAAAGTACTCATGGATCCCCACCAGTGTTGTTGATATTTGTCCCAATCAGTCAACAAATGGCGCCACCATAGGCAAAAGTACGTCACAGACGGTATCCTCCTTTGACAAACTTCTTCAGACCGGATACATACAGAGACAAACTGAATGCATAGGAATGAGCTAAAGGGAATTGGAAAAAGTGTTGTTATTTTGGAATCTGTTCTGAAATCAAATTTTTAACCTTTTTTCAACATATTTTTGGACTTAGTAATTTCAGTGCAGAAAAATGGCATGTTTTTCAGTTAATTAATAATGGTGATTTCTTATAGACTATTTTGATCATGATTATGTTAAAGCATATTATTGTGAAAGAATTTGTCAGTATTTCAATTTTTGGATTATTTATGAATTTTTTAAGACTTCAAAAAAGGTGGGGTTGCCCATTTTAACATTTTCAACCTTTTCTGCAAAACTGTTCAAAGGATTTTAATAAGACTTAGTAGAAATAAATAACTTATGGATCCTTTCAAATTTTGTCATATTTGTCCAGACCTCTTTACAGGTGGCGCCACCATAGTCAAAAGTAGGTCACAAAAGAGTACCCATCCCCCTTTGACAGTCTTTTTTTCATACTGGCTGTATACAGACACGACCAGAATGTATAGAAATGATCTAGAGGGATGAGTGAAGAAGTATTGTCATTTTGGTTCCCTTCCAAAATCAAATTTGAGAATTTTTTTCGACATTTTTTTTGGACTTGGTGATTTCAATGCAGAAAAGTGTCATATTTTCTAGTGTATTGATAATGATGATTTCTTATGGACTATTTTGATCATAATTATGACAAGGAATCTTATTCTGAAAGAATTTTGTCAATATCTCAATATTTGGATTTTCTATGAATTTTTTAAGACTTCCAAATGAGGGTGTATAGAGACAATTCTTCACATTTTAACTTATGCTGTTATACCACATGAAAGATTTTGATGAAATATGGTATACATGAAGTACTATATGTCCTCTATCAATTCTGTACATTTCATTCAAATTGGTCAACAGGTGGTGCGGCTATGGCTAAAAAATAGGTCTCACAGTGGTACATATAAAATATGGAAAATAGCAGTTCAGATCCAGCTGTAGTCCAATTTCTTTTTCATTTCTTTACACATCTAACTTTTAGCTGTTTCACAACACTCAACATATGAAATTAGGTCATTTAAAGTTGGATCTGACAATATTTGAAACAATTGTTGTTCATGGTCCAGACTTGAAATCAGTCAACAAAGGACCCCACCTAAAGAAAATGACTAACTTGTTGCCCTGAATCACATCTTGCAGACACAAAGCAAATGCTTAATATCAAAATCATCTGAAGGGATGTGCAAAAAACTGTTGTTGTTTTTCATTTTGCTCAGAAATAAAATTTGACGTATTTTCTACATTTGTGTTGACTTAGTCATAGTTATTCAAAAATATATGATTTCTTCCTTCCTATATGACTGATCATCTAGGTACTCAGATGAGCGATATAGGCCCACTCTGGCCTCTTGTTTTAGATTGAGTCTGTACGGTGATAATGTGGTTCAGTATGACCTTCTTTAAGGTTGTTTTGACTTTATACTTCAGAAGAATTTGTCCATTTCAATAATTTGATTTGAATGTTTAAATATGGAAAGTGAAGGTTTTCTGAATGTTATGGGAGCATTTATTGGTTGGAAGCTTTGAATGAAAATATCAACATGCTAAACTTTTTCTTAAATATTTATGTTTATAACCCTTGTCCTGATCACCATTATCTACCTTGTTTCTATGTATGTATTCTACATGCCTTTTCATTACATTGCCGAATCTTTGCCATAGACTTGACCGTGCTACTTTCTCTCAACACAGCTGTTTACTGTCCTTGGCAGAATTGTACATTGTCCTTCACATTACCATATATTTATCTTGATACTATCGGATCTTGGCATTGACACTACCGTATCTTGGCCTTGACACTTCGGCATCTTGGTCGTAGTACTACCATATCTTGGCATTGACACTACCGTATCTTGGCCTTGACACTTCGGCATCTTGGTCGTAGTACTACCATATCTTGGCCTTGACACGGACGTACATGTATCTTGGGCTTGACACCACCATATATTGTCCTTGGTGTTACCATATCTTGGCTTTGACACTACCATATCATGCCCTTGACACGGTTGTAACTTGGTCTAAAGACTACAGTATCTTGCCCGGACATTCCAACATCTTCCTCTGACTATCTGCACATTTCCCGGAGTTTACATCTTGCTCTTATTATCTGAACCTGTTCCGGACATTACTATATCTTCCTCTCATTACCTGTATCTTTCTCAGACATTACCACATCTTACTCCGATAGCCTGCACATATCCCGGACATTACTGCATCTTCCTCTAATTACCTGCGCCTTTCCCGGACATTACCACATATTCCTCTCATTACCTGCATTTGTCCCGGACATTACCACATATTCCTCTCATCACCTGCACCTTTCCAGGCATTACCACATCTTCCTCTAATTATCTGCACCTTTCCCGGACATTACCACATCTTCCTCTCATTACCTGCACCTTTCCTGGACATTACCACATATTCCTCTCATAACCTGCACCTTTTCTGGACATTACCACATATTCCTCTCATAACCTGCACCTTTTCCGGACATTACCACATCTTCCTCTCATTACCTGCACCTTTTCCGGACATTACCACATATTCCTCTCGTTACCTGCACCTTTTCCGGACATTACCACATATTCCTCTCATTACCTGCACCTTTTCCGGACATTACCACATATTCCTCTCATTACCTGCATCTTAAACTAACCATACCACATCTAATGAGCTTTTCTTTCAGTAGCCGTATCAACAATATGCTGGTATACTAAACGAATCCTTCTTGCTCCAATCAAAGTAATATTTCTGAACCTTTGTGAACCTTTTAACTCATGACTCAACCCATCAATTTGTAATTTTGAGTATTATAGGTACATTTGCACTATCATTACGCTCTTGACCTTGACTTCATGTTTATTTTGTAAGTGATTAAATATAATCATACTCAGTATTGCCATTATGTGTGTTGCTAGGTATTAAGCACAAACGGACGTCTTACTGCATGAAAGATTTCATTTGATATCTGTCAGTGACTTTGGAAAAATAAATGCATATATCAATTTACAAATCAAAACGTTAGGCTTTCACGGGAGATTTAATGATATTGGTGGAAATGTTATGTACATTTATTACAACGTCACAAGGAGTGTATGCGATCAAAACAGATTTTAAAGGGGAAACAACTCTTACAAATTACCGTATTTTCCTACGATTAAGTTTAATAATCCTATTATTAGTACAGTGGGGTATTTCATCTACATGTATATCTATAATGTAAATGACTATTAAATGGCCGGTAAACAAAAAGCTTAATTCAGTATTATATTTGCTGTATAGGCCTAATGCTTTAATGGGCACAATTTTTACAATGACGGTCGTGCACAACTGAATTTATTTTGTATAATTATTTACTTACCATTAGAAAAATGTTGGAATTATCCTTTAGAATATAGTAAAATATATAGTAAAATACTGTACCTTACGATCTTGTCCTTTTTGCTATTGGCTTATTGTAAATAAATAAAAAGATAAATAAATAGATAGATGAATTAATTAATGATTAGATACATAAATGTAGCCTATGTTTAATATAAATTACAAGTACACGTCAGATTTTGTTTCCATTTTCTCTTTTCATTACATGACTATACATTGCATACTATGGAGCAACATAGGATCATTTATTATATAAGTAATACTTTGCCTTAAAACCTTTAATGACAAAATCGTTGTGTCGGATGATTCTCGCGCTATAATTGCTCCGTCTTACAACTGTAGCACGAGTAAAGAACGAGGATGTTCCGAATGATGTTTACGTAATCCACAATCCTAGGTACTTAGTGGGTTTAGTTACTGCAAAGATTAAATAAATCTAAGTGTTTTGAGTCCAGACTTGATTCCTATTTCTTTCAAGGTTACCTCTGAATATGTGTATGTATGGAGCATTTCTTTCATATTACCGGTAAGAACGTTTTAAGAATTACAAAAGACATGCATCAAATATGGAAATGAAACAATTTATATGCATTCACTTCGAAATGAAATTTACAATGTGAATAATATAGATTTTTGTCGATATTTACAATTTCTAATACATGCATTTCACTCGTTTCCGTTAAATTGAATACTTAGAAATGACAGTTTAACTTGTATGTATATCAGGGAGGTTTTTTTAATATATCGATATTTTCAGAACAGGGAAGAAATGAAGGATATTTTAACGTGTTCTGAAGCTTCCTTAGTATGCCCTTTATGACTTCTGGCTTAGTAGAATTTACTTGAAATACCTTTGTCACATTAATTCAATACATAGGGACATTTTAGTATAAAGGATTCTCTAACCTGACTATCAAAAAGTACGATGTGTACCCACATTTCATATTTCACAGCTCCTACGACGGAGAGGATACTAAATAATAAGTGCTATTAAATTCAAGTCATCATCAAAGCGGTGAAATGGTACGCCATCAAATCATCTAAGACATAGCTTCTTCCAAAATCAAATTGTTGAACGAAAATCACAAGGATATAAATACGAAGTAAAAGTTTGAAACGAATTATCTTCCACTTCATGTTACAAGAAATTCCTTGATATCGTTACTTGTGCGATACTGAGAACAGTGGTCATGAAAACTTGAGAAATTGTAAATGTGATACCATTTATAGAAGTGAAATATTTAGAATTGGTGTTGCTGAAAAATGTAAAACTCAAGACGCAATTAATGTTCTAGAGTTCAAATTCCATGTGTCAACATACGTTTTAGTCTGAGTTCAGCTGAAGACTTTACGACATAAACTTTTTTGTGGACTTTAGCTCTTTGGTTCCTAGAAACTACTAAAAATAAATAAATAAATAAATAAATAAATAGATAAAGAAGAGAAAACTGAATCATTATCCAAAGTATAATTTTTCTTTCCCTTACAGGTAAAAATGAGGAACATTGGCGAAATGAAATCCGCAAACAAATGGAAGATGAGCTCAACGCTCGAGTACGAGAGGCGCTGGAAACCCCGCCATTAGAACGAGCCGAGCGCCAGCGTCTTCAACAGCAGGATCAAATTTCCAAAGAAGATCTCCATCATCTCAACTCTCATTTGTTAATTGATTTACACGACCGGAACCACGTGTATCTTAAAGCGAGAAAGTGGCGCGCTTTACAGGCCAAACGGCAGATGCAAAAATTGATGAGGATGAGTCATTATACGTTAAAACCTTCAACAAATAGTAATATAGATGTGATATTCAGGGATACTTTAAATAAATCAAATCATGACGAATTTCCAGGTGTGTTCGGTTTACAGAATCTTTCAGAAGGAATTCGGGATCGAAATTCGTTAGAAAAATATCCTTCTCTAAAACAAATTCACAGACAGTTCTATACTAAAGACGGTTATCTAGCGGCTTTGGATTCTGGACAGTTTCCTGATGGAACAAAATTTCAGTTAGGAGACAACGGATGTTATAAAGATCGTTTTGGAGTGCTAAGAGACAAATATGGTCCATTTTGGCCCGGAGATTGGGGGCCGTTGTTTCCTACTCCTAGATTTCTGTATTTTGAAGAGGTGCCACCAGAACCATTGTTCTTTCATGTTCACAGTAAGTGATGTTCATGTTCACAGTATTGTTCATGTTCATATCGTTCATGGATATAAAGAATTTCATCCTAAGGTAAGTGTCCATTGTGACGGTAGTCTGTTGTGGTCATAGTTACGGAAGTGCATTTTCAAAATTAAAGCAATTCGTTCAGAATTTTATGCAATTTGTGTTTATGAAAACTTTTATTATAAAGTTATTGTATATCATTTTGTATACTAGTATTCAGTTTAAATTACCAAGGCGCACCTCATAGATGCCTTTTTCGACTAGCTATATTTTTTATGTTCTGATCATATATTCATGCTTGTTGGGTAATTTTAAAAATCCTTTTGATTCAAACAGTATGAAATGATAATGAACAAAAGCAATGAACGAGTTGTTTTTAAAGCAAAAAGGTAAGCACTAAGATGTATGTTGTCTAGAATCCATTGAAGACATTTTACATGTTTTCTAAATTTGCAGAACATGTCACATTTCACTATAAATAATGTTTTCAGAAACTGCTATGTCCGAGTTAAATGTAGGCTGCTTGGCAGTCATTTAAGAAATGTGGCATAACATATTTACTACGTTCCTGAATGATCATAATTTATCAGGATTAGTTACAAAATTTACATTAAAGAGGTAAATATGATGTAAAATGTCTTTATATGGTTACGGTATAGATATCACCTTTGAAGGTAAGTTGAAATGTTCAGTAAACATTCTCTTATGTGTGGGAGTTGTCGCGCTTATGTTTAGTAGTCGCGTTTCCTTTTCATCGTTTAGATAAACACGAGTTATCGCCGTTGCAATATACTTGAAGAAACAATAATCATTTACAATGTACGAGTTACTTCGCTTATATTACCTAATTCAGTCACTCGGATGAATAAGCTTTTTTTTTAAACTGTACAACAAATAGAACAAGAAACAGTTTGGTGCAAGCACCAAACAATGGGCCGGAACACGTGCGTGTTAAAACTATGAAGTATGTTAAAGGCTGATACAATTTTAATACACAACGAGCAAGCTTACAGTCCGTGTTGTATGCAACACTTGTCCCCTGCCTTCGTCAGTCTTTGAAACACAACTTTTAATTCGTTCCAACATTAGGAATCAATGCTCGTTGTGTACTATAACTGTGTAAGTTACTTTAAAATTGTACATTGCTAACAGAAGTTTCATTTGAAAACCCGAAATCCATTTGACCTACTTATTTGACCTATTGACCCCAAACACAATCCCATGCAAGCTGTCTTCATGTACTGCTCCTGCTATCAAAGTTACAGAGAAGGGTGTACGTAAACTATTGGATGGCCTAAACCCCAGCAAAGCCAGTGGACCAGACCAAATACCATCAAGGTTCTTGAAGTCCATGTCAGCAGCTGTAGCTCCGGACACTAACCATGATCTTTCAAGCCTCAATCGACCAAGGCAAAGTGCCAGATGACTGGAAACTAGCTTTTGTCACCCCGCTATTTAAAAAAGGAGACAGAGCCAAGGCTTCAAACTATCGTCCGGTGTCCCTCACTTCAGTGTGCTGTAAACTGATAGTACACATTATATATAGCCAGGTTATTAACCACCTTGAAAGGCAAAGCATCTTGACAGACGAGCAGCATGGTTCGGGAAAAGACGATCCTGTGAGAGTCAACTAATCAATACGGAGCATGATCTCCCTAAGGGTCTCAACTCCAAACCACAAATCGATGCTGTCCTGCTAGACTTCAGTAAAGCCTTTGATAAGGTACCCCACCATAGGCTATCACTGAAGTTACATCACTATGGTGTACGAGGAAAGACGCTCGAGTAGATCCACAATGTCTTGGCTGATAGAACCCAGCAAGTGGTGGTCGACGGTGAAACATCCAAGCTAACAAGTGTCCTCAGGGGTCCCCCAGGGTACAGTGCTCGGACCACTGTTATTCCTTGTATACATCAACGATCCACCGTCAAAAGTCGATTCAACATCTCGACTGTTTGCGGATGATTGCTTGATGTATCGTACCATCAACACAGAAGCAGACACCAGATCACTACAAGAGGACCTGGACAGACTTCAGGAATGGGAGAAGGACTGGATGATGAGCTTTAATCCAGATAAGTGCAAAGTCATCCGGATTTCTAACAAACACCGAGTTATCACAGGGCAATATACCATCCATGACCATATACTACAAGAGACACAAAGAGCCAAATACTTGGGAGTAACCATCGACAACAAACTCTCTTGGGGTCCACACATTAGCACCATGACTAAGAAAGCTAACAACACCACCACAGCCTTTCTTAAGAGAAACATCACCAGCTGCCCAAAAATCATCAAGAAGCTAAGCTACAAGAGTCTCGTGCGACCACAAGTAGAGTATTCGTCCATTGTGTGGGACAACTCCAACAAGTCCGACCAGGCTGCTGTAGAGAGTGTTCAAAGAAGGGCCGCACGGTTCATCAGGGGAAACTATAGGAGAGACAGCAGCTTATCTAGTATGTTAGAACATCTCCAGCTAGAGAGCCTGCAATCCTGAAGACAAAAGGCCAGATTGACCATGATGTATCGTGTGGTAAACAACCTCAGTGACATACATGTACCATCAACAACTCTACAGCCAACTGGTGTCACAACAAGAGGACATTCACAACGCTTTCTCCAACCATACGCCATGTAAAAAATTACCAGGACTCCTCCTTCCTTGCAAGCATGGTCCTCTGGAATTCACTACCCCAACATGCAGTAGATGCCGATTCTATTGAGGCTTTCAAGGTCCGAATCGTCGTGTGTCGAACTCGCTAAATGTACATTGTTTTTATCCAAATTTTAAGAGCCTTCCACCACATGATTTTTACCTTTTTAAATGTGTGCGATAATGCTCCGGATGGAGTCCTGCAGAGTAATGGAAGAAGAAGAAGACTATCAATGTGTAAAGTATTTTCATATTAAAGATTTCTATACTGGTTATTATCTGGAAACTCAAAATCCATTTTTAGTAACAGTGACCTTCTTATTTGACCTACTAATAACTATTAACATGTTGGCATATACGTTCACAATAACAATCAAAATTTTGTGTTAAACAAAGCTTAGAAAAGAAATAAGTTCACACATGTTTATTGCAGAAATATAAACTACATAAAACATGTTGAACAGCAGTTTTATTCTAAATATCATTCATTCTGGACCCAGGTTTCAGAGAAAAAATTCCGATTGTGTAAGGATAACACACAAGTAGCCCGAATGTACGGCTTATGTAAGCATAAAAAGGCACAGTCCATAGTTCTTCTAATGAAAGGGGGGGGGGGAAGACCGTTTGTGCAAAAGATTAAAAAGAAAAACTTTCATAAGTATATTAAACGAGCAAACCCAATTTCACAAGGTATCGGAATACTTTATTTCCACAAATTTTATGTGAAAAAATATCGCTCTTAGTGATCCTAGCATAAATATCAAGTTCAAATGGACGGTGCCTACATCTAGCGTAACTAGGTCAAACATGTGGGGGAACCAAAATAGAATGTCTTTGAATAGCTTTTGGTCTCGCTTTTATTTTTTAATAAAAGTTGGCAATAAAATTTTTTATACTACACTCATATAAATCTATCCGAACGTGTCAGCGACTTTACACGTGGTCATCCGCACTGAATTAAATCCTAATTTTACCACTGGTGTAAAACTCTTGTAGTGTGGTTTTACTGTACCGCGGTAACGCATGCGACTTTCCTAAACTTATATCAAAGGATGGCCCGGCTAGTGCCTGCCCACAAAAATGTAGAGATATGCTAATTGCTCAATTCACTGTCATTTATCATAATATGACAATGTATGACTATTGTTATAATGTAGAGCCATTGTTATGGACGTCTATCTTTCAGGTGTTCTCTTATTTTCTGTTAACGATCTCACATGAAACACATTGGTAGTGCCTTCTTCCGATTGTAATCGCAAATAAAAAGAAAAAAGTGGTCATGAATATTCTTCATACAAGCACCGCTATACAAAGTATTCCATTTCAATTATTATTATTATTATTATTATTATTATTATTATTATTATTATTATTATTATTATTATTATTATTATTATTATTATTTGAAAGCATATTTTATCACTATAAGACTGTTGTGCTTATATTGATGATTATCTCCCTTGACGACGATAGTAATGTTACTTGTCGCTATACTCAAATTTCTCCTTATTACTATCGATAATGATCAATATTTTGCTTGCTCTTTTACGAGAAGCAAATAGATTGATAACGTTCCAGGGCTCACACGACACCAGTTTGGTCAGAACACAAACTTGTATGAAAATATGGAATTTTCCTGGTCCTGTCAGGGATCTGGAGTTAATAGCTTCTTGCAGTTTAACACTGGCACTACAAACTTGCGACCTATATTTAACAAACATGCCGAGTATTGCGTATTGCTGAGGCGATATATGTTCCCCATCGTCTTCCATATATTCATCAAGTTCAAGGGCCGTAACTCTTCCAAAAATATGTCAGTCATGGCCTAACTCGAAATTGATTTGAAATTCATTGACACAAGCTACATACCTAATTTTAAGTTAATAGCTTCAATGGTTGCAAAAAAGTTGTGTAAACCAAAGTGTCTCAGACAGACAGACAGACAGACGGAGTGGAGAACTGTAGTCGTCTGCGGTTTTACCGATGGAGGACTAATAAAGATACCATTTACCTATCCATACGTGTCAGTTTCCACGATAAATTCTATTAGTCAAACAGTCAGATCTAATATGTTATATATTGACGAACAATTTTTTTGCAATAAAAATTAACATTTTAAGATTATCTCCCTTTTGTTGTATCTGTATTCAGTCTATTTCCTTTCCCTTTGTCTTGGTTCTAGAGTCAAATCATGGCCTTATTTGAATGATAGGGTCGCAGATCCTTACGTTGCGTAAACTTTCAATTTTAGTAAACGGAATGTCCGGCACGATTCTACGCATTTCGGTACCAAATGGAGCCAATATCAAATATATTTGAAACCATTCAGTTCGATTATTTTATGTTTTCGACAAAATGACTGAATCAATGAAATAAATGAACCATGGTAGATGTTTTATATATATATATATATGTGTGTGTGTGTGTGTGTGTGTGTGTATATATATTTATATAAACATTCAGCGAACAATCGGCAAGAAAACCTTACCCCGATCTGTCGTTTAAGGCTCTACACACATTTTCCCCATCCGGTGTCAAATATGCCGGTTTGTTTATGTGATCTGAATCATTCCAACGTTTGCGTTAGCAGAATTAAACATGTAGATGATTCAGACTGCATATATACAAACCGGCAAATTTGACGCAAGTTGGGGGAAGATGTATGTAGAGCCTTCAAACGACAAATCTGGGGTTACTTTTTATTGCCGGTCGTTTGCCAAATGTTTATAAATGTTTGACATTTGCTCCATTTTATGCTGAAATGCGTAGCATCGTGCCGGCCATTCTGTTTATCAAAACTGCAAGTTTATGCAACGTAAGAATTGTGGCCCTATCATTCAAGTAGGGCCACGACTTGCTGCCATCTTGGTTCACAATGTTTAATTCAGATGGCTTACTCTCTCTTGTAATGACAGAATATCATTTTATGACATCCACTACCGCTCATGGCGGGCATGGTGGTCAGTAGTCAATACTTACTCAGGTTTGGTATCACATTTCACCACTATCTGTATTCATTTAGATACCTTAGATGTCTCATTATTCTATAATTATTCTTCTCAACTTTAACCCTCAGTGTTCGAATTTTAATACATAATAATAAATGTGATTTACAAACAGCTTTTATAAACAGTTTGTCACCACAATCCAGAATTTGATCAGTACTTTTACGATGGCATTGTTCATGGCCTCGTTATATACATTTGTTCTCATGAACAAAGTCATTAACACAAAATGAAAGTCATGGTGTCTTTATTGGTAGCTGTAATTTACCATCAATTTGTCCCTTTTCTGTGGTTAAGCTATTCTTTCTTTTGGAATCTGTAAATTTCAATTATGTTTTGAATGTCAGTGTGTGCTTATTAATAATAATTATTAGAAAATTGATTTCTATTGCATCGTAAAGCATTTTCTTTGATGTCGGACTTGGACTTGATTGCATGAAATTTTACTGTTTTTTTGCATGTGAAAATTGTATAACTACATGTACATTACCTGGTTTGTAATGCAAGAGTTATTGCATGTAATATGCGTTAGCTTTTATGCTCTTTTCTATTTACTGTTTACATCTTGCCAATCTGTCCACCAAACCTTGTTTTGGACAGTGCAGTAACGTGATCTTATCCACGGGTTATGTGTTCATCATTCTCACAGATAGTAATAGACATCATACGCTGGTCACCGACGATGTCGTAGTGTATATTATGCTGTACAGTTTTAGCCCAGCTAGCATAAACATATCGCAACCACATGGTGTTGCTCTCTGTTCGTTCATATGCCCATTGTGACATCATTGTTTTTAAAATTTGAAACATAGTTTATATACAATCATTTCTACTAAAGAGAGAAGAACTGCAAACGTCCTTTAGAAGAACGACCTGTACACTCCCTTCCTTATTTGGATAATGATAACAATTAAATAATTTGTGTCTATATCTGCATAATGCGATGCAAACTGACATTGTCCATAGTCCCCTTACGTTAAGGATATTTTGCTGTATGTTTGTAGACGATGTCTTGTTCAAAACGCTTTACAGCTGATTAAAACATAGATCATCGTGATTCAATACATTTAAGGCTACATTTCTCCGATATATTTATTTGCTTAAAAACCGAACAAGCATCAAATCGTGAATTTTGGAATCGGAAATCAGAATAAAAATGAACGCATGGAGTAGATAATGTTGATAAATTTAACCCATGCAATTAAATAGTGGATGATTCTTAGCAGAATGAAATATAGTGGATGATCCCTAGCAGCATGAAATATTGTGGATGATCCCTAGCAGCACGAAGTATTATGGATGATCCTTAGCATGAAATATAGTGGATGATGCTTAGCAGCATGATATATTGTGGATGATTCGTAGCAAAATGAAATATAGCAGATGATCCCTAGCAATATAATATAGAAGATAATCGTTAGCAACATGATATATAGTGGATGATCCCTAGCAGCATGAAATATTGTAGATCATCTATATCAATATGATAGTGGATGGTCCTTAGCAGCAAAAAGTATGGTGGATGAACCTTAGCATACAGGAAGTATTGTGAATAATCCTTAGTAATATGATATGTAGTAGATGATCCCCGGCAGCACGAAATATAGTGGATTATCCCTAGGAGCATGGTATATAGTGGATGATGCTTAGAAGCATGAAATATAGAGGATTATTCTTGGCAGCATGAAATAATGTGGATGATCCCTAGCAGCATAAAATATAGTGGATGATCCCTAGCAGTATGAAATATAGTGGATGATCCCTAGCAGTATGAAATATAGTGGATGATTCCTAGCAGCATGAAATATTGTGAATGATCCCTAGCAGCATGAAATATAGTGGATGATCCCTGGCAGCATGAAATGTAGTGGATGATTCCTAGCAGCATGAAATATTGGGGATAATCCTTAGCTTAAAATAAAGTGGATGAAGCTTAAGCAGCATGGAATATAGTGAATGATCCTAAGCAGTGTATCATTAGTTATTAGCTTTATTACTGACCATCCACGGAAATTTGTCAGGTTGATCAACACCATAGAGGGCGAGACGCTTGAAAAAATTAGATTATATGCCTGCATGCATATAAGTGTGTTGCTTTTCTTAACATTGTCTCCGTTGTGGTAAAGTTACTCTAGTAGTAGCAGGACTCCTATCTCTAGCACTCACTTTTTATCCTGATGTCAAATAAATTAGATGATATGTGTCATTCTTGGCTAACATTATGTTATTTACTCGCATGTTGCCATGCACGTGTTTGCTCGTGAATTGAGCAGAGCAACACTGCACTATATATTTATTTCACTGTTCGTCGTATCTGCGACAATACAATAGTAATCTTACAGAAATAATGGCGTTAAATATTTGAATACCTAAATCTTAAGAAAGACAGCACTAAAAAGTTAAAATGTTGTTTACCAAGAGGGAGGGTGGTATATCAGCGCAGAGTTTACAATTCACGTTTATAAATGAAAGCAGATTATTTTGTTGACCGAGGGAGCATTTTGAATAAGTAGATTTTCGAAATTGATTTACTGTAGAGTTTTAAAATTATAAATCATACAACATTCACATAGTATTTTCGCCTATCGTATTTGGAGGAAATTATATTGTAATATTTGGTCTCGTCCAAGAGACTAGTTTTAATAGGCTCGGAAAGTATTGTCAGTCACGTGACACTTGAGAATTCTGGAAAAAAAACTGATATCGTGCAGTGGTAATTGCCTCGATATACGACCGAGGCCATAAATCAGTATCTGGGGGATATTTATATATAGATATTAATTTGTGGAAGTAAATAAATTGCGTCAAAGTTTAGATGAGGTTCACACGATATTTGAAGTACATACTTGTTTGGTGATTAACAGATACGAATTTAAGACTCTTTAAGAGGTTTGAATGTGTTTCATGCTTGTTAAAATACGAAATAAAATAAAATTTGACCATTTAATGGGTTAAAATCATAATTCAACTTATTCAAATGAAATTCTCATGGCGACCCCTCTTTACTGCTAGGAAACAATTAAATTGAGTCCTAAATAAAGAACCATGACGAGATTTCGCGCGAGACTTGTCCACCCAATCTGGCGTTGCGGATAAATCACATCTTGTGATTGAGGGAGTGCAGAAATTAAGTTCAGAATCATACAAGCAATATATTCCCTTTGATCCTCTTGTACACGTAAATTTAAATCATACGAGCAGATGGTTGGCAAATTAAATAAATGAGCACAAACAGCGTTTTGTAGGAAACCTATTTAAAAAATTACCTGTTTTGAATACCAGTCACCGATATATTTTGTATGACCCAGTATTTCATGTTATTTCATTGCATATATTTTTCAGTGCAAATAATTTGTATACGTCAAAATCGATAAATCAACTGTCTTTATAAGAGACTGAAATTTCTAGTAAAAGAATATTTATATCAATTTGAAATGTACGAGAATCGGAAAACTTATCAAAATAATGAGGATCGAAAACAGACCTTTGATCTTTCATTCAGTATATTTATTTATCCTTATTTTAATGTCACATAAATGACTTTAGAACGGACCAAAAAGTAATAGTATGTAATTTATAGCATTTAAATTTTATTTGATTTTCAATGTTATAGAAATTTAAATAATATTGACAAGCAGACCCTCGCGTCTTAAAATGTTATTATGACCTGTTCGCAAATACGCGCAAGTAAATGGATACAAAAGATAAGTAAATGTTTGAGTTGATTTTATATTTCACAAATTAAGTTAAGATCTGGTCACATGAAAGTTGAACTTATTTACTTACAGGGGTCATTGCGGTGATATGAATACATAATTTGCTTATATTACAGATATAACAAACATATATAAGAGGTCTGTGCTATCTCACGAACATCTCGTATATCGTATACATAAATTAATATTTTCAGTATTCTACATGTATGTATTCATGACTCTGCCTTTAGGAAATTCTAAAAAGTAAAGTATCTAAGAGTCGAATTTGGTCCAAACTTTGCCAAATTTTATTCACACTTTTGAAAAATATTTTTACACATACAGAGTATGAATAAAGCGATTCCTATCACGGAGACTTAATACACAAAATACAGATTACGACGCTGGTCATTTTGTAAAAGTTAAGTAATTGTGAGCACGTCAATGGTACATGTCAATTCTTTAAACTAACTGACGCCATAAAGGGAAAGCATGTACAAATACACACTTTATAAGATGGCAAAATGTTTTGCATACTATTTACTTTCGGTATACTTTTTTCTACCATGCCCCAATATCTATACTATTAAAAAAATAAAAGCCATAAAGGAATTGTCTTCAAAGTAAACTTTCAACTTAAACGTTCAGTCATGTCAACTCATGTTCACGGGGCTAGAATATTTGTGTTTTGGGCTTCTGTGGCTGGTGTCGATAGTCAAACAGGAGGAGGTAACTCTCCTCGGACACTCTGAATCTCAGAGGTTTGTCAGTGTACATCACGGTACATTGCTGTGATTCCGTGCCGGATCACATAACACCTATCACTGCCGTATTTTACCTAAGATTGAAGTTTCTAGATGTTCAATATAATAATATGAAGGAAGTGATATTAAAATAATTATGCGTAAACTTCTGTTTCAAATTTGGTATAACAACAATAGATGTTTCAACGCGCTAGTTGTGACTTTGTCAGTTTCATGGTAAAGACCACGCGGTCGAAAGTTTGAAACAAGAGTTATTCAAGTTTTTTTCATGCTGAAATGACTTAGGATGGAATTATCTGACATTCAGTCTCGAATATATCGAACACACGAAATGGCATAGAACCAAAATCTTTATATAATAACGTTGTGGTCAGAAAACTGAGCACACTTCGGCATAGATATGATATCTTTTAATGTGCAAGTTTAAGACAATTATAGAATCCTTAAATCCTCATTCAATATTTACCTCAACGAGGTCAAGGGTTATAATCTGTAGTTTATTAGTTTATGTTTTCGGAATATTTCTCTCACCAAAGACTGTGAACAAATTGATAACAGTGCCATAATGGATACCAGTTTCTGAATGTGTGAATAACAAAGTTTTCAATATTTATGACAAGTCTGATAGGTGTATGAAAATGGGTGAAAGTTTGAATGACACTTTAATTTATATCTACAAAGAGAAATGTGACAATGCCTGAAAATATTAAAGTTTTTCTTTGATCTAGACTCGCTTTTACGTCTACTCTAACTTTCTGTATTTAAAAATTATCTAAAATTATCTAATTTGTTTGTTTGTTCGGTTGTTTGGGGGTTTGCCTGTTTATGAATACATCTTATCAAGATCTTTGAGAAGTCACTCGTATCTTATATTAGATTAAATGTACTCTTGTGTGCCGAAAAAAAACCTATCTATATAGTACAACTGACCATAATGGTCAAGCCGTCCTTCTGTCCGATGAAATATTTAACTCAATGAAATGTAGATAAAATATTCAATACCGACTTCTTAAGTAAATAAATAAATAAATAAATAAATACATAAATAAATTATATATATATATATATATATATATATATATATATATATATATATATATATATATATATATATATATATATATATATATATATATAAACATCTACCATTTATTTCGTTGATTTCGTCGAAAACATAAAATAATCGAACTGAATGGTGACATAAGCAGCGAATCTAAAGTTATAAATTTGGACCTGTGACCTTTTATTTCTAAAGTTGATGACAAGTCCGGTAAATTATCCGTGGGAAGAGAGGGGAGATATCCAAAAAGCTTCTGATTTGAAGGGGAAGTTACACTTAACTTTAAGTAAGACTTTTAGTATGACAGCACTTATCATTTCAAAAATAGATGAGATTTTGAAGAAGATTTTAATTGATATAATCTTTATTTTTAATGTTCTTTTTACAGAACTAGTTTATAAACATGCATTGAAATACACACATTGAGATAAGAAGCACAGCAGTTTTCCAAGTTTACTATTAAAGAAAATTGTTAGCCCCATATAGGATCCCTTGTCTACAATATTTACTCTGGTATTTGCGCTTAGATTGTCATGGGTGAATTTAAAGATAAACTTCGGTAAATTACATTCACTTTTTAACGGCCAACTGTGAACAAAGACAACCCACAATGCAAACAAACATATAAGTATGGTATGCCGTAAATTTTCTTTCTCAGGACGTGAGATTAAAAAAAAGAAACTTGACAATACATTTCTTCTTTGATTACCGACGTCAAACAAAGCCTAATGTGTCATGAATGAGTCGCTTGGTAGAACGAACTAAATAAATACAACTCAGAAAGCCCTGATCTTTGAAAACGCTTTAGGATCATTTCTGCGTTTGGACATTCAGTGAGCACCGCGGAGATTCGACAGAAGAGCGAAAACATGAAACGATATAACTCTTTGGATTTGAAAAATTCTGTGTTTTTGTTGCGTTTGATTTCCTCATGAAGAGTTTTTAATTTAGGAACATACTTCATTTGGGAATACATTCTTTATTTTCTTGTGTTTGCAAAAGACTGCAGATTGATTTTATTTCTGGAATATTGACCTTAAGATTTTTGGTACGTACAATATATTGAATATTTCAGAGTTATTACCGGTATAAGTGGATTAGCATAGAGCTCATGAGTACACAAAATGATAAGACATTGCAGTATTTATCCACCTTTAACTTGTTATATGTTAAGATAAAGGCTTGTGGAAATTTTATTTGAAGGATTTTCTTTAATATTTTCTCTGTAAATGATAACATTGACTCTAGTCATAAAAATTGTTTTGAACTGCATTCATACCGCTATAATAGTGTACATTTTTAATATTAATATGTTTTATATACTGCATGGTGTCCACCTTTGATGTTTGAATTTCTAATTCAACAAATCGAATTTGATGGAGAGATAAAATGGATCCATGGCAATGAAATTCGTTAACGATGACAATCAGTAAATTGCTTGATACTGTCTGTTGGACTCTGATGGACATGAGATATATCTTACCTTTATTGTTAGATTATCCCAGTAAGGATTATGTAAAGACGCTAATCCCTAATGGTCACTCTGGGAATGGTTTGGGGATATTCTACTGCGTTATATGTATTTCGGACCCTATTTTTTTTCTCTAAGACTGGTGGATTTCCAGGTTTCATATACCCGAGGATGATTGGTTATAACAGTATTTTGCTTTCATATTTATGGCGTTGTCCAGATGATCTGCTTAATCTTATAAGGAGGTTACTATCGCACGAATTCTCTTTCATTTGGTCAAAATCTCTCTTATTTAATACAGTGTGCGAAACTCTCTTAGGATTTACAGGACATTTGTGTCACATAAAGCTTTATATTCCAATGAAATAATGGTGATACTTTAACCTGCTCGAGCCAATTTTTACCAGAAACTTCAGGCGGTCAGGTGGGTTTTGGAAACACTGTGTAATATTCTATTGAGATATGTGGGGTTTTCTTTGAAAATAGTGAAGATGTTGCATTATGGGTGAAATGGTTGCGTTGTTACATGTAAAATTGAAAGAAACATATCACATGCTCGAGTGTGAATTGAACGGACAGGTATAATGTACAGAATGGTTACATAAATATGTATATATCATGCTTTGATAAGTACAAAATTTTAAAATTTCCGCTCTTCAGTATATAATGTAAATGTAGATACGGCAGTAATCGGTTCTAACAGCCAACAACATGCCATGGTGGGCATATATGTGTGTCTGGCACTGCCAGCAACATACCATGGTAGACATAAAATAAGCGTCTGGCACTGTCAGCAACACACCATGGTGGGCATATATGGTCGTCTTGCACTGCCGGCAGTTTACCATGGTGGGCATGTATGGGCGTCTTGCACTGCCGGCAACATACCATGGTGGGCATATATGGGTGTCTGGCACTGCCAGCAACATACCATAGTGGGCATAAAATAGGCGTCTGGCACTGTCAGAAACACACACCATGGTGAGCATATATGGGCGTCTGACACTGCCAGCAAGCAACATACCATGGTGGGTGTGTATTGACACCTGGCACTGTCAGCAACATGATAGCAGGTGCTCGGCAGGTAAAGGCATTTCCTGTGTGCCTAGCTACATCCGCCTTGAATTTAAACAATATTCACATAAGAAGATAATAAATATATGTGTAGTTTGTCTTGTTGTGCCATCCGATCATTGTCATTGCCGATGATTACGTGTCAGGCTTGGCTTTATTTGTTGAATAATCATCAACCGTTGTGTCAAGTGCGCAAGCCCACCAAAATGAACAGAACGTTGACATTTCATCAGAATATAAAAGGTGTTTAATAAACCTACTGGTACATCGTCATTGAATATGCCAAATGTGTCGGAATATTTTACAGAAGAATAAAGGTTATGAGAATTTCAGTTCCCTGTGATTTTATCGATGGGAAATTGACTCGTGCAACATTATTGTATCAAGGCTCGGTGAAGCATAGTTTTATACTTAATGGGAACGCATTAAATATGTGAATGGGTGATTGGCCTTAATGCTAGTACGATGTTGACGGTTCTAGGGGGAGGCTTATGTTCAGGATCTCTCTCTCTCTCTCTCTCTCCATATCGTAGGAGCCTGACACGTGTAACATTACACATAGTGTATACCTTCTTATTCGTAACTTAATACTATGTGACATTCACCTGTAATCTGGGAACACTAAGAATAAAACATTATAATCGAAGCAATTACATATTACATATTCGAAACTTTGTTTCCTTTGATTTGGTTCTAACAAAGAGGGGGTCTTTGTTTAAATTTAGTTTTGATTGAAATTTGCGATCTAATCTACCCAAAGATCTTCGTTTATCTGTAGAGATCTAAACCAAATTCAATTTTGTCGAAATTGAAAGTTTTAAATTAAATAAGATTTCGCCATTTAATCCTTTGTTCAGCTCAAATTGAAAAATTCCGTGCATGATCAGCGAGAGAATTTCCTAGTTGATTTATATATGAAATGTATATATGTAATTTAAAATAATGGCAAATTTGACGGCATTGTCGTCCGCTCGATACCGTGTATAAGAATTAGACATAAACCTTTAATTTCTCGGCTTAATGGTCACAGCAAAGACTTTATTTTCCAATTTGCTTGTAGCCTATTCGTATTAATTATAATGGTAAAGGCTTGGTGCATTCTGTAGATGTGATAATCTGTGTAACGAACCCACAAAGTGCAGAGAGGTTAATATACGTGCTAACAACAACCGAGGCATTTCTTTAAACTGTTATATTCGGCATATTGTTTAATACAATCCACAGTGGCATTTGTACCATGGACCTTAAGGTGACGACTTATTCTGACAAATCATTTCTACCAGGGTCCGGCGCCATAAAATGAGAATATACTTAAGTCAAATATTTCATTTTAATTTACTCCATTATAAAACATTCAAATAAATTCTCGTGTAGAATGGTTTTATTCTATTTATCAATAGAATAAAACTAAATAAAATCTAAATCCCAGTTATTCATTCATTGATGAACAGAAGAATAAGAAATTATGACTTAAGTATATTCTCAGTTTATGGCGCCGGACCCCGATGACATCTACAAAGTCTCAAGGAAAAACATCATTGATATTTACTAATGTTATTACAAGTTTCAATGAAACAATTGAGAAGTAAGCGCCTCCTGTTGGCTGATAGCATCCGCCAGATGGAATTTTTGTAGTTAAAATAATAAATGACTTTCAGAAGAAAGTCCATTGATGAAGTTATTTTGTAAAACTTGACTATTTACGTATTAAGATGAACATTTGCCTTGAGCACTTTTGAGACAAAATTTAGATTTAATAACATTCTGTTATGTAACTTACGACTTTTATCGGGTCTCAAAAACTCTTTTACTTAATACATGTACATATAAATACCATTTGAAGTATTCTATATTTGCTATGTGAACTATAACTGTCGGAGATATGAATAGCATTTTTTATGAATATCAATAAAACAAAGGCATGCGAATGCAGATATTATGAATGTAATTGCAAAACAAATATATATATAAGATTAAATATAAAGAAGTCCATGAAAGAACCGAATCAGTTGGTCTTTTTCTTGGTTTACCAGTGGGTAAATGAATTAAGTCCGTCATAGATTCTGAGTTAACTTTTTGTAATATAGGTATATGTATGGCATGCAAAATGTAAATATAGGTATATGTATGGCATGCAAAATGTAAATATAGGTATATGTATGGCAAAATGTAAATAATTCGTATATGGCTACAACATTTACACGAAGTATTTAAATTATAAATTACAAACTCGGTGACTAGGCAGTTACGATTGATTTGAACTTAATTCGCTGGCAATTCAACACAATAAAAACTATCGCAATTTGAGATCAATAACTTTTGAAAGTTGTTTTCAGTTGACCTTTATAACGCCCATAAGGTCACCGAATGAAATATCAAATACGAAAGACACCTTTGCTTTGGAAACAGTCTTCGGTTTTTAGCGATGTGGGATTTATTTCGGTCTTTTGATTTACGAAAATGAGTGAATCGCAGAGGATTTGCACAGAGATAAATATCGAATCTGTTTTCAATTAACTTTTGTGTGGATGTCATTTCTTTACCTGCTGTTTCCGAATTTAGATTAAATCTGCTTTATATTGAATAAAAATTCCTATTGCATCTTTCAAGAAATACAAACATGTAGGTAACACGGAATTTTGTACAAAGAAAATAGTATTTGAAATACTAAATGCTTTCGCACTTGCGAGAGAGAGAGAGAAGAGAGAGAGAGAGAGAGAGAACATTTCATTTATTCACACAGATTAACAGATAATTTTTGTTGAAGGAATAGATTTTGTGTAGTCTCATTGAAAGGCAGTTTTATTTATGATATATTTACTTTTATCGTGTGATCAGTAACTTAATGGTCTGTCCATGACATAACGTTAGAAATAATCACCCCTTCTCGTCAATACTGTCGGAGTTTTACAGGTGTAGTGGACCATTATGTTACTTTTGTGACTATGTTTTGATTCTAAATAATCTGTTGGCACTTTTCACCATTTATCCTTGGAATATTGTAGATTCTAAATAATCTGTTGGCACTTTTCACCATTTATCCTTGGAATATTGTAGATTAGATTGGAATTTAATAGATTTAATGATCAATCAACGTCATGAGACCACATATCACTTTTGACTTGATATTGTATTGATAGCTTGCTGCCATCAAGTAAATCGGAAAGTTACTAGTGGATTTTAGACTAGACGTACTCCTGTTTGTGCTCTAGTTCATAACTAATGATTCGTCAGAAAAAAATCATTCACAGAAACAACGTTCTGTATCTTGATTAAGCCCGTATATAGTCAGAAGTAACGATTCGTCCAAAGAAAAAAAATCATTCAGAGAAACAACGTTCTGTATCAGAGGAACAAAGTTTGTGTTTCTTTGATATGTTTAGCAGAAAAAGGATTTTTGCACGTATAGGAGATAAGAGAAACAACGAAGGATTTGAGGAAGCTACATCTACTAATATTGGAAATTGAATTCACATTTGCGGTATTATGTTCATGATTTTGGATTAGTATCCAATATTTTAACATTTGGTTATGTAAATATGTAAAGGACAGTATTGATTATATTGAAATAAATTTTAGAAGCAGTTAACGAAGTATCTCCCCCCCCCCCAAAAAAAACCCCCCGTTTATATCTTTCGCAAAATTGTTCTCTTTAAGGGTTAGGCTGTCAATTTGAATATCTCAGATTTTGTTAGTATTTTTTTAAAGTGCAGGTTTAAAATTTATAATCTGAAAATACTTGTTTTTACTGAAATTACTTTTTTAAAATTTTGCAAATTGAATACCATATCTGATACTCTCCCTGTGTGTAATATGTTTTCACAACCTTTATTATGAGGTCTAATGTATACAAAAGTTATTATTTTAATTTCATAAAAACAAGGTCGTTTTAATTTCGTATATACAAAAGGTGATTTTAAAATTATTTTGACACAACACGCATTTTGAGCAAAGAAGAATGGACTTATTATGATAAAATTTCTCTCTTCGCTGCACACGAATCGAGAAAGAATTCTTATATTATTTACCAGTTCTCATAAATGTAATATAGGAATTGGGTCTACACATTATTCATGGTAAGGAAAGGGATGTGATAGAGATTGAATTCGTGATTCTGTCTGACTTTCGGAAGTTTCATTAATCCAAAGAAAAATATATATGTAACCGAATTTTAAAATTCACTGAAAACACGGATGTCTTTCTTAATACTTTAAATGAACATTGGAAAATGTGATTATGAACGATTTGGCGATGTACTTTTAAAGATATTCCGATAGACTGAATTCGTGCATGGTTAGTTCATACTGTAAACATTTCGTTGTCGAGTCCATAGCAATCCCTCTGTTTTTCTCTACCATAATCGGAGTATTATAATACAAAGACCTCGTTTGTAAAACAGAGTAAATATTTGAAGTGGTAATGATCCGGTCTCAATATTGAATATTTAATGGAAAAAGTCTTAATTTCTAAGTACATTCAAGTACACAGTGTAGACGAAAGTAAATGGAGAAGTTTACCTGTTATGATGCGTTATACATATGTACATATATACTGAATATAGTCAAGAAGAATTTATGGTGAAAACTGCATAGTTATTTAAACAGAGTACTTTTAAGGGAGGAATGTTGACAGCTTTGGCAGATCTGAAATTGTGGACAGGTAGGATGCACAGTAGTATTGTCAACCGCTGATCTAGTCATACCATCTGGACTTTACATTCTGTGTTAGCCTCTCGAGATGAGGAGATGACGGTGAAGTTTAATATCATCGACTTATTCCCCTGAAGTTGTGATAGGAAATAACAAGATTTAGTACATATAAGATAAGATGTCAGAACAAGACCTAGTCAAGAGCTACGATAAGTGTGTAAGTGCAAATCCCCGGATGTTTTGTCTATACAAATTTCGATTGTTAGAACGTGGTATTTTCGATTTTTGTGCACGGCTTGACGATATAAATGGGCTTTGGATTTGCTACAAGTCCTGATCAATTTGGCGGTTGTTTAGTGAGAGTTAAGTGTTGTTTTAGGGAGTGATTGAATACTGACGTTTCGTTTAGTTAAATGGGGTTGAAGCATTTATTCGTATCTTGGACGACAAAATGATTATAGTAGATATACGTGATTACACGTCGGTTGAATTTCTTGCCATGGATCCGAATAAAAACCAACATCAGAGACCTATGTCTGCTCAGAGAACGAAACAGTACATTAAAGTGCATAATTTGGATCATAAAAATGTTTCAAGACGAAAACCTTTAACAATTGCTCATCTGTATCTTTCTTCAGCTTCGTTGTCACGGCAACCGTTATCGTCTAATGAAAAAGTTGCTAACGAAGACGATGAGAAAATCTCAAAGACAGACGATACAGTATGTAAAGCGGGCGATAAAATGGATAAATCTACAAGATGACAGAGAAGTTTACTTTGTATGGAAAAACCGAAGACATAATTAGTGCTATATATCCATCGGTAGACATATATCACTGACATTTGAACAATACCATCTCACTTTCATTTATGCTGGCTTTTCATTACACATTTGGTGTACCAAATAACTAGATTTAAATTCCGACGATAACATCCTAATATATTTTAAATGTGTTCTATTCCGAGAGAGGTAATGACAAAATCTCTTCAGTTTGACAGCAGCGGCTTTATGCTTATAAAGGGAATTATGTAACTTAAAATAAAAGAAAGCAATAAAGAAATGGTGATAATGGCGACAGTTGCTTCCGAGACTTTACAAACTTCGCCAAATAGCCTGCTCAAAACTAGCTTCTGGAATTATTCGGAGCAACTTGAAGAATTTATTTCGAGATATAAGACAAGGCCACCGGATATAAAATTTTGGCCTTATGGACCTTATTGGCCGAGATATTTTGACTCGGATATCCACGAGACTCCTAGACATAACAGGGTGTCCCCGCCGTATGTGGAGCCCCTCCTAAGAGGGGATATAGGTAAGTTTTTATTCTATTTTGTGGCGGAGTGATACGAATGTTTGCTGGCATAATTTAAACATTTAGCTGTGTTTTATGTATTTGATCCCAAATGACTGAATCTTTGCATTTACATGTATATAAATCAAGTGCTGCATCAATTTAATATACTGAATTTGCTTTAACACAAAATTCTAATAGAAATTCTCCATGAGCATTGCTTATTTATTTAGAGGTTGGGGGCTTTCACAATAAAATTATCTCTGAAGCATTTATACTAAATTGGCAAAAATACATCTAAATGTTTAAAATTGCTTAGCAGACTACCTTCAGTATATTGTATACGGTAAGTACATAGCTTATCCATGTGAATTTGTAGTTAAAGATGTATTTAATATAAAACGTTTGCGAAAAACTCAATTGTACATGAAACAGTGTATGATTTTAAATCACTTATATAATTTTAGCTGCACTGGGCAGACGGTTAAAGCAAGGTAAAATCACTCTCGGTTTCCTTCTGAGTGTATTTCTCATATTCCCAGTACTGTCCTCTACTTACTTACTAATAATATGTACCCGAAACACACATATATAGACCTTCCCTTTTCATTCATTTATTCCGAGTCTCAAGTCCCAATAAACAAACTGCAACATTAACCACACAACTAATTCAGTTATACAGCTCATGTAGTCAGGTTGATAGAAAATTTGTCGCTCATTGTGATTGTCATTCCCTTATGATTAAAAGTGAGCACTTGACTTATTTAAATAGTTTGGAAATGGCAATACTAGAAAATGTTCATGAAAACAAGACTCCCATTATTACCCTAAAATTAAGGGCATTATCATTTACATATTTACCCAGGCAAAATGCTGTTTTCATAGCTGTAGTCAGTTACAGTCTGACACTTAATGCTTTACAGGTATACTCAGTTTTATTTTGTTTTTTGTTTTTATCTTCTATATTATACCCATGATTATCACCTAATGACTTAGTATTATATGTAGGTGATAGTCATCATTTCGTCGTTTTGGCCTGTTTCAATGTTAATTAAACCATTATGACGGGTACGTTTGATTTTTTTACATTCGATTTAGTACATGCATGGCAACTAAGAATGCAAATAATTTTTGTATATTGAAGAATGTCCAATTTCGTTTATTTCCTCAAGGTAGTTTTCTTTGTTCTCCATACATACATATTTTACGTGCTGAGTTGGTGTTTCCAATACTAAATAAATTCTCGATCAATCAGTAACCAGTGGTAACTATTGGTATAAGTGATTTATCCTAACGCACAACTTAGGTATGAGTGTAAACAGAAACTTTAATGAACTAGTATCTTAAGCAAAATGCATTATACTTAATAAAATTCAATGAATTTTTTTACACTTACATTTACAAACGCACATAAAATATGAAACTATAAAATCTAAGAAGGGATAGCATAAAAAAAAAAGGGGGGGGGGGAGAGGGGTGTCTTACCGAATAATCCATCATCTCTTTTCTGTAGAGAACTTTGATGCTACATAATGTTAAAGGAAAGCTAATATTTTAAATTTTTCTGTAAAGTTCCTATTTGTATGAATATAAGTTTATGGTGACTGCTTCTGTTAATTTTAACACCTTCGTTTTACGTTTGAAACACCGTCCTACCCGTACAAATTAAGTTTTCTTTTAACACACATTCATATATCTCAGTTTTAATCTTTTAAGACTTTCTCTTCTGAATAACATACCCAATTTATAACTATGTTTTATATTTCTTTTGAAATTCAATGCCTCTCGTATTTCATTAAAATTTCATATTATATTTTTTAAAAAGATAAGTGATTTCGAACTCAATCGCAATCTAATTTCATAAATCCCATTAAATCTTCCCACTGTCTTCGCCTTCAAATAATTATTAAATGTCAGAATTGAAATAGTATTGCACCTAACACAAAACTCGATACCTCGATGGTTCCAATGTGTACCTTCCACAAATTTAACTATCAAAATGAAAAATGGCATACCTGTTAAAAAACTGAATACACAAATTAGTTTGTGTCACTTTGTTTTGTTGAACTTGTTTCAATACATCTAATCTCTAGGAGGAAATTATACATTGAATTATTGGTATTTCTTTCTTCCATGAATAACAGGACATTTGATAAAGCCATTTTATCGATGTTTTACTATTGCATATGGTATGTGCTTCAGAAATTGAGTAAACGATAATGTACTTAGACATATGAGATAAGAAAAGCAATTAAAATCTCGGTAATTAATCTCTCCTTATCTCTAGAATAAGAACACACTCGGAACACTTTCTGTGATGCCTGGACAGTTTACAGTATCTATTTTCTCCTGACCGTGACTATGCATTTTAAACACGATTGCATGAATAGGATAGATACAGATGGTGTTGACCCGCTCGGAACTTCTCGAATATCATTTTAACTTTCAAAGAACGTTTGATCGGAGAATCACCTTAGGCGTATTGATCGATTTAACTTGACCATATTCTTTTCTCCTGTTGTGCTGCGGTTTATAAGTCTGTTCAAAACTAATTGTCAAAGTACACCTTTCAGTTCTACACAATTATTACATACACAAAATCAGTGACCTTAACCTTCCACTTCTTATCTCTATACTGATTGGCTGATTATTGTTTTACGTCACAACACGATTATTTAACGTATAAGGAGACGGCATCTGTCTGGTGCATCGCATAGAAATTTATACCTTTTCAATTGACCCACCCGAAGAATTGAGGGATCTTTTACCGTGACACGGTGCCTCGGTTTTTACTGTCTCGTTCGAAATCAGAACACCGGTATACCGACGGCGGGAGTCGAATCCGTGACCTTTCAGTCAGAAGTCGAATACTATCCACTTAGCTATCTCAAGATCTTGAGTGATCATTTCCGAAGAGACCAATTGAATACATAGATAAATTTCATACACAGAAAACATTTTGTTTAAAAATGTATAAGTGTAGCAAAAATTTGTTGACATTGACATCTTTTTTTTTATTTGCTTTTATTTGCAATCATTAATGTTTTGGTCATATGTATGTATACTGCATCTGAGAATTAGAAAAAGTAATGAAATTTCTTCTGCGTTTTAGCTTAGGTTGCAACTTCATAAACTAAATCATTTGGCGGCTTTCAGTTGTATTAACCCCCTCCCTCGTCTTAGTAAAGATAAATAAATGATACATTTGTATTGTAGTATTCTGATTTCAAATCTAAAGAAAATACATGGCTTAACATCACTAGATCGCCCATGTTTGTTAGTTGGTTGGTTGGTTTGCTTGTTTTGGGGTCTTTTTATTGAAAAAATAGATAAAAATCTTTTTGGTTTATTGATTTCTGAAACCCCTTACCAAGTAAATCATAATACATGGTATGTACATATCCTTAAAAGCAAACATGAAATTTCACGCACTATTTATCAATATCACAGGAAAGTGCGCGTTTCGTAAGAACATTTCAAATACAAATACTGTACTACAAGTTCTTTGATTTCTTCAGATACACAGTTTCCAAAGACCTTTGACAACCAAGTGACGACATACACCCAGAAATGGCGCGGTGTGTTGATCGTATACGACTCGGAGAGGAGCAGTCGAGACCGTACCCCACAGCCCGTACCCGAGGGTTGCTGTCCTAATCTAGTCTTCGAGTCCCGCTTTGAAAGTGGGAATCTACGACAGGCCAGAAGAGTGTAAGATTCTTTCGTTCTCCTCTTGCTTTTTGCTTTGTGTGATATATTGCACCTTTAGAGAGGTAATTTTCGGAAGCTTGTGTAGATTTCCTGGCGATCTTTAATGGACAGGCCCGAAGGAAACAATTGTAATTTGAGTGGTATGAATACTTGAGAGGAGTAAAAAAAATTAGAGGAACCCCAATCAGGAAAAATCCATCTGAACTTAATGTGCCTATTGGTAAATGAAAAAATCTTAATGAAATCCATCTGAACTTAATGTACCTATTGGTAAATGAAAAAATCTTAATGAAACATGAAATGGCGGTTTTATTGACCTGCATTCGGTACAGTGTTAATTACCGACAGTCTTCGTTATTCCTGAAGGCAATGCAATATAAAGATTTAATGTGGCTTTCAAATATTCAGGCATAACACAGAATTGCTATGGATATTCACAACCTCTCTAATGTAAAATTATCCAAACTTAATAAAGTAAATAAAACCATTGCAGAACGTGTCCAGGGTGTTCATTGAGTTTGCTAGCACATTTTAAAGCTATTCTAAATCATTTCTTGATAATATAGGTCTGTATTTTTGGTAGAGAGACCATCCCATGTCAAACAAATTCTGCAATCTTTAATTTGATAAAGATTGCAAAAAGATTCACAAATAGGAAAAATTAGTTTTGACTGGCGAATATGTACAATATAAGGTTCATAAAGAACATCTCGTGTGCGGCATACATTTCAAATAGCAGTTCATAAATTCATTTCAAGATTTTAAAAGCACTATTCATCATGAAGTCGATGTCGTTCTTAAGGACATGAAAGAAATGCGAAATATTGCTGATATTGCTGACGTTTTTCACTCCCCCCACCTCCCCTGAAGTGCAAGTTCAATGGACTAGGATAAATGATATTCTTTGTGCAATTTATAAACTCTCAATATGTTACACCTAGATCTTTGACTTCTTGCCAGGTTATTGATATTGGATTTAGTGAGGTTCTTTTGACATATTTTTGACATAATTTTTAAAGAACCGATTCCCTGTCTTAATTTCAGTCAGTGTAATACATACCATATTAAAAGAAGTCTTGAGACCTTTTTTGTATAGATACAATGTGTAGATGCATTGCGCTGCACTTCAAGTTTGAGTAAAGAATTCTAGCTAATAATGATAAAAATACACGTGCATGTAGAGTCACGAAATTCATGCCTTATGTTTGTAACAAATGTATTAAGTGCTATATCTATGTATGGAACATGTTTAGAATTCTGTTTTATATTTTAAAAGCATTTCATTGTGAGAGTTTAAAAGGTTTCTTAACTCTCAATCTAAATATACCTGTATGGAGTATTGTAACCAACACAAACAAACGCAGTCATTTATTTTATAGCCTTTTATTGCATATTTTGATATCGATAATTCGGGAGCATGTAATTTTTGGATTGTTTGTTTGTGGCAAAAACAAAACACAGCAAATGAATAAATAAAGATAAAATAAAATAAGCATTTGTCATAACTTGTGAACATTGCATAGGGTCACTTACGGATCTGTCCGTCTGTCACATCTTTATTTTACCTTTCTTCCCAGGTGACATAGTTTAGTAATTCGGATCTTTAGACTCGTGGTGGATTTGGATGTCGGCTCAGACACCACAGTTGTAAAGTTATCCATCCGGTAGGTAGAGGGTTCTGGGTCTGAATCCATTCTACCCATCAAGTAATCACCTTGTTACTGAATAAACGTCCAACAAAATAGTCTACTAAGGTGTCTGATTTATTTTGTGAGATTTCAGGGAAACTTAAAATTTGCGAGGGGAAAAGTGACAAACTAGGACATGGATTCATAAACCTCAGTTGGTATAGCATCTGCACTTATAGAAGAAGGTGTAGGTCTGAAGCTGAAATTCCAGTCTGGCTGTCAAATTTTCCCCAAGAGTGCACTAGAGATGACTATATTTGTACATACTTGCTAACTGAAGTTTTTGTGCATTTTACATGTTTTATTTTTATGTTTATTTTGCAGTGGTCAGTTTGAATATGAATTGGTGCTAAAAACAGATTTGTACACAAACCGGCATACGCAGTGGTACTATTTCAGAGTGAGCAATGCTGTGCCCGGTGTTACATACAAACTTAGGATTGTCAACTTACTCAAAAGAGATAGCTTATATAATTATGGTAAGTTTTACAAGTTGATTGACATTTTTATACCCCCGGATTGATAGATTGGGGGCATATTGTTTTTGTTCCGTTTGTCTGTTTGTCTATCTGTTTGTTTGTCTGCTGTCAGTATTAACCTTGGCCATAACTTTTGAACCGTGAGGGATAGAGACTTCATAATTGACATACATACTCAACTAATGAAGCCCTTTCAAATGACACCAAGGTCGATGACCTTTTGACCTTGACAATGACCTTCATGCTAAAAATAACTTTTTGTACTTTGTTGCCGCTGGGGGCATTAATGTTTCACGAACACAGCTTGTTTTCAGGGAGTTTGTATTACTAGAGTTGTGTCAGTTTCGAAATAATAATTAAAAAGATAATGGTAATTTTATCTGGAAATTTGAGAATAATGAATGATATAAAATCTAAGCAATGTATTGTAGCTTCTAAATTATAAGGAAGTACAATTTTTATTTGATATTATATAATACAGTATTAAATTTTTTAGTCACCAGTATGTATCATATAATACAGTATTAGATCATTGTTTGTTACTAGTATTTAGCATTTCTGACTAGTATTTAGCATTCCTGACTAGTATGTGGCATTCCTAGCTAGTATGTAGCATTTATATATAGTACTTGGTGCTCCTGGTTAGTATTTGGCATTCCTAGCATGGCTTGCCATACAGGAGATGCTAATTTTAACTTGGCACTTTGTCTTCGATTTTCAGGGGTCCATGAATGTCCACTATAATACATTGTTGTGAGTGCTGCAGAAACATGGTATCAGCATAATTTACTTTCATATTTACTGTATATCTAAAATGCCAAAGCTTGTTTTTAGGCTTTGACGTTTTGAAATCCTTCTCTTGTAAGCCTTGTGGCCTTGCTTCTTTACTTTAGGAATGCGTCCTCTGTTATACTCTGAGAAGGAAGCGAAAGAGAATTCTGTTGGCTGGATCAGAGCAGGTCATCATATCAGGTAGACATTGCAAAATATGTTTTATACATTATGATATTTGTAACTATATATATAGTAAATATTTCAATAGGATCATAATGTAACTACCATGCTGTAATCAGCCTTACCTGATATGTAATGTAACTACCATGCTGTAGTCATCCTTACCTGATATGTAATGTAACTACCATGCTGTAATCATCCTTACCTGATATGTAATGTAACTACCATGCTGTAGTCATCCTTACTTGATATGTAATGTAACTACCATATGTAATCATCCTTACCTGATATGTAATGTAACTACCATGCTGTAGTCATCCTTACCTGATATGTAATGTAACTACCATATGTAATCATCCTTACCTGATATGTAATGTAACTACCATGCTGTAGTCATCCTTACCTGATATGTAATGTAACTACCATATGTAATCATCCTTACCTGATATGTAATGTAACTACCACGCTGTATCTTGTCATTTTAATTGTACTTGTATTTGCACCTTCTTTGTTCATTATGATTACATTTTTGGAACATTTAACATGTGAATCAGTGTCTGGAACACTAACACCTTTAAAATGAGATTTGTTTTTAGTATTGGGTGTTTCATACAAATCAGTGAGTCACTAAATTGAAAATGAGTTTTTGTTTAAAATGTTATATTAGTTATTTTGAATTCTGTCTGGTAATAAGAACTGTTGTTTCTTGTTTACTTCAGCTATTCTAGAAATGTCATGCATTTACACTGCCCATTGTTGATGCGAGGAATAGCTTATTATGAACTTGAATGGCAGATGGTAAGAAGTCTTGAGATGATTCTGAAGTATTACATGTATTATGACACTTATTCTATAAATATAAAATATTAGATATAATTAACATGGTAAAAAGTTATATTGATAAATGGTTTAGTTCATGGATAATCTTGCTCACTGTTACTCTTATACTTTTTATAACTTCAGGAATTCCCCAGTGAAGAGGATACATACTATCTTGCCCACTGTTACCCTTATACTTTTTATAACTTCAGGAATTCCCCAATGAAGAGGATACATACTATCTTGCCCACTGTTACCCTTATACTTTTAATAACTTCAGGAATTCCCCAGTGAAGAGGATACATACTATCTTGCCCACTGTTACCCTTATACTTTTTATAACTTCAGGAATTCCCCAATGAAGAAGATACATACTATCTTGCCCACTGTTACCCTTATACTTTTTATAACTTCAGGAATTCCCCAGTGAAGAGGATACATACTATCTTGCCCACTGTTACCCTTATACTTTTTATAACTTCAGGAATTCCCCAATGAAGAAGATACATACTATCTTGCCCACTGTTACCCTTATACTTTTTATGACTTCAGGAATTCCCCAGTGAAGAGATACATACTATCTTGCCCACTGTTACCTTATACTTATTATAACAACAGGAATTCCCCAATGAAGAAGATACATACTATCTTTCCTCATGTTACCCTTATACTTTTTATAACTTCAGGAATTCCCCAATGAAGAAGATACATACTATCTTGCCCACTGTTACCCTTATACTTTTTATAACTTCAGGAATTCCCCAATGAAGATGATACATACTATCTTGCCCACTGTTACCCTTATACTTATTATAACTTCAGGAATTCCCCAATGAAGAAGATACATACTATCTTGCCTCCTGTTACTCTTATACTTTTTATGACTTCAGGAATTCCCCAGTGAAGAGGATACCTACTATCTTGCCCACTGTTACCCTTATACTTTTTATAACTTCAGGTATTCCCCAATGAAGAGGATACATACTATCTTGCCCAATGTTACCCTTATACTTTTTATTACTTCAGGAATTCCCCAATGAAGAGGATACATACTATCTTGCCCACTGTTACCCTTATACTTTTTATAACTTCAGGAATTCCCCAATGAAGAGGATACATACTATCTTGCCCACTGTTACCCTTATACCTTTTATAACTTAAGGAATTTCCCAATGAAGAAGATACATACTATCTTGCCCATTGTTACCCTTATACTTTTTATAACTTCAGGAATTCCCCAATGAAGAGGATACATACTATCTTGCCCACTGTTACCCTTATACCTTTTATAACTTAAGGAATTTCCCAATGAAGAGGATACATACTATCTTGCCCACTGTTACCCTTATACTTTTTATAACTTCAGGAATTCCCGAGTGAAGAAGATACATACTATCTTGCCCACTGTTACCCTTATACTTTTTATAACTTCGGGAATTCCCAAATGAAGAAGATACATACTATCTTGCCCACTGTTACCCTTATACCTTTTATAACTTCAGGAATTCCCCGATGAAGAGGATACATACTATCTTGCCCACTGTTACCCTTATACTTTTTATAACTTCAGGAATTCCCCAATGAAGAGGATACATACTATCTTGCCCACTGTTACCCTTATACTTTTTATAACTTCAGGAATTCCCCAATGAAGAGGATACATACTATCTTGCCCACTGTTACCCTTATACTTTCACAGACCTCAAAGAGGATCTGGATTCAATGCTCAATCATCCGGAAAAGCGGCAATGCATCAAACGTGAAGTCCTTTGTGAAACAAGGGCAGGCAATAGCTGTTTTTTAGTCACTGTTTCAAACTTTGGTGAGTTTACATCAGATTGATATGATCTGAAGTGTTAGGAAATTATCTATTATCATGGTGTCTGATAGTTAGGAAGTAAAGTCTGAGTTTATGCCATGTCTGTCTCATTGTGTCTAATAGTGAGGACATGGAGTCTGAGCTTATGTTATGCCAGCCTCATTATGTCTGATAGTAAGGACATGAGGTCTGAGCTCATGCCATGCCTGTCTCATTGTGTCTCATAGTAAGGACATAGAGTCTGAGCTCATGTCATGCCTGTCTCATTGTGTCTGATAGTAAGGACATAAAGTCTGAGCTCATGTCATTCTTGTCTCATTGTGTCTGATAGTAAGGACATAAAGTCTGAGCTCATGTCATGCCTGTCTCATTGTGTCTCATAGTAAGGACATAGAGTCTGAGTTCATGTCATGCCTGTCTCATTGTGTCTGATAGTAAGGACATAAAGTCTGAGCTCATTTCATTCTTGTCTCATTGTGTCTCATAGTAAGGACATAGAGTCTGAGCTCATGCCATGCCTGTCTCATTGTGTCTTATACTAAGGACATAGAGTCTGAGCTCATGTCATGCCTGTCTCATTGTGTCTGATAGTAAGGACATAAAGTCTGAGCTCATGTCATTCTTGTCTCATTGTGTCTGATAGTAAGGACATAAAGTCTGAGCTCATGTCATTCTTGTGTTATTGTGTCTGATAGTAAGGACATAAAGTCTGAGCTCATGTCATGGATGTCTCATTGTGTCTGATAGTTAGGACATAAAGTCTGAGCTCATGTCATTCTTGTCTCATTGTGTCTGATAATAAGGACATAAAGTTTGAGCTCATGTCATTCTTGTCTCATTGTGTCTGATAATTAGGACATAAAGTCTGAGCTCATGTCATGCCTGTCTCATTGTGTCTCATAGTAAGGACATAGAGTCTGAGCTCATGCCATGCCTGTCTCATTGTGTCTGATAGTTAGGACATAGAGTCTGAGCTCATGTCATGCCTGTCTCATTGTGTCTGATAGTAAGGACATAAAGTCTGAGCTCATGTCATTCTTGTCTTATTGTGTCTGATAGTAAGGACATAAAATCTGAGCTCATGTCATGCTTGTCTTATTGTGTCTGATAGTAAGGACATAAAGTCTGAGCTCATGTCATGCCTGTCTCATTGTGTCTGATAGTTAGGACATAAAGTCTGAGCTAATGTCATGCCTGTCTCATTGTGTCTGATAGTTAGGACATAAAGTCTGAGCATATGTCATGCCTGTTTCATTGTGCCTGATACTTAGGAAATAAAGTCTGAACTCATGCCATGTCTTTCTCATTGTGTCTTATCTTTAGGACATGAGATCTGAGCTTATGCCATGCCTGTCTCATTGTGTCTGATGGTCAGGACATAAGGTCTGAGCTCATGCCATGCCTGTCTCATTGTGTGTGATAGTTAGGACATAAAGTCTGGGCTCATGCCATGTCTGTCTCATTGTGTCTGATAGTAAGGACATAAAGTCTGAGCTCATGTCATGCCTGTCTCATTGTGTCTGATAGTAAGGACATAACGTCTGAGCTCATGTCATGCCTGTCTCATTGTGTCTGATAGTAAGGGCATAAAGTCTGACCTCATGTCATGTATGTCTCATTGAGCCTGATAGTAAGGGCATAAAGTCTGACCTCATGTCATGCTTGTTTCATTGTGTCTGATAGTAAGGGCATAAAGTCTGGGCTTATGTCATGTCTGTCTCATTGTGTCTGATAGTTAGGACATAAAGTCTGAGCTCATGTCATGCCTGTTTCATTGTGCCTGATACTTAAGACATAAAGTCTGAACTCATGCCATGTTTTTCTCATTGTGTCTTATCTTTAGGACATGAGATCTGAGCTCATGCCATGCCAGTGTCATTGTGTCTGATGGTAAGGACATAAAGTCTGAGCTCATGTCATGTCTGTCTCATTGTGTCTGATAGTAAGGACATAAAGTTTGAGCTCATGTCATTCTTGTCTCATTGTGTCTGATAGTTAGGACATAAAGTCTGAGCTCATGTCATGCCTGTTTCATTGTGTCTCATAGTAAGGACATAGAGTCTGAGCTCATGCCATGCCTGTCTCATTGTGTCTCATACTAAGGACATAGAGTCTGAGCTCATGTCATGCCTGTCTCATTGTGTCTGATAGTAAGGACATAGAGTCTGAGCTCATGCCATGCCTGTCTCATTGTGTCTCATACTAAGGACATAGAGTCTGAGCTCATGTCATGCCTGTCTTATTGTGTCTGATAGTAAGGACACAAAGTCTGAGCTCATGTCATTCTTGTCTCATTGTGTCTGATAGTTAGGACATAAAGTCTGAGCTCATGTCATGCCTGTCTCATTGTGTCTGATAGTTAGGACATAAAGTATAAGCACATGTCATGCCTGTTTCATTGTGCCTGATACTTAGGAAATAAAGTCTGAACTCATGCCATGTCTTTCTTATTGTGTCTTATCTTTAGGACATGAGATCTGAGCTCATGCCATGCCAGTGTCATTGTGTCTGATGGTCAGGACATAAGGTCTGAGCTCATGCCATGCCTGTCTCATTGTGTGTGATAGTTAGGACATAAAGTCTGAGCTCATGCCATGTCTGTCTCATTGTGTCTGATAGTAAGGACATAAAGTCTGAGCTCATGTCATGCCTGTCTCATTGTGTCTCATAGTAAGGACATAGAGTCTGAGCTCATGTCATGCCTGTCTCATTGTGTCTGATAGTAAGGACATAAAGTCTGAGCTCATGTCATGCCTGTCTCATTGTGTCTGATAGTAAGGACATAAAGTCTGACCTCATCTCATGTTTGTCTCATTGAGCCTGATAGTAAGGGCATAAAGTCTGAGCTCATGTCATGCTTGTCTCATTGTGTCTGATGGTTAGGACATAAAGTCTGAGCTCATGTCATGTCTGTCTCATTGTGTCTGATAGTTAGGACATAAAGTCTGAGCTCATGTCATGCCTGTCTCTTTGTGTCTGATAGTTAGGACATAAAGTCTGAGCTCATGTCATGCCTGTCTTATTGGATCTGATAGTAAGGACATAAAGTCTGACCTCATGTCATGCTTGTCTCATTGTGTCTGATAGTTAGGACATAAAGTCTGAGCTCATGTCATGCCTGTCTTATTGTGTCTGATAGTAAGGACATAAAGTCTGAGCTCATGTCATTCTTGTCTCATTGTGTCTGATAGTTAGGACATAAAGTCTGAGCTCATGTCATGCCTGTCTTATTGTGTCTGATAGTAAGGACACAAAGTCTGAGCTCATGTGATGCCTGTCTTATTGTGTCTGATAGTAAGGACAGTAAGTCTGAGCTCATGTCATGCTTGTGTCATTGTGTCTGATAGTAAGGGCATAAAGTCTGGGCTCATGTCATGTCTGTCTTATTGTGTCTGATAGGAAGGGCATAAAATATGAGCTCATGTCATGCCTGTCTCATTTTGCCTGATAGTAAGGGCATAAAGTCTGGGTTCATGTCATGTCTGTCTCATTGTGTCTGATAGTAAGGACATAAAGTCTTAACTCATGTCATGCCTGTCTTATTGTGTCTGATAGTAAGGACATTAAGTCTGAGCTCATGTCATGCTTGTGTCATTGTGTCTGATAGTAAGGGCATAAAGTCTGAGCTCATGTCATGCCTGTCTTATTGTGTCTGATAGTAAGGACATGAAGTCTGAGCTCATGTCATGCTTATCTCATTGTGTCATGCTAGTCCAAAATAACAGATTCAGTTTTGGGTATGATTTCAATCTACTGACCATAGTACATTTCTTTTGGAATGAAATAGAAGCAAACATTAAAAATGGCATGCTATAAACTCTGTTTTGATCTATCATTGCTTATGAATTCTTTAGTGAAAAGTCTTATTTATGAATTTCACTTCATTGATACAGATATTTTAAAATTACATAATTTTGACAGCATATTTTCATAAATTGATACATTTGTAAGAGGTAGTTTTCCATGTTTGTATTCATTTATGACACAAGTTCTTAGAATTTTGTTATATTTCCTGATGATTGAAGCATTTCAATTTGTTTTTATTTTAATATCTGAATGATGTTTCATCTATAATTCAACGCAATAATGAGTTACTCATTTCATAAATGCTGTTATTTAAAGTTTTCTGAAATATTGTAATCTGTATTAGATTTTTAACATGATATGTGACTATGTTGATTTGAATTCTTTTAAGGTTGTTATTAGAATAAATATCTGAATGATATTATAAAAGTATAACTTTAATATCAAGATACCTCAAAAGAAGAACAACACAAGAAGAAGGTTGTGGTTGTTACAGCGCGAGTCCACCCTGGCGAATCTCAGGCGTCCTGGATGATGAAAGGACTTATAGAATTTGTAGCTAGCTCAGATCCTGTAGCAAAAGTAAGTTCCCTTCTCTGTTATATCTAGTTTATGGCAAAACAAAATACTTATCTTCAACAGCTTGGCATTTAAGATTCTCCCTCCACAAGTTGTCTACCTTGTTTAACTATCTAGTAGCAGGATATGGAAAAGATATGGTATAATTGTGTTTTTGTTGTACAATTAACTATGCAGTAATGTTCACACACTAGATCTATGACTTCATTGACATTAGTCTACTGAAAACTGCATAACTAATAGAAGATTATTTATACAAAAACAAAAAAAAGTTAAAAAAATGGTAAAAATGTAAGTTGTTTAGCACACATTTAAATTTTACACATTCAAATTTTCTCTCTGGTTGTTTCCAATCACATGATTGTTATATCCAGCATATCTAGTATTAACAACAAACATTCAAAAAGTGAAAGACCTAGGGTATGTTGCCCAGTTTAATAATCAAATTTTGTTGTGAACATAAATGAAATCCTTTCAAAAATATTTATAGCTGTGTCTAACTTATAACAGGCATAATTGAGTATGAATACTGAGTTGAAGTTGCTGAATGGGGTAATTTTATAACAAATGGTCTTATTAAATTGAAATTCTGTTGATATTGTAATATCGAACAGTTAAGAGAAGCAAGATGCAATTCAGATGGTTGTAGAACAGTCTTTATGTGAAATAACACAACAAATGAAGTTGAGGAAAAGGTTGCACTACAGCATTTTTCTTGGCATCTTGATTTTCGCAATTTAGCCCATTCCATATAAGTGGGCTATAGTGATGTCACAATGACATTTTATAATTACGTATTGCTTTAACACAGCTGTATATCTTTGTAAAAATATGATAAATCAAATAAAAGCAGTCATCACCATTGAAATTCATACAGTGATATAGGAATGTGCTGAAAGTTAGTCATCAGTTCTTCATGTCAATGACCAACAACTCTCCTTCTTGAAACCTCCTTTAGCTGGCTAGATTTATCACTGAATAAGTACCCCTCTCCCAAACTGCTATGTAAATATAAGAATACAAATGTAGTAAAATATTTCTTTCTATTCAGAGTCTAACATTGATTGAATTTCAGGAATTTTATGTTACTTTGCGTTATCGCTTAAAGAATAAGAGTCATCTCACCTTGATAAACATCTTGTTTCTTAGAGTTATCTTTCTTTAGTTATTAAAAATTTCTTCAATATTTTCTCAAATAGTGCATGGAATTTCAATTACTCAGGAAAAATAAAATAAACTTGAGCAAATATATTCAATACTGTAAGAAAATTTATAATTTTTATAGACTGAGATGTAAAGATAATTTACTTCTGTTCCAGGAACTTCGCAATAGATTTATATTTAAAATTGTTCCCATGTTGAATCCTGATGGAGTCATCGTAGGAAATTATAGATGTTCATTAGCTGCTAGAGACTTAAACCGTAACTATCGTCATCCACGAAAGGAAAGTTTTCCCACAGTGTGGTTCACTAAAAATATGATGGAAAAAATTCAGGAGAGACATGAGGTAAATTGGTATTTTTCTGAAATTAATTCTGATTTCAATTTAAATCTATTTTTTTTTTATTCTTTTCTAATTTTATGATAGAAATATTGACATTTTTTTATTGTTTTATTTGATAAAAAGCTGCAGAAGTGTTTATAATGTTTTCCTATAGAAGTATCTTATGTTGTCAGAATTAAAGGCTCCAAATGTTTAGTATGTTTGTCTGCAAAACTTTAAAATTGGCCATAACTTATGAAGAATGAGAGAGAAGGGTTTGATGTTTCATGACTATTTCTTGTGAAAAAAAACTTTTATTGGCAAGACATTATTTTACGTGATCTTTACCTTTTCAAAATAGAATTCTTTATGTTGGTGTGACATTAGGAAGTATTAGCATTTCATAAACACAATTTGATTTAGTATGATAACAGGCAATATTTGTGTTAAAGATGCTGAGTTTAATTAAAACAAAATGGTTTTTTTTTTTCCTACAGATCATACTATACTGTGATTTACACGGTCATAGTAGGAAACATAATGTGTTTATGTATGGAAACAATACGTCAGAGAGTGAGATGGAAGTCAATGGAGTTGGTGCTGCTCAAGCCTTTCTTAATGAAAGGTTGTTCCCATGGCTGATGTCACAAAAGGTATATTTGAAGTAACCATAAATTACTTACTTAATACTTAAGACATAGGTGCTTAGAGATTTGACATATTTCCCTGTAATCTAAGTACTTTAGGATTAAAATAAGTTGTACGTGAAAACAAGGTATCAAAGTGTGAAAATATACCAATGCATAATACTTAAGTTGGTAGAATTGTATAATTGTTTTGTCTGTTTGCTGCAATGAATATGTAAAATATATATAGATATGTTAGTGTACATGTACCTTTATTGGAAATAATCATCAATTGATTTTTGTTTAATCATTGACCATTACTTGTTTAATCATTGACCATTATTTGATTTCTTTGTTCTTGGTTTTACAGTCTCCTGACAAGTTTGCATTTCATTCCTGTAAATTCCAAATCAAAAGGTGCAAAGAGGCCACAGGGCGGGTTGTTATGTGGCGGCAAATGCGGATCCTCAATAGTTTTACTCTGGAGGCCACATTCAGTGGAACCATTATTGATAAGTAAGGAAGTTTCACAAATATCCTTCTCAATATGTTTTTTGTCCCCGCTTTAGCGAAAGTATGGGGACATTAAATCTCATTCGTCCGTCTGTCTGTCCATCTATCCGTCTGCCACAAAAACTTTAACCTTTTAACCTTGGTCATAACATTTTAACCATAAGATATAGGGACTTCATATTTGGCATGTGTGTCCTTATTGCAACACCTTTCCATTGGTACCAAAATGTTTTATCATGTGACCTTGACCATGACCTTTGACCTACATTGATGTAAGTTTTTAAAAGTAAAACGTAGGGCCTTCATATTTGGCATGTGTGTCCCTAATTGCAAAACCTTTCTATTTGTACCACAGTTTTTTTATCATGTGACCTTGATCATGACCTTTGACCTACTTCAGTGTAACTTTTTAACCATAAGACGTAGGGCCTTCATATTTGGCATGTGTGTCTGTAGACATGCACAAACATGATTGTATGTCACAAATCGCTGCACCCGTACTGATAGAACCCCCAAAGCAAGGGACCACAATTCTCTGAGTTTGCTTGTAATGATAAATGTATCCATCAAATTGTTTGATTATATACTCCACAAAACTTTTATTCTTTCACAGTGGTGAAAATTTATTTTCTTGATATTTTAGGAAAGAGTTAAAGCATTTCAATATCAATGATTTTATGGAGATGGGACGTGTGTTGGGAGAAACAGTGCTAGAGTATCAACTTGCACAAGAAAATAAAGCGTGAGTACTTTAAAATCAGTAGAATGTTAGCCGAATATATTGAAATGTATTTCTTTTGAGGAAAAAAACCAAACTGCATTTAAAGTTTCTCTAGGTATAAGAGTGATAAGATGCAACTGTTGTCTGAAAATGACATACAGAATTAATTCTTAAAAGCAGAAGCTTTTTTGTATTAAAAGTACAAACTTCATTTATGCAAATGTGACAGAAAACTACTTAACGTAGCATAATAAAGGTGTTGTAATTTGCACTTTCTTCTGTGAAGATTGTTTAAGCTGCTTTTATATGCATAAGTGTTGATATTTCTGATATATTAATTTCCCAAAATCTTACTTGTGATTATGGCTTATTATTATAAAAGTTTTAAGAACAGACGAGTGCACCAAGTTAATTCACATATATAGGTTATGATATCTAATATTTGAATATCTGATTGGACCTCTTTTGATTATGATGTTGCTGTTTTCAGTCGTCAAACGGAAATAGTGCTAGAATTAACAAGGTACATTGCAAGTCAGGTCCTAGATCAAAGAAAAATGTTGGGCAACAAAATTCCAAATCTCAAATCCCTAACAAAGGGAGAAAAGGAAGGCTCTCAGGAAGAAGGTAAAATCAAATGTTTCCAAACTAGAAAAATTGACTTTAGACATATCTTAAGCTGCTCTTATATTTTAACTTAAATCAGTTTTTTTCAAGTTATTTCTTAATATACAATGAAACATGTCAAACTTGGTGATTGTCTAGTTCTCCCCTTAATGAATGCTTTTTGGTTTTCTCTACCTTATTGGAATTTTAGTGATTGCATAACTTGGATATAAAACTTAGTTGCAAGAAAAGTTGTTAAAACTTGTAGAGAAATGTCACAGTAAAAAATCAAATAAAGTGATTGTCTAAATATATAGAGGTTTTGGTATGTGGTGCTCCTAAATATCATATATAAATACACAATTAATATCATAATGATAATTTTCAGATGTAGATTTTGAAGCTAGTCAAAACACTTCCAAAGCTCTAGACGATGCAACAGCTCAGGGCACTCTGCTGCAATACCTTGACAATGAGAAGTCTGTAGAGGAAACTAGAAAAGAAAAGAAACAGAAGAAAGTGGCTGAAACTAAAGCAAATCTCAGTCGTAAAGAAGTCGACACAATGCTGGATAATGCTTCCTTAAAAACAATGGATAGTTGTCTGAAAATACTCACTCAGTTAAACGTTCGAGAGAATTTGATGGAATCTGAGTGAGTAAAGCACTTTGATTGATGTTTTAAGAGTTATACCAAAAAAATAAGCATAAATTTTATTATTATAAATTATGTATTCATTGGTCTAGTAGTTCACTTGAAGTAATTTGTTCTAAATTAGTTCTTTTGTAAATATGTATGAATAGATCTTGTTAGTGGTCTGTTTGCTAAAATGATTGTGACTTAATACTAACATTCAATCACCTATAGCTCTTAATAAAATTGTTTTTATTGACAATTTAGTATCAAAGATCAAAATTAAATGAGTTATTGTAGTAAAGAGTATCAGGAAATAAATAGTTGGAATTTTGTGATGAATTTTCTTATCTATATATAGTTCAAGTGACAGTGACAGTGAATCAGAACCTGAGATGAAATTAACAGAATCTAAATCAAAGAAGAAGAAGCGAAAATCAAAAAAGCAACGTGACAAAGAACATCAAGACAGGAAAAGTGGTTCTGGAAATATGAAAGATAAAAACGAAGGAGAAAGGGCAAAACCCATGTCGGTATGTACAGAAATTCTGAACAGCTTTAATTAAAAACATACTGTAATGATGTTTTAGATTGGGTAGTAGATGTTGTTGGTGTTCATTGTCATTTAAATGTTGTATTCTCCACAGGACATAAGGGATCTCATTTAGATAATATTATTCATCTTATATCAGGCATGCCAATACTTACCTTACAACTGACAACTGAAATGAAATTTTCAGAAAATATATATTTTGATATATTCTTTAACAAATAAAAATTGTTTATCCATGATATATTTTTTCAATACTCCTGGTAATCACAGGTAACATAATTGTAAAAATCTTTAATAGACATGTTTCCAATGTAATCGAAACCTTCATGGGGTAAGTTTATTAATAGCAAATATATAGACTATATGCTGATAAAAGCTCAGTACTATATATATATATATATATATATATATATATATATATATATATATATATATATATATATATATATATATATATATATCACTTTTTCTCTTTGGGACATCAAATTAGGTTTAGGTATACCTGAACTTTTCTCTTTTGGTATTTTGACTGCACATGTATGTCACATATATATGTTAAATATTTTTCTATCCACACATTTCTTGTATCACTTTGAAAACTCTTTCCACTATAAAATGTTTATAATTTAAATATGCTTGTTCTGCTTGTAGATCTATTATAGTTACATGAAAAAAGTTTATCTGTATTTCTTTAAAATGTGAATCAAAAGATTCCTTCTTACTATATTCATGAATAAGAGATGAGTACAAAAGATTAAGGAGGAGAGTACTTTTTTATCTTCTATTAACTCTAAGGAATATGCTGCCTTGACTAAACTAAATTAATACGAATTATATACAAGGTGTATATTCTGATAATTATGTCATGAATATCTACTGGATCTTAATAATGGTAATCTCCATGTACGTTATTAATTCACCTTAAAAGGCTTCTGTATATACATATACAATATACAACTAATGGAAAAGTGAAATCTGGGTATAACATTTTTAAAGAAAGTTGACTAAAAATACACCAATTAGAAAGGTAACTCTAAAGAATTAGAAATAAATTGAAATGATTGTTGTGAATAATAAAGCATTATTCCAGAAGAGCCCTCATGGTCTTGGGAGAGAAATTGTCCAGTTTTTAAAAATTTACAAAAAAAGACAGCTTTTGTAATGACAAGTGTAATATGTTGTGTTACTTGACAGTACTTCATCATGTTCACAAGTTGTCATTACTTATGACTGTTTGAATATAGTTCTTTTTACATTACATAGACATATAAAGTATAAAAAGTGTTAGAGATAAATGAGTACATGAATTTAGTTAGGACACATGCATATTGGTTTACATTGTATGAATGTATGAAAGTAAAAAAGGTCATATTTCAATCATTTTTAAGATTAATAATGATAACTCTGCATTGAAAATGTTAGGTCTTGACTTTTACATATACCATAATTTCTTTTTGTTTATTTTTTTTATTTCAAAACTTATTTTCCAAAATATTGTGACATATGTTTTAGAATGTTCACAGAGAACGAATGTTGAAAGAAAACCCTGTTATTGTTAACAATGGTTCCCATACCCAGGTAGAGTTGCTGGCCTGCAATCAAGTCACTAAACAGAAAGTCTCTTGCCATATTGCAAAAAAGCAGTGTTTTTATCATTAATTTTTTGTGTTGGAATAAAAATTTGATAAATAAATAGTTATGAAAATTCTTATTAATATTATAATGAAAAATAAATATTCATATTCAGAATTTAAACATAATTGGATGCTTAAGCAGTATCTAAGTATCCGCAGGTGCATCATAAATAATGTTTCACTTTGATAATATGCATTTATATGAACATTTTTCAATTTCTATCATATATATTCTATAAGAATCATTATATCCCATTATCTTTATGTATCTTAGCCTTCATTATTTCAACTTCTTGATTTGGTTATCGTACTAAACTAATTTAAATGGCAATTGACTTCAAAAATTTGCACACAAAAGCTACTGCACAGAGTTGAATAAATGTCACATGTCCACTAAGCTGCTTTCCTTCCCATACCTCCCATTTCTGAAGCAATAAACACAGAGCAATGTCATTTTCATTTATATCATATTAAAAAACCCCAAAACTCCACTTAGAACTAGAACAAAGTATATCATGGCTTTGTGTGGCCGTTACGTATTGTATCTGTGTCTCCTGATTCCATTCGTGTGGAACTTTTACATCTACATTTTGACTATAAACATTTAGCTGATTACTATATATATCAAATGTGAAATTTAGAACAATGACCAGAAAATGAAGATAAGCTAAAATGCATAAGTGAAGATTACCATACAATATTGCCATTTTGGTTGTAGTGAATTTTTTGTTTCTTGGCAAATCGCATTCTACCTAAACTTTGTAAGACCGTTTTACAGTTCATCCTAGAGCTGACTACTCAATTAAAAGAAAAGGAAGGATATATAGTAGTATATACAGGGTGTTCAAAATTATAAATATAGCAGAAAATGATATACTTCTCAAATCATATATTGAAAAAAAAAACTTATTTTATCTGAATGTAAATTTCTTACATTATATTAGTAAATCATAGGGAGCTATGCATGTGATTACCCAGATCCTGTACTATGTGAAATATATGGCTTTTATATTCACACGTGTATATGCAGCATCTTATATTCAGAAAAAAATGTATTTTTTCTACACCAAACTTTTCATACAAACATTTTTATATCCCGTGATACTTTCGTGCATGCATGTAAATATGCTTTATTGAATCATGTAACAATAAAGTATTGTCCATTTTTAAAATCGTGAAGATCAAAGAATTATTTTAAGAAAAACAAAATCGTAAAAATCAGTATTATATTCTAATTTCGCAATACTATATTATATGTTTAACGTATCTATGGTACAATCATTTTACATTTGTATATTGTCAATTCTTTTATTTGGTTTATTTGTATTGTCTTTGATTTTCAAAGTAAAAGAATAAACGAAATGCATATTATACGCTTTCTGCGTTTTCCAAATACATTGCATGTTGTACTTATATAAGTGTTGTTATACACTCCTTAATGATGCATGTGTATTCTACATTTGACCTTTGACCTTTGATCTAATTGGCTTTCCCTAACAGGCATTGCCTACTATTTCTTCTTGTTCTGATGTCCCACCAGATGGCATGACTAACTCAAACACCAATAACAAGAAGGTGAGTTCAAACTTAACTCGGTCATTTGGACTTCAACCTTGATCTTTTTCTACGATCTTGCAGTATAACAGGTTTGCCATACTAATTACTAATATTGATTGACCGATCGCCAAATGACCGACATTGCACCTATTGGTGCACTTTTTATTACGTTATAGATAAATGGATTTCATTATGACGTCACTATGAAAGAATATGTTGGGTAGAGTCAGGATGAATCAGGCGATCGCTCAATACTACTTCATTACATATTCATGGATTTGATCACATAAGCAGATTTTTTGTACTCTAGTTTGTGATACATTTAGATGATAAAAATGTTATGTTCGATGAAAGCACAGAAATGTGGCTGTTGCATATAAGTACTTAAAGCATAGAAAGTGTTTAAAAATATTTTTGTGTCAATAAATGTATTCCCATAGCAATAAGTAATTCTGTATCAACAAAAGAAACTTAGGAATAATTCCTCTATTCATTAGAAATGCGTTTTAACTAAAAGTACTTTATGTCGAAAGAAATTACTGAAAATGTCTTAAAACAGTATAACCTAGTCTCACAAAATCACTTTCAAAATATGCAATACAACCTAGAACTTAGATCACTCAGCTGATAGATGCGTTTCATTCAGATAAAAAGATCAATTCAATACAACTTCAACACCATTTCCTCTGCAATGAAATTCAAGTACTCTAGTAACTCAAGTGCTAGTAGTAAACTACTGCTTCCGGAGATGTATCACCAAGAAGATAATTATGTGAGATATAAAGACTCACTACTTCAACTGGGCAAAACCAAAATTCAATTAAACGAAAAGGAAACGGAACAAACCAAAAGACTACAGCTTCAAAAGAGGATTGCGCATTGTCATCATCCTTTTTCACCAGGTTTCCTGCATACCGCAAGAATCATTCCTCCCACAGAGCGGCTAAAAGTTCATCGTGAACAAAATAGTAAAAAGCAAAGTGAGGACATACCCAAACTAAGATTGTTTCATAAAAGATCGCAGAATGAGAATCAAGAAAAAGTAACGTCCTATCTAGGTGGCAAAAAATGTGATATGGTGGATGACTCTCTTTCCAGTTCAACGGGTGGTGTGGTTTCTGCACCATTTAGACAAAATACCAACCATCGCATCCCCTACCAACCAGGTGATATAGTTCCAAAACCAAAAATGCAAAAATCAAGAAACTGTTTGAGATACTGTTTAGGAACTGAGAAAACTATCGACATTGGTGTTCTACGCGGACCAATTCGAAGAGGTCCGTCTAATTTAGAGTTAACTACGTCACCCATGTTGTATGATCCACTGTTGAACCAATACGCACCTTCTCCACAAGACGAAAGTGTTACCATGTCATCCTTTGCTGGAAAACGGCCTATGGCCTTTGAACAAGGAGTGAAATCTAAGATAAAACAAAAATCACAGAGAAACTTTCAATCCTCTCTTTTTTGAGGTCACAAAAACACTGTTTTAGTTCTCTCTGTGTATACAACGTATCTGTGTTTCATGTCTATATGTTACAAACATATCATTTAGCGTCGGGAAACAGTTTCTTTTATTCACCACTTGTTGCTTAAATAATGCTTCGAACATTTCGCTTTGGAATTTGCTCTATGATGATATGGTGATGACCAGACAAATGATGACCATTGTTCAGCTTCAAAACTTCTACTTTTCCTCTGGAGGTAAATATGTACTTGATCGTGTTGAGATTGTACTCATCTGCTGTGAGAAGTCTTGTTGTCCTTCCTTCTCTCTTTAATCCTGGCATTTGTAGAATCTTTATCACATTTTGTCACCTTGATTTGTGTGAAGTCCACTATCTGATATTGTAAAGGTGTTGATGAAATCCAGATTTTCCTTTGTTTCATATTCGACTTAACTTGTTTCTCGGTTTATCAGATATGTTTGCCTCATTATGATTTTGTGTATTCAATAGATATTGTCACTACTTGGTACACTGCTCCTGGTATTTGTGTAATGTCAAAGTAACTTTTTAGTGGTTTTATGTATTTCATTGTGTGCATTTGTGAAACAGAAAAAAAAGTCGAAATGTTTTGTGGTACTACTATGTTTCTAAAATAGAAATTTATATCAAAACCTAATGTGAGAGGTATAATTTCTTGGTACATTCTCAAAGTAAGGTATATTTATATGTTTTTGTGTCAGTGGAAAAGTGACTATGATGGTAAAATCTCGGTCAGTGAATGAAGCTCTTGAACTCATGGTACACAACAGTAGGAAGTCATACTAATTCAGCTGGAGGTGGTGGAGAAACGACAACATTGTTTTATTCTCAAACAAATGATAGCATTATGTGGCGTTTTTACATGAATTATACAATACATTCATATTCGTCTCAACTTTTACTACGAGTCATTCATTCGGTATCTGGAAACGGTCTTGCCATATTACCAAATACTAGTTACAAGGATAGTGTCTGATTTTTTTTAATTCCGTACCGGTAAAAAAATCGTAATCACGCTTCCATATGTCTCCAGTACATGTTCTTTAAATATGTCGGATATCAATTCATTACTCTCATGTTGAGTGGAAAACATCGACTTCATCTGCCTTGGGCTTAACGCATAAAAGTGAATGCAAATGACTTCGAGTTCCAACTAGGTGGCTTGCATTAGTAAAGACGAAGATTTGTGCTAACATCACATACACTTGTTGACACAAAAAGCAGAAACAAAACATATTAATGTCTTGTGCAGCAATACTATTGATGGAATGACATTCATTCGGTTAACCAATAAGCAAATTGTTGTTTATGCTATCTTATTTACATCATAACGTTTCAACACTGTAGTATATATAGTTTTAAGAAAAAACCGAATGTGTTCTGATCAAACTGGACTTGTTCTATTTAATGATAATTCAAAAATATAAAACCACATATTTCATTATTCTAGCTGCCTTGCGTTTTGCTGGATACTAACATAATTGGCTTTTATATGAATAATATGGGGAAAGGAATTTACATGTGTGACATTCCATTTGTAGGCGTTTCAGGGGGCTTTGTTTCTACGCAGATCTAAGGTTGGTTTAGGTTTGATGTTTTTGCGCATTTATGATTGTAAAAGATATGAAATAATATGGTTTTTCTAAGTGTGGAAATTGCAACACTTATGCTATATAATTGACAGAGAAGGCTTATATTGTATGATGCTTGGTTGCGACTGATTACCGTTATATGCCTTGGTACGTGGCAAGATGGTGCATTATATCGGACGCTTCTTCGTGTGCCATAATCGTAACAAACTGAAGTCGCTTTACTAAAACTACAGACATATTAATGTCAGATATTCTGAAACTCAAACCATAGATCCTTGATCAATATGTTACGTTTTTGTCTTAATCGATTCAAAAAGTTATAAAAAGAATATTGTGTATAGCCCATAATAAAGTGAAATAAAATAGAATAAAATACAAAACCATATCAGATTGGTGTGTCCGTCATTCTTATAGGTTCGATCATTTATCCATATGGTTTTGCCCTTTTTTTTTTATAAGAAAGTGAATTTCCATAGTTTCTCACAACTAGGTCATTGAAAAATACTGCAAAATATATAAGGATCGTATGCTCAATAATTAAATTTAGTAACATGCATTGCAGACATCTGTAAGTATACATGTAACTGTCTCATCAGTGTACAAATAAATAGTATCCATAAAATACCCATCTTGGCATCTTGGAAATGAAACAGAAGACATCTTTTACTTGCAAAACACTGAAAAATAATGTTGAGTAGGTGTAAATATCTTTAATAAGAAAACTTTTCTTAAAGCACTATATTACATTGTGTAGGATTGAAATATAATTATTATTATTGTCTTAACAGTGTAATAAATTCATGTAAATGCTTTGGTTTTGACAGTATTTTGATATCATAATTTATAATACAGATATTACTAATAAATTACATTATTATTATTATTATCATTATTATTATTATTATGTAATAATCTATACAACACTTATTTGATATATATATTCTTATAAAGTCTGTTATATAATATAATTTATGCATTTCAACAATGTTGCTTAATTTTCCATAACAGTTTAACATATGTGTATACAACGGAATGTAGAAGCATGTAGTATCAATAGTAGTGTTTTGTGACATACACAAAAGATTTACATTTTTAGTGACTAGTGACCAGTTAAAAGAAGTAGAGTACTAACGCATTGTAATATGAATACCTTTTCGTTGCCTTAACATATGTAATATAATGTTTACTTCAGAATTACTATGAGAAATATTTGTAGAATATTCTAAAACATTATAAAGCATAGCTCTGTCCTTAGATGAGTTCTCTGACGTTTAGGTCAATTTGGAAATGAGTTTGCTCTTCAAATATTTATACTTTCGATCGATTTCTGCAGTTTATGCCTTGAAGAGACATAAGTCGTAGAAATGCGCATATTGTGCACTAAATTAATACAGGTTGATACAATATATATGTTCTGATATGTATGATGTATCAAATGATAGGAAAATAATACTAAAGGTAATTAAACTTAACATCCTTGTATAGTAAACAAATAATTGCTTTTCCCAAATTGATGTTTATTTTGTACCAACTAAATACTTTAATTTCCATTACAGACAAGTACCAATCTAGATAGGTACATGAAAAAGCCAACTCCAGATGCCCGCTTTATAAGTAAATACGAAGGAAGGCGGAATGGAGGTATACCTTGTTTTGCCGAGGAAAGAAGTTTGGAAAGGGCAGCAAAGGTAAAGTATTTTGATAGACAGGTATACCATCCCTCTAGGATAAGAAATGGTGAAAGCGGTCGCAATCAGCCGAATGGCAAATACGTTCTGTAGCACGGCAGATAAGTAGGCAAATATACAGATGTCAGAAGTATTCGATTACACAACAACTGCAGTACCTGAATAAAATGTAAAAAAAAATTATTCAAATGAAAATCATATTGTAATGATATAATAATATCGTGTGCTCCTCTCGTATTTAACTTAACTGAGGATAAGTGTTATAAGAGTGAAACATAATTATTATTATTGAAAAAAAAACCATTATTGATACTAAATATGTTTCTCTATAAACTAACTATTGCTATTGTACATATTGATCTCAATTTCTTTTCAACAGAGAATGGCAGATATAAAGAAAAGGAATGAAGAGGACAGCAAACGTGACATGGCTTTCTTTGTAAGTGTTTGCAAGTTTCTCTACAAAAATTTCACATGGAATAAATTGCAAAAAAGTTATGAAATATATAATACATTTTTGTATTTATTTAAGTTACACATCTTACGTAGAATAATTTCATTGTATGTGTTATATCTAAGACAAACTGTATTTTAAACATAGAAATAACAATTACAATAACATATTGTAACATTTGTGCGTATGGACTAGAACATAGTGTAGACAGACATAGAAATATTCATAGTTATCAATGTAGTTGCCGATTTCTAACATTAATTTCTCAAGCTGTAGGTAAATTTAAGGGAATAGCTGGAATAGTCGTAAAAGTTTTGTACTTAGAATTTCAATAGCATTTGCCTATGAGATGAAATAGTAATTAACGTCCTGGTTTTGGTAGACATATGATCAAATGATGGAGTATTTGGAACGTAAAAAACAACAGCAATTGGAGGAATGCAATGAGCAATCAAGAGTATGTCTTGTGTTTATGGCTTAAGTCAGGGGAATGCTATTTACCTTCATCATTTCATCACGTTATTAAACCAACTTATACTTGAGAGTTTAAATACGAAAATAAAAAAAAACGAATATGTAAAATGTTTTTCTTCAATAAGAAGTCTCTGAATGTACATTTTTATGAAAATGAAAAATTATACAAAAATGAGTCAATCAAAATCAAAACTTGTAAAGCATGAAATGACAGTTTTAAGCTATGGTTACTTGTATGTATCAGTTGGTTACATTTCAAATTCATTTTTGCCAAATAACAGGAGTGATTGTATACTTGTTGGTTAATCTTTCATATATTGTGCATAATGCTTCACCTTAAGTAAGGAGATCACAAAGTCATTGATATTTATGCAGGTCATGTGACTAAGAAATGATCTCAAGGGTGGAGGTTTATTATGGTATTGAATTCAAATTGGAATATTAATTTTGAAAATATTTATGGTTAATATTATTTTGTTGTTTTTCAAAATATTTTTAATAATGACAGATAATGTGAGAATTTACATGTATTTGTTTGTTTCTAATGCTTTCGATTGTAATGGCTGCTTAGTTTTATTTGGTGCAATGGGCAAAATAAATCTTTTCTGGATTATTAGTTATGGAAATTAATTTGTTTCAATGTTCAGTCACTTTTTCCAACATTTAAACAAATTAGCCTGGGTGTGGTGATTATTTAAAAAAATACGATCTTAAACCTCAAGTAAAGTCATGTTCTTAATATGATACTAAGCTAAGATGTGGGAAATGGTATTTTCATTTATTCTGCTTCCTTAAATGATGCTACCTTGGAATTAAGTCTTAGTTTGCTGTACATTATTTTACATCACGACAGGATTATTTCTCGCTTACTGGTATGCTTTATGTAGGTGTACAAATTTATTGATGAAGAATTCCGACGCATCCAAAGAAATTTCTCCAATCTTAAGCAGATTTCCCAGCATATATTCTCACCCGCTGGTCTGCTAAATCAGAAGACATGTTATGGCCATTGAGATTATTGGCAGCAGATATAAAGGGTCACTGAAACTGAAAGTATATGACGGCTATTACAGTTTGATTATGTTGTCTTCATGTCAACATCACAAATAGTTCGAATCTAAAAATAAGAAAATATTTATCGCTAACCTTATAATATAGTATTTTTGGGCTTTATGAAGATAGTTCAAGAGGGTTGGTTATTAGCAACTAGGTAGATGTAGATTTTCTGCGTGTAGTTAGTAGCAAGCTTATGGTTATGTTTTTCTCTGCCTGGATATTAGTGCGAAATGGATGACGCTTTAGTACCTAGGCCAATCATGTCCATGAAGCTTCAACGCTCTCTAACCAATGATGAATTACAACATCGTCTTCAGGTCGCCTTACATGAAGGTACTCCCAATATTGCCCAGACCTTAGTCGGGCTGAATGGGCTAAATGTCCGGACAGGATATACGCATGCAGGTATGTCTCCGGCTTACATGGGATCGCATGGTATTTATGTACATGTATAAAAGGATATCATTTCATGTATTTCTGTGTATATATATGCTAAACATGTAAATATAAATTTAAAAATATGCCCGTATTTGTTCTTTATCTTTTATGCTTAATTAACTCACAGAATGATTTTGAGAAATGCTAAATGCCTCAATTAGAGTATAGTTTTGCAGAATTATGAAAATGATATCCTTTTACACCTTAATTCTTTCAAATCATCATAGAGTATATAAAAATAAAAGGCTTGGTTAGAAAGCATTTCCAAATTAATATGAATAATGTGGACGTATACTTAAGGCAGTTTTCGATACGTCACCATATCTATTTTAAGACTGTTTTGATATTCTCTCTGATGCTTTGATAGATAATACACTTGTAACCAGACTATGATTATTATAAATTGTTCAAATGCTCTCATCCTTTTTGCACTGCACGGTTTCTTCTTTCCCAATTTCACGTAGTGTTCCGATTCGGAGCTCCCAGAGCCTGTTGTTTCCCGCTTTCCACGGAGAATAATATCATTGCAACAGCAACGAAATCTGACACCCCCTTCTTTACGAAGGAACATCCCAATATCCTTAGTTGAAGGGGTACCAACTATAGCAGAAACGTTGGCGCGCATTCGACCCTCAGACAAGTTTATATCGACTTGTGAGTTGTTCGTACATGTAGGCTTTCAAGAGTGTCCTTTGTTTGGTGTGATGAATTATGATTATCAATGTTTGATTTTACTAGCAAGCTAGTTGCGTTATGTTATTGACAAAATCGTAGATGTTTTATGACTTTATAGCTTGTTGAGGGCATTATAGAATTTTGCGTTGTCTGTGTGATAAAAGTACTTTTTAACTTTTGGAAAATATTATATGTGATAAATGTTCTTTAGATGACAATGAAAGTGAGTATTAGATAATGTTCTACGTCATATTTATCCCCTCTGTACTTAATCCTCAACCTTCTCCTTTGTTTGTGTTTGACAATGAAATAAGCATATAACTTTTTAAAGTTAGTATGTTAACTAGATAGAAGTGAAAGTACATATACATCTTTATCTTTGCAAAAAAATATGATGATAAAATATTCATGCTTGAATATTACTATTATTAATGACAAAAACATGTTATGGACTCCGCAAATAAAAAAAAGCATTTACATATATTGTATATTGCACTGTGCGTAATAAATGTTGTATATGCTTATGGTTTCGCGAAAAACAATGCTTATGTTTAGTACTACCTGTACCATATATGTTCTTCTTATAATAGATATGCATCTTACACAATGCATTTATCCTAGTACATACATCAAAATATGCTTATTATATATATTCTGTAATAATTAAACGATATCATATTAATACATTTTATACATAAAATATGCCTACAAATTTATAATTTTATATACTTCTATTATTATTCCTATAACTGTATTTATAGAATATCAAGATTATGAAGTTTAAAATCAATAATAATAATAATAATAATAATAATAATAATAATAATAATAATAATAATAATTATTATTATTATTATTACTATTGAAAAATGATTCTTTTGTCTGGTGTATACTAGTATATAATAAAGATCTGGCATGTCTAAAGTTGTTAAATAAGACAATAAATAGGGAATATAGTTATATTATTCAATGACTTTTTTTTCTAGTGCTTATATTTTTCCTTATAGTATTCACACTTTCTGTGTTCATGGTTATGGCGTCTTTTTATTATTCGTTCCATTTCTTCAGGGGCTCGGGATTGGATTGCTAACACTGCCTTTAATGCTTCTAACAGTTGAGTCATTTTCTTCTTTCATTTTTTATTTATAGAAATACTTTTCCTTGTATTACATGTAACAATACAATAATACCTAGAATTTAGTAACATTTGTAATATTGAATTGTAGCAATAATGAACATTTATTTATATGTCTTATATTCATAGGTATAATTTTTACAATTTCTTTGTTTACTTCTTCTGAAAGTCAATGAATAGCCTTAACGTTTTTCTTGGTAGAGCTAGAACGCTACACTCCAGTACTCTGGGCACTTGGCCTTCATTGCTTAAAACCAGCCTTACAAGTGCATTAACGCCAAGAAGTGCATATGTTAATGACATTTAAGTGTATAAGCTTGACAACTCTGTCAAAGCAAACTTCAATCCAAAAATATGTTTAATTTATAAACATCACTTTTCTGTGTGAAGAAATTCGATTTTAAAAAATTGGGGTACTTACCACGCCTGCCGCCTATTTCAAACGTATCGTTCTTATATATGTTACTAATTTTGCTCAGTATTATGTTTCTGTTCAGTAAATAATTTTACATTATGTGCATACATTTTAGCGGAGACCTTCCGAGATATAGCACCCTCTACCCTCCCAGTCACAATGCCACCTGTCAGAGACATCAGGTAGTATATTTATATAACACATTGGTGATTTTTCTGCATGGTTAAATCAAGCTTTTGAACTACAAGTATGTATATATTTTGCAGTATATTGCGTTTTCAATAAAGCTTTATGTTTCCTTTGCCAATGCATGTGAGTGCATGATATACATATTGATGTGTACATTTGTTCGTTTTACTGTGTAAAGTACCTGTACCTCCAGTATTAGATCCTATATAACATTGTAAAATTATTTACTTTTATCTCAATAATCTAAGTATTAATTTCCTATCCCTTTATTTTCCTTAGTTTGTAATCGTGTTCAAATTACCCGTTTGTTTAACTGATTCCTTATATCAGTATTGTAGAAATTATGTATACCAAATTTTGTTTTGAAAAGTCAATAATTATTAATGTTAGGCATTCCTACATACAGTCACGTTGACAGTATATTCTAAATTCTTTATGAAAAAGAAATTGCTTCTAGGTAATATGTGGTATTGGTTGGATATCCTCAAGTTCTCTAAATATACTTTTGTTTGTCGTTATTTACATCTTTCTGTTTTCAATTGTTTGTGTGATTGCAGTAGGAAAATATACCTGTTTTAAATGACCAATCAAATAGGATGATAAAGGGTCCTCCAAGGATAAGTAACCTTTTTTATAAATGTATAAAGCTTGGTATTTTACTAGACATTTGTTGTAAAGAACATATAAAGTGGCCTTTTAAGACAGGTAGTCAGTGATAGATTTGTCCGGACTTTTAATCTTCTTATGTATATCTAACACTGCATGGCTTAACTAACACCCTCCATCTCTACAGCTCTGACGACGTAAGCGACAGTGATGAACTGACTACCGCTGCAATAACGTTAGCCGCTAGGTCTAACCCTTATAATCAGCATTTGGATAATGGAAGTAATAACTCGCAAAGTATATCCAGTTTAAACTCCACCCCTACATTGCTACAGAAACGGCATATGACAAGGTACAGTGAAAGGGTCAAATGTTGTGTTAATACAAATATATCAAGGTACATAGAAGAACTGATATGTATATTGTTGATATATAAAGATACAGAGGAGAACTTAAATGTATCGTGTTAATATATCAAAGGTACATAGAAAAACTGGAATGTATCTTGTTGATAAACATTGTATCAAGGTACACAGAATTGAACTGAAATGTATCTTGTTTATATTATGATGCAGAGATTTCACGAAGATTATATGACAGCATTTTTCTTACAGTTCTTTCACGTTTTGCTGGAATGTTTCCTTAGGTTTAGTACTGGCTGCTGTATTTAAGTGCCACGTTTTGAACAATATAAGTGGTCGGAGTTGCATGAGAGAATCCTCTTTATTGATGCTAGTAGCATGTTTACCTTAAGCTGCGTTATTGTTTTACAATACGAAACTAACAATCATATGTAATTTAAGTTTTCGCTAACCTACAGAAAGTATTAATCATTCTTTAGATGTGAATGTTTGTTCAGCAATATCTAGTATTTAAGCGCATAGGTGCTGATTTATTAAGTTCAAGGATGCAATATTACGCTGTAATACCTGGATGCTGCAAAGGATATGCATAATTTATGGTCATAATATGTACATGTTCTAATATCTACCAAAGATTTACATCATAAATCTTATTCTTGTAACACTATTATTAAAGTTTGGTAACGATTCTTCATAAAACACGCTTTCTTGGTTTCATTATAATGTATAAAGTGAGATTAAATATAAATCTTTGTTATGGTTGATATATACCCGTAATTTTGCTTATTTAATAGCACGATGTATATTTCCTGCCATAATTGTCACATCGCTTAAAACTCCCTTTGCCAAATGACGCCATATATGCTATTCACGGCTATTTGATATAATAAACGTACGTGTTTACATGAACAATTCCCTACAGTTATTGTGCGAAATCAAAGTGGGGCAAAGAATAGTAAAGAAATGATAAATGTGGATAATCCAGAAATGTTAAATACATTTTACGTCATAATAAACATAATAAGAACTGTATTCACAACATTTTACTTACACATGTGACACCAGTTATTTTCATATTTTACACGAACTATTAGTTTGACATGTGGTTGCAGTGTCGATTCAGTCAAACACTGAAAAAATACCAAAACATTGAAACCAAATGTTGAATCAACAATAATTTATTTTTCGGATGCATATTGAAGAATTTTTCAAAGAAATGAACTATTAAATAGAAAACAAGAGCGCAAAATCCTGTAAAAAAAAATTAAGATATAAAAAACCAAATGAAATATTTTTTACATTTTTCACTCAAATTTCTACATTTGATTTTTCTCCACTTTATACATCTCTGCCTCATGATTTGATTAAAAGCAAGTTGCTGTCTCTTATACAATGGTGTTTTCATAGAGAATCTAAAACGTACATGTACTTCCAATAACTCTGGATTCTTTTCCAACAAACAATATACTAGCACATATAACACATTACAAAAATATTTGATTGTAGTGCAATTACGATACCGACTTAGGACGGTCATTTAATTTGACAAAAGCCAAACAAATGGTGTGGTTAACCGGTTTACGGGCCCACCTTCTCACTCACCGTAACAGCAGTACAATCAAAGGACGTACATTTAAAAATTTATAAATAATTCTCCATGTAAAGAACAAGGGTCAACAGGTATCGCATATTGAGATGTTATAAAAATATAAACACGTAAGGTATTGTAAAACGTAATGATATAAAAATATATGCGACCTCAACATGATAAACCGTGCTCTGCCAGTCTGAAAGCGAGCTAAGACCCTAGATCTGTAGGAGTCACGACTAACAGTCAGAGGGGACGAGGTTCAGGACCATGTCTCCTCTGAAAGAAGTTTGGACAAAGCCTGTCATATAGTTCCCTCCGCCCTGTTAGTCAGCGTGCAACGTTCAAGTAAAAGTCTGCATAAGGCTATAAAGGGGCCAAATACAAACCTATAGTCTTTTTGTGATCTCAGTGTCATATTGTCTATTTAGAAGACGTTTGACTATCTTATTACATGACAAAATAACGTTATCGGAGCCTTTTACTTTCCTTAGTTTATATACGAGATCACCGTAAAAATTAGGATGGGAAATTCCATTGGATACACAGTGTTGAAAAAAATATTTCCAAATTTAGATAAAAGTTCTGAATAAGATCTAAAGAATTTGCCGAATGTTTTTCTAAGCTTGTGATATCTGTATCCCTGAGTTAAAAGTTTAGTGGTAATTTGTAAATTTCGTTTATGAAAGTCCAAAACATCGGTACAGCCTCTGACAAATCGAACTAATTGAGATATATAGATACCATATGATGGGAGTCGAGGGACATCGCCATCCAAGTAAGGAAAATTTACAATAGGAAATCCAAAATCCCCACGTTTATCATAAATATTAGTATATATTAGGTGGTTGATAATTTTGATGGTCAAATCTAAGAAAGGTGTAGATTTATCTCAAGTATTAGCTTTATTCAATTTGAGCTTTGGTGGGTATATTTCTGATATAAATTGTTCGAATTCAGGGTTGTCGATAACCAAAATGTCATCCAGATATCTGCAAGTATTATTAAATTTGTCAATGAGGTCGAAACGGTTTGATTTTTGAATAGAAACCATGAAATGGCTCTCATAGCAATAAAGAAATAAATCTGCTATCAGAGGCGCTCAGTTAGTACCAATAGGAATCCCAACTATTTGTTGATATATATATATATATATATATATATATATATATATATATATATATATATATATATATATAATATATATATATATATATATATATATATATATATATGTAAGTTTTAGATTCTCTGTGAAAACACCATTGTATAAGACACAGCAACTTGCTTTTAATCAAATCATGAGACAGAGATATATAAAATATAGAAAAATCAAATGTAGAAATTTGAGTCGCTTTGAAATTTAGTGAAAGAAGTTTGTCTATAACTTCATGAGAATTTTTAATTGACCAAAAGTAATTGATGTTACTATTATGAAATGCGACATCACAATATTTGATAATATGAGTTTTATAGCAGTTAGAGCAGACGTAATATGTTTCGATAGTACCGTAGTAGAGCAGTGGCTATAATTAGATATGAAACGTGATTTATATGGACTTTTATGTAGTTTTGGGAGCCAATACATGGTTGGTAGATCAGATTTATCAGTTTTAATTTTGAAGTCGGACATGGTCACGAGGTGATCGTGCAAGGTGCTGTCTTTTGAGGTAGGGCTTTCTACATATGTATGAGTGGAGTTTAATTCGTTAAACTATTACCGAATTACCATATAGATATCTGCCGTATTTTGATTATTTTGTTTTTGTATTTTTTTTAAGAATTCAAGTTAGATCACCAAAGCCCCAGTCGCAAATATTGCGAATATGCCAGTGTTAAATCACAAATTTGGAAAAGTGTTTCATTTTATAGTATCTTAGACTCTGTTTGAGTAATGTAATATGAACACATGCGCTCAACCTAAGCTGAAATATGATAACATATGAAAGACCTCTAACCTTCTTACGTGTGTTACACCATAGGTATAATTAACTATCAACAAAATGCTTGTCCTTATTTGCTTTATTGTGCTGTATTAATTGATACTACTGTAAAAAATATATTGTTCATAATTTACAACGATTACATTATTATTCTCCATTGCTGTGTATGTAACAAGTGATGTTGAGATATGGTAGCCCCACATCTATCCTTTCTCTCCAACCGATATACTAAACTATAACAAAATAGCAAGCAGGAAGATTAATAGGAAAGCCTTTCCTGTGCATGTTAAGCATCTCCTATGTAAATCTTATTCTATCCACTTCCTTCCGACGTAATACTTCTTGGAATTTTACATTGTTAGTCCTTTTTCCGATGTATATTTCCTGGATTTGTCATTACACTTCATATATAGAATAATCATGAAAGATTTAAGGGTATACAAATATACTAGTGCAAATGTATATGTTTTAACAAACATGCTTGTTATATTTTCGGTATTAAAGTCTCTGTTACAATAGAGATAATAATAGTTCTATATTTACTTATGTTGGTGAATATAATGATAAAGATGAATTGTTTCTTGTACATTAAGATATCCATGTTATGAGGTCGACGATATCTATAAAATAATGTTCTACATCATCAGGAGTGGTCCAGTACTGAAATCGATGACTAGGCAGCTTTCATCATCTTCCACACAATCCACACCTTTCTTGCCAGCTACCATGGTACCTATCAATCCAGAAGAAGTCGGCAAAATTGAGAAGCGTTCAGCAGTGGGGCGTAGCCCTGGTCCACTGGTAAGAGCAACTTGCTAATGTTTTATTTCTACTCAGGAAAGAGACATCGGGAGAGTTAACATCCTTCCTATTTGTTTCTATGCTAGTCTATTTATTAAAAAAAATCTTTGGGATTTTCCTGGCTCAGAGTGCTCGCTGTTTATACCTAGAGACATATACTGGTATTGTAATTGTATGTATCCCAAATTTTATTCATGTTCTTTCGTTTACCGTGTATTCAATAACAATTCATATGTGTATCCCCGTATACAACCAATACTGAGGAAATGTATCGTCTCATGTGTTATTGTATACTGTATGGTATAGAATCAACACTCTTCTTCATATATTAAAAGACAGTTTCCCCACTTTTCTGTCTTTATGATATTTTATCCTACTTGATCGTTTAATCAACCTACGATATACTTTCTGCTTGAAATTTGATACTTATTTATGAAATTATATATCTAAATATTGAACAATCTACAGATTTTATCCAGTCCGCACAATCTTACGTAGTTTTATCTATTGATTTATTTGATTATTGATATTTATTTATTTATTAAAGGGTATTAGAATATGATAAACGTATTTTTTCATTAAATAAATATGTTTATATAAAAGAAAGATACGGTTATAATCACATTGATTTGTCATCATCTTTACTCATGTTAAAAGATATTTACAGTATTTTAAAGTATTTACAATCTTTTTGGCTTTTTTTTTCAAACGTATTATACATATATTTTAAACTATGATAACCTCATTACCTATTGTTACAATCGTCTTTCGGTATTCAGTACAGAATATGCTCCCTAACATCACTTGGTCACGTTTTGCCGTGATATTTCATCACAATTTGAATCATTCCTTATTGTTTACAGACAGTATATGGGGAAGAATCCGTGCCAAAGGTAGACCACTATTGTATTGATGTGGTGTGAGAAACTCCCTAACCTTTGATAACATCCATTATACGCTTATAACATGACCATCATATGACGTTCGTAAACGACGTTACATGTTGACGTTTTTATGGAGATGACAGATCAGTATTACTAATCTGTGTTGGTGTGTCGCCACCTTAATTTCCCAATTACACAACTACAGCGCAAAACGGGGGAACTGATAGATATTTTAAGCGTTAGAAAACGAAATTTTTACAGAAATATTTTCTCGTTTTTGAAAATCCATTTAATATACATATTTATTTGTAGTTTTACTCGTAAGAACAAATCTATGCTGTTGTATGAAATTATATTTAGGATAGAAAGAAAGATTTGAAATAAATTTTCCACAGTTATGGTTTTTAAAGATATTAATATAGAAAATTATTCGTTCAGATTGGACATATTCTATGGATATATTTTACCGAAAGGGAATCAAATAAAGTCAGTATTTACACCCGTAGTGAAAATTATGGATTCAGTTAACTTCTGTTAATTTCTGTAGCAATAGACAAGATTTCATATTTTAAATCAAAATGACATGACGATTGACACGGATGGGGTTAGAAATAACAAAGTTATTACAACTGTATATATGCTGTATATTTCATATTTAACTATGTATCTACCTGATTGGAATGTATAGTGTGTTGTGTTTAATTAACAATATATTGATATGGTTTGTGACAACACATTATTTATTTTGAGGTGAAGACCATGAGGTTATTATATTTTTTAAATTGTATTGTACACCAAAGGGTATCATTTTCAATATAAGTACTCTATAACCTATAACCAATGTCATTTACTTCAGAAAGTGTGAGCCAAGAATATAATATTCTACGTTTAAAGTTGACATCGGAAAAACATGGAAACATTGTGAATCACAAGAAAAGGCCCTCTTTTGTTGTTTTACCTTGTCTTAAATACACTTTTAAATATTTTTGTTTTTATAATGATTTCCATGAACCCTTTTGATTTAAAAAAAAACAGTGATAACTTATATAAATATATATATATATATATATATATATATATATATATATATATATATATATATATATATATATATATATATATATATATATATATATAAAGCCGGTGTGGCCTAGTGGATAAGGTGCTTGGCTAGTGATCGAGAGGTCGCGCCCGGGGCACACCGGTGTTCTGTTTTTCGGATGAGACCGTAAAAACCGAGGTCCCGTGTCACGGTAGGCGTGGCACGTAAAAGATCCCTCACTGCTTCGGGTGGGTCCGTTGCAAAGGTCTAAATTTGTATGCAATGCATCAGGCAGATGCCGTCACCATATACGTGAAATAATCGTGGAGTGACGTAAAACAATAATCAATCAAACAATATATATATATATATATACATATATATACATATATATATATATATATACATATATATATATATATATATATATATATATATATACTTGATAATCTGACATGATATACATCTTAAGATATAGTATGAATATTTTATACGTGTCCCATGTGACTATTTACCTTAATCAACGAAGTGTCACAGAACTTGATGTATATGATGGAATTCGCTTTCATGTGCCGTAGATTTTACTTTGATAAACCTACAATGATTTTTATAATGAATTATATAAGATTTGTAATCATGTACTCTATCTGAACGTCAAGTCATATTTCTGTTTTTGGCAAATTTTATATTTCAAATAAACTTACTTGCATTAAAACATCTTGTAAGATACATTAAATCTGCGTTGCTGTGTGAAAGTTTATGATGTTATAGAAATTATAGATATAACATAATGATAGATTGGTGTTTAATATAATCATATTCAGGTTGTTAGATATGTATCACCTGCAAAGCATAGTGACACTTATGATTTTTTTGTCTGTTCGTCACATTTTTGTTGTGTCTACCTGCACAAGCGACACATCTGTTGTCTTCGTACAATACACTCTCGTAGTTATGTATTCTTATTCTCTGTCATTAATCAATCTCCAATTTTTCTTCATTTATCTCAGAGTGGACTAACTCAGGAGGCTTTGAACCGCCTAATGGGCACAGATTCCCGTACACCACGGGTGTCAACTACAGACATCAGTAAAATCCCTCGTTCAATGATACAGCGTGAATATGTCAATGTTATGCTTGAACGGTTAAAGCGAAGACCTACACCACCTTTTGTGTAGGAGTTTTATTTGTGGGCTTTTAACCTGGAAAAGTCAAATGCTTTAAATCGTTATCAAATTTCTCTACTTGGAAACGGTATTCGGAGAATTTTATATGGCATATTTTGTGAAGTAGGGATAACAAGTTGCATATTACTGGCCCTGAATCCAGACGTATCATTTGTAGATTCAAATGGAGTACTACTTGAGATGAAAGAAGTATAAGTTTATTTTGGATAATGTAGTCTATATACTTAATTTAAGTATTACAAATAAGTGAAAGTGTACCTAGCGCAAGTAGTTAGCTGGCTGAAGTCCAAAATTTATATGTTGCATAACACTTCATTTTATACTACGTACACGTAGCTAGGGGCAGGCTTGGTGTAGTGGTTAAGCGCTTGGCTTGCGGCGCCAACGATCCGGGTTCGATTCCCGGGTTGCGCCACTATGTTTAAGAGGTTGGTAACCTCCTGCTTCCATGTGGCGATATAACTGAAAAATTGTTGAAAGCGACGTAAAACACCAAATCAACCAACCAACCAAATACACGTAGCTTGTTTCGTTTAAAGAATTTCTAAATAGCTGAGTTACTCAAAAATATGATAAGAAGATTTAAGTACCCAAATGTCCCTTTTTAAAGATCGTTAATAAAGTAGTTCATGTCTATACTTATGCCATAGTGTGCTCTACAAAAATATCGAGTTTATCAGGAAATTAAGATATGATCCTGCATGAATTTATGATCAGAAAAGGATTGTGATTTTCGGCTCTTTCTTAGTTGATTTTTCGAAATGCACATATGGTGCACAAAATGAGTGTCGCTGTATATTTTTTCATAGGTATGGTAATAAAAGAATCTAACCTTATATAACTACTGACATGCCAATTCCCGCTAAAATTGGACCAGGCGTAAATGTTTAATAAACCAACATCGTTTCCAGACAATGATTCTAAAGCATTTGACGTAGTAGCATTTTTATCTCTCTAGGATAGTATGGAACACCTACCTTATGTGTTACCTGTAATCTGGTTTGGGTTACACATATCTGTTGCATTAAATCTGGTTAAGGTATCACAGACCTCTCCTTGTGATCGGTATGCACATAGTTTATATTTTATCCCTTTACTGCTGCACTCTTTTTCCATATACCAACGCACTTACACTGTAGTGTTGAAATTAATTTTATACATTTATACTCTCCAACTGTTATTAGTAATTAACATAGACTTATAATGGTGTGAAGAATTGACAGTCGATAATGGAAAAATATTGTATAGAAACTTCCATTGCACAACAGACGAATTTGTCATTTTAATTTTTGTTTACTATTTGCGTTATTAACAAAATTCAACTACAGATGAAGATTTTATGCACTTTTATAATTTATACTTTACATACTTATAACTACAAGCATTTAACATAAGTTTTTCTCAACTTGGTATTCCACTGTCACCATGTTTGTAATAATCTTAAAAGAAATCGTAAACAATGACAACGAAAATGTTATTAATCAAAAAGCACTAGTCTATGCATTCTTATTCATTTAAAGAAAAAAATTTAATGTAAATGATTTTCGAAACTTGAGTAATTATTTTTTTCAATTATTTCCAGATAAGAGGATTGAAGACAAGAGTAGATTCGTGACCTCAGCCTCGTTTTAACATCTCGTTCTGTCGCTAAGACTTGAAGCTCTTTGTCCTGCTCCGTGGTGACTGGCATATACTCAGTATATATGTTATGCAAAAGCCAGGGGAACGATTACGAGTGAAAAGCAATTTAAGTGCATCCTGTCACTGTTATCCTTGTCATGTGTGCTGAAAACAAACTGAATGTCTATTACAATCAGCTAATTCAAAGAGAAGACCATATATTCTCGTCCAACATTATAATGATAATAATAACAACAACAAAAAGTCATCGAAAAAACAATATCATATACCGTAGATATGATATTAAGAATTACCATGCAAGCCAGAGGGAAATCCCCATAGGAAAACATCCTGTTCCAGTTTAATGCACATTATGAGAAGGGAGGAAATGATGAAATCAGCAAGTGTCTTAACTTCCATTTCTCTTTCTGGAAACTTACTTCTCAGAAGCTGTAACAATAATTTGCATATATATCTCGGCTCTCAGTTGCTAGTTTTTGTAGGTTTTTCCCGAAATCCTATGCAAGTATTTTACAGCATTTTTCATATCCACGCGGTTTCATCATAGGTATGATGATAGTACCCGATTGCCAATGGTATAATACCACCATAAATACTAATATATGATGATAAAGTTAAACCGGTTATCGTACTCGCATAAAAAACATGACTTCTGCATTATACTTAAGTAATGATTTATATAAAAATCATTACTATCACTACATTCTGATAGAACGCATATATAGAGCATTAATGTCATTATGGTATCCACTTTCCAATGGACATTTTATGTTTTTCTCCGTCCTTAATCGGTTTTAAAAGCATGATATCGGAACATTTGGATATCAAGGCTGCAATATCTTATATAATACATTTATATATTTGTTAGCGCCTTTTTCATTTAATTTATTCATTTACATAAACATTTATTTTTTAATTTTTTATACTGTTTTATATTGTGGTAGTACGAAAAATACACTACAAAATATTGTGACTTAAGTCACTACAGGATGTTACACGAGTCGTATATTTATTTCGTCTTTTTGCAATTTTATATATTGTTGCATACATGTACACGTTATCATACATTTATCGTTTAGAATTTATTATTTAATTAAATGCATTATAAATTAGCTGCAAATTTCGTTCCTTTGTGTTCGGTTTTCCTTCGGTTTTTATTGTCATACATGTATTTATATATATGGTTATGGCTAAAAATACAAGAAAACATCCCTCAATGGATTCACGTAAAATTATGGTGTACAGACAGTTATGCCGAAATTAATAAAATTTTAGATGTCATGATGACAATAAACTAAAGTTAATTCATAATTGGCTTGTGTAGGTCCATTGTACATGTCTAAATGCACCAGGCAGATGTCACCATATAATAAAATAACTTTGCATAATGTAAAACAAGTAAAACAAGATTCTAATAACAATGCAGATGTTGAGCTTCGCTAAAATATGGCTATAGTATGACTGTGATGAATGGTGTGGTCGTATATTTGATCAAGTACGTGGGATCTTCTCCATCACAATTGTTGCTCGCCAAGTAAGAAGTGGGACATATATTGCCGTTGGAATAGTACGGCAAGTTTGTCGGGTCATCAGGAGATAATTTTTCCCGTTATTGTCCTTGATTTCGAGTCTAGAGGTTTGTGATTATCCATTTTCTCAGATAATTTCTTTTATGTGAAATATATTCAAACAATACAGTAAACGATGGTCTCGGAACAAAACAAAAACGAAACAAGGGGTAATTATTGAAAAAAATGTCCAATTTTCGTGTGTTATGGAATGGTAAGCGTCCCTTGCTGACTGGTCACATCTGCCGTGATGTCAATCGGATTCAATCAACCACTTGAGTCTGTACTAATGAGATGCATGTACTACATACATTTGACCTTGATTTAATTCTACCACTTAACAAATACCACGTCAAACTTTAAAACATTTTAATTCCATTTCAGTGTAGCAGTTGTTTAATTATTCCAGAATTCATGCATTCGGATATACCCACTAATTGTAATAAACAATTAATTTGTAGCGATCTTATGTTCAAAGTACACACAGTATACTATGAGTTTTTGATACACATTAAGGCAATCAAGTAAAATGTGAAAACTAGTGTAATTCTTACACCGGCAAGTGGCTAGTAAACACAAAATAACCTGAATGTCGTAAAAAAGAAATAACACTCCGTATCTTTCACGAGCAAATATGAAAGGGTTAACAAGATCAAGAAAGGAAATGATAGCTATGTAGTGACAGTACAAAAATGTGGGAATTTTTGGTCGCTAAGAATCCATGAGTGAAGGGTAAAAGAAAACCCCTAGTACTGCGTTGTAGTGTGAGAAATGTTAAGAGATTTCCCCGTACATGATATAAAAAGATATAAAAAACGTGTAACAAACCTCAGTATTAAGGTGACAAAGACTTGAAATCTATGTTACTGACAGTTGGTCATAATGTACTTTGAGCATACACTAGATATGACTCAGTATGACTGAAACATTCACGTGACTACCTGGTGAATTTTACAGCAAGTATAATGGCAAAAATAATAACAATCAGGTGATGATCATTGTTCCGTACTTTTAATGAATATTAATGACAAACACTCGTATGATTCAGAGACATTGTTTATCAGACACGTTAATTTTCTTACTTGAGTCTGATAGGACAGTAGTGGGCAAAATGTAATTGTAGTACAACGATGGATCACCGTGGAAATTCATGGACCCCTTAAAGAAAGGCGTTAGACCTAGAGCTTGGGAGAAGCAAATGTGCCATAAATGCAAAACAGGAAATAAAGAGACGGAAAACGTGTTGTACTCCTGTTTTATCATGTACGCCTAATAGGATAGGAACCTTCAGTCGTTTGATTAATATTCCGACTCGCGAACAGTTTTATCTTCCCTGATTCTGAATCTGTTAAATGAACGGGAGATGTTGATATGTTAAGGTATTCAAGAGAGAGGTTCAAGAACGACTGGTCAGCTGTTGTGACGAATATCCTGCATAAGGTTGTCAGTCTTTTCAAAAAGACTATTAAGGTGTAGCAGACCTTTCTCACCCTAAATCTGACACGAAGACTGACTTCATTCCTGTAAGATCCCTAACTATACTTGATCAACAAGCGCACAGACCAAGTCTCGTCACTATGTATTGTCAGTATTACTAATGTAAAGATGATGGATAAATCCAAAGCACAAGTCAAAAAATCATAAAACCAGAGGACATACAAAATCAGTGAAAATGAAAAACAAATGGAAAATAACAAAATATGTCTACTTGAAGAGCATGTGTGAACCCCTGTGATGGAGTGAGATCAGGTGCCCGGGGAGAGTGAGCATCTCCTGCTTGCTAGCAACACCCGTCACTAAACCTGACATTCATCAACAAACAAAAGGGATAATAACTTGTGAAATATAACGCTCAGCTTATTTCCAAACTGCGTAATGGAAGAAGAAGAAAATTAAATGTTAGTACTAAGTTATTATTTATATCCGGCTGTGTTCTCAAGCTGGGTTAGGTTTAACATTGTTAAAATTATAACAAAACAGGAAACGAATGCCACAGAGATATGACATACCATAAAATAAGGCAGAACTGTGATGTTAAACTGAGCAGAGAACATAATACATACATAAAGAAGGAGACGCTGGGTGTATAATTGCATATGAAGTAAAGCCATGTCATGTTATCAAAAATATCAATGTTGAAATAGCCCATAAGTGATAAAAATGGCTTGAAATTGGGTTATTAAACGATTCTATGTTATACAATACAATATGTGGCTTTGTTGAACAACAAGATTTAAAAAGTCAATAACGTTAATGCGCTTTTGGCACATAATCAGGATGTAGATCTGCACCGACACACGCTTTCCCGGATATTCAGTAAGCATTTTCGTAATGCCTTCCTAAATCTTCGATCGAATATCGAATAGATAATCGGGTTGACTGCTGCATTGAGAAAATAGGATCTCAAAAGAAAACGGTATGCTGTTCTTCCGGAATCCGTCAGATTTTCTACAAATTTGCTCTTGACTTCTCTCAACAGTACTAGCACTAAGTAGGGAACGAAATTCAGAACAAACACTATAGATATGATTAACATTAAGTATGTGGTATTTCTGGCCAACGCCTTTCTCTTCTTTTTGAGTTTGATATTGGCGTTGGAGGATAAACTTTTTGTATTTAGTGTACTTGTTAATGTTGCAGATTTAGATACATCATCTTGACATATTTGAGGGGTGCTCGAAACGACAGTCGTGTCGTGCTCAATTGCAATGATATTTTCAGTAGATTTGAATTCAGCTTTCATCCTTCCACTTCGTTTTAATCCCAATGAATCTTCGGCATCGTCAAAAGAAGACACATCTGACTGCATTGAGCGAAGCTTTTCTTGTCTGTGTCTCTGAACTTCGGTGTCATTATCATCGAGTACGTTCGAAGAACTTGCACGACGTATTTCATGTCTGTGTGCAAAGAATCTCACTCTTCTCCCAATGATCGTATAAAGCACAGTTATAATACCTATAGCTAATAAAAATGACACTAGAAACAATAACTGATACAGCAATGGAAAAGGGGTGTTCTTATAGTCATCATCAATCGAACACTCTGTTACGTTGCCATTCATGTCTTGTGTTATACGTTTCTCGGTTGATTTCACACCATAAAGAACAATGGATGGCCATCCTAAAAAGGCTCCGAAAGCTATAGCTCCTATACACATGAACATGGCTTGCCTATTGGAGAACTGCCACATTAAGGGTCGACATATTTTCCTATAGCGGTCCATTGCAATTAGAAGCAGAATGGAAGCGGACGATATGGTAGTGGAACTGTTGGTCAATCTGGATATTTTACATGTCCAAGGTTTGTCAAATTGAAATTGATTCATGACCGTTACAATCTCCACAGGCATGGCAAATACACACGTACATAGGTCAACAATAGCTAGACATACGATAAACACCCGGGAATTGGACGCTCTGTATAAAAATCCATAGACGTACCATACCACAGAATTTCCAATAAATCCAGAAAATGCAACAAGTCCCAAAAACACTGCTAATGGGATCTGACGTTCTGACTCTTCCTGATTCAGCTTCGCGATAATAGGGTACGTGTCTACTTCTTTTACTTCTGGTATAAACCCATTGTAAAGTCCATGCAATGACACCGAAGTCATATTTCGGGGAAGATTATCTTGAGTTAGATTCATTAAATCCATGTTTTAGTACGTCTCTTCAAGTTCTAGTATACACTCTTCACGTTAGTAAGTGCGTATTACCTGTTTTCTCAATTTTGGTACAATGATGTTGGTACTCTGCAGATTCAGTAACTCTATATTGATTTATCTTTGTTATATATTTACACACACCATATGTATTTGTCAAAACAGATCACCCTACTAACCTTCACTGGCGGATTAATCCTAGTTATATCAACATTATGGCCTCAAACGCCTCACGACAGATGTGCACTTTTATCACTCGGCATGACAGTACGTATAAATCGGAAACCGTCAATACTACAGCTTTACAAAAACTAAGTGGATCATATAAGGGACAATAGTCCTGACACTAATTTGGGTGAAACATTTCATACCGTTATAACTTATGTCCGTGTTCTCATGTAAACTTCCTTTCACTGAAGTGCGCGTGCAGTTCTAGCCTTTTTTTATTATTATTTTCTGTAGCAAAATTGCAGAATTTTTTTTTTTCGATTTTGAATTTTTGTTTGCATTAAAAACTCAGTAACAGATGAAAAGCAATAAATAATTACACAGTCATAAGAAGCGAATTTGTGTTTTAATTCCAGTGGAGAGTTATATCCGTCCTGTGATATCCAATACTAATTAATTCAAAGTTTACATACACAAATGAAAAGGTAGGTAATAAATTAGGTAATGACGATAAATCCCGGCATGGTACATGTTTTTGTTTCGAATACACACCACTACACGTACACATGACATGACTGTAACGTGTCAGTCCGGATTTATACGTTCTCGTTGATTATTGTCATCCCGGAATTTCCTTTCAACAATAAAACCCCACACTTACATGGTCGGTGACGACACTCAGTGTGGTATACATGTAAATCAGCTGTACTGGCTCCATACAATGACGTTATCCATATATTAATTGTTTTGCTGATGATTATAGCCCAAAGTGCAGAAATTTTCAGAGTGCGGGGTCTGTCTCAATTTATTTTCCAGGAGGGGATTTGACAATGGCATGGGGTGTACAATATCTAACCTAACACAAAAACAATTACCAAGAAAAAATGTTTTGGCCAAATTCTAAGAGAATCCACACAATCCTTTCTCGCTAAAATCTCCAATGGGCCTTTTAGTTTTGGCTGCTATGACTGGAGGTGGAAGCCATAATATCATAAACAGTAGCGGATCCAGGATTCCCAAAACGGGGGGGGGGGCATTTACTTGTAAATATGTGGTGAAAAGGGAGGGGCGCCCTCTAAATCAACCAGTGATAAAGTTGTACTCTGTATGTGTGGTTTAAATCATTGCCAGGCTGAATGGGATACGAGTTTGAATCTCTCTGGTCCTGGGAAATAAAGGATGAATGTCTAAATGGCAGGCATACCGGTATAAAGCTAACACACATGTTAGGCATAACTCTTCTAAGCTTCTAAACGTGTGGGGTGTTTCGAATTCATAGCAAGCCAAAATTTGAATTTTACTTCGATCTACACTTACATTGCCAGCTCCATGTTAGTGATAAAATGAAACAACTTTGTAAGTAGTATACCGCAGTAGATAAAAATACTTCAGTAAAAAAGAAACACAAAAGAAAGAAACATTGCCTCCCTCCACCCCCATAAACAATTCACACTCGATTAACTTTATTTATACTTATTTATGAATTATTCGTTTGTTTTATGTGTTTAATCTTAACATCTGGTATGATACAAACACATCCACACTGATTAAAGCTCATATTAATACCTTTCCCCCAATCTGTCTCCTAGTCTCCAATATTTAAAGGAAACTGTTGGCATAGGCGGATTTAGAGGGAAGTTGCAACCCCCCCCCCTCTTTTTGGTCGGAAAATTTCATTAGAAAAGGTCATTTTCGACCATTTTTAGGGCTGCAACTCCCCTTTGCAGACCGAATAGTGCAAAATATTAGTCATGGGAGACTTCAACCCTCCCCCCTTTAAAATTTTTTTACATTCGCCTATGTGTTGGAATTTCATAAACTTATTTATAGCTATACTGATAAGTGTTTTCTATTTGCAGCACATATATAGTACATTTAAAAATTAGAAATTAGATATGTTTAATGTAAAGTGTAAGTAGATATGACCCAGTGGTCCAGATATTCCACTCAGAATCAGGAAGTCCGTGTTCGAATCCCGAAAAGTCTAGTCGATGCCTTGTGTGCATGCGTGTGCGTATGTGTGAGTAGTGGAAGGGGTGTGATAGTAAACCTGAGAACTTGTGTCATGGTATGACGGTAGGTATTGTTTTGTTTGCCATACTGATTATACAGAAAATGTAAAAAAGAAAAGAAAGAAATTGTCACATTTCTTGTGACTACAGAATAATTTGGGAAATACTGTATCGTTCGGTCTATGAATCATCGTGTAAATGTACTCAGCTATACAACGTCAAGAATTGTGTAACATTGTCCAACAAGGCGTGTCTCTATGGTCAGATAGCCGGAGACAAGGTCAGAAGGTTACTTGGTCACCGCCGTCTCACTCTTTTGACGGATATACACGTGAATGTTATGTTTAGAGTAACGCTACAACTTCACTGTTTCTTGTTTTAACGTAAAAAAATGATAAATATATTCATGATTGCGGCTACTCTGTTCTCCATGTGGTTTCATTGGTTAATATGAGGTTGTGGATAACACCGATTGACACATTGGTTTGGTTGTAGATACATACCTACATGTCGTAACCAGGTTAAACACATTGGTTTGGTTGAAGAGACATACCTACACGTCGTAACCAGATTAAACACATTGATTTGATTGTAGATACATACCTACACGTCGTAACCAGATTAAACACATTGATTTGATTGTAGATACAAACCTATACGTCGCAACCAGATTAAACACATTGGTTTGGTTGAAGATACATACCTACACGCCGTAACCAGATTCAACACGTTGGTTTGGTTGAAGATACATACCTACTCGTCGTAAGTACAAATCAAAGATATTGATCCGATATCCACAACTCGAAGTCGAAGAAACACGACAATACATATGTAGATAAAATATTAGCAATCACGAACCTCTGTCAAAACAGAGGTAGGATCAGGTGCCATGGAGGAGTAAGCATCCCCTGCCGACTGGTCACATCCGTCGTGATGCCATAAATATAAGCGAAAAAGTATTATTCGCTGTCACAGAATTAGGAAATGGCACGGCCGTAGTCAAAATAGGTATATGTCATAAGCAGTAAGAATACTGCTGTATAGTATAGGTAATACAGATGATTTAGTTACTGTGAAATAAGGAAGTCAACATGTCAAACAACGATACATCATATGAGCAAATAAGGTCTTTATAACGACCGTAAAATTTGCGGAATGTTGACATAAGTCTTGATATCTCATATCCTTGATTGAGTAACTTTTCTCCTAGTAGTTCACTTCGATAAATGAAAGAGCAATACTCAGATGACGCTCGCGCATATCGAATCAATTGGGATACATAAACACCGTACGCAGGTGATGAAGGAATGTCGCTACTACTGTCTGCGCCACTCACCTTGTAAACCGAAAAAATCTGGATTTTGACTTATTTATCTTTAAAATAGTTTTACAAAATTAATATCAATCGACAGATCTTGTTTAGTCGTAACTTTTGGTGTATGTTATTTGTTTCTACGAAGAAGCATTCGTATTTTACAGGAGAAAATCATTTTAGATAGGGCGTTTTCTATGTTAATTTTGACGTGACGTCGGCGATGTTTAACATCGAGTCTATGGGAAACATGGCGACGTCACGTCAAAATTTAACATGGAAATCGCCCTATCTAAAATTGATTTTTTCTATAAATATGAACGTTCTTTATACAAACATACAGCATACACCAAAAGTTACGACTAAACAAGATCTATCGAATGGTTTTATCTTTTTGAAATTATTCTGAAGATGAATACCTGAAAATCCAGATTTTCCAGTTTCCAGAGTGAGTGGCGCGGACAGTAGTATATGGAAAGTTAACAATAGGGAAACTAAAGTCATCACGTTTGTGATAAATTGAAGTAGTAAGTTTGCCATCTCGGTCGATATCAATGAGCAGATCTAAATATTAAGCACATGAATTGGATATTGTAGTGTCCTTAATTTCAAGTTCCTTGGGATATATTGTATGTACGTATGTATCAAAGTTTTTGTTACTTATAGATAGTACAACATCAATATATCTCAATGTAAAATTAAAGGACAATGCCAATTGCTTCTTATTTTGATTTACAAGATTTTGTATGAAGTCAATTTCGTACGACGAAAGGAACAAATTAGCTAGTAAAGGAGCACAGTTAGTCCCTATAGGGTTTCCGATAGCTTGGTTGAAGACCTGGTTATCGAACACAACATATATATTGTCAATCAGAAAGTCTAGCATGTTTTAATGCCATCTTCAGAGTACTTATATTTAGATTCAGATGGTTTTTCACAAAACATGTATCTGGATATCCTAAACAATAAATTTATCTGTGTGAACCATTTTTGGTGAAGAAACAGTTATCAATAATTCTAAAGAGCCTGTTTTTCAACTTATCATGAGGTATAGTGGTATAAAGTGTAGAAAAATCAGAAGTCTTAATGCATTTAATAGTTGTCAGATTTTGAGATTTTAAGTTTTCTAATAATTCTTTGGAGGTTTTAGGATCCAAAACTGATTAACACCACTTCGAGAGTAAATCGCATCGGAGTACGTCTGAAGCTTCTCCTTAATTAGAGATAATATTTTGGTAAGGAGGGCTGATAGAGGTTTGGTGGAGCATTTACTGGATCCTGCAATGAACCCATGTTTATATGGATCTTTGTGTAATTTAGGAATCCCATATAAAAAGGGTAACTCGAACTCACTATCCTTAGTACATAAGTTAAAGGTACTCAACACTGATTTATGGTTATCAATAATTTCATCTAGTGAGAGTGTAGAGCGAGTGTAAGTGGGATGAGTCGTAACCAGATTCAACACATTAGATTGGTTGTAGATACATACCTACACGTCGTAACCAGGTTCATCACATTATCATTGATTAGCTTTATTTGTGCCATCCTCCTCGGATTTAGGACGCCTTGATTCACTTACCATAGTGACTATATATCTACCACCACTGTACTTTTCTGATATTTCTGTTCACGTGTCAAATAACTGTGATGACATATCGAAATAGCATCCGAGAAGTCCACATAATATCTGAAACGTCAACTCGGCTTTTTGACAAAGTGACATCATAAAAACTGACAAACATAATTTTCCGACGGGTGAACATAACATTTGACACGAGAATGACAAAAACAACCCATGGTAAATAACTTCAGATAAAGTTTCCAATACATCAATTCTTCCAGTGTTATGTTTATTTCTTTGATTTTAATCCCATTTTTGTTTGTTTCTTGCTTTATGTTTCTCAAGGCTAATTTCCTTTATATGATGGGGGTGTCTCCTTAACACAGTGCACACTAGTTTGGTTAATGCACAGAGCCCATCCAAAGAATTTAGGGGTGTTTAACATTCCAAGTATATCGGGAGATCTGCATTGATTATCTAATCCTAAAGACTGGACACCAACAGACCACAAACCAGGATTTGAACCCTGGACCTGTCGGTCACGAGACAAGCACTCTACCGACCCACCTACGCCGGTATCTTAATACATGTATTAATTTATGATAAATAAAATATGGAGTCTTATTATATCTTAACAAAATACTTTACAACCTCATGAATGTGGTGCTTGGAACCTGAAATCCAATAGCAACCACCTAAACAGTAATCAAAACTGACGCTTATTTCTTTATTTTTTGGTAAACGGAACACTAACATCATAATGCCACCTTGCCCTTTGCCGAAGGTAAAATCTTCAAGGTTTAAGCGCTTTGCAAATGTAAGACTACATTTGTTTCTATATGATTTTGTTGCTGCAGGTTAGTTGAGTCCAGACTGCTCTAGTTTCACCTGTATGATGGCACCCACTAATTAAATGATGGGAAATGACCCTAACACCTGGAAACACCACTACATTTGATAGATACCTTTGCATATTTTACTAACTTGACTGGATGGGGTGACTAAAATGATACGCATAAGCAGCACTGCATTACAATTAATGTTGTATAACAGAATATATATAAGACAAACCTGGATCCAGAAATCACAATAAGGTGTGCATCCTAGTAAAACTCTTCAAGAAAGGATCCAACACTGTCTTAAAATATAGGTATAAAATTCAAAACAGAAAGTACCAAACAATTTGTTTTTGAATCATAAATTATTTGGATTATCAGGATTCCAAGTTCCCTGTCTCTGAATACACTGATGAAAGATATGATCAATGATATGTAAAAGGATATGTTTATAATCCTATCTATAGAAACCATACTCATAATCTTCAAAACAACATCTTCATACATGTCTGTATATTTTATTAAATTAATGATATGTTATAAAATAAGTTAACATACATGCATATAAATTTATGAAAGAGATAACAATAACACATTTGTAGTAGTAAAAGAAATCATTAAAATAAATATTAATGCATGTAATAATATCACAAATGACTGAAAGCTATTTTGAAAACACGTGCCAAAAAGCAGTGGTACATCATTATTTTTCTTTTTACTTCACTGACAATGCATATCAAATCCATCCTCCATGTGATATGTTGATCAATACTAACCAACAACAACAAAACAACAGTTGCATCAGAATAAAGGCCTCAGTGAAGAATTGGCATACACTACCAGTCCCACATACATGGGAGGGTTGTCTGCCAGTGTACTTGTAGAAGGTCAGAGATTTTCTCCAGGTACTCTGGTTCCCTCCATCACTCAACACAGGCCATCTACATACAGAGGAAAAATCCACCACATAACGCTGGCTACCAATATACAGAGGAATAATCCACCACTTAACACTGGCTACCAACATACAGAGGAATAATCCACCACATAACACTGGCTACCAACATACAAAGGAAATCATCCACCACTTAAAACTGTCTACCAACATACAGAGGAATAATCCACCACTTAATACTGGCTACCAACATACAGAGGAATAATCCACCACTTAATACTAGCTACCAACATACAGAGGAATAATCCATCACATAACACTGGCTACCAACATACAAAGGAAATCATCCACCACATAACACTGGCTACCAACATACAGAGGAATAACCCAACATTCAGCACTGGCTATCAACATACAGAGAAATAATCCACCACTTAACATTGGCTACCAACATACAGAGTAAACTGTCCACCACTTAACACTGGCTACCAACATACAGAAGAAGTAATCACCACTTAACACTTGTTACCACCATACAGAGGAATAATCCATCACTTGACAATGGCTACCAACATACAGAGGAATAATCCACCACTTAACACTGGATATCAACATACAGAGGAATAACCCAACATTCAACACTGGCTATCAACATACAGAGGAAATAATCCACCACTTAACACTGGCTACCACCATACAGAGGAAACAATCCATCACTTGACAATGGCTATCAACATACAGAGGAAATAATCACAGTGCCTTTGGTAATAATATTATAAACTTATTGAACTTTCCTTTTTATTGATATGATAACAAATAAGATATAATTTGAAGTCCTTAAAAAAAATAAATAATAGAGAATCATATATTACCTATAACAGGTGCCCTATCCCATACACAACTGATAAGACAAACATTGTAATTTTAAGGTTTACCTGATACGATTATTCTAAAACAGACAGAACTGAATGTCGGTTTCTAACTATTCTGGGTGGTTTTTAAGAGCACATTTAATCTCTATACAATAACAACTATTATCATGATAGGAGAATACATTCCCCCACTCACAAAAGAAAGAAAAGAAAGGAAGTACATAGTGATAAATGATACATGATATAAAAACAAAACCTGGGGAAAACATGTGTATAAACTTAAGAATATACAACTATCAACAAAATCAAAGTAGTTATAAAAACATTCAGACATAAAAATATGAAGTACAATGTCTTGTAAAACTGTATAAACACAAAGTGATATACACTTCAGAGATTGCAAATTGTTTAATTCTCTACATATATATTGTGATACACTATTTTGACTCGAATGCTCCCACTTCACCACCATGATGGTCAATCACGGTGATTCACCACAACACTGCGGTTGATTGTCGCTATATATCATATAATTACAGAACGTACATTTCAGCATCTTAAAATCTCGTCTAAGTATTGAAGTGTAACATGAGCAGATGTGCTTGAGGGCTTTTTCGCTTCACACCATTTCTGTTTTATTTAAATACATTATTAATGATAACAAAATTTGGGAGAGTCATTCTAAACTATTAAAAAAATGATAGATGAAATTTTAAATTACCAAGCAGTTAAAGGTATGGCATATCAGAGAAAATTCTGACTGTAGTAGAAACCTTTAAATTAAAGTCTGGAAGCTTAAGCCAATACAATGTTTATGAATCAGTCTTGATTACTTATTGCTCATATTTCACTGAGTAAGATGCATTTGAACCAAGCAAGGGAAAGGGACCCTTTGTTTTAGACATTGTTTTTAACATTACAAAATACAGTTTCTCTTGCAATTTCAATAAAATCTGACTTATTAAACTTTTCCTTTTCCAATGCCATTGTACAATATACAATGGTCTTAGTGTCAACAACATACTTCTTTCCCACACACCCTTTTTTCAAAAACATCAAACATTAATCTTGCTCATTACGAATATTAATACTAAAATACATATTTTATTGATCCACGTTTCATTTAGATCTTAAGGTAGTATGTTTCATTGATGAAATAATAATACATGTAATATATATATAAATGAACAACAATTGCTCTTTAATGTTGACTTAAAGAGAAATTGTTCTCATTACTTTTACTAGATGTATTTTGGAGTATTCAAAATTTCTGTCAACAGTGAAAAAAAAAAAAAAGGACAACTTTGTTTTGAGTGTCTTAAATAATAAAACAGAGATTTTCAATCTGAAACAGGAGAAGACACAAAAAACAGTCAATATCCCAGAGTATGCATTTGATATGTCTCAGATTTGATAATTGTCAAAGGTACATCCAGGGGGTCTTTTATTTCAGTTGTGTTGCAATAGAAGTTCTGAGGTAGACTGAAGTAGTTCCTCTTTACTATGACCTTCAGGGATAGGATAATCAAACACAAAGGGTGAATTTGATGCTTTGTAGCGAGATGTACACGTTGAAGCATTGACAAAGGTAGTTCTGCCATCATTCCATGCACCATATCCTGGAAAATAATCATTAGTGATTCACTTCATATCTAATATTGTCAAAAGAAAATCTGTTCGATAATATTGTTTGGGCAGACTGAGGTTTTGAAAAAGTGAGAGCTATGCTAGACAAGTGCTCTGTATATATTATTTTCTTCCAATGGAATTACATTGATAAGAGTAAGTAAAGTAAGTACACAACAAGACAGTCTTAAACAAGGTGGACTCATCAATGACTCCATCATATCAGGTCTACATGTTAACCTTGATGCTTCCTAACAGTATGATAGCAGTAATGAGTAAACTACATCCCAGGGTTACCATTACTGTTACATACCACACATTTAACAACGTGTGAACTCGAACACTATCATTAACATAACCATAATACTCAGTCCCAGTTTTGTGAAATTAGATCTGAAGTCGAAGGTAAATGTATTTTCAATAATCCAAGCGCAGAATTGAATTAATTTGTTGTCATTTTGAATAATTGACCTTTCTAACATGTTAGATTTTTCCATGCCATAAAAGTTTTACCAGTATCCAGAAATATCCATTTCAAATACATAGACTGCAAAAATTCAATCATATTTGTTGAAAATTTAGTGAAGAAACGTAAGAATAATACACAAAATAATCAAAATACATGTACCATTCATTTGAAAATTTCTTTCAATCCAGATTTTACTAGTTGTTTTGGTTGTGTTTACACATAAATGAAATGTTGCCGATGTATATTTGTAGAGCATCTCATAAGGTTTATCTTTTGTACACTTCATATCAATAAAAAGAACACTCAAAAGAAAACCGTTCTTTGCTGAAGTTTGATGGAAACCCTATTTTTTCTTTCTTCTTCACACTATGGCACCCTTCTAATCATTCAAAATTCAAAAAAAAAAAAGTGCAAGCATGTTTATAAAGTGACTTGCAGCTTTGATTAAAGGAAATGTAGAGTTTATTTTTATTCTTTTTATTATATTTTTCACATGCAACAATTGAAACAATTTTCCAATTTAAGAAAATTGCTCTGCAACTTGTTAAAGAACAAAATGTGTTTGTGAAACAAAAATGCCTCTGACAGCAATAAAGTCCAAATAAGACAAATTTTGCTATGTCCTATATCTTGATTAATACCCAACCCATGGGAATACACAAGTGAATTATGAAAGCCCTACCTTTTATGATTTGAAAGTTATAACCGATGTTAAAAGTTTTGAAATGTAGGTCAAAAATCACAGTAAGGGTCACAAGCTAAATGACCTTGATGTAATTTGATAAGGCTTTACTGGTATAGTATGCATGCCTAATATAATATCTCTATCCCTCAAGGTTAAAAAGTTATTGTAAAGGTTAAAGTAGACAAAAGACATACAAAGAACCAGACAGGACAAAAACAATATGCCCTTGATCTATCGATCTGTGGGCATAATGAAAATATGCTGCCATATTTCATGAATAGTTAATAATCTCCCATCCAAGATATCACCCATAATTGATTTTTGATTCTCTGATGCAGTATACATAGAGTTTAAAAACAACTAGAATTTTAATGTGTCGGTGCGACACAAATGCCCTAGCTGGCAGCTAAGGTAGTGAAATATAATTGGCAGAGAACTAATATTTGAAAATTCAAAACATTTCTGATGTTCAAGGTCAATTACTCTGTCAAAAATTACCAGACCACAGCCATATTCGAACATGACCTGCATCTTTCCTTGATACATCTACATGTATATACTAAATATCAATTTAATCCATCAACCCTTCAAGGAGAAAATGAGCGGAAACTGTCATTTTTAAGAAATTTTCTGTTCAAGGGCAATAACTGTCAAAAAATAACCAGATCACACCCATATTCGACGTGACCTGCACCTTCCCTTGATACATCTGAATACCCAATATCAATTTAACCCATCAAATTTTCAAAGAGAAAAGAGGCAGAAACAGAATGATGATGGAACACGGTAACACTATATCCCCTCGGCCATTTTTGTGGGGGCATAAAAAGCATGCTTTCTTTGAATTTAAGATATGATTCACACATTTTATTGGGTTATTAGTCTACACTGGTATATATTAAAGAGGAATTAAATTAAAATGGACAATGACCAAAGAATTCATCAGCAAAAGAAAAGATCAATAGCATAAATTATCTGTTTTGTGCCAGATCAAGTAAAATTTTAAGAGTAAAAAGGAATAAACTTTTATCAATAAAGAAAAATTGTCTTTGATTTATTGTTATACAAAGTTTCTTCATATCTACATAACATGAGGATATAATTTGATTTTCACTGCTCAGATGGGTATGCAGTAACACCTTTAGCACCCAAAACATTTAGAAAGTATTAGAATGTTTTAAGAGAGTATCATTTTTCTGAAATTTTATTTCAGAACTGAACAAAAAACAACATTATGTCATTCCAAAACACTCTCATATATTTTGAAAATCGAAAAACGAAAAAGACATCAATAAAGCCTCAAAACTTTGATTTTGAAAGTAAAAGCACAATAAAGCCTCGAAAATTTGATTTTGAAATGAAAGCAAAAACAACAACACTTTTTTAAGATGCGCATCTAAATCACTCTGGTGCATTTAGTATGTTGACCTATACAGCTGGTTTGAAAAAGAAGTTTGTCAAAAAGGGCCCATGTTGCTCTATCCTGGAACCATGTCTTGACGAATCTGGCAGAAATACAAAAACACCTGAAGGGGACCTTGAGTATTTCATTCCTACCAAGTTTACCGAAATCCTTCTATCAATTTCAATGCAGAGGAAGTCCATCATTTTCTGAAAGCTTACTATTACATACACATAGTATATCCCTCCCATTTTTTTTCTAAATTGCTCAAAATCTTAATAATCATTTTATAATCCTTTTTTCCAAAGGAGGATTACTTCACAATTTCCTCTTAATCTGTTTTTGATTGAAGCCATCCCTTTTATCTGTTTCTGAGAGTAGCCAATGTTTAGTAATCAGTGAAAAAAAGTAGTACCAAGAGAAAAAACTTTCAGTGGGTATTTTATTGGATTATACCGCTAGCTATAACAAATAAAGATGACAGTCAGTCTCAACTGTCCAGTCAAGTACTAAAACCAAAAATGGACAGGCACAAGCAAACCACATACATGATCATAGAAGACATGACCATAGTAAACTACCTTTACTGTGGTGATAGTAAATTATTGCTTGTAAACAATGAACAGTTTGGTATATTATAGACTCAACTACCTCACAGTACAGGTAAAATCTGATACTTACCTTCATGAATATGCCCAAAAATGTGATATTTTGGTTGAACTCTTTCTTGCACTGTATTCAGCAGTTCCACACAGCCTACATTGTTGTTTCCTGAAGTAAGATCTCCATAACCTGTAAGATATTACACAACTCTATACATATTTAGGTATAAACCATTTGAGATAAGGTGAGTTTTCTACCCTTGCTTATTTGGGTAGTCTATGGAAGTGGAACAAGAGTGATATAGGGATTGTGCTATGTCTGTTATTCAATCTTATTTGTATGGTGACATAATGGTATAATGGTCATTGTCCATGTTGAGATATGGTCATAAAGTAGAAGTCACCTTTCTATACCTCACAGTGTATGTAGAAAGTGAGAGAGTTCTGATCAAGGGCAGATAACCAATCTTATTGAATTGATGAATACTGTATGTACCGGTTTATGCAAACCAGGATGGACATAGGTATTTATACTTTACCAAATATTGTTTCTAAAATTATTGGTCTGTATCTACTTTGATTTGATACCCTTATCCTTAACAATGCTTTTATATGTATTGGGCATAAATGATGAAATTTCTTATTCTTAAACTGCAAAGCAGTTCTGTTGAAACTGCAAGAACACATCATACAACACGACGATAAAAGTGGATGTCACAATATCTGAGAGCTAATACACTTATCATTGAAAGAAGAGAAAAATGACTTAAATGTGTTCAGCAACAGTGTAAAATGTTGGCCTGTTTGAATTTTTTTCATTAAACACCATAGTTTTAAAATGATTTATTTCTCAAGTAATGTATAAATAAAATTATTGTATTGTTTAAAAAGTACCGGTTAGGTATCACACTGTTCCATTCTTAATGGAATCCAATTCTATACGCAAATACATTTAAACTTCTGGAAACTAGACAAAATATGCTATATGTATTTGCAAATAAATGGTTCAGATTAATTAAAAATAATCCAATCAAAACACTATGAAATCATTTTTTTTCATGAAGAATTAATTTTCTGGGTGAATAGCTTTCACAGTTAAAAAAAAGATATCAACAATAATTTAATGTTTCACCTTTACATTAGTTCCTTGCAATGGTTTGGCAAATTCTAGATACAACTTATTTTGGCTAATGGTTTGTCTTTATAGACTTTAAATTATCCTCGACACACAGGTGGACTTGTTTCTGAACTTTAGTTCACTATATAAGCACTATGTTACTGGATAATCCAATACAAGTATTGTGAATCTTTGCTTTGAAATCTGGTACTACTTTATTATTGTTAACATTCAAAGTATCTAGTTTATTACAATCCTGAAATATGATATGCATGTATAGGTTCAATATTCTGTTATATATTGATAATGCCAATATGTATAGTTTATACCAATAAAATCTTGAATAAATCTAATTTTCAATCAACCAAAAACTTAACAATTTTGCTTCAACCTGAAACCTAACCAAAATGCTATGGACAGACATCCATATAGAAGGACATCACCAATCTATAGACCAGAATTGTATTGCAATCTGGCTAATAAAAGTATTTACATGCCACATCTAATGTGCCATGCAATAGGCCATGTTTTTAAAATCTTCAGGAATGGTATGACACTGATACGCCACCATCAGGATTGATCCCAGAACCTCGCTCACAAGCCAAGCACCTTAACAAGTGAGCTATGCAAGTTTGACCATATATAAAAAATGGTAGAAATTTCAACATCATTTTTATACGAAAGACAGTAAGCAATTTACAGATGGTAAATATGCATTGTAAATTCACTGAATAAAACAATACATATTGTGCTCTTCTTTTACCATTTCTATCCAAACGGAAAATTTTTGAAACTTCATTACATTTTCAGAAATAATCAATAACTTATTACTAATAATCAATAGTTTATGATCAATTTAATCTGGATTTTACAATGACTGAACTGAAGGAGAACATGTTTGACTCTGGATGTGCATATTGCCCTAGTGACATATATTCACTAAAATCTGGTAAAATGATAGTGGATCACTTGCTAAAGTAAATCACAGATGTTCCCCTTACCCCTTGGTGGTGTATGGCTCACCAAAACATTACAACCATCAGGAATCTTATCCCACTTTTCTTTCATGCCACTTCCCATTCGTCTTTGAAAAGCTCCAGCTGTAAAATGCTTGATGCTCCTGATTAAGATAAAAAATGAATGATATGAATGACTTACCAACAGGAGGACCATGAGTAACTAGAATGTCAGTCGTATTCGGAATCTGATTCCATTTAGACAAAATGTCTCTCCCTCTCTCAGCATTGAAAGCCCAGTTACAAAATGCTGGTTGCCTGTAGATAAAAATTCTTTTAATATCTTATTTCCATGAATGTAATTCATCTATATGTATTTCTGATTACAAACAGTTGTATAAAAAAGGTGTTTTATGCCCTCTACAAGAATATTCCATCATTAGCCAGCAACCAGGCACCAAACAAAGTGAAAGCTATTCAGTGCTAGCACCAACAATAGCGTCAGCTATATTATAAACCATAATCCCAGCTATTTACCAGGAATACCAATCATAATGCCAGCTATTACAAGGAATAAAATGCAAAATGCCCGATAATTTGTGACAGCACAGCAATACTACCAGCACCAACTATAATGCCATTTATCTAGTGGCAGAGTCAATCATACTACCAGCATCAATCATAATGCCATTTATCTAGTGACAGCAAAACCATACTACCAGCACAACCATAATGCCATTTATCTAGTGGCAGTTTCAATCATAATACCCACACCAACCATAATGCCATCAGGGCCGTCAATTAGGCATTTTAAGGGCCAAAATTTGGCCCCATTCCCAATGCCAAAAAGTATCTTTCTTCCCAATTTCAGCACTAGAAATTCCCAATTTGACTCTGTAAAAACATCATACTTATACTACGTTTTCTTTTTTCTTTTGCTATTTGCAAGCATCTCGGTCCATGTTCTTAATCAGCATAACATATTAGATTCACTGTTTCAGTGTTTGCGTCAACGTTATTAAATTCCATATAAAAGAATAAAAGATCAGTATTAAAAGAATCAAGACAGTAAATATTATGCTGATTTAGACTATGTTCTTATGTATCGTAATTACCCGTGTATAATGTGCATCCCCAAATTCGAAAAAAAAAAAGATCCAGGAAAAGCCTGCTTCCCATGTATAATGCACATTTAAAAAATACATAAAAAGCGAGCATCCGTGAAGTTATCATCCATTTTGTTGATGTATAGTAGCATGAATTATCTGGCATTTTACGTTTTTCATACAGCAATTAATACAAACTGGACAAAATTTCTTATATTTTTTTACCTCCCTGACAAAATTCATCCATTTGGAAATATCAATTATGGGATTAATTTCGCCAGTATTGATAATTATGATAATATGTTTACTGTAAGTCTGAAACAAATTAAATTTTATCTTCATTAAATTTAGAAATATACGTCATGTTCCTGTCTGATTGATGCATGTGTACAACGCCTTGCGGTCGGCTGATCAGGTATTGTTAGAAAGTGACATTTATACCAAGCACAGCGGGTATCTAACTGTGTAGGTGAAAGGTATACAACAGACTAATTAGCCGTGATTTTATGACCACCTTACTAAATATCGAAACCCCGTTCAGCGTACATGTAACTTATAACTGAACACGTAAAACTCTAGTAAATATATCATTACATAGATCATCTGAATAAGACATACATGTACATGAATGAAGCATAGATTAGTATATCAAGAGGCAATCCTGCTGTGATTTTAGTAAATGCTGGCATTTTGGCAGTAATATTCAGATGAACATTACGTACAATTCCATGGGGAAAAAATTGCTATATTTTTAGTTCCCATGTATACCGGTAATGTGTACCCACGAAAATCAACGTAAGAAATTATGAAAAAATACGCATTATACATGGTAATTACCCATAGACTAGTACCCAAATAAGCTTAGTAAGAAAATAGAAAATAAAGGAAATGATATTCTTTTAAACAACAAGCTATAGCACAAGGGCCTAGGAAGCCCAGTGAAAAAAAAAATCAAAATTGAAAATAGCGGTGAAAAAGTTGAACATGATGGAGTTGAAATCTCAGATGACCCTAATGGTGAGAATGCTAAATCTCAATCTGGCCGTCTTATATCATTATGCTGATCATGAAAGTTCAGATTTCACTCAGTGATGAAAGAGCTGAACAGTGGCTAGAGTTCAGACAGATACATTTATACACATATCTCTGGTTCAGATGACAGAAAAAAACAAAATGCTAAAGATTTGATGTGAATGTTTTTAGAGCAGACCTTTTCCCTTTTGGTCTTATATTTCATTCCATTGCCAGATATACTATAATTTGCATCATTTTACTCTGACGTCACTATGCTTTCTTCAATATCATAACGAAAATCCCAGCAATAGCGGGGAAACGTTTATCAAGATCTATGCAGATAATCTAAAAAAAAAATGCTTCATTAAATGGACATAGTCCAAGACTGGAAAATTTTAGCATGAAAAGGATAAATTAAGACAACATCTTATTTTTCCTGTATTACATAAATTATAAACTTTGTGTTAATTGCAAAATTTAAAATTAAAATCCCTCAATGTTTCTGTAGAATAAAAGTAATTGAGTCGAATTAAATTCGGTTTGTATCAGTTCCCTAAATAAGGCAATACTCTGCCCATAATCATGCGCGTGCGCAGATATTCACTGTAGAAAACAACAAAAATGGTTCACATGGAGGAATACGAGCACGAGAAAAGCAAAAGTGTGGTAGAAAATAACTATGCACAGACTCAAAGGCCAAAAAAAGAAAAGTGGAACAAATGTTAGAATCGGGTAAAATTTGAGTTTCATTGTCAAGTGATTTCCTCAGACCGTCCTCATCAATATTCAAGAGTTGGCCTGGTTATGTTGCAAATTTAAAACGGCATATCTCCTTAACGACATAGACTTTGGTAACAATACTTTTACACATCTTAGATAATATACTAACAATCAATTGATGTTTAAGAAATCCATTTACATTTTTTTTTAAATTTTCCCAACTTCAATTGGACCATGCTCCTTTAAATATATACGGAAGAAAATTCCCAATTTGGCTAAAAATGATGTGATTTTTCCCAATTCCACTGGCCCTTGCCATTTCTCTAGTGGCAGTTTCAACCATAATACATGTACCCACACCAACCATAATGTCATTTATCTAGTTGCAGTGCCAACTATATTACCAGCACCAACCAATGTCATTTATCTAGTGGCAGTTTCACCCATACTACCAGAACCAACCATTATATCATTTATCTAGCAGCAGTGTCAACCATAATACCAGCACCAACCATAATGCCACTTATCTAGTGGCAGTGTCAACAATACTATCCGCACCAACCATAATGTCATTTATTTACAGGGCTCACACTGGCTTGAAAAAAAGTGTAGCCACTTTTCTCGTGAAAGATGTATCGAAGGGGCGCAATATAATTCTCAGCTAAAATTACCTATTCACAGCTGTTTAACAAATGCATAACACTTTCCTTTGTTTTTATATATTTATTTTCACTAATTATCAAATGATGATACAATGAACAGTTTAAAAATGCTAAATATAAAATATTATCAAGTAAAATAAGCACAGTAATGAAGTAGCATATATTCAGAATGACTGTCTCACAAAATATACAAACATCAACACTAGCTTTAAAATGTACTGTGAAACACTCAGTCACTATCTAGTATTTTGGAATCATAATTCTTCTATTTTTCAGAAGAACCCACTTCTTGAATGCACTATCATAATCAAATGAGTCCACTGAATCACTGCACATAGACAGTCTCATAAGGTTTTCCAATGTTTTGACTTTCAGACTGTTCCTAAGTTTTGGTCTTGATAAGGTTCTGTTTGCTAAATCCCCTCTCACAATCAACAGTACTAACAGGAGCAACCAGGAGCCTTTCAACAGAAGCACTGACAGATGGGTACATCTCCCTCTTTCTAAGTGCAAACTGACAGACCTCTGACACACCAGACAAGCCCTTAGCCTTACATTGCTCAAAGAAACACTCAAACTCCTGTCTTATACTAGCAGATGTTGACTTAATGATACCATGAGACTCTATGAATTTGGCTACCATTCTTGCTGACTGATCATCACCTAAAGTGGAGGGGTCAAATACCTTAGACAGAGCAGCAGCAAAAGTGGCAGCATCACCTTCTTCAGTGAACCTACTCTGTATGTTCTGAATTACATTTGAAACAAAAGACTTACAAGCTGACCTTGCCTCTGACCATTGACTGGGATCATCCCTGATTACACGACCTTGATATTCAAATGTACACAAACTAGTGGAATCATTACAAGGTTCCTTTGGGACCACAGACAAAACTCACTTTCATTTCATTATGGCTACAGTATGGCTGTTGTCACCTGAAATATATGAATATTTTAAAATATGTTCAATTCATTTATTTAAAGTATACATTAATCCTATGTACAAAAACAAACTGGGCTACAAATCGATTCCCGATTGACTAAAGTGATTCTACGCGCTTGCATGGAGCTATGAAATATTTAATTTTAAAATTCATGTCTGTGTAAAATGTTAATATCATTTAAATACCTTTACGGTTCTCATGTTTGTTTATGTTGTCTTTTTTCATCGCAGCGCAGCCATCGGTAAATGAATTTTGGACGCAAGCTTTTATACATACGTCGCAAAACATAAGGCCTAAAACCGAGTCGTATCTTAACCCACTCGCGATTAAAACGCCAGCTAGGATTAAATTTTCCTACTGAAGGTGATTTACGAACAGAGACATTATCTTTTGTAAATGATTCTGACTTCAACTCGGCATTTTTTACTTTTAAGCCAAAAGCAGAAAGTTTCTGATATTTACTTGACCGATCGTCGGTCAGTTCCAACTTTCGTTTAACCATGTTATAAAGTTCTCAGTCGCATAAAGAATGATAAAATATTTCATTATCATATTTTGATCGGAAATTAAAAACTAATTACAAACAAATTAGTAATTTAGCTTCTCATCATTAAAACGGTGTTCTTTTAAACCAAGTCCAATCGAAATAGCATACCTATGATCACGGGTAATCCTTATGAAAACACATTCATTAATTAACATAATAAACGTGTATACATACCTTGATACCTTCTCAACGAGGTGCTAATGTTGTCTACCACGGATAAAGCCTATCAACCAATTAACTCACCAACTGCTGTTTGGCTACAGCACGCGGACAAAAGACTTCACGCGCCAGTGACTTTTACGTTCAGCCTTAACTTGTTTCAATCAGAGACATATATACACAACATAAGGAAAATTCAAAACACGGGAAATTGGCTTTCGCCAATTCATAATTTCTTTCGCCGATTTTGAACTTCTTTCGCCAATGGCGAAAATGGCGAAGGGCAGTTCGAGCCCTGATTTAGCAGCAGTGCCAACCATACTACCCGCACCAACCATAATGCCATTTATCTAGTGGCAGTGTCAATCATAGTGTTACCTGTACAAGAAGACGTTAAGCTGCATTACAAACTACCCCATAGGTCATTCTTACAAAGAGAAAGACTCTACCAAATGATGCATCACTTACTGAGATTCTAATATTATACATTTTCACCAGTAACCACTGAGTAAATCTTTACTGGTAAATCCCTGAGTAAATCTTTACTGCTAACCACTGAGTTAATATTTACCAGTAATCACATCACTGAGTTAATCTTTACTGGTAAATCCCTGAGTAAATCTTTACCAGTAACCACTGAGTAAACCTTTACCTACCAGGGAGAAGCTTTACCTACCAAGGTGAGCCGTAGATATGAATGCCGCATATACACACAGAAGAATCTTGAAGATATATACAGTTTGTCAGCATCTCTGTAACACAGTTTAATCCTAACTTGTCCAAGTTTGACTTCAATCCCTGTTTACTAATACCAAACGTTGATATTTTTGGACTGCTCAATAACTCATTGTCGAAGGTTATGTCATGATTTCCTGCTATCACTATCTTGTGCTTATGGGGAAGTGAACCTAGAATGTAAACAGGTTACTTTAACAGAAGATATATGCAAGTACTACTTGACTGGTACTATACTGTGAAGAATATTCAATATTATTATTGATATGATATTTCTGCAACAATTCTTTAGAAGTTTAATATATTCAAAATGTACTTTCACACAAGTGAACATTTTACCTGGTCCCTTTGTATATTTCTGATCTTTTTTTGACCTCTTGTAACTTACTAGTTATATCTGCTAGTGATATGTCTGCCCTCAAGATGTTATACATAAATGAATTCAACCTTTAACAGTATCTAAATATGAAAGTATCATAAAAGGTACCAGCATGATATTTAAAACAAGAGCAGACCAGTAATTTCAGAAAAGATCTGGGTACAGTGTTATGTACCAGTGTCTAAACCTAATTGTTTATTCTTTTTCATCATTTTTCATGCCTACATCTTGATCACAGTATCTTGGTATTTGGTCAGATATTTTGATGTACCACTGAATACCTTAATTATACATACATGTAGTTATGGATATGTAATGTAGCTTGATGTTGGCCAAAGCTTCGCATTCAACCGTGGGATGTATTAAATGTACCAATGTTTTTCAGATAGGTCTAAACCTACCACTCTCTACATTTAGAAAACACAGCTAAACACTCATCGTAAATTTGTTCCCCCTCAAAACAAAAATAAATAAAAAATTTAGAATACTCATATATATGCTATAATATGGGAATCGTTACTAAACATATGACAAGACATAACCTAGCAGTCTTTCCTGTAAGGTGTACCAGTAACAAGTAATGGAAGCTTCCTCTACATGCTAAAACCTATGAGTGCTTCTTATATGTAATACCCTTCCCACATGTTTTAACAAAGGCTATCCTGGAAATTTTCCCACAACTCTTTTGGCATAGGTATATCATAGTTCTTGAATTCCTTACCATATATGATAGTCTTGAAAATGTAAAATATGAGAGTAACAGATTCAATATCACTGTGTCATCAACACAGAAACCAGTATGTGGGTTTATGAACCACTGGACATGTCTCCTGTCAGAGGTGAGACCAAGTGTCCTGATGGAGTAAATGTGTCCTGTCAGAAGTGAGACCAAGTGTCCTGGTGGAGTAAATGTTTCCTGTCAGAGGTGAGAGCCAGATGCCCTGGTTGAACGAGTGTCTCCTGTCAGACGTGAAGCCAGGTGTCCTGGTGGTGGAATGAGTATCTCCTGTCAGAGGTGAAGCCAGGTGTCCTGGCAGTGAATGTCTCCTGTCAAAGGTGAGACCTGGTGTCCTGGAGGAGTAAGCATCTCCTGTCATAAAGACCAGGTATCCTGGCAGTGAGTGTCTCCTGTCAAAGGTGAGACCAGGTGTCCAGGCAGTGATTGTCTCCTGTCAAGGGTGAGGCCATGTCCAGGAGGAGTAAGCATCTCCTGTAAGAAGCAAGACCAGAAGTCCTGAAGGAGTAAGTGTCTCTCGTAAGAGGTGACACCAGATGTCCTTTAGGAGTAAAAGCATCTCCTGTCAGAGTATTTCATTTATGTCAAGTGTTCAAATTCTCTCTGTTAGTTCTGAGGAAGAAGTCCATCAAATCTTTTACTCATAATTATGCATCTCTCCCCTTTCCTTTAGCAAATCCTCAAAAAATGGAAATTTTCTAGAAATAATTTTTATATTCAAATTCTTTTCAATTAAAATTATTTTAAAGAAATAAAAAAAAAATACACAAAATTATTAAGAATAAATAACCTACCATGAGGAATTTCATAGAAATCACCCCAAACACCAGCAGCATTTGAAGAGTAACTTGAATACTTAATCCTTACGAAGTTTCATCAAAATCCTTCGGTCAGTTATGAAGGAGAAGTCTATCAAAACTTTTTGTTACATACAATTAGAAGTAGATGTCTATCAAAACTTACTAAATGTACTACATACAAATATTACATGTATATCTAAACCACACCCCCCCTTCCGCCTAAGTTTCTGTATTCCATTTCTTTCCAATTAGTTGTTGTATTCCATTTCTTTCCAATTACAATTGTTTCAATAAAATCAATTAATTAAAAGAAATTCATACATTATAAGCAATGTACCAATACATAATCACAGAAGTTAACCAGGAAATGTGAAAAAAAAACCAACAAAGCCTGAAAAATTAAACAAAAAAAAAAACAAAAAAAAAAATAAAAAAAAATAATATGCATGCTGTGTTTGTTAAACACTAATGCCTCCAGTGGCGCCTAAGTTGAATTATTTTTAGTATGAAAGTCACTATCAAGGTCAAAAGGGCATTAACCTTGGTGTCATTACAAAGGGCTTCATTAGCTCCTTCATTAGTACGCATGTCAGATATGAAATCTCTATCTCTCACAGTTTAAAAGTTATAGCCAAGTTTAAAGTTGACAACAGACAGACAAACAAACAGATAGGACAAAAACAATATGCCCCAGATCTATCGATCTGAGAGCACAGAAAAGAAGATGCAATATGACAATAGCATACCCAAGCTTTTGGCTGGGGAGAGCTAAAAAGCATACAAACCAAGGTATTGATTGAAATCCCTGATCTCTCTTAGCTGACCCTTTTGAGTAAAGTCTCCAGCATGAATTAAGATATCCCCGTCTGGTATGGGTAGTCCAGATTTTTCAACTCTCCCATGTGTATCTGACATGCAAACAACCCGTACATGGTCAAGTGATACTGGGTTTTTAGGAGGTTTATTGGATACTTCTTTTGATTTCTGCTTGACTTGGAGCATCTCCCAAGCTTTACTGGGCTTGTCAGTATGTTGGTGGACAGTAATCTGAGGATCTGCCATTTTCTTTCATAAAGACAATCATGTATTATTTTCTGAAAATTATAATGTCATAGTTAATGTTATATTACTGACAGAATACAGGCACACCAGATTCTGTTAATATATGTATTACAGAAATACGACGCAATATTAAGACAAAAACTATGATATACAGATTATTTGTTAAATTATAATGAAAGAAAAAGAGAACAAGATGCCCAAATGGGCCTATATTGCTCACCTGAGCAAATTTGCTCATTCACCAATGAATGATTGATTGAAAAAAATTGCAGATACATATATTCTCTTGTACATTTTGTTTTTGACTACTGACAAAAGTCTGTCAATTTTTAATCATCTGCATTAAGCATGTCAGTACAGATCATATCAAATCAAAGAAGAATTTCATAAATCTGAAACAAAAAGTTTTCAAATTACCCCTGAATTTTATAAATTCTCATGATTAGGGGTGTAACAATACATCAGACTATCCATATATTGTGATTGTGTTACTTCCGATAGCAATACATCCATAGCAAATGGAATCAGTGATAACTATTGCTGATAGTCATCAAATACTTAACAAAATAATTGTTTAAATCACACAATCCTGTTTTCTTTTCCAAAAATAATTCATTTGCAAGTGTACGCTGTATATGCCCTAGAGGGGTATAGGCATTATTGATCATTTGTAGATCCATGGATTCCCTGATTGGTGATTACTCATAGATGGAATAACTGACTTGACACATGAAATATTACAAATAATTAAATTATTCTAAAATCTATACACTAAATGCATGTTATGTTAGCAACGAGTAATATGGCAGCCTACTCAAATATGTTCTGACATACATTTGTATGTTCTACAGTTCTAGTCATTTAAATTGTTATAATTTAGATTGTTACTTTAGTCAAATATCTACATGTATTATTTTGGTACATGCATGTTCAGACAAAAATGGTCTTTTTCAGTGCAATACTAGATTATATCTTTTATCCGTATTCATGAATACTCAATAATGTTTTGTTAAATGATAAATAATTAATAGAATTTTCTTTTGTTTATGTTTTACTACTTTTTTAACAATAGTATTGCAATAGTATCAAAATAGAAATGTCACAATAGTAATACTATTGCAATAGTACTTCACACAATAGCAATACTATTGCAATAGTCATTTTCCCCTTCAATAATCACCCCTACTTATGATTACAGCAAATGAATGCTCTACAAACTATTTTTGGTACAAAATGAAATCTATAAGAAAAAATAACAAACAAACAAACAAAAACAAAATTCAACCAGCAAGGAAAGTGCTACCCTTCAGCATGCCAAAGTTGACTCAAACAGTAGGAAAAAATTCACAAAAAGAAACTTATTTTTTGAGATAAAACTTTCAAATAACTCTTAAAATACCTAGATTCTAATGAAGTACAACAAAAGAATACTCAGTTACTTTTCTACAATGTACATTGTATAAATCATGATAAAGACACAATATTGTGTGAAAAAGATTAAGTAAAAAAATTCTTTTAGATTTATTTTCTTTCTTTTTATTCTAAAATGATTTAGTTAACATATTTGGTGCTGGAAGGCATTTGGAAACTTAAAAACATGTTCTGATATAGAATGAAATTAAATCCATTTGTCTTAAGAAGTAACTGAACTGTTATCCTTGACATGCCAGAACTGGCCTAAATCAAAAATACAAAATAAGAGGCCCAACTGGGCTTCAATAACTAACACGGGTACATGACAAACTTAGTGTCAAAATGTTCTCTAACCAAAGTATCCTTCTGAACCAAATTCAATTGACATTTCGGACTATGAATACACCACAAGATTGATTGATTTAATTGAAGTTTGTAAGTCGAAAGGACTATCAGGCCTACAAAATCAATTCAATTTCCACAGCCGATTCCTATTTATCTATCTCTGTTATTTCCTAGAGCCAATCCTTTTCCTGACCTATATGACCATAGACCACAGTTTCCTCCCTTGTTTCATGTACCACGCACATAGTCCTCAAAAAATTAATGTTTGCATCTTTTTCTCTTTATTTACCAGAGTTGTCATGGTATCTATAGTGATTTAAACATGCCCTCTGGTAGAAAAGAGTTTGAAAAAAATTATAAAAATGATATTAAAGCTTTTTGGTGCATTCTTGAGTATGTCATGAGGCTGAAATGTTGATGCATGAATACACTACTGCAAGACTTGAGAGTGAGGTCATAGGAGTCAAGATGTGTATTGATAGATATTTTGAGTTTGGCGTATGCACTTTTTTCTGTGGATCATGAAATAACAGCTCTTAGGTAGTAGAACAACATACATAAATTACAGAAAAAAATAAGCGGTGGGATTTTTGCGATGATTTTTTAATTTACAAAGGAAACAACAGGAAAAAAAACTGTAGTCTATGGTCAAATAAATGGCCTCCCGGAACAGGTAAGATCAAAAGTGCGACTGTTTGCTGATGACACATCCCTATACCTGACCTTGAATGACATCACAAACTGTAACACCATACAGACAGATCTTGACACACTACAATCATGGGAGCGGGAGTGGGACATGGAATTTAACCCAGGTAAGTGCCAGGTTATGAGGGTTACTAGATCTATCAAATACCCCTTTTCCATCCAAACACATCTTCGATGGAACAGCCATGTAAACATCATAGTAAGTAAAGCTAATAGATCCCTAGCACCAAGCTATTAGATCTATCGCATACATGTACATGACACTGGTAAGACCCCAGCTGGAATATGCGTATAGGAATGCTGTATTGAACTTTCGCTTTTATTAGTTTGAAGAATTTTTTTTCTAAATACAGTTATGTTATCTAGTACATTCTTCACTTATTACAGATTTAGAGGTTGTTGGCCATTGTTTCTAAATCAGAGTGGAATCTCATGAAACTAAAAGAAAAACTGTTAATCATATATTCCTTATTGATTTACCCACTGATGGTACAGTAATAGTAGTGCTTGTAAAGACTACTGAAGGTTTCTGGGCTCTGGTGACTTGGATTACTGTAATTATTATAAAGTACTACTGGTGCTGTAGCAGTTTCCGGACGTTTTGGGGGGTTTTTGGTCGATAACTATTTTTTTACGCTACGAAAATATTTGATAATTGGCAAAAATAATTGACTATAAAGATAATTAAAAATGTAAAAAGAATTCAACATTTAGGTGTCTTTTTGTCCAAATGAGCCCCTTTTCCACACGAAGTTTCAATATCACTTTTCTTTGTTTACTGTAGCAGTTTCCGGTCTTGACGTTTAATGCAGTATTGGGGCTCAGTATGGGATGTTAACATCATCGTTAAATAGACATACATTAATAAAGGATAAATAGTAAATCAACAGTCACAGGAATTTTAATAAATGTTACACAGACTTGCCAAATAATTAGATTTGCTTTCCGGTAGGCTGACATCACTTCCCCAATGTGAGAAATAACAACAACACAATACAGACACAGAAAGTAAGGTGGAAATTATATTTATTTCTTCAAAACCGAGATAAACCTTTGCATACGATTATAAATATGAACAATTTTGTTGATATGGTGAACAATAGGCAAATATACTTGTTGGAAGTATCTCAAATAACGAGACGACCGGAAATTGCTTTAGTCCGGAATTAATTTCCATTGAAACGGTCGGCTCATATCGGTATGAGCCGACCGTTTCAATAGAAATTAGTCCGGAAACTGCTACAGCACCAGTACTATTTTAGTGTGAACTCATGACAAGCTCAGACAACAAGCCTTTCACTTACTAAGGAAGTCCCTCCTGTGATGATGATTGTATATTTTTGTGAATCATTACCAGAAATTTCTTTCATTTGAATTTGTGCAATCTGTATGAGTTCATGCCCACTTTAGGCCCAAGTAGAAGCCGGAAACAAATATTTCTACAGTAGACGATCCGTCCCCAATCAAATCCGTCTCTCAGATTTTCTAAAACAGTTGTAAATTCGACCCCAAACCAATCCGTCCCCAGGCGACAAGATCACATAGTATGCTTGGGACTGATGGTCCCTAGACGGTCCGTCTCCCGTAGCTGTTGCATTGACGACGAGTTTAAATTTGTAATTACATTGTATTTAGTTTTTTGTATGCATGTCTCACCAAGAACTCTTGTTTGTAAGCCCTTGGTCTCACTTATCAGTTATTTTTCATTTATTATGGTCTTTACACATGGATTTACTTTACACCTACTTTTCAAAAGATATGTTTGTACATGTATAATGACAGTCACAGTGACACCTTTACATTTCGAAGCAGATACGGTTTGTCCTGATTACAAAACACTTTCTCTAAGTCAACTGTCCATGAGTACGTAGTTTCTTCAACATTCTTAGCTTCTGCTTTTGTGACAGAGACTCGGGTAAATAAAATAAACGTACCCAAAACTTTGGTCAAAACGTACCCAATGCCTTTTTGTTATATTTAGTATATGTTTTGGTTAAAATATGTAGTCAACATTTATGTCAAAACGTACCTAGTGTGTTTTTTTTTAATTTTTAATTTTGGGGGGGGGGGGATTGCTTTTTTTTTCTTTTTTTTTTCTTGGTTTGTTTTTTTGCATCAAATTTAACAAATTAAGCAAAATGTTTCCACATTGTCAAAATGTATCTAATTTGTTTATATATGTATCTTTCTATATTTTATAGTTGTTTCAATCTTATGAATTTATTATAAATATGATTTTTTTCTGAGGATGTTAACAAACTGTCAAACAGATACATGTTTTTATATTTCTATTTTTCATTAAGACTCGCACTTTATTCTTTTCATATGTTGAATGTCTACTACTTGAATTAATTCTATGTACTTTTTAAAATCCCTAACTTAGAGGAAATAAAGATTGAATGAATACTGATTGATAATTTAGCACACTATATAATAAATGAATTGCCCCTATTACAACTAATCACAGGCAAATTCAGAGAATTGTGGTCCCCGCTTTGGGGGTTCTATCAGTAAAGGTGCAGTGATCTGTGACATATTGTCATGCTTGTGCATGTCTACAGACACACATGCAAAATATGAAGGCCCTACGCCTTACGGTTAAAAAGTTACATTGAAGTAGGTCAAAGGCCACGGTCAAAGTCACATGATAAAAATTTTGGTACCAAAGGAAAGGTATTGCTGTTAGGGGCACACATGCCAAATATGAAGGTCCTACGTCTTACAGTTAAAAGTTACAATTAAATAGGTCAAAGGTCACGGTCAAGGTCACATGATAGAAATTTGGTACCAACGGAACGGTATTTCAATTAGGGACACACATACCAAATATGAAGGGCCTACGTCTTACGGTTAAAAAGTTATGACCAAGGTTAAAGTTTTATGACAGACAGACAGACGGACGGACAGACAGACAGACGGACACACAGACGAATGAGATTTAATGTTTTCACGCTTTCGCGAAAAGCGGGGGACAAAAAAAACCCCACTAACGTTTACATAAGATAATTAACCACCGCAAGTCAATACACAAGTGCTACCCCAGAACAGGTCCGTTATGGAAACTACACTCTTTGAGGAGGTGACCCACAGATATCTCTTCGTTGGCGTATTGGCCCCACAAGTCGTTAAGGAGGACATGCTTTCCCTGTACCGCGCGCCATTTATATCTCTTCAGTTTTTTCAGTTAAAAGTTTGGCTTGCAGTGGTATCATTTCTGCCTCCAAGAACAGAAGGCTTAAACAGCTCGTCAGTGGCAGCAATGGGGCGGGGGGGGGGGCATGTCCTTCAGGCCGCTAAAGGTGTGTGGGATCTGTTAATGGGACAGGAAAGGCAAGACCATCAGCTTTCGGATATACTTATGAATGGCATCCTCCTTGTATGCCCTCTGTAAAACCAATGTTAACAATACATAGAATTTTCAAATGGATTAAATGGATGTAAACTTATATTCATGATAAACATCATAAATGAAATAAAGATGTCTCATGTACTTATATGAGAAAAAAACCCCCTGAACCTTCTATAAAAGTATCTTTTCCAAAGAGTTCTGATAAAGATGTGACATTGTAATAATTTTTTAAAATTATTAATTTATGCAACAGTTATATTTTTTGATAAATCAACATTGATGTTCAAAAGTTTTGAAATCGATTGTTATTACTGATTCATGAAAACACACGGGTTTATGAACATTTTCTACTAGTGTATGATATCAAAAATTTAAACTAATTCTAAACTGATTATGCCATTTCTTTAGGCGTATACAAAAATACTTTTAGTTTATTCGATAAAATGTACTTACCAGACCCACAGGTTTTACGGGTCCAAGACGCACAGACATCGCAGGAAACGGCGTGCTGGCGTGGTCACACAGATAAATGACAAGATGCACAATCAGACATTTTAAAAATGATATTCGGTATACAAAAATATCAGTATTTATATCATTTCCAAATATGTTCGCAGAATTATAATGGCTAGTAGTAATTTAACCATTGAAATGATGCTTTATCAATTTCCCCACCCCCAAGTTGACAATTTAGTCTTGTGATCATAACAGTTTCTCATAATTTATTTCATGTTTTCTTTTGTGTCGGTACATTTCTTTGATGGACAGTAACTTGTGCATAATTTCCGCATGGCTTACATGTATACACTTCATTCCCAAAAGCATGCCTTCTCGTAATTATCAACAACAGAGTCTTTGTCAGCGATATGTGCTAAGAGGTAAAAGCTTGTGCGACAGTTAAAACTGTCGGTTACGAGACAAACTGTCGCTAAACGTAAGCGTTTCATGATCAAGCGCTCAAGTGACGTGCAAATCCAGACTACTTATATATTATTACCTGATCATCTGCATAAATTGAAATATTCCACGAAAGCAATGAGTCAATTGGGAATAAAACAATATTTTTTTAGCTACTTGGGGAAGAGACAAATTATTGTCCCGAGGTAGCGGAGAAGACCTAGGAAACTGTTAACAGACAATTTCGACCTCGGATTTCAGTTTCCCAGGTCTTCTCCACTACTTCGGGACAATTTCGGCCTCGGCTAACAGTTTCCTCAGGTTTTCTCCACTACCTCGGGACAACATTATGACTTTTCCCCAAGTAGCCATGAAATAACTGTATATTTTATCCATACGTACTCTTAAGACCATCTAGATAATGTATTAACAGTTGATAACCCTGAATAGGCCATGTCCGAGTTTCGTTTCTTTTATTGTCTGTTAACAGTTTCCAAGGTCTTCTCAGCTACCACGGGACAATAATTTGGCTCCTCCCCAAGTAGCTAAGAAATTATTCTTTTATTGTAAAATCTTAAAATTAAGTGGAATTGTTTGTCCATATGCACGTAATTTGAATAATATTTTTCAGAACAGTTAAAGTAAAGGATTGCAAGTGGACACGCCAAAGGGAAAACAGTGATAATTATCTACACAATACTTAAAGATCAAATTTGCTCTCCGATTTGCTATAACTGAAATTCTATAACTGAAACGTCAATATTTGTCCATAGTCACAGAAACTTCACTTAGTAAATATGTGTATTTAGCAATGTAATCGTTTCGTCAAAGCCTGTACTAACAAGTTGGTTTCTAGACAAAAAATCTACAAATTACTATGAAATGTTTGACTCAGGATTATAAAGGCTATAAAATTAGAAAAACTTTTGAATAATATTACGAGGGTTTTTTTTTTTCAAATAATACTTTTCAGCAACATAGCCCGAATTGAATCACTTATCCCAGTTTCTGCGGTGACCCAATATATAAACTGAGGATGATGTAATGTTCCGATAACTAAGTCTCATTGGGTGTAAAGTATTTTTAAATTTCGTTTACGAAGCTATTGAATTTCGAAGGATTTGGCATTTTGACTCAAAATGCATATGAAGCGCCAATCAGAACACCATCGCATTTACCGTTTACAAAAATACGGAAATGGACGAGTTGTTACGATTGCTGAAGGGCGAACAAGCATGTGTCAGGGAAAGGGGGGGGGGCGCTTGTCGCGACTTTTAAATGTCCCACCATCCCCTCACAAACATCTCCCCAGTCTCAAAATGTTCAGCCTGATTTCTCACGTCTTGCCTGTTTTCCATCCGGAATGCACGAGTCGGTTCTTTATACTACCCGTGTGTTCCGGATGGTCTGTTTTCATCTATACTATGCCTCTCTCTCTTTATCTGTCAAACCTCTCGTACGCGTAATTACTTGCATGTCCCTACTCTGAATTTTCGAAAAGATCAATCAAAAAGCTAAAAAATGAAGGCAGAAATTATCGTTCCGTGTTATTTGTGAATCGAGGATTTGTTTGTTTGCTTTAAGATTATCTCAGGATTGATATTCAACTGTGAAGGGATGGACAATGTTATGTGGTGGAAGAAACCGATATGCTCGGAGAAAAACTATCATCCAAATGTCTAAATGAATGTGCGAAATTCCTTTGAAGTGGTTTTTTTAGATTAAACGTATAATGTTTCATAGTAATATAGAAGTCGGAAGACTGACTAATTATATAAGCTGTATGACACAAATCACAAATTTCATGTACATATAACATGGTTATAGTCAAATAAACACAGAAAACATTACAAAACAAGCTGTATTTGTGAAACACTAATGACCCCGACGGCACCCAAGTTCAAGAAGTCATTTTTAGCATGAAGGTCATTGTCAAGGTCAAAAGGTCATCGACCTTGTTATCATATGAAAGGGCTTCATCAGTTGAGTACGCATGTCAAATATGAAGTCTCCATCCCTCACGGTTCAAAAGTTACAGCCAAGGTTAAAGTTGACAACAGACAGACAGACAAACAAACAAACAAACAAACAAACCAAAATAAAAAACCAAACAAACAGACAGACAAACATACAAACAGACAGGACAAAAACATTATGCCCCTGATATATCGATCCGGGGGCATAAGTGTTCGATCGTACTACAGTTATGATACAGACTTAGGACGGTAAATTAAAGTAACACTTTCTTTGTTACTCCATCGTTTACAATAAGTGTGTAGTGATTTTTAAACAATATACCGACATTTGATAAAATCATGGATAGTAATCTGTATTTTGGTCATTTATTGAAAAGCGGAAGTAGATATCAGTCTATAAATAAAAAGAACTTTGATACATACTTATATACAATATATTCCATTAAACTGGAAATTAAAGACATTGCAGAATCAAATTCATGTGCTTCATATTTAGATCTTCTTCTTGATACTGACTGAGATGGTAGACTTACTACTTCACTTAATGATAAACGTGTTGACTTTAATTACCCCATTCTTAACTTTTATCACTTGCGTTTGGTATTTATGTGTCTCAAATGATCCGGTATGCTCGAGCTCCTTCTGAGTATCGTTCCTTTTCCTAGGCAAAGTACTGGAAAAAAAGTCAATGTCACATGGATATGAGAACGCTTTAAGTCAACAATCCATAATTTGTACGGTCAGTATAAAGACCTTATTTGATTATATGGTAGATCGTTTTCTGACAAACTGACGTTTATTTTAGAGTAGTTAGGTTGTGTACATTACCAATTTACCATACCATATTGTTTAAACTGATCATGACATGTTCCTATTGTAACTACGTACGTCACACCAGAATTAGAGTTTTTTAATCAAATGTAAAATGTAAAAAGAGGTGCTGTAGTGTTGGATTCCATTTTGAAATAAAGCTTTCCATCATCTTTACATTTCTACTTCTCTTTGACTTTATTTCCGAGTTTGTCGTCTATGCACATTTTGTTAGAACATAGTTGTTAGAACATTTAAAATCAAAAAGTTTTACTAAAAGTCACTCCATCAAGTCTTTTGACTTTTCGACTCTTTACACAACGATCCCTCATCAGAAATTAAAAGACAGATTAGCGGAAATTATTCAAAATGCATTTACTAGTGAAAACGGAAGCCGCAAATTCAAATATATAGTAATAGGCCACGATAAAACTTACTTTGTTAGGGAAAATTCTGATTTCAAAAATAAATACACTGAAACAGCTGTCATCCAGATGTTGAACTTTCTTATCGATAACATTTTTGTGGAGTTTGGAGGTATGGTTTTTCAACAAATTGTCGGCATTCCAATGGGCACTAACTGTGCTCCGCTTCTGGCTGACATATTCCTTTACCCATACGAAGCTGAATTCATTCATTCTTTGCTATCGCAAGGTAAAAAACAATTGGCTCTTGGCTTCAATTTTACTTACAGATATATAGATGACTTGCTTCCAAATAATAATCCTTCATTCGGGGATTACCTTAGCATCATCTATCCAAGTGAACTGGAGGTCAAAGAAACCACAGAAAGTAGTAATTCTACTTCGTATTTAGATATTATGTTGTCTTTCGACATTAGTTGGGATTCCTATGGGTACTAACTGCGCGCCTCTGATAGCAGATTTATTTCTTTATTGTTATGAGAGGGATTTTATGGTTTCTCTTCAAAAATCAAAACGTTTTGACCTCATTGACAAATTCAATAATACTTGTAGATATCTGGATGATATTTTGGTTATCGACAACCCTGAATTCGAACAATTTATATCAGAAATTTATCCACCAGAGCTCACATTGAATAAAGCTAATACTTGAGATAAATCTACACCTTTCTTAGATTTAAACATCAAAATTATCAACCACCTAATTTATACTAATATTTATGATAAACGTGAGGATTTTGGATTTCCTATTGTAAATTTCCCTTACTTGGATGGCGATGTTCCTCGACTCCCATCATATGGTATCTATATATCTCAATTAGTTCGATTTGTCAGAGGCTGCACCGATGTTTTGGACTTTCATAAACGAAATTTACAAATTACTACTAAACTTTTAACTCAGGGTTACAGATATCACAAGTTAAGGAAAACATTCGGCAAATTCTTCAGATCTTATTCAGAACTTCTATCTAAATTTGGAAATATTTCTTTTCAACAGTATGTATCCAATGGAATTTCCCATCCTTATTTTTACGGTGATCTCGTATATAAACTAAGGAAAGTAAAAGGCTCCGATAACGTTATTTTATCATGAAATAAAATAATCAAACGTCTTATAAATAGACAATATGATATTGAGATCATCAAAAAGACTATAGGTCTTGTATTTGGCCCCTCTACAGCCTTATGCAGACTTTTACTTGAACGTTGCACGCTGACTAACAGGGCGGTGGGGACTATATGACGGGCCTTGTCCAAACCTCTTTCAGAGGAGACATGGTCCTGAACCTCGTCCCCTCTGACTGTTAGTCGGGACTCCTACAGATCTAGGGTCTTAGCTCGCTTTCAGACTGGCAGAGCACAGTTTATCATGTTGATGTCGCATATATTTTTATACCATTATGTATTTTACAATACCTTACGTGTTTATATTTTTATGACCTCTCAATATGCGATACCTGTTGACCCTTGTTCTTTACATGGAGGATTATTTATAAATTTTTAAATGTACGTCCTTTGATTGTTCTGCTGTTACGGTGAGTGGGAAGGTGGGCCCGTAAACCGGTTAACCACACCATTTGTTTGGCTTTTGTCAAATTAAATGACCGTCCTAAGTCGGTATCGTAATTGCACTACAATCAAATATTTTTGTAATGTGATATATGTTCTAGTATATTATTTATATTCATGTATTGTATAGCTCTATGGTGACTTCTGCCACATAACTGAGCCAGTAACTCCTCTTTTTTCTTTAATGGTCAATTGAGCACCTCACTCTATGACAAACGTGACGATTTCAATTTCGCTATCACACACTTTCCTTTCATAAGTAGCAACATTCCATCATCGCCCGCATACGGCGTATCCATATCTCAGTTAATACGTTATTCCAGAGCATGTTCAAATTACAATGACTTTGTTCTGAGGGCTAGGCGACTTTCAGTTAAGCTGCTCAACCAGGGTTATATATGTGCTAGACTAGCAACGTCACTGAGGAAGTTCTACGGTCGTTACGAGACTCTTATTACTCCATATCATATCTCGTTATCCAGACTTTTAAATGATTTTCTAGACTGAGACCGATTACGATCATTTTACACAGATTTGACACCTTCTATACTAGAAGGTTACCTACTTTGACTTCTCCATATATAAATACATATGGAATTTACACGATTTGACTCTTTCTACTGGGTATATGTGACGGGTGTTGCTAGCAAGCAGGAGATGCTCACTCTCCCCGGGCACCTGATCTCACTCCATCACAGGGGTTCACATGTGCTCTTCAAGTAGACATATGTTGTTATTTTCCATTTGTTTTTCATTTTCACTGGTTTTCTATGTCCTCTGGTTTCATGATTTTTGGTTTGGATATATCCATCATCTTTACATGTCAAGTAAATTAGTTGATGTTCTTATGGTAGGTTGCTTATAAAGTATTAGGTGTATTTTAACATATTTCTTGAAATAAATTTAATTTGAATAAGATAGAATACAAAAGTAATTTTGCAATGTTTTTCGACTTTAAAAAAGATGGAAGAATGTAAGACTGCGTGTTATTCATGTATAAAGTCTCTTCTTCAAATAGGATTTTAATTAAACTTCACATGAATGAAGTATTAAATGTCGCTTACAAGTCCTGCTGCTAGAGAGGTTGCTCCACAGCTAGGCAAATAAGTCCAAGGAGGAACCATCTTTCGTAAAAAGGAATTGGATCACTTAGAAGGGGAAGTATAAAAGAGAAGAAAGAAAACATCCGACCAACCTGTATGACACAGATCACTAAGGACATGCACATAAAACATGATAATAGTCAAATAAACAAAGAAATCCACTACACAAAAATATTCTATTGTACTGTTAGTTATTATACCGACAGTAAATGAAAATAACAAATGTCACTGATTGGTGTTGTTAAGGGGCGCCCACCTTTCCACTCACTACAAAAACAGCACAGTCAAAGGACACACATTTAATATTGATGGATAAATCATGTAGTTCACATCCTTGATCTGCAGGAGTCCCGACTAAGAGTCGAGGCTCAGGACCCTGTTTCCTTTGAAAAGGTAGACAAGGTCAATCCCAATCGCCCTGTTAGTTAACGTGCAACGCTCAAGTAAAAGTTTGTATAGTGCTGTAGAGGGACCCATTGGGATGATCTAGGAGTCATACTGTCTTATGTCGAACGTGTTTAATTATTTTAGAACCCGTCGATATGACATTATCGGAATTTTTTACCTTCTTTAACTTGTAAATATTGTGTTGATAAATTCCGCTGATACGTATTGTTGAAAAGTCACATTTCCGAATTTAGATAAAATTTCTTAATAAGATCTGTAAAATTTACTGAAAGCTTTTCGAAGTGTATGGTATCTATAACCCTGAGTCAGAAGTTTGAAGTGATTTGAAAATGTTTTGCGTGAAAATCCAAAGCGGTAGTGCAGGATTTAGCAAACCGAACCACTTGACTAATATAAATACAATATGATGGGAGTTTAGGACATTATGTAAATAAAAATAAGATCTAAATAAGAGTAAGAATGCTTCAGAATTACATAGTGCTTCTTTTTACATTTTTGTTTTGTTTCATTTTGTTTCTTTTTGGGGGATGAAGGTTATGTTTTAGGGGTTTTTGTGTTTGTTTTTGTTTTATACCGAAAAAGGATACTCTCAGAGAATATTTTGATACATGTACTTTCTAAGATTCCCATGTGCACAGTGTACTCAGGTGATTGTTATATGGTCATTGGGTCTCTTGTTTGTCATTTGCTTTATTGTTCCCCTTAATATAATAAGTTTTCTATTCAGTAATCCATCGTCCATTCCTATACTTCTTATATCTTTTGGGTCGATACCGCTGCTGGTGGACTGTTAGTTCCCGAGGGTAATAACAAGTCTAGTTTTCAGTGCTTCTATACCGACTCGAAATATATACTTTTGAATTGTGTGGCAAAAGTTTGTAAATAACTTTAAAGGAGTATTTCCCTCATGTATAGCTCTGTCGTTGTCATGTTTCTTTTGGTTTTTAAGCCAATTTGTAATTTTACGTGTGTATTTTGCTTTTTTAAATAGTTATACTTTGGACTTCCACAGTTTTGGTCTTGAGCATCATTTAAGAGAAATAAGATGTCGAAATGCACGTATAGGAACTTAACTTATAGGCGTGTATATTATCTTACATTTATTATAGATGAATATTAAAAGAGTATTTAGTTTAGTCAAGGTAAAATATAAATTTCAAAAGGTATCATAATGATGAAAAATAGTAGTTCATGCTGATCTTGCAACCAAGATGTTTAAAAGAATCAACAATATCTATTGCGTAAATAAAACTTAAAAGAGAATTGGAAGTTTTAAAATATGCTTATATTTTAAACTTATGTTCACAGTCAGGACGTTTTTCATCCAGTAGTTATCTTATGCATATCAGATTAAGAAAATAAGTTAAATGCTACAATACTGAATAATAATCAATAAGGAACATCTGTTATACAAGATAATTAGACATAATTCTGCTATCACGGACCTCTGGAAGAAGGTGGAATCAGGTGCCATGGAGGAGTAGGCAGTCCTTGCTAATGTGCTAACCGGAGACACCCACGGTAATGAAGCAAGGTTATGCGAGCTAGTAAAACTTGTAGTGCTATTTAGTTGCAAATGAAATCGTAATCACAATCAGTAAAAAGTTGTGATAAGTAAACTGGTCTGATATTGTGTAATAGAAATACAAACGATTAAAAGAGAAAACAGAAGACATCTGACAAAGCTGTATAACACATATCACCAAGGACCTGCACACAAAAAAATGACAATAGCATAATATAACAACTAAATCAAATGAGGGTTCAAAATGTCAGACAATGACTTCTGATAAGCGCAAAGAATGTCTTTATAGCCACCGTAAAACCTGCCGAACGTTTAATGATTCTGGAGTAATGATTGCTCCATCATGCAGATTCACTGAATTTTCTCTTGTCTAACACAGACCTATATACATATGAACTAACAATAACATCACCTAGTCCAGTAGAAACAAAATTATAGTCACAGTTTAGGGCATTCATAAACTTAAAAAGAGAAAAGATTTTAAGAATGAAATGAAGAATTATATAGTTGGCGAATGACTATAGGTAAATAGCCTTGGAGACATGTGTTTAGAACAGTTTTGCAGCTTTCACCATTTATAGTATTTTCCCTATTTTTGACCTTAACATCTATCTTTCTACTGTCAATGGTGTGGAATCTTTTATTCTACAAATTCCGTGATAGTATATTTGAATGAAAAACGTACATAAAATAAACATTTGTGATTGCACTTTTTTCTGTCTTAAGTTTAATGATTTTGGTCATGTATGTATAAAATCTCAATGAAAGATGAAGAATGCCCAAAATGATTTCAATCAAGTTTCTGTTTATCCAAACACTGTCCATGACGCGTAAACTCTAACAAAGAAACCTGAAGCAGTATCCTTGATGTTACATATTCATTAAAAATAGTACAGCTTAATTTAACTGTATGTATAGTGTCGAAAAATTAGTAACATCTTGTATCGACGTTGATGTATCACAGCAACTGAGAAGTTTAATTAGGTTTGTGATATGAAATATGTGCCCGTGTCATACTATCAATCTGTCAAAAATCAAAACGTTTGATTTGTTTTTATTGTACTCTATAAGATGAAACAATTATTTTCACATGAGTAAAGAAAACTGAAAAGTGAAAAAAAAATACCTACCTACCTACTTACCTACTTACCTACCTACAAATTCTTCATAGTTTTTCTTTTCCTTTAAATCTTTATTCACAATTCCTTTATCTTTTTTTTTTGGACATACGAGTAACGCGCAGATTGTACTTATTCTACAACATTGATTACATCGACCTCCTCCCCTTAACTTGATAAACTGTCATGAAGATATCTAGAGATGTCATCGAACTTATCAATAAGGTCGAAACGTTTCGAGATTTGAGTAGAATGCATGAAGAAATCACTCTCATAACAATATAAAAATAAATCTGCCATAAGAAGAGCAGAGTTAGTGTCCATAGGAATCCCAATAATCTGTTGATAAGTCTTGCTATTAAATTACACATACATATTATTCATCAAAAATGTGATGGCATTACATAACTCAGTACAAGTCCAATATTTATAATTATCATATTGTTTGTATGAGAAAAATCCAGATGCAAATGAAGTACAGAAATATGATTTAGACTCCCTGTTGGATCACCAGCGTATGAGAGACAAGAATTTGGTTTTGATTAAGTTATGAGGTAGAGAGGTATATAGTGTCGAAAAATCAAACTAAAATTTCTCAAACAGAATTTTTCAATAACTTCTGTAGAATTCTTGATTGACCAAAAGTAATTGACGTTACTATTGTTAAAAACGGCATTACAATATTTAATAACACGGTTTTTAATGCAGTAAGAGCGGAAGTAATATGTTTCTAAAGCAAAGCAGTAGAACAATGACCAGAATTAAATATGACTTATATAGACATTTGTATAAAATAGGAAATCAATATATGGTTGGAAGATCATTTTTATCAATGCTTATATTGAAGTCACAAATAGCTCTACAATGTTCAGGGTACGGGGCCATAAAATGAGAAAGTATCTAAATCATAATTTCAAATTCTTCTGTTCAACAATAAGTTAATAACTGGGATTTAGATTATATTATCGATAAACAGAATTAAACCATTCTCTATGACAATTTATTTATGTTTGATAATAGAATAAATTAAAATGAAATCACTGACGTAAGTATTTTCTCAGTTTCTTGCACTAGACCCGGTGGGATTTTGTCCTAAACAACGGTGTTTCCACATACGTACTAGTACAGTTAAATTCAGTTTTAAGAACTCCAATACAGTATAGTTTTCAAACAATGATAATACTATTAGTTGCTTTGTCAGCAGGTACAAAGACATCATATTTTATAAATTAGCCATTGGCATTTTATAGACTGGACCGATCTTAAAGGATATAAGAGCTGACGTCAACAGAGACTGTAGTAACAATAACATCAACATGCTCTGCCCGTCTGGAAACGAGTAAATTTGTTTACAAATACTGAAACTTTGCATTTCCATAGTTTCGGTCTTATTTTCGTAATTTACATGAACGTCACACTTATTCCTTTTGCAGTGTGGAGCTGGTAATAAAGTTCCCCGCGGAAGGTTTGACTTAAGTGTTATTATACCCTTTTACTTGAGGTAAATTTTCTTTCAAAGTGTATCTCATGTATATGTCAGATGGCTGTTGAGCATGATCTGCTTGAATGTGCATATATTTGTAATATTTATTATTCAGTATAAGAGTTTTCAAAGAAATCCATTTATATAATAAAATAAGTGCAAATTAATTTGAAATACATGTTTTGCTTGCTAATATCTCTTAAACATCATTATGATTGTAAATAAATATACCTTGAGAGCCATCCATCCCTCTATCACTCTATATGAATTAATTTACTACCTCGTGCGACTATTACAATCACGCTGAGCTTTATCTATGTGATTTATAATTAAGTTTATTATGTTTGCATGTAACATGTTTCGTGATGGAATTTGCTTTAGGCAGGTACTTTTTCTAAACATTCACACACATATATAAGGTACTTATCCGTCGATAACATTCTGGCATTGAAACATATTGAATAGTTGAATACCTTGAATAATTCAGGTAAGATTATTTGGATTTTCGTTTGGTATTATCTATATTATCTATTTTTATTTTGCACAATTTGAGAAACAAGTAACTTATAAGATAACTAATGTTGTAGGGAACAGGAATACTTGAAGAACCATACCTACATCTGCCTTTGTCGAGAAAATGGCCCAATTTTCCTTCTCCTTTCAACATTCATAATTATGTTCAATATACATACATATAAACGGTTTTTTTCTTTTTAAATACTTAGAATAAATATCCAGTAGAAGTTAAGATACTCGCCACATATTTCAGTATTAAATAAGATATCCATATGTATCGGATATTCAAGTGTGTTGATTTTGGTTCCTTAGGTTTTTACATGTTTGTCTGGATGAAGTTAATATCCATATCAGTTTATGTTATTTATACCATACGGTTATCGAAAAGTAATGATAAGGATCAATTTCGTCACAGTATTTATCAACATAGAATATCGATATAGCCAAAAGGAGATGCTTATTAGTCCCGCAAAGTCAAAACCGGAGAGGGCTATAGGTTTACTCCGTCCCTCCGTCTGTCTAAGACACTTTGGTTGTCCGAACTGTTTTGCAACCATTGGAGTTATTGACCTGAAATGTGGTATGTCGTCTTGTATAAATGAGTTACAGGTCAAGTTCGGATGTTGTCATGATTGATCTAGTTTTGGAAGAGTTACGACCCTTGGACTTATGGAAACCGATGAACATGTATTGCTGCAGCAATACTCAATATGCTTGGTCGTTATGATTCCATCTTATCTTCCTTTGATTAATTATATTTCCACCTGCCATATTTCACGCTTATCTTTTTGTTTATAAACGTAAATATTAATTTTTCAAGAGTGCCGTGTTGATTAAGGTCTATTTTTAAATTTCTGGTTTATTTCTATTTTTAAGTCGAAAGTCATTTTAAGCTCGATGTAAATCATGACCATGGTTTTAACCACTTTGTAATCTACGGAATTTTCTAAGGTGATTCATAATATGCCTCACTGATGTTCTTCGAATGGGCCAGTATAAAAGCACCATCGCACCTCAATGCTTCTGGTGGTGTGTAGCATGGGTAAAGATAATGACTACCAGACAGGTATGGCTAACACATAGGTACAATAATCCTGAATTAGCAGAAAAAAGAATTGCAAACGAAACTTAATATTTACCTATACATGCTGTATTTCTTTATTTAAGACATGATGTCAGGGCAGACAAAACTTATTTGGTTGTGCATCGTGATACTTTGGACCGGGCAGTCTGCTTCAGCTGCTGGCACATGCAGAAGTAAGATTTTTAAATGATATTTATTTAATATGTTCGACATATTACATGAGACATAAAATATAAAATTATGTCGCTCTTTGAATCCGTGTAGTGCAGTGGATGAAGTGCTCTGCTCATAACCTAAAGATTCCGGGTTCGACTCCCGCTATGGACACACTGGCGTTTGGCTATCTTGTGAAACAGTGAAAACCAAATCCCGTTGTCAAGGTAGGCGTGACATGTAATATATCCTTCAATGCTTGGAGTGGGTCTAGTGTATACATTTCTGTGCAATGCCTAATAATACTAATGCTCGAGATACTTATTCATGGACGATTCTTGTTATAGGGAAGGAAGCACCTGTCATTTCTACGGAAGATATTGGAGGTAAAGGTGGTGGAGCATTTACTGATGCCTCATTACATCTCAATAACAAGGTGACAGCTTTAGAGATGACCTGTGGACGAGTTTTAGTATCATTGAGATTAAAATATGGCAATAAATGGGGCCCCGTCAGAGGCGGAGGTATATCGAGATGGTGTGAATTTCCGGCCAAAGAAAAGATCACAGTAAACCTTGACTGTGACGAATATATTGTAGCTGCTGTCGCTACAAGCAATGGCTACATCAACAGCATTCAGTTTGAAACAAACAAACGCTTGATAAAAAAATGTGGGACAACCACTGGGAAGAATAGATTTGATTTAGTAGGACGAGAATTGGTGTATATCTCGGGCAGAAAAGGTTGCTACGTTGACAGGTTGAGGCTTCATTGGGCACTATAGATATCTTATGGAGAAACATTGTATGAGGAAATGATTACGTTATGTAAAAGAGTATAAATAAATATGCAACAATGCAATTTTTCCATTTTACTTTATTGATTGAAACTCCATATTTCAATCATGAATTTCAATATGGTACGGGATTTTTTTGGGTGGGAGGGTATTGTTTTACACTACTCAAACGTCACTGTTCTAATATGCTGGTGGCACCAGCCTGGTGCATTGCTTCATAATTCTGTCAGACCCACCGTAGGCAGTTAAGGAACATTTTACGTGCTAACGGCACACAATATTTAAAGTGACACGGGGCCTCGGTGTATACCGTTATATGGGGACTCGATTTATACAGCCTCATTCGATTGACAGATAGGGAGACAGAAGATCGTAAATCACTTTGGAAAACAGAGAAATTCATCCTGACAGCCAGAAACATTAGGCCAACATATCCCTTCTAATAGAGTATGTCTTGTTATGAGAACACATGTAAGGACATATTCCAATAGAAAAATGTATAAATTAATAATGAATTTAACGTTAATAATAAATTCAATAAGGTATATCACAATGCATATTGAATATACAAAATACGACCTCGATACAGACGCAAGCCGTAACCTTCGTTCAAATCGTTGTGGAGACACACATCCACATTAAGGTCCTTAGACTGGTCCATTGGTGATTACTTTTAGGTCAGAATAGTAATTGCTTTGCGGCATTGTCGAATCCCAGAGTTTTTTCTTGTGTAATGTATGAAACGACTAAACGAGTAAACTAAACGAGAAATTTGTGGAATCTTGCATACGATTCCGAAGCATCGGTTTGTTGGCGACGATTTAATTCCACAAGAGATGTTCTGATTCTTTTGAATTCGTCCAGCGGATTAGGAGAATATTACGAAAGCCCATTTAGGACCTATCAAAAAAATTTTTTTTTGAAAATGATATAACGAATTCTTGAATTTGTTAAAACGGATTAAAATCGTTTTAACAAATTTGAGGCATTTGTTATAACGTATTAATTCTGTTACAGCAAATTTGAGGAATTCGTTATAACGAATAGGGTCCTATCAAAAAATATTTTTGAATTTGATAAAACAAATTTCTGAATTTGTTAAAACGGATTAAATTCGTTTTAAAAAATTTGAGGAATTCCTTATAACGTATTTACGGAAGCCCATTTAGGACCTATCAAAAATATTTTTTGAATTTGATATAACGTATTCTTGAATCTGTTAAAACGGATTAAATTCGTTTTGACGAATTCTTGAATTTGTTCAAACGAATTAAATTCGTCTTGACAAATTTGAGGAATTCGCTATAACGTATTAAATCTGTTATAACAAATTTAAGGAATTCGTTATAACGAATAGGGACCTATCAAAATCTATTTTTGAATTTGATATAACGAATTCTTGACTTAGTTAAAACGGATTAAATTCGTTTTAACAAATTTGAGGAATTCGTCATAACGTATTAAATCTGTTAAAACAAGTTCGAGGAATATATGAATCAAAGAATTCGTTATTTCGAATTTAATTTGTTAAAACGAATTTCAAAATATGTTAAAACAAATTCAACAAATTTTTTATAACAGATTTAATTCTTTATAACGAATTCCTCAAATTTGTTAAAAGGAATTTAATCCGTTTTAACCAATTCAAAAATTCGTTAAAACGAATGAAATCCGTTTTAACAAATTCAAGAACTCGTTATATCAAATTCAAAAACATTTTTATAGGTCCCTATTCGTTATAACGAATTCCCCAAATTTCTTATAACAGATTTAATTCGTTATAACGAATTCTTGAATTTGTTAAAACGAATTTAATCCGTTTTAACAAATTCAAAAATCGTTAAAACGAATTTAATGCGTTTTAACAAATTCAAGAATTCGTTATATCAAATTCAAAAATATTTTTTGATAGGTCCTAAATGGGCTTCCGTACGTATTAAATCTGTTATATTAAATTTGAGGAAAATATGAATTTAAGAATTCGTTATTTCGAATTTAATTTGTTAAAACGAAATTTCAAAATCTGTTTAAACGAATTCAACCAATTTGTTATAATAGATTTATTTTGTTATAACGAATTCCTCAAATTTGTTATAACAGAATTGATACGTTATAACGAATTCCTCAAATTTGTTAAAACGAATTTAATCCGTTTTATCAAATACAAGAATTCGTTATATCAAATTCAAAAATATATTTTGATAGGTCCTAAATGGGCCTCAGTAGAATATAGCCCTAGATGTTAAAACCAGTGCTTTCTACGAATAGAAAGTCAGCCAAATAGGCTGAGTGTCGATCAATCAGTCACCACGGAAATGTATTTTGAATAATGAAATAATTAGAAGAGGAAGAAAACAAACCGACTGACCAGACAACCAACCAAACAAAACAAACTAGAGCTTTCCTAACGGGACAAATACCCCTGGCGGCAACAAAGTAGAAACATGCAATAATTCAAGATCCAAGATGCATCACTGGTATAAATGTAATGGAGGTCCCACTTCAATCAGTCAATAAAAACAATGAAATTCTGGTATGTGTGCACTCTGACATTGACCGTGAATACATGATCTTGGTTCAAAGTCATGACACATTTTTGGGTCGTGGACAACAGTTGTACAATATATATTATCTCTCTCCAACGTAACAGGATGAACTTACAGTCCAAACAAGCATTCTGCCTATGTATGTACTGTGACTTTGAGCTTGTAGATATGACCTTGGTTCAAGATCATGGCACACTCCTTGGTCATGGACAACAATTGTGTAAACTATAATCTTCCTGCAACATAAAAAATAGACGTTATGACTCGCAGAAGAAGTCTAGCTATGTGTGCACTGTGACCTTGACCTTGTAGATGTGACCTGGGTTCAAGGTTATGACAAATCCTTGGGTCACGTACAATAATTGTGTAAGTTATCTCCCTCCAAGGAAAGAGAAAAAAGTTATGGCCCGAGAAGATTGATGGACAGACAGACAGACAGGATGAACTTACAGCCCAAACAATAATTCTGCTTAAGTGTGCACTGTGACTTTGAGCTTGTAGATATGACCTTGGTTCAAGATTATGGCAATTTCCTTGGGTTATGGACAACAACTGTGTTAAATATAATCTCCCTGCAATAAAACAGGAAGAAGTTATGGCTCGGAGAAGAATTTTAGCTGTATGTGCTCTGTGACCTTGAACTTGTAGATGTGACCTGGGTTCAAGGTTATGACACAGCCTTGGGTCACGTACAACAATTATGTAAAATATAAAAAGGTAAAAGAAAAAAGTTATGGCCCGGGAAGATTGATGGACAGACAGACGCCCGGAGTGATTAGTATAAAAACAAATACAAAACAAATTACATTAGAGCATCACAAAATCTTTTAATTACAGTGCAGTTGCGATACCGACATAGGACGGTCAATTGACGAATGCAACCTTTTTGCCGTTGGAAGATGGGAACATGATGGCAGAAGGTGCATACAAGCTGCAGTTTGTCTATGCTCGACACTCCACATTTACATCAGCTAGACGCGATCATGATAAATCGGTTTTGTCATGCCGAACTCTCATATATTTTATTTCTTTTTCTATATATTCATCAATTCATCAACAATTCATTAGATTTTATAACAATTTTGGTTGAGGAATCTTTACGAACATGTAACCAGCGTTTGGAACGCATTTTGTCCGCAGTGTATTGTATGTCATTTAGAGAGCGCATGTGGGTGGACAATACTGAGTCACTGACTAACAGGCGACGTTTAATTACTAACCAGTAATCATTAATCTACCTTCACTCTGTTTAATCACTCGCAAGAATTCAGACATTGATACCTTTAATTACTTTGAATAACATTTTTACCGAGTTATATAGCTAGTATTCGAAATATGTCAATCTCAGTGGTTATCATATCCATTATAAGAACACCGGTGGTAGCGATGATCCAAAAACCTATAGACCAATTACTTTTATAAGCTGTCTATGCATATTATTCACGCCCTTATTACTGAATGATAGACTTAACAACTACGTTGACCAAGTCCAACTTATTCTTGACCCCACCCACCCACCCCAAAACAAAACAAAACAAAACAAAAAACAAAACAAACAAAAAAAAAAAACCAAAAAAAAAAAACAAAAAAAAAAAAAAAAAAACCAAACAAACAAACAAACAAACAAAACAATATCCACAATGTCTTCTCGTTATGCTCATTACAGAATTATCAAAAACTTTTAAAAATAGATTATAATGTTGCTTTATTGATTTTGAAAAAAAACCATTTGATTCAGTATGAAGAGTTGGTCTATAGAAAAAAGTTTTACTGAGTAATATTGATTGCAAATGTTTTAAGATGATAAGAAATATGTATAATGGTATAAAATCTATAATATGTATAATGGTATAAAATCTATAATATGTATAATGGTATAAAATCTATAATATGTATAATGGTATAAAATCTATAATATGTATAATGGTATAAAATCTATAATATGTATAATGGTATAAAATCTATAATATGTATAATGGTATAAAATCTATAATATTGTGTAACGGTATGTACTCAGATGTTTGTTATGCAATATTGGTGTCCGTATGGACGAAAACCCTTCCCATTTTTGTTTTCTATATACCTAAATAGCTTTGAGCAATTTATCTAATTATGTTAAAGGTAGTGATGCCATGCCTTCGAATACAGAAAATGTATATATCAAACTATTTATTCTGCTATACGCAGATAGCACTATATCATAAGCTGAAACGCCACAAGATATTCATTTGCATCTAAATATTTTAACGGATATTGCAAACTGTAGCACCTTAAAGTTAACGTTAATAAAACAAGTGTCGTTAGTTTTGGAAAATACGGAATGATAACCATATTTCCTTACTTTTAATCATAATAAATAAAACATCGAAAGTGTGGATTCTTTTAAACATTTAGGTATAAGTTTTGTAAAAATTGTTTTGTTTGATTGTTTGGTTGGTTTTTTTTTTTTGGGGGGGGGGGGGTTGTAGTGAATGTTATTAGAAATAATGTAGGTATGACAAAGCCATGAATGATATGTATGAAGTTATATCGAAATGCAGATATCATAACTTTGCAGTTTATTGCAAACTTGACATGTTTGAAAAAGATTCAAAGCCCATGGCTATGGAACTTGGGAGTTTTTTTTAAATTTATCCATATTAGAAAAAATAAACCTGAAATTTTGTTCATATCAACATCAACTCCATCTTTTATGATATACGGTGAACTTGGAAGGCATCCCAATTGTATTAATGTCAAAGTTCGCATGAATTGTTTTTGTGCAAAATACATTTATCATATGGTTCACAAATGTTAAACCATCTAATATTGCTATAACAACTTTGTGTGTGTGTGTGTGTGTGTGTGTGTGTGTGTGTGTGTGTGTGTGTGTGTGTGTGTGTGTGTGTGTGTAACACTTTAAAACAAATCAAAATTCCAGAATAGTTTAAAATTGTAGATATTTGATAATTTAACCATAAACCTAAAATATGAAATATTCATAATCGTTTTCAGTTCTTTTCTCTTTTAAAATTTTAGATTTTGGCTAAAACCTACAACATCAAATGTCCAAAATCGTTTTGAAAGTTTGGAATTTTAGATTTTGGTGAAAAGTTCAAAATATCAAAAAATCAAATCTGGTTTAAGACTTTTGGGTTTTTGAATATTTAGACTTTCAAAGTTCAAAGTTAAAAAATCGTAACATCGCTTTAACGCGATCGAGAAATCATGAGAACAGAAAGTACGCCGTTTCGAATTTCTATTACTTTCGCGTTCCAAGAATTCGAAGGTGACAACAACTCTTTTGTTTGGTGACGATTCGACCTCGGCCTTCGCAAAAGTGTTTCTTTTTTATTAGAAGAAACCTACGACGATCTCTGATGACATGACTTCAAGTCGTATCGCCGCTGTTTTTCGGGTTTTTAACTGACATTATTGCATACGCATTGATGATGCCACTACATCCATCATTTTCAAGAATTTCAGTGATGCCAAATTCTGCCAGTTTTTCGTTCTGGTCTACATGTATATAAAATTTGTTACCAGCATATTCGGTGTAGTATACATGTGAATTGATTCTTTTTTCTACACCAGCTCTTCGTTGGGACTAAAACGGCGAAATTTCTATTAAAAGATTTCGTACGACTCTTTCTATACGACTGTATCCTTTTGAACGCCGTAAAACCTGTTAGCATCTTCCTTCCATACACGGGTCCAGTACTAAATACAGCAGTTGAAGAAATATCTTGAATTTTTGTTTGTCCAAGACGTATATAATCATACCTGTGTATACCTTTTCTCTGAGCAAAATTTATAAATACCTGACTGATTTGTCCCCCTTCTCAAACCATAATCTGCCCTAAATGTGTTAGCAACATCTGCACAGTTTACCCCTATTCATTAACCATCAACCGCATAATGCTCTAATGCCGACGTCATGAAAATTTAGTCTGATCACTCATACGCTTTAAAACGATGTTAGAGTTTTTTTGGAATTTTGAGCTAAAAAATCCAAAAATCTATAAACACCTAAAACTATATTTGTGATTTTTTGGACTTTTGACCAAAAATCTAAATTTTCTAAAGTTTCAAAACTGTCTTGATTAAACATATACATGTACTTGTTATTTTTATCTTTTCTCCACTCTGTATTTGCAGTTTATGCGAATAGTATTTGTCTTGTCTTGTATATTATTATAACTTAAAATACTGATTAATCAACATATTATTTCCGATACCATTTACAATTATTTATCAATGTTTCTGTATAAATGTATATGAAATGTTCTTTGAATGTGCCAGGAATATTTTATATTTGTCTAGACTCCTTTTCATTGTCTTTGTATAGCAAATGTGTAAATGAGACATCTCTACTGAGTAAACAGGGATTACAAATGAAGCTAAACTTGAATTCCATTTCAGTATCATTTGACATCAGGAGTAGATCTATGCCAACGCCGTTACGGTTACCGGTATCTAAAAAGGAATATTTGCATTTTCCTATTATGTTACGGTGCATAGTATATATTATGTCATTTTTAATTTTGACTATCTAGTATTTTATCACTAAGTTAAAAACTTCTATAAGCCGAGTAAGAAACATTTTTCTTGAGAATCCTTAAATTATCAAATTAGAATGAGAAGGGATCAATGTTTATGTTCGTATCCAGTGTTTAGATTCATCGCTCGCTAATATAATGTAGACTCAACCACAACTAAATTTGTTTTTCGCGGGTTGGACAAAATCTGCGCATGCTCTTGTATATTTTGTCTGACTGAGCAAGCAGGGGTAAAAAAATTTAAAGCGAAGTGGACAACGAAGTAAATGCACTGACAGAATAGACAAGCAAATATTGCGTTTCTTGAAAACCGAACGTACAGAGAATTTAAATGACATTACACACCCTTTTAAATGATAGAACGCCCATGAAAATAAGTGAATCAACAGTGAAAAAAAGGTTGAAGCTCCATGGATGAAAAAATTAAATAAATAGAACAAAGGAATGTTGTAAAGAAAGAAAATGCTATAAATGATTCTATCAAAATCAAGAAGAGGACATGGAATCATACTAAACTGAAATGCTCCGTTAGCAATTACTTGGGGACAATCTACTTAGACAAAACTCAAATTTGCATATAGTCATGTTTGGAGTGAGACGATGAAAAATATAAAAATTGTTACATTATCACCTTGGAGAAAAGGTTGACAAATCTACAGGTCCTGTTGCCCGGATGACCCGCTATATACTAATCTACAATTCCTGTTGCCCGGATGACCCGCTATATACTAATCTACAGGTCCTGTTGCCCGGATGACCTGTTATATACTTGGAAAGCTTTGTATTAATAAGAACATAATGTTTATTTTCATTGTTTTTACTAAAGATATAATGCTGGTGTAATTTGCATCCTTTCGTTTTGTCCCTTTTTCGCCTCTTACTTTAAAGTCTATAAGGTTTGCTCTTCAAATATATATATATATATTTTTAAATTTCTAGTTTGGCCTTGCGCATCACTGAAGAGTCATAAGATGTCGAAATGCGCGAATGATGTATTAAATATTTTTATATTAAATATATAGTACATGAATTTGCTTTGTGCTTTATAAATGAAAAGTTAGTAAATGCAATGTGTATTAAAATTAAGGTGCATTGCTATAAATATTTACCCATATATAGCATTTTATTATCTTACTGCCACCAAGGCACATGTAGCAGCTGTTGATCTTACGAATAATAATGAAATTTCCTGACTCTCCCCGGGCACCTGATCTCACTCCATCACAGGGGTTCACATATGCTCTTCAAGTAGATATATTTTGTTATTTTCCATTTGTTTTTCATTTTCACTGATTTTGTATGTCCTATGGTTTCATGATTTTTGGATTTGTGGTTTGGATTTATCCATCATCTTTACATCGTATACATAAGTGGGTAGGCAATTGTTCATAAAAAAATCGTAATTCATATTCTATCCTTCCTTTCATGTCTTGGTTCAGTTACAGAAATAATACAAAATAGTTTGTGTTTGTATTTTAGAATTCGTTTATTCTCTCAATAGGTAGGTAGGAAATATATTTATGTATGTAATGTGATTGTATGAGTGTGTATATTTTTTATGGAAAATTGTATATATTGTACAAAATTTATGTTTTAATTGTATTGTCTATATACTGTATTGGCATGTGAAAGTAAAGTGAATCTGAATCGTGTGTGTGTGTGTGTGTGTGTGTAGGTGTGTGTTGTGTGTAGGTGTGTATGTGTGTGTGTGTGTGTATGCATGGAGGGGTTGACGTTTTTACAAATTGAATAGATCTCTCTTCATATCGCAAGTATTCGACAAGCAGCGAGGACATTGTATCGAGTTAAACACAGAAAGTAGACAGAGTTACCAAAACACACACTGAATGTGGGTTGAATACACTGGATATCCCTGTACTAAGTATAACTTACCTGCAACAATATATATGTATAACCCCTGTTCTCTAATATTAATAAGAAGGCAATAATTTCCACTTCATATTAGATCTCTACTGTATATAGTTGTTATTTAAGTCCTACGAAATAAAAACAACGCTACATAACATTTATCACAATCACACAATGATTTAAAGAAGATTAAAAGGTATGATTCATTCACAACAACACAATAAAAATGTTACTTTTATTTAGTTGAATTTCACACATTATTTTAATTTGATTAAAATAAATACTTTTTTGTAAATAATTTAATTGCCAAATATGAGTGAGGCTATACTGAAGACATCAACCAATCTTCTATACGCTCGGTCACACCTTAAATGAAAAACAAAAATACTAGATATCTATTCTCATGAAAATATGGCATATTCGAACACTCCCAAATTCATTTCTATCTACGCTTACTGTTTATAATCCAAAAATTAATACAAATGAAACGTACCTCTATCTTTTATCACGACAATCTCAAAATTTACTTTAAGATGACGGATGTACAGAAAATTGCGTGCCGTTAAGAATCAATACGACAAACTTCAAAATAACATTTACAACAACAAGGATCACCTTTATCTTTATTGCTTCAGATATATATGTATCAGATAACATAAGGAAAATAAAATAATGACTTGCTTTATCTAATGTTTGCATCCACAAATACAAATTGTGTTCAAAAATATAATAACGCACATGCTACCACAAGCGAAAAAGATAAGACATAATTACCTATAGGGTATATATGTATTGAAATACTCCAAACGTGGCATCAAACAATACGAAACATTCTTTAAGTATGACGCAACATTTATAGCAAATATTTTTAAATCAAAGTGTTTCGTTCAAATATTTTCCAGCAATATCAGCAATCCAGTGAGTAGTAATTGTGCCCTACGTCTAAATGACAATTTCCTATATTCATATGTAAAAGAATTCAAGAGTCTGCGCTTCAACAGATAGAAACAGTTACCATCTGAAATCAACTTTACATAATACATGGGCGATATTTTGTCATCAACAGTCTTGGCTTAAAGGATCACTTTGACGTCTTCTATCCCAATGGACTGGAAAAAAAGAAGGATATATCTGGGAGCACCTCTTCTGCTTCATATCTCAATATATTCCTGCCAATTAGTAATGATGATTTTATACACCTCGTGTTGATTTCAGTTTAGTAACATCAACTTTCCGTTCCTGAGTAGCAATTTACGTCTTTTCCTGTCTATGGCGTTTTCATGTCACAAACTTATACGCTTTTTCCATGGCATGTCTCGTATACGCAGATTTCGTTCTTATGCCTACACTACTCGATGGCGTAGGAGGTGGAGGGAACGTTCTCCCACTTCAAACGAGAGAGAGAGAGAGAGAGAGAGAGAGAGAGAGAGAGAGAGAGAGAGAGAGAGAGAGAGAGAGTATCATTTGTAATTATATGCAACAGACTAGTATGAATCCGACAATTGTATATCTAAAAGACTTCTTCTGGTTATTTTGGTTACGTTTAGCGTTCTCACCTCTTACCCATTTCCTTTTCTGACTGACAAGTATGTATGGCATATAGATGCTTCTGTACTGTCCACAAAATGAAACGTGCGAAAGAGAAGCAAGAGATGATGGCAGATTTTGCAAAGCAGCTGTGTCAGATTTATTAGAATTTCAGATATGACTCAGCTCCGTGAGAAATCTACCACAGTACAGCCACAGTACCAAGGTATAGAAAACCTACCACATTACAACCACAATACCATATAGAAAATCTATCACAGATCAATCACAATAACAAGGTATAGAAAATCTACCAGAATACAACCACAATAACAAGGCGTAGAAAATCTACCACAGTAAAACCACAATAACAAGGCATAGAAAATCTACTACAGTACAACCACAATAACAAGGCAGAGAAAATCTACCAGAGTACATCCACAATAACAAGGCATAGAAAATCTATCACAGTATAACCAAAATAACATGGCATAGAAAAGCTACCACAGTATAACCAAAAGAACGCATAGAAATCTACCACGGTATAACCAAAATAACAAGGAATAGAAAATCTACTACTGTATAACCAATATAACAAGGCCTAGAAAATTTAGGACAGTATAACCACAATAACAAGGCAAAGAAAATCTGCCACAGTATAACCAAAATAACAAGGTATAGAAAATCTACCAAAATACAACCACAATAACAAGGCGTAGAAAATCTACCACAGTATAATCAATTTAACAAGGCATATAAAATCTACTACAGTACAACCACAATAACAAGGCAGAGAAACTCTACTACAGTATAACCAAAATAACAAGGCATAGAAAATCTACTACAGCATAACAATATAACAAGGCATAGAAAATTTAGGACAGTATAACCGCAATAACAAGGTATAGAAACTCATCTACGGTACAACCAAAATAACAAGGCATAGAAAATCTACCACAGTATAACCAAAATAACAAGGCATAGAACATCTACCAGAGTACAACCACAATAAAAAGGCACAGAAAATCTACCACAGTATAACCAAAATAACAAGGCATAGAACATCTACCAGAGTACAACCACAATAAAAAGGCACAGAAAATCTACTACCGTATAACCAAAAGAACAAGGCATAGAAAATCTACCAGAGAACAACCACAATAACAAGGCTTACGAAATCTACTACAATACAACCACAATAACAAGGCATAGAAAATCTACTACGGTATAACCAAAAGAACAAGGTATAGAAAATCTACCATAGTATAATCAGTAGAACAAGGCATAGAAAATCTACTACAGTACAACCACAATAACAAGGCAGAGAAACTCTACTACAGTATAATCAAAATAACAAGGAAAAGAAAATCTACCATAGTACAGCTACACTAACAAGGCGTAACACAATAACAAGGCGCAGGACATCTACTACAATACAACCACAATAACAAGGCAGAGAAACTCTACTACAGTATAACCAAAATAACAAGGTATAGAAAATCTACCACAGTATAACCAAAAGAACAAGGCATAGAAAATCTACTACGGCATAACCAAAAATAACAAGACATAGAAAATCTACTACTGTATAACCAAATTAACAAGGCATAAAAAATCTGCCACAGTACAACCACAATAACAAGGCATAAAAATCAACCATAGTACAACCACAATAAAAAGGCATAGAAAATCTACTACAGTACAACTACAAGAGCAAGGCAGGGAAACTATACTACAGTACAACCACAATAACAAGGCAGAGAAACACTACTACAGTATAACAAAAAAAACCCCCAAGGCATAGAAAATCTACTACAGCATAACAATATAACAAGGCATAGAAAATCTACCACAGTATAACCAAAATAACAGGGTATAGAAACTCTTCTACGGTACAACCAAAATAACAAGGCATAGGAAATATACCACAGTATAACAAAAATAACAAGGCATAGAAAATCTACTACAGTATAAGCATAATAACAAGGCACAGAAAATCTACCAGAGTACAACCACAATAACAAGGCACAGAAAATCTACTACAGTATAACCAAAATAACAAGACAGAAAATCTACTACAGTATAACAATATAACAACATACATACATACATACATACATACATACATACATACATACATACATACATACATACATACACATATACACACATACATACATACATACATACATACATACATACATACATACATACATACATACATACATACATACAGACAGACAGACACACACACATACACACACACATACATACATACATACATACATACATACATACATACATACATACATACATACATACATACATACATACATATATACATACAGACACATACATACATACATACATACATACATACATACATACATACATACATACATACATACATACATACATACATACAGACAGACAGACAGACACACACACACATACACACACACATACATACATACATACATACATACATACATACATACATACATACATACATACATACATACATACATACATACATACATACATACATATATACATACAGACACATACATACATACATACATACATACATACATACATACATACATACATACATACATACATACATACATACATACATACATACAGACAGACAGACAGACACACACACACACACACACATACATACATACATACATACATACATACATACATACATACATACATACATACATACATACATACATACATACATCGGCTTGAAACTTGTAATAATATCTATGCGGTATAACAAGAAGCATTAAATGTTACGTAGACGAATTCTGAAAATTTCATTATTATCAAGAACAGCTACCACTTTAGTGGCGGGACTTTAACTCCAGGCCTCTTGGTCACAAACCTAGTATCCTGACTACTGAGATAGGATGTCTCCTTTCCATATGCTCCAAATGTGGAGTGGATCCAGAAGACATGACCAAAGTTACGTATCAGAAAGTAAAGACAGTTCAAGGATATGTTGACATTTACAGCTTGTACAGATAAGAATGATGGTTACGTAAAGTGTGGAAGTGTATGACTCTAATTATAATATGTTTAAATAAACAAGGCAATTATCGTCCCTATATATTTTCAAGAAAATGACGATGCATACTATAATAATAATAATAATATCTTTATTCTCATAAACTGTACAAGTATATCAGTGTAGAGAACAGTATAATATGTACAATTATAAGGTAATTAAATGTAAACACATGCGCAAAAATAGATAAATATAATAAATAACTATTAACAATTATATCAACCAGGAGGTTGGACTCTTTCCTTGATAAGGGATATCAATTTACATAGCTTTAAAAGTAATTTGTTATCTTTTGAATTCAACAGTTTTTCATATTTAAATATATTTGAATTTGAATAATACATTTCAGGTAGGCAAATTTTTCTAAAAGATTTAATCTCAGTATTTTCACATTTAATATTGTAGTGGTATTCATCACCAATTTCGTTTAATTCACAAAGCGTACATTTACGCTCATCTCTTGGAATATTATACCATCTACCAGTTTCAATTGGTAATTTAATATTACAACATCTATCTTTATTTACACAATAATTTTGCCTTTTTAGTTGGTAATGTTAATAAATAACTTTCTAAAGTTAATTATGTTTTGAAAATTCTGTAGTGTAATGCTTTTGGTGAACTGAGAATTTCGCTATGCCATTTCTGTACAAATATGTTATACACAGTATTATATACAGTATTCTTGAACCATTCAACGCTGTAGAATATGTGAGACAACCAAATGCATGAGAGACCACATTCATCGAGAATATCTTAATGTATTGAAAGGCGTATAGGTTGTTCTATGTAGAATTGCATACAATTTTGTACATAATTTATCGGAAGATGTTAGTTTTGCCCAAAAGGTAATCTTTCTCACTTAAATGTTAATTACAAGGGGATATCTGCCTAATCCTCCATATACCATGCAGAAAAAATGAGAAAACTTAACACATAGCTTAAAATAAGGTTAAAGCCCAGTAGTTGCATAGATCATTTGTCTGTGAAATAACTCTCACACAATCGCCTTTTATTGTATTTATTATACGTTTTACTCATATTTATTCAATGAGTAAAATACCATACTATTAGAGAATTGCTATGTATATATAATAATCTATGCATATATGTTAATCTATGTATATATACTGTGTTCATCTTGAAGTTAAATTATTTATTTATATTTGTAATATCTGATGTGCCAGATGGCATAAAGAAATAAATAAACTGATGTAATTAGGAGTAGAATTATTCAGACTCAAAATGTATTTGCTAAATTTTAAATGTAATTTCTCTACAGTATCATTGTTTGAAAAGCCCCATATTTCACAGTTGTATAATAATATAGATTTGGAAATTCCAAATTATACATACTCGATTGAGACTTGGATGCAGCTCTCTGAACTCTGATCTGTTCAAAAATCATATTTCCTTGAATAATCTGTGTCAGTGTGGGGAGGAAGAAACAGCAAATCACTATCTTTTTGCTTGCCCCATCTATGCAAATATCAGACAACATACCTCGTATCTACAATACCTGTAAATGTTACCTGTAACATACTACTATTTGGATGTCCTCTGTATGGTGAGAATGTCAACACAATTATTTTTCCTAAAGTTCAAAAAATATTGAAGACAACAAGAGATTTCAATTTCCTTACTCAACCTCTATCATTTTTCTTCCTATCATCTTCATTATAACTCATTTCTGCAACATATATTCATGACATACTGTTTTTGCAAATATAATGTTTGTCAGCTGATTCTTGTGTAAATATGCCTGAATGTTTGTGCTGTTTATTATCTATTGTACTTCATTTACATATTATGAGCTTGTTTAATTACTTGCCTATTCATGTTCACATATTCATCTATTGTTTTTCATTTACATATTATGAAATTGCTTAATACTACTAGCTTATTCATGCTCATATACATGTATTCATCAATTGATTCTCATTTACACATTATGAGTTTGTTTCATATTTCTAGCTTGTTCGTGTTCATATATTCATCTATTGTTTTTCAATTATATATTATGAATTTGCTTAATATTACTAGATTATTCATGTTCATTTGCTCACACTTGTTGGTTTGCATATACTAGCTCATAAATATTTATTGGTTACGCTAGCTTATATGTATACAATATTCACTATTCAATTCATTTATTTTGAGACGTACGTCTCATCAATGTCATATATATATATACAAATACATTAACAATATTATTATATAGAATGTCCAACATATTCACATACATATAAAATAATAATGGAGGGAGAATGACATAGATAGAGCCTTTCTTACTTAATATTTCAACATTGTTATATACAGAATGCTAAATTATTTAGACTGTTAATTTTACTTACACTTCTTTTTAATTATAACTTACTTCATCTAATTACTCATCTTCGCAAGCCAAGGCTTCGTTTCGTTCTACTGCGTAGTGCAGTAGAATGAAACGAAGCCTTGGCTTGCGAAGATGCTAATTACTCTCAATTCTTTTTTATTTTTAGAGTAATTCCTATCAATCGTTCATAATTCAATTACGTGTACTATCCAGGCCGTTGCTTTAATGTAAAACTTAATTTGTACAAAGGAGAGAGCTTTATAAAAGAATTATTCTTGTTGCTCAATCCTTAAATAACATGTACGCTTGTATTATATATGTTTAAATCAACAAATAAATACTGTTTAAACCAATACAGATTTAACAATTTTATCGAATAAATCTAATTGGCATTCGATTGGCAAATTATGGTTTCTACATTTAGATATCACACTGTGCATAGCTTTCATAGCTTTATCGTATGAATACTTGATATGAGTACAGAATGCTCCAGTACTCGAAAACAACGCTCCTAAATATTGAAAATTATCGACAATTTCAATTTCAGAACAACCATATTCAAATTTTAGATTTTTAGGTTGTCTCCCCTTGCCCAAGACCATGACTTTTGTTTTCCCTTTATTGACCTTTAAATGCCAAAATAAGCAGTACTCATGAAAAATATTTAATTGATGTAGATCATCTTTAGATTCAGATAAAAGAACCGTGTCATCAGCATATAAAAGTACAAACAAGTTAAAGTACATGTTAAACTCATTTTCATATATATTTGAAAATATAAATACGAAATTCACAAGATCAAACAAAGTTATCTTCAAGATTCAGATTTTTAAATTCCCAGTTAAATATATATACGTGTAATTAAAGTGACAATGTTCAGTTTAACTGAAATTTTTACATAACAATGGTTCTCTAGATTTTTAAACAGTTTCTAAAATTATATAATTTTTATGTTAATGATAGATATGCGCATTTATTTTTTAAAACGTGCATTCTATATGAATTAAAACATTGTGGAGGGGAAGTTCTTCTCTTCTAAAATGACAGAGATTTCGGCAATGTCTACCTACGATTATCTCCGTAATACGAGAGATCCGACTCGGTTGTGTGACAAAGTGCAACGAGCTACACGAATAACAAACAAAGGCATGAACAAATGAATTTCATCACAAAAAGCTTCGATTACCCGGCAGCTGAGGAACGAATAAGGATGGCTTATCATTTACAATGAAATGTGCACCTTTTAAGCCCTTAAATTTACAAATAGTAGGAGCAAAACCCCTGCTCACCCAGGGTTCCGCCATAAACCGACTGGGTATCTGATAGACAAACTTGGATGCGTAGAGTATCCATAGTAGAACCCCGGAATCTCAAATTGAATCTCAATTAGATTGCTCATAGTTTAATGTATAGTAGTTCTATATAGTTTTAAAAAACCATCATAAGTTATTGAAATGACTTCACCTCCGTAATTAAATTGGGCAATTTTATGTTTTCTGTAAATGCTTTGTATACTGTTCGGTATCGTATTTATCAATGATATACAAGACGGAATCAATTGCAAAGACAGCTAGATATTATGAAGGGGATCCTTGATTCAAACGGGAACGGATATATCATTCGTTTAAACAGTATTTATTAATTAAAGTGCATGAGATATATTTACAAACAACTTAAGATAAGGATTGGGCGACAAAATTTTTTTTATATAAAGCCCTCTCCTTAAAGCCGAATTACATAGATATAAACAAGTGCCGACATCAGATACAAAACATAAAATAAACTGTTTATATCATATACATATAATAGCGAGGTCAAAATGAAACGTGATGAACTCTAATTATATCATATCAGTAATCATATCATCACATATAATTGATATTTACTGGTGAAATTTACTACAACAGCTATAAACGTTCATACTGTGCTTTCTCAATAGTATTTAAAAATCATGACATTTTAAAAATACCTAATACATTGTTAATGATAAACACCGATTCATTTCAATTAATTCTATACATATTTAGACAGCACTTTATCTTACCCGCCTAATGCAATTTCTCTAATGGATACTAACCACATCATAGTTAAATTAGAATGCTGAAATAAAAATAATATATAATGTGACTATTAACTATCAAATGCCAATAAGAAATCTCTTGAAAACGTGTATCACCCTTAATATCCCCCCTTTCCTTTCACTTTCGCAAGCTGTGCGTTTTAAAGAATGTGTATTCCACGGAGCGTCAAATCGACGTCGATGTGTATTAGCTCTGTCGCGCGCGCACCTGCTATGACGTTTCAATCCCATATACGGAAATGTGTCAATTACATGCAAATAATAACATTGCGATTTTTTGGTGGGAAAACAAGGTCGATTTACTATAAGTGAACATTTAAGATATACAACAGTTAAACCCTGATGGAAATGTGATCATATCTACATCGGATTAACCTATGTGTATTAGCCACCAGGCTGTCAGTAGGCGCAGTTTTACAACGATCGTTGTGTATTGACTCGGGAGATGACCTGATTTCTTTCTTCGATTTTACTTGCGAAAAGATTCTACCTCATCTAGCGATAGATAAGGGAATTCGATTACTTAATTATCATAATTTAACATGTAAGTATTGTTGTCGTAACAATTAAAGTTATTTAACAACAGCAATGTGTGTATGTGTATTGATAAACACACATAACATTTTTTTGTCGGCCATCTTAACAGGTTACCGATTTCGGACAAGTCAAGTTGAGAAATATTTAGCCTTGATCTAGATCGCTCTTTATTTACATGCCGTTGTGTATATATTTTGATACATATTTACTCATTATTTTGATATTAGAATATTACCAAATCTTAGAAACGCAATACACATCGGAATCTGCGAGCTGCGCATTGACGCAGCTCAGTTTGTTTGTTTACAAGTTTTTGATCTTTCTCCATTTTCTTTTGTAGATAGAATTTAGGTCACAAAAGAGTGGGTGGTAATCACCCTAAACTTGCCTCATGTGAGCTCTTCAGGAATAAAAACCATGCTGTATATTGGGCTACATGCTTTTGGGCTTTTGTTGGGCCTTGCCATTTTTTCAGGTATGTAATCTCGTAAGAAGTTAAGCGAGGATGGTTGACCTTATGGTGTAAAGCCAGATCGAGGGTATGTGAGGTCAATGTGTCCTCGGGCATGTTTCCAGGCCAGGGTTTCTGCTATTTGCGTAATATCAGTTTTAATCTAAATGGAGCATATAATGTTTTGACACAAAAGATTTTTCCTAAAATTATTATATGAAGAATATATCAATACTTCATTATATTCTATATGCATTTTCACTTTCTTTTCAATAAAAACAATAAAATATAGAGTCTGTAAGAGTCCACTGAGAATTGTTATTTACAAATACATTGCAGAAAAACTTTTCACATTCTTCTTTTTGGATATAGATGTTTGGGAATATGGAAATGCCTTGATTTTAATATTAGTACTTCCTAATTTGATATTTTAAAACAAAATCATTTTTCAAATTTTGATTTTTGTTTGGTTTAAAAAATTACATTTTTGTAAATTAGACACAGGTTATGTTGTTGGATTGAGCAACAAGATAAATATCTTATGTTAAGCTCTCTCCAAACAAATATATTAAATTACAAAGATTATAAAGTTATAATATGACCAACATGAAGATATATGCAATTCACACCAAATTTAGATGTAAGAATACTAATGAATTGTAAATTGTAAATCATTAGATATAATCAGTTTGGTTTTTTTTTACCAGTGTACATCTACTGCTTACCAAGCTTACATACACAATATATATATTCAGTGTCCATGTACCATTTGCATGACTCATTTCAACACTCATTATAGTATCTGCATAGTTAGATTCATACTATTACATGGTCAAGGATATTTCTTGAAATGTTTTGCTGTGGAATATCAAGATATGTATTTTCCACAGTAACTCCTATGCAGAAAATTAAAAAAGGTTACTTATAGAATAAAAAGAGTAACTTAGAGCCTCCTGCTCAGGGTTTTGATTTGATATTAATCATGAAGGGTTTTGTTTGAACAGAGTGCAATGCTCATTGTAGTTTCTCATTTCAAGACATAATCATTGACTTTCTCCGTATAGTCTGGTTGCCTTCACCACGTAATTATCACTGGTCGACATAATATAGGTAAAACTGTATTAATAAAATGTGGTAAAATGAAAACAATAGGCTAACAAGCAAAAAGGCATGATGATAAAATCTCATTACAGAGGTTTTTGAATTTAGAGGCTCATTAAACCAATGTCTTGCATCTGAAGTTTACATAGCCTCTCTCAGCTAAAAATTAGAGCCTTGGTTTTGTATCTGCCATTGTATATAAAAGACCGACATTTTATTGCCTGATCTTGACCATTATAGGGAGGTAGCGATTCTATAATAAGAATAATCCTGTATCATGGCATATAATAAATAAAAAAAGATTCATTTAAAGTGTTTTCAGTTGTATAATACAGTAACAAATAAAATATTATGTAATAACTTGATCTTAGAAGTTAAAGATAAATGAATTGATGAAATCTATAGAATGTTTTTGTTGCAAATATTTAATAGTAATCATATGAATGGATTCTTTATTGCCAAGAACAAAAATCTTTTTTAGCAATTTATAGTAAACAATAAGCACAGTCAAGAAAATCTTTGTTTGCTTATGTGTGTTACATGCTATTATTTAAATGGAATCCTGTATTTTATCATGTGAGCTTCATGTGATTAATTTCAATCATCAGTTTGAAATCTGTTGGTATGTGTGTAGATAGATAAATATTGGACAACTAGAAAGATGTTCAATATCTCTAGTCTGATTTCTGCTGATGACACAAAACAACATGCAACAGTCAAATTGTAATACTCAGCTCATAGTTTGATGCTTGATTCATTTTGGGCCCTTTTTAACCAATACTGTTGAAAATGTTAATTCATAGATTATGATACATTATGCATTTTCTAATTAGTATAGTCATGGCAACATTCTAATGAATAATTTTCCAGTAAAAGTGCATTTTAAGTTTATATACATTATGTATTTAATCTAGTCAGTATTTAAAACAGTCAATTTCTTAGCAGATTACAAAATTCAATAAACATTAAGATTATCAAAGGCCTTGGTTTATTTTGCCATTGTCGTAGGTAAGTAGAGCTAGTATAGCTAAGTCAGTAAGGTGACTGGCGTTGTGACCAAGAGATTCAAGGTTTGAATCCCAATAGCAGCTGGTTGGTGTCTTATTTTTCAGATGAGTCAGTATAGTTAAGTCAGTGAGGTAGTTGGTTTCATGACCAGGAGATCCAAGGTTTCCAATTCAGATTAGTCAGTAAAGCCCAGATGCCATGTCATGGTTGGCAAGGCACATGAAAGATTCGGCACTTCTTTGGGTGGGTGTATTGGATAGGTCTAATTTCTTGTACAGTGCATCATGCAGATGCCATCACCATTTACATGAAATGATTTTGGTGTTACGTAAAGCAAAAATCAAATGTATGTAATGGTATGAAATTAAAGATAATGAAATTGAAATTGTTGCATCATGATTTGTATCAAATCAGTTGCTGTGTTGTTTGATCTCCCCTTATTGTAGGATTCATTCTTGAAGCAAGATGACCAAATTTGCTGATTATTATTTTCAAATTTTCTTTTAAAAGGTTAATTTGATAAATCTTGGTTTGTGTTTGTGTTTGAAAACTTGAAAAATCAAGAACATATAGCAGATGGTCTTGTTATTGTTTGTAGAATACAAAATATTTCTTACTCTTTTAATCAAAATGCACTGATAGTTTTAAGTTTTGTCAAAAATAAAACAGTGCAATTTACAGGCCTGAATCATGTTTTACTATTATCTAGATTTCATAAGACCTTTGCACCAATGTAGCCACTCTAAGAATTATTGCAAAAATGGCAATCATTCATCATAGTTGTATTGTAAAAAGTAATTTGTTGTCAGTTTGATCAAGATATCAACAATTTCTGGTTATGATCTAATTTCAGCTGTATGTTTCAAATTGTGTTGAATGATTACTTCATTATTTTAATCAACATTCAAAAAGATGAAATTGCTTGCACAGCATAATGCAGTATTCAAGTAGTATTGAATTATATAGAATAAGCTTTTTCAGTGTTGTGTATATTACTGGGGTTGTGTTTCCACATTACTTGGGACTGCCTCCTATCATGTAGTATATTATGACTGTCTATAGTTTTATAGGTTTATTATTGCAGTGCAATATGCATCAATAACTTGATCCATCATGATATCCCAAGTTATAGTTTTATTTTCAAATAGTTCCAAGATAAATGTGTGGAGAGTGTGTATGAGAGGAATGGCTGTCACTCATCCATGATATTGATGGATTTACTGGATAAATAATCAGTCACCGCTCAAAAATATTTAGAATAAAGTGATTTATTTCTTATGTCAGTGTGCTCAATTTCAGTTATTCAGGTATTGTGTGTATTGCTGCATGTGGTACATTTAGGTTTTAATTTCTTTATAGTCTTCATGTAGATAATGGCATAGTCCGACTTGTACGACTCGGACAATTAACACATCATCGGGTCCTACTAGTCAGATTAATAATGGCACTGCCGTACCACATGGAAAATAATACATACATAAATTATTGTATTGTCTTTCCAAAGTGCACTGTGTAAATGATTATATATGTATTATTGTACATGTACATAACTTTACTCTGGACAGTTATTTAGTGATATTATCATGTACCAACATTTGAATGTATTTTATTGTTTCTAAACAAACAAGACCCAATTTCAAGAGTTTACCCAATATTTATATTATGGAAGGAAGTATTTTGTTGAAAAGATGGAGTATTTTAGAAATGTCTGGATCAGACAAATTTTGATGAAAATTTTATTAAAATTTTGAGGAATTTGGAAAATATTAATATATGTAACTAAATCTAGATCTATCAGAATATGAATTTAAATATTCATACATTGTATTTTGGAATCTCTAATGGAAAAAAGTACCCAGAAAGCTGTTTAAAAATGTTCAGAGAATTTTCAAGCATAGTCTGGTGGGAAGGTGATACTGTCCTTTCACTTTTAGCATTTAGGATGAGACAATAACTCTGAGGTCAAATGCCATAGCATGTAAAATCCCTCAATGCTTTGGTGGGTCTTTTGCATAGGTTTAAATGTCTTTTTATTGCATCAGACAGATGCCATCATCATGTGATCTTGGTGTGATGTAACACAAGAATTGAACGAAACAAAACAAACACTTTCAGTGGGATTTAGCGAAAAAGTGACTTGCTGTGTATCAGATCTAGAACAAGTGGTGTGTGTAAAAAAAAAGTACAATAAGGTTCTAAATATATTTCAGGAAGATATAACATAATTGTAACATTTGGCACAACCAAGCAGCTCCCACATGTTGTGCATGTATCTGCAGTTTGGCCTAATAGTTTAATATCTTTGAAATAGGTCATGCATAAAACAATAGGATTGCAATAGGAATTTTATGTCTTAACACTTACACAAATCTCTTTGACTTGCTTTTATTGATGGGTTTGGTTGAAATAGGATCCTCTCCTCTGATCTTAATCAAATTATGTTGAATGTTACCCAGATGCTTAGGCCAAGTTTTAAATCAATCCAATTCATTTATTGGCATTTAGCATGATAGGCACATCTATTGGCATAATTCAAAAATATAATGAAGTAATGATATAAAATTGTAATGAGCAACTTATTTATAATGTATACAGCTTGAATAGTTTCTAGAGGTATCATGTTTATGCAGAGTATTCAGATTATTTTCTTGGCTCCTTTTGCTTTTTATTTTTAATTTTGTTTTGCTTGTTTATTTCCACTGTATAGTGATGGCACCTGTAGAGTGTTATGGCATCAAATTTTGACATGTCCTAAGCAGTAGGGAATCTTTTATGTGCCAGTATATTGTGACACTGGCCGTTACTGTCTCATCTATAGGACAGATAGGAAGGCAGGTCATGATAGATCACCTTAGAAATTACCTTTGTCAGGTAGTAAATCTACTGTGGTCCACTAAACTGACACGTCCCGACTCCAATTTTTGCTTATTGATAGGCATTTTTCATACATATATAAGATAGATAATATATATATATATATATATATATATATATATATAGATATTTATATTTGTTAACATTATTTTTATTTATTTCATATTAACTTGCTTTCATGTAATTATAGCTTTATATTCAATATCATAAACATTTGTTTATAATTGTTTATGTATGATTTAAGTATAGTAATACATAGTATACTATATATTTTATTTATGTGACGTTAAAATGTTATGTCTTTATAGTATGCAGTTACATCAGAAAGGTAGAATCTGATGTCTGTATAAGGAAACAGTGCCATATGAAATAGGCTCGTTAAATCATTTTTTCTCACCTGAGCTGAACATCTGGACATCAATGTGGATGTTTTTCATCTGAGATCTGGGATAGGATTGGTACTTTATTGCCAGTAGAATTAAGTAGCTTCTCATGCTGCAAATAACAAAAATATGAGTAGTATTGGTATTAATAATAATTATACTAGTATACTTCTCAGATGAATATGTTTTTATCACTGTATGTAATCATTGGGTTGGACTTAATGTTAATCCTGTTTTAGAATCCTGTTATCTATATTTAGCAGATAATGACAGATATATTTCAAGCTTTGATGTCATTGATTATTTGCTCCAGTTAGAAATGTATAAATTTTTTTATTTCTTGGTTATTTGGTTTGTGTATTTATAAATTTTTCTTTTACAGAATAAACATGGCTTTAAATCTACCTATGTGCTATAAACACATGATATTATGAACAGAAGCAAACAACATTTATAAATTTATGCTTTAATCATATTTAACCATACTCATATCTAATACAGATAATCTTTTTTTACTTAGTGTAGTCTAAACAGATATTTTGTGTATTCTGTGTTCAGTCTGCATCATCAAAAATGCATCAGCTGAAAAACTTGAAGGTGTTTAAAAAAGAAAACATGTACATACAATTCAAGATGACATTATATTAAACTTTTTTTCAAGCTTAGATATTTAGCAAAATTAATTTCATAGCTTGTCGGAACAAATTTCTAGAGAGCTTTTGTCATACCACCGATGTTGTTGTCGTTCGTAGACAAAAACTTTTACCTGGATCATAACTTTAGAATTGTTAGAGACAGGACTTTAATATTTCATATGTGTATTCCTTGTGCCAAGGCCTTTCATTGGGTACCTAAAATTTTTGATCTTGTGACCTTGACCTTGAAGTTTTACATTGGTAATAACTTACGAACAGTAAGAGATAGGGCTTAGATATTATATGTGTGTGTTTCTTGTGACAAGACCTTTCATTACATATAAAAATTTTTTACATTTTGATCTTGACCTTGAAAGATTTACTTACTTACAAGAAGGCTTTAATCCTGGTCATAACTTATGAAAAGAAAGAGATAGGGATTAAATATTTCATGTATGTATTCCTTGTTACAATACCTTTCATTACATATCAAAATTCTTAGCGTTTTGACCTTCACATTTAAGATTGATCTATGTACAAAAAACTTTAAATTTTGTTGCCATCGTGTTCCTTGTTACAAGACCTTTCATTAGGTGTAAAAAAAAATTATATTTTGACCTTGACATTTAAGATTGACCTACGTACAAAAACTTTAAATTTGGTTGCCATCGGTGAGCTCTGTTGGCTTCTGATAACTCTTGTTTAGTATCATTATGATTTGATTTTGCATAGCATGATATATATTTAGGTTATAATAAAAAGGAAATTACAGATGGAATACCAAAAAAGGGAAGAAAATTGAAAGATTATAGTACCTTGGTTTCCTTCAAAATTGCTGATTTTTAAAAACCCAAACTACATTATGTTTTGGACACAAATGTCTTTGTTATTTTTGCATATACATGTAACATATTTTTACAGTAGCTAACAAATTCTCTCTTTTTTTCACGTTCTAGGATATGCTTCTGCTTCTTGTAATATAGTCGACACCTTCACGACTGACAGTATATCAGCATTTTATGAGACCATCATACCTGGTCGAGGCTGTGTTACAAATCTCACCAACAGCAACTCACAGGAGGTCCATGCCATTAATCTGTTGAATGTGGGACCTGTCTTCAGAAATGATGTGGCAGAGGTTAACCTCTTTATAAAATCCAGGAAAGGCGAAGGTATGTTACGGAAATGTCATAAAAAGTCTTTCAAATTTCATATTATATATCAAGTACAAGCTTTTCTACTTTGTTGAGTGAGTGATATGTAACAGATTTGTCAGAGAGAGTGGGAACCAAAAGAAAAACCCAGTTAGGTAGTACAGCGTTATATAGACTATATGATTATTTTATTAGAAATCTATAAGATTTTTAAATGTAAATTGATTCTTTGAAATAGCTTGGTAAGGTAAAATTTTTACAAAATTGAATTATTAGAGTGGCTATATCTAATTTTATGAATTTCTTTATGGGAGTTTGCAGATGGAATTAAAAAAAAACAAACATATAAAAACAAATAAAAATAATTTGCATGATGACTTTCTTAAATTCTCATTTTTTAACATGTTTAAATGAATTACAAATAAATCAATGTCAAATTGTTAAAGAATTTGCATTTGTTATGGTCCAATGTAGGGTTGTACCACACACCGTATTGCATAAGAATGGAATGTATGAAAAAGAAGCAGCTGTTATCAATATAATTGCTTAGAACAAAGAATGACAAAGTCATAGAGTCAATGACTGCAGCAGTATTTGTAATGCATGCTCAGCATGTGATTAAAAAGTAAATAACTCCTCCAGTATATTGTATGTAGGTGAGGCAATGATGCTTCTGTATGTAAAAGTATTATACCATTGCAAACAAAGTTTGGGAGTATATAGTAATCACCCTGTCCATCTGTCTGCGTGTCTGTCCATCTATCTGTTCGTCTGTCTATGTGTCAGGTAAAGAAGTTTTGAAAGAAGATTTCTCTTACAGTGTAAGGGATAGAACTTTCATATTTTAAACACACATTTACAATTACAAGTACTACATTTTGATACCAAGACATATGACCTAGTGACCTTGAACTTTGGTGTTGTATTAATAATTTATTTAGTAAGTTCTGTAAGCAGCTTTTTCTTACAGTATAAGGGATTGGGTGTCATATTTCACACACACCTTAACATAACAAGTTCTCCATTTTGATACCAGGTCATTTGACCGTATGACCTTGACCTTGACTTTTGATATTTCATATTTTTTCATTGATTATATCTTTTGAACAGTAAGGGTTGGGGTTTTTATATATGCTACAATTATATATCATGACCTTTACCTAGACTCATTGTTAGTCAATGAACAAAGTTGTTGTTTCTTAACTTTGCTGTTGGGTTATTTATCCTGATAGGGCAGTTCTAATCATTTATTATTTCTGTATTTTAAAGATTTTACGGTGATGTTTTGATATTGAGTAAAGGGTTTTAGGTTAGAGTACAATCATTGGCACATTGTTGTGGTCTTGAGTCTGGGTAAATGCTGAAATGAGTAGTTATAGCCTTTTTGGGGATCATTGGTGCTTTGAATGAAACAATGGTTATTGGTTCCTGTACCATTGATAACTCCTTTATTTGTGTTGCTGCATGACTTTTGGTTGTATGGTAATGTAAGATTCCTGGTTGTGTGTTATTGTATGATTCCCGGCTGTGTGTTATTGTATGATCCCTGACTGTGAGTAATTGTATGATTCCTGGCTGTCTGTAATTGTATGATTTCTGGCTGTGTGTCAGTGTATGACAACTGGCTGTTTGTTATTGTATGATTCCTAGGTGTGTGTTGTTGTATGAGTCCTGGTTGTGTGTCATTGTATGACTACTGACTGTATGTATGGGTGAGTTCTCTCCTTGCATTATTGATGACCCCTTGCTGTGTGTTATTGATGTTGTCTGACTATATGTTATTGTATGACTCATTCTATGATGTCTGACTATATGTTATTGTATGACTTTTGGCTGTGTGTTATTCAATGACTCATGATTGTGTGTCATTGATGACTCCTGGCATTGAGTTATGGATGACTTGTAATATTGTAAGGGTCCTAGCTCTGTGTTAGTATATGACACTTGGCTTTGTGTTATTGATGACAAGATGATGATGTCATAGTGTTATTGAATGAGTCCTAATTATGTATTATTGTATGACTCATGACTATGTGTTATTGTGCCAGTCCTGGCTGTGGTATTGTATGACTTTTGGCTGTGTTATTGTGTGAGTCCTAGCTGTGTTGTATTGTATGACTCCTGACTGTGTGTTATTACATGACTTATTGTTGGATGTTATTGGATGACTTCTTAAAGAATTTGAGATCTTTTATCAAATTTTCAATCTAAATTGATATGTAACAGTTGAACATAATCTTTTGACGTTGGGATCCATTGCCATTGGTTACAACATTGTATTGCATAAGTAAATTTATTTTTTAAATATATTATTCATATAAATCATAAAATAGATGGGAGCCCCATTGGGGAATTGTCAGTGTTTTGTCTTTTGGATGAGACGTTTTAATACTGAGATGCTCTGTTGAGGTAGACATTGGCATGCTTTGGTTGAGACATTTTAACATTAAGATGCTCTGTTGAGGTAGATATTGGCATGCTTTGGTTTATACGTTTTAACATTGAAATGCTCTGTTGAGGTAGATATTGGCATGCTTTGGTTGAGACATTTTAACATTAAGATGCTCTGTTGAGGTAGATATTGGCATGCTTTGGTTTATACGTTTTAACATTGAAATGCTCTGTTGAGGTAGATATTGGCATGCTTTGGTTGAGACATTTTAACATTAAGATGCTCTGTTGAGGTAGATATTGGCATGCTTTGGTTGAGACATTTTAACATTGAGATGCTCTGTTGAGGTAGACATTGGCATGCTTTGGTTGAGACATTTTAACATTGAAATGCTCTGTTGAGGTAGATATTGGCATGCTTTGGTTTATACATTTTAACATTGAGATGCTCTGTTGAAGTAGACATTGGCATGCTTTGGTTTATATATTTTAACATTGAGATGCTCTGTTGAAGTAGACATTGGCATGCTTTGGTTGGATCCATTGCATAGGTAAAATTCCTCGATGCATGCATTGCATCAGGAATATGCCATCACTAGATATCTTTGATATGACTTTGAATAACTAAAACATTGGTTAAGCAAACATTTATAAATAAAAGATATACAATGTATTGCAATGATTTTCTACATGTATGGCAGTCAATGTAATGTGGATGTTTGCCCAATTTTACCCATGTGTAATTTGTTTATACTCAAAATAGAAATATTAGCCATCAGTGACATGCATTATATATACAGGAAGAAATATGATGCCAAAATCTATTGGTCCTGTCGTCAGAACTTCATAAAAACAAATTTATATTAAAGTTTACATGTGTAGTGAAGCGTAAGAAGCTAATAGATCTCCAATGTTAAAATCCCATGAACCACCCTGTCCAACATTATAAGGTGCTTCTTTTACATTATGCATGTTTTTTGTTTTTTTGCAAATAATTTTTCCAACAGAGTATGTGATTGTTGTTGAAGAATGGATTATTTCTCTAAAACTGAAACTTTGTTAATTAAACGTATATAGTGTATGGTTTCCTAGTACAATCATGTAGCATGTGATCTCCTTTAGCTTGAGTGACCTTGACCATTTTTCGTATACAGATCTGTATTTACCTCGGTGATTCTCACCTACTTACCTTTGCTTTACATTATGAGTAGTACCAATCATAATCTGCTTAAGATTCAAGACAATAGAATTAAAGTAAGTGATAAGGATGCATTCATTATGATCACTAGCTCTGTGTATTGACTATAGTGAGCAGTTCGTAGCACCTAACTTTAATTAGATTAAGATCACATGTGATTTGTTCTCAGACATATGGATTCAGTGTGTTATCCCCTCACTAATTGCTCATATTATTTATTTCATCAGATTCAGTAATTATCTCCGTCTAAACTGTACGTTCTTTAGGACCACAGAATATCAAAGTTTTGAAACATGATTGGTTTGTAATCTGACTGTGAGATTTAGTAAATTTAGCGTATTAATTTTAAATGAAACATCAAAGACCAAATTCTAAAGGACTTGTTAACCTTGGCTTACCTATTATGTGGAAATGATTGAATTCAAAATGCCAATTAATTCTATTTTTGCTAAATTTTACCTGATCTCCGCTTTTAGAGCGTGACAAAAATGAAGGGGTTGATAAAAATCAGGTAACTTAACACCTATGACTATTTCAAATGAATGAAAATGAATGTCAGACTAACAAACACTTTATGTCACCAAGACTTTAAAGATAGAGATGTCTTTAAAATTTGGAGTGATGTTATCTAACAGATAGGGTCAGCAGGTTCACTGTTTAAGGTTTCTATAGTACAAAGTATCAGAAGTGTTACTGGACCTGCATTTTGGTGTATTGGAAACATGTAAGACTGGTACTAGAAGTTGCACCTTTTTTCTAATTGTCATGACATTAGTAATAAGTTATATCTATCAATTTCTGGCATAGATAAATGTTATTTATGTGTGTGTCAGAAACTTTAAATTTCTGCCAAAGATATCATATTAAGTCTTTGTTATTACATTTGAACCACTACATTTGAGCATAAAGTATGAAACTGAAATTAAAGTACATATAAAAAAAATATTTCAGAAAATATTGAGTAAATACAGATTTAAGCTTTACTCAACTCTTGTGTTTTTCCACAGACTTTGTCAAATAAAAAGTTACATCACTTTAAATTCAGCACATTTAAAGAATGTTTAGTTAAAACAGATAAAATATGTTCCTGATAAACGCATAGATAACTTGGTGATATGATTCTATGTCTTTCACACGTAGTTGATGCAGAAAAACAAGAGTTTCATCGAGTACTCAACGTTCATGTTTACTTTGTCATGCATTTGAAATTTCATTGCATATGGTTTGAAATTCTTAAGCAACTAGTTCAGGTCTTTATCTATATTTTTTATGGAAACAGGAGGCAATTTTCATTTCTGTGACAGAAAGCAGTAAAGAAGGGAAGATCTTTAATCAAACAGATTTTCAAAACAACAGTTCCCTTTCATCACTATTCAATGAGCAATGTATAATACATTGAAAATTCTATATGTTATCATGCCACCCATTTTCATGCTTAAAGAGAAGTTACAATGGTAACATCTTTGGTTATGTATTTGCCTTCAAATTGTTGTCCATTCTTAAAAATTCTAATTCAAAGATGGACTTTTTTTTTAATCAAAACCCTTGTTGTCTCTTATCTATATATGTGAAAGTTGTGTGACATCCACTGTGTTGATGTTAGTTTGAATTGTTGACAAACGTTTGCAGTTTGATTTGCGTAAGCAATTTTAAACTATAGAAGTTATATTTAAATAGAAAACACATAGTGTGCATTTATAATATTACATAATATTACAGCAAAAAAAAAAAAAAAACCAGGCCTGTTCATTTTCTCTGACCCCCAAAACAACCAGTTCAGTTGTTTAATGATAGGGAGTGTGCAAGTGTAAAGAATTTGTTTCTTATTCTATGAAAAACTATATCCATTACTACCTTGCATTCTAGATACTTCTCTTAGTGATTTTATGTGTATTTTATCTTTGTTGAACTAGCTGGCATAACTCTGTAGAAACATGCTTGGTTCGTGACCAAGAGGTCCCAGGATTGATTCCTGTGGACAATGCATCTCCTCTGCGGTTGTTTGGATAAGATAGTAAAAACTAAGGTTTCATGTCATGGTATGTGTGATATGGAAAAGATCACTTATTGCTTTAGTTGAGTTAGTCTGTTGTGTTGATGGAAATTCTGTGCATTGCATCGGGCAAATGCCATCCCCATATGCTTGAAATTAAATAATAATACGGCATGACGTAAAATGAGAGGCAAACAATCTTTGTTGAACAGTGATTGTTATTGCTACTTCTTTTGCTTCTTTTGGTAATACTTTATAATGTTTTAGTTTTGAAAATGACTTATTAAAGAATCTTGTGTATGGTGTAGTTCTATATATAGAAATCTGCTGAATTTCACGTACTAAAAATCTTGGAATACAGGTGGTATTCATTTGTGTGATGCATCATCGCTTCTCCTCAGAGGTGGAGTATGAAAAGGGTTTTGCTTTTCTATCAGTTTGTGTAGAGGTTCAAGTTGTGTACCGTCTTTTAAATAAAAACTTTAAACAAGAACTAATTGTGCAGAAATTTAATTATATAGTGGCACACGTACATCATAACATGGCTGCAGTGGGTATGCTCTGAATTGACAAGTGAAGAGGTGTCTAGCTCATATAACCAGGGTCTGGAGCAAGCATAGAATTATACAGTGTTATGGATCTCAGCTTATATATTGTGTCATAAGGATCTGAGGCCAACATTCAGAACGAAAACAGGTGTTTTCAGATCTACATGTACAACCTCAAGTCAAGTCGTATTTCTGAAGGAAAAGTTGTATAAAACCCATACAAGTGTTCAGTGTATATTTAAACAAACACAATTTTGTAGGTGATTATTTATGCTCACTGAAGTATGGAATGAAATATTCAGTTGAGTGTTAAATAGGGTTTGTATGTTTGAATTTCAGTAATAGTATAAATTGTTACTTTTCAGTGCTGTGGGAACCAGTCATATTTATTCTGAACTCCCAGCATCCTGTCAGGTGGAGAGTTCGAGTCACCATATTTTCTCCAGACAACAAGAGACATGTATTTGTGGTAAGATGCATTATGATTCATTTCATAAAAATATACTTGTTGTTGTTTTACTCCTTAGACAATATATATTGACCATTTGCTCAAAGTTAATGGAGTGATTGTATATATATAAAACTATTGTAATAGTAATACCAGGTAGTTAGATACATGTATATACCTTATCCATATAAGGAAACACTAATTTACTGATTCATTGATATTTCGAAAGGCCTGCGATATGATGCATTGAAACACAGTTTGGATCACAATACAAGTACATAAAATGATTTTTTATGCTTCATGAAAATTTTTGAGGGAGCATATAGTCACTGTCTGTATGTCTTTCTGTTCATCTGTTTGTCTACTGGTCCGTCTGTCCCAAATCTTATCTTCTGAACCATTCATCATGTTCATCAAAATTCAATCATATTTCACACAATTGTCGCTGGAGATACGGGCTTTCAGACAAAGATCACACAGGTCATTTCTGTAAAGTGAAAGAAGGCTTAAATATTGGCAAACTTCATATTAAGGATGCATGCAACCCCAAATTTTTATGCTCCCTGATAAATTTTGGAGCATAAGGGTTTCCTTTCTGATAGAGTCATCCATTGATTTGATGCATTCTGAGAAGCATCACAATTTCTCTGATTTCTTTTGTTACATTAAAAAAGATATGATTGCTATGTAAAGCATTTCAAAAACTGTATACCAACCATCCAAGTTTTAAATTTCTGCAGAGTTCTTACTTCAGAGCCATAAAAAGTAAATGTTGTAAGCATAAAATTATGTAAAATCGAAAATCAAATCTTCCATGAAAATGCAATACAATACAAACAACTAATGAATTTGTTTTCCTTGTGAAGCTTCTGATATAATCACAAAAACTAGCATGTCTTGATAAATAAAATCTGATAAAGTTGATAGCTTCTTGCATTTTCAAAATGAATTCCATTACAGTAAATAAAAGATTAGATTAAATATGAAAGATTTTATATATTGTGCCCATATATATAATGGTCTTAGAGTTTGCAGAATGGATACAAATGACATTGTAGGTACACTTTGCTCAGGGGCAGATGTGACAAAAATACTTCTATGATCATGATTGTAATGATCACGTATATTATAGTTCCTGCCATTGAAAATACAATGTTACCGTACTTTCTGTCCTTCTGTTATTCCGTCATCATTTCGTTTCTGTGTTCTATCTCTGCAACGGGTACACAGTTAATTAACAGTTCCCATGCTTTATCTCTGCAATGAATTCATATATTGCTTTGAAATTTGGTATATAGATACATCATGATGATATCTAGGTTAAGATTCAATTTGGTGATGTTCGAATAATTTTTGATAGCGTTATGCTCCTTTGACTTAGAAAATTTTCAATAATTAAGTTTCCATGCTCTATCTCTGCAATAAATATATGTATTAACTTTAGTTTAGTATACAGATATATCATGACAATAACTAGATCACCTATTAATTTGGTGCCATTCGGATAATTTTTCACAAAGTTATGCTCCTTGGACTTTGATGACTATGCTTATGGTAAATTCACCTTGTCTTCCAAACTCATCCTTAACCCTTAGGAGGAATTCAATGAAACTTGGTACAATTAAAGGTAATAATATGTAGATTTGCATATAGTAAGGAGAATGCTGTTCAAAATTCCTACTTTAATTTAATATGGTTGTTGGACTGCATATGCTGTTCATAAAATGTCATATTTCACTTTTGCTGCTGGCGGGCATACATGGCATATGGACACATCTAGTTTTTTCTTTGATGACCACAAAACCTACATGCCTGCTGATATTTAACAGAGAATTGAATTGGTGCATATATTATGATACATATCATATCATGAACCTTGTATCATGATATGTATGGTATCATGTCGTTCCTGACCTATTAATTTGATAACGTAATAACTGTAGGCCAGTTTAAGAAGGTGAGATATTGTTTAATAAATTAGTCCATGGAAGTGTAAAAGAATTGAGTTAAAAGTTGTGCAATGACTGTTAATGGAAGCTGTTCATTTTGTTTGTATGGTCAATTGACCACAGTTAGATAAGGTTAGTCAAACAGCAGTCACATTTTTATACATCACCATGGGATGCAGAAAATGATAAGAGTTCTTTTTTAGGGTAGATAGTCACCTTATTGAATCTTCGTACATTCACTGGTCATTATTCATTATATACGTGGTATTCATTTTGAAATGAGTGGTTAATATGTCTGAAATACCTGTACCTGTAGGTGGTATTAAAATGTTAAGTATGATATTTTATCTGTATTGTGAATAGACATAGAAAGGATTTATTGTTGCTACATGTTTAATACTGGTAATTAAATTCCTGTAGGCTATGTGAAATTTGAAAACGATACAGGTAAGGCATCAGAAATGGACAATATCTGTAGCTGTAAACTTTAGTGGTATATCAGGTGTCTGTCTGTGTGTCATCCATCTGTTGATTCTCATAATATGTACTTCTTCAGAATCACTCAAGTAATTTTGATGAAGGTTTGAGCATTCAAGGTTTTCTGAAAAAAGCTGTTGTTTTTTGGCAAGATCTAGCCATTTACTGGTAGATCCAGGGTTTGGCAGAATAATTCCAGGGAAAAATCCTGAGATGGACTGCTTGAAAATCTAAACTATTATCATGTTATAGAGGAATGTTTGAAAAAAAAAATCAGAAATTTTAAGATTGAAAAAGGAAAGAAGGAGAACTGTTACTTTTTATATTAAGCTTTGACAGTTTTCTTCAAAACAAATGGAAAGATTTTGATGAAACTTTGCTAGAATCAGCTTCTCAAAGTTCCCTTTAAGTGTTGTGTTAATCTTACTATATCAAACGAGGAGTAGATCCAGAATGAGACAGAATGAGCTGGCCCTTTAGGGTGTTGTTTGCTTGAGACATCTGATGCATGACATCATCACAATAAAAAACAAAATCTCTGGTGCACTGGTTATTGACTAATCAGCTTATTAAGAAGTATTCCATATAAACTCTTAGTACTGTTACTCAAGAAATGTTTTCATTACCAATGTTTTTCAGATACCTCGCTACTCTGCTGTGAAGTTGAAGAAGAATAGGAGAAGGCAAATTCGAAAAATAGATGCAATACCAAGTGACTCTCAGGAATTTGTCAACTGGGTTCAAAGGAAGTATGGAGTGATTAGTTCCTTTACTGAAATCAAACGAGGGAATCGCATGATGCTGACGGTGGGAGTAGGTATGTATAGATGTCTCAGATGATTCATTATATCCTTAGGCTTTATGGGGCGGAATATAAAACTGTTGCACATCTAATTAATATTGACTAGGTTTTTCTATCTGGACATTGGCGCTCACTAAAATGAGAATGGACATTTCATAATTCCCTCAGTTGTCTTTTCTATCGTTTTATTGTAAGAAATTGTAATTACTATGCCTTATGTTCAACAAAGAAAAGAAGACCATATGTTTTTCAACAGTATGTTATTCATTAGTAAAGAATAAAAAAAAGTTGCTTTTATTAAGATTTTTTGCCTGATTCCCCTTTAGTAAAACTTCTTTTATTTTTCCTATTATTTTTTGTGTACCATTTTGAAACACAATCTAATGAATTTTCATAAAAATTTCTATTTTAGAATTTTCCTATTATAGTTTTTTTTTTCACATAGACATACATAGAAAACAACAGTAAAGTTTATTATGTTTTTTCTCTAGAACTAATTAGGCAAATATGTAAAAGGCTTTTTGAAAGTTCCATTGTAGAAATGTCACATATCTAACCGTATCCAGCTTTGTAAAGTTCAATTTGTGTTTGTTTCCCAAAGCCAGTCATCTGAAAAAGTTAACACTACTCAAATAACTTGATAATATTTATGTATGTATGCAGTAGTGGAATTCCAACCAGTCTTCCTCTAAAATGGTAATAAATTTGAAATTAAAATGTTGAAAGAGATCAAATTGCATGTGTTTTTGTCCTGCTTAAACCTGTGCAGACACCAGCAATTTTGTTCAAACATTAGCTGTGTTGACTTAGGCACTACAGTTCACTGCAGTCTCTTAATTCCTTACCCTCTGAGTTGGGGTCAAAAACCACCATATCTAGTCTCTTAATTCTCTCTACTCTGGGATAGGTTTGAGGAACACCATACCTAGTCTCTTAACTCCTTCCACTCTGAGTTGGGGTCGAGGAACACCTTATCTTGTCTTTTAATTCTCTTCACTCTGGGTTGGGGTTGAGGAACACCATACCTAGTCTCTTAACTCCTTCCACTCTGAGTTGAGGTCGAGGAACACCTTATCTTGTCTTTTAATTCTCTCCACTCTGGGTTGGGGTTGAGGAACACTAGACCTAGTCTCTTAACTCCTTCCATTCTGGGTTTAGATTGAGGAACACTGTAACTAGTCTTTCAACTCCTTCCACTCTGGATTTTGGTTGAGGAACACTGTATCTATTCTCTTTATACTCCACTCTGGTTTGGGGTTGAGGAACACAATACCTAGTCTCTTAAACTCCTTCCATTCTGGATTTGGATTGAGGAACACCTTACCTAGTCTTTTAACTCCTTCCACTGTGGGTTGGGGTCAAGGAACACCGTACCTAGTCTTTTAACTCTCTCCGCTCTAGGTTAGGGTTACGGAACACAATACCTAGTCTCTTAACTTCTTCCACTCTGGGTTGGGATCAAGGAACACCGTACCTAGTCTTTTAGCTCTCTACTCTGGGTTGGGGTCAAGGAACACCATACCTAGTCTCTTAACTCCTTCAACTCTGGGTTGATTTGTCTTGTGTACTCCACTGATGATGTCAAGATCAGTGATCTTGTGACCTTGACATTGGCCTTTATACCAATAATGGATTTCTGCCAGCACTTTTTATATCTTATGATATCTCAAGTTTTCCTTGGGAGATTTAAATGATATTATAAGACAGTGTTAGGTGTTTTAAGAAAAAACCCTATAATTTTTTAGCAAATTCCATTTTGTTGTTCTTGAGTTATGAATGTTACTTGTATGCTAAAAATAGCCTTTATCCAGGCATATGATGTCTATGTCTCACAGTAAATTAAGCATTCTTTGAGATATTAAAATAATGTCATAACACATTCAATACCTAGACAGACATTTGTTGCCACTTGCAGCATATTGTAACACAAGTACATCCTGTTATCATAATATTTATGAGTAAAGTACAGTGCTGAAATATTCATTACTTTGTAAATGCATCTTAAAACAATCTAAAGACATTTCTGATCTATAGATATGTGTAATAAATGTATTATTCTATGTTTGATCAAGTTCATGTGGTACACAAGTAATACGGAGTGGCGTCTTTTTAAGTTTGTGAAAATACATGTTTTTGGGTTTGGGTTTTTTTTTTAACTTTTAATAGGATACATCTGTATCAACATGATAAACTCCTAGCCTGTATACAAAGCTACTAATAACTACAGTGCCTTGTCATTTATAGATCTTATTGATACAGTAAGATGCAGTAACTTAAGATGGATGTAATAAATGTATTAAAAGGCAGATTTGGGTAATTCTAGGAAATCCTTTGATGGTTTTGAAAGATCTGAAATTATAGTATACATTTCTAGATATTAGATCACAAAATATTGAATATTGTGAAAATGTAGACTTATCAGAAAGTCTAGAAAATCTATTTTTTTATACCTAGATATTTTAGAGATAGAAATTTATAGTAAAGATATAAAGATTTTAGCTTATAAAATGTTGAAGGTTTTAAAAAGATACAAGTGTTAGAGTATTGGGGAAACCTTTGTGATTCCTTAATGATTGTGAAATGTCTACATTTATGGCATGTCTGTATCAAATTATGAAACTTCTGATTGTCTCTTTTGTGTCGTCTGCAAAGAAATGTGACATATAGAATTATCCTCTTTTTTGTTATATCTGTCTGTCTGGTAGAAATCACGCTTATGAAAAATAGATAGCAGATCACACATGTGTTCCTTCAAAAAGTACAGTCTATAAATGATTTTTAAATGTATAAATACTCACTGTTTTTACAATTTTTAATTCTGCTTTCAGCTGTTGAAAATGAAAATATTTCTCAAATAATTTGTATAAATCCGATTTAATTAACAAAATAACAATTATGTGTGACTTAGCATTGTTGGCTTTAGTAGTAGAAACCATTTAAAGCCATGTGATACATCGTTATCTGACTTATCACAGAAATTGTGAGTGTTATTTTCCAGAAACTTTATGTTATAGACTGTGAATTGTAGCCTCTCTATATCAGATATTAGTCTTGTTGGGATTGTGTGAGTTTGGTTTATATTTGATTCCGGAGTCAACAAAAGAGACATGGATATTTACTCCTGTACAGTTCTATGTTATATGTGTACTTTATCTCCTTTCGTTTTACAAAACAGTTTAATGATATGATAGCAGAAAAATGTAGGTTGGGAAATGGTATAATCTGAGATTCTCAGTCCCTAAACTCAAGTTTTTATCAGTTTTACGTGAGATTTGGTCTAACAGATTTCATTAAATAAAATTGGTATTTACGGGCCTCCAGGCCTCTGCAGTACTCAGAAGATTGTTTGATGAGGTACTTGGCTCATGATAGAGTTGTCATAGGTTTAGGTCCGGCTGATGGCTTTTTGGTGTTAGATCTTTTAGATGAAATAGTACAGACCAAGACCCTGTGTTACAGTAGATGTGGCACATAACAGATTCCTCATTGCTTGAGGTGTTTCTGTTGCCTAGATCTGAATTTCTCCTCACTGCATTAGGCTGATGTCATCACCATACTAGTGAAATAATCTTGACGTGACAAAACATTAAATAAACAAAGTTATAAGTTTATTAAGTTTAAAGTATATGTCATACTTCTTTGAAACAGAGAATCAATTATTTTTTAAACGGATTCTTTTTGACATTTTATGTAAATACAGAAAACAAAAATTTCATCTTTTATGGTGTGTTTTAACCAAGTTATAATGTAAAACATGTAGTATTTAAAGATTTACTGCAGTTACCATCTATGTTTGAATATCAGCACTGTAATCAGAGGTCATGATGATGTAAAAAAAAAAGACACATTTAAGTTTTCAGATATATACTGTAAAAGAGCTCACAATGATAGATATCTGTAATCATAAGGTTTACATTTATAGTCAGGTCCAAAAATTAATTATTAGTCCCTTACCAGCATCGCCGAAGGGGACTATAGGTTTGCACTCGGTCCATCCATCAGTCCGTCAGTCCATCGGTCCATCAGTTACACACACGTTTTCCAGACTTTTTTTCTAAATGCTTGTAGATATTCATCCAATTTTTGGTGTGTGAGTATACCACCATGAGTTACAGATCAAGTTTGAGTTTCGTTTGGGGGTCTTAGTTTTCCATTTGCCGGTAGGGGACTAAGTATTGCCTAAGCAATACTTTCAGAATGCTTGTTTTACTAATTTTCCAGAATATATTATTTCTAAAACATGTATTAAGGCTTTGACATTTTTTTGTGTTTTTTTTTTTTTATATGAGTAAAATTTTATTTTAACTACTGGTATGATCTTGATCATACTTGAGCACTGGAGGAAATTAAATCAACATTTGTTACCACAATTTAGATTTGAACAACAGTATTTTGGGGGGCCCTATATGATTCAGCCAATAAAATTCTTTCTTACTTCCTTATATCTGAAGCATTTAGAATCTGAAGGTAGAATTTGTTCTGATTCAGTGTACTGTATTCCTGAATCAATTTGATACTTTTTGTTATCTGTGAAAGCCTTTGATACCTAAGGCTTGCTATCAAAACATAAACTATATGGATAGATTGCAAAAAGCACATCTGTTGCTTTTCAATATTCTCTACTGCCTGAGGTGAATTTACTGAAAATTGTGTAAGGAAAACTACCATTCTTTAAAATTATTCTAAAAATCAATTTTCACTCGGAGGCATTAGTACACAATGTCTTATAAATGGTATATCACTTAAACAGAAGGCTATAGATATTGGGAGTAGGCTTTTACTGATGAAGTAAATATCTCATAAATAGACATGGATTTATAGATGATTAAGCCACCAGGATGTATAAATATATAGTTATATATATGTATGTATGTATTTTTAAGTGTTCTTTTTTTAACAATCAGATCAGAGTAATCCATCAGAATGTGAAATACAAAGTCACCCCAACAAGTTAAGCCTCTTAGCAACGTATGAAGAACCACAGTTTTTATCAGGATGTAGCTCTGACTATGCGAAAAATCCTGTCGCCCGGTATGTCAAAATGCACTTCTTCCAGCCTACAATCTCTTTTTCAGCTCATTCGAGTTGATAAATCTTTAATAATATTAGGGATTATCTCTTCTTCACTGCTTCTTTGAATCTATTTTAGCTGTCCTGGTTGAAAGCCTGTTTTGTTTATGTAATAGTGCATTCTCTGTAGGGTCTTTTCGTTATACAGAGTTATTTACCATATGAGCAGGTGTCTGACTTCAAAGCATTGTGACAACATACAATTTCTGTATCATTTCCCATATCTTTACACCAGTGTCCATAGAACTGGTTGACGTCACAATGGTTTGACATCAGATTCCTGCTCATATAGGAAATAACTCTGTAAACAAAAAAAACCCCCAATTGTCTGTCATCAGATTTATCTCAGCAGTATGATAAATTCTCTTGATTATCATTACCATACTATAGAACAGAAGTCTGAAGTCCTAATGAGATTTTATCTGTACATGGTTTGAACTGAAGTTGTGAAACATAGTATTTGATAAAAAAAGGGGGGGTTTGGTGAATTAATAGTGCAATTAATAATTTTATGCATTCTTTCTATTCTTGTTGAGGCTCTATAATGCTTTATTTTCATTCCATTAATGTATTCAGTATAAGGGTAGTCATGAATTACCATACTTTGATGGGCAGGCTTGGTGTAGTGGTTAAACGCTTGGCTTGCGGCGCCGACGATCCGGGTTTGATTCCTGGATTGCGCCACTATGTTTAAGAGGTTGGTTACCTCCTGCTTCCATGTCGCGATATAACTGAAATATTGTTGAAAGGGACGTAAAACACCAATCAACCAACCAACCATACTTGGAGCAGCGCTGATATTACCCTTACAATATGAGTCCTGCTAAATAAGTACACATACAGTATTAGTGATTTTTACTACTATTGAGTCATAATAGTAGTCAGTTTATTATTTCATTGTTTGTTTCTTAATCAAAATTGCAATCTTTTTTTGTGTGATAAAATAATATGGAAAGGAAAATGTGAGAATTAAAGTCATTTCCAAACATTGGGTGTTTAACTTGAAACTCTCAGTCTTCATTTTGATAATATTGATAACAACACTAATCTAATAAATGAAAAAACCATGAGTCCTCTCCAGATTTAGTGTGTACAATTCAGCTGTGTGTCTTTTTCTCAGTTTGAATTTATCAGAATGTATCGTTAATTTGAATGGCTCCATGTACCCCATTATCCAAACATTATGTGAGAGACTTGAATATTGTATTTGATGTGATTAATTGATATTGCAGCTTAGCCTATATCATTGAGTTGGACCGTGTGCATATTTCCCCTAATGCCAATGTCAATGCAGAAGTCGAGCTTGACATCCGTAGCTCATCACAAAAAGATGCAGAGACCAACTTCTTCCTTGTCCTCAAATCACCAAAGGATGTCACATGGAAGGTGAAAACCCGAAAGTTGGATGGCTACATTGATGTTGTGGTAAGTGGAGATATCATAACTCAGAAAGTTGTCGTCATGAAAGATTGTCGTTTACATTTGTAGCTATTTCCCATTTTATTTGTCAAAATCAGTGATGGAAATATCTTTACCTTAATAGTCCATTATTTGTCAATAACCTATAAAAGAATGTTTGTGTAAGATTGCTCTAAGGTTATTCATGATCCTTAACAATGTGAAGTGTTAGTGTAACTGAGTGATTGTACCACTCATACTGGCATACTATGGGGAACATCCATAGACCCTTGAACATCAGAGGTGAGAATCGAGCATCTTTTGTTTGGTGAAGTACATCCATCATTAATGACCAAAATGCACAGACGATACATAACATACTCAACAAGTACAGTATAGGATGTGGTTTTACTATGGTCATTGTACCAGTCATTGTGAAAGTATCAAATATGAATTTTCTCCTTTGTTTTGATTTACCATCTTGTACTATGATTTCTTCATACATTCTTATTTTCCCTTAATTATCTGTTGGTTGTAATGTAACTTTAGATAGCACTATTACAGTTTTCATGTCAGGAGGTGGGAAGAAGTAACTCAAATATATTCATGAAATTAAAAATTAATCAAAATATTTCTTATAAGCATAAATAAAAAAGGATTAAAATTACATCAAATCTTTATTTAGGCAACCAGTTTTGTGGACATGAAGGAAATCAGAATGGATACTGTTGGTGTTCGAACAGAAGACATTGCAGTGACCAAACAAGCATTAATACAGTGGGTCAATGACTTCATTGGCAAAGTTGGAATGTATACACATATAGCTCTAGCTAATAAAATAAAGCTAGTCCTGCCTGATACAGGTAGGAAATATGTCCCAATCAGAGTAGTCAGTTAATCATAGTCTATTTACGAATCTGATGACAAAAATATACTTAGGTGCCAACAAGGTATCAAATCATAAACGGTATATTGCCCACTATGTGTATATCTATTAGGATATATTTTGTAGTCTGGCTCCTGTTGTAGTTGTCTTCCTATACTTCTGGGTTGCTTTTAACTTTGATTCACAAAATTAATCAGAAATGGAAACATTCTCAAACAGTAACAAACCAGCTGCAGCTTTGCTAGACCTTCATAACAGTTACGGTAATTTCCTGTTGAACTTGTCCATATTCTTCTGTGCTTTTGGAGTCAGAGATTTATGAACATAGTTTTTAGTCTGTCTGTTTGTCTGTGGCACAAAACTTTGTCATTGGTCCTAACTTGTGAATAGTAAGAAATATGTTTTCTTTTATGTGTATTCCTTGTAACAATGTGGTTTTGTTGAAATCAGGATTTGTGACCATAACCTTTGACCAGATTTTCAAAACTTTAACATTGGCTACTTCCCAAGGACATAAGTGTTTTACAAACCTTATTTTGTTGGATTTTGCAGTAATTTCAAACTACATTTATGGTTAGTGATAGAGTATTATGATACATGAGGCCTCTAAGCAGAAGCACTCCAGCCATGCTGACATTGCCTTGATCTTATGACCTTTGCTGAGAAATTTGTAAAGTGCAGAGGGCCCTCATGTCTATCATAGAGATTTTTTTTGTTTTGAACCTGAACATGAATTAACTGTCTAGGTTAGGGCCAGTAGAGGTTTGAATGTACACAATTTACAAAAATGAAGTTGAATGTCAGCTTCAGTAGTACCGGTATATTTTTTATTTTAAGATGTTCTTCATTTCATGATACAGCTTTTACAGTAAGTATTACAAAAACAGTAAATGTGCCCTCTCCCATACACAGAGGTTGATTATGTTTTACTGTTACTAGTAGGTAATATATAAATGCTGCTCAATAAGGCAGATAACTTATAAAATTTGACTCTTTTATTTTAATACTTTTAAAACTCAAAATTTAAATTATTTTGATAAGTAATATATGTGTTGCTCTCTAAATATGTAAAGCAGATTGTAGATGTTGTGTTTCTTTTCAGCTCCTGTCATAGGCACTAGCCGTGGGAAAGGAGAAAGAGTTAACCGTATCAATATATTCCAGAACCCTAATCATACCATATCCGTCTTGAGGAAAGCCATGCATACTCAGTGCATGGCTGATGGAAATCTGGTTGTTGCTCTGAAGAAATCTGTCGTGAAGGTAATGGTTCACACTCGATGAGTCCATCTTAAAGGCACCAAGAGAAAGAGTTCAATCTGTTTATTTCCTATTTTATTAAAACTTCAGTACAGTTGAACTGTGACATAGAAGCAATATATTTTACTAAACCCTTAGTTCAATTGAAATGTGATTTAGAATTGATATAAGAACATAAGTGTATCAATGTAGTATACCAGAAAGTAATGGCATTTAATAAATAAGGTAATAAAGTCATTACATTAGACCAAGTACAGGTACTTTGTGGCATTTTCTTAGGAGAACTGTCCGTGTAAATTTCACAAAAATAAAATGTTTGTAGATAAAAGACATTTAAAGTACATTTGGACAGGGTCAAAGATACAACTCCAACTTCAATGTGCTTAGTTGATAATACATATATATATTATAACAGTGTTATTAGAAGGTCAGATTTTTACAGACTCTGAAGCTTTATTGGTATTTACTTCATTTTATTCTAGAAATACTTTGGGATGAAGAAAAGTCAACTAACACTATCACATACTGATTGTGTAGCCCGAGAAAATAAGACAGACTTCTACATATGGTCAATGGCCAACAAATGTGGCACAAAAATCACTCATAAGAAGAATAAACTTGTGTACTCCAACACTGTAAGTTTATACATTCTTTACATTGTCTGTAGTGTATTTAAGACTAAATGATATTTTACAAAATCAGATTTAGTCATAGTCCAAAGAAGTCCAATATAGAAAAGTGCTTTCCCTTGTAATCAGAGGGGTTTCAAGTTTTAACCTAGCTGAACTCTGTCGTCTGAAGTATAAGTCTGAGAACTTTAACATTCAGTAAATGTGTGGAATGTGCATAGCATTTTGATAGTGTGTGCAGGTAAAGACCATATTAAATAGATGTAACAGAAAATATTTGCTTAAATGTAAATATTTTTTAGATTTAACAATTATGTTTAACACACCATACAGAAAAAGTTTTTCAAAACCGATTATAAGTGTTCATGTGTTTTAAAGATCTTACGGTAATTATTTTGGTGTGTTTTCAGTTGATTGTTCATTCATCAAATGTTGGTGAGGCAATACCAGAGGTTGGTAGCGGAGGAGGTGTTGATGATACTACGGATACTGATGATGACGATGACCCTATAGAGGGGTCAGGAACTGGGTCTCCTAATCTACCAATGACCTTTATAGATGATGAGGACTACCAGAAATCAGGCAACATCAAAGTAGATTTTGAATGCGAAACTTTACAGACAAGTGAAGTCACGACACCGATTCAGCCAATTGTAACGGTATGTTAATAATGACATAATTACATTTCTTTGCTGTTGGTAAGGAAGTCAATTGCCTGTATGAAATGAAACTTGAGGTGAGAAGTTGAATTTTACACCTGTTTGCATGATATAGGTCAAATTTCATTGAAATTTCCAGAATAATAATTAATAAAAATCTTTTCTTTGACTTTTGAGGCAACTGTGTGATTCATCATGTTCATGTTTAAAATTTATAATCAGGAAATCTTAAGTTAGTGCACAATGCTTGGTACTTAGTGCTCTGTGTTGTCTTCCATTACAGGGTGTGAACTTTAGTGATATTCTGTTTCTTCTTATGTACTTTTTTTTCTTTTTGCAGAACACACCTTATTATAATCACAACATACACAGAGATGTGACTTTCCAGATGGAGTTGTACAGGTCACAGTTCTTTGTTGATCCAAACTACAGATTTCCAATGTCGGTTGCAGCTAATAAAAAAGTCTTCGTTAAAGCCTCATTAAATGCTGGTAAATATTTTCTCATCTGTGTATAGTAATCAAATCTAATGAAACATTTTAGTAATATAGTAGGAAAGGGGAGTGTGGTTACTTTGAGTAATTTTTTATATGCCAGTTGTTAGATGGGAGGTATTATGCTATTCCATGGCCTGTTCATTATTCCATCTGTCTTGGGCCACTTTATACTGGAGTGTTAAGTGTAAGATCTTGTATGCAGTTCGACCTCTGTCACAGTTGACCCTAGTTTTTTTTAAAAAAAGTTAAACTTGATGTTTATATTATGTTATAACAGCATTCATACGAGTTTGACTGTTATCACAATAGACCCATTTTACAAGAATTTCTGCACTTTAGTAAGTGCTAAGCTATGGATGCATTTTGCAATATTCTTGCTACTGTTGTTTTAATAGACAAATTATAAAAAAGGTACATGATGATAAGTGTTGTAACTGTACAAATTTTTCTGTTTGCAAACTTGCATTATCTGTTCTTAGCTGCAGATAGTCTTAATCGATTAAAAGTTAATAAGTTAAATTTGTTATTCTACTATTGATTTTTTTAGATAACAATTCAAATGGATGGTCTCTATTTTGTTCATCCATCTGTTTGTCTGACCATCTGTGTAACTGCATGTAAGATGTATAAACCCTACATGGAATATTACATTTGCATATATAGTAAAAATCAGAATCATGGTTCTTGTCTCATTATGTGATATTGAGTAAACACGGTAGTACATATCCTTGTCAATGGTCACTGATATACAAGATCTTCTTTCAGATCATTCTCTGGATGTAATCATAGAAGACTGCTGGTTGTCGCCAAACATGGACAACAATGAAAAGAAACAGATCATGCTCATTAAGGATGGGTAAGGTTCTGAATAGTCTACATCTGTCCAGGCTATATATTAGTTTTTATAAAATAGTTATATTTTTCTCTTTCACTGTTGATACAACATAGAGAACATATATAACTAACATTCAAAAGCATGTGTGCACATGTAATTCACATAGATATATGACACTTTTTCATTAATCAACTATGTATATTTATCTTAGAGGGTAATTTTTTCAATACATGTAACAGGTTCATGGCTCCATTTTGGCAAGGGAGTTTATCATTTTGGGGGTTTTTTTCGCAATTTTATTATTGAAAGATTTCTATTTGATAAATGTGATGATCAACTTTAATTGTTTCAGTCAGTTTTTTGTTCACCCTACTGCATTGTATATCAATGTCAAGGTTATAGGATTCCTGTATATACATGTATATATAACTCCGAATAAATTTGACAAGTTAGCAAACTAAATCAAGCAGTGTCACTGGTATCTTTTGTTTAACAAAGTAAATTGAAAGTATTTTTGACTTTGCTTTTAATGCTTTTAAGTCGTGCTTTCAAAGAGTGATTCTTAAAATCATTGAGATATGACAGCTACTGTTTTCATGTTTCCATTATTTAACAGAATTTAAATTTGTTTCGTAGATGTTTGCAGCACTCCTCTGTCAAATGGGTAAAACAGAACAGGATTTTATCTGAGATAACTCAGAGTAAGAGGTTTAGTTTCCATGCGATCAACTCGTACCCCTTTTCTTTCCTCAAATGTCAGTTAAGAGCCTGCAGGCATTCAAGCAACATCAAGTATAACTATCTGCCTCAGGTAGGTCTATACAGATATTATTATCAATTACATATACACATTTCTCAAACAATTAGTTACATACCTATCAAGTTTGGAAATCTTTCACTAAGACCTAAGGGCTTGTAGAGCCACAGTTTATACCCAGTTTCTACAGTGTTAAAGTCATGAGGTTCAGACTCCCTATTGATGAGATGCCAGTTCATCACTGATTGCATTCCCATTCAAAGCTTGGTGAAATAAGGTAAAGTGGCTAAAGTGTGCCAGAACACAAGCTGAGAATCCAGAAGCTACACTGAACCAATGATTATCTGATTACAAGGAAACATTCTACCAATATAAATCCATCAAATTGTCATTACTTATTGATAAATTAGTTTTGTGATGCAGCATGTCCTAGATGTAGTAAGTAAGGAATTTCCTTCTTTCCTAAGCCGGTGTGGCCTAGTGGATAAGGTGCTCGGCTTGTGATAGAGAGGACCCGGGTTCGACTCCCGCCCTGGGTCCACTGGTCTTCTGTCTTTCGGATGAGGCAATAAAAACCGAGGCCACGTGTCGTGTTAGCATGGCACGTTAAAGATCCCTCACTGCTTCGGGTGGGTCCGTTGCAAAGGTCAGAATTTGTATGCCCCGCATCAGGCAGATGCCGTCACCATATATGTGAAATATTCGTGGTATGACGTTAAACAAAAATCAATCAATCAATCTTTCCTTCTTAAATAGTATAAATTAAGGAGTCAGTCCTGGAATTTCAAAGATTCTAAATGCATTTTGTTGTCTAAACCCTTAGCAATCACATCAGTGCTGCAACAATAATGTTGAAAACTTCATTAATAAATTCATAACTCTAAACATAAAATGAAAATCCAGTGGATTTGTTACAAATTTATATGTAAAGACAATTACTCTTGTTTAAAGTTAGAATCTATTATATTTATACCTCTCATAATATTCTTGCAGTCTTTTTGGTTAATACCTATGGTAGCCATCATAATGAACTACATTACAACTAATGACTGAATTGTCATATGTAGAAATGTTGACTGGGTCTAAAATTTACAAAATAATGATCGCTTAAATTATCGTCGATATAAATGTAGTTAAACAGTAAATTACTAGTTATAAGGTCATCAATAGCAACAGTTATAAGGTCATCAATGGTAACAATCCTTGGTCTGTCACTTGGTGGCCTGCCATTGGCCGTAGTCAGGTCAGACCAACTTGAGTGCAAGGTTTAGGGTTATCATTTGCCATATTGGCCGTCATCAGGACTGAGGAGTAAAGGAATGTATAATGATGACTTCATCAGGAGTAGTTAATGTACAGTACAAATTGCCTTCTCTACACCTTGTGTATGGCAGAATTGAGTTGTATTGTGCAAGAAGTTTGGTCCCAAATTCTCAACCTAATTAAGTAATGAAAAAAAACCCCAGAAATGTAGATCCTGTCCATTCCCAATTACAGCTGAGTCTTTAATGACTTTTTAATTGGATAATTATCTTGTGTACTCCGGTAAGGCAATGAACCCAGGGATTGCTTACACGTCTAGCAATGTGTTGTCAGTAATGCAGTATTAAACAGTTTATTTATCAGATATGCTAATTCATGTGTAGACATAGGTGGTAAATATGAACTTTTATATCTATACATACAAATTAGATATGCAGTTTATACAGGACATTAAATTGGGAACATTTCTTCACCACTATCATGATCAGGGAAATAGAAGTTAAGTGGAAAGACTGTTGTGAAAAGTTATTATAAAGTTCAATAAAAGGAAGTAAGAGTAAAGACTACTGCTGTCAGGGAAAGGGGAAAGATATAGAGTTGTGTCCTCTAAGCATTCAGGATTATCAATGATTTACTAACTACAGTGTAGGAAGAATGTGTTTGGTAGAAAGATGTTGATCCAGTTCTACCATGGTATGCTAGGTTGCCAGAGGTTTCAACCCTTTTTGTATTCAGCCTCAAGAGGTTTTGGCCCTTTTCAAGTTCGACCCTGCAGGTTTCAGCCACAATATTAATTTCAATATAAGTTGAAATAATTTTACTTAAAATTGCTTATTTTGGGATTTTTATGCCCCGGGATCGATAGATCAGGGCATATTGTTTTTGTCCTGTATGTTTGTTTGTTTGTTTGTCTGTTGTCAACTTTAACCTAGGCTATGATTTGAACTGTGAGGGATAGAGACTTCATATTTCACATGGATATTTAACTAATGAAGCCTTTTGAAATGACACCAAGGTTGATAATCTTTTGACCTTGACAGTGACCTTTATGCTAAAAATAACTTTCTGGCCTTTGGTGCCGCGGGGGCATTAGTGTTTCAAAACACAGCTTGTTGTTCCCTGCTTTTCTCAAGGGACATTAAACAAAGTTTGGGAGGGTATATAGGAATCACCCTGTCTGTCTGTTCGTCTATTTGTCTGTCCGTCTGTCTTTCTGTCCGTCTGTCCGTCTGTCCCCCAAAACTTGTCCGGTGATAACTTCACACCCTGTACACAGATTTCTATAATATTTCAGAGAATTGTTGCTTAGGATCCAAGGATGTGTCTTGACCTTAAACCAAGGTGATAGGTCAAAGGTCAAAGTCATGATAGACACAATAAGTAAAACTTTGTCCGGGCCATAAATTCTCACCCTGTGCACAGATTTCAATAATATTTCAGAGAATTTTTGCTTAGGATCCAAGGATGTGTAATGACCTTGAACCAAGGCCAAGGTCAGAATGCACACAAACCAGATTGTTTTCATTCATCATTATACCTCAAAATGTACAAGTGGGACATCCATTACATTTATACCAGTGATGTATCTTGGGATGAATTATTGCATGTTTCAACTTTGTTGCCACGGGGGGTATTTGTCCCTTTAGGACAGCTCTAGTTTTAGTCTGACCTATACTAAGCCTGAATAGGCAGAATTTATTGAATAATATTGTTATATTTCAGTGTCAGACCCAGGAAAAAGTTTGCAATAGTGGTCCACAACCAACTAATCCACGAGTCCCATCAAAATTAATTGTCCTTGGTCCAATGTACACAATGGAGTCTACAGCAACACCCCCTGGAGATGAAAATCCCATCCATCCAGCAATCGGAGGTATAATCTCAAATGAACATTGAAAATTGAAATAATGAGATCTACTGGAAACTTTGTCTACAAACTTATTCACAATATTAAGACATAGGGATTATATCCCAAACATAAACTCTGGACAGAAGCCGGAATTGAGAGTTCATATTTTATTGGTTCCTACAAACATACTAAGAACCAATCATGAAGCAGTTCTCGGTAAGCAGTAGGTATATTGAGATACACCCTAATAGACTTCCATACATGATATTGCATAGCACTGATAATCTGTAAGGCTGCTGATGAAAAACTTTCAATATATTTTCCTATCTGTTTAACCTTAACACATCGTTTTGTTTTATGAAATCTATGAAATGGTATATTTAAAGAAATTACATGGTGTTTATTGCAAGTCAGGGGTCTTATTCACAAAGAAATTTAAGTCTAAGTCTAAGAATTGAGATCTATATGGTAGCATGTGTCTTAATTCTAAGAATTAACAAAAAGTTTCTGTAAACAGTATATCTGACAAGCTATTCACGGGCAAACGTTTGACAATTCTTAGAATAATGACACCTGATATTTTAGGTCTCAATTCTAAGACTTAGACTTAAGTATCTTTGTGAATAAGACCCCAGGTTTTTGGAAAATGGCTTTTGTAAAGGGTATGAGTACAGGATATTTTCACAAATCCTTCAAATTATGAATGTTACAGTCAAGGTAAATTCAACAGACACATTGTTTTTTACATAGGTGGGAAAAAGGAAAAATGTTCAACAACAGAAAGTAGAATAAAAAAGAATTAGTTACTCTTAAAAACCCCATAATTACTTCGATTATAATTGGTAAATAATATGTGTATTTTTATCACAGATCCTGTTAATGTCAGAACTAAAGAGCCACCTCACAGTGGTAATTCTCAGTCTGGTACATCCAATCAGACGATCATAGTGGAAGGGCTCGACTCGGGGACAGTTGTTGGCATTGCTTTTGCGGCATTTATTATTGGTGTTTTGTTAATGGCAGCATTGTGGTTTATACACAGACATACAGGTATGTTCTACTTATTAATCCCCCCTTTTTTATTGGATAAAATAATTCTGTTATTCATTTATTTAATTAATTCATTGAATTTGATTGAGACCAGAAGTGGTCCTACAGGTAAAGTAAAAACCAGTGTTCCATGTCATCGTAAAAGAATATAAAATATACCTCACTGCCTCTGGGAGCACATTTTTGTGTCATGCATCAGGTACATGTCATTACCTTATCAGTGAGGTAATCTTGACATGAGGTAAAATAATGTGATTGTCTAGTGCTAAGCTTAGGGGATATGTGTCACAGAGTGAAAATTATATATATTGAAAGATGTTCTTGTAATAATTTATGTGTCACTTTTACCTGTGGTGATTTTTGACTTTGTATTTCAGGTCCTGTCAAGCATGCAATGGTTTCTAGATCTGCACTAGATGGTAGTGGAGAAAGTACACCGATGTCCACGGCCCCTTTACAAATCAACTCCTAATTAGTAACCATACTTACTCCTCATGGCAACAAAAATACGAAAATCAGGAAAAAGATTCTTTCAGGAACCCCAAAACGATGTGCTTGTTACACTTTAGTTTCCACAATGAATGTAACCTGTTTATGTATAAACGTTACGGATTATGCAAATTATCAAACTCACTTAGGAATATTGGCATCAAGAGTTTAATGTATCTAACAATGTACTGTTAAGAATTATACAGAAAACCTCATGTTGTTTTGTGCTGTAGATTGGATGAAGCACTGCTGATTCATTTGTCGATGCAGCTATATCATGTGTCATATAGTGCTTTATTGTGTTACAAGTAAGGTGTTTGCGACAGCCAGTAGCTATCAGGGATCATAATCCATCATGGAAATGTTATTTACCTATACTGGAGTGCTTACTACATACGGGTATAAATTAATTCAAATCCGGTGATGTTAAACTGTGAAGGAAGATTGTATTGGACTTTGACTTCACAGTGAGACAAAAGATGGACACATGTTTATGTGTGAAATTGACCTTTATGCTCCGAGTGTTCACAGTCATGTCATGAAAGCTGGAGTTGTTGTAAAGATCGTCAAATCATAAGAAAATGAATTTCACCGCAAGAGTTCTGCCAAAAATTGTTCTGGAATGAGTTTTGTTGTTTCTATATAGAAGGGGGAGCTTGTATGTATGTATTTACCAAAATACATGAAAATTCAGGGATTTTGTATATTGTCTTGGTTATATGTAATTGTATGAGTGTGTTTTTATGAAGGTGTAGTTGTGTGTTATTATGAATGAGTTTGCCCTACCAAAGATGGAAGTGGAGATATGAAATAACCAATGAATATTGCATAATGAAACCACAAGATAAAAAAAACCAACTATTTAAAAACCTTTTTAGAGAATAAAATTATCTAGAATAAAAAGACTCAGTAAAACTTTTTCATTTAAAGTTATAATCTGCATAATTTAAACAACCATCATATTTAATTTACATTTTGATAAGTTTTATTGAATGAACCGGATTTTAACTATATGTAGTAATTTTGTTTTCGTATGGCAAATATACTTATTTATTTATTTTTGAGGGGTTTTTCATTTATTTATTATTTTTATTTTTTTGCAAGAAAACTATGTTATTTAAAAAATGAAGTGTACATAAAGCCGAAATATACAAACCATTATTTGTGATTAATGTTGGTATCCACTTCTTGGTGTAGTTGTTACCATGGAAATAGTTGCCATAGAAATGGTAACCATAGTAGCTAATGGGCTAGAACACTAGTCTATGTTGTTGTTGATGTGTCATTGTGTTGGTTTATTTGGTGCTGCAGGGAACTTGTACCCTCAAAGTGAAAGTGACAATTCACTCTTACCTCCTTTGATTCAGGTTGTACCAACCAGGTGGCGTTAGATGGTACATTTTTACGTTTAATATTTTTTAATTATGTGTTCTTTTACTGTATTTATCAAAAAAGATTTATTCAGTGATTTAGGATATTGGCTTGTATGGAAATCTTTACAACTAAAACAGTCCAGTGACATAAAGGTAAAACCCTCACAGATTCTCTAGATGTTCAGAAGTTATTTTAATAAACAACTTACTAAATACTTAAAATGTTTGGCTCTTTTGAAAAAATTCTTCTTTAATTAAATGATATTAAGATGATACGATGAACAGTTGTTCTTTAGCTTCTTGTGCCTTGTTATTTTTACTTTGAAAAGTATAGATTTTTAAGTCCATTTAAAAAGATCACTTCTGTTTTACTTAATTATTTTATGTTACATTCATTTTATTTGTGTAGCACCTCTATGTCGTGAATGGCTGAGATTGTCCCTTTGTATAGAAGTAATTGTCATTGCCGGGAAAGATACTAGCAAACTATTTACCTCAGTTGCATACAGAGTTCTTCGTTTTGATATTTTACATAAAATCTAAATGGGTGTATGAGTTACCGACAAGGCATGTGACCGAATTATTTTCTTGAAACATAACAAAAGAAAAATTTAGAAGTTCTTGTGTAATGGGTATTATAATATCTTGAACTTACTATAACTAAGGGATTAATTACTTATGGTAAAAAGGTGTGAATTTTGATGACAGAATTTGATAAATTGAATGCAATAATGTCACTTTAATTTAATTTTTGTAGTCTTGTTCCAGGCTTTTAATTCCTCTGTGTAAAAAATTTCTTGATTAGAACCAGCATTCTTGCAAATCAGATATGTACATGTATTTTTATTTCCTATGGAAATTTCCATTCATGCTACTAAGCATAAATAAGCAAAATATAGATATACATAATTTGTTGGAACTAATGAAAATTCTGCATTGAAGAATGCTCGGCATTTCTTTTAGGATGGAGAAATTGATAAAGCCATATGCACACAGTATTAGTGGCTACAGATAAAATTCTGCATTGAAGAATGCTCGGCATTTCTTTTAGGATGGAGAAAGTGGCTACAGATAAAACTTTGACAAAATTCACTAAAATTTAAGGACACATTTTTCTTTAACTTTCCTTTCTTCCAGATAATTCATAACAAAAACTTTCCCTACTATCTATGTGTCAGTGTTGATTATGGTCCTATAAAAAGGCAATGTTCTGTCCATATCAGTGGTAAAATTACTTGAATATTTATTTGTCAAACTGATTTCGGCATATGTATGTATGTATATATATATATATATATATATATATATATATATATATATATATATATATATATATATATATATATATATATATAGACTTGACCAGTAGAGCTTCAAACTCAATAAGATTCTCTGGTTTAATTTTGGTGCTTCAATTTTAAAACAAAAATTGGTCAATGAAATGTTTTATTTGTTAATCATGGTAAAGTTATATGCATTTTGTGTCAGGAAATTTGTTCAAGCTCATTTTGAAACCATGAAAGTGCCCCATGTTAATGGAAGTTACTACATCTCAAGGGTCATTTCTACTTTAGAATAAGTGTTTAGAAACCAAATCTGTACATACTGAATCATCCATACCCAATTAATGTGGTCTTTTTTCAAACATGTATAAACTCATTTCAGTGGTTGTTCAAAAAAGAGAATATTTTGATACTGGATTGAAGATGTCAGTTGATTGTTTTAATTGTTGTCACATGTCATTGTCATGGTAGAAACTATACTAGACAAGTTCTAAATTTAGCTGGATGCATATGTTTGATTTTGTCATATAATTGTCATAAGCAACATGTAAATAATGTGATCACTATTTATGTTTCACTGGCATTTAAGGAATGGCAGCATTTAGACTTGACTCTCACGATTTCTTTCTCATTTTTTCTTATCTTGCTATAATTCTGAATAAAACATCCTGTATTCGGAAAGTGACAATTGCTTCGCTGTAAGATAACTTTCTGTGTATTGGTTATATTTAAGTATTCCATAAAATGCTTTGCATTCAGTGTATAATACTTAAGAAGAAGGATTTGAATTGAATCATCTTTATTTTCTGCATATGTACTTATGTTGAATTTGGCAAATTATAGGTAATACATGTTCTTATACTTTAAATAGTTTTAATAGAAATTTTCTTTTTATTTATTATTGAATTATGATAGACAGAAAGTAAACATGCTTTATTTTTTGTATTTTTTTTTTTATATAATAGCTGAAGCCTCATTGAGCATGTTGAATTTTTTTTTTTTTTAATTTTTTTTTTCATTAAAGAACATACATTAGATGCTCTGTGATTATGCTGTGAATGTTTTGATATTATCCCTACTGTTCATGTATGGACATTGTTTTGATATTACCCCCTCTTTCTCTTTGTTATACATACCTGTATGTACATGCTAGAATCTCCTTAGTGATTTCACTTTTTGATCTTTACCGCTTAGTATACATTAGCTTCAATCTTTTAAATAATGGCAGGGTACGTACCTTAAATCCCGTCTCTGAACATCATGATTTGTCCTTGACACTCTTAGTTAGTGATGATTATAAGTGAATTTTGCTAAATCATTGCACGATGGCCAATTTCTGTTGAACTATATAACCAAGTACTAATCATAACTGAGATAAGTTACTGTATAAACTTGTTTCTTAATAAGTACTCATTTATAAACCAAATTTCAGCATTAATTCTTCTATGTGTATGTGCAAAATATGTAAGGTAATTTCTGCTGACTAGTGTTTTATGAAAAGTCAAAGTCTGCAGTTTATACATAACATTTCATCTACGATCTATGTAGTAAATGTAAATCATTGGAATTTGGCTATTCCAGTATTTGAAAGTTAGCTCATTGCATTTAATTCTACGTTTCCTAAGAGCGACAATGTTTCAGGTATAAGTAATGAGAAATTTGATACCTATTTAAATACATTAATCATAATGAACTTGAAATTAAAAACACGACAAAGTGTACATCTGTTTTATGTTTAGAAATTTACCTAAGATTGATTCGAACACGACTATTTCAACATTCCTTTATCACCTACCGGTAGATATGGTCTGTATGTTTCTCAATTCATCCGATACTCAATAGCTTGTACGGCGAATAATGACTATAGATGGGGGGGGGTTTCTACTGACTTAAAATTACTATCATGAGGATATGACAAATCTTGCTCTTAGTCACCTAACAGCAAATTTTACTGTTGCTACTATTTATATTAATGTCTAGAACACGACTGGTATGATCGGTCGGCAGGGGATGCCTACTTCTCCATGACACCTGATTCCGCCTGTTTCTCCAAGAGGTTCGCGTTCAGATATTATACCTTATTTTTATGTATACTGGATTATGATGCCGTTTATTCCTTTGTATCTGATATTTGATTTAGTAGCACAGCTGCAGACTATGACTCGTTAGTAGAACTCTCGTCCTTGAATTGACTATCGTGCAGTGTTACACATAACTACCTCAGTACGTTATACCGGTCTAGTGTCACGTCATGTAAGTGTTCATTTCACCATGCCATGTCTCATTTGTCATGTACCTTTGTATAAGATAATTGAATAAAATAATAAAAAGGACTCCTTGTTTGTTCTGTATCCTTGCCATGTATCTTGCATTTTATTTACAGTACTATGCACATCCACAATGATATTGATTGTTAAGAAAACTTATAATGATCGATGGGATTTCATTGAATTACCTAAATTAAATGGAAGATTTAATAGACAATCAGCTAATATGTGAGAGAAACGTAAGGAAGAACGATTGAACAACCAAGATGAGATGCATACAATGTGCATGGATTTCAATAATATTCACAGAATTGTTACTAAGGATCTGAGGATGTGTCATGACATTGACCCAAGGTCATAGGTCAAAGGTCAAGGTCACAATTTGCAAAGTAAGTAAAACTTTGTCCGGGCTATTACTTCCCCTGTGCATGGATTTCAATAATATTTCACAGAGTTGTTACTTAAGACCCAAGGGTGTGTCATGATATTGACCCAAGGTCAAAGGTCAAGGTCACAACATGCAAAGTGAATAAACCTTATTCAGACCATAACTTCTTCCCCTGAGCGTGGATTTCAATAATATTTCACAGAATTGTTAAATGACCCAAGGTCAGAGGTCAAGGTCACAACATGCGAAGTGAGTAAAACCTTGTTCGGGCCATAACTTCTTCCCCTGTGCATGGATTTCAATAATATTTCACAGAATTGTTACTTAGGACCCAAGGGTGTGTTATGATCTTGACCGTCAAAGGTCAAGGTTACAACATGCAAAATGAATAAAACCTTGTTCGGGCCATAACTTCTTCCCCTGTGCATGGATTTCAATAATTTTTCATAGAATTGTTACTTAGCACCAAAGGGTGTATCACGACCTTGACCCTAAGTCAAAGGTCAAGGTCACAATGGGATAAACCTTGTCCGGACCATAACTTCTTTCACTGTGGATGGATTTCAAATTTAGATTCAAGTTGCACCCAATGTGTTCAACCAATATTTACTATACCCAATATGTTCAACCATTATTCACTATACGTTTATGGTGCCAAGCAAAATTTGAGATGAATTGTAATTTTACAAGCTCATTCCAAGTTTTGCTTTCTATAAATATGATGTATCAACATCATTTGATTTAAAACTTTCCTAACTTTTTACATCACCTGAGCCAAAGTTAGCTATTGTCATAGCCTACTGTCCGTCATCCGTCCCTCGTCCGTCCGTAAACTTTTCCAATTTTCCACTTCATTTCGAGAACAGCTAAAGGGATTTTGATAAAACTTGGTAGGTATGAAGTACTTATGCTACACTTGCGTTGCTTAATAAATTTTATAAGCATTTAATTTACATCATACATACAACTTTTCTTGTAGTTAGAATACTACAATGGCCACTCCCGCTAAAGCTGAGAAATGTATAAGCATTGCAGACACAGTTTCAGAATATTTTTAATAGTTTGTCCATTGCAATATCTATGTCAGACTATAAATTTGATTGGATTTAGATAAAACGTGTACAAAATATTCATTTGCATCAGAGAAATGCCCAAGATTTACTTGTTCTCAACAGAACACTTGTTTAACTTATTACGTTCAAACTTACTACGGGCGTATTATGCTGCGTTGACGTTGCTCTTGTTTTCGTTATCGTGACATGGGAACAGAAAGTTACTAACCCGTTAAGTATAGTAGCGCAATCCCGGGAATCGCACGTTGAACCACAATCCAAACATTTAACCACCACACCAAGTCTACTTATGTATAACCACCACACCAAGTCTACTTCTGTATAACCACCACATCAAGTCTACTTCTGTATAACCACCACAACAAGCTTGCTTCTGTATAACCAATACACCAAACTTAATTATGTATAACCACCACACCAAACTTCCATCTGTATAACCACCATACCAAGTCTACTGTATAACCACTACACCAAGCCTTCTTCTGTATAATCACCATACAAGATCTACTTATGTATAACCACAACACCAAGTCTACTTCTCTATAACCACCACACGAAGTCTACATGTACTTCTGTATAACCACCACACCAAGTCTACTTCTGTATAACCACCACACCAAGTCTACTTCTGTATAACCACCACATCAAGTCTACTTCTGTATAACCATCACACCAAGTCTACTTCTGTATAACCACCACACCAAGTCTACTTCTGTATAACCACCCCATGAAGCCTACTTCTGTATAACCACCACACCAAGCCATCTTCAGAATAACACCACAACAAGCTTACTTCTGTATAACCAATACACCAAACTTAATTATGTATAACCACCACACCAAACTTCCTTCTGTATAACCACCATACCAAGTCTATTGTATAACCACTACACCAAGCCTTCTTCTGTATAATCACCATACAAGATCTACTTATGTATAACCACCACACCAAGTCTACTTCTGTATAACCACCACACCAAGTCTACTTCTGTATCACCACCCCACCAAGTCTACTTCTGTATAACCACCACACGAAGTCTACATGTACTTCTGTATAACCACCACACGAAGTCTACTTATGTATAACCACCACACCAAGTCTACTTCTGTATAACCACCACATCAAATCTACTTTTGTATAACCACCACACCAAGTCTACTTCTGTATAACCACCACACCAAGTCTACTTCTATATAACCACCACATCAAGTCAACTTCTGTATAACCACCACACCAAGCCTACTTCTGTATAACCACCACACCATACCTACTTCTGTATAACCACCACACCAAGTCTACTTCTGTATCACCACCACACCAAGTGTACTTCTGTATAAACACCACACCAAGCGTACTTCTGTATAACCACCACATCAAGTCTATTTCTGTATAACCACCACACCAAGTCTACTTCTGTATAACCACCACATCAAGTCTACTTCTGTATAACCACCACACCAAGTCTACTTCTGTATAACCACCACACCAAGTCTACTTCTGTATAACCACCACACCCAGTCTACTTCTATATAGCCACCACACCAAGTCTACTTCTGTATAACCATCACATCAAGTCTACTTCTGTATAACCACGACACCAAGTCTACTTCTGTATAACCACCACACCAAGTCTACTTCTGTATAACCACCACACCAAGTCTTCTTCTGTATAACCACCACACCAAGTCTACTTCTGTATAACCACCACACCAAGTCTACTTCTGTATAACCACCACACCAAGTCTACTTCTGTATAACCACCACACCCAGTCTACTTCTGTATAACCACCACACCCAGTCTACTTCTATATAGCCACCACACCAAGTCTTCTTCTGTATAACCACCACATCAAGCCTACTTCTGTATAACCACCACACCAAGTCTACTTCTGTATAAACACCACACCAAGTCTTCTTCTGTATAACCACCACATCAAGCCCACTTCTATATAACCACCACACCAAGTCTACTTCTGTATAACCATCACATCAAGTCTACTTCTGTATAACCACCACACCAAGTGTACTTCTGTATAACCACCACACCAAGTCTACTTCTGTATAACCACCACATCAAGTCTACTTCTGTATAACCACCACACCAAGTCTACTTCTGTATAACCACCACACCAAGTCTACTTCTGTATAACCACCACACCCAATCTACTTCTATATAGCCACCACACCAAGTCTACTTCTGTATAACCACCACATCAAGTCTACTTCTGTATAACCACCACACCAAGTCTACTTCTGTATAACCACCACACCAAGTCTACTTCTGTATAACCACCACACCAAGTCTACTTCTGTATAACCACCACATCAAGTCTACTTCTGTATAACCACCACACCAAGTCTACTTCTGTATAACCACCACACCAAGTCTACTTCTGTATAACCACCACATCAAGCCTACTTCTATATAACCACCACACCAAGTCTACTGCTGTATAACCACCACATCAAGTCTACTTCTGTATAACCACCACATCAAGTCTACTTCTGTATAACCACCACACCAAGTCTACTTCTGTATAACCACCACATCAAGTCTACTTCTGTATAACCACCACACCAAGCCTATTTCTGTTTAACCACCACACCAAGTCTACTTATGTATAACCACCACACCAAGTCTACTTCTGTATAACCACCACACCAAGTCTACTTCTGTATAACCACCACACCAAGTCTACTTCTGTATAACCACCACATCAAGTCTACTACTGTAAAACCACGACACCAAGTCTACTTCTGTTTAACCTATATACGGATACCTGAAGGGGATATATAGCAATATTAAGTTTACGCACCATATGCGAATTTTGATGAAATGGAGTCTCTTTGAGTATGCTTGTGTTCAAATGTAAGAACGACCAAATTTTTAGAGTAAACGTACATGTATTTTCCAGAATGACCTCAAGAAAATCTACACTTAGGTTTACATTTGTATAATTAAGCTTAAATGCCTAGTATAGAAATAAGCAGTATTACTAGAAAGTATACTTCATAAAGATGTAGACTTTTTATTATCAGATTTCTAGCTTACTTACTCAGCAGTCATCTAACGATCTTTTAAAAGAATTTATATATTTTGAATGAATACATCAATACAAATTGAGTAGAAACTAAAAGGGATATACTAATATACTGAAATATAGGAAACGGAACAAAATCGTCCACTTGCTACAGTTAGCATAGGTTGGCGTCATACATGGTTATCAAAGTTCAGTGATATTTTATAAAGGTGAACCATTTGGCGATGCGTCCACATTCCTCAAATTATAGGGTCGGTATATTGTACAAAGCTTCATTGTCTGATATGTTGACTTCTCTGACAGCGGTTGTAGGATATAACTGCCTTTTATAGGCTGAGTTCACTAATCCTGACAATAGAATTATTACCCATCACCAGAGAGGTTTACTTCCCATATCTTCTGACATACCCTCCTTGATTTTTTTCCAGCGGTACATAATTACCCTATTTAGTAAGGATTCATTTTAGCTCATTTTAGGTTCAAGTGAGCTGCTGACAAGCGTGTCGCTGTCCGAAGTAAACTTTACACATTTTCTACTTGTCCAGAACTACCGAAGGAATTTGATCAAACTTGAAAGAAATAAAATACTCAAGCTCCCGTACAACTATTGTATTAGTTTTCGGCTAGATCCGTCAAGGAATGGATCCAAAGCGGGGCGACATAGGTCCCAGAGGGTACCCTCCCTTGAGTAACGTCTTCTTCAGACAGGTTGAATCGATCGACAAACCGAATGCATCAGAGTGATCTAGAAGGGTGACTTAAGAAGTGTTGTTGTATTGGTTTCATTCCGAAATCAAATTGTGGACACTTTTTTGGCATCTTCTCTGACTCAGTCATTTCAATACATTTGAACATTTGACAAATAAGTCTTATTTTTAAAGTATCCAGTCATTTGAAGTCGATAAATGATTTGAGATAAAATTTATTGCAAAACAGGTTTTATTGCAAAGTGGGTTGTTACTATAATTTCACAATACAATAAGACACTCCAACCCGTTTTGCAATAATTTTATTGCAAAAAGGGTTTTTATTGCAAAACAGGTTGTAACATAGCGGTTCCAACTCCTTTAAAGAGTCATTCAAGGGAAACGTGTCTGTGACAATTTGGCAAAGAGTTATGTAGATTCCATATTACTTGTTGCTTTAAGTAAGAAATTAACTTTACGTCTGAAATCTATTTCAATTCTTACAGACAAATTTCTGTCAAATCATTCATTTGAATCTCTATAATATTGAAGCGAGTATGCTCCATCAGCAAAATGCCTATCAAAACACCCATCAAGAAAAACAAATAAAATAATTAAAATAAAAAAACAAAATAAATATTGAATAAATGAATATACACAGCAAGTGCTACTGCTATGAATAGGTAATGAACGCAGAATTTCACACTTTCATTGTAGAAAAAACTGGTCCAATAATAGTTAATTTTCTCACTAAAATATTTTAAGCATGTTTTCCTTCATGTAGGAAACCCCAGACGTGCGAAACCTTGACGGAAGTCACTGTACGCTACATTTCACCTCTGCCAATCAGAATGGTCTCCGTTGATTTTTAAGGACAAAAGCAAAATCTTTTCAAACATTTATTATATCATATTTGAACAGTTTTTATAGATAAAATAAATAAATAAACAAATAAATAAAATTCATAAATACATTATGCTTATGTATAAGATTTATCATGCATCTGGTGTAATGCTGAACAATCAGCAAGAGGTATAGCTGATTCTATCATATGGTTCTCCATGTTAGTAAGTAAAGCTGATTCTATCATATGGTTCTCCATGTTAGTAAGTAAAGAAATTTACAACAAGGCAATACACTATTACTCTGGAGAAGTTACATTTCAGTATAAATGTATTGATTATACTTTATTAGTCCTACCCTAAACTATATATAATTAGAGTATCTGTTGGAGTTTTATTATTTGTTTTGTTTTGTTTTTTGTTTTTTTTTTGGGGGGGGGATATCCAAAGAAAGACTTTTCATATATTTTTATTACGTAGAATCTAATGAAAAATTAAGTAAAACATTTGTGTCATGTCACTGTGGCACGTACAACGATGCATCACATTGTACAATCACGGATTGACTTCTGAAAATCAGAGACTATGTGCCCTGGAGATGAGATTAAGTGTTCGGGGGATGAGACTAGGTGCCCGGTAGATGACATTAACTACCCGGGATATGAGACTAAGTGCCCGGGAGATGAGACTAAGTGCCCGGGAGATGAGACTAAGTGGAATAAGCAACTCCTGTTCATGTAGCCACACCAGTCCTGAATACATAAAACATGTTTAACATTACTCACATCATAAATTTGGACAAACACAGCTTAAAAACAATACCAACGCCCAGCGTGTTATGATACCACCATCGCTTAGTTTGACGGGAAAAAGTTTCAAGTGTTTAGTCCCCCCCCCCCTCCGTTTATTCAGGATTCAAGGTAACACATGCTTTGGCCAAGGGCAACAACCCTATGTAATATTATGGAACTCCATAGAGGCAGTAAGAAGTTATGGACAAGAGAATGATTTAAACCCTCCCCCTTATTTTTTCTTCTACGCCAATAAATGTAAGAATACAGAAGAAATAAAACCAGTAATATATATTTATATTAAAGTTCATATATAAATCTAGCACAAATTTAAAATTTGAAACAGACTGAGTGAGAAATGAATTTTAATAATTTTCCAAAATAAATAAATAAAACAAAAATAAATAAATAAATAAATAGATAAATAAATAAATAAATAAATTAATTCATTAATTAATTGATTAATTAATTAATTAATTAATAAAAAAAAAACCCCAAAAACAATTAAAACAAAAAATCAAAGACCCATAACTCTGTACTGACAAAGGAACTATTTTTGAAATCGAAAGGCATACTCTTTTATCTTATCAGAGTTTTCTCTGTAAGTTTTATGAAAATCAGTTCATGATTACTGATGTTATTATATCCCATAGAAACTGCCATTATGCTATCAATGAAAAAAAAATTAATTTCAATGGTCTGGCAAAACCAAATCAATCATACCGAAATGCGAACTATATCTTACCCTCATTGATATAAAAAAAGTTATATGCCAAGTTTCAATCCAGGGGCAGGCTTGGTGTAGTGGTTAAGCGCTTGGCTTGCGGCGCCGATGATCCGGGTTCGATTCCCGGGTTGCGCGACTATGTTTAGGAGGTCGATTACCTCCTGCTTCCATGTCGCAATATAACTGAAAAAATTGTTGAAAGCGACGTAAAACACCAATCAACCAACCGTCAATCCAATACCTTAAAAGAAAAAAAAAAGCCCGGAAAACTGTAAAATCCTTGAAATTTCATAAGTTCAACGGCCATAACTCTGGCAAAACCAAGTCATTCATACCAAAATGCGAACTGGTACCTACCCTCATTGATATAAAGTTATATGCCAAGTTACAATCCAATACATTGGACGGACGGACGGACGGACGGACAACGCCATAACATAATACGCCCCGTCTATAACGGACGTATAATGATACAACAAAATCAGAAAAGAGGGAAAATAACACTTTAACCGTTTAATAGAACTTTTAAAAAGCTCCACGCTGCAAAGGTATTCAGTGTAACAATAATATAAAATGGGAATCAATTTAATTACAATGCATTATGATTATGGTTACATGATTTTTTCAACCGTATAAGATAAATTGAATTATGTAAACGTTTATTGTAACTCTTTCTGATATGAACAAGTTTTTGTAAAATTACAGAGGCAATTAATTAATACATGTTATACTCTTTAAGATTGATCCCGACGATGCATTAGAGAAAAATGATTATCAAATATCCTTTAACGTGATACATCAAAGCATTCTGACTAACAGTCATCACCGCAATAAATCAGGTGCCAGTCTCATGAAGAAACTTAGCTTGCAGTACAAACGTTTTGTAATAGGTATGTATATTTTATGATGACTCTCCTTAAACTGGCTATTCATTTTTGTGTAATGATTTTTAATCTATATTATTGCAGTGTGACCATAACGTAAATATATACACACACATATATAGCAACTTTCTTGTTGACACACGGTAAGTAAACAGGCGTTAAAAGAAAATATATTGTAATTTGTTACATGATGTTGTATGAGGGAACCATAACAAATATTCCCAAGAGAATCTCAGAGAATCATAACAAATATTCTCAAAATATGTTAACAGAATAAATAAAACAATGATAACGACATTCAGTCATCCATATGAAGTAATCCACACAGGATTTGCCATTATTATCAGAGGCCGACACCCTATCACGTCTATACATCGTGACAACTGATTCAATGTAGTTTTCAACTAGCAAGTTTCAAGCGGACTTGACGCAGCTTGTCTTCAAAAAGAGACAAACTACCCTACTAGATGACTGTCATCTACCATGCTCCAATAACTATGGTTAAAGACAATGCTGCCGAGCGAAGGAATACGTTGCAGAATAAGAGCTAATCCTTGATTTGAACCTTACACATACTTCTTGAGCAGATTTTTCTACTGAATATGTTTGACGTGATGCAATATCCATCTCTTGATTCTTTCACTTAAATGTTGGTACATTGTTGATGCATTTACATCAGATTTTGCATATGTTTTGCGTATTCTGGAAACATACCATCAGTATTAGATATACAGAATATACATGATTTTTAGATATATATATAGCTTTTGATACATGTTGGATATGTGAAGTATGTAATAGGTAGATTATTTCAACATGTAAAATACTGAAACATTAAGGAATATCTCGCTTCCGTTTCCCAGTTTATGAAGTACCATGTTTAGAATTCCATTGCCATTTGAATTATGCAATGTATATATCAAACCAGTGACGTAGCATGACATGTTTCTGAGTGTAGGCAAGATGAAGCCGCAGGCTTAACTGAGGTACGAAGCGCCGAAAGGGGGTAGGCGCTGGAGGGGTCATTCTCTCCCGCTAATGGGCCCGGGAGGTCTAGGAGACCTCCTCCAAAAAAAAAAAAAAATTGTAAATTTGACACAAAATAATCCAATCTGAGATCATTTTTCGTTGCATATATGCATTGGTTCGCTCTCAGATTTCCTGTCATATAACTATAGTCTGAAGGTAAGAGAACTCGTGCAGTTACAGCATTGGTATATTCCTCGAGCTATCATACTCAAAGACCATCATCAATACTATTGATGTTATTAACGCTTGGCCAATAACACACGTAATTTTCTTGTTCTAAAGGTCTCTGTGGTTTAATGATTTCAAGAACCCCCCCCCCCCCCCCGCCGGAAAAAAAAACAGGCATATGTTTTGTTACATTTCATCCTCGATTTACAAAAACACTCTTTCTCAAAGACTTCCGTCGAAACTGCAGTCTTTCCATTGATTTACACTTTCGAACCAAGCATGTCTGGTGCACTGCATTTTGACAATTTTATGCAGGAATTAAGGTTGCTTTCTGGCAACAAATTTGAAATACCTCGGGGGTTTTTTTTATACCAGTGCAATGCAATAATTATTAGATTCGAACATTTTTCAAAATCCGTACACTGCATAGGCGAAGATAGTTTATTAGATACACTTGTACAACTCTCTCTATTGGGATTTTTATATAATTTTTTCTTGCAAAATTTGTGTGTAGGCACTTGCCTTTTTGCCTGTATGGAAGCTACGCCACTGTATCAAACAGAGATAATTCCTTTCATATACTATTTTCTTATATCGTGAAAACTGAAAACATGCTATAATCATCATCCTATTTAAAACATGTATAATTGTTAATTATGGGATTTACATATTGCTTTGATATATTTGTATATGTAATTTTTATATATACCTTTGTAATCAATTTTCCCATCTCCATTCGTGTCTGCCAGACGTATAAGTTCATCTGCGTCCGCTTCTGATAGTTTATCTCCTGTAAGTAAAATTAACGGAAGCGACTTACCATTATGTACCATAAATGGAAATATTTAATGATTTACATTTTACGTGTCAAACCCTTCATAAGCTGCGAGATAAATAAGAAGTTAGCAGTGCTAGCACAAAACATCAAGAACTTAGCCAATAAATCTAATATATATACGGCTGAATGTAGACATACATTTATCACGCATATTTATAGGTTAGTGGTGGTAAAGTGCACGTTTTTCATGTAATATTTTTTACTGAAAGTCTAAACAAAGACTGTCTCTATCCCGTTTTCTAAAGGATCCAATATGAATGATATCATACCAAACATCGTCATGTAATATTTAAGTTCCTCTCGATCGATGAAGCCATCGCCATCCTTATCTAACATCATGAAAGCGTTCATCATGTCTTCATCGGTTTCGTCCGTCATCTGAGTCACGTGGTCACTGGTAAGCATAAACCTTTCAAATTCATCAAATTCCACAGTACCATTTCCTGCAATTTTCATGTTTAGAATAGTACAACAACAAAAGTGAATTTTTTAAAAACATTTTTATGAGTCATTTTGACCAGAAACATATATATACATGTATGTCTCTGTTTTGACCATATCTATTTTTACTGATATTAAATTTGATTTATTATGAAATGGAGCAACTAGAGCCTCTGTTTCATCATTTTTTAAGAAAACAGACAACAATTTGAAACAACAAAGAAAAGTAACCAATTTCAATCAATGTATGAAATTCGTACCATCAGTGTCTAAAACACTTAACATCTCCTCCATTTTCTTGTCGGACAGCGCCATGCCTAGAGATCTCATAATGGTAGAAATTTCTTTCGTTGTGACCTTGCCATCACCATCTATATCAAACAATGCAAAAGTTTCTTTCACTTCTGAAATGCAGAAATTTAGAATTACACATTTGTATTGAATAATAATAAAAATAATATAATATAATAAATGTATGTGTTTTTTAAAGAAATATATAGGTATATAGTCATTTGATTTTCTGTAGTCTTTGAATGGAAGAACGTGGAGCTCTAGAATCTCTATATATGTATATATGTATGTACATTAAATAGGAGAAGACAATGATCAGTATGCTTGCACTGATGTACAATACAAAAACAACTCAAGATATGCTATTAAAGCGCTCATAAAAACATTCACCACAATGGACATTCATCGACATCTTGAAATCAAAGATGCCCGAGAGAAGTAAGTATCTCCTGTGTAGCTAGCTACATCAGCTAGAAATATTGAGTAATTGACCCATATCAGTACTGACAACGACCAAGAAGAATTCATAAATAGATATTTTTACATTTCTGAATGAAATTTGGCTCCGTTGTTTTTAATTATATACTTCAATACTGACATACATATATTTAGTAAAACAGGAGACGGTAACCCGTACCGGACACCTGCTTACACAGTTCATTCCTATGGTCAATAAATGTCCACCATGGGATACTGTAGTGAATACAATTTGAGTACACTAATTAAATTCGTATTTTATTTAAAGTTACTAGATCTATACTTTATTTAGAAAACTGGAAAAAATCAAAGGGAAAATATACGTATTAATTCCCAACAAACTGAATCAGGACCCTCGAAATAAGTTCGGAAGCTGCAACAACATAACCGAAAGTCGGATATTTGATCATGACGTCACAAGCATAAGAATTCATAGTCCACATCATGTCACTTTCCAGTTGAAAAAAAAAAAAGATTCATCATCGGTGCACTGAATCTTGCGATGAAAGTATCGACATTATATTATGATTATCACATGTAGACGAACCATATCATAGATCTATGAATTGTGTCCACTTACCTTTTCTAAATTCTTCCGATACATCGCCTTTCTGAAAAAAAGAAAAGACTATATCACCATAGATTCCAACAACAGCTCATTCAAACGAGGGGGCATATATATATATATATATATATATATATATATATATATATATATATATATATATATATATATATATATATATATATATATATATATATAAGGATTACCTTTGATTATTTTGCTATTTATTGAGATATAATATGGTTTATAATCCGCGAAGAACATGACCCATTACTGGGTTTCGTCAGATCTTTATCCGCAATGGGAAAAATAGAGAAGCGGATATGTTTTTAATCCGATTGGTTCATCAGAAACATTTTTTTTATTTTTGCATTTGTACAGCATGCGCGGATACAGAGGGGGGGGGGGGGTTAGGGGGTCTGGACCCCCCCCCTGGAATCCGAAAATTTTACCAAAAAAAGGTAATATTTGGGCATTTTTGGAGTTGGACCCCCCCCCCCCCTCGTCTAAGAGAAAAATTTACCTTTTTTGGTTGGACCCCCTCTGACAAAAATTTCTGGATCCGCGCATGTACAGTTTATATGGCGTTCGGCAGAAACATTCTTTGGCATTAGTACTATTTATATGGCGTTCGGTAGAAACAGTCTTCGGCATTTGTACTGTTTATATGGCGTTCAACAGAAGCTTTTTTTGGCATTTATACAGTTTATATGATGTTCAGCAGAAGCATTGTTTCGGCATTTGTACCGTGTACATGTATATGGTGTTCAGCAGAAGCTTTTTTTTTTTTTGCATTTGTACAGTTTATATGGTGTTCAGCGGAAGCTTTTTTTTGCATTTGTCCTGTTTATATGGTGTTCAGCAGAAGCTCTTTTTTGGCATTTGTACAGTTTATATGGTGTTCAGCAGAAGCATTTTTCGGCATTTGTACTGTTTATATGGTGTTCAGCAGAAGCATTTTTCGGTGTTTGTACTGTTTATACGGTGTTCAGCAGAAGCATTTTTTTTGGCATTTGTACTGTTTATATGGTGTTCAGCAGAAGCATTTTTCAGCATTTGTACTGTTTATATGGTGTTCAGCAGAAGCTTTTTCGGCATTTGTACTGTTTATATGGTGTTCAGCAGAAGCTTTTTTCGGCATTTACACTGTTTATATGGTGTTCAGCAGAAGCATTTTTCGGTGTTTGTACTGTTTATACGGTGCTAGCAGAAGCATTTTTTTTTTGGCATTTGTACTGTTTATATGGTGTTCAGCAGAAGCATTATTCGGCATTTGTACTGTTTATATGGTGTTCAGCAGAAGCATTTTTTGGCATTTGTACTGTTTATATGGTGTTCAGCAGAAGCATTTTTTTTTGGCATCTGTACTGTTTATATGGTGTTCAGCAGAAGCATTTTCGGCATTTGTACTGTTAGTATCGTTTTCAGTAGAAGCATCTCTCGGCAGTTGTACCGTTTATAGATACGATGCTCAGAGGACGCTTCCTGCTTTAAAATCGTGACTATATAATATATACGTTAAATGAGTTAAATACGTTAATACTCATTCTTAAAGAGCACGAGATAAAGAACAAGACGAAGATGCCATGCACAAAATTGAACCTCCATTTACATACATGCAACCGATACTGCACAATGACCAACAACCACTCCATTCCGAATTAAACATGATTGTTACTATATCCGAAGGGAAATAAGATAGCCTCTAACGAAACAATGTCTATTTTTATCTCATCTTTTCAATGTTTTATATCCTTTTCACAATTCATTGAAAGATTTTTCCTTTGATATTTCAGAAAGAACGTGGAGGAACAAAACATCACAGGCCTTGCTGTTTCACTCATGACTGCATTTTGATAATCTCTATGACCTTAAATATATACACAATTTGTTATGGTATCTATGTAATTACACGTATTTTTGTACTAAGCTTTACTGTCATGCAAACATTAACTAATAGACTTGTACACTAAATGACTTTCAGAAAAAGTATGGTTATAATGGCTTAGAATTGAAGGCCAAAGTACGATTCAAAAGGGAATCATAAATATTTCCATATCTAGGGAGAATTATATACAAAAATGCATTTATCAATTCTAGAGGTGGGCGGAAAGGGGATATGACTCTTTCCTCCCTTTTTCTCATCACTATTTCCCCTTCCCCTTCCTACACTGCCATGTTGCAACATATCCGAATCATCCACTCTTCTTCCTAATACCCGAGTCGTAGAATGCGCCAAAACACCTACATCAATACCTTTTTTTTCCTTTAATTTTGTTGGATCTCTGTTCCTCAATGTAAGCAGATATCAAAACAAAAGAGGTAATCAAAAACTCGTCGTTTCGAAACCGGGTCGGAGAGACGTCTAGAGACATGGATGCAAAGCCTTTTAAAGATGAGTTTAAAATGTGTGAAAAGTACATGTATCTGTTGCAGGGCCATAGGATGCATTTCAAAAAAGTAGAGGGGTGGGGGCAAATCTTGAGCTTAGTTTAGTTTTGTATTGTGATATAGGCTAAATTGGGCCCATAGTCGGTTAAAAAGTGTCCTTCCCCTCCCTCCTTTGGTATGCACGGACCTGCGCTATATATTGAAAAGAGTACCTTAGTCATATATCCACTGAATTTTATAGAGTACATGTATCCACTGAATCCTATAGAGTACATATATCCACTGAATCTTGTAGAGTACATGTATCTACTGAATCTTGTAGAGTACAGGTATCCATTGAATCTTGTAGAGTACAGGTATCCACTGAATCTTGTAGAGTACATGTATCTACTGAATCTTGTAAAGTACATGTATCCACTGAATCTTGTAGAGTACATGTATCCACTGAATCTTGTAGAGTACAGGTATCCACTGAATCTTGTAGAGTACATGTATCTACTGAATCTTGTAGAGTACAGGTATCCACTGAATCTTGTAGAGTACAGGTATCCACTGAATCTTGTAGAGTACATGTATCTACTGAATCTTGTAGAATTACATGTATCCACCGAATCTTGTAGAGTACATGTATCTACTGGATCTTGAAAAGTACATGTATCCACTGAATCTTGTAGAGTACAGGTATCCACTGAATCTTGTAGAGTATATATATCTACTGAATCTTGTAGAGTACAGCTATCCACTGAATCTTGTAGAGTACAGGTATCCACTGAATCTTGTAGAGTACATGTATCTACTGAATCTTGTAGAGTACATGTAACTACTGAATCTTGTAGAGTACATGTATCCACTGAATCTTGTAGAGTACAGGCATCTACTGAATCTTGTAGAGTACATGCATCTACGGAATCTTGTAGAGTACATGTATCCACTGAATCTTGTAGAGTACATGTATCCACTGAATCTTGTAGAGTACATGTATCCATTGAATCTTGTAGAGTACAGGTATCCACTGAATCTTGTAGAGTACATGGATCCACTGACTTTTGTAGAGTACAGGTATCCATTGAATCTTGTAGAGTACAGGTATCCATTGAATCTTGTAGAGTACAGGTATCCATTGAATCTTGTAGAGTACATGTATCTACTGAATCTTGTAAAGTACATGTATCCATTGAATCTTGTAGAGTACAGCTATCCACTGAATCTTGTAGAGTACAGGTATCCACTGAATCTTGTAGAGTACATGCATCTACTGAATCTTGTAGAGTTACATGTATCGACCGAATTTTGCAGAGTATATATATGCATGTATCAACTGAATCTTGCGTTTTGTTGTTTATTTATGCGCATTTAAATAAAAATAATAAAAATGGATATAAACTGATTAACATTTTGCGTCGCTTTCGACAATTATTCAGTTCTATCGCGACACGGAAGATAGAAGTCACTATATATGATGATATAGCCACTCTTTTTCACATACATGTGGTGTGCTCAACCGTCTAATATTAGTGAACATTACTTACTTGGCATGTACAGAGACACTGAAACAAAGTTCTTGTCATATTACCCTTTCATCGATAATCATTTATAAATCGTTTGCTAAGTTATTCATTTATCTTTTTATCTATCGATTGATTGATTTATTAACAACAAAACACTATATCTCGGTTTATGTTACGGCCGTAGATCTTCCACAATTTTATAAAAATAAAAAACTGGATTGATCGTTATACAAAATGTATCTATATATCTGGGATTTTTTTTTTTTTTTGTATTTCTCATCGTCTATCCACGACGGTTACAGTATGCGTGTGCCAATATCTACAAGGAAAGCGTTCATAATACATGATCTTAAAGTTTTAATTCCCAATATTAAACAGCTTGTGTGGCATATATACACTCTAAAAATAACTGAAATGTCCCTCATACAAGACGTCCTTAGACACGCAACATGTCGTGATTATAATTGTACCTTTGTGTAATCAACTCTTGATATTTACACGGCTTTAAACGGATAATATAAGTTCCTTAAATTATGTTTACGGCGAGCAGTCTTTAATTTCTTTATTATTAATTCTAATTACTACATAAGTACATTTAGTTTAGTTAGTGTTGTTTCTCAATGCGAAAACAGTTCTTATCATACCTCGTTGTTTATAATAGGGAGACTATATTAAATTTTATATCGTGATTGACACAGCTCTATGGCAATGTGGCTATTCAATACTAATAATACAAGCCCCAATATACCAATAATCTTGTAAGGAATTTCTAAATATCTATCGAAACCAAAGTTATTTCCGAAATGCCTGCCAGTCTTCTTTGCATTACATGTATTTGGATATTCAAAGATATTTGAGGATATTTTGGGGTTTTCTTGCTTTTCTAATTGGGGAAGGGGAAAGGGGGGAACAGACTTGATGTAGTAGTAAAGTGGTTGACTTAAGGTGCAAGTGATACCGAAATAGCCCATAAAACATTTTTTCTCAAGTTCTGTAATTCAGTTTCAGTGAAAGATGATTTCGTTAAAAGAATCTCAATTACCTTTGAATTCCATATGTAAAAAGCGGTAAATTGGTACATAATACGCCCTCATTTTGTTATCCTAAGGCATCATACAAACTGGAACTAAACATCTAATATAACTGTGGTAAATTTAGATTACCTTTGATATTGGTAAGTGTTTATGGAGGAGTTGCGAGGACAGGGTATCTTGAACAGAAAAATCTTAACCCAAAGGTCAGAACTCCGGTAGATTTTTTTAGTATTCCCTTCCAACATACACATCTTTATATGGTGTTCTTTCTGTGTACCCAGTTTCATCAAAATCCCCAAAAGATTAAGAGAGAGTTGAGAAGACAAGGTATTTTACATAGAAAAATCTAAGTAACTGTAACTCCAACGACCATAAGTCTTGTAATTTTTTATTGCCAGCTTTCCCTTTCCAATATGCACATCTTCCTATGATGTTTTTTCTTTATACTACGTTTCATCAAAATCCCCCAAAGGTTTAGGAGGAGTTGCAAACACAGGGTATTTTAAGAAAATCTAAGACCAAGGGCCATGACTCATGTAAATGTCTTCAGACAACATTTACCTTCGAATATGCACATTTACATATAGTCTTTGCACCAAGTTTCATCAAATCCCCAATTAAGGTTTTAGAAGAATTTGCGATGATAACATGGTGCGGGCAGACAGACTGACAAACGGACGATAGTGGTATAGCATTACACGCCACATGCGGGCGTATAAAAAGTCTCAAACTGCAATTATCTGAAGTTTATTTTGATTGTAATTGATACTGAAAATATATATTTATTGACATACCATAAGATGCCGGATGGTGTTCTCTTCAGAAAGGTCCAACATGTCCATGAGGACCTAGAACTGTTTGGTCCAGTCCAACTTTCGTTCAATAATTTATCACTCGACACCTAAATGCGCGATATCCACTTCAAGTAACAAGTTTGTGCTTTATGATCTCAGGTTTTTAAATATTTGGCAAATATAATGGTATTTATTTAACCCAAGTTCTCCCATGATAAACAAGTTTTCGCCTTCTTTGTTAAATCTTTTCAGAAAATCAAAGGCGTAAACAGGACAGCAAAATGGAGCAATAACCTTGCGGTGGCAATCCATGTAAGTCTTTATATCTCAATTTTGTGATTTTTAAATTCTGCAAATCCTGTTTGTGTTCTTAGACGGATGAACAGGCTTTTTGAAAGGATAAGTACCTATTAAGTCACTCGGACCAATTAAATATTAACGTATATAGATACAGACGATTAGATCTACATGATTCCATTACTAAAGCGATCCCCTCTTTAACGATTTCTCGTGTGGCGTCACAGATATACAAGACAAAGAGACAACTTCAATAATATGCAAGAATATCTGCAATTATAAATAATCCAAGTCGTTTATATTACAAATTAATTTATACGTAAGATGGTAATGTGTATGTAATACAGCATTACGACAGCGTAATTTCTGCTCCTCTATTGAGGCTAGGTATTATTATACATGACTCTGCGGTTTTCAAAGTATTTATCTACTTATCACTTAAGGCACGTCAATTTTATGTTTATAGGTGACAAATTCAGTTCCTGGCCAGAGGGTTGTGTGCTCAATCACTTAATCATTCTTTGTTACATGTTTAATTGATGTTGGTGTACGTCAAATTGCTAGTTTATACATATAGTTACGAAAGGATATATCTATATTTCGATATACAGTCAAAGCATAGTAATTCCTTTTCCCTAAGTGTTTCACGTTGAATTACCAAACTTCCGGCAAGAATTGTACAACTCTCTCTTGGCTTGATATAATCTATATATCAAAATGTTCTTTGTCCCCCTCCCCTTTTTTCTCTCTATCGAGATATCAACAGTTATCTTTAATTAATTCACCCTAATTTTGAGAAAATCTTGTTGGAAGAGGGTCACCCTTAATTTTTCCAGGTCATAAAACAACACTTTTCCAGGTCACAAAATCTTTACATAAGGGCGATGATATCAAAATTTATGATTCTAGAGAAGAATCAATTTAAATTTATAGATCAATTCATTAAATTTATCCAATCAGAGTGCCAGATACATTGAAAGAGTAGCCCCGCCAATCTGATGTCCCTTTTATAGCAAATGTGTCGTTCTTTGACCACTGCGTATGATGTTATAGTGAAGATTTTGATGGGAGAAGTAGTGGAGGCGCATAGTTATAGAAATTTAAAGAGATCATAAATGAGAATTAAAAAAAAAGTTAAAGGTTGTTTATCATTGGATAAACGGTTTGAATAATTTCATCTTTAACGTGTCAAATGATATCGCAAAACGACGATCATATATAGTGAAAATACATGATTATTTAGAATTATCATAACTAATGCAAATTTGTACTGCAGAACAATAAACTTTTCGCAATTATGGATCATTTTAAATGTATCGTCTTTACGTGTTCTCGTTTTGACAATAAATCTGTTCACAAAATTTAAAAAGATTAATTGTTGTGCTCCGACTGTAACTTGACCATCTATTTTGGACCATACGAATTCCTACTTTTTGTACATCATAAATTCTCTGTGCACCCACTGATGGAAACATCGATATTTTCTGTGTTTATTTTTTTCAGCAATTTTGCAAACTGTATCGACGATGGTGTGGATTTACAAATTCATCTCAAAACTCTACTGTAAATACGCCTAATAAGTAACAGATGCAAGGCCATTGTGGTACTAACAACGAGATACAGTAGTAGCCATTCATGGATGACTGGAAACCAGAGACGAGACCAGGTCCCCAGGAGAAGTTAGTGACATTTTATGCAAGACCAGGTTTCCAAGGGAAGTAAATGACATTAAAAGTTAGACCAGGTCTCCAGGAAACGTTAGTGACATTATAGGTGAGACCGGGTTTCAATGAGGAGTTAGTGACATTATAGGCGATACCAGGTCTCCATGAGGAGTTAGTGACATTATAGGTGAGACCAGGTCTCCATGAGGAGTTAGTGACATTATAGGCGAGACGAGGTCTCCATGAGAAGTTAGTGACATTATAGGCTAGACGAGGTCTCCATGAGGAGTTGGTGACATTAAAGGTGAGACGAGGTCTCCATGAGAAGTTAGTGACATTATAGGCGAGACCGGGTCTCCATGAGGAGTTAGTGACATTATAGGTGAGACCTGGTCTCCATGAGAAGTTAGTGACATTATAGGCGAGACCAGGTCTCCATGAGGAGTTAGTGACATTAAAGGTGAGACCAGGTCTCCATGAGGAGTTAGTGACATTATAGGCGAGACCAGGTCTCCATGAGGAGTTAGTGACATTATAGGCGAGACCAGGTCTCCATGAGGAGTTAGTGACATTATAGGCGAGACCGGGTCTCCATGAGGAGTTAGTGACATTAAAGGTGAGACCAGGTCTCCATGAGGAGTTAGTGACATTATAGGCGAGACCAGGTCTCCATGAGAAGTTAGTGACATTTTAGGCGATAACAGGTCTCCATGTGATTGATACTGAAAATATATTTATATTGACATACCATAAGATGCCGGATGGTGTTCTCTTCAGAAAGGTCCAACATGTCCATGAGGACCTAGAACTGTTTGGTCCAGTCCAACTTTCGTTCAATAATTTATGCAGACCTGGTTTCGCCTATAATGCCACTAACTCCTCATGGAGACCTGGTCTCGCCTATAATGTCACTAACTCCTCATGGAGACCTGGTCTCACCTTCAATGTCACTAACTCCTCATGGAGACCTGGTATCGCCTATAATGTCACTAACTCCTCATGGAGACCTGGCATCGCCTATAATGTCACTAACTCCTCATGGAGACCTGGTCTCACCTATAATGTCACTAACTCCTCATGGAGACCTGGTCTCGCCTAAAATTTCACTAACTCATCCTGAGGACCTCGTCTCTCCTACATGTATAATGTCACTAACTCCTCATGGAGACCTGGTCTCGCCTATAATGCCACTAACTTCTCCTGGATTGATTGATTTTGGTTTTAAGTCACTCCATGATTATTTCACGTGCATGGTGACGGCATCTGCCTTATGCATTGCATACAAATTTAGGCCTTTGTCACGGACCCACCCGAACTAGTGAGGGATCTTTTACGTGTCATGCCTACCGTGACACGGAACCTTGGATTTTACTGTCTCATCAGAAATACTACACCGGTATGCCTATGGCGGAAGTCGAACCCGGGACCTCTCGATCACAAGCCGAGCACCTTGTCCACTAGGCCACACCGGCTTACTTCTCCATGAGTAGTTAGCGATATTATAGGCGAGACCAGGGTCCGGCGCCATAAACTGAGAATTTACTTAAGTAAAAAATTTCATTTTAATTTATTTCATTATCAAACGTTCAAATAAATTTTAATGCAGAATGGTTAAATTCTATTTATCAGTAGAATAAAACTAAATAAAATCCAAATCCCAGTTATTAAATCATTGATGAACAGAAGAATATGAATTTTTGACTTAAGTATATTCTCAGTTTATGGCGCCGGACCCAGGTCTACAGGAGAAGTTAGTGACATTGTAAGCCAGACCAGGTTTCCATGAGGAGTTAGTGACATTATAAGCCAGACCAGGTCTCCAAAAGAAGATAGTGACATAACAGCCGACATCAGGTCTCCAGAAGTTAATGACATTATACCGGTAGAACAGACCAGGTCTCCAGAAGAAGTTAGTGACACTATGGCGACACCAGGTCTCCAGAAGTTAATGACATTAATATACCGGTAGAACAGACCAGGTCTCCAGAGGTTAATGACATTATAGGCCAGACAAGGTCTCCAGAAGAAGTTAGTGACATTATAGGCGAGGTCAGGTATCCAGGAGGAGTTAGTGACAATATAGGTGACATTATTGGCAAGACATTGTGTCCTGGAGAAGTTACTGACATTATAGACAAGACCAGGTCTCCAGAAGTTAGTGACATTATAGGCGAGACCAGGCCGGCTAGGTCTCCAGGAGAAGTTAGTGACATTATAGGCAACCGATCTAGTAAGGACTTCGATTTTTGAACTTGACACGATGGTTTGTAGATTTCTCGTTCATATTCGTACATTAGGTGTTGATTATTTTTCTCTCATTGATTAATTTGTACTTTAACATTGTCATTTTCCCTTGCGTTATATTGGGAAATGAACAAAAATCATGTCGCCTGACGTAATTAAACGCGTTAATTAATATGTTTGTAAACTGAATATTCGGGATCTACTTATTTAATTTTTTTCGGGATTAGACTTTTTCTTACGTCTATCAAGCTCTTAAAGGCTACACCCGGCGAATTCAATGTATTTATAGACTCCGTATTGAGACTGGAGGAAAATCTCACACGGCGCTATTCATTCCATACATCAATCGAATACATGTATTTGATATGTAAAGTTATGATGTTGCTTAATGGTTGTTCTGAGGATTTAATTACATCCGTTTTACTTTACACAATACTTATAAATCTTACTCCACGATCAATGATTTCTAATTCACTGTATGTATAACTAAGTATTCATAAAGCTCAGTTTTTCGTATTTTATATCGATGTCTTTGACTATAGAGATAAAACTTTTAAGGCATTGGCGGATCCAGAGATTATACAAGATCATTCAAAATCACGGTTGCTGTATGAAATGCTAACGGTTTTTTTTTTTATTAAAGGGGATCCAATGTCCCTTTCCCGAAATGACTGAAAAGGAGTTTAGAACATACGGCCATTTAGATTTATGGTTGGTTGGTTGATTGGTGTTAACGTCGCTTTCAACAATATTTTAGTTATATCGCGACATGGAAGCAGGAGGTTACCAACCTCTTAAACATAGTGGCGCAACCCGGGAATCGAACCCGGATCGTCGGCGCCGCAAGCCAAGCGCTTAACCACTACACCAAGCCTGTCCCTTAGATTATGGCTCTCAAATTCTAGTCAAATGAATGTATAATCGTCTGCTTTAGTGAATATAGTCAGCCGAAATGTAAACAAAATGCAGTCAAATTAAGTACAAATGACATCATTATGATGTATGTGCTAGATCATTATACATACAGTACGTATAATTGAGAACTGAAATTCTCCGCGGTCATTTTATACGCTTTTGATAATGGATAAATGAATTGGAACTCGAATTTAACTTTATTTTGGTTTGGTTTAACATACAGAGAAAAATGTAATGATTATTTATCCGCATTCAATTTTAATATTTGAAATTGATTATTAACATATCAAATACATGAAGAACAATACTCGGTATTTTGTCTTGAAATTCGAATAAAAAATGATAAAACATGTCTCCATCTTTCATCAAGAAATATATATACATGTATATATATATATATATATATATATATATATATATATATATATATATTATATATATATATATATATATATATATATATAAATATATATATAATCAGTGAAACACATGGGAGTACTATGGACCTTGAATCTCCGAAGAAATACCTGTAGAAAATACTTGAAGACAAATCTGAGAAACATATAGAGTACAAAGACTCTATAGCTAACAAGGCACCCTATATTTTAGTTATATTCGTTCCCCGACTGTGACTCGAACCAACGACCCTATGGTACCGAATCACCTAGCTGTCATGTATTCGACCCTCTAACCGACTGATCTACCCGAGCAACACGGATGAGATTTAAAGAACTAGCAAACCACACATCGCAGCAAAAGATGCTCAAACAATCACAAATTACAATTATATGTAAAAGGCAGTTTCACAAGTCCTTAAAGTATGTAATAAATAAGAATCAAATGCGTAATAGGATTGGGGATTTCACTACATGTGCCTTCTTGAAGGTGGATAAACTTCTAATAGTACTTAGAAAGACGTCACCGAGTTTCACCTTCTAGATTGTAATGGGACAGAAGTATGGCGGCGGTATACAGTCAAGTCGGCACCATACACGAGGAGTAATAAAAAGGGCCATCGTAATAGTGTGAGGCAATCCTTGGTAAATCCGTGATCATTCGTATATGTATACCAGAAAATATAGTAGGCCAAAATTATTCATCTGTTGGGGCAATGGGATCTGGTGGTCAATGTCTTAGTGTAATTAATCCATATATCTGGTAGGGCATTGGGTAAAATAAGAAAATAATTCAGCACTTTGTACAGTTGACTTCATCTTTAAGTTTTTTCCCTTTCTTTCATAATGATCAAAAATACAAGCTATGCACTCATAATAACAGTTTTTCGAATTATTGACTTATTATATCAAATTCCTGGTCACGCATGTATAAAAAGTTATCAAAAAGTATTAATAATCTAGTTCTTGCACGATTTTTCAATCATTTTATCGAAATTGTCGGTATGGCGTATCGAATGATACGTAGTTTTACGAAGTCAATACACCTTCAAGGTTGTTTGTGTAATTCAAAGGTACACGTATATATACATATAAGCATTTAAAAACACGAAAACAAGCATGGTGCCATGTAAAATGAAACATGGTATCAAATGCAGCTTGTATAAATTCTCCAATTTCACTGTAAATACAATGTACATATCGCTTACCTCCATTATGTCATACGACGTCTTAAAAGCACTTCAAAATCCAACGAATTCGAAAAATTGACCTTTCTTTTTTAACCAACCATGTATATTGAAAGTCATCAATGGGAGTGATTTAAACACGTGTAAGGTATTACATTGATAAAGACCTGATTCTCAATCCCTATAATCTGAGGCATATTAAAAGATGTATAGAAAAACTTGTTGACTTTGCTCGCTAAGACTGTTTAGTATAGCTTTAAGTGGTCTGATACACCAGCTAGATTTCAGTGGTGCAGTTAGGTCAATCGCTGAGTAGTGAGCTTTCTTAGATGGTTTGTAGGGGGTTTTTAAGCGTAGCGTACCTTTCAGCCATTTTTCAGTCAAATCGCGACTTGCATTGGGTGGATGAATGGTGGGGAAGGGGGAGCAATGGCTTAAATAAACACATCACTAACGGGGATCGAACCAGAGAGAGAGAGAGAGTTGCATTCCAGAATCTACACATGTAAGTATAGTGTTTCCTTTAGTGTGAATTAAGTCAAAGTAGTACTTATACCCCTTTCACATTTTATGGAGAGGTCTGGGAGAGGGGTACTACATCCGTCAGCACTTCGTACAGAAACCTTAAATTTTCTAACACATGATGTTATGAAGTGAATCTAGAGTGGAATGTAATTAGAAAATGGAGGCGTTATGATTTTTAGAGTAGTCCATAACAGCATTAATATCAAATGAGCTTTTCATCTTCTAATATAGGTAATGATAATGACAAATGGTTTATTATCAGAGCAGAATCGAAACGTAGAGATCTGCATAACTTATACATTTGATTATTTACGGACCGGTCAAAATTTATCAAAACATGGTACCGGTGCATAAGGCATGGGGAAAAGAATTTTCTTTAACTTTTCGGGTAATGGGACCATGATTTTTTTTTTTTTTGGTATTAATGGGCATGCGACATGAACTTTTTTAAACAAGAGGCCAAAGTAGGCCTATATTGCTCACCTAATTACCTAGATGATCAGTCATGCAGGAAGGAAGAAGTCATTTAGTTAAGCATAACAGTGATTAAGTCAACACAAACATTGAAAATATGTCAAATTTTATTTCAGACCAAAATAAAAAACAACACTTTGTTTTGCAAAATATCATAAAAACTATTCTTATTTTAATTACACATGCAAATAAACATATACATATGCAGTCATGAAAAATAACAAATCAAAGTTTATATGTATCTCAGTCCTGAAGAAGAGAATATGACTCAAAATTGTATGAAATAGAAAAGTGAGAATATTTACAGATCTGTTTCTTTTAAAATGGCCTAATTTCATATGTTGAGTGTTGTGAAACATCTAAAAACTTATTTAGATGTGTAAAGAAATGAAAAAAAAATGACCACAACTGGACAACTCTCCATATTTTAATTACCAAGTGCTATATGTACCATTGTGAGACCTATTTTTTAGCCATGATAGCACCACCTGTTGACCAATTTGGATGAAATGTATGAAATTGATAGATGACCTATAGCACTTCATGTATATCATGTTTCATCAAAATCTTTCATGTGGTATAACAGCAAAAAATGTTTAAAATGTGAGGATTGTCCCTATAACACCATCATTTGGAAGTCTTAAAAAATTCATAAAAAATCCAAAAACTGAGATATTGACAAAGTTTTTCCAAAAAACATTCCTTACCATAATTATGATCAAAATAGTTCATAAGGAATCATTATTATTAATTAACTAGGAAATATGACACTTTTCTGCATTGAAATCACCAAGTCCAAAAAATGTCAAAAAAACTTCTAAAATTTGATTTTGAAAGGAAACCAAACTGACAGTACTTCTTCACTCATCCTTCTAGATCATTTCTATGCATTCTGTTTGTCTCTGTATACAGCCAGTATGAAGAAGAAGATTGTCAAAGGAGGGTACTCTTTTGTGACCTACTTTTGACTGTGGAGGCACCACCTGTAAAGATATTTATTTCTAACAAGTTTTAATTGAATCCTTCTGACAGTTTTGCAGAAAAAGTTGAAAATGTGAAAAAGGCCAACCCCCGTTTTTGGAAGTCATTAAAAATTCATAAAAATCTAAAAATTGAGATATTAACAAAATTCTTTCACAATAATATTCCTTACCATAATTATGATCAAAATAGTCCATAAGAATTCATCATTATCAATTACCTGAAAAACATGACACTTTTCTGCATTGAACTTGTTAGTCCAAATAAATGTTACAAAAACCTCAGAAATTTGATTTCAGAACAGAACCAAAAAGAACAACACTTCTTCACACATCCCTCTAGATCATTCCTATGCATTCAGTTTATCTCTGTATGCACTCGGTCTGAAGAAGAAGTTTGTCAGATAAGGATACCCTCTGTGACCTACTTTTGCCTGTGGTGGCGCCACCTGGTGACGAATTGGGACAAATAACAACAACACCTGTAGGGAATCATGAGCTCCTATATTCCTATCAAGTTTCATATAAATCTGTTCAGCGGTTCTTGAGAAGAAGTCGAAAATGTGAAAAGTTTACGACGGACGGACTGACAGCGCGCTATCACTATTGTTCACTTGAGCCTTTAGCTCAGGTTAGCTAATAAAAATTAGTAGATTCACTAACAAGAAACTTTATTCAATACTGCAGCAAACTTGAAAAAGGTATTAAAAATATACAACAATTCACAACCAACATTATATTATATACAGTCATAAGTCTGGACTCCTGACCATAAATTGAGCAGTCAAATTTTTAAGGTTGATTTTATTTATCATGAGTATATAGTTTGATACGCATGTAAAATTGTTGCAGTTTCCTGTAAGAATATACTGTATTCAGTCCATGCCACTTTTTAAATATCCTTTAAAAGTTGTGATACTTAAGTGAACTCTCAGTTTATGGTCGTAGTACTAGTGACTAGCATGGGAGACCAACTTTTTTTGCAAATAGATCTGAAGAACATGGGAATCGATTTTTTTTTCACATACATGAAGTTATGGGGTCTGAGGGCTTTTAAAATCAATTTGCCATTCTGCACCGGCCGGTCCAATGTTTTGATAAATTTTGACCAGCCTCTTAACGAGCAAATATAACGCTTGTATATAACACTTGTATATATAACGCCTCTATATCATGATAATGCATGCATCTATAACGCTTGAATATAACACATTGAACGGTCTCTTGTAGAATGGACTTACTATAATACAGCCAAAGGCGTAGGACAATCAAGAGCACAAGTTCCTCCCCCATCCCCCTTTCAAGAATGTAGAGACACAAGATGGTTTTTGTTCCCTTCCAAAATTTCACAAAATACTTACGTGAAATCAGGAATTTTAGAGTAACATCTTAAAAGAATGCATTTTTTAATTTTGTTTTTAATTGCCAAAATAGTGTTTTCTTCTTCGTCTTCATTTGAGAATTATTGCTTTGTTCCACTTTACTTTTTCATTAAATTTCATTTAGAGGTACAATATGTGCCCCTCAACATTTTCGGACTCAGCTACGTCACTGACTATTTATTCCAATTGATCAGATTTATTTGAATTATTTTAATATTATATCATAATTCAAAAATATTTGGATAATGATTAAAAACATTTTTCCTATAATTTCTGCAGTACACTATACCGGGGTAAGTACATGAAATATATACCAGTAATCAAATTTATAACAAAGTGTGTATTTATCATATACAATATAAATTCTGAAATAACTGTCCAACATGTACATGAAATTGAAATCGTTTTCTTGTCATCGTGCTAAATCATTTTCTCTCGGCCTGTACGAGACATGTTCACTTTTCTGTCCTGCATACGGAGGGGTAGTCTGGGTGAAATGGCTCAGCGCTGGACTTCCTGTCCTTCTGCATACAGAGGGGTAGTCTGGGTGTAATGGCTCAGCGCTGGACTTCCTGTCCCTCTGCTTCCGGGGGAGGGGGGTGGGGAGAGACAGGTAGCGCACTCATTAGCGATTCTCACTAATGCGATCCGGGTTCGATTAACGGTACAATACGTGAGATGTTGAGGCTGTCACCAACTTGGCTTCGTGGGTTTTCTCCGGGTACTCCGGTTTCCTCCGACACAAACGGCACCCTTACACCAAGATCCGTACCAACGAGCAAGATTAATATATGCTGTTTAACACTTGTTTCTTAATCGTTGTAAAATAAATAAAGTTTGAATTTACAGAGGGGTAGTCTGGGTGTAATGGCTTAGCGTTGGACTTCCTGTCCCTCTGTATGTAGAAGGGTAGACTGGGTGTAATGGCTATGCGCTGGACTCCCTGTTCTTCTGCATACAGAGGGGTAGACTGAGTGTAATGGCTCAATGCTGAACTTCCTGTCCCTACGCATACCGAGTGGTAGATTGTGCGTTATGGCTAAGCGCTGGACTTCCTGCCTCTCTGCACATAGAGGGGCAGACTAAGAGTAATGGCTCAGTGCTGGACTTCCAGTCTCTTTACATACAGTGGGATAGACTGGTTATAATAGCACATCGCTGGACTCCTGTCCTTCTGCATACAGAAGCGTAGACTGAGTGTAATTGATCACCGCTGGACTTCCTGTCTTTCAGCATACAGAAGGGTAGACTGGGAGTAGTGGCTTAGTGCTTGACTTCCTGTCCCTCTGTATACAGAGGGGTAGACTGGGTGTAATGGCTTAGCGCTGGACTTCCTGTCGCTCTGCAAAGAGAGGGGTAATCTGGGTGTAATTGGCCAGTGTTGGACTTCCTGTCTCTCTGCATACAGAGGGGTAGACTGGATGTAATGGCTCATTTCTGGTCTTTATGTCCTTCTGCACATAGAGGGGTAGATTGGGTGTAATGGCTGTACTTTCTGGATAGTCCGGATGTAATGGCACTGTCCTGGATTTCCTGCCCCTGTGCATAGAGGGGTAGACTGACGTAATTGCTAAGTGCTGGATTCCTGTCCTTCTGCATACAGAGGGGTTGTCTGGTAGTAATGGCTCAGGATTGGACTTCCTGTCGATCCTTCTGCATACAGAGGGGTTGTCTGGTAGTAATGGCTCAGGATTGGAGTTCCTGTCGATCCTTCTGCATACAGAGGGGTTGTCTGGTAGAAATGGCTCAGGATTGGACTTCCTGTCCCTCTGTATACAGAGGGGTAGACTGGGTGTAATGGCTAGGCGCTGAACTTCCTGTCTCTCTGCATACAAGGGGGGAGGGGGGTGGACTGGGTGTAATAGCTCAGCACTGGAATTCCTGTCTCTCTGCATACAGAGGGGCAGACTGTGTGTAATGGCTCAGCACTGGACTTCCTGTCTCTCTGCATACAGAGGGGCAGACTGTGTGTAATGGCTCAGCACTGGACTTCCTGTCTCTCTGTATACAGAGGGGTAGACTGGGTGTAATGGCTAGGCGCTGAACTTCCTGTCTCTCTGCATACAGGGGGGCAGACTGTGTGTAATGACTCAGCACTGGACTTCCTGTCTCTCTGCATACAGAGAGGCAGACTGTGTGTAATGGCTCAGCACTGGACTTCCTATCTCTCTGCATACAGAGGGGCAGACTGTGTGTAATGGCTCAGCGCTGGACTTCCTGTCCCTCTGTATACAGAGGGGCAGACTGTGTGTAATGGTTCAGCACTGGACTTCCTGTCTCTCTGCATACAGAGGGGCAGACTGTGTGTAATGGCTCAGCACTGGACTTCCTGTCCCACTGTATACAGAGGGGTAGACTGGGATTAATGGCTCAGTGCTGGACTTCCTGTCTCTCTGCATACAGAGGGGCAGACTGTGTGTAATGGCTCAGCGCTGGACTTCCTGTCCCTCTGTATACAGAGGGGCAGACTGTGTGTAATGACTCAGCACTGGACTTCCTGTCTCTCTGCATACAGAGGGGCAGACTGTGTGTAATGGCTCAGCACTGGACTTCCTATCTCTCTGCATACTGAGGGGCAGACTGTGTGTAATGGCTCAGCGCTGGACTTCCTGTCCCTCTGTATACAGAGGGGCAGACTGTGTGTAATGGCTCAGCGCTGGACTTCCTGTCCCTCTGTATACAGAGGGGCAGACTGTGTGTAATGGTTCAGCACTGGACTTCCTGTCTCTCTGCATACAGAGGGGCAGACTGTGTGTAATGGCTCAGCACTGGACTTCCTGTCTCTCTACATACAGAGGGATAGACTGGTTGTAATGGCACAGCGCTGGACCTCCTGTCCCTCTGTATACAGAGGGGTAGATTGGGTGTAATGGCTAGGCGCTGAACTTCCTGTCTCTCTGCATACAGGGGGGCAGACTGTGTGTAATGACTCAGCACTGGACTTCCTGTCTCTCTGCATACAGAGAGGCAGACTGTGTGTAATGGCTCAGCACTGGACTTCCTATCTCTCTGCATACAGAGGGGCAGACTGTGTGTAATGGCTCAGCGCTGGACTTCCTGTCCCTCTGTATACAGAGGGGCAGACTGTGTGTAATGGTTCAGCACTGGACTTCCTGTCTCTCTGCATACAGAGGGGCAGACTGTGTGTAATGGCTCAGCACTGGACTTCCTGTCCCACTGTATACAGAGGGGTAGACTGGGATTAATGGCTCAGTGCTGGACTTCCTGTCTCTCTGCATACAGAGGGGCAGACTGTGTGTAATGGCTCAGCGCTGGACTTCCTGTCCCTCTGTATACAGAGGGGCAGACTGTGTGTAATGACTCAGCACTGGACTTCCTGTCTCTCTGCATACAGAGGGGCAGACTGTGTGTAATGGCTCAGCACTGGACTTCCTATCTCTCTGCATACAGAGGGGCAGACTGTGTGTAATGGCTCAGCGCTGGACTTCCTGTCCCTCTGTATACAGAGGGGCAGACTGTGTGTAATGGCTCAGCGCTGGACTTCCTGTCCCTCTGTATACAGAGGGGCAGACTGTGTGTAATGGTTCAGCACTGGACTTCCTGTCTCTCTGCATACAGAGGGGCAGACTGTGTGTAATGGCTCAGCACTGGACTTCCTGTCTCTCTACATACAGAGGGATAGACTGGTTGTAATGGCACAGCGCTGGACCTCCTGTCCCTCTGTATACAGAGGGGTAGATTGGGTGTAAGGACTGAGCTATTGACTTCCTATCCTTCTGCATACAGAGGGGTAGACTGGGTGTGATGGCTATGCTCTGAACTTCCTGTCCCTCTGCATACAGATGGGTAGTCTGTGTGTAATGGCTAAGGCACCGTCCATTTGATAACCACCGTCCTAGCTGTGTTATACGCTTTTAGTCCATCATACTGATTCCACATACTTTGTATTTTCATCGATGAAATGAGGGTGAGACAAGGAGCGGGAGGAAGAGGAGGGAAGGGTAGGAGGTTGGAGGGATGCGAGTGGGAGAGGGCCAGCCCCTCTCCTCCCCTCATGAACTGTTTTTGCATATATACAGTACAAACATTACAGTACTCAAAGGAAAAGATAAAAGCATCCGACTCAGTCATATGACAGAAGTCATAACGGAAATGTACCATTAATAATGTAATAGTTTGAATAAAAAACCACATAGAACATCATAAAAACTTTAAAGTGCATTTGCAATACCGACTTAGAATTGGTGTGGTTGACCACTATATGGGCCCTCCTTCCCACTTGCCACAAAAGCAGTATAACGAAAGGACAAACATTTAAAAATCCATAAATAATTCTCCATATAGAGAGCAAGGATCAATAAGTTTCTTAAGTTGAGAGATCATGAATAATAAAGATATATAGTAATGCAGAGATATTGAAAATATATAAATTGACATCAACATGAGTAAACCATGCTCTGCCGATCTGTAAGTGAGCTCAGGCCCATGATCGGTAAGAGTCTCAACTAACAGTCAGAGACAACGAGGTTCACGACCATTTCTTCTTTGAAAAAGGTTTCAACACGGTCCATCACATATCGATATCGATAACTAAGATGTCGTCAAGATACACATAAATATAGCTAGAAGTATCATTGAACATCTCAATAAGATAAAAATAAATGAATAGAATGCATGAAATCCCTCACACAACAATAGAAACAAATCTACTAGAAGAGGTGCGCATTTAGTACAAAAGGAATCGAAACCATCTGCTAAATCTTGCCATAAAATCGGTAGGTTTGTAAGTAGGGTTGTCCATGACTGAACTGATGAAGAACAAAACATCATAATAAAATAAATTGTTGTGTTATGCATGATTCTGGCGAGTTCGCCAGGAAAAAATTGAGTTTAACATCTAATTTTTACTTAAGTATGATTCTAAATTACACAAGTCCATTGGAGACATTTTTACCCCCGAATATCAAATTGACGGTGCCTAATCGCAGGACTTACTGTCAAATGGCTAAAGGCTAACAGCTGGACTCGCTGTGATGGGGACCCGGGTTCGATTCTGTATTGCGCCAACATGTTCAAAATATTGTATACTTTCTGATTTCATGTCGCAATAAGACTGCAATAAAGCCCTGATGATACATGCATGTAAATAAAAGAAAGATCAGGAAAACAGAATCAGAATCACAACAACAACAACAACTTTATATGTGTTCTGTATAGATACATTACATATCTATCAATCTAATTAAAATCATATCTTTAATATCGCTACGCTAGCGAAGAGTATCTTAGCGATATGAAAAGATCTGATATTATCTAGATCGCATACTTGTTTCTGTTGTCCTTATCTTAAAGGAGCATGGTCCGATTGAAGTCGAGAAAAATATAAAAAAAATGTAAACGGATTTCTTAAACGGCAATCGATTGTTAGTATATTATCTAAGATGTGTAAAAAGTATCGTTACCAAAGTCGATGTCGTTAACGCGATATGCCCGTTTTAAATTTGCAACATAACTAGGCCAACGCTTTGAATATTGATGAGGTCGGTCAGAGGAAATCACGTGTCAATGAAACTCGAGTTTTACTCGATTCTAACATTTGTTCCACTTTTCTTTTTTTTGGCCTCTGAATCTGTGTATAGTTATTTTCTACCACACTTTTGCTTTTCTCGTGCTCGTATTCCTCCATGCGAACCATTTTTGTTGTTTTCTACGGTGAATATCCGCGCACGCGCGTGATTATGGGCGGAGCATCGCCTTATTTGGGGAATTGATACCAACCGAATTTAATTCGATTCAATTACCTTTATTCTACGAAAACATTGAGGGATTTTAGTTTTAAATTTTGCAATTAACACAAAGTTTATAATTTATGTAATACAGGAAAAATAAGATGTAGTCGTAATTTATCCCTTTCATGCTAAAATTTTCCAGTCTCGGACTATGTCCCTTTAATATAGGTAATTTTTGATCGTTTGGAAGTGTAAAGTTTGATACTTTTGTTTGACCTTTGTAGAGTCCCTAACCCTTAATTTGAAGTAAAAGATAATGCTGTTAAAGTCCTGAATATTTTTCACGTGAGATTTCTGGCATGCTGGTCATTAAAAGCTGACATAATTTTCTTACCCAGTTAACTGTTATGTTTTAAATGAAAGATTTTATATAGAATTTCATTTTTCCTGATTCAATATAAGCTTGGAACGAGAGCTATATAGCCATAAATTTCCAATGAATCAAGGCTCAATTTTCTTCTGTGTTTAATTTTGGTGTTAAAAGACATGAAATGGTTTTAAAACATGAATCGCAATTAAATTGAAATAAATCAGAAACGGATTCAGCATTTATTTTATTGATTTAGTTTGAAAACGAGAAGTATAGGAAATGGTCACTAAACCCTTTAAATAGTGTTAAAATTGCCAAGGAAACGGGAAGGGCTCTAAATTCGCCCCCCCCCTTTTTTTCCACTTTTTAGACAAACGACGACTTGGACATCAAAAATGGGTGTCTCTTAGAGACCGGTCAAAATTTATCAAAACATGGGACCGGTGCAAAATGCATGGAAACAAGAACTTTTTTTTAACATTTCAGGTAACGGGACCATGATCTTTTTTTTTGCATTGGTATTAATGAGCATGGGGCAAGAAGCCAAAGTGAGCCTTTAACGCTCACCTTAGTACCTAAATGATCAGTCATGCAGGAAGGAAGAAGTCATTTATTTAGCATTACTGTGACTAGGTCAACACAACTGTTGAAAATATGTCAAATTTTATTTCAGACCAGAATAAAAACCAACAACACTTTTTTGTTGGTTGATTGGTGTTTTACGTCGCTTTCAACAATATTTCATTTATATCGCGACATGGAAGCAGGATGTTACCAACCTCTTAAACATGGCGCAGCCCACTTATTAACTTACTTAGTCAAAAAAATGTTGCAAAAACATCAGAAATTTGATTTCGGAACAGAACCAAAAAGAACAATACTTCTTCATACATCCCTCTAGATCATTCCTTTGCATTCAGTTTGTCTCTGTCTGAAGAAGAAGTTTGTCAAATGAGGATACCATCTGTGATCTACTTTTGCCTGTGGTGGCGCCATTTGTTGACGAACTGGGACAAAAAAACCCAAACAAACAAACAAACAAACAAAAAAAAAAAAAAAAACCCACTTGTAGGAGACCACGAGTTTCTACATTCCTATCAAGTTTCATAAAAATTCTATTCAGCGGTTCTTGGGAAAACGTCGAAAATGTGAAAAGTTTACAACGGACGGACTGACAGCGCGCTATGACTGCAACTCACTTGAGCCTTTAGCTCAGGTAATCTAATAAAAATTAATAGATTCATTAACAAAAAAGTTTATTCAATACTGCATACTTGAAAAAGGAATTAAACATACGCAACAATTCACAACCAACATCATATTATATACAGGCAGAAGCCTGGACTCTTTACCATAAATTGTGCAGTCAAATTTATAAGGTTGATTTTATCTATTATGAGTATATATAGTCAAGGACTTATAAACAAGAATCTTGTTTACAAGTCCTTGATATAGTTTGATACGTGGGACATTTTCAGAAATTGTGCCAATTGAAATGAAAACAATCAGAAAAAAATCATATTGAATTTAAACTCTTTTTATTCAGCGAACTAACTTGTAAGTATGATAAGAACTTAACAACAAACATTGAGACCTTAAACATGTCAAATAAATTTACTGTCACAGTGGTTTAATATATGAACTGCATTGATGCAAAATGTCCCTCATGTTACCAAATATATATCATATTTTTTTCATAAAGCATCTTAAAAATTCAAAATGTTTTGTCTTCTGTTATGTGTTGAACTCGAGTATATTTCACCAGCATATTGATTTTTCGTTTGCCAAGATCACATTAAATTTTAAGGCTTAAACAAAAGCAAATCTTCATTAAACGTTTTTTTCAGTTAACAAGTGTTTGTCATACTGACATTTCAAAACGTATAAACCTAACCAATTTTTCACCAAACATACATGTGCGTTGTATCTTTTTATCAAATAATTATTGTTTATAAAATATTATGTTTACTTATAATAAAAAGAAAAAACTATCTGGTAACAGGAATGACATGTCAGTAACATGAGAGACATTAAAGTAACAGCAGTGACAAACTTTTGCCATGTTGACTTAAACATCTACACAATATGTTCATGTAACGAGCAAATTAGGTTAAATCAAATATTAAAACAGGTTTGGAAATGTGTCTAACTACTTGTTTCACGTTGAAAGCATTCATTATGACATACTTGTTTATAATGGTAACAGTAAGGACATATGGTAACAGTAAGGACACAAATATATATGACATATATTGAAAAGTAGCAGAAAGAACAATTTTGCCCAGAATATATGACCCATTTTATGTCAATTTATCAAAAAACATTCATAAGCTGTTATTCGTTATTATGCGAATTTATCAACTATGCACAAGACAATAAGAAACATCTTTGTTATATGATAGTCTGTCATATCCAATCAGATCTATTACCAAATCTTGACCTTTTCCCCAAAATTGACATTTTCAATGGATTCGAGAGGGACAGTAGCGATGGAATGCAATTGTGCAATTGCTAATGGGGCGCTGGCTCCCTCTAAACACCTATTCCTATCCCATTTGAAATTTGCAGTTGTTCCTCAATTATGATAGAATAAAGTCAAAAATTTTTTCAGACTTTTATAGAGAGAATTTGATATTGATTACTTCATAACTTTGTTGAGAATTTCTTTACAAATGATTGGAGCAATTTGAAAATGAGAAGATGAGCCTTCTATTCTAGTGGCTCTGGTATTAATGTAACTATATTTTCATACAGGTACCAACACTTATCTTTAATCTTCCTTGGCCAAAATAAACAGTTGCTGTCATTCTGTCTCCCAATGCAATGCATGCAGTTGACATATACATCGTCAAAACCAGTATCTTCAACATATCCTGGATATGCCGGACCATCATACAAGACAACATACCTTCCCAAGCAATCTTGGGGATCAGTAACTTCGCGTAAAATCCTTTTAGTTACTGATCCATCTACTTCCCCTTCGTTCCCAGATTCTGTCATCTTGTTAGTCCCTGACACCCTTTCCTCCACCCCATTCACATATTCTGTACTCCTTTTAGTCTCCGTCCCACATTCTTCCTCTCCACTCACAGATTCATTACTCTCTTTAGTCTCTGTCGACCCATTCTCATTATTGTCACTGTCGACCCACTCTCATTAGTCACTGTCGACCCACTCTCTTTAGTCACTGTCGACTAGTGATGCAGAATCGGACAATTTTCATAATCGATGATCGGACAATAATCGGAAATCATAACCGATCGATGATCGATTATAATCGGACGAATAAGAAAACCATTTTGCAAGGGGATATTTTTATCATTTGACAATGAAATCATGTATGTAGAATTTTTTTATTTGAAAAATACAATAAACAAGAAATCTTAAACAATAAAATATATCTCAATAACAAGATAACAAGTGTCTTTACCAAAGACCAAACAAGAATAACTAACAATTCCTTTATTCTATGGAAAAATTAAGAGGGGACAAACTATTTAAAAAAGTATTATACATTCATTCTGATGATTCTTTGAAAATTACAAATGTCATGAATTTGATGAATAAGTTTGGGGTTTTTTTTCACTTTCAGTCCTCTGTGTAAAAATCAGAGGAAATTCTGCAGGTGGCAAGATAAACGATTTTTTTAAACAATGAAATTTATACAAAGATAAGAGAATCAAACAAAAATACAATATATGTTCACAAGTTTTTATCCTGGTTCATTCAAATTTATATGTAAAAAAAATATTGGCAATTAAGTTCCATTTCATGGGCATTTCAGTAATAAGATGGGACCATGGGGCATTCCGGTCAATTGGGTCATTTCGGTAGATAGTTACATTACATTTGACGAGTCAATCTGGGTGATAAAACTTTTCTTCGTTTTTTTTCCGGCGATTTTTCGATTTTTTCAAAAAAGAATCGAAAATCGAAATCGGCACACTTTCAGCGATCGATATTCGATCAACGGCGATAATCGTTTCATCACTACTGTCGACCCACTCTCTTTAGTTACTGTCGACCCACTCTCATTAGTCACTGTTGACCCACTCTCTTTAGTCACTGTTGACCCACTTTCTTTATTCTCTGCCCCACATTCTTCCTCTCCATTCACAGATTCATTACTCTCTTTAGTCACTGTTGACCCACTCTTTATTCTCTGCCCCACATTCTTCCTCTCCTCTCACAGATTCATTACTCTCTTTAGTCACTGTCGACCCGCTCTCTTTATTCTCTGCCCCACATTCTTCCCCTCCATTCACAGATTCATTATTCTCTTTAGTGACTGTCGACCCACTCTCTTTATTCTCTGCCCCACATTCTTCCTCTCCACACACAGATTCATTACTCTCTTTAGCCACTGTCGACCCACTCTCTTTATTCTCTGCCCCACATTCTTCCTCTCCACTTACAGATTCATTACTCTCTTTAGTCACTGTCCACCCACTCTCTTTATTCTCTGCCCCACATTCTTCCCCTCCACTCACAGATTCATTACTCTCTTTAGTCAATGTCGACCAACTCTCTTTATTCTCTGCCCCACATTCTTCCCCTCCATTCACAGATTCGTTACTCTCTTTAGTCACTGTCGACCCACTCTCTTTATTTTCTGCCCCACATTCTTCCCCTCCATTCACAGATTCGTTACTCTCTTTAGTCAATGTCGACCAACTCTCTTTATTTTCTGCCCCACATTCTTCCCCTCCATTCACAGATTCGTTACTATCTTTAGTCACTGTCGACCCACTCTCTTTATTCTCTGCCCCACATTCTTCCCCTCCACTCAGATTCATTACTCTCTTTAGTCACTGTCGACCCACTCTCTTTATTTCCTGCCCCACATTCTTCCCCTCCATTCACAGATTCGTTACTCTCTTTAGTCACTGTCGACCCACTCTCTTTATTTTCTGCCCCACATTTTTCCCCTCCATTCACAGATTTGTTACTCTCTTTAGTCCCTGTCGACCCACTCTCTTTATTCTCTGCACGGTGTATTCAGGGATGATTCCTTTACTGTATTGGCTTTCTTTTTTCTACTTGATTGTTTCTTTTTCCGCCATTGCCTTCTTTGTTGTCGCAGTTCTCTTGATGACATACCACCAACCAGCTTCCATTTGCCACACTCTTTATCATCTTTGTATTTTTGTTTCTCTTTAGCGAGATAGGCTACCCGTCTGTCTGGATCTTTGTCTCTCTTAGCTCTGTAGCTTCGCTGTTTTTCTACTGCTGTTAGGGCCATGTCTAGTCTAAAACAAATGAATTAAAATTTAGCTTTTTATATATGGTACTGAAAGAGCTGGTGAAATTATGTTTTTCACAGAAATATATTATAAACGCAAAGGCATTTTAGCATTGCAAATAAGATTTGTCCCTGCTGTTACATGCTTGTCTCTACTGTTACTAAAATGATGAAAAGACGGGAAGACAGATAACAATTAAATAATATAGCATAATACTGGTGTACCAAATCCTGCCTTAAATCAAGTTAAATGGAGAGAATAAAATGATGTGTGATTTAAGAAAATTGGTTGGTTAATGAACTGAAATTTAAAATGTCCCTGCCGTAACTTTATGTGTACCTGCTGTTACCAAAACTGTTGAAACACTAGAAATCATTTAATATGTGAAATCTGAATAAGTGTGTCAGCCCAAAAAAATTGCTTAAATCAAGTTATAATTCAAAAGAGTGATTGACATATTCATGATTTTATGAAATGCAGGGCTACTTGATGGAAAATGTCAGAGATGGTAAAATACATTCCCTTCTGTTACTGTTGGTGTCCCTGCTGTTACCGAAACTATGAAAACACTGTATTACAGAGAAAAGTTATGTTTTGTTCATATTTGTTATACCAAAAGGTAGATAAAATACTTGATAATCAATTACGTCAATGAAATTATGGCATTTGCATCAAATCTTATTGCTACCAAAACAAAATCTAAATGCTCCAAAAATGACGTCCCCCACTGTTACTATTACCTGTCATTCCTGTTACTAGTCAGTAGAAGATAAGAAACAAAGAGACAAATTTATTATTCATAGAAAAACAAGTAACGTAAAATGGTTTTAAATAGACATTTAATGTTCATGTGAAGCATCTCCTTTTCATAGAAAAAAGTATCTCTGTCTTATTACGAAAACTGTTCTGAAATTTCCCTACTGTTACTTCTTATTTGTCACTGCTGTTACTTTTAAGAGATAACAGGAGGGAAAGTAACAGAAGGGAATATTTTTAAAAGTTTCTAAAAATAGCACAAAAAGGCACACTGTCATAACATTGGGTATAGACACCCAGCTGCGGGTTCATATGTGCATTTCTTTAATACTACACTGTTAATGATAATTACATTTTATCGTGGGATTTACAAGGTAACAGAATAGACACTTACCAAAAGGTAACCAAGCAGCCAGACCGGTATAAGTCATTCCAGTTGTTTAAGAAATGTAAATCTCTCAACTGCTTTTCCCGCCAACAAAACTTCAGGATACAGTACTACTTTCTTAACTTCTAACTGGAGAACTCTCTTTCGCCATATTGGTAACAGGAGGGAAAATAAATTATGGACAAGGATATACTTAAATAAAAAAAATGTTAAACCTCTTCATGATATATTTTCTTGCTGTTTTAAGATGATTTACACAGTTATATCTGAAAATTCCAACACAAAAAATATCTAAAATTCAATAGAAAAATAAGGAAATCGGGTTTTGACAAAGCATACCCTGGCTATGGACACATCTCTTTGATCACTCAACCCATACTAAATTTTAATTATTTTTTTTTTTTTGCTGGTCAGTTTTTTATTCACTTATGTTTCACAATCACTCATTGCAAGTGTTAGCATCTATACAAAGCATTTTAATCATTCTCATAACAAATAATGACAGTTTTTAACAGAAGGACAATGATTGGCATATTTTTTGAAAATGTCCCACGTACGGAAGCCCAATAGCTTCTCGTAAAAATAATTTTATTGCGAATATTCGCAATAAATTAATTTTTTGTGTGAAGCTAAAGGGCTTCCGTAGAAACGCATGTAAAATTGTTGCAATTTTCAGTAAGAATCAGGGGCGGATGCAGGAATTGTAGTTAGGGGGGGGCGTGATTATCAACAAAAGCGCGAGGGGTCGGGGGCCGCGTAGGCCCCCAGCGGGTCCGGGGCAGAGCCCCGGTAGGGGGTTCAGGGGGGCGAAGCCCCCCGACGGAAAATGGTTTCAAGAGTTTTAAAACCCCCCAAACCCTTTCAGAAATTAACCCTTTTTGTGGTTAGCGCGAAGACTCTATACAACGTTTTATGCATATTTTATAACATATATCTAAGTTATTTCAAAATTTTGAAATGTGTGTTAATTGAGTTATTGAATGATTGACTTTCGTTGTAATTACGGGTCTATAAACCAGGTTAGCTACACCAGTTGAACCCTAGGTGCCGTTCCATATAATCATCCGAAATGGTAAAAGACAATTTTGTAACGATATTTTGGGAACCAGTACACGTTGAGAGTACACAATTTGAGTAACAACAATTTATTACGCCTTAAACTTATACTGAATAAGAAAATTTTTAATACCATAACAGATATGAAATTTTCGTATCTATTATGGTATTTAAAATTAACTTATTCAGTAAAGGTTTAATTCAAATCTTTTTTTTTTTTTTTTTTTTTGCCATAAGTCATAGAACGGAGACTGGCATAAAACCAACAAGGAAGACATAAGCGTATCAATTTTTCCGAACATTACATTACATTACCGCGGTCGCTTTGACCACGGTCACACCTAGTGCCCCCCCCCCCCCTTAAAAATTTTGCACAATTCATACATACACTAAACTCATAGAATTCATCACTCGATTCCTCCATTTACCCCCTCCCCAAGAAAAAAGGAAATACGTGCATATGATTAAAATCAGTTTGAGATTAGAATCCAAACGCTTAGAATCTAAATGACTGATGGCATCATGCTGCCTACTGATAGATGACACATGATTCACTGCCGCATAAGTGATAATGCTAAAGGCTGATATGTAAACAATCTACCGTGTCCGCGTAGGCTATGCATGCATGCATGTTATTGCATATATTGTAACTGTATGGTTATAAGTTTTACAATCCTACGTACCTTCTTGTTGGGTTGAAAAAAAGGTCCAATCGACCCTGCATTTTTCTACGCTTCGTTTGAAGTTGTGATGTCATTGTTGTGGATAATTACATATTAAGCCCGCGCCCGCTTACACAGCCACCGGGTACCGGGAAATGCTATGTAAATACTAAAATAGTATTCGATATGAAAGATCCGGAGAGGTTTAGATGACACACAGAATCTTTCTCTCTTTTCACCCTCCCTCTTTCTCTTTTCCTCTCTCTCTCTCTCTCTTTTTAGGTTTAGGGGGGGGGGGGGGCGTGCGCCCCCCACGCCCCCCTCTAAATCCGCCAATGAGAATATACAGTATAAAGTCCACGCCACTTTTTCAATCCTTACTGAAGTGTACTCTCAGTTTATGGTCATAGGGCTAGTGACTAGCATGGGACACCAGCTTTGGTGCAAGTTGGAGAGCATGGGACCGTATATATATATATATTTTAAATTACATGAAGTCATGGGATCTGAGGTTTTCTAAAATCAATTTGCCATTCTGTACCGGTCCCGTGTTTTCATAAATTTTGACCAGTCCCTTACATTACAGTTACAAGCTAACATAAACTTTAGTACCTTTTGATTTCATACTTAGCTTCGCGTTGAACGAACGATAACTCTGTATGAAAATAATTCAAAGACACAAATTACGAAACCGGTTGCTGAGAGTTGGACTTTAGACTTTTTGCTAAGCATGGCTACTCTGATATCACAGGTTTGTTATGTTTTCATCATTTTTTACAGAGAGCACACGCACATATATACATTAATTACGCCTAAATTTGGCAATTAACACATATTACCAAATTTTTAACCCAGTTCAGGTTCTTGATTTTGCCGGCCGTGGAGGAAATTCGAAATGATTTTAAATAGGCAGTGGCGTAGCTACAGTAGCTTAAAATTTTGTGTATAAAAAAAAACAAAAGTAAAAAAGCAGGGGCTCATGGACCGCCATAAAGCCCCAACTGGGACCAGGGTGAATCCCTGGTTAGGGGGGGGGGGGGGGGAGGGAGGGTCTAATGACCTGATGGTCTATTGACCTGGTGCCATATGTACAAAGATTCCTAAATTTACAAGTACACGTAGAGTTTACGAGTAACTTACGAAAAATGTTACCAACCCATAAATCATATGTACAAAACAACTTGTAGACATTTCATAAAGTTACATACTCTTAACTTTACGAGTACTCTTATGCATGTGCCATACATATATTCCATAGTGTAGTGGAAATACAATGCATACGTAAGTTACACTTACCAACAATGGTACACTATAGTCCACTACAGATATGATATACAATGAGTTCTATACGTGTTCTATACAGTGTTCTAGTCGACTTCCAAATTTCCACTCGCCAGACAGGGTGTATTCTTTTGCAGCTCCCTCTCTGTGCATGAGGCCCTTTCTGATTGGCTGGTTTTGTCATATGGCAGTTGTTGTGGCCATGTGACATCTGCGTTTCACTACAATAGTAACAAATGTCGCTTCAGATATTTCAGGAGCAGTTTCATCAACATGTGTAAATGTTTGGCTTACTAATTCTTAGGCCAATTACGGGCATTGGTGTAAGTCTACTTACGTACATTCTTAGTTCAACAAAATGGGTTTCATCAACTGGTGTAAGTGTGTACATAGGTAAGGATCCGACTAGCGAGTTGACAAACTTTACACAGCACAAAGCCGGTGTGGCCTAGTGGATAAGGTGCTCGGCTTGTGATCAAGAGGTCGCGGGTTCAACTCCCGCCCGGGGCACACCGGTGTTCTGTCTTTCGGATGAGACAGTAAAAACCGAGGTCCCGTGTCACGGTAGGCGTGGCATGTAAAAGATCCCTCACTGCTTCGGGTGGGTCCGTTGCAAAGGTCTAAATTTGTATGCAATGCATCAGGCAGATGCCGTCACCATATACGTGAAATAATCGTGGAGTGACGTAAAACAATAATCAAAAAAAAAAAAAAATTACACAGCACAAATGCATGCATAAAGTATATCGAAATAGCATTTTCAGATTTAGAGGGGGACCCTTTTCGTCACATGATATTTACAAGTAAAAATCAAGATTTGGCACCAAAAATTTCTTAGCAGTTTGGCTAATACACATGTGCACCCCCCCCCCCCCTTTTCGGAAATCCTGGATCTGCCACTGAATAGATCAGTGCTGTAACAGTTTCCAGACATTTTGGGGCTTTTTTGGTCAATACTGTATCTTTTTTAATGCTATAAAAATATTTGATATTTGGCAAAAATTTTGATTGACTATTAAGATCATTTAAAATGTTTAAAAAATCAACATTTGGTGTCTTTTTGTCCAAACGAGCCCCTTTTCAACACGAGTTCGATATCGCATTTCATTGCTTACTGTAGCAGTTTCCAGTTTTGATGGTTTATGTAGTAATGGGGCTCAGTACAGGATGTTAACCTCATTGTTAAATAGCCATACATTAATAAAAGGTATATTGTAAATCAACGGTCACAAGAAATACGATTATGAATATGAACAATTTTGGTGATGTGGTGAAGAATAAGCAAAAATAGTTGTGAAGAATAAGCAGAAATAGTTGTTTGAAGTTTCTCAAATAAAGAGACGACTAGAAACTGCGCTTTAGTCAGAAAACTGCTAAAGCACCAGTTGCAATTTTAGTATTTTGATAAAGATCTAAACAAGTTCCCTACAAGCAATGTGAACTGTAAAATTTCAATTTTAGCATTTTTATATAATTAAGTTCCATACAAGCAATGTGAACTGTAAAATTTCATAATCTTGAACTGTATCCATTCAATTACCTGTAAATATTAATTATAATAGACTTATGTCCTACAAATTTTTGTGTATTCATTTGCATTTTTGCATAAAGGGTGCTACGCTACTGATAAGGTGACCTGGATCCTTGACATTACTGAAGGAGTTGACAGGATCATCTGGATCCTTGACATTACTAATACTAAGGGATCTGACAAGATCGCCAGGATCCTTGACATTACTAAGGGATCTGACAGGATCACCTGGATTCTTGACATTACTAAGGGATCTGACAGGATCACCTGGATCCTTGACATTACTAATTGATCTGACCACCTGGATCCTTGACGTTACTAAGGGATCTGACAGGATCACCTGGATCTTTGACATTACAAGGGAATCTGACAGGTTTACCTGAATCCTTGACATTTCTAAGGGATCTGACAGGATCACCTTGATTCTTGACATTACTAAGGGATCTGACAGGATCACCTTGATTCTTGACATTACTAAGGGATCTGACAGCCACAGGATCACCTGGATCCTTGACATTACTAAGGGATCTGACAGAATCACCTGGATCCTTGACATTACTAAGGGATCTGACAGGATGACCTGGGTCTTTGACATTATTAAAGGATCTGACAAGATCACCTGGATCCTTGACATTACTAAGGGATCTGACAGGATCACCTGGATCCTTGACATTACTAAGGGATCTGACAGAATCACCTGTATCCTTGACATTACTAAGGGATCTGACAGGATGACCTGGGTCTTTGACATTACTAAAGGTTCTGACAAGATCACCTGGATCCTTGACATTACTAAGGGATCTGACAGGATCACCTGGATCCTTGACATTACTAAGGGATCTGACAGGATCACCTGGATCCTTGACATTACTAAGGGATCTAGGGAATGATCATTTGATTTTGAGGATGGGAACTGGCAGATTTTGGAAAAAAAAATCTGTCTTCCAAAACCTCATAAATGACCTCTCAGCTTGAAGGCATAATGAGAATGGGCCTGGCCGTTATTTTCATATAAAATTTCATCTTTTTTCAAATTCCCAGATGATTGAAATGTGTAAAAATGTCAAAATAGACAATAAGCTTATGTTCTAAGCATAAAAAGTCATCTAATATTCAGTAATGAATGTTGTTCTTTTGCATGCCTTTGATTAAAAAATTCAAAATTGACTGTTTATAAACGTATAACAAGGGTAGGCTTTGTAAATGATAGGGTATGGGTGCATTTCAGGTAAATTTGATATTTTTATAAAGAAGACCAGCATTTTCACACAAAATAGAAATTTTGTGAAAATAATGAGTATTATGCCCTTAAGGTATCTAATGTATATGAGATTATGACCGAATGCTCTTTGCTAAACACCTTTTGTTACAGATTTTACTGTGACATGTTCCTTGTTTCTCAAAAGCAAAATTTTCAAAAAACACTTCATTGGAATAATATTTACAAAGCAAACATTTTCAGAAAGCTCTTACTGAAATAGTCATTTTAAATATCATATTGTGTTAACTTAGACCACAAACAAAAAAGTTATAACCGAAAATAACTTTGATGTCCAAATGCTATATTCTGTGTAAATCCAAAATATCCTTATAAGAGTAAGTATCAGGGTCGTATTTGGTATCTGTCTTACAGAAAGCATCAGCTATATGTGTAAAATATTGATTTTTGATTGAATATTGTTTTAGGTCACTCTTGTGGCGAACTACTCTATGTAATAATTAATAGCAAATCTGGACATTTGTGCAAGAACTGGTCTATTGTACATTAGTTACCTCAAGCTTTTCTGGCTGGAAAATAAATATTTTGGTCACAATTTGTGAAAAATGTGTAGACTCATGACACACTGATACTAATACTTGGACTCTACTAAATCCTGACTCTACCTATGTGATATGATTCAAGAACACACACTGGTTACTAAAAATACTTTAATATTGCCAATACTCCCCTCCCAAGAAATTTAGAGGGAACAAGCAGATTAATACATCCTGTTTATGTAAGGCCAAACAAGTATATATATATATCAACACTAACTCATACAGTTTCAATTTTAACTGTATCCAAGACTAGTGATAGGAGTAATCTTAGCACAAAACAAGTTACTGAATAATTTGATGAAAACCGTTAACATGTTTAAATAACAAATAGAACAATTTATGACTTTAATTTTACAGTCTTCCCGGCGCCTAGTTGATGTTTTTAACTGCATCCAAGACTAGTGATAAAAGTTATCTAAAGACTAGTGATAGAAGTTATCTAAGCACAAAACAAGTTACTGAACAATTTAATTTGATTAAAGCCTTTAACAAGTTAAAAAAACAAATAGAAAAATTTATGATTTTAATTTTACAGGCTTCCCGGCGTCTAGTTGATGTGATAAGACACAGTACCAGGGCATGCACCAACATTGCACAGAAAGCTAGTTATAGTGCTGGAGTAACCTTTGGTAAGATTCTAATACATCTGTACGACTAAGGGCTCCTGCTAATACATCTGTACAACTAAGGGCTCCTGCTAATACGGCTTATAAAGATTCTAATACATCTGTATGACTAAGGGCTCCTGCTAATACATCTGTACAACTAAGGGCTCCTGCTAATACATCTGTACCACTAAGGGCTCCTGCTAATACATCTGTACGACTAAGGGCTCCTGCTAATACATCTGTATGACTAAGGGCTCCTGCTAATACATCTGTACAACTAAGGGCTCCTGCTAATACATCTGTACGACTAAGGGCTCCTGCTAATACATCTGTACAACTAAGGGCTCCTTCTAATACATCTGTACGACTAAGGGCTCCTGCTAATACATCTGTACGACTAAGGGCTCATGCTAATACATCTGTACGACTAAGGGCTCCTGCTAATACATCTGTACGACTAAGGGCTCCTGCTAATACATCTGTATGACTAAGGGCTCCTGCTAATACATCTGTACGACTAAGGGCTCCTGCTAATACATCTGTATGACTAAGGACTCCTGCTAATACATCTGTACGACTAAGGGCTCCTGCTAATACATCTGTACGACTAAGGGCTCCTGCTAATACATCTGTACGACTAAGGGCTCCTGCTAATACATCTGTATGACTAAGGGCTCCTGCTAATACATCTGTACCACTAAGGGCTCCTGCTAATACATCTGTACCACTAAGGGCTCCTGCTAATACAGCTTGTAAAGATTCTAATACATCTGTATGACTAAGGGCTCCTGCTAATACATCTGTATGACTAAGGGCTCCTGCTAATACATCTGTATGACTAAGGGCTCATGCTAATACATCTGTACCACTAAGGGCTCCTGCTAATACATCTGTATGACTAAGGGCTCCTGCTAATACATCTGTATGACTAAGGGCTCCTGCTAATACATCTGTATGACTAAGGGCTCCTGCTAATACATCTGTACCACTAAGGGCTCCTGCTAATACATCTGTACCACTAAGGGCTTCTGTTAATACATCTGTACGACTAAGGGCTCCTGCTAATACATCTGTATGACTAAGGGCTCCTGCTAATACATCTGTATGACTAAGGGCTCATGCTAATACATCTGTATGACAAAGGGCTCATGCTAATAGTAATACATCTGTACGACTAAGGGCTCCTGCTAATACATCTGTACCACTAAGGGCTCCTGCTAATACATCTGTACGACTAAGGGCTCCTGCTAATACGGCTTATAAAGATTCTAATACATCTGTATGACTAAGGGCTCCTGCTAATACATCTGTACCACTAAGGGCTCCTGCTAATACATCTGTACCACTAAGGGCTCCTGCTAATACATCTGTACGACTAAGGGCTCCTGCTAATACATATGTATGACTAAGGGCTCCTGCTAATGCAGCTTATAAAGTTAGCTTTGTTATGAGGTTCAGTGTTTTCCACAAAAACTGAAGTAGCAGGCTAAAATTTCGAAGCAGTCGGTGGCAAACATGCAATCATATCATGTGGTGAGATGGCATAGATGTTGAGTGGAAGGGTCACCCTCCCACCCTGACAGGGGAGTCTGGGGGTCACCCTCCCAAAATTATCTTTAAAATTTCATGTCTTTTTATGCAACTTAAAGTATTTTGGCATACATTTTTTGGATTCGATACATGTATTGAAGAAAAAATCAAAGGAAATACTCAAATGGACACTTACCGGGTAAATCATAGTCTTTTAGGATATTTTTATTATTCATAACTGGTAAAAGTTTGGTATATTTGAAAAAAAAAAATAAAACCAGTAGAAATCATGAAAATGAAGACAAGTCTAAAACTTTCACCTTTCCCAAATATTCCTTAGATCATTAATCAGTAAATAGAGGAATAGTCCATTTTATAAAAGTATGTACGGTATCAACAAATATGATTCGATACATATAAGCAAAACAGTCGAAGTAGGATAATAGGTCTTGGTATTTAAATCAATTATTAGTATAAGAATAACATGCATTCATCAGTAAAATTTGTAAACTGTTCCAGTGCTGTGGAAGTGCTGCTTGTTCTACAATGTACATTTTGTAACACTTGAATACTGCAGTAGTAATTACAAATGTACAATATCAGAATCTTATGTATCTTAACTTGTAATTAATCATGTGGTACTGTAGAGTCTTTGTTTTCCTTAAGCATGATTTATACGTAAACAGAAATCGTCTGTTTCTTCAAAATGAGTTTTAACTAACATCAGTCTCCCTCCTTTTAACAAGAGTAGTCAGCAGTGAAAGCATGAATAGCCAATGATACTGCCGGCTGCTGGGGCTTCTGAAAAACACTGTGGGTCAACTTTGGTGATGGTCAAACTTAATATTAGACCATGTATACATGTAAATGTACATCGCATACTTGCTTGAGTTAGCATTAAGAAGATGACAACACACTTGTAGAGCATGTGCTTATACAGCACAGAAACTCAGAAGTAACCATTAACAATAAGTCTCGTATATTGCTAGAGCATGTACCTATACAGCACAGAAACTCAGAAGTAAGCATTAACAATAAGAGTCTAGTGTATTGCTAGAGCTTGTGCCTAGCCCTACACAGCACAGAAACTCAAAAGTAACCATTAACAATAAGAGTCTAGTATATTACTAGAGTATGTACCTACACAGCACAGAAACTCAGAAGTAACCATTAACAATAAGAGTCTAGTATATTGCTAGAGCATGTACCTACACAGCACAGAAACTCAGAAGTAACCATTTACAACAAGAGTCTAGTATATTACTAGAGCATGTGCTTACACAACTCAAAAGTAACCATTAACAATAAGAGTCTTGTATATTACTAGAGCATGTGCCTACATAACACAGAAACTATTACTAGAGCATGTGCTTATACCATACAACTAGCTAGCCTCAGTACTAGAGTCAGTTTTGATGAAATTCTTGTAAATGCTAAAAGCCAGTGCTTATACAGCAGAGAGATTTAGTTTTTGTGCTGTAGTCGGCTTTGCTAAATTTATGATATTGTGCAAGAATATGCTGAAATATTCAGCACAAATAGCCAATGATATTGCTAGAGTAATCTTCAGTAAGAGTCTTTTACAATGTATTTGCATGTGTTAATTAACTTAACAATACAGTGCATACAGCCAGAATAATACTGTGCACAGTAACTTTTGGTACAATTGTTATGTTAATTAGGGCAGGACTAGAACATAACAGAAAGCCAGTACTAGCTCTCTGTAATCTGCTTTAGTGAGATTTACATAATGTTACACAGTACTGGAACATGTGTTTTACATGTAATACAATGTACAACAGACATGTATTGATGGAGAAAGTTGTATCCATGTGATATAGGAATTCAACTGATTTTAGATGTACTGGTGATTAATAATGTTTTGGGATTAATATATAACATTTAGAAATGTAAAAGCTTATAAGTTTATGGAATGGCATTCTTCAGTTAGGTACAACAGAAGGAAGGCCCATGCAATTTTGAAAGTCAACATTTTAATTAAAGTTTTTGGTTTTAAAGATGTTTGTAAAATATAAACCTAGAGGTTACCATGTAAAGGTGTTTAAAACTTGGCAAACACCTCTTACTCAATGAAATTCACTTTCTTACAGGAGATTCACAATTACCCTGTCAATTTAGGTAGACACACATGCTTTCTAAATCTAATGTATAGAAGTATTATGAGCTAAAGAATAAGTATAAATGTGTGAATATGCAAGCTTGCTGTGACATCATGTGCAAAACTGAAGTGAAACTAGAATCCTCTTGAAGTTTTTAAATCGGTCAACCATTGAGATTGCCTGTTACAAACAGGATACCTCAGAATAGTTAATTGAATTAGATATCTTAGGAATATATACGGTAAATTTATTTTTGAAGTGTACCCAATGACATTGAAAGGTGTAAGAATAACGTTCATATCAACATGCATTAATTGTTTTCAAGTATTTATAAATGAAAAATGTTTTAGTCTGAGATAAATCAGGGATTCTGATTTTGAATAACCATATAAATTTAATGTTTTAACAGAATTGTCAGATGAACAAAAGGAATACCAACAATTAGCTAGGAAATTTGCCAGAGAAGAAATCATTCCAGTAGCTGCACATCATGATGCAACAGGAGAAGTAAGTAGATAGATAGTACATTGTTATAAAAGAAGTATTACAATGGGTAAAGTGTTATTTTTTATGTGATATATATATACTTGTATGAATGTACATGAAGCATCAACTAACAATCTAAAATTTCATATTGTTATGTCTTCTTTAATCTGAAATCAATACATTTCTTGATTGTTGATTTGTGATATGCATGTAAATGATGGATTTTCATACAATAATTTTAAAAAATGAATATTCAGTCACTGGAAAAATACTAAACAGTTTTCCTTTACTACTAAATTCATCATTTTTAGTGGTAAAAGTAGGAACACAACATCTTTTTTTTATATCAATCTTAGATTAACTAAACAAACACTTTCATTGGTGGTGTTTGTTTGGCAGTATCCATAGCATATCATCAAGAAAGCTTGGGAGTTTCATCTTATCAACATTGCTAATCTTTGTCTTGCAGTATCCCTGAGATATCATCGAGAAAGCTTGGGAGTTGGGTCTTATCAGCATTGCTAATGTTTGTCTTGCAGTATCCCTGGGATATCATCGAGAAAGCTTGGGAGTTGGGTCTTATCAGCATTGCTAATGTTTGTCTTGCAGTATCCCTGGGATATTATCAAGAAAGCTTGGGAGTTGAGTCTTATCAACATTGCTAATGTTTGTCTTGCAGTATCCCTGGGATATCATCGAGAAAGCTTGGGAGTTGGGGTATTATCAGCATTGCTAATGTTTGTTTTGCAGTATCCCTGGGATATCATCAAGAAAGCTTGGGAGATGGGTCTTATCAGCATTGCTAATGTTTGTCTTGCAGTATCCCTGGGATATTATCAAGAAAGCTTGGGAGTTGAGTCTTATCAGCATTGCTAATGTTTGTCTTGCAGTATCCCTGGGATATCATCAAGGAAGCTTGGGATTTGAGTCTTATCAACATTTTTTTTTTTTTTTTTTAATGTTTGTCTTGCAGTATCCCTGGGATATCATCAAGAAGGTTGTGGACTTTGGTTTTATCAACATTGCTAATGTTATCAACATTGCTAAGGGGTTTTTTTTTCTGCAGTATCCCTGGGATATCATCAAGAAAGCTTGGGAGTTGGGTCTTATCAACATGCACATTCCCCAGGAGCAAGGGGGACTTAACTTGGGAATTGTCGACACTTGCCTGGTGACAGAAGAGCTAGCATATGCATGTACTGGTATCCAGACAGCCATCGAAGCAAATTCATTAGGAGTAAGATTTCATTCTTAGATAACTGGTTTTGGTATTGTGATTATATGTACATTTGCTTTTGATAGTTATGGTCACTTAAGTATATATCTTTTACTCAAGACTGTATTTCATTACTTAATTAAGGAAAGTAAATGAAAAAAAAGAAAGATAGAAAGAAAAACAAACAATGGGCATAATACCCTCAACATTATAAGTTTGTCTGTTTAAATAAAACTAAGAAGAGAATTTTCATAAAATTTCACTTACATGTATATATATTATTGGAAGAAGTTTTGATTAATTTTTCATTTTTAGCAAATGCCTGTTATTCTTGCCGGAAATAAGGAACAGAAAGACAAATTCTTGGGACGGATGATGGAAGAGGCATTAATGTGTGTATGTATATTTATGTTTGCATATGACAGTGTTTTACAAGTGATTATCACAATACCATTTACACGTAATTTAATTTCAACTGTATCGACAGATTTGATTGTCATAAAATTGATGGTATTTCTGTCACACGCACTTTCCTCTGGAGACATGCCTACTATCACCTAAACTACTTTTGTGTATCGAAACAATAAAGCAACCATCACTATTGATACGTATGGGATGAATAAAAGCAATTTCTAACTTTTAAGAAAATAAGATGTACACAGCGTAGTGTCTACGAGCTACTGCCATCCAAGCTGTGAACAATGCTGGATTCGAGCTGTGACACATCATGTATACAAGTGACCACCGTAACAATCTTGCAAAATGTCTGTGGGCAGCTACAATCGCACTTGTTCCGAGTTACGTAAGAAAGAAATCCGTGAAACAGCAACTTCTGTTTCCACTGGAAATCATAATGTTGCAGCTCAGGCCTCGTCAAAACAAATTCCGCAGTGCCTCTGGCTCTTGTACCAAGGAATAATTCTGTTGTGACTGCTTCAGTTTCACTAAATTCCATTTCCGTAGGATTTATGTCCAGCACCTCTTTCACAAACTGCACCTTTAACTTCTCTACAAATCAATAATTACACTTTGACTTCTGAAGTTCTGCCCGACTGCTGACATGACTGTGAACATTCGCTTTTTTGAAGTCTGTGGCTGCCATGGGCAGTCTTCTTCTACACATTAATGGCCGCTAATTTTGAAACTGTTTATTCATTTTGAATAAGTTGCACTTTCAAGAATTCTGTAATTATACTTATCTTTTAATTAAATTATAAGGAATTTTTCCGTAATTTTTTATTGTTATACAGATATGAAGGTTTTTTTACCAATGCACAAACCAAATTATACCGTTTGTGCATCGGTCAAAAAACCATTGTATCTGTATAACAGTGAAAAATTGTAGAAACATTCCTTTAATAAAATAATCATATAATCCTGTAGAGTTTTGAAATTATTGCTTTTGAAAAGATATTAAAAACTTGTATACTCGGAAATACAACCAGACACACAATATGTTTGAAATACAACCACACACTCAGTATGGGTCCTTGTGTTATTCTAGTTACATGTATTGAGTATTGAATACATTGATGGAGGAACTTAAAGCTGTTAAAATTGGTCATATGTTTCATGTTATGATTATATTAATTGTGCTCTTTTCATATGTCTGCACCTTGTTAACACAATACAACCCATACTGTTTAGACTAGGTACTTTCAAACTTGGTACACTTATTTCCTATGGCATGAATTGTTGCCCAGGATACAGACCATACGGTCTAGGCTATAACTTTCAAACTTGGTACACTTATTATTATGGCATGAGCACAAACCCTATTGATTTTCAATATCAAAGTCAAGGGAGATGGTCATTTGGGGGGCAAAAATAGCAAATTTTTGAGAATTTAACATGTAAACAAGGTATAGAGCAAACTGTTTATGCTACAATTTTTAAAATTTGCACACTTTTTTTTTATGACTGGAAGATGAACCCTATTGATTTTTTAAGGTCATTTCTGCAAGGTCAAGGTCATAGTGCTTATGTCAGTTTGATTCTTGTCCAGGCCATAACTTTTTATATGTTGCATGGATTTGAATAATAATTGTTGCTCAGGACTCAAGGATGTTTCATGACCTTGACTCAAGGTTTATACCTGCAGGTTCAAGGTCACAATGCTTTTGATGGGTAAATATTTGTCTGGGCCATAACTCTTTACCCCTAACATGGATTTGAATAATATTTCACAGAATTGTTGCCCAGGACACAAGGGTGTTTCATGATCTTAACTCAAAGGTCATATATGCAAGTTTAAGGTCACAGTCCATGTGATTAGTAAATATTTGTCTGGTCCATAATATTTTATCCATTGCATGGATTTGAGTAATATTTCACAGAATTGTTGGCAAATGGAGAATGTTTTCATACTTCCAAATTTCATCCTTTCAAACTAAGCGATGGGCATATTATGCCACACTAGGCATTGCTCTTGTTCATCTTTAAATAGAGCTGAATGGGTCTGGATTTGAGCTTCATCAAAGCCAGGGTTGATAAAACTTGGAAAATTTTACTAGCACAGTGTGGTGATACATTTTGAAACCAAGTAGCTCAAGAATTTCCACTAGCCCACACTATAACATAAAAAAATAAGTTGACACACAACTGTCAAGTTTATGATTATACAAAATTTATGAAGTAATGAATATGACATGAACATTATTTAATGTGAATATTAAAGAAATGGCACAGGGAAAATCACAAAATGTATGGTGAACAAAATTAAACATTCTTTACCACATCGTCAAATTTTTACTTTTCAAAGGAGGAGCTTCACGAAAGCTATATTTGGCCCTGTCGAAAATGAAAAAAATTAACTTATATCTATAATGATCGAAACACATATTAAGAAAGTTCAACATACCGAATTAATCATACCACTATTGTTTTCTTTATATTGATGCGCGTTTCCTTATTATAAAAGCTTAAACCTGTGACGGTTTGCGATAATTGTATAATATTGCGGAAAGAGTGGTTTTCAATTCAAATAAAAGCATGGGCGCTTAGCTCCAACCAAGATTAAACGACTGTAGAATGATAAAGGTTATAAAAATTTATATCCATGATGATTATCTTTTTGGTTGGAGCTTAGCGCCTATATGAAAACGAACTTAATTCATATTCCGGATCGGCAAAAATTTTATCCAATGGCATTTAAAAAATGACGTTTATATTCATTTTCAACTATGTGGATAACCCAAAAATTAAATAATTCTATTATTAATATATATTACATCTATTTTACTTAAAATAATATAAGAATTTTCTATAAAATTGATAAATTTATGTTCAGATTAAGTATTTTCTTTTCGGAACTCGCGGTTATTTTCATTAATTTCAAGAAGATAAGCTTGCAGGCCTACATTACCAAATCGATGGAGATCTGAGACCTTATAGAAATTCAAGGTATACTTTTACTACTTTTCTTTGATAAAATTAATAATTGTAAAGTATTTCTCTAAACCAAAAAGACATTTCCCAGATGCAGATCTAATTTTAATTCATGGAGAAATTGAGTTTTATTCAGATCTACTGTACGAGTTCATCGATCATCGCAGTTTCGACAGTCCAGTGATTGACTTTGTTATAATTAGTCATCCCCGTTTGAAACAAAACCAAAATAAGTCTAGATATTGATATCTATAAAAATCCTATTCTAATTCTAAAAATCTATTTATGAGATATTTTCAATTCAAATAGATCTCTAACATTACATGATAAATCTAACGAAAAATGTCATTTTTATCGTCTGCCATGTATAGATCTACATAGATATACATGCTGTACACGTCAGTTTATATAGATTTTAGAAATTCATATAACTAAGATCTAAAAGGTTTTTGTATTTTGTTTATCATCATTCCTTAATAATAATTCAAAAGAAAAAAAAAAATGAAAATAGTAAATTTTAATCTGACAAGTTAGCTCATGAAATAAAATCTATCTTCTTTTTATGTGGAATAGCTACTTTAGTTAACATTAAAGTCACGTGTTCGAATCCGACTGATTACTTGTATTTTTTTAAGAAGTCATATTAAAAAATGATTAGTTTAAAATGAAAAGTCGATTTATCAAAAAAAAAAAAAAAAAAAAAAAAAATATTTATATATATATAACTCGTAGATAATGCGCAATTTTTAAACCCATGTTTTGGGCAAAATTCTTGTAGCTTATGCTGAATTAGAATTATTGGAGTTTTTCTCTTTTCTCGTCAATTTACACTTCTCTGTATTGAAAACGACCTAAATTTTACCATTTGAATTTTCCTGAAAAGAAGTTTCAGATTGCTGTAAGCGGGAGTTAAACAAGCCATACAGTACATGTATCATTCGCTTCAGTATGAAAGCTTGAACTGAGTTCTTCATTGATACTTTTATATTTATTCATATTTTTAGCTCAATTATATAACATTTAGCTCAATATTGTAAGATTATTTATATATATAGTTTATTTTACATAAGAATAATCCTTCTTAGGAGAACTAATAAATACAATTCGTCCTTTGCAATTAACACAATTTATGAGTTTGAATTTACTTAATTCTATATTTTCTGTTACAGGCAATTTATTTTTCATCTTAATTAAGAATCAATTTAAATAAAATCAAAGCGTGTGAAATTTAAAAGACTGTCATACTATTTCTATTAAAATTATATATTTTTTTTTTTTATAAAGAAAGGAATCGAATTTTGATATTTTTTTCACATGCTATATAGCGAGCTAGACGAGTTTTTATGCCCCCATGATTATAGATCTGGATCATATTGTGTTTGTCTTATCCGTTCGTCTGTCTGTCTTTTTGTTATCAACATTAGCCTTGGTTCTAACTTTTGAACGGAAAGTGGTAATACTTTCATATTTCACATGTGCATTCATTGTGACCAGACATTTTTATTTGATACCATGGCCTTGACCCTATGACCTTGATCTTTGACCTAGATTCAAGATTTTTGTCTTTTTGAACTCAAATGGTTTTTCGTTTTGATTTTTTCAGAATGCCAGGTACAAAACATGATTATTTTAAGTGTGTTTTGTGTTCAAAACAGACAAAGCCAAAAGAAAAGAAGAAAGTAACAAAATCAATTAAAATTTTTAAGGAAAGATTTTTTGATAGAGAAGCGGATGTAATGATGTTATATGCAATAAGTGCAGACAAAAATTTTACACTAAGAGAAATGATATCAACAAGAAAAATCAAGACCCCCGATTGATGAAAATTCCTCTGAAGAAGATAACCCACCCCCGGCAAAGAAAAACTGTATACTTAATAGCCCTCCATCTGTCAGCTTGCCTATCCCGACAACATGTAAAAGCCATGCTTATTGTATAGTGTGCAAAAAACCCGGACCAAAGCTGATTGTTCTGCCTAACAAAATAAAAACCCAAATTTTTTTGGACAATAACCTTCTTATTCCGTCAGGCGCAAGATGCTGTCCAAATCATATTAACATTAACGATGAGACGTTGACAACTGATGCAATTATCAAATTAACAGCCATATATGAGCAGTCATTTTTAAATAGATCTTCTATAATGGACCTACTTAATAATCTAAAAGAAATTTGTCAAAGACAAAAAAAGGTTAGACTCGATTTTGATTCACCAAATGGTCTAACGGATGCCGAGTACAAGGAATTGACAGGTCTAAATAAAGACAACTTTGAAGAACTATACAAAATTGTTGCAGACCAATTGAGAAAACACTCCCGTCAGAAGTCAAAGATGTTCTGTTGCGATATTTTTGTGCAAAATGAAATCGGGACTTTCTAATAAATTCCTGGGAACTCTCTTCAACATATCTAAATCGAGTATCCGAAAGCAATTGGTTCTGTTAGAAAGATTCTAATGACGTCGTTTGTCCCTGATAAACTCGGATTTAGTCACATCATAGAGAAGAAATCATAACACAACACACAAGACCTCTAGCTTAATTCTCTTTCTGCGAAATCGGTGAGCAAAAGGTCATTTTGGTTTTAGATGGCACATATATCTATATTGAAAAAAGTAATAATTTCCGTTTTCAACGACGTTCATATAGTGTACACAAAGGGAGACCACTTGTTAAGCCCATGGTTATAACATCAACCTCAGGATATTTCATTTCTATAATGGGCCCATACCTTGCTGATGGAAAAAATAATGATGCCAGCATCTTAACTCATAATATTAAAATCAAACATCGAAGACATAAAATCCTGGGTTGAGGAGGAAGATACATTTGTGGTCGACAGAGGATTTCGCGATTCATTGCAGTGCTTGAAGATCTTGGAATAAGAGCTGAAATGCCTAAATTCATGACCCGAGGGCAAAGACAAATGACTACGGAAGATGCCAACTTAAGCCGTTTAGTCTCAAAAGTAAGGAAAAAATTCTTTTTTGATATGATGCATTCTTTATGTAATTGATAGTTTTAATCAAATTATCAATAGATAAAATCGTATGTAAGTTCGCCTTGAATTTTTAATAGAAAATTCAAAGTAGAAATAATACCATGTTTTTTCTTCTTACATATTCCAATATTTGAATTTTTGCAGGTGCGATGGGTTGTAGAGTCAGCCAACGCAAGATTAAAAAGGTGGAGGTTTTTGAGTCGAACGTTACCCACAAATCAAGTGCCTTTTATCGGGGATTATATACGAATAGTTTGCGCTATATGCAACAAGTTCTTTCCTCCTTTAAGTTCTTCTGTTGATATTGAGGCTGACCAGTCAGAGGCCACAAAAATGCTCCATTTGTCAAAAAATGTTAACGAACTGAAGATATATTTAGAAGAAAATAATCTGCTAAGGAAAAATGCACCATGGAAAACCTATCTCGGACGACGAAATAAGCGACTTTCCTTATCTTGACGAGAACAACTAAGAAGCTTAACATGCGGCAACGTACCAGCTTAAATTGAGTACAAATTACATACAAGAACATATTGAGGAGAAAGCGACATATTTATTCATAGAGAGGATCCATCTTTACTCAGAGTAAAAATTCAAAGTCGCCATACTTCTTCCAAAAAATACAATGTTTGGATACGTCACAACACCATCGATGTCATATCATGGTATTGTATGTGCCGCACTGGAGCGAGGGTAGTGGGTGTATGCTCGCATATAGCAGCGATACTCTGGTATCTCGGGAATGCTAGATATAACAGAGACGCGTATTGGAGTGAGGTATTGGGGCGACAGTATTGCAGACGCATCGACAGTACCAGAAGAAATAGATTTTTCTGATAATAGTAGCGTTGATAGCCATATTGAAGAGTAATTTTAAAAGGGATTAAAGAATATATTATTCTTTCAGATTTTAAAAACGATATTTTGATTGTGTGCTTTATAGAGTTACATCTTATTTTTGTGACGCCTGCAAAGCATAGCGACGCTTTGGGAATCACTTTGTCCGTTTTTTGTCTGTCTGTCCGTATGTCACACCCTATAATTATTGACTGGTAAGTGATAAAGAATTGATATATCATATGATGGATCCTTGTGGAAAAAGAAGAACTAAAAAAAATTCTAGGTTAAAGGTCGAGGTCATATTTATCTAAAAAAATGATCCCAAAGTATCGCTATGTTTCAAAGGCGACAAATGCATTCCTTGGAATGCTGCCTCTATTTTCTGTATTGTTAATATGAAAGAAGTACATGTAAGAAAATAAAATTTTAAAGGATAATTATCATATGTAGAAAAATAATTACCATATTGTTTCTATGATATTTCTTGAAATATTAAAGTAATTCATAGCTTGGACACTGATTAATTCATCTTTATAGTTGCTAAATTATTCCTGATTTGAATCGGTTTGTTTAACCAGGGACTGATATTTGAAATATTAGAATATAAGTTCCCAATTTGATATTGATGCAGTTTTACATATTGATTTTATCATAATGAGAAAAGAGAATTAATTACTAATATTGTTTAGATCTATTACAATAAGAGCACAACGTCATTTATTGACGTGACGTCAGAACGACATCAAATTGCACAATCCAATGCCTAAAATCTTCACATCTAAAATCTTTGTATCTCCCACAATATTTGCTCTATCCAAAAAAGAAAAACAGTTTTATAATCTATGAACCCTCATATATCCTTCTGTAGAGTATCATAAAAAACTGAGTGAGGGCCAAAAATGATGGTTTGTGAACCTCCTCCTTTGTTATAAAATTTGTCTAAATTTTGCTTGCTTTAAGGTTGACATGCTATAAACTCTTTCACTTTTACTGCGGGACTAACATTTTGGTTGGCAAATGATAACATTTCCCATAAAAATTTTGAATGTACAGTGAACAAAATTAAACAACTTCTGCTTTAAGAATCAACACACTATGCGTTTTCATTGATTAGTTCATTGTCACAATCTTCTAACTTTCGATACAGATATTTTTAAATACTGAACAAACAAAGTTGTTATAAAGCAATAAATCTGATAAAAGATAAGGTCATTTTAAACTGATGGAATGAAGTATCTGGTTATATTTGTGACTTATAATTTTTACCAAGTGGGCAGTACATTTAAAAGTCTACACTCAACCTCAAGCATTTCTTGTCACATGGGCATGTGGGCAACTGTCTTTCATCATGCCTGAAAGCAGTTAGTCCAAAGGATCTGGCCAGGTAACCACCTTTGATGGTTATTTGTATAGTATATGGTGGAATTTTGGTCAGAATACAAACATGGTTTTTTATTGTGATGCCCCAAAGTCTCAAGGTTCAAACACTTCTTAAGAATATGAAACACTTGTACAATGAATTTTGGACTACATTTGTAATGTAATCACATGCTTACCTGATCATTTCACTCATTTTCGAGGATAACTTTTGCAACATCCACAAATAGCCAGTTTTAGTATGACACTGTGTATGTGAATCACAATTTTCACAATACGAGTTTCACAGACTTTGCCAAATATATCCCCAGGAATGTTACAGAAATTGTGTAGGTATTTTGAAAACATATTTGCAATATCAAGAAAACAAAGGATCATCTTATGGAAGTATAGGTCCCAAATTCACTGACAATAGTTCAATAATTTTCAGAAGAGATAAAACGCCAATCCTTATGGAAGATCATGAGGAACATAACAGTTTGTGCTTTGACCGAAACCCCACCATTTATTATCTAAATAAAGAAGGGGTATGGGGTCAGATCTTTCATACTAATTAGCAGTTTGTCAGTGAACAACAAATCAAGTTGTCTTCTCTCAGAGTGATGAACTGTAATGAATGACTTTGACGTGATCTTTTAGGCTTACTGTGTGACAGAGCCAACAGCTGGCTCTGATGTAGCAGGCATCAAAACAAAAGCAGAAAAGAAAGGAGATGAGTATGTGATCAATGGCCAGAAGATGTGGATTACCAATGGAGGAGTGGCCGACTGGTATTTTGTTTTGGCTCGTACATCATCGGATCCAAAGACTCCAGCGGGCAAAGCTTTCACTGGCTTTGTAGTAGAAAGAAATACCCCTGGTATCGCGCCAGGCAGAAAGGTATTGGGAAATTGCAGATATGTGTATTTCATTATATAAACTGGTATGGAAGGTCATTTATTTACATTATAGATTTATACTGCATTTGATTATCTTTTCTGTTACCTTTCTTTGGATGTATTGTATGACATCTTAAAGACAATATGGAGTTTCCATGGTCTTTATTTATTCATTATCTTTTTCTTGTGAATTAAGCTTTAAAATATGAAGTTGATGTAACTTAATGAATTATACAAATATCACTGGTATGTGAAAGAATTATTTGTGCTCCACTTTCACAGTTATTTGATCCTCATGTTTTATATAGGAGCAAAATATGGGACAAAGAGCATCAGATACAAGAGGAATTACTTTTGAAGATGTTGTTGTACCTAAGGAGGTGAGGCATTTTATAAGGACAAGATTTTGATCAGTCTGGAATATTGGAATTAAGCAGGGGGCATGTGCCTGACTTTTTTCCTTTGATAGAATCATCGTGTATATAGGTCTATGATAGAATTAGTAAGATCTGTTCCGATAACCACTCTGAATAAGCAATCACTTGTCCAATGACAGTTTTCATATTGTCATGATCTATTTTCTGTGAAAATGAAACTGATTTCTGTGAAAACGTGTACTGAACTCAGCAACCATAAAACACTGTTCATATCACTATTTCATCCATTCAACACTACCACTCAATCCAGTTGAAAAACTTGGAAATCCCTTTTTTGAATATCTGGTGATCACTCAAGCAGAAATAAACTCTGTACCTGTTTAGAATTTTGACTTTTATTTAAGCACATCCTATCACTGTTAAGTAATTAAATTGTCACTCAAGTTAACTACTGGTGGAATGTCACTTACTAAAATTAACTACTGATGGGATGTCATAGTTACTCAAGTTAACTTCTGATTGGATGTCATAGTTACTCAAGTTAACTACTGATGGGATGTCATAGTTACTCAAGTTAACTACTGATGGGATGTCATAGTTACTCAAGTTAACTACTGACGGGATGTCATGGTTACTCAGGTTAACTACTGATGGGATGTCATAGTTACTCAAGTTAACTACTGATTGGATGTCATAGTTACTCAGGTTAACTACTGATGGGATGTAATGGTTACTCAAGTTAACTACTGATGGGATGTCATAGTTACTCAAGTTAACTACTGACGGGATGTCATGGTTACTCGGGTTAACTACTGATGGGATGTCATAGTTACTCAAGTTAACTACTGATGGGATGTCATAGTTACTCAAGTTAACTTCTGATGGGATGTCATAGTTACTCAAGTTAACTTCTGATGGGATGTCATAGTTACTCAAGTTAACTACTGATGGGATGTCATAGTTACTAAAGTTAACTACTAATGGGATGTCATAGTTACTCAAGTTAACTATTAAGCCGGCGTGGCCTAGTGGTATCGTGCTGGACTCCTGATCGGGAGGCTGGGGTTCGATTCCCGCTCTGGTCATGCCGGTGTCCTTTTTTTTCGGATGAGACAGTAATAACCGAGGCCCCGTGTCGTGGTATACATAGCACGTTAAAGATCCCTCACTGCTTCGGATGGGTCCGTTGCAGTGGTCAAAATTTGTATGCCCCGCATCAGGCAGATGCCGTCACCATATACGTGAAATATTCGTGGTGTGACGTTAAACAAAAATCAATCAATCAAGTTAACTATTGATGGGATGTCAGAGTTACTCAAGTTAACTATTGATGGGATGTCAAAGTTACTCAAGTTAAATACTGATTGGATGTCATAGTTACTCACGTTAACTACTGATGGGATGTCATAGTTACTCAAGTTAACTACTGATGAGATGTCATAGTTACTCAAGTTAACTTCTGATGGGATGTCATAGTTACTCAAGTTAACTTCTGATGGGATGTCATAGTTACTCAAGTTAACTACTGATGGGATGTCATAGTTACTCAAGTTAACTACTGATGGAATGTCATAGTTACTCAAGTTACCCGGTAACTTCTGATGGGATGTCATAGTTACTCAGGTTAATGTTTGATGATGTGCATGAAAATTTGGAGTTGGATTTCATTATGGAGAGAATGTTGCTTTACATGAGTAATATAGGTCTTAATTTTTTGTCTCTTCCTGATGATTAAATAGTAAACTAAATTCTTGGTAATGAATAAGTAGTTTAAATCATTAGTAGTTACCACTCAATCAAAACCCTTTATTTTTCTCTATTGTTCACATAGGTTAAAATTTTGATAACACATTATTGTAAGGGGAGGGGAGGGGGAAAGGGGTGTAAATACATATTATATTCTTCAGAACAATTTGTTAGCTTAAGATTTTAAAATCTTGTAGTTGACGTAGCTCAATTGGTTAAGTAAAATATAAGATCCAGTGTCACAATAGATGTGGCATATTAAGACTCCATACTGCTTTGGGTAAGTCTGTTACAAAAGTTCAAATGTCTACATTGCATCAGACGGATATTCTAATACTATAAGGCCAAAAAACTATGTGTGTTTGTGGTGACCTGACCAACCCTAAGTTTTGGTGCTGGTCCTCACTTTTTTCCTGCACCCCCACCCTCCCCCAAAAAATAAATAGAAAATCAATACAGAAATATTCCAATGAGTTTACAATAAGTTTATTTGCATGCTGTTTGCATCTTTGTCTTCTTAACACGAACACAAATTCTCGTTAGATCTTCGGACATACCCGGTATATGATGAAAATTTCTCTGGTCTGTACAGATGGTTCTTTCCTTTGACAAACTTCTTCATCAGACCGACTGCATTCAGAGACAAAAGGAATGCAAAGGAATAATCAACAGGGATATGTGAAGAAGTGTTGGAATTTTTGGTTCTATTCCGAAATCAAATTTTTGATGTCTTTCACTTAAGTTTTTCAATGTAGAGAAGTGCATTTTATCTCCTTTAGTTGATAATGATGCTTTAATTTGGTTTCTTCTATTATAATTAAGAATGGTCGGGAATGTTACTGTGAAAGAATTTTGTCAATATGTCTGTTTTTGGACTTTTTGTGAACTTTTTAAGATTGTCAAAAGGGGGGGGGGGAGTATTCTTTCACATTTTCAACTTCTTCAGAACAAATAGAATGATTTTGATAAAACTTAGTAGAAATGAAGTATTCATGGTCCCCAACAAGTGTTGTTGTCTTTTATCTGTCAACAAGTGGCACTACCACGGCAAAAGTAGGTCACATTTTGATGAAACTAAGTAGGAATGAAGTATTCGTGGTCCTAAACAAGTGCTATTGTTTTTCATGTAGATCTGTCAACAGGCACTGTCAAAGGCAAAAGAAGGGCACATTTTCAACATCCTCAGAACCACTTGATCGTATTGTATGAAACTTGGTAGGAATGAAGTACTCATGGTCTCTTTTTTCATCCAGATCTCTGTTCAGATTTTTGAGCATTCATTTACTGTAAATTATTATAGATTTAAGAGTAATGAATTTTAATTTGGCTTGCTTAAACAAAAGGGTCTTTTCATTATACAGAGTTATTTCAAATATGAGCAGGTTTCTGACGTCAAACCATTGTGTTGTCAACCATTTCTATGGAAACTGGTGTAAAATTACGGGAAATGATCTAGAAATTGTGTGACGTCACAATAGTTTGACATCAGATACCTGCTCATATGGGAAATAACTCTATTACGAAAAGACCAAATTGCTTAATGTTGATGATTTAGATTTTACAATCAGTTTTCAGTGCCAGTTGTAGTCACAACACAATAAACATCAAGGAATGTATACATTTATCTGCAAATTCTTCAAGCTGTCAGTTGAATAAACAAATTGTGTTCTGGTGAGTGATATAGGACCACTTAGCCTCCTGTTGTAAATAAAATAATGAGTAAATACTTAAGTTTTTGAGAGTGCAAGGCATAGATTAATGAAAAATATTTCTGATTGATATGAATATTGTTGTTTTCTTTATTTTTAGAATGTTTTAGGAGCAGAAGGAATGGGATTTAAGATTGCCATGGGAGCTTTTGATAAAACAAGACCTCCGGTAAGTATATTTAATAATTTTGTTACTTTTATGTATGTCTTATATACAAAGGATGGTGGCATCTTTATTCCATTAATAACTGAGGTTTGTTCTACTTAATGAGAGGGACATGTACACAGATAGCTGTGTACAAATACAGTAAAACCTGTCTTAGCAGCCACCTCTATTAAGAGGTCACCTGTCTATAAAGGTCACATTTTAAATTCTTAAAATCTGTTTTCCTAAATAAAAGACCTCTGTATAAAGGCCACCTGTCTATAAAGGCCATTTTTGCCTCTTCTTTTAGCTGACCTTAATAGACAGGTTTGACTGTATATCACATCATTACAGAGTTAAAAAGTGAGGGTGGGAGATTTTATCAAAGTGTCAGTGTACAACCAACCAAAGTTTAAGGTATGCTGTATTCACCTTCTCTATTGGTTATCCATTTGTCTGTAGGTATTTCTTGTCCATATTTTTATTTCTTTTTATAGTAATATTTATGAGATATGTATCATAGCAACTTGTTAATCTAGAATTTTCCATTTAGATATGTTGAGTTTTGACAACATTATTTTTATTTTCTGCATTAGTACTGTGTTTTATTTCTAGCTTTGATGAAGTTTTCCACATTTTCAACTTAAAAAAGGTTTTGATGAAATCAATCAAAGTTTTTAGGAGGGAGGTGTGTAAGGTCTCTTATATATACAATCATGTGTTGTCACCATCTTCAGTAGGTCGATCCAGGACTGGACTAAGTGGGTTCAGAGAGCACACTTTTTTGTACATACCAGTATGTTGTCACCATCTTCAATAGGTGGATCCAGAACTGGGCGACATAGGTTAAGAGGGCACTCTTTTGTATATGTACATATGTTGTCACCATATTCAATGGATGGATCCAGAACTGGGCCAAATGGGTTCAGAGGATTACTTTTGTACATATGTTGTCGTGATCTTGAATGGGTGGATCCAGGACTGGGCCAGACAGTTTCAAAGGGTATACTCATCTGAAAACTTTAAGGGTTTGCACTTAAATGAAAACTTAGTTGAGAGTGTCAAAGAATGACATGAAAAAAAGTTTGATTGATTTTGTTTCCCTTCTGAAGTCAACATATTGATGTATTTAATTTAACCATTTGTTCTCAACTTAGCTATACTCTCAACTTAAATCTGTTCTTCAGTTACTTAAGTGAATGGTGTTCCTTTGTAAAGTAACATAGTAACACAATACTGTAATTGGAGAGGGATGAAATATAAATTTCTGAAATTTTGTCTTAATATCAAAGATTTGTTGCATTGTATTCATACTTTAAAGAATAACTTTAAACAAGTAACACTTTAAAAGTTCCATCAAGTTTTTGCCACATGACCTATATTGTTATTTTTTGTAGGTTGCAGCAGGCGCCACAGGGTTAGCACAAAGAGCTTTAGATGAGGCAACAAAGTACTCTATGGAGAGGAAAACCATGGGAAAGGCAATCTGTGAGGTAAGCTTGACTTATGATTTATCTTTGTCATTTATACATTGTACCATATGCCCTTTGGATAAGATATATACCCAGAGCTCTGTGTCTGAATATATTTTGGCACTGCTGTGCTTCAGGTATTTTCAAAGGTACATTAAAATTAAAATATTATGGAATCCTGGCTCATGACCAAAAGGTCCCAGGTTGGTGTTCTGCCAGTGGCACTTTGGTGTCCAGTTGTTTATATTAGACATTAAAATCTGAGATCTAGACATGGCATGTTAAAGACCCCTCAGAGCTTTGGGTAAGCATATCGCTGGTGAACTCTATTTTAATATGCCTGCATTGAAATGTGGGTGTATTATGCTACGCCATTGTGATCTTCTGTCCCACCTATCTTATCTTGCAGCTCTCCTAAACCCTTGGGGAGGTTTTGATGAAATTTGGTACAATGAAATAACACCATATGTTGATGTGCATACTAGAAGAGGAATGCTCCCCAAAAGTATATACAAGAGTTATCATCTTTGGACTTACATCTTCTATGTAAAATACTTTGTCTTCACAACTCCTAAATCCTTTGATGGATTTTGATGAAACTTGCTACAAAGAAAATTCACATTATGAAGGAGTGTCCTAAACCCTTTTGGATGATTTTGATGAAACATGGTACAAAGAAAAAACACCAAATGAAGATGTGCATACTGGGAAAAGAAAGCTGTTCAATACAATTTACAGGAGTTATGACCCTGGTACTTAAATTTTTCTATGCAAAATACCTTGTCTTTGCAACTCCTTCTAAATCCTTCGTTGGATTTTGATGAAACTTTGTACAAAGAAAAATCACATCATAAAGAAGTGAATATTGAACAGGAATTTTCATACCTCCTCATTTAATACAACTGTAATTGGTGTATTTATGAAAGGAGGAGGGTGTCAACATGGGAAATGATGGATGTGCCAAGAAATTAAATTAACCTACAAACAGTTGAAAAAGAAAACTATTTTAACAGTATCAAAGTTAATATAAATTTACCACAATTAGATTTGATATTTAATTTCAGTTTGTGTAACAATTAGGATAACACAATGTAGTAGTATTATGTGCCTGTCTACTATTTCTCAATTTTTATTTACAATGGACATTTCTTTTCTTTGTGAGTAAAAATTACCTTGAGTATGGTACTCTGATCAGGCAGTTAAACAAGAATATGATTACTTAGTGGCAAATAATTCAACAGTAATTAAATGGATCATATTAAATAGGTTGATTATACAAATAAGCTATCTGTTAGAAGTAAATACTATTTTAAAGATGTGTATCTATTGCAAATTGAATGTGAAATTCTCATTGAAAGTAGAATTAGAAACCTCTTTACCCCTTCATTTAACTGAAGATAAATTTGATAGATACTTTTGAAGGCTACCGGTAAGTCTGACAATAAGCATAAAGTTTGGTATAAATACTTAATACTGTGATCAGTGATAGGAGGAAGATTGTTATCACGTATAGTAAAAATGTAACGTGTTCAGTCAAGGTGTGAGATGTATATCATGCAATAGATTAAGGCTGAAATTTTTAAAGAGATTTTCATTTTGATTTCAGCATCAAATGGTTGCCAGTTTGCTAGCTGACATGGCAATAGGTGTAGAAACCTCTCGCTTAGCCACTCAAAGAGCCGCCTGGGAAATTGATCAGGGTAGGAGGAACACATACTTTGCATCCATTGCCAAAGCTCTCGCTGGAGACTGGGCAAATAAATGTGCAACAGATGCCGTTCAGGTAAAGCATTCATAGATACTCGTGTTTTATATTTGAAAATTTCTAGTGCAAGTCTGTGTTGTCAATTCGTTTTGACCAGATTGCATAGCAAGTCCGGTGTATGAATTGATGAAGTCTGTCTGTCAGTCCAACAATTTGCATTTAGCTTTATCCCTAGCATACCATGAAACCAACTTCAAACTTGGTTGGTTTGTAGACATTGATTTCTCGACTGATACAAAATTTGCCTACCTTGACTTAATTTTTCTCCTTAGTAAATACAATCTGCTTGTGTGTTTAGCTTGATTTTTTGCATACCATTAATGATACCAACTTCAAACTTGGTCAGTTTGTAGACATGGATGAGTTCTTCTCGAACAGCACAATATTTAGTGACCTTGACCTCGATTTTACGCTTCAGGGAACTTAGTCTAATTTTGTGCCGAGTGGCCACAATAGAGAAGTTAAATAATGTGGCCACTTACGACAAGTAACCACAGTAGAGAAGGTGAATAATGTGGCCACTTATGACAAGTGGCCACATTAGAGAAAGTGAGTATTGTGGCCACTTAGGGCATGTGGCTTTTTGATACATTTTAATAAATTTTGTAGACAGTTCATGGTAAGGAACATGGAAAGATGGTTGTTAAAGACAAGTGGTTGCTGAATATAGGTGCCAATTTTAACTTGTTTAAATTGAATTTGAGACATGGAAATCTTATTTGACCTTGACTATTGCTGAACATAACAAACATAATTGCTGAACATATTTTTCAACAATATGGATGCATCAAGTAAACAAATAATATATATATAATATAATATATTTTAAAGTGATTAAGAGTTACATTGATTACTGCTTAATTTGTAGATGTGTTTATCTCTGTAGCTAGAAAACAGTTTTACTTCCTGTGTCCATGCTATCTGACTGTGAAATCTTAAGAAACCATTTCCAGAAATAAATATGAGTAGATATTCATTTTTTATTGTTTAGATATTTGGTGGAAATGGTTTTAACAAAGATTATCCTGTAGAGAAGCTCATGAGAGATGCCAAGATTTATCAGGTATTTGTGTTTGAACAATCTTCAATAATTTCAGAGAATTCTTTCTTTACACTCCACTCCTGCAGATGATTGATTAATTGATTGATTTTTGTTTTACGTCACACCATGAATATTTCACGTATATAGTGATGGCCTCTGCCTGATGCAGGGCATACAAATTTGGACCTTTGCAACGGACCCACCCAAAGCAGTGAGGGATCTTTAACGTGCCATGCATACCACGACATGGGGCCGCGGTTTTTACTGTCTCATCCAAAAGACAGGACACCGGCATGACCAGAGCGGGACTCAAACCCCGGCCTCCCGATCAGGAGTCCGACACGATACCACTATGCCACGCCGGCTTCTCCTGCAGATGAAATTGAAGAAAGGTTTATACATGACTAAATTTATGAAATTGGTTTCTTGGCCTTGGATGATGATACATTGGATGCTTAATGTCTCTAAAAGGAGTTTTACTGTTTAGAGGTTGGAGGGGCCAAAGGTCAAGGTCATATAACATAGTTTAGTATAATTTGCTTCTGTGCTGCAACTCCAAAAGAAGTTTTACAGGGACTACATATACTTCAATAAGACCAGTTATTTTTTATATACACTTATTAATTTGTATTGAAGTATAGCATTACCCAGTTTTCACAGATTGTAAATGAACTTTTCCGTATTGTAATTTACCATCTAATCAGATCTTTGTTTTTGAAAAAGGAACTGTTCTAATCATAACAACAATATTTACAGATTTATGAAGGAACAGCTCAGATTCAAAGAATGATCATCTCCAGGGAACTTATCAGCAAAGCTATGGGCAAATCATAATATGCTGTATTGATTATAAATCATATATGGGACCTTTTTCTGTATTTTATTGCACCTTTCATGATAAATGTAATGTTTCATCCTCTATAGGGTAATATGATAAATATTTCCTTTAATATTACAACAGACAGTGTAATTATGAGTGTGATTCATTTGAGTGAGACCAAATGTATTTTATAAAATTTGGTTTCCAAACAGTTCAAACTGAGATAAAAATATTGAGTTCTATTACACAGAAATTAAATGCATTGTGTCAGTTTGACATTGCATAAGTATTTAATATATATCTATATATGTACTATATTTTGTAAAATTTTACATTTTGTGGAATATCACAAATTTATGTTATAGAGGATAAACTTTCCATTTATCTTGAGGAGTGTTTTGTCACATATGTTGCAAGTGTTACACAAAAAGTTTGACTGACTTTACCATCTTACTATAGTGATAATTAAAAGTGAATAAATAAATCAGATATCGAAAATATTAATAATACAAAAGAAGTTGTTTTTTGTTATACATACACATACCTTCTTGATATTTGAGAATTATTCCCATTGGTATGGCTAAAATTGGCACCTAAAGTTAAATTGAAAGCATGGGTATTCCTAAATAAATCATGTGATTACTTTGAAACGGCCTTTTCAAAGTAATCACATGATTTATATAGGAATACCTGTGATTAAAAGCTCTGAATGTAGCAAATGTATAACTGTGTAAAAAATCAAAATATTAAAGTGCCATTATAGTAGATGAGATTTAGTGATGTCAACACTTTGTTCTGCTACAGGTTTTGATGCATCTTGATTTATTATTTATTAACTTTAATTGTGATACTCATTTTAAATTATGCATTTAACATAGATCAAATTACAGAACAAATTCTGTGATCATACATATAAGTAGTCGAGGGAAAAATGTATTAAATTGTTTTATGGTATCAATGTTATTGTTGTTTGTACAGTGTAATAGTTGCATGATAAGAATAAATGAGACTGTTGACTTTGTCACACTAATACTGAGGGTGCTGTAGTCATTGCAATCTGTCTGTTGTCTATATGGAGGTCTGCCTATATGGTTTGCCTATGACATTACAGTAATGTATCAAAATGTTGGAGCCATGTGGTTGCTGTGTCAGTAGCGTGGTTTACTCGGGCTGAGATGACCTCAACTGTTAACACGTCAAGATCCTACCTTAAGGATGAAACAGTAATACAAAGGCCCTGTGTCATTGTTCGATGTACATACATGTATAAAATTCCTCACTGCTCAGGCTTTTTCAGATAGGTGAAAATTTATATGCAAATGCTTTGGATGGATACCATCAGCCAAATACATGGGATGGATCCTCTCTGCCAAATGCATGGGATGGATCCCGTTAGCCAAATACATGGGATGGATCCTGTCAGCCAAATACATGGGATGGATCCCGTCAGCCAAATACATGGGATGGATCCCACCAGCCAAATACATGGGATAGATCCCATCAGTCAAATACATGGGATGGATCCTGTCAGCCAAATACATGGGATGGATCCCATCAGCCAAATGCATGGGATGGATCCTGTCAGCCAAATACATGGGATGGATCCCACCAGCCAAATACATGGGATGGATCCTGTCAGCCAAATACATGGGATGGATCCTGTAAGCCAAATACATGGGATGGATCCTATCAGCCAAATACATGGGATGGATCCCGTCAGCCAAATGTAATGGATGGATCCCGTCAGCCAAATACATGGAATGGATCCTGTCAGCCAAATGTATTGGATGGATCCTGTCAGCCAAATGCATGGGATGGATCCTGTCAGCCAAATGCATAGGATGGATCCTGTCAGCCAAATGCATGGGATGGATCCTGTCAGCCAAATGTATGGGATGGATCCTGTCAGCCAAATGCATGGGGTGGATCCCGTCAGCTTATTGTTGAAATTATCTGGACGTGACGTAAAACAGAATATATACAAAAAATTAACATTGTGTGCACAATTAATCCATATAAGCTTATTTGAGAAATTGGTTTATTGAATCTGCTTCTTTGTGGTGTAAGTTCTCTTTGCTGACATTACACGGCTAGGTGCTGAGTTAATAACCGAAAGGTCCAGGATTCGATTCCTGCCGGTGTTATATAGTAATTTTTCCCCCATTTGCATTAACGCATGCACACAATCTAGACCGCATGGATTGACATAAAGTTCGAATAAATCTCATAGGAATATTATTCCACTCTTCTTGAAGAGCACGTGCCAACTCATCCACAGTTCTTGGTTGACGGTGACGTTTACGTAAGCGTCTCCCTAACTCATTCCACATGTGCTCTATGGGATTGAGGTCGGGTGAACGTGCTGGGAAATCCATTACATTAATTCCCTGGATGTTTAGAAAGTTTAAGGTGACTCTAGCCGTGTGCGGACGTGCGTTGTTTTGTTGAAACGTCAACGGATTGTTGATAGTTTGATGACGTTGAATTAATGGAAGGAGCTCAGGCTGTAAAACGTCATAGAGGTACCGCCTCACGGTAAGAGTGTTCCTCAAAATAACCAATGATAACTTGAAATGTTGATTGATGGCTCCCCAAACCATGACGCCACCAACGCCAAATTTGTCGCGCTCAATTATGCAGTTTGCGGCAAAACGTTCATTGCGTCTCCTATAAATGCGCTGTCTTCCGTCAGCCATGGACAAATTGAATCTTGATTCGCCGCTGAACACTACGTCATGCCAATTACGTCGATTAGCAAGCATGTTCCGGGACCAGGTCAGACGATTTCTTCGGTGGCGAGGATTTAGGATCAAGCCTTTCAATGGGCGACGGCATAGCAGACCTTGCTCTTTCAATCGTCGGCGTACTGTCCTGGGGTGGATTTGCCAACCATGACGACCTATCACATCTCTTGACGTGCTTACGGCTGTCGAAAACCTGTCACGTAGATGACGTTGCCTTATGAAAACGTCTTGACGTCTTGTCGTTACGCGTGACTGACCACTTCGAGGACGATCTTTAACACTTCCTGTGGTCCGATACTTCCGTACAAGTCTCGTGATTGTAGACAAATGGACGTTGAAGCGTCCTGCGATGATACCTTGATTTACGCCGGCGTCTACAAGGCCAAGAACAGCATGCTGTTGCTCACACAGTCTCGACATTTCACGCGTTAGTTTTAATGAAGCAAAGTTTGAAAACAGGATAGATAAAGGCACTAAGTACCAGTACCAGTATACGTTATTTCTGAAGAAAATGACGCAATGTAGAGCACGTGGTTGAGTACTTTTTGAAAAGCGAACGGGTGAGCAGTATTACGTTATGGTTGAGTGATTTGTCTCGCGGATAGCAGAAAGTTACCGCAATCACACAATACCAAGCAGATATTCAAATCGATTTCTTTTCAAAACATTTATGTTTTTACGTGAAAAAACCCATATAGGCGTTTTTAAAGTCCCTGAGTATATATAGTGAGTTTCCCCCTATGTGAAATTCCAGATTTTCTTTTCACACATAAGTAAATCCAGCTTGTTACCTTTAAACAATAAATAGATTTCTCTTTTAAACAGAGATATCTCAACTTTTGAAACGAAGATTTATCCATTGTATTTAGAGATATCGCATTGTCTTAAATAGAAATGTCTTCAGTTTTAATCTCTTTCCAAGTACAAATGTATATATTTAGAATAGAGATATATCTACTAGAATTTCATTCCAGATATCTTTATTTAATCCGAGAAATCTCTATCTATACAAGCGGAAAAAAGAAAACAAGGGGGCATCTAGTTTTTGACCTGTCTGTGACTCTTACCCTGTGGCAAAGCATTGACTACATCGTTTGTACTAAACTAAACGGTCCAGGGTTTTGAAACTCCACATGTAGATCCCTTGTGGTGAGACTTTTCATTTGGGACTATGATTTTTGAACTAGTGAGCTTGACATTGGAGCTCGACCTACAAAATTTAACATGGAAATCGCCCTATCTAAAATTGATTTTTGTCTTTAAAATATGAATGCTTCTTCATATAAACATATAGCATACACCAAAAGTTACGACTAAACAAGATCTATCGAATGGTTTTGCATTTTTGAAATTATTCTGAAGATGAATAACTGAAAATCCAGATTTTCCAGTTTCCAGAGTGAGTGGCGCGGACAGTAGTTTTTTTTTCAAATCTCAAATAAATTTTGGCTGTATCTTTTGTACCAAAAAGCTTTGGAACTTCACATATAGATTCCTTGTGATAAAATCTTTCACTTGGGACCATGGCTTTAGACCTAATGACCTTGGCATTGGAGTGTGACCTACTTTTCAAAAAACTTTAACCTTGACTATATCTTTAACACAAAAGAATGTAGAGATCTGAAACTTAATATAAAGATTCTTTGTGATGAGACCTTCTATACCTTGCATAAGGGACAAGGAAATCTCATTCTTTTGGTCATGATTTACAACATCTACGACTAGGCAAGCCTCGTCGTAGATTGCAAATCGTGGACACTTGGGTGGGATTCCCTTCTATTATTCTCATGTTCATCATGTATTCTCTAAATGAAGAGTGATACTGCCATATATGTAATGCATCAGTCTTAATTTTTTTAACAATTGAACGTGGAAAGAATTCTTGCGCGTTCAATTTTTATATTTCTCATTTGAACATTTTCATTTATTAATTCCTAATTTACTTATCATGTATTACGACAATTGCCCGGGATCCAATCTTGAGTTATAGCGTGACGTAATGAATGACATCTATACGCAAACAAACGACAATTTTTACAATGAAATAATTGCAGAAAAACCATACTATGGTAAATATATAAGAAGAAAGACTTGTACACATTTACAAACCCCCTCCCCACAAAACACAAAAAAATACCCACAACCCCCCCCCTCCCAACCAAAATAAAACAAAAACACTTAACAGTATATAGAAACCAGTTAACTATAACACCATCGGTTTAATTCACAGGCTATCACTATTGTACATCTGTATTTCAAATGTTATCTGATTGAACAAGAACGAACGTGTATAATTTCCAAACCGTTACGTAAGAGGGGCAAAATACTATGGGGACTACTATATAACAGTTTTTCCTCCATGGGGTGAAAACTACTATAAAGCCATTTTCCGGGGGGGGGAGCTACTATGGGGGAAAAACTACTATATAACACCGGCCGCTTTTGGGTGTCCCTTTGTTATATTGTAGTTTCCCCCAGAAAAATAGCTGTATAGCAGTTTTCAAAAACTTAAACCTTTGCTAAAAGAAACAACACAAACACTCTTTGCCGCAAATTTTTGGCATCCTGGCCTTTATCAAGCAATTGTTAGAAAAGTACAGAAGAACTATGTAACATCCATCTTTACATGTCTAATATAAACAAGCTTTGGAAACACCTCTCGTGATTATCCATGGCAGTCATACAGCAATAAGATACCGAGACCAGTCTTCGGACCATACGTCCTTCCTCTTATCCATCAATGTAACTTAACGTTGCAGCAGGACAACGCGAAGCCCCATGTTGCTAGGATTTGTCGTGTCTTTCTGACTTGCAACAACGTCCGAGTTCTTGATTGGCCAACATACAGTCCAGAATTGTCGCCAAACATTCCATGCAGCGGGTTCAAAGGAGAAGTCGAAATTGCATCGGCCAATCAGAGTCCTTGGCGGTCATATTTGCTGAGGGATCGGATCGAAAATAACAAATCTGGTTGAATGAATTAAATGTCATGAATAACATACGCATATAAACGACAAATTTATAATGAAATAATACGAGAAAATACTGTACTATAGTAAATATATAAAAAGAAAAACTGGTACACATTTACAACAAAACACCTAACAGTATATAGAAACATCTTAACCATTACACCATCGGTTTGATCCGTAGGCTATTACGATAAGTACATTTGTATTTCAAATGTTATCTAATCCATACAATAAGAACGAACGCGTATAATTTCCAAACCGTTAAACCAAAAGGGGAGAAACTACTATGGGGGAAAGACTACTATATAGCAGTTTTTCCGGGGGAAAACTACTATATAACACCGTCTCTCAATTGAGAAAAGAAACCCGCCTCTTGTCAAGGTAGACATCACATAAAAGATCTCCTTGCTTCCGATGGTCCGTTGCATCCATCAAGGTTTAAATTTATGTGCAAAAGCTCGCCAGAAACATTAAAGTTCTTTTTTCTTATCTACTTGTACCAAGACACGAAGCCTCGAGGACACCGATAAGTCGTATTTTATCTTATCTACTTGTACCAAGACACGGAGCCTCGAGGACACCGATAAGTCGTATTTTATCTTATCTACTTGTACCAAGACACGGAGCCTCGAGGACACCGATAAGTCGTATTTTATCTTATCTACTTGTACCAAGACACGGAGCCTCGAGGACACCGATAAGTCATATTTTATCTTATCTACTTGTACCAAGACACGGAGCCTCGAGGACACCGATAAGTCGTATTTTATCTTATCTACTTGTACCAAGACACGAAGCCTCGAGGACACCGATAAGTCGTATTTTATCTTATCTACTTGTACCAAGACACGAAGCCTCGAGGACATCGATAAGTCGTATTTTATCTTATCTACTTGTACCAAGACACGGAGCCTCGAGGACACCGATAAGTCGTATTTTACCTTATCTACTTGTACCAAGACACGAAGCCTCGAGGACGCCGATAAGACGTATTTTATCTTATCTACTTGTACCAAGACACGGAGCCTCGAGGACGCCGATAAGTCGTATTTTATCTTATCTACTTGTACCAAGACACGAAACCTCGAGGACGCCGATAAGACGTATTTTATCTTATCTACTTGTACCAAGACACGGAGCCTCGAGGACACCGATAAGTCGTATTTTATCTTACTTATACCAAGACACGGAGCCTCGAGGACACCGATAAGTCGTATTTTATTTTATCTACTTGTACCAGGACACACAGCCTCGAGGACACCGATAAGTCGTATTTTTATCTTATCTTCTTGTACCAAGACACGGAGCCTCGAGGACACCGATAACTCGTATTTTATCTTATCTACTTGTACCAAGACACGGAGACTCGAGGACACCTATAAGTCGTATTTTATCTTATCTACTTGTACCAAGACACGGAGCCTCGGGGACACCGATAAGTCTTATTTTATCTTATCTACTTGTACCAAGACACGGAGCCTCGAGGACACCGATAGGTCGTATTTTATCTTATCTACTTGTACCAAGACACGAAGACTCGGGGACACCGATAAGTTGTATTTTATCTTATCTACTTGTACCAAGACACGGAGCCTCGAGGACACCGATAAGTCGTATTTTATCTTATCTATTTGTACCATAACACGAAGCTACGAGGACACCGATTAGTCGTATTTTATCTTATCTACTTGTACCAAGACACGAAGCCTCGAGGACACCGATAAGTCGTATTTTATCTTATCTACTTGTACCAAGACACGGAGCCTCGAGGACACCGATAAGTCGTATTTTATTTTATCTACTTGTACCAAGACACGGAGCCTCGAGGACACCGATAAGTCGTATTTTATCTTATCTACTTGTACCAAGACACGAAGCCTCGAGGACACCGATAAGTCGTATTTTATCTTATCTACTTGTACCATAACACGAAGCTACGAGGACACCGATTAGTCGTATTTTATCTTACCTACTTGTACCAAGACACGAAGCCTCGAGGACACCGATAAGTCGTATTTTATCTTCTCTACTTGTACCAAGACACGGAGCCTCGAGGACACCGATAGGTCGTATTTTATTTTATCTACTTGTACCAAGACACGGAGCCTCGAGGACACCGATAAGTCGTATTTTTTCTTATCTACTTGTACCAAGACATGAAGCCTCGAGGACACCGATAAGTCGTATTTTATCTTATCTACTTGTACTAAGACACGAAGCCTCGAGGACACCGATAAGTTGTATTTTATCTTATCTACTTGTACCAAGACACGGAGCCTCGAGGATACCGATAAGTCGTATTTTATCTTATCTACTTGTACCAAGACACGGAGCCTCGAGGACACCGATAAGTCGTATTTTCTCTTATCTACTTGTACCAAGACACGGAGCCTCGGGGACACCGATAAGTCGTATTTTATCTTATCTACTTGTACCAAGGCACGGAGCCTCGGGGACACCGATAAGTCTTATTTTATCTTATCTACTTGTACCAAGACACGGAGCCTCGAGGACACCGATAAGTCGTATTTTATCTTATCTACTTGTACCATAACACGAAGCTACGAGGACACCGATTAGTCGTATTTTATCTTATCTACTTGTACCAAGACACGAAGCCTCGAGGACACCGATAAGTCGTATTTTATCTTATCTACTTGTACCAAGACACGGAGCCTCGAGGACACCGATAAGTCGTATTTTATTTTATCTACTTGTACCAAGACACGGAGCCTCGAGGACACCGATAAGTCCTATTTTTTCTTATCTACTTGTACCAAGACATGCAGCCTCAAGGACACCGATAAGTCGTATTTTATCTTATCTACTTGTACTAAGACACGAAGCCTCGAGGACATCGATAAGTTGTATTTTATCTTATCTACTTGTACCAAGACACGGAGCCTCGAGGATACCGATAAGTCGTATTTTATCTTATCTACTTCTACCAAGACACGAAGCCTCGAGGACACCGATAAGTCGTATTTTATCTTATCTACTTGTACCAAGACACGAAGCCTCGAGGACACCGATAAGTCGTATTTTACCTTAACTACTTGTAACAAGACACGAAGCCTCGAGGACGCCGATAAGACGTATTTTATCTTATCTACTTGTACCAAGACACGGAGCCTCGAGGACACCGATAAGTTGTATTTTACCTTATCTACTTGTACCAAGACACGAAGCGTCGAGGACGCCGATAAGACGTATTTTATCTTATCTACTTGTACCAAGACACGGAGCCTCGAGGACGCCGATAAGTCGTATTTTATCTTATCTACTTGTACCAAGACACGAAGCCTCGAGGACGCCGATAAGACGTATTTTATCTTATCTACTTGTACCAAGACACGGAGCCTCGAGGATACCGATAAGTCGTATTTTATCTTATTTATACCAAGACACGGAGCTTCGAGGACACCGATAAGTCGTATTTTATCTTACCTACTGGTACCAGGACACAAAGCTTCGAGGACACCGATAAGTCGTATTTTACCTTATCTACTTCTACCAAGACACGGAGCCTCGGGGACACCGATAAGTCTTATTTTCTCTTATCTACTTGTACCAAGACACGGAGCCTCGAGGTCACCGATAAATGGTATTTCATTTTATCTACTTGTACCAAGACACCGAGCCTCGAGGACACTGATAAGTTGTATTTTATTTTTTCTACTTGTACCAAGACACGGAGCCTCCAGGACACCGATAAGTCGTATTTTTTCTTATCTACTTGTACCAAGACATCAAGCCTCGAGGACACCGATAAGTCGTATTTTATCTTATCTACTTGTACTAAGACACGAAGCCTCGAGGACACCGATAAGTCGAAATTTATCTTATCTACTTGTACCAAGACACGAAGCCTCGAGAACACCGATAAGTCGTATTATATGTTATCTACTTGTACCAAGACACGGAGCCTCGAGGACACCGATAAGTCGTATTTTATCTTATCTACTTCTACCAAGGCACGAAGCCTCGAGGATACCGATAAGTCGTATTTTATCTTATCTACTTCTACCAAGACACGGAGCCTCGAGGACACCGATAAGTCGTATTTTATCTTATCTACTTGTACCAAGACACGGAGCCTCGGGGACACCGATAAGTCGTATTTTATCTTATCTACTTGTACCAAGACACGGAGCCTCGGGGACACCGATAAGTCTTATTTTATCTTATCTACTTTTACCAAGACACGGAGCCTCGAGGACACCGATAAGTCGTATTTTATCTTATCTACTTGTACCATAACACGAAGCTACGAGGACACCGATTAGTCGTATTTTATGTTATCTACTTGTATCAAGACACGAAGCCTCGAGGACACCGATAAGTCGTATTTTATCTTCTCTACTTGTACCAAGACACGGAGCCTCGAGGACACCGATAAGTCGTATTTTATTTTATCTACTTGTACCAAGACACGGAGCCTCGAGGACACCGATAAGTCGTATTTTTTCTTATCTACTTGTACCAAGACATGCAGCCTCGAGGACACGGATAAGTCGTATTTTATCTTATCTACTTGTACTAAGACACGAAGCCTCGAGGACACCGATAAGTTGTATTTTATCTTATCTACTTGTACCAAGACACGGAGCCTCGAGGATACCGATAAGTCGTATTTTATCTTATCTACTTGTACCAAGACACGAAGCCTCGAGGACACCGATAAGTCGTATTTTATCTTATCTACTTGTACCAAGACACGGGGCCTCGAGGACACCGATAAGTCGTATTTTACCTTATCTACTTGTACCAAGACACGAAGCCTCGAGGACGCCGATAAGACGTATTTTATCTTATCTACTTGTACCAAGACACGGAGCCTCGAGGACACCGATAAGTCGTATTTTACCTTATCTACTTGTACCAAGACACGAAGCCTCGAGGACGCCGATAAGACGTATTTTATCTTATCTACTTGTACCAAGACACGGAGCCTCGAGGACGCCGATAAGTCGTATTTTATCTTATCTACTTGTACCAAGACACGAAGCCTCGAGGACGCCGATAAGACGTATTTTATCTTATCTACTTGTACCAAGACACAGAGTCTCGAGGACACCGATAAGTCGTACTTTATCTTATTTATACCAAGACACGGAGCCTCGAGGACACCGATAAGTCGTATTTTATCTTACCTACTGGTACCAGGACACAAAGCCTCGAGGACACCGATACCCGGTAAGTCGTATTTTATCTTATCTACTTCTACCAAGACACGGAGCCTCGGGGACACCGATAAGTCTTATTTTATCTTATCTACTTGTACCAAGACACGGAGCCTCGAGGACACCGATAAGTCGTATTTTCTCTTATCTACTTGTACCATAACACGAAGCTACGAGGATACCGATAAGTCGTATTTTATCTTATCTACTTCTACCAAGACACGGAGCCTCGAGGACACCGATAAGTCGTATTTTATCTTATCTACTTGTACCAAGACACGGAGCCTCGGGGACACCGATAAGTCGTATTTTATCTTATCTACTTGTACCAAGACACGGAGCCTCGGGGACACCGATAAGTCTTATTTTATCTTATCTACTTTTACCAAGACACGGAGCCTCGAGGACACCGATAAGTCGTATTTTATCTTATCTACTTGTACCATAACACGAAGCTACGAGGACACCGATTAGTCGTATTTTATGTTATCTACTTGTACCAAGACACGAAGCCTCGAGGACACCGATAAGTCGTATTTTATCTTATCTACTTGTACCAAGACACGGAGCCTCGAGGACACCGATAAGTCGTATTTTATTTTATCTACTTGTACCAAGACACGGAGCCTCGAGGACACCGATAAGTCGTATTTTTTCTTATCTACTTGTACCAAGACATGCAGCCTCGAGGACACGGATAAGTCGTATTTTATCTTATCTACTTGTACTAAGACACGAAGCCTCGAGGACACCGATAAGTTGTATTTTATCTTATCTACTTGTACCAAGACACGGAGCCTCGAGGACACCGATAAGTCGTATTTTATCTTATCTACTTGTACCAAGACACGAAGCCTCGAGGACACCGATAAGTCGTATTTTATCTTATCTACTTGTACCAAGACACGGGGCCTCGAGGACACCGATAAGTCGTATTTTACCTTATCTACTTGTACCAAGACACGAAGCCTCGAGGACGCCGATAAGACGTATTTTATCTTATCTACTTGTACCAAGACACGGAGCCTCGAGGACACCGATAAGTCGTATTTTACCTTATCTACTTGTACCAAGACACGAAGCCTCGAGGACGCCGATAAGACGTATTTTATCTTATCTACTTGTACCAAGACACGGAGCCTCGAGGACGCCGATAAGTCGTATTTTATCTTATCTACTTGTACCAAGACACGAAGCCTCGAGGACGCCGATAAGACGTATTTTATCTTATCTACTTGTACCAAGACACAGAGTCTCGAGGACACCGATAAGTCGTACTTTATCTTATTTATACCAAGACACGGAGCCTCGAGGACACCGATAAGTCGTATTTTATCTTACCTACTGGTACCAGGACACAAAGCCTCGAGGACACCGATACCCGGTAAGTCGTATTTTATCTTATCTACTTCTACCAAGACACGGAGCCTCGGGGACACCGATAAGTCTTATTTTATCTTATCTACTTGTACCAAGACACGGAGCCTCGAGGACACCGATAAGTCGTATTTTCTCTTATCTACTTGTACCATAACACGAAGCTACGAGGACACCGATTAGTCGTATTTTATCTTATCTACTTGTACCAAGACACGGAGCCTCGAGAACACCGATAAGTCGTATTTTATCTTATCTACTTGTACCAAGACACGGAGCCTCGGGGACACCGATAAGTCGTATTTTATCTTATCTACTTGTACCAAGACACGGAGCCTCGGGGACACCGATAAGTCTTATTTTATCTTATCTACTTTTACCAAGACACGGAGCCTCGAGGACACCGATAAGTCGTATTTTATCTTATCTACTTGTACCATAACACGAAGCTACGAGGACACCGATTAGTCGTATTTTATCTTATCTACTTGTACCAAGACACGAAGCCTCGAGGACACCGATAAGTCGTATTTTATCTTATCTACTTGTACCAAGACACGGAGCCTCGAGGACACCGATAAGTCGTATTTTATTTTATCTACTTGTACCAAGACACGGAGCCTCGAGGACACCGATAAGTCGTATTTTTTCTTATCTACTTGTACCAAGACACGAAGCCTCGAGGACGCCGATAAGACGTATTTTATCTTATCTACTTGTACCAAGACACGGAGCCTCGAGGACACCGATAAGTCGTATTTTACCTTATCTACTTGTACCAAGACACGAAGCCTCGAGGACGCCGATAAGACGTATTTTATCTTATCTACTTGTACCAAGACACGGAGCCTCGAGGACGCCGATAAGTCGTATTTTATCTTATCTACTTGTACCAAGACACGAAGCCTCGAGGACGCCGATAAGACGTATTTTATCTTATCTACTTGTACCAAGACACCGAGCCTCGAGGACACCGATAAGTCGTATTTTATCTTATTTATACCAAGACACCAAGACACGGAGCCTCGAGGACACCGATAAGTCGTATTTTATCTTACCTACTGGTACCAGGACACAAAGCCTCGAGGACACCGATACCCGGTAAGTCGTATTTTATCTTATCTACTTCTACCAAGACACGGAGCCTCGGGGACACCGATAAGTCTTATTTTATCTTATCTACTTGTACCAAGACACGGAGCCTCGAGGACACCGATAAGTCGTATTTTCTCTTATCTACTTGTACCATAACACGAAGCTACGAGGACACCGATTAGTCGTATTTTATCTTATCTACTTGTACCAAGACACGGAGCCTCGAGAACACCGATAAGTCGTATTTTATCTTATCTACTTGTACCAAGACACGGAGCCTCGAGGTCACCGATAAATGGTATTTTATTTTATCTACTTGTACCAAGACACCGAGCCTCGAGGACACTGATAAGTTGTATTTTATTTTATCTACTTGTACCAAGACACGGAGCCTCGAGGACACCGATAAGTCGTACTTTTTTCTTATCTACTTGTACCAAGACATGAAACCTCGAGGACACCGATTAGTCGTATTTTATCTTATCTACTTGTACCAAGACACGGAGCCTCGGGGACACCGATAAGTCGTATTTTATCTTATCTACTTGTATTAAGACACGGAGCCTCGGGGATACCGATAAGTCTTATTTTATCTTATCTACTTTTACCAAGACACGGAGCCTCGAGGACACCGATAAGTCGTATTTTATCTTATCTACTTGTACCATAACACGAAGCTACGAGGACACCGATTAGTCGTATTTTATCTTATCTACTTGTACCAAGACACGAAGCCTCGAGGACACCGATAAGTCGTATTTTATCTTCTCTACTTGTACCAAGACACGGAGCCTCGAGGACACCGATAAGTCGTATTTTATTTTATCTACTTGTAGCAAGACACGGAGCCTCGAGGACACCGATAAGTCGTATTTTTTCTTATCTACTTGTACCAAGACATGCAGCCTCGAGGACACCGATAAGTCGTATTTTATCTTATCTACTTGTACTAAGACACGAAGCCTCGAGGACACCGATAAGTTGTATTTTATCTTATCTACTTGTACCAAGACACGGAGCCTCGAGGATACCGATAAGTCGTATTTTATCTTATCTACTTGTACCAAGACACGAAGCCTCGAGGACACCGATAAGTCGTATTTTATCTTATCTACTTGTACCAAGACACGGAGCCTGGAGGACACCGATAAGTCGTATTTTACCTTATCTACTTGTACCAAGACACGAAGCCTCGAGGACGCCGATAAGACGTATTTTATCTTATCTACTTGTACCAAGACACGGAGCCTCGAGGACACCGATAAGTCGTATTTTACCTTATCTACTTGTACCAAGACACGAAGCCTCGAGGACGCCGATAAGACATATTTTATCTTACCTACTGGTACCATGACACAAAGCCTCGAGGACACCGATACCCGGTAAGTCGTATTTTATCTTATCTACTTCTACCAAGACACGGAGCCTCGGGGACACCGATAAGTCTTATTTTATCTTATCTACTTGTACCAAGACACGGAGCCTCGGGGACACCGATAAGTCGTATTTTCTCTTATCTACTTGTACCATAACACGAAGCTACGAGCACACCGATTAGTCGTATTTTATCTTATCTACTTGTACCAAGACACGGAGCCTCGAGAACAGCGATAAGTCGTATTTTATCTTATCTACTTGTACCAAGACACGGAGCCTCGAGGTCACCGATAAATGGTATTTTATTTTATCTACTTGTACTAAGACACCGAGCCTCGAGGACACTGATAAGTTGTATTTTATTTTATCTACTTGTACCAAGACACGGAGCCTGGAGGACACCGATAAGTCGTATTTTACCTTATCTACTTGTACCAAGACACGAAGCCTCGAGGACGCCGATAAGACGTATTTTATCTTATCTACTTGTACCAAGACACGGAGCCTCGAGGACACCGATAAGTCGTATTTTACCTTATCTACTTGTACCAAGACACGAAGCCTCGAGGACGCCGATAAGACGTATTTTATCTTACCTACTGGTACCAGGACACAAAGCCTCGAGGACACCGATACCCGGTAAGTCGTATTTTATCTTATCTACTTCTACCAAGACACGGAGCCTCGGGGACACCGATAAGTCTTATTTTATCTTATCTACTTGTACCAAGACACGGAGCCTCGGGGACACCGATAAGTCGTATTTTCTCTTATCTACTTGTACCATAACACGAAGCTACGAGGACACCGATTAGTCGTATTTTATCTTATCTACTTGTACCAAGACACGGAGCCTCGAGAACACCGATAAGTCGTATTTTATCTTATCTACTTGTACCAAGACACGGAGCCTCGAGGTCACCGATAAATGGTATTTTATTTTATCTACTTGTACCAAGACACCGAGCCTCGAGGACACTGATAAGTTGTATTTTATTTTATCTACTTGTACCAACACACGGAGCCTCGAGGACACCGATAAGTCGTACTTTTTTCTTATCTACTTGTACCAAGACAAGAAACCTCGAGGACATCGATAAGTCGTATTTTATCTTATCTACTTGTACCAAGACACGGAGCCTCGGGGACACCGATAAGTCGTATTTTATCTTATCTACTTGTACCAAGACACGGAGCCTCGGGGACACCGATAAGTCTTATTTTATCTTATCTACTTTTACCAAGACACGGAGCCTCGAGGACACCGATAAGTCGTATTTTATCTTATCTACTTGTACCATAACACGAAGCTACGAGGACACCGATTAGTCGTATTTTATCTTATCTACTTGTACCAAGACACGAAGCCTCGAGGACACCGATAAGTCGTATTTTATCTTCTCTACTTGTACCAAGACACGGAGCCTCGAGGACACCGATAAGTCGTATTTTATTTTATCTACTTGTACCAAGACACGGATCCTCGAGGACACCGATAAGTCGTATTTTTTCTTATCTACTTGTACCAAGACATGCAGCCTCGAGGACACCGATAAGTCGTATTTTATCTTATCTACTTGTACTAAGACACGAAGCCTCGAGGACACCGATAAGTCGTATTTTATCTTATCTACTTGTACCAAGACACGGAGCCTCGAGGACACCGATAAGTCGTATTTTATCTTATCTACTTGTACCAAGACACGAAGCCTCGAGGACACCGATAAGTCGTATTTTATCTTATCTACTTGTACCAAGACACGGAGCCTCGAGGACACCGATAAGTCGTATTTTATCTTATCTACTTGTACCAAGACACGAAGCCTCGAGGACGCCGATAAGACGTATTTTATCTTATCTACTTGTACCAAGACACGGAGCCTCGAGGACACCGATAAGTCGTATTTTACCTTATCGACTTGCACCAAGACACGAAGCCTCGAGGACGCCGATAAGACGTATTTTATCTTATCTACTTGTACCAAGACACGGAGCCTCGAGGACGCCGATAAGTCGTATTTTATCTTATCTACTTGTACCAAGACACGAAGCCTCGAGGACGCCGATCAGACGTATTTTATCTTATCTACTTGTACCAAGACACGGAGCCTCGAGGACACCGATAAGTCGTATTTTATCTTATTTATACCAAGACACGGAGCCTCGAGGACACCGATAAGTCGTATTTTATCTTACCTACTGGTACCAGGACACAAAGCCTCGAGGACACCGATACCCGGTAAGTCGTATTTTATCTTATCTACTTCTACCAAGACACGGAGCCTCGGGGACACCGATAAGTCTTATTTTATCTTATCTACCTGTACCAAGACACGGATCCTCGAGGACACCGATAAGTCGTATTTTTTCTTATCTACTTGTACCAAGACATGCAGCCTCGAGGACACCGATAAGTCGTATTTTATCTTATCTACTTGTACTAAGACACGAAGCCTCGAGGACACCGATAAGTTGTATTTTATCTTATCTACTTGTACCAAGACACGGAGCCTCGAGGACACCGATAAGTCGTATTTTATCTTATCTACTTGTACCAAGACACGAAGCCTCGAGGACACCGATAAGTCGTATTTTATCTTATCTACTTGTACCAAGACACGGAGCCTCGAGGACACCGATAAGTCGTATTTTATCTTATCTACTTGTACCAAGACACGAAGCCTCGAGGACGCCGATAAGACGTATTTTATCTTATCTACTTGTACCAAGACACGGAGCCTCGAGGACACCGATAAGTCGTATTTTACCTTATCGACTTGCACCAAGACACGAAGCCTCGAGGACGCCGATAAGACGTATTTTATCTTATCTACTTGTACCAAGACACGGAGCCTCGAGGACGCCGATAAGTCGTATTTTATCTTATCTACTTGTACCAAGACACGAAGCCTCGAGGACGCCGATCAGACGTATTTTATCTTATCTACTTGTACCAAGACACGGAGCCTCGAGGACACCGATAAGTCGTATTTTATCTTATTTATACCAAGACACGGAGCCTCGAGGACACCGATAAGTCGTATTTTATCTTACCTACTGGTACCAGGACACAAAGCCTCGAGGACACCGATACCCGGTAAGTCGTATTTTATCTTATCTACTTCTACCAAGACACGGAGCCTCGGGGACACCGATAAGTCTTATTTTATCTTATCTACCTGTACCAAGACACGGAGCCTCGAGGACACCGATAAGTCGTATTTTCTCTTATCTACTTGTACCATAACACGAAGCTACGAGGACACCGATAAGTCGTATTTTATCTTATTTATACCAAGACACGGAGCCTCGAGGACACCGATAAGTCGTATTTTATCTTACCTACTGGTACCAGGACACAAAGCCTCGAGGACACCGATACCCGGTAAGTCGTATTTTATCTTATCTACTTCTACCAAGACACGGAGCCTCGGGGACACCGATAAGTCTTATTTTATCTTATCTACCTGTACCAAGACACGGAGCCTCGAGGACACCGATAAGTCGTATTTTCTCTTATCTACTTGTACCATAACACGAAGCTACGAGGACACCGATTAGTCGTATTTTATCTTATCTACTTGTACCAAGACACGGAGCCTCGAGAACACCGATAAGTCGTATTTTATCTTATCTACTTGTACCAAGACACGGAGCCTCGAGGTCACCGATAAATGGTATTTTATTTTATCTACTTGTACCAAGACACCGAGCCTCGAGGACACTGATAAGTTGTATTTTATTTTATCTACTTGTACCAAGACACGGAGCCTCGAGGACACCGAGAAGTCGTACTTTTTTCTTATCTACTTGTACCAAGACATGAAACCTCGAGGACATCGATAAGTCGTATTTTATCTTATCTACTTGTACTAAGACACGAAGCCTCGAGGACACCGATAAGTCGATTTTTATCTTATCTACTTGTACCAAGACACGAAGCCTCGAGGACACTGATAAGTCGTATTTTATCTTATCTACTTGTACCAAGACACGGAGCTTCGAGGACACTGATAAGTCGTATTTTATCTTATCTACTTGTACCAAGACACGAAGCCTCGAGGACACCGATAAGTCGTTTTTTATCTTATCTACTTGTACCAAGACACCGAGCCTCGAGGATACCGATAAGTCGTATTTTATTTTATCTACTTGTACCAAGACACGGAGCCTCGAGGACACCGATAAGTCGTATTTTATCTTATCTACTTGTACTAAGACACGAAGCCTCGAGGAAACCGATAAGTCGTATTTTATCTTATCTACTTGTACCAAGACACGAAACCTCGAGAACACCGATAAGTCGTATTTTATCTTATCTACATGTACCAAGGCACGAAGCCTCGAGGACACCGATAAGTCGTATTTTATCTTATCTACTTGTACGAAGATACGGAGCCTCGAGGATACCGATAAGTCGTATTTTATCTTATCTACTTGTACCAAGACACGGAGCCTCGAGGACACCGATAAGTCGTATTTTATCTTATCTACTTGTACCAAGACACGGAGCCTCGAGGACACCGATAAGTCGTATTTTATCTTATCTACTTGTACCAAGACACGGAGCCCCGAGGACACCGAAAAGTCGTATTTTATCTTATCTACTTGTACCAAGACACGAAGCCTCGAGGACAGCGATAAATCGTATTTTATTTTATCTACTTTTGCCAAGACATGGAGCCTCGAGGACATCGATAAGTCGTATTTTATCTTATCTACTTGTACCAAGACACGGAGCCTCGAGGACAGCGATAAATCGTATTTTATCTTATCTACTTGTATCAAGACACGGAGTCTCGAGGACACCGATAAGTCGTATTTTATCTTATCTACTTGTACCAAGACACGGAGCCTGGAGGACACCGATATCTCGTATTTTATTTCATCTACTTGTACCAAGACACGGAGCCTCGGGGAAATCGATAAGTCGTATTTTATCTTATCTTCTTGTACCAAGACATGGAGCCTCGAGGACACCGATAAGTCGTATTTTATCTTAATTACTTGTACCAAGACACGGAGCCTCGAGGACATCGATAAGTCGTATTTTATCTTATCTACTTGTACCAAGACACGGAGCCTCGAGGACACCGATAAGTCGTATTTTATCTTATCTACTTGTACCAAGACACGGAGCCTCGAGGACACCGATAAGTCGTATTTTATCTTATCTACTTGTACCAAGACACGGAGCCTCGAGGACACCGATAAGTCGTATTTTATCTTACTTATACCAAGACACGGAGCCTCGAGGACACCGATAAGTCGTATTTTATCTTATCTACTTGTACCAAGACACGAAGCCTCGAGAACACCGATAAGTCGTATTTTATCTTATCTACTTGTACCAAGACACGGAGCCTCGAGGACACCGATAAGTCGTATTTTCTTTTATCTACTTGTACCAAGACACGGAGCCTCGGGGACATCGATAAGTCGTATTTGATCTTATCTACTTGTACCAAGACATGGAGCCTCGAGGACACCGATAAGTCGTATTTTATCTTATTTACTTGTACCAAGACACGGAGCCTCGAGGACACCGATAAGTCGTATTTTATCTTATCTACTTGTACCAAGACACGGAGCCTCGAGGACACTGATAAGTCGTATTTTATCTTATCTACTTGTACCAGGACACGAAGCCTCGAGGACACTGATAAGTCGTATTTTATCTTATCTACTTGTACCAAGACACGGAGCTTCGAGGACACTGATAAGTCATATTTTATCTGATCTACTTGTACCAAGACACGGAACCTCGAGGATACCGATAGGTCGTATTTTCTCTTATCTACTTGTACCAAGACACGAAGCCTCGAGGACACTGATAAGTCGTATCTTATCTTATCTACTTGTACCAAGACACGAAGCCTCGAGGACACCGATAAGTCGTATTTTATCTTATCTACTTGTACCAAGACACCGAGCCTCGAGGATACCGATAAGTCGTATTTTATCTTATCTACTTGTACCAAGACACGGAACCTCGAGGACACCGATAAGTCGTATTTTATCTTATCTACTTGTACCAAGACACGAAGCCTCGAGGACACCGATAAGTCGTATTTTATCTTATCTACTTGTACCAAGACACGAAGCCTCGAGAACACCGATAAGTCGTATTTTATCTTATCTACTTGTACCAAGACACGGAGCCTCGAGGACACCGATAAGTCGTATTTTATCTTATCTACTTGTACGATGACACGGAGCCTCGAGGATATCGATAAGTCGTATTTTATCTTATCTACTTGTACCAAGACACGGAGCCTCGAGGACACCGATAAGTCGTATTTTATCTTATCTACTTGTACCAAGACACGGAGCCTCGAGGACACCGATAAGTCGTATTTTATCTTATCTACTTGTACCAAGACACGGATCCTCGAGGACACTGATAAGTCGTATTTCGGATGTAGACTCCGAACCACTCGACCTTGAACTAAGCTATGCCCTGATCCACTCGACCCTGAACCAAGCTACGTCCTGCACCACTCGACCCTCAACCAAGTTACACCCTAAACCAAGCCACACCGGACCATTAAACATTCAGAAAACATAAGTGTGTTGATTACTTCACTATAGAGAGATTGCCAGCATTCCTAGACATATATACATGTACATTAGTATAATAAATATTCCGACCTGTCGTACCTCAATCAGTTAGTAGCTGGACTCACGACCGAAAGATCCAAGGTTTGAGTCCTTTTGGTGTCCTGTACCTCAGATGAGACGGTAAAAACCGAAATCCTCTTTCAGTGTAGACGTGGCGCGTAAAATATCCCTCATTGCTTCGATGGGTATAAAGGTATAGATTTCTGAGCAGTGTACCAGATAAATGCTATTACCATATAAGTGCAAGAATCGGACAAACAACAATTAAGCAAACTAGACACTCGTTTGATTCCACTTGTTGAAATTCTATCTTGACATTGACCAGGTGGTTGCACTGTGACGTCATTAGTATTATTAATGACTCTCATATTTTCTTAAATCTACACAGGTAAACAAACATAAATGACGATACAAGTAGGGAATTTATGTTATGATAGATTCCTGCACATCGATAAGATGATTGACACTTACTGACATGTATATTGCCATTGTACTTCGGCTCATTAACAAAAGGTAAATACTTATACATAAACAATGAATAATACAGCATATAAGTAACCATCATCGACCTTAATACCACTTAACATACACTTGTAATCTGGTCATATACTAACGATACTATGAGTGTGCATCTCTGTGCGATAGACAAATATTACTTCCGCTCTACCGTGCAAGCGGTAAAGTGTCCTACTTCCTGACGGAAATATTAAATACGTTCTCATACTGAATAATTAACCTTGTCTATCATACAGAATCAAGTTATATCCATAGGGTTTCGGAGTTAACTTCGACATGGATAATGGAACGAATCCCGAAATGTGCCATACGTGGTTAACTGATTACGTTAACGTCAATCGGAACGATTTGACGCTGGATGACATGAACACGGTTTTCATCCTCAGACTTATTGGTGGACTTATTTTCGTTATCGTACTTTCTCTGATCGGACTTGTCGGAAACCTACATGTATTTTATATATATTGCTGGAGATTTAAGCCATCCAATTACCGGACCTTCATCTTGTGGTTGAGCGTTATAGACATTTTTAACTTCAGTGTTTGTGCTCCAATGTTGATTGATTATTTACTGAAACCTGTTAATTATGATTCCATAGTGTTATGTAAGATATTTCGGTTTCTCTTATACTCGTGCGCAATATGTTCCGCATGTGCACTAGTCGCCATTGCTGTTGACCGATGCCACAGAATTTTGCGACCTTTAAGTAAGCCCCTTTCGCTGAAGACGGTGGAGATACTGTGCGGATCCTGTGTCTTCGTGGCCATTATACTGTCTTGGCCAGCCATACTATTGTTCAACATTACTGATGTTTCTACCGGCGTCTCCTATTTAACGGTATGTAATGATTATACCTCTTATTATCTTAATACAGTGGTGTGCTTAGAAATGTCAAAACGTGTGGACGGGCACAACTTGCTACTCCCAATTAAAAATTAATTTACAAATTACAAAATAACTTGCAACAACTTTAACAAGAGCAACGCCTAGCGTGGCATAATACGCCCGTCACTTAATTCGGACGGGATCAATTCGCTTTGGCATGATTTTCATAAAAAACACCTGACGTTTACTAAAGTTAATTGCGTTTCATAGCATTTTATCATAGGAATAAGTCCAAGGGCAATAACTCCTGCAGAAATGGTCCTATCCAACCCATCTTGGAACTTGACCTGAAAAAAAAACTTGAAATTTTTTAAGTACAAGCCCCCCCCCCCTCCTAAAATTATAAATTTCTCAAAAATGAAGAAAAAGATATCAATACCTGTAAAATATGTGAAAGTTAGTACATTTTACTTGTTTCATGATAAATTTCATAATGTTTTTACAAAAATTAGATTTTTTAAGAATTTTCAAAACAAAATCTTGAAATTTATAAGTCCAAGGGCCATAAATCCGTCAAAAGTAAATCAATCGTAACAAAACTCGAACTGGTACTGACGCCGCTTGAAATAAAGCTATATACCAAATTTTAACTTAATATCTTGAAAGACGGCAAAAAAAGTCCGGAAAACATAACCTAGGACATATGGTCACCCCCCCCCCCCCTAAAATTATAAATTTCTCAAAAATAAAGAAAAAGATATTTAAACTCGTAATATATGTGATAGTTAGTACATTTTACTTGTTTCATGATAAATTTCATAATGTTTTGGCAAAAAATAGATTTTTAATGAATTTCTGAAAAAAATCTTGAAATTTATAAGTCCAAGGACCATAAATCCGTCAAAAGTACGTCAATCGTAACAAAACTCGAACTGGTACTGACGCCGCTTGAAATAAAGCTATATACCAAATTTCAACTCAATATCTTGAAAGACGGCCAAAAAAAAAGTCCGGAAAACATGACCCTGGACGGACGGACTCACGGACGGACGGACAGCGCCATAACATAATACGTCCCGTCTAATGACGGGCGTATAAAAACTGACAAACAACCTCCTCCCCTTTCCCAAAAACCCTCTTTTTGGTAGTTTTGGTAAATTAGAAACTTTGGAAATTTATACTTTAAGATAATTATTCTGTAAAACTGGAAGATGGTTGGTAATAAGGTTACAAATTCAATTAAAAAGAGCAGCTGTTTTTCGAAAAAGGGGGGGGGGTTGATTGGTTAGAAAATCTTGTCACTTGTTCTACGTTCTTGTAATATCATTATTTTCTACTCTAGAAAAAAAAAACAACCAACCAAACAAAAACTAACGTAGCTCAGTTGGTGGACCAAAAGGATTTTGGTTTGAGTGTCCTCGAGACTCGTCGGTTTTCTGTCTTCCGAACGACAATGAAAACTTACATGTAGTACATATAGGTGTAGGTATGTAAAACACACCACACTGCTGAAGCGTTTTGTGATGCCACAGACAGATGCCTTCGCTATATAAGTGACTCTCGTGTAATCTTGGGCATGCCTTAAGTAACCAACAAACTCAAGATGAAAAGAAATGAATAATGTAAGTGAATAAATACTGAACTACCTTCATTATTTTTTAAAAATATTTTTGGGCAATGGAATTATTATTTTGTTGCTACTTCGGCAAACTTTCTGCCCGGTTAATGATCTTGAGTGATAGTGCACAAGAGGTCGAGCTCGTGGTCGACGTTCAAAGAAAACATCATATTTATGCCAAATCTGATCAAGTGTAGTGGGATCGATAGCACAGTTATTTGTTTGTTGGCAAAAACTTAAGCGTAAGTAGATCTAATATTCCAAAATGTGGAATACTGAATGTGGATCCGGAATTAACACACCTGGAAGCAATTCTTTTTGCAGTCAAATATTGAACATATCTTGTAATCATCAAAATGAACCACAGCTTTTACTTTTTAAACTATAAATACATTTCTAATTATGGATAACTTTTACTTTAGTGTATATCAATATTGTAAATAACTCGAACTGCAAGTACACTTGATTTGGCAGCAAATAAAATGACATTAGATCTAAAAGACAAAAGCATTCAATAGGCAAAAGGTATTCAAAAGGTAAAGGCATTCATCAGAACTCAGTTGGTGGGACAAAGGATCAGGGTTTGAGTGTCCTCGAGACTCGTCGGGGTTTTTTTTTTATTCTTTTTTTTTTCAAAACTAAAGGTATTGAAAGACTTTAGAACATGTTTTATGATTTCTTAACTTATAAGACAATTTCTAAATAATATAAAACGTGACAACATCTTTGAGTCTATATAGTGCTTTGTTAGTGTGAATATAAATGATTTTAATAAGCAGTGAATATAAATATATATGCTGGATCGGCTTATCCGCGGAAATATCTACACGGGCGGATAACCTATGCTACAACACCTGCACTACTACGTAATCGTCGTGTATTATATCTAGTGCGGCCACTGTATGTGAGTCATCGGATCCAGAAGACAAGTCGCAAACAATACTGTTATTCATATGCATTTTAGAGTGATTTGATATAAATACAGAAACTAGTAATCCTACGCATAAATCCTTGAAAAACATAAATCGGTATTGAATGCCTATAATTTAGTATATATATAGTGGTGTAAATCAGTTTTTGACACTGAAAAACTAAAGGGTTATCCATTCCTAAGAAACGTCTAGTGAAAAATACGTGCTTTTTCAAAAATTCTTTTTCTAGTTGAGGAACATATATAACACAAATAAATTGTTGGTGTTAAAACATTACCTATCCATATTTGTTTTCGTTTTAGTAAGGGAGCAACCATTTGATTTGTATGGGGAAGCGGGGGGGGGGGGACAGGAAGACTTTCACCGACCTGAATATTATTTTTGCTCAATTTCAGAGGGGGATTATTTTTTTTTTATTTATTTATTGGGGGTTTTTTTGCCGGCCCTTCGGGTCGGATTTTTTTCCCCCAATATTTGAGCCGGACTTTTTTTTTGCAAAGTCTTCCCCCCCCCCCTCCCATAAAAATCAAATGGTTGCTCCCTAAGAACTCAAAATTATGGAGTCTTAACATGCTTAATTCATATTTTGGTAATTTTTGAGTAAAAAATATCATCTATTAGTTTGCATTCCACGGCCAATTTTATGTAAATCAGCAGATTATAAACGCCTCTTATTTGTAGTATAATATCTTTCCTTCATGGTTCAGTATCAATTTTGAGAATCCCTGATATATATAGCGAGGGAAAAGGATGTCTTGCACCACTGGTTGCTAAAATTATCCCCCGTATAAATGCATCAAAATGTGCTGATAATGTAAAAAATATGTGCAAATAACATTTTCTTGATTTACTGTCATTCTACAATACCATATGTACTTAATAAACAAAAGAAATATGTACTATGCTCTATTCTGCGCCCCCAAAACACACTTGCCTATAGATGGTTACTCGGTTTAAAAAAGATCCAGCAAAATAAAATATAATTTTAGACTGATCTTTATTCAATACGGCATTTTTATCATTTGTCGTTATGTCTTTTTGTCATATGAAATATGGATAATAAAAAAAAATTATCTGTATTACACATGACACTACCGTCAGACTGCTTTACATAGCCGAATCGTGAGATTTTATGGATTGTAACAAAAAGATATAATGTAAGTATTACTCACCGATTCATGTATATTTTAAGTCCCAACACTAAAGCTAATTGATAAATTCCTCATTTATGCCTCATTTTTTTGTTAAAATACCGCAAATCATTTTCTAAAATTAGATCTTCTCCTGATGTCATTAAAACTGCTGATGATAACTAAGCGATTTGATTGGGAAAACTTTGGGGAATAGTGTGCCTTTCGGGGACAAAGAAATGATTCCTTCTCTAATATACGTATACTGCATTTATTTATCAATTAGTTTTAGTGTTGGGACTTAAAATATGCATGAATGAAACAATGAGTAATACTTTAACAAAGAAATGAGGCATAAATAAATAAATAAATAAAGCCTACACAGAAGTATGTATCCAGGTCAGAACTCGTGCAAAGTAAGATTTTGTTACCCTACCCCCTATTTTGCCCCAAAATCACTGTAAAAACAATGAGAAGGCAGCTTTTATAGACATGAGTTATATGTGTGGTTCATAATTTTACACTGCACTTTTTCATTTATGCAATAGCTGCTGAATGTTTGGAAATCAGAATTTAAATATACTAGTGAAATTGTTTTGTATACACTGTGAGTAGGAAAAATTCTCATTGTCAATCAGACGTGTAAAATTATCAAAAATATTATTGGGAGCTTTTTGCAGATTTCAATAATGATTATACATCAACATAAAATATATGAAGCTATATTTTGCTTACAAAATTCTTAAATTTATACGCAATAAATAAATAGAAAGACAAATAAAAAAATTAAATATAGATAAAAAGACAAATAAATAGATATATAATTAAAAAGGAATACTGGTATGTTAGTTGAATATATAAATTGTTGGATAGTATATACATGTCATTTACTTCTATAAATGAAATTAATAATAAACCTCTACTATTATAATTCCAAATGATGTATAATGTTACGCCAATGTTACGCCTTTTCCCTATGTAGAACTTTCAGTATTTTGATTACATGTAATTTTTCAACAGAATTTTTTATTATTTTCAGGGACATCGCTGCTTGATAGCCGAGACTGACTTCAAATTATTCGCAATATTCAGTATAAGTCATATCGTATTCTTTCTACTGATCTCCACTATGTTGATATTTGCGTACGTTTTAATTGGTCGTAAAATATGGAATCAACGAACAGCACTGCAACAGAGACGAGAGTTTCCGAATATCTCAATAGTGTCGTCAAATGTAACTCAATCACCGTCAGCATCCAGAAGGAGACTTTCAAATAAAAATAACAATAACAATATAGAGCCTTCAGTGAACTTGAATAAAACAACGGGCACCTTGTTTATTGTGACTTTGGCATATATTCTCAGTGCTATCCCCCATCACGTGCTCAGTGTCGTCTTCTTTCTCGTTCCCAGATTCGATTGTACATTATCGCTTCTTGGAGGACAGTTCTACTATACTTTCATTTGGTCTTATCTTCTCAATAGTGCAAGCAATCCATTCATCTATGGATTCAGAGACACAAGATTTAGACAAGAAATGAGGAAACTATATGAAGGACCATTTTGTAAAAGATGCAGATACTCTAACTAGTGTGAATTATATGAGCTCGAAATCCAACGTAATTAGTGTGAAGCATGATCCCAAGATCCAACGTAGTAGCGGTCTGATGTGAACTGTACGAGCTCACTGAGATTCAACGTAATTTAAATCTAGATTAATCTGTATGAACTCAGTATGCAATGTAATATAAATCGAGTGTGAACTGTATGAGCACAAGGTCTAACATGATATCTATCTAGTGTGAACTGTATGAGCTGAAGGTCCAATTTAATATAGATCTATTGTGAACTGTATGAGTTCAAGATCCAACGTATTATCAATGTAGTGTGGACTGTATGAGCTCGATCACGGGACACTTCTGAGGGACAGAAATTCAGTTTGATAAGATGTGAATATGCATACATGCACTGAAGCATTCTCGGGGCTTAACTGGCACTTACACATTTTCAGGAAATAGAGATAAGTCACAGTGAGCAAAATATGAACACAGAGAGTAAACGCTGATTATTCAATAACACCACATCAATTTTATTATTTCGAGATATTGGTGGACTAAAAGACTCAATACTGATTTTCAAATGCAGATTTAGTTTTATTATATACAATATATAAATGTGATATGTTCTGCATTCTAGTATGTGGAATGTCTGCATATCAGACTAAGCATGCATTTACGTTAATACATTTAACAATAATTAAAATTGCTATACTAGTATATTGTTGTGATATATATTCCGGGGAGAAAAGTGAATATTCCTAATTAATTCAGAATCCATAATTATTATTTGCCATCTAATAAAATGAGATAACAAACAAAAAAAAAAAAAATAAAATTTAACAAAAAACAAAACAAAATAAAACAAAAAAAAAACCCCCCTGTCGAATCTTAGATATTCTGACAATAGAAGTAATTAAACAACAAAGATAAACCATTCCTAGAACAACCTGGTATCTCCATTATGGTCAAACTTTGATTCGTCTATTAATTATTACGTACAACTAACTAAATCCAGTTTGGAGCAGTTACTATTATGACTAGGATATTGATGTATATGTAGATATCATTAAAGACCAAGTTTAAATTGTTAGAGATGCTATTGAGAATTTGACCATGAGATCGACATTTATTAAAGACAAAATTTTAATAGAATATGCTGGTTAAATATTTCAGTAACGAATTGTTACATCAATGGACCTATATTCCTTTCAATTAGTGACGATGCATCATTAATAACTTCTCTCTATGACAAACGTGACGATATAAATTTCATTGATTGTTTACATCAACTTCCCTTTTCTGAGTAGCAACATTGCTTCCTCTCCCGCAAAGGCTTCTTCATTTCACAACTTATACGCTATGCCAGGGCATGTTCTAAATACGAAAATTTGGTCCTGAGAGCGAGGCTTCTCGCGAAGAAACTACTCTCACAAGGACATATCGAGGAACATTTGAAATTGTCACTGAGGAAGTTCGATATAGGGATATATAGCTAGCGCAATCTCAGATTCCTCTTTCAAGAATGTTTAGCAATATTTTGGGAACTGACCATACAAACTAAGCATCTTAACTCTTTGACTATACTTGATTTGGCATAATACGTATATACATGTATACAGATATTTGTTCACGCGCATTTCTGACGCCGGAATTTCAGTTAATAAGGAATAACAGTGATATCTGATAATCCAATTAAGTGCGCGTAAACTAGTGAGAGTTACCTCCCGTTGTCCATTTAAGTTACATAAATGCCGTGGTATATACACTGCTGTTAGACTGATGTTTGTGAAACAATGATATTTGACGTCAAAGTGTCTACTACTTTATTCCAGACAATAATTTTGTTGCCTTTTAACTTGGAGGTATAATTTCGACATTTTTCTGTTACAAGAACTATATAGCTAAAACCAACAAAAAATGCTATGGGAAAACCACGCCAATAATTGACGACGTAATATTACAAAAAAGAAAATGACGTCAGATTCAGAAAACAAATCAGATTTTCAACATTTAGACGAATCTTCCGACGAAAGTTACAGTGAAAGATAAGTGCAAGTAGAAAATAGAAAGAGGACGAACGTGTGTTATGAACTTTGAGTTTCCCCAAGAAATACATGACTTTACACAAAACATGGGTCCGGTAAATTCTCCAGGTATTGATACTCACCCTATTGAATATTTCAATAAGCTTTCAGCGCCCACAGAGAGACGATCTGTAATCGAAATAATTTTTTAAGGAACAAACCGATATGCAGACCCGTTTTTTGATTATGTAGACCGAGTCGTACCTGGTTCAAGGACACACGAGTGGCAGCCAACACACCAAGTAGAAATGTTCGCATGTCTTGGGGTATATCTGTCAATGGGTGTTGTCAAAGAGAAAGCAGAAGACATCTGACAAAGCTGTATGACCAAGGACCTGCACACAAAAAATGACAATAGCATAATATACACGGAACGACATTACAAAAATATTCGATTGTGCTGCGGTTACGATACCGACTTAGGATGGTCAATTGAAGTAATAAACGTCACTCAATTGGTGTGGTTAACCGGTTTACGGGCGCCCACCTTCCCACTCAGCGCAAAAGCAGCACAATCAAAGGACACACATTTAAAATTTATAAATAAGAAACCCTCTATAGAATCTTATTGGGCCACAGAAAATGAATTAGCATGGCTATGCCAAACCCAAGTTTTCTACTGTAATGACGCGTGACCGTTGTCAGCTGATCTCGAGGTTTTCTTCATTGCAATGACAATTAAACCTACCTTCCCAGAGGCATGGACGGGTATTACCCATTTCGACCAGTCATTGGAATTATAGATACAACGTTTCCAGCAGCTTATGACTTGGCAAGAGATCTGACTATAGATGAGAGTATGGTGGGATTTAAGGTAAGAAAACTTTTTACTAGTACAGTAAATATGAAATTGTAAAAAAATATTTACAGGACAGACGGTCTGTTAAGGGGACGACCATTTAATTCTGAAAGTGCGGGGGGGGGGGGGGGTGGCTGGCACTTTTTGGAAATAAGTAATCTGATCCTGAAAATGCTGGAAATAAAAAATCTGGCTTTGACTGAAATGAAAAATAGCTGCTAGCATGTTCATATACCAGATCATGCAAATATAAGGCTGAATTCTATAAAAACACGTTGATCTTTTTCCAGCTCGCTTCGCTCGCCATATTGCTGCTTATATCATATGTATAGTTGTTTAACTGTATAACTTCTAGTTCAGCAGAAATTATAGCATTGAACGAATCGTGCTATTCAGTATGTTCAACAAAACCTGACAGCCCCCCCCCCCTTTCACCGCATACTTACCAGTAAAATTCCAGATTTGGCAACAAAATGGCTGAGTAGCTTGGCTAATACACATATGCCCCCCTTCCTTTTGGAAATCCTGGATCCGCCCCACTGCAGACAGGGGACAATGGCTCTACCATTTGCTTTCTAAGAGATTTTCTCTTAGTTTTCTGTTTGGAATAGTGTCATTTCCTTGCCGCGAATTTTCATTCCTTTTCCTCGACTTCCCTTCAGTGTTGTCTGCCCCTGACATTTATATGCTAGGCCCACTGATATGTTAACGTTAAATGAGTAGTCAAAAGGGGTCGGTTTGTGCCCCACAGTGGACCAGAGAAAGGGACTGCCGCAGCAGCGCAGCTGCGTAAGATTGTGTCTAAAACAGGCTTGCTATAGTGGAAAAGCTCATTGGCTTGTGGTGCAGACACGCTTGGACAAACAACAACAAGCATAATGTGCATGATGTCTTAGTCCTATATTTTGTTTTCATCCATCAATATGTACTTTTTTACATTCGGATTTTATTAACATGATTTGAAAAGAAGTCAGAGAGGGGTAGTGACTGTGTTGCCCCAACGCCTCAACAGCTGCAGTCTCTGCCCTACTCCCCGTCCCCCAAGCTGCGTAGGCTAGTGCCCCACCTTGGTACCTGAGAGGAGGGCCACGGCCGCAGCAGCGCAGCTGCGTAGGCTAGTGCCCCACCTCGGTACCTGAGAGGAGGGCCACGGCCGCAGCAGCGCTGAGAGGAGGGCCACTCTTACTCTTACTCTTACTCTTCAAATCTGCAGATCCAGGATCCTCCTCCGGAGGGTCTCTTACTGCTGTCTCTTTTTCCTTTTCCATTTTTCTTTCTTTATTTCTCTTTCTTTTCTCCATCCTCCTTATTTTCTCATTTCACACTTTTCATCTTACCTGTTTCACTTACCTCTTATTATATATCGTAATCCTTTTGTGGTTCACCTGTAACGAATGTTATTATTATACATGTTAAGACATACATATACAAATCAAATGACACATATACATTTATCAAATCTCATACAGGGGTTCGAACCTATGATCTTGCGTACCTAGTCGGCAAGCGTCCTACGCTCTAACCATTCGGCTACCCGGACCTTGAGATACACATTTTCAATCCATAATTTTAAACTTAATAATGAAAACTATTTTTCACCGTTATACATTGCCGAGGGGCTAATTTGACATGAGCACATATCATCAACTTAAAATTAAAAGCAAACAAAATATCCATTTTATATTTCACTACATTGAAATTGGTAAATCCTCTGAATGTATTATATGATCTATATATCAAAACAAAAAACAAAAATTGGGAAAACAGTAAATTTATTAACAAAATATTGCACATGATAATGTTCAAGTTGAGTCGTGTAAACGAGACAAGGATTCTGCAGGAGTTGTCTTTCTTTCTTATAAAGTTTATCTTAGGTGTTTCAATTACAAAAAAAAAAAGCATTTTGACGAATTATTGTCAAAACAATGAATTTCAACTCAAATACATATCATTCAAAATATGTCGAATTGTTAAGAAATTACTCGAAAGACACACAAGTGCGACAATCCAATCACAGTCTGTTTGTTATAGTGATGCACTTAAATGGGATTCTAAGTCATTCATGAAGTTACCAGCATTTCCCATACATTTATATACAAAATCATACTTCAAAAACAACTAGATTCAGCCTTCCTCGTAATTTCGTTCATTAACCTAGTATCACATAATTGGTGTGCTGTAGAATTAAAAACAAAAAAAATCAATAAAAATGATAGATTCTCTCGGAATTGCATCTATTCAGTGAATCATACCTCCATCACATGGGAAACCTTTAATGTTTCCAAATGTTTGGTACTTATAATTTCTGTTGGTCATTATGATCTCAAGCTTTAAAATATACAATATAGCTGATGTGGCGTATCCAGGATATCCGAAGGGGAAAGGGGGAGGGGGGGGGGCACATGTGAAAGTCAAGTATTAGCTATAATACTCAGCCAGTTTATATTTCTATTCATTCACATTTGTTGAACATAATTATGCTTCATATACGATATACACTAAAATAAGACAAAAATCTGTAAAAACAGTAAAGTTTACACAATATTAAATTGCCCATTATAATGTTCAAGTGCAGTCGTGTAAAGGAAACAAGACTTCCTGCAGAGTTGTCTCTTTTTGTTTAAAGTTCATCAAAATATTTGTTTTTGGTGTTTTCAATAACAAAGAAAACATTCTTATAGATAATTGTTAAAATAATAAATGAATAAATTCACTTACTTACAAAAAGTGATCATTGTCAAAACAATAAATAAATAATTTCACACACTCACAAAAAGTGATCTGATATTATGCATCCCACAACAGGATATGTGGAGAGGGTCCAGGAATTTGGGGAATTATATTGCCAATATTGGTAATATTGAGATTACGACTCTATACCGATATGCATTCAGACACTTAAAACTGTTACAATATCCGATAACAATTTACTTTAACATGTTAAATACATTCAAAATGCACTATGATATAAAGGTAAATTATTCCAAATATGTAGAATTTTTCAGAAAACAATAGGAATATTAATAAAGATTGGACCTGACCTCCTAATAACTATGAAAATATTTGCGGAAACTTTTCTGTCTGTGGTCGCATTCACAAAAAACTCGCATTTTTAAATCTTAGTATTACTCTTAAGACTGCTGTCCGTAGTGTAACTAGTTTAAAGTTTTGTGCATTCACATTAAAAGCAAAGACGTGTGGTCTGTGGAAAGCGGAAATTATAATTTTTATTTATATTTTATTAAAACGCGTCTTGCATTTCGATCTTCTTCGATACTCTCCATGTTCAAAAATCTTACTACTGCCGATTAGCGCAAACTTCAAAATATTAATTACATGAATTGTATATTCTCTGATAAATATTAATACATTTGTAAATCAATAAAGACCTACAACATGTTCTACAAATTACCATGTACTGATCGCGGAGACGATAAATCCTTTACCAACTATCTTACTTCTTACTGTCTGGTCGCTACGGAAGTATGGAAGGAACATGTAGGAAAAATTACTCAATAAGTCGTGCGCACGAGATAGTTATGTCGTGCGCACGACCTAAATTGTCATGCACACGAGATAACTATGTCTTGCGCTCGACTTCATCAGCCAATAACAATTTTACATCTCCCACATAATTGTTATGGGTTTCTTATTTTATCAGAGATCTTACGGAATAAATCTCTAATTTAGAAAAAATTCCCACTGAAATAGGAACCATGGTGCTTCAGTTACATTACAACTTTTTTTTTAATCAGGGGCTGAATCAGGGTATCGCAGCTGCCGTCTCACAAAGCTTACAAACGCCCTTTCCCTACCTTACTTGTCCTCCACACGCCATGTTTTCACCCTCCCCAAATGGAGCGCGCTTTACACATGCAGTTTTCTTAATTTTCCCATTCCTACCCCCCCCCCCTTAAAAACTAGTGGAACTCTTTCAGTTTTGCCTCCTTTAATATTCCGTTTGAGTAAATTGTCCCTGTCTAATTTATCTACAGTCAAATGTTAAATAAAAATTTATGGTTACACATAATGATTGTATTATTGGGAATCGTATGGGCATTAACAGCGTCCTCCTTATAGTAGATTTATTTTTATATGTCTTGAGTTTTCTCTTTTATATTGTTATGAACTTTGCATTCTATTAAAACCTCGATACGTTTTGACCTTATTGATAAGATCAATGACATCTCTAGATGTCTTAATGATATTTTAGTTATAGATAACCCTGAATTTGAAAAAAAAATCTACTACTGACATTTATCCACCTGAACATTAACAACAATATCCATAAAAACATGTATTATTAACGTGACCATTTTTTGGATTTCCTATTGTTAATTTCCCTTATTTAGATGGTGATGCCCTAGACTTCTATGATATAGTATTTATATTAGTCAATTAGTCTATTTACTAAAGTCTGCACTGACGTTTTGCAATTGGATTTCACACAAAAACAAAACAAAACAAAACACACACAAACCTACACACACACACACACACACACACACACACACACACGCACGCACGCACGCACACGCACGCACACGCACGCACGCACGCACGCACGCACGCACACACGCAATTAAATCACATTCAAACTTCTGACTCAGGGTTATGGATATCATAAACTTCGAAAACTTTTGGTAAATTTTACAGATCTCATTCAGACATTTTATCTAAATTTGGAAATGTGACTTTTCAACGAAACAATACGTATCCATCGGAATTTGTGATCCCAATTTCTACGGAGATCTAGAATACAAGTTAAGGTGGACAAAGGTTCCGATAATTTCATATCTGCGGGTTCTAAAATAATGAAACGTCTTCGACGTTGACAGCATGACCCCGATATCATCGCAAAGCCACTAGTTGTTCTGTCTCTACAGTCTTATACAGACTTTTATTTCAGCGTTGCACGTTGACTAACAGAGCGGTCTGGACTCTATGACGGGACTTGTCCAAACCTTTTTAGAGGAGACAAGGTCCTTCTGACTATTAGTCGGAACTCATACAGATCGAGGATCTGAGCTCGTTTACAGATTGGCAGAGCACGGTTCTCTTACGTTGATGTCGTCTAACATATTTTTGATACTATCATATTATTCCTTAAAACGTTTCGTGTTGAAATTTTTATGACATTTCGTCTTGGAAAACCTGTTGTTCCTTGTTCTCTATATGGAGGGTTATTTATAGATTTTTAAATACGTGTCCCTTGATTGTGCTGCTATTGCGATGAGTAGGAAGGACGGCGGTCGTATACCGAGTAACCACACTGAATGATAATTTGTTAATTTAATTTATCGTCCTCTGTCGGTATCGTAGCTGCAGTGAAATCGAATATTGTTGTAATGTTGTTTTATGTGTTTATTTGACTATTATCTTAATTTATGTACATGTCCTTGGTGATTTGTGTCATACAGCTTGGTCAGATGTCTTCTGTCGTCTCATTTAGACCAATGCCTGAAATTGTATAAAACATTTATGGATAAAAAGTGATTTAAAACTGTATACCCTATGTTGGCTAGTAAAGTACATATTATAGGTTAATTTATTTTAAATTGTTTTGATTATATATATAAGCCTAAAACATATTAAAAAAGGACTCTTGTAAATGTTGTGATCAAATTCGTCGTATTAAGTGAGATATGGCTGTCTAAAACGCGATGTTTGTAAACAGAATGTTTACAACCAACTTATCACGTGATCTAATTCGGAAGCCGCCGCATCATGGACACTGATGGAGGGCGAAGTAAATAAATTTGACGAGTAACTTTAAAAATGTGCATTCAAGTCTGCTAAAGTTAGTATTTACTGAAATCGTTTTCTTTTGGAGTCTCCCTTCATCGTATTTGTTTTGATTAAACTGCGCATGCGCGAAGTCAGGTTATGGTTGTATTTATGGGATACCCACTTTATTGACGAAGTATTTTCTTTTTATTTTGATATCTCCGAGGGTTTGAAGCAACAAAAATGTTATTAACGCAAAGTTGATAACTTCAGCCATACCAGAAAAATACAGGTTTTGTTTTACATGCCCTAATTTCTGAATTTATACCGAATTGTAGGGTATACAACTTTAAAAGGACTTTCGAGTCATTTTGCTAGATTACGCATGACGTAACGTGGTAGGAAGATCACCTTTATTACTAATTTTGAAATCTGATGTAGCCTTGCGATGCTCTAGAAGAAAGCTATCGTATGTAGTAGGTTAATATACAAATCTAGATTTATTTACATTAAGAGAAAGAAGGTACAGAGTCAAGGTTATGAAGATAAGGAGTGACTGCATTGTGACTGAATATAATGTTTCTTAAAAGGTTTTTTATCGATGACAAAGATTGATTGATTGATTTTTGTTTTACGTCACACCACGAATATTTCACGTATATGGTGACGGCGAACCCCGGCCTCCCGATCAGGAGTCCGACGCGATACCACTAGGCCACGCCGGCTTCTCGATGACAAGGAAGCATGGGCTCCCGCTCTGTGGTCACAGAAATATTGGAAATATCAAATGGGTTAAAATCTTTATTTTTTCATCACGAAGAGAATGATCTAGGAGGAAACGATGGTATTATAAGGAAAAGGATATATAAAATGAAGATGTAATAATCATTTTAAGTCTAAATCGACCCATATTATGTATACTTCTAAGATCTGTCTCTTCCAGAACAAGTTTTGATCTCGTGACCGGAATAGTACGGAAGCCCATTTAGGACCTATCAAAATATTTTTGAATTTGATATAACGAATTCTTCCGTAAAATAGAGAATAGACATGTAAACATTATTTGTTACGGTTTACAGTGTATCTTCTAGGGACGTATGTGATATGATATGTCGCTTTCGGTTGCCATTGCCATGACGACCGTGCGATCTGTGTATCTACGTAATGTTTGGTCATAAAGAAAAAAGTATTGATATTTGTATTTTAAGAGGAAGTTCAACCCTGTTGAAATATGGCCATTGAGCCCATGGGAACAGAACAGAACTTTATTTACGACTCGAGATCGAAAATGACATATCGAGGTTACACAATTAACAAGTATAAAATATGCATGCCTTAACAAGATGTACACATTAATCATTATAACATTTTAGTTATTGAAACTGCTTCATTACAATTAATAGAAATTTGCACAGATTTTCCAACTTTTGCTCGTTTTAACAAGAGAATAATTGATGAAATTTTAACTAATTTGGTCTTAAAAAAGTAATAATTGTCTGTATATAAATTACGTTTAGCTGAAAAAGTACATTTAAAGACATACTGAAATTCATCCCCTAAGGCATTAATATTACATAAGCAGTGGCGGATTTAGAGGGGACCCACCTTTTCGCCACATATTTACTTGTAAAAATCCAGATTTTGCACCACAAATGGCTAATACACATGTGGGCTCCCCCTTTTCGGAAATCCTTTACATTTTTGTTCCGATCTATGAATAGAGGACCATCTACCCGTCTCAATAAAGGACCATCTACCCGTCTCAATGGGTAGTTTGTGATTTATAGTACGGAATTTAGTAAAAAATAATACATCTTGATTTCGACAATAGAGAAAAGTATTTTTCTAAATCAAGTGAGGTTTTAAAATATCGATATAATATGCATTTTGAAGATTCATTAATTATATTTATCCATGATTGCTTAGCATGATCAGAAAGTCGTTGTTTCATTGCCCTGAAAAGCCATTTAGTATCTACAACATTTTGTGATTGCCATAAATATGAAAAACCCAATTCATTCCAGATATTTTCTTTTCAACATTCTGTATCCAACCATGTTCTATATTCATACAATAGTCATTAAATAAAATTTTGTACAATAAACATGAAAGTTTTTCGGCTTTTCCATGAATAAGTTTGGACCAAAAATTCATTATTCTATGTTTAATTGCATAAATCAACGGCTGAACGCCTGGGAATATGGGGTTTATAGTTGTTCAATCCAAAACAGTTCGGCAATTAACCGTCATTTTGTCACTTCAGATTCAGTTTCTCTTGGTTATATTTTCATCTGGAGTAATTTCAAAATTATTAATATCATGGTTATATTGAACACGGTGATTTAAAAGACACATCTAGAGTGAGTTTTACTAAATATCGTAAGCCCAAATGTAGACGTAGACGTAAACTTTGCTAAGAAATAGTTGTCTCCTCCCTAAAGAGTTCCAAACGTAATGTACACCTTTTACAACGTTTACCAATGTAATTACGTATGAACATAGACTTCAAGAAAAATTCAATTGACGTACACGTTAATTTAGTCGAAATGTTTACGCATACGTCTATGTTTGGGCTTACGACATTTAGTAAAACTCACCCCTGGTGTTTACGTCTAGAATTATTTCTGATTTTATATGAATGACTACAAAAGCGATTTTTCAGTTTTCGCAATATACCAAGACTCACATACCCTTGCTGTTCATGTTATCACATATATCAGATTTGAATGGTTTCAGTATATGTTCATGTTTATTTTTGATACCAAACGTTTTACTATATACGGAATACTTTTGGGGGATTGGCAATGACGGCAAGTGAAATATTTCATATATAGCGTTGCATATATCTTTAAAACTTCCTCAGAGCCTAGTGACTTGTGGAGCAGTTTATCTGAAAGACTCTTTGCCCCAATTTTATTTGAACTTGAAATCTCTCTGGTAGTACCTTTTACCTTGAGACATAAATATGTCATAGACAGGCCGTGATGGGACATTGCAACTCGCAAAGGAAAATGTCCGCGATGCTAAAATATGAATAGTCACGTTTGTCAGAGAGTGAGGTGTTCATTTGTCCATCAGTATCGTAAGATAACGGGATTTCTAGGTACGAAGTAGAGTTGAAGTAGAGTTAACCGGGGGGGGGGGGGGGGGGGGCTACTTGCTACGTATGAGAAAAGAAATATTTAATCAAGGAGTAGGGTACAGTTGCTGCCTATTCGAATGTCGACTATTTGTAGGAAAAATAATTTCCTCCAATTACCTCCGGCCAATGTAATTGATTAGAAAAGTTCATTATCTTGATGATATTTATTTTGAGAATCGGATATGACCGATTCAATTATATACGGAAATTTACCTAGAAAGTAGTGGGAAAGAGGCATTAATGTCGGCCAAATCGTGCTGTGACTTTGTTTATGAAGCATTACAAATGAATTCATTACATGTTTTGCAAGCGTTAAACAGGAAATGTCTTAAATGAGAAACGAATTCTTACCTTATCTAGGTCTTCCATTATCCCTGGAGAAGTACAGAGTGCACAAAAGCTCTTCTTCCAGAAATACCCGCTTCTTTACTTCTTTTAATTTTTTAAATTTTTAATTAAGTTGAATAATTAAGTTTAATTTTTCCACTTGATTTTGAGGGTATCCAAAATGGTTATGACACTCTACGTAGCGCTTTGATAAAATTGACTGTTCAGTGAAAAAATCACTATGAAGCGCTTTAAATCATACCTAGGCTGAACGCGCTCTTTGTGTGTATTATTACTCTCCTTTTGTTTTCTTCATACAAGTGAGACAAGCAAAATTTTCAAACAATCCGATTGCAGGACTCTCGTAACAATTACGTTCATTAAATGTAACCTTTACAACTATAGGTTACGGTGTGACCCTATGGTTGTCTTTTTTTATTTTGCCTCATTATAACTATAATCTGGTCCCCTGATGTCAGTACAAGCATTTTCCTTAAAATACATGGTCACTAACCAATGAGATTTGATATTTTAATGTTTGCTAGTTTTAACTACACCAATCCAGTGACAATTGTCATTTCAATTGACAGTCCCAATTCGGTGCCTTGACCGCATCATAATCGAATAGTTTTTGATGAATATTGTAGTACTCTTATTCTGTTATTCTCTGCATGTCCGCGGCGACTGTTCTCTCCTTTCTTTTGGTAGCTATACTACCGTGACTGACTTTTTTGTACGCAGAATTGTCTCGCTCTGTAATCACATGCCAGGAAATAGGATTAAATGTGTGTCATGTTTTACGTACACAGTCCATGTAACAATGACGTCTGTCTTACGCATGCAATCACGTTTATCTAACGTTATCTAACGTTTATGCAGTCACATTTATTCAATGTATGCAGTTAAATCTATCCAACATATGTAATCATGTGTATCTTACGTATGCAGTAAAACCTTACATATATAACAACGTGTACCTTTCGTTCTCCATCATGTGATCAGAACGTTTCTGACCAAAAGTAATTATTCCCTTATTTTCAACATGATTCCCCTTCATATCGAAACATTTGCTTTATCGATGTTCTGACCTATTTATATTGTTACATTTTGTAAATAAATATGAAATGTATGAAGGATATTTCTCTATATCTATTTTATAAAGAATTCATAATTTGAGACCAAACTCTTTTAAATTCATTATACCTTCTTTTTCAGATTACAATATGATGCATAATTGAAATATTTTTTTTTTCATAAATATTTTATATCTGTCAATTATAGGATTATCAATTACAGTTTTATTGCATTTTAATGTATGAATAAAATACTTTGCACACAATATACAATAGTTCAAAGAGGAGGCCGAGTCTGAGTTACTGTAACTTTGTCTATGAAGCATTACAAATGAATTTATTAAATGTTTTGCATGTTTTTTTCAGTGGAAAAAATCAATATGAAGCGCTTCAAACCATACCTAGACTGAACGCGCTCCTTATATGTATTATTACTCTCCTTTTGTTTTCTTCATACAAGTGAGACCACAGACATTAGGAAAGCCCGGATTGCTATGTAGGCGTTGTTTTTTTACGCCTACATAGCAATCCGGGCTTTCCTAAAGCCTGTGAGTGAGACAAGCAAAATTTTCAAACAATCCGATTGCGGGACTCTCGTAACATTTACGTTCATCAAATGTAACCTTTACAACTAAGGGTTACAGACTCGTCTACCCATCTGATTGTCCAGTAGGCGCCAAAAATGGAAAGAAGGCGACACGCATGTATTGACTACCTTGAAATCATCACTTAAATACTTACCTCACTATGTGTTTTTTTTTTTTCATTATATTTGAAATGGTGGCATTTCTGTACAATATTATTCATCACATTGCTCTCTACCGATTTCCTGTTTTGTCAGTAGCTTTCAACTATGAATCAACATGTCACTTCCTTCCCGAAATTAATTTGACTTTGACCCACTTCAAATTTGGTTTAGAATCAAAAGAGATAGTGGCTCAGTTATTTTACTTACAGGCGCGGTAAATAAAAATGTGTCATACAAGAAACGTTTGATTCTTACTGGTAATCACCATCCTCGATATGGGCAACGTCGGAGACCCACGCTCGGTTGCGCTTCCCTTAGCGAAACCGAGCGTGGGTTTTCGACGATGTGCTATCGAAAGATACTTCGATAGGGGAAATGTTGTAGTAAATGCGGCAACCTTAATTACATTAGTCTGTCGGAATACTTATTTTAGTCTGTCCGACTATATTTTATAATCTGTCCGACTACTTTTTTAGTCTGTCGGACTACATTTAATAAGATAATCAGATCAGTCTAAAATCATTTAGATCCTTAAGTCTAAAGTATTTTGTCGTTAATCCGTCGTTGGAAATGCAAGATACTCTCGATAATCTATAATTGTAAAATGGCTCTCCATTCATCAAACTCAATCAAAATCCAACTGTTGTGCCATAAAAAGATCAGTTAGTGGATAAAATGAAAAAGTGTTAACAATGGATGTGGGAAACCGAATATGAAATCACATGAATTATAAATAAACAAAATAGCTATGAAACGATTACAGTACGGAAGAAACCAAGAAATAGTAGGTGATACATGTACTATTGATTTTAAAGAATATACCAATGCTTTTTCCAAGAGACGAATTGGCTGCTTACAAACAGGAGAAAAATTTGACGTCTTTGTCTCAATAACAAACATCTTGATTCGTGTTTGAAAATAATTTTCTTAAGAACATAAAACACACACAAATGCATTTCGCATCTTTAAGGCATATGCAAAATTTGCAGTAAATACCCCCACCCCTCCTTGCCCAATGATCAAACCACCATTGAAATAGAAATGCCAGCAATCAAAGCATGAAATGCTCGTTTACTCATGACTTACCATGTGTAGATAGCCAGGTATTCGTAATGGCCTATTTAGGTCATGGTGTCGCCCATAGATTTGTTTTAAAAGTCATGTTTGACCATTATTGTTCAATTAAGAAAAGAATTTAAAAGTTTTTGTAGAAGAATTTAGTAGTAAGCATATTTTTGTCCAATGATGAAGCCCTCTTCTTGTTATAAGTTTGTTTTTGTTTGGTCTTTTTGTGTGTGTGTGTGTGTGGTTTTTTGTTGTTGTTTTTGTTCTTGTTATTTTCTTTTTCTTCTTCTTATTTCTATGCAATGCATTAAGAGGATGCCGTCACCATATACGTGAAATAATCGTGGAGTGACGTAAAACAATAATCAATCAATCAATTATATTTTTGTCGCTTTCAACAATTGTTCAGCTATATCGTGATATAGAAGCAGGAAAGAACCAACCTCTTAAATATAGTGGTGCAGTCTGGGAATCGAACCCCAGATTGTCTGCACTGCAAGACAAGCTCTTATTTTTAAAGAAATTAGTTTCCAAATATTTCATAAGACTATATTTTATATATTTCATGAAGTATGGGAATTTATTACTCTGAAACATTGTTGTTTTTCGTAATATCTGATAAGTTGCGTTGATGAAAACTTTTAATAAATCACCATAGAGGGACAATCTTCAATCTTCAAGCCTTTGATGCTTGAAAGAACCAATGCGTGGAGAACGAGACCCGGTTTTCTCAGTAGATCTTCATAAACCAGATACAAGATTGTAGTAATGATCAAATCAATATTCATGTATAAAGTCATGGACTCAAGATTTACCAGATTAATATTCGCTTCATTCAAATGATACAAAGAAATGGAAAACAAGGATCACATAAAATATATAATACAAAATGTAATATATTCATATTCATATATTTATACAAAAACAATTATCACAGATAAATAAAGTGTGAAGTGGAAATGTTATTTACTTTTGCTGTATAAGATTTTGATTTCCTTTCTGAATTTTTTATCTCTGAAGCCATATATGAAAGGATTAACAGCACTGTTTATAAAATACGACCAAATAAAGGTGTAATAAAATTGTCCTTCTAGTAAACTCATGCCGCAATCCAGTGTTTTATCGGTAAAGTACAATATAGCTAGAACGTGGTGTGGTATACCACTTAATACATACGCCATTGTTACGGCAAATAAAGTACCCGTTGTTCGCGCCAAACTACTGTTTGAAAGAGTGGCACGTGTTGAGCTCGCGGTTATAATTTCCTCTGTCTTAAATTGTACTGAGCCACTGAATGATCTTGAAGCTTTCCTGATACTGTTCTGGAAATCGCTATGACGAAATATCACTCGTCCAATCAGAATATAGACTACAACTAAACTAGTTGTTACTAGAACGAAGTGGGCAATGGTGAATATATGAAACATCGCCATGTACTTCATAAAGCGAAGAGGTGCAAGACATCGCAGTCCCTGTAAAATACATGAATGTTACTGCAATAGACATGTAATACAATGGAAGACATTAGTAAAATGGACCAACTCTCCCATAAATAATTCCATCTTGTGGAATACGAGTACAATCCAAGATTTCCATAGTTTCCATTTTGAAACACTATTTTGATGGCCACAAAGAAGTCGAATGTATGTTCACTTTTCAACAATAGATACAATAGAATACATATGTAAAAGGAAAGAGGTATCCGGGGAACGAAAATCTATATTTAGCACAACCTTAGTTCATCTGGTTTAATTTGAATAAAGGAAATTTCACATGATGAGATGACAAACGAGCAAATTCAGAGAATTGTGGGCCCCCGCTTTGGGGTATTCTATTAATAAGGGCGCAATGATCTGTGACATATTGTCATGCTTGTGGTTGTCTACAGACACACATGCCAAATATAAAGGCCCTACGTCTTACGGTTAAAAAGTTACATTGAAGTAGGTCAAAGGTCACGGTCAAGGTCACATGATAAAATTTTGGTACCAACGGAAAGGTATTGCACTTACATGCCAAATGTGAAAGCCCAACGTCATACGGTTAAAAAGTTATCACCATGGTTAAAGTTTTTGTGACGGACGGACAGACAGACAGACAGAGAGACTAATGAGATTTAATGTCCCCACGCTTTCGCGAAAATCGGGTGAAAAAATGAATAAATAAATAATAATAATAAATAAATTAAATAGTTCACTGCTGAGATACTAACAAATGTAATACAATAGTGTATGGGATACCCTCCATGGAAGTACATAACAAAGGTGATGAATAAGTTGTACTTATATCCTGGGCGCTAGTATAGATATTACGTTCGTGCAGGTATCAATCCATACAACAGTATAGCAGGCCAAATTCCAATTTCCTATTTCAAATCTTATTTTTAATCCTGGTGATACCGTTCATGCAGGTGTTATACAACAATTAACTTACCATCAATCCGGTGATACCCTTTCGTGCAGTGTGACACCACAATTATCTTACCGTCAGTCCCGGTGACACCCGTTTGTGCAGTGTGACACCACAATTAACTTACCGTCAGTCCCGGTGATACCCGTTCGTGCAGTGTGACACCACAATTATCTTACCGTCAGTCCCGGTGATACCCGTTCGTGCAGTGTGACACCACAATTATCTTACCTTCAGTCCCGGTGATACCCGTTCGTGCAGTGTAACACCACAATTATCTTACCGTCAGTCCCGGTGATACCCGTTCGTGCAGGTATCATACCACAACTACCTTACCGTCGATCCTGGTGATACCGTTCATGCAGGTGTCATCCAACAATTAACTTACCATTAGTCTGGTGATATTCGTTCATGTAGATGTCATACCGCCATTAACTTACCGTCAGACCGGTGATACCCGTTCGTGCAGGTGTCAATCCATACAACAATATAGCAGGCCACGAGAAGATCAGCGCCACTACTAAACAAAATGCACACAGTTTCTTGGCCTGATTGGTTGTGATCTGTACTTTGAGGGGATCAAGCACTTTACGACAGCGGTCAAACGCAATGACGGCTAGAGTAGACGTAGAACACACCGAGATGAAATACAGTAGGAACCGGAATATTTTACAAAACAAGTCGGACGGGTACGTGACGGGATGGAACAAATACACAATGACTAGGGGGGCGACCACGCTACAGTTTACTATATCCAGTAACGCTAACCACAGGACGTATATTCGATAGTTGGATTTCTTATATTTTTTAACGTATACATATACTACATGGATGTTTCCAAAAAGTCCAGCAGCAATGAGAATAATAAGGAAAATAATTCCTCCAACCAAACGAGTCATAAGTACATGATTGATCTGATCCAGAGTTACTTCCTGTGTTCTGTTACTGTCGATAAATTCATGTATCCATGAGTAGCACTGCTGACTGCCATTCACGGTCTCGTTCTCCATTTTTGACACATATGTATCCTGAAAAAAAGATAGAGTAAAACATCAAGCAAATAGGAAAATAAACGGTCACATATAGAAATAATATGTATCACAAATGGCGTGTCCGCTTGTACGTTGTCATTTATTAAAGTTAAGAGAATTATTGTAGTAGTGTGGTCTGGTTGTAGTCGAGAGGTTTGGACTTTGAATCCCACCGTTGGCTCTTGGGCTTTATTTCTTTCAAATACGAGAGTCACAGTATTGTCTAGTGCCATAGTAGACGCGACACGTTAAAGATTCCCCAATGCTTCGGATGGTTCCGTTAAAGATCCCCCAATGCTTCGGATAGTTCCGTTAAAGGTCCCCAATGCTTCGGATGGTTCCGTTAAAGATCCTTCAATGCTTCGGATGGTTCCGTTAAAGATCCCCCAATGCTTCGGATGGTTCCGTTAAAGATCCCCCAATGCTTCGGATGGTTCCGTTAAAGATCCTCCAATGCTTCGGATGGTTCCGTTAAAGATTCCCAAATGTTTCGGATAGTTCCGTTAAAGACACCCCCCCCCCCCCCCCCAATGCTTCGGATGGTTCCGTTAAATATCCTTCAATGCTTCGGATGGTTCCGTTAAAGATCCCCCAATGCTTCGGATGGTTCCGTTGCAGAGGTCTAAATTTCTGTGCATTATATCAGGTAGATATCGCTCTCCATATAAGTGTAATGGTATAACCATGAAGTTTAGATCAAAAACAAAATAATAATAAATAAATAAAATTAATCATGGTGAATTCTCTAATTTAACTGGAATTCTCAACAAAACTTTGCATGGGGATATTGCAACCGGAAAGTAAAATGTTAATATACCAATACATTGTATTTCATTTTGCACGTATTCTTCATTAATATTCTATACTATCAATGCCCTTGAGTGATAATGGTTTACAAAACCGAAAATACATTGAAATGCATCTATGCATTTTCGATGAAGCTGCATTTGAACAATGGTAATGTTAAATTATCAGGAAAATGCATTATTCTGTGAGGCACAGTGCTTTTTATTATTCTGTGAAGCACAATGCTGCTTATTGCAAAATTTTGGTATTTAATTGATATGAAATTAAGTTTAACTTGCCAGGTTAAAATAAAGTTTAAAATCACCTTGCAACTTATACATCCAGGATATTACCATTTTTTAAATCATAGAAACACATGGGCGGTAACTTAACAAGAAGAAAATAACTCATTTCCTGAATTTTAATTTGTTCCATTGTTTAATCGTTAAAATGCTTTGTATAATAAGTTGATTTCCTATGTGAATAGATAAACCATGATTCTAAATTCGTTTTTTATTTCGTCGTACCATTGGCTGAGAAGGAATTTGCCATACATATATAAAACCAGGCCCTCTGATATTTATTTAAGGGACGTTTGACTACAATGTTTTAATTTATCCCGCTTGACTGTAATGTACTAATGAAATCAATTCTGAAACTCCAAATTATTAGATATATGTTATAAACACGGTAAATATCCATCTATTTCTTGAAACCTGCTATCTCGTAGAGATATTAAAATATGGCGCGTTGTCAGACTTTCATAGTACCTAACGGGGAAATCGAAGGCAGTTTCAAATGGTAAAGTAATAGTGTATAAAAAAAGTTCATTAAAATGGAGTTAGATAAATACCTCAATTTTGATCCTGCGTTAAATGTGAGGTTTCAAGAAGATTTTTGTCATTTATTCTATGGCGCACAGGCTGCTGCTGATTCAATGTAATATACGTCACTCATATATGTGTTCTTGTCATTACTCTAGCCTATCAGTACATGTACATGTATATAGTATACACCAATAGGCGTGAGTAATGACAACAACACATATATGAATGACGTATTTTATTGAAATATCGGCGGCCTATACTATGGCGTCTGGTCCGAGAGTCTCTGCCCTTCTCCCACTTTTGATATCGGCGGTTTGTGGGAGAGGGTCAGAGAGACTTTGTTCATCAAAAGTTGGAATTTCAGCGACACTAGTCGGTATCGGGATGTACAAGCCTCTCGTGACAAATAAGCGTTTGCACAGCGAACTTGCAACCTATAATCCAATAAATGAACATTTAAATTACTCGATCATAGCGATATCTTTTCCAGGTCTATAACCTCTGCTAGCTGTCGTTTTATCTGCAAACAAGACATTTTCATTTCGCCATTTGTGTATACAATATGACGTCAGATCTCGAAGAACGCGACTTCGCATTCGTGACACTTCAGCAGCTGACACATTTTGTAAAGAAACCCACGATGTAACCTCTTCACGAATGCAAAGTCGCGTTCGGCGAGATCTGACGTCATACTCTTATGCACAAATGATAAAATGGAGAATCTCGTCGTTTTTTCAGATAAAACGGCAGCTACTAGACGTTATAGATCTTATTTGGAAAAGATATTGCTATGATCCAGTAAGTTAAATGTTTATTTATTTGATAATGGGTTGCAAGTTCGCTGGGCAAGCGTTTATTTGTCACCAGAGGCTGGTTTTGCTGAAACTCCATCATTTGATGAACAAAGTCTCTCTGATCCTCTCCCCAAAACCGCCGATATCAAAAAAAAGGGGGGGAGGGAGAAGGACAGAGAATTTCGGACTATATGGCGTCCAGCCCAAGGATTGAACTGGAATGTTCTGTGTCTAAATCCTAGTACTGAATCACCTCAACTATTGGTAGGTTGGTTGGTGTTTTACGTCACTTTCAACAATTTTTCAGTTATATCGCGACATGGAAACAGGAGGTGACGAACCTCTTAAATATAGCGGCGCAATTCTGGAATCGAACCCGGATCGTCGGCGCTGCAAGCCAAGCGCTTAACCACTTGACCTAGCCTGCCCCTTACGATTGGTAGGAGCAGTTGATATTATATGTATTGTGTACACGCCACATAATGTTTCGATTGCAGACTCGCACTGAACTTTATAAACATTACGCCAAAAAGTGAACCAAACCCCACTTCAGTTAGTCCAGCATAGAGCTTTATTCATTTTTACTTTTGATTATTTGATATAATTTGCTACCAATTATCATTTCCGTATGACAGAAATCTCTATAGAAAATCACAGCGTAAACAACCGAATAACGTTAGCATACACTGAATTTGAGGGACGTTTTACAGCTGCCTTGAAAACACTCCGCTTATGTGATTTATTTCAAAGCAGATTACTAAATCAATCGATAAATTATGCAATTTTTCTGTGAGTGTAGAACAGGTCTATTTGGTACTGGACATTTCTAGGGAATATGTCTGGTACAAACCCATCAAAATGAATCTATCAAAGATTGCAATATAGCATGCTTCACAAAGCGCACGAACGCGGATAATGCTTCACGTGTTAGCAGTCGAAATCCCGGAAGACATCCACAATAATAGGTTTATTAAATCACATAACAAAATGTGCACAAACATTGACGATAATGCTGATTGAGCCATCGTCCAAATCCAAATTGATTTACGACAAGCTAATTAGAATGTATAGATTTTTTGTTTTGTATTTGGGGTTTCTTTTCTTTTCTTTTCTTTTCTTTCTTTCTTTCTTTTTCGCTTTTTTTTTTTTTGTTTTTTGTTTGCTTGTTTGTTTCTGGGGATTTTTGTTTTGTTTTGTTTGTTTGGCTTTTATTTATTTTTGGGGGGGGGGGGGGGCGGGGGGGGAGGGGGGGGGGGGGGGCGGGGGGGGCGGGGGGGGGGGGGGGGGGGGCGGGGGGGGGGGGGTTGACATCAAATGTTATATTCAATTACATGTATTATTTCAATAGAATAATCGCAGATCTGATGCAAGAAAGAAAACACCGCGAGTTACTTTGCGGAATTGATCCCGGTTATCTATTTCAGAAAAAAAGATATTCTGTGTGTGTACAAGATTAATTCCCTATTACGGAAATAACCGAATTTCCGCACACTCACTGTCGTACTTTCGCATAGTCAATATTTGCTTATTCTGGTAGTCACAGTATGCACATTTTTTTTCATATTTTTGCATTGTGGACATCGTGTTTATATACGTCTATATACATATATAGCTAGTGCCGTGTGAATCTATCAAAGTGTCCATCATGCCATATTCACAAGTAAACGTCAATATGAGCCAACAGGAAGCAGTGAGTTTAGCTATCTGCTTTATACATCCCACTTAGGATAAAGAAGCAGTCAGAGAGACTCCGGAAGGATTCAAACCAAAACTTACCGATCACGAGTCAAACACTTCAACCCCTGAATCACACCGAATTTGTTTTAGTATACATGTATGTGTGTATGTGTTAAATTTTAAGGAAATCGGATAAATTCCATCCCCTCATTCTATCAATTAAAATAATGAATTATTTGAATGTTTTAAAAGTATTACAAAGAAAATCTCGGTAAGTTTCTATTGTCTTCATCCCTCATAGATGACATCAGTTGATGATTTATTTCAAAACGAATTCTTTTCAAGCATCTGTCTTCTTGATTGTTTGTTATAAACTCCATTCTTTGTGGATACTGGTTTGCGCTCTAACCAAGCCCCACTACTCGCCACCAAAATAATCGTTAAAGGTGGGGGTTCGGTCAGATTTTTCAGACTACAGTTGAACATGACACAATATGGTTGTCAATCTAATTAAAACTCGATCTTTGTTTTGCTCCCGTACTGCGTGTCGAATAAAGCTACCCGCAGTACGGGAGCAAAACAAAGATCGAATGTTAATCAGATTGTGCGGTTGCCGTCCCATCTGTTTTTATAGCAAGGATGAAGGCTTGGACCAGACCTTGCCAGCAATGAACCCGAACGAAGGTCAGACCAAGGTATCGTAATAAGTAAGATCCAAAGCTTCTTGAGTTCAGCTGTCCGATTTATTTTGCAAGGCGATATAGTGCTTAATTGTAGCATTCTGTCCTATGACATATTTGAAATATTCTGATTTAGGGAATTTCATCTCACTTGAACATGAGTAAATGAGTTGCTCTGATAATACTTTGTCCAATGTCCGTACTCATTGCCGTCGCTGCTGTTGTGAAATTTTGTTTAATATAAACTATAATGTGGATCTGAATAAAATCTTGACCATATTATTCTAAGCAAAAGGAAATACAGGTTTGTTCAAAATAGTGATTATAGTCCTTGAGGAACGAGTGAAAACAAGAGGGAGAAGGTTGCTAAATCTGGCCACTTTAACTGACCGTTCTTAATCAGTACTATAACTGCATTACAATCCTATAGCTTTGTGATGTCCTTTTAAGAGCTTATTCATGTTTACTCTGCACATCCTTGGCGATGTTTGTCACATAGCTCCTTTCTGCAATTATGTTTACATTTGGTTCAACTTCAGTGACCGACAGTGTTACATATACTGAGATGGAAAACTCTTTGAAACTTCTTAAATTCTTCTTAAGAATTAGAAACAACAATAGCTTCGTTTTTGTTGTATATCATCTTTATGCAGAGATTTGTTTATTCAAGAGAGGGCCCTGGCAGAGAATTGGGTAATACCCAAATTCGCCAAAAGTTTTTAAATATTCTTATGTGGGAAACTATTCAAACTTTTCTTCGTAAGAGAGACGAGTCACAAGGACTCCATATATGGTAAACAAAAGCTCTATTAACTGCAGACTCAAGTTTCTTCACGAGATGGCGCGGACCTGGAGGAATATTTTGATCAGCCACAGGAACTGAAAGTTTTCATTGACCTTTAATAGAAAAATGCTTATTTCTTTTTATGTGATCAATTTGGCTCGGGTGAGCAATGTGACCCATTCGCCTCTTGTTACTGAATTTATGTGAGATATCTTTCAGATATATTTGTATATCTTTCTATTCTATTTTTTTTAATAAATTTATCTTTAAAATTTATCACAACTGGTATCTAAACACTCTCTATAGAGCGACATGTTGGGTCACTGATTTCATTGATTGTATATGAAAAATGATCGAGTAGGAAACCATTTCATTCAGTATCCATATATAGAAACATTGTTCAATTATGTGAAATTATACACCCGCTATAACACTAGTATCGCAAAATCAATAACAACTCGTACTGGTAACAATTAAAACAAACATTTTCCTAAATTTTTTAAGGGAATAAGGAATTAAGATATCAAATTCAAACACAGATTTCCGCTGTTATTAATGAATATGTCAAGGCGAGTTCTGAGGTGTAGAAGCACATTATGACAAACTCATAATTAATGACATTATATCGAACACTCTCCCACATGGTCCAATCGTTCCAACGGCATGCGTATTTACACGTCAGCGGTCATTGTATGGTCTATGATTAATAGTGATATAGATATGCAAATATATGGCATTATTCTCGATATGTACACCAGATGGCGACTTTATGTATGTTTGTATCGCCTTCTGAAGAGTGCCGCCATTGAATTCACGATGTTTTATTCATTTCTGATATTGCATAAAACTAGAGGCGTTGAACATCGCTCAGTTGCCATTCAACATTATTCAAAGACACAGGCAATTAACGAACACTCGCGGGCCCGCTACTAGATATTTTGCCGAGAAGGGGTCCTCAGAAGACATCTTCTTAAAAAAAAAAAGATGGGGGGCATACATGTCATTGTCCATAAGTTTACCATTTTAACAATAAAAAGTATCAAGAAAAATAAATTTGCTTAATCTCAAAGCTGTGGCTTATAATAATGAATTTGTAAATATAATTACAGTATTTAATTTCTGATACTTAGATCTTTGATGAATAACTATGTATAAGCATCAGCAAAAATAAGAATATTACGTGTCCGTGCTGTAAATTCCAGTTATAGCGGATAATGCATTATGGCTGTCGTTGAAATACATGGAATAAAACCTTAAGATCTCATATAAAATTTATCATATAAAACAGAACTACTTGATTTGGTATTGATAAACACGAATAAAGTTATCACATCACAGAAAGACGACTTGCAGAACATTAAACTGAAATGAAAAAAAAAGCCAAGCGTTAGAATTTCGTAACAATCTAACTTTAAACACATTGTAATATACAAACAAAAATGTATGTCCTAGCTTCCGCGAGTGGCATCACTCTTGTAAGTGATGAGATTGTACTGTAATAACGTATTACTAAGAGTGTACTGTGATTACTGAGATTGTACTGTGATTACTGAGATTGTACTGTAATAACTTATTACTAAGAGTGTACTGTGATTACTGAGACTGTACTGTGATTACTGAGATTGTACTGTGATTACTGAGATTGTACTGTAATAACTTATTACTAAGAGTGTACTGTGGTTACTGAGATTGTACTGTGATTACAATAACTTATTACTAAGAGTGTACTGTGATTACTAAGAGTGTACTGTGATTACTGAGATTGTACTGTAATAACTTATTACTAAGAGTGTACTGTGATTACTGATATTGTACTGTGATTACAATAACTTATTACTAAGAGTGTACTGTGATTACTGAGATTGTACTGTGATTACTGAGATTGTACTGTAATAACTTATTACTAAGAGTGTACTGTGATTACTGAGATTGTACTGTGATTACTGAGATTGTACTGTAATAACTTATTACTAAGAGTGTACTGTGATTACTGAGATTGTACTGTAATAACTTATTACTAAGAGTGTACTGTGATTACTGAGATTGTACTGTAATAACTTATTACTAAGAGTGTACTGTGATTACGGAGATTGTACTGTGATTACTAATTACTAAGATTGTACTGTGATCTGTGATTATTCAAATTGTGCTGTGATTACTTAATCTGTACTGTGAAAACTAAAATGTACTAAGATTGTACCGTGATTACTAAGACTCTACTGTGATTAATACTTACTAAGACTGTACTATGATTACTAACATTGTGCTGTAATTACGGAGACTAGACTGTGCTTACTAAGGTTGCACTGTGATTACTAATATTGTACTGCCATTTCTAGGATTGTACTGTGAGAATTAAGAAACGGATTACAGAAATCATCTTCTATTTTCCAACACGTATGAGAAATATGTGTGTGCCTTCCGTAAGCTGTGCTACCATTCTGTTCTAAGTGGTGCACCAGGTCGAAAGGATTTACTGTGTACTCTGTATTAGTCTACGGAACACATAGTCCTATCTCGGATGTACTCAGACACATAATTCTAGTACACTTACTCACTTTTACACATTCCGATACAAATACACTACAAACAACACAATTGCATTCTTTCACTCTACAGATTTTGACTTTACAAATTTATACTTATTTCAAAATACAATGTATATCAAAACATATATTTATATATTAACTATGTGTTAACTCTTTACATATATCATATTAACTATGGATAAAGGCCAAAAAAGTTTTAAGGAGGATATTCCATTCTGTTTGAAAGAACTAATGACGTCATTTTACTGGTCCATTGTGTGACCTGTGTTCACTGGTTCTTATTTATACTGAGCCTGTGATGAATCGGTCATTTCTGTTCACAAGGCGGATGAAAACATAAAGCGATGTTCTAAATTTAGAATAAATTACATCAAGAAGTGTAACGCTCACCATATGAGTACAATTCGTCACGGAAAAAGAATTAGTGGTCCGTTAGTCTCAAAAGGGAGATTACTCTGATCCCCAACATAGAAAATTCGACGCCTGTGTGGCTTTTTTGTCATCTCTACAAGTGAATGAGGGATATTAGTTACAAATACCTTTATCCATATGTTGATTTAAATGAATCTAAATAAATCTAAGAAATTAGCCAGTTTCGTAAGTTACATGTCATAAAGAAAGCAGTGCAGTACTAAAATACCTACAGTAGTTTTCCTTTTATATACTACTAAAGGGACTCTGTGGAAATCTAGAAGTCCCACTGGTCCGACTTCGACAATAGAAACTATCACGTGACAGGGCATCTAGAGATTCACTGTTGGTATGGGACTTTGACAGATTGATTATAGTAGAAGTTCTTTTAAGTCTAATGACCTAGATTACGCAATCAAATGTAATACAGACTGTCGAAAAGAATAGCCATGCCAACCGTGCCTCGGCGAAAACACAGCATGTTCACATCATAAAATCACGATGGCAAATTGATGAAGGATTTGCATTTCCAGATGTTGTTTATACCTACATTTTTTTTGTTTTGTTTTGTTTTTTCTTTTAATCCTTTAAGATAATAGGATAAAAATGATGAAGTCATATTAAATTACCAAGCCCGAGGTGTCGCTTCGGTTTCTGCAACAGCTGAAATCGCATGTAATTACAGATGCATCTTGACTGACATTTCAGCAAAGCGACTATACGTACGAAACCTCAAATAAATAACACAGCTTTGAAAACAATCCATACGGTCAATAATACGGGGAAGAAGACAAACGGGACAACTTTGTTATAAAGTAATTGATCACTCTGTCACTCATGGAAAACAAGGCAATGATATCGCGCAAACAATAAAAAAATTCATTGCAAGTATATTGGTAAACCTAAGCAGTTATAATCGCGAAATACAACAGTGGCAGTGTTAACTTGGGAAGTGAAATGTTAGGACCATTCCTAAATGAAGATAAAATGTATCTTCAACCCCAGGTGCTTGGTACGAAAACATCAAACAAAAGCCATCGATTCTACTTTAAGACAGGCAATCCTAAATGAAAAGAGGGCATTAGGTTTGCGTAAAATACCACACATTTTGTTTTACTTTTATTGTGCACTAAAGTATGTATCACGTGGCATCCGTAAGTATTCCGCATGTCACGTGACAATGTAATGAATCGCGGAAAGTGCTTCACAACTAGCAAAATATATTTTTTCAGATAAGTTTTTTCGTTTCCCTGATAAAAGGGGTATATTGATAGTGCAAAGTAATTCACAAGTCTTAAGCCCCCCCCCCCCCCCCCACCTCTTCTCGAGTCTTCCATTTATCATAATACAATATGAGGCCTACAAGTATGAACAGAAAGTCACTTGCACCACAAACTTCAGAACCCACCCACCCCCCTCCTTGTCTAGAATGAAATTTGCACCTAACGAATCTCAAGTGCTAAGAATGTACAAAAAAGTAGGATGCACAGATGTCCAGGTAATTATATGTGTTTAGCGTCAAAATGGTGCCGTCACTATGCCATGAACAATCCTCCTTTCAAGTCCCTGCCAAGTCATTTATCGCAGTTTCACAATACTTCTTGAATTCCGACTAACGGCGTCGACATGAATGTCTTCAATTACCGGGCACTACTAATTGATGGTCAATTATCGTGGTCAGTGATCTTACCTGTTTTGATTCCTTCGTGATAACATGTGCGAGAAAGGGTTTGACCGATATACAATGTATTGCGTGCATTGCAAACAATTGTACATTCATCATAATTTATAAATAGATACAAACAACTATTTAGTTTTGTGTCTTTAATTCTTAGAATTTGTTTTATATTTATAGTGATAATTACATATATCCTTTTTTCGTTACCGGTTTTATTCTGCTTTCGTATTTTCACTTCTTGTAGACGTGAAATTTACTGTCATGTATTTTTTCCTTTCACATACAGATGTATTTCTTAATTAGCTTAGTGCGTTGCCTGATTTGTCAGAGTTATTTATTTTCAAACACAAGTATTCAAAACAAAAAAGAAATACATCTATAAAAAGAAGACGAAACTTTTTAAAGGTCTTGTTTACGAACTGTTAAATTTGAAAACTCTACACTTTTTTCATTTTAAGTCGTTACCAATATATATTTAAGAGAAAATAACTCACCTTCGAAGAGATAAATCACATCCTAATTGACACACGAATATGCAGTGTGTTGATGTAGAAAATGTTTTACAATACCGTGTACATGTAATTAAACATCAGCATGCTTTCCGCGAAAGAGGAAGGACACCGTGGATACAGCGGAAATTGATCTGCCTGCAGTAGGATAACTGATTCATACATTGCGCTTAAAGCTTCAATTTTATGTTGAATGCATCGTTTAAGCTTTCAGTGTAAAATAAGATCCAAATTCAATAACCAAAGAACTGCTTAATGAAATTTTTATGTTTCTTTTTAAGAACCATTTTACAGATTCATATTTGTATCCTTATGTTTTTCCGACTTACGCACCGTTAATAGTAAATTTGACTTTGGATTTCACTGCCTCGGTTAAGACATCACGTGATGGGTGTGACCAGTCAGCAGGGGATGCCTACTCCCCTCAGGCATCTGGTCCAATCTCTGCATTTCCCAGTGGTCCTTGATCCTCCACCTTTACTACGTTCGCTTAGTACCCTTAGACATTCCTGTAGGGCGACCGTGTGTTATTATAGCATTTTAGCTTGTCTCGTCAACGAGAGGTCTCAAGTTCGAGCTTCAGCAGTGGCTCGTCAACGAGAGATCTCAGGTTCGAGTTCCAGCAGTGGTTCGTCACCAAAAGGTCTCAGGTGTGGCTTCCAGTAGTGGCTCGTCACCGGGAGTTCTCAAGTTCGAATTTCATCAGTGGGTCTTCACCGTCAAGTCTCAAGTTCGAGTTCCAGCTGTGGCTCCTCACCGAGAGGTTTCAGGATCGAGTTCCAGCAGTGACTCTTCACCGAGAGGTCTCAATTTCGAGTTCCAGCAGTAGCTCTTCACCGAAAGGTCTCAAGTTCGAGTTCCAACAATGGCTCGTCAGCGAAAGGTCTTAGGTTCGGGTTCCAGCTGTGGCTCGTCAACGAGAATTCTCAGGTTCGGCTTCCAGAAGTGGCTCGTCACCGAGAGGTTTCAGGATCGAGTTCCAGCAGTGGTTCGTCATAGAAAGGTGTCAAATTCGAATTCATACACTGTCTCGTCACCGAGAGGTCTCAAATTCGAGTTCCAGCAGTGACTCGTCAACGAGAGCTTTCAGGTGCAGCTTTCAGCAGTGGCTCTTCGCCCAGAGGTCTCAAGTTCAAGTCCCAACAGTTGCTCGTCACCGAGAGGTCTCTAGTTCGAGCTCCAGTAGTGGCTCGTCACCGAGAGGCATCAGGTTCGGATTCCAGCAGTGGCCCCTCGTCGAGAGGTCTCAAGTTCGATTTCCAGCAGTGGCTCGTCACTTAGAGGTCTGAAGTTCGGATTCCAGCAGTGGGTTGTTAATGTCCTGTATTTTGGATGAAATATTGAAAACCAACTTTCCGTGTCACTATCGACAGTGCACGTAAAATATAATTCACTGCTTCATGTGGTTCCGTTAAAAAGGGGTTGAATTACATGAAGTTGGTGCGTACAATTATCTTTATTTGGAGTAAAGCAAAACCAAACCACATTATAAATAGGTAGTGCAGAATCTCTAACGTAACGGTCATCGTAGCCATTTAGACACGAGTTTCAGTTTGACTTGTTAGCAATAGGTCGTACATCTGGTGCGGTATAGTACCCAGTGAACCCTCCATGTATCTAGTACAAATCAAACTCGCTAACACACCAGATAAAACATGATGTTGAACGATCGAAGTGCTCGGATCATTTTATAGATGTAAGATGCTTTAGTAAATTAAGAAGACGGTGTGGCCTAGTGGTACCGCGTCGGACTCCTGATCGGGAGGCCGGGGTTCGAGTCCCGCTCTGGTCAAGCCGGTGTCCTGTCTTTCCGATGAGACAGTGAAAACCGAGGCCCCGTGTCGTGGTATGCATGGCACGTTAAAGATCCCTCACTGCTTCGGGTGGGTCCGTTGCAAAGGTCAAAATTTGTATGCCCCACATCAGGCAGATGCCGTCACCATATACTTGAAATATTCGTGGTGTAACGTAAAACAAAAATCAATCAATTTAGTAAATTAATGCTAGCTATTTTCAGAGAGAGAGAGAGAGAGAGATGTAAAACGCAAAGAAGTGAATGACTTCCCAATAGCTCTATGCATAAGTTAATGGTCAAGTTAACTATCCTATGTACCCTATCGTTAACGAGATCTCACTCCGGCAGGAAGAAATGTACACAGTTTATCTTCTTTAAAGCTCTTGGGTTCTCTTTGGATAGAGATAAGAATACAATATAGCAGCATTTATATTCACCTTATTGACATACATATAATTGTCGAATTTTACATTTTGTTATTCACATGTTTTCCTTCTCTCATTACTTCATTATTCATTGAATAATATATTCAAAATTTCTTTCTTAACTTTATTTCATTTATTTTTGCAACCTATGTAATTATAATATATTTTTGACTAATCATAATCATTCTTATCTCTGTTAACAACTCTCAGTCCCATTACAACTGTAATACACAGAACAAGATATGCAAAATACAAAACAAACTCAGTCTGGTTCTGTGTAATTGTGACACTGTGAGCGTGTCCTGTTTGATTAGCTGCGTCCGCCATAATTATTCTTCCATACCAGAAACACAGAAACAGTTTAAAACTGGACGTAGGTAATAAATGTGGAAAAAGTACCAAAGCTACTCAAATCAGGACAAGAATATACCACCTTAAAGATCAATATCAGACAATAACTATAAGACGTTTAGTAGGATTAAACGGAAAGATTGTTTACAAAATCCCTTCAATAGGTTATGTTATCAAAGAGGATGTGGCATTTCCACCTCGGAATCAAGTCACATGATAGATTTCTATCAATTAATCAATAAGGTTGGATTAAGAACTTTTTGTCAATCAAAAATTGATTTTAAAATTTCAATGTCAGATATGTACATTTTTCTGTCATATTTAAAGTAATATATACATCTATGAGAGAGTACTTTAAACTTCATAAATGTGATTAATGCGGAGAACATGTGTTTTACTTTTGTTTTCGGGGAAAATGAAAGTACATTCTTAGTAGACAGCGATATAGCCCTTATCTTTAGGTTAAGGAAATGATGTTTCATGATTCTGGCTTCTGATATATTACTCATCCGCCAAATTATAATATAGTTCCCACTGATTAGTGGAGGAAATTATTATAAGAATAGCTGTAAATCATTCTTTAATGACTCTGCAAAGGTGAGATTTACTTTCTTTCATTCTTGGGTGCTATTCCCACGTGATTATTTACTAACATACACTGGGTTCATCGGGATCATTCAATTCAGTTAAATTAAATTCAACCATTAATCTACGGTAAACAAAAACCACAAATCTGCAGTAACACATTACATAACACCTCTTCAGTATAAACACACAGAGTTATATAGAGTTAAGATATTCATGTATAAATATCAACAAAGCACATACAAATTATAAATAACATTCAACAGGAAGATTGTGATGGAGAGTTTATTCAAGTAAACTATGCTTGTTTGTTCTTCCTTTCTTCTAGTTTTCAGTAATAGCGTATACGTTAAGGTAAATGTTTACTGAAAGTTGATGTGTTTGAGCGCGTTATAATGTTCCACAATGCACGCGACTGCATATACATACATCTTATTTTATTGACTGAAAAGAAGAGATTGAAAATCAGTTCCAATCTGTATTTTTGTTTGTTAACATATACAGCTGGTTTGAAGAAGTTTGTGAAAGGAGAGTCCCATCTTGGACTTATGCTGCCACTGCCCTGGATCCACCCCGTAACGGAGGTGGCTGAAAAACAACGATATTTGTAAGGAAAAGCTTGAAAAGTCTACGCCGAACGGACCCGGACCAAAGGTGATCGCAATAGCTCACTTGGTCATATCTTTATCACAGTAGCATGGCATCCGGAACACACGAGTCCGTTCTTTATACTACGTAACAGTAACCAGAAAAGAAATCGACCCGTGTGTTCCGGATGAGTAGCATGATTGACTTTATAACTAAAACTTTCATTTCATTGTAATGTTCAATAAAATTTCAGAATGAATTGTATCAAGATATGTATTAAAGGCTGCCAAAACGGAAATCCAAAACTTTTATGATCTACAAATGTAGGAGTAATTAGATACAGAAAAACCTGTTCATGTTAGTTATTTTGAGATACTGAAATGATATACACTATGACAACTACAATCTCTCGCGAAATATTATTTTCTGGGTATATGAAACTCGATATAACTATCATTATCCTCTCTCATGCAATAATTATACCACATTTGTCTGTCTATATCAACCCCAGAAAGTAATACATGATATTTCGGAATGATACCAATAGCCACCTTTAACAACAAAAGTGCTTAGTTCGTAGCAAAGTTGTAAAGGACTTGAATTCGTCAACACTTGATATTCGAGTAATGCTATCACTAAGGTTTTTATTCTCCATGGCATACACACCTGAATAAAACATTAGCTGCCTACATGCTCGCCATGTGTGTATAGCAAATGTGCTATGTTATGAATGGTGTTAGTGAAAGTAAGTAGATAGCGCTGAAGAACATAATCATATCTGATCATTTTTAACCGGTGTTATATAGTAGATTTCCCCCTAGCCATTCCCCCCTCCCCGGAAAATGGCTATATAGCAGTCCCCCCCCCCCGGAAAAATGGCTATATAGTAGTCTTTCCCCCGGTGGAAATTTGGCTATATAGCCATTTTCCCTTCTCTTATAGCCATTTTCCCCCCGGGGAAAACAACTATATTGTGAATTTTCCCCCAATGTGAAATTCCAGATTTTCTTTTCACGCATAAATCCAGTAAATCCAGCTTGTTACATTGCTGACAATAAATACAGAAATTTCTATTTAATATAGAGATATCTCAACTTCTGACAGGTAGATATCTCATTTTCTTTAATAGAAATGTCTTCAATTTTAATCTCTTTTCCAAATTCAGATGTATATATTTAGAATAGAGATATATGTACTAGAATTTCATTCAAGATATCTTTATTTAATCAGAGTAATCTTTAAATATACTAGCGGGGGGGGGGGGGGAAGAAATACAAGTTCGTTTTTATGCTCCGGAATGAAATTCAGGAGAATCTAGTTTTGACCGGTCTGTGACTCTGATTTTGTGGCAAAAGCATTGACTATATATATATATATCGTTTGTACCAAAATGTGCAAGGCTTTGAAAACATATAGATTCCTTGTGATGAGACATTTCATTTGAGACCATGACTTGATCTTGGAGCTTGAATTGGTTATGAAAATCTTAAACCTTGGCTATTTCTTTTGTGCGAAAAGGGATAAGAGTTTGAACTTCACTTATAGATTCCATGTGATAAGACCTTTCATTTGGGACCATGACTTCTGACCTAGTAACCATGACCTTGAAGTGTGACATACTTTTCAAAAACCTTAACCTTGACTATATCTTCTACATCAAAGAGGGTAGCACTTCGAAAATTCACAAAGATTTATTGTGATGAAACCTTTCATACGCTTTCACATTTTTGTGTTCATGATTTACAACATCTGAGACTAGACAAGCTTCGTCGTAGATTGTAAATCGTGGACACCTGGGTGGGATTCTCTTTTATAATTCTCATGTTCATATTGTACTCTGTAAATGAAGAGTAATATTGTGATATTACTTATTGGAAATAAATGAAGAGCACGACAAAATCATCAAAGTGTAGATGAGATAAACACGAAATATATTGATGTAAAAGTGTTTCGGATGTTGGAAATAGTAATTAAATTACTATGCAGTCTTTGTTGCTTAGTTTTACACAAAAATGATACAATTTTACTGAAGAAGAACCAATGACGGAATTTACTGTTACTGACCGTTTGTTCATTTGTGAAAACAAGGTTCATATCCTCGGATGTGTATGTCGCTAAAGTCGAATTCCAACGCCACTCAATCAACAAAATATGTTTAGAAAAATAACACATTATTGATATCAGACTTACCAGGCTGATTGTCAGATCCAAGGTTTTCTGTATTAACAAAAAGTACATGTCTATGTATAGAAATCCACAACAGAAAAAAGATAACTTTTTTTTTCGAAAATTTCAATTTGTAGTACGGTGATATAATAATGAACAGTATAATCTTGTCTTCTGAATAAGATCAGTTTTGCTTCATATATCATCATCATCAGAACTTTATGAATTCCCAATGTCATATCTTCTTTGAATACCTTTATATGCATTATTTTAGGACAGAAATACGTACAATGAACCAAAACAGCATGAAGGTGTGACAAAACAGCCATCAGCCCGAGCTCAGTCGGTCAGAGGGTCAGATGCATGACAGCTAGGTGATTCGGTACCATAGTTCGTGGGTTTGAGTCCCCGCTGGGGAACGAATATAAGTGAAATATAGGGTGCCTTGTTAGCTGTAGTGTCTTTGTGCTTAATATGTTTGTCTAATTTGCCTTTATTTCTACAGGTACTTCTTTGGAGATCCAAGGTCCATAGTACTTCTAGGTGTTTCACTGATTCTATTTGTGCTTTATATATATATATATATATTTTAGAACTCGAACCCACGACCTATGGTACCGAATCACCTAGTTGTCATGCATACGACCCTCTAACCGACTGACCATTGGTCGTGGGTTCGAGTCCCAGACGGAGAACGAATATAAGTGAAATATAGGGTGCCTTATTAGTTGTAGTGTCTTTGTGCTTTATATGTTTGTCTAATTTGTCTTTATTTTCTACAGGTATTTCTTCGGAGATCGAAGGTCCATAGTACTCCCAGGTGTTTCACTGATTATATTGGTGCTTTATATGTTTATTTCTCTTTCAGTGATTGTATTCTTTTAAAGGATTCGCCTGCGCTTACGTCGGGTAACCCCCTTCACTTTCCGCGGCCGTATTGTCCTGCACACGAGTTAGGTGATTCGGTACCACAGGTCATGGGTTCGAGTCCCAGACGGGGAACGAATATAAGTGAAATATAGGGTGCCTTGTTAGCTGTAGTGTCTTTGTGTTTTATATATATATATATATATATATATATATATATATATATATATATATATATATATATATATATATATATATATATATATATATATATATATATATATATATATTTAATGCATAGTCTTAATTTACTTAAGAATTGAACGTACAAGGAATTCTTGCACGTTCAATTCTTATATCTATCATTTGAACAGTTTGATTAACAAATTTCTTATTAACTTATGATGCATTACGAAAAACTGCCTGGGATCAAATCTACAGTCATAGCGTGAAGTCATGAATGACATCCATACGTAAATAACCGATATTTTTAACAATGAAATAATAGGAGAAAATACCACACTATGGTAAATATATAAAAAGAAAAACTTGTAAACCTTTACAACAAAATACTTAACAGTATATAGGAACCCCTTAACCAATTACGGTAATACATTTGTGTTTCGAATGGCACCCTATATTTCACTTATATTCGTATCTATATGCAAGAACGAACGCGTATAATTTCTAAAAAGTTACGTAAAGGGTAAAAACTACTATGGAGGAAATACTACTATATAGCAGTTTTTCTGCCATGGAGGAAAAACTACTATATAGCCATTTTTCCGGGGGCAAAAACTACTATGGGGGAAAACTACTATATAACACCGGATCTTTATATAATACTTTGGTTGCTTTACAACACCTCGGGAACCCGTTCACTTAGTCATTAAGATTCATGTGTAAATCAAATTTGAAAGTAAAACCATAAAGCTGATACAGGCTTTCAAGTAAAGAACCATAAATCCGCCACCCTCCCCCTAAAAAAATCAAATCAAAACAAAACAAAAACAAAAACATACAAACAAGCAAAAATAAACCAAATAAATGAAATGGCCACCGAATAAGTCGCTGATAAAAGACCGGTATATGTAAATGCGAAGTCAGAAGTAGCCAATCTAATTTTTTTATTTTCTGACATTTATAATTGAATTTATATCTATATATCACCAAAAGAATAATACTTTTCAAATATTACACTCAAAAAATAGTACTACCTCAGCATACTATGCGCACAGTTGGAAGGAATCCTGCGATTTCACGGTTAGCAACACCTGTATTTTACCTACGATTCCACGGTTAGCCACACCCGCATCGTAAGTGCGATTCCACGGTTAGCCACAACTACATCGTACGATTTCACAGTTAGCAATATCCGTGCCGTACGTACGATTCCACAGTTAGCCACACCCGTATCGTACTTACTATTCCACGGTTTGCCACACCTATATCGTACGATTCCACGGTTAGTCACATCTACATTGTACGTACAATTCCACTGTTAGCCACGCCCGCATCGGGCGTGCGATTCCACAGCTAGCAACACTTATATCATACGATTTCATGGTACGTGCAATTCCACGGTTTGCCACACACGCATCGTACGTACGATTTCTAGCCACAGTGCCAAACCCGCATCGTACGTACGATTCAACAGTTAGTCATGCCCACATCGCACGTACGACTCCACGGTTTGCCACACCTGCATCGTACGATTCTACGGTTTGCCATATCCGCATCGTCCGTACAATTGTACGTTTAGCCACAGCCGCATCGTACGATTCCACGTTTAGCTACACCAACATTTTACGATTCTACGATTGATTAGAGAATGTACTTTACAAAAATGTTTTAAATTGCTGATTATTACTTTCGAATTCCTTGTTTTACAATGAATTCAATGCCGGGACGACATAAGGAGAAATCTGGTGGAATGAGGAATTGTTTATTATGAATGTCATATGAAAGAGAAAGTTCCACGCAAATTTAAAACAACTCCTTATTTAGAAATGCATCAGCAATCAGGCAGTTAAAGCAAACGAAGTACACATGATACAGAACAAAAGAAATAGAAACATTAGCAACTTACATTTATAATTTCGAATAGAGTGTTCTACAAATTCCAACAGTTACACTAGATATTATATTTCGATCACTTATTGTATCCCATCATCGGAGAGAGATGACGCCGACGGGATGTTATTATTTCTTTTTATTCACGAGTAACTAGTACATGTATAGTAATTATACAATAGTCAGATCAATCCGCTGGGTCCTTGTCTCTCAATACAAGATGCCCTCTAATGATAAAGTTCATCAATTAGGGATCTTTGAACATTATCAGAATGATAGGATCAAATCGTGAACTTGTACTGTACAAACCACTTGGGTTTATGTATTGCATTACTTAAGTTGATAAAGCCTGTGGTATTTTACTATTATAGATATAAATCAATTTGTTGAGACAGCCTGGAGGATAAGGAGTGTGCCCCCCTCTTATCCATACCTCTTGTATATAACTGTATATTTTGTATTTCCGCTGCCACACCTCTTTCTACTTGCATGAATATAAGACCATATATAAAGGTATTCATGAAATACAATTATAAAATCAACAATACTGTCCGCTAGTTTGTTTTTATGTATTTAGTTTTTAGGGGAGATAGGGGGACACTGTGCAAGTTGGAAAAGTTGCATTGTTTGATCTGATGACCATGACCCTTTTCATGGATAGCGAGAGATGCTGAAGCTGGATTTGACATAATGCTTGCTGAATACGTTCGGATGTCATGACACTGTCTACATTTATGTATTGAGAGGCGGGGTCATAGGTAACTTATCTCACAATTATCACACCACGCCCATTCATAACTATAGTTTTACTCCCAAGCTACCGGTAGTTCCACGCAAACCACTGGCGGATCCAAGTTAGGGTTATTAAGTTATTTTAAGGCGGAACGCCACTCTTATAATAACTAGAGCCGTCCTAACGGGACAAATACCCCCGCGGCAACAAAGTTGAAACACGCAATAATTCATCCCAAGATACATCACTGCTATAAGTGTAATGGATGTCCTACTTGTGCATTTTGAGGTATAATCAATGAAACAATCTGGTTTGTGTGCACTCTGACCTAGATATGGTCTTGGTTCAAGGTTATTACACATCCATGGGTTATGGACAACAATTGTGTGAAATATAGTCTTCCAGCAACGTAAAAGGAAGAAGTTATGTCCCAGACAAGAATTCTGACTACATGTATGTGTGCACTGTGGCATTGACATTGTAGATATCACCTTGGTTCAAGGTAATGGCACTCCCTTTGGTCATGGACAACAATTGTAGAAAAATATTATCTCCCTCCAAATTAAAAGGAAGAAGTTACGACTCGAACAAGAATTCTGGCTGTGTATGCACAGTGACCTTGACCTTGAAGATATGACTTGGTTCAAGGTCATGACACACCCTTGGATCATGAACAACAATTGTGTAAAATTTGATCTCCCTCCTAAGTAAAAGGAAGTAGTTATGGCCCGGACAAGTTTCATTGACAGACAGATGGACAGACACACCGACGGACAACGCGCTCCGTACAATGTAATACACACCTGAGGATCATGGAAAACAATGGAGTGAAATATTATCCAGACCCTACATAGCAGTAAGGAGTTATGACCCGTACACGGATTTTGAAAATGCGTGCACTGTGACATTGACATTGGAGATATGATCTTGAGTCAAGGTTATGACACACCTTGGGTCATGAACAAAAATTGTGTGAAATCCAGATCAAAGCTGAAAGTAAGAAGTTATGGCATGTACAAGGATATCGGCTATGTGTGCACTTCGGTGGAGGTCATGACACATCCTTGGACATGAACAACAATTGTGTGAATAATTATCCAGATCCAAAGTAGCAGTAAGGAGTTATGGCCCGGACAAGAATTTTGACAACCGTGACCTTGGAGACACGATCTTGAGTCAAGATAATGATACATCCTTGGGTCCTGGACAAGAATTGAGTGATATATTATCCAAATCCATTATTGCAGTAAGAAGTTATGGTCCGGACAAGGATTTTGGCTATGTGTGCACTGTGACATTGACATTAAAGATATGACCTTGGAGAGTGAAAAAGAAATGCATAAAATGTACATTTTATTTTCTCCGAATCTAACACTTTTCGGACAAAATAAGATGGAATGGGATGTGAATCCCATTGCAACTAAGATTACTTGGGATCTAATATACTGTCTTATGCAGAGAGTAGATGACTGTCAAACTCCATAAAATGCCAGCAAGACATTGGTGTGATTATCACACTCTAAAATCACAGATATACGTTCTGCTGTAAATTGTAATTTACAATAAAATGCATTTATACTAAGCTCTCTATTAACGTCCGAGAGCTGGGCTGTAAGGATGACACAGATGGCAAATTATGCATGCTTCTGTCTCTTGCTTACTTCCAATTTTCCCATTTCTATCAAGATCAAAACATGGATGTTGAAAGACACTGCTTTTCACTAACTTACATACATGCATTTAAAGTTTTGTGCTCAGAACTCTAAACTCTTCTTTCGTTTTAGTGAACATTCCATTTGTAGGAGAAAAATCCCTCTTGGGAAAGTGAAAATTCTACGGATTATTTTATAAGGGCGAATATCTCAGAATGCGAATATCTTACCTGTCAGGTGAGATAATTCACTAATTGTCGGGAGCTAAGGACAGTAAAGTGAGATCTACGTGTAACATCCGATTTTTATGGTTTTCACAATCTTGCAGCAAAAGCGGGAATATGTTGCACTCATTAACTGTGCAAAATTAAATCTAACCGTGTAATTCTATAAAATTATGATGTGACCCAACCCCATCATTAACAGTGAAAAATTTAAATCTAAAGCATATGTTTCATATGTAATCTATCTTCCATATTAAAATATTTCACTTCTGTACTTGAGATTCCTTGATAACTAAATACAAAAAGCAGTATTACCTACCTCTCGCCTTCTTACAAATAGAAACTTATAATTGACTAGAACTAGAACTAGAGACACCTTAATAACACTGCTGCAGGATACATCACGTAATCCATCGTATAATGACATAAGCATATTGTAGATATATTGACTACACATTAAGATGGTCGCTAAAAATACTGAAGTCGTGAGCAATAAGCGAATGTTTATATATCTTTGTACTCTATAGTGATTGATAAGAAAGTAAAAGATTTTAAATCAGTGAACTGGATCTAAAGCCTGTTTTCATAGTAAATACAAAGGTGTAACAATAAAACCACAGAGATGTTAAAGGTTCTCTAGTGATAGTAGTGCACCACATGAGGGTGGGGGTGGTGTTTCAACGGTATATATAGACGTGAGACTGGAGTCATATATGCTTTTAAGGCAATCCATTATATAATATTAAAGGATATAATTTTCATTTAAATATCTAAATAGGTAAAACGTACGTAAAGATCAAAGGAAAATACTTGAATACAAAATGCAGTCTATAGATTTGTTTCACACACACACACACACACACACACACACACACACACACACACACACACACACATATATATATATATATATATATATATATATATATATATATATATATATATATATATATATATATATATATATATATATATATATTTGACCTGCAGAGATCCGCGCAGAACCAGTGCACAGATGTCTATATTAGGTCATAACAAAAGTAACATTAAAAATATTACAAGATTATGAGAATTTTAAGGGGGGGGGGGCAGGAAGATTTTGCAAAAAAAAAACTCAGATTTTGGGGAAAAAATAATCCGGCAAAAAATTAACAATAAATAAAGAAAAAAATAATCCGGCTCTGAAATTGGGCAAAACAATATTCAGGCCGGTGAAAGTCTTCCTCCCCCCCCCCCCCAATAAAAATCAAATGGTTGCTCCCTTTTATAGGACATCATACTAGTTCACTGAAGTAAAATGGCGAGACATTTCTAAATTAGTTCTAAAGAACAGATTAACATCAATTATTCAAAACGCCTTCTTTAACCAAAAAAAAAAAAAAAAAAAAAAAAAATTTTTTTAGGCCACAACGACACATATTTTTGTAAAGGAACAGTCTGATCCTAGCAGCAAGCATACAAAAAAAAAAAAAAAGAGATGATCCAAATGTTAGAATTTCTTATAGATAATATTTTTGTGATATTTGGCGGGAAAGTGTTCCAACAGATTTTTGGCATTCCTTTGGGTACTAATTGCGCGCCTCTTCTGGCCGACATATTTTTGTACTCTTACGAGGCAGAATTCATACAGTCTCTGCTCTCTAAAGGCAATAAACAATTATTATCTCGGTTCAACTTTACATACAGATACATCGATGATGTTTTGTCGATTAACAACCCTGTATTTGAGGATCACTTCAACATCATATATCAAAAGGAACTCGAGGTAAAAGATACTACAGAGAGCGCATCTTCTGCTTCATACCTCGATATACTGCTATCAATTAGTGACGATGGTTCATTAATAACCTCTCTCTATGACAAACGTAACGTATTCAATTTCATTATTACCAACTTCCCTTTTCTGAGTAGCAATATACTTTCCTCTCCCGCATATGGCGTCTTCATTTCACAACTTATACGCTATGCCAGGGCGTGCTCTAAATACGAAAATTTCGTCCTGAGAGCGAGGCTTCTTGCCACGAAACTACTCTCACAAGGATATATTGAGGAACGTTTGAAATTGTCACTGAGGAAGTTCTATGGTCGTTATAGGGATCTATTGCAATTTCAGATTCCTCTTTCAAGAATGTTAACCGGTATTTTGGGACCTGACCATACTAAATAACCATCTTAATTTTTGACTATACTTGATTTCACATAATACGCGTATACATGTATATACAGATATTTGTTCACTTGCGTTTCCGACACCGGAATTTTAGGCAGGTAGCATTTCTTGCCTTGAATGGGAAATTTGACTTCGTGTTCCTGTCTCCTTCGTATGTTCATGCGTGTATATTTATGTATTTACCTCCTCAATTTGAAAGGTTATTGCAGGACTTTTGCGACGGGTGTTGCATGCAACCAGGGGACGTTTACTCCTCCCGGACACCTGGTCTCACCTCGATTTTATTGGGGTTAGCATTTGTTTGAATATGACACTAAATGGACTATGAGATATAGTTTATCCTTCAGTACTTCTTTGTTTTATACTTCACGTATCAACAGAATGATGAAGAAATATTCAAAGAAGACAGGTTACAGCTTTAAAATTTTACAAATAAGCCACTAATATATTACACATGTGGTGCCATAAGTGAATAGTGTGGACGAGTGCTTCATCGATAGTCTATAATGTCAGGGAAGTAGCCAGGGTACATTTGAGTCCCATCAATGACAATTCTAGGGGCAAAATCCCCGGAAGCTGGCGGAGAACACACAATTTCTATGAAAATTTTACTCTCTCTCTCTCTCTCTCTCTGTCTTTGCCGAAACAATGTGGACATTTGCGTATACACTATACATATAAAACACAAAAGGAATCTAATATTGTAACAAAGCGAATATCTATCAGTAACCGAGAATAACTATATCTATTACATGTCTGAATTTCAGATATTTTCAATCGTACTTCAAAAGGAAGTCGATTGATTACTGCGGCGGATTTTCTTGTTTATTACATCGCCTTCTTACCTTGGGAACCATTATTGAAACCTTAGTGACGCTAATAGTCTTTCTCGCCTTAAACTTCGGGCCTCCGCATTAATTCTAAATTAATAATAACAGTACATTGGTATCCTTCACGCAATCAGCATAGATTTACTTTACACTGATGTTAGTGATTTTGCAAGGAACAAAGCACCTTATGATATAAATAAGTAGCGGGCGTTGAAATACTGTGACAGAAGATTTATGCCTGTACATGTAATTCTGACCTTCTTTTCGCTATATTTTACATCTCTTGTGAGGCAGAATATGAAATAAATTAAAGATTGAATTATAGTTAATATAACAAAAAATATAAATGTATTTGTATTCTTTTACTGCTTTTATTATATTTTAACATGTTGTATTTAGCATGCCATGCAAACAAAAATCTAAAAAAAACTTTGAAATATTTGATTTGGGAAATTTTAGATTATAATCAATTGTGTTGGATTCAGAAAGAACTTACGCGGGATGATAAAAGGAACAAACCCGTTATGAAGTATAATCAGCCAAGAAAATCATGAAATTCGAAGTTTTCACCATCAATGTTACACTAAGGTTGAAGTAAGAGAATAGAATATTTCAAGTTTTCCTTCAAATGCATACTTTAGTAAGTTAAACCTCTCTCGGTTATGGCATTTCTACAATTTCCATTGGTAAAAAATTATTTTCAGTATAAAATAATGTCTCTTCAGCAATATCTTGAAATAATATGTGGCAATGTGACAAATGAGAGACTCCTATAGCAGTGCCTAGGGATGACAAAACAGTGCCTAAGGATGACAAAACAGTGCCTAGAGATGACAAAACAGTGCCTAGGGATGACAAAACAGTGCCTAGGGATGACAAAACAGTGCCTAGTGCCTAGGGATGACAAAACAGTGCCTAACGATGACAAAACAGTGCCTAGGGATGACAAAACAGTGCCTAGGGATGACAAAACAGTGCCTAAGGATGACAAAACAGTGCCTAGTGATGACAAAACAGTGCCTAAGGATGACAAAACAGTGCCTAGGGATGATAAAACAGTGCCTAGGGATGACAAAACAGTGCCTAGCGATGACAAAACAGTGCCTAGGGATGACAAAACAGTGCCTAGGGATGACAAAACAGTGCCTAAGGATGACCAAACAGTGCCTAGGGATGACAAAACAGTGCCTAGGGATGACAAAACAGTGCCTAGGGATGATAAAACAGTGCCTAGGGATGACAAAACAGTGCCTAGGGATGACAAAACAGTGCCTAGAGATGACAAAACAGTGCCTAGGGATGACAAAACAGTGCCTAAGGATGACAAAACAGTTGCTAGAGATGACAAAACAGTGCCTAGGGATGACAAAACAGTGCCTAGGGATGACAAAACAGTGCCTAGGGATGACAAAACAGTGCCTAGGGATGATAAAACAGTGCCTAGGGATGACAAAACAGTGCCTAGGGATGACAAAACAGTGCCTAGGGATGACAAAACAGTGCCTAGGGATGACAAAACAGTGCCTAAGGATGACCAAACAGTGCCTAGGGATGACAAAACAGTGCCTAAGGATGACAAAACAGTGCCTAGGGATGACAAAACAGTGCCTAAGGATGACAAAACAGTGCCTAGGGATGACAAAACAGTGCCTAAGGATGACAAAACAGTGCCTAGGGATGACAAAACAGTGCCTAAGGATGACAAAACAGTGCCTAGGGATGACAAAACAGTGCCTAAGGATGACAAAACAGTGCCTAAGGATGACAAAACAGTGCCTAGGGATGACAAAACAGTGCCTAGGATGACAAAACAGTGCCTAGAGATGACAAAACAGTGCCTAGGGATGACAAAACAGTGCCTAAGGATGACAAAACAGTTGCTAGAGATGACAAAACAGTGCCTAGGGATGACAAAACAGTGCCTAGGGATGACAAAACAGTGCCTAAGGATGACAAAACAGTGCCAAGGGATGACAAAACAGTGCCTAGGGATGACAAAACAGTGCCTAGGGATGACAAAACAGTGCCTAGAGATGACAAAACAGTGCCTAGGGATGACAAAACAGTGCCTAGGGATGACAAAACAGTGCCTAGAGATGACAAAACAGTGCCTAGGGATGACAAAACAGTGCCTAGGGATGACAAAACAGTGCCTAAGGATGACAAAACAGTGCCTAGAGATGACAAAACAGTGCCTAGGGATGACAAAACAGTGCCTAGAGATGACAAAACAGTGCCTAGAGATGATAAAACAGTGCCTAAGGATGACAAAACAGTGCCTAGAGATGACAAAACAGTGCCTAGGGATGACAAAACAGTGCCTAAGGATGACAAACAGTGCCTAGGGATGACAAAACACTGCCTAGGGATGACAAAACAGTGCCTAGAGATGACAAAACAGTGCCTAAGGATGACAAAACAGTGTCTAGGGATGACAAAACAGTGTCTAGGGATGACAAAACAGTACCTAGAGATGAGAAAACAGTGCCTAGGGATGACAAAACAGTGCCTAAGGATGACAAAACAGTGCCTATGGATGACAAAACATTGCCTAAGGATGACAAAACAGTGCCTAGGGATGACAAAACAGTGCCAAGGGCTGACAAAACAGTGCCTAAGGATGACAAAACAGTGCCTAGAGATGACAAAACAGTGCCTAGGGATGACAAAACAGTGCCTAAGGATGACAAAACAGTGCCTAAGGATGACAAAACAGTGCCTAGGGATGACAAAACAGTGCCTAGGGATGACAAAACAGTGCCTAAGGATGACAAAACAGTGCCTAAGGATGACAAAACAGTGCCTGGAGATGACGATACAGTGCCTATGGATGACAGAACAGTGCCTAGGGATGACAAAACAGTGCCTAGGGATGACAAAACAGTGCCTAGGGATGACAAAACAGTGCCTATGGATGACAAAACAGTGCCTAGGGATGACAAAACAGTGCCTAAGGATGACAAAACAGTGCCAAGGGATGACAAAACAGTGCCTAGGGATGACAGAACAGTACCTAGAGAAGACAAAAAAGTGCCTAGGGATGACAGAACAGTGCCTAGAGATGAAAAAACAGTGCCTAGGGATGACAGAACAGTGCCTATGGATGACGGAACAGTACCTAGTGATGACAGAACAGTGCCTAGGGATACCAAAACAGTGCCTAGGGATGACAAAACATTGCATAGGAATGACAAAACAGTGCCTAGGGATAACAAAACAGTGCCTAGGGATGACCAAACAGTGTCTAGGGATGACAAAACATTGCATAGGAATGACAAAACAGTGCCTAGGGATAACAAAACAGTGCCTAGGGATGACCAAACAGTGCCTAGGGATGACAGAACAGTGCCTAGGGATGACAAAACAGTGCCTAGGGATGACAAAACAGTGCGTAGGGGTGACAAAACAGTGTCTAGGGATGACAAAACATTGCATAGGAATGACAAAACATTGCATAGGAATGACAAAACAGTGCCTAGGGATGACAAAACAGTGCATAGGGATGACAAAACAGTGCCTAGGGATGACAGAACAGTGTCTAGGGATGACAAAACAGTGCCTAGGGATGACAAAACAGTGTCTAGGGATGACAAAACATTGCATAGGAATGACAAAACATTAAACCTTTATAGGAGTATTTAGGGATGACAAAACAGTGGACTTGAACCTTTATAAGAGTATTTAGGGATGGCAAGACAGCGGACTTGAACCTTTATAAGAGTATTTACCGATGGCAAGACAGTGGACTTTAACCTTTATAAGAGTATTTAGGGATGACAATACAGTGGACTTTAACCTTTATAAGTGTATTTAGGGATGACAATACAGTGGACTTTAACCTTTATAAGTGTATTTAGGGATGGCAAGACAGCGGACTTGAACCTTTATAAGAGTATTTACCGATGGCAAGACAGTGGACTTTAACCTTTATAAGTGTATTTAGGGATGACAATACAGTGGACTTTAACCTTTATAAGAGTATTTAGGGATGGCAAGACAGTGGACTTTAACCTTTATAAGTGTATTTAGGGATGGCAAGACAGTGGACTTGAACCTTTATAAGAGTATTTACCGATGGCAAGACAGTGGACTTTAACCTTTATAAGTGTATTTAGGGATGACAAGACAGCGGACTTGAACCTTTATAAGAGTATTTACCGATGGCAAGACAGTGGACTTTAACCTTTATAAGAGTATTTAGGGATGGCAAGACAGTGGACTTTAACCTTTATAAGTGTATTTAGGGATGGCAAGACAGTGGACTTGAACCTTTATAAGAGTATTTACCGATGGCAAGACAGTGGACTTTAACCTTTATAAGTGTATTTAGGGATGACAAGACAGCGGACTTGAACCTTTATAAGAGTATTTACCGATGGCAAGACAGTGGACTTTAACCTTTATAAGTGTATTTAGGGATGACAATACAGTGGACTTTAACCTTTATAAGAGTATTTAGGGATGGCAAGACAGTGGACTTTAACCTTTATAAGTGTATTTAGGGATGACAATACAGTGGACTTTAACCTTTATAAGAGTATTTAGGGATGGCAAGACAGTGGACTTTAACCTTTATAAGTGTATTTAGGGATGGCAAGACAGTGGACTTTAACCTTTATAAGAGTATTTACCGATGGCAAGACAGTGGACTTTAACCTTTATAAGTGTATTTAGGGATGACAATACAGAGGACTTTAACCTTTATAAGAGTATTTACCGATGGCAAGACAGTGGACTTTAACCTTTATAAGTGTATTTAGGGATGACAATACAGTGGACTTTAACCTTTATAAGAGTATTTAGGGATGGCAAGACAGTGGACTTGAACCTTGATTAGAGTACCTAGAGATGACAAGACAGCGGAAGTGAACATGGATAAGATTACATAATGATGACAAGAAATTAAGGTAGACTTATACCTTGATAAGTGTACGTAAGGATGAGAAGAAATTGGATAACAATATCTCGAGATGACAAGACAGAAGACTTGAACCTTGATATGAGTATTTAGGGATGACAAAACAGAAGACTTGAACCTTGACGAGAGGAAGAAAATGAGTTAGGCTTCCAGATCCTGCTGACGAATAAGAGAGGGAATAGGTGGGGTTTAAACAGTGACACTTTGGGGTGAAACTACAACTTTGATTTGTACATCACTGAAAACAATATAAGCAGTATTATTGCTAATTTCTTGGAATTTTATCGGTAATACAGGACGCCCTGTATCTGCGTAATTCCAGTTTAATTAGAAATACATTGCTTTATATGCACTTTTACAGTGCCATTTTACAGAACAGAGAAGAGATTATTACTTGGAAAGCTGCGACTCATTTTTGTATTCATAGAATAAGAACTTAAGTACACAGTCACGCGCATTCAGGATTTCTGATATAGGGTCCCACTTAGCAAACCCAAAAGCAAACGACAGACAAATAAATGGATACATAACAGAAAACAAGGAGTCCATATGGGTCTTTATCGCTCGCCTGAAAAACAATTAACAAACAACTGAGTGCTTCATAAAAAATGCTGATACATACATATGCATTTATTCTTTTGCTTATTGTGTCTTGACCAAAGATAAATGACTGTTAACTTTGAATCATTAACCTTAGGCATGTCAATACAGACCATATTTAACAAAATAAAAATTGAGTATTGCTGAGGTAATGAAGGTGGAAACCTATAGTCACTTCCGGTTTCACCGATGGGAAACTAAAACAATAAATTGGAAATAAAATTTTCAAATTATCTTGAATTCTATAGATTCTTGCGACTTACAGCAAACAAATGCCCTATGGGTTGTTTTAATGCAAAATGAAATGAAAGAAAAAAATCCCCAGCAGGGAAAGTGCTACCTTTCAGCATACCAGTATATGTTCCAATAAACAGTAGGAAATTTTTCATAAAGAGATCAGGAAAATTTTAAATTTCGATTTAAATTTTAATTTAATTAAATCTTAATTAAAATTAAAATTCTAAATTTGAAAACAAAACTTTCAGATAACTATTGAAATGCGTAGATTCTAAAGTATCTCTACATCCAATAAATCAAGGCAATGACTCAAACCTCTCACTTGAGAGTGAACCAACAGCAAGAACATTCTTATGACAAGTTGTTGCTCACTCTGGTGTATCCGATTCATTAACCAATGTAACGGATATAAGAAGATTGCCAAAGGAAGGCATCTCTTGTTTATATGTAACCTACCCTGGATCAGTCCTTTTTAATTGGCTTATCTGATCGAAACAGTAACATTTGTAGGACACTTTGAGAACGTCATACCTATCATTTTTCATCAGAATATTTTAATTTCCTGAAGAAATTCATCGAAGCTTATTATCACATACTAATAGTATCTCACACCCACCCCTCTTTTTTCTAATCTTAAAAGAAAAAAGAAAAAGAAAAATTAATAAATTCATTTATTTTAATTACATGGGTAAAAAAAGCCAAAATCAATGTTTTATAAGCAACATATACGGACATAATCAAAGAAATTACGTAAAAATGTCCAAAAAAGGCGTTTAAAAAGTTAAAACTTTGATTTCGGAATGAATTCAAATACACAAACAACACTTTTGTAGACATCCTTTTTCGTTTCTCTAATGCATTCGGTTTGGGGATCTATGCAGCTATCTGAAGGAGCGTGTTAAAGGAAGGTACCCTCCGGGGCTTGTTTTGCCTTGCCTTGGATACATACCCTTACGGATCTGGCAAAAAACGAAACAAAACAAAAGAATAAAAACAAAACAAACCAAAAAACCCTAACTCTGAGGACTATAAGATCTTTATCCCTACGCAATTTTGTTGAAATTCATCACGCATTTCCGACGAAGAAGTCAAAATGTAAAAAGTTAACGAACGGATGACAACGGACAATTATACAATACCTCACTTTAGCCTTCGTCTCAGGTGAGCTAAAAAGGATAGGAGGAGTTGACTAATGAAGATCAGAAGAAAGGAGAAGAAAGTAATTTCTTTAAATCACTGATACGACAACAGTTGTATGATGCTTATTGCAAAATCTAGCTTTATTGGAGAATACGTTTTGAGCCAAAGAAAAATTCAACAATAATAAATACTATAACACTGACACTGCAAAACTAACCCCTACCCCCACCCTCACCACCCCTCATCTCTCTCTCTCTCTCTCTCTCAGTCTCTTCCGATGAATAAACCACTGCAAAACATATATTTAAATCTGGATATCTCAATGATTTTCATCCATGACATCTATGTCTTTATACATGCCCACGTTAACTGCACTACTGAGAAAGTAAACTTAATAAGATTTGTAACAAGTTTGTACGGCGAACAAATCAAGATCAAAGCATCAAAACGTCAGAAAGAAGTGCGCCCATTAATTACATGATAGTTTGATGGGGGTGAATGCACTTTTAGCGTTTATTTTCATAACTGCAACAAATAAAAAGTAGTCGAAGAAAGTGTCTATGAAATAGCATTGTTCATTTTACTGTTGAAATATATCTCTATTACCGTACTACCACTAGCATCGGCGTAGCTCACTAGGTAGCGTGCCTGTCCCAGGACTGAAAGGACATAGGGTTGAGCCCCACCATTGACTAATTTAGTTTTCTGATCTTGGATTGACTAGGTATTTATATTAATAATTATAATAATAATAATAATAATAATAATAATAAATAAGAATAATAAAGTCCCGAGTAAATTCGTACATAAACGCCCCTATAGTACTCACTATGCATACAGATATAAGGAGGAGGGCGGCTAGCAAGAGGTGGTGTACATTCAATGTACATACAGATATAGGATGGAAGGATGCCAGCAAGTGGTGGCCCTATCCGTTCAATATGCATATACAGATATGGGGCGGAAGGAAGCTAGCAAGTGGTGGTCCTATCCGTTCAATGATCATACAGACATATGATGGAAGGAGGCCAGCAAGTGGTGGCCCTTTTCGTTCACTATGCATACCGATATAGGGTGGAAGGAGGCTAGCAAGGAGGCACTATCCTTGAATATGAATATACAGATATGGGGTGGAAGGGAGCCAGCAAGGGGTGACACTATCCGTTCACTTTGCATACACCGAACTATGTGCGTACTTTGTTCTTACCTATTAGTCTCAATAACGTATACGAGATCAGTTTGATTTATTAACACAACAACCCCCACCTCGCTTAAGGAAAGGAAACCAAAGTAATTAACACAACAATCCCATCTCGCTTAAGGAAAGGACAACAAAGTAATTAACACAACAACCCCACCTCGCTTAAGGAAAGGACACCAAAGTAATTAACACAACAATCCCCACCTCGCTTAAGGAAAGGACACCAAAGTAATTAACACAACAACCCCACCTCGCTTAAGGAAAGGACACCAAAGTAATTAACACAACAACCCCCACCTCGCTTAAGGAAAGGACATCAAAGTAATCAACACAACAATCCCCACCTCGCTTAAGGAAAAGACACCAAAGTAATTAACACAACAACCCCACCTCGCCTAAGGAAAGGACACCAAAGTAATTAACACAACAACCCCCACCTCTCTTAAGGAAAAGACACCAAAGTAATTAACACAACAACCCCACCTCGCTTAAGGAAAGGACACCAAAGTAATTAACACAACAACCCCCACCTCGCTTAAGGAAAGGACACCAAAGTAATTAACACAACAACCCAACCTCGCTTAAGGAAAAGACACCAAAGTAATTAACACAACAATCCCAACCTCGCTTAAGAAAAGGACACCAAAGTAATTAGCACAACAACCCCATCTCGCTTAAGGAAAGGACACCAAAGTAATTAACACAACAATCCCCACCTCGCCTAAGGAAAGGACACCAAAGTAATTAGCACAACAACCCCACCTCGCCTAAGGAAAGGACACCAAAGTAATTAACACAACAATCACCACCTCGCCTAAGGAAAGGACACCAAAGTAATTAACACAACAACCCCACCTCGCTTAAGGAAAGGACACCAAAGTAATTAACACAACAACCCCCACCTCGCTTAAGGAAAGGACACCAAAGTAATTAACACAACAATCACCACCTCGCTAAAGGAAAAGACACCAAAGTAATTAACACAACAACCCCACCTCGCTTAAGGAAAGGACACCAAAGTAATTAACACAACAATCCCCACCTCGCCTAAGGAAAGGACACCAAAGTAATTAACACAACAACCCCACCTCGCTTAAGGAAAAGACACCAAAGTAATTAACACAACAATCCCCACCTCGCCTAAAGAAAGGACACCAAAGTAATTAACACAACAACTCCACCTCGCTTAAGGAAAGGACACCAAAGTAATTAACACAACAACCCGACCTCGCTTAAGGAAAGGACACCAAAGTAATTTACACAACAATCCCCACCTCGCCTAAGGAAAGGACACCAAAGTAATTAACACAACAACCCGACCTCGCTTAAGGAAAGACACCAACGTAATTAACACAACAATCCCCACCTCGCCTAATGAAAGGACACCAAAGTAATTAACACAACAATCACCACCTCGCCTAAGGAAAAGACACCAAAGTAATTATCACAACAACCCCCACCTCGCCTAAGGAAAGGACACCAAAGTAATTAACACAACAATCCCCACTTCGCCTAAGGAAAGGACACCAAAGTAATTAACACAACAACCCCACCTCGCTTAAGGAAAGGACACCAAAGTAATTAACACAACAACCCCACCTCGCCTAAGGAAAGGACACCAAAGTAATTAACACAACAACCCCCACCTCTCTTAAGGAAAAGACACCAAAGTAATTAACACAACAACCCCACCTCGCTAAAGGAAAAGACACCAAAGTAATTAACACAACAACCCCACCTCGCTTAAGGAAAGGACACCAAAGTAATTAACACAACAACCCCACCTCGCTTAAGGAAAGGACACCAAAGTAATTAACACAACAACCCCACCTCGCTTAAGGAAAGGACACCAAAGTAATTAACACAACAACCCCACCTCGCTTAAGGAAAGGACACCAAAGTAATTAACACAACAACCCCACCTCGCTTAAGGAAAAGACACCAAAGTAATTAACACAACAACCCCACCTCGCTTAAGGAAAAGACACCAAAGTAATTAACACAACAATCCCACCTCGCCTAAGGAAAGGACACCAAAGTAATTAACACAACAATCCCAACCTCGCCTAAGGAAAGGACACCAAAGTAATTAACACAACAACCCCACCTCGCTTAAGGAAAGGACACCAAAGTAATTAACACAACAACCCGACCTCGCTTAAGGAAAGGACACCAATGTAATTAACACAACAACCCCACCTCGCTTAAGGAAAAGACACCAAAGTAATTAACACAACAATCCCAACCTCGCCTAAGGAAAGGACACCAAAGTAATTAACACAACAACCCCACCTCTCTTAAGGAAAAGACACCAAAGTAATTAACACAACAACCCGACCTCGCTTAAGGAAAGGACACCAAAGTAATTAACACAACAACCCCACCTCGCTTAAGGAAAGGACACCAAAGTAATTAACAAAACAATTCCCACCTCGCCTAAGGAAAGGACACTTAAGTAATTAAACAACAAACCCACCTCACTTAAGGAAAGGACACCAAAGTAATCAACACAACAACCCCATCTCGCTTAAGGAAACTAAGGACACTCATAAAACTTTTCCCAATATTTTTGGGTTTTTGTTTTTGTTTTTTTTTTGTTTTTTTTTTGATAAACATATTTGAAATAAACCATCAGTATGTAAAAAAACAACCTTTATCAGAACAGTAAACGTCATTCTGTGTTTCTCCATTCAGTTCCGGTGTTATATAGTAGTTTCCCCCACAGTAGTTTTTCCCCGGAAAAATGGCTATATAGTACATGTGGTTTCCCCCATGGCGGAAAAACTGCTATATAGTAGTCTTTCCCTCATAGTAGTTTTTACCCCTTTACGTAACGGTTTGGAAATTATACGCGTTCGGTCTTATTGTATCAATCAAATACAAATGTACAACTGTAATAGCCTGTGGATCAAACCGATGGTGTTATGGTTAAGGGGTTTCTATACACTGTTAAGTGTTTTGTTGTAAATGTGTATAAGTTTTTCTTTTTGTATATTTACCATAGTGTGGTGTTTTCTCCTATTATTTCAATGTAAAAACTTGTCGTTTATTTGCGAATACGTGTCTCTCATGACATGTCATTCATTTTAGTAATAGCGGTAGAATTTCTACCAGATATGTAATATTCATTCCGTTCCCTCAACAAATGTGACCGCCAAGGACTGATTGCTTTATGCAATTTCGACTTCTATTTTGCATCCGCTGAATGGAATGATTGGCGACAAGTCTGGACTGTATGGTGGCCAATCAGGAAGTGGGGTGTTGTGAGTCAGAAAGTCACGACAAATCCTAGCAACAAGGAGCTCCGCGTTGTCCTGCTGCAACGTTAAGTTACATTGATGGATAAGAGGAAGGACGTGTGGTCCTAAGACTGATCCCGATATCTTATTGTTGTAAGCCTGACATGAGAGTTGTTTCCACGCAGTGAGATATCCCCGCTCATACCATAACAGACACCCCATCCCCCAATATGTCACTATCCACTATGCAAACGTCAAAATATCGTTCATCACGACGTCGATAGACACGTTGTTGTCCATCTGACCGAGCGTGAAGCTGAGCAATACGTCTCCAATGGGCCAAACAAACCCGATTAGGCGCATCACAGGGAATACACGTGAAATATGAAAGCCCTACCTGTAACGGTTGAAAAGTTATAGCCAATGTTAAAGTCTTTAAAAAGTAATGAAAGGTCTTATCACAAAGAATCTATATGCGAAGTTTCAAAGTCTTACACCATTTGGTACAAACGATACAGTCAATGGTTTACCACAGAATCAGAGTCACACATAGGTCAAAAACTAGATGCCCCCGAATATCATTTCGGAACATAAAAACGAAATTCTGTTTCTTTTTTTCCGCTGGTATATATAGAGATTTCTCGGATTAATCAAAGATATCACGAATGAAATTCTAGTAAATATATCTCTATTCTAAATAAAGCCTTCAAAGAGAAAATGAGCAGAAACTATCATTTCTAAGAAATCTTCTATGTTCAAGGGCAATATCGGTCCACGCCCATATTCAAAGCTGATCTGCATTTTCCCTTGATACTTCTATATACCTAATCTAAATATATACATCTGTATTTGGAAGAGAGATTAAAATTGAAGACATTTGTATTTAAGAAAATAATATATCTCTGAATTCAATGGAGATATCTCTCTATGAAAAGTTGAAATGTCTCTATTTTAAAAATAAATCTCTTTTTTATCGTTAACAAAGTAACGAGCTGAACTTACTTATGTGTGAAAAGAAACTCCGGAATATCACATTGGGGGAAAAATTCACTATATAGTAGATTTTCTCCGGGGGAAAAATTGTTATAAGAGGGGGGAAAACTGGCTATATAGCGAAATTTCCCCATGGGGAAAGACTACTATATAGCCCTATTTCCGGTTGGGGGGGGGGACTGCTATATAGCCATTTTTCCGGGGGGTGGGGGTGGCTAGGGGGAAAACTACTTTATAACACCGGCAATTTATTAGTTTAATGTCAGATATTGTAGGTCGTATTTCATAGATATGGTGAATTTGTAATATAATTTTCCAATCATAGTGAAAATAGAGGAAATATGAAAAAAGATTGGTCAGTAATCAAAGTATCGAGCACCGAGCCCCCTACCGAGTGTTTTATAGACCCGTCACTACATCATCATGTAGTTCGTTTTAGTTTACGTATAAGAGTTATCTTTCTTACATCTAGAAGCAATATTGGAAGGTACAAAAGTTTAGTTTCCGGGTCATTATCCGATGACTTCACACTGTCAACTGAAACTGCGTTTCGGCAAAATAATAACAATTCAATGATAAAATACCGCATAATTTAGACAGTATAGACCACTAATACATAAACGACCACCGTAAACAGATATAATGTATATGACGTTGAACCCAAAATATTCAGTTACCCTTGATAATTTCTAAAAATTCAACGTCAACATCCTCTTATTCAATTGTTCTATAAAAGCAGAATGATTTCTTTCCTTTAAACTGTGACGGTAAACGTACCCAACATGTAGTACCTATTTACAACTCGATATACACATTTTGTCACTAGCAAATAGTACAATAGCTATTCATTCATGTATTTTTGTTGCTTTAACATTGATTTCTCTTCTTTTTAAAAACACAGAAAAAATTACTAGGGTTATTTCTATCGTTAACCCCGAACTTTCACCTTACTGCTACGTTAATATCTCTGTTATCGGCGGGAAGCTGGGTTTTTTTAATAATATTCTTGTAAAATTGGGAAAAATTCCTTTTATTAGTATAAAAGACTTATATGGTGTACCAAATGTAAAAGCCTTTCTCTTAAAGGGTTGAATCATGTTGAAAATCTATTATACCATTACATGGGATTTTTCACAGATTTACAAGAACCTTGTGAAAAGCAAAAGCCCTTTTCAAAAAAAAAAATAAAACAAAAAAACTTACGACTAATATTTCTTTTTCCCAGAAACTTACGAAATCTTTCCGTTTCAAAAAAAAAAAAATTACGAACTTCGTAAGTCAAATATTGTTCGTGATTAATACCAAGTAAGTATATAATTTTTGTCGTAAGTTGAAAGTTACAGTAAACAAAAATGGCTGCGATTTTATTTTGTTCCATGAAGATCAAGAATTAAGACGAGAACGCGTCTTAAGGACTTTTAAAAGAATTCACTTACGAAGTTCGTAAGTTTAAAAAAAAATCCGACAATGCAGAAGTATTTTTGTGAAAATGGCTGCAGATTGGCGTCAATAACAGGGGGAAAGCGGATAGTAGCGTAGCGCCCTGTGTATGAGAGATTGACCAAAACCATTTTGTCTCGGACTAGTTTGAACCAATAACATTGCTAGAATCGGTCACGTGACTGCCTTCTAAAATTCTTGTGGACCGTCAGTAGCGATATGTTGGACGGCGAAGGCGATTATGAGGCAGAAAAACGAAACCATCTACTTATGTCTGCTGTCTGTTTATCCTTCATACCTTTGCTATAGTCTTCCACAAAATAAAACATTTATTAGGTTTGTTACTGACTGTCCGCGGAAATTTGACGGGTTGATCAACCCCCAGGGTTTTTGTTTTTGGTTTGGGGGGGGATGTTGGATAAAAAGGGGTGTTATTTGTTTTGTTTTGTTTTGTTTTTTTGTTTAGGGAAGGGGGGGGGGGGGTTGGTTTATTGTTTTATTACTTTTTTTTCAAAGGTGTCTGTATGTTTGCACTTGGAAATTTTTTTGTGCTATTTAGTGCTAAAAGATCAAATTTGGGCAAAAATCAATGAAATATCCATTGGGAAGGGTCCTTATAACGGACCTGATTTGAAGAAGAAAAAAAAAAACAACACCGACACTCGAAGGCGAGGCACAATCCGACAAATTTCAATGGACAGTCAGGAACAACCTAACAAGTAATAGTGTCTTCACCGTCAAACTGTTTGTCTATGCATGATCACTTCCCTCTCATAGGTGGTGCCTTGTTGATAACGTCATTATATCAACAGAAAGATATCCGTTTGTAACAATTATCATAATAGTTCATGTTTCAGCGAAATGACGACTGTGTTAGGACCACTTGATGAATCGTACATCTGTCTTTACAAAACACGTGTTGGAACATAAAATGATTGAAAACACACACACATACACACACACACACCTACACACACAAATTAACTTTGCAATTTAAAAAAGGTTGGCATCCTCCAAATTTTTACGGAAGTGGCACCCTTCTCTACCCAGAATTCCGTGCGCTAAAGCTACTACAAATAAGGAGCGATAACTCTGGTAGGGAATGAAATAGCCTGGTACCCGAGGCCTCATGATGTGCCAAAACACGAAGCTTCGAGCTTTGGCACATCGGAAGGCCTCGGGTACCAGGCTAGAGAATGAAGTTGCACATCGGTATTATATATTGGAACCTATAACGGTTAGATGCTGAGTCTGTCTTCATGTCACATTTCCTTACCGTCTCAAAGTGTTAGCTATTTCGTGATGGCAAAGACAAAATAAGTCTTAATGTTTCAAAGTTCAATAATTCGTCTTTTCTGCATGTGTATTGCTATATCATGGCACTGCCTATGTTTTTGTCAGTTTGTTTGTCTATTTCTTTACGGCAAAAACAACATGGTATTCGTCATGCATACTCCATTTTCAAGCATTGATTCCCCATCATAGGTGGTGCGCTGTTTATAAAGTTATAACAAAAGAAAGATATCCACTTCGAACAATTATCATAATAAATATTTGTAAATTGAAAACTTGCAACTTTATATCGAGACGAAAGTCGGCATAAGTACCTGTGGCGCTGTGAAAATATTAAAGGATTATTCCATGTATCTATGGATTTGGTGACATATCGTTATCTATAAGACCGCTTCATTAATGTTGGAAAAAGGAAAAAAATTATACATAACAATTCTCTTGTAACGTTTATCCTTGATAATTCTCGGTAGGGCGAGATGATGGCCGCGCTATGAAGATAAAGTTGGAGATTGTATCGGAAGTTCCAGACAATACTTTGATTCCAAGTAGGTATCAATGTATGGTCTTCCAGACATCTCTATACATATATAAAAGTTCGCTTCGCGAGCTGCGCTCTCCATAATTTTAATCACAAAAGGAACATGAATTGTACCGAGATATATACGTACCCAGTACTTAAACTGTAAAGGAAAACTATACGTACCTAGCACTAAATACAAGGAAGTCTATTGAAACCATGTATCAATGGTTTCTTGATGCGAGTGCTAGTTCATTGTCTAAGCAAAGAGACCTTTTTCCTGTTCATATTATTTGGTTTTTTCTTTACACAGAGTTACCTCCCTGGACGATATCTGACAAAGCTAAGTTAGTTATTAAAACGTCAGATGGCCCTGGTACATGCATCTACAAATATGTATATCGTGGTTAAATGTTTTTTAAAATGCACATAAATGTAAGTCAGTGAGGAATGTCTACCAGGAAAACTTTGGTCAGAACAAACACATTAATGTAAACTGATTTTCAGTCTGTTTGCTGTTCTTTTGGGCTTGTCATTGTTATTTCTGAGTACTTAAGCCCTTAAAAGACACAAGAACAAGATATAAATAACATAACTATACCTCTACTGTACTTAATATCTACTGAAGTTATTTATAGTTGTATATAATTATCTATTTGATTGCAAATACTTTTGGTAAGTCTGGGACTCATCTAGGCGAATTACTGATAACACTGGTGCCATAGTACTGACAATGATGATCAGGGTTCTCACTAGATCTAGAAATCCATCAGTCCTATTAGGGTCTTGGGACTCGTCTTCATTATAAATATAAGTTCTTGATCAAACTAGTTACATGTTTGATAGTAACACAGTACGGTCGCAGCGCCTGAACAGCACTTTAGGGTCTTGTATGGGTAATGCACTCTAATGGGCTCCCAGATAATATAAATTGATAATAAATATATGGGACCAAATCAGACTGGGGTATGAAACATTAAATGATATAATGATCATGTGCTTTTTTATTTTTAGTACCAATGTGTGAGGGCCAGATCAGACTGAGACCGAATCCATCGGGACCAAGTAAAATGGGCCGCATGCGCACCGGATCAACTATAAAGCCTCCCATCGGACTCGTTTTGATCAGGTCCCATTATATAATTGAACAGATATAAAGAAAGGAATTTTGAACATTAGCCATTGAAATTATTCATCCCACATAAAGCACAGAATGTATTATATTTGCTAATGCTATCATCTGTCATCATTCTGTATATATTAAAAATCTTGGGGTCATTGAGAATTCCTAGCATTGTGAATGTTTATTTCAAAATTACAAAGTGACTTCATTCATTGTTATCAAATTAAGGTATTTCGTGGAATATTTTTTAATACTCAAGTAAAATTAAAACAATGACACGTTACTCACGGCAATCTGACGCTCAGGTACAAAGTCACATTCCTCACGGCAATCTGACGCTCAGGTACAAAGTCACATTCCTCACGGCAATCTGATTTTCAGGTACATTCGAATGGAACAATGCTGGTGATATCGTCAGAGCAATTAAATTTGACGACATATAATAAATGTACTATACATTTCCAGGAAATCCTATGGGCAATCTGAAGCTTCTTCGGTCGAAGTCATCAATTCGTTTGACGACCTGCACATAATTATCAATAATGTATTATTGTTTTGTAGACTGTATAGGTCTACTTTTTGTCTATAAATAGAACTGGGTATACTTGACGTTTACAAGCCATCATAACTTGCGTCATCTAACGTAATGTTTTAACGGTGGTTTCGCTTGGGTTTGTTGAAAGGTTTATGTCAAGTATCAAAGAATTGCTCAATGGAAAGAAAACAATTCCGTTAGAAAAGTCCGGAGAACAATAGACTATACCCCTTTGATATGGCTTAATTATCACCGCAGGAATGAAACAGAAATAAAAACTTCTAAGTTTAACCCTCAGGGCCCTAATTGACGAAACTAAACAGGAATGAAATATTTATAATATCTTATAATTCATACCGGGTATGTAGGAAGTTTCACATAGTTTTTAAGTTTAGACGAAGACATGATCCAAGCATTAAATCAAATGATTGTATTATGTTTTAATGATATTTGCGTTGGAGACAGAGAAAGGAATAGCGTAAAAGTTCGCCCACCAAAATTGTTATTAATTATTAGACATTTGTTGTGTTGTGTGCCATTCATCGTAGTGGCGCAAACGGATTGTAAATCACAATCGCACATTTACCTCATACTTATCTCACTTTTCACGCATCCGGTCTAAAACCATCTTCACGAATCAAGGGGATGTGCTACGTAAACTTCTCTCTCTCCGATCTGAAACATTTTCTATGACCATCCGAAACACCGCGTCGGTATGGAGTTGTTGAAAAACTAGACCCGGACGTGAAAGATAACACACCAGTCCTGGGGCGGATGCAGAAAAATCAATCCCAAAGAGGGGGTCACAATTGAAGCCGAAGGCTTCACTGAGGCACTAGATACCGAAAGATATTCGATGCAAGAGTGGGTCACCCGTTCCTATTGGTGGGGGCCTCCAACGGAAAATTTTCGGGAAAATGATTCAAAATGATGCATTCTAAGCACATTCTGATATGATAAATACAAATTTCGAAAGTGAAATTTCAAAACGAAAAAAGGACTCCTAGAAAATGCACAAATGTTGAAAAGTGGCTCCACATGAAGCTTCCATTGCTTGTAATTAATGTGATAATAAAGCGTTATCTTGTGTTGTAACACGGACGCGGGCGCTGGTAGATTTCTAGACAATCCGTCCATAAGTTCCGGCGTCTCCAGACGATCCGTCCCTTGATTGTCTCCACTAGTTTTACCGTCCACTCCAATCGTAGTCTATCCGTCCATCGTTTAGTTATCAATGTAAAGAAATCAAAGTACATTTAACTGTGTACACTTTGTCAGTAGTCTAACCATTTATTACAATGATAATAAAATATGATCAACAGTATTTTTGACTTCATTTGAATTCCATTCTCAAAATTTGGTGGCCTTTATATGTACTGGACTCCTGATCGGGAGGCCGGGGTTCGAGTCTCGCTCTGGTCATGCCGGTGTCCTGTCTTTCGGATGAGACAGTAAAAACAGAGGCCCCGTGTCGTGGTATGCATGGCACGTTAAAGATCCCTCACTGCTTCGGATGGGTTAGTTGCAAAGGTCAAAATTTGTATGCCCCGCAGCAGGCAAATGCCGTCACCATATACGTGAAATATTCGTGGTGTGACGGTAAACAAAAATCAGTCAATCAATCTAACCGACCTAAACGCAGGCGGACTCTCTGAAAGAATACAATCACTGCAACAGAAATAAACATAAAAAGCACAAATAGAAACAGTGCAACACCATGGGAGTACAATGGACCTTGGATCTCCGAAGAAATACCTGTAGAAATAAAGGCAAATTAGACAAACATATAAAGCACAAATACACTACAGTTAACAAGGCACCCTATATTTCACTTATATTCGTTCCCCGACGGGGACTCGAATCCATGACCTATGGTACCGAATCACCTAGCTGTCATCCATCCGACTCTTTGGGAGGATCAGCCTGCGTTTATGTCGGGTAAATCCCTTCACTTTCTGCAGCCGTGTTGTCATGTATACGATTAGCTAATGATTGGCTATTAAAGCTCTATTTTTGTGGAGCTCGGGTAGCTCAGTCGGTTAGAAAAAAAAATGTGTGTTTTGTCCCTCGTGTGACTTCTATGGAAAGAGCTCATTAATATGCCTTTTCAAATCAATTTAGAATTAAATTATTAAGAATAATCAGTGTTTTGTATGTTTCATGTTAATTTATTTTTTTAGCCAATTACACTGTTTTAAACTTGCGCTGGCGATTAAAAATTTTAACGTATCCATACATTCACATCCAAATCTGGTTACTGTCACGTACCGGTAGTACTGGAAGCAACTCGGTGTTCCACGATGTTTCTATGACGTTATGGAACGTTTTCCAAATATGGATTAACTACGTGATATAAGTCACAAAACAGGGGTGGGGGTCAACATGTGGCCGCACAATTGGCATCATGTAAATAAAACATGGTAGTTTTATAATTTCCAGAGCAATAATCATGAATGATGTCTTAAATAAATTCAGTTACATTGATTATCATGAAAAGTAGACATGACACACACAGTTGCCATAGAAAATGTGCCTTTTCAGTTAAAGTCTGTTTCAAAATCTAAGCTGGTCCATACAACTGGTCCGCCCTTGAATTTTTGCCGACTTAAGTGTATCATCCGGTAGTGCTTGTACAGCAGTATACACCACCAAAAGAAGGATATGTACTAACTGGGTCACTTTTGAGAAATCTACCTTACCTTAAATTTGACTAAAATACCACACTCAAAAAGCAGATTCATCCACAAAAATATTACTTCCAATTTTAGGTAAGCTTATGAATGAGATAAAAAAGAGGAAAAAAGGGGGGATTATAAGCATTGTGAAGACATTCTGTACATGTAATAAATACAGAACATATATACCTTTTAATTTAGTGCACCATATGCGCATTTCGACAAGTTATGTCTCTTCAGTGATGCTCGAGGCCAAATGATTGGAATTCTCAAAATATATAAATATTTGAAGAGCAGTGTTGAAACCAAAACGACCGAAAAGGGAACCAAAAAATCTATCTAAGGACAGAGCTATGCATGAGGTAGATACTCCTTAGTTTTAGAGTGATTTACTTAATTTGATGACTGAAAATTTGAAGTATATATTTCATGTCAGTACAAAAGCACTGAAAACTAGACTTATGATGCCCTCGGGGACTATCAGTCCACCATGTGATAATTCATAATTTTACATTTAAATGGGTGACTTTGTTTTCATTATTGACTATGGTATAAAATTGACATGGTTATTTGGAGAAAGTTTTCAAATATTTTGAAGACATCTTTAGGGTTATGAATCCCTAAAGACAATTGAAATAATGCACAAACTGTATAATTCATAATGATTACCACCAAAAGGTACGACACGGTCTGTAAAAAGAAAATTATTTGTCTTTGTATCCTGTTTCATAATGAAGTCTCACCCATATGACAGTCTGCTGAGAGTAAACATAAATGTGTAATCCTCCCGACCTACTGATACCTATCCGCACGATCAGATTTAACATAAAAACCTACCCGGCCACTGAGACGCAGCGTTTCCGAGAGATGTGATATAATAATCTCTTCCCGTCCACTGACATATAACATAGACATCACTTTCCACTGAGACAACATAATAACCTACTCGTACACCGAGGCTTAATGTAAAAATCCTACATGTTCGTTGATGCTTTACTTAGAATCATACCGAATCCCTTAGGCTTAACTTAGAAACCTACCCATCAACTGTAGTTTTCAGTAAAAACCTACCGACCCATTGACGCTTAACGTAGGAAGGTACCCGTCCGCTGACATTAAACGCAAAAACCTACCGACCCACTGAGGTTTAACGTAGGAATCTACCCGTCCGCTGACACTAAACGCAAAACCTACCGACCCAGTGAGGCATAACGTAGGAAGCTACCCGTCCGCTGACACTAGACGTAAAAAATTACCGACCCATTGAGGGCTTTTAACGTAAAAACCCATCAGATCGACGAGGGTTTGCGTAGAAACCTACTCGATCTCTGGAACCTAGCGTTAAGTCCTTATTGTTCGCTGATGCTTAACGTAGAATTCTACCCGGGTTTGGGGCCATAAACTGAGAAAATAGTTAGGGGATGCTTTCAAATCCTTCTATTAAACGATGAATTAATGAATGGGATTTGAATATTATTGAGTTAAATTCTAATCATGAATAGAATTAAACCATCATGCATTAAGATCTATTTGAACGTTAGACCATAGAATAAATTAAAATGAAATCATGTAATTTGCATAAGCATATTCTCAGTTTATGGCCCCGAATCCTGAGCATATAGGCTTGACTTAGAAACCTACTCGTTTAGTGAGACCCGATATAGAGACCTATTCGACCACTGAGACCTGATGTAGAGACCTACTCGGCCAATGAGACCTAATGTAGAGACTTACTGGTCCAATAAGGCTTACTGTAAAGACCTACTCAACCATTGAGACCTAATGTAGAGATCTGCTCATCCACAGAGACCTAATATAGAGACTTACTCGTTCACTGAAACCTAATGTACAGACCTACTCGTCCACTGAGACCTAAGGTAGAGACCCTCTCATCCACTGGAACCTAATATAGAGACCTACTCGTCCGCTGAGACCTAAGGTAGAGACCTCCTCATCCACTGGAACCTAATATAGAGACCTACTCGTCCGCTGAGACCTAACGTAGAGATCTACTCATCCACTGGGACGTAATATACATGTAGATGCCTACTCATCCACTGAGACCTAACGTAGAGATCTACTCATCCACTGAGACCTAATGTAGAGACCTGCTCGTCCACTGAGACCAAATACAGACACCTATTCATCCACCGAGACCTAATGTAGAGACCTACTCATCCACTGAGACCTAATTTAGATGCCTAATCATCCACTGAGACCTAACGTAGAGATCTACTCATCCACTAAGACCTAATGTAGAGACCTGCTCGTCCACTGAGACCTAATACAGACACCTATTCATCCACTGAGACCTAATGTACAGACCTACTCGGTAACACGAAGGACAGAGGTTCTATTCTGCATTCCATTATTGACTCCCTAAATGAGATTGTTACATGTGGACCTGCTTCTGTTAAGATCTATAGCATTGTCAACACCTATCAGTACTGAGTGACAACATACATCTACCTTTTAGAATTTTTTAATGCAATGCATAACTCCATGTACTGCAGATCTGCTGATACAGTCCGACTAACGTCTAAAACTTCAAAGATAACATTTAAAGGCCAAAAATTATCAAATATTCCCGTCTTTTAAATCGTTCGCAAGATATATCAATAAGGCATTCATTATTACTGGTAGAGCCATACGTATAAACAAATCGATAAGTATATAGAAGCGAATAAGGAAAAGATTAAAGGAGTCTTTCTCCGAGATGAGGATTAAATTCTCAATTTAATGCGACAGAACTTGCTGCCCATTTGTCAACGTATTTAGAAGTTTAAAAGCCCCCATTGTTGTTACTGTAAATTATTTACCGGACGTTAATTGCAAATAATCTCTTTGGACTAAATTATTGGGACGGACGTGTTTTAGAGTCGTTCGTAGTAACCCACAGAACAACATTATTATTGTGTCGTGTATGACACGTTCCCTCTCTTGTATATAGTATAGTGAAATATTTGGAATACATTACACTACAATTTATGAAAAGGAAATGTCTTCCGGAATGGTAGCAAGTTATATGTTGGCAGCTCGAAAGAGGTAAGTAATATTATGAAGATGAATTTAGGAAAAATAAATATCTGTGTAAGGTATCTCCGCACAAAGAATGATTGAGAAGAATACCATGTATAATGCTGTAAAACTTGTCAGGTTGTACTGTATGTGACTGATATTATTTAGAAGGCCCAGGTAATACGGGTATTTCTTTCTATTTTTCTTTCTTTCTTTTTCTTCTTTTTTTTTTTTTTTTTTTTTTTGGTTTTTTTTTGTTTTTGTTTTGTTTTTTGGGGTTTTTTTTTTGTTTTTTGTTTTTTGTTTTTTTTTTTTGTTTTGTTTTGTTTTTGGTTTTTTTTTTTTGGTTTTGTTTTTCAAGTATACACAAAATTGCACTGGCATATGTGCAAGGGAAAATCATAACGAAAGTGTTACTAACATATATTAGAAAGTCTTCTAATGTTAGAACTCGTCAACATTGGTCAAAGCGTTCTTCCGTCTGCAAGTGGCAAGGTATAAATATAATTCATTAATTTCGACGCTTCGAGTAAAATAATTTAATTATTCATTAAACAATCTGTACGGGATATCACCTGGCATTTTTTCCTAGGTAAGAACATTTTGGTTTATAACCAAAACAGATTGGCAATGTGTGTATAGGTCATACTGTAGATCTAGGAATGTTGATAAAGTTGTTAACAATATGAAGGACTGATGCAAACCCGGCGTGATGTGACTCAATGCATTGGACCTATGATTGGAGGGTTGTAAGTTCTAATCACGAATGACATTTTGTAGTATCGGGTATACCATACAGACATCTGTATCTGTGACAGGTTTAAATATGCTATATGTCAGTAGAAAGTGTGCTGTGCTGAAAGTCAGAACATGGAACATGTATATACAACGTCTTGTTTATACATGTAATTGAATTAACTGGTTTGTATTTAACAATCCGGATTAAAAATAATAGAACGAAACCTTACGTCTAGAATGACCATCAATTAAGAGAAAGGTCGTGAAAGGTTGAAACTCATTCCTTTTTTAAGAAGAAAAATATTTCATAGAAATTAACTACCTACAAAATTTTTCAAAAATAATGATCAGCGTACATTTTGACATGGAAGAAAACTTTTTTAATATGGACTGCTGGATTCCATACCGTGTACTGCCTACATCTACATCGTATATTCAATGAAACGTGATAAAAGGTAAATCACAAAACAACAAACACATTATCTTCAAGTCAATCATACAGTCAGTTTAATTAAATAAAGTGTTCGTAAATATATAATAAACAGGTACTCTTGACAAGGTCAGTCATTGTACACAGTTATTTGGTACATGTATTGGGTAGCGAATAGATAACCATCTGCCTATATCATGTTTACACTCGACAACGTATTTCTATACGTATGATTTAAATTCTATTCATTTCTCACTACACACAGTTTAACGACCATTTTATTCTGGTTTTTGTATTGAAAGGAAATAAAATCACACTCAGACTATATAGCAAAAGTATGATGTATCACGCATACACCCTACTTGTTCTATTACTCTGCCCAATACCATGCATGTCCTATTGAATTAATACAGATATTCTGGGGGTGATTCAAATGAATAATGCCATACTGTGTTTATAGAATGTATCAATGGTAATAAGTAAATAGTTCTTTTGACATTGTGTCCCTTGTATATACTGGTATATAATTTTATGACATTGCAAAGTGTTAATTCATTGAGTTTGTATTTGCTTTTCTCAGGATTTCCGATTCATTTTATTAACGGAACTTTGTTTCATATTATATCGTTAAGTGATCTTGTTTTGATGTCTACCACGGGATTCAAATTTTCATCCATTCAGTACCCTTACTTTGTACCTGTCATCACAACCACCCACTTTTCATTACATCGGTCTTTCCCTTGTCCTGTCCCTCTCTCTGTGAAAAACAAAACCTTGGTATAGTGGTCGATCGTCCGAGCTGCAATGCAGACGCAGACAATTCAGGTTCACGGGATTTGCAAAAATACCTTAAGCTGAGTAATCAAGTTTGAGATGATGGAAACCTAATAATTTAGATTTAAGGAAAGTCATTATTCCGGACAAAATTTTATAGAAAATTAGTCTTATATCAGCGAATCCATATCGTTGTCACTTTGTTCCCTTCCTATCTCCATTCTATAGCTTACATCTACCTTCAAAGTACACTCTGATCTTGATCGGAAGATCTCAGGTTCAAATTTCATGAGTCCATACTGCAGTAGTCGAGTCAGGTATCCTTCCGGAGCCTAAACATGTCAAGATGACCCTGGATATGTTAAAGACCTGTATAATTGTTCATTGTGAAGATATACTGTAGCAGCTAGCTCTACCTTTGAACATATTGGTGGTGCTCCTCCTACTTAAAGGGGTTTGTGGGTTGAAATTGCTAAGAGCAAAAAATAACCATTGCGATCCTGTTTTATGACTGAAAATACATCACCTTTTCATTTTGAATTCTAGTTCCACAATATGGACCATAAAGTAACCTTGATTCGTGTACCTACCCTCATCGTATACATTCTTCCCTTCCATGGTGTCTGAGCCTCGGGGACTCGAAGTTGTGGAACATGTACTACTATCTTGTATGTACATGTACATTTTTAATTCGCGACATGGTAAACGATTGCAGTAAACGGAAACGCGCAAAGTTCTAAGCAAAATTAGCAAATATGGTATGTTTTATAAACATAGGCCTAATAGGTAACAAGTCAGGACCGTAGGAAGCATTTCAAAAGGAAAAGTGTCAGACCTTGAATTTCATTTCGTTTTGTGACGTGATAAAAAGTGATCCATGATTGGAAAAGTGGTGGTGGGGGACGTCGAACCCCTGTCCCTGGTTTATACTGGCCTGATAAGTAGCGTGCGTATCATACACAATTTCGAACCTTTGTGAAGCGAGCTTCATTTTTTACCCTGTTCCATAATGTAAAAGTCGCCGTTTTCCCGGTTCCACTGTCCCAGGAATCACACCTTCCTAAGCATGCCTCTTTCTATACAGCAATCACACTTTCCATTAATAGTTCATTGTGATCCTTATTAAGTACAGAGACTCTCTCGGAAATTGATTTATTAATTGTAAGGACCTTAAATTCCACTAGCGGTATGCAGAAAAGAATCGTCGGACGCCTAGGTCACTTAGCAACCGGTAAACATCAAAATCACCACGACACTGTCTCAGGTATCAAGCTGATTTTTGTGAAACCGATTGTCTTTATTCGATTTCCTTTAATCACCACGAGATATGCATTTCAAAAACTGCTCGCTTCGCAAAGAGTATGTATTACGTTCATTGTTTTATAGAAGACTTAGTCCTACTATCAAGTACTGAGGACGGATATTAAGACGTTTTCAAAAACGTAGTAATACGTTTTATGACGACTGACCCGACTTCAAGAACAAAATGAAATAGAGATAAAAAATACAAAATACAGTACAATATGTGTAGACTACAATACAAAAGAAACGTAACAAAACGCAGCAAAGACTTATCAAAAACCCATTGAAACTTGATACGTCCCCAACAACTTACGATTTAGCAATCTGTATAATACAGGAAAAGTAACTATCCCTCTCTCTCTCTCTCTCTCTCTCTCTCTCTCAATTAAAGAATAACAACGTAACTTTTGATAAGAGTTGGAATAATGACCGGATAGTCGTAGGTTTGTGTCCTATATGAAACTTGTCGATTCACGATAATCATATATGGTAATGAATATCAAAATCCGCTTTTAATATGAGACTCGGGTCGATATAAAGTTTCTGTACCACCTTTGGACTGATACATTTCATAAGTATAAATATGCAACTTAGAATGTTGCGATAGCAGTATATACATCGGTATTCATCAAGCAATTTGAATGAGATGCTTACTTCGTTATACTCGTATGCAAAGTTTCTAGAACTCCATGTTTATTTTCTTGAGGACATTGTCATGTTCTAATTTTTAAATTTACTTGTGGGGCGGTAAATACAAAAATTACAACACGACATCATTCCCGACATGAACTATCTACAAAGTCATATGTCTTTAACGTCATGCCGCTTCCACGTTGAAGAATTTTGGCATACCCTGCTGGCCTCAAACATTTCTAGAACATTGTGATTCTACAACATAAAGCAACGTCTGTAACGGCCTGTTTCTATTACTTGATGTTTTTTGTAACGTTTTGTGTGCTTTAGAGGAAATTCCACGTTTGTAGACCTTAATGTTATTAGACTTCAGACTCTAGACCTCTACCCTTCTCATCATGTGTCTTTGACTCTATGCCATGTAATTAAATGCCTCGAGTGTTTAACATCATTCCTCTAAAACATCGTGCATATACATTATATAGAAGAGTATATCTAGCATAGCAAGATTCAATAATTTCATTCTTTTAGAACATCATGTATCAATAACATCATGCTCCCATAATAGCATGATTAAAAATGTAGTTGAATGCTTTTATAACTTCATGTCTCCAAAGCTTTACCTTTCTAGAATTTCATGTCTCTATAATTGCCCCACTCAGACCCACACACATACTGCTAGTCTGAGATGATTTGAATTTATTCCTTTTTAAGAGTAAAATGTCCGACACACACCAGCGTTATTGATCAAATATTTTGGACATAACCATTTCAATATAACGGATGCGACCTTACAATTATAAATATATAAAGTTCTGACAAGATCTTTGATATCAAACAAACTGTTGTTCTCAAAGGAAGCGGACATGAAACCAAGAAGGTTCAAGTAAGTCGGGGTTGGGGTATATGATAAGGGTGCCCTAACACGAAAAATGCATACAGTCAAGGGATTTAAAAAGACAAAATGGCTTGAAAATATAATATATTATTAATATTGCTTAAAGACATCACAGATGTTTTGTGCAAAATAACGCATCGCAGGGTTTCAGTGGAATTTCTGAGAAAATGAGATATTTTGGTGTTTATTAGAAGGTTTGTAATCCACTTAATCTGCGGCGAGTTCGCGATCTGTAGGGTCAATATATTACTCTGTGGAGAATTCGCGATCTGTAGTCAGTGGATAATTCTGTGGGGAATTCGCGATCTGTGGAGCAAGTGGATTAATCATTCAGAATGTGCGATATGTTGGGTAAGTGGATTAATCTGTGTAGAGTATATAGTGATCTATGGTATTATTGAATAGCGATCTTTGGTACTGAGGGATTACACTGTGATTTGTGTTGTAAGTGGATGCTCTGTGGAGAGTATGCGATTTGTGTTGGCAGTGGATTACTCTGTTAAAGTATGTGATCTGTGATATCAGTGGATAACTCTTTGGTGAGTATGCGATCTGTGGTATCAGTGGATAATTCTTTGGTGAGTATGCGATCTGTGGTATCAGTGGATAATTCTTTGGTGAGTATGCAATCTGGGGTATCAGTGGATAACTCTTTGGTGAGTATGCGATCTGGGGTATCAGTTGATCATGCTCTGTTGTGCCATTGGATTACTCTGCGGAAGAACATGCGATCTTTGTTAATCGGAGATTATTCTAGTCACAGTATGCGGTCTGATGTGTCTGTGGATTACTCTGCAGAGAGTATGCAATCTGTAGTGTGAATGGAATATTCTACTGAGCGGATGTGATCTGTGGTGTCATTTTTTTCAGTCGAGTAAATGTGATAGGTAGTGGTAGCGTATTATTAATTCAGTGTATGCGATTGTGGTGTTGGTGGATAACTCTGTGGAGAGTATGTGATATATGGTGTCAGTGGATTACTATAAAGAGTATGTGATCTGTTGTGTCACCTTGGAGTGTATGTGATCTATGGTGTCAGTGGATCACTGTGGAGTGTATGTGATCTATGGTGTCAGTGGATCACTGTGGAGTGTATGTGATCTATGGTGTCAGTGGATCACTGTGGAGTGTATGTGATCTATGGTGTCAGTGGATCATTGTGAAGTGTATGTGATCTATGGTGTCAGTGGATCATTGTGGAGTGTATGTGATCTACGGTGTCAGTGGATCACTGTGGAGTGTATGTAATCTATGGTGTCAGTGGATCACTGTGGAGTGTATGTGATCTAAGGTGTCAGTGGATCATTGTGGAGTGTATGTGATCTATGGTGTCAGTGGATCACTGTGGAGTGTATGTGATCTATGGTGTCAGTGAATCACTGTGTAGTATATGTGATCTATGGTGTCAGTGGATCACTGTGAAGTGTATGTGATCTATGGTGTCAGTGGATCACTGTGGAGTGTATGTGATCTATGGTGTCAGTGGATCACTGTGGAGTGTATGTGATCTATGGTGTCAGTGGATCACTGTGGAGTGTATGTGATCTATGGTGTCAGTGGATCACTGTGGAGTGTATGTGATCTATGGTGTCAGTGGATAATTGTGGAGTGTATGTGATCTATGGTGTCAGTGGATCACTGTGGAGTGTATGTGATCTATGGTGTCAATTGAACACTGTGGAGTGTCTGGATCTATGGTTTCGATGAATTACTTTGTGGAGAGCATGTGATCTATTGTTAGTGGATAATTGTGGAGAGAATGTGATCTATGGTGTCAGTGGATTATTCTTTGAAAGGTATGTGATCTATAGTGTCAGTGGATTACTCTTTGGAGGGTATGTGATCTGTGGTGTTAGTGGATTACTATTTGGAGGGAATGTGATCTATAGGGTCAGTGGATTACTCTTTGGAGGGAATGTGATCTGTGATGTCAGTGGATTACTCTTTGGAGGGAATGTGATCTATAGGGTCAGTGGATTACTCTTTGGAGAGTATGTGATCTGTGGTGTTAGTGGATTACTCTTTGGAGAGTGTGTGATCTGCGGTGTCAGTGGATTATTATATTGAGAGTGCACAATCTGTTATGTCAGTGGATTTATCTATTCAGGTATACGATCGTTGTTGTATTTTTGTCTGGAATGAGTCACTGCTGCATGCATACAGTAGGTTTCACTTTGAGGACTATTTGATTCTGAAGATGGGAGTACTATTAGTAATTTGAAGAAAAATTTAGACTGATAAATACATCTTTTACTATTTCTAAATGCATTCATGTAATATACGTTTCGCATTTGGTAATAGTCATTGAATCTGTTTCATTTTTTATAACAGTGCCAGTCTCTCCCACTTAGAATCAGCTACATGTACACAATGTTTCAAGTAGCATTTGTCTAACTCATCAATTTACCGTGAAGCATATTAAAGGAATGCACACTATGAATAAAAAGCCAGTGTGACTCAGTGGATGAGGTGCTCGACTCATGACCGAAAGGTCCCGGGTTCGGCTACCGCCGTGAGCACACCGGTGTCCTGTCTTTCGGATTAGTCACGGTAGGCGTGGCTCGTAAGAGATCCCTCACTGCCTCAGTAAGTCCGTTGGTAAGGTATAGATTTCTGTGCAATGCATCAGGCATATACCATATACGTAAAGTGTACGAAAACCTTAAAAACAGTTTTTGCAGCAAAACCCACAATAAATGTCCAAGTTACTGTCAGTTTAAGCACTAAAAATCACCAAAAATGTCCCAGTTTCCACAGGTTTCCGCCAGTTTACGCAGCAAATCCTCACAAAAATGTCACAGTTTCCGCAGGTTTCCGCCAGTTTACGCAGCAAATCCTCACAAAAATGTCCCAGTTACTGCAGGTTTCCGCCAGTTTACGCAGCGGAAACTTGCGGAAACCTGCAGTAACTGGGACATTTCCTGGAAGTTTCCGCCACGGAAACCTGCGGAAACTCGAATTTCAGCAAGTTTCCGCCAGCGAAACCTTGCGGAAACCTCATGTTTCCGCAAGGTTTCCGGAAGGTTTCCGCAAACTGAAACTTGCGGGGTTTTTTGCAGTGTGTGGAGTGATGTAAAACCACAATCAGTCAGTCGACCATGCATATAAACAAAATACCTCCGTTCACTCTCCTTTAAATATGTGTTATAAATCTTGTTAAACGCATCACTTCACAAGTATTCACCCTTATTTTCATTTGAAGTGGACATTGTTTGAATAAAGGTATGTAAATTATAGGCATACAGCAGCATAGTGTGCTATATTACCGTAATCGGGTCGGGAAAGTATAATAAAATCCGAACAATACCAATATATCGATCGTGTGTACGATACCATCCCGGTGTAGTGTAAAAATAGGTACTATATAATATGTTCCGGTTGATGTAATTGACACTGCATGAACGAAGGTACGATGTATTTATAGGTAAGAATGAAAGGCTTTTAAGTACACTATATTATAAACAAAATATCTTCAAAATAAATATTGACAAACACAGCTTACTAAATGTTACGGAATACATATAAATGGAGATTTCCGGATGGATATCACATGATCACACTGACAACTGCGCTGTACACAACAATTATTTTCACACTTACTATTTTGACAATGTTAAAAAGAGTGCATGCTTTATTATATTAAACTGAATAATAAAAAACTGGACAATTAGTCCCGATTGTGACAGTAGAGGGCCTGGGTCCACTTTACTTGAGAGGGATTTACCTGTATACACACCTGAAGAACACTGAGGAATGCTCGGTGTTTACACACTGTCACTCGCCAGGTAGCTAGGCAATAGGACGCTACTGAGTCGGACATATTCCATGCATATTGATAGATACACTAGCTATTATGAGTGGAAATATAGGTGGAATATTATTTTCATACTACAGGCCGAAGGGGTATGTATTTAACGTAGCAGTATAGGGGAGAAAAGATGATAATATGATCTATTTCTGTTTATGTAGGTGTCCGTTCGCTCATACAGTTACGTACTTAACTTTATGTTAACTTTATGACATAGATGGAAGATTTCGGGATCTCAATTAAATTTTGTGACCGGAAAGTTTTACCAGAAGGTTGCAGACTGATCCCCTTCCTGTTTCTTCAATAAAATATTAATACCAGAGAGTGGAGTCAGCTCTTATCAGACCAAACCATCTTTCACCTCTATCTCATCATAAAATATACACAAAATTTTCAGAGTTTTCAGTTTGTCTCCCCCCTTCTTCTTTGTGTCCTGCCCTCCCCTTTTATTTAAATCTAAAATCCTGAATCCGACACTCCTGTAGGGACTACACAATTTTATCACAACACACTGAAGCAGCTGTGCAATAATTTGTTTAGAAATCCTTTTTATCACCCCGTCCCGTGATGATATGGCCCAAATAATGAAAATTTTATACGTTGATATCGTACAATCAAGTAGCAAATGTCGATAGGTTGTTTCGTTTTCATGCCAGATGATCCATTTTTGAACCATACTGTGATTTCTTGTCCTTCTTGGAAAAAAAAGGAATTAAGTTCGAGTCCAGTTTTCAAGTTTGGATGGGATATATTTTTAATATCTAACCATGTGTCGACCGGGTTTCCTCCTTGTATGTGTGCAAAAACTGACAAGTAAAACATTGGAACACGTTGGGCGGTGGGGGTGACACGACCGTTCTGCCACGGAAGGAGGTAATGACTGTTATCAATGACTAATCCTTTCTGAAAGGGGGTGGGGGGTATGTGAAAGTCTATATTAACCAAAATGCTCAGCCATTTCGCAGCTAAATCTGAACTTTTACTATTATTTTTGGCAAAAAAGGGGCGGGACCCCTCTAAATCCGTGACTGGTTCTGCCACGGAAGGAGGTCGGGGTCATGGCCGCTCTGCTATGGAGTGGGGCTGGGGGCATGGCCGTTCTGCCATAGAGGGAGGTTGGGGATATGGCCGTTCTGCCATGGAGGGAGGTTGGGGGTATGGTCGTCCTGCTATGGAGTGAGGTAGGGGGCATGTCCGTTCTGCTCCTATATTCAGAGATCAATAATGATGGGGCATCAAAAGCCCTAATAAAGAATTGTATTTGTTGTATGAAATAGTTCTCGTTAGGGAAAATAGAATTCCATTAATTTATGTCCGGTTCATTTAAGAAGTTGTGTATACAGGTTTTAAGCTATTGTAAGTTGGATTTCAGTCATTGTCACCCACCAACCATGTATAGACATTGTCAACCACTAGCTATGTATAGACATTTATAATTATTCGTTACAAATATTTTACATACATTCAAACAATACCATAATGGTTTTGTGTTCACGCTTTTTAATCATTATACTGACCTTCTATTTATAGAACAAGAGTGTCAGTGCTGCATTAAGAGGAAACCCCACACCCACCCCTCCCAATCTCACACACTTTGAGCTATTTGAAATATATAGATATTTTTTCATTTATGTATTTACAGTCAAACTTGCTTCACAAAATCACTTGTCTTTTACAATCATCTTGCTGTGTCTCTTAATACTATTTTTTCTCACAATTTCCACCTGTATCAAGGGGTCCTTTGCCTTTAGTGAACATTTTCAACTTTCATCTGGTGGTCGCTAAATGCAGGATTTTTTTTAAGATTGGGTCGATTTCTAAAATCATGAATTCTTCTTTGGATTAGGGAGGGGACGGGGTTGAATTCGAAGATATACAACGGTGTGTAGACGTAGCTCACATGGGACACTATAGATATCTAACAACACTTTTAACCCGCCCCTCCCGTCCTCTTTCCATGCCATCATTTTAACACGTAATAACGAATTCATATTTTGCTACTTAGACTATAAAGATTTTGAAATCACCCAACATGGCGTACTCTAGCGGCGTGCCACACTACACCGTGGTTAAGAGGTAATTTGCGACTGATGGGTTACGGAGCGTATAACTTTTTTGCTAGCCAATGCTTTTCTCCACTGATTCATTTAATGTTCTTGTCTTATATAGAATATGGTTATACGATGGAATGCTGATTGTATTACTGGGTCTTTCATGAAAGCGTGTAATTTTGCGTACAGGAATGTGTCACATTCTGATTTGAAGTTACTGTTTGGATTTATGCAACAAGCAGAAGTTGGGATACTGCCATACCACAAAGGTCATAACATGCTAATGATCGGGAAGTGGTGGGGGGGGGGGGGGTTGTTAAATGACCAAGCATCTAATTCAATGTAAAATGGGATCTCATTGGATAAAAACACAGAGAAGTTTATTTCCAGTAACAGATTAACATTGGTACTGCTTTAAAGTCACATGGTGTATCATGATTAACCAAATATAAAGATTTATGGTATGGCAAAATCAGTCACAAAAGATTGCAATTGTATGGTACTTAAACATTGCGTTATTGGCTAACAGTTGCGAATAGAATGCTTAGGCATGCTTTGATATGCGCGGATCCAGAGGGGTGGACCGGGGATGTGGACCCACTGTGAGATTCGACAAAAATTACTTTTCTTGTTATTTTCGATGTAAAGTAAGTAATTCAACGTAAAAACATGGTTGGACCCCTCTCGGAAAATTTATTGGGGGTGGAACCCCTCTCGACAAAATTTCTGGATCCGCGCTTGTTTAATAAAAGTGCTTTTTAAAAGAAGTAACGCATTTTACTGCAGTCATTGTTGTTTGCAGTGGAATATAATTCATGTGTTTTCAGTGTATTCACAACAAATCTGCATATTTGCTTAAAGATTTATACAGAGATATAAAATGGTTTATGACCTGATTGAATCAAAAAGCAGTGAAGTTACCTTGATTGAATATCATTAATGGCTTATCGTGAATGAATTATATATTTTTGAGGGGGTTGAAGAAATCACAGTAGATCCACAATACTGTGTATACAAGCATAAACTTATGCATACAGGAAGCTTAAACGTAGTTACTAAGAGAGATAACTCGGAGGGGTAATTATACATTCATTCTTTCTATCATGTTCAGTGGACATTCTTCTTTAATTCTAAGAAAGAAATACACGGTTGTTTTACGATTTAGCTACACTCTGTTTTTGTTTTTAAAAATTCAAAACATATTAAGATTTAAGGAATGAATCTAACAATTTTTCTGTGGATTTAAGAAATGAAACTAATAATTTTTAGGTGGATTGAGGCAGTCAGGATATCACTCCGTCCACAGAAAACATTATTAGATATATACCTATTAATGCTATTTTTCCCTTCAGTATTTCCAAACATTAAAAGTGAGTTTTACCTAGGAATTATATGTTTCTAACACAAGAGGGAAAAAACCGCGAAAAAGCATTATGATATAACGTTATAAGGGAAAATTTGTTCACGAAGGTATACCAAAGATCGCTTATCCAATCAAATGCGCCATTTCATGTTAAAATCAAATGATTTCAAAGTAAATGTGATTTAGCATACATTTAGGAATCGTCCACCTTTAGAAGCTATAGCAAGTAATTTATATTACATTTTGTATATCGTGTAATCAATATGTGGAATTGATTGTTATTAAGGGAGTAGAATTTCGATCAACACAATGTTTTGTTAATTCTACTGATTTGTTGGAAACATTCTCATGCGAGTAAGAAAGGTGGGGTGGGTTAGCATTTACACAGAGCGACGGAATTGATGTTATTTTTCAACTTAATACTCCGTGATCTGGTCTCCTGTTAAGATAACCACCATGTTTTCGTATTTCCTGTATCATGTTTCATACCTCTCGCCTCTTACTGAGAGAGAGAGAGAGAGATTTTTGGATTGGTGCTTGTAAGCTGCTTCTAGTAAAAGCTTTTCATTCTTTCTTATTTCAGCGCCTATCATGATAATTGTATTCCCGCTGACAGACGACAGCAAGCGGCAGCACAGGTGTCATCTTCCGACAAACCTCACAAAGAAGGTGATTTCAACAAATGTGACGTAGTCACCCAGGACAGAATATGGAAACAAAGCGTTCAGAAAGAGGGAATGTGCCTTAAGAATTGGTAAGCCGAAACAAAATTTAACATTTTCAAGTTGGTTTATTGCATTAATCGTGAATTGTACCTTTTAAAGCATCAAAGCCACAGAGACAGACATGTTAACAAAATAGCAGTCAAGTCACCATACTAGATAGCTTATTGGATAAAGTACTCGGGTCATGCGCGGATCCAGAAATTTTTGTCAGAGGGGGTCCAACCAAAAAAGGTAAATTTTTCTCTTAGAACAGGGGGGGTCCAACCCCAAAAATGCCCAAATATTACCTTTTTTTGGTAAAATTTTCGGATTCCAGGGGGGGGGTCCAGACCCCCTACCCCCCCCCCCTCTGTATCCGCGCATGCGGGTGTTCGATACAATCATCCTGTATCTATTGTGCCCTACTGTCCTATGACATATTTGTAATTTGGGAAATTAGAACATGCATCAAATTACACGTATGTCATAGGACATGTGATATATAAATCATTTATGACTCTAGTGTTTTATATTACTCCATTTCTCCATTTTACTTTCTATAATATCCAAGTTATAATGAATGGTATAAAATATGTTATTGGAAGAGATTAATGATTGTATAATTGTTCATCATTATGAATATGTCATTTAACCGTGTTTTGTATTACCTTTACAGGGAAGATGACTGGGGGTTCCTTACGGAATTTGACTCCAAGGTAAAACAAATTATTTTGTTCGTTCATATGTTTGATTCTTGTTTTAAGTCATTCAGATATAATTGCCATTACAATGGAAAACAAAATACTAGTGCTTGATTATTAAGTTTCATGTATCTTTTATAATCATGGTTTATTCCAAGAGAGAAGCCTGAGGCTGGGGAGTCAGTTTTCATCTGGAACTTGTTGCTTCGGTGTGCATTTATCATGGGCTAATATCTATAGTATAAAGAGACAAATACCATATCTTAATCTGAATGGAAGGAGTATGGTGTTGCGAATAAACATGGACATCAGGTTGAAACTTGTGATGACACAACAATATGTTACTAGAAATAAAGTTTAAGCTGGTGTAACACACACAACACACATAACACACACACAACACACATAACACACACACACACACACACACACACACACACATAAATAATGATAATAAAACATAATGCACACACGTGCGAATATTACAAATCAACAGTACGAACGCTGATGTTTATCCTTTTTGTCCTCTTTGCTACGTCTATTAGATGACTTTTTAAAATTAGATTTAGAGATTTTCGCGGTCGAGTTGACTAGGACAATGTACTACATGTAGATAAAATGCAAATTGTTATCCAAATTTCCGGCTTTAAAAGTGTGAAGAATGCTGGTATCGGCCCAAATAGCTCAATAGAGCATGGGGGGAATGTCTTCCCTCAAAGCAAAAGGTTCTGGGTTCGATTCCCGGGTCTGGCCACAATTTTTCACCCCGCACGTTACAGATTTAGCGTCAAGAGAGTTACCACATATGAATGGACGCCCGATAATTTCTCTCTTAGGTTTCCAAGTTGGAAACCTCTGGCAGGAGTGAAGTGTGACGAATGCCGGTATGGAAACCTCAGGCAAGGGAAATGTATGACGGATGCCGGTATGGAAAGCTCTGGAAGGGGGGTAGAATGACGGATGCCGACATGGAAACCTCTGGCAGGGGATAGTTTGACGAATGCCGATATGGAAACCTCTGGCAAGGGAAATGTATGACGGATGCCGGTATGGAAAGCTCTGGAAGGGGGGTAGAATGACGGATGCCGACATGGAAACCTCTGGCAGGGGATAGTGTGACGAATGCCGGTATGGAAACCTCTGACAGGGGATAGTGTGACGGTATGGAAAGCTCCGGCAGGGGGATAGTAGGACGGACGCCGGCATGGAAACCTTTGGCAGGGATAGTGTGACGAATGCCGGCATGGAAACCTCTGGCAGGGGATAATGTGACGAATGCCGGTATGGAAACCTCTGGCAGGGGATAGTGTGACGAATGCCGGCATGGAAACCTCTGACAGGGGATAGTGGGACGGTATGATAACCTCTGGCAGGGGGATGGTGTGACGGATGCCGGTATGGAAACCTCTGGCAGGGGGATAATATGACGAATGCCGGTATGGAAACCTCTGACAGGGTAAAGTGTGACGAATGCCGGTATGGAAACCTCTGGCAGGGGAATAGTGTGACGGATGTCGGTATGGAAACCTCTGGCAGGGGATAGTGTGACGGATACCGATATGGAAACTTCTGGCAGTGTGACGGATGCCGATACTGTCCCGGATATAGTTCAATGGTGAGAGTTTTCACTGTAATAGCGGAAGGTTCTGGGTTCGATTCCCGGGTCCGGCCACATTTTCCCCTGTCGGTTACAAACGTATAGGCAATCAGACCTAAGTACATGTTTGTAGAAAAATTAATGGCCGAGCCACCCCTCCATAGTCGTGAATTCAATGAACACTTAAGGAAATTTTCAAAAATAGGGTTTTCTGTAAAATCGATGGTAACTCTCGGGTCGAAAGAGAGGAAAAGAGTGTGATACTCCGCAATCCTTTTCCCAGTATCGATCAGTTTCTATTTCATTCATTCATTTTCGAAGCAATAATATTCTTTTCTGGGTCAGTTATATATCAATTTCATTCATTTAAATTGCTCAGGGAAGTGACAATATGGGTATACCTACGATAAAAGTAATCAAATATATTGAAACAGACCCAAAGGCTATAGCAGGTTATTTCTCCCATTGTAATTTAAGTACGTAAATCACGTTTGACCAAACAATTGTATAAAGGCCAAAATAATTTTATGCGTTTCCGGGATATAGAATTTTATGTTAGATTTTATCTTTTATTTCAATAATATATAAGACGTACTTCCTTAAACAGAGACACTGCTTAGCCACAGCACATGTATATTTCATAATACAGTATATGTACTCAGACAATTAAGACATATAGCCAAGGTTTGTGTCTACATACCGCTAAGGCAGAATGTGTTTTATGGCCACATACAGAGAAGGCAGAATGTGTTTTGTGCCTACATACCGCTAAGGCAGAATGTGTTTTGAGGCCACATACAGAGAAGGCAGAATGTGTTTTGTGCCTACATACCGCTAAGGCAGAATGTGCTTTGTGGCTACATACAGAGAAGGCAGAATGTGTTTTATGGCCACATACAGAGAAAGCAGGTTGTCAATAATACGAAGATGAGTACATGTCTCCGTAATTATTGATGGTCTTGCGGAATCCCCCATTTTACTCGTTAGGGGATAGCAAATGGAAAAAGAGGGAGAGGTGGCTGGCAAATACATGCGGCCGGAATATTTATTTTCAATACAAGCCCGGCTAGAATATTTATTTTCGCACAATACGATGTCAGAATAAAGCTTCACAGAATGTTTTTTAAAAGCCAAAAGAAAAGTTATCAGGATCTAAACCACTGGACGGAGGGTGTTTGGGATCCTCACACATATATTTTGGGACAAAGTTGGTATAGAATATGGCAATACTAGACACACTGGCACTTAAAATGCATGTCACTATCTATACCAAAGTTTTCCCATCCTGAATTGACAATTTATTATAGTATGAATGCATGTATACTAAAATATAGGGTTACATTATGGAGATTACATTATTGTAGCTAATCTAAGAGCTACATGTATATCAAACCAACTGTTTTAAGTAAACAGCTCACAACCCGAAACATTGGATCCTACCAACTTACTTTATAAAAAAAAGTCAAAAGAAATCTTACCAAATGGTAGCTGCTGCAGCATTATTCAACAAGCGTACGCTTTCTGGGTAATTTATTATCAAGTAGAGGTCAGACTATTTATTTCCATGTTTTTGGGGATTTTATACTTATTTCTAAAATCTGTCAACCCCAGCCAGCCTTTCCCCATCACAATCGAATGGTCATTTCCTTAGGGGCGAAGTTCGATAATCTTGACCTCACTGTATAATCAGTGTTCATATACCTAAACAGAAAATCGACAAAGTCATAAAAGGAACCACTGTTGACCCTGGTCTTTGACTCCGGAATCTATTAGCAAATTCATCCCTTTGTTTTGTGTGTATATGAAATGTCATCTTATCACAACCCAAGGTGATGACAGACGATCAAACAAGCAGAAAATGTTATTCCATTGGGGTCTTACATTGATTGACCTAATCAAGTCCATGGGATTACCTGTTACATGGGATTACTTGTTACATGGGATTACCTTTAACAGTAAGAAGTAATTAGAAAGGTACAAGTATATAAACATCAACTCATTTTAACCCGATTTATAGAGGAAGGAACAGGGAAAATCAAAAGGACCATGCCACAGTTCCGATGTATTAGCCGTATTAAAGAGGGCGCAGTGTATCTCTGGGTTATCACCTGTATTGCTCAGGTTGCAGTGTATCACTGGGTTATTACCTGTATTGCTCAGGTTGCAGTGTATCACTGGGTTATTACCAGTATTGCTCAGGTTGCAGTGTATCAATAGGTTAATATTACCTGTATTGCTCAGGTTGCAGTGTGTCAATAGGTTAATATAACCTGTATTGCTCAGGTTGCAGTGTATTACTGGGTTATTACCAGTATTGCACAGGTTGCAGTGTATCACTGGGTTATTACCAGTATTGTTCAGGTTGCAGTGTATCACTGGGTTATTACCTGTATTGCTCAGGTTGCAGTGTATCACTGGGTTATTACCAGTATTGCTCAGGTTGCAGTGTATCAATAGGTTAATATTACCTGTATTGCTCAGGTTGCAGTGTATCACTCGGTTAATACCTGTATTGCTCAGGTTGCAGTGTATCACTGGGTTATTACCTGTATTGCACAGGTTGCAGTGTATCACTGGGTTATTACCAGTATTGTTCAGGTTGCAGTGTATCACTGGGTTATTACCTGTATTGTTCAGGTTGCAGTGTATCACTGGGTTATTACCTGTATTGCTCAGGTTGCAGTGTATCACTGGGTTATTACCTGTATTGCTCAGGTTGCTGTGTATCACTGGGTTATTACCTGTATTGCTCAGGTTGCAGTGTATCACTCGGTTATTACCTGTATTGCTCAGGTTGCAGTGTATCACTCGGTTATTAACTGTATTGCTCAGGTTGCTGTGTATCACTGGGTTATTACCTGTATTGCTCAGGTTGCAGTGTATTACTGGGTTATTACCTGTATTGCTCAGGTTGCTGTGTATCACTGGATTATTACCAGTATTGCCCAGGTTGCAGTGTATTACTGGGTTATTACCAGTATTGCTCAGGTTGCAGTGTATTACTGGATTATTACCAGTATTGCTCAGGTTGCAGTGCATCACTGGGTTCTTACCTGTATTGCTCAGGTTGCAGTGTATCACTCGGTTATTACCTGTATTGCTCAGGTTGCAGTGTATCACTCGGTTATTACCTGTATTGCTCAGGTTGCTGTGTATCACTGAGTTATTACCTGTATTGCTCAGGTTGCAGTGTATTACTGGGTTATTACCTATATTGCTCAGGTTGCAGTGTATCACTAGGTTATTACCTGTATTGCTCAGGTTGCAGTGTATCAGTTGGTTAATATTACCTGTATTGCTCAGGTTGCAGTGTATCACTGGGTTATTACCTGTATTGCTCAGGTTGCTGTGTATCACAGGATTATTGTCTGTAATGCTTAGGTCGCATTGTACCACTGATTTACGTATTTTATCGTCTAGAGAAACTTCCACCCCACAGCATTAAGCACAAAATCAATGCGTTTTTCATTATCTGAAACTGTGTCTCTGCGCTCGTAAAGCTTATAAACTAGAGTTAACCAGTACGACTTCTTGGGACTGATATTTAGAAGAGTGAGTCGTTTCATTGTATATATAAGTACACGTGTTTCAAACAAAAACGTGTTGAAGTATGATATTCTAGCGAAATTCAAGTATAAACTTCAAGTTAAACTCTGTGTACTACATATGTATCATACACGGCAGTTATAGCTGGTTAGCGGTAGATGTTAATTTCTGTTGTTACTTATGTTTTACGACTTATGTTTCTTTCATTGTTACAGCCCCTGTTTGTAGGTAATTTTACAGATCTATGATATATACATATATATGTACGTTGCTCCAAATCGATGGGAAAGGGGAATTAATGTTCATTTGATTGTTGATAATGGTTTGTGATTGATTTATTCCAGTTACCAGAAGGAGCAGAGGTATAACATGTTTGAGTTATATGGTGTATGCTTTCTAACATGCTTTTAAAATCTATAAAAATGAAAGCTATAGCAACGATTGAGTTTTGAACTTGAAATTGTGTGAAGTTATAATGAGTATATTTATAACAGTTTTGTATTTGATGTATTGTTCATGGTTGTTAAAACATCATCTCGATTATATCTCATGTAAATAAGATGGTGATAGAAGTATGTCATTGTGTCAGCGTTCAAACAGTGTATATTGTGCGAGAAATTGATGATAGAATTAGTCACATGAATTAAACCTATTCAATGTTTTAATAATCTGATATCAATATAAAAACTCATATTGTCATTTCTTAGAAAATTTTCTTGATATGACTTCTTAATCTGGCACTGATTTTCTTTTATACCGAAGTTCCCGACAAGAGCACGGGTCAGTTGTTCGAAACTTTAATCACTAGTTAAGCTAACCAATGGTTAGATTTCATCTGACTATATCTTTGAATAAAAAACTTTAAGTCATTGTCTGTGTACTGATTTGTAGCATATGAAACAAGCTTTGTAAAGTAAATAGATTTTTATACAGAAATCTTACAAAATTGTCTCTCAAACTTTAATCACTGGTTAACTTAACCAGCGGTTAAAGTTTCGAACAACTTGCCCCAAGTGGTAACTGGTTTGGCTTGTGGTCGATGAAATGCAGAATCGATTCTTGCATGGTCCATAGCGATATTTTGAATGGTTTGTTGTGGTTTAATTGATTAATTCAGCTTCAATAATTCGGACAAGTACGTAATCACATTCAACCCCGTCGGGGACATGTCATTTATATAAATATGCAGTAAAATGAGGTGTCATGTTCTAATTTTTGAATTTACTTGGGGGTGGTAAATACACAATTTTTTTTTATTTACACCCCCCCCCCCCAAATAAATTTAAAAATTAGAACATGACAGAGGTCTGAAATGCGTGGCAATCTCCTTAACTATACCGATACTGTATTTGAAAAGTCCATCTATTGGTTTCAAATATCAGCCGGGAAAAGAAACACTCTTTGAAACAAATGTTCGATTATAAAGTGTAATAACTTACCTTAATGTATATCTTATGGTATCAATCACATCAACATGTGTTCATAGAAAAGAACGCTTGAAATACAGATAAATATACTCTTGACAGTATTGAAAGTTTATAGAGCGTAAAGATGACAATGACGTCGTGACATCCTATAAATGCAGTTCATCAGATATGCGCGATGTAGGGGCGTAATAAAATAAATGGACTAGGAAATATATGGCTAAATGACACAAGAGGGCGCGGCAGTCTTTATTATATAATCATACTTATAATTAATTCATGTCTTGATAATGACTACATTTGTTAATTGTTTTAATTTAGTACATTTAATTCTGACTGGATTTGTTTATCATGTCATTGAGATCGTGCAATAACTTCCATAGAAATCGAATATTCTTTGGATCATATACACCATCTTGTAATGCATCTAGTTGATGTCCGCTTATCTCAATTACTTTACGTCTTTTGGCATAGTTTAACCTCCGCTGTTAAAATTTGATATATCTTTTTTTTTCTTTCTCTCACTTAAAGGGAAATCCCAAAGAAAGAGAAGAACTTCCCGAAAACACATCCATTTTCTCCGACAGTGTCCCCAATACTAATTCAGGCAACTATGGCAACCGAGTAACAAAAGATGTTGGTATAACGATGCAGAAATTGGAGCACAAATTCTTCGGAGGACAACGGAAACGGAAATTAGGAAATGATTTAGTATGCTATTAGACTTTAGATGTTGTTATAGTAACGTAATGAATTATGATAAAGTTAATTCTTTTCTTTGAGAAATCATAATAATATTTTATGAGGCCATTCCAATATTTTCAGAACAAATTCTCCAACTATGTCAATCTTATTAAGCTATATTTTCCATCGTCCCACGCAAACGCCCTATTCACTTACCATGTGGGAGTTAGGAAATCGAGACAACATTCCATAACAAAAGCATTGGGTTCCGCGCAGACATGAATATATTATAAAAAATATCGCTGTGGAAATGACTGAACAAAAAGACACAGAAATGTTTTCAATTGTTGAAATATTTAGTATAATTGCATTCCGATACAACCTCAATGTTATATAGTCATGAATATCTCTCATATGGACAGCATAATTATATTTGGTACCATGATATCAATTCGAAAGAAGAGTTGGTGATTTTTTTTTTTTTTTTGGTAATTTACTATTCAACATCAGGTCACTTATTTTCAGAAATTGTTTCGTTATGTAAACAAAGATTTGTTTGAAAATGTCATCAAGGAATCAGCTAAACAGATTCCATGAGTATCTCGGAATGACTTTTGTTTCCGGACTTACTTATGGAACTGAATTAAGACTCGGAAGACCTACCGACGAGGCAGGATCATATCGATTCACCAGAAGTATTGTCTTCCGCCTCTCTCTGTCTCTTTCAAGTCGAATCCGCTTAGTATGTGTAGTAGAATCAGAAAAGGGAAATAATTCGGGATATATATTGTCCCAGGTCTGGACCCTGATTCACAGAAGAAAGTACACCTAGACCTTCTCACAAACATGATTATTTTGACAATTCGGAGACAGCGTAGATCCAATGGTTAGATGTTTGACTCTTGACCGAGAGGTACGGGTTCGAGTCTCACCTGTTTGCACGTCAATGTCCACGACCTGTCTTCTGGAAGAGATAGGTCCCGTGCCGCGGTAATTGCGGCACGTAAAAGATCCCTCACTGCTTCGAGCAGTTCCTTTGCATACCGGTATGTCTAAATTTCAGTGCGATGCATCAGATTGGTGTCATTACCAAATTAGTGAAACAGTCTTGGCGGTACGCAAAAAAACAAAACAAAACAAAACAAAACAAAAAATGCAAAAATATACGAGAAATTCCCAATTCATTTGATATCGTATCTCAATAAAGCTTAGGTCATTACTGTACTGCATATGAGAGGGATAATGATATACAATATTCGATACCCATCAGACAGATTCGTCTGAAAATATACGCGCATGCATACTCGTTAAACTCTGCCCTGAACTTGAACGTGTCGATAGATCTATATGTATGTAGTTTCATTGCGATGCCATTGCAGATAGTAACTTAAAGATTTTGATGAGTTTCATTTGTTTTGTAAACAGTTTCTTTGTATCATTGGTATATTTACCAATAATGTTTTGTCAGGATTTCCTGGCCATGTTTAGAAAACCATTTTTATTATTGTTATGTGAAATGTGTAATTGTAAAGACTTTGTTTTCGTCTTGCACACCAACACAACACAGCAACGTCATCTGATAGTGCTGTCTACTCTTTTATGTGATCTGTGACCTTTGATTTGAGATTAGGCCCTCCTTTTGTGTGTGAGGAAGGGGATCTTTAATATATCTAGACATTTGATTAGTTTTCATTTTGTTTGTAATTGATTTGTCATGATTCAGTCGTTGAAAATCGGATATTGCCATGTGTTAAAATATCCGAAATATTTCAATTATGCATCTGAATTCCGAGCCTCGATCATCTGGGATAATACATAGATGAAGTATTCAAGCCATTATTTTCAAAGTTCTATCAGACATGACGAATTATACCAGTTTGTAAATACGACATATTTTATGGTAATTTCAGAATGATCATGTCATTTGTATGTTTTAAAGGTTAATTATTAGCCAATCGTTTTGCGTGTTTCAAGCGAAATGCATACGGTTACACAGCCGTAACGGCATTTTTGATAGGATGTAATAAGAATTGATGATGAGCATAAATTCTATTTTATCCGAACCACCACTTTCACTTTTCTTTTTGCTGCACTATACACGGGACAATCTCCAAAGCAGAGTTACGGCCCTCGCACTCCCTTTAATCTCTGCCAACTACTGAAAGTAGTCCCTAGTCAGAAGGCAGAAAATATAGACTGTTATGCGAGTTTTGGGAATAGATGTCATCGTATTCAAGTTATCTGGGCAAAAATTAGACAATGAGGTGCAAATTATAGTATTATTGACAAACTGTATTACATAAGTTCACTGATTTGTGCTCTGAGAAAATATAATGCGGTAATAAATTCGGGGTTTATTTCCTTATAGAAGCCCGATTAAAACTCAATGTAGCATGGTAAATGCTTTAAATTTAACTAATAAATCCATTGAAGATCAAGTCATATCGTCTAGAGGCAAAACTCTGATTTTACAAGAATCTTGTAAAACCTGAGACGTTGGCAGAGGTGTGTGTGGATTGTAAAGGAACGACAACTCTGCTTTGGAGATTGGTCTTGGGAATGACTATACAGGGGCTGCTGTGATCGTACAGACTGAATACCTCAAGTTTATATCTCGTGTTTGATAATTAATGGTATTGTTATGTTTGTAGACTAACCTTATTTTGATATGTTTTATAAGCCATGTGAATAATTATACACGTCACAGAAAATTCATTTGTTATATTTACTACTGATATATTGTACAAAACTTAAAATAAATTATCTAAACGAGAAACACTTATTGTTACTTTGCCATTATGCTTCATTATGTGTTTTATATTAATAGAATTAAATATATTTTTCATTCAGTTACAATAGAGGGTTGGAATTATATTAGTTTTATTAATATTATATAATCACAGCATAGTCCAGTAGTATGGCGCATATTTCACAGCATTTTTATCTGACGACTAGTATTTGATCTCGGCTGTCAGTGACTGTAACACTGTGATTCCCTCGCAGTGATTGTTTCAACCGAGTTCTGGCAAGTGCAAGTGCGCGAGATGAACTGTTGCCTCCTGTTTGGATAGACAAAGCAGTCATAAATGGCGAAATCTTTTATACGCCACAGAAATAGTTCATATAGCAAAACCGAATTGGATGTGAACTAATACTGATAACTAATACGTTAACATTACATCAAAGCAAGGGTATAACGCCACACAACGGGTATAACGCCACACAACGGGTATAACGCCACACAACGGGTATAACGCCACACAACGGGTATAACGCCACACAACGGGTATATAAAAACCAGGCAAATATCAAAATACTGCTTACATTGTGTTCCAGTCATCAGTACAAGTTAAAATGTGCAATAGATACCGGCAACTACAGGTCATGTATTGGGGGGGGGGGGGGGTTGTCTTATATAAATACATCACGTAAAAGTCAATATCAACAAACATATACATATATTGATGTTGTACAATGAATAAGTTTATTAGACAAAAATTTTGAGAAATAGTATAATATGACACTGTGTCATTCCTGAACTTAAATTGAAAGTATTTCTTAATTTAAAGCATGTTTCAAGAATTTTCCAAGATTACATAGTTCTTTAGTATTGTCTGAGTTGAGTAACTTAACTAATTTAAAGACAGAGGGTTTTCTATAATAAGAGGGTTTTAACAATTCAGTTCTTGTATCTAAAAAGCGGGATATTTCAGAATAAAATGAAACTCATCTTCAATGTCAGATTTACAGATTATAATAAAATTTCGCCTTTCAATCGGAATATTTTTTATATCTGCCAGTTTCAATATTTAGACAACGCGAAGAAAGACGTATTCTAGTGTCTTCTATTGAGTATAGATAGGATTTGACAAGTAAGACTGCCAGACGACATGGTCAACAAAGTGCCTATATAAAAAACATTTAGATGACGTATTCAAATCAGTCATGATATTCTGTATATAAATATCCATCAATCTTTGTTTCACTACCAGTATAATAACTTTTTCATTTATACTATACGTGTTTAACGAAAAATCACCGAGACCAATTTCGTATAAATTTTTTAATATTATATAACCATTTTTTACAGATAGACTTCAGGAACAGGATCATTTCTTCGTTACAAAAATCCATACACGATTTCAAAATGCGGTTTTCCGAGTGTAATAACTTTAGCCAGTATTTAACAATTCTAAGCTTTCTTAAACACATCATAGGCACTCTGCCCAATTCTGTGTATACCATTGCATTTAGAGATGATCTTCTAACTTTCAAGATATTTTTTAAAGAATTCTAGGGGAACTTTTTCTATAGCTTGTGCAGCATGCAAACCCCATATCTCACTACCATAGTAAGAAATGCTGGAAACATAAGTATCGAATAGGGATAGAAGTGTGGGATGATTAAAACTCATTTGATTACAATTCCTTTTCAAGACAGAGACTGCCTTTCTAGACTGTAATGACAACTTTTTTAGGGCTCTATGGTATTTACCATTGTAAAAGAAAACAATCCCAAGGTAGCAAAATTTATCAACAAATTCACCTTTTTTAAATCCAACTTTCTTGAGGTTTCACGATACCTCCATTCGGACGTTAACTAGTCTAACATTGACCGTAAACAAGTGTTGTAGCATAGACTATCCCCCCGCATAGACTTTCCCCCTGGATAAACCGACGAGTCTAACATTGACCGTAAACAAGTGTTGCAGCATAGACTATCCCCCCGCATAGACTTTCCCCCCGGATAAACTGACGAGTCTAACATTGACCGTAAACAAGTGTTGCAGCATAGACTATCCCCCCGCATAGACTTTCCCCCCGGATAAACTGACGAGTCTAACATTGACCGTAAACAAGTGTTGCAGCATAGACTATCCCCCGCATAGACTTTCCCCCCGGATAAACTGACGAGTCTAACATTGACCGTAAACAAGTGTTGTAGCATAGACTATCCCCCCGCATAGACTTTCCCCCCGGATAAACTGACGAGTCTAACATTGACCGTAAACAAGTGTTGCAGCATAGACTATCCCCCCGCATAGACTTTCCCCCCGGATAAACTGACGAGTCTAACATTGACCGTAAACAAGTGTTGCAGCATAGACTATCCCCCCGCATAGACTTTCCCCCGGATAAACTGACGAGTCTAACATTGACCGTAAACAAGTGTTGCAGCATAGACTATCCCCCCGCATAGACTTTCCCCCCGGATAAACTGACGAGTCTAACATTGACCGTAAACAAGTGTTGTAGCATAGACTATCCCCCTGCATAGACTTTCCCCCCGGATAAACTGACGAGTCTAACATTGACCGTAAACAAGTGTTGCAGCATAGACTATCCCCCCGCATAGACTTTCCCCCCGGATAAACTGACGAGTCTAACATTGACCGTAAACAAGTGTTGCAGCATAGACTATCCCCCCGCATAGACTTTCCCCCCGGATAAACTGACGAGTCTAACATTGACCGTAAACAAGTGTTGTAGCATAGACTATCCCCCCGCATAGACTTTCCCCCCGGATAAACTGACGAGTCTAACATTGACCGTAAACAAGTGTTGCAGCATAGACTATCCCCCCGCATAGAAGTGTTGTAGCATAGACTATCCCCCCGCATAGACTTTCCCCCCGAATAAACTGACGAGTCTAACATTGACCGTAAACAAGTGTTGCAGCATAGACTATCCCCCCGCATAGACTTTCCCCCGGATAAACTGACTCAGTATAGAACTTCCCCTAGGAAAAACCGACACAGTATAAATTTTCGCCCACGGATAAAACGACCCAGTATAGTTTATACCCCTTGAGATCAGTACGCTTTTCCCCCCTTTTACAGATAAAATCCGGTTTGGTTCGAATATTACAAGAAGTGAATGAAACTTAATATGCATAATGCGTTACCATGCTTATTTGACAGAATCTCATCGGATATCAGCACATTGCCAGTTTTAAATTGAAATTTTGAAAAATCCGATAAATTTCCCCGCATAAGGACATGTGAGTTATTATGCAAATTAAATTCTCTTTACTATAGCTGGTCTTAGATGAGAATCAAATTATGAATTGATTCCCCATTAGGACACATTATCATTTACATGTCGAGCAAATGTAGATATAAAAACATAATTTTGATCAAATTATATTTTAGAAGTGCCAAAAAATACAATTTTAATTTCCTTCGTGGAAATTATATGAAGTGACATTCAAAATTCATTTAGCAATTATTGGATCTAGAGAGTGGACATAACATGCAAAAACTATCGGGGAAAGGAACCAAGAGATCCCTACAAGTTTTGCGAGAAGTATCACTGACGAGAGGATGTTTTTATCTTGGGAAGCTCTTTTCATTATTTGTATAAAGATCACACGATGCTGCATACCTACATATATATTTACATACAAACCTCTCTCACATACATGTAGTCGTCGGTATTATGCACCAATAGTCGAAGATTAGGGATATGTAGTTTTTGTCCTGTCCGTTAGTCTGTCAGTTTGTCTGCAAAAACTTAGATCTTTCACATAAATTTTTGAATGTTTTGTGAAAGATAGAGTTTCCATCTTTCACACGAGGACTCCTTGTGATAGGAGCTCAAAGCACAGTAATTCCATTTCCCAAAGGGTCCCTTGTTAAATTACCAAACTTCCAGCAAGATTTACACAACATCCTACACTTTATCTATATATAATATATATATCAAAATGTTTGTCAGACCCTAATCTATCTAAATTTTAACAGTTAACCATGGGTTATCCACCTTAATTTCGAGAAAATCATGCTGGAAGGGGGTCATTCCCCCCAAAAATTGCTAAAATTCAAATGTTAACAATAACCACTGTTTAGGTCATAAAAGTTTCACATTAGCGAAATGAGGAAAAGAAATCATGATTTTACAGCAGAATCAATCTCTGTTTATAGATTGATCAAATAATTTCATGTAATCTCCGCCCCTGATACATTGAAATAGTATTCCCTCTCTCCCTACATTACATCAGCCAATCACGACTCTCGTTAATTACTGTTTTTTGACCAAGACCTTTCCACTCGGTATATTTGAACATCGTCTTCTTTTGAAAATCTTATATCTTGTTCATAACTTTTGATTTGTAAGTGATAGGGTGTTCATCATGTATATTTCTTGTAGCAAGACCTTACCACTGATATCAACAATTTTTACCTTGTGAGTTGTGATTCTAACTTTGACATATCTGACATACTTTTTAAAGACTTGGACCTTGATCAAAACTCTCTAACGGTAAGCGACATGGATTTCATATTTCACGTGTATTCTTCAAGTCAATACCTTTACTGGTATCAACATCGTGACCTTGACCTTCACGTATGACCTAATTCTGGAAAATTTTAACGTTGGCGATATTTTTTAGTAGTAAATAAAAGAACTTTCATATCTCACATCCCCTATTTCTTAAAGGTGGTTCCATGACTTTTGACATTGACTTTCTAGCTTGGCCTTCTTTAGAATAACATCTTGTATTTGATAAACGGAGCAATTCGTACGAACACATCTTGTTTGTTTTGATGTTGTTTAATGTCGTAAAGATGTCGTCGACATATTTGCAAATCATTCGGATATATCTGTGGTGAAATGTTGTTTGATCAAGGCGAACTAAGATGGTCCTTTGGTCCTGTCTTTGAGGTGTGGTTTTTTATTTATATTTTTTTCGGGGGGGGGGGGTTCCTCCGATTTTCGCGAAAGCGTGGGGACATTTTATCTTATTCGTCTGTCCGTCCGTCGGTTTGTCCATCAGCCCGTCCTTCACAAAAACTTTAACCTTGGTCATAACTTTTTAATCGTAAGACATAGGGCCTTCATATTTGACATGTGTGTTTCTAATTGCAATACCTTTCCGTTGGTACCCATTTCTTTTTATCATGTGACCTTGACCTTGAATTTTGACCTACTTCAATGTAACTTTTTAACCGGAAGACGTAGGGTCTTCATATCTGGCTTGTGTGTCCCTAATGTAAATTCGGAATTATGTTAGAATCTAGTATAATAGCATCAAACTTTACAGGGTCCAGCTGCAGATACATGTAGACATGCACAACCCTTACTGATAGAACCCCAAAAGTGGAGAACCACAATCCTTTTTTACACCCCCGCAAACAAAGTTTGGGGGAGTATATAGGAATCACCCTATCTGTCGGTCTGTCCGTCTGTCTGTCCGTCTGTCCGCCAAACTTTGTCCGGGCCATAACTTCTCAACCTGTGCACGGATTTCAATAATATTTCACAGAATTGTTGCTTAGGATTCAAGGGTGTGCCATGATCTTAAACCAAGGTCATAGGTCAAAGGTCAAGTTCATGATAGACACAATAACTAAAACCTTGTCCAGACCATAACTTCTTCCTCTGTGCACGGATTTCAATAATATTTCACAGAAGTATTGCTTAGGATGTGCAAGGATGTGTCACGACCTGAATCAAAGTCATAGGTTAAAGGTCAAGGTCATAAGAAACACAATAATTAAAACCTTGTCCGGGCCATAACTTCTTCCCCATATGCACGGATTTCAATAACATTTCACAGAATGTTGCTTAGGATCCAAGGGTGTGTCATGACCTTAAACCAAGATCAGAGGTCAAGATCACAAAAGACACAATTGGTAACCTTGTCCGGGCTACAACTGCTTTCCCTGAGCACGGATTTCAATAATATTTCACACAATTATTGCTTAGGATCCAGGGGTGTGTCATGACCTTAAACCAAGATCAGAGGTCAAGATCACAATAGACACAATTGGTGACCTTGTCCGGGCCATAACTGCTTCCCCTGAGCACGGATCCCAATAATATTTCACACAATTGTTGCTTAGGATCCAAGGGTGTGTCATGACCTTAAACCAAGATCAGAGGTCAAGATCACAATAGACACAATTGGTAACCTTGTCCGGGCCATAACGGCTTCTCCTGAGCACGGATCCCAATAATATTTCACAAAATTGTTGCTTAGGATCCACGAGTGTGCCATGAGCTTGAACCAAGGTCATAGGTCATAGATCAAAGGTCAAGATCACAATAGACCAATGGGTCAAACCTTGTTATACCTGCTCTATGTGGATGCCTCATGGGTTGTCATAAAGGGATGAATTATTGCATGTCTCCACTCTGTTGTCGCGGGGGGTATTTGTCCCGTTAGGACAGCTCTATTTTTGGGGCGGGGTTGTTGGGGGGTTTTTTTGGGGGGGGGGTTGTTTTTTGTTTGTTTGTTTTTGTTTGTTCTGAGTCCTTGTGTCATAAGATTTTGAAAACCAAACCATGAAAACAACAAAAGGAACACAATCTTACGGATTGAAACTTCTTTTTCTCAATACCAAATCTTTTCTATTTTACTATAAATGTTATCTAAAATTCATGGAAATGGCATATTTCCATAATGATAATCAAATTTTCCCATTGATTCTGCTCAATTATTATACATGTATATCTTATTTTTACTTTTTGCTGTGTATTTGATATAGTCTACACCATTAAGAATGATGAAAAGGGAACTTTGTTTTGTATGTATGCTTGTTTATTTTCCTCTATGACCGGCTGACAGTTATTTAAATTTCAAAAGGACGTAAAATTAAGACTAAATTACGGTTTGAGAATCCGGAGGGATAGATCAACCCAGCTCGGTTTATCCGCCTAGAGGGGGGGGGGGGGTCTATGCTGATAATCACAAGGGGAAAATCCGTACGGATAGAATATCCCCTTTAGAGGGGAAAGATCTATACTGTGTCGGTTTATCCGGGGGGAAAGTCTATGCTGGGGGATAGTCTATGCTATAACACCGGAAATAGATCTACAAAACAAGAGGCCCAAGTGGGCCTATATCGCTCACCTGAGCACAAAGTGCATATTTACAAGCAAGCAAGAAATTCTGTGCAGGGGTTCTGGAGAGTAAGATGAAAATGTGTCAATCAAACAGCCAATAGCGGCCATCTTGGATTACGGATCGGCATGAAAAACCTATACTTGGTAGAGGACCTTGAGTACTTACTTTCTATGCAGTTTGGTGAAATTTTGTGCAGTGGTTCTGGAGAAGAAGTTGAAAATGTGTCAACCAATCAGAGTCAATGGCGGCCATCTTGGATCACGGATCAGCATAAAAAACACCAAACTTGGTTAAGGACCTTGAGTACTTACTTTCTATGCAGTTTGATGAATTTCTGTGCAGTGGTTCTGGAGAAGAAGTTGAAAATGTGTCAACCAATCAGAGTCAATGGCGGCCATCTTGGATCACGGATCGGCATAAAAAACCAAAATATGGTAGAGGATGTTGAGTACTTACTTCCCATGAAGTTTGGTGAAATTCTGTGCAGCGGTTCTGGAGAAGAAGTCGAAAATGTGTCAACCAATCAGAGCCAATGGCGGCCATCTTGGATCCCGGATCGGCATAAAAAAAAACACAAACTTGGTAGATAACCTTGAGTACTTACTTCCTATGAACTTTGGTGAAATTCTGTGCAGCAGTTCTGGAGGAGAAGTCGAAAATGTTTCAACCAATCAGAGCCAATGGTGACCATCTTGGATCCCGGATCGGCATAAAAAACACAAACTTGGTAGAGGACTTTGAGTACTTACTTCCTATGAACTTTGGTGAAATTCTGTGCAGCGGTTCTGGAGAAGAAGTTAAAAATGTGTCAACCAATCAGAGCCAATGGCGGCCATCTTGGATCACGGATCGGCATAAAAAACACAAACTTGGTAGAGGACTTTGAGTACTTACTTCCTATGAAGTTTGGTGAAATTCTGTACAGCAGTTCTGGAGAAGAAGTCGAAAATGTGTCAACCAATCAGAGCCAATGGCGGCCATCTTGGATTACGGATCGGCAAAAAAACCCCACAAACTTGATAGAGGACCTGGAGTACTTACTTCCCATGAAGTTTGGTGAAATTCTGTGCAGCAGTTCTGGAGAAGAAGTCGAAAATGTGTCAACCAATCAGAGCCAATGGCGGCCATCTTGGATCACGGATCGGCATAAAAAACACAAACTTGGTAGAGGACTTTGAGTACTTACTTCCTATGAAGTTTAGTGAAATTTTGTGTAGCATTTCTGGAGGAGAAGTCGGAAATGTGTCAACCAATCAGAGCCAATGGCGGCCATCTTGGATCACGGATCGGCATAAAAAACACAAACTTTGTAGAGGACCTTGAGTACTTACTTCCTATGGAGTTTGGTGAAATTCTGTGCAGCGGTTCTGGAGAAGAAGTCGAAAATGTAGAAAAGTTAACGACGGACGACGGACGCTGCACTATGACAATAGCTCACTTGAGCTACGCTCAGGTGAGCTAAAAATTAAATAATTCATTATCGTCCGCATACATAAGTAAGAGAGATAACTCTTGAAGCTCTGTAGGTTCATAAAGATTTGACAACAGCAAGCATATTCCATCTCCAACCTAGATCTGAGGTTTTACTCCACAGTTTGTTCCTGTTAATAGAATAGAAAGCTTGCTTATAATAGATAAAACAACAGTGTTAGCGTGATTTATTAGCAAGGTAAAAAAATTAAGAATGTAGAATTAAGTAATGGCAATCCTTTATAATCCAATTATTGTAAAGGTGTACTTTCCTATCAGGATTGATTGATTGTTTTACGTCACTCAATTATTTCACGTATATGGTGACGACTTCCGCCTGATGCACTGCATCGAAAATTGTATCTTTGCCCACGGACCCCCCCCCCCCCCCAAGTAGTGAGGGATCTTTTACATGTCATATCTACCTTGGCACAGGTTCTCGGATTCCACTGTCTCATCCGAAAGATATGGCATTGGTGTGCCCACATTGGGACTTGAACCCAGTACCCCTCGGTCACGAGCCGAGCACTCATCCTCTGAGCTGAAGAAGCGATAATAACCAAGTACTTTTCGGTAGCCTTCTTTTGTATAACACCACACTACGATTTTATTTTTCATCACACGAAGATTATTTTGTTTTACGCCACACCAGGATTATTTTGTGTTATACCACATCAAGATTATTTTGTTTTAAAACACACCCGGATTATTTTGTTTTACAATACACCCGGATTATTTTGTTTTACACCACACCAGGGTTATTTTGTTTTACACCACACCAGGACTGTTTGTTTTACACCACACCAGGGATATTTGTTTTACACCACACCAGGATTATTTTGTTTTGCACCACACCAGGATTATTTTGTGTTACACCACACCAGAATTTTGTTTTACACCACAACTGGATTATCTTGTTTTACACCACACCTGGATTATTTGTTTTATATCACACCAAGATTATTTTGTTTTACACCACATCTGGATTATTTATTTTACACCACATCTGGATTATTTGTTTTACGCCACATCAGGATTATTTTGTTTTACACCACACCCAGATTATTTCATTTCCACACCAGGCTTATTTTGGCTATATGGTGGTCATACCTACTTGGAGTATAAATATTGAACTACGTGTAATATACTCACCCGAAGCAGAGAGGGATCTTTTACGTCCAGCAGACCATTTCACAATTCTTACAAAATCTACAAGGATCCCCGTAACTTTTACCTAGATAGAATATGACTTTTTAAAAACTTCAGTATGCAGTATATGAGATGTTTTGATGTATTTTGGGATAAAAAATTCATCATAATTGCAATCATTTCCAATTCAGGTTTCATCCTATTTGCAGAATCTGGAGTTGAAGGTTACAAACAAATCCTTTTTAATTTCGTAAGAACTTTTGTGGAATGACCTGCATATGTAAAACGTGACATAGAACCTCATTTTCTTCTCCGAAGGACAATTGCGAAGCTATAGGATATGTTCAAGAGAGGTCATCATTTGGAAACTTGGAAATTTCAAGTCGTACCATATAACTGATGTATGGTCCCAAATCATAAGGAGTTTCTCTTCAGAAGAAACAGCCATAACAGACATTTTAAAATGACCGTCATGGTGGGCTTTTAATTAATGGATAGATACTAATTACGTACGAAACGAGACGAAGGTCTGTACCTTATATCTAAGCAACCACCATGGTGAGGGCGATTAAGTTCATCTCTCGTCTGACTAGTAAAGACACTTCAAACAATCGAATATTGTGCATAGATGTTTAATAAGAATATTTGTAACAAATAAAATATAAACTGCAATCTTCTTACAATGTGTACAATTAAATAAGCAAGCCATTAATATCACAAAATAAATATTGGCCTTATCTCACAGAGATTACTGGCAAAACAAGGTAACATCATCTGACAACAACAGCAGAAACTTTCAGTTGACATGTGATTGAAAGTACTGTAAACATAAAAAGAATTGACATTAAAGCACTGAATGTTAAGATGGATATTGATAACAGTAAAATTTCCACGAGTCGATTACTGTATGTGATTATTTACATTTACATATACACCAGACTGAGTATACAATGGGAAAGACGGCATTTGTTGCAATATTACAGCATTTAAGGAGGAAATCTCTATCACAGGAACGATAAATCTGTCTTTAATCCCTAGATATAGAGAAAAATTCACAACTTGCGGATTGCCCTGATTTTGAATTCCTGAAATTGACATTCGATAAATCAGGGCCATATACTGAGAAAATACTTGAGTAAATTATTTCATTTTAATTTAATCCACAGTCAAACGTTCAAACAGATCGTTATGTATGATGGCTGAACTTTATTCATGAACAAAATAAAACTCAATAAAATCCAAATCCCAGTTATTAATTTATCGTTAGATAGGATTTGAAAACACAAACTATTTTCTCAGTTTATAGCCCGGAACCCAGGAAAAGTAAATATTATCAGACGTCTTTAAACGTTATATTTATATGTTTTTTCATTCACTAGTACAATTAAGCATGGAAAAATCTTACAAATCATTTAAGAATGATGAATGCAGTGAAGAAAAGTTCAAGATTTATAGTATTAAGTTCAAAAATAATTCTTTGATAGAATAGCGGAGGGCGGTCTGGTGATGCTGGTATTTCGATTCAAAAATTACTTCAAGTACTTTTTAGAAAAAGAATACTTGACCCACAATGACAGAGAAATATTTTACTATTAAGCTTAAAGTGTTGTAAAATCTGTGACTGAATTTTAGTCAATATTAGTTGGGGTTTTCAAGTACTGGGTAAAATACTAAAGCACTCTAGCATTATGCATAACAGTAATATTTGTTTGGGGTGGGATACCTTTTATCACAATAACACCATCCTAAAAAATTCTTCAGAGGTAGGCAATAAATTGGCAAATTCAATGATACTGACATCACACCTAGACACAAAACTAATAACTGCTACAAATTAAGGGCTAATAGGTGATATCATGTATGGATGGATACTCAAAGGTGAGAAAATGTAACTTTTAGATGAATAAAGGCACACCAGTGTATTTTTGAATTGATATCATGAAATAAAATTCAATGTGCAAAACAAAGAAAATTCTGGATAACTGAATGCTCCATAGCATAATGGTCAATCAGTTTTATATATGTTACTGTACTGAAATTATAAAGGTGTACTGTCAGAAATAATTACAACAGACATTTGGAAAATGTGAATAAAATATTGATGAAATGGGTTTTTTTTTCTTAATTTGACATACAAAATCATTTCATTGTTAGTAAATTATGCAAACATTTTGATGTCTTGGATTTAACCATTTAAAATTCTTACTCTGTACCAAGATATACAAAATCAAATCAATAATTTATGTCATAAACAAGCTTTATGCATAAACAAACTCTTTTTAAGGTACAAAAAACACAAAATCACTGATCAAAACAGGTATCATACAAACACCACTAACTGACATTGATGTAATCCAATCCCCCGCTTTTTTGGTTACAAATGACTAAATTTCATTACCGATATTCATTATTCAAAACAATTTTATACTGTTGACATTACGATTATTACCATTCCTTACACACTGGTCCCTGATTAGCAGGTGATTATATGGCAAAAGTTATTCTTTATTTGAAAAGTATCTGTTGCAAAAAAAGGGATTGGGAAATATGCATGATTTTCAACACCAGTGAAAGTGATCAAGGAAAGTGACTGATATAATAACATGTAAATAAGTGGAGTAAAAATTACTAGGTCACTTGATTTAGTAACATCACTTGTTGAAAAGTTATTATAAAGAAAAGCAAGATAAATACACTTATCAATGTAACATAATACATATGTCCCGTTAGATAATTACATTTATCCTTTTTGTTGCATCATGTTCAAATCACAATTTATCTCTCAGTCAAATGGGAATACTATCACAAAGCTACCTCTGTATATAATAACTCATTAGCCACCTGTACATAATAACTCAACTGCTACCTGTATACCATAACTCATTAGCCACCTGTACATAATAAATCAACTGCTACCTGTATATCATAACTCTTTAGCCACCTGTATGATATAACTCATTCACAACCTGTATATCACAAATTTCGAGCTACCTGAATAACATAACCTGTTAGTCACCTCTATAATATACAGTCAAACTTTGATAACTCTTATGTCGAAAACTCAAAAACCCAGGAAACTCTAAGTCATCCTACAGTTCCAAGAACATTTCGAATATTTTAATGTTATTTGCCTTCTCAAACTCCTGAAACTGGAATATCCACAAAAACTCGAAGTAATTTTCAAGTCCCAATGACAAATATGTACTTAATTTCACCTTAGAAAACTATAAGCAATTAATTGTCGGAAACTCAAAGCAAATATCAGGATAGAAAGCAAGTGGCTTATTTACAAAGTGATTAAAATTACACGGTTGTGGGCGTCCAAGTCTGATGGATTAATGAACTTTGTGTATGGGATTGTATATTACATGTTTCATCCACATTTGTAATTAAACAATTACGGTATCATTGTTATTATCTATAGCTGATTTATTTTAATTTTTATTTTAATAATAATAATTATGAAGAATGTCGTTAAAAAATGCTAATGGAGAAAATTATCTTAAATTATACAAGTTGCAAATTTACAACATTTGTCGACATTAATGAACTTCATCTAAGATATTGGGCCAAGCCCATTGTTGAACAGTGTCAAAGAAAAATAGGATGATATGATTAGTGCCTAGGTTAGCGCTTTTTCACTGTTTACGCTAACTTCATGCATATGTATGTCATACATATTTTGTCTTCAATATTTTATGTTTTATTAAATACTCAGATGAAATTTGACATGATATACATTTGAATTAAATAAATTAAGAATATTACATTGTCTTTATGCTATCTTTAGTATTACAGTAGTGCAAAACGTACGTAGGTAATAAAGTTCGATCTTTCCCCTTCTAATCCCAGCAGATTTCTGCAACTTCGAAAACTCAAACCTAATGAAACTCAAAGTGATTTTGTAGGTCCTGAGCACTTCGAGTTATGAAGTTCGACTGTAACTTATTAGGCACCTGTCACCTATATAATATAACTAATTAGCCATCTGTATAGTATAACTCATTTGCCACTTGTATATCATAACTCATTTGCCACCTGTATATCATAACACATTAGCCATCTGTATAATATAACTCATTAGTCACCTGTATATCATGACTAATTTACCACCTGTACCTCGTAAATCATTCACCATCTGTACATGTAAGCATATTATATGATCATAGTCAAGTTACAACATATTCGAGATACATGTAGAACAATCTGAAATTTCTTGTTTGAAATATAAATAAAATTGTGAAATAAACAGACAAAATACCCTGTGTAATAAGAAATAACTGGCATATGTATAGGTCCTAACACAAGTGTTAATAAGTGTTCACTCTAGATAAAATGGCAGAAAGGTTTCTTTTCAAAAGCAAAAACATAGCTATATACTCTTAAGTAACAAGTGTATACAAATATTAATATTCATTACTTTCAAGATTGATTGATTGTTGTTTTACGTCACGCCGGGAATATTATATCCATATGGTGACGGTCATTACTTTCAAGAAGAAGTGTCCTACAGAAGTAAGCTCTATTTAGCATGGTGTTGCTAAAGATGTGCCACTCTTATCTTAAGCAAAGTATTCTTCTTGTGAGTTTCAAAGTCAACAGAGTAACCTGGTACACAACATAAAATTATCAAGCAATCATTTTGATTTAAGTGACATACCTGGTTCTTAAACAGCTGGAGGTGTACAATATGAAAATAGAAATCACAAATATGCATATTGTTTACATTACCTGCTTAGCCATCCTTTACATCAGACAGAAACCCAAGACAAGTTTAATAAACAATAAAACCCTAATCAAGCTCTCCTGTTCAAACTACATTGATTACAATTTGTAGAAACTTTTATTACAACATAAATTTCTCAAAATAATTTACCCATAAACTCTCTTCCAAAACATCTTCTAAACACCTCTTTTTATTTCATGGAGAAAAAGGTTCACTAACCCTTGGTAAGTGTACATGTTTGATCATAAGATATATAAGCCTCTATATATACAATAACTGACCCTCTTGAAACTCAGCATTTTAAGAAAAATCTGCACAAATTAGGTACATTCTTCAAAATTATGGTATTAATGCATGAATGGCACAGGCTTACACCTTAACCGTTAACAGACTTACGAACAACCAATGAGCCTTAGATAAAATAAAATCAAGGTACCGGTAAGCCTGAACACTATCCAAAAATTGATGAAGGAAGTTAAAGTTTCCTGCTTTAGATTATTTTACGACTCTTAACTAACATGGCAAGTCATTGTGATGTCATACAGAAGCTAGGTGATGTATGGAGGGTTTTCCCTTGTGGTACTTAAATATATCAATAAAAACAAAAATTTAATAAAATCTTTCAGCCAAAAATTTTCCCAAAAAAGGATCATGAGCAGGGATTTATACCGTATTTTTGTTTATATTATTTTATCCCTGAATTTAAACTGATTGAAATATTAAGTACATGTACAAATAGTACAAAAAGTACCATAAAAACGAATATTTGATTTTTACAAATTTGGAAACAAAATGTAAATGTTTGTTTATAAATTTGTTCACTATATCTAAATTTGATTGTTCACAAAGTGACATCTGATTCACAACAAAGAGCTAGATGGTAAAGCAAGTCATATTACTTATATTTATATTCATTAAATGAGACTCAAAGCATTTAAAATACAGATACTGCAAATCATTTATCTTTTGTGTGACTCTATCTTTGCGATAAATTTAGCGAGACATCATTATTATACACAATATATATATGAGTAATGAGGACTTTATCTTACCATGGACTTGTACACACAAAATAACTCATACTAAAAAAATGACTCACATTCACAAAATTACAGCAAAATGAAGTCCTCACGAATACGAAAAGTTTACATTGGCAAGATTCTTATTTTTAGCCAGAAGAGCTCTATAGATTGCAGCTGTTCATGTTTTTCTCAACCGTAGATTAAAATAGAGAACAGAGTTTTTACCACAAAAAGCTGCAAGGAGGAAGAATTGTTCTTAAATTATCAAAGTTTGTTCAAAATTTATCACCTAGATTTACAGTAATTATGAAAGGAAGAAACAATTTACATGACAGGATCTATAAATGCATATGACTAATCTTGTTTGAGGTGAGTTGGTCCGTGGGTGAAGATGGCTTTAATATATTGTGAATATAAACGATCCATATAATTTGTGTGTCGTGGGAAAAGTCCCTCCATAAATCCAATATGACCGCCATGTGAAGTCTTCACTATAGCGATGTTATCATGTTCTTCTGCTTGCTTCACTGGGATAGCTGTGAACAAGAAACCAAATAACTTTGTTTAAAAATGCATTTGTGGTTTACACCATATATTGGAATTGTTCATCATTTTTTCATTAAAAACTACCTGTATTTGTTCAAAAATTGATCTGCCAATAAGACCACTTGCTATTGGCTGTCAGGTCTATCCTCTACATAGAGAGGCTTATTCCTGTATTTGGTGTTAAATGTTGTGTATACTTTGTATGAACAGTATTTTTCCAAAAAATTTCCAATTTACTCCACTCAAGATTCCAGGCAGGGTTGGGTATTATTATAAGATCAAAACAGTCTAATACTATAGCGGTAGTTTTTTAATGATACAGTTTCTTTATCCATACTTCTACAAGACATTGAAGAAATCTATGAAAAGTAATGTGATCTGAACATGAATTAAGACATTCACAACTGCACCCTCATGTTAATTAATAACTTAGTTTAAGTAGTATTCAATGTAATGTAGGCAGTGAAAGGTGATGCTTATATGAAATTTACATCTCCTGAACTGTAAGCCAAGATTGAATAAGAAGGCAAAATACTCAAAACTGAAATTAGAATATGTTACACAGCATACAGACGCTGTGACAGTATTATTATTGTACCCTCGGTACAAATATTAAATATTTATTCTTCGTCTATTTTCTGAGCCCTGTTTCAAAATCACATTTCTGAACATTCAGTTGGTATTTTTATTTATCAAACAAAATGGGATAAACCCTTGTATGTTTTCAACCTGAACTTTACGCACACAAATCTTGTGTGAAAAACTGGCACAAAAATATCTACTTCGTGTCCTCTGGGACATAAAAAACTGTAATGTTATCACAGTACAAGTTTTAATTCACAACAGGCATATACTGGTAAATTCACAAACAGTACTAGAAATCTACCCAACATCACTTGTAGCATGAGTTATCCGTGACCTACACAAATATCATAAAGAGACACATATATGAATGTGATCATGCATGAGTAATCCCTGACCTAAACTAAAATCACAATGAGACACATACATGAATGTGATCATACCCACATAATCCCTGACATACTTAAATATTACAAAGAGACATGCATATAGATGAATGTGATCATACATGAGTTATTCTTGACATACATAAAAACCACATGGAGATACATACACGAATATGAACATACCTATGTAATCCCTAAATATCACAAAGAGACACATACATGAATGTAATCATGCATAAGTAATCCTTGACATACACAAATATCGAGAAGAGACACTTCGATCATATGTGAATGTTAGCATACATACATGCCTCTACAGGAGAATCATGCCTTACCATGAGACGGGGAGAATGGGTCGTCTTCTGCACTCAGGACTAACACCGGCACTTTGAGAGCATGAATCTTGTCATGTAGGCAAGCATCTTTATAGTAATCTTCACAAGAGGAATACCCAAACAATTTTGAAGTGAATCGAGTGTCAAATTCTCGAATAGTGGAGGACTGCAAGTACAAATACACCTAATTTCATGCAATGTATTTCAAACAAGTATGATGTAAAATCTTCAAAAAAGTACCTCACTCTCATTTTTGGGTTTCTCAGAAATGTACTACATGTAGTTCACCAGTTCCACATGTTTTTGTTATGTATAGTAATGTAAGCTATTGTTCACCTATTGGGTGAATGAAGATCTATAGTAAAAGCTTGACCTCAACACTTCTTTTAATATAAACTGCAGTGCTTAAAAAAAAAATGGATGGTAAATCATATCACTTATGGTTAACAACACTTTTACACTGTGCCATGTCCAGAATTAAGGTATCTAATTACTTTAAAATGTTCCATGTATTAGAGACAGTAAATATGTACACAAAATGTATACCTTACATTGTATACTTGCAGGCATTACCTGTAGAATATGATCTATGTTGTCCAGATGCTTATCAAAGACGGACATGTTCCTGAAATATATAAAATATACAATGTGTCTGTAAGACACTAATGCTCCAGTGACAAAAGTTTGTCTAAATTTTGTCTAAATATAGAAAATTTCCAATAGATCAAATGCAAAATGCACCAAAATCATTCAGATTGAGCATTAGAACATTATACTCATCTATCTCTGTTCAGTAGTTTCTGTTCAGTAATATTATCTTTGTTCAGTTATACAAGTGAATATCTCAGTGAAAAGTTAAAGTAAGAAGTATTTTTTTCAAAACGGCACACTTTTTAGTTTTTGTACTGAATTATGAAAGTTCAAAAGCAATGTTAATATAATTATATATTTATTTCAATAGTATATGTTGATTTATTTTTAAATACAACAAGAAAGTCAAAGTCTCACTTTCTGACCGACTCTACTAGACTTTTGGCAAGGGTCCGATTAAGAACATGTTTGTTGAGCCCTGGCTTCTCCAGTTCTATCACTGACTCAAACACATTCCACGCCACAGAAACACACATTCCTGCCTCTAAATGACACTTGTCTCCCATTTTGGCAAGGTAATTAAACAGGATCATTCTGAAAGGCCAATCATAATATCAATTAAAATGGGAATAAACCCCATAAAAACAGAACTGAGTATTGAGAATACTAACAGATGCAATACCTCACTCTCCCCATACTGACAGAAGATAATGTGAAAGACACATGTACCTCAACCTCTTGTCTAGAATGAATTCTATTAAAACATCTTATGCACTGAACAAAATAGCCTATATGAGAACTTTCATGGCCAGTTAAAAAGAAAAATGGTACATGCATTTTCTGGAATATGGGGCGATTAGCCATTTTAGGCAGTCTGGCATCCAATCAATTCCTGCAATGATTTTAGCTCACTTAACTTTTCTTGATAAGACGATTAACAAGTTGACAGTACATGTTATATTTACTCTCCCAGGGATATTCCTACACCTATTACTGGAGCTTCAGGGTGTCTCTCCTTGACATGTCTCACTATGATAGTACATGTTATATTTACTCTCCCAGGGATATTCCTACACCTATTACTGGAGCTTCAGGGTGTCTCTCATTGACATGTCTCACTATGACAGTACATGTTATATTTACTCTCCCAGGGATATTCCTACACCTATTACTGGAGCTTCAGGGTGTCTCTCATTGACATGTCTCACTATGACAGTACATGTTATATTTACCCTCCCAGGGATATTCCTACACCTATTACTGGAGCTTCAGGGTGTCTCTCATTGACATGTCTCACTATGACAGTACATGTTATATTTACCCTCCCAGGGATATTCCTACACCTATTACTGGAGCTTCAGGGTGTCTCTCCTTGACACGTCTCACTATGACAGTACATGTTATATTTACCCTCCCAGGGATATTCCTACACCTATTACTGGAGCTTCAGGGTATCTCTCCTTGACATGTCTCACTATGACAGTACATGTTATATTTACCCTCCAAGTGATATTCCTACACCTATTACTGGAGCTTCAGGGTGTCTCTCCTTGACATGTCTCACTATGACAGTACATGTTATATTTACTCTCCCAGGGATATTCCTACACCTATTACTGGAGCTTCAGGGTGTCTCTCCTTGACATGTCTCACTATGACAGTACATGTTATATTTACTCTCCTAGAGATATTCCTACAACTATTACTGGAGCTTCAGGGTGTCTCTCCTTTACATGTCTCACTATGATAGTACATGTTATATTTACTCTCCCAGGGATATTCCTACACCTATTACTGGAGCTTCAGTGTGTCTCTCCTTGACATGTCTCACTATGACAGTACATGTTATATTTACTCTCCCAGGGATATTCCTACACCTATTACTGGAGCTTCAGGGTGTCTCTCCTTGACATGTCTCACTATGACAGTACATGTTATATTTACTCTCCCAGGGATATTCCTACACCTATTACTGGAGCTTCAGGGTGTCTCTCCTTGACATGTCTCACTATGACAGTACATGTTATATTTACCCTCCCAGTGATATTCCTACACCTATTACTGGAGCTTCAGGGTGTCTCTCCTTGACATGTCTCACTATGACAGTACATGTTATATTTACTCTCCCAGGGATATTCCTACACCTATTACTGGAGCTTTAGGGTGTCTCTCCTTGACATGTCTCACTATGATAGTACATTTTATATTTACCCTCCCAGGGATATTCCTACACCTATTACTGAAGCTTCAGGGTGTCTCTCCTTGACATGTCTCACTATGACAGTACATGTTATATTTACTCTGCCAGGGATATTCCTACACCTATTACTGGAGCTTCAGGGTATCTCTCCTTGACATGTCTCACTATGATAGTTCATGTTATATTTACTCTCCCAGGGATATTCCTACACCTATTACTGGAGCTTCAGGATATCTCTCCTTGACATGTCTCACTATGATAGTTCATGTTATATTTACTCTCCCAGGGATATTCCTACACCTATTACTGGAGCTTCAGTGTGTCTCTCCTTGACATGTCTCACTATGATAGTACATGTTATATTTACTCTCCCAGGGATATTGCTACACCTATTACTGAAGCTTCAGTGTGTCTCTCCTTGACATGTCTCACTATGATAGTTCATGTTATATTTACTCTCCCAGGGATATTCCTACACCTATTACTGGAGCTTCAGGGTATCTCTCCTTGACATGTCTCACTATGACAGTACATGTTATATTTACTCTTCCAGGGATATTCCTACACCTATTACTGGAGCTTCAGAGTGTCTCTCCTTGACATGTCTCACTATGATAGTACATGTTATATTTACTCTCCTAGGGATATTCCTACACCTATTACTGGAGCTTCAGGGTATCTCTCCTTGACATGTCTCACTATGACAGTACATGTTATATTTACTCTCCCAGGGATATTCCTACACCTATTACTGAAGCTTCAGTGTGTCTCTCCTTGACATGTCTCACTATGACAGTACATGTTATATTTACTCTCCCAGGGATATTCCTACACCTATTACTGGAGCTTCAGGGTGTCTCTCCTTGACATGTCTCACTATGATAGTTCATGTTATATTTACCTTCCCAGGGATATTCCTACACCTATTACTGGAGCTTCAGGGTGTCTCTCCTTGACATGTCTCACTATGATAGTACAAGTTATATTTACCCTCCAAGTGATATTCCTACACCTATTACTGGAGCTTCAGGGTGTCTCTCCTTGACATGTCTCACTATGATAGTTCATGTTATATTTACTCTCCCAGGGATATTCCTACACCTATTACTGGAGCTTCAGGGTGTCTCTCCTTGACATGTCTCACTATGACAGTACATGTTATATTTACTCTTCCAGTGATATTCCTACACCTATTACTGGAGCTTCAGGGTATCTCTCCTTGACATGTCTCACTATGATAGTTCATGTTATATTTACCCTCCCAGGGATATTCCTACACCTATTACTGGAGCTTCAGGGTGTCTCTCCTTGACATGTCTCACTATGACAGTACATGTTATATTTACTCTCCCAGGGATATTCCTACACCTATTACGGGAGCTTCAGGGTGTCTCTCCTTGACATGTCTCACTATGACAGTACATGTTATATTTACCCTCCCAGGGATATTCCTACACCTATTACTGGAGCTTCAGGGTGTCTCTCCTTGACATGTCTCACTATGATAGTACATTTTATATTTACCCTCCCAGGGATATTCCTACACCTATTACTGGAGCTTCAGGGTATCTCTCCTTGATATGTCCCACTATGAATTTTAGATCTTCTACATTTGCAGCATTATATGTCTTAGGTGTCTGTGAGAAAGAAATAAAAATTACATATGTTACTTATGACATGTTTAGATATTTTTTGTTATTATAATCATTAAGTACAAGAATTAGTTGTGCAAGATTTAAATTTGGATCTGTATGTAAGCAAGTAAAATGACCTTCAACTAATGCACTGAATTTCAATACATGTATAGGTACTGAGACTAACTGCAAATATATTGATCTTCCACTGATACAATGACCTTCCATTGATACACTGACCTTCCACTGATACACTGACTTTCCTTAGGAACAATGACCACACTGACTGGTTTTGAACAAGTACAATGTTCTTCAACAAATACCATGACATTTAAAAAGATATAGTGACCTTTACAAAGTACATTGGTCTGAAGTAAGTGCATTGACTTTCATTGAGTATACTGACCTTTGACAAGTAGAGCGACTTTTAGCAAGTACACTGACCTTCAGCTGGTACATTGACCTTCAGTAAGTACGCTGGCATTTACTAGCATCAGCAAAAACACTGTCATTCATTAAATACACTAATACTTATCAGGTTCACTGACCTTCAGTGAATATACTGACCTTCAGCAGACACACTGACCTTCAGTTAGTATAATGACCTTCATTAGATAAATGAAACTGACATACAGCAGGTATAGGTATATTGTTATGTAAATATCTGAATATTCATGACTATCTTCCTAGAGCTTTAATCATTCATTTACTGAAGCCTGTACTAGTTCATACACATAAAGGAAACATTTTCAGTTTTTTCAAGCACTTCATAATTCACAGAGATCTCTGACGAAGCAATAACTAAGGTAATCTACAAGAATCTTTTACTTCAACTTTTTGTCAGGAATTATTTTTCTTTAAACAGAAAAATACAAGCTTAGAGTAGAATTCAAGTATTTTAAAGTTACAAAGTTTTCAATTCTACTTAAAATCAAGTACTTTTTTAGTTTTTTCTCATTTCAAACACCAAAATAAAGCAGTTTTCAAGGTCTGTGCAAATCTTGTAGAGGTGAAACTTACCAATAATTTGGCTCCTCCATTTCCTCGATTATTGAAAACTACTGACCTAAAAGAAGAAAAGACATTCATTACACTATAATGGCATCTGATGAACACTTTCTTATCATTATATCACTACATTTTTTTAACAAAATACTGCAAAACATGTATATGTACATTATATTTCAGTATGATGTAATCCTATCTTTCCGACATGTACAGACATGTCAAGTCCTCCTGTTGTACAGACATATGGTTTACATGTCAAGTCCTCCTGTTGTACAGACATATGGTTTACATGTCAAGTCCTTCTGTTGTACAGACATATGGTTTACATGTCAAGTCCTCCTGTTGTACAGACATATGGTTTACATGTCAAGTCCTCCTGTTGTACAGACATATGGTTTTATAGCTTGGTATTCCATGTTAAGTCCTCCTGGGGTTAGTTGTTCAAAACTTTAACCGCTTGTTAAGCTAACAAATGGTTAAATTTCATCTGACTATATCTTTATAATGAGAAGTCTTAAAATCATAGTCTGTGTACTGCCTTGTAGCATAGGAAACAATCTTTGTAAAGTAATTTAGATTCTTATACAGAAATCTTATAAATTAGATTGTATCTCAAACTTTAACCAGTAGTTAGCTTAACCAATGGTTAAAAGCTTCAAACAACTGGTCCCCAATGTACAGACATGTGGTTAAATAGCTCAATATTCCATGTCAAGTCCTCCTGCTGTACAGATATGTGGTCATATAGCTTAGTATTCCATGTCAGGTCCTCCTGCTGTATAGTCATGTGGTTAAATAGTTTGGTATTCCATGTCAAGTCCTCCTGCTTTACAGACATGTGGTAAATAGCTTAGTATTCCATGTCAAGTCCTCCTGCTGTACAGACATGTGGTCACATATCTTAGTATTCCATGTCAAGTCCTCCTGCTGTACAGACATGTGGTCACATAGCTTAGTATTCCATGTCAAGTCCTCCTGCTGTATAGACAAGTGGTCATATAGTTTGGTATTCCATGTCAAGTCCTCCTGCTGTACAGACAAGTGGTCATATAGTTTGGTATTCCATGTCAAGTCCTCCTGCTGTACAGACAAGTGGTCATATAGTTTGGTATTCCATGTCAAATCCTCCTGCTGTACAGACATGTGGTCATATAGCTTGGCATTCCATGTCATATTCTCCTGCTGTATACACATGTGCTTAAATAGCTCAATATTCCATGTTAAGTCCTCCTGCTGTACAGACATTTTGATAAAAATAAAATAAAAAAATCAAATCCTCCTGCTGTACAGTCATGCTAGGGGGCAGGCTTGGTGCAATGGTTAAGCGCTTGGCTTCTGGCACCGACGATCCAGGTTCGATTCCCGGGTTGCACCATTATGTTTAAGAGGTTGATTACCTCCTACTTCCATGTCGCGATATAACTGAAAAATTGTTGAAAGCGATGTAAAACACCAATCAACCAACCAGCCAACAGACATGTGGTAAATAGCTTGGTATTCCATGTCAAGTAGTCTGGTTGTACAGACATGTAGTTAAACAGCTTGGTATTCCATGTCAAGTTATCTGGTTGTACAGAAATGTGGTTAAATAGCTCAATATTCCATGTCAAGTCCTCCTGCTGTACAGACCTGTGGTTATATATCTTGATACTCCATGTTAAGTCAGTGAGTATTACAAGGAAGCAATATACAGACATGTATTTATGTAGCTTGGCATCACATGTCAAGACTTCCCGCTTTACAGACATGTGGTCAAATAGCTTTGTATAGAATATATATCTATATACATTTATATATATATAATAATTAATATATATACAATGATATCTGTTTAACCAGAAATTTTTGTTCTTAGCTAATACATGGATCCACTTTTCAGTCCAGAAAGCGTTGTTTAGCGGACTTTTGTTTGTTATTTTTATGATGTCATAATCAAATGTCCAACTTGTTCAACCTTGCGTGACCTCATCATAGTCATATTTTGCGCTAAAGTGCTTGACATACAACAAAAGTGGATCAGTGTTTTCTTCTGGAGTAACACATTTTTCAGACTGCTTGATAATTAAACCCTTTTATTTATCCGATGTATCACTACAAGAAGATCATGTGTTTACAGACTCAATTGTATGTACTAAAGTTAGTATATGCTGCATGAATCAATATCTTGTTTTTAAGCAACAGAAAACAAAGGTTGAAGGGAACAAATGAATAAATATTATTTGTCTGTAATACCAGGAATGTAGTCAAATATCATACCTATATCCATGCTCAGCAGCATCTTTGACCATGTGTAGAATATAAGACTCACTGCTTGTACCTGTAACATCAAAATTAATCATTTTATTGAGCTATATGCTAACTTAAGAGGCTCTGAGATTTAGTATTGGGTATCCAGTATACCCTTATTTTACAGCCGTCTTCTATGCATGCAGACATATGATGTTTTCATATACAAATTTGTGATGTTTTCATATACAAATTTATGTACATTGTTCTATTGTGGCACCACAATCCAAACAGCTAAATTGGAAAAAAACTAGTTTATTGGGCATTATTGTGCATTAAGCCCCATACACTTGGTCATAACATGTACCTTGAATATGAATAGATCAATACAAAATTTAATTTCTTGAAATCCTACAGTAAATTCAAGTTTAGAATCACAAATCTTGAATTTATTAACAAATGCCGGTACATTTCACAAGTGTGATTACTAAAGTATGTGATGCATCAAGAAATACGCATCAAGATATACATATTATTCCAAAATAGTTAATCTGAATTTTATCATACCTTTTATTTACCAATAAATAAAGAGATTATACTCATAAACTGAAAACGTCATGTTTGATTTTTAGTAATTTCGTATTTTACATTCAGTATTGGATATAACTGTCTTATACTATCCCTTAAACCTAGACAGGTTAACACATAAGACGAGATGAAGAAACATGTCATAATTTTATCTAACATGTATTCAAAATACATCAAGCTACTACTACTTTGCATAAAAATACATAGACATACACATGGACACAAAATTAAAATGAACAATGTAAAGTATAACGCTCAACTTTTGAGTACACTTCGTATAGGAAGAAAAAGAAGAAATTTCTTTAAATAAATGCAGGTATGAAACTGGAATTTAAATGTGTCGTTGTGACACAAATGCCCCCACTGGCAGCTATGGTAGTGAAATATAATTGCCAGTGAACTAATATTTGAAAATTCCAAAAATATTCAATGTTCAAGGGCAATTACTCTGTCAAAAATTACCAGAACACATCCCATATTCAACCTTGACCTGCATTTGTCCTTGATACATCTATATACCCAATATCACATCTGTAAACCCAATATCAATTTTATCCATCAAACCTTATAAACCGATATAAACCTTATATAACCGATGAAATGAGTGGAAACTGTCATTTTTAAGAAATTTTCTATGTTCAAGGGCAATAACTCTGTCAGAAATTACCAGACCACACCCATATTCAAATATGACCAGCATATTCCCTTGAAAAATCTATATATTCAATATCAATTTAATCAATCAAACCTTCAAGGAGAAAATGAGCGGAAACTGTCATTTTTAAGAAATTTTCTATGTTCAAGGGCAATAACTCTGTCAGAAATTACCAGACCACACCCATATTCAAATATGACCAGCATATTCCCTTGAAAAATCTATATATTCAATATCAATTTAATCGATCAAACCTTCAAGGAGAAAATGAGCGGAAACTGTCATTTTTTTTTCGAGATTTCTATTTTCTAGTGCAATGACTCTGTCAAAATTTACAGACTACACTTATATTTAAAGTTGACCTGCATTTTACCTTGATACATCTATATACCCAATATCAATTTAATTAATCAAACTTTCGAAGAGAAAATAAATGGAAATTGTCATTTTTAAAAAATTCTCTATGTTCAAGGGCAATAACTCTGTCAAAAACTACCAGACCATACCCATCTTTGAACTTGATCTGCATCTTCCCTTGATATATCTGTATACTCAAAATCAATTTATCCATCAAACCTTCAAAGAGAAAATGAGCGGGAACTGTCAATTTTAAGAAATTTTCTATGTTCAAGGGCAATGACTTTGTCAAAAATAACCTGACTACACCCATATTCTAGACCTGCATCTTCCCTTGATACATCTGTATACTCAATATCAATTTAATCTGTCAAACTTTCAATGAGAAAATGAGCGGAAACTGAATGATGATGGAATAACAGAATGATGGAATAGGGTAATATTATATGCCCCCAGCCATTTAATGGCAGGGGCATAAAAAGTTAATGTTCATTATTTAAGGTCAAATTTAATAAGATATCATCATTAAGCAGCAATTGATATAAATAACAATGTAAGCACAGACTTGATCAATTACATAATTACTGCGGAATGATCAACTGATCAAACAAAGGACACAGCCTGTAAACCAGGGAAGATACCAAGTGGAAAATTGATAATAAGAGGCCAACTTCAAGATAAACTGGTACATGTAAATAAGAACTTCAGGACTTGATGATTTCAAGGTAAGCATGCTATCTGACACATCATTGTTCGACACATCCAGGGTAAATTTGATCATATTATGAAGGATTTTTGGGGGGCAGACGTCTGTCTTTGAGATATCCTGGGCATTTGAGATATCAGTGTTTGACATATGGAAGTTTGACTGTATGATATTTCACAAAGAGTCAAGTAAAGTTAAATCTGCAACCTTCCAATCATATGACAAATTCACTTACCCCAGTAACTACACAGGGCAAACTCAAAAATTAAGAGTTTCATTGCATATTTAGATACATGTACCGGTACTTTTAAGAACAAAAATGCTGAAATTTTGGAATCGTCAAACAATTAGACTGACAGGTTGTGCAGATTTTGCCACTCCAAACAAAAACTCCTGGCATGTAAACAACATACATGGCAATGCGACACTGATTAAATCTATCTATCAATCTGTCTATAAGCTTACCTGTCAATCCAGGTAAAATGAGAACTGTTGGTCTTGTTTTGGAATCTGGAAAATCAGTATTGTTGTTTTCATACCAGTCTAAAACTATCTGTCCTCCATCTGGCAAGACTACAATATCACTGAAAGGCACTGTATAGTATTATAAAAAGAATTCTATCTGAACTTTAAATGGCTCTATTTGTATTATATCATATTTTCAAGGAAGTTAACACTTTGTACATGACACATGCTTTGAAATTAACTGTTGTCTGCGAGTCTAAGACTAGTAAAATTTGAATTTAGCTAGTCAAGTTAAACTTAAGCCAGCAAGTCAGGCTATGGTTAAAGCCACAGTCACCTGATCATGTCATTAGTTATTATCAACATCAGCTTTAGAACTATGTGTGCTGAAAAACAACAACTCTTCTTATAAAGTTATGTATCAATATTTCCAGTCTTAGATAATTATGCTCTACAAAAGAAAATACTTAAAAACACATCATTTTTTAACTGAAGTAAATTTCTTTTGGGGCCAATAGATCTGACCACAAATACTCAAACTGACCATTCCATTTCTGCCAAAAAAATTGTAAAAATCAGATGACATTATAGTAGTAGATACTTCGGTCATATCTAAGACAAACATTAAACATAGGGTAATCAAAGATAACGTAGCACACCTCAACAACAGCGCAGGACTTTTAATTGCAGGAAGTTGGTTTTGCATTTACAAAGCATGAAATATTACTCTAAAAAAGTAGTGATATAGCAAGTTCAAATTCTAATCTGTTCACCAGATGCCTAGACAGGACACAGACAGACTTATCCAATATTGAGTTACCCCAAATTTCTTAACCAAGTCCCTCTAGCAGAAATCGTAGGTCAGATGTAGAATCTGATATATGGGTCCACCTCGGTATCATAAGATGAACCACTGATACAAGTTTGGTCACTCTAGCATAAGTACTATGTCTTGAGCTACCAAAACTTCTTAACCGAGTCGCTCAAGCAGAAAAAGTAGATCAAAGGTGGCATTTGATGCATGGGTCCATCTTGGTATCATAAGATGAGCCTCTGATGCAAGTTTGGTTACCCTAGCATCAGTACTTTGACCAATACTGAGCTACCCCAAACTTGTTAATCATGCATGGACCAGGACAGGGATGCAGATACCTAAGGGTATAGCATCAGTTCATCTCAAATGTCTTTTTTTCTCAAGAGGTAGTTTTTAATAAATACCAATGGAAATTCTGAAAGAAACACTAAAGCAGTCTTTAAAGAAGAACAAGTATACGGGGAAATTACTGAAACTTCAACTTCATTAATCTAAAAGATATAAAAATGGATTAATGGGATATTTCTTAAAAGTGATTCACTTAACCTCGGTGATGACTTACCCATCATAAGTAATACACGGATAAGATTTGAGGATACTTCGTAAAATTGTTTGAGCTCGGGACTCAAAACACCATATTGTTGGTTTAAACTTCTCGCTTAATATCGGGCAGTAATCCAGCAGAAATTTCCGGAACTTTGAATCCTTACATGCTATAACAGGATGCTGTGAACAGAAGACATGAAATGAAATTATCAGCAAGAGGAGGAAAGGCTTCAATTTCCAATATAATTACCAAATAAACTATATTATAAAAAGAAAATATTTATAACATTTCAACTCTTTACAATTTGTTTGCTAATGTTCTTAATTCTTGCTGTCTTTCAAAGATCTCTTCCTTCCAAACTTTTGAGTAATGGAGGTCTTGTGTTATGGTATATATTGACATCAAAGATTCCTCACTGTAAACATGGTGAGGCCATGCACTAGGTAGGAGTCTGCATCACATAAGTGAAGTAATCTTGGTATAGGATAAACAAAGAAACAAATCCTTGGAATAATGCTATAGCTCATCAAGATCTTACTACAAGTTTGATTTATTATTATAATCTCAAATATCATAATACGGATTTTCTTCTCTGGATTTTAAAATTTTAAATCCAAACGTAATTTAAATTATGTCAAAATGACATATAGGTTACCTTTAAGGGGGGTGTGTGTTGTTTGAATACAACTGATTGAGTATTGTTTTACATCACTCTACATTTATTTCACGTATATGGTCGACAGAATCTGCTTGATATATTGCATAGAAATTTAGACCTCTGCAACAGACCCACCCGAAGCAGTGAGGGATCTTTTACGTGCCACACCTACCGTGACATGGGACCTCCATTTTTACTGTCTCATTTGAATGACAGAACACTGATGTGCCCAGGGCAGGAGTCAAACCCGGGACCTCTCGGTCATGAGCCGAGCACCTTATCCACTAAGCCACACCGGCTTTGTTAAATACATGTACAAAGATTATCATACTATTTGTATAACTTATTATCTCTTACTTTTTGATATACCATATGCAATGAGTAACACCTCTAAAACTTTCATTATTTTCTATCTACTGGCAATAATAATGCCTGTGTTGAACAAAGACCACGACAGCCACTTTGGTTTCAAATCTGCATGAAAATTAAGACACTTGATCTGGTTCTAAATTAGAAAACAACACATATATTCCAAAGTTGATAATAAATTCATTCTTCTTTATTTATATGATTAAAATTATCATCACTGATGCTCATTCAATCCAATTATAATCATGTATACTGCCAAACTTCTTTTGAAAATAAAATATAAGTGTAATCTATTGACCATGCATCAACTGGAGATTCAACTGGTTGGGCACAAACCCCTATAAAAAGATGATGTCTTGCTTTCGACTGACATTTTAAAAAATTTTACTCTTAAAAAGGATATTTTTTACAAATTTCTAATTACTTAAAATATGAAGTTTGGAATTTTGATTTGATAAATAAAAGGGGATATCGTTGGTATATACTGTTCAGTAAAGTGAATCATCTCTCTTCAAAGGGATGTCATGTCATGTGCCTGAATTTTACCTATCGAGAGAATTAATAAGAATAGAAAAAATAAAAATATTTGTTAGTAGAATATAAGACTTACAATAGGCTTTATTGTTCACATGTTTACATCCAAATGATAATACTTTGATACCAATTACCAGTCCTTATTCAACGATGCCTTCAATCCAAGTCAGCCAAGCAGCAGTCCACAAGTTACTCAGGAACATTTTCCCGCGAAAAAGCAACAGGATAATATGGAATCCAAGCCAGCTTCTACATGAGTATGCAGACCAAACTGCTCCAGCATTGACCAAAATATGCCAGATCTCATTGAAATCAGGCACCATTCCAAACAACTTGCGATCAGCTTCTATTATTCCAGTATACAAGAAAGGTGATAAGCATCAGGCCTCCAACTACAGACCAGTCTCCCTGACCTCCATCTCTTGGAAATTACTGGAACACATCATTCACAGCCAGGTAATGGACCACTTTGACCAGCACTCTATCTCACCAACAGTCAACACGACTTCAGATCCAAGCATTCCTGTAATACTCAGCTAGCCATCACCATAGTCAGTATTGCCCGCACTTTAGACCAGGGAGGCCAAGTTGACATGGTTCTGCTTGACTTCTCAAAAGCATTTGACGAGGTGCCACAAGAGAGGTTGCTACATAAGCTGCAGCACTACGGTGTAAGAAACAACACTCTATTACGGGATTAAGGACTTTCTGAACAAGAGACAACATGTCCTAGCAGGAGTATGGTACCACAGGGAACAGTACTTGGCCCGCTGCTCTTCCTCACATTCATCAACGATCTCCCAGAAGACACCAAGTCAGATGTCAGGTTGTTTGCAGACGATTATTTACTGTACCGCCCGATCAACAACACAGAGGACAGCAACAGTCTACAGCAAGACCTTACAGCACTTGAGAAATGGGTAGAGAGTGGCAGATGTCCTTCCATCTGGAGAAGTGCGTTGTCATACAGGTCTCATCAAAGTGGAAAACAATCAGCGCAAACAACAAACTACACAACATAAGCTAGAAGTAGTGGACTCACACAAGTACCTTAGAGTTACAATCAGAGCAACTTGTAAGGAATAAGCATATCGATGCCATCACAGCGAAAGCCAAAAGAATTCTTGTCTTCTTAAAGCAAAACCTTAGAGGTTGTATAGATCCTCAGCATGGGTCAGAACCTATGAAGCCAGTGTACGTCCGATGCTGGAGTATGCTGCCTCCATATGGGACCCTCACACCAGCGGACAGATCAACCAGATTAAGTCCAGCACAGAGCAGCACAATTACAAGGAACTACTGGGATAGGAAAGCAGGCAGCGTCACCAAAATGGTCAACTCCCTGGGATGGGAACCCCTACTGATTAGAAGAGTACAGATCCACCTTCTTTCTATTTGCTATCTTTGCTATTCAAGATCAAAAACAATCTAGTGGCGATTCCAGCAGAACAATACTTAATCCAGACAGACACCAGGACAAGGGGACAACATACCTTTCGCATGCCAACAACTGAAAAGGTATGTGTACCGATTCTCCTTTTTCCCGCATACCATTAGGGATTGGAACAGACTTCCATCAGCAACGACATCAGCACGTTCCTTGGGGGACTATCTGGCTACAATGGGCAACATAACATCTGTCCACTTTAGCTTAGGTTGAGGATCAGGGATTTAAATACTTTAACTGTATCATGTCGCCCTGCGAAATTTTTGACATGACTGCCACATGAAGTATTACTCTCAACTTTAGACGCAAGTAGTGGCCCTATATGAATGATAGGCCACTACTTGTGGCTACCTCAACTTTTGAGTACACTTTTTATTGGAAGAAAAGGAAGAAGAAGGAGAGAAAGTTCAACAAAAGGCTCATAATGCAAGCTATTTTAAACATCCTTTCACCATATTTTATCAGGATTTCTGTTTTCAGACTGCAGTAAATAAAAAAAAAATGTTAAAGGAGGAGATTCTGTGAAAGAATGTTAAAGATCACTTGCTACACTGACATCAAACTTTCTGACATGAAGGCATTAAAAATTGGATGAAAACATGTGAATGACAAATTTTAGTCAATTGTGAGTAACAAAAAATTTCGATCAATTCTTTTATTAATTTCTAATCAGTTCTCTCTATTCTCAAAGTAGGATTGATCACATTACCCAATTCAGCCATATTTGTTTGGGGATAAGTGTCTGGACTTATCATTATTACATGTATATACGAAGAATCCAACATTTGAAATCTCATTTTTTCAAACTGCGGTCGTTTTAAATATAAAGGTTAATAATTGGGTGATTCTTAGCAAGATATTCCTCAAAGAATTTCGGCAGTTTTATGACTCATATTACTCTTGTACTCAAAATAAAATTCAGCAAAGTTGCATTATACGTCTATGATAAACATCATTTAAGTTTATCCCAGGTCATCCTCAGATTATTTCAGGCATTATCTTCATTTAGACCTTTGTTTTATGTCACACTGACTTCAAGAATGGGGGAATTCACAACTAAATCTTAACACTTAAGTTTGTGTCTAGCATTCTGAACTACATGTAGTGCCTAACGGTTAGGCTAACCTGTTCAACTTCTGTCAACCCCCCCCCCCCCTCCTTCCCCCACCCAAAGGTGATATCCCCGAACCCCTTATAAGTTATTTCAACCCATTTAACTGCACATCATGGATCCATGTCTGCTCATCACATATACTGTGTACTGTGAATATGAGAGAGCTGTAGATCTACATAGATTCACAATGTCAATGAAGATGTGGTGTGTTCTCAATCCCTATTAATATTAAATGCATTGGCCATTGGCATTGCATACTAACTAGTAATATCTAATAAGATCGATTGCGTAAATAAATGATGTCTCACCTTAACGACAAATAAGTAATAGTACAATACGTATAGTATGGTGAAAATGACTAGAATAGGTACGGACAGATTCTCTTGAATAAAATTCCAAAAATCGCTGAGAACACCGGGTCTCTCCATCACGATTGTGCTCTGTTATGTCATGTGACTTGATGATGGACGAGTCGATTTAAAAGTCCTGGGGGCAAAGAAACGACAAGACGAAACTGAAAGTGAGATGACGAACGAGCGAGAGAAAGGTTTTACACAGCCTTTTCCCCAAAGTGTTATTTTTGACAAAGTTTAGGGATTCAACTCCAACTCCAGTGCCCCACTGACACCTTTCCTTACTAAAGCCGCATTCATGGCAGGTTGCAAACCCCTTGGCCAGGAATAATGGCCTTGTATTGACTAAACCCCCCCCCCCCCCCCCCCCCCCCCCTGGCCCGGAATAATGGCCATGTATTGACTAAACCAGCCCCCCCCCCCCCCTTTCTAAACACTGCTTTCCCTGAAACAGCTTAAGCAAATGGTATAATTCAAACTGTAACAGCTACTGTCAAAGCACCTGAAACATTCTCTAATCAAGCGCCTGCTATTATATATGCAGGCAGTGGCGGATTCAAGGGGGGAGGGCGCCCCCCCCCCCGGCAGCGCCGATCAAAAAAAAAAAAAAAAAATGGGGCGGGGAGAAAAGAAAAAGAGGAAAGAGGAAAAAGAAAAACAAAAAGAAATATAATCAAGTAGGGCGAAGGGGTGTAGTCAATATTTATGAGACAAGTCGCTCTTTCAGTGCTTGTAAATTATACTAGTGATATATTTTATTACAATTTATTTTCACGCTGCCTAATATCTTAACTTATAGTCAAAACACGGGTATTTCAATGAGACGTTTTATAGACCCTTTCGCCATAACTGCGGGACTGGCATTTGGAGTGGCAAAATACTAACGTTTCCCTAAAATTAATGACGTCATAATTAAAAGTTGATTGTGCCTGACGTCATATGAAAAACTCATATGTGAATATTGTGCCAAAGAATGTTTCTTATAATACACCGTTCCACTTTTCAGCATAGAAAGCGATGTTTAGCGGAGTTTTGATTGTTATAGTTATGACGTCATAATCAAATGTCGGACTTGTCCAACCTTGCATGACGTCATCATAGTCAGATTTTGCGCTAAAGTGCTTGACTTTTGACGAAAGTGGAACGGTGTATATATATATAGATCTATGTGTGCTGAAAAACATCAGCACAGTGCAAATAACTTTTAATATTTAATAAATTGTTACGTCATTTACAGTGTCATCGTTTATTAGAATTTCTGCTGGATATTCACCAGGAAAGTAATATTTTTACAGTTATTCGATCAATATGACCAACAGTATCCGCCAATGCAATACTGTATCCATCGATCGGCCTTCAAGCTGACCAAGGAGAACGAACAAACTTGTCCAAAAATGGTATCAAATTGCACCATTTTCATCCTATTTAAAAAAAAATCCCCAGGGGAGGTCCCCCTGACCCCCCCTCCTGCACCTATCCTCACTCGGCGCTTCGCGCCTCGTTAGGTCTTCGTCCCCCCCCCCCGGCATTCTGCCTTCTGGATCCGCCACTGGCAGGAGTTGGAGTTTTATTTTGATCAACGACATAGGTAAACGGCTAAAAAAAAATTCTAAACCCAGAAAAAGCTGCAGGCCCAGACGAAATACCACTCATTGTACCAAAAGAACTTTACATTGAAGTAAGTCCCATAATTCAGCTTCCTCATTCTATTGTCCAGTGTTGAGCAATTCCAACTGGAAGTGAGTAAATTTTGCATCACCTCAGTCTCGGACCATAGATGGCTATGTTTTTAAATTTTTATTTTCTTATTGAATAATTTTCCTTCCGAACATTTATCTTGTCCACTATTTAATTCTATATCCTTCTTCTCCAAACAAAATTAGAATTTTAAAAATCTTTCACCTAACCTCTAATTTACTTTTTAACCCGCAGTGCACCCAGTTCAGAGTGTGTATATATGTTTCTGTCAAAATGAGGTAGAACAGGATGGATAGATGGAAGTGAGAGAAGTAAACGTTCTTACAATGATGTCCACTTCTGTTTTAAGAAATGGCAATATGGTATGATTTGTTTCAATTTCTTTTTCATCAGAGAAACAAATATTCATTGCAAAGTGTTTTGAAATACGTCATTATGCACAACTCTTTTAATAAGTAAGGTACTTTGTTTAAATTCTTCTGTCTCAAGACTCCAGAACAAATATGATGTACCCTGGTGCCATTCTCTCACACATGAGACAATGAAAATGAATCGGCATAGTATTATTTTTTTTTAAATGTGGATCACACTAAAAACTAAGACTTTCCTAATTGTGTAGGTCCATTGCATATAGCCTTAGCCAAACTTTTCAATACATTTGGCATTTGTCCTCTCTACATAAATGAATTAATCTTGTCATGAAGTACACGTAAAACAAAACAAGGCAACCCCCCCCCCCCCAAATTACAAAAAGAAAAGAAGGAATGAAAGAAAAACCAAAGACAAACAAAAAGAACCCCCCCCCCCAAATATAAATATATAATTAAATTACAAAAACAAACAAACAAAAAACCCACATATGCAATGTTATCACTTTCGACTTCAGGGGTCTTATTCACAAAGAAACTTAATTAAGACTAAGAGTAAGAGCTGAGACCTAAAATACCATGTATCATAATTCTAAGAATTTCTCGAAAGTTTGCCTGTGAATAGCTTGTCAGATATACTGTTTACAGAAACTTTTTATTAATTCTTAGAATTAAGACGCATGACCATATAGGTCTAAATTCTTAAACTAAGACTTAAGTTTCTTTGTGAATAAGGTCCCAGTGGCTAGTCAACATCGGTACCGTTTTTCACATTTTATACAACATTTTTAAAATCAAGACCAATAACTCGTCACTTTTTAAAAAAGGAAAATGGCGTCTGGAGCACTTTTCAGCAGCGCCGGTCGATCGCAAAGTAAAAATTTGGTCGAATTTAGAGCTGGCAAAATGTATATGAAAGGGAAAATGGTTCACCCAGACAAAAGGAAAGGACAAGTATACGTGTATCAGTCTGACGACTCTTTAATGCACTTTTGTTGGAAGGATAGGGGGACAGGCACGGTTGAAGATGTAAGAATTGTGCATTGTCACGGTATTGTGTATTGCAGTATTAGTGTAATGTAAGAGAGAAATATTGTATTTAAAGGAAAAGCAATGTTTTACATTGTATTTCTTAGGGATAAAATTGCATTTTAATTTTATCGTAAGTGTAAGTCTGTGACACTGTCAGAATTTCCTCTGATTTACTAATGTTACTTTAGCAGGTTGGAGTCTAGCTGCAAGACGTTGCTCTGCTTAAATGATAGGGCCACAGTTCCTTACATGCATGTAGCATAAACTTGTGATTTTAATAAATGGGGTGTCTGGAATGGCCAGCACCATTCTAATTTCTATTCTCGAAGTCGGTGTGACGTCACTGTCTTTATTGCTCTATATGTACCAGAGATATATATACACAGAGACTGGAAACTCCAGTTGAAGGCTATATAGCTCTCTCACATAGGTAACATTACCCAACAGGCATCCTGATAAGCAAAATGTCCACCATTTTGTTCTCGGCATTGGTTCACCTGAAACTTTTAAGCTCGTAAAGAAGAGAAATTAGTAACGATCTTCATACTAAGGTAGTTCAGTTGAGTAAAATAGGCAACATACAAACCATTTAAATCATTATAAATCATTTCATTTCTGGTCGGCATTCAACGTGAAATCATAACCCTGATCGATCAGAAGTCATTTGATGGTGATAGACCTGTGAAAACATTCACTCAGTTGCAGTCAAATAATTTACACAATATTAAAACACATGCGACCATTTTTCGTTTAAAGTGCCTTCTACCTGTATGTTTATTTCAGAGATAGTTCTTTAATTTTCTCATTAATTTTCTATAAATCATACATAATTACCTGTCCAAGTGTGAAGGTTTTGCAACATTTTTCTCCTCACTATTGTCCCCATTGAGAAAGGACCACGGCAAGAAAATTTGTTAAAACAACAAAGTTAATATCCTCTGCATGACTAAATTCACGTTTGTGCTCAGAAAGGTTTTCAGAAACATTTTGTACCAATGAGTGTGCAAAACTCTGTTCGTTATTTGATTTTAGTCCAATTTTACATACATGTATGTGGTAAATGATTAAATCTTCTATCTTTTAAAACCAGAAAACCAATAGCATACTATAAACAACAAAATAATCTTATTTCCTGTCAATATATTACTTGTTTTATATTGGAAGCCATTTTATAAACATTATAGAAGTTAAAGTTGCCATTTTAGTCAAATTGAAGAAGTTACAGTACGTGTATCAACATGTAATTGGATTGGACATATTGCAATGCAAATTTTCTTAAGCCACCTTGATTGCCATTTTCTTTTTACTTTTTTACATAGGAGGGAGTAAAAAAGTTCATATGACGTCAATTGTGCATATAAGATAAAACATTATTTTGTTTTTTTATTTACCATCTGAATTTTTGAACAAACACTAAATTGTTATTTACTGACCATGAAGGACAATGCAGATGCTGGTACTTCCCCTGGGGTGATAATGCTGATTAGTTAAAAACAAACAGTAGTAAAGGCAAGTGCATTGATTGCTTGTATCAACAACTAGTAAATGGCAACAAATGCTGTTAAATGAATAAAGAAAAATAAGCGTTTAGAACAAAGCAGGAAATGAAGACGTCTTGACTAAAAATCTTGCTTTTAAAAATATTCTTATAATGATAAATGATACGAGTTTGTCTTGATTTTGTTAGAAAGAAATAGAGAATATTATTTCTACACATTGATAAAATCAACATTAAAGATAAAGGGGGAAAAAAGTAATAGGTGATTGTAAAATTTGAACCGAGGTACGTCGGCCAGAAAAGATCAACTGCGTTATATGTCCCAGGGCTCTATCTGACAGGTTAAAATTGGTGTATTGTAGAGTGCTTTCACCTAATTAGCATAACAAAATGACGTGCATCATATTCCGGATGAAGTGGCGAGTTTCCATTCTCTGTGTATGTATGTCTTTGGCTCTACGTAGATACCCGAGGTGTCTGTCAATGATAGTTGGGATAAAACTTGGGGTTTATCGTTAGAGTCAATACAACTTTAAGCTCTTCTGTATCATTTCTACGGGGGTTTTATTATAAAATACGATCAGAAATGTGTAAAACATGTATTTAAAATTTACTTATTTGAATGACAAAATATTTTAATTACTCCTTTTTACCAAAATTCCTCCTGGAATATGCATTGCTCTCTAAAATAAAGTCCGATGCTTTACCCCAAATGTTCCAAATGCTCTTTATCAAATACCCGAATGTCCGACTTCAAGATTGCATGTACTTGTTGCAATTTCTCAAGTGTATTTAGTGGTAATGTACAATTTCTTTTGGGTCTAAAAGTACTTTGAAAAATTGGTTCTTTGGCCACTTAAGCCTTAAACTGAGCTGATAATGATGGGAGACTGAACAGAGAGCTCTGAAAATCTGGTAATGATGGATGTCAGATGAATGGTCAGAACTGAAAATCTGGAAATGATGTACATGTATGACTGGACAGAGCTGAAAATCTGGTGATGAAGGATAAGTGGACAGATGCTTGAAGTTTGCTTTATATTGTTGAAAAATCGAAAGGGACAATTCATTTTTTTAATTAGCCTCATGCTGTATTGTAGTTATAAATCATACCTGTATGTATTTTGTATCATTTGTTTTAATAATTTTGACAGGACCTGATTATCTTTCCTGATGATATAGAGTTCAAGCATGTTGCACAGTGTACAACAGGAAGAGTTTATGTGCTCAAATTCAAGTCTTCCACTAGAAAATTCTTCTTTTGGATGCAGGTAATTCTAGAAATAATGAAATAGTCCAAGATTCAAGATAAATCAGCTTTCTGTTTCACTTATGAACGGCTTTTGGTCATAGAGACTTTAATGAAAAAAGGATGATTTTTCACACATCACTTAAGGAGTTGTTGTTCAATGGCTTCTGACATAAAACAAACTCTTGACTTATAATTCTCCTATATTCACTGAGTTATCCTTACAAGAGGTATGAAAGGATCAGCCTGTCATCCACAGGGGGATGGATGACAGGCTACCACACGACTTATTTCACGCTTAATTTATTAATTTTATTATGTCTTAAGCAAACATGACATATGTCAGTGTCAAGCTACCTAAATTTTGTTCATTTTACTACATAATGCAAGGGAAAATGACAAATTTAAGGAGCAAATTAATCAATGGGAGAAAAACAGTCAGCTTCTAATGTCCAATGATAAATGAGAAATCCGCAAACCCTCGTGTCAAAATGACTAGTCCATGCCTCGGCATGGACAAAGTAAATTTGACACTCGGAATGATCATTTACCTACCAGGTCATATCAAGAAAGTGATCATTTATTGACCAGGTCATATCAGTAAAGTGATCATTCACCTACCAGGTCTTATAAAAAAAGTGATCATTTACCTACCAGGTCATATCAATAAAATGATCATTTACCTACCAGGTCTTATAAAAAAGTGATCATTTACATACCAGGTCATATCAATAAAATGATCATTTACAGACCAGGTCATATCAGTAAAGTGATCATTTACCTACCAGGCAGTATAAAAAATTTTGCTGAATTGGCTCTATTACAATTTACATTTCTTTTTATTTTAAATGCAGTGTATAAATGCTGCAACTTTCCTTACATACATGTACATTTAGGAAACTTTGGAAAATATACATGTATATCTGAATTTTTCAAGGCAAAAAAGCTTAATTTTCATCAGTAAATTTGAGGAAATGTAGTTGTTTGATATATTCTGAGTTAATCTGTATAAACTTTTATATCATTGTAGGAGCCCAAATCTGATAAAGATGAAGACAACTGTAAAAAGGTGAATGAGTACTTGAACCACCCTCCCACACCAGGCTCCAACAGAGGTGGAGGTGGTCCCCCTGATATTAGTGGATTAGGTAAACATTTTGCAAATTGATTTTATTCTCCTTTTTTATGCTGTCTGAAAACTTTCAGGGGAGCATATAGTTGCTTTTGTGTCTGTCTGTGTGTCTGTCGTACGTCCGTTCAGGCTCATATCTCCTATATCTTTCATCAGAATTTGATCATACTTCACCAAAATAAGATTTAAGCTTCGGTACAAAGGTCTCAAGGTCATTTCTGAAAGGTCAAGGTCACTTATTAAGTGACTTGAAATACCATGAAGTACTTATATCTCCTATTCCTTTCATCAGAATTTGATCATACTTCAAAATTTTATTTAGGTTAAGGGGTTTGGGACAAAGGTCACTCAAGGACATTTCTAAAAGATCAAGGTCACTTATTAACTATGACTTCATATACCATGAAGTACTTATATCTCCTATACCTTTCATCAGAATTTGATCATACTTCACCAAAATATGATTTAGATTAAGGGCTTTTGGACTCAAGGTCATTTCTGAAAGGTCAAGGAATGCAATAACTTTAGTAAATGTCAGTTGTTTTCCATGAATCTCATACAGAATGCTTAAATAGTGTAGAGGAAGCCACCTTTGGATTTAGAGCAAAATCGTGACAGAGTTATGGGATTTTAATTTCACTACGAAAGATGCTATGGAACACGATAACTTAAGTAAACATCATTGGTTTTTATGAAACTCATACAGAATGCTTAAATAGTGTAGGGGAAGCCTCCTTTTGATTTTCAACAAATTCCCTTTTGTCGTTCCAGAGTTATGGGACTTGGATTTTGTTTTTGGAATGATAAGATGCTATGGAACGCAATAACTTTAGTAAACGTCAGCTGTTGTTCATGAAATTAATACAGAATGCTTAAATAGGGTAGCAGAAGCCACCTTTTGATTTTGAGTAAATTATGTTTTATCGTTACGGAGTTATGGGACTTGGATTTTATTTTTTTTTTTTTGATAAGATGTTATGTAGATGCTATGGAATGCAATAACTTAGCACCTTTCAGTTTAGAGCAAATTCCATTTTGTCGTTACAGAGTTATGGGAATAGGATCCCTCTTTTTGGATTTCAATATTTCATAAAAGTATTACCAAAGAGACCCATGTTTGGGGGTAATAAAACCTTACATGTACGTTCACATTGATCCTGTCCAAAGTAAGCTAATTAGCTTAGTAGTCCAATTAGAATCTTTTGACCTAGATTAGGAAGTTACATGTACACAACAACAACAACAATGGCGGCGTCCTAGCCGATCAGATATTCATGGAGCCCTATTTCCGGCCAGAAAAGAAAGTGTTAGAGGGGGAGGGGGCGTTTCCAAAAAAAAAGAAATTATGAGGCACAAAGGAAGGAAAGGAGTTTTTACCAGCTATGGAAAGTGGGCAGGGGGAGGTTACAATAATGATCAATGAATTGAATTAAATAAATGGTTTCATGTTCGTATTTAAGTATATTTTTGCAAAAAAGATTCGGTTCACCAATAAATGATTCGGACTGGCAAAAATTGCTGTTTTGCCAGTCTGTATGACCATCAGATCACAGGGACATTTATTAAACTCAGGTTATATCTCACTGCTTTAATAGTATTCAATAATTACCCTCTTTTTTGGATTTCAATATTCTTAAAAATATTACCCAAGAGACCCAAGTTTGGGGGTAATAAAACAATACATTCAGATTGATCCTGTCCAAAGTAAGCGACGGGCGTATTAAGCCACACTAGGTGTTGCTCTTGTTTGTATATGAATTGAGTCATCAATTTCCTGCATTATAGCTGCCGTTCGAGGAACATCCATCAGGTTTTACTGATACTCTTGTTTGTTTTTGTTTTAAGATTCATTCATAGCATTAAATGATGTTGCTGATAAAAGTCTAATGCTTACTTTAAATTGGTGAAGGTTGCTCTATAACTTGCTAGATTCCACTCATATGATCATAGGCTCATTTTCTGCCTTCTAATAAAAAAAATCTCATGAAAATAGAGCATTAAAGCAAGACTTCGTTTACTCTTCATGTCACATGTGATAGCAAATGGTCTGTCTTCAAGTTTTTGTCCCCTTAAATAAGACACTCTTTTTATTAGTAAACTCTGGTAAACTACGGTAGAGTGAACAGAACATAAGTTTATTTTCATCCTGGCCAACCCTTTGGAAATCTTTCCCTCCAGCCTGCATGGAATGTTCTTTTTATTTATTTTGGTCATATTTCTTATCTTTGTTTTCATTTGTTGTTTTACCATTGTCATGTTTTTCGCGTCAGAATTTAAAATCAAACAATCTACTGCAGGATTAGTGGGCGACTCATTGTGACGCTCATTCATCATTCAGCAGGGTTGAATAGAAGCTTATAATGAGAAAAGCTGGCGTGGCCTAGTGGTATCGCGTCGGACTCCTGATCGGGAGGCCGGGGTTCGAGTCCCGCTCTGGTCATGCCAGTGTCATGTCTTTCGGATGAGACAGTAAAAACCAAGGCCCCGTGTCGTGGTATGCATGGCACGTTAAAGATCCCTTACTGCTTCGGGTGGGTCCGTTGCAAAGGTCAAAATTTCTATGCCCCGCATCAGGCAGATGCCGTCACCATATACGTGAAACATTCGTGGTGTGACGTAAAACAAAAATCAATCAATCAATAAATATAATGAGAAATTACGTTAAACATTGCTATCTTCTATTCAAATGATCAAGTGATTATAACAATTTGACCGGTGTCTGTGTTGAAATAGTCAAATAGTAGACCTATCTGGTGTGCAGCAAACAGCAGCAAATTATGAGTAAACCTTAAGATTTTTTGTTATTTATTTTAATATATATATTTTTTATTTTGATATATTTTTATTTACTGATCCGAAGAGGGGACTACTAATACATAATAATTAGCTAGTCTGCCTGTGGAAACATCAGATCCTGGACCTCGGACCACCATATATTTCCACCCCTGAAAAGGTGTAAGATATTAGGTATTAAAGAACACTGTTTGAAATAACAAAGAATGTTTTATTTTATCAGTGTCACAATTTGACTAGGTTTTGTTAAGTCTGACAGATGTTGATCTTTGTAAAATATATGGAAAATGACATCCTATCCCTTTCAGTGTAATGAAATTATTTTCAGAATACTGGTAATAATGATTAATGTTTAATTAATGTTATGAGAGGGATTTTATGGTTTCTATTCAAAAATCAAAACGTTTTGACCTCATTGACAAATTTAATAATACTTGCAGATATCTGGATGACATTTTGGTTATCGATAACCCTGAATTCGAACAATTTATATCAGAAATATATCCACCAGAGCTCACATTGAATAAAGCTAATACTTGAGATAAATCTACACCTTTCTTAGATTTAAACATCAAAATTATCAACAACCTAATATATAGTAATATTTATGATAAACGTGAGAATTTTGGATTTCCTATTATAAATTTCCCTTACTTGGATGGCGATGTCCCTCGACTCCCATCATATGGTATCTATATATCTCAATTAGTTCGATTTGTCAGAGGCTGCACCGATGTTTTGGACTTTCATAAACGAAATTTACAAATTACTACTAAACTTTTAACTCAGGGTTACAGATATCACAAGCTAAGAAAAACATTCGGCAAATTCTTCAGATCTTATTCAGAACTTCTATCTAAATTTGGAAATATTTCTTTTCAACAGTATGTATCCAATGGAATTTCCCATCCTAATTTTTACGGTGATCTTGTATATAAACTAAGGAAAGTAAAAGGCTCCGATAATATTATTTTATCATGTAATAAAATAGTCAAACGTCTCCTAAATAGACAATATGATATTGAGATCATCAAAAAGACTATAGGTCTTGTATTTGGCCCCTCTACAGCCTTATGCAGACTTTTACTTGAACATTGCACGCTGACTAACAGGGCGGTGGGGACTATATGACGGGCCTTGTCCAAACCTCTTTCAGAGGAGACATGGTCCTGAACCTCGTCCCCTCTGACTGTTAGTCGGGACTCCTACAGATCTAGGGTCTTAGCTCGCTTTCAGACTGGCAGAGCACGGTTTATCATGTTGATGTCGCATATATTTTTATACCATTATGTGTTTTACAATACCTTACGTGTTTATATTTTTATGACCTCTCAATATGCGATACCTGTTGACCCTTGTTCTTTACATGGAGGATTATTTATAAATTTTTTAATGTACATGTACGTCTTTTGATTGTTCTGCTGATACGGTGAGTGGGAAGGTGGACCCGTAAACCGGTTAAACGTGTTTATATTTTCATGACCTCTCAATATGCGATACCTGTTGACCCTTGTTCTTTACATGGAGGATTATTTATAAATTTTTTAATGTACATGTACGTCTTTTGATTGTTCTGCTGATACGGTGAGTGGGAAGGTGGGCCCGTAAACCGGTTAACCACAACATTTGTTTGGCTTTTGTCAAATTAAATGACCGTCCTAAGTCGGTATCGTAATTGCACTACAATCAAATATTTTTGTAATGTGTTAAATGTTCTATTATATTATTTATATTCATGTATTGTATAGCTCCATGGTGACTTCTGCCACATAACTGAGCCGGTAACTCCTCTTTTTTCTTACAAGTGTACTTTTGTTACCTTATGAATTAATGTATGTAAAGTTACATTTATCTCTATTCCTGTTTATTAAACATTGTGCAGCTGTCCAAGAATAAGTAAATCTTGCTTTTTTAAGTGTGCATATACCCATGTTGTTACAGTTACTGGTACTTACTTAACACAAATGTAACTTAATGCCATATTGTGTTACTCACATAGTAAAATCTCATGTGTCTTGTACAGGTATTACTATCCCATGTTCTAAGATATTGATATTATCATAGAAAATCTGCGAGAAACCCAGCTTCAGTCATAGATATGGGTTAAGTAAATGGAAAACATTTTAAGCAGTCATAAAAAACAACTTGTTTTACATTTTTTAAACATTCAAAGTAAATCGATCTTCCGAACTTTATTAGTAGCCAAGTGCTGCGAAAACTACTCTTTGCTGAAAACACAACATTATCTTTGAATGTGTGAAATATAACTAACTAGTAACTTTGGCGTCTGGGTAATTGCAACCTGAGGAGAACACTGATTGTCAGGGTTATGACATTAGATAAAACAGTTCATTCTAAAGTCCACAGTCAAATGTGGACTTCACATACACATTCTTCTTGTTAAAGTAAGCTTCTGAGAGTTGCTTTACAAATTTATGTTATGGTGATGATGATGGGATATGAATCTTGTTGTAGGTGATCAGGATTTACAGAGTCTTCTAGGAGGAATGAGTCAGCAGCAGTTGATGCAGCTCCTTGGTAAGTTTTCATAGAACAGCTTGCTTATACATGTAATTCCACCATGGAGCTGCATGGAATTATGAAAGTAAATGTACGTAATTTAATACATGTATTCTATAATTACTTTATAAATCTTGACATAAACAAAGTTATCATGTAGAATAGGATCATTAAACAGTCTTTAGACACTAGGACACCTCTGTATCACATGACATGACATCATTCCACATTTGTCTAGAGATTTGTTTTCATAGTACTACTTTTAGTTTTAACTCACCTGAGCTTAAAGCTCAAGTGAGCTTTTAATGATCACATTTTTTCCCATCTGCTTTTGTTCATCGATCTGTTAGCTTTTCATATTTTCCACTTCTCCTGAATTGCTTGACAGGTTTTGCCCTAAGTATGCTGAAGTGGGTACCCTCTGAAAATCTTTGGCTTCAGAAGGGATGCCAGGATTTAAAAACTAATGGCATTTGAGAAGGATGATAAAATTCAAGTTTGTTAATTTCTTTCGATTAGAAAAAGAATTTTTTGGTATGTTTTCAACATCTCCTTAGACTTAATTATAACCCCCCCCCCCCCAAACGAAGTTTCGGGGGGTATATAGGAATCACCTTGTCCGTCTGTCTGCCTGTCTGTCGTACCGTCTGTTTGTCCGCCTGTCTGTCTTTCCAAAAAACTTTAAACTTGACCATAACTTTCAAATCAAAAGAGAGTGGGTATTCATACTTTACATTTATATTCCTTGTGGCAAGACCTTTCTTTTGGTACCAAAAGTTTAGACCTTGTGACCTTGGCCTTGACATTTGACCTACTTTTTAAAAACTTTAACCTTAGTTATAACTTTTGAACCTAAAGAGACTGGATATTCATACTACACATGTATATTCCTTATGGCAAGACCTTTTTTTTGGTACCAAAATCTTTGATGTTGTGACCTTGGCCTTGACATTTGACCTACTTTTTAAAAACTTTAACCTTAGCCGTAACTTTTAAACCAAAAGAGACTGGGTATTCATGCTACACATGTATATTTTTTTGGCAAGATCTTTCTTTTGGTACCAAAATTTTTGATCTTGTGACCTTTTCCTTGACATTTGACCTACTTTTTAAAAACTATAACCTTAGCCGTAACTTTTGAATCAAAAGAGACTGGGTATTCATACTACACATGTATATTTCTTGTGGCAAGATCTTTCTTTTGGTACCAAAATTTTTGATCTTGTGACCTTGGCCTTGACATTTAACTTCCCTTTTAAAAACTTTAATCTTAGCTGTAACTTTTGAAAGAAAAGAGATGGGACCTTCCTACTACACATGACATGTGTATTCCTTGTGGCAAGACCTTTCTGTTGATACTAACATTTCGACCTTGTGACTTTGGTCTCGATGTTTGACCTACTTTTTAAAAACTTTAACCTTAGCCATAACTTCTGAAAAGAAAAGAGATGGGACCTTCATACTATATATGTGTATTCCTTGTGGCAAGACCTTTCAGTCATTTTCAGCATTTTGACCTTGTGACCTTGGCCTTGACATTTGACTTTTTTTTGGAAAAACTTTGACAGTAAAGTATAGTCATAGAGATATAGGGAGTCCATTTTACATGTGTGTATTCTGTATGCCAAGACCTGTACAGGAATTTACACAACCCCCTTGACCTTCACCTTCTTCTCCAAAACTTAAATATTGGTCATATATATAGTTCTATGCCCTATTTTGAGTTTTTTTGCTGTGCGGTGGGGGGGGGGTATTTGTCCCGTTAGGACAGTTCTAGTTTTTTTTGCCTTTTTCAGGTAATTGCTTAGGCATCAATTTTTGTATTTTAATTAATTTTATCGTAATAAATGGAATTGGAAAGATAAAAATGATTTTCAGTGGGGTTTTTTTTGGGGGGGGGGATTGCAATTCATTTTTAGATTAAAAAAAGGGGAAAGGGAGGGAATATGTTATTGGTGTGGTATTATAAGTTTTGATGGACTTCTCTTTCAGTATTAAATGACCGATTTTGATGAAACTTTTTAGGTATGAAGTGCTCAAGCTTCCATACAATCATCACTGTCTTTCAGGTAGATCTGCCCTGGGCAGAGCAACCTTCATCTTCAAACTAGCTTCATAGATCAACTTTAAGCACAACTTACTCAAAAAAGCAATATAAGGCCCATTTCTGCCTCTAGTCTAAAAAATGCATTCACTTTGTGACTGATTTTCCATGCTCACATAGTTTACTGTTCTCTAGAAAACAAATAATGAGCCAATACACATATACATAAAAGCATTACTAAAGCAGTTTCTGCATGTGCTGTCCTTAATATTTAGCTGTTGAGTAGTGTATAAATACGTGTACCATATGTTGATATCTCTAAATACTGTGAAATTTATCAGAATTTGGTTGTTTCAGGTGGAATGGGGATGGGAGGACCTGGTGGTGGATTGTCTGCCTTAATGGGAGGGCGCCCGAGTAGTGCCCAGTCTACTGCCTCAGAACCGTAAGTACAAATGCATTATAGAAAGGGAAATGGGAGGGCTTAGTCAAGAATAGCCTGCTTTGATGGGAGGGCGCCTTAGTAGTTCTCAGTCTACTGCCTCAGAACTGTAATACAAATGCATTGTAGAAAGAGAAAAAGGAGGGCTAGGTCATGAATTGTCTGGCTTAATGAGAAGGCTTCTAAGCAGTGCTCACTCTACTGCCTCAGAATGAATGGGAGGACTTGTTTGTGGCTTGTCTGCCTTGTTTGGAGGGTTTCCAAGTAGTGCTCAGTCCAACGTCACTGACCTGTGTGTGTAGACATGGAATAGGAGGAACAGTTTGTGGATTTTTTTTGCCTTACCTAGTAGACTTTTAAGCAGTGTTCAATCATCTGTTTCAAAACTGTGTAAAATCTGAATGAGAACTGGGTACCAAGTATGTATTTTTGTCCCCTGCTTTTTGCAAAAGCGTGGGGACATTAAATCTCATTCGTCTGTCCATTCGTCCGTCTGTCACAAAAACTTTAACCTTGGTCATAACTTTTTAACCATGAGACGTAGGGCCTACATATTTGGCATGTGTGTCCTTAATTTGCAATACCTTTCCGTTGGTACCAAAATTTTTATCATGTGACTTTGACCATGACCTTTGACCTACTTCAATGTAACTTTTTAACCGTAAGACGTAGGGCCTTCGTATTTGGCATGTGTGTCCCTAATTGTAATACCTTTCTGTTTGTACGACAATTTTATATCATGTGACCTTGACCGTGACCTTTGACCTACTTCATTGTAACTTTTTAACCGTAAGACATAGGGCCTTCATACTTAGCATGTGTGTCTATAGACATGCACAACCATGACTGTTTTTTTCACAGATCACTGCACCCTTACTGATAGCAGAGACATATATACACAGAGACTGGAAACTCCCGTTGAAAGCTATATAGCTCTCTCACATAGGTAACATTTCCCGACAGGCATCCCAATTAACCAGATGTTCGCCATATTATATAGGTGGTAATTTTTCTATCTTTTTTTCACCCAGAAAACCGATAGCATACTATAATTATAAACGACAAAAATATCTAACTACCTGTCAATATATTACTTGTTTTATATTGGAAGTCATTTTATAAACATTAGAGAAATTAAATTTCCCATTTTATTACGAATTAAAGAAGTTATCAACACGCAATTAGACATATTGCAATACGAATTTTCTTTAGCCACCTGAATCGCAATTTTCTTTTTACTTCTTTACATAGAGAGTAAAATAGTTCATATCATGTCAACAGTGCATATACGATAAAACATTATTTTGTTTGTTATTTACCTTCTGAATTTTTAAATAAACACCAAATTGTTATATATTTACTGCCCATGAATGACAATGACAGATGTTGGTGTTTCCCCTTGGGTGATAATGCTGATTAGTTAAACAAACAGTAGTAAAAACAGGTGCATTGATTGCATTATCAACAACACGTAAATGGCAACAAATGTTGTAAATGAATAATTATATAAAGAGAAATAAATGTCAGGAAAAAAAAAGCAGGAAATGAAGACCTTTAAAAAATATCTTGCTTTTAAAAATATTCTTATAATGATAAATGATACAAGTATGTCTCAATTTTGTTAGAAAGAACTAGGAAAATATTATTTCTACACATTGATAAAATTAACATAAGAGATAAAAGGAGAAAAAAAAAGTAATAGGTGACTGTGGAATTTGAACAGAGGTGTGACAGTAGGTCTTTAAAAGACCATCTGCGCTATACGTCCGCGGGCCATATCTGACGGGTTAAAATCTGTATATGGTAGAGCTGCATATGCTGGACGAAGTGGCAAGGTTTTAGTCTCTTTGTATATATGTGTCTACTGATAGAACCCCCAAAGCAGGGGAACACAGTTCTCTGAATTTGCTTGTTTGCTCTAGTGTACTGTTAGAGGGCAATTAAGTAGTGCTCAGTCCTTGATGTAAGTATGGTACTTGTAGAATCAAGAATCAAATTCATCATTCTGGAAGTAATGTTGAATGTTCAAAATCAAAATTAAGATACTTTCTTCTAGGAAATACTGACAATTGTGTGCATTGAAACAGGAATATAAGCAAAAAATTATTTATAATGAAGCTTCTTAATTTACAGTCCGATGAGAGTTCAGTCTTCACCAGGAGCTAGGGGATCTGGCTCTGGAACTACTGATGCTAGTCAGCAGCCGAGACCAGCCACTGCTGCTGTTTTACCATCTCAGGCTCCTGCTACACCTTCCACTGGTCAACCACCAGCTAGCAACACGAGTACTCCAGCATCCTCTCGACAAACTATACAACTCAGTGACCTGCAAAACATTCTCTCCAGTATGAATGGTAAATATAAAACAAAAGAAAATATAAAACACTCCATTTCAAATTCTTATTTGACAAATATATACCTGTTTACCCCTGTATGGATCTCTCATTGTTTAGGTTGGCATTTTTCAGAATAAATGCCCAAAGCATAAATTGTTTGCTCAGTCTGTATGTGTCTCACTTTCTGTTATTCTTTCCCATACATGAATTCTGGATAATACTTCTTGTACATTTCATCAGACTGAAACCATCTTTGGAAATATTGATACTTACCAAGAGAGGAAGCAACTTATATATGTAAAGGTCACATCTCCAGAACGTTTGCTGAAAATAAGGAAAAGTTGGATTTTCCAGATGATAACTTGAATATCTTTCCACTTAATTAAACAGCATTTTGAATTGTAATTACTTTTGAATAGAGAATAATACCTGTTAGTTTTGGTCAATTGGTCAAGTTCACAGCTTCTAAACTTCAGAAAATAAATGACTTTTAGGGTGTACAGTGATTTCTCATGCATTATTATCTAATCAAACATTTTAAAGGAGTTACTGCCTTCGCCACTTAGAATTTGATAAAAGGTTAGCAGGACAGCTTTGTAGATGCTATGAAATGTTTTACAAACATGCCTTATTTGATATAACGTTTCAGTTCTCAGCAATGTAATATAAACATAGCTGTAAACTGTAAAAGCAACCGTGCTTATAGCAGCTTTATTAGTGTATACTTACTGATGTTTTACTTCATTACAATGTAATAAAAAAAACTTAAAGGGAAATATTCATCTTTGATGGAATGGGCCAGTCTCCCCTCATTGATTATTTCACCTAGGTTTATAGATTAAATTTTAACAGTTACTATAATTTAAATATTATGTATTACATGTATAATGAAATATTTTCATAAATTATAGGATGCAAAGTTTCACTTTTATAACTGAAATGTAATTTTGAAATCTTATTTTTCAGTACCAGCTGGTGAGAACAAAGACTGTAAGTATATTTTGTTTTGTCTAAATTTTTTTTTTTAAATTTAAGGCCTGAAAACTGAAATATATGTGTCAATATAATCTGTTTATCAGTTATTGTTTACCATTCTGGCTTTGGCCCACATCTCAAATATACATCATACTATCAACAATTGTTACACATGAATCATAAAAAAAGTCTCTATGATTTTAATTCATTTTTATCTCTTTGGCAAACGTAGTGGCTAATTATATCTGGAATTTTTATCCAACCCATCAAATTTGTATGTTTACTTTGATCAAGTTCATACTTGTAACAATTGTTACTCATGAAACATTAGCCTGTCATGACCTTGAACCAAGTTCATATCTCCATGGTCTAGGTAACAGATAAACATGACTGGAATTCTTGTCTGTGTGTTTGCTAACAATAACTTAAGGATGTGTCCTTAATTTGATTGTGGGTAATACATGTACCTCCAAGATCATGGTCACAATGAGCTTATGACCAAAATTAGTTTCTGGTCCATAAAACTGTATCTTTGAGGTGTCTCTGCTTCTTATTTCAAACAGTTGTTTCTTAGGATACACAGAGCTATGTTATAACCTTGACCTAATATCATGCCTTCAAGATCAAAGTCTGTCACATTGATTCTATTAAAACATAAAACAGTCTTAAGAGTGCCTGTGTTCAACTTTGCTGCGACAGGGAGTACAGTCAAACTTCAACATTGAAGTGAAAGGGGCCATAAAAAACACTTCAAGATATCCAACTGCCATAATGTTAGTTTCACATAATGATTATAAACTGAGGACATGTTCCTAATCATGCATAAGACCAAAATTATCACCAGAGACTTACTGATTATAATAAGGTGTATATAGTGCATACAATTTCTAATAAAAGTATTAATCTCTGTCTAATCTCAGAATGAAAATATACTGTAAAGTTTCAAAAATCTTTTTTTTTTTTCCCGAGACTAGGTGTAAAGTTCTTATATTAAGAATAAAAACTTAGGGGGGATAGTATGGTTGATTTCGCATATTTTTGTTGATGATTCTTTGAAAAATACTACCATTTCTAGGATAATTTCAAGCGTTTTAATAGCTCAGAAATATTTTTACTAAACACTATTCTTAATTAACAACATATTCATTGTTCACCATAAGCCAGTGTAGCCTAGTGGATAAGGTGCTCGGCTCGTGATTGAGAGGTCCCGGGTTAGACTCCCACCCTGGGCACACCGATGTTCTGTCTTTCAGATGAGACAGTAAAAACCGAGATCCTGTGTCATGGTAGGCGTGGCACGTAAAAGATCCCTCACTGCTTCGGGTGGGTGCGTAGCAAAGGTCTAAATTTGTATGCAATTTGCATCAGGCAGATGCCGTCACCATATACGTGAAATAATAGTGGAGTGACATAAAACAATAATCAATCAATCAATTGTTCACCATTAAATTTCAGTATTTAGCTTACTAGATTTGCCATGGTTGGAAATGTGTAATTACCTTTTGTACCTAATTCATATTTATTTCTATTTTTCTGTCATAGTGTGGTAATGAATATTACAATTAACAAAGTATGCAAAACTGCAGTGATTTCATGTATGGTGTACCATAATTCAAATCCTGTCTTATGTGTACATAATATCCATAGTATTTGGCGTATTGCAAGGTAAAATTTAATAGTGTTATAAAGGAAGAAAATTGAGTCCCAACATTTGATTTCAACTTTTGAGATAAACTATGAATTCAAGATATCAGTGTTAGAGATATTGAAGTTTGACTGTACTTAATCTGTTTAGACTTTTTTAGTTACATCAATTAAACAATCTGCAAATTATGTTAATGTTGTATAATTATAGCTGTGGATTTGGTGCAAGCTTTGAACCCTGAAAGTATGATACCAATACTGGCCAATAAAGATGTACAAGAGAGACTGATTAAGTTCTTGCCTGATGGAGAAAGTCTTCCAAAGACTGAGGCAGAACTTAGGAATACTGTACAGGCACCTCAGTTTCAGCAGGTAAAACAATCATCATACATATAGAATTATAAAACTGTTTGTTAACAATCTGATCACAATTGAATATTTCTGCGTAATACCTGGTTGAGTTTTACCAGGGTATATAGTGTTAACCTGCTCTGTCATTCCGTCATCATTGAGTTTCTGCTTATTTTCTCCTTCAAAGTTCGATGGATTAAATTGATATTGGGTATACAGATGTATCAAAGGAAGATGCAGGTCAAGTTTAAATATAGATGTGGTCCCATAATTTTTGACAGAGTTATTGCCCTTGAACATGGAAATTTCTTAAGAATGACTGTTTTTGCTCATTTTCTCTTTGAAGCTTTGATGGATTAAATTGATAATGGTTATATACATGTAGATATATCAAGGGAAATTGCAGGTCAAGTTCAAATATAGGTGTGGTTTGGTAATTTTTGACATAGTTATTGCCCTTGAACATAGAAAATTTCTTAAAAATGACAGTTTCCGCTCATGTTCTCTTTGAAGGTTTGATGGATTAAATTGATATTGGGTATATAGATGTATCAAGGGAAATGCAGATCAGGTTTTTAATATGGGTGTGGTTTGGTAATGTTTGACAGAGTTAATGCCCTTGAACATTAAAACTGTCTTAATATGACAGTTTCCACTCATTTTCTCTTTGAAGCATTGATGGATTAAATTGATATTGGGTATATAGATGTATTAAGGGAAATGCAGGTCAGATTTTGAATATGGGTGTGGTTTTGTAATTTTTGACAGAGTTATTGCCCTTGAACATTGAAAATTTTTTAAAAATGACAGTTTCCACTCATTTTCTCTTTGAAGGTTTGATGGATTAGATTGATATTGGGTATATAGATGTATCAGGGGAAATGCAGGTCAAGTTTTTAATATGGGTGTGGTTTGGTAATTTTTGACAGAGTTATTGTCCTTGAACATTAAAAATTTCTTAATATGACAGTTTCCACTCATTTTCACTTTGAAGCATTGATTGATAAAATTGATATTGGGTATATAGATGTATCAAGGGAAATGCAGGTCAAATTTCAAATATGGGTGTGGTTTGGTAATTTTTGAGAGAGTTATTTTCCTTGAACATTGAAAATTTCTTAAAAATGACAGTTTCTGCTTATTTTCTCTTTGAAGCATAGATGGATTAAATTGATATTGGGTATGTAGATGTATCAAGGAAAATGCAGGTCAAGTTCGAATATGGGTGTTGTCTGGTATTGCCCTTGAACATAGAAAATTTTTTGAAAATGACAGTTTCCACTCATTTTCTCTTTGAAGAATTGATGGATTAAATTAATATTGAGTATATAGATGTATTAAGAGAAAATGCAGGTCAGAGTTTGAATATTTGTGTGTAATTTTTGACAGAGTAATTGCCCTTGAACATTAAAACTTTCTTGAAAATATTACTTCTCTGACAACAATATTTCACTACCTTAGCTGCTGGGGGGGCTGGGGGGGATTTGTGTCACACCCACACATTAAAATTCTAGTTACTTTCTAAAGTCATACTCTTTTTTGCAAGGTTGATGTATTTATAATGACCGTAGTGGTAAATATTAATGCAATTGTATTAAATTCTGTATTTATAAATTTTATTATTGCCATATTAAACTTCTCATATACATTGAGTTATAACTTACATCTTTGATTTCTTTTAATATGGTATTTTCAGGCTCTATCGTCCTTCAGTGCAGCGTTACAGTCAGGACAGTTGGGACCACTTATGTCACAGTTTGACCTGGGAGAGGATGTAGCTAATGCTGCAGCCCAAGGAGGTAAGTTAAGACAATTGTTAGCAGAGGAACTTTCCTTCATTAATTTTTAATTGTGATAAGTTCTTTTTATACAATATGATTTTATGGACTGGATTTATTAATCAAGATTGTTAAATACAACAATAGCTGTAGTAGTCTATCAACATGTAAACAATATCAGCAGCATTACATTTAGCAGTAAAGCACTTAACTTACCTTGTATCAGACAACTTACCCTGTATCAGGCTGAAACTTACCCTGTATCAGCTGAAATTTACCCTGTATCAGGCAGAACTTACCCTGTATCAGGTAGAACTTATCCTGTATCAGGCTGAACTTACCATGTATCAGACTTGTTTGTGAACTTAGTTACCACAGACTTCAGTGTTGCATAATACAAATTGTTTGTAACAATGTGATGTAACAAAACAACCTTTATTATACACCTGTCTAAAGATGGGATGTATTATGGTACATTGTATAGTAATGTTACAGAGTTTGTCTGTCTGTCAGCTTGTACAGGGCATATTTTCCCTATGCTTCAGTTTTGTAGCTTCATATTTGGCAGAATTGTTCCTTATGACAAAGCAGTGTGAGTGTGTTATTAACTTAGCCCCCAGGATATTGGTACCAAGGTCATTTTCACTTTAGACATTAATGGAATTTCCTTGTGTGGACCATATTTTTATGCTTTAGTTCTGCAGTTTCATACCTGATGTAATTTTTGCATATGAAAAGACTCTGTGACCATGTTGTTGACCCAGGGTCATGACACAGAGGTCAAACTCACTTTCTGTGCCATATATTCTTAATGCTTTAGGTTGCAGCTTCACATTTGGCACAGTTGTGTCTTATGACAAAACACTGTGTCATGACCTTGGTCCTGGGTGATGACTCAGAAGTCAAGATTTCTTAGACTTTAATGAAATTTCCTTCTTTGATTTTGGTCTGTAGTGTTATTTTTATCCTTTTGTTTTATTGATAGCTTAATATAAATTATGATAAAGTATTGATGTTGTTACAGATTTGGAAGCTTTTGTGAAAGCTATGCAGGAGAATCAGAAAAAGAAAGAAGAAAAACAGGAGGATAAAAAAGAGGAAGAAAGCATGGAAACAGATTGAATATTAGTATCATTATAAACTGATACCTTGATTCTCTTGTTTTCAATAGTTTCTCTTTGAATTTGTATTTATGTCAGAGAAATTAAAGAACATATTCCTTAAGTGTCATTAGTAATTTGAAACTGTCCTTGCAAAAATGTTTGATTTAATGTTGTATTTATGCAGCTTTATTCACGATCAGGAACATTTTGAGTTTGTTTTACTTTTCTGCCCAGCTATGGCAGGAAGCATTAAGTGTTTGCTTTGTCCATCCATTACGTCCTTCCGTCACACATATGGTTTCTGAGTGATTACTCAAGTATCTTTTATGATATTCAAATCAAATTTGGATATATAGTTACTTATCAAGAGAGGAAGAACCCTAGCAACTTTGGGGTCAGAAGGTCAGAGGTGAAGTTCACAGCTGGTGAAAATAGACTGTAATTATTGGTTTCCAGATGATAACTCTCAAGCACCTTTCATCATTTTCAAACCAAATTTAGATATATGCTTACTTAACAAGAGAGGAAGAACCCAATATTTTTTGGATCAAATGGTCAAGGGTTAAAGTCATTGTTGATAGAAAAGACTAGAATCATTTTCTTTATGATTTTGTTATATTATTGTATATCATTAACTGCCCATCAGAATTTGATCATATTTCACATTTTTTACATGTCAAATTCTTTTAAGCAGAGGTAATTTAAAAGATTATCGAAAGGGAGGGATGCCTGTAGACTTGAGGGTCAATATTTCAAAAGGCAAGACCAATACTTATAATATTTATAGGAGTTAAGGCCCATGAAACTTATAATTGAATCATAAGTTAGGACAGCTTTGTTGCTGCTATGATAGGAGCCCACAGAGGGGGCATGTTTCACAAACATGCTCTATTTGATAACTAATTGAAAAACTGCAATCTACATGAACCTATGGTTGGATGTTTTCACTGTGTAGCTCAATGGGATGAATGTTCAGAGGACTATTGTCATGCCCCCCATGTCATCGTTGTCGTAGTCCATATAGAAAAGCTTCAACCTGGATCTTAACTTTAGAACCATTAGAGAGAGGGCGTCATTATTTCAAGTATATTCTTTGTGCCCAGACCTTTCATTATGTACCAAAGTTTTTGACCTTGTGAAATTAACCTTGAAGTTTGACTTACTTTATAAAAAACCAGAACCCTTAGTCATAACTTATGAACACTAAGAAATAAGGCTTAAATATTTCATGTGTGTATTCCTTGTGATAAGACCTTTCATAACCTATCAAAAATGTTTTTACCTTAACCTTGAAGATTTACCTACTTATGAAAATCTTGGGCTAGTTCAGGTTGCTTGCGAAGGGTGAACTCTTGTCTTCTGACAACTCTTGTCTCTCTAGTATTTATTGATGTACAAAAAATATTTCCAAGATAAAACACAGAGGACATTAACATTTCTGCCTCATTAACACTGCTGTAAAACATGTACCGTAATGATAAGAACTTATACACTGGTTTCTATGTATAACTGTGTCATGTCATTATAGTATGGGAAAGTCAGAAAGAGAAAATTGAAAAAAAAATGTCAGTGTGCAATCCAAATTTATTATATTCCTGCAAACAATGTTTTGGGGAAGGGGGGATATATAGGAATCACCCTGTTCGTCTGTCCAGTTAAGAAGTTTAACAAAGCAAGTTTCTCAAATTGTACTGATGGAAAAACCATTACATTTTTACCAGTGATGTATCTTTGGATGAACTATTGCGTGCTTCAGCTTTGTTACGGGAAAGAAGGGGGGGTGGTGGTATTTTTTCCTTTAGGATAGCTCTAGTTAGAAAAAGTTGTGACCATTGTTGTGTTTTAAATGTATTTACCAAGCACAAGTAAATTCAAAACGTGACACTATATTGGTGTGAAAATTCAACTTCGGCATCACAAATTATAATTTGCAGAACTTAGCAGTACTGGAAATACATTTATCCGGAGTGAATGTTTTATTGGTGGTGTTCATGGAAGATGAAGCCACTATGTCGTTTGTGAATGCCATGAACCGTAAATAAGGAATTGGTATGGTGAAGTTTGAAGGTATGTATGTTCTATATTTTTCATAAGAACCAACAATGAGACGCTCATTCCTTTATTGAACTGAACAGGGAGTAACTATCAGAGTGCTTTAAATCAGGAATTATGTAACCTTCCAGTTAACACGAGATAACCATGTTAATGTATTCCAGAAATGACCAGGTGTCGGAATAATGTTATAAGGGGTAGCATTACCGGTGTTATACAGTGGTTTTCCCCCTAGCCCTCCCCCCCCCCCCCCTCCCCCCGGAAAAATGGCTATATAGGAGCATTTCCCCCGGGAGAAATTTGGCTATATAGCCATTTTCCCCCTCTGATAACCATTTTCCCTGGGAAAAACTACTATATAGTGATTCCCCCCCCCCCCCCCCCCCCCCCCCCCCCCAGTTTGAAATTCCAGTAAATCCATTTCGTTACTTTGTTGTTAACAATAAAGAGAGACTTATTTATAATAGTGATATTTCAAATTTTGATAGGGAGATATTTCCATTGAATTAGAGATATCTCATTTTCTTAACTAGAAATGTCTTCAATTTTATCTTTTTCCAAATACAGATGTACATGTATATATTTATATATATATATATATATATATATATATATATATATATATATATATATATACTAGAATTTCATTTAATCCGATTGATTGATTGATTTTTGTTTAACGTCACACCACGAATATTTCACGTATATGGTGACGGCATCTGCCTGATGCAGGGCATACAAATTTTGACCTTTGCAACTGACCCACCCGAAGCAGTGAGGGATCTTTAACGTGCCATGCATACTACGACACGGGGCCTCGTTTTTTACTGTCTCATCCGAAAGACAGGATACCGTTATGACCAGAGCGGGAATCGAACCCCTGCCTCCGGCGTTGCAAAATGTAAATAATATTGTATTGTTCAACAACTAATGAAAGGGTCCTCTACCGAGAAAGTCATTAAAATAATAGATTTTAAATGTACTGATTCTAAAGGTAATTATATGTAAGGTCGTTCATGCATAAATCAATCAAGTCATTGTAAATATTTCATATTCTCTGCAGACTCGTAGCACCTTTCACAGTGCACATTATGTACACATTCGAAATACAATTACATGCACAACAACACAAAACGATTATAGAAAATAATCTGTACGTATTTCAAAACAATTAGCCCGCTGAAAGTAAGCAGTTTGAATAGGTATCGTTGATGATTCATTCAAATATAACGATAACTGTGTATATGGCATGGCCAAGCGATTCCCAACAATTAGGAAATGTTCGGAAGGTAATCCTCCCGATAATTGATTGATGGTATATGTATAATATCTGTAAGATTGATGAAATATGAACTATAATATCTACCAAAGTAAAACCTTTTACAATGTCTACCTCTTTTATTTTCGGACTCTTTTACTATGTCTGCCTCTTATATTTTACGGCCTCTTTTACTATGTCTGCCTCTTATATTTTACGGATTCTTTTACAATATCTACCTCTTATGTTTTCGGACTCTTTTACTATATCTGCCTCTTATATTTTACGGCCTCTTTTACTATGTCTGCCTCTTATATTTTACGGCCTCTTTTACTATGTCTACCTCTTAAAATTTACGGACTCTTTTACTATGTCTACCTCTTATATTTTACGGCCTCTTTTATTATGTCTGTCTCTTATATTTTACGGACTCTTTTACAATGTCTACCTCTTATATTTTACGGACTCTTTTAGATAGTTTCAGTTTAATAACAGACCTGACGAACAATAACCGACCAAAAGCTGTTCTATTCGCCAAAGCGCACATATTTAAAAACTCTTATCTCGCATTTTTGTCACTGACATTCCAGTGTGACATATATATTCCAAAAATATCTCATGTACATATATTACACACTATATTCTAACAAATATCACATTTACACATATTCCACAGTGTATTTTCACAAACATTACATTTACACTATTTCTCAAATCAGATCTCGCACAATTTCACTCATATGATTCCGTAATGAGAGTTATGCGAGTACCCACATTCTGATTCAGTGTGAACTACATCACAATTGCACTACTGTATTGTATATTATATTAAGGTCATGTAAGGGGACGACCACTTGATTATGAGGGGAGGGGCCAGGCAAATTTGGTCGAGGTAGATGCTTTATTTTCAGATCTTTGAAGGATAGAATATTTATTTCCTCAATATCCTGGGGCAGATTATTTATTTTGACTTTTTTTTGGTCGCCAATAAATACTTGTTAGAATTGCATTGTAATATATGTCTGTAACAAGACACATGCTAATATAAAGTAAACTCAACAAATGATATGCAAACACTACTTTAATTGCATAGGTCTTTATACTATTAGTTTCTATAGTGAAGTATGGAATGACATAGCTATTTTAAGATCACATTATTAACAATAAATATTCATTTCACAATGACATTACATCAAAACAGTTTACCATTAAGTAGTTTTTATATTTTTTGAAATCAAACAAATATGATGTGAAGTCGAAATAGTGCGTTATGAGGTCAAAGCATTACGTTATGAAGTCACAAAGCACTCAAAGTCAATAAAGCAGTGCAATGGGTGCCCTTGACGGTTTCCGATGAATAAATACAAGATATGAAGGATTTCTATATATTATAAATTAGTGGTTACTATGGCCTTATTGGCCACATGTTGAAAGTGAAATATGTCTGTACCATTCCTTGACTGTACAAGCTCAAAACCCCATTTTTGTAACATTCGTGACTGTCACAATCTTAAAATTTTACATTCAAGACACTGAAAACAACATATGGCGCCTAAGACCTTGGTAAGTTTGCTTTCTAATTAAAGGTAGATGTATATTAAATCCTTTAAGATTGATACAATTTCCGTAAATGCACGATTTGTTTTATTTCTATGAAATAGAATAGTGTCACATGGTCTGAAGTTTTCAATATTATAGTATTTATATAGCATTACAGTATGTTGCAGTAGCGGATCAAGAATTTCCGAAACGGGGGGGGGGGGGGGCGCAAATGGGTATAAGCCAAACTTCTCAGCCATTTTTGGTGCAAAATATGGGCGGCCCCCCTCTAAATCCGCCACTGTGCTGACAAAAAATCTATCGATGAGTGATTAAACTGATTTATGATGACAAGAAAAAATTGTTTTAAATTCCGTCAATCATTTATTTGCATGAGCAACAAAGTAAATGAAAAAAAAAGTTTTTCATTAAAAAATCGATTGGTCATTTAAGAATGTAACATTCGTTACCTATCATAACATTCCCCAAGAGTACAACATACGATGCTTACATTCCTATTTACAATCTTTGATAAAGACTGAAGAAAAACAACTGAGATTAACAACAACTGTATTATAAATTATGATATAAATTAATGATGAATACTGGTTTGTAACATACGGGATGGGATGTAACATACGTTATGTATTTATACAAACAATTGCTCTGGAAGCCGTTTCCCGCCGATTGGTGATCACATGGTAAGTAACATGGCTTTAAGAAGTCCTGCCTTCTCACAAGAAACAAATACAACGCGTATACATGTATACAGAAGAAAACCTTTAAAAGGTCTTCCCAGAGGTAACTACCATTGTTATTTAGGTTTCAGATATTTCATGTCATATTTTCTAAAATGAAGTATCGTACATGTTAGATAGTTCAGTGTGATGTACATTTGGCTTAAAGTTATCTCAGAAGCCTTAATTTCCTCTGTTGACCAATTTCTAGTATATTTTATCTAAGTAACATACGTGACTTGAATGTAACGTATGTTACTTTGTGTAAAGCTAGTTATTTACCAATCATTCCCAGATGTAACAGAATCTATGACTTCAAAAATATAGGTCTGAAGGTCACATATACACAATCAAACCAAGTCATAAATGTGTTTAAATATGAATTCCATGCAATATCGATTAAGAGCAAAACCGTAGTCTACTAGTAATGTAAGTATTCTGTACCAGATACACACACAAAATGTCTGATTTTTCATGTCAATATTGAATTGTTTGTTTGCAAACAATAGAAAGTAAATCATCAGAATGTTCTGAATTTTGAACTAGGCTATAAAATGAGATAATAAGGCATACATAATCAGGATCCATTCTCATAGGTGTGGTAATGTTTGATAATAATTTCTTAATTTATCGGGTCACTGATGCCGCTATCCAGAGCAGAAATACAAAAGACCTATACAGAAAGAAAGAAAAAAAGCAGAGGGGGAAACTTATTTTGTCAAAGAGAGAGCAAGGCAAAAAAGAAACTATGACCCTGTTAGTTCCCTGTCCAGCAGAAAATAGGCAAAAAGGAGAGATGAAGTGAACGAACGAGTAAGAAAGTGCAGACTGAAGAAAAAAACGTCAAATGCTGATCTCAACCTTGACGAATCCGTAACCGATACAATGCCAAGTGACTCTAGTATGCGACTCATAATGAAGCTACCAAATCGAAAAAACTTGAAAACACGGACATAGAAGGAGGCTTAGTAGAGAGCTTAGGAAAAGCAGACAAACTCAAGTCTTTGAGAATAGAAAATGAAGGACTAAGAAAAATGTAAGAGATGTACAAAAAAGATGCATAGAATAAAATAAGGAATAGTAGATCTTGTCTAGATACACATAGAAGTAAAACAAATATGCTCTTACTGAAGTCAAAGGGTTTTCGTGGCGATAAAGTAAGAAAGCAACTTTTGCTCTCGCATGTAATAACTGCAGAAGCTTCCAAAATCATACATACAACAACCAACAAAATACCGAAGAGGCAAATGTATGTCAGTATTTCTGGCAATCTTTTAAAGAAGTACAGGTGTATTTCACAGTTTAGCAAATCTGCAAATGTCAACAGAAATTTGATATCTAATATCATAAAGAAAGGTGTCAACACAGCAAAGATGCGCAGACGAACTTTGTCCAAAAAGATATTTGCGATAAGGAAGCGGAAGAGCTTAAGAAATGTACATTGCAACCAGTCAAAGATACAATGACATTACATGCTTGTCGTGAAGGAAATGGCGATCTTTACATCTCAAACACATCATGTTACTGTGAGGTTTGCTTGCGAGGAGAAATATGTTCGCATTGGGAAAAAAAGCAAACATTTCTCAGAGGATCTTTTCAGAAGAACAAAGTGTACGAGAAATCCGAATTCAGAATACCACACATGGGGAAAAAGGTGACCAAAGAGGAACAACTGACCAAACAATCACCCAAAAGGGCAAAAATCTTAGTGGATCTTAAGTTCAAATAGAAGATTATGTGGCAGCAATTTACTTTGGAAAATGGTACATTGGGAAAGTACTTCAGAATGACGAAGAAGAAAATGAGTTGGAGATTTCCTTCATGGAGAGAAAGAAAGATAATTATAAATGGGCCACTCATTCTGGTATTATATGTGTGTCTTACGAAAACATTCTATGTAAAGTGAAAGATCCAGTGCCATGCGGAAAAAAAAGAATGTTTAAGTTCGACAAGAGCGACCTGCAATTGATTGAGAACAGATTTGGGTTCGATTGAACATTTCACAGTTTGCTAAGTGTAATATACGTTACCTCGCTGTTTTATTTCAGAAAACACTGATATTCTGAATTTTGTTTTATTTATGACATTCTATTCCATCAAGTAATGGAGTATTTTGTTGGAGTTCGACTTTTTTTTAATTGTTGTGACATCTATTTTATAAATAAATATAGAACATATATACCCTTTAATTTAGTGCAACATATGCGCATTTCGACAACTTATGTCTCTTCAGTGATGCTCGTGGCCGAATGATTGGAATTCTCAAAATATATAAATATTTGAAGAGCAGTGTTGAAACTAAATTGACCGAAAAGTGAACCAAAGAATCTATCTAAGGACAGAGCTATGCATGAGGGAGATACTCCTTAGATTTAGAGTGATTTACTTAATTTGATGACTGAAAATTTAAAGTATATATTTCATGCCAGTACAAAAGTACTGAAAATTAGACATGATGCCCTTGGGAACTATCAGTCCACCAGCAGTGACACCGGCCTAGTGGTTATAATAAATATAGAACATATATACCTTTTAATTTAGTGCACCATATGCGCATTTCGACAACTTATTTCTCTTCAGTGATGCCCGTGGCCGAATGATTGGAATTCTCAAAATATATAAATATTTGAAGAGCAGTGTTGAAACCAAAATGACCGAAAAGTGAACCAAAGAATCTATCTAAGGACAGAGCATTGAATGAGGGAGATACTCCTTAGTTTTAGAGTGATTTACTTAATGTTGTATGAACATAAAAGTACCATGGTTATTTTACGAAACATACGTTACTTAATTTATTTTTATATTTTAGAGATTTCTGGGTTCTATTGACAACCTCAAGCTGACTAACAAGACTGCAAATGTTTCCAATTTGTATGCAAGCAATATAATACTTTGTTTTACCAGTAAACATTGGTGTATGATTACTATAAAAGTAATTTCGTTTCATAAATAATATTTATATGCGAAATAATCAAAATAAATTTATATAGAATTGTTAAAGCATGTGAACTGAATTTAAAATGTGATGTTGAATGAAAAATACAATTTTTAAGTCTAAAGATTAAGGAGAACACACTATCTTAAATGACTCAAATATCAAAAGATAATATTGCATGAAAACAATAATGTTTTAATTTTAAACATACATTTACTAGCTTTCAGTATTTCTTTCAAAAAATGAAGAAGGCATTCCTAATCTATAAAATCAATTTATTTGTCTGAACATCATTGTATTCTTTGCAAAATATAATGATTTTCATGAGGTTAATTTGTCATACATCAAAGATATTGACATTGAAATTTAGTCATTCTGTTTGTGCCATTTTCTTTAACTGTTCACTGTTTGGCATTGTTTCTTGTTCTTCTATGTAAATAAGAAATGATAAAAGATGATCATATGTTGTGTTATCTCTGTGGAACATAATACATGTACATTCCCTTTAAGAATCAGTGATGATTACGGATAAATAAGGAAGAAGGGATTGAGTTTCCCACTATATTATGACCACAATGACTCAGTAACACATGTTACATTGGTAAAAAATGAGTAAAAATGAGCATACTTGAAAGTCAAACTTTAGAAAAATTGTAAAAGTAATGTTGAAACTATTTTTGAATTATGAGCTTTCCTTATGTTATGAAGTCACAAAAAACCCCCCGTTTTGGAGTCAAAGTAATATATGTTACGAGGTCAAAGCATTATATTAGGAAAAATGTAGAACATATATACATATACCTTATAATCCGTCACACATTACGTTATGGAGTCAAAATAGTATGTTACGAAGTCATCGAAGTATGTTATGAAGTCAAAACATTACGTTATGAAGTCACAAAAATACGTTATGGAGTCAAAATGATATGTTATGAAGTCAAAGCATTATGTTATGAAGTCACACAATACATTATTGAGTCAAAATATTATGTTATGAAGTCATCAAAGTACGTTATGAAGTCAAAACATTACGTTATGAAGTCACAGAAATAAGTTATGGAGTTAGAATAGTATGTTATGAAGTCATTAAAGTACCTTATGAAGTCAAACATTACATTACGTCATAATACGTATGAGAATATTACATTATGAAGTCATAAAGTATTTTATAGAGTAATAGAGCATATGAAGTCATAGCAACACATTATGAAGTGCAATAGTAAGTCATTAAGACGAAACAGTAAGGCACGAAGCCAAATGTTAAGTTAAGGTCTTTTACAGGTGGCGGATCCGGGATTTAGAGTTAAGAAAGGGGAGGGGCGAAGTCAGGCAGGGAATATGGAGGCTTCAACTGATCGTTCTAAGTCGGTACCGCAGCTGTCATGTGAACGAAGCTTTTTGTGAATGTTATTCATGTCTAGTCTTTATCTTATACATATAGAAAATATATACATTTTAATTTTGTGCACCAGATGCGCATTTCGACAACTTATGTCTCTTCAGTGATGCTCGTAGCCGAATGGTTGGAATTCTCATATCATGTAAATATTTGAAGAGCAGTATTGTAACCAAAATGACCGAAAAAGTGAACCAAAGAATTAATCTAAGGACAGAGCTATGCCTGAGGGAGATACTCCTTAGTTTTAGAGTAATTTACATAATTTCATGACGGCAAATTTAAAGTATATATTTTAAGTCAGTGCAAAAGCACTGAAAACTAGACTTATGATGCCCTCGGGGACTATTATTCTTGTTGTACATGTGGTGGATTTTGTCATACAGCTGAGTCAGAGCTGATATTATAATAAATCTGATTCATCTATATCGCAAAATCTAGAGACCTATAATACAGGTCTCTGGCAAAACCCACCATCATTACTTTTAGTAGACAGAAACGAAGCATCTATATATAGACATATATACACAGAGACTAGAAACTCGCCGCTTCGTCTAGTACATGATGCACGGCCTTTTGTTATGCCATGTATGTATATATGTCTCTGTCTATACTAGGCGAATGTAGAAATGTTTGAAAAAGGGATTGCGACCTGCAATGAATGTTTTTCAGTCACTACGACCGGTTTATAAATTATCATAAAACTGATAGGCAGCTAGAGTTTAGTGAACCATATTTTTTTTCACTCGGATGAATTCTATTCAGGTCCCGTGTCGCGATAGGCGTGGCACATAAAAGATCCCTCACTACTTCGGGAGTGGGGGGAGGGGGGTTCCGTTGCAAAGGTATAAATTTCTATGCAATGCATCAGACAGACGCCGTTACCATATATGTGAAATATTCGTGAAATGACGTAAACAATAATCAATCAATACATTGTTCGTGTAGTGTTCATTTTTCAAGATACACAAAAGAAAATTATCAGGTCAAAATCTCTTGGAGTAAAGTTTTTTTCGCAAGGAACTGGCTTGCAGAAGAAAAATTGCTGTATTTAGATTGATTTTGTGCTCGATTACGTGATTCAATGTAAATAAACAAACAACTCAAAAGTATCCTTTTGTTTCAATTTTTAAAGCTGGCGTGGCCTAGTGGTATCGGGCTGGACTCCTGATCGGAAGGCCGGGGTTCGAGTCCTGTTCTGGTCATGCCGGTGTCTGTCTTTCGGATGAGACAGTAAAAACCGAGGCCCCGTGTCGTGGTATGCATAGCACGTTAAAGATCTCTCAATGCTTCGGGTGGGTCCGTTGCAAAGGTCAAAATTTGTATGCCCCGCATCATATACGTGAAATATTCGTGGTGTGACGTAAAATAAAAATCAATCAATTTGTATCAATTTTTATTAGCTCTACTGGCCAGAGATTATGCAATACCATTTGTCGTCCGTTCGTGTGTTGTTATCGCTACAGCTCTGAGATTTGATTATGAGCTAAAATTACATGTGTATTTCCTATATGATCAGTGCATATGTAATTTTGACTTGTGCCTAGCCCTCGATGGTGGGAAATAGGCGTGGTCTTGAAACCTTGTTATGGTTTCTCTTCCAGCGAGTAAGTATGGTTTTCGTCACTCCACAATTATTTCACGTACGTGTACTTTATTACTTCATAATGTAATGTTTTGACTCCATAATGTACTTTAATGACTTTATAACATACTATTTTGACTCCATAACGTATGTTTGTGACTTCATAACGTAATGTTTTGACTTCATAATGTACTTTAATGACTTCATAACACACTATTTTGACTCCATAACGTATTTTTGTGACTATATAACGTAATGTTTTGACTTCATAACGTACTTTAATATGACTTCATAACATGCTATTTTGATTCCATGACGTATTTTTGTGACTTCATAACGTAATGTTTTGACTTCATAACATATTATTTTGACTTTGATGTAATCTTAAGACAGCTATGGTGTTCCATAGTGAACATGAAGTATTTCTCAGTCTCTGGTAGAGGGAGAATTTCCATTTATCACTATAGAAGGATGTGTGAGGAAATGTTGCTGTTTTCACTTCCTGTCCGAATGACAATATGTTATTCGTTTCTGGCTTATTTTGAACTATGGTATTTTATTGCAGAAAAGCATTTCATAAATATTTTTGATACTTTTGATATATTGATTTTTCACATTTTTAACTTTGTCTTCACTAGTTATAGATTAAATTTGAGAAAGCTTGGTAGATATTATGCAAAGATGTTGCTCAAAAAGTTTTAAAGACACTAAAGAATTATGGCCATCTACAATCATTGTTCAATATCATTGTGAAATGTTTTCGATGTCTAAGGTAAACAACATAGGCACATTTGGGACTCTTTTTACTTTTGTTATCATGTATGTTAAGTGAAGATACACATTTTTGTTGGTTTTACTCTTGTTCTCATTTTAAAGTCATGTTTGTGTTTATTTTACATTTGAATAAATGTGTTAAAATCATTTGATGAATATCCTGTTCCACTGATTTGAATGAAACTTAAAAAGAATGAAACACTGTCAACAAATATGGCCACCATAAATTTTGAAATGCACATGATTTAATTTAAACATCAACTTTGCATATGTGCTTAGATGAATGATGAGACAAATTCAATTAAGAACCCTTATGACCACTCGTTTGACGTTAAAATATCGGTATGTCTAGCATATAAATGAGGGGGCAGACAACACAAGGGGAAGTTGGGGAAAAGGATTGGAAATTGGCGGCAATGGGATGAGAATGACACTATTCCAAACAAGAATCTGAAAAGAAAATCTCTCAGAAAGCAGATGGTAAAGCCTGCATCTAAGAATGGACAGGCAAATATATTTTCAAAAAGCAACAGTTTTATCAAGTTTTGTTGAACATATTAAAAAGCACGATTTGTCAACTGCTTTAAATTCAGATGAAATATGAGATATACAGTTAAACTACTACACATTATAGTATAGGGAGCAATCTGGCTAGCGAAGCGTATTTTCTATAAAATAATTCAGCTTTATATCTGCATGATCCGATATATGCTAGTAGCCAGAATATTTATTTTCATGTCAGTCAAAGTTAAATTTTTTATTTCAAGCATTTTCAAGGTCAGAATATTTATTTCCAATTATCTGTTATAAATGGCGGCGTGGTGGGTAAATAAAAGTATGAGTAAAATTTTGAATTTTGAAGTCAACGTCACGCTTTCTCGGATCGACTCTTATGATCTGTCGTGTCATCATGCATTCAACGAGATCACTGGCATACTTTGTGTCTACTGCTCGTGACTTTGTATCCCAGCCATATTGCAAATTGGTCTTAAACATATCGGAGTCCACCTCCTTTCAAGCTATGTATCTATATCAGCATACGTCATGAATTAAAACACCAAGGTAACCTTAAAATTTTTTTAACAATCTACCCTTCCATTGATGTAAATTTAACAATTATGTTTTTCAGATCAAGCCTTCATGTTCATAGAGGAATCTTTATGGGTCATATTTAGAAATACTTCAAAATGTGAATATACTTGGGAAATGAAAGTCAGATAGTGTTCTCTTTATGATGTAACTTGTAATTCACTGTAAAATATTTCAACGAGCCCAAACAAGGAATATTAATCGTTTCTTTCAAAGGAAGAAACGAGTCTGCGCAAGCAAGCCCTGTCTAAACATGTCTAAAGATCTTGTGACCAATATATTTTTAATGAAGTACTTTATAACCTGAGAAAACGCCTGATAAACTAAGACACCAAACGATTTAACAATCTAAGGTATATAACTCGTCTTTTCTTTACAAATTAAGTAGAATCCTATGGTACAATAGAAGCTTATAAAATGGAGTATTTTACTGGAATGTATTTATGGAAGTATGATGTGATGTTAATTACCCTGATAAGTGAGTAATTGATATATGGGCGGAGTTCATATAACTATTAGAAAGAACACTGACTATATTATAAAATAAAAACCATTGAATTCAGAATTGGTGATATATACACCTTTATGAAATCTAATGATGAACCTTCTCAGATTATACTATATACAATATAAAGATAAATGCATGAAACTAGGCATCGTAAAAGTGACAAATTTGGCAACTTCAGTTTTAACTTCTCATACAATGTTTCAAGCACATTGCACTTTTCAAGCACATTGTTCATTTCAAGTACATTTACACAACGTGCGATACAGTCTGTATATTTTAGTGCATTTCAAGCGTATTGCACATTACACATTTCAAGCACAATGCACATTTCAAACACATTTACACAATGTGCGATACACTCGGCATTTTTCCAGCACATTGCACATTTCGAACACATTTATACAATGTGCGATAATTTCTGCATATTTCCAGCACATTTCAAGCACATTGCACATTTCAAGCACATTTACACAATGTGCGATGCACTGCATATTTCCAGAATATTGCACATTTCAAGCACATTTCAAACACATTTACACAATGTGCCACACACTGCATATTTCCTGCACATTTCAAACACATTGAATTAACACAAATCCAAGAATTTGCACATTTACAGCACATTTTCCAGCACATTTAATCAACAAAATATCCAATAATTTGCACATTTCAAGCATATTAATGATATGTAGCACATTTCACTTTTTTTTTGTTATTTTAATAAAAAGAGTGAAAATTTTTATCATTTTCCAAGACACTGTTGATGTAAGCACTTCGGTGTAAGCGGTGCTCAAGTAAATTTGCTAGACCATATACTTTCAAAAGACATATAGAAACATTCTTTTGTAGAAAAGATCCAATAATGAAATATAGATATAAATTTTTAGATATGGATGAAAGTAGTAGTGAACTTGAAAATGAATCAACAAGTGAAAGTTTAAATTCTGAAGCTGAAGTGGAAACAGAAATGGAAGATCAATCAAGTGATGACATTAGTGATGATAGTGATATTTACAATAACGATGATGGAGAAAATAATAGTGATTGAGACGGCAACGAGTATGAAGGTGATGAGGAGGATGACGATGATGATGATAATGATGACAGTGATAATGATTTTTGGGACCAAGCTGTAGATGCGGTATACTGGCATTTACAACCTGAATTTGACAAATCATTTAATCGCTTATCATCAAAGAAGGAAAACGAAGCAGGTCGCAATTTACAAAAGTCAGTTTATACTAAACTAAAAGCACTCTATGGCGATAAACTTCAAAAATATTATCTCACATTTTTAGAGCAAATGATTTTTTTTGCGAAAAGATCCAAATCATAATCGCATTATGGAAACAGCCAAACGATTGCGTGATGAAGAGAATTATGGTTATGAAGAATCGCTCCACTATACAGTGAAAAAAAGAAAATATTTGATAAAAACTTGAGGAGTACAAAGAACCAGATGTTGAGAATGTTGTCAACGAATGATTGATTTCCCTTTAATTCGGTTTTTTGATGCAATTTCTTTATCTTTTCTCTCACTCTCCCATGTTTATCATCACTAAAGAGACATGAGTTGGCAAATCATACACTGATTTGATATATGTTTATGTACTGATTTCATTACATGATCTATTTATTATTCTCTTTAGAACTTTTGGAGATGCTTAATTTTTTTTTCCATCTTTCCATCAAAGAAAACATTTTTTTTCTTTCGTTTGAAAGTCTGTGAATAAGATAGAAATGAATAAAAACTGTATTATAACAATCTCCATGTTGTTATCTCTTAATATCATCTTTATCAAGTTTCATACACACAAATATTGCATCAAGTTCTACAATATTGTCAATCATTTGATTTGGCATCGAAAGTATATTCTAGGGAAATGATATAATACCATATCTCATTACATAGAGCAAGTTGTGAAAGACTTGTATTCAGATTAAGAAATTATTCATTTGGAAAGCGAATCAGGTAGTCCAGAATTTTCAAAGACATAAGAAAGGGTATCGAACAAAATAAAGAATGCCCGGAATATGAAACAATTGATTTGTATAAAACAACAGGACCATGTGAATGCCATATATGTGAATTCTTTTACCGATGCAGTTACCCATATAAATATGATATATAAAATCAATAACAAAAAGGGGAAAATGTTGAATACAATGTGAATTATTGTCTTGAACGAGTTGCGAGTACATTTTTGCACTGCTATATTATCTTCAAGTTAGGATAATGTTGGTGAGTGATACCAGCCAAATGCCTTATTTACAGGTATTCGCTCGTGTGCGGACATTACTGCATCTATTACCTATACCTCAGAAGTCGAAAGGTACCCAAATCCGGCATGATGCGATGGTTGATGTCGTATCACCTACCGATCCCGTCCAAGACATAGAGGAAAGAAGACATCGATCGTTTCATTTACAAATGGCATCGAGAGAACGTGAACCCAGAGAAACAGACTTGCGTGTGTCGGAAAGCGTCGAATCGCGTGTATCCCGCCTTGAACTCTATTTTGACTTGACTTGTTTGTATGCATTCAGTTGTTCATTGCATGCTTAGCTTTGATTCACTATGTATTTTAGATATCTGTCGAGTATCCGAAATGACCAAACTTGGACGATAGAGACATCGCTCCGAGCCATACGGCAAAGTTTAAACAAAGTAGTGGGACAGATATCATTGATCATCTACATATGCATTGCAAATGAAGAACAAAGGGTAGGTCCTAATCCCTGTTCCTCACAATGTATTAGCAGAACAATAAAATTTTCGTCATTCACCTCGTCGTTTATCTTGTATGTCTCAAATCCAGTTCAAGGTCGTCAATACAAAATCAAGATCAAGGTCGTCAGTACAAAATTAAAGTCGTTAGACTTTGATCAAGTTCTTTAGACACTGATCAAGGTCAAGGTCGTATGGAGAACAAAGTCAAGGTCGTCAGTACAGATTTGAAATAACAAAAATAGTGAAATGTGCAACACATCATTAAAGTGCTTGAAATGTGCAATGTGCTGGAAATGTACAGAGTGTATCGCACATTGTGTAAATGTGTAATGTGCTTGAAATGTGCATCCCACATTGTGTTAATGTGCAGTGTGCTTGAAATGTGTATCGCACATTGTGTAAATGTGCAATGTGCAAGAAATGTGTATCGCACATTGTGTAAATATGCAATGTATTGCGTGTTCGTGAGCACCGCTTACACCGAAGTGCTTACATCAACAGTGTCTTGGAAAATGATAAAAATTTTCACTCTTTTTATTAAAATAACAAAAAAAAAAAGTGAAATGTGCTACATATCATTAATATGCTTGAAATGTGCAAATTATTCGATATTTTGTTGATTAAATGTGCTGGAAAATGTGCTGTAAATGTGCAAATTCTTGGATTTGTGTTAATTCAATGTGTTTGAAATGTGCAGGAAATATACAGTGTGTGGCACATTGTGTAAATGTATTTGAAATGTGCTTGAAATGTGCAATGTGCTTGAAATGTGCTGGAAATATGCAGAAATTATCGCACAATGTATAAATGTGTTCGAAATGTGCAATGTGCTGGAAAAATGCCGAGTGTATCGCACATTGTGTAAATGTGTTTGAAATGTGCAATGTACTTGAAATGTGAAATGTGCAATACGCTTGAAATGCACTAAAATATACAGACTGTATCGCACGTTGTGTAAATATACTTGAAATGAACAATGTGCTTGAAAAGTGCAATGTGCTTGAAACATTGTATGAGAAGTTAAAACTGAAGTTGCCAAATTTATGTCACTTTTACGATGCCTAGTTTCATGCATTTATCTTTAAATTGTATATAGTATAATCTGAAAAAGTTCATCATTAGATTTCATAAAGGTGTATATATCACCAATTCTGAATTCAATGGTTTTTATTTTATAATATAGTCAGTGTTCTTTCTAATAGTTATATGAACTCCGCCCATATATCAATTACTCACTTATCAGGGTAATTAACATCACATCATACTTCCATAAATACATTCCAGTAAAATACTCCAATTTTTAAGCTTCTATTGTACCATAGGACTCTACTTAATTTGTAAAGAAAAGAAGAGTTATGTACCTTAGATTGTTAAATCGTCTGGTGTCTTAGTTTAACAGGTATTTTTTCAGGTTATAAAGTACTTCATTACAAAATAAATCGGTCACAAGGTCTTTAGAAATGTTTAGACATGACATGCTTGCGCAGATTCGTTTCTTCCTTAGCTTTAATAGAAACTTGTTTGGACTCATTCAAATACTTAATAATGAATTACAAGTTATGTCATAAAGAGAGCACTATCTGACACTCTGTTCCCAAGTATATTCACATTTTGAAGTATTTCTAAATATGACCCATAAAGACACACCTATGAACATGACGGCTTGATCTTAACAGGAGTTTTCTCAGGTTATGAAGTACTTCATTACAAATTAAATTGGTCACAAGATCTTTACAAATGTTTAGACATGACATGCTTGCGCAGACTCGTTTCTTCCTTTAATAGAAACGATGAATATTCCTTGTTTGGGCTCGTTCAAATACTTTATAAGGAATTACAAGTTATGTCATAAAGAGAACACTATATGACTTTCATTTCCCAAGTATATTCACATTTTGAAGTATTTCTAAATATGACCCATAAAGATACCCCCATGAACATGAAGGCTTGATCTTAAACATAATTGTTAAATTTACATCAATGGAAGGGTAGATTGTGAAATAACTTTAAGGTTACCTTGGTGTTTTTATTAATGAGGTATGCTGATATAGATACATGGCTTGAACCGGGTATTGAAAGGAGGTGGACTCCGAGATTTTAAGACCAATTTGCGGTATGTCTGGGATATGAAGCCACGAGCGCTAGACACAAAGTATGCCAGTGATCTCGTTGAATGCATTATGACAAGCCAGATAATCAGAGAAAGCATTACTTGGTCTTCAAAATTCATTTTACTGTTACTTTCATTTACCCACCACACCACTATTTATAACAGATAAGTTTTATGATTGAATTGATTAAAGTGCGTGTACAGAGTAGTTCAAATAGCACTATATACGATCGGTCATAGACCAAAAGGTGTATCGTAAACAGAGTATTTCACCAGGGCGAAACTATCAAAATGGTACATTACATGACCTCAATATAATTTACAATATAGTAGTGCAATTGTGATGTAGTTCACACTAAATCAGAATGTGGGTACTCGCATAACTCTCATTACGGAATCATATGAGTGAAATTGTGCGAGATCTGATTTGAGAAATAGTGTAAATGTAATATTTAGGTTTATCAAATATGGATAAACTCTGTTATTTCATGCAGTAAGTAATCACATGACTCGGAGCATGTGCAATAGGCGCTTCCTTTTGAATTCAACGCTTCTCTGAAACGGTCGACAAAATATAATTTTGGGGTTGAAGTCATGAAATAACTGTGAAAATACACTGTGAAATATGTGTAAATGTGATATTTGTCAGGAATATAGTGTGTAATATATGTACATGAGATATTTTTGGAATATATATGTCACACTGGAATGTCAGTGACAAAAATGTGAATTAAGAGTTTTTAAATATGTGCGCTTTGGCGAATAGAACAGCTTTTGGTCTGTTTATTGTCCGTCCGGTCTGTTATCAAACTGAAACTATCTAAAACAGTCCGTGAAATATAAGAGGTAGACATAGTAAAAGAGTCCGTAAAATATAAGAGGTAGACATTGTAAAAGAGTCCGTAAAATATAAGAGGCAGACATAGTAAAAGAGTCCGTAAAATATAAGAGGTAGACATAGTAAAAGAGTCCGTAAAATATAAGAGGTAGACATTGTAAAAGAGTCCGTAAAATATAAGAGGCAGACATAGTAAAAGAGTCCGTAAAATATAAGAGGTAGACATAGTAAAAGAGTCCGTAAAATATAAGAGGTAGACATAGTAAAAGAGTCCGTAAAATATAAGAGGTAGACATTGTAAAAGAGTCCGTAAAATATAAGAGGCAGACATAGTAAAAGAGTCCGTAAAATATAAGAGGCAGACATAGTAAAAGAGTCCGTAAAATATAAGAGGTAGACATTATAAAAGGTTTTACTTTGGTAGATATTATAGAACATATTTTATCAATCTTAGAGACATTATACATATACCATCAATCAATTATCGGGAGGATTACCTTCCGGACATTTTCTAATTGTTGGGAATCGCCTGGTCATACCATATACACAGTTACCGTTATATTTAAATATTCACAATGCTGGCCTAATTCCTTCGATGAACAATGCTAAACAGACTCGGTTCATCAGCCCATGAACTTGGGTCATGGAAGTAGTACCCGGCGTATGGCAAATCACATGCGTAGTAATATAAAAAAGGCGGGGCTTACTTAATTGAATATAAGAATTTTCATAACGAAATGAATGCATCTGTTAATTTTGAGCAATTAAAGAAATTACCTTGACAAATAGAGTATTTTTAGCATTCTAGACACGCACTATATTGCGTGGCGGAAGTATTTTTCCACTTCAGGAAAAATTCGTTCCTTGCCAGTTTGATAAAGGGGTATTTGATATTTTGTTTTCAAAAAAGAACCTTTTGAAATGCATTGTAAATATAAGGAATGACTGTCTTTTTTCTAGGTATATGGGGAATGAACTTGGGTGAGACACAAACAAATCATTCGAGAACCGCTTCACGGTTCACGTGATTTGTTTGTTTCTCACCCAAGTTCATTCCCCATGAACCTAGAAAATAAAAAAAAAAGACAGTCATTCCTTAAATGAATCAGTAATGATACCTATTCAAACTGCTTACTTTCATCGGGCTAATTGTTTTGAAATATGGATAGATATATTTTCTATAATGGAATGTGCTACGAATATGTACATAATATGCACTGTGCTTGAAAGGTCCTACGAGTCTGCAGAAAATGTGAAATAAGTACAATGACTTGATTGATTTATGCATGATTTACACATAATTACCTTTATAATCAGTACATTCAAAATCTATTATTTTAAAGACTTTCTCAAATGAAATATTTTCAAAATAAGGCTACAAGGAAGAGTCGGTAGAGGACGCTTTAATCAGTTGTTGAACAGTACAATATTATTTACATTTTGCAACATTTAATGTTATTGGGGTTTATTCGATAGGTTGTGTATATTACAGTGATGTTAAACACCGATTTCAACCTACATAATTCTGCCTATTTTTTTTTCTTATTTTATTATGTAGGTTTAATTTAAAAGAAATTTGCATGTTTAAACTCCTTCAAATAATACTCCCACTGTCTTGTCACCTTATTCATAATGATGTATGCTGATATAGATATTTACCTTTATTGAGAGGTGGAATGCGAAACATTGAGGTCACCTAATTCATAATGATATGTACGCCGGTATAGAAAGTTGGATTGCAAAACAACCACGAAAGTAACATACTCTGTATAGCATGGTAGACTACATGGGCTAGTGCTATAAATGAAAAGGATGTCGAGTGAATACAAAACCGGATACCCATTCATTTTATAGCATAGAGTAATTAAGGTCGGAGTGTACAAATTTACATAATAAAGAGGATGCTGATATAGATATTTACCTGTATTGAGAGGTGGAATGCGAAACATTGAGGTCACCTAATTCATAATGATATGTACGCCGGTATAAAAAGGTAGATTGCAAAACAACCATAAAAGTAACATACTCCGTGTAGCTTTGTAGACTACATAGGCTAGTGCTATGAATGAAAAAGATGTCGAGTGAATACAAAGCCGGATGCCCATTCATTTTATAGCATAGAGTAATTAAGGTCGGGGTGTACAAATTTACATAATAAAGAGGGGTACGTGAGTGGCAGACAACGCCCCCTCCCCCATTTACATCTACTGCAATCTTTCAGCAATAACATATTGTGATCAGTCTTGGGACCACACGTCCTTCCTCTTATCCATCAATGTAAGGGACCATGCAATATTTATCACAGGGGTGGGACCGGTGCATTTGGAAATTTGATTTAAAAAAATGTATGTGTCCCATGCATAATTTTTTCAAAAAAGTAATTGTCCCATACCAATTTTAACTGAAAAAAGTACATGTCCCATCACAAATCACAATGTTTGGTATAGTTTTAAAGTTTATGTATGTATAAACATCTTATCAACTAACACATAATATAAAATGTTTGTACATGTATGTGTGTAAAGATGATGGATAAATCCAAACCACAAGTCCAAAAATCATGAAACCATAGGACATACAAAATCAGTGAAAATGAAAAACAAATGGAAAATAACAAAATATGTCTACTTGAAGAGCATATGTGAACCGCTGTGATGGAGTGAGATCAGGTGCCCGGGGAGAGTGAGCATCTCCTGCTTGCTAGCAACACCCGTCACATATACCCCGTAGAAAGAGTCAAATCGTGTGAATTCCATATGTATCTATATATGGAGAAGTCGAAGTAGGTAACCTTCTAGTATAGAAGGTGTCAAATCTGTGTAAAGTGATCGGAATCGGTCTCAGTCCAGAATATCATTTAAAAGTCTGGATAACGAGATATCATATGGAGTAATAAGAGTCTCGTAACGACCGTAGAACTTCCTCAGTGACGATGCTAGTCTAGCACATATATAACCCTGGTTGAGCAGCTTAACTGAAAGTCGCCTAGCCCTCAGAACAAAGTCATTGTAATTTGAACATGCTCTGGAATAACGTATTAACTGAGATATGAATACGCCGTATGCGGGCGATGATGGAATGTTGCTACTTATGAAAGGAAAGTTTGTGATAGCGAAATTGAAATCGTCACGTTTGTCATAGAGTGAGGTGTTCAATTGACCATTAATGTCGAAAGACAACATAATATCTAAATACGAAGTAGAATTACTAGTTTCTGTGGTTTCTTTGACCTCCAGTTCACTTGGATAGATGATGCTAAGGTAATCCGCGAATGAAGGATTATTAATTGAAAGCAAGTCATCTATATATCTGTAAGTAAAACTGAAGCCAAGAGCCAATTGTTTTTTTCCTTGCGAAAGCAAAGACTGAATGAACTCAGCTTCGTATGAATAAAGGAATATGTCAGCCAGAAGCGGAGCACAGTTAGTGCCCATTGGAATGCCGACAATTTGTTGAAAAACCTTACCTCCAAACACCACAAAAATGTTATCGATAAGAAAGTTCAACATCTGAATGACAGCTGTTTCAGTGTATTTATTTTTGGAATCAGAATTTTCCCTAACAAAATAAGTTTTATCGTGGCCTATAACTATATATTTGAATTTGCGGCTTCCGTTTTTACTAGTAAATGCATTTTGAATAATTTCCGCTAATCTGTCTTTTAATTTCTGATGAGGGATCGTTGTGTACAGAGTCGAAAAGTCAAAAGACTTGATGGAGTGAATTTTAGTAAAACTTTTTGATTTTAGATGTACTGTGTATTAAGAAATATCTATAAGTAAGTAAATTACTTTTCCTAAAGCATTGTGTAATTTATAAATTGTAAGAATATATTACATATCATTTACTCAGAAGCATAAAAATGATACTAATAACAAAACTGTTCAATTGAAGCATGCATTACTATGTCATATGTGAAAATGTGACCCCTGGCCACACTTCCTATGCCTTTTTCTATCACACAAACAAATACTAGGCAAAGTGATCCATTATTATTATACTTTACATATGATACAATCACAAAGAGTGTCTTTATAAACACAAATTTATGACATTGTTTCATGAAGTTACAAAGAGTAATCTTACAGTCTCAGTGGTGTGATGTATATGGGAACAAGGGGCAGAATTTCAGATTCACTTTCTTCAGATTCACTTTCTTTCCTCTTTTATGTAATAATTCTTGTGATTGTATGACTTTATGTGTTGGATGATATTTCATATTTCAGTCATTTATTTTTATGTTGCAAAGGCAAAGAGTGCATGCATGGTTGTTTTATGATTTTAAGTTCATCAAGGTTGACTTTTATTCTTATGTTATGGTTATCCATGTTTTAGATGTTCAAAGTTTTTTACCTGTAGATCATAAAAAGAAAACAAGAGGCCCAAGTGAGCCTATTATCACTCACCTGAGTACCTACATGCAGATGATCAGTCATGCAGGAAGGAAAAATTCATTTATTTTTGCATTACTGTGACTAAGTCAACACAAATATTGAAAATATGTCAAATTTTATTTCAGACCAGAATAAAAACATTCAGGTGATTTTGATATCAAGCATTTGCTTTGTCTCTGCAAGATGTGTTTCAGGGAAACAAGTTAGTCATTTTCTTCAGGTGGGGCCTTTTGTTGACTGATTTCAAGTCTAGGTCATGAACAACAGTTGTTTCAAATATTGTCCAAATCCAACTTAAAATGTCCTAATTTCATATGTTGAGTGTTGAGAAACATCTAAAAACTTATTTAGATGTGTAAAGAAATGAAAAAATAATTTTGACCACAGCTGGATTTGAACCACTACTCTCCATATTTTAATTACCCAGTAGTATATGTATCATTGTGAGACCTAGTTTTTAGACATGGTGGCATTATATGTTAACCAATTTGGATGAAATTTACAACATTGATAGAGGACCTATAGTATTTCATGTATACCATGTTACATTAAAACCTTTCATGTGGTATAACAGCAGAAGTTAAAAATGAGTAGAATTGTCCCTATACACCCTCATTTGGAAATCTTAAAATTCATAGAAAATCTAAAAGTTGAGTTATTGAGAAAATTCTTTCAAAGTAACATTCCTTACCATAATTATGATCACAATAGTCCATAAGAAATCATCATTATCAATTAACAAGGAAATATGACACTTTTCTGCATTGAAATTACCTAGTCCAAACAAATGTCAAAAATAAAAAAAAAATTCTAAACTTTGACTTTGGAAGGGAACCAAAATGACAATACGTCTTCACTCATCCATCCTGATCATTTCTATGAATTCTGTTTGTCTCTTTATACAGCCCGTATGAAAAAGAATATTGTCAAAGGAGGGTACTCTTTTGTGACATACTTTTGACTATGGTGGTGCCACCTGTAAAGAGGTCTGGACGAAAACAATAGAATTTTAAGGGGATCATAAGTGATTTATTTCTACCAAGATTTATTAAAATCCTTCCAACAGTTTTGCAGAAAAAAGTGAAAATGTGAAAAATGGCTAATTCCCCCCCCCCTTTTTTTGGAAGTCTTAAAAATTCATAAAAAATAAAAAAAAAAAAAAAAATTGAGATACATGTATTTACAAAATTCTTTCACAATAATATTCCTTACCATAATTATGATCAAAATTGTCATTAAAAAATCATTAATATCAATTAACTGAAAAACATGACACTTTTCCGCATTGAAATTAGTCCAGAAACGTGTCAAAAAAGCATAAAGTTCTATTTGACAGATCTTAACCCCCGAACACAATTTTAGTAGGGGACCTTGAGTACATCATTTATACAAAGTATGATCCAGATCTGCATTGCAGTTACAGAGAAGAAGTCGAAAATGTGAAAAAGTTAACGACAGATGGAAGACGCACTATGACTATAACTCACTTGAGCCTTTGGCTCAGGTGAGCTAAAAATCAGTGCATTGTTGTAAAAAAAGTAGTTATCCCATGCAGAATCTCTGTGAAAAATCTCTCTGTCCCATGTTGTATGGTCATAAAAAAAGTGTATGTCCCATCACATTTTGCACCGGTCCCACCCTAGTGATAAATATTTCATAGTCCCTAACTTAACGTTGCAGCAGAACAATGCTAGGCCCCATTTTGCCAGGATCTGTCGTGTCTTTCTGACTCACAACAACGCCCCAGTACTTGATTGGCCACTTTACAGTCCATATTTGTCGCCAGTCATTCCATGAAGCGGATTCAAAGGAGAAGTGGAAATTGCATAAACCAATCAGAGTCATTTGTTGAGGGATCGGATCGAAGATTACAAATCTGGTAGAATTAATGACATATGATGAATGACATGCATACGTAGATAAACAACTTACAGTTTTTATAATGAGATAATAGGAGAAAATACCTTACTATAGGAAATATATAAAAAGAAAGACTTGTACACATTTACAACAAAACACTTAAAAGTATATAGAAACCCCTTAACCATAACACCATGGGTTTGATCCACAGGCTATTGCGATACTCAGGGGCGTAGCTAGAAATATTCAATGTGCACGCAAAGAAAGCTTCTCATGAGGCGCGCGCATCTCTGAGAGGGGGATGGGATCACCCTCTCTTGCAAGTGGGGTTTCGAGGGTCTCCCCCGAGAAAATTTTGTAAAATTCATTGCAAAGTCGTGCTTTCTGGACTACATCTTGATAACACTGCAGCTATTTGTCATAAGAAATGACGTTTAATATTGAAGAATACATGTGGAACACAATAAAAGCTGAAATTGAATCTCCCTCTTAACATTAAAGTCTTTTTGATTTTAAGAAAGTTGAAGATTATTGTTTTCACAAATTGATTTGACACTTACGAGTTGTCATAAGATATGGCTGTCTTTGAGTCACATTTAAATTTTTTTTTGTCCCCGTGATGTGCACGCCATGGCGTGCTGGCGTATAGGCAGCTACGCCCCTGATACTACATTTGTATTTCAAATGTTATCTAATCTATACAATAAGAACGCGGATAATTTCCAAACCGTTACGTAAAGGGGGAAAAACTACTATGGGGGAAAGACTACTATATAGCAGTTTTTCCGCCATAGGGTAAAAAACTACTATATAGCCATTTTTCCGGGAGGGGGACTACTATGGGGGAAAAACTACCATATAACACCCGGCATCAGACTGGTGTCTTCACTGTTCGAGTAAAACTATCTTGACGTGACATAAAACAATCCAGCCAGAAAAATTCCGCCATTAGTTTGTAGATGATTAGTAGCAGAAAGATTACACCGTTGATTGCTTGTTCTGTAGCTGCTATTCTATTTCTGTGCACAAAAATATGAGGCACTATTTGGAAATAAATATTCTGACTCTGAAATGCTGGAAAAAATACCAGATCATACAAATATAAAGCTGAATGTTGTATAGAAAACATGATAATTTTACCTGCTGCCTATAATATACAGTAACTGTTATAGTTTAATTGTACGACTCGCATTTCTGTGGAGTTTATAGCATTGGACGAATTGTGCTATTCATTGTGTTCAACAAAACTTCATAGAATTGTTGTTTTTTAAATATAAATATATAAACATATATTTGCATGTCCATTTTGAGGGGGCAAGGGCCCTACTATCTGCTTTCTGAGAGATTTTCTCTTCAGGTTCTTCTTCGGAATAATATATTGTTCACCTAAGGCATTAAAATCAGTGCACCATGGTAGTGAACAATGCTTGGAGATTGCCATAAGTCTTTAGTATCTTTAAACTTTTAAAACATCTCAAATTGTAGAGTACCATCTTTGCTTAATACCTACCAAGTTTCCACAAATTCTACAAGAAGTGAAGAAAAAGTAGAAAATTTAGTATATCAAATATATCAAAACTATTTATGAAATGCTCCTTTTTTTGCATTACATTGACATAGTTCAAAGTGAGTCAAAAACGAATAAAATATTATCATTCGGACTGGAATCCAGAACAGCAACTCTTCTTCGCACATCCTTCTATAGTGATAAAAGGAAATTCTCCCCCTGGATACCAGAGAGACTATACACTTCATTATAGAAATTAGTAGTACAAAGACCTATGCCATTAAGGTAGCGTTTGTATTTTATTTGTTAAGTTAATTTATATAAGCATGTGTTTTGATAAGGGTATATATTTACAATGCAATTCTAACAAGTATTTATTTTAAAATGACAAAAAAGTCAAGAAAATTAATAATCTGTCCCAGGATATCAAGGAAATAAATATACCATCATTCAGAGATCTGAAAATAATCTGACTCGACCAAATTTGCCCCCCCCCCTTCCCAGAATCAAATGGAAATTGTTAACCTCTTATTGTTCGTTTACGGACTGAAATGGGGTGTTACCAGTTGAAACACGCCATACCCATCCTATTTTCCTTGATATGTCTTCTGTTTCTTTACGATTTGCAATGCAGTGCCCCAAATGTCTACATTTCACGCTGATAGACATCACTTCATACTAATTTTTATCTATATATCTTTATACATATTTTTTACATATTTCATTATATATGTATATAAAGAGAGAGAAAAGGGAATGTATTGGAATGTCTTTATATTCCTCAAAAGTCCATGTAAGAGACATGTTTAGGGGATTTCTTTTAGCCTTGCATCTATAACAAACGATCGTGATCATATCATATCATGGATCCAGGACTTATTATCAACATGAGAAATACACAGTTTAAACAGTTGATATGTTGTTTTGAAGTCCTTCAAGACGCCACCTTTGATCCTCCCATTCTAATCCTTATCGATACAGATAGATCAAGAACCGTGACGACTCCAGAAAACTAGAGCATTGTTAGAAAATAATGGGAACACAAACCGCTAGCTAATGTAGGAGGCGTGTGAATTTTTTAAAGCATGAGTGGTGGTGGAAGGTTTATTGGTGCATGATCTTGCACACGAAAAGGAACTTTATTGGTTTATAAAATGTTGACGTATCTCTATTCTATCTAACACCATGTTTGCAAGTTTTTCATATTAGTTACCTATTTGAGCTTGAGGTTACAAATTAAAAGATCTTAACTTTCTTTTAATAATTTACAAGCTGCAAAAATTAATTAACCTTTTAAATGCTCTAAATGGCAATGGAACAAGTTCTATTTTCTAATCAACAACGATTGTCTTCACGATCGAATAGTTAACGTTTACCTGCTGGGATTATTAGTTGCCTGTCCATTAGTTCGTCCGTCTTTCTGTCCGTAATCTGTTCTGCTCCGTAATTCATTCCTTTGTCGATGGATTTGAAACTTTGCACAAATTTTCCTTATGACCAAAAGATGTCATGACCTTAACATAGCGGTTTTTCTAGGTTACCTGCTAAACGTGGCCCATGTTCCGTTCCGCTCTGTAATTAGGCCCTCTGTGAAAGCTTTCCTTTCAAATTTTTCGCAAATGTTCCCCACAGCCAAAAAAGTGTACTACGACTCGAACCAAGGTCATACATGTATATGTCTTATTTCAAGTCCACCAGCTAAACATGGCCCATTGTGAATAGATTTTCATCAGACTTTGCACAAATGTTCCTTACGAGCAAGACTTGTGTCATGACCTTTTTGCTTTTTCAAAAGTGCCATATGTATATTATATTTCATTGGCAGATTTAGAGGGGCGAGGAGGTTGCAACCCCCCCCCCCCCTTTTTTTTTTTTGGTCGGGAAATTTTACTCCAAAAAAGTCATTTTCAATCACTTTTAGGGCTCCCTTTTCAGACAGAATAGAGCAACCCCAACCCCCCCCCCCCCCCTTTTCAAAAATTTCTAGATCCGCTTATATATTTCAACTTCATATCAGAATGAGCTTTTAACAAAATGCCCGATTCTCATCAGCTGTAATTGCTGTGGACATCTCTTCACCTAAATGCATTTGCTGTTTGAAACCTCACTGGAGACTTCATATAAGACATGCATACTTTACATTACTTTACATTTTTAAACCTTTCAAATAGTCAATGACATTGTCGATTTAACCATGTCCTTTATTCCAGTTTCAATAATACAGCAATAGCAAAATTCTACTTTTGTTAAGAGCCAGTAGGGGTTTTTAAGCAAGTCGCTTGTACCAACACCGACACATCAGATTGACGAATAAGAAATATATAGGAAACGTGATAAAACAAACTGACTTTGAATTAAACAGAGTTTCGACTTAACCGAAGTAAAATCCTAAAGAAAATGAAGGTAACAAATCGGGACTTGAACTTGACTATCTTATAAAAGCCATTTCAACTTGAGCCAATATAACATAACGAATTTTATATTTCTGTTTAATTTATTCGTATTCTTCCCAAAGTTTATATGAGACGGGCGTGGTGTAGCGGATAAGTGCATGGCTTGCGTCGCCGACAGTCCGAGTTCGATTCCCGGGTTGCGCCACTATGTTTAAGAGGTTGGTAACCTCCTGCTTCCATGTCGCAATATAACTGAAATATTGTTGAAAGCGACGTAAAACACCAATCAACCAACCAACCAACCGAACGACAATGAAAACTTACATGTAGTACATATAGGTGTAGGTATGTAAAACACACCACACTGCTGAAGCGTTTTGTGATGCCACAGACAGATGCCTTCGCTATATAAGTGACTCCAGTGTAATCTTGGGCATGCCTCAAGTAACCAACAAACACCAATCAACCAATCAACCAACCAATCCCAAAGTTTATGCGAGAGAAAGGCAGACTTATGTCAATATTGACAATGATCATGTGCGGATCCAAGGGTGGGGTGGGATGGGATACCTTGAGTCCGAACCGTCTCTGAGATTTTGAGAAGTGGTTCGGAATTTGGTATTTTTGCATACTGAAATTTGAGAGGGTGTCCAACACACACACACACACACACACACACACACACACACACACACACACCTATACACACACGCATTTTATTACACCATAAACATGTACAAGACGCCCGGGCACATGAAAGAAAAACAAAACAACCCCTTAAAAAGAGGGTAAAATGCATATACAAACAGTAAAACTAAAAACATGTAACGTTTGATAAGGAAAAATCGGCAAACATCCTGATTTCATCTTAATATACCAATTTATTAATTTAGAATATTCATTGGGGGTTTCACACAAATTACTTTTAACCATCTTCAATGCGAGTCTTAACGAAAAGCGCATAGACAGCAAGCTCACATCCTACCGATGTAACCGGCGTCAGTGGTCTTGTAACTGACTGGTTAACTACCCGAAGACAGTGTTTCCTTTGGCCTGTCCGATTTCCTCATTCTTGATGGATACTTTAGATTTTATACCGTCATGCGCAACAATCATGTCAACATGAGAAAACTTGGAAATAAATTTACGCTTTACCTAGCCCATAATATTTCTGAACCCACCCACCCCTTCTTTTTTGAACCTGCCCCCTCCCAATGCTGGATTCACGCCTGATAATAATAAAAATAATAATAATATATTTTTAAAAATCCCAGATGAATAAAGAAGGAAATTATAGGAAAACCTTATGGATCCACGACTTCCTATCCAACAGGGTATAATAGATATTAGAACATAATTATATACGGTGTAATTTTGTGCACCAGATGCGCATTTCAACAACTTAATATGTCTCTTCAGTGATGCTCATGGCTGAATGATAGGAAATCTAATGATATATATTAATATTTGAAGAGCAGAGTTTAAAATCAAAAAGGTCGAAAACGTGAACCAAAGAACCAACCTAAGGACAGAGCCATGCATGAAGGAGATGAATCTTCTCTTCTTTTTCTTTTTTCATTTTTTTATTATTATTTGTTACTTTCGGATTTTACATTAACGTCACACTTGCTCCCTTTGCACTGTGGAGCTCGTAAATAGTTCCCCGCGGAAGGTTTGACTTAAGTGTTATTATACCATTTTCCTGATGGTGTGTGGTTGTGGCACTTTCTACACAATGTTTGTTCACATTCATGTTTATACACAGTGCTGAATTATATGTGTTTCGTCTGTATGTCAGGGTAATCACGGCGGGTGAGGCTAGCCCAACAGGAGACACCCACTCTTCACGGGCACCTAGTCTTACCTCTGAATTTCAGGGGTCCAGGAATGTCCACTGTGGTATATTGTTGTTAGTGCTATAGTCATGTGACACCAGTTACTTTCGTATTTTACATTGTTACTAAATCATCGGCATAAGGTTTAAAAGTTAACCTAACTGAATACAGGGCGTCGTGAGACATTGTAACCTGAAACTTCTGAGGGACAACTGCACAATAACATTTGTTTAAAAAACTTTTAAAATCAGAACCACACCCGTATGAAATGCATTTTGAATACAAGTAACTTATTTCCTATTTTCTACAGAAGCTCATTGGGTTCATCGGAATAAACTTTCATCACGTATATTCACAAAAAAATTGCGTATATTCGCAACACTGTCCCGAATATACAGCAAACTATTGCGTATAATATTGAGTATACTCGTAACTATTGCGTATATTATTTCGCTAAATTATTATGTATTTTCGTAATCATACGGCAAATATTCACAATAAAGCGACGTAATATATATATATACGTACTTGTATTACGTTATACCTCTGACATTCACTGGGTGATCGTTAGGATCCACAGTTGGGTGACAAGAAACAATATACTTAAGTTGAAATAACCTTACCGAGGAAAGATGACGTAATCAAGATAGTATGTGCGCTTTCAGTTACATGAGAAATGCATGTACATATTCAATATCACTATATATCGTGCCATTTTTAAGAGGAAAACAATTTTTTTTTGGTCACGTTCGAACGAGAAACTTCCCCGTACGAACGAGATATTATCTTATTATTATATTATATTATTTTCTCGTTCGATCGAGATAATTTCTTGTTCGAACGAGTTTTTTTTTTCTTGATCGAACGAGATAATAAAATTTTCTTCTTTTTTTTAATGGTACGAAAACGGCTTCGTACTACATATATGGGTTATATAATAAAACTGGGGAAAATGGAGTCGATTAAACCTGACACTGAGCTCAGTTGAAGTTTCCTCACAATGGAGAATTTGACCATTTTATTTAATAACTACCAATATCTATATGATAGTTATTTGGAACTCGGTGTATAGTATTTGTTTTTATTGTATATACTCAACTCATCTTAATATTTTACTCACATTACAACGTTTAAAGTTTTGTTCTTCAGGTCTACCAGAAACAACAATCACCGTTTGCACACATATAACACACGATAAAACGTAGTTATTAGTGACGGATTAAGAGTGGGCCTGCCAACCCCCCCCCCTTTTTTTGCCTTATATTTGTTACTAAAAATCCAGATTTGGCACCAAAAAAAAAAAAATGGCTGAGAAGTTTGTATACTACAGATGTGGACCCCCTTTTCGGAAATCCTGGATCCGCCACTGATCTATGTGCGTATAGGGAGAGCTATACATGTCACATTATACCTGTATATCGTTATAGGTCAGAATATTACAAATATTCGGATCACGATTTAAAAATATCCTCAGTACGCCAGAAGTTGTGATTCCGCTACTCTGCGCATAATTGTCGAGTAGTGTATCACAACGCCTGACGAAGTGGGGATGGTGTAAAAACGCACTAAGGTTTACATTCAATTCCATACAAGATTTAGAGAGTATGGAGGGGATATTTTTCAAACTCGCTTTTATTGTGACCATACAAGGTCGATAAAGGTCGAATATACGCGATAACCGAAATCAGACAAAAAGAATACACACTTGGAGATAACTTATCGCGACTTCAAAAATTTTAATGTACGGGACTTCTTATATGAATTAAATCAGTCACCATTAGATAAAATTCTGGAAATCCAGGAAATAAACGAAGCTCTCGAAACATTTTATGAAATCCTGAATACAGTACTTAATAAACGTGCAAAACTAAAATCAAAACATGTTAAAACTCAAACAAACCCTGTGTGGATATCTCCTGAAATAAATAATGCAAGGCATAAAAGCGACTACTTCCATAAGATAAAAGACGGAGGAAACTATAAGAAATGGAGGAATAAAGGGAAAGAAATTATTCGGAAAACTAAAGAGAGATACTATTGCGTGGCCGTACAAAATAAATATAACGCAGGAGACATATGGCGTAGTAAGAAGAAATTAGTACCAAAAGGAACTCATTCTATATCTAAAAACTATGTGATGGTGCAACAATAGCTGAGACTACATTTGAAATTGCTGAACTTTTAAATAAATTTTACACGAAATTATCAGATAATTTCATTAAAGATGATATAATAGATCCTGTTAATACTTTAAGTTCTCTTAAAGAATTTACAGAAACGAAACTTATACCAACTCAAATATTTAAAATAAGACCAATAACAGAAGCTAATGTTCATTATATGTTAAAGAAATTAAATGATGGCAAATCAGCAGGTATCGACTCTCTAGGACCCAAGACACTTTTAAAGCTATCTGCAGAATTCATCGCAAAGTCCATCGCCCTTATGATAAATTTGAGCATCGATATTGGTTATTTCCCGGTAAAACTTAATATAGCTAAAATAATCCCGATTTATAAAACAGGGGAAAAATCAAACCCTGTCAACTACAGACCTATTTCTTATTTACCTACTATTTCAAAGTTGTTTGAAAAACACGTTGCGTCACAACTTCAGGATTACTTATTAGAACAATTTACTTGTGAGTGCGCAATCGGGTTTTCGCAACCTGCATTCATGCCAAACTACGGAAGCCATGGAAGGACATTATTAGTTACTATTTATTTGTTATGACTTATTAGTTAATACTTATGTATTATGACTTAAATTATGTAATTCAATTTGTCAAATATAATAAATAGAAACAATAATTATTGAAGCTGTTTTGGGTTTAAAATATTCAAAATTTCAATATAAAAGACAATCCGCCTCCAACATACATATACTTATTGCAAAACTGTATGCAACATTATTAGTAACTACTTATTTGTTATTACTTATTAGTTACTGGTTATTAGTTACTACTTATTTGTTATTACTTATTAGTTATTAGTTACTAGTTATTAGTTACTACTTAATTGTTATTACTTATTAGTTACTAGTACTCGTTATTAGTTACTACTTATTTGTTATTAGTTACTACTTATTAGTTACTACTTATTTGTTATTACTTATTAGTTACTAGTTACTAGTTATTAGTTACTACTTATTAGTTACTACTTATTTGTTATTACTTATTAGTTACAAGTTATTAGTTACTACTTATTTGTTATTACTTAATAGTTACTAGTTATTAGTTATTACTTATTTGTTATTACTTACTAGTTATTAGTTACTATTTATTAGTTACTAGTTATTTGTTATTACTTACACGATATTTTCTATCACGTGAAAGAACATGGAGCCAACATCGATGCTTGCATTAGTCGCATTAACATAACTTGTTATAGTAGTCGAGTATGGTGAGTGTGTTGTACTAAGCAACATATTCCATCGATAGGAAATGAAATACGAAAAGATGAATTAATTCGATTGTACTTTCTGGAAGGGTTTAAGTATTCGGAAATACTTTTGTTACTGAAGTTTGTAAAACTATCACAAATAAGATATCTCTCTTGCAGAAAATAAACCGATACCTAAGTCTTCAACATAGAATACTTTATTTCAATGCATATATAATTCTTCCTGTCATCGACTTCTGTTTGACCATATATGGCAAAACTGCGAAATCACAGCTAGAGCGAATACATACAGTAGGCTCCAGATATGTGCGGCACGAATAATCTTAGATGCACCATCCCAACCATTATTTGATAAACTAGGTTGGTTGAATGTTTTTGAAAGATGTGATCTCAACAAGGGCATTCTTCTTTACAAAATATTGAATAATTTAACCCCTCCTTACTTAAAAGATCTGTTTACATATAATACGAATGATAATTATGCTCTACGATCCGTTGCTAGCAACGACTTAGTTTCCCCTCGTCACAATACGGAATTTTACAAGCGTAGTTTAAGTTATATGGAATAGGCTCCCGACACACATACAAAACTCATGCTCTCTCTATACTTTTAAAAGTTCCTTTCAAAAATATTTAATAGAGAGGCGTAGTTAAACTAATCTAAGTGAAGCGTGTTGTAGTATTACGTTTTCGCTAGTCTTATTTGATGATATCATTCATATAATCATATATTCATCCTTGTATGTATGTATATATATATATATATATATATATATATATATATATATATATATATATATATATATATATATATATATATATATATATATATATATATATATATATATATATGTATGTATATGTATGTATACATGTATATCTGTTTGTATATATCCATGTTTTGTGAAGGCCTCGTGGAAGAATAGTGTTTCACTAAACGAGTAATCTTCTTAAAATAAATATTATTATTATTATTATTATTATTATTATTATTATTATTATAAGGTACTGAGCTGAAAAGACTTTCAGAAAAATTCTCAGCGACTTTTGACCTTGGTATATATCTATTCCATAAGAAACGGGCTTCCGTAATCTGATTTCCGTAATTTTTCATGTAATAGCGCTCTATTACATGTATATGCGATAAGAAGATCCACATGATACTGCTTGTCTCTGTCGCTTTTTGTGATTTACATTCAAATGTTGTGTTTTAGAAACATGTTCAGACAACGAGGGTGGATCCTGAGATCCAGTCCTTGACAAATAGGTAAAATTAATGTTCGTAATTCTGACTGCCTTCTGCTGTAATTATGTATGCAGTTGACGATATCATTCGACCGCTTCGGGAAAAACTTGTTGACTGACCCACCCTTGGCACAATTTCTGAATTCACGACTGTTGTGTTTTATGTATGAAATTTAGAAAAAGGTGTAACGTGACACGGTGCAATATAGTTAGGTTCCTATACGATTTTGTTTACTTTTCCATACAAAAGAGTCACGCTTTGCGTGTAAGTTTACATACACATGTATAACATATATAAGTATCGATTGCGATTAAAATACTCGGGAAAATAATATCTTCTCATCCATTTCCTCCAACACAAAATTAATTAAAAACAAGAGGCGAAAATGGCATATATTTCTCATTCAGACACAGTTTTCTCTCATTCACAAACAACTGAAAAAAAATCGCATATACATATACATTTATTCTGTTGTTTATTGCGTTGTGATAACTGACAAAATTTACGAGTGTAAACTTGCTTCTCTACATTAAATAAATCAAGACAATCACCCTAACATATGTTGAAGAGATTAAGTCAGAATCCTTTTTCGATATTTTTTCTTAATGACTTCATTAACTCATTAACATATTAAATGCTGCCTAACAAAAGAAAAAGAAAACAGAGAGAGAGAGAGAGAGACAACGGAAATGACGAGTAAGAAAAGAGTTCAAAATTTCTTTTCAGAATGGAACCAAACTCAACGTCACTTTTTTAGAAAAAAATCCTTACCAAGTTTCATCAAAATCTTTCGATTAACTCTGAAGGAAAAGTCCATCAAAGCTTATTAATACAAACTAATAGAACCTCTTCTTTTGAAAATTTAATAAACTGCAGAAATCATAGAATTCATTTTTTTATATTTCATTTCTTTCCAATTTCAGGTCCATTTACTTATAAAAATAACATCAATTAAAATACACAAAATTAATACATTATAACCAACCTTCAGTGAGAACATCTATGAAATTACCAAATAATAGGAAAAATGACAAAGTTAAAAAAGGCATAAAACTTTCAAAAACTCTTTTCCGATTCGAACGGAAATAACAAACTGGAATTTTGTATCTTTCTAGCACACTCAAATACCATTAGTTTTTAAATCATCTTTAAAAAGTGATGCTGTGTCATTTGTTGACCGATCGTAATGATAAAAACGCAAACTTTGAAGAGGTTACCAAGTACCTTAAGTATACCAAGTTTCATCACAATCTGTGAGGCGATTTAGGTGCAGTCGAAAATATGAAAGGTTAGCGGACGAAAGACGGATGGTGTGCTAAGACAATAAATCACTTGAATCTTTGACTCAGGTGAGCTAAAATCCCCTTGCTATATACCTCTTGCTCAGTCTGCTATAGTATCTATTTTATCACATCTACTTTGGAGGTATAAATTTTGTATTAATGTAAGAAATGTCATCTTGTCTGAGGAATATCTTCGGTTGCAGTCTATTTTCGTTATTTCTAACATAAAACTTCTTGTATCCAGAGTCACTCAAGCGTTTGTACGATCTCAAGAGTTTTGTATATTCTGATCTAAGCGGCCAATCAGGGAAAAGATGATATTCTAAGATGAACTGCCTCACGGATGTCATCAGTCCGCTCTGGTACATGTAGTCTATCGTTGACCATTCATGTCCTTCGATGTCTATTTTAAGCACATCTATTGTTCTCTACAATAAAAAATATTCAAAGTGAACTAAGAAGGAAGAGGAAGAGGCATATGCAAAATCAAATATTTTAAAGTGAACTAAGAAGGAAGAGGAAGAGGCATATGCAAAATCAAATATTTTATGGAAATATTAAAATCCATTTATGCCTACTCCGACTGAAAAATTTCCCCACTCAATATATGTGATATGATCTGGACATGTGTATACACGTATTATATGACTCTTTGACACTCTCTACACTGAGAAAGTCTGCATTCCCTCTTCAGCGTTAATGTTAGAAATGTTTCAAGTCGTTTGTATTTTTTATAATTCATAGGGAATGTCACTGGCCAAACAGGAGAAGATTACCCTATCAGATACTAGGTTTCAGTCCTCATTCCGGGTGGATCTATGATTGCTAATCATAGTCATACATTGTTCCATGTGACACAGAGACAAAGTACCACTCAAATTGGAATTTTACATTGAAAGCCTTGTATCAGCAAATATGTAAGGGAGGACGGTTCGATATCTATTAAAATTTCATTCTTTACTGTTTTCGTTAAGTTGGCAACAACGTCAATATTTTCTTTGATTTACAATATTATTGCCAGCAAGACTCAGCCTATGGTATTCAGCAATACGCGCTAAATTTCCTGATTCCAGTACTATATTACTGCCAGTAAGACTCAGCCTATGGTATTCAGCAATACGCGCTAAATTTCCTGATTCCAGTACTATATTACTGCCAGCAAGACTCAGTCTATTGTATTCAGCAATACGTAATAAATTTCTTGATTCCTGTACATTTTTCACAGTTACATCGTTTTCTCAATCACTTTGCCAATGTCTCACTAAAGGGTTACTTTTCGCAGTACATCCATTTTCATGAGCGAATTTCACCGTCAGAAACTAATCTTATGCCTTTCATTAGGCATCTAAAGAAGCAGCGCATATCTGTTTAAAAACTGGTAAATGATTCCTCACTGGTTACAAACCTATTGTAATGTTAGAATATAATTTTGTATGGTTGATAAATCCAAAAAAAAAAAGATAAAAAAAAAATATTAATAATAAAAAAAAAAAATAATGAATAAAAATTACCATCGATAAAAACATGCCTTCTTCATTGAGATTTACTGTTCATTGTATGGAGGAAGGTAATTCCCATTGTGTGGAGTAAGGTAATTCTCATTATAGGGAGGTAGGTTATTCTCATTATGTGGGGAAGGTACTTCCCATTGTGGTGAGGAAGGTGATTCCCATTGTGTGGAGGAAAATAATTCTCATTATGTAGAGGAAGGTGATTCTCATAATGTGGAGGAAGTCATTCCCATTATGTGAAAGAAGGTGATTCCCATTGTATGAAGGAAGGTTATTCTCATTATGTAGAGGAAGGTAATTCCCATTGTGTGAAGGAAGGTAATTCCAATTGTGTGGAGGAAGGTGATTCCCATTGTGTGGAGGAAGGTAATTCCCATTAAATCCCATTGTGTGGAGGGAGGTTATTCCCATTGTGTGGAGGATTGATTGATTGATTTTTGATTGATTTTTGTTTAACGTCACACCACGAATATTTCACGTATATGGTGACGACATCTGCCTGATACGGGTATACAAATTTTCACCTTTGCAACGGACCCACCCGAAGTAGTGAGGGATCTTTAACGTGCCATGCATACCACGACACGGGGCCTCGGTTTTTATTGTCTCATCCGAAAGACAGAACACCGGCATGCCAGAGCGGGATTCCAACCCTGGCCTCCCGATCAGGAGTCCAGTGCGATACCACTAGGCCACGCCGGCTTCATTGTGTGGAGGAAGGTGATTCCCAGTGTCTGGAGGAAGGTTATTACCATTGTGTGGAGGAAGGTAATTCCCAATATGTGGAAGAAGGTGATTCCCATTGTGTGAAAGAAGGTGATTCCCATTGTGTGGAGGAAGGTAATTCCCATTGTGTGAAAGAAGGTGATTCCCATTGTATGGAGGAAGGTAATTCTCATTATGTAGAGGAAGGTAATTCCCACTTTGTGAAGAAAGGTAATTCCAATTGTGTGGAGGGAGGTGATTCCCATTGTGTGGAGGGAGGTAATTCCCAATGTGTGGAGGAAGGTAGAGAATTATGGATTTTTTATTTTGTTTACTGTATCCCAACCATGAAATACTATAAATAACAAGAGTTGACATCCTCCCCAGCGCGTTATATCTTATGTGTCATTTGCATTTCTTTTAGGGTGTATTGTATCAAATATATATTTATTATATGTACATTGTATATAATATTCTGATTATATCATATGTATCATGTATTAAGCATCCGTTACCAAATAGTATGTTTGACTAAAATAAACTCTACATTTAACAAATTTTCGTGCATTTAAAGTTTTGAAAAAGAAAATTAAAAAAAAAATAGATAAATAATAAATTAATAAAAATATACAAAACCCGAAACAACAATTTCTTTTATAATATTAGTATGTGTTTTATGAATTTTGTATGAATATATCCATCAATATAAAATCTCTTGTTATAAATTGGAACTTCATCCACTGTGATCATGGCATGACTAGACGTAACATCCCACTTCTGTTAGACACGTCACATGGTACTTTTTACTATGCGCACGTACTCTAAATTTTAATGAAATTTCATGCATATAACTTTTGGAATAAAAATAAATAGCATTTTTGGTGGGTATGGCTAGCCAAACAGAGGACGCTTACTCTATCCAGGCACCTTATATTACCTCTGACAATAGACGCTTGCTACTCAAGCGTCCTGATCCCAATTCTAACAGGAGACACTTAATCCTCCCCTGCACATGGTTTCACCTCTAACAGAAAACGCTTACCCTTTCTTGGTACCTGGCCTGGTTAAGCCTCTGATAGGAGACACTTACTCCTCTCGGGTGCCTGGTCTCGTCTCTGATAGGAGACACGTACTCCTCCCGGATACCTGGTCTCTCTTTAATAGGAGACACTTACTCTTCCCGGGTGCCTGGTCTCGTCTCTGATAGGTAAAATTTACTCCTCCAGGATACCTGTCTCGTCTCTGATAGGAGATGGCTACTCCTCTCGGGCACCAGGCCTCGACTCTATCATGAGACGCTTTCTTCTTTCAAGGTATCTGGTCTCACTTCTAATAGACGTATGTTTCTTCAAACGTCCTAGTCTCACCCCTGATAGGAGACACTTAATCCTTCTCGGGACATGGGCTCAAACCTGACATGAGACGCTTACTCTTTCTGGGCACCTGGTTTATCTCTGATAGGAGACACTAGCTCCTTTCATGCCCCTAGTCTGACCTCTGACGAGGCGCCTACTGCTTCCGGGCACCAGGTCTCACCTCAGACATGAAACGCCTTCTCCTTTCGTAAACCTGGTTTCCACTCTGACAGGAGACGCTTTCTCCTCCCGGCACATGGTCTCACTTCAGACACTAGACGCTTAATCCTCACCAATCTGATTAAAACCATATCTTTATTCCGCTTCTCTATTTGTCCCATTGCGGATAAAGCAATGGGACAAATAGAGAAGCGGAATAAAGATATGGTTTTAGTCAGATTGAATCTTCACCGACACATGGTCTCAAGTCTGACAGGACCGATTACTCCTCCCGGACACCTGCTCTTCTCTAACGGGAGACGCTTTCTCCTCCCAGGCATTTCATCACTCCTCTGACTGGTGACGCTTTCTTGTGCATCTGCTCTCACCTTTTACTTTCACAAGTCCATCAATGTCCACTGTGGTACATTGATGTGGGTGCCAGTCACACTGCACTGTTTTGTTTTTTTTTTATTTTTCGTATTTTACCAGTCAGGACTTTTATTTGTTAACTGGATCAAGTTTTCAATTGTGTATTAATGTTGCATGGTACTTGAAATCTGTGCTTATATGTCCTTATTTATTTATTTATTTTATTTTAAACTTTTTTATTTCACAACGCTTAAAAACAAGTTTACAACTTCTATTAATCTTTCTCGTTGGCGTGGATCTTGCCGTAAGGGTGTCGTTTGTGTGAGAGGAAACCGAAGTACCCGGAGAAAACTCATGAAGCCAGGTTGGTGACAGCCTCACCATTTCACCTACCACACCAGGAATCGAACTCGGGTCGATTTATATAACAATGACAAGACTTGATTTCAATGATTGCATTGGTGAAATGCGAGCGCTGAACAGACTGTCCTTCCAGGCCCCCTCTACCACAAATTTCTAATTGCTGTATGAATATTTCATGGTACTTGAACTCTGTACCAATATGTCCTTACTCGATCAAGTCTCGTCATTGCTGTATAATGTTACATGGTACTTGAACTCTGTAGCTATATGTCCTTACTGGATCAAGTCTCGTCATTGCTGTATAAATATTACATGGTACTTGAACCCTGTACCTATATGTCCTTACTGGATCAAGTCTTGTTATTGCTGTATAAATATTACATGGTACTTGAACCCTGTACCTATATGTCCTTACTGGATCAAGTCTCGTCATTGCTGTATAAATATTACATGATACTTGAACCCTGTACCTATATGTCCTTACTGGATCAAGTCTCGTCATTGCTGTATAAATATTACATAGTACTTGAACTCTGTACCTATATGTCCTTACTGGATCAAGTCTCGTTATTGCTGTATAAATATTACATGATACTTGAACCCTGTACCTATATGTCCTTACTGGATCAAGTCTCGTCATTGCTGTATAAATATTACATGATACTTGAACCCTGTACCTATATGTCCTTACTGGATCAAGTCTCGTCATTGCTGTATAAATATTACATGGTACTTAAACCCTGTACCTATATGTCCTTACTGGATCAAGTCTCGTCATTGCTGTATAAATATTACATGGTACTTGAACTCTATGCCTATTTGTCCTTACTGGATGAAGTCTCGTTTTTGCTGTATAAATGTTACATGGTACTTGAACTCTTTAGCTATATGTCCTTACTGGATCAAGTCTTGTCACTGCTGTATAAATGTGCATGGTACTTGAACTCTGTACTTATTATTTTTATCTTAAACTCTACAAGGTATTGATTCATCCTGTTGTTGTACTTAGATACATATGCAAAATAAAAGACTTTGTTGCTGTATGTTGCCATGGTTGGAAAAGAGGGTTGGTGAAAAATTAAAATGTGTGTTATGTGAAATCAATATACGCAGAATACACTTTTCTTTGTTGTGCTGAAATCATTAATATTTCATCTTTATGTTTCTCATTCAGAGACACATTTCGTTGTGAAGCCAATATTCCCGCGTAAACACTTCTGAATTAGATAGCACAAATTTCATGTAAAATCCATCAGGTAATTGATTAATAATGCCAATTTTAAGATGTCTACCTTATCTGGAAATGTAATGAAAATGGGTACAATTTTGGCATCCTGTTGGCATCCTGTTGTTGTACTTAGATACATATGCAAAATAAAAGACTTTGTTGCTGTATGTTGCCATGGTTGGAAAAGAGGGTTGGTGAAAAATTAAAATGTGTGTTATGTGAAATCAATATACGCAGAATACACTTTTCTTTGTTGTGCTGAAATCATTAATATTTCATCTTTATGTTTCTCATTCAGAGACACATTTCGTTGTGAAGCCAATATTACCGCGTAAACACTTCTGAATTAGATAGCACAAATTTCATGTAAAATCCATCAGGTAATTGATTAATAATGCCAATTTTAAGATGTCTACCTTATCTGGAAATGTAATGAAAATGGGTACAATTTTGGCATTGGGGTCATGCCTAAGGGGCCTTTAAATTGAAATCGACTTAAGCTTCTGTTTATTTTTTCAGTTTTGTTCAGCATAGATAGAAAATATGTAAAAATGTAAAAACAATATTAATCAATTCGTCAGTTCGAAAAATAAATCTGAAAGATAAATTTGTCATTATGAAGCTAAAATCATTTAATTTTACAAGTAACACGCAGTTTGCTGGATAGTTTCGGTTGTGTCTTGTGTTATATCATAAATTTTGATGTCAATTTATTAAAAAAAATATAAAAAAAAAAAATAAAAAAAATAATAACCCAAACCTGTGACCCTTGCTATTTCCTGGCTGGCAATAATTGTTGAAATATGTGTAACAAATGTCAAATCTTGCTATAAAATGTTTATAACAAGAATGTAGAGAATAAAACAACACTATGATGTATGTGATAAATAGTTAAAAGCAGAAGTGTGTCAGACGCACGAACAGACAACCAACCAAAAACAACACAGATTTGTTGTAGCTTTGAGTTTACAAAATAATTAATACTTTACCCCACTGTGGCCAAGAGCTGCCATGATAGTTCCTAGAGTAAGAATAGTCCATTTTTGTTCTTTTTTAACAAAACGGTCCTTTCTGGGATTGAACCCTTCTGTATTTTTTCCTGCTAAACCAATGGCATGGAAATGTACGCTGTTATTTCTTACGTGGTCCTTTACACCCATACTGTCGATAATAATATTCAGAAATGATGATGATTATAATAATGATAATAAATAAGAAAAAAATAAATATTCAATATTTCACCCATTTACTTTCAATTGCATACATGAATTACACATCAATCTAGACTAAAAAGTACAACGAATAACCTTGATGTCGTTTTTTCTACAATATGGCCCTGGAATTTAGAATCATATTGGGGAAATGTCTCGGGACTCAAATGTTACATAAACAATGTATTTCCAAATGTAGACGGTACTATAAGGTATTCATAGAAAGGAACCACAATGTATAACGAAAAAGTGGTTTTCCTGTCCCAAGGGAAGAACCGAATATGTGTGTGTGTGTGTGTGTGTGTGTGTGTGTGTGTGTGTGTGTGTGTGTGTGTGTGTGTGTGTGTGTGTGTGTGTGTGTGTGTGTGTAAAATTTTTTATTCGAGACCGAGTCCAATTGTAAATATATCAGCGAAAATTTGAAAATCTTGTGTGACTTCCCCCTTTCCATGGTTAAACTTCTACTCTTATTTTGTACTTTAAAACTTTCTACAAATGAATCATGTTTTAGACACCCTCAATTTGTTATATGGCCTTATTTATGAAAAGTGCGTGATGTTTAAAAAATGAATTACATCTATTTTTCTGTCTTCATTCATGCAGAGAGAAATTTTAACATCCTCAGATGAAACACTTTAACAGGCAGTAAATAAAGCAATAAGGGTGTGGTCGAGAATTCTTTGTGTAAAATTTATACAAAGTATAGTTTATGGCTCCATGGCAGTAAAAACAAACTAGTTTTATTTCGTAGACATATTAAACGTGACAAAAGATCGAAACATATATTACGAAAGTGCAGATTCACTGTTCTTGGCTTAAATCGTGAATAAAGAAAGCTGAAATTTCTTTTAGGTGCTGGACGAGGACGGGTTAAGGGAAAATTGACTAGTCTTGTGGGTATTCTTGGTCTCTGAAAGGAAACTTTTTGTCTGATTACGTAGTATCATTTTCTATAGGACAAGAAGGCAGATTTGATTAGGAGAGAAAATCCTTTTCTGAGATTTTAAAGAAGACCGCAAATGGGGCACTTAGCATTGTCAAACACAATTCTCACATACGTTCATCATATGTCTTGACTAGACTGCATCGAAAAAACCACCAATGAACCACTAAAGACGGAATGGCCGAATAGCCAATCAAATTCTAAACAAGGTCGAAGTAAAAAGGTCCAATAGTCCATGATCCAGAAACACTTTTGTTCCCCCCCGGGGGGAATTTTGCAGACATACCTAATGTTAAAGTACATTCTCTGGGAAACATTTTAAGCAATGTTTGCACTCTGGCCGTTGGGGCTTTACTGAGTTATGGGGCAAAAACATCAGATTTTTATCAAAAATCGCTGAAAATTGGAAATTTTGAATAAAATGTAAACAACTCGATAAATTCATGAATCAAAATGTTATCTGATAGATCTTGATATGATCTATCTAACTAAAAAGGTTTCAGTACTATATCATGTATCAAATATGTGATTTTTGGGGTAAAATGTGCTATTTTTGCAAAATTAATAGATTTTTTCCCTCATTTTATTCCATTTCGTCTATTCGGCTCAGTGTAGGTTCAAATATTTGTTTTAATGGTTATGGAATGATAAAACAATGTCTAATCTATTTAATGATATGCCATTTACCCAATCATGAATCATCAAAAAGGGATATTTAAAAATATTTTCTATTAAAGTGATGCCAGTTATGAAAATCACTGAAAATTGGAAATTTTGAATAAAATGTAAACAACTCAATAAATTCATGAGAAAAACATGTAACCTTATAGATTTTTATACGATATTTCCAATAAAAGAGGTTTCAGTACCATATCATGCATGAAAAATGTGTTTTTTTGGTTAAATGTGCTATTTTTGCAAAATTAATAGATTTTTTTCTTGTTTTATTCCATTTCGTGTATCCGGCTTAGTGTATATCCAAATATTTGTTTTAATAGTTATGGAATGATAAAACAATGGATAATCTATCTAATGATATGCCATTTACCCAATCATGAATCATCGAAAAGGGATATTTAAAAATAATTTCCATTAAAGTGATGCCGATTATGAAAATCGCTGAAAATGGGAAAATCTTTATAAATCATTTATGCTTTATCATTTATGAGTTTTAAATGCATCATGTTATAGGAATTTCTATGCACTTTGCAAATACACAATTTGAAAGGCACCCCATCCACCCCAAAAGAACCCAAACAAAAAACAGAAAACATAGAAAACGGGAAAATCATCTGAGAAATAACCAATTTTAACAAAGGTGCAAGAATTTTGTTAATCTTTGTCTATATCCATTGCAGATGGGGTTATAGATGTACACTTTTTTGGAATTAACTGAAACGATGGCCACATCTATGGTTAAAACTCAGATATTTCAGCACACAGTCTGTTAAATGATCATTAAATAGAAAGATCTTTAATCAATGCAGAGGCAAGGAAAGCTATCTTTATTGAGTACATACCTGTATTAGATATTTTATACGACTTTTACTTAATCGTATTCCCTTAGAATGGAACAACTAGTAAAAGTAAGACAAAACGAAAATTCCGAAGTTCCTCTACCGTTAAGTAAGGTAGGACTTGAATTGTTCATACTAATAATACATTGCATTAAGAGGTGGGTAGTCTTACAGAAGCTGGTTTTGAAAAGATAAAGGACGTGGCAAGCAAAAGACTGAAGTATGATTCCGTTAAAGATAGATTAGAACATATTTCCTTAAATATTCTAGACACATTAGACCCTTCAAAACATGGTACTCATATGAAATACTTCACAAATATAAGCAGGGTAGAAAAAAAATCAACTTCTGCTTCATATGATGCATGAGAGCACTCCTAATACCTCAAAGCCACAAAGACTCTCATCTCCTGCCACTTTGTTATTTCAAGCTATAGAAGTAGCTGAAGTAGCTTCTGTGACAAGGAAACAATAAAGGTGAAGGCTACTAAACAAACACTTGCGAAATGGGTAACAAAATGCGTCTATCAAAGCCACAGTTGCCAATAAATGTGACGATCAGCTTTTGTGTAAAGTTTTAAACCATGTCACATGCTCCCTAATGTAATTACATATTAAACCAAATGCGTTTCTGTGGGCAGCATCAGACTTCATGCCCGGATCCAGAATTTTTTGTCAGAGGGGGTCCAACCAAAAAAGGTATTTTTTTCTTTTAGACGAGGGGGGGGTGGGGGTCCAACCCCAAAAATGCCCAAATATTGCCTTTTTTAAGTAAAATTTTCGGATTCCAGGGGGGGGTTGTCCAGACCCCCCTAACCCCCCCCCCCCCTCTGTATCCGCGCATGGACTTATATGCTTCAGAATCTGTGTGATACACATGGCTAGTATCACTTCATATATGCTTTTGTCGACAAGCATTGTGATATAATGCTTCCCTTGCAAGAAGATCTTAGTTCAAAACTTTACACAAAAGCTGATCGTCACATTTATTGGCAACTGCGGCTTTGATAGACTCTTTAGCGCATTTTGTTACACATTTGGTAAGTTTTTGTTTAGTACCCTTCTCCTTTATTGTTTCCTTGTCACAGGAGAGGCATTTGTTAGCTGGAAATAACAAAGTGACAGGAGATGAGGGTCTTTGTGGCTCTGAAGTACTAGGAGTGCTCTCATCATATGAAGAAGTTAATATTTTTCTACCCTGCTTATATTTGTGAAGTATTTCCTATGAGTATCATGTTTTGAAGTTTTGACAGCAAAAGGCCATTTCCTATGAATACCATGTTTTGTAGGGTCTCATTTGTCTGAAATATTTAAGGAAATATGCTCTAATCTATCTTTAACGGAATCATACTTCAGTCTTTTGCTTACCACATATTTTATCTTTTCAAAACCAGCTTCTGTAAGACTACCCACCTCTTAATGCAATGTATTATTAAAATGAACAATGCAAGTCCTACCTTACTTAATGGTAGAAAATGGATGGGGTGTCTTTCAAATTGTGTATTTGCAAAGTGCATAGAAATTCCTATAACATGATGCATTTAAAACTCATAAATGATAAAGCATAAATGATTTATAAAGATTTTCCTATTTTCATCGATTTTCATAATCGGCATCACTTTAATGAAAATATTTTAAATATTCCTTTTCAAAAATTTTTGACTGGGTAAATGGCATATCAATGGATAGATTAAACATTGTTTTATCATTCTATAACCATTAAAACAAATATTTGGATCTACACTAAGCCAAATAGACGAAATGGAATAAAATAAGGGGGAAAATCTATTAATTTTGCAAAAATAGCACATTTAACCCAAAAAATCACATTTTTCATGCATGATATGGTACTGAAACCTCTTTTATTAGAAAGGTCATATAAAAATCTATAAGATTACATGTTTTTTTCATGAATTTATTGAGTTGTTTACATTTTATTCAAAATTTCCAAATTTCAGCGATTTTCATAATCGCCATCATATTTTAAATTATCCCTTTTCGATAAATTCATGATTGGGTAAACGGCATATCGTTAAATAGATTAGACATTGTTTTATCATTTCATAACCATCAAAACAAATATTTGGACCTACACTAAGCCGGATAGACAAAGTGGAATAAAATAAGAAAAATATCTATTAATTTTGCAAAAATAGCACATTTTACCCCAAAAATCACATATTTGATACATGATATGGTACTGAAACCTTTTTCATTTGATAGATCATATCAAGATCTATCAGATTACATGTTTTTATTTTTGATTTATCGAGTTGTTTACATTTTATTCAAAATTTCCAATTTTCAGTGATTTTTGATAAAAATCTGATGTTTTTGCCCCATAACTCGGTAAAGCCCCAACGGCCAGAGTGCAAACATGGCTCATTTTGTAGCATTTTTAATAAGCTTTCAGAAAAATATACCCTCGACCCCCCGGGGGGGGGGGGGAAGGAACAGGGGTATATGGCAGCTCAAGATCTACAAAGTCATAATATCAATTGATATCAATTGAAAGCATAGCAATTGAATTGTTAAAATTTTCCAGATCTTTAATACATAAATGATACCTCCTATAGAATCTTGTTGTTTTGGTTGGTTAATACTAGTAAAGGACATGATTCACCTATGTGTAATTATCCAACTATAAAAGAACATAGCGCAGTAAGGCGACAATTTTCATTGAAAGGCTGTTTTCTTTACAGATCGAAGAAAGGAGAAACGACACCCGACTCAACTGTATCAGAAAATTCGCTACGGGCAAGCAGATTACAAAATAATAAGTTCATAAAAGACACAAAAATACTTGATTGTAATCGTGATATTGCAGTTGTGATACCCCTGACGGTGTCTCCAATTTTTTCCCACTATTCGAATCTATTTACCACAAAATAGGAGAAAAAAGTGGGGGAATCGTGCAAACATGTCAGAATCTTAATTACTTTAATAACTTCAATTATGGCAATAGATTTGCTTAAACAAACGCCATCTAAATAAAAAGACATGAGAAACTAAACCATACCAAGTACATTGACTTTGTATATATGTGGGTAATGTTTGATAATTATATAAGTAGACATGTAAATATGAATAACCTTTATGATCTAAGGTGGTCATTTGAAGTGAAAACCGTGAACCATTTGTTGTGGTTACTGATTATCACATCAGCATCTTACCTAGGGTCAAAAGAGTGCACCTCACATCCCAGTGCCGCCATATCGTCATCAAATGTATAGTCAAAAGCTATTCTGTAAAGTAGAAAATTATATTAAAGTGGACAAATATGATTATGACGACAATGGTGACAATTCTTGATGAAGGTCTTAGTATTAATGACGACGAGACGGAAAATATTGAAAACTAGGAAAATGGTGACAACTGATGATAATGATGATGATATTGATGATGATGATATTGATGATGGTGACGACGACGACGACGATGATGATGATGATGATGATGATGATGATGATGATGATGATGATATTGATAATGATGATATTGATGATGATGATATTGATGATGGTGACGACGACGACGATGATGATGATGATGATAAAAATGATGATGATGATGATGATGATGATGATGATGATGATGATGATAATGATATGTAATTAATCTTACCCAAAAGAGTAAACGAGGCATGGTTTGTTTATTTTCCATTCCTTATCTGAGCAGATATAATATTTGCCAACCAAAGTTTTGTTAGTGCACTTCATGTCAAGTCTTGCAAAATCCCTATGGAAGAGGACAATGGACGAAATAGAATTTACAGAAACAAAATATACTTTATTTAGAAATGAACTTTGGTTTACCATGTTTATTTATGAAATCATTACATTTGACTTAACATATATTCTTATGTCAATGGCAGTATCCCCACCATGGGTGGGTGGGGAGGTGGGCAACTTCATATATAAAAGTTTATACAGAAGTATAGTATACTTTAAGGTAATCCAGTATATGAATGAGTATCATTTTCACTTCAAATATATCTCAATTGATGTTACTTTGATAAAGAAAATGATTGAGCAAATCAAACCATTTACAAAGAGTAAAGTTCAAATTCTGACAGCAAAGGTAAATTCATATTTCGCACAGCAATTAAGATTCCTACAGTAGCAAGCTGGTGGTTTTGACAGCACATACGCATGTAAAAGTCTATAGATTAAAGTCAAGTATAACACATGAATAGGTATGCTTTTCACCATGTACAGTGTGTGAATAGTTATGGTTTTACACTTTACTCTATGTATGATAGGATATGTTTCTCACTTTGTACAGTGAATGAATGTGCATGGTTTTCACTATGTACAGTTCGAGTCCCGCTCTGGTCATGCCGGTGTCCTGTCTTTCGGATGAGACAGTAAAAACCGAGGCCCCGTGTCGTGGTATGCATGGCACGTTAAAGATCCCTCACTGCTTCGGGTGGGTCCGTTGCAAAGGTCAAAATTTGTATGCCCCGCATCAGGCAGATGCCGTTACCATATACGTGAAATATTCGTGGTGTAATGTATGATTGCGAAGGGTGATTGCGCCTCAACCGCATGTCCGTATCCAAAATCATTGCAAACCCCACCCCACACCAACCCGTATCCCTTTCTATTGAAATTTACTCTAGTGTTATGGCGGATTTAGAGATAAACTGGAATGAGAGGGTCTGACCTTAGTTTTTTGGAAATTGCATAATTATAATTGATACAGAACTGCATGATATCTATTATTCACCTATGTTATATTATATGTATATATATTGATATCATGATTGTTTTCAATGTATGTATTTGTATTTTATGCTGATTAGCTGTAAGGCTAAAGACAAACCATACCGTTTATCTGACAACAAGAATGACACAGTCACATGATACAATCTAGCATCAATCCACTCATATTTTGTGATTTTGTTTTACATTGTCATGCATTTTATAAAAAAAAACTAATCAAGTGTTAGTTTGTTTATTACTTGATGTCACGTTTTTTTGCTCGTGTTTATAAGACATTTCGCATATTTACATTTATTTACAAACGTTTCATTCATAAATTCAATTACATGTATCTAGTATTCACTATCAAAATTTTGCTTTAGGCTATTCTGGTTCTATTGCGCAGGGAGGTTGAGTTTGTGAGTACTTTCTTTGTAAATTTATTGGTTAGAGTTTTACATGTATTTCATTGGGTATAATTGCTTTATGTGCCGGATTCTGTTACAATGTTGCCCAAATTTGTTTAGGAGAATGACCCCCAGATCCCATTTTGGTGGCAATGGATTAGACCCTGGTGGCAAACTTTCGCAGTATTTTTATAGAATGACTATTGATATTTGTATAATTTTATTCAGGGACTCGATGCATGGGTTTCGATCAACTGGTCTGAAAATACAAATAACGAATTTTACCACTCTCCCGTTTAAATATCTTGATTATTCTGATTGTTATTTTGTGTCGCAAAGCCATCAGCGACATACCGCAAAGAAATACATAAGCATCTTGCATGTAACTTACAGATTTCCATAATACCACATCATTTTACTTCAATTTTTGATTTCTCAAGTATACTCGATACAAAATCAGCAGACGCTTTCTATATAAAATATAGACTAATAGACCCTTTTCCAATTTTAAATGATGTAAGGGGTCTTATACCAGTCAAACCACTTTTTGCCGGAATTTTCACTATGACGTTAACGCTTGGAATGTGATGTCATGGTAATTTGACGCAAATCTAAGCGGCAATTTTGTATTTGACCGGTATTGCCCCTTACATCATGTAAAACTGGCAAAAGGGTTATTAAACGTTAGCTTTTATTGAAGTTTCTTCCTTTCATTTCACTTTGATCTTAGTCTCATGACCATGGTGCAATATCATGTATTTGTAAAATGTCATTTTATGCAGTAATGCAAGGAATTTGGCAAGGTTTTGAACACCATCATATAATGACTTTTATTTTTCTCCCATGAACATTGGTCAAGGTAGGTATAGCAATACACTAAAACGCGTTGCGATTTTTTGCAATATAGAAAAATATGTATTGCATACATCAAGGACTTATATCTTGTTTATAAGTCCTTGCATACATTGTGATACACTGCAAAATGTAGTAAACCTAACATAATTTATAGTCTTAATTTTCCATATTAAAATGGCAAAATATTGAAAATAGGAGGTTCAAACGCCTTTAAGGAATGATGTAGGTCTTTAAACTTGTGCAGTTATTGAGTATTAATAATGTTAAAACAATTTGTAACCTTGGAAAATATCAATACATATGTATATATGTTCTGCGGTGTACCGTGGCGTGGGGATAACAAAGAATCTGAATCTGAAAATACGAATCCGAAAATTGTTTCACTGGTCATTATTTAATACATACATACATACATACATACATATATGTTATTTGGTTTCCCTTTTGTTACTACGACAATATCTATACTTACCAGCGTAAGAACCTGGCAGCCTGCCACCAGTCTGTTTGCAAAATGTCCGTGGAGACTTTTTCATTCGGGAATTTTGCATTCCAATCCTCGTTGCGGACGGGTAAGAGTGGGATGCGAGTAGTTTTGGGGGTAGGTAGAGGTGGACGGTCAGTGCTTGCTTTTGCAGTATTATGATTATAATTCTGGAAAATTTGTTGATGTACACAAACATCTGTAATGACAATTGGAATTTGATGTGAAAGCTTTATGATTTGAATGTAGGTAAAGTGACTCCAAATGACAAAACAAATTATGAGTAAATAAGTTTTGATTTTCTTCAGTTTCTGTTGCTTCGTTTATCGGAATATCTTAGACCTGGGTCCGGCGCCATAAACTGAGAAAATACTTAAGTCAATTATTCAATTTTAACTTATTCCATTATCAAATGTATAAATTGCCATGCAGAATGCTTTAAAAGATTAAAACACAATGAAATCCAAATCCCAGTTATTTATTCCTTGTTGAATAGAAGAATATCAAATTATGACTTTTAAAAGTATTTTCTCAGTTTAAGGCGCCGGGCCCTGAGTTCTATGCTTGGTCTTACATTGGGGACCATAAGTCACTTGCAATACAATGCATTTCCACGAGAGTTTGACTAGTGAAATGTCTGCAATACTGTGGAAGTAAAAAAAAAAAAACACACACACACAAAAGGTTTAATCAAACTCCCTATTGGCAAAAGACGAAAGAAATTTATATAACTGCAGATTTTTTTTCTGGCGAGTAAAAATGCTAACATTTTTTTTTTTTTTTGTCAATGAAAAGGCCGATACAGTAACATGTTTTTTACATATTTATACTAACAGCTTTATTTTCGAAATGATCAAGATATGTTTGTGAAATACTATGTCCCCTTAGGTAATAAGTTTTAAAGAACATCCATCACAAATATCTTTTGTTTGTAGTCTTTCGTTTTTGTATTTGCTTTTGAGTTGTTTGTTGTTGTTATTGTCTTTTTTTTTTCTTGGTTTTTTTCTATTTCTTGAGTTATTGGTTTCGTTTTACGGGGTTGCTTTTGTTTGTTTTGGGTTTGTATGTTATTTTTTTTTTCTGGTATATTCTGGGTATATAAAGAAGTATCGTCTATTGAGCGAGCAATATCAATTGTTTCTGAATGATTTTCGAATTCATTATTGAGTGGGCAAGTGTAACTGTATAATGTTTTTCAAAGGTCAAATTCTGTTGTCGATGATAATACATGTAGTTTATTTCGACTTATGTTTTTTTTACGCCTATTCCGAAATTCCGAATGTCATTTTCAATTCCATCGAGTTCATATTATTTAGTTTTAGCCTATATGAGGCCATAATACCACCCCCTTTCACCACCAATGCCACAATCTCTACCCTCAGAATCACAGGGCTAAAATGGTCTCATAACAACAGGCCCATATCGCTCCTGAACATAAATTCTTCATTCACTTATGATGTAAAATTAACTAAAACGATTTGCCTTCTGTATGGTTTGCACTGCTTCCCTTAAGCATGTCAGAACTGCTTTACATCAAAATCTAAAAAAAGCTTTTTAAAATCAAGAAAACTACTCTACATGAAACTTTCAAATAACCTATCAAGTACATATTTTCTAGTAAGAATTGGCAAATAAGTGATTTATTGTTATTCTGTATATATGGAAAAAATCAAGTAAATGATACAAAAACGTGTGAAGAGACAAAGTCAATACTTTTTTCCTAATATGACTTAAAGAGTGCTGCGAGACACCCAAAAACTTGTTTTGATGTAAAATGAAATGAAAAACAACTGCCTCCAGAGGGATTTGAACCGCTAATCTTCAGCATGCAACTCCAGAAAACGGAATTTTCACATGACACTTTCAAATAAGCCTTGAAAATGATATTTTCAATTAAACATTAACAAATAAATACTTTATTGCTTCACGTTATTGAAAAAATCAAAATAAAATAACAAAACCCTCCCCAAAAACCCCAAAATACAAAAAAAACCCCCCAAACAAACAAAAACAAAAACAAAAAAAAATAAATAAATAAATAAATAAATAAATAAAAAAAAAAAAAAAAAAAAAAAAAACCAAAAAAATGTGTGTGGAAATGACTAAGTCAAAAATTTGGTTTCAGAAGGGAATAAAAAATAACAACTTTTCTTAGAACACACTTCTAGATCACTCTGATGCTTTCTCTTAATGGCCTATGCAGTTTAATTGAAAAAGAAGTTTGTCAAAGGAGGGTACCCTCAAGGATTATTTCATCCAGCCCTGGATCCACCCCTTAACGAATCTAGTCGAAAATAGCAATAATTGTAGGGCAACTTGATTGCTTCATATTTTCTAAGTTTCATTCAAATCATTCCAATAGTTTTTAAGCAGAAGACCATCAAAGCTATTATATATCCTCCTTTTTAAATTATCAAATTGCAAAAATTTCTAAAAATCATTTGTGTATTCCATTCCCTTCCAGTTAATTTACTACAATATAATTGGTTTAAGTACACAAAATCAATGCATTATAAGCAACCTACAAGCAGAAAATTTATGGAAATATCTGCAAATAGCAAAAAAAAAAAAAAAAAAAAAAAAAACCGAATTCAAGATTAAAAGCAACGAACCTAGGAAAACAAATTATTATTTCTATATGACTTACACAAAAGAATATTTGCCCATCAATGACTTTCTATTTACACCAAATATTTTCTATTTTCTGTTCCTGGTGTACTAGAGACGCACAGTGAGGAAAAGAATAAAAAATTATAAAAATCAGTCCTAGGGAGGAATAAAACATTTCAACAACACTTTCTTAATGCTGCATACCATATATAAAGTCCATTTGGTTCTTTATAATATTTTATTGAGATATTCCTCATACAAGCCAGTGTAAAATTATCGCTCCCTGTGACGGGTCCACAGGATCGACTCTCTTGGATAAAAGCGATACAGCATGGCATGCTAATGTTATATACTTCATATGTAGTTATCGTGTCTTGTGGTTCTTGGGGGGGGGATCAAAAACATTTCCTAGATAAGCCAAAGTAAAAACCGACAGCAATAGTGTTGGGTTACTTACCACTCATGCAAGCCAAAAAGATACCGTAATTCAAACAGCTTGAAAATCAATTTTAGACCTTTTTAAAAATGTACATGATGCATTTTACCTTTAACCTGCACAGGAGAAACTCGGGTTCGGCACACCTCTAGCTTGTACGTCAGGAATACAATGACCACCAAGGCAGAGAACACAGAAAACAATGCTACTTTGGAATTCATGATGTCTCTGTATACTTATTCCTTTGGTTAGAATCTGAAACTGAATTCAATCCTTTTTCATGATGATATTCATTTCTGACTGCCGTTTTTACTACATGCAGTGCTTTTGAAATTTTGAATAGTTGAACCATGGATTGTGAAAGAATGTACTTACGTATACATGTATAACCCATTAATGATACAAGTATCTACTTATTTTACCTTTACAACAGAGACATATATACACATTGTTATACTAACTTTTCAAACGAATTACCCCCTAAAAAGGTGTTGGGACTATTTAGGGCAAGTGACATTCTTTACATTAGCAAAAGACCACTGATTTTAGTTAGAGGTTTTCATTTTCCATAAAATGCGGCATTAATATTTCCAAAGTGTTATAATTTCAAACACTTATGTACAAGTTTCACTGTGGAGTTGGTTTTTGTTTTGTTTTGTTTTGTTTTGTTTTGTTTTTTTTTTTGTGTTTTTGTTTTTTGTTTATATTTGGTTAAAAAACAAAAATAAAAAAACCAAAGTAAGAACCGAGTATCATGGAGAAAAACAAAAGAAAAATAAATAAATAATAATAATATTAAATAAATAAGACAAAATAAACAATAGATAAATAAATAACTAGATAAATGATAATAACTAAAATAGAAATGAAAATGATAATAATAATAATAATAATAATAATAATAATAATAATAATAACAATAATAATGATAATGATGATGATGATGATGATGATGATGATGATGATGATGATGATGATGATGGTGATGATGAGGATAATGATGATGATGATGATGATGATGATGATGATGATGATGATGATGATGATGGTGATGATGATGATGAGGAGGAGGAGGAGGATGAGGATGATGTAATATGTTTCAGATATACATGTAATGTTACTGTTGATATTGAATTTCCATTGTTGAGATTTTTTCGTTTACATGACATAGTATGTCTAATATTCCTAAACATCACACTAACCTTAGATAAGCGTCTGAACTGACCTTTTACAGAATTCGATTAGCATCATTGACCAATCTACCTTAGATAAGCGTCTGAACTGACCTTTTACAGAATTCGATTAGCATCATTGACCAATCTACTTGCCATTATATCACTCAGTGACTGGATGCTTCCCTTAGAGAAACATACATGACTGATTCGTTTGGGGTCATTTTTTATTTTGATAAATCAGTTGCAGCATTTCGTCTTTACTATATGTTGTATTTAATGAATTGATTTTAAAGGTTATAACTATTCGAGCGCACTCCTGAAAAATCACATCAAATCAAATAAAATGAAAATAAATACTGGAATAATGTGCTGGATTGAATTTCTTTGTTAGTTAATATTATTGTTTTATTAAGTCACCAACCTGTGCATACATTGAAATACATTGTGTCCAAGTTAGTAGTTAAAAAGCACCTCAGACACACCCACACTCACACATGTATACATCCATCGATCTATCCATCCATACATTTTATATATGTATGGCCGAAACTTACGATTTACTCAAATACTTCAGGAATACCGAGATGTTGAACCTCTCGACAAAGCCCCTGTAAAACTGGTACGAGTTAAAACTTGTCGATTACTTCACGGGTAGTAAGCGATTTCTTTATTTTTGGGATATTTATTCAATATCATTAAAGCATTTAAAAGTCTCGCCCAAAATGTTTTGGATGATAAGAATTCTATGGAAGCCCATTGGCTTCACACACAAATAGTAATGCGTTTTAATGCAAATTCATTGCGATATTCACAAAACATTTAGTATGGACAAAAAAACAAGGCACCGCTTATTTGTTTCATTTCTGACAGAAATTTTGAAAGTAACAATTACATTATTTTGTATGTATAAACAAAAATAAACTTACATATCATTAATGAGTGGTAACAGCAAGCACAATTGGATCTCAGGAAAAATAGAGTAGAGAGAGAGGAACAGGGAATGCCAACAATGTATAGTTTTCAAATTATTATTGTTTACTACTAGAAAATAGTTGTAATAATATCTAATGCCTTCATCAAAAATAAAATGTTGCTGTACAGCGATCTTCTGTGCCATATATATATATATATCTATATATATATATCTGACTCATTACTATCTATACCCTGAAGAAAATATGTTTCCTTTATCAATTGATTATCAACGCTATTGTGAAGAGAACTGCGCTGCTAAGATAACAAGGAATTTGAGAAATCAATGGTCTGAGATGATTAGATAGTTTGCAGGGTTGTTAGTTATTGATTAACGACACGCCAGGATGATTTCTTCTTCTTAACAAATTCATGATATTCTGCTGTTGCTGCTGCTGCTGCTGCTGTTGTTGTTGTTATATCATAAGATACGACAATAGCATGCAGAAAACAATATGAGTATTATAAATAAGAGGAAGCGCTCAATATCCACATATTGTCCGCCACTTTGCGTTTATCGAGTGGGAAAAACCAGAATTAAATCTCTATGTATAATTCATGTCTGCTTGTTAAATCAGTCCAGAGGCTGTGGAGAGTAAGTATAAATGGCAGTAATAACACGACAGCTTTATCTGATTGTAAACTAATATTGGGGTTGTTATGAATCAAGATCAGAATGTAAACTGTATCTTTAGTACACAGGCTGGGGATTGTCGGCTCCCGCTCGATACACAATCCCAATTGTTTACAGATACCCGCAATAGAATGGTGGTGTGCTAATATTGATTAAAGTACATCACAAATATAGGTACATGTTAAAATGTTTACACATACAGTAAAATATAAACACTTCCTTTGACATTATGCACGATAATTATGGAAAATTTTGCATTAATATTAACGGACGCTCTCGTCTGTAAAAATAATTTTTATAACGGACACGTGTTAATAAAAGAAACAATTTCTAATAAAGTAAAACTCATCTTCAGTTTCATTCAACTATATGATATAAACATTCTATGCTATTCTGAACAGCATAAACATGTCTACCGTAACCACGATAAACAAGGAATAGTTCCTGCCTTGTTTCATTCCAATTCGATTTAAAGTGCATGAAATAGATCTCTCTTCGTTTTATTCACATTAAGACTCTTTTTGTACAATCTTACTACGACACGACGATAACTGATCTAATCTTGACATTTTATCGACTTTGTAAAATTTAGATTCCCGCACTTGTCGGTGTATACACTTGTTGTAAACGATGGTGTAAAAAAGAAGGTGTAAAATACATGCCTTGAATGACTGGAAAAGTGAAATCTTAAAAATTATCGATATTCGAATTAATAATTTTACAATTAATCCCCATTTATTCAAACAGCCACATTATATACCAGTCCAGTCTATAAAAAAGAAATTAACTGATTTGCGTAATACTTGTGTCTTCGTACCTGCTGACAAAGCACCTGATAATATTTTCATTGTTTGAATAATATACTATATTACAGATCCTAAAACTGAATTAAACTCTATGTATGTTGAAACCCCATTTTTTAAAGTCAAAATCCTATCTGACCATTGTAAAGCTATGTGTAACTTCAATTCAAGCATTGATAAAAATGATCTTCCAACTGTGTATTCCCAAATTACCCCAAAAATCCATATAATTAACGTTTTATATCAAATTCTAGTCATTACTATACAACTGTGCTTTCTAAACATATTACCTTCGCTCTTACTGCACTTAAAGTCCATGTTATCAAGTACTGTAATATTGTCTTTAGCAATAGTAACGTCAATTACTTTTGGTCTATCAAACATTCTAACGAAGTCATTGAAAAATTCCGTTTGAGAAATTTTAAGGCAAATAATGTTTCTACTTTTGATTTTTCGACACTATATACCTCTCTACCCCATGACTTAATCAAAACCAAATTGTTGTCTCTCATACGCTGGTGTTTCAACAGAGAGTCTAATGTAAAGATGATGGATAAATCAAAACCACAAGTCCAAAAATCATGAAACCATAGGACATACAAAATCAGTGAAAATGAAAAACAAATGGAAAATAACAAAATATGTCTAAATCATACCTCTGTACTTCAGTTGCAATTGGATTTTTCTCCAAAAAACAATAATTATAAACACTGGACTTGTACTGAGTTGTGTAATGCCATCACATTTTTGATGGATAATATTTATGTACAATTTAAATGCAAGACTTATCAAAAGATTATTGGAATTCCTATGGACACTAACTGCGCTCCTCTTGTAGCAGATTTACTTTCTACTGTTATGAGAGAGACTTTATGAATTCTGTTCAAACCTCTAAACTTTTCGACCTTATTGATAAGTTTAATGACACCTCTAGATATCTGGATGATATTTTAGTTATCGATAACTCTGAGTTTGGAAACTATATTACTGACATTTATCCATCTTATAAAACTATATTAATAACATTTATCCATCTGAACTTCAATTAAACAAAGCCAATACTTCCGACCAGGAGATACCTTTTTTGGATTTAAAAATTAAAATTGTTAACAAAAATATTCATACCAACATATATGATTAACGTGACGACCTTGGATTTCCTATTGTAAATTTCCCTTATCTAAATGGTGATGTCCCCAGACTCCCATCATATGCTATTTATATTAGTCAATTGGTTAGGTTCGCTAGAGCCTGCGCTAACGTTTTGGATTTTCTCGCAAAAAATTCTCAGATTACTTTTAAACTTCCTGCTCAGGGTTATAGATATTTTAAACTTATTCAGACATTTTATCCAATTTGGAAAATAATATTAAGATCATCAAAAAGACTATAGGTCTTGTATTTGGCCCCTCTACAGCCTTATGCAGACTTTTACTTGAACGTTGCACACTGACTAACAGGGCGGTGGGGACTATATGACGGGCCTTGTCCAAACCTCTTTCAGAGGAGACATGGTCCTGAACCTCGTCCCCTCTGACTGTTAGTCGGGACTCCTACAGATCTAGGGTCTTAGCTTGCTTTCAGACTGGCAGAGCACGGTTTATCATGTTGATGTCGCATATATTTTTTATACCATTATGTGTTTTACAATACCTTACGTGTTTATATTCTTATGACCTCTCAATATGCGATACCTGTTGACCCTTGTTCTTTACATGGAGGATTATTTATAAATTTTTAAATGTACGTCTTTTGATTGTTCTGCTGTTACGGTGAGTGGGAAGGTGGGCCCGTAAACCGGTTAACCACACCATTTGTTTGGCTTTTGTCAAATTAAATGACCGTCCTAAGTCGGTATCGTAATTGCACTACAATCAAATATTTTTGTAATGTGTTAAATGTTCTATTATATTATTTATATTCATGTATTGTATAGCTCCATGGTGACTTCTGCCACATAACTGAGCCGGTAACTCCTCTTTTTTCTTTTTTTTTTCAACAATATGTATCCAGCGGAATATCCCATCCCAATTTAAACAGTGATCTAGTGTACAAACACAAAAGGAGGGTCAAAGGTTCAGATAATTTCATATCGGCGGGTTTTAAAACTATTAAGCGCCTTCGACAGCGACAATTTGACCCCGAGATCACCGCTAAGACCATAGTTCTTGTATTGGGTCCCTCTACAAACCAATGCAGACTTGCTTGAGTGTTGCAGGCTGACTAATAGGGCGGTGGGGACTCTATGACGGGCCTTGTTTAAACCTTTTCAGAGGAGACAAGGTCCTGATCCTCGTCCCCTCTGACTGTTAGTCAGGACTCCTATTGATCAAGGATCTGAGCTAGGCTTACAGACCGGCAGAACACGGTTTACTTATGTTGATGTCTCATTACATATTTTGATAGCAACATATTATTCTATAATCTTTTCGTGTGTAAATAAATTTTTATGACTTCTCTTCTTGAGAAACCTTTTTAAATGTGTGTCCTTTGATTGTGTTACTTTTGCGGTGAGTGGGGAGGTGGTAAACCGGTTAACCACACCAACTGAATGACGTTTGTTACTTAAAAATTGACCGTCTTCAGTCGGTATCGTAATCGCAGCACAATGGAATATTTTTGTAATGTCGTTTTTCCGTGTACATTCTACTATTATCATGTTTTGTGTACATGCCCTTGGTGAGTTTTGTTATACAGCTTTGTCAGATGTCTTCAGTTTCCTCTTTAGTACATTAGTTCCCAGCCAATCTCCCCTCCTTGGAAAAGTAACTTTTCTTCCCGAAAGTTTAGCTAAATAACCAGGCTTTCACCTTTTCATAGTAGTTCTTCCTCCTCTCGTGTAGTTGCTCTTCCCCAATGCCAACCACAAAGGCATACAAATAAATAAATGTAGATACAAATGTACAGATTATATTTATTTGAAGTCCTTATTGCTTGACTTACCTTGTGGTCAACAATCTAGTACATGTATATAAAAGCGTCTGTCAAAATATCAAATCACTACTGACTGTTCAACATAAAAGGACACTGTGCTTCCACTCTGGCCAACTGCAAGTATATCCACCTTTGTCGACAAATTGTTATGTCAATGCTGGCTTCCAATTTTCTTGTCGTCCTGTCAAAGAATTTGTCAATATAACATGCCAATACTGGCTGTTCAATATGAAAAAAAACCCCACTATTCTACCGTTCTGGTCAACTACAAGTATATCAACCTTAGTCTACAAATTGGTAGGTCAATGCTGGCTTCCAACTGTCTTGCGAGCCATATGGTCGTCTTGTCAAAGTATCTGTCAATATGGCGTGCCAGCACTGACTGTTCAATATGAAAGAACACTATGATGCCACCCTGCCCAACTGCAAGTATATCCATCTTAGTCATAAAAATTGGTATGTCAATGCTGGCTTCCAATTTTCTTGCCAGCCATGTGGTCGTCCTGTCAAAGTATCTGTCAATATGGTATGCCAATACTGGCTGTTCAATATGAAAGAACACTATGTTGCCACTCTGGCCAACTGCAGGTATATCCACCTTAGTCATAAAAATGGTATGTCAATGTGGCTTCCAATTTTCTTGCCAGATATATGGCCGTCATGTCAAAGTATCTGTCAATATGGCCTGCCAGTACTGGCTGTTCAGTATGAAAACACTATGCTGCCACTCTGGTCAACTGCAAATATATCCACTTTAGTCGACAAATTGGCATGTCAATGCTGACTTCCAAATGTTGCCGTCCTGTCAAAGTATCCGTTAATATGTCGAGCAACTTCTGACTGTTCAACATGACAGAACACTATACTGCCACTCTGACCAGCCACAGGTATGGCCACCCTAGTTGACAAATTGCTGTCAATACTGGATTCTTTGCCGAAGTGTCTGTCAATATGGCGAGATACTACTGACTGTTCAACATAACAAGATACAAGAAGGAGTCACTACTGTTTGCCACATGTATGTAACATGATATAGATGAACATCGCTTTTCCATCAATACAGTGCTGAATATATAATTATTTTCTGTCGGCAGTGATAAGAGACATAAAGTTACAGTTTATTTCAAATATTGACTCTCATATTTCTATCGTGACATTAAATCGATAAAAACTGGCACTGTCAACGAAAAAAAAACCCCAAGTCAAGCAATGTTAAATTTAGGATGTAACTGGCATAGCATTATAAAACAAAAAGTTTCCACAAAGGTTTAGTCACATGCATAGCCCGTTTCGCTAACAATCGCAAGTGAACCCATAATCGTGGTTGTACCCGTAAGCGGCGCAACTTCCGATGAAAATGCGTTTCACTAAAGATCGTAAGCGTTAACTTACCGATGTTGAAATGGATTGAAAGCTGATGTAGAAATGGACTAAGAGCCGATGTAGAAATGGATTGAGAGCCGATGTAGAAATGGATTAAGAGCCGATGTAGAAATGGATTGAGAGCCGATGTTGGAATGGATTTACAGCTGATGTAGGAATGGGTTGAGAGCTGATGTAGGAATGGACTGAGAGTTGATGTAGGAATGGACTGAGAGCCGATGTAGGAATGGATTGAGAGCCGATGTAGGAATGGATTGAGAGCCGATGTAGTTGTATGATCTGTGTTCGAACCCAAGACAGATACTATGACCATGTATGACTGAACAATTCTGGTGTGAAGTTAAATAAGAAATAAACAAAACTAAGTGGTAATGGTTTAAAAACTAACCCATGATCAGAGTTTGAATTCAAAAAGAAATCAAAAACACACAAGATAAAGTAGGTCAAAATGTACTGTACAGATTCAATACAAACTATTACACTTTTTATAAGAAACATTATGACCAAATTTCACTATTATACACCTGTAACAGAAAAATGTCTAAAACATAACCCCGGATAGATGGGCGGACGATGGGCGTATTAAATGTTTTATCAGGGGAAGACCCAGAACTTGCAATTCGGTTTTTTTTGTTACAGAGAATTACTTCCCATTTGGGACGGAATCTGACATAAAGTAATTGTTAAGTCATCAAATTCCATGGAAACCGGTTTGAAACTCAGGAAAATTGTAATCTAAATATGACGTTTTCGTAGGAAATCTATAACGTCATAATTGTTTTACGTCAGATACCATCCCATATGGGAATAATTTTGTTTAACGAAAAGACTCCTTAACGGCGATATCAGACAAGGGTTCAAGGGAACAAAGTGGGTCTTCGTTGAGGTTTTGGAGAATAGAGGCTTTATTCCCTACAATTTGGGAAAATAGGGGCCTAATATTTGTAAAAACTTCACTTTAAAGGGAATCTGCCTATTGTATGTATGTAATGAGAGTGGCGCATTTGCATGCCGTTTCCCGCAAAGTGTCAACATTAGCCTACAGTAAAAGTTATTTCCAGTTGCACTTTGGACTCAAAATGGCAACCCGTTACAAGGGCAACTTCACGAGTCAAGGGGCTGCGTTTCTCTTTCTCCATGACAGATTGCATTCAAAGATCACCGGTATTGATGACGCTACCTAGCGATAAGTATTCAATATACTACTTATCAACTTGACCAATGAGATTAAGTCTTACTTAGTCAACTTGGTTGATACAATAATGGCGACAATCGCCTGCTCTATGTATCGTAAAATTTGTGAAACGTTTTCTATACACAGCTTCAAAGATTTTCAATCGAAAGGCACATAGGCTTTAATGAAAGTGATAGACGCTTTCATTCCGTCGATCACATGCACTAGATCTATTATATTCGTTTTGTCACACGGTTTCTTACGAGGTTTCTGATTCCTTCCTGTGTGGAGCAAGTGAACTAATCATGAATTGGCCCAAACTTTCGAATGCAATCCATCAAAAGGAGAGAGAAGTCTACGTAGCGCATCTTTTGACTCTTGAAAATGTCACAAGCGATGCTTTGTATGTTCAAACGTTAAACCAAACTACTGAAAGCCGAGAAAAACATAGAGTTTGCAAGGTTTAGCAGGAATAAGAACAAAGACATGTTTGTGGAGAAAAAGAAATGAGAGAAATGTACTTTGGGTCGATGGTGAGCGGCATGTAATTGTTTTTATATAGAATTGTAATTAACAATTACAGCTAAATGAACAAGACTTATGCAATTTTTGAAATAGATAAACTGGATTTCTATCTTATGTTAAAAGCAAAAAACAATTCAATTAACTGTCTTGTATGCTATTACCGCCCAAATGGCGCTGCTGATATCTCACGGAAAAGCCCGACAACCCGGAATTTTCTCTTCATAAATCACATGTATATATATTCAACTTGTGGCATGGGATGTTTTATTAAAATGGTATCAGTAGTTTTGAATAGGAAGATTCCCCCTTTTTAGACCATCTTCAGTTGTTACTGCAAATGCCGTTATTTTGGCAAGCCAAGGTGACGTTAGTTTCTTTTTCCATTTAAAAAGATCTTCACATTTATATCATCTGTCGTGTGATGAAAGCTTTTCATGATGTTTTACTTATAATTTTCTACACATTGCTATTCGTGTAACTGTAGGGGATTTACCTTGGTCAAGAATTTGTAAACGTGGACATATATTCCACAAGACACCATTATTCAAACATTGTACAGTGATAGCTTCTTTGTACGATCCTGATGTTGTGTGACTGTGACACTTTCTATACAGAGTTTGTTAATATTCATGTATATATACAGTGCTGAATTATATTTGTTTCGTCTGTATGTCAGGGCATTCACGGTGAGTGTGACTAGCCAAACAGGAGACTCTTACTCCACCCGGGCACCTGGTATCACCTCTGAATTTCAGGGGTCCGTGAATATCCACTGTGGTACATTGTTGTTAGTGCCATAGTCATGTGACACCAGTTACTTCCGTATTTTACATTAACGTCACACTAATTCCCTTTGCAATGTGGAGCTCGTAAAAGTTCCACGCGGAGGCTTTGACTTAAATGTTATTATACCCCCTTTCCTGATGTTGTGTGGCTGTGGCACTTTCTACAAAGTGTTAACATTTACATGAATATATACAGTGCTGAATTATATTTGTTTCGTCTGTATGTCGGGGCATTCACGGTGGGTGTGACTAGCCAAACAGGAGACGCTGACTCCTCCCGGGCACCTGGTCTCACCTCTGAATTTCAGGGGTCTGTGAATGTCCACTTGTACATTGTTGTTAGTGCCATAGTCATGTGACACCAGTTACTTCTGTATTTTACATTAACTTCATACTTATTCCCTTTGCAATGTGGAGCTCGTAAAAAACGTTCCGCGCGGAGGGTTTGACTTAAGTGATATTATACCCCTTTTCCTGATGTTATGTGGTTGTGGCACTTTCTACACAGTGTTTTTTCACATAAATTTCAGGGGTCCGTGAATGTCCACTGTGATACATTGTTGTTAGTGCCATAGTCATGTGGCACCAGTTACTTCCATATTTTACATTGAAAATTAAATTGCAATTTTTGTGAAAAAAAGGCAAGGTTATACTTATGGTAGATCCTCATAATGGATATTCACCGTGGTGATATGCATGAACGCATAAACAATATTGTATTGCCACTTGGCAGTTATGAGGAAGACCATGTTATACAGAGACATACACGCCCAGACACCGCTGTGAATACTTACGAAATAAAGTTGGTTCAAATTTGTCTTTCAAATGGTAGACATATTGATAATATTACTAATGATTTTACATATTATGATGTTAACGTTTGTCGTAATATTGTTCATATTCTCCGGTTTTTTTACTCTCTATTTTCATCAGTTTATGCTCTATAGTTTCAACTTGCTATTATCATGTACCTTAACATATTGAGGAAGACCATGTTATACAGAGACATACACGCCAAGACACCGCTGTGAATACTTACGAACTCAAGTTGATTCAAATTTGTATTGAAAGCGCTCAATGTCTTTCTAATGGTAGACATATTGATAATATTACTAATGATTTTACATATTATGATGTTAACGTTTGTCGTAATATTGTTCATATTCTCCGGCTTTTTTACTCTCTATTTTCATCAGTTTATGGTCTATAGTTTCAACTTGCTATTATCATGTACCTTAACATATTGAATTTAAAACGGCGATGAAAATTTCTTCTAAGATAGTTTGTTGTCAGGATTATCTTTTATATGGAATAGAGGGGCAGGTGTGGTGTAGTGGTTAAGCGCTTGGCTTGCGGCGCCGACGATCCGGGTTCGATTCCCGGGTTGCGCCACTATGTATAAGAGGTTGGTAACCTCCTGCTTCCATGTCGCGATATAACTGAAATATTGTTGAAAGCGACGTAAAACAACAATCAAACAACCAAAAATCTAAGATAGATAGCAAAGATACACGTGACTATTGGTGAGAAATACTATGTAGAGGGTCGGAGTAAATAAGACACGACTCATGAAAGCAGAAACAAACTTTATAGGGTAACATACACGAAATGTATCAATGTATAAACTGAACTGAGAATGATCTAAATACTTCCCTGTGGATGGATTATTATGTGACTTCTTCTGTAAATAAATAATCTTGCTTAATGTCTAATTTTTACAAGTTAGCTGTGATCAACACCTCTCACAAACGCGATTATATAAGCATACATCCAGTATATAATCAGCGATGGTTTAATACAGAATGTAAACGTTTGTATGTTCACAGAAAAACGTAAAGTAAATTCAATAGAAATAAATCTGTCGAAACAAACCTGTCGGGGTTAACTGAAATGAATATGTAAATGAACACCAAGGAGAAACCCCATCTCACCCCAAGGAGAAGGAAAATAAAAAGAAAAAGGAAGTAATGGTTTTCAGAAGTGGAGCCGGGTACTACCACACACTAAGAAACTATGATGTCTGGTATTATAAGAAGAAAAGATAGAAGTGGAGCCGGGTACTACCACACACTAAGAAACAATGATGTCTGGTATTATAAGAAGAAAAGATAGAAGTTACCGATATTTTGCTGAACGACTGAATGGAAAATTTAATGTTACTCGAAATCAACTATCATTACAACAATATAAAAAGGCTCTTTGTGAACTGAAAAGAAAATGTACGAACTGGATTATGAATTTTGCTTCTCTTCCATCCCTTTTTGATACTTTAGTTAGTAGTATTACATAGTATAGAAGCCCGTAAATTTTGGGGCTTCCATATATAGACAAAATTTACGTTGAATTTCACAAAAGGCACCTTGGTGTTTAGATATCAGCTCCTTATGCAGTTGTTTACTGCGAACTAGGCATCCTTAGAACAGTTTGGCAAATTACGAATTTTAAAATATTGAATGAAACGTGTTTCTAGTGGAAAAAGTATTTATGACTTTAAGTTTAATGAACGATTACGTAGGCCTTTTTGCTATACAAGCGTCTGACATATATTGTCTATGTCGGGTTATACATATTAATGGTATAATCAAACTTGTTATAATAAAATGTTATATTATTATTGTATGATGCCCATGTATTGCTTAATACTATATACAATACAAACCAATGAACCAGTGGGAGACGGAGATGGGGTATGGTTGTTAACTTCAAATGATATAAAAAATCTAATAATGAATATTAAATATTTTTCTAGATGTATCTTAATTGTGTCTTTCATGAAAAACAAACAGCTATGCATATTAATATTATTATTATATAATAATATATATTAATATTATTTCCGCTATAACAATTATGGACTTCTTACTCCCCCCTCCCCTTTCCCATCCCCTACACACACGTCCTCTATCAAATGATAGAGAATCAATCCTACCCATAAATAACTTTGTAAGCGGACCACATACAAACGTAATCATACCTGTGCAATCTGTTGTAAGATATCCTCCAGTACCGTTGTTAAATATTGACATTCGTCCGAGGCTTCAATTAAGATGGTTCACCATGGGGAAACCGGTTAGTCTCGAACGAAATAAAATGTATCTAATATTCTAACACAACACAACGTTTTCTTTTTATTTTCTTCGGTTGACCTTCAATATTGTAATACAAAACTTAAATTAGATATAAGAATGTCTCCTGCCGGTTTGAAATTTCATATTCCCTTTACTCCTCCCATGTGACTTGGGTAGTGTTTATACCATCGACTTAAAAAGAGAATGTATTAATGATCGTGTTCAGTCGACTATAAATAAAATATGCATGACATTTAAGGGATTCGATGGGGTATTTTTAAGCATTACAAAATAATGTGGATTGAATGATTGGTTATTGTTTTATGTCACAATGGAATTATTTCCTCTGTTTGCCTGTATGATGGTGACACTCTCTAAAATCTACATAAGGACAGAGCATGGACGGCCGGGATTCCGACCGATCTGATTTATCAGTGAGTTACAACAATTCCATTCAGAAAAGAATGTTAACTTATCCATGAAATACAAATTGCCAATAAATGATTTGTTTTGAAGTTAAAAAATAAAAATAAAAATCACTATAGAATTAAAGTTATTAGTATGCATTATGTAGAGACCAAAAGGCCAGATGTATGAGAACTATGTCTATAAATCCAACACTTTCTTTAATACTGTATAACTTATCTCTCCCGAAAAAGAAGTCACTGTATATACTGCATATATTAATGGACTAATTCATAACATATCATATTATAATGTAAAGATTATGGATAAATCCAAAGCACAAGTCCAAAAATCATAAAACCAGAGGATATACAAAATCAGTGAAAATGAAAAACAAATGGAAAATAACAAAATATGTCTACTTGAAGAGCATATGTGAACCCCTGTGATGGAGTGAGATCAGGTGCCCGGGGAGAGTGAGCATCTCCTGCTTGCTAGCAACACCCGTCACATATACCCAGTAGAAAGAGTCAGATCGTGTAAATTCCATATGTATTTATTTATGGAGAAGTCGAAGTAGGTAACCTTCTAGTATAGAAGGTGTCAAATCTGTGTAAAATGATCGGAATCGGTCTCAGTCCAGAATATCATTTAAAGGTCTGGATAACGAGATATCATATGGAGTAATAAGAGTCTCGTAACGACCATAGAATTTCCTCAGTGACGTTGCTAGTCTAGCAGATATATAACCCTGGTTGAGCAGCTTAACTGAAAGTCGCCTAGCCCTCAGAACAAAGTCACTGTAATTTGAACATGCTCTGGAATAACGTATCAACTGAGATATGAATACGCCGTATGCGGGCGATGATGGAATGTTGCTACTTATGAAGGGAAAGTTTGTGATAGCGAAATTGAAATCGTCACGTTTGTCATAGAGTGAGGTGTTCAATTGACCATTAATGTCGAAAGACAACATAATATCTAAATACGAAGTAGAATTACTACTTTCTGTGGTTTCTTTGACCTCAAGTTCACTTGGATAGATGATGCTAAGGTAATCCGCGAATGAAGGATTATTAATTGAAAGCAAGTCATCTATATATCTGTAAGTAAAATTGAAGCCAAGAGCCAATTGTTTTTTTCCTTGCGAAAGCAAAGACTGAATGAATTCAGCTTCGTATGAGTAAAGGAATATGTCAGCCAGAAGCGGAGCACAGTTAGTACCCATTGGAATGCCGACAATTTGTTGAAAAACCTTACCTCCAAACACCACAAAAATATTATCGATAAGAAAGTTCAACATCTGGATGACAGCTGTTTCAGTGTATTTATTTTTGGAATCAGAATTTTCCCTAACAAAGTAAGTTTTATCGTGGCCTATTACTATATATTTGAATTTGCGGCTTCCGTTTTTACTAGTAAATGCATTTTGAATAATTTCCGCTAATCTGTCTTTTAATTTCTGATGAGGGATCGTTGTGTAAAGAGTCGAAAAGTCAAAAGACTTGATAGAGTGAATTTTAGTAAAACTTTTTGATTTTAGATTTTCTAACAACTCTTTTGAATTTTTAAGGATCCACATTTGATTAATTCCACTTCTGGAATATACTGTTTCGCAATATCTATGAAGGCCAGATTTAATTTCTGATAATATTTTTGTGAGTAGCATCGATACAGATTTTGTAGAACACTTCGAGGAACCAGCGATGAAGCGTTGTTTGTAAGGATTATATGGAAGTTCTAAATTTAATTTATTTGAGTCAATACCAAACGTATTGAGGACAGATTTATGATTCTCGAGTACTTCCGAAACCGAGAAGTTTGTGAGAGTATAAGTAGGATTTCCTGGAGCTGAATTTAATCCTAATTCTTTCACTAGGCTGTCAAAATAATATTTCTTACAAGTTAATGTATAATTGGATGCTTTATCTGCTGGTGTAATGATATAATGTTCTTGGAGGAAGGTAAGTTCTCTGACAACATCAGGATCTTTAAAAATAGATTCGAATCTGGTGTTTACAGAACATTGTAATTTTTTAATTTTTGATCTTAGCAGTACTGCAATAGATTTTATCCATTCCGAAAGAGTGTCGATCTGTACTTCCTCTCTTTTTGCCCATCGTGTGGCATATTCCTCTCAGGAGTTCACAATATTCTCAAAATTTTGGCTCCATGTGAATGATCTGGGTTCTCTATATTTTGGACCTTTAAGTAAAAGTTCTCTTAATTTAGTGTTTTTAACAATATCGAGATCACCAGTAACGACATGGCCACAAGGAGAATATACAAAATTAGATGAGGAACATGCACACGATTGAGGATGGCATGCAGAGTTGCTAAGATCAAGACACTGTAGAAACCCTTTGTAATTATAAATTTTGGATGCAACTGATGGCGTGTAGCTATAGGAAATACATGGCGGATCTTTGTTTTTGAAATATGGAGGTATTTTCTCTAAAACAGACATGATTTAAAATTTGGCCAAAATTTAAATAATCAATGCCTTTATTTGCAAATTTAATTTTGATGAAAGGGCGATTAGATTTTTCCATAGAAATATCTGACTTGACGGGACGAAAAAGTCTAGCGGTCGATATGTCCATAATAATGCCATCTAGTCTATACTCTGCAGAGCTTATATCAGTAAATATACGGTGTCTGGACGATACGTACAACTCGTGTAATTTTCTCAGTGAAATAGAATAAAGTTTTGTACGAATGTGATGAAGGCCCAAAGGTTTATTTATAAATGGCAAAAGAGCATCAAAGGAAATATTATGTATTTCAGGTTTGTTGTATTTGCGTGTACCATGACTTCGATGCCTCCTCTGGCTTTTGTTGAATAAACCGAGTACGTTAACTGATTGACACGCAGGACTAGTGAGGTTACCAATACTACTAATATTGTCATTGCATCCATAGGGCGAAGCAGTGCCGAGACGTCTTATGTCCTATGGTTTCATGATTTTTGGACTTGTGGTTTGGATTTATCCATCATCTTTACATTCTTCTCTTTTCCGACGAAAAGGAGTGCTCAAATTGGCATTGTTTGTGGGGTGATATATTTTTTCTATAATTCTAATTTTCATTGAGAGAATAGAGTGGTCAGCCTGGTTGAAGTGGCGATAGAGTAATTGGTTTCCGCCACAATTTATTTTGGACCTGTGACCTGATACTCTGGTACGGAGTTGTCCCTTTGTCTCTCCAACATATATTAACCCGCAGAGTGAACACTCAATACCGTATACAATATTTGAACTCTTACAATTCAAATGGTCAAAACTATGCGTATGAAAGGTATGTTTAGTTAAATTACTCCTAAAAGAATTGTCTGTAATTAAGATGTTGCAAGTTTTGCAATTTTTGGTCCCGCATACTTCTTACAATAATTTATTTACGAATTGATAATGTTTTATACAGAACAAATACCGCATTTCTATATTTCTACCACGGTATAAATTACATTGTCACTGTTCACCAAAGAAAGACTAAGACATCAAAATGTTGTGATTATAAACATAGAACATCGGACGATGTTGACAATAACACCCAGGATGAATAAGCAAAAATGTTGGGACAGGGTGGAGCAACCTAGAAATCATTTAATGACGATGCCTCCCTACATCTAGAATAAGTAAGCAAACATATAAACGAAAAGTACCAAGGCATAAAAAACAACATTCAAATAATAGTGATCTGATTTACAGAAATTATAGCGGACAATGAACCAGGCATCATTAAATGATGATGACACCAGATGCCTAGACATTACAGGGGACAATAATACAGGCATTATTCAATGATGGCGACACCGAAGCCTAGAAATTGCAGGCGACCGTTATGCAGGCATCATTAAATGGTAGTGACACAGACGCCTAGGAATTACAGGGGACAGTGATACAAGTATCATTAAATGGTAGTGACAAAGACGCATATAAATTACAGGGGCAATGATACAGGCATTATTAAATGATGGCGACATCGACGCCTACAAATTTCAGGCGACAGTTATACAGGCATCATCAAATGGTTTTACTGACACCTACGAATTACAGGAGATAATGATACAGGCATCATCAAATGATAATGACACTGACACCTACAAATTACAGGGGACAATGATACAGGTATCATTAAATGGAGGTAACACCGACACCTATAACTTACAGGAGACAATGATACAGGAATCATTAAATGGTGGTGACACAGGCGCCTATAAATTACAGGGACAATAATACAGGCATAATTAAATGATGGTGACACCGACGTCTATAAATAACAGGGGACAATGATGCAGACATAGTTAAATGGTAGTGGTACAGACGCCTATAAATTACAGGGGACAATGATATATATTTAAATGATCGAAATCTAACTCTCTTTATTCCGTAAACTTCATTAGTTTAGGGTATAATGAGAGCTACATTTTATTTAATTAGATTGTAAATGACAATCAGACATCAGACACTTAGAAATAATAGGAAATTATTCTAGACATCATCATATAATGGTGTTACCGAAAGTCTAGAATAAAAAACAAAATAAAAGAGGACCATTACCGAGGCATCATCAAACAATGGTGACAATATACGCCTTAAATGACTGGAGAAAAAGAAAAAAAATATCAGGCATCATTAAAAGAGGATTATCACAGACACCTAAATGCGTAAGCACAATAAATAGGATATTGTCCCGGGAATTAACAATTAGTTGAGTCAAGATGCTTAGAAGGAGTAAGCAAAATTATAGGGAAAAACTCAGGTATAATCAGACATTTGTAGCGCCTGATGTCTAGATGTTTAAATTATAATAAAAATACCAAGATATCTTCATGCAATGATGACGCCAGCCAGGAGTCAATAAAACTATAAAAGTAGCATATTCAGGCATTATCAAATGATGAAACGAAAATGGGCAAAAAATAAAGAATAGAAAGGAAGAACAAAGAAATCAGAAGTTGACGGTAACACCAAGAGCTTAAAGTGTTTGAGCAAAAGTTTGAGATAAGGACCAAGTCAGAATCAAATGATGGTGACACCATACGTGTACGAATTTTAGGGAACAATGGCCCAGGCATTATCAAATGATAGTGATAAACGAAACATAGAATGTAAAGCAGAAAATGTTACCAAGACATCAACAAATGATGGTGCCAAAATCGCCTAGAAAATATAGGGGGACAATCATCCCAACCAAACGATGATGGTATCAGACAACTAGAATGAGTAAAATTATAAAGGGAAAAGGATTAAGACATGAACAGATGAAAGTGAAAAAGATGGCTACAAATTGTAATGGACAATGATAAGGTGTATAGGACAATCAAGTAATGTAATAATAATAATCAAAATGATGGGTAACAATGACCAGTTGGTCATCAAACAGGGCTGACAAAAGACATCGTAGTAGATAATGACACAGACAGCATACGATGGTCTTAGAATGAGTTTGCAAAATCATAGGGGACAATGACCCAGGCGGTGTCATACGCTTAGAAGAAATGAGGAAAATTTTAGTAGAAACGGACCAAAACATCGAAATGCTCATCTGGTGCACAAAATTAAAAGGGTGTATATGTTTTATATTTATTATAACCACTAGGCACTGCTGATGAACTGATAGTACCCGAGGGCATCATAAGTCTGGTTTTCAGTACTTTTGTACTGATATGCAATATATACTTCAAATGTTCAGTCATCAAAGTAAGTAAATCACTCTAAAACTAAGGAGTATATCTCACTCATGCATAGCTCTGTCCTTAAATAGATTCTTTGGTTCATTTTTCAGTCATTTTGGTTTCAACACTGCTCTTCAAATATTTATATATTAAGAGAATTCCAATCATTCGGCCACGAGCATCACTGAAGAGACAAAAGTTGTCGAAATGCGCATCTGATGCACAAAATTAAAAGGTATCTGTGTTCTACTTTTATCATTAACCGACTGTGGTACCAGATGGAAAAATGTTAATAAATTTATAGGATCAATGACCAATTCATCATCAAAGGATGATACCAGAGACCTAAAATGAGTGAGCAAATTATAAGAGAAAAGGAAGAAGCCATCATCATAAAAAGAAGAAAGAAGACATAGAAATGAGGAAGCAAAATTACACAGACATAAAAAAAACAACAGTGACGCGATAAGGATGAGTAAACAAAATAAAAGGGAACTTTAACCCAGGTATGTCATAAAACGATGATGACAGCAGGCGTCTAGAACAAAGAAGCAAAATTATATGGAACAGTGACGCAGACGACATTGAACGAATTAAGGCAACAGACCTCGAATAAATATATTATTATCTGGTTAAACCAGAAGCTTGATAATTACAGTGTGCAATAATCTCGAGCATTATCAAATGATGGTGACACCAGACATCTAATAGTTACAGAGATTAATAATCCCTGGCATTGTCAAATGATGATGACACCAGACGCCTAATAGTTACAGAGAGCAAGAGCAATAATCCCAGGCAACATTATATGATGTTGACACAAGACGCCTAAATTACATAGAACAAAACCCCAGGCATTATCAAGTGAGGGTTATACCAGGCGCCTAATTTGTATAGAGAGCAAAAATCCTAGACATTACCAAATGTGGGTGATCTCAAACGCGTCGTGTAAGTAAAATTACAGAAGAAAATTACCTATGTATCATCGAACGATGGTGACAGCAGGCACATAGAATGGATGAGCAAAATTAATGGGACCAAGGCTTGGTCACATGACAGTGAGACCAGACGTCTAGTACAAGTGAACGAAATGATAAGGAACAGGGTCTCAAGTATCATCAGACGATGATGATATCAAGACGCCGAGAATGACAAAATTATAAGAGAAAATTACCATGATATCAAACAATTGTGACACCAGATGCCTAGATAAGGTAAGAAAATATAAGAGAAAAGAAGATAGTGGTTTACAAGCAATAGCAACCCTATGATATATTCAAGAGGGAAAGACATCAAGGCATCAGATGATGGTGACACGGAGCGCTTAAAATGAGTAAGCAAAATCATAGAGGAAAATGACCCAGGCATCATCAAACGATGAATAAACCAGACACCTAAAATGCTTTATCAAATTTATAAAAGGATCCAATTATAATCAAATGATTGTGACACTGGAATCCTGGAATGAGTAGAATTATATAAGTTGAATTATAGGTGAAAATGACCCAGGTATCATTAAACGCTGGTGACACCAACCGCCTAGATAAACTGTGTACATAGATTCGGGAATTATCAACCGATGACAATACCAGACGCTTAGAAATTTTAGGACAATGGGCCGGGCACCATCAAATGATGATGACACAAGAGGTTTAAATCGAGTGGGCAATATGATAAGAAAAGACTTAGTGATGAATCAGGTGCCCTCAAATGATGATAAAACCTGACACTTATATAGAGTAGGCAAAACAATGAAAATGACTTAACGATGAATCAGGCACCATCAAATAATTATAAAAGAAAGAAAAAAGAGGAGTTACTGACTCAGTTATGTGGCAGAAGTCACCATGGATCTATACAATACATGAATATGAATAAAATACTAGAACATATAACACACTACAAAAATACTAGTATTTGATTGTAGTGCAATTAAGATACCGACTTAGGATTATAACACCAGACGCTAACATGGAGTAGGCAATATAATGAAGAAAAGATTCTTTCTCTCTCAGTTAAATGTTACATACCATTTGTAGTTTCCGTTAACCTTTTGTTAATGATATATGCTCTTAAATCTCTGGTCAGGGCTCTTGGAAACTGCTTATTAAAGGTATCTTATTCCCAGTTATTCCAATCATTTCCACCATTCAGCAATGGTCGTCAACACGTCATTTGAATATAAGAAAAACAACTCTTATAATTCAGTTTCACTTTAACAGTGTCATTCATGCAGGGCTTTACATTTTTCTTTTATGATTTTATTATAATTGAACTATATTTATTAGCCAAACAAACCAAGTTTAGGTAATAGAATATCTACTTCAATAAATTAAACACAGTCATTATACTATGTACGGGCAAAGGGAATATAGAGTGGAAATAAGAAGCGTAAAAGCATCCATAAGATGATTTGTAGATATATCTCAGGGACATGGACTTATTTTCACATTTCTAATGATGCCGTCGTAAACTGAGGACAAAGGTTGGAGATGAAATGTATTTGCCCATATGGGTGTCAAGCATTACTCAGGTCAAATAGACAGTGTCTGATATCCATACTGTTCAGGAGCAGTAGTGTCAAACAAGAGTTCAAGGTTACTGCAATGATGACCATCTTCAACATCCGATGTGGTCTTTTTTCATCTTGTGTACACTGCAAATCATACTCTTTCCATCAATGTCCATACTCTTTCCATCAATGTTAAAGCCTCAAATTCATCATGATATTCTTTTAAGGTACTGCATGTGTTGATCAGTATAAGAAAAGCCCATGCCAAAAATAAATCAATGGCCTCAATGAATTAATCACACAGAATAAATGATCGATGTTTCTAGAATTTTTTGGCAGATTTTACACATAAAGGATATAATTTCATGAATATCCTATAATATCTGCATATACTTGATATTAGATTCCTTGAAAAATAATTCTAGGTTAGACTATACACCATTTATATCCAAACAAGAAACCGTCAAGGACGGTATGACCGGATTACAAAGATGCCTTTGTGAGATGTGGATATCCTTCTATCAGCAACAAAGTCCAAGAAGACTTGACTACGTATTGCCAATGGTACGGTATTCCATAAAGTGAACACTGAAGCAGTGAAATTAAGGCAGGATAAAAAATTTCGCGTCGTTGAGCAAGACCTCATAAAAGTTAACAATGTATCTGAGATTCTGTTCACTGAAAAACAATGTTCACTCACTGAAGCCTGAAGTCAAGTCAAGGTCAAGGTCACCAAGTATGTGTCAGACGGCAAGAGCTCACAAATGTTTACAATGCGACTAAGTTTGAAGTAGGTTATATTAACAGCAAGCAAGAGTTCACCCTAAAAGCAAAAACAGTGTGTGTTCACTGAAGTGTGAAATCAAGGTCAAAGTCACCACCAAAGTATGTCAGACGAGAAGACCTCGTGTATGTCCAAAATCCCACTAAGTTTGAAGTAGGTAACATTAACAGTACATGTATGCAAGTGGTCAGTCTAAAGGCAAAAAAAAAACACAAAAAAAAAACAGTGTGTTCACTGAAGCGTAAAGTCAAGGTCACTAAATTTTTGTATTGGTTGGATAGAACATTCAAGTATCTACAAACCTACCAACTTTGACAGAAGTACCCTTTAGGGTATGAAAGAAGCCAAGCTAGACGCAAATGCTAAACGCAAAATGTTGAAGCCGTGCAGACGGACGGACGGGCAGACAGACGGAGCTTGCCAATTTATAGACCGGAATTGCTTTGCATTTACATTAACAATACATGTATGCAAGTGGTCACCCTAAAGGCAAAAAAAAAAAAAACAGTGTGTGTTCACCGAAGCGTAAAGTCAAGGTCACTAAATTTTTGTATTGGTTGGATAGAACATTCAAGTATCTACAAACCTACCAACTCTGACATAAGTACCCATTAGGGTATGAAAGAAACCAAACTAAACGCAAAATTTTGACGCCGTGCAGACGGACGGACAGACGGATTTTGCCAATTCATAGACAAAAATGTTGTATCAACATGAAATTTGGATGTATTTGCTATAATAAAGGGTTCATTGACAACTTAACGTGGCAATTTACAATGTTGAAATGTGTGATTCATTGATTATGTTACGTCACTATTATGCTTATTTCACGTATATGGTGACGACATCTGTCTGATGCATTGAATAGAAATTTATACCTTTGCAACGGTTCCACCCGAAGCAGTGAGGGATCTTTTACGTGCTGCGCCTACCGAAACACGGACCTCGGTTTTTACTGTCTGATCCGAAAGACTGGACACCAGTGTGCTCACAGCGGGAATCGAACCTGTGACCTTTCGGCCACAAACCCAGCACCTCATCCACTGAACCACACCAGCTTGCTGAGACAAGTGAACTTTTAGCCTAAATTTTAGAAGTTAAATATCTCTGCTGTGTAACTAATTACTATTTTAAAAAGTTTCTAATTGCTTGCTTTATGTCATGCAAAGATTGTTTAACCTACGGTGACAACATCATTTTCGTACATAACATAAAACTTTATAACGGACCCATTCAAAGCAGTGAAGGATGCACTGTTAATGTCTATAGTGACTCCCAGTTTTATTGCTTTATCCAAGGACCTTCTTACTCTAGGGATAGGCACTATTCAAGACATTTGAACTCTGATGACAGGTACGTCCAAAGATTATTTACTCTGGGTTTAAGCTCCGTTAACTCTGGGGGATGCCACATCTCAAGACCTTTGAATTCTAGAGGTAGACATATCCCAGGACCTTTGGAATCTGAAGGCACGTCGAAGGAATTTTTGACGATGGCAATAGGTACATCCCATGTTCTTTGGATCTAGCGTAAAGCATATCCCTGGGCATTTGAACTAAAGGTAGGCATGTCCTATGGTCTTTGGATTCTGGAGTTAGGCAAATTCAGGACGTTTGGACTCTTAGGGCAGGCACAGCTTAGGCCCTTTAGCTCTACTAACTGTCACTGTGCTATACTGGCTGGCAAAAATTGAGCCTAGCATGTATAACATCCTCTCTTTTAGTAGTAAATACATGTTATATCGTGATTATTATATGAATGTTTAATGACTAAAATACCAAAGTCCATATACCATTTGCTTTATTCAAGATATGATAATTCAAGTGTACAGTAAAATTTTTCATGTTTCTCAAGCACCAAAATAACTCTTCTAAGAACAAAAAGATTCATCCAGGACACAGAGAGATAAAAATGTTAATTTCTGTCAAATGAAATTAGAACTAAATATGCTACATATGGCACACGCTTAAGTAATTACTGAGGTTAAATCTATTCTTTATTTAAACAAGTTGTTTATGCATATTGCAAGAACACTTTTAATCTAAATAGCAAAGGCTGAGATTTTCATCAAGAAAATAGGAAATGAGCTAATAAATTAGGCAAGAAATATGTTTCAATGTATATATAAAACCATTAACAATGAACAATGAACTAACCAATCTGACTGTTACCTCTTACAATTACCGAAGTCTAAAAAATAAAATTAGAAGACAAATCGGTCTTACTAACACTTCAAATACATTGTATTCTATAGGTTATTAACAAAATGTAAAAATTTAGGGACTTACTTTTAGGACACAAATACATGTATAATAAGAAGAAAAGTTTTCAATCCCTCAGGTGATTGGTTAGAATCAGGCCTTCTTGATTTCAGAATCAATTTATGTCAATGCCAAGTTGTATTTACATGTATATGACTAACATAAATATTCTGTTCAAAATACAAGACAAAGATATATTCTAGACCAGACTTGTAAATGAAAGTTTGTTAAACACCACAGTCTGTATCTCTGCCAAACTTTAAATATCTATGTGGTTAAAAAAAATGCCAGCCTAATTCATAATCAACACAAAGCATGATCAGTATTATAACATCCTTTGATATACCTATGAGTAGAAGTAAAGTTTACAGCTTTTAGAGAGAAAGCAGATGTAAAATGTCAATACATAAAATATTCAGTGAAATAAGTAAATATTGAATTATCTTTAAATTAAAAATCTCAAGGATACACATGCTATGACACAGAAAAAGTCTATGGTCCTTAACCTAGGATTTATATTTGTTATCCACCACATTACATTTTAAACTGACAATGTCTGTAAGTCCACAAAGTAATAGGACTACAAATTGACCAGAAATAATTTTTCCTTTGAGCCAATGGCAAGGGCATGCAATTTCCTTTGATTTGGGGCAACCCTTAACAGAATATATACAGTGGAATCCTGATATCTCAAACTCCAAGGGCTCATGTATAACAGTTTGAGTTCAGCAAAGCTTGAATTAAAGATATGTATCTATATAAAACTAGAATTTTAATGTGTCGGTGTGACACAGATGCCCCCGCTGGCAGCTAAGGTAGTGAAATATAATTGCCACAGAACTAATATTTGAAAATTCAAACAAGGTTTGGCCATAAATGCACATTTTCTAATTTCAAAGTCCCATAACCCCTGAAAAAATTTCTGAGCAGAGTTGCCTCCCTTCATGCACATCTACATATGCTGCCCTACCTACAAGTGAAGTTTGGTGAAATTTTGATGAACAGTTAAGGAGGAGTTGGGATGACAAGTAATTTCAAAGTCCCATGACTCCTTAAAAAAATTTTTGAGCAGAGTTCCTTATCTTCATGCACATCTACATATACTGCCCTACCTACATGTGAAGTCTGGTGAAATTCTGATGAATGGTTTGTCAGGAGTTGTGATGACAAGGTTTCGGAATGACGGAATGACAGGGTGCAACATTATATGCTCCCGGCCATATATGGCAGGGGCATAAAAAATAAAATCCGGACTTTGAAATCAGTTTGAGGTTAAGAGAAACTGAATTAACAGTGTTCAGATGAACAAAGTCTACTGTTTTGTGTAGAGAAATTCTTCTTTCGGTATATGAATATTTGTAACATTTCACTTTTGTTGCTCTTTCTTAATACTCACAGAATTTTTGTTTTGAAATTTATTTACAATGGAACTTGGTTGCACAATGTGCTGTCCAGATTGACTTGAACATAGCTATTGACTAAAAGATAAAATTTTGGATTAAAAGATGGTAAACTACATATATGAAATCCTATGCATAACCATGTAGTTAGTTACTGATGGGATAAAATTCATTCCCGACTTTAACTTCAAGTTAGCAAAGTTTTATTCATAATGGAGTTCCTATCTGTAATTACCCTGATTTGAAGTAACAGAAAAAGAGAGAAACAAAGGTATGAAAGGTACATTAAAGGCATTATTCACAGCTTAGGTTTCATCAAATACATTTTTAAAGTGTAGACAACTACAGTGACATCACTTTATCACCACAATGACTTCAGAGTCTATTTATTCAGATGAGCAGCTAACAAATAACTAAACCCTTGGTTATATTTTGGTCTGATCTAAACTTTACAATTTTAAAACTGTGCAATGAAGTCCTGTTAACTAAATTTTTAACTCAACAACACATGGTGCGATGGAGTGCTGATTTATACAGTCACATCAAGTCACCACAATTTTGTTTTTCTCTCAAGCTTGCAAGTTTAAGCATGTTCGAATCCAACACAATAAATACCACACTTTGCTTCATGATTTAAATATCAAAAAGAATTCTCTTAAGAGTTGGTCAATTGTATGAAAAAACTATTACAAATTAGTTTCATAAGTTTATTTTTTACATCGAATTCATTGAAATTTAATAAATTTTGATGCCATATTTTTTTGTTTCTTCAAAGCCTCTTTACATTGAATGGGAAGAAAATTGAAAAGAAAAATAGTGTGAAAAATACAAAAACAATGTTTATCATCATTTGCTCAACACGTAAATAGTAATCTATTTAGTCATGGTCAATCCCATCCATAATTCTTCTTGATACGTGCTGTATTAACATAGTTCAAAACACAAGTACATATTTGTCTAATCCATTATTTTCAATTTATCATAAACTGTTTCTGTCAAACTTTCCCAAAAATTTGCACCAGTTTCAAAAAAGCTTGAATCACTCTATACGACATCATGTCACATGTTACATTTATCACTCTTTCAACTCACTATAGGAAAGCCCTACCTAAATTAAAAATCTTTTGTGTTCATGAAATCTCTCTTGGGAAATTGTAGAGTTCAACAAATGTTATATATATATGTATTTGTTACAAGTATTAATTTTAAAAATCATAAAGAAAATCTTTAATGGTAGCGGCAAAAACCATCCTGTTATTTATTTAAGAGCATTTGAATGAAACTGCTTTTGAATTCAATGTCTTCAATGTTTATTCATTTCACTGACTTTATGTGTACAATAAGTGCATTATATCATGTAACGCTGGTTGCATCAAGAACAAAATTTTGTAAGAACTACACACTAAAAACTTGTATATGTCCATACATCTTATTAATAACATTCAGGTCAATATACAAAATATGCAAGATCATTAATACGGTAAACCATTCAAATTCAATATGACATACATGTATATAATTTATGGTCAATATAATCCTACTCAAGGTCAATATCAGATACCATTTAAATGCTTATAAAGTTAAGAGAGTTGAAATATTAATAAACATGATCAAAATTTGTTATTGATCTACTTTTGGATATTCAACTTTTCATACGCACTGATGTTACTATAAACATTATAATTGTTTTCCTATTTGTGAATATTGCCTTTCATTAGTTGTAACTTAGACAACTGCTTATCTTGTATCACATCGGTAGTTATTTCCCTTTATCACTTTCCTTCTACCAATTTTATGAGTTACTATATGGTCTATTCCATATTGGTTTTAATTTAGTTTTCCAAGTTTCAATAAATTGTTAATCATACTATAAAAGGTAAATAAACTAGTCTTCCTCTGAAAAACATTTCAGAATTATCTAAGTCAAACCCACTTAACCCCCGAAGGACAAAAAAATATGTTCTACTCAGCAGGGCTTTCAAATTGTGCTGGTACTCTGCATTTTCATCTAAATGAAACAATTAGTGGTACCTGCCGAAATCTTAAAGTGGATATTGACCAATGATCCGTTATAAGTCCCTTAATACTCAGGAAAGCACCTCTAAACTTTATTGGAAACTTCGCTGTGGCCTACCAAGTTATACTGATGCCACCTCAATTGTTTAGAATTTTTAGGACTATTCCACATGAAAAAGGATGGTAAAAGGGTTAATTCAAACACTTATATAAATCAAGAATGTGAGAAATAACTATCAACCTGAAAGATAATGTACCCTTCAAAAAGTAAGTAAATAAATCCAAATTAAAGAGCAGTGACTTATGACACAGGCAATCTTACTGTCCTCTTATCGGTAATGACTAATGACACAGGCAATCTTACTGTTTTCTTATATGTAATGCTGTAAAACTGAACAGTCATGTTTTGATTCTTGACATGTAATGATTATCATGAGACAAGAGAAGTTTATTTGTAGAAAAGTGCTTATGATAAAGTTTAATACCACCCAGTTTTATTTCTTTAGAACAGATTACTACTGCAAGTGCTCCTATTTAGCAGAATTTACATCTTAGCGGAGTTATCATTGCACTCTGTAAACTAATACATGAATATGCTAGAACAAATGTATTTCAAGCTACAAAGAAGAAAAGACAGAGATTGCACTCAGACATGACTACAGTTATCAACAGTAAACCTTCTACTTAAAAATTTAGTTGCACTAAAATAAGTTCATATACAGTGCTCCTTGTTTAGCACTCTTCGTTAGAAGTGTATGTTACCAAGTTAAATAAGCGACTGTGTGAAGAGTGCAGGACCATACTCCTGTGTGTAACTTACACTACGTATACAATGCATATTGCATTATGTGCTGAATTCTGGGCTAATGAGATGTTTAAGGTATTCTCAAGTACCTTACATTATGGTCATTATTAATGAGTATTTGAACATTTTTATTGCTTCAATGACATGCATCACAAACAGCTGACCAATTGACCAGTTTAGAGGATCAGTGGCAGTATGTCATACCCCTTAGCACAGCTATAGGGTAAGGTCTAAAATAATGAATAATAGCGATTAAAAAATACATACAGCAGACAGAATGGAATAGATTTTGCATGAAAATATTTCACAATAATGAAAGTCATCCCACTAAGTAAAAACCACAAGTTATTCCAAAACTTCTAAATAAGTTGTAGGTACTTTTCCTTTCTGTAATCCTCGTTCTGCCATTAGCCAATCCGGATCAAGATTGGGAACTTTATACACGGTTATGAGCTAAAAAAAAAAAAAGGAAAAATATATGGAGTGTGTGGTAACCTAAAGATGACTATTGCATAAATGCATGACTAAAATGATAAAAGTAATATCATTCCTTGGATTTTAAAATTCTTAGTTTTGTTTGTTATGTATAGATTTTCAAGTGTTTGTCCTTTTTATTGAACTGTTTTTGTGATGAGTTGGAATGTTGGACATTCTGTATACCAGTGAACTACATCAACTTAGTGATTACTTTTACTTCAATTGACTGTCCTAATGTGGTACTGATACCACATTACAATATATTTTTATTTTGAAGTGTTTTTCACATGCTAATTCTTGTTTAATATGCCTATCTGTGGCAAGGTTTGTCATACACCAGAGTAAGATCTTTTTCCCTTTTCTTTGTACTTGATTGTTCATCTCTGGACGTCTAGACAGACAGACAAGTGGGACAGATGGACAGAATATCATATGGCCACATTAAAATTTTTTTAACAAAGTAGCTTAACTCAACAAAATGTATATTTTAAGTACAAAATATGATAGTTCAAAGACATAGTTTAACATATACTTGTATCTCTAAAATTATGTTAAATCAAAATTTGTGATTTGACCAGTCCCTTATGCTATACACATGAAGAAACCTTAAAAAAAAAACAAAAAACAAAAAAATGAAAAAAAAAAAAAAAAAAAAAAAAGATTCAATTTATCAGCTCTAGTAAAAACAATGATAACACAATATTTAGGAATGAAATACATACAGATATGATTAATGTACAATACTGAAGCATTTTAAGCAATTAAGAATGAAATTCATACTAATAAGTAAATAATGTGAAATATGAAATCCTCCAAAATTAAACTTGATTCTAAATCAAGATTACAACATTTCTTGATATAACTGCCTTCCTTACACAAGGAACATTCCTGGCCTTTTTCTCTATTTCATTTGAACATTTTTGGGTATCCTGTACACTACTTCTGAATCCTTTTTCATCAAAATACTTTGACATGTATTTCAACCTATTCTTTAATTTTAAAATACTCAAACATATCATGACAGTGGGACAAATAGTAATAACAACCTGTATATTACTGTAATCGCTCTATGGACTCTTCAACCAAGGACAGAAAAAATAACATGTAGTAGAATGGAAGTTATATGACTTTGTTAAGGTAAGAATGATCATATAAATGTTGGTAATTTACCAGCAGATTCATCCCATTTTTGTATTTACAAACTATGTTGCTAGTACCTTAAATTAAACCTTAATATCCATATGCAAGATACAATTATTTATGTACTAAAATTTTGTTAATCAAACATTTCTCTTTGTCATCTTAATCTAGTAAATTCATTACTGGTCAACTCAACATGAAAGAAATTGAGTATGACTGATTGAAGATAAAATCTATCAACAAAACATATTCAAGACATGATAATAAGAAATGTGTCATCAACCTGCTGGTGAATTATCAACAATGGACATGATAGGGGAAAGCTCTTACTTCATCAGCAAGTAAAGACAGCTCAGTGCTATCAGCTGCATCATAGTCATATAAAACTCTTGCTTGTTTTTTCTCAATATTAGGAGTTGCTGCTATAACATTGATGAGGGGTGGTGCAGATGGCTGAAGAGGAACGGATACAGGGGAGTTGCTAGAAATACCTGTCCCCATGCTATTTGACGAGCTGTTACCTACACCAACAGAGTAACTGAAAAAAACCAAAATCAACTCCCAAATAAAAATTGCAATGTATTGCATGCAGAAGCTTCAGTATACTTAAAGAGAGAAGAGAGGTGTAACCTACAAAGAAATACCATTTTTAATCTATTTATACAACCTTCGTTTATTAGTCCATAAATTATGTATCAAATACAAAAATTTAATTAATGTTCGTCTCATCTGCAGAACTGTAAAAGACTGCCCTACACAATTTGCTATATCTGTTGTTCAAGCTTTTAATGAAACCGAAAGATGTGTACTTGTAAATTTCAAAGTATAAAATATTTCCTCAATATTTTTAAAAACAAATTGGTAGTTAAAAAATATTGTTGTGGTTTTTCCCAGCATCATGCTCATTTGATTTTGATAATTAGCAATCATGATCTATGTAATAAAAATGTAGGTCATCAGAATTTAAAAAAAAATGAACAAGATAAATATACATTAAAACCTTGAAGACCAAGAAAAACGTGTGAAACTAAAAACCACTACTGTATTACACATGTATCTTTATTACAGCACACAATAAAAAGAAGATATGTAATGCTGAAAATTATCTCCAAGTTATACTGAAGACAGATGTAAGCAGTCCTAGGAAAGGTGTACCATGTGTATTCCATATAATTATACATTATGTAGAAAGACCATGCAGCTTACGCTACTCCTTTAAGGATTTCAATGCCTCCATAAACTTATCAGGCAGAGAGCTGAAACATCAAGTCTACATGTACTTCTGAGAGATCTTTGTACAATGGTCAATTACTGAGGTGGTTCAACTTAATGAAAATCTTTGCAAGAACTAAGACAGATTTTTATGTTTAACATTTTTATTATTTTTTACATATTTTGGGATCAAAATAATTGGGTAGTGTTTAGTAATGGAAACCCGAGAATATCAAGTAAACCACTGAACTTTGCAGGTCAAGTGACCAACATTGTCAGAGGATAAGAGGTGGGTCAATTCTAGCCCAGTACCTCAGCCCAAACATTCACAAATGTACTTTAAAAAAAGAAAGTGAGAACACATCAATCTGGAAAATCAATGAACATCTCAACTCTATAATTTAAAAAAAAAAAGAATTCCTGGAGTTGGTTTCTCTACTTCTGAAGGCTACTGTTGCCATACCATATTGATTGAAAGCTTACAGTGTTCAAATTTGAAAATTCTCCTAATAAACTGTACTATGACCAATTCCCTTCTTTTATATGAAAAAGATTCAAGTTACCGAATGTGAACAAGGCATTTACTATTTTTCTCAATTTTGGTGACAGTGATCTTGATTTCATCTGGAATTTTAAATACAATTTGAAACAACCTTTTCTTTATAGATTCTAGGAGACAAATTAACATCCTGTTGTTAGTATCAAACCCAATTTACTTAGACGACGCCAAAGTGTGACACACCGACTCATGGCCTATATCAGCATCGCCAAAGTGTGACACACCGACTCATGGCCTATATCAGCATCGCCAAAGTGTGACACACCGACTCATGGCCTATATCAGCATCGCCAAAGTGTGACACACCGACTCATGGCCTATATCAGCATCTCCGTAAACATGATAATAAGGTGTATGAACTAATTGTTTTCTGCCATTATCAGTAATACTTCTTAAATCAAAGGCTTGAAGAGCCACAAAGGCGTCAAGCTAAATTTAATTTAAAGCTGTCAAAAGTAGCAGAAAATGACCAGTTGTGTTCATCCTTTTTGTTGAATTCCAATAATTTTTGTAACAGAGTAAAAATAAAAGCTTAAGGGCTAACAGCCATTACCATATAATATCAAAATGTGAATGCAAGTTGTCAGTGGGCAACATAACTCTCCAGTGGGGCTTTGTCATAAAGTAAGATGTATGGTAAACAGATTCTTGATGGGGTCCGTTGTCATGAGGAAGTCAAAGGTTATAAGTGGTATTGATTATGACATCATCCTAACATTTTATTGTTCTTTACGTCATTCTTGCAGAAATATGTCAAAATTTAATGTCTTATCACAAAGAATGTACATGTGAAAACAACTGAACACCACTGCCATTTTTTACAAAGATAAAAATGGACGAGTTGTTACCATTGCCTGTAAAATATGGAAGCCTTATGCTTTATTTGTTTTAAGATATGGTCTAGGTTACAGTTTTTGTATACGCAACTAACACTGACACTAGAGCCAACAGCTTCTATATATCGTCTTAACAAACTAGTTATTATTCGGTCATTTATTTATGTGCACGTGTAATGGGCTACAACGCTATGCCGTTCGCCGTAATTTGAATCACAATCGCACTTTATCGGTTGATTTGGAATAAAATCTTCATTTGTGAGTTCTACTTAATTTATTTTCATGCATTCAATCTGAAATTCTGTCTTAATCCATGATATCATCCTTTACATCCGCATTAAATTTTGTAGGCGATTTGAAAACTTTCTCGGCTGCCATTTTTAATGCCGTCGTGGGAACTTTTCCAACTATGGGGAAAACCATGTGAAATAAACACATGCTACTTCCCTAATAAGACAAAAATGAGGCATGGCTTTAGAAATTTTAGCGGCAAAATTCAAAACTGCACAATACAGATGGTTTCAAAAACAAGTAATTCCTATTTACATAAAGCTATTTGGCTTTGTGACCAGCATCTTGAACATTTAATGTTATTCCAATTGCAACCTAAGCTTTTTAAAAAGCTATGCTATGACTGGGGTTACCTGCTCTTGCTTGCTATGGCTGTGCAAAGATACAAGTGACCACCACCATTTTGTAGAGGCTATTCCCTGTCCAGCAAGTGTTATTTATAGCACAGGCGGTAAGGGCAAATAAGAAGCTGTAAACATTGTGTGTAGATATTTTTAAAATTCGTCTGCAGTAGCATACACAGCATAGGTATACAGTACCTGATATAATTTACGAGAGGCTCGTGATATTTAGCCTTGAGGATGTAATTTAATTTTGTCGATATTTGTTGATTCTAGGTTAAATGAATGAAACAAAACGAAATCCAGTGAGATAAAAATAACCGAAAACGCGTCACTTAAACCTAGGTCAGCCTCGTTATGAATTAGTAGTCGCCTGTCTAGATATTTTAAGATCTTTGTGACACATATTGCCAGTCTGTATTTAGGATTCTATGAAATATTTTATTTGTTCTTTTTAAACTGAAATTTATATCTAAATATATTATTATTACATTATTTATATTATTATATATATTTCGAAGATCGTGCGATCGGTTTCCATAATGGCGCTTTTATGTCAAATTAGGCCTTGATCGCGTTTGTTACTTACAAGCGTTCTACTACCATTTCTCCAAATAAAGCAATATGTCACGTAGTCTTCCCCATATTTGGAAAAATTCCTATGAAGTGCGATTGTAATTCATAAAAAGCTTGCGTCATTACGGCGAATGAATATTTTAACACACACAATAAACGACAGAAAAATAAGAATTTTAGGGCAATATATTGATAATTTAAGTTAAGCAGACCTATGCTTAAACCTATTTCTGTGCAATGAGATTTCAATAACAATGATAACAAAGCCGGTTTTGCAAGAACTTTTACTAATTTTAGTACTTTAAAGAAGGTACTACTTTGTTACGTGAATTAAAAAGCTGGTGCAGAGGTAAAATTTTTACGATCGCTAGAAGACTGTCGAGAAAATGCTCGATGCCTTAAAAACAGCAACAAAATACCCCTGTCAGATAAATTCAGGATAACTGCAGAATTCTTATTTCATCAATAAATCTTGAAAAAAGGGATCAACTACCGAAAATGTCACAATTATATAGACATCATACAAGAGATACAGACAAAGTTTCAAGTCAGTATCTCAAAGTACAGATGAAAACTTTCCAAAATCTTATATTTTATTAAAGGGCAGTAACTATTCTACACTGAGGTGAATTGCAAAAAAGTTCAATTTCATATGTAGGACTTTATATTAAACATATATACCAAGTTTTACGTCAGTATCTCAAAACACAACCCAAAATGTGTCAAAATATTGATTTTCATCAAAGAGCAGTAACTCTTGTAAAACAGGGTCAACTGCTAAAAAATTTAAAATCGACAACTTCACATCAGGACCTCATACTTAAACAGACACCAAGTTTTACTTTAATATCTCAAAGCATGACCAAAATTTTCCTGAATAAAGCTGCCTTATAAGGATGGACACACAGACTGATAGAGGGACACTGCCATATCATTATTATCCTGTCTTCATTGTACAGTAGTTGCTATTAGTGAAGAAAGACATCCGGTATTCAAGAACACATTGAAACCCTTCTGACAAAGCCAAAACAATGATAAATTATACGACTCTAAGCCTATGTTAATTTGAGAGTTAATTACTGAGTTTTAAACCTAGTCAAATTATAAATCAGTTACCTCTACCATAAGACTTATGTACATATTGGAAAATAAAACAAGACCTGGCCTGTTATTTCATATTGGTCATCTAAGTATACAACTAACCCTTCATTGATATGGTAATTTGCCATTGGGATAACATTATATAAAGACAATTTACCTCACCCAAATCACGCATTCATTAATGAATTCATGACTATAACAACTAAAAACCCTGTGAATGTTTCACTCTTTTAAAAACAATGGAAGGGTTAATACTGTATTATGATCAAGAAGTAGAAAATCTGAATGACAGGTAACAAGGTACTGGAACTCACTACAGTCTTACATTTGATAAGATCTGGATAAACTTCATGCTCCGACTATTTAGTTTACTACTGGTATTTTGAAAGGTCAGTCAGTGTGCTTGCTGAGGGTCAAAGTTTTGCAAACATTTTCTGCCCTATTTAACATTGGAGGACCTTTCCCACAAAAAACCAGGGGCCAATTTTACTAAAGAACTTATAACAAATTGTAAATTTTTGACTCCTGAATTAATAGAAATTTTCCTTATATACATGACAAAAAATGCATTTTTCGCAAAAAAGGAAAAAAAAACCAGCTGTGTTTGTGAAATACTAATGCCCCTGGTGGCAACAAGTCCAAAAAGTTATTTTTAGCATGAAGGTCATTGTCAAGGTCAAAAGGTCAATATAACCTTGGTGTCATTTGAAAGAGCATTATTAGTTGACTATGCATGTCAAATATGAAATCTCTATCCCTCATGGTTCAAAAGTTATAGCTAAGGTTAAAGCTGACATCAGACAAATAGACAGACAGACAGACAGGACAAAAAGGTCACTGACCTTGGTGTCATCTGAAAGGGTTTCATTAGTTGACTACTTAAGTCAAATATGAAGTCTCTATCCCTCATGGTTTAAAAGTTATGGGCAAGGTTAAAGCTGACAACAGACAAAACTAAAGCTGTCCTAAAGGGACAAATACCCCTGTGGCAACAAAGTGGAGATATGCAATAATTCATCCCTTTATGACAACCCATGAGGCATCCATAGAGCAGGTATATATATCAAAACTGTTACAATACTCTCTAAGAAACACATGTGCAAAGGTTTTAACTTTTGAGATGTATTTTGGAAGCAAAGGTAATATTATTCATGTGTTTGGTGAAGACTGATTGCAGACGTGAAAGTCAAGAAGATATACAATGTTATGGTTTTTCAGCAAAATATAGACAAAGTTACAGACGTCAGTATAAAGAATGAAGACAAGTGAATCTTACAGGATATTTTGACGGGCTTTAAACTGGGAACTTCAAATTTTGCAATACAATTTGTTTTGTCATGAGGAATAAGAAAATATGTGGTTTAGGGGTGGGGATCTCAACCAGTTTTGAGATAAGTGAAGATTCCTGATATGAGGGTGGGGTGGGGAATGACCCTGGGGATCCCCAACTTATACTATACAACCTGTCTTGGAATTAGAAAATATATAGTTTAGGGGTGGGGATCTGAACTATTTTTGAGATAAACAAGGTTTTACCATCATGGAGGTCAAAGGTCAAGGTCAAAATAAAGGTTATAGTGACCTAATTTTGGTACACAACACACTGTACCATAGAACAGGTATAATAATCCTAGGTGCTATTTACTATCATAGAGGTCAAAGGTAAAAGTCAAGGTTACAGTGACCTAGTTTTGATACATGATACATCCCCTTCCCATAATGCATCCACATGTAAGGTTTGATAAACCTTGGTGCTATGGTTCAAAAAGTATGCTCTGGACACAAAGTGGCCCAGATTTCACTATCAAAGAGTTCCAAAGCCAAGGTCAAAGTGACCTAATTTTGGTACATGACACATCCCCTTCCCATGATGCATCAACATACCAGGTTTGATCATCCTTAGTCCTATGGTACAAAAGTTATGCAGCAGACATGAATTGGGACAGACGGACAGATGGACATGGTAATTCCTATACACCCACACAAAAGTATAAAAAAAAAACCAGACAGACAGACAGGACAAAAAGGTCATCTACCTTGGTGTCATTTAAAAGGGCTTCATTATTTGAGAACCCATGTCAAATATTAAGTCTCTATCCGTCATGGTTCAAAAGTTATGGCCAAGGTTAAAGTTGACAACAGACAAACAAAACAAACAAACAGTTTGGGCAAAAACAATATGCCCCTGATCTATCGATCTGGAAGGCATAAAAAGCCTCATGCAGAAAATCAGTCGTTTTTCAAATATCTACATTTAGTGCATCTTCAAATATCTAGGATCTGTTGCAAATTCTTTAGTGAAATGTGCCCCTGGTCTTAAACATGGCTTCTCAAAAGTGAGAGGAAACATCAAGTTCCAATGCAATGTCCATCACTTTGAGCCGTTTAGGCACTTACAGAATGAATCTAGTAGACTAAATACTTAGAACATAATATGAAGTGATGTTATCCGTTCAAACATTCAATAGAATTATCCACAGTTTTACATACACTTATAAAGAGACAAAGAAAGATGTTTACTGGCTATATGATGAAGAAAGCTATATAAAAACCATTTAAAGCTATGTCTACAAAATCTACAAATAAACCCTCATGTAATTACATCTGTACCCACCTTCCTAATTGTCTTTGCAGATCTGACATATACTGCTGGCACTGAGCATAATATGTCATCTGGGCTTCAATAAAATCGTTAAGACATCGTAAGTGATGAGCCTGAAATACATAATGTCTTATAATTGTACACTTTATCAGTATTATAAAAGCGGAGGGTTTTTCTGTGCTTCTCAATCTAAATAATGTTTGCTCTGTAACATTATAACCTATAAGCAGCATTATTTTGTAAAAAGTAAAAAAAACTATGATTATTGAACCTCCAGGTCAATGTGTTTTAGATCAAACAAAGCTAAAGACTTGTATAAATTGACAGAATTGTCCCCCCCCTATTATGACTGTTGTTTTAAGTTAAACTGTTTATTTCACCCATGTGATAACAGTTAAAGTGCCACTACACCAATTTTTTTCTCATACTAATTTAATAATTTGATGTAAATAAAACCGCTTGGTGCCAAAACTTTTATAATCAGATGCTACAATAAGTAGCTATTGCTGATTAAACTCAAGATGTTTACCTGTTTAACGTGGCCGCGCGTGCGAGAATATCAATAAATCTCTGTTGTCTGGAATCGAGATCACTGACGTCACATTATGTGGTCATTTCATGGAAACAGGATATATTATAGTAGAAATACGCCGCTTTTTATATGAAATTTAGTAAGCAAAACAATGAGTACACAAGATTCTTTTATTAAGATTCATTAGACGAGAGTGATATTCATTTTTCTTGCGATACATCATCATTCAAAGAAGGCGAACATGATTGTGACGAGAAAAAAGGTGATGTAATCCAAGGTACTTTGCGTACCTCAGTAGAGGCGTACCAGAAATCCATTTTGACGTTTGACATGATTTCGACTGTTTGTTCGGTTTTATTGAAAATTGACAGGAAAAAGGCTTCTTTGTTAGTTGGGACAAATCTTCAATTTCCATGTTGCTCTGTAACATTCATAAATGTAACATAATTTCAATAATATGTTTCTCACAGTATTTAGTATGTCTGCATGGGCCGTACGTAATTCATCAATATATTGTAATGTAAAATGTAGTTCAGATATCTTATGTATATATTTATTTATGAAAATAATTAACCTTAAAGAATTGAGTTCTATGTGTGAACCTTATAATGCTAAGGATTCCGGGTGAGTGAGGGGTTGGGATTGCGCCCTCTCACTGACCTCCTGAATCCATCACTTATATTCTAGTTACCTCATCTACATCCATTGTATCTACATGGCAGTGGCGGATTTCGAGGGAGGGGGCCAGGCCCCCCCCCCTTTGTCACACAATTACCAGTAAAAATCCACATTTTGCACCAAATATGGCTGAGAAGTTTGACTAAAATCCATTTGGGCTCCTCCTTTTCGGAAATCCTAGATCCGCCACTGCATGGGTATCTGATTCTGCCTGATCACTGCCTTGTTCCTCCTTATCAGTGTCTCGGTATATTCTTATATAAAAAAGGTGATAATACAACACTTAGTCTTGATACTTCCCTCTTTAAATCCGCTCTTCTGATTTTATTATTATTTTTTTCATTTCTTAATTTTTTTTTTTTTTTTTTTTGGCGCTGATGCTTGACTTGCCATTTTCTCATCCGGACTTAAAATTTCCAAATAAGGGTTACTTGCTCCTAAACTACTTAGACACCCAGGTTAATCAAATGCGTTTGTTGGTCGATATTGGACAGAAGGTATTGCACCGGGAAGTGACAATTGTTCCGCTTTGTTGCATTTCAAAGCGAATGGGAAACTTTCTGGTGTAAAATGCAGAGAACACAAGGTCGAATATTTTGTAGGAACATTTTGCTCGCTTTTCTTTAACAAAATGAATCTACTGGTATCGTTCATTGGGAGTCTTAGGAAAACCATGCATTGACAAACCATCGCATTGGTGTTTCCATATTTAGTAGCAACACAACAAACACCCCTCCCCCCGACTTTGCTTTACCCACCCTTGTCTTCACGAGGCATTTTTTTCTCTTCAATATTATTAAACAACTCTGCTCTTCGGACACTTCTATACTAAAATCCAGCACTGTATACAAAACATGACGTCAGCATCTCTTCGTCGCAGAATCTGGCGTTTCTGTATATTAGCAGCGTGCATTAGCTTATCACAAATATCTCGTTATCTACAGTTGATATGAACTTCGGGTTTTCAGCAATTTATTTATTGTATGAACATGCACCAATTGAGTGGAAACAAATAAATTTTTAAAATTAGGTTGAAGTGGCACTTTAATGTTTTAATGGATTTTCTATAAGATTGAGTCAAGCATTCCTCTTTAGAGCATATTTACAGTAAGTATTGAGGGTTTCTAATTATAGTCTGATTAATCTGGTCCTATGGTGATTAATTCATACAGGAAGGTGACACTATCTGAATGTAAGCTTTGTAAACCTGCCACCTACCCTAACTGATTAATCTGTACCTATGGTGATTAATGCATACAGGAAGGTGACACCTTCTGACATGTAAGCTTTGTAAACCTGCCACCTACCCTAACTGATTAATCTGTACCTATGGTGATTAATGCATACAGGAAGGTGACACCTTCTGACATGTAAGCTTTGTAAACATGCCACCTGCCCTTACTGATTAATCTGTACCTATGGTGATTAAATCATACAGGAAGGTGACACCTTCTGACATGTAAGCTTTGTAATCCTGCCACCTGCCCTAACTGATTTTATATTCAACAGTAAATGTTAAACTATATTCTATTATCTCTCATTGACAGTTATAATTGTTCTAAGCTTTTTTTCCATTGACTTGGATAGACTCCATAGATTTCATTACCCTCTCTCAATCTATATAAAACAGCATACAACTATTATGTTCATTCCTAAAACTACTGTTCTTATTATCTGTTATCTAATACTTAGTAATGGTTTCTCCAATACTGGCTGATTTAACAAGAGGCCCTAATGGGCCTATATCGCTCACCTGAGCACAAATTGCTTATTTACAATAAAATGACAGCTCATTTCAGTAGAAAATTTTGCTTTTTTTCTACAAGACTTTCTATAAGGTTTGGTGATATTTTGTGCAGTCGTTTTGAAGTGTCCAAAATGTGTCAACCAATCAGAGCCAATGGTGGCCATCTTGGATTATGGATAGGCACGAAAAACAAAAAATTAGTAGATAACCTCAAGTACTTACTTCGTATGAGGTTTGATGAAATTCTGTGTAGCGCTTCTGGAGAAGAAGCCGAAAATGTGTCAACCAATCAGAGCCAATGGCGGCCATCTTGGACAACAGATGGGCACAAAAAACACAAACTTGCTAGAGGACCTCAAGCAGTTACTTCCTATGAGGTTTGGTGAAATTCTGTGTAGCGCTTCTGGAGAAGAAGTCGAAAACGTGTCAAACAATCAGAGCCAATGGCGGCCATCTTGGATTACAGATCAGCATGAAAAACACAAACTTGGTAGAGGACCTCAAGTAGTTACTTCCTATGAGGTTTGGTGAAATTCTGTGCAGCGCTTCTGGAGAAGAAGTCCAAAATGTGTCAACCAATCAGAGCCAATGGCGGCCATCTTGGACAACAGATGGGCACAAAAAACACAAACTTGCTAGAGGACCTCAAGTAGTTACTTCCTATGAGGTTTGGTGAAATTCTGTGTAGCGCTTCTGGAGAAGAAGTCCAAAATGTGTCAAACAATCAGAGCCAATGGCGGCCACCTTGGATAACAGATGGGCACGAAAAACACAAAATTGGTAGAGGACCACAAGTAGTTACTTCCTATGAGGTTTGGTGAAATTCTGTGCAGCACTTCTGGAGAAGAAGTCGAAAATGTGTCAAACAATCAGAGCCAATGACGGCCATCTTGGATTATGGATCGGCACGAAAAACACACATATGGTAGAGGACCTTGAGTACTTACTTCCTATGACGTTTGGTGAAATTCTGTACAGCGCTTCTGGAGAAGAAGTCAAAAATGTAGAAAAGCTAACGACGGATGACGAATTGATCACAATAGCTCACTTGAGCCTTCGGCTCAGGTGAGCTAAAAAGCTTAGTTGTCTGCCCTTGATTAGAACTGTTACCTATCTGAATACTAAAGTAAGGTGTATAAAGGTGACTGCTGATGTCAGACCACATCTCACCACAGTCAACTTACCTCAAAAAAAAAGGTAAATTAAATCAACAGTCACTGCACAACTTTTTTACTACATCATTTCAACTTCCATGGATAGATAATTCATCTTACTAAAAATGATTTATGCTTGTACACATCTTATAAATATTTTTGTCTATAGGTATAACAAACACCTCTCTGTGTAAATTCATGTGTGATTTTTTCTTCAGAGATGCATTAAACACTTCTGTATATACATACATGTGCACTGCCTACTCCTTCTAACAAAAGTTTGGTAATTTCTGCTTGTCTATCAAATTCTGATTGTGCCACTCGTAGATCAGCCTCTGCCTGAAAATACATCAAGAACTACAATCACATGTATGATTTAAAATAAGCAAGGAAATGCTATATCACCAGATACTGTACTAAGTAATGTATAGGTGTATGTGAAGCATTTTAGGACTTCATTTCAAATTATACCTCTGGTAACTTTTGCAGATTGACCAACACTTTTTGATGTTTCTATCATTTCAATTTTTATCTTACACTTGTTATTCTTGAAATGGGATCTTTCCTTAACAATACACAAACCAGAGTAATTTTCACATATTCATGTATTTCTCTATAGGTAATTTTAATGAGGGGAGTTATCTGCCCTTTGTTTATTTAAGTAGTCCATAGAAGTGGAAAACCAGAGGTATAAAACATGTGCATGGACTGTTACATATGTAGTGTTAACTCAGTTCTCCATGGTGTGCAGACAGTGAGAGAGTTCTTATTAGGGGCACACAATTCACCTTATTGAAATGATAGAATAAAAGGGGACTTACTCTGGCAACTACATCATCCTTGCAGCATTTAAAAGAAGACAGATGGGAATACTATTATCATGTTGTTCAACATCAAACACATAACATCTGTATCTTAAAATCATTGGTTCCCATCACATCAACAAAAATGAAAAAGTGAGGATTATAACATCTGTTTGTCATCTAGCAAAATGATGGAAAAACATTCTTAGCTATATAGATATTAGCTTTGACTGCTCAGAATTTTAACCCTTAACCTTTTGTCAGCCATGGGTTTCTAGCTAGTTTAGGATCATAATTAACAGTGTCTCATAGTTCATGAATTTTTCAACACTGAATTTTAAGATCTTCTGATTTTACCACTGAAAGACTAAAACCTTCATCACAATTTTACACAGATACTAAGTTATAAATACAAGTTGGAAGAGACATCTTTTGATTTTATAGTTGTTGTACATGACCCTCAATCTATTATCAGTTACTGGGTGTAAGACAAGGAAATAATGATGGCAGAAATCATGTCTATAAAGAAATGACTATATGAAATTACCAAACTGACATAAGGATACCAATAAAGTTGTACACATACAACGATAAATTTCCCAAAATACCGAGGACAATGTGTATAGAAAAGCAAAATAACAAATATTGTGAGACATTCAAATCAAATGCATGTACATGTGTGATTTCACAATGTTACTGTTATTTCAAATCATATTTCTTCACCAAAGGGGAAATAATAAGATATCATAAAATGGCAAAAACTCAACAGAAAACCCCAGCTATCTTTCTGGACAGACATGTTTAAAAAAGATAATAATAAATGAAGATATGATACAGAAATAGAGAAATGTAAAGACAATATTGAGACAACTAACCTCTACTGTTACAACACTGTTGGTAGAGCTTGTCTAAAGGTCAGCGTGTAATTTAAAACCAACAACATTCTTATCATGGCAGTTTATTTATTTCCACTGATGTGAATTAGACGTAATTATTTCAAACCCATATCAAGTACATGTATAAGAATAGTACATTTTTGAATTGCAATGGATAAACAGAAATAAATGAAGTCATCTGGAATTGGAATATTTAATGGCACTTCAGAATCAATGATATGTGTTTTCAGAATTAGGTTTCACATAATTATCCAGAAATTGTTGGTCATCCATGTTCAAGTTAATGAAAACTGACTGTACTGTCTGTATAGTACTTAATCAAACATGTTCAAAGCAATAAAGACATGCTTGACAGATTTCTACATATTCCATATGTGTAAAACTGATTTACAAGCATTGAATCCAGAATGGACCAATCAACTTAACATTTCTCACAGGTTTCTTAATGGTAGAACATTTTAACTTTGATATAACTGTATATAGTAAATAATGATCAGAAGATGTTAAGGATGTATATATTTATGTATTTATCACAAAAATGGATATCAGATGAAATACATACTGATAAACACCTCTGTGAATTGTATTCACTCTGTCTTCTATCAAACACTAATGACTTTAGGAGTACATTGTACTTTCAAACTGTATACACTCAAGTGAAAGTGTGCATCACACAAAGTTATTACACATACTCATGCCAAGTCAGCAAATTGTAATCACTTTCATGAGAATGGTTTGCAAAACTGACAACAAAGATATTATATAAGATATATATGAAAAGATTGAAAAAGGATGGTCAATTTAAAGTCAAATCATTTTGCTTAATTGAAGTGATACTATAAGTGACATTTCAATTTATATAAATGTATAACTGTAAAATTTGATAATAACATCAAATTGCTTCTTCAACACTCAAAACTGAATTACTTTCCTACTGCAAATCAAAATTCCAAAACTTAAACATTTACTACATTAACACATACAATGAAATTTCCTACAAATAAACATTCATAACAAACGATCACAACCACATACAGAAATATATACAACATAAATGATATTGGTTTACTGACATCCAAACCCACCTCTGCCAAAACAAGCACACTTTGTGTTTGACCCTTCTTGAAATGAGAAGGAATATGACATCAAAGTTTCATTTAAAGAATTTGTCTCTATTATATTATCAATGACTTAACTATTAAAGATATTCTAATCATCCTCTTTCAAAGTAATGCTTAGAGAAACTTTCACTGTAGCATTTATGACATCATATATAAATCTATCATTTTTTTTTTCAGATATCTGACAATATGTACAGAACAGAGTTAAAACCTTATCACATTGCAGAAATCATATGCATGTATAGATAGTTTTTGAATGCATGAAATTTAATTGGAGTTACTTCCCTTTTCTGCCATTTTGGAGGTGAAGCCAGAGTTTTTGCTTCATATTCATCTCTGAAAACATTTTGACATCATTCAAATGCTTTATTATTGCATAACAATTGCAAAAATTCACGAATCATCCTTAGTTTGGAGAAATTCCTTACTCAATATGGTTGATTTAAGCACAAATTTTCAAATACCTTCAAGATGGTGGAAAAGGGAGGTAATGCCAGATAAATTTATGCATTTGAAAACTATCTATTATGAAAGTGGTTTCCGTACGAGTTTAATTCCCCAGTATTGATTAGGATATAGAATATGGCAATCATCAAACACTGCTGACAAATCAGGTCTATGAAGATCTTAAGTTATAATCAATATCCTGGGGGCATTTTTCTTCAGATTTAGACAAAATTTAATCATCTTTAATTTCTAAATAAGAGAAGCCATATCAATATCGGTCACATTAAAATATAAAAACTGACATAACCTACAATTAGAAATGCAAAGGAGATAAGCTTCTGTATTGCAAGTCAAAAGATTAAACATGAAAATTTCTTTACCTGTTGTTGACTAGTGCTGGATTTGGCTTTTCGTAATTTGTTCTTCGATGCATCAAGGTCTAATCTTTTATTTTCTAAGATCTTCTTTTCTTTCTGCAATATGAAGAACAATATTTTTTTCTAAAATCTGAAAAGCAATAATTAAGTTATGTTTTATTTTATAAACTAATTCTAAAATCATTTCAAAATTATAGAGCGCTGCCTGCCATTTTTTTCAAGTCGTATATCACTGAACAAGAGAGGATTTTGTCATATCTACTAATCTGCCCTGTATGTTTCCTACATTTTTCTTGAATAAGGTTCAAGATAATTAATGTTATTTGCTAGATTAGAATATGTAAAATTCTGAGATTTCCACAGCTCAAAGTCCCAATAACATGACAATACATATTTATATATGTAACACAAGCAATAACAGACCCCTGTTAAAACAGAGTTGAGATCAGGAGCCTTCAAGATGAAATCTGAGTTTCTCAGGAATTCTAAGGCAAAACGAACCATTTCAGATCTCTGAGTTCTAATGAAAATTATATAATTATTTCTTACTGAAAGGTGTTTTTCTATATAAACAAGCTAAACATAATATCTTGAATCCCACGACAGAGTTTCACAAAAGGCATACCCCTGGTTGTAGGATTACCCAGTAGCTAGTCAATACATTCTTCGAAGCATAAATATTTTGAAAATGTTTTTGCTTTTAAGGTAACTTAAACCATAAAACTTTTAATGTTAAATACATGTATTAAAAACTAGATGTGTTGATATGCCAGGAATGCCCCATTAGGAGCCAAAGTCAAATATGGCATTTTTTTGAACAGCACATGTAGTCCAAGAGCCATAACTCCTGTAAACATTTTGAATAGTATTCCCCTTACAATATGCTTAACTACATATTGTGACCAAGTTTCAATGAAATTCTCCTGAGATAAAGGAAGAGCTGCAAAGACAAGATGAATTTAGCACATATGCATAAACATCAAAGTCTTGACCTAGATTTTATCATGATGTATTTGAATACCAAATTTCAAGTTCATATGTACATTCATTACAGAGATAAAGCACAGAAACTGTTAAATTATTGGGAATTTCCTAAGTCAAAGGGGCATAACTCCATAAAAAATTATCCCACTGTCACCAAATTAGATATTCTCATGATGTATCTATATACTAAATTTCAAGTTAATATGTGCATTTATTGCAGAAATGGAGCATGGAAATGAAATGATGATGGAATGATGGAAGGACTGAAAGTGGTAACACTTTATGCCCTAACCATTTTTAATTGTGGGCTAGGGCATAAAAAGAAACAGATGAATTATTCATCAATATTACCAGTACCTGAATAGTTTTCATGTCTCCCTCCAGAAAATTGTGTAAAGGCTGAAGGAAATTATTCATTGTCGTTTGCATAAACTCTCTATCTGCCTGACCTATTCGTAATTGTGCTTGACCACATTTCACTAATGCATTACCTGGAAAAAATATTCTACAAAATTAAAAGTAATGCTTCATCCAAGTTAATTCCCTTTTTTATGCATTAGACCCCTTATATCATGTTAAACTACAGGGAGGTCTATTTCGCAAAGGCAACTGTTTTACTGTATACAATATACTTGAAATACCTATGTTGTTGGAAGTAATCACTCAATATATAATGATTGGATGAATAAAGTAGGAGTCATTTTTAAAATATTTAACTACATTCAAGTTACTTTATCAGACTACATGCACAAATAAATATCTCGAAGTTGCTTTTGGGTCCTTTGGTATTATAACTACAAATGTATAACCGATACTTCAGTATGATGCCCATTTCTTTCACTACGAAAATACAAGGGTTTGCTGAGTTAATTAAGATATGTATCAATATCTAATCAGGTAATACAAAGCCAAGGTTTTAATGATAAGATGAGAAGCCTTAAATAAAACTGAAACCCCAATATTACTCATGACAACTACAGGATACAGTTAATGCAACTCTAGCATGACATTAATATTCAGTTGTAACCCTAGTATCTGATGACACTCTATTTCTCCTCCATCACTGACGTTATCTGATTATTATCACTGTATGCAACCGCTGAGATTGTCATGATGGCTAAGTGCAGAGGGAATTCAATTTCCTTCCCTAGAGTGAACTGTAATGGACAGCGTCATACGAGACTGGACCAACAGATTATACTGCATTTCTTACATGTATGCATTTCTTGCCTATGACTCATGTAGCCTTAAGAAACTTATGCATGGACTAAGATGTCTTCACATGCTTATCAAGCATAATTACCTTCCTAAATCAGAAGGACATTACAAACACCATGAGTGAATAGGAGTGAATAATCACATTACTGACATTCATGTACATCAAGAAAATCAATATGGTTGTCTGACGGGACAGCTGATGACGACTTAAGTCCTTATTGATCTGTAAGCCTTGTTGATGTAGCAAGGATTTATCTTACAACACAGTAGCTGTTAACCGGCAATCTCTATAGCAATTTGTGTGACAATTTAAACGTCTACTTAAAAATCCCTTAGTACTATAATCAATGACAATATGGGTAGTTAATAAATGCAGAGTAATTATTTTTGTTGTAACCTCACATGCTATGCACAATCAACCACAGCATTACTCAAGAAATAATTAAAATCAATAAGCAGTTAAGTAGAAATCAATGTTTTGTTTTAATTTCTTTTCAAGAGTTATTTCCTGTGTACAATTACATGTTGTATAGGGTTTATTTTGATCAAGATAGTTATATTTACTTCCTCCCGGTACTAATATTATCATTTTATAATCATAGCTATTTTAGGGTGTTCAAAAGCTATTTTCTACCTCTTCCACCTCTCTAACTATTCCGTTTCTCCCAATTTTTTAAGAAATTACTATATGTAAATAAATTGTTTATGTTACAAATTCAGTTTTATATATGATTTTTTTTATAGTTGTAGCTATTTCTAGAGTCATTATTCAACACAATGTACTTCAAATCTTTAGGTAATTTTTTTTCTCTTCTAATATAAGTATATTTGACTTTATCATTTTCTCAGATGTAAGCATTATCAAGCAGTAAATATTGTTGAAGAGATTAATTCTAATTCTGTTTGGGTATTTCAAAATGTTTTCAATGTAAGTAGAGGTATTAGAACATGCTTGCCCATTTCTTAGTTGTTAACTCATTGAATAACATTCACTCAACACAAAAGTATCTGTATAAAAAAGTACCTAACAAATCATATGTATACAGCAATGGATGTGCTCGGTGACAATGACATTTGGTAGATCAACCAGCAACCAACAAGTGACTAAGTCAGAGAACATAAAGTACATGAAACAAAGACAGTACAACATTGTTAAGTAAGCTTAATAAAGATTTAATGGAACAAGAGGAATTCACCAACAACACAACATACTCAACATAGCTTTAGCATACAGCTAAAAACAAGTTCTAACACTGATCCTTGATGACATTCTATAAACATATACACTGATGTGAGCTGATGGAATCCAATTTACATTATCTTCTCTTTGGCTTCTGATCATGACACAGTTACATTGGTTGCGAGCTGATATTTTGTTGTTATTCAACATATCCAACAATACATAAAGATCATCTGATTTAATAAGTCTGGCAAAGTGGTGACCATCTTCTTTTAGCTATGGTGTATGACTCAGAATCTAGAGGTGATAGGTTTGAATCTTCAGAGATTTGTTGATGTCCTGTCCCTCAGATCAGATAGTAAAAACTTAAGCCCCAATGTCATGGTAAATTTTGAGAGGAAAGAATGCTCATTGCTTGGGATGGATCTGTTGATTATAAATGTAGGTCAAAACTGATTGACCAATGTACCAAAGTAGGTGCCAGCTACATACAGCAGAAATATTCCTAGCATGGTATTTAATTTCATTTGATCTGATGTTCTGTCTCCTTTTTTTTGTACTTTTTGTATAAACTGAGGCCCTGTGCCCTGCCCCAATATACAATGGCATATTTTAAAAGGATACCTCACTCCTTTCGTTGGGTCCTTCTAACATGACAAAACTATGAAGCTATACACAAGCAAGGTGTTGCCACCATACCAATAAATAACTATGGTGTGGTGTTTAACAATAACAGAAAGACATGAATGACCCCGCCAATTCAAAGTCCAAATAAGACAAAGGTTGCCATGTCCTTTATCTTGATCATATTCCACCCATGGGAATATGCATGTGAAATATGAAAGCAATAACTCTTATGATTCAAAAGTTAAAGCCAAAATGTTAAAGTTCAAAATCATGGTCAAGGTCATGAGGTAAAAAATTATTATAGCGACAGAAAGGTCTTGTCACAAGGTATACACATGTGAAATATGAAAGCCCTACCTCTTACATTTAAAAAGTTATGACCAATGTTAAAGTTTTAAAATGTAGGTCAAAGGTCACGGTCAAGGTCATGAGGTCAATGACCTTTGCATAATTTAAACTGGTTTCATTAGTGGATAATGCATGCTAAATATAAAATTTTTATCTCTAATGGTTCAAAAGTTATGACAAATTTAAAGTTGACAACATACAAACAAACAGATAAACAAATAGACAGGACAGAAACAATATGATCTTGATTTAATGATCTGGGGGCATAAAAATAGAAAGTTTACTAATGAATGATGGCTAATGGTCATTTCCTAATACAGTGACAGGACCCAATTCAAAACTGCAGAGCATTATATGATGAGAAGTACAATGTGAATAGTTTTGTGGGATTTCTGGGTTTTTTTTCACACCAAGCACTTAAATGGCGAATGCATCTTCCTGCAATGCATAGATATTTATCCTTTTGCAACAGACCAATCTGAATCAGTGAGTGATCTTCTAAGTGCCTAAATTTTTACATCCACTTGAAGGAGAAATGCTGGTTCAAAAAGTGATAGGAAATATGATTTGTCCGATATAAATTTGTAACATTAATCCAATATCTGACTATTTATAATCACCTAATAATTTTCATCTGATCAATTCTCCCAAATAAAGTAAAAAAGTATATGTCCTTCACCTTTTACACTCACTATATGCCTGACAAATAATGTTCTGTTGTACATGCATCATTCAACTGTAATGTCACAATCCAAAAGTAGTTTAAAAATTTTTTTTATCCATATTCACTGTCCCCTTGATCTAGAATCTTTGGATCAAAGCTATAACACACACTTGTGTCATGTTAACAACTGTATTAAGTATCAACCAGATCAACAGCATATGTATTGATAATAATGACATATATAAGTTTATTAAAGTATGCAACTCGACAAACAGATTAACAGATTGGCAGACGAAAAAACTGATGCCTATATACTTTCCAGCTTCGTTTGCAGGGTTTTAATAATACCTTTAGACTATACATCATAATCCGATTGTCCATAACATAGATCTCCAAATAGTTATCAAACTATTTGTTTTATCCTTCAACATTAACTATCTTCATTAAGAATTGACTCAATGTTGCTACTTTTTCATGCATGCAAGACTGTTGTACAAATGTTTCCTGAATCCATATGCATAATAATATGGGAATAGACCCTTTCATGTGAACTGTGTGATTACCGTTTTGTGTGGCAAATGATAACATTTTCAGTTAAAGTTTTGATATCATAATACAATATTGATTGTGTCTTACATCATTTCGCAGGAACAGGGATGATTTTACCACCCAAAAATGTTAGATCTACAGTTATCGTGATACAATCTATATAACAATCAGTGGGCTCTTTAGCTCCCATCGAATTACATAATAATGCGAAACAGCTTGAAATACGAAGATAAAATATCTGTCACATGTTTTCTACTTTGCATTTTGAATGCTTTACAAAAGCAAATATTCTTAATTTCTAAAAATAGCTTTGCTTTTCTATTTTTTTAATATGAATGAGACATTCAGAGGTTATACATGTAGCTGCTATATCCATGTCGACCATGATGTTATAAACAAATACAAGTAGCAGTACTTGAATCTCTGTCTGATCTATGTCCAACATCTTTTGTTTGTGTCTTGGTGTTTCATGTACGTCACACCAATGCTTTTCCACTTATGTGGCTGCTTTATGCATAATTAAGGAATTGCCTGAAGCAGTGAGGGATTTCTTATTTGTTAATGTCTACTGTGATTTTGACTTTCACTGTCTCATCGGAAACAAACCACATCCATGAGCTATTGGTGAAATTCCAATCTTTGAATTGTTGCCACCAGCCAAGCATGCAAGTGACGGTGCTACATGGAATCCTATTTTCAAATCAAACCCTAAATTTTCAGTTCCATTGGCCATACCTCCTATAAATAATACTCAAGCTGTCCTAATGGGACAAATATGTTATCATCCTGTAACCCATAATTACAGTTTATTTACATCAGCTGTGACCTGGACCTTTGCTCCAAAATCAATAGGGTTTTTTTTTTTCTCTCTTGATAAGTCAGCATATATATAAATTTGATTTGAATATAATGAAAAACACTTGATTTATCATCTGGAAACAAATAAATACAGTATATTTTTGTCAGCCATGACCTGGACCTTTGACCTTTCCACAGCAAAATCAATACATTCTTCTTCTCTTGATAAGAAAACATGTATCTAAATTTGGTTTGAATATGATGAAAGAGACTTGAGTTATCATCCTGAACCATATAACTACAGTTTATTTTGATAAGCTGTGACCTTGACCTATGACCTTTTGACCCAAAAATCTATAATGTTCTTCCTCTCCTCTCCTGATAAATAAGCATACCGGTATATCCAAATTTTTATGATGAAAGGTACTTGAAAAAACAAAACTAAAAGTGTGACAGAAATTCAATATAATTCTTTGTAAGAAAGAGGTGTGATGTGTTATAGCAGTATGTATTCTGACAAGATTATGAATTTGTTATGTATGTCTTATTTTTTTTGGGGGGGGGGGGGGGGGGGGTGGGGGTCGGTTGTTACTTTCACTCTGTGCATAACAAATGGAATTAAATAGAGTATTTCAAATTTTATAGCTAGTTTGAACAAAACCATAATGGACTCTACAAACACAGCATTTAACATATAGTTGCTTAATTGAGTTAAAGAATGCTGTGACAGGAGTAAAAATATCACATAAAGTCTACTTAAAGTAACACATTTCTTGAATGCATTTACTGATGTTTCTTCAGAATGATCGATGGTTAATGTGACAGGAAATTTGATTTTAATGGCCATATATCAACTGATGCTGGGCAACATATGTGCATAATATTACCTTACTTCTTTAACTTTATGCTGCTGGAGGTAAAATGGAATATGTAAACCTTTGTCACACACAAATTATAGATTTGATCAAAAACATCAAGACAAAAAATCCTTTCTTTTTGAAGTATCAAAAACATGTACAAATTTATGTTTAGTCTCAATAGGTATTATTTAAACGTAAAAAACAAAACCATTTGCAAAAAAAAAACTGCTAAAGAGGGTATGGTGGTATTGTGAAGCTGACATTTTCAGAAAAAATTGTTCAGCTATGAAATGCAAGTCATTCTGATCTTGTTTCATCTGAGATCAAAAGTGCATATGTCAGTCACCACATATGCAAAGTATCAATAATAACCTTCTTTGTAATTTTGAGGAAAATAAATTAATTAAAAAGTATAACCTGTAGGTCACACTGACCTAGTTTAATCTGAAATCAAAATACAGAAAAGTCATTTCACACGTAATTAGTATCAAGTGTGTGGTTTTTCTAAGTTCTGGTATTTGTTTTATTCAGAAACTTAATAAGATTGTTGATGGATAGAGAAATCATAGGCAGACAGACCTCCTCAATCAATCTATAACCAGGATTACTATGCAATTTGGCCAAGAATATGAAATTTGACTTTGTTACCTTAACCTGGTCATATTCCACAACACAAAAACATGTCTAAATACACTTGTTTTGATTATTTCTATGATGATTTGTTTGTTTTTAGCATTACTGACACATGTGTGAGCATGTATGTGTAAATACATATTCATGTGCAAATATGCATGCATATGTATGTTTGTTAATATACTGTATAAACATGTGTGTGAATAAATGTAAAATGCTTGTTAGAATATGTATGTGTATATATATGTATGCAGTGTTGTTCAAAATTTCAATGGCATTTGATACTGTATTACCCATTCCCTACCTCTAAGATTCTCTGACTCTTCCCCCTCCTTTGTCTCCTGGATTCACCAAAAGGTGCTTACTTTGAAAAATTGACCTCTTAAAGAAGATTGCTTGAATTAACAATGAAAGAGTATCATTGTATCATTCTGATTCATTGTTATAATGTAAATTCAATTTTTGTAAATTGTAATATATTGTTGTAAATGTGACATCTTCAACATCTAAGTTTAATACAGAATCGTTTTTCACCTGTATTAAAAGTGAGAAGTTGTCTAGGTGGCGAGCTGTCCAGTCAACTTGTCACCAAAACTTACACTTTTCACACAAAATCATCAGGATAACCTGTCAACAAAACTTTTTCTGAATTTCATCACAAATTTTACATGATAACTCATCACCAAAATTTAAAATTTTTCAAGATAACTCATAATCAGAATATATATTTTCCCACAACTTTTGGTGATTACTCTCTCTGTCTATATAACAAGGCACCATAGGGAAAACATGTAAGTAAACATTTTGGAGACATGTCATCTTGTAAAATTTAATGGAAAAAGTTGTGTTTGTGAAACACTAATGCACCTGGTGGCACCAAAGTCCAAAAAGTTATTTCTTAGCATGAAGGTCATTGTCAAGGTCAAAAGGTAATCAACCTTGGCGTCATTTGAAAGGGCTTCATTAGTTGAGTATGCATGTCAGATATAAAGTCTCTATCCCTCATGGTTCAAAAGTTATAGCCAAGGTTACAGTTGACAACAGACAAATAAACAAATAGACAGGACAAAAACAATATGCCCCCTATCTATTGATCCAGGGGCATAACAATCAGTAAAAGTAGTGTGAAAAATCAAAGTTTTGTTGAAGAGTTGTCTTGATGAAGATGTACCACAAGTCAAACTTTTGGTGATGAGTAGACCAGACAACTCGTCACTAATTACGAGCAGTGGCGAGTTGTCTTGTTTTGGTGATGAGTTGTCTTGGTGACAAGTTGTCCAGCAATCCTATCGAGACATGATTTGATGCATATAATGCATGCACTGCGAATGATATTGACAAAATTCTGCATGTTGTAGACGTAATTTTTGAGAAGTGTGCTAGAGTGAAAGTTACAAAAGGCTTGGGTAACGAGACATATTCACTAAATCCATACAATTCAAAAGAAAAAAGAGGAGTTACTGGCTCAGTTATGTGGCAGAAGTCACCATGGAGCTATACAATACAAAACTTATAACTGATTCACTGTTGTCTTGTTTATGAATTTAAAGTTTGAAATGTAAACTTGTCTTGATTCTTTTGAATATTTGATTTTATATGGGGATAATTTTGTAAAGCTGTCTGTCATCCATATTAACTGCCAATCTGTTACTTAATCTAAATACTTAATCTGAGGGATAAGAAAAAGAAAAAAACCTCTCCACATAACAGAATATGGAAGAAAAAAAATCTCCTCCCAACATACCAACTTTGTAAAATGGTGAGTCATGTTACCATAAATCTATGTAATTCTAAGGATGTCCTTGATATGCCTGTTTGTATAGAATTGATTAACACAACAATTTACGCAATGATCTAGAACACTAACCATATGTAGTTCCTGGACCAAAATCATTGCCTCCATCAATCAGAACTTGGCCTAATGTTTCTGTATGATTAGGTCGTTCTCTTTTCTTCTTATCCAATTTCTCATACAAGAACTCTTCCATTCTCACATCTGTATACAACAGAAAATTCGCAGTTAGTGACATACGCAAAACTTGACATACTTCATTTGAAAATATAACACCATATAATGAAATTCACATGATATAAGAATTTATAGTATGTATTTACTTATTTCGCTATAACTTTATGAAAACATATCAGAATTCCTCTTCAAACCATGAAGGCTTATAAGGTTACAGCTTACATGTACCAAGAGTCTCTGTCAAAGTCAGTGTGAGCCTAACTATCTTTAACACCAGACCAATGAAGGTTAACATCTCAGCTGAGGCTATACCCATTTCTAGCTGGGTAAATTAGAACAATGTGGGGAAAATATCATAACTTTTCAATTCCCCATATGCATCTTACAACACAACCACAAACAGAATGGTGGCTTCTGCAAACAGTGCAACATTAACTTCACAGCAATAGATATTGAAAATTTTTTTTTACCAAACTGACAAAGTTCTTTGTGCTGATTCAATTTCAAGAAAGGAAAATTAAGTTTCACTTAAACAATGTATATATGTACACATTCAGTCCATGAAATTGGCAAAAATATGCATCATCTTTAAGTATTTTGGAAATTTTCAAATTAACATTTTCTATAATACACCAAGTGAACAACTTTTTGTTAGTAATATACAGCAAAGATACACATTTTGAATTTTTTCAATTGGTTTTAATCTTAATATATGATACTCAAACATCCAAAAACTCAAAGTATAATGTCCCTTTTTCCCTGGGTCATTGACACTGGAATGATTGGATTTGGAACAAGAGACGGATGAGTTTGGACTGACAGATTTGGCATGGTCTTGAGTGAAAGAGAAAGGGCTAACTTATTTACCTGGGATAGGAGATTGTAAAACAGCTTGTTTGAAAAATGAAAGGACTTGAAAGTCCTCAAGGTCGGAATTGCATGGTCAAGTACATCAAAGGTAATAAAGTCGTGATCCACCAAGAGATCACACACCAAGCGTGTCATGTTTAGGATCAGTATTGACAAAAACACGGTCTGCGCACAGGTGCTCGTTTTCATATAAACAATGGCTCCCCCTGTACGTCTCCGTCTCGTACTATATAGTTATCTCATTCTCTCTTATCACTTTTGATCTTGACAGAAGTGTGAAATTAGCAATCTGGACAGTCTCCCCCTGTACATGTACATTTGGGGAAAACCACGTCTACACATGTAGATTTATAAATAACTGGCTATTTTAGTAGCATTACACATCAACAACTACCAAGACATTTGTTTATCGTTGTGACAAGAAGATAGTAGAGTACTTTGAATCCCACTGCTATAAAAAGAAGCGATATTCTCAAGTTTTATTAATTATAATACAACGGATACTAGTACGGACTAGTAGTGTACTTCTTAAATTACGGCACAGCTACACAATAATGTCAATCATACTTTTTCGGGACTTTCTGTCAAGTATTCGGAAAGACTGCATGTCCTCCTGCGCATGAATATAACTCGTCTAAATCGATGGAATAACGGCACATCTAATTTCACCTCTGATCAAACTTATCTTGTATTGACTCGTACAATATGAACTATAAGTACTAAAAGTAAATCTAATCACGCTTTTTCTAAATATCGACGCACTATTTATACACGAGGAGTATTTTCTGCATTCCACGCATTCACCACAGCATATTGTAACAACTAGGGTCTGGAATTGCTATGCAATTCCGACCAAAAATTAATTATTTTCGAACAACTTATTGTCTATTTGTCCATTTTCTTTGCTTGATATTTACTATTATGCAACATTATCTCCTGCGATGCGATGCTTAGCAGGTGTATATGTACATGTATACTGTATTGTTCTAATACAAACGTTTAAAAGAATTGGATTCTGTGAGGTCGATCCACACTTTTTATCTTTACTTTTATTTTGATTAAACAGTGTTTAAAGACAAAATCAGATGTCATATTCTCAAAATTTTAGCTTCTCAAGATTGGGAATTTTTAGTAAGGAATTTGGGAAAAAAAAGATACTTTTTCCGAATGGGAATGGGACTGGATAACAGCCCCAAATACTGCCAAAAAAAATATCCTTTTAAGAATGCAGTGATTGCATTGGTCAGTTTTGAACAAATACTGCTTGTATCATATCTCTAACAGACCTAATATAGATTCTATATCAGGTTTGTTTACATCATGTCTATGATGTAAAGTCTATAATGTCAATGCTGTTTAAATTGCTTCGTTATTATCTCACAAATATTAAAAGATCATTGGTGGGATATCTGCAGAGGTGATACAGTGTAACATTAGGAGCAAACACTTGTAGTAGGCAAGGCTTTCAGCCTTTTACCTTAATATATTAGTGATTAATGCCTGTCAATCTGAAAATACAAGCCCAGTATCCCCTAATGGCCCTATCTAAGCCTATTATAAAATAGGATGATATTTCTCATTTCTAGTTGGTAAGGAATCTATACAGGAACCAGTAATACATGTACTTTTGTCATATTAAAAGTCTGACATCAGAATATATACTGAAAATGCTAGACTTTCACTTTGTGACTTTCACACTGATCGAAATGTATCAGTGATACAAAATATACATACTTGGATTTGGCTGAAGTAAGCATTCTGTCTGCTTAAGAATTTTCTCTGTCCACAACTTAGTTTTGTCAGCCCTGGCTAAGAGATTCTCAAAATGTGCATCTAATTCTGTTTTTTCTGCTGATCCTAATTTTTCTTCTGTAAACTGAAAATAAAGAATAAGATGATGATTGAACTACATGCAAATTTAGACAGGTAGATTTTAACATTCAAGCTTTACCTCAGCACTCTAAAGAATACAATTAGAACCTAAATGTCAAAGACTCACACTGAACATCTACAATACAATTAAAATTTTTAATCAAACATGTAAGTACATGTACATATACAACACATTGTACATCAACATACTGACATTTTTCAGTACGCTGAAATACATTAATGTCTTGTTACCATATTTGACTTTCCAGCTTATTATTCACTGATTTTGATATGAGACTAATTCAGGTTACTTTGTACTGTCAAATAGTAACTGTCTCAACAATGCAAAGATAACAGTTAATGCCATTCAGGTGTTTTGTTTGATACTTCTTCATTTGTTATTTATTTACCGTCCATCAGTGTTGTTTTAACACACAAAACTTCAAGATTTAAACTATTTAGTGAATGCATTTGAAAACTCAATCCAGAAAATTTGACAGTGTATATAACAATCACGAAACCACTACATGTCATGATCTAGGGTGAAACCACTTGGCACATATATGGACCATCAGAAAACCACCCGATAACCCCACTTTCACAACTTTTTGTAAATTGGAAACAATATATGATTGCCTAGTTATCATGTGTATATAACCCATTAGACTTGTTGAAGGAGATTTCGAACATTCTTCCAGTCCATAGATTTACTTATTCAGATGTCATACATGTATCACATGCTAGAAGGGTTAAATCTTAGGTAAAAAATTGGCGAGCGAATGAAATGTGGCATGATTCTCAGTCGCGCTGTCACTCAAGTCACTCGAGAACTGAGTAATGTACATGGGCGTGTGAATCACTTATGATTTATTAAGATAAGTTAATTCATTTTCATCATTAACTATGCTTGTATAAAATATTAAGTTCATTACCTGTACAGCGCGATTGAACACAGTCGATGCGTCAGACACAAATTTCTTCATTTTGAACAGGCCAGCACCGTCCATGATCGATTGCTTTGACAGAACATACACTTCCGGGATTACGAGGTGAATAATCACATGCTTATCAATTAAAGAAAATTAATGTACACATTTCGTTATATAATTTGCCATCTTTACTTTTATCTTAACTTTTATTTATTGAAATTTTTCTTATATACAATCATATGGAGTTCGTGTTAAATTTTATTCAGCGCGGTCCTTCAAGTTGCCAAGAAGAAGCTTGAAAATGGCGGCCATGGTGAATTGAATTGATACAGATGAAGTTTTGTGGTTGACAGCTGTGTTAAATCCTCCCAAATATGAAAATCAATATAAGGAGGTGATTATCATAGCATATTTATTAATTTTGTTAGTGTAAATGATAATATAGTAATAATTATGTCATAAATATCATGTTTCAAAACAAAACCTGAGTCTTTATCAAGTAAGAATAATATTAATAAAGGTACTTGAGATAGGAGTAAGGACACATATACAGAAGCTCCTGTGTTGAACATATGATATGTTAGTTGTAACATAACAAACATAAAGCAAAAAATAAAAAATAAAATTTTGTAAATTACAATGTTTCAGGTGTACAAGCAATGAAAGATGCTGATCTATAAGATGTACATAGGATTTACAGTATAAAAGGTTATATCACAAGCATTAAAAAGCACTATAAGAAATGATGCAAAAAAAATTTAGATAGAGTTAAAGCAGAAATAAACTAAAATGAAGCAAACTGCCAATTTTTTCAAATAAGGCTTGAGCGAATGACAAATGAAAAACCAAAATTCAAGAACAAACTGAACAACCTCATAGAAATCCAACTCACACTTTAAGCAGTCTCTTGAATTACTTGAATTAATCTCAGGGTTCCAGATTTTGTTGGGAAGACAGTTCCAGATGCAGGTGGCCTTGTAGCGAAATCTTTTTATTCCATATATTGTTATGTTGATCTTCGGGTTATTGACCTAGAGTTTCCCTCCTAGAATTGTAAGATACAGAATTATAAGTTAAAACATTATGAGGGCCAGCTACTCTTAAGATTCTTTGCTAGGATTTTAAAATTAAGCTAATCATATTCGCAATAATGTACATTCTGTAAACAATGCAAAAGTTTAGGAGGAAAATAATGCATGATCTTAGAACTATATATATATATATTTATTTATTTCATTTGCATTTTCTTCTTCCATTACAGAGTTTATTCATAAACAAAGTGTTATAACTGTCATGTTCAGGGACTCTGATTCTAAATTCTCTTTTGTTTGACAATTAGTCTGGTTATCATATATACTTGATTCATACAACCATATGCCTATTAATGTTAACTGTGGAATTATCACTGTTTTGAATAGAATTTTGGATTAAAATAAATAGAAAATTTTTTGTCTCTCTAGTCATTTCACATGAATAGTTATAATTAAATTTTTTGCTAACCAAAATGTCAGTCGCGCAGTAACAGTGAAAGGGTTCATTGACAATTTTTGTTATACAGAGCTTTTTCCCTTTTGTGTATGTGTCTGACATTGAAATCAGTCTGAAGTTATACATTTTGTATGGAGGCATCATTTTGTACCATCATTTTACTTAGTTTCACATCGTTTTCTATGATACTAGCTGTATTATGTCACAATTATTCTATGTTTTCATGATAGCTGCTCAAAAGGCAAGTGAATGTTGTTTTTGAAAAGACCTAATAGACCTTTTTCACATTAGTACGGGACTGACATTTTGGTCGATAAATCTTTAAATCTGAGGAAACTAGGTCACCAGTAATTATATTTTCCAAGCTGTCATGGTTGTACTAAAAATTTCCATCAATTAAAAATGATTTATTTCTTTTCAAAATTAATGACATTGGACTCATAGTAAAGTTTTTAAACATTTATATTATTTGATTTTATTCTAATGTCTTATTCAGTAATTGCTACTGGCATGCAGGACAGTCATGTACCATGAATAAGAAAAAGAGATGGTTTCTCACCATAAGATGAAATTCCACTTACACATGACATTAGCAATTCCCTATGGTTTCTTTGTTTTGAGACCATACTGTTTAAACTGTGACTCAAGCTGTATTCATATATATTTACTTACCTTAACCTATTAGTTGGTATATAATGTCCATTTCTTAACCAGTACACTGTGCAAGCCGCTTAATTGAATAAGCTATTTGTCAGGACTTCATTATTCAAATAAACGAATATTCGATTACACGGCGTGACGAACGAATGCAGTTTCAAAGACCAGAAGATCGACTGATTGTGCAATAATTGCATACGTTATAACTTTCGCGGTATCTGTAATGGAATCATTGTACATGTATCTATATATAGATACACTAGAGTTACCTCTCTTAGATACTCTCTTAGATACTCTTCTTGTTTGCTTGAGCTACATGAAAGTCAATAGACTACATTTTCGATAATTTTGCAACTGTGTTTTTAAGTACAGTGACCAAATGTTATTAAATAGTTACATTACACCTGCTCGCCTGACCGTAAAGATAAATCCGCTGTCTATTGAAACACATGTAATTGTATCTCAGTCGCGTGGCCACGGTGATCAAAGACACAAGACGGGTTCAACAATTTATTATAACAAAGGCAAATTAAAAGGCATATTCAAGCGAGTAAAATTTCAATTTTCAATCTGATAGAACAGGCTGAAGTCATCGCTTTACTTTTCCTCAAGGAATCGTCAAAGTATGGCTATTGCATCTTTATGTTCGCCGTGCATTACTTGGGTCGCATGGTCGGGTCTCGTCTTCAGGGAAACTGGCGCATATTTTCTCCTCAGTCCGGGCAGCTTAGCTCTCCAGGTTGCCATCGTTTGTGATGAAGGCATCAAGCGTCTAGCTATCAACTCATCTGGCGACCGGACATTGTCAGTTTTGGTTGCGTCGTTGTCTGACGAGACAAAGCCAGCCTTTCGGAAGCAGTTGGCGACAGTTGTGGGCTTGACGGTGCGCCAGGCTTTATTGAGTAAGTGGACATGTACATGTAGTAGGGTCAGTCTTCACGCAATGCCGTTGGCTAATAGCGTCATCTTGTCAGTGTTTTCGGTGATCTTGCGCACGATATGGCTTCGGCAGTTGGTAATTAATTAATCCTTTCATCCCTACCGCTACGGCCTATTCGACATTTAACGTGTGATTTGGTCAACAACTTTTACCTGGACAGGTGTGAAACCATTTATCTCTAATTGATAGGTCGCTCGCACCGTAGTAAACAACATGACCTTGGGCGTGATACGGTGAAGTTTTAACAAAGGTATGCTTGGTAGGATAATCGCGCTATTCAAATAAACGAAGTTGCTTCTTTATTCTAGTGTAATACCTGGCGGATTTTCAATAGATTTAATAGAAAATGGTTTTGGATTTCAGCATCTTATTCAATAAAACGAAATATTCAATAATGCGACATTCAATTAAGTGGCGGGCACTGTATATACACTGTGTTTGAAACTTAGCTATCAAAAATCAGTATTTTATAGGGATTGTATCAGCCTAATTAGGTAAATTGTGTTAAAAACACTTATAAACTTATTGGCAATAATTGGAAATGTCTATATATATATATATATATATATATATATATATATATATATATATATATATAATATATATATATATATATATATATATATATATATATATAATTGAGCTAAATTTTTGTAAATCAAAAGCACACAAACATTAAAAACTAGTGCATGTTGAGAATGCTGTGAAGTTTCACATTCTTTCATCACTATTACAAATTACATACTGTCATTATATAAGTTCACATTTAACAATGATTCAGATTATAAATTGCAAGTACAGGAAAATGAATTGTGGTACTGACAAGTTTATCTTCAGATATTTGATTGGATTGATATGTTTAAGATAATTCAATCTTTTGATTGTCATTTTTCTATAGCAAAACATCCAAATATCTGTAGTACCTTAATAGACAGAATAAAAAAAGATGTGGGACCTTTCTTCGCCATGGTCTGCCCTAGACTGGGGGCCAGTAAGAAAAAGCAAAGAAACCATGGAAACAGTCTGTGGTCCACTCTGTCAACATCCTCCTTGTTGGAAGGCTAGAAGTAGACAAATGAAAGGGATTGAAAATAAAGCACCGCCTATTCCTCCAAAAGAAGACATAGAAACAGGTAATTACTGTCCGCACCACTCACTTTGTAAACCGAAAAAATCTGGATTTTCACTTATTTATCTTTAAAATATTTTACAAAATTAATATCAATCGACAGATCTTGTTTAGTTGTAACTTTTGGTGTATGTTATATGTTTCTACGAAGAAACATTTGTATTTTATATGGAAAAAATCATTTTAGATAGGGTGTTTTTCATGTTAATTTTGACGTGACATCGCCGATGTTTAACATTGAGTCTATGGGAAACCTGGGGACATCACATCAAAATTTAACATGGGAATTGCCCTATCTAAAATTGATTTTTTTTCAATAAAATAATTGAATGCTTCTTCATACAAACCTATAGCATACACCAAAAGTTACGACTAAACAAGATCTATCAAATGGTTTTGCCTTTTTGAAATTATTCTGAAGATGAATAACTGAAAATCCAGATTTTCAAGTTTCCAGAGTGAGTGGCGCGGACAGTTAAGTGGTTCACATGTATTACATTTTTTATGTATTTTGATATGAAACACAAATGTAAGGTTGTTTTTTTGAAGATATTTATAATAATGAAGAATCTTTTAAAACTTTTATTGGAAAAAATGAACTTGTTAGTTAACATGTACAATGTACCTTGCTGCACAGTTATATCTAGATTAGTCACCTTTATGTTAGTTTTACTACACCTTTGTGCTTTGAATTTTGTTACACAGAAAAAACACTGTACTTGTTGTGGTTCAGATGACACAGGCAGCCTGGTCATCACTTTTTTACACTACATGCATAACATCATAGTAATTGTATTTATAAATGTTATAGCTTAAAACCTGGTCATTTGCTAAAGCTACATTACATTCCAAGGGTCAACAAATGAATTAAGAAACCTGATATTATTAATTTTTTAATATAACCTGAAGTATAACTTAATGTGCAAAATAAAATAATAAATTTCTTTCACTGTTTCATTGATAATCAACAAGGAATATTTGTTTTAGATTTACCTACAGTTAAAATATGTAATATGCTGGAGGACTATGGGGATGATCCTTTGGACATGTTCCCATCTAAGTATGATGGTAAACCTAGTCATTCACGTAAAGTTGCTAGACCTAGACGCTTATCTCAAGTACCTGTTACTTCAGGGTAAGGAGCTAGAATTTAGATGCAAAGTATTTTAACTGTAAAGCATAATATCTGATCCTTAACTCTTTTTCTATAAAGCATATCATTGTTTGACACATAATGATGCCATAGGACACCACAGTCCTTTCAAAAAAGACACTGCATGACACCTCTAAAACACAGCGTTTGTTTGAAAAGCATTTACTGATATTTATTGGAAAAGTATTTACAGGTAACATATTCATGCTTCTAACAAGTGTATCATATGGTGTCATAATGCAGAGGAAAAAGTTAAGTCCATATGTCATAATCCAAACTTTAAATTTTAAAAATGATCACAAACCCAAACTATGAGATGAATATTTGAATTACAAAATTCACATTGTTATAGAATTTATAAATTGTTGTTGTTGTTACTACTGCTGCTGTTGTTAGTGTTACTGCTTCTCCTGCTGTTGTTGCTATATAAATAAATTATTTTGTATAATAAATGATTTACAGAAATATCATGGAATAATTTATTATATGTATTCAAAGATGCTACAGTTAAAATTTCATAATTAGCATGCGCATGATATGGAATGTTCTATATGCCAATAAATGTATTTGTAAATGTAGTTAGTGTAGCTTTGTCAGCTTATAGTAATATTTATTTCTTGTGAACAGCATAAAGGTTCCATCTCCACCTTTACACACTCCGAACAGTGAATCACAGTCAGCAAAGAGTGCTCCTGCTCGAAAGACAATACAAATGGTTGAGGTGCAAGAGGTGTTTGAGGTGGAAGATCTGAAGAACACATGGGATGATAACTTTCTTTCCAAGAAATATTACGTCTGGGTACCAAATCCAAAAAATAAGAAAAAGAAATCCAAAAAGTAGGCTTGATAATATACACATTTTAGATTAGTATTTAATATATTTTTAGCTAGCCTTGACAGATTGAGGGGAGATAATGCTGTATCCTTGGCATCCATGTCCATTTACAAAGTTTTTATGCTACATAGACTAAACTTGCACTATATAGACTTCTTTGGACAAATACTTGTTTGCACGCTGCTGATATTTGATTTGACCCACATGTTCTGCTTGAGTAACATGTTTAAGATATTTTTTTAATAACTCAGTGTTAGGCAAATTACATAGTTCACATAGACCAAACATGCACTAGATGCATCTTGGAACAAAACTTTGGCTGCATGCTTTGAATGCTAAAAAGGAATTTTTTGTTCCATTTCAGTAACTTTCAATATGTTTCCATATTTTTTTTTCTGTTGACAAATTACGCATTTAGTATAATCAGGATGATGTTTAACTCTATGTATACTACACGGTGCTGCATGTCTGATATTTTTAAGGAGGTGCCCTTATGAATGTTTGATTTTTCTCTGTTTTTCTCACCTTAATGAGTCTCAAAGAGCTACAGTGATTATGTATTTCATCTACTTTCTCAACAAAGATAAACTTTTGTTCTTCACTACATTGTTTTACTACAGAACAGCATTCAGTGAGGAGATGAATTTATCTGTAATGAAGTAATGTATCCTCTGTGTAACTGTTTAAATGTTTTAGAGCATACTTATTAATAAATATATTGATTTTAGTTTGTCTGAGTTTGTATTTAATTTCCTCTTATGTATGCAGAGAGAAAGTACCTACTTCACCACAGAAAGTATTCCTAAAAGATTTAACAGAGGACATGATACCAAGAGAGTTTGAATTAGAGCAAGCCCCAAGGGTATGCATCTTTTTTCTTTTAATTCATTAATTTTGTTTTTTGGTTGTTTTTTTTTTCTTTTTTTTTTACCAAACTTGAGTCAATATTCAATAATAGCACCTACATATAGAGGAATACAATATATTTCAGAAAAATAGTCTTGTAAATTGATCTCCTACCATTTTTGTCAAAATAAGTTACAAAGAATTCTGTTTTTTGTATATAGAGACGACCACTAAGGATTTCCATAGATAAATATCCTGTTCAAGTAAGACTTCTGCCCAATTATTAATAAAATTATATTGTATTCTAGATGCCAGATGTGTGTTGACGTTTTGGATTTTGAATATGAATTGATAGATAATAACAAAACATAACTTAAACATAAAATAATTAAAGGTGATAGTACATGTGAGAGTGTGTCAAATTATTTTTCATCTCAAGATAACGCAGTATATATTGTATGATGCACATTTCTTGGGAAAGTCACTTTTAACTAAGCTAAATTAAAATAAAAATGCTTCATTGGTGAAAGAAACATAGCTGTAATTATGCTCCGTGGACTATTTTACATTTTTTTCAGAATTTATTGAATATTTTTGGTATATGAAGCTGTGATTTGAATTAGGGCAATATACACTTTATAGGAGAATCCTGTAAGGTCTTTTGATAAGAACTCTCTCAATTCCTATATAAAATAGTGGTCTGTGTAAAGGCGATTGTTTCTTGGTTGACCAATTGTCTTACCATGGTCAGTTGACTGATGAAATAAGAAAAGTAAATTGAAGTAACAGTGGTTGCAAAGCTTTTAATTAACAACTCCTTTTCTGTTTCACAGACAATCTAAATAAACAAGGGCAGACAACTAAACTCATTAAAATGTCCTATAATCTGCAGGCAGATAATAAAAATAGGCAACATCCAAAATAAATTTATCACTTCATTTGCCAAAAAAATATTCAAACAATCCATCGAATTTTATGAATATGTCAATTTGATTTGATTATTCAGGAATTTAGTTTAAAAAATGTCAGGATTTTTAAGTTGATCAGTTGACAAAGTTTTGATGTTTTGCACTGCATTTCAAGCTGCTTTCTCTACTACATTAAAACTTATCAGGCAAACCAGGTGAATGATTTGATATTTTCAATGAAAATTTCAATACAATTGAAAATCATACCATTGTTAATAATAACATTTTCAAGTCCTGTAAATGTCTCAGCATATCCACTAAGTAAAAAATCTGTTTATATTTTGAATTAAATACCATGTTGGAAAAAGATTCAATAGATATATTCTTAATAGGCAAATATTAAATTTACTTTACATATGTCCATGTATTTTAGCTTTACATATTGCTAGATTACTGGGGTGAGTTTTACTAAAGGTCATAAGGCCAAACGTAGACGTAGACGTAAACTTTGCTAAGAAATATTTGTTTCCTCCCTAAAGAGTTCCAAACGTAACGTACACCTTTTACAACGTTTACCAATATAATTACGTATGAACATAGACTTCAAGAAAAATTCAATTGACGTACACGTAAATTTAGTCAAAAAGTTTATGTCTATGAAGTCTACGTTTGGGCTTATGACCTTTAGAAAACTTCACTCCTGATTATTACAAGATTTATTGTCTATATATTTATTATTATCATATATTATATAGATGTGATATATTTGTTTTGTTTTGATTTATGCAGTCATATGAGGGGCCAGTATTGAAGGTAGTCATATGATATAATATTACATATGCACATATTCACCATTGCTCTGTCTCTGAAAATTTTATCAAAATGAAATCTTACTATTCTTATGCTTAGAACCTCTTTCTGTAGGCCAGTCTATTCAAATTTCTATTTTCAGACTCCTGACATTCTTACAATAGTTCCTCATAGAAAACTACTAGTACTGTTGAAAGTTCCTTTTTAATTTTATTTTAGTAGAGTTTCTAAAGTTTTGGTTCTTTTGTGTACAAACCTGATTAGAATAAAATTACATAGGAAAGATATTTAGCTTGACAGATGCATTTGTAATAGTAAGATTAGTTTATTGGTTAATAAAATGTATTTGTAGACTTTGACAAGTATATAGTGCAGTCATAATTTATAATGCTTAAATTGCAAACCATAACCTGTGGAACTGAGCTTTTCATCATGTACTTTGTATATATATCTACATATACATATATATACATAAATGTGACTTTTAATCAAGCTTTAAATATATACTCCAGCTCTTATATCTTTAATGATGATTATATATGATCATGATGATTAAAAAAAGTCATCAGTGTAGTATGTTATACATATTCAAATGTTTCTTCATCTAAAGAAAAACTGTTCCAATGAAAGTTTAATGCTAAGGAAGATCACTCTACCATAAACTAAATTACAAGAAAGATAATTCAATCACCTTAGCCTGCCTCTAATCTATTCATTTCTGTTATAGATGAGGAGAAGATGTGTGTCTCCTGCTTCTAGTCGTTATAGAAGAACGCCATATGCTAAATCTTCCAGCATTGGTATGCGACCGTATCCCACACAGAGTTATGGAGAGGGATCAGGGTGAGCTGCTTCTTCATAAATCTCTGTCTCTTTTCTTTGTTATGAAGCACAGGTTCATTTTAATAAGAAAAAAATTGCATTTGTAATGTATTATTTCATTTTAATATGTTTTAATGAACATCAAAGTCAGTAATCTTTAACTATAATGTTTTTTCTAAAACTAGCTTTGACATTGTTGGTTAATAGGGTTTAGTGTCGTATGTCACTTTCAACAATTTTTAGTCATGTTGCGACATGAAAGCAAGAAGTAACCAATTATTTAAAATATAATTGCCTAATAATAAATGCCTGCACTGCAAGCCAACGGTCAACATTATACCAAGTCTACCCCTCTGCCATGGAGTTCATAGTTTACTGCAAAGATATTTTACTTTCAGATTGGATGAATTACTTGACCTACCCAGAGATATCCTTGTTCAGGTTCTTGATCATGCAAAACAAAGGTATGGAGAATAATCTGATTTAGTGAATATTTTGTGATCCATAATCTGTCACATATATATCATATTCAGAGGTTACTTATTTAATGATTCTTGCGATGCATTTACCTCCACTTGCGAGAAAGTAAAAGCTTAGCATTAAGGGGTTTTCTTTTCTAAAAGAGACTAAACCAAATTTAAATACAGTCAAACTTCAGTATGGTATGTTGAACACTGATATCTCGAATACCCGGGATATCACGAAGTTGGACGTCGGTCCCGAAAAAATTCCTTCATAATATGATTAATTTCACCCCGGATGTGTCGAACACTGATATTTCGATTACCATGCTTATCTTGAATACATTTTCAAGTCTCGAAGTTCTTATTTACCCAGTTTATCTGAAAGTTGGCTTCTTTTTCCCCACGGCATCTTTCCTAGTTGACAGATAGCTGCACGGTTTAATCAATTGACCGTGTCAGTGTACAATGTTAAAAGCCGCAATAATTACATAATCGATCGAATCCATTCATACCTTGTTATTTATACTCATTGTTACCACATGATGATAGCTTGTTAAATTTGACCTTGTAATTAAAGAAATAACAAACACTAACTCAGTTTTTCATACCTGCATTTTAAAGAAATTTCTTTATGTTGTCCTAAATCTATTTTTATTTCGTATCAATGAGTATGTCTGTATATTTTTATGAAAAGTAATAGTAGCTTGATGTGTTCTAAATAAAATAAAATTATGAAAAGTTTCTTCACCTCGTCTCATGCATCAGTCCATCCTTGGTTTAAAGTATAGTATATGACTATTATGTCCAGTATTGGGTTTAACATACAAAATTACTGAGAACCAAACATGACGTTTTCAGTTTTGGAGTATATTCTCTTTTGTATATTTATAAATAAAAGATATGATGAGATTTATATTAATTATTTTGTACCTATGTACATAAACGCGTATTTCTTGATTATTAAATACATCACGCACTATAACAATCACACGTGTCAAATGTACGGGCGTACATTAACAACTTCAAGATTTGTGATCCTAAACTCGAAATTTATATCTCGAACTACAGATATCTCGAAGTATTTTCCACATTCCCTCCGACTTCGAGATATCGAGGTTTGACTGTAATCATATTTGTATTTAAAATATTTCAGTATAAAGTTTTACAAGATTCTGTTTAAGATTAATGTTTATATGGACACTAAGAAGAAGATACTGTTTAATTATTGTTGATGAATAATCCATGGACATCTTTGGTAATAGATCTGATTATTTAATTATGATGTTTAATATTCTCCAGTTTTATATTTAACCATAAGATATTACATTATCTACTCAGTAGATAATTTCATGACGTCAAAATAATTCTCTGACTATAATATCCAAAATTTCAATAGAATTTCAAGAAAATTTTAATGCCTAAGTATTGAAATTTGGTTGCATTTAGTTTTTGGACAGTATGTCTGCAAAACTTTAATTCAGTTATAACATGTTCAGAGTTAGAGACAGAGCTTTGATATTTAATGTGTATGCTATTTACAACAAGGCCTAAATTTTGGCTTTCATTCTATATCTTTGATATTTCAAAATATTTATGGGTATTGCAGGGAACAACAGTAATTGATAGACACATTTTGTTGCTTTTGTAGTGATTTCTCTACAGGCCAGAAGCTGCATGAGTTGATACAAAGGTTTGTACCAGAAGGTTTGACACATCGAGAATTAACGAACTTAACCACTACAAGTGCAGATCTTCTTCAACAGAAAAAAATGAATATTTATGAAGGGAAGGAGAGAAATGTCAGAGAATCTCATCTCCTGGAAACGAAGCCTGTGTATTACCTGGATGAGGACGGAGTAGAGAAGGAGGTTTTCCCAGAGGAAATAGATGGAGCAATAAAGGGTCAGAGGTTAATGGATAGTGACTATGGGTCTGTGCGTGATCTGTATGGCCTGAGTGGAACAAGGGAATTCCCAAAACTCAAGAAACCTTTACCACCCATTCAAGGTAAATGTGGTAAACTTCACATATAACAAATATGCTTGTATCAAATTCTGTTCATAATGAAATCACTCTTAATCCCTTATGTAATGATACATTTACATGAAATTTCATATTATTGTAACATATTTGTATCATTGTATTGTATCATGTAACTAATCTCTTCATAATATGAAGTCAGTCTCTGTCCTTTAAAAATGTCCAATTTTCTTCGTAATTTTCAATTGTTGTAACAAAGTGGAAAAGATAAACTTAATTAAAGGGACAGAATCTGAAAGACTTCCATCTTTGGAATCTCCCAGAAAACATATTTTTAGAAAATGGTCTTAAGTGACCTGCATCCCTTTAACACCTTAGCAATGAGGTTGTGGTTAGTAATCATTACTATAATTGCTTCGTGGGAATGTCACCAGGAAATTAACATAGGTGATAGTGGTGATTTGTTTCCAATTGATTTCCAGTACTGGGTAAATAAAGTCAGGACTCAGTCTGATTTAATCAGCAATGCTCCCTAAGTCTGCCTCTGATAGCGATGATTATGATCTTCCTGTATTATATAAGATGTTGATGGAGAAAAATTCACATTTCCAATGACAAGTATCCTTTGGTCAAGCTGTCACTTGTATACACATTCAGAACAAAACCACCCTTTTCCAGAGTTACAAATATAGAGCACAATCATTTCAAACATGTACTGTGTTATTTTGACTTTCAAAACATGTACACATTGACCAGTTTAACATCTCTGCATACTCCCACTGTCTAATTATACCATTCACAGTATGTCTAAAGAAATCCTTTATGATGTAAGTTGCATATACATCACTGTTTTATCGAAGATAATGACATTGTCAATTTATCTATGAGTACAAGGTAAATGTTCTCCTGCTTGTAACGAAATATAGATCTATACAGTAAATTTGAATCTGTTGGATTTCATTCTAAATGAAATAAGAAATAATTATTGTTTGTTGTATATTATTGAAATTTGAAAATTAAATTGAAATTTCAATTACAAAAAGACTTTGATGATGCAGTAAGGAACCAGTTCATATTTCATTGTAAAAGTCTTGATTTAATACTTCGATTGATACCTGTATTAACAACAATATTGATTTATGGTTAATTGGGTAGTTGTTTGGGGTTTTATGTTGATTTCAATTGTACTTCAGTCATATCACTACATGGAAATATGTACTACAGACATGATTTTCTTCAGTTTTAAAATTGATTTCAGTTTTTTTCATTTGGAAAATTTATTTCAAAATGTGTTGGATTTTGTTAAAGAAAACAGCAAAAGTTTAGTGTAAACTGCCCTTTGTCAGTTTTTCACACATGTTTTTAGTGTTTGCCTCAGTTTTTCAAAATCTTGTCTGGAACCAACCAACATTTAAATACAATGGTCCAATGTAGGAATCAAATTGGGGCCATATCATCAGCCATGTAAGCCAAACACTTACACTAAATCTGCCTCAAAGTGATTTATTTACATGTACACTGGTAAGTGATTTCCAACTTTAGAGTTTATACTTGTTCTAACTAATTATAAGTTATTCAATCTTGGTTTAAATTTCAATGAAGTATGTTTCCTTTTCAGATCAAAGCCAGGCAAAAATGCCGTCCATTTCTTTAGGTCTGCCAGAGTTACCCTGTGGAGTTCAGCAAACCAAAGCCTTTACATATACTCGCAAGAATTATAGAAACTTTGATTTCACTTTAGGTAAGGTTGTGACACGTTTGTGTTAACACAGATTTCCAAGTGAACTTATTTTGAGTCCGCATTTACACGCTTGACTGCCGCGTGAACACGCTTGACTGCCGCGTGAACATGCTTGATAGCCACGTTCACTTGCTTACAATTTAAAACTTATATTAATATGAACATATAGAAGGATTTGAAGGAGAATTGATATATAAATGGTATATTTAAATATTAAAACTTGTTAATGTGTAAGTAAAGTGTTTAGAATTAAATAAAAGGGATGAATTTTTAAAATATTGAACACAATTTCCGAACATTGACTATAATGAAATTTATTTTTATTTTCGAAAAATAATAATATTATTATTATTAATAATGATAATAATAATAATAATAATGAAATTAATTTTTTTAATAAAGTTGATAATTATGATATTCATATATTATAAAATATAGCTAAATTAAAAAAAAAAATTATATATACATGAATAAGAAATACATACATAAATAAATTAATTATGAATATATAAATAAGAAATAAATACATAAATAAATTAATTAAATATAAATAAATGAAATAGAATTACAAAGTAATCATGTTAGTGTCTTTAGTATAAACTGACATAGTTTTTCATAAATACCTTATTGCAAGTCTACGCAGTAATTTCCTTTGCTATATTACATATGAAACCCTTAATGCGGGATGTCATTTTAACATCACATTTAATACTCATATATATGAGTACATTTGCGGTAATTTAATTAGATCCATTTTATTTCCTCCATCTGTACCTCTTCATAGAGAATTACAAATGTAGGCATGTGAACGTCCGACTGGATTCAGCACACACTTCTGTGTTAACGTGAGGAGTGTACATGCGTCCAGTCGACACGTGTGCTAAAGCAGTCCTCGTGACCACTTTTTGCGTTAATGTGTATGTTGTGAGGAATGCACCCATATATACATATACATATATATATATATATATATATATATATATATATATATATATATATATATATATATATATATAAGACAATTTTTTTTGGAGTAATTGTAATTAGCATTTATAAATAGATTTTTGCCATAGCCCAAATTTGAAAAACAAAAAATCCGTAGTCAGCCTCCAACGAGTGGTTTGTCAGTGTTCTGTCTTTTGGATGAGAGATGTAAATGGTAATGTCATGGTTAATGTTGCACGTAAAAGATCACTCACTGCATGGGGTGCATTTGTTTCACAAGTCCAAATACCTGTGCATTGCATTAGGTAGATGCTGTCACCATATAAGTGCAATAATTTTGGTATGACTTAAAGCAAGAATCAAGCAAACAAAAAATTAGATAAATTACCAATACAAGAAAGAATGAGAAAAAAGAATTGAAATGTCTTGGTTCCAAGAAAAATCCATGAATAAACATTTTTTTCAATTCTAAATGATGTCAGCAGTAACCCCATGTTAATTGTAATATCATGAAAATTTACGATCACAGCCAAGTAAAAATGTAAATCTTTCTTTTCATTTTCTTGTTTGGATTCCCTTGATGATCTTGAGAGAGACAATCAATATGCCTTGCATCATTTAACATAGAATACATAAAAACCAAATCAGTCTCTCTATATATATTAGAGTTATTTTCAGCTGCTTTGATTTCTCTTATGATTAAGTTCAGAGTTTTGTTCTTTACTTTTAGATGTCATATTTTCACTACAGTCACAGAAGTGGTTTGTTTTTATTCATTTATTTTACCTTCCAGATGGGTTATTAAATATCTATGAAATCATATCCCTAGTACACTTTACTATGAGCCAAACTATTTCTGATATAAAAAAACAAAAAAAACCCCATCATCTCTTTCATAATCACACAAAATATTTTCTTCCAGAAGGAACTCAGTATATACCATGTAGAGAGTGTCAATTTGTTATTCATAAACACTTTCTTAGGATTGTGTTTTAAAAAGACCAAACTTATTTTCTTGGTCAGATGATGTAAATATTTAGAAATCTACCATATGTATAATTGTTGCAACTCACCTTAGCTGAAAGGTCCAATGAATTATTCTGATCACAGTTTGTTTGTCTATCCAACTGTCCGTCTGTAAACTTTAACATTTTTTACTTCTCCTCCTAAAGCACATGACAAACAATAATCAAACTTGGTATACCTGTAGTTCTAATGGACCTCTGCAAAGTTTGTATTTTTAGCTGACCTGAGCTGAAAGCTGTTGTGAGTTTCTTTGATCAGTGTGATTGTCCTGTTGTCTGTCATCATCCACCTGTCTATAGACTTTTAACATTTTCAACTTCTTTTTTAGAACCACTTGGAGGATTTTGATGAAACTTGGTATACATGAAGTACTATAGGTCCTCTACGAAGTTTGTTCATTTTGTCTACATTTGACAGCCTAGCTGTTGTCGACAGGTGGCACCACCATGATTAAAAATAGGTCTCAGAGGGTACCCCTCTTTGAATCTTCTACTTCAGAAACACTGTATGGATAATAAAATTAATGGCATCTGAGTGATCTAGAAGGATGTTTCAAGTTTGTTCATTTCAGCAAAATCGGATAAATAATGTTTGAGACTTTTTTGACATCTTTCTGCCCTTTATTTTCATGCATAATAACATGGTTTTCATCAATATTTACCCTATTGACTTCTGATGCACTGAAATGCTTATTTTAGCCAGAATTAAGGAACGTTTTTTGAAAGAATTTCAATGTAACGATGCTTTTTTTTTCTTCTCCTTTTGTTTCTTTTCAGACTTAGTCATTTCCACACATTTTTGTAATATTTCTTAAATGTATTAGATGTAGAGAAGCAGTAAAGCATTTATTTGCTTACTTCTATTGGAAAAAATCTATTTCAAGTGTTATTTGAAAATGTCATATCAAAATTTTGTTTTTTTGATCATTTATGATTGTTTTATTTTGGGGTTTTTTTGCTGTTTTTTTTTGGGGGGGGGGGAGGGTTGTTTGTTTGAATTTTTTTTTAATATAGGTCAATTCTGGTATGCTAAATGATAATAGTTCAGACCCACTGGTGGCAATTTTATTTTTCATTTCATTTTACACACAACAATGTTTTAAATGTTTTTTGGCACTTAATATGAAAACTAAGTTGTTAAGGAAAAAATGTGAAAAAAAGAATTCTGATTTAATTATATTTTGTGTCATTGTCTTGATTTATTCAATGTAGAGATGTAAGTTTACAGTCATCTGTCAGTTGTCAAAAATACAGGAAGGCAGATAATATATTTCTGCAAATATTTTCAAGCTGTCAATTGTTTGTATATAAGGACATTGTGCTAAGGTGAGCGATATAAGGCCTTCTTGGGCTTCTTGTTTTCATACATAAATACATGGAATAGATAAATAAAATGCATAATGGCCTTCCTTAATTTTTCATTCCAGTTTAAGAAATATTTTTTTAGCTCACCTGAGCCAAAGGCTCAAGTGAGCTATTGTGATCAATCACCGTCCGTCGTCCGTCGTCCGTCGTTAACTTTTCACATTTTCAACTTCTTCTCCAGAACCACTGAACAGAATTTGATGAAACTTGATAAGCATGAAGTACTCATGGTCCCCTACAAGTGTTGTTGTTTTTCGTCCGGATTCATCAACAGGTGGCGCCACCACAGGCAAAAGTAGGTCAAAGAGGGTACCCTCCTTTGACAAACTTCTTCTTCAGACCGGGGGCATACAGAGACAAACCAAATGCATAGGAATGATCTAGAGGGATGTGTGAAGAAGTGTTGTTATTTTTGGTTCCATTCCGAAATCAAATTTTTGACGTTTTTTTGTACTTGGTAATTCTAATGCAGAAAAGAGGTATTTTTTTCTTTTAGTAAACATTGATGCATTAATTTGGTTTAATTTGATCATTTTGATGGTAAGAAATACTACTGCGAAGAAAATTTTTCAATATTTTATGTTTTGGATTTTTTATGAATTTTTTAAGACTTTCAAGAAAAAAGGGGGGGGGTGGGATAATTGGTGTAAACATTTCACAGTTTGAACTTTTTCTTCAATACCACTTGCTGGAATTCAATGAAACTTGGCATGCATCAAATACTCAAGGTCCCCGACAAATGTGGTCATCTTTGTCAGGATCCATGAACAGGTGGCACCACCACAGACAAAAGTGGGTCACAGAGGGTACCCTCCTTTGACAAACTTCTTATTCAGATTGGGTGCATACAGCGACAAACCGACTGCATAGGAATGAGATAGAGGCATATGGGAAGAAGCGTTGATATTTTTGGTTCCATTCCGAAATCAAATTTTTGACGTTTTTTCATTTTTATTTTGGACTTTGTTATTTTAATGCATTAAAGAGTTATTATTTTCTTTTAGTAAACATTGATGCATTCATTTGGTTTCATTTAATCATTTCTATGGTAAGGAATGCTGGTGTGAAGGAATTTTTTCAATATCTCGATTTTTGAATTTTTTATGAATTTTTTAAGACTTCCAAGAAAAGGGGGGGGGGGGGAGACAATTTTTCATATCTTCAACTTGATCTACAGAACAACTTGAAGGATTGTGATAAAACTGGGTAGGATGCAAGTACTCATAGTCCTTTTCAAAGGTTTTGTTTTTTTTGCGGATCATCCAAATTGGTTAACAGATAATGCCACCATGTCTAAAAGTAGGTCTCACAATGGTACATATACCACTTGGTAATTGAAATATGGAGAGTAGCGGTTCAAATCCAGCTGTGGTCAAAAAACTTTTTTTTTTTTTTACACATCTAAATAAGTTTTTAGAAGTTTCTCAACACTCAACATATGAAATTAGGAATTTTACGTTTAAGACTTCCAAAAAAAAAAGGGGGGGTTGGCCATTTTTCACATTTTCAACTTTTTCTACAAAACTGTTTGAAGGATTTTAATAAATCTTGGTAGAAATAAGTCACTTATGATCCTCTTCAAATTCTGTTGTTTTCGTCCAGACCTCTTTACAGGTGGCGCCACCATAGTCAAGAGTAGGTCACAAAAGAGTTCCCTCGTTTAACAATATTCTTTTTCATACGGGCTGTATACAGAGACAAACAGAATGCATAGAAATGATCTAGAGGGATGAGTGAAGATGTATTGTCATTTTGGTTCCCTTCCAAAATCAAATTTTAGAATTTTTTTCGACATTTCTTTGGACTTGGTGATTCAATGCAGAAAAAAGTGTCATATTTCCTAGTTAATTGATAATGATGATTTCTTATGGACTATTGTGATCATAATTATGGTAAGGATTGAAAGAAAGGATTTGAAAGAATTTTGTCAATATCTCAATTTTTGGATTTTCTATGAATTTTTTAAGACTTCCAAATGAGGGTGTATAGGAACAATTCAATCACATTTTTCACTTCTGCTGTTATACCACATGAAAGATTTTAATGAAACATGGAATACATGAAGTACTAAAAGTCCTCTATCAATTTGGTAAATTTCATCCAAATTGGTTAACAGATAATGCCACCATGTCTAAAAAGCAGTTCTCACAATAGTACATATACCACTTGGTAATTGAAATATGGAGAGTAGCGGTTCAAATCCAGCTGTGGTCAAAATTTTTTTTTCATTTCTTTACACATCTAAATAAGTTTTTAGATGTTTCTCAACACTCAACATATGAAATTAGGCAATTTTAAGTTAGATCTGGACAATATTTGAAACAATTGTTGTTCATGACCCAGACTTGAAATCAGTCAACAAAAGGCCCCACCTAAAGAAAATGACTAACTTGTTGCCCTGAATGACTTCTTGCAGAGACAAAGGAAATGCTTAATATCAAAATCACCTGAATGGATGTGCAAAAAAGTGTTGTTTTTTATTCTAGCCTGAAATAAAATTTGACATATTTTCCACATCTGTGTTGACTTAGTCACATTAATGCAAAAATAAATGAATTCTTCCTTCATGCATGACTGATCATCTAGGTACTCAGGTGAGCGATATAGGCCCACTTGGGCCTCTTGTTTATTAGTTACACACAACTCTTCAGTATCTTAAAGGTTAAGTTTAATTCATGTGCTATTTCAATTTTTGTAGTTTGAATTTTAAATGAAGCTTTACAAAATGCTCAACACTTCATTGCTATTTCTGTCCTGTAGTTAAAGTTGAGGTCCATTAGAAATCAAAGACATATTCTGTAAAATTTGTTTCTCTGGAAATCAATTTCAGTAAATCAATATTAAAAGGTTTGGTCTAATCCTTGCTAAAATGTCAAATCAAAATTGATAACAATCCCATAAATGTAATCTAAGATGATCAATTTGTCTGAGCATAATCCACACAATAATAAAATGTTATTCTAAAAGAGATAGATCATTAGAACCTTAATAGCATGGGTGCAGGCTAAGCAGTCATAACAAGTGTAAGAATTCCTCAATAAAGGAAGTGTACTCAATGACTTCTTTGCTTAACTAAATGTCAAGAGATTCCAAACTGTTTGTAATTCTACCATCTTTTCTCTATATCAGATATTGTTTAGTCATGATATAAGCATAAGAGCTACTAAAAAGTACATACTGATCACTTATAGACTAAAGAGGTAATACAAAGCTCAGTCTCTTGCTGACAACCCAATTAACAAAGCTGAATTATGTGCAATGTATCAGAAAAAGCCAACACTATATAAGTGGTATAATTTTGATCTGATGTAAAATAATCAACAAGCCAATGGATTCTGATGATTTGCAGGTCCTGTTCCTACCCCGCCTACAAGTGCCCGTACCTCTAACACTCCAGGTTCTGATCATGGCACTACCATTCATGTCAATATTCCATCTGCCACCTCGCAACCAGATCAGCGCCAGCCTGATACCAGAGGGAAAATGGAAGCCAGTATGGTAGGTAACAAGCATTGGTTTTGTGGATGTATTAGAAAGCATGATATACAGTTTCTTAGGAGTAATATTGAGTCTAACATAAATTAAAGCAATCCAAAATATAAATAGGTAAAGAAAATCAAAATCTAAATAAATTAAGGGTAAAGTAACAAAGCACACAACCTCTTATTGTTATGTTGTCAGGGCAAACACAGCAGCAAAGTATTTCTGATTCAAAATATAAATGCAGAATATCATAGCAATAATTCAAAGAATATTTGATTGCTAACAAAATGTAACGTTGTTAATGATTTTGAAAAAATTATGAAACATAGTACAACTTTACATTTTAATTGTACAGGGATTACTTTAAGTACTTCACTTCATACCTGATTGCCGTATTCTAATTTCACTGTAAAAGAATGTGTCATAAGGGAAAAAAACTCATACCCTTTATATGAAATTTTACTCCTCTCAATACATTGGAATGGAAATGTTAGTCAGTGTGGTATCTATGTACTTTTCCTGTGATATTCATGTTGATATCTGCATTATATATCTTTAAAAACAAACAAAAGAGAGATTGTTTTTTCAAGGACCATGAAAAATTAGCACCAGGAAAAGAAATGAGTGATTTGGCTGTAAGTTTCAGTTTTAGTTTGTTTTTGAGTGTTTGCTGTGAAGGAGGCAAGCTCATGTGAGAGCTAATATCACATTTTAGTAAATTTATGAAAGATAAAAAAAAAGTTACATTGTTTGTCTTTGACCTGTTTGTAAATTACAAATGTACTAAAATTATAACCACACCAAACTTATTTTCATATTAAACTACATGTATTTGAAGTCCATGAAGTAATATGATGAAAAGATTAAAATGATTTTCACGTTTCCAGATTTAAACATTATTTTGTCAGATATATCATAATTAAATGAAAATATACAAAATGCAGTCTATAGAACGAAGATAAATATCATATTTGCAAGTTTGTCATTCCTAATTTTGTCATACTTTGAACTGTTCAGATAAATCCATAATAAAATATTCTAAATCTCAAGTTTTGACCTTGAAACCTATGAATTGTAATATCGTAGATTTTATATAAATACATTTTCAAAGAAACTGAAAATGACTGGATCATTATATTTTTGAGGTGATATTTATGAATGTTCCTATAGATAATTATAGTCATTTGATGAACAGGGTCATTCCTGGATCTTTTTTTAAAATTGTATGTCATTCTTAATTCAGCCCATTGATTTTCAGTGACCATTACGTTCTCTACATATTTTATATTACCTTTGCTTGTTCATCAGGATTTAAGGTAGAATCTAACCTGAAAAGAAGGATAACTCTTACATTGCGGATTTTCTTGATAAAGCATTCATAAGTAGTTATTAAAACATGTTTAATCTAATTGCAGTATATTTTGATATTTTTTTATTAATCTGGATTAAGAGAAAATTTAATTTATTTATTTGTAAAATTTGAACTTTTCCCCCATTACAAATGATTCAACAAATGGTGCTTTATTTAACCATCTCTAAGTAAAATATAACTATTGAATTATCTCCTATGAAAAGGATTGCAAGCAGAAAATGCTAACTTTTTTATATAAAATAACTTCTTGGAGTGCTTGTCAATTTAATTAGATTTAATGGATCATCAATGTTGGAAATCACTCTGTCATTTATGTCTAATTTGAAACACATTAACTGTAGCAGTGAAGATAATTTTCATTATTATGCAATATTATGCAATTGCATTAAAAGAGGAAATGAAAAGACACCTCAGACTTTATGTTTTGTTTTGAATGAAATTAGTTTCAGATTCACAAACAAATGCTTCTACGAATGTGGTATCAAATTCACGGACAGCGAGGGAAAAAATCTTTAATCAATCGAGTAAGACAGGCTAAGCAAAAAGGACTCTAGGTGGCAATGGCAAAGTTAAATGCACTCTCATACACACTCAATGTACCAATATATCATGTACACGTAAATGGAATCTATCATAAACTCTTTAGATAGAATATTTTCTCCATGCACTTTGTCATAGGATGGCAATGGGAACATAGATATAGTGACTGGTAAAGGTTTATATGCTTTAAAATCATTAATTGCATATCTAATATTCGGAGCAAATCTATCACTGGCATAAAGGGAAGCAGCTACTATAGCAAATCAAACATCAGATAAAACTTTCCCCACAAGTTTACGACGTACCGGTCTTAAACATTTATGACTGATTCCTTCAGCATTAAAGGACTCATACTTAGTGAATTACCTGTATATGTCTTTATTTTTAACTAATTCATGGAACATTTATTACATCTCTCTCCATATTTCATTTATTCTATTTATTTATTTATTTTAATGCAATGCTTGGAAAGTGAACATTTGCAACGGACTTACATTTTAGCGGACCAAAGCCAGTCTCATATAGTTTAAGACATTGGTTTAAATGATCTCGTCATAAGATCACTACAATCCGTAGAGGAATTTGAGCCTAGGACCATACATCGTTTTAATTCTCGTATCTAGACACTATTTCTTATTTTCCGGTGAACCGTCGATGATTCTCGAACCCTGAACATCTACATTCTTCCGGCACTGTACCAAATACTACGGAAGCCCATTTAGGACCTATCAAAAATATTTTTGAATTTGATATAACGAATTCTTGAATTTGTTAAAACGGATTAAATTCGCTTTAACAAATTTGAGGAATTCGTTATAACATATTAAATCTGTTATAACAAATTTGTAAAATTCGTTATAACGAATAGGGACCTATCAAAAAATATTTTTTAATTTGATATAACGAATTCTTGAATTTGTTAAAACGGATTAAATTCGTTTTAACGAATTCTTGAATTTGTTAAAAGGGATTGAATTTGTTTTAACAAATTTGAGGAATTCGTTATAACGTATGAAATCTGTTATAACAAATTTGAGGAATATATGAATTTAAGAATTCGTTATTTCGAATTTAATTTGTTAAAACGAATTTCAAAATCTGTTAAAACGAATTCAACAAATTTGTTATACCAGATTTAATTTGTTATAACGAATTCCTCAAATTTGTTATAATAGATTTAATTCGTTATAACGAATTCCTCAAATTTCTTAAAATGAATTTAATCCGTTTTAACAAATTCAAGAATTCGTTAAAACGAATTTAATCCGTTTTAACAAATTCAGGAATTCGTTATATTAATTTCAAAAATATTTTTGATAGGTCCTAAATGGGCTTCCGTAAAATACACATTTGTATATAATAGTTTCCTTATAAAATCCTTGTCAGCAGAATGAATTTTGAATTACAATACTGATGAAAACTAGATATTTTGAAAATTCAGTTCAGCATTCTTCAAGACTGTTATCAACTTTGATTGGTTAAAATTTTTTGTAAAGTTTGGCTGAACAGATTTTGATTACACTTGTTACCTACGATTTAAGCTTTGAGAGGTATAGGTTTTGCACCCAGTTCCTATTCCCTGAAACTGTCGTCATGAGTGCTGGTACACTCAAGATTTATTTTGAAATAAGTTTTAATCATTTTCTATATTTGTCATCTACTTTTAACGAAAGTTTGCTTCAAATCAACGATTAGCGCTTTAGGATCATTTGCGACTCCTGGTTTGAAAACATATGGCTGAATTCTTGATTGCTTCTTGTCAGGAGATTGGCGTGTTTAGTGACATTGTATTGCCTAGCTGACATATTTATGTAATGTTGTTTGTCACATTATGGCATAAAACAAAGAAAGATTGTTTCGACATGAATGCCCTAGGAGAAATCAATTTCATCTTAATAACAATGCAATAAATGTACGGTGACCTTACCCCATCTGATACGGTGTCAAAAACTTCCATCATTGTCAAATCTTCTCATGATCAATGCAGTACTTTCATGATCTTAATTTACATTTGTACACGTTCACCATCATTTTGACGTGCCTTCTTTTGAAATAAAAAAATCTGTATGTCTTGTAATATTTAAAAGAAATGATGACCATTTAATTATAAATTATATTTATCAAAGGGAAGTAGCAGTTTGACTTTTAAGTCAAAGTAATATATGGCTGTATTATTTCTGACTATTTTTGGTTTTATAAAGTCAACGGTATTACCTGAGTTACCAGAGGTAAGAAGTAGTATTCAAGTGATGTAGCATACCGGAAGTAGTCAATACTGGAGCGCCCCACCCTCCCAATATATATATATATATATATATATATATATATATATATATATATATATATATATATATATATATATATATATATATATATATTATATATATATATATAATCCAATAACAGTAAAATTGGACATACATAAAACACATCAAGTCTACATTTTAACATTAAAGGGATGCCAATATGACCAATATGGTTTTTATATACTGGCGAATTAATACTTCAGAGCAGATCACCTTAGTATCATCTCTCAGACGAATTGTTTTGAAAGGTCAAATAACTCGATTATTGTGTGATTTTTACGTTGTGGTGCCACATCGTATTGAAGGTTTTTTTTTTATTTCAATTGTTTGAACGCTCCAGTATTGAAAACAGTTTGTTTGATTTTATATTAATTTGGTTCTGGGATATAAAGACGTATATTACTACATGCAGTCGTAGAATTAATTATGTTATTAAATGCTTCAGTTCTTATATTTAAACGTACAGTACATGTAATACTAAAACGGTAAAAATGCTGATGATTGGCGGGTGTTTAGTATTTATAATTCAAAACAGTTTAGAGTCCAAATTGCCAGTGGCGGATCCAACATCTGTTCTATGATCCTTGTTGATTTATTTGAGATTTAACATTTCTCCTAGGGATGCAATATGCATATACGATATATATATATATACAGACAAACACACACACACACACCTACACACACACACCTACACACACACACACACACACACACACATATATAAATATATATATATATATATATATATATATATATATAGATATATATATATATACAGTGCAAGCCGCTTAATTGAATAAGCTATTTGTCAGGACTTTATTATTCAAATAAACGAATATTCAATTACACGGCATGACGAACGAATGCAGTTTCAAAGACCAGATGATCGACAGATTTTGCAAGAATTGCATACGTGTTTAACTTTCGCCGTATCTGTAATGAAATCAGTGTACATGTATCTATATATAGATACACTAGAGTTACCTCTCTTAGATCCCTTTATTGTTTGCTTGAGCTACATTAAACTCAACAGACCACATTTTCTATAATTTTGCAACTGTCTTTTTAAGTACAGTGATCAAATGTTATTAAATAACTACATTACACATGCTCAACTGACCGTAAAGATAAAACCGTCGTCTATTGAAATGCACGTAATGTATCTCAGTCGTGTAACCAGGGTGGTCAGAGGCATAAGACAGGTTAAACAATTTGTTTTAACAAAGGCAAATTAAAAGGCATATTCAAGCGTGTGAAAAATTTCAATTTTACATCTGATAAAACAGGCTGAAGTCGTCGCTTTGATTTCCTCAAGGAATCGTCGTATTGTGGCCACTGCGTCTGTACATTCGCCGTGCGTTACTCGTGCCGTTTCTTCAGCCTCCTCGTCGTCACTGGCAACGCATAGTCTAGGCTCGTCTTCGTGGAAATTCACGAATATTTTCTCGTCAGTCCGGACAGCTTAGCTCTCCAAGTTGCCATCGTTTGTGATGAAAGTATCGAACGTCTAGCTATCAACATCCTCTTGCGGCCGGACATCGTCAGTTTCGCTTGTGTCGTTGTCTGACTAGGCAAAGCCAACCTTTCGGAAGCAGTTGGAGATGGTTGTTGGCTTGACGGTGCGACAGGCCTTACGGAGTAGGTGGACGGCATCTAGTAGGGTCAGTCTTCACGCAATGCCGTTGGCTGACAGCGTCATCTTGTCGATGTTTCCGATAATCTTGTGTACGACATGGCTTCGGCAGTTGGTAATTAATTAATCCTTTCATTCCTACCGCAGCGGCCTATTAGACAATTAACGTGTGATTTGGTCAACAACTGTTACCTAGACAGTAATCTCTTTTGAGATTACCTGGACAGGTGTGAAACCCTTTATCTCTAATAGATAGGTCGCCTGCACCGTAGTAAATAACATGACCTCGGGCGTGATACATTGAAGTTTTAACAAAGGTATGCTTGGTAGAATAATCGCGCTATTCAAATAAACGAAGTCGCTTCTTTATTCTAGTGTAATAAGTGGCGGATTTTTAATAGATTTGATAGAAAATGGTTTTGGATTTCAGGATCTTATTCAATAAAACGAAATATTCAATAATGCGACATTCAATTAAGTGGCGGGCACTGTATATATATATATATAATAGACCAATACACCAATGCAATATATATAATGAGCTCAGTTCTCAAATTTATTACATATATCTTGTTTTACCATCAATTAATTAGTGGAGAGCAGTCAGGTTAAATATCCAAAGGAATTTTACAAAACTGGATGAGATGTCTGTAAAGTTCTTTTTCTAGAGTAAATGGTGTTGTACTTTCTCTTTTTGAAAATGGTAGCAGGATGCAGATGCTCACTTCAACGATCAGTCAATCTGGACCTGAAATAGTTTAATATTGTCACAAATGGAAATTCGTATCGTGGTATTTTTCCATCACTACTATAAATTAGCACAATGTTCAGAGGGTTTTGGAGACAAGTTTGTGACCACTGCCCAAGGAATATAGGAGAAGTAGAGGAACGTTTTCCACTTTTATTTCTAGGATCCGCCACTGGCTATAGTGTGAATAATGAGGGTGGTAGATTAAGTCGTTACGCTTAAAGGTCTTAAGGTAGTAAAACCTCTGCCTTATTGTTTTGAGTCAATTAATTATTCATACGCTCCCCTCTGTTGTGTCATGATTGACTCACTGAATTATGAACTGGACATTTAACGACGGCAAATCTTTACCCATGAGTAATCTAAATTCGTTCAAATTGTTTTCAATTCCCAAGTTAGACCATAAAAGCCACTCGCAAATGAAAAATGCACTGTGAACCAATACGGTTCTTTCCAATCAATACATCTATTTGTTCTTCTCGCGTTTTATTTGTCGATTCTGGAAATTTTATATCAGATTTCATTTCATGACGCTGAATTTTATTCCATGTTAAAGTGGCTCCGTTGTACTGTTATCACACTGCAATGAAAAAATCGATATGTGATCAAATTATAGAATGCGTAGATTATTGAAATTATTGAAAGAGCTCATGTAGATTATGACTGTAGATGGACTAGGTTGGGTTGAACATTTACTTTGAATTTATTGAAAAATGATAATTCAATATATAAATAGGTGATAAATAAATTACAACAAATTGTTTCGTTATCATTATTATATAATAGAAAAAATATTCTCTTTCCTTTGTGATTTGACACAAGTTATATTCTCTCTTAATTATCTAATGTTGAAAACAAAAGGAAAATGGCAATAGATAAATAGTGCACTTCCAACCATTAAAGGGACGATGTGTATTTCTACGATGTGTATTTCTAACTTACACATGACCTATTTTAATAAGGAAGAGGAGTCACGGATCTTGATATTTTACTTTACAGTGCATATGTATCATCACACCGCTCTGTCACTCTGTCACGCTATACAAACAACGCATGAACACAAAGCATGATTTTCACGTTAACTTGAACGCATATCATTCACATGAAACAAAGCAAGATTTCCTCGTGAACTCGGAAGCAGGATCCTTTATTCATTTTATCAGATTTCTTTATCGTAATTTGATGCATACAGTGCCGTTATTATGAAACTTTTGATACAAAAAAACAACCCAGAATTCCATGTTTTATCATCAAATTGTATGTGTTCTGCTGGTCGTAAGTTTTTTTCCTTTCTTTGTTAAATATCATATACATATATCACTGTTGGTGTTTTAGAGCTATGTCTATCTATGACAATTAAACATGTCTCTTTGACTTACTAAATTCCCAACATTCATTTATCATTCTTTTTTGACCTTCAGTCTGCCCGCTCAGAGAGAACACCTGGGCGCCACACACCACTACATGCGGTATCACCTGCGGAATCCACCAAGGTACCCACCGCACCTGCCACCACTCCAGCTACACATGTATATGGATCTCCAGTTAAGGCTATGGCACGTGAACCATCGGGATCAATAGGTCAACAAACGAAGGAGGGTACTATGTCCCCAACCCAAGACATCCGGGCACCTGTGAATTCTCCACGCGCATTATCCCCAGAACTCACAGGTACGTACACTCATTATTTACCTACACGATTTGAAATTTCGTTCATTGATTGATTGATTGATTGATTGATTGATTGATTGATTGATTGATTGATTTATTTATTTATTTATTTATTTATTTATTTATTTATTTATTTGTTTATTTGTTTGTTTGTTTGTTTGGGGTTTTTCATAGTTCCGATTTCCATTCCTTTTGTTTAGATTTTCATTGTAATATTAGCATCTTATTTTTCTTGCTACATGTCTGTAAAATGAGCAATTAAATATTTTTTCATCAATTTTGTATTAAATCACCCAAGATATGTACAGTAGTATTCTATTTAAGGAAATATAGACATGTGCCTAAGTCAACATATATCCTTAGATAAACATCTATCTCAAACACTAATATAACAAGAAAAGAACATTTTCTTTCTTTCTTTTTTATTTATTATGATTTTTTTTATTATTTATTTATTTATTTATTTATTTATTTATTTATTTATTTATTTATTTATCATTACTCTATATTACTTATTTATTTACTTATTTATTTTTATTTTTTGCAATTTTATCTATGAATTCATCAAAAGAATGGTGTGTAACAAAAACTAATCTGTATTGTTGACAGCTTTTCAGTTGCTGTTCAAACTCATTGTCATGATATTGATTCTGAATTGACGAGGCATTACTAATTATGTTTGTATGAATATTAAATTGATATTCCTGATTTCCTGCGACGTTAGGAAATTCATACCTGTGGATTAAATGAAAGCTAATACACATCAAAACATATATTTTTGTTTTCTTAGAATAAAATATACGAGTATTATCACCAATATTTTTGCTTTCCATTGTGCTATAATGATTAACTGAAATAACCCATATGAACCTCCCTTTCGCTGCTTTTGTCTTACTTTGAATAGTCCTCTCTGTAGTCTCTTGGCAAAAAATCGCTTTTGATATGTGATGTATAGCGGCCATGCTATCATCATATAATTTAGTTTTATGCAATGTATTACACATGATAACAACTTAAAATCGATTTCAGTTGCTAACAGGAGAGGTGAGTTTGACGATAGATTGTTTAACAGCATGGCAATGAGACTGTTTCAGCATATATATTTAGAAGTGACATTTGTTACGTAATAACTCTAGTATGGACAGTAGGTTAACTCCTAACACTGGAGATCACGGTGTAAAAGGGCATGTACTTTGATTGCATCACTTCTTGTAGGTTAGTGTGATATAAACGATCAATTCTGGAAAAGACGGAACTTACTAAAAGGCAACATGAAATACAAAAATATTCAAAAGCAATTCCTAGTGGTCTTATGACCGATGTAAATATATACGCGATTTGAAGGTAATGTCATAAATATAATATCAAAGAAAAGTAATGTATTCACATATTGGAATAGGTTAAAACTTGAAATCAGTTATTTGTGCAATTTTTGGTGCCTGCAGAAAGTACAGTTATACGTATCATTTGTCTGGTGCGTTTGTAACAACCCGTTTTGCAATAAAACCCATTTTGCAATGAATTATTGCAAACAGGTTGGGGTGACTTATTGCAAAGCGTTAGTTTTAAAATAAACTTCTCTCAAACGCATATATCTACTGAAAAGGATTGGAAACTATAAAATCCAGTATCAATATGAGGTTTAGAAGTGATATGTTCAGAAAAAAAAATTGAAGTATGACCTTAAAATAACAGTTATGGAATTTGATCGATTTCATGAATATATGTGATAAATACCTCAAAATACGTATAGAAAGTCATTTAAATCACGACTCATCATTGAACGACATAAACCCAAAAATGTAATAATTTTATTGCAAAACGGGTAGGAGAGTCTAATTGCAAAGTGAAATTTTGGTAACAACCCGTTTTGCAATGAAACCCGTTTTGCAATAAACTTTTCTCAAACGCATATATCTACAAATGATTAGAAACTATAAAAGCAATTCACAATATGAGGTTTTAAGACATGGTGTGTTCGGAAAAAAGAAGAAGAAGAAGAAAAAAAAAAAGAAGTATGACCTTAAAATAGCAGTTATGGAAAGTGATTGATTTCATAAATATATGTGTTAAAACACCTCAAAATATGTAAAGAAAGTGAATTAAATAACGGTTAATCATTTACAAACCTTGTAAACGCAGCGTGTAAACAAGATAGAGGCCGAACTTTTTTAGTTAGGACCGTCAAACGTTGTTCACATACTCGTCATGGCAAGAGGACGACACCTATTGTTTTGCAAAGTCAGGGGTCAAAGGTCAAGGTAGCATGCTAAACATTGTTGTTTATCCTTTTGAATAAGTCTTTGATACAGACTAACCAATTCAATTAAGCTGTACCGTCAAACTTGATAGACATACTCGTTTTAGCAAGAGAACGACACCAATTGTTTTTAAGGCCAGAAGTCAAAGTGTAACCCGTTTTATATTTCTGGTTATATGTTAATCAGTTACTTTCTATACGTATTTTGAGGTGTTTCAACACATATATGCATGGAATAGATCACTTTCCATAACTGTTATTTTAAGGTCATATTTTATTTTTGCTGAACATATCACGTCATAAAACCTCTTAATGAGACTTGATTTTATAGTTTCCAGTCATTTGCAGTGGATAAATTTGTATGAGAAAAGTTTTGTTGCAAACGGTGTTTAGCTCACCTGAGCCAAAGGCTCAAGTGAGCTATAGTCATAGTGCGCCGTCCGTCGTCGTCGTCGTCCGTCCGTCCGTCGTTAACTTTTTCACATTTTCAACTTCTTCTCTGGAACTGCATTACAGATTTGGATCAAAGTTTGTATATATATGATGTACTCAAGGTCCCCTACTGAAATTGTGTTCGGGATCCAGATTCCTTCAGGGATTAATCCAGGGTGGGGCCAAAAGTGCCCAAAACGGTACTTCTCTTCAAAAATATTCTCCTACATAAATGGGGAAACTAATTGCATTTCAACAATCTATAAAGATGGGTTATCAAAAATTGTGTTCGGGGTTAAGATCCATCAAATAGAAATTTACGCTTTTTTGACATGTTTTTGGACTTAGTAATTTCAATGCAGAAAAGTGTCATGTTTTTCAGTTAATTGATATTGATGATTTCTTAATTACTATTTTGATCATAATTATGGTAGTATTGTGAAAGAATTTTGTCAATATCTCTATTTTTGGAGTTTTATGAATTTTTTAAGACTTCCAAAAAAGAAGGCAGGGTTGGCCATTTTTCACATTTTCAACTTTTTCTGCAAAACTGTTCAAAGGATTTTAATAAATCTTGGTAGAAATAAATCACTTATGATCCCCTTCAAATTCTGTTGTTTTCGGCCAGACCTCTTTACAGGTGGCGCCACCATAGTCAAAAGTAGGTCACAAAGGAGTACCCTCCTTTGACAATATTTTTCTTCATACTGGCTGTATACAGAAACAAACAGAATGCATAGAAATGATCTAGAGGGATGAGTGAAGGTATATTGTCATTTTGGTTCCCTTCCAAGATCAAATTTTAGAATGTTTTTCGACATTTGTTTGGACTTGGTGATTTCAATGCAGAAAAGTGTCATATTTCCTAGTAAATTGATAATGATGATTTCTTATGGACTGTTGTGATCATAATTCTGGTAAGGTTGGTTGGTTGTTTGGTTGATCGGTGTTTTACGTCGCTTTCAACAATATTTCATTTATATCGCGACATTGAAGCAGAAGGTTACCAACCTCTTAAACATAGTGGCACAACCCGGGAATCGAACCCGGATCGTCGGCGACGTAAGCCAAGCGCTTAACCACTACACCATGCCTGCCCCATTCTGGTAAGGAATGTTACTTTGACTTAAGTGTAATTATACCCTTTTCCTGATGTTATGTGACTGTGACATTTTCTACACAGTGTTTGTACACATTCATGTATATATACAGTGCTGAATTATATTGTTTCGTCTGTATGTCTTTCTGTCGTCTGACTTTCAGGGGTTCGTGAATGTCCACTGTGGTACATTGTTGTTAGTGCCATAGTCATGTGACACCAGTTATTTTCGTATTTTATTTGAAAGAATTTTGACAATATCTCAATTTTTGGATTTTCTATGAATTTTTTCAGACTTCCAAATGAGGGTGTATAGGGACAATTCTTCACATTTGTAACTTCTGCTGTTATACTACATGAAAGATTTTAATGAAACATGGTATATATGAAGTACTATAGGTCCTCTATCAATTTTGTACATTTCATCCAAATTGGTCAACAGATAATGCCACCATGTCTAAAAACTAGGTCTCACAATGGTACATATACCACTTAGTAATTAAAATATGGAGAGTAGCGGTTCAAATCCAGCTGTGGTCAAAATTTATTTTTCATTTCTTTACAAATCTAAGTAAGGTTTTAGATGTTTCTCAACACTCAACATATGAAATTAGGCCATTTTACGTTAGATCTGGACAATATTTAAAACAATTGTTGTTCGTGAACCAGACTTGAAATCAGTCAACAAAAGGCCCCACCTAAAGAAAATGACTAACTTGTTGCCCTAAATCACATCTTCAAGAGACACAGCAAATGCTAAATATCAAAATCACCTGAATGGATGTGCAAAATAGTGTTGTTTTTTAATCTGGTCTGAAATAAAATTTGACATATTTTCAACATTTGTGTTGACTTAGTCACAGTAATGCAAAAATAAATGAATTCTTCCTTCCTGCATGACTGATCATCTAGGTACCCAGGTGAGCGATATAGGTCCACTTGGGCCTCTTGTTATTGCAAATTGACTTGCTACCAAATTTTCACTTTGCAATAAGACACCCCAACCCGATTTGCAATAAAATTATTGCAAAAAAGGTTTTATTGCAAAACGGGTTGTAACATACGTTTACCAAGCTATGGGAAAAATTATTACGATAGACATCTGATATAGGTGCATTGCTTACTAGTTAGTGTAGTGACGTCATCCTGTAGTCAGGGTCACTGGCTTGTGTGATAAGATCACGCTTTGCTGGTTATGAAATAAAATCATTATTTATTTGTCGGTGTTATTAAGGTCTCTCCTACTGTCTTTTGTGAAAGAATCACTCCTTACTCGAAAATATATGGTCAAAAGTTATTAGTCAGTGGCTAGTGTAATGCCATACTCTGATAGGATACATTCGGAACTTCCCTTTATTTGTATCAGCATGAAAAGACTCGGAAGCCCAACATCTACTAAGAATGGGGTTTCCTATGGCTATATATGTACCCAAAAATGTATTTTTTCTAATGCACATTGAATCCATTATTTGTTAAGATTTTGAACTAGACTAGATGGTAAAAAAGATAAATAAACCCATTTTTAGCTCGCGGAGACGAATGTCCGGAGAGCTGTTGTCATACCCTCGGCGTCATTGTCGTCGTCGGCGTCGTTATCGTCGTCGTCCGTAAACAGAAACTTTAAACTGGATCAAAACTTTTTGCGTTGTGATCTTGACCTACTTGGACAAAAGTTTAACCTGAATCAGGGTTACAGACAGGGTTATAATATATCATACCAGTATTCATTATGGCAAGACCTCTTATTGAGTACCAAAGTTTTTTACCTTATGACCTTGAAGTTTGACCTACTTTTCAAAACTTTAAGTTCGGTCATAACTTATGAGCAGTAAGAGGTTAAACAGATTGACCTACTTAAACAAAAACTCTAGCTTTTAGAACCATCAGAGACAGGGCTTTAATACTTCACATGTGTATTCCTTGTGCCAAGACCTTTCACCGAGTACCACAATTTTTTACCCTTTGACCTTCACCTTGAAGTTTGACCTACTTTTCAAAAACGTTAAGCTTAGTCATAAATTATAAACAGTAAGATAAAGGGCTTAAATATTTCATGTGTGCCATTCCTTAAGAAAAGACCTTTCATTACGCATCATCTTTTGGTGATCGAATATATTTCTGGATTATAATCTCAAATATTACATAAAGATATATAGCTTTGTATGTGAATATCGTGATCTGAAGTCGAATAGACCCTTTCACTTTAACTGTAGGACTGACGTTTCGAGTTACACACAATACTATTTTCGCGAAATGACGTATGAGATAATAATTGTTACATTATGACGTCGGAACACTTACGGGAGACGTTATTATTATTATTATTATTTTTTTTTTTTTTTTTTTGCCATTCAAAATGTCTAAAGTAAATATGTGCGTCCCCTTCCCCTTTTCAAGACGCAACTACTCCGTTCCTTCCTAGAGACTGTATGATACAAGCTCTTTAGCTCACTATACATCTATTTAGTGTAATCACGGTCACTTGTCAGACGCTTAGTCATAGATGCACACTATATATGCATGTATTAGTCACTCTATGCGATCAAATCACTTCTTAGAAACCTTTGTGATAAGTGACGGTGTGCACTGCATTTACCTGTGTAACAAAAGTCCTTTCTTACAGACTTTATTATAGGAGCGCGCTACATGTACTACTGCAATAAAAGTCCCCTTTTAGAGGTTTGAATGAAGGGGGACCTGAGTACTAAAACTATCAAGTTTTATATATTCCTTGTTGGTTAATATCATTGGATCAATCTTGGTTAGTGTGATAGGGTCACATATTGTTGGCTAGTGTGATTGGGTCACTCTTTGTTATCTAGTGTGATAGGGTCACTCTTTGTTAGCTATAATGTGATAGGGTCACATACTGTTGGCTAGAGTGATTGAGTCACTCTTTGTTAGCTAGTGTGATAGGGTCACACTCTGTTGGTTAGTGTGATTGGGTCACTCTTTGGTAGCTAGTGTGATAGGGTCACACACTGCTGGCTAGTGTGATCGGGTCACTCTTTGTTAGCTAGTGTGATAGGGTCACATACTATTGGTTAGTGTGATTGGACCACTTTTTGTTAGCTAGTGTGATAGGGTCACACACTGTTGGCTAGTGTGATAGGGTAACTCTTTGTTGGTTTGCATGATCTTGGTCAATTTTTTCTAACTAATGTAGCATGATAGCTGCGAAATGCCTTGAATTTGCATGCTGTCTTTTATTAGATTATTCTACATGACTGTACGCTAGCTACTTCATTAATGAACTGTTAATCTAGATAACAAATTTTGAAATTATTTTTGTTACACATTAAATTTTGTTCATCTCTGTTTAATAAGTCTGACCTGACTACCTAAACAATTATGTCGTAAATAAAGGCTTTCGTGTAATTTAATTAAAGTCTTCGGGTGTACTAGGATTTCCTTCCACCCTGAAATCAGAAAATAAAAAATGAAAATTAAAGGAAAAGCTAGTTAGGCGTGATATTTGATAATTTATCTTACATGATCAAATGAATTTTTGTGTTTGATCACTTAAACGATGCAAGGGAAATGACGATTAAAAACAAGTAAATGATGTAACGTAAATATTACAAGTAGGGTAATGTAGGGTTATCACATGATACGGCCAACACTGTCATTCCTCAATATTGTGGATTTTTATCATTTTAGCATTAGGAACAATTCAAGAAACAGCACCCGAGGACAATCCTGTATCTAGAGGGGGAAGGAGTGTGAGATTTAGCGAAGAAGTCCCAGAAGTACCCCCACCACCATCCTCTCCTCAACTTCAAGAGGATCAAACCACTTCCCAAGGATACAGTGTTGATAACCCTAATATCAAACCTATTTCCCGGGAAACTTTTATCACAAATCAACCAACGTTTAATACAAACGACAAAGAAGTAACACAAGATGAAATCCAATTAAAAAGTGCCAAGAAAAGAGAGAATTCAATTAATTCAACCCCAGAACCATGGCCACAAGTTAACGAGGCTGACTTCGATATTACTCCTGCTAATACGAAACTAACATTACATGATAGCAGGACAACTAATGGCACTAAACATATGGACGATTCCCGCCTGGCACAACATGATCCCCAATCCGTGGCGGGAACTGGAAGCTCGTCTGTCAGAAGTAGTGAACTTAATAGCAGAGACTCTACCAGAAGTTTTTTGACTAGGAAAGAAGAATCTCCTGGACCTCCCCCTCCTTCGCCAGAAAGTAAAGATCGTAACGGAGAAGACACCAAATCTGGCAGAAAGCGCGAATCAAAGTCTCGAGAGTCTGGAGCTAATATGCCTTTGATAGAGGAGAATGAGGAAGAGAATGAAACTGATGGTCATGTACGGACACTAGTGGTGGAGGTCCCACCTCTCGGCCAATCAAAAGACGAGAAAACGCAGACGAAACCACCAATCAAGAGAACTGTAGATACATTTGTTAATATTGATATTCCCGCACAAACAGCAGAAGAACTTGCACAGGATGCAATGAATATTTCTGCTCAACAGATGAAAAATGGTGGTCGACGATTAATGATTGAATCTACAGTTGAGGAGGAAGATGAAGATGTAACCACACAGGACGAAGGTAAATAATACTTCTCAATAAAGGTAGATCTCGTTGAGTAACACACAACATATCTGTTTCTTTTCGTAACTCTCCCAAAATATACATGTACCAGATCTTGCTTAATATTGATGTTGATGTTAGATTACGTTGAATTTGTTTGTTATAATACAAAGCAACACCATTTCCAATATATGGTTGTGATCAGTATTTAGTGCTAGAGGGAATTGAAGTATCATAATGATTTATTGATTGATTATTGTTTTACGTCACTCCACAATTATTTCACGTATATAGCACCTGCCTGATGCACTACACAGAAATTTCTACCTTTCCAACGGACCCTCAAGAAACAGTGAGGGTCTTTTACGTGCCACGCCTACCATACGGAACCTCGATTTTTACCATCCCATCCGAAAGACAGGACGCCGGTATGCCCACGCCGGGAGTCGAGCTAGGGACTCATCGGTCACGAGCCGAGCACCCCATCCACTGAGCCACACGGGCTTTACCGTGATGAAACTTCCGACCTTCACCACCTTTAGCTACTTTAACCTGACATACTTGAAAGAGATGGAAGGCTGTATTTAAATCCAACATGGCATTTCTCCGCCTCGATCAGCTACTCTCATTCTTTTGAAAACTAAATATATAAATATTTAGTAATGATTATATACAATTTTTCTGGCGGTTCTTCCTCCTCTCTGTTAATGATTAGGAGCCCTCTACTGTTTGACAGTGGTTACGTCCCTTGTCCCTCACTATGGAAGGGGATTGTTCCTCTTGTACCTCCTCTGCCGTAGCGGCACTGGAGCGTCATGCTCCTTTTCCATTCTCCTCATTTAAGATAAATTTTCATTTTTTCTAAGTTGGGTTAGTTGCGTCTCTATTTTGCCTTTTCCCTTTGTGCAGTGAAATAATCATTTTATTAATCTTCTTTACAATCACTTGATTTCATTTTCTGTTATACCTTGTAGGTACAGTAAACACACGTGAACAGAATTTGTCTGTACAGAGTTCTTCCGTGGATGGTCCTTCAACAGTACCCGAGAGTGACGTATGCTCAGCAGGGGTGGACCCCTCGGTTGGAGGTAATGTATCGCCTTCTTCTACCATCACGGACACCAAAGTCAACAACCAGGATCTTAGGAACTTTATAGAACAGCAACAGGAAGAGGTTACTGAGATAACGGAACGGGAAGAGGAGAATGATGCTCCGGCGACGCTGCGGGAGGGGGAACATGATCCGCCTCCCACCATGAGGAACGAGGAGGAGGAGGAGTATCCTCTCTCAAGCCGTAGGGAGGACCTTATCATTGAAGGACAAGAGGAAGTAGGGAATGATTAGTTTGAATGATATGCCTGAATATTCATAAATCTGTAATCAATGACATTTTACGTTGCTTTATATATTAAAGTACATGATTTAAAAAGCTGACATCTGGAAGCCGGTACAGCCCAGTTTATGAGGTATAGGACTCGTGACCTAGAGGTCCCGGGTTCGAACTACGCCATGGGCGCACCGGATCATATATATATATATATATATATATATATATATATATATATATATATATATATATATATATATATATATATATAAAGTTGTAAGTTTTGTCAAATGTATCATACTGTTAATTACGAAATTTACAAACAATGTCTTTATAAAGATAACGAGGTGCGAAAATGAAACAGTATCTGTTATAGAGTTTATATCATCTTATCTTGTGATCACGTGAGTCAAGAGCAAAAATGAATAATGACCATAGTCTGAATATGTGAAGCATACTACGATACCACCCTAGCTCTTGATAACAGAGGTGTCAGAATAAATTAGATACGAATTGCTTCGAAATGCTACATACAGAGTGAATCCATATTTGACGACTTTTCGGCTGTGGAACATTTTATGCATGTTCATGTATCAGGATAATAGTCGGTATTTTGCATTTCTTTCAGATTCTCCCCGTTTATGGTACTATTTTGCTCATTTGATCTGAGTTATAATATTTTGCAATCGTTACAAAATGAATGAAAACTCCAAATATCAAGTGTCTACATTACCATAACACGAATTAACAGGAGGTTCAAATTGGCCTATAGCGCTCGCCTGGGTAGGATTTGTTCATTCACAAACAAACGACTTCAAGATAAAATTCGTAGATTCATATATTCCCTTGCTTATTGTGTTTTGACAACAGACAAAATACTGTAAATTTGCTTCTCCACTATGAATAAATTATGACAATGATACTAAACTATTTGAAAAAGATTAAGACACAAGTTTTTCTTCTTCCACTTAAATGACTTTCTTACCATATTGAGTGCTGCAAGATATTAACTACTTGTTTTTGTGTAATATGAACTAAGAAATGAAACGTATACATTTTGTATTTTCAAATAAATGTTAGCAAATTAATACCTTATTGCTACTCTTTATTCAATAATTCAAAATAAAATGACCAAAAAGACGTAAGAAACAAACCGAAAGAAAAAATGACAATACTGAAAGCAGTCTTTGAAATCACCCTGATGCATTTGGTATATTTTGAAGATGATCAATGCAGTCTGAAGAAAAGTTAGTCAAAGAAGGGTACCCTCTTTGGGCTATGCCATCATTTCCTGGATCCACCCCTTGGCAGATCTATTCGAAAATACCAATATTTGTAGACTTTGAATGTTTTTATACCTCCCAAGTTCAATCAAAGTTCTTCAATTAGATTTGAAGCAAAATCCACCAAAGCTTATAGATCTAATTACATGATAAAAGTATAATGTCTCCTCCCTCTTTTTTTTATTTCAAAAAAGTGTATCTATTCCCCAAATAAGGCGATGCTCTGCCCATAATCATGCGCGTGCGCGGATATTCACTAAAGAAAACAACAAAAATGGTTCACATGGAGGAAAACGTGCACGAGAAAAAGCAAAAGTGTGGTAGAAAATAACTATACACAGTCTCAAAGGCCAAAAAAAGAAAAGTGCAACAAATGTTAGAATCGGGTAAAGTTCGAGTTTCATTGTCACGTGATTTCCTCTGACTGATCTCATCAATATTCAAGAAGTTGGCCTGGTTATGTTGCAAATTTAAAACGGGCATATCTCGTTAACGACATCGAATTTTGTAACGATACTTTTTACACATCTTAGATAATATACTAACAATCGATTGCCGTTTAAGAAATCCGTTTACATTTTTTATGCTTTTCCCGACTTCAATCGGACCATGCTCCTTTAAAATAAACAAATTCAATGCAGTATAAGCAACCTACAAGGAGAACATTACTCGTAAATAGACAAAAACAAAGTCTAAAAAGACGTCAAATTTATGTCACCTATTGAGAGATCTCAATACCGACTTTGTAGAGGCCTACTATAGTACCACATCCAGTTTTAGCAAATTCTGTATAGCGGTTAAGGAAGAGAAATGAAAAAAATATATCGGCGTTAACGGCTGGACGACGGATGCCAAGGTATGACAGTAGCTCACTTGAGAATTCGGCTCATGTGAACTGAAACAGCACGTGTTGGGAGAAAAATGTCAACCCTTGTTATTGGTGTATCTACAATCATTTATTACATTCTCTGTATGAAAGTTGTGGAAGAACTGTATACTGTAATCACCCTTGCCTTCGGCACGTTCATCTGTCTGTCAGTAAAATGACGTAAAGGTACCTTTGCATTCCTCCAAAATCGCTCAATAAATTTCAATGAAATTTTTTCAAAGAAAGGTACACTATGAAGGTGTGCATGAAGGAAAGAGAGTGCTGTTCGACATTTTAAACGCCGTGTTAACGTCATCTTGTCATCGCAACACCTCCGGAACTGCTGAAGTGTTTTCAATAAAACTTTGCATAAGTTTGTTGATTTTGTTACTAACTGTTTAAAGACATTCGTATGGTTTGTAGAATACGCGGACAGTGCGACTTAACGAACGCTAAGCATTTCTAAGGAATATGGATTGGTTTTCGACAAGATTGTTTAGAAAAATGTTATATGTGACTTTGCCTATGGAAGGTCGGTTGTTTTCTATTTGTACTACAGAATCCGTCGTAACCAATTCACAAGACGTCACCATATAGTTGACAAACACAAAATATCAATTTGGCGCACACAACAACGTGTCACAGTGGACATTCATTGGTCACTGGAAAGCAAAGGTGAGATCGGATGTCCTGTAGGAGGTAGCTTTTGCTTGGCTCGCCACACCCACAATGTAAAACCAAAGTGTGACAACGTAAAATACGAAAGTGACTGATGTCAAAGTTATTGTATTTGGCAAGAACAATCACGTACCACGATAGACATCTAGAAATCAGAAGTGGGACTAAGTGCCCAGGAGTTGTAAGGGTCTCTTGTCAGAGGTGCATTAGACCAGGTGTTCGGGAGAAGTAAGCTTCTCCTGTCAGAGGTGAGACCAGGTGTCCGGGAGGAGTAAGCTTCCCTTGTCAGAGGTGAGACCAGGTGACCGGGAGGAATAAGCTTCTCCTGTCAGTGGTTGGACAAGGTGTCCGGGAGGAGTAAGCGTCTCCTGTCAGAGGTAAGACCAGGGATCCGGGAGGAGTAAGTTTCTCTTGTCAGTTGTGAGACCAGGTGTCTGGGAGGAGTAAGCTTCTCCTTTCAGTGTTGACACCAAGTGACGGGGAGAGTACGTTTCTCCTGTCAGAGGTAAGACCAGGTGTCCGGGAGGAGAAAGCTTCTCCTGTCAGTGGTAAAACAAGGTTTCCGGGAGGAGTAAGCGCTTCCTATCATAGATAAGACCAGGAGTTTCGGGAGGAGTAAGCTTCTCCTGTCAGAGGTGAGACCAGGTGTCTGGGAGGAGTAAGCTTCTCCAGTAAGAGGTAACACCAGATGTCCGAGGAGAGTAAGCTTCACCGGTCAGAGGTGAGACCAAGTGTCCGGGAGGAGTAAGCTTCTCTTGTCAGAGGTAAAACCCAGGGTACGGCGCCATAAACTGAGAATATACTTAAGTCAAAAATTTTATTTTAATTAATTCCATAATTTTATTGTCAAACGTTCAAATAGATTGTATTGCAGAATGGTTTAATTCTATTTATTAGTAGAATAAAACGAAATAAAATCCAAATCCCACTTATCAATTCATTGACGAACAGAAGAATATGAATTTTTGACTTAAGTATATTGTCAGTTTATGGTGCCGGACCCAGGTGTCCGTGAGGAGGAAGCTTCTCTTGTCAGAGGTGAGGCCAGGTGTCCGGGAGGAGTAAGCTTCTCTTGTCAGAGGCAAGACCAAGTGTCAGGGAGGAATAAGCTTCTCTTGTTAGTGATGAGACCAGGTGTCCGGTAGTAAGCTTCTCTTATCAGAGGTAAGACCAGGTGTCCGGTGGGAGTAAGCTTGTGTGAGATATGAGACTAGGTGTCCGGGAGTAGTAAGCGTCTCCTGTCAGAGGTAAGACCAAGTGTCCGGAAGGAGTAAGCGTCTCCTGTCAGAGGTGAGACCAGGTACCTGGGAGAAGTAAGCTTCTCTTGTCAGTATTGACACCAGGTGTTCGGGAGGAGTAAGCTTCTCTTGTCAGAGGTGAGACTAGGTGTCCGGGAGGAGTAAGCTTCTTCTGTCAGAGGTAAGACCAGGTGTCCTGGAAGAGTAAGCTTCTCTTGTCATGGGTGAGAACAGGTGTCCGGGAGGAGTAAACCTTTCTTGTCAATGGTTTGACCAGATGTCCTGGAGGAGTAAGCTTCTCCTGTCAGAGGTAAGACCAGGTGTCCGAGAGGAGTAAGCTTCTCTTGTCAGAGGTGAGATGAGGTGTCCTGGAAGAGTAAGCTTCTCTTGTCATAGGTGAGAACAGGTGTCCGGGAGGAGTAAACCTTCCTTGTCAATGGTTAGACCAGGTGTCCTGGAGGAGTAAGCTTCTCCTGTCAGAGGTAAGACCAGGTGTCCGGGAGGAGTAAGCTTCTTCTGTCAGAGGTAAGACCAGGTGTCCTGGAAGAGTAAGCTTCTCTTGTCATAGGTGAGAACAGGTGTCCGGGAGGAGTAAACCTTCCTTGTCAATGGTTAGACCAGGTGTCCGGGAGGAGTAAGCTTTTCCTGTCAGAGGTAAGACCAGGTGTCCGGGAGGAGTATGCTTCTCCTGTCAGTGGTGAGACCAGGTGTCCGGGAGAAGTAAGCTTCTCCTGTCAGTGGTAAGACTAGGTTCCGGGAGAAGTGAACTTCTCCTGCCAGAGGTAACACCAGATGTCCAGGAGGAGTAAGCTTCTCCTGTCAGTGTTGAGACCATGTGTCTGGGAGGAATAAGCTTCTCTTGTCCGAGGTAAAACCAGGTGTCCGGGAGGAGAAAGCTTACCCTGTCAGTGGTGAGACCAGGTGTCCTGGAGGAGTAAGCTTCTCCTGTCAGTGGTGAGACCAGGGGCCAGTTGTTCGAAACTTTAACCACTGTTAAAGCTAACCAGTGGTTCAATTTTGAGAGACAATTAATTTAATTTATAAGGTTTCTGCATAAAAAATCTAAATTACTTTACAAAGCGTGTTTCATACGTTATAAATCAGTATACAGACTATGACTTAAAGACCTCTCAGAGATATAGTCCGACAAAATTTAACCATTGGTTAGCTTAACCATTGGTTAAAGTTTCGAACAACTGACCCCAGGTGTCTCGGAAGAGTAAGCTTCTCCAGTCAGAGGTGAGACCAGGTGTCCGGGAGAAGTAAGCGTCTCTTGCCAGAGGTAAGACCAGGTGTCCAGGAGGAGTAAACATCTGTCAGAGATAAGACCAGGTGTCCTGGAGGACTAAGCTTCTCAAGTCAGAGGTGAGACCAGGTGTCCGGAAGGAGTAAACTTCTGTCAGAGGTGAGGCCAGGTATCCAGGAGTAAGCTTCTCTTGACAAAGGTGAGACCAGGTGTCCGGGAGGTGTAAGCTTCTCCTGTCAGAGGTGAGACCAGGTGTCTAGGAGTAAGCTTCTCCAGTCTGTTGAGACCAGGTGTCTAGGAGGCATAAGCGTCTCCTGTCAGAGATAAGATCAGGTGTCCGGGAGGAGTAAGTTTCTCCTGTCAGAGGTGAAACAGGTGACCGGGAAGAGTAAGCTTCTCTTGTTAGAGGCGAGACCAGGTGTCCAGATGAAGTAAGCTTCTCCCGTCACTAGTGAAACCAGGTGTCTGTGAGGAGTAAGCTTTTCCTGTCAGAGGTGATACCAGGTGTCTGGGAGGAGTAAGCTTCTTCTGTGAGAGGTGAGACCAGGTGTCAGGGAGGAGTAAGCTTCTCCTGTCAGAGGTAAGACCAGGTGTCCGGGAGGAGAAAGCCTCTTCTGTGAGAGGTAAGACCAGATGTCCGGGAGGAGAAAGCCTCTCCTGTCAGAGGTGAGACCAGGGATCAGTTGTTCGAAACTTTAACCACTGGTTAAAGTTTGAGAGACATTTAATTTAATTTAGAAAATTTCCGTATAAAGACTTTAATTGCATTACAATGTTGGTTACAGATGCTACAAACCAGTACACATATTTGACTTACAGTCTTCTCAATTCAAAGATATAGTCAGATGAAATTTAACCATTGGTTAGCTTAACCAGTGGTTAAATTTTCGAACAACTGTCCCCAGGTATCTGGGAGGAGTAAGCTTTTCTTGTCAGAGGCAAGACCAGGTGCCCGGGAAGAGTTAGCATCGCCTGTTAGGCTGATCACATCCGCCATGAATGCCCCAAGTATACACATAAAACAAAAATGTGTTGATACTACATTAGCACAATGTATGTGAACAAACACTGTACAGAAAGTATCACAGCCACTCAATATCGGGATAAAATCTTGTAATAAGTAATGGCGAGAGGTTCTAATTAAAGTACAATATAGCTAGGGTTGGGAGATTTTATTAATTTATTTTAGGGGGGGAGGGGGGGGGGGTTGTAAGATAAAAGTATAGTCAGTTCTTTCATAACAAGATTTGTCAGTAGACTAAGAGGTCGCCGGTTTCAACCAAATTCAATTTGCAAAAGTTTGGTACACAAAATTACAACGTATATATATTCTAATATTATAAGTAGGTCAAACTTCGAGGTCAAGGTCAAACGTAAAAAAAATTGATTCGTAATGAAAGGTCTTGCCACAAGGAATACACACTATCTCTTACTGTTCATAAGTTATGACCAAGGTTAAAGTATTTTAAAAGTAGGTCAAATCTCAAGGTCAAGATTACATGGTCAAAACTTTGGGTACCCAATACAAGGTCTTGGCACAAGAAATACATATGTGAAATATCAAAGCCCTGTTTCTAATGGTTCTAAAGTTATTATCCAGGATAAAGATTTTGTCTAAGTAGGTCAGTCTTCAAGGTCAAGGTCAAAACGTATAAACGTTTTATACATAGTGAAAGGTCTTGTCACAAGTGTAATGGGTTTTTTTTAAATAATATTATTCGGGTTCGGTAATCAACAAGTCACGTGGTCTAGAAGACTATAGAAGCTCTCGCTCGCTGCAGTAGAATCACTTCTTCCCGAGCTGTCGAACGGTAAACGTCGATCTGAAAATAGAGCCTAAAAAATGCTATTCCTGAAGAAGGAAAGGAAATGCTATTCCTGAATAAGGAAAGTATAAAAATTAATTCAGGTAATCGATCATTCAGAGACAGCAAAGGTACACTATCACTGGCAAAGCTATATGACATATACTGGTATGCGACCAGTTATCGCCGTTTTTCAGAGGTTTTTCACCAATAGCTTTCGATATACTTAATCTAGGAGATTGAAATTTTCACTGAATAATGGTAACCCTGTTATACATTATCCTACCAAGTTTCGTTAAAAATGAGCAAATCTAAATACGTTTTCTAATACGATAATTCTATAGGGGTTTTGACCCAATTTTCAGAGTTTACAGGACCAATTATCGCCGCGTCAATTTGATTGCCGTATATTTCGCTCTTCCGTGTTTCGTATATACAAAATATCGTCATTTGAAGTTTTAAAACAAAAATAAATATCTTTGTGGTTGTATTAGTGTTAAAATTAAATGGAGTGAGTTTTAAATGTGCACAAGTAGTGGCGGATTCCGGGAAGGGGTGGACTCAACCATTCCCCTAGAAGTTAAGGTGCTTTTTTCTTCATGTAAAATACGTTTTTAGTTTCTTGCTGACAAACTATCTAAACATATGTTTTGTGTGAGACTTCTCATTCTATAATTTTCTGGTAACATATTCAAGGAGGGGATTGGTTGGCATAGCTTTTCTTAATTCCTTTTTTCAGGTTAAATTCCAGATGGATTGTATAAATATGATGGTTTTATACCTGATGTAAACTTAGAATTTTGATATAAAATGCAGATGTGGAAAATGTAAAACATCATAGTTAAATATTAAAGACATAACGGAGGTATTTTAGAAATGAACCTGAACCGTTAACTGTAGCTCACCCTCCCACTCCTTAAATTCTAACCCCTGTTGTACCTTGACTCCTGCTTTCTCCTCATCCCTCCCCCTTTTTAGTTATTTCATATTGATTATTTTGCTTTATTTTTGCCCATCTCATAAACTGAGTATCTTATTTTTTGTTGTAGCGATCTGTTTGTATTACAATGCAATGTCAAAACCAAAAATGTATTATTTATAATTGCATGTTAACTTTATTTCCCATTTAAATGATGATAATAATGTAGGACGGTGATGATATAGATACCAATCTTAACTTCACGATTTTAATGACTATAGTAATCAAGAATGATATAGTATCAGAGATGAAAAAAACCCGAAATGCACTGAAATAAATATGAATAATTGTTTAAAATTTTTATTTACTAATAATGTCAGCAACATTGATGATGATGGTTGGTTGGCCGTTGGTTGGTTGATTGATGATGATCTTAATTCACAATCATATTTAGCACAAAAATTCATCACACTCCGATATTCATCATTGCTAACATACATGTATTTATCAAAGATAATTTTACATTAGATAGAGATATACATATCACAGATACATGAATTTAAACGATAATAAAACGATAACTATTATCTTAAAATCTTATTATCTTAGTTGTTACTTAATCATATGACTTATCATAATTTATGATCTTAAAAAAAAATTCTAAGCAATCATTTATCCTTTAATTTTTTTATCCCATTTCACTGTTTTTCATTCCTCTTGAAATTTACAATCATAACAAACATATAATTAAAATGAGGGTACTTAAATTGACAGATTAAAGGAGGCGACTGCCTAATAAAGGTGATCACATCTACATTTTAGACCATTTTGAAGCTGGGAAATCAATTTCCTACACTGTGCAAATGGAATTGCTGCCTGAAAAGGCCCTGATTCTCATTTCTCTACAATCTGAAACCTATTGTAATGATACATACCCCTTGATTTTTAAATACCATCATATTATATGATCATATCATATTATATATATATATTATGATAATGCTTTATGGCTTCAGGATCTTCCAATTTGGCACATATGATCACTATGACGAGAGGAAAAACAAAAAAAAGGTATAAGGTCAAGGTCATGTATTTCTTAGTAAGACTAGAGCATGTTTGTAAAACATATGCCCCGGTGTGTGGGCTTAATTCGTACCAACAACAAAGCTTTCCTAAATAATATATTTCATGGGCCATAACTCAGATAAATGTTACCTTTGGTGACCTTGTCTTTTGACATATTGACCCTCAAATCTATTACCATAAGTTATCAAATTACCTTTATTTATAAGAACTTGACATATGTGAAATATTATCAAATTCTGATTAGCAGTTTATGATATACAATGTATAATAATATATGAAAATCATCTTGAAAACCAGTACTTTCAGTACTGCTGTGACCTTGACCTTTTGACTAAGTAAGTACAATTACTATTTGTTCAACTGTTTATTTAAGAGAGACAATGACCACGATCATCTGTAACAAAAGAAAGATGATTGTAATAATGGTATAACAATACATGTATGAACATAAAGGGATATTATCATCATTATCCTCTATTGACCTCAAAATCAACACGATTCTTCCTCTCTTGATAAGTATGTATACATCAAAAATTGGTTTAAATATGTTGAAAGGTACTTGAGTTATAGTCTGGAAACCAATGTGTGATGGAATAACGGAAGGGCAGACAAAGCAAATACTCAATGCCCCCTGCCACACCTGGCGGGAGCATAAAAGCCTTAATTAATTAATTGTAGGTAGGATACAGACCTGGGCTATATCTGTTAGAACCATTATGGTAGTGTTGTGTAGTAGAAATGCTTCTTAAGGGAGGATAGTGACTCAGAACCTTCACCCAAAGTCATACCACCAAGGTTAAGATAGGAATGAACGTAATTGGATCGTTGACTTTAATTGTCTCGGTCTATTTCATTGTACTTCTGCTCATCAAATACTTAGATTTCATTCAATTTCCAATATTTCGATTCTGAGCATCACAGACGAGACACAGGTTGTTGAAAAGCGCATCTTGTTCACGAAATTATAATTTGTGTATATTCCGATATCAATAAAATTTTATAATATGGTCCATAATTTTATTATTATGCCTTAAAGCATTCATCTAGAACGTTGAAATATTTTTATTACTTTACGGAGGGTATCTGAAAAAGAGGAAGGTAGGAAAATTCTCAATACCTTCAAATTTCCCTACTTCAGTTCAAAATAAGTTACAGGTCTATTATACAATGTTAATATTGATCTTTGAGATTATTCATAATCGTAAATCAATCACATGCAATTAACATTTGGATACACATTAAATTTGTTTAGATAAGCTACAAAGTCATTACCTTTCTTTGAAATTCTACAGCTTTGCTGCTAATTAAAAACAAAGTCAAAAAATCTAAATTTTCTAGTTTTTTTTCTGGGACCCCTATTTGATATTTGAAATTAATCAAAAACGAAACATGATGATTTTCCTTTTCATAAGCTTCAACTTTTATATGAAATACTACTAACAAAATTAGTGTAAAGAACAAATAACAAATTTGTTCATAAAAGATGCAAAAATCGCCATTTTCAGAGGAATTTCATTCTAAAATAATACATGTCCTTGACCTTGAAGTCAATGACCTTGAAACAAATTTCAACAAGATTTCCCAAAATGGCTTATTTGACAGTCTGGAATGACTAAAACAGACCTTGTTACCATGACAACCAATATTCAATTTGCCCAAAAACTTCATCAAGAAAATCTATGACATGTCGTAGCCAGCTAATTTTCATTCTTGCAGAGAATTGATATTAAAATCTATTCATCTAATATTCGAGTTGTGTGTCCTGAACTTACCATATACCAAAAGACATTAAACAATGTCAATGACGAAGTCTGTGCTGCGTTTTACTCTTTTAAAAACGTAAGAGAAACTACTTATAAGAGATAATGAGGTAGTTTGCAATTTAGAGGTATGCATTTTAGTAGGTGATTTTGAAACTGAAATATTCCATAAGGTTGACAATTATTATTTTTTTTTTTGATAATAGTAGACATCTAGAGATAGTTGCTTATGTGCTTAAAATAGAACTTAGTCATTCAACGAACTTCCTGTAGCTATCCCCCGTTCAAATCGAAAGTAGGGAGAATAGGTTTACATTGATTTTTTGATTATTCTCCTTATCTAATGTATTAGTGGCAATGAAATTTTGATGGGTACTTTGTTTTAAACACAACAGACAATATATAAAACAACTTTCGTGAAAAATCACGTTTAAAACATCATTTAAGCAAAACGGCGATAATTGGTCCGCGGCGATAACTGGTCGCATACCAGTATGGTAATAGTCAGTAACCAGAGGCAAACGTGTAGATTGGCATTGCCGGTGGCCAGTGGCAGGGTTTAGTAATGATATATACCAGAGGCCTGTGGCAAGTTTTGTCAGAGGCATAGCGTCACTTGCGATATACGGTATATATTGGAAGCTACTTACAGAGTGCATTGGTTGTGTGCCACTGGCAAGTAGAAAGGACGAAGCATTAATATCGCCAGAGGCAGTCAATTTCAGCGTACCCCCTTTATTTTGTAAATACTGTTTAGATGTAAACCCACGTAATTCAAATTGATTATTTTCATGTACCAATCATTTGTCAACATATTTTACCAATCATACAATCAGTTCAATAACTGACGGAAAATAGTTACTGTATGTTGTTTGGTATTTGTATATGTTTGCACCTGGTTTGTTTATAAAATTAATTTGATTTGTGAGCCCAGACACAGTACACAAGGAATACACACATGAAATATTTGAGCGGGATTTCTCACTGTCATGTTCACGAATCAAGGGGATGCACTACGTAAACTTCTCTCTCCCTTGACAGATTGCATGGCGCCGCCTAGCGAAAAGCATTCAATATGCTACAACCTAACTGACCAATAAGGTTTAGCCTGACTTAGCCAACTTGGTTTCCAAGAAAAACAATAATGGCGGCAATCGTCTGCTCTGTATATCGTAAAATTTGTGAAACGCTTTCTGTAGACAGCTTATATATTTGCACCTGGTTCGTTTATAAAACCAATTTGATTTGTGAGCCCAGACACGTTACACAAGGAATACACACATGAAATTTCGTTTGTGTGGAGCAAGTGAACAAGTCACGAATTGTTCCACGACCTTTGAATGCAATCAGTCAAGGGGAGAGAGAAGTTCACGTAGCTCATCCTCCGACTCGTGAAGATGGGTTAAAGTATTTTAAAAGGATGTCAAACTTAAAGGTCAAGGTCACAAGGTCAAAATGTTTTGGTACCCAATCGGAATACACGTGAAATATTAAAGCCCTGACTCAAATGGTTCTAAAGTTATGATCCAGGTTAAAGTTTTGTCTACGGACTCGGGAAGTATGACAATAGCGTCGAGCTAAAAATCGCTACATCGTATTGCGTTATACCTTCATAATGTCTTCGAAAATATTTCCCGAAACCATAAAATATTACAAAGAGACCAAATTCCATGTATATGAATTCCTGTTTTATTGGTATATCAAAAATAAAACGTGCTATTTATTGATATGATTTCAAAAACATTTTATATTGTTTAAACACTAATCATAATTTATTTTCAATAGTACTTATTTGAAGACAGTAACACACTTGCTCATTCTCTTATAATTGTCCAATACCTGCCCCTGGGTTTTGAAAACTCATTTGTATGCACTGAATGACGGTTGGAAGAGGACAACACAGGCTTGTTCCGCCGCCGCAAGATTCAGTGGGTAAAAAACCTACATCACATTTACTCATACACATACACGAAGTGACACCTAATGGACAATGTCGGATACTTGGGAACTGCTGTCCGATAGTATAAGACTGTTGCTGTTCCGCTGCTGTTGGACTTGCTAACATTCCTATTAGAAGACTTGAGATGTCTGTTTGTCCACCACTTGTGCTTGATGTCCCTATTCCTTGACCTGATAAATTGTAAAAAGCATAAAATCTTTTAATAATTCTTTCACATATTATGCGACTCTGCATGTAATTTATATTCATACAGAACTGCCTTGTTCTTTATGCCCTTCAATACTGTTGGCTTGATTGTTTTTACCATGACCTCACAATTATGGCTTATGGTGAATTCATAAAAATCCGGAGAAAGCCCTGTCTTTTAAAATGTTCAACTCGTTTACAAAATAGGTAAATAAAACAAATTTATAGAACATTAAGCTCAATTCTATTTCTAATCACGACAGTACTTATATATTTTTGATTATATGTAGAAAATATTTTCTTCACTCTTCTGTTGGTTTTGTTGTTGTTGTTCTTGTAAATATTTGGCCAAAAACAGACAAAAATATGGGGGGGGGGGGGGTGTTAAGGAACGAGCACAGGAAAATCCTTATTTTTTTCATTTTCAAAAACAGAACTTTGCAAAATGGCTTTTTGATAAAAGCGAGAGAGATAAATTGAATTTTATCGCTGACAGACGACTACAGAAAAGATCCATCTTCTCCTGTCCAATTGATGAGATTTCGATAGTATTGAGAAGAAATAAAAGCCTCTTGTACTACAGAAATACAAATGATCTAATTATTTAGCGCTTCAGACCTTATTATCATATTCACAATGTCAAAGCATTATGATACCGTCCCCCACACAAACCCTGGACAGTAGTCGCTGTCGGCTCGCGATTTAATTTTTTAATTTTTTCTGAATGACACGTGTGGAATCAATTAGGAGACAGTTCTCAGTAAACAACACATTTGATGTAAATATTGATACACGCAACCGTATATTATATCATTATTAATTTAAGTGACATAAATTAGTAGTATGCATGTGTCAAATCGGAGGGTTGATTATAGAAATGTAGTCAAAACATACAATATACTATAAAATTATATCATAAACTCATGCGCGGATCCAGAAATTTTTGTCAGAGGGGGTCCAACCAAAAGGTAACTTTTTCTCTTAGACAAGGGGGGTCCAACCCCCAAAATGCCCAAATATAACCTTTTTTGGTAAAATTTTCGGATTCCAGGGGGAGGGGGGTTTCAGACCCAAACCCCCCCCCTCTCTGTATCCGCACATGAAACTGTCAACAATCGCTGTACCATTTAATTTTGAATATACCGATTACTAAGAAGTGACGCTTGATGCAAAAACTTTGCCAGGTTATTTAAATCTACAACATTATGTTACATTAAGCAGTTGTACCGATTTGAAAACACTGCTTCATCGGTAGTAATAGTAGTAGTATATATATATATATATATATATATATATATATATATATATATATATATATATATATATATATATATATATATATATATAGATGGTGATATAAAAGGGGCATTTTTAATATTAAGTGGAAATTTCGGATGATGCTTGTGCTGCGTGTGGTGAATTGAATTCTGCTTTTTTCAACGCTAGAAAAGGCAAAAAAAAAAAAAGAGTATATAATAACATCTACATAAATTTCATAATAAACTAAACTAATGTTGTAATTATTCACTGTTTTACAAGGTGTTTATTTGTTGTCTCATTACCAAATCTTCTTCCGCTAAATTGCTAAAATCGGGCACTATCACTACGCTTACATCTTTAGTCTTATTTTCAAGTGTGCCACAATTCAGGCGAGGTGATTCGATTTGTATCTCGCTGTGAAGATGACCGTACTTATTGTTGGACATACCACAGGTATTCGTAAACAAATCATGTAATAACTTTGAAACGGCCCCTTCGGTTTAGCCTATACTATAAAATACAGTATAGGCTAAACCGAAGGGACCGTTTCAAAGTTATTACATGATTTGTTTACGAATACCTGTGGGACATACAGTAACTATTGTTGGCATGTCAAAACTCGTGCCGTGTTTCATGTTATCGTTACCATTGCAGTAAAGATGTCATATACATGTCGAACGGGTTGTTTATATTACATTATACGGGATAATGAACAGGAGTTTTTCTAATTTCACGATAAGTTGTGGTCTCGTATGTATGATGTGGCGGCCACTCAACGCTTCGATGGACAGTTGCCATAGATAATCAGAAATCGGACGATTTATATATATATATATATATATATATATATATATATATATATATATATATATATATATATATATATATATATATATATATAATGTTTGAGTCTATGTAGCCTAGTCGTTAAGATGCTTGTCTCGTGACCAAGAGGTCCCGGGTTCGAGTACCGCTGATGGATCGATGGTGCTATGTCTTTCGCATGACACCGTTGTGTCACAGTAGATCACACGCGTAAATGACTCCTCGCTGCCTCGAATGACCCCTCGCTGCCTCAAATGGATCCCGGTGTATACGTCTTCATTTCTGTGTATTGCTACAAGCAGATGTCGTCACCATATTAGTGCAATAAAACGTAAAATAAAAATTATAAAAAAAAATCAATCTTTACATAATTGTTTTTTAATTACGATCCATATGTGCCTTTACGTTACATTGGTAAATATATTTGGGTAAGAAAACAAGATTTTTGTACATGTAGCACGTAAATACAAATTTGAAAACAGTACAAATTTATCTTCAAGTTTACGTACATTTCATGATATTAATGTAGTTCACCAGCTTTATGCGTCCGTTTGTAGTTTTACATAATGACGATTCTTTAATGAGAAGAAGTCCGAGACATTCCAAAGGTATTATAGGCTATTACTTTGGATTTATCGCAATCGGCAATGCAAATTGTCGGTTATATATTATCAATATTTTTGTAAATACATGAATATCATCATTTGAATTCACTGGAGAAGCATGCACAGATGAGATATTCTTCATAATTATCTCACTTTAGTCATAGTAAAACAAAAGATTGAAATATAAGATTTTACCTAGAAAATAAAGTATACCCCATGCAAATCAACTCGACGTTTGAAAATGAACCTTATCATTATTAACAAAGCAAGCATACTTAAAGTATTTTTGTTTTAATACATTTCCCTTACCGATTCCTATCAATTTTGGAAATTTGTCAACGTAGGTGTATATATTACTATATCACTAAGAAGTCCAGATAACTGAAATAGGTGCATGTCTTAAAAATTATGATAATGGGAGACGCACCAACTATCTTTCAAGTATCACAGTGAAAAGCCTGGGAATCTGTTTCAAGGATTTAAGATTGACTGACAGAGAGGACTCTTTGGTATCCTCAGCTGTTTCAGTCAGGAACTGAAATTTTAAAAATGTATACAAGCAAGAAGGAAAGAACTACAGTTTAACATTCTAAACTTTGACTAGAACTCGACTTATAGACGGAAAAATAAAAATCATATACAAACTTCAATCACCGACCTATAGGCCTAGCTTTCCACAAGTCATTTTCCTTGACTTCTGTGTCGGTAACTGACTTCTCCAAACCAATATCACTTACAGTAGGGGATATATATATGCCTCTGTACATATAGGTGACATGTACATGCCTCTATGCACATGCCTCTGTAGATGTAGGCTCGTTGCCCCCCCCCCCCCCCCCCCCCCCCCCCCCCCCCCCCCCCCCCCGCCCCCACTCAATTATACCAATATAATAAGAAAGGTTAGAACTTCCGATTTACCAAAAAAATACATTCCTCTTGTCTGTGCCATAGAACTTTTTTTAATTCTTCACAAATCGTCTCAAATATGGTATCAAATAAAAGTAAACATATTTCTCTTCACATCCATACTTAAATTGTGTAAATCCATACAAAACTAAGGGCATAGTGAGCCACGGATCTCCAAACTTTGCTAAAAAATAGTTTAGTTGGACACCGAGTCAACATCAGGTCGCTACGGTGTAAAACGACCTCTCGCCGCTTTCCCTTTTAAAAACAGTCTCTGGGGATGTACAGTAAACAAAAGTAAATTACTCACTACAGTCGACATCCCACTGTGCATTGCTTCTGTACATGTAAGGGACATGTACATGCCTCTGTACATGTAAGGGGCATACACATGCCTCTGTAAATGTAGGTGACATGTACATGCCTCTCTAGATGTAGGGGACATGTACATGTACATGCTTCTGTAAATGTAATGGATATGTACATGTCTCTGTACATGTAAGGGACATATGCATGCCTCGTAGATGTAGGTGATATGCACATGTCTCTGTAAATATAGGTGACATGTACATGTAGGGGACATGTACATGCCTCTGTACATGTAGGTGACATGTACATGCCTCTGTACATGTAGGTGACATGTACATGCTTCTGTACATCTAGGTTACATGCACATGCCTCTGTAAATGTAGGTGACATGTGCATGCCTCTGTACATGTAGGTGACATGTACATGCTTCTGTACATATAGGCTACATGTAGATGCCTCTGTACATGTAGGTGACATGTGCATGCCTCTGTACATGTAGGTGACATGTACATGCTTCTGTACATATAGGTGACATGTACATGCATCTGTACATATAGGTGATATTTACATGTTTCTGTACATGTAGGTGACATGTGCATGCCTCTGTACATGTAGGTGACATGCACATGCCTCTGTAGATGTAGTTGATATGTACATGTGCCTCTATGCATGTAGGGGACATGTACGTGCCTGTGTCGCCGACTTTAAGTAGCCGTTGTCGTTGACTTCTAAAGTTAAAAAAACGGCATGAAATCAACTTTGGAGTTTAGCTGGCTATTTATCCTCTATATTTTCGGATTTTACTTCATTACAATCTTCACGACAAGTTTCATGAGTCAGAAAGTACATGTGAAAAACAGTTAAGAGGAAGTTTTAGCAGATAAGCCACTGCTTTCTTAAACTGACCAGAAGACGAAAAATGTGCAAAAAAATTAAACGTAGCCGGGATCGAATTGCCCGTCGAATCTGGTTTCTTTGCAAAAATTTTCATCTTTCCGTAGCAATCACCACATATTGCTTTTAGAAGAAGCGATTGCAGACTCAGAATCGGAGTCTACATCAGCCTTTTCTATCGAAACACAAGTAAAGAACGAGGAGTTCTGAAAATAAATATTTCCATTCTCAATTTAAAAAAAAAATATTGCGAGGACGGCAATGTCCATATTCAGTGAAGGATACTGCAGCGCATGCACAACAGTGGGCTTAAACTCCGGTGTGCTTTGTACGATAACACGTACGCCAAGCCATCAAAATATTTCTGAAAAATGAGGCTAGGAGAATTTCTCAAATTTCCAGATTTATTCGCAGAGTGGTAGCAATATAAACGAGGAACTTCAGCTTTCGGCGTCAAAATGTATAAGTTGCAGGAGTGTACATAGAATTTGTACATGATACGCTGGTTTCATTTTCCTTGAACAGCAACAATATGGTATTCATTCCAAAATGGTTTGCTCATAAGAATGACTTTACTTATCAGTTACTTAGTAGTACATGTACTTAGTAAAAAAAATCTTGCCATGTATATAAAGTGAATAGTAGACAGAATGTCTTACCTGCAACCCAATTCAAGTGCTTCATAAATAATAAAGACAGTACGATCGGAAAGAGCGACAAAGCAGCCATGGTCACTACCGTCGCAAGGGCTTTTCTCAGTAGTAATAAGCTTGCATTTACATGCACTTTTATACCGAACTTGTTAATGTACGTACATGTCCGAATGCAATTTAATTGTTTGTTTTATGTATCACGACATAAAACAACCGGTAGATGATTGGCTTTATATAGTATGAACATGATTTGTTTATAGCTTATGATGTATTCGGTACGAGATACGGTTAGTAACATCTTAGTTTTGAGGAAATAGTGCAGCGTGATTGGTGCAACGTGAAGATTACACACAAAACTTAGTGTATGAGCCCGTTTCATCAAACGGCATAACGTAGATTTAGTCGAAACTCTACGCCAACCTGCAACCTCTACTAAGTGTTGGCGTAAATCATTAAAATGACTTTTAGCCTTCTTTAATGTCTCCAATTAGCAAATAGTTAAAAAAAATCTATCCACATTTAACCGGAAACCTAGTTTGCCTTACATAAATTTACTAATTTTGTGTCCGGATTCTTTTGTAATTCTAATACCTATTTTAGTTTATATTTTTCAAAAGAAAATTACATATATGCGTAACAAAGATATATGATAATAAAAAAAACCCCAATAATAAATAGTAATAAAAGTTATAAAAAAAAGGAAAAGAAATAAAATACTGGAAATGTAATATATAATTTGATATTATGAAATATTAAAAACTATTATTCTTTAATAATAATAATAATAATAATAATAATAATAATAATAATAATAATAATAAAAATAATAATTGTTTTTGTTGTTGTTATTTTTGTTTATTTTTTATCTCATTTTATTTTAGGGTGACTTGAGGAGGTGTTAGTCGTCCTGTACGTAATTACTCTATTTTACTAGATCTAGATGTACAGAGAGGGGATGGAAGATTCTCTTTTTCTGTTTCGTCTCAACAAGTGATCCGCTTGACCTTATACATCTATGTAGAAATATATGAAAGTACTTATCAAGATATTTATATCTCTTTCATTTGATGATGTATTTTCAAGTACTACCTAGGATTCCATGACGTCATTACGTTTGTAGATATAAATGTAAGCGCGTGTTGCAAAAGAAATGTATTTTAAGTTAAGTATCTGTGAGAAATACACTTGCACTTATTCAAAATAATATTTTTATATACTTCCTGCATCTATTTGTGCTGCGTAAAGTCAGGTCGCTAGTCGGATCCTTTCATAGACCTACGTACACACTTACACCGGTTTATGAAACATATTTTGGATTAAGAATGTACGTAAGTAGACTTACGCCTTTGGCGTAACATTTAGTTTGTCAAACATCTACGCCTGATGAGGAAATGGGTTCCAGATTATTTAAACATATGCAAGCAGAAACTTGCCGAAAATAAAGAGAAAAAACAAACAAACAAACAGCCTCCCCCCCCCCCAAAAAAAAGACAAACAAAACAAAAACAACAACAGCAAAAAAAAAAAAAAAAGCAAACAAACAAAACAAAACAAAACAAAAAAGAAAAAGAACGCGCGCTTTATGTCAAGTTGTAACCGTAAACGAATTTTGCCGATTGTCTTTTACCTGTCACATAATAATTCTTAAAATAGTGAAAGGGAAACATTCAGAAACAAATACAAAATATTCGATACTCAATTGACAGTATCGTAGTGCTGAACTTCTATAGTGATAAAATTCTTTGTAGATCAAATTACAACGAGTCTAAACATTACCACAATATAAGGTATCAGGATGTACTAGATCAGTCTAATTCATCTGTGAATGTTAAACGCCCGGATTATCCTATATATGTTACATATCCGGGTTTTCTTACCTTCAAAACAAACATTTTCAAAGTTTAGAAATAGGGGTGCTCAGATTCACCGATGTGCGAGTGCCGTTCCTAGTATTGCCTGTTACCACCTGTCACAGTAGAACATAGACTCGTTGTGTTATTCCTACCTCAAAGCTGACCTCTCACCATAAAAGCCCAGACGTTTCGTATGTTTTATGAACATTAAATTATAAATTATAATTATATTTATAAATATAATTATAATTTAAATTATAAATATAATTATAAATTGAATTATAAACACGAAATGTCAAAATTTAAATGAACTTGTGACGCAAATGCACTAACAGAGCTCAAGGTATAAAAGAAACACTCTAAAGTCAAGAAAGCGTTCGTACTTACTTCACAGTTCATTTTATTCGTATAGACTTGAGGGATTAAAATGGGCAAATTCTCCTAAACACTTTGTTGGATCACGTGATGAGATATACTAACAGATGCATGTTTACATTGAACAATTGTATAATTGTAATACCAGTCAAGAATGAAATAATTAACACATAAGTGAATTGCAGTGCAGGAATTGAATAAATATAAAAATGAATTCTTCTGGTGCTGTAGATGCTAAATATCGAAGTACTGTGCATAATGAGGAAACATAATGCTTTCATAGGTTAGATACAGTTATGTTGACAGTCCGTGCAGGTAAACGCCACTCAACTGCCACGGTTTGTGGATTTGACATTTCTTTTATATAGATGGTGAGCGAGAGCATTTTGGGTCACATGTTTATTAAGTATTCATAAAACATACATGAGCGAGGTTGACCTAGGTTGACTTCGCTTGAATACATCTTTTTCGGAACACCTCGATTTTTATTGTGAAAGGCCAGATTTAATCGATGTGGGACTATATATAGATATATCTTATATTAGAGACCCACAAGCAATTTCAGCCACATCCACCTGATAAAAGAAATCGTGTAATCTATGTGTAGATATTTTCCAGTACAATAAAGTGTTACATTGCTGAAAACAGAGACCCACTGAACTTTGCTTTGCTATACATTTTCACATACAAGATGATAAACATAATTTTCCCTAAGGTTTTTTTTTTTAAATTTTGCATAGATTGCAGTTACCTGTTCTTGCTTGCTATCGCTGCGCGATGATATTTTAAGATCTAGACAGGCATTGCCAATCTAAATTTTGCACCTCGGAAAAAGTTAACTTCGTGAAAATTCCGATTTGAATTAACTGACAATTCTGATTTTATCGTACCTTGTGGATCTGTTAAAAATATATATATAAATTACAATCGTGAATAATATGTAAGTGGTATGTGGTGAGATGAAATGAATCACATGAATTTGATGTCTTTGCAGTTCCGACCTCTTGGACAATTTCAATACGCACTTAATTCGACAAACTACGATTAGAATCAGCTCGGAGGGCTATAGAACTTTTTGGCTACTATGTATTCGAAGGTCGATAATTAGAATATATAATCGATTATCGCTCAAAATTCAGTAATGGAATAATAATACAATATAATCGATCATCGGGGAACAACACTACTATCAGTAATGCACCAGCAGTGGCAACACGATATGTGAAATTTACACAAAACAGATAGATGAAACACGTGATCTCTGTTCACTGAAAATTCTATTGATATTGTTGTATTGATCTTGTTGTTATTCACGTGATAAAAGCCAGGTGATAGAAAAAATTGTGAAATGAGTGTTAAGCTGCCACTATTATTAAAATGGGAGTGTGAATGTGTTTTCAAAATCACCAGTTGTTACGTTTTTGTATTTAATTCAGTCTTACAGATTTGCTCATTTAATTATCATTTCTCGCTTACAACTCTCCTTATCGCTTCTACCGGTGCAGATTTCTTTAATAAATTAGAATTGAATAATATGCTCGTATAGAGTGTTTTTTTCTAGTTGATGTGTCGATCCTTTGATATGCTCTGTCGATGTTTAATGTATTGTAGCTGTAATAACATGTTTAATCAGGACATCTCAGTAATAACAACTCTCTTGACATGTTCTTCTGGATCACTTTAATTCAGCAAAAAATGTATCTCTTGTGATCGTCTGTGCACGCTCGAGGTATGATCAAAAGTTATCGGTCCAATGTATTTGGAAATATCCAGGAATGAAATAATTGCCTTTATTTTTCAATGTGATCAGCCTTCATCTCATGATCAATGTACTTTCTCCCATCTCTGTTCCAGTTTGTAAATTCCTTCAAAATAGAATGCTTCATTCTGGTCCCCTACGTAAACATTAAGTGTCCATGGCACCCTCATTGTTTCTAAAATTCTGGCTGTTTAATTAAACCTTTTAACTGTGAATTCCGTGTATAATCAAAAGCTTTGAAATACTATTCTCTCTGCTAAAAAGTTCCATATGAATATTTCAATCGTTGAATATAAGTTTCATTGGGGATTTATACGACTCAAAACACTAAAAGGCGTTTCGTATTCAATGGATGCATCTGCTTTGTGGGGTTTCTTCTTCTATATACTAAAGCTAATTCTGTTAACTATTTATTAATAATTTTTAATGTTTTGTTTTTGGTTTTTATGTATATTTTGTTTGTTTGGCTTTTGTATGGGATGGGATGGGAGGGTTCTCTCTCTTTATTTATCTATACTTTTTTCAGCTTTGTAAACAGGACATAAAATCACAGAAAAGTTGCATACATTATATATACTTCAATCTTCCGAAACGATAAATGCCTATGATTTCCTAATGTAGTAATATGAGAAACTGCTCAATGATATTCCAAAGCCAAAACCTCACGGTCGATCAAACAAAGACAAAATCTCAAGGTCGGTCAAAAAGAGCACAATGCACAGTATCTGTAAGTACAATATATATATATATATATATATATATATATATATATATATATATATATATATATATATATATATATATATATATATATATATATATATATATATATATATATATATATAATATTAACTATAATTTAATGTCATAGTTTTGAAGAAATCCAGGAAAGGAATATCTCTAGTACAACTGGATTACCAATGATCTCCATTATATGATTTATATTGACGAAATATTTTATTGGTCTGTCGGTTCCGTGGACGTTCTAATGAAGTGCCGTATGTTACCGTTTGTCTTTTTCACTATTGATAAAGAGGACGGTAAGTATTGATACAATTAATAGCTACCTGCGGTAAAAGCCGTCAGCAAGCATTATTATTAAGACATTGTGCCGTATCATACACCGACTGCTCAAGTACATCAGACTTGATTTCTGTCGTATTTTTACGGGTGTGTGACTAGAGTAGTGGTTTTTCTGTGTGACAGCTGACGTAACCCTAGGTAAACTATTCGCAAGAATTCGTAAATCTCTCGTAAACAATTTGTTTTACGATTTGTAACGATTAGTTACCGATTTGTTTACGGACTATCATGAGTGCTTAAGTGATTTTTGCGGATGATCATGAGTGTTTAAGTGATGTTTCCGGATTATCACGAATGCTCAAGTGATGTTTACGGATGATCATTAGTGTTTAAGTGATGTTTACGGATTATCATGAGTGCTTAAGTGATGTTTACGGATTATCATGAGTGCTTAAGTGATGTTTACGGATGATCATGAGTGCTTAAGTGATGTTTCCGGACTATCATGAGTGTTTAAGTGATGTTTACGGATTATCACGAATGCTCAAGTGATGTTTACGGATTATCACGAATGCTCAAGTGATGTTTACGGATTATCATGAGTGCTTAAGTGATGTTTACGGATTATCATGCGTGCTTAAGTGATGTTTACGATTTCATTCACGTCGTATTACAATGTCAATGACAGTTACTAAAAGTAATAACGAGCACTTTACGTGTTATTACGAGTACGTTACGAATACTTTGCGATTTTGAAAAGGTATAAAAGCTGCAAAATCGAACAGTTTCTTTCAGTTGTTATCTAGAAGACAAATCTCTCCACAAGCAGTCATGGCTTCAAAAGGGTCCCACGGGTCAGTCAAGTTCACAATTCAAATGCATTACCAAATTTTCTGTACCAGAATCCACGTCTCTCCCCAGAGAAATAACAGATCTTACTGTAGCAATGCAGCAAAAACTGATCCATTAGTATTCAGTGGGAAATAATGATGCATCACACTATCGAAAACGAAACAATTAATTCCGAATTTGGGAAGAAATTTATTGCATAAGTAAATATATGGATGGCAAAATGAATTAGAACAAGGTTCTTTCATTGAAAACCGTCATCAATAAACTTCAGTGAAAACAATTAAGTGTATCTCTCCTGAATGCGTGAACAATTCTGACTGAATGGTTGCTAAATCATTTTTAAGGCTAAGCGCAGATCCAGGAAATATCGGGAGTGAATATTTGTCTCACTACATACTGAACACAAGTTTGTATAGTACGTCACAGTAATCAAATTGTAGTAATACACGTAAAAATAAAGCGTCATGCGCAGCGTAGGAGGTAAAACGAATGAAAATAAATCGAATTATTTGTACTGAACCACGAGATCTATACTAGGCTTGGCTTTACTCCTCCAGATTTCATATTTGCTCACCCTAAATTGTCACATACAACCTCACTAGGTGACAAAATAACTATTAGGATTGTTGTTGTCGTTGTCGTCATCGTTGTTGCTGTTATCAATAAATATCAGTATTTAATAGATGCTGTAACGTTGTGTAAAGAAACGAGTCGGAGAAGGTTGCCACGTCCGATTCTGGTTTGCGAAGAAACCGATTCCGTAATCTGGATGTGGCTTCGGATAATGTTGCGCTTGAGGACATTCTAATTTGGTAGTAGCAACTAGATGGTCAAAACTTGCACTTCTATATACATAACTTACATTTGACACGCTAATTCTTCAAGAACAGAGACTCAACATTTTATCGAAAAATGGACTTATGTCATAAAGGGGAGGGCGAGGTTGCAGGGGTTGCTCAGAAAAATTTTCCGAAAAGGTCATTTTTGACCATTTTTAGGGCTGTAACACCCCGCATTTTCCGGACCGAATAGTACAAAACATTAGTCATAGGAGGCTTCAACCCCCTTTCAAAAATTTCTAGATCCGCCTATGTGTCAAGATATTTTGCAGTGCATAGCACTTAATTACGATTAAACATAATTTCATTCATAATGATTATCAAACGACAGGCAATTTTTAACTTTCTATAAATTCTCACTTAGTCCCAACCATTATGCACCTCGGCTATGTCTCTAATCATAATGCCCTGTAATATACATAACAACTTATATATAAGCAACAGCCCGGTCTTCTCGGCCGCAATATCCCGTTAACGAGTACTGATAAGTTCTTCTTATTCGCAAAGATTTTATTTTCGCATCATTCGCTAATACATCTATTCACGACAACAAGGTCCTCCCTATCCCTGACCATTACGATAACGTGTATATGGCTATTACGCAAGGTGAGTCAGAGATAATCGCGGAAGTAAAGTCACACGAATTATATTAAACTTACAGTAATCAGTCGTCGTGTTTTACTACTACCATGCCTTTCCCGCATGAGTACCGATGACTTATGTAACCGATTTTTTCAACCATTAATTTTACCATATACGGTGAAGAAATTCTCATGAAGGATTGGACTGAAAATCGATGGATTAAATTACTACACAAGTTTACTCTATCTGAAAAGCAACATAAATATGGATTTTTTTTTTATTCAATGTATAGTATTAGACCGTCCGGATATAAATCAAATGAATACATAACAAAACATAACCAAATCGAGAATTTTAGTATTTATCAAATTGAATTTCTGTCAGTACAACTTGAACTCATGACGTCATTCAACGCAATAGGGTGTCAGAATATAAATGTATTGTCGTAAATTGATTACATTGTTCACACGTGGTCAGGTAAAAGGTTTAACTTCATGCAAAAATAGCTTTAGTTTAGTCTGTTTAAATGAAATATTTCTATTTCAGATGCATTCTTGACAATCTCATTCCTCTAGGAATTCGGGATAACTTTAGTGCTCGTGATACATAGGTAACCCTTTTGGTAGATTATACCTTTAACTTTACAGATTATCCAGAAGCCGCATTTATTAAATGAAAAGCATTTTGAAACGTTTACGGACCAATGTTTTCTTAAAATGATCACTGGTATCCAGATTTCCTGATATTCATCATCATCATAATTTTGATATTGCCTTCAAGGAGCACCACTTACAACTGTTAAAAAGTTCGGAGCACAGGGAAAATGCCCATTGGAAAGAAGTAGAAGAATGGATGTGCTATGACATCACTTTTATCTTAAAGCTTAAACGAAAATATGTTGTTCGTACAAATATCTAAGTACAATATACAAAGATATCTGCATGTGGTATTTATCTGCCTTTGATAAGGATGTGCTTTTCTTTCAACATTAAATCCAAAGTACTAGTAGTCAATAACGAAAATTGTCTTTTAGATATCCAATGTAAGACACAAGAAAAGAAATCTCACTGTAGCATCAACACTTTGTAGAAAGCTTCACAGTCATACAACATCAGATGAGGTGTACATGTATAATTACAAAACCTTATAAGAACCAACAAATCGGTACTGGTGATATTCCATATCTACTTAACGATTACTGATTCTGTTGCAGAACTTGAGACAGATAACGTAGAACACTTCCTACATTCTGTAAGAAATGTTCCTATGAATTTAATGCTTTATAGTTTAAGAATCAATCACAAGTACTGAATCTCAATTTTTAATACTGTTAAAGTAAAAGTGTAATTAACACAGTCAAACTTTTTAATTAACCAACAGACACCAAAGAAACACTTTAAAGTGCAATGTAAAAAAGCAAACATAACTGATGCAATGCCAGTGTGACACTCACAGCAAAATTAATGTTAATGTATCCATGTCTACCAGAACTGGGATCAGATGTCACTGCGGCATTCACAAGATGGATGTTAATAGACCCATGTCTACCGCAGTTGGGATCAAATATCACTGTGGCACTCACAACAAGATGGATGTTAATAGATCCATGGGTGAAATCAGATGTCGTGGCACTGACAACAAGGTGGATGTTCATATACCCATGTTTTCCAGAGGGTGGATCAGATGTCACCGGGGCACTCACAACAAGGTGGATATTATTAGACCCATGTCTACCAGAAATGAGATCAGATGTCACTGTTGCACTCACAGCAAGGTGAATGTTAAAAGACCAATGTCTACCATACCAGATGACAATATGGTACTTACAATGATGTGGATATTAATAGACCCATGTCAGGTGAGATCAGATGTGATTGAGGTACGCACAACTAGGGTGATGTTAATAGACTCATATCTACCACAGATGGAATCAAATATCACTGTAGTACTCACAACAAGGTGGATGTTGATAGACTTATGTCTAACAGAGGTGGGATCTGATGACACTGTGGTACTAACAACAAGAGACCCATGTCTACCACATGTCGTTCAAATGCCATTGTAGCAAGAAGATTGAAGTGAGGCCCAAACTCTTTCCTTAAAAACACATTTTACATTTTTAACGATAAATAATTAATGTGTATCACAATATATTAAAGAATAAATTTCACCGGTTTATCTCAAGTACTTTACAAAATATTAGGATGTGAAAATGGACAATATCGCATTTTCATACCTTTTTTCAGCAAATCAAAATGCACGACCTTGCAATTTCATGAGTGTATAACTTAATCAGTTATACATCAAATTTCTAATTTGTATATTAATCTACTTTATGTACTACAAGTATTATGGAAAAAGATAAAACACTGTTTATAAGTCTTTTTATCTCAAATATAAACTCATAGACTTGACGAAGAATGTCTTTTTTTACATTTGATGAAATCTTAGATGGATGTTGAAAGACCCATGTCTATCACATATGGAATCAGATGACAATATGGTACTTACAACGAAGTGGATGTTAATAGACCAATGTCTACCAGAGTTGAGATCAGGTGTCTCTGTGGATATTAATAGACCCATGTCTACCAGAGGTGAGATAAGATGTCGTTGTGGTACTCAAAAAAGAATGTGGATGTTTATAGACCCCTGTTTACCAGAGATGGGATCAGATGTCACTGTGACACTCACAACAAGGTGGATGTTTATAGACACATGTCTACCAGAGATGAGATCAGATGTCATTGTGACACTCACAACAAGGTGGATGTTTATAGACCCATGTCTACCAGGGATGAGATCAGGTGTCATTGTGACACTCACAACAAGGTGGATGTTTATAGACACATGTCTACCAGGGATGGGATCAGATGTCATTGTGGCACTCACAACATGGTGGATGTTTATAGACCCATGTCTACCAGAGATGAGATCAGGTGTCATTGTGACACTCACAACAATGTGGATGTTTATAGACCCATGTCTACCAGAGATGAGATCAGATGTCACTATGACACTCACAACAATGTGAATGTTTATAGACCCATGTCTACCAGAGATGAGATCAGATGTCACTGTGGCACTCACAACATGGTGGATGTTTATAGATACATGTCTACCAGAGCTGGGATCAGATGTCATTGTGTCACTCACAACAAGGTGGATGTTTATAGACCCATGTCTACCAGAGGTGAAATCAGATGTCACTGTGACACTCACAACAATGTGGATGTTAATAGACCCATGTCTACCAGAGGTGGGATCAGATGTCATTGTCACTCACAACAAGGTGGATGTTAATAGACCCATGTCTACCAGAGGTGAGATAAGATGTCGTTGTGGTACTCACAAGGTGGATGTTTATAGATACATGTCTACCAGAGGTGGGATCAGATGTCACTGTGACACTCACAACAAGGTGGATGTTAATAGACCCATGTCTACCAGAGATGAGATCAGGTGTCACTGTGACACTCACAACAATGTGGATGTTTATAGACCCATGTCTACCAGAGATGAGATCAGGTGTCATTGTGACACTCACAACAAGGTGGATGTTTATAGACCCATGTCTACCAGAGATGAGATCAGATGTCATTGTGACACTCACAAGGTGGATGTTTATAGACCCATGTCTACCAGAGATGAGATCAGGAGTCATTGTGACACTCACAACAATGTGGATGTTAATAGACCCATGTCTACCAGAGATGAGATCAGATGTCATTGTGACACTCACAACAATGTGGATGTTTATAGACCCATGTCTGCCAGAGATGAGATCAGATGTCATTGTGACACTCACAACAATGTGGATGTTTATAGACCCATGTCTACCAGAGATGAGATCAGATGTCATTATGACACTCACAGCAAGGTGGATGTTTATAGACACATGTCTACCAGAGGTGGGATCAGATGTCACTGTGACACTCACAACAAGGTGGATGTTAATAGACCCATGTCTACCAGAGATGAGATCAGATGTCACTGTGACACTCACAACAATGTGGATGTTTATAGACCCATGTCTACCAGAGATGAGATCAGATGTCATTGTGACACTCACAAGGTGGATGTTTATAGACCCATGTCTACCAGAGATGAGATCAGGTGTCATTGTGACACTCACAACAATGTGGATGTTAATAGACCCATGTCTACCAGAGATGAGATCAGATGTCATTGTGACACTCACAACAAGGTGGATGTTTATAGACACATGTCTACCAGAGATGAGATCAGATGTCATTCTGACACTCACAACAATGTGGATGTTTATAGACCCATGTCTACCAGAGATGAGATCAGATGTCATTATGACACTCACAACAAGGTGGATGTTTATAGACACATGTCTACCAGAGGTGGGATCAGATGTCACTGTGACACTCACAACAAGGTGGATGTTTATAGACCCATGTCTACCAGAGATGAGATCAGATGTCACTGTGACACTCACAACAATGTGGATGTTTATAGACCCATGTCTACCAGAGATGAGATCAGATGTCATTGTGACACTCACAACAGTGTGGATGTTTATAGACCCATGTCTACCAGAGATGAGATCAGATGTCGTTGTGTCACTCACAACAAGGTGGATGTTTATAGACCCCTGTCTACCAGAGATGAGATCAGATGTCATTATGACACTCACAACAAGGTGGATGTTTATAGACACATGTCTACTAGAGGTGGGATCAGATGTCATTGTGACACTCACAACAGGGTGGATGTTTATAGACCCATGTCTACCAGAGATGAGATCAGATGTCGTTGTGTCACTCACAACAAGGTGGATGTTTATAGACCCATGTCTACCAGAGGTGGGATCAGATGTCATTGTCACTCACAACAAGGTGGATGTTAATAGACCCATGTCTACCAGAGGTGAGATAAGATGTCGTTGTGGTACTCCAAAAAATGTGGATGTTTATAGACCCATGTTTACCAGAGATGAGATCAGATGTCATTGTGACACTCACAACAAGGTGGATGTTTATAGACCCATGTCTACCAGGGATGAGATCAGATGTCATTGTGACACTCACAACAAGGTGGATGTTAATAGACCCATGTCTCCTAGAGGTGGGATCAGATATCACTGTGACACTCACAACAAGGTCGATGTTTATAGACCCATGTCTACCAGAGGTGAGATCAGATGTCACTGTGACACTCACAACAAGGTGGATGTTAATAGACCCATGTCTACCAGAGATGAGATCAGATGTCACTGTGAAACTCACAACAGGGTGGATGTTCATAGATACATGTACACCACAGGTGGGATAAAATGCCCGAGGGAAAGTAAGCGGTTTTTACCAGGTGATAATGCATTCATAACCCAAAAGAGAGATAATTAATGACAATTAATAATGTATGTTGACTAAGATGTGAAAACGTACCAAAAGTTATATCTTTAGATTTTACCTTTTTTACCTGAAATTTTATCATAGATATTATGTGTGACTCCTAATTACTTGATTAACTTTGGCAGTGGTAGAAGATACTGTTGGTAAAACAAAAAGGTTTCGAACAACTGACCCCAGATATTTTAGATTTCCAATATTTTGGCTTGGAGCATCACTGAATAAATGTATACACATTTCTGACATGACCGCAAGGAAAACTTTCTGTTCCTTATACATACCTTAAACATAGAGCAATATTTATCCATATCAAGATCTTTGATTTTCTTACTCATCGTAACATCTTTAGATTGTAGATATAAAGTTCTTTGTAGGAAGCGGAAGTATCAAAATAAATGCTTTGCAGGGAGATTTACAAAATCTGCATCATATTATTTGGGATAAGTAACAGTTATGTATATGCTATTAAATGATATTATTTCACATAAACAGATTCCAATGGCATAAGCATGACAACTCTTCTTTCTCCTTTGTTAAGATGCTGACAGCGCTAACCAAAGAGCTATAAATTTGTTCTCGGGCGCTTGCTTACTTTTATCGAATGTACTTTATGGGGTCTTCAGTATACTGTAATCATTGTATAGCTCCATGGTGACTTCTGTCACATAACTGAGCCGGTAACCCCTCTTTTTTCTTTCATATATTTTATGAAAAAAATAAATCATTATTGTATGTTTGCCGGATAATATCTGGGAAAGGTGGATATAAATGTTTGTGGTTATGTTGATATTTAGTAATGTATGGTGATGCAGTGTATGTAGATCTGTAACACTCCTGGACAGCAATGTTCTCTTCTTAATTGTTAATTAACGAGATACATTTCTTAGTGCTTAATATGGTATAACACAAACGCACTGACAAAATAATATCATCCTACGTCCTACGTAGAATACGTCGCTCCGCAGACAACGAGAACAGTGCTGGATTCACAAACTCAATTTTTCAGTGCGTCTGTATTGACCCTAAAATATATATACTTCCAATCACTGTGACAAAATTATTTGTAGATTATTGTTAAACTAAAGAGTATTTCCCTCATATATAACTCCTTAGATGGGTTCTTTGGCTGTGCCAGGTCAGGTTAGTAATTAGATGGGTTCTTTGGCTGTGCCAGGTCAGGCTAGTAATTAGATGGGTTCTTTGGCTGTGCCAGATCAGTTTGGTAATTAGATGGGTTCTTTGGCTGTGCCAGGTCAGGTTGGTAATTAGATGGGTTCTTTGGCTGTGCCAGATCAGGTTGGTAATTAGATGGGTTCTTTGGCTGTGCCAGATCAGGTTGGTAATTAGATGGGTTCTTTGGCTGTGCCAGGTCAGGTTGGTAATTGGATGGGTTCTTTGGCTGTGCCAGATCAGGTTGGTAATTAGATGGGTTCTTTGGCTGTGCCAGATCAGGTTGGTAATTAGATGGGTTCTTTGGCTGTGCCAGGTCAGGTTGGTAATTGGATGGGTTCTTTGGCTGTGCCAGATCAGGTTGGTTATTAGATGGGTTCTTTGGCTGTGCCAGATCAGGTTGGTAATTAGATGGGTTCTTTGGCTGTGTCTGGTCAGGTTGATAATTAGTTTGATCTTCAAATATTTACTCTTTGGATTTTCACCTTTTCAACCTGGAGCAACACCGAAGAAACACAAGTTGTCGAAATGCGCATATGGTGCACTAAATTTATTTATACAAGTATGTGTATTTTGATATTTTTCTCAAAAACTATGCACTGCATTTCCATATGGTTGTAATAAAACATTGATAGCGTAGAAAATTTATCTCGCCTCGGGTGTAGCAATATTAATGTAATGGGTTTGTTCGATTCCCAGACAAAAGGTTCATTATTACTTAACTATATGACAAGCGTGACGAATTCAATTTTCCTATTGTTAACTTTCCATTTAGTGATATTCCGTTGTCACCTGCTCGTATATCTATATATCTCGATTGATCTGATGTTTCTTTAGACTATGGTTCTTTCAGTTACTGAGCAAATCTACTGTCAAAAGTTAAGTTATAAAGATTCGAAAATCCCGCGTTCTAGGTCTACATTACCATTTAATGTAACAGCGAGTTATACTAGCTCGCATAATCCCATGGAATTACAGCAAGTGTGACTGGTCCGCAGGAGATGCTTACTTCTCCATGGGATCTGATCCCACCTCTTCTTCTTTCAGGGATCTGTGATAAGCAACATCATTAATTTGTCTTATATAGGTTAGTTATTGACCACTGCTAGGTATCTTACCACATTACATGTAAACTATTATTCATAAAAGTTTAAATATGTGTCTTTTGATTGCACTGATTTAGTAGTGAGTGGGAAGGTGGGCCCGTAAATCGGTTAACCACACCAACTGTGTGATGATTGTCACTTCTATTGACCGTGCTAAGTCGGTCCCACAACTATATTACCATCCAATCTTTACTGTCTTTATGTGTCCTTATTTTTTCTTTTATCTGTATATCTGAGTAAGACTTCTTTCCTTTCTCTTTAACGTAACATAATATGTTCAGAATTCATTTATATGAGGATTGCTTTAATTTTTTAATTGTGTGCTGGGGTTGTTTCGTTCAAAGTGCAATTGTCAGATTTATCTTTTGAATTTCATACTGGATATGTAGTTCTTCTATTATAGTCATTCTTCAATAAAATATCAAAACACTATTTTCAATTTCCATCATTATCTGCCATAAAAATTTACCTCTGTTTTGTACACTAATATATGTCAAAATAAAATTTCAGTGGCCATGTGAGAATATCAGTCTCAAGTAAAGCATTAAATGTATCAATTAGCAATCTGTTAGGGAAAAAATTAAAATGCATGCCTAACATGGATTGTTTATGAAGTACATGTGATTGGAGTACATCTCAAAGGACATTTTTAATATATCATAGGAAAAACCTATACCAGTAAAATAACTCCGACAACAAAAGGAGTCCTGTGGTTTGTCTGTAAAGTGATTTTATTTATTAATTTTTTATTTACTTAATGTTTTGTCTTTTTGTCAATTTATTTATGGCTTTTTGTAATTGCTGTATGTCGTGAATCATTTCATTTACAATGATTTGAATTTTTAAATGTGTATACTTACTATACATTAATGGACCATTCAAAACTTTCAGTTTCCAATTAATTTATTGCGGTCAACAACCCAATATACTGTTGTCATAAATAACAATATTAATAAGTGCAAATTTACTTCGTGTTATTGTCTCCTTCGTGTGTTAATACGTGTATATTTATGTATTTACTTCCTCGACTTGAAAAGTTGTTGCAGGACTTTTGCGACTGATGTTGCATTCAACCAGGTGTGCTTGCTCCTCCCGGGCACCTGGTCTCACCTCGATTTTATTGGGGTTCGCATTTATCTTAATATGGCACTATACATGATATTGTCCTTTATTCTATGGACTATGAGATATGGTTTACCCTTCGGTACTTATTCGTTTTTAACTTTTTGTATATCAAAGGGCATTGCCATTTACTTTAATTCTTCTTTGCAATATAGAGTACATAATATCAGAGAAACACGCAGGAGAGATGATCCTGTTCATCGGACCAGTACCTGAAATGGTTTGTAACCTTTTTCAAAACGCCATTATTGGTTCATTAATTATTTATATTATAATTTATCGTTATTTGGAAGAGGTTGACGATAAAGGAATCATCACGCAAATGTCACAGTTTACAAACAGGTTATATTCTAAGCCAAACGAAACATACAGCGACACCTTGTGGAAGCACGAGAAATATAACAATGTGACCGAAGGATTACATCACCAATAATCTTTGACGTACAGTAACTAATATAGTGTCAGAATTCATTTGGAAAATGAATAAAGTATAATACAATAATCGAATACCATTTATTTCAAAATTCTGAAGGTAGTGAATTTATCTTGAATTTTTATTTATTAAATATTTACTTTAAAATCAATGTATTACGGTGGGCTTGCTCGATACATCCATTTCAAGACTACCATATTTACAGATATGTAATTTATTTGATATTTATGAATAGCACATTTCCACCTATCTGTCGATGCTGTAGGGCTTTAACCGTTTCGTTACTACCATGGTTTGTTTTGGGATTTCTTTGCGTGTATAAGCGATATTTTCCATTTTCATTTGTTACTGCCTCCTTTTGCTTTGGTATCTCTTTCCGTATATAGTAAATATATACGGTTATGTTACGACTTGTGTCGTTTAGGGATCTCTTTGTGCGTATGGTCTATATTTAACAATATTTAAAAACTTTTCTGTGGCAATGTACATCGTCGCATGATAATATAAATGCATGAACGATATAATTCGTGGCGAATTATTTTTACTTGCGCAGCGTCCTATTTTACAACTCTAAGAACATATATACATGTATTTCTTCACTCCAGTATTTGCACAACTCGAAAATTTGTTTAACTTCAATGATTTTCTAGACTTGTTGAAATCTAACTAAAGGACAAGCTTATTGCAAACTCGACCTTAAATCTATAGGACAAGATATGTGAGTTAAACGTTTAGCTATACATTCGTCTTTGTGAGTAATAAATCATAAATCTGATATCATAATGGAAATTCTCATCAAATTTGATGAAACAAGGATGAAAGCATTGGTATTGTGTATTGGGAGAAATAAACACTAAGAAATACCTTCAAAGTAATCCAATTTCAAAATTCTAAAATAAAAAGACAAGGCCTTCTATAATTCTACATGAAAATGAATGCAAAACATGATAATCCAACTAAAAAATTAAAGCGAGACAACATACCCGGTGAAGTGAGCGTCTGCTTCTTGCATACAACACCCGTTGTCCTGTAGAATCTGTTAAAGCTGATAGATATATCTTGTCGAATTCGATATCGTCATAATGGTAAGGACGGTCAGTCTATATAATCCATGTTTCAAAATGTCACTTAAAATTTTGTAAAAAGGGACTGCCAGATATTTCTAATCGACCAAAAATGTCCTCAGTTACCATTTTATACTATCCCTAATAAATCCCCGTATGAGTAGCTTCGTTGTAGTTAACTTAGCCCTCAGGATGAAAACATTGCATTTAGAACATGCGCTTGTAGAGCATATATATAACGATATTTAATAATACATATCAGAGCATATATAACTTTAGCAATTTATTGCAGCATGTGCACATTTGACTAAGAATGAAATTACCAATTAAAAGGAAATGACAGTTGTTTGAAATACAAATACATAAACTTCGAAAAGACGAAAACATTTTCGCCATGGAGGAAATATTTCAGGTATTGAAAAGTACGCGGTCTCTGAAAGAGAGGGCAACACAGAACATATGATACCAGTCAGTTACGACATTTCATTTACATCCATGATATTGAAGGGTAGAGACTTATATGATTTCGATTTTAATGTTTATGCATTTGTCAAGAAGCCACCCTTTTTTATTGATTCATTTTGAAAATAAATTGGTTATTTCTTAAATTTGGAAAATTTCATAACTCATATTTTCTATTTAATTAGTACCAAAGCTTATCCGATATATATGATACTTATTACATAACAAGGTATTCTTATTTTCATGATAAGTTAATTGTCAATGATCTATTCATCTTTAATTATAGATGTCTTTTTGAAGTAATTATATCTTGCTTTATATTATTAGTTATACAGTGTTTTACAAATTCATCCCACCGATGGCCTTTTTTTCACCCCATACAATCTGTTTTTCATGCACGCAGTATTTTCGTATCCTGCCTTGTCATACACTGTATAACTTACTTATTTTACTTATGACCTTTTTTGAACCTCTATCAATGTTTTCGTAATATCTCCGCTGCCTTTTTGCTGCCCTTAATAGTGTTCGAGTTGAGTTGCGTTCGAATTCTGTTTATTTCATCCCCGATTCTATTTACAAACCGTCCCTCTGCCATATTGTTTACTCTCGTCTGGCGGTAAAATGACGTCACCCAATAGAGGTGGGGGTATATCAAAGGTATATTCAGCGGAGGGGGTATATTAAAATAATATATGGCTGATGGGGAATGATGGGTGGCAGAGGAGGGGGTATATTAAAATAATATATGGCTGATGGGGGAATGATGGGTAGCGGAGGAGGGGGTATATTAAAATAATATACGGCTGATGGGGAATGATGGGTGGTGGAGGAGGGGGTATATTAAAATAATATACGGCTGATGGGGAATGATGGGTGGCGGAGGAGGGGGTATATTAAAATAATATACGGCTGATGGGGAATGATGGGTGGCGGAGGAGGGGGTATATTAAAATAATATACGGCTGATGGGGAATGATGGGTGGCGGAGGAGGGGGTATATTAAAATAATATACGACTGATGGGGAATGATGGGTAGCAGAGGAGGGGGTATATTAAAATAATAAACGGCTGATGGGGAATGATGATTAGCGGCGGAGGGGGTATACTGAAATATTATACGTCTGATAGGGAGTGATAGGAAGTCGAATACAATAAAATATTTGGTCCGTCAATTCTGATAGCAACATATTATTCCATAATTGTTTCGCGTGTAATAAATTTTTATGACCTCTCTCATTGAGAAACCTGTTGATCCTTGTTCTTTTATGGAGGATTATTTATAAATTTTTAAAAGTGTGTCCTTTGTTTGTGCTGCTTTTGCGGTGAATGGGAAGGTGGGCGCCCGTAAACTGGTTAACCACACCAATACACCGATCCACTTTCGTCAATGTTAAGCATTTTAGCGCAAAATACGACTATGATGACGTCACGCAAGGTTGAACAAGTCGGACATTTGACTATGACGTCATAAGTATAACAATCAAAAGTCCGCCAAACATCGCTTTCTATGCTGAAAAGTGGATCGGTGTATTGAGTGACGTTTGTTACTTCAATTGACCGTCCTAAGTCGGTATCGTAACAGCAGCACAATCGAATAATTTTGTAATATCGTTCCGTGTATATTCTGCTATTGTCATTTTTTTTGTGTGTGTGTGTGTGTACAGGTCCTTGGTGTTTTGTGTCATACAGCTTTGTAAGATGTCTTCTGTTTTCTCTTCCTTAACGAATTAGATTTCGAGATTTTTGCCTGAGTTGGGATAAAGTTAAACGTAATTTAGTTTTTTATCTTAGGTATAGTTTTGTGAGGATTCCTATGATGCGTCCATTGTCCCTGACGAGTCCATTATTTATCTACGTCTTTTGGAAAACTGACAATACTATAGATACAGTACCAAAACCTATATCTTTCATGGTGGCAAACGATAGTACCAATTAGGGTAAACCGAAGCTAATAGACTCAGATAGATTTTCTCACACCAATTAGAGACAAAGACTCGCATTAACTGGTAGTGCGTTTGGGTACAACGTTACGGTAGATGTCCTGTTACTGTAGTGTAAAGATGATGAATAAATCCAAACCAAAAGTCCGAAAATCATGAAATCAGAGGGCATACAAAATCAGTGAAAATGTAGAAAAATTGTCTACTTGAAGAGCATATGTAAACCCCTATGATGGAGTGAGATCAGGTGTCCGGAAAGAGTGAGCATCTCCTGCTTGATAGCAACACCCGTCACATATACCCAGTAGAAATGGTCAAATCGTGTAAACTCCATATATATTTATATATGGAGAAGTCAAAGTAGGTAACCTTCTAGTATAGAAGGTGTCAAATCTGTGTAAAATGATCGGAATAGTACAGATTTCTGATATTTGTGTAAATTGATCATGGAATATGACTGGATATCCTATCATGTTGATATAAAATTAAACAACTATGTAAAATAGTAAAGGTGTCTATAAAGATTAAAAAGAAAAAAAATCTCCTAAAGTAAAATATTTTGTATTCCGTGTTTTAGAGAAAAGATCAGTGCAGTAGTGCCTCTAATGATCTGTTTTCAATCTAACAACCTCAAATATCTTTCAAGTAAGAAAATTGTTTGAATTAAACAAGCATTTAAGGTGCAAACCAACTAACGGCATATGAAAAACCCATATTGGCAAGAAACGACCAGGAAATGAAATAATCGAGGTACAGAACGACCATCATTTTTAGAGCATGATTTCCACAATTCCTAAAATATCCATACTTAACAAAATCACATATATTTGTACTTATCCTTAAAATCACTATGACAATTTACTCTAATAATGTTGCAAAATTGAAGGATTATCATTCATTTTTCAATATACTAGAGATTTCACAACAAAAACAATTCTCCTCATTCTGATTAGAAGTAAGCCAAATATTTCTTTTCCTTTCTGCAGCCAAAGATATAACTTTACTCCTGATCATAAACAATACCCAGTAATATCTTCTTTTGTCAGTGATGACCGGACTTTTAAGTCTGTTCTATCAACAATAATACTCGGTTTTCCTTATCCTGTTTGCATTATTTAGGATTTTCTTTGGTTTTCACAGCATCAAGGAAATAGTTCCACAGCATCGACAGTAACAAAAATATCTGATCTTTTGTCATTCTGTAGAATTCACAACAACGTGCCTTTCTGAGTTTTTATGAACTGTTTGGTATCAGAGACGAGGCTGGGACTCTAGGGAGAATTTCTACTGTTTTTGTAGCTACAGCCGTCATAAATAAAACTTTCTACAAAATGCTACAACATTGTGTAAATATATAGACAATACAATTACTTATTCAGTGAACATTTTTTTCTGTGTCATCTATTTAGCATAATTATCCAAGTATTTCAATTACGTCGGTGTCATAGAACGATGAGAAATTTTTCCAATTTCTATCATAACGTCCAACAATGTTACATGATCACAAAGGTTTAAATCTTCAATGACTGATCCTTTTTTCAGCTTCAGAGTAGTAAACTAAGAACATCTTAACAATACAAAAGAAGTGTAATAATATCGCTGTTGTGTGATAAATTATTCAATAACCGTGTTTCTGTTTCATATGCCTTTTCCACTCTGAGTATCTAAGTTAAGGCAATGTCACAGAACGATGAGCTGCTATCCAATAAGGCTAGCGATAGAGCACGCTCCTTAATCAGACAGCTTTGTCATTTGGCAGCGCGGGAGTAGTCTCTGATGATAACCTGGTGACTGAGAGCGTGGTAAGGCATCATGCGCCCTGTATAAATAGATGAAGATTCACTGCATGTATCCAGGTGCCGAGCATAACATTGAACTTTAGTCTGTGAATTAATCTCAAAATTGATATTTTACGAACAGAGGTAGGAATATTGTTGTGCTCGTTGGATTTTCTACATCGTGGCTTTTATTTTACTTTTATTTTATTTTATTTACTTTTACTATTACTATTTTGTCTAGAATTTAGTTTTAATCTGTACGCTTAATGTTTTGGGGTATTTTTGTTCTTTTCTGTTTTATGATTATCATTATTATTATAAATTTCAATTTTGATGTGTTTGGTCAGTTGCGGCAAATCATGTCAATCGGTGGAGTGGGGTGGTTTTTTTTTGTTTTGTTTTGTTTTTGTTTTTTGTTTTTTTTTGTTTGTTTGTTTTTTTGTTTTTTTTTTTTTGTTTTTGTTTTTGTTTTGTTATTGTTGTTGTTGTTTCATTCATTGATTGATTGATTGAATAAATCATTACGTCATGGATGTAAATCAGGAAAAATCACAAATAGGAAATTGTGCAATCGAAAGTAGAGATTTATCGATCATAACTTTAGAAATTCTTAAGGATGACTTCAAACCGATATTCCTACATCTATTTCTAGTATTAGACATGTAAATATCTCGAAGTTGACCAACAGTGACGAATACAAAAATAGTATCTTTGATCATCTAAAACAATATACATGAAAGGGATTACACTAGAAGTATTTTTATTTAGAATTTGTTTTTCTAGAAAATTCCTTAAAAAATACAATGTACATCAAGTTTGGTCTACGTTCTAATTTGAAAATCATTCCACTATTTACATACTTTTTCCTGTTCTATTTATATTCATAGCTATTGATATAATTCCATTGTTTCCATGTTTACGTTTTGCTTATATTTCTCAAAGGAGAAATACACAGCAAGGCTTCTAACACAAAAAATCTGAGGGGGGGGGGGGGGGGAAGAGAAGTTAATACTTTCGTATAATATATCAGGTCATTGTTGTTATCATTTAGTTCAGGCAAACGAAGTAAGCCTCAGTATTAGAGCAGTTTACTTTCGGGCAATCCAATCCAGTTTTAACATCTCTAATTCGGAATCATATCGGTTACTTACACAAATAGCGCCCGTGGCTGGTCAGAAACTCCCTCGCACCAAGTATCAATTTTGATTTCTAATGGTCCATGAATGTCCACAGTGGTTACTTATTATAGATGCAAAAGGGACAAACCTCTTGTAAATTTCATATACTTCGTTAAGCTACATACAGACATTTTACAATACATTTGTGACATAAAATTGAAACATATTTTACGGTTATTGGTATTTTGATGCATTTGATGTACGGGAATTTACGGTAGATTCTATCGACCGAATGAAGCCGTGGTTTTCTCGTGGTATGTCTAAAAGCGTCAAATAACATTTAGATATTAGGAGCTTTCCTGATTTTGTAGATATTCTTAGAATGATCATTATGTCATTGCAATTAATGTAAATGTGTAAATATGTAAAATGTAAATATGTATAAAAAACTTGTAGACGTTACTGGAATGACCATTGTTTTAGTAACACTTCGGAGAGTTTAAAAATGTTAGTTTGGTTCTTACTATTATGTAGCTCACCGACAATTTTGCATTAAGTAGGTTAAATTGGATGTCAAAAATATTTATAGTTGGTAATCAATGACATTAACAAATATATTAAAAGGAATTTCTCAGAGCACTATTTACTTATGTTGATGTCGCTTAACATATTTTTGATACTAACATGTTATTCCATAAGACGTTTCGTGTGACAATTGTTATGACTTCTCGTCTTGAGAAAGCTGTTGATCCTTATTCTGTATGTGGAGGATTTTAAATGTGTGTCCTCTGATTGTATAGACTATGCAGTGAGTGGGAAGGTTGGTAGTTAACCGTAACCGTAACCCGGCTACTACACCTATTGAATAATATTTGTAAATTTAATTGACTGTCGGTATCGTAATTGAGCGTCAGTGTCGTAATGCAGTACAATCGAATATTTTTGTCATGTCGTTTTCTGTGTTTATATGAATATTATGATGTTTAATGTGGATGTCCTTGGTGATGTGTGTCATACAGCTTGGTCAGATGTCTTCTGTCTTCTCTGATCTTGTAGACATTTGAATGACCGATGTGTTATTACAAAAAGCAAAAAACTCTTTGAAAATAAATATATAAAATTCCTGTTCAGTTCTATTTCATTATTATAAACATTAATATTTTTGAGAATTGACATATGAACACAACATGTATCAGAAATAAACTTTGATACTTTCTAGTGTTGATATAAATGCAGAAAGCATGCCCGTTGATAACTATTATTAGTGTTATAATAAAGCGTAAGCTATAAAATAGAATCAATTACAAAAGTGACCATCTCCTCTCTGAAGCAAGCTGAATTTATAAAATATCTATTGGAGTCGGCGTATCTCAATTGGTGAAGTGTTTCGCTAGTGTTCGACATCCGTCGGTGTTGGAATGAGACAGTAAAATACGTGGGCCCCTTTCACGATAGACATGGTACATAAAAGATCTCTCACTGCCTCGAGTTAACCCATGACATATGTATAGTTTCTTCTGTACATTACACTAAGGAGGACGAATACTTGAGAAAAATCTCAAAAACTTGATCATCAGGACCGCAAATTGTATTCTAAATTTGGTAACACATTCATTACGAAAAAAAAAAAAACAAGGAAAACTTTCAATAAGTTTTCTTACTTTTTACCAAGTGATAGGCATCATATGAACATAAGCCAAAATCGTAAATTCAGCAAAAGAATATCTATGTTGTTTAATTATCCTGTTTTGGCCTATACAATGTTTTTTGTCATGAAACAAAAATATATTTATACATTACTTAGTGATTATAAGTATTTCTAATAATTGTATATTAAATTTTGACCAATTTACACATTTTTGGGTTCAAAACTTCAAAAAATTACTATTCTCACACCTTTTCATGATACTGTAAAACTTCATCCCTTCCCTACTAATTGATGTGAATAAAGTAAAATGATCATCAAAATGAAAATAAATTGTCTATTATGCTTCTTTATGATCATACTGATTGTTTGCCAAGAGAAAATGAATACCTTTACAGATTAATTAAAATTCTACAACAATGTTGCTCTTTTCTTGAAAATGACTCGTAGATAAATTGTATTGACTGCAAATTATCATATACTTTATTCAAACATCATAAAATGTACATTCTAAACACAAATTATAAGACATTAATCACATTTGAATATCTAATCAACGCTTAATGGGAAAGGAAATCATACATGATTTAAAAATGCCACGGTCAAAGTCACTATTCAAAAGGTCACCATCAAAATTATGTTATATTGATATCAAAATCATAAAGCGAAATCATGTAAGCATATTTAATTGCAAAACATCACTCATTTTTAAAATAGTTTTTAAATAACCATATAGGAACATAGACATTTCTATGATCTTGCCATAAAATCATTTCACAATTTCAAGGTCAAATAATAGATATTCTTCAGTTTTCAAGCTTTCATTACTGATAAATATATCTCAGTAACTTGCATGCATTTGTGCTATCATTATACCTTTGAAATACACTAAGAACTTGATAAAAGGTCATATCAAGCAAAAATGTTTAAATACTATGTCAAAATTATAAATTCTGCATTGCAGAAGTAAAACCAAAACAAAAAGATATGTGTGTTTCCTGAAACCTCACTGACCCTAATTTTTGGCACCAACCCTAAACTTTATATGGCATTTTGAGTGGAAAATAATTCAAATATGTCTTTGTTGTCTCAAAATGTACTTTTTTATATCTAAGAGACCATTATAATTACAAAAACCAAGTAATTGCCATCCATGAAATATCCATTCTAGATGCCAATCCAACATCAAATCAACAATAAAAAATAAAATGAAAATAAATATTGCTAAAATATTTATAACTGACGGACCCTAGGTTTTTCAGCATGTTACAGCAGAGAAAACTGAAGACATCTGACAAAGCTATATGACAAAAATCACCAAGGACATGCACACAAAACATGATGACAATAGAATACTAGTATACACTGAAAAAGACATTACAAAAATATTCGATTGTGTTGCGGGTACGATACCGACTTAGGACAGTCATTTGAAGTAACAAACGCCATTTAATTGGTGTGGTTAACCGGCTTACGGAAGCCCACCTTCCCACTCACCGCGAAAGCAACAAAATCAAAGGACACACATTTAAAAATTTATAAATAATCCTTCATATAGAGAACAAGGATCAACAGGTTTCTCTAGAAGAGAGGTCATAAAAATTTTATTACACACTAAAATTTTATAGAATATTATGTTGCTATCAAAAATATATAAGGCGACATCAACATAAGTAAACCGTGCTCTACCCGTCTGTAAGCCTAGCTCAGATCCTTGATCAACAGGAGTACCGACTACCGACTAAGGAAACAAACATATTTTTTTGGCCTAAGCAAGTTTCTCTTTTTAAACATAATGTTAAATTGGTTAAGCAACATTATTCTCATAATTGACATCCTTTTAACCCATCCATTTAAACACCTAAATGCACAATTCTTCTACCTTCGCTCCAAATTTTACTATCATTGATATTACTAGCACTTACTTCTACTTCCCTAGATATACCACAGTATTCGTGATCGATTGTTATGGTATTTGGAGTGTCTGAGTTTTCAGTGTTTATATCACAATTTTCAATATTTAAAAAAAAGATACTCATCATTAACAGAGAGAGAACGAAAATTACGTGCATTTTCTAAGGACTTTAGCCGTTTTGCATACATTGATTTTACAAAACTACCTTTCGAACTCATTTGTTTACATCCAGACGACATAATTGACAAATCGGGAAATTAGCGCGGTAATGGAAAATAAAGACCTATAATGGAAACGGAACATTTGTGACGTCACAAGACTTTTCGTCGTCCTTAAGCAGATGCCGTCACCATGTAACTGTATTATTCCTTGAGTGAGATAAACAAGAATCAAACCAATGACAAAAGAGTTGATGTTCTTGCTGTATTCGGAGAAAAAACATTTAATTCAATGTATTTGCAACAAATGTTATCTTCGTATATCAATGTATTTATGATTGGTGAAACCATGTTAGGCCCTACTAATCAGCAAGTTGATGTTTACAATTAATATTATAACAAGAAGATATTATAACCTGAGTCTAAAATGGGAAATATGCTTGACAACATGTGTGTACGAATAAAATTCCGTCACTTTAATCCATGCATGACATTGCACAAACAGTTGTAATTTTCATCATTGATTTCCCATTCATGTGGTTGAATTTGTCTATAGTCATTCTAAAGAAATGTCTCCTCCGGGAAATTCAGCCAAGCGACCTCGGAGAATTTTACCATGAAATAGATGGTGTCAGACTTTTTAACTGGACTTAAGAGGAATTTGTACCTTTACAATGAGTAATTTTCCTTTGACGCTGGGTTGAAATGAAAAGAGATAGAATATAATAAACGTAATTCTCTACACAGAATGGTTTATTTTCCAGCCAGAATGTAGTTGATAGATTATCAAAGATTAATTTTTTGTAGTGATTTAGACAATAAATCTTGAATCCCCTCCCCCTTTACAGTCGTATGTAGACTTTTTAACGCTGACGAACAGGGCACAAAGAACTTTAAGGCGACCTTGCTTAGACCTTTGCAGGGAAGATGGAAAGTTCGTTCCCCGTTTATTCTTGGTGGGTATTCTCACAGATCATGGACCTACGCTCCTCTAGACTCACAAAGCACGGTGTGCTGCTCATGTCGATAACACTTTACATTTTTTATGTTAAATTTCTATTCTGCAATACTATTGGTGCTTACATTTCTAAAGCCTCTCAACTTGCTGATCCTTGTTCCCTATATGGAGGATAAATGTGTATTCTCTTGCCTGTGGTGTTTTTAAAGTTTAAAAAACTGTATCTCATTCAATAATTTGGGAAAGGAAACGGCCGTCTTCTCTTTTTCCACGCCAGCTTCTTCATCTTCAATTTTTCTAAGCCCACTTCTACTTGGTTTTACGGTATTAATGAACATGATTTAAAAATCTTACCGATTAAGGATACACCCTCTAGAATGTTTTAATTTTCATGACTCGAAACACTCCACAAGTGTATAATGATAGAGAAACATTAAGTACAGACTCCCCACTTGAGTACACGATACAGGTTTAAGGAATTTCCATACACTACATAATGCAATGAATATTGTATAGCATCTTGTATCCAGTGAATTACTGTTACACTCCCTCAAATACACACAGACATTAATTGTTTTAGATTCTTTGGTTGTCTCTTGCTTTTGATAATTTGTATCTCATTCTGAAATGTGTTCATGTTATCATTCATTTTCAAATATTCTAAATTTTTCAATGCTTCAGTAAAATTTCTGGATTTCGTTTATTGTATGTTGATACAAATGTTAGTGAGTGTTGAATATTATTGTGACTGACACATTGGCATTGTATCAGGTATCGTCGTACATCACAATGTCAGTGTCTCCATCAATAAATGCATTTTAATTCTATTCTCAGTATTTATGAAAACTTACACTGGCAAAAATTCCAGGAAAAACCATACCGAATAAAAACGAGACCTGCGAACATGCGGTGTCTAAGGAATTAATTTTCACATGGAGATAAAAGGAAATGTAATTAGTAAATGGCATACCTTGTCACCTATTGTAATGTATACCCATAGGAATTTACCAAAGTCATTAATAAAATATGGAATTATTAATTATTCATGCCTGTCGATGCATTGATGAATACTCGATCACATTGTTGGTTTGTTCTGTCAGATAGAGAAACCTCGACGTTAGAGTGGTGCGCCAAACAACCTATCATAAAATCATCATCTTCCCATTTCTCTCAAGTTTTTCTTTATCTTTTGTCTATATCTACTCAACCAACTACGGTCGAAGTTCAATTAAGTTAAACACTATAACAAACAAAAGTCATTCAAACATGGTAATTGTATAGAGGACGACGTGCTCTTAATTATGATCCCAATGGTAATGTAAAACCAAGTTACTGTATTACGGATAAAAAAATCGTATGGCGATACAGAGGTTTTTGGAAGACGTTTATCAGCCGCCTTTAAACGTATCGAAATGTAGTCATTTTTACATCGTTTGGATTCGGCTGGTACCGATTGTGACTACGGCTATCGGGTATGATAATTTTATGGCATCTCAGTGACTGTGTACTATCAGCAGGATACGCATTCCCGTATATGGCACCTGCCATATATATGAATGCCTATATTACCTAAATTGTCTTGTATTTTAAATATTCCTATTTAAATACAAAAAAATGATTTAAATTTTAATCGTAGATTGTCGGGTAAAATAAACCCGTATTTACCGAATCCTTTGATTCATACAAAAAATAATGTAAACTTCCTATGTGAAGAAGAAATAAATGGATTCAGAATTCAGTGTAACCACTCAAAAACATTATAAGAACAGATATCATGGAGGAGCTAGCATTCCCTATTGCTATAGATAACACCAAATCTTCATAACATAAAAGGCATTTCTTAACATAAAAAATCAACCTCTAATGTATTGTAAATTTGATTGATTTTGCGTGACGGAATTCTTAAAGGATGTACATCACGGATTTGTTATTGTTTCCATATGAAGATCAAAGATAATGTTGTTAATGTTTAATGCCATTAACATATTTTAAAATCTTAGAAGACCAAATTGCTATGATGAATCGTTTTAAAACGAAACAAGAAAACAGAGGGGTTGAATTTAAGTATAAATTTTTTTTGATATCTACAATCAAACAAATCAGCCAATTATGCTAAACAATGGACCCTGGTACATATACATGATCATGTATTTGCAAAACATGGTCTTTATATTGAGATTTGCAGAATTTTGCCCCAAGACGAATTTTTAAAACTTGCAACTGCTAGTTTACCAAACTTGTATTGAACGATTCTGTATTAATTGCCTGCTTTTGACAAGTACATTCAGTATGCATACCGTTATAGCCCATCAAATCTGTCCAAAACTTGTGTGTTTACTTCTAACTGAAAAACAGAGTCTCCATGGCAGATTACAGTGCATTGTATAGTGAGCTATGTTTTAAATAACGTCGTAAAAGAACTCGAAATTAGACAGAGTGATGTAAGAATTCTAATTTATTGTCTATTTCCATGGAATTGTATTTATATATATTACCATACCGGGTTTCAGAATATAACAAAATCATATTGAGTTTCCGTAACAAAATCTGTGCCTATTTCTGTCATGTAATAATATCAAGGTTAGGTCCTCAAAGCAAAGTTTCTTTATCTTCTTTACTACTCATAAATATTCAAACATATTTTATTTATTGCTTTACACCATGACAGGTATGACGTGCAAAGGAGGAGGAAAGAAGCCATGAATAATTAAGGATTCGATATCTTTATAAAGATATCGATTTTCCTTTATTTTTGTGAAGAATAGTGATACTCAACTCTCAACAATTACAGAAACACATTATAATTCAACAAACAATAAAGTGAAAGAAATTAATCTTATCCTTCTTTATTTCACATGATAGCATCAAATAGCTTAATATAAAATTACAGAAAAAATAAGACATCTGAGCAAGCTGTATGACAAACATCACCACGCATATACAGAACAAACAAATATAAGAGCATAAATAGACCATAAGCAAACATTCGATTGTAATGCAGGTGCGGCCGTACCTACTAAGGTGGCCAATTTAAGTAACAGTCGTCATTCACTTGATGTGGTTAAAAAGAATATAAAGACGAAAATCTCCATGAAAAACTGTTATACAAAACGGAGAAATTGCAACACACAAATGCCTAACACATAGATCGAGTTTAAATAATGATTTTATCATTAATGTTTTCATTTATTTCATCAAAGCTTATATGAAATATAAACAGATAATCTTACTGTATTCAGAAAACAGACGAAGACGACAAAATCTGTAAGCTACATCGAAAGTTATTAGATATAAATGTATAACACTCCTTCGAATGATTTTTATATAATATCGTACGGAAATGTATCTTAACTTAATCATACTTCGAGAAAAGGGATTTATATGTCACATCGGAAATAATGGATTAGCACATGACACCTTTAATCCAATGATACACAGTGGGAACAGAGCTTTATTAGATAGAAGTGATATTGATAGAACATTGATATTCAATTTGGTCATTTGACTGTAAGGAATGGAATCCTCCCGATAACGAGAACTTTCTGACTTCCAAATCCATTTTTACTGTATATAAATATTATATTTTACAGCATTTTGTTTGTAACACGCGATCTCATTGGTTGTCCGATTTAAAAACTACCAGGGTATTCACGATACCCTGCAGTTTTTATATGATGTCATGATACCCTGCAGATTTTTATTTGTGACGACACGATACCCTACAGATTTTGATATGACGTAACTGAGATCAGCGACATGGTTTAGAAAACCGTAACTTTGTACGTATTGCCTCTAGTTATAATTATTTTCATCAAATGCATTAGAATGGGGTTACCATGCTTGTGTTTTACAAAAACTGACAGGGTGTCGGCGAATACCCTGTCAGAGCATGGAAACTCAATTTCTTGCAGGGTTTTCGCCGATACCCTGTCACTTTATGTAAAATATTCGCAGGGTAACACCTAATTATATATAAATGAACATAGAAAACAAATCAGTATATATATTTCTATATATTAAGTGCGTGCGTGCGTGTGTGTGTGTGTGTATAAACGTGTAACGAAATCAGGATAATAATGTCGTGGAGAAGGCGCTGTAACATTACATTTACCCTTCAGTAAATGTCACTTTCATTATGATAACATTGTTGGACAAATGTTCAATATATGAAAATGTTTACTAGCTTGTTCGTTAGAAATAATCATTTATACACTCATTTTGGAAGAGCTATATAGTTTTCCTGATGTTGGTTATTGGCTCAAGGCGGATATTATCTGTGAGCAGGGGATGCTTTGAATATCAACTTAAGATTTCGAGACTTCTATTGGGTCTTTTCGAAATACAGGGGCAGGCTCGGTAATGGTTAAGCGCTTGGCTTGCGGGAACGACGATCCTGATTCGGTTCAGTTACACTATGTTTAAGAGGTTGGTTCCATATATAAGAAAACCGATGTTTTACGGGAAATAAAGGGTAAAATGACACTTCATTAGAAATTATTTGACGTCGTAATGGCTATATCGTCAGATATCTACAATAATAGGAAAAAGCTCTGTATTACAAAACTCACGAATAATACTCTTTCTGCATTTCCTTCTCAATTTTCAATATTCTACGTCTTTCACATTAATAGAATAAAGGGTTTTCAGCTTAAGTTTACGCGTTCCAATCTTGAAAAACTTATCCATTCGTAAATTTATACGCCTAGCATATAATCCCTAATACATGTACAAGTACCTCAGCTTCTCACTATAACACTGGTGTTTGAACTGATTAATATAAAAGATACGACGATTTTCTGTGAATCCGGATACCTTTGTGCCCTACCAAACAGATAAACGAATTTTTCGAACTACCGGATTATAAACTGAAATTGGTTGCACGTGGCTCGGTTCCGAGGTGGGGATATCACATCCTCGACACCAGCGGACGTCCATGTATGTGCATATGTGATATATGAAGTAAATTTATACCGTACGGCGGTATTACTTCATATACCGGATTATAAGTTTTTAATAAATTTCGAGAATTGTCTTCTCATACCTCTTGACCATATAATTGCTATCTGTTTTAACCAGTTCCTGGACGAAAAGATTATCGCTTCAATAGAGACTGCAGACAGTTTGTTTATCTTTCTATATTATGCCCCTTGATTAATGTCTTTCATTATGTAATGACACGGTTCATTTCATCTTACTGACGTTTGACTCGACAAAATAGTAGAGGCTAACAATGTATGAATAAAAATAATTAAAAATTCATCTTGGTTTATAGCACCAACATTCTATAAATAAACCACAACATGACCTTCGGATTAGCATTAAATACGACCTTTAATACGGAACATTCATAAGGAACATGAGGAATGAGATTCCACACAAGGCAAAGGAAAAAGAATGAAGAGAAAATGATTCCATGACCATCGGCAAAGGGAAAAAAACAATGATAAGGACACCACGAATTTCGAATCATGATATTTACAAAAGACAAGGATTATACGACTCTACGACAAAAGAACAGAAAAGAAAACACACACAAACACAAAGAAAAATAGGGACTACAAACACAGAAAATCTTGTGAGCCATCGAGATGAGAAATAGCGACCTTCAACAAACAATGTCATTACGAACCCTGGGAAACAAAAATTCATTACCTTCAATGAACATCGAAAAGGAACCGAACCTAATCGCAACCTTCAAAATAACGTCTTAAAGAAACAAGCGTGGCAGAAATTCACTACCTTGCAACACGTTTGATCTCAAAAATCCTTGCTGTACAGACATCCATGACCAATAGCATCAAGCATCTTTCTTTTTCTTTTAATTTTAACCTTTGCACTAATAAATTAAACAGTATAGTCGATAGAAGGTGAAATGGAAATACATTTGATACAAGAAAATCATTTCCGTTAATGATATCCTTGTGGAATTGACTGAGATTTGCAATACCGCCCTTCTAAAAGAACTATCGCTGCTGTTAAATCTCTCTGGAATTATATAGCTATTATATTGAGCACTTGTCTCGAAATGAAAGTCATGTAATGTCTTAACTGGTAACATACATTATCTATCTACGTCAATTAAGTATATAAAATCACGAATGCACCATTATGGTCTAAATCTGGGTAAACAACTATATTCATGTTGTCAAAGGTACAATTGAATAATCATGTTGTCATGACATCCGTAGGAAATGCACATAATCGCTATCTTGGGAAATTTTCGAAGACACAATATTTATTATATGACTATTGTTTGTCTGATTACAATCAGAAAACGTTGATGAAAATTCTTATCAAATGTTTACTTCTTTGATGTTTAGTTTCTTAAATCACTTATTACGTCATTCTTTAACTCCGATTACCGACGGCTCTCCGTCTGTACGTGAAGAGCGATTGAAAATAAAGCATACGGTACAGATTCTTTGAGAGGTTTTATGGACTTGTTTTACACAACAAATAATAGTAAATGAATTTATCTACTTTAAGATCACCCCTTATCAAGAATATCTATACTAAAAACTCTATTTACGAGTACTTATGGTCCTAGATCTCTATAAATAATCTACAGATCACTCTTGAAGAATGAGTCATATTTTAACCAGTTGCTGAACTTCTCTATCCACGTGCATTTATGAAGCCTTATTTACGCACATGACTTTAAATGACTCTTTGGACGAATCCGATCAGCTCAAGAACTATGCATACTCTTTCCTCCATTAAATGTGGGATCAAATCTAGGTCTAGACAAGGTTCCAGCATGTATGTGTTAAACGATTGTTCTTAGTACCTCAGTTTCTCTGCCGCATCCCCAAAAGGAAAATGTAAAATACTCAGCAGTATACAATAAGAAAAATCTACTATACAAAACAAATAGAGAAATTGACAATCATGGACTCCTGGAAGAATCAAATATGGGATCAGGTGCCAAAGAAAAGTAACCTTTTGCTGACCAGTCACACCCGCCTATACCCGTAAGAGCAGGTTTGGTATGATGGTAAAGTGCTTCTCTTGAAACCCCAAATATCCGGATTCGATTCCAGGATTGAGCCAATATGTGGAAGAGGTTGGTTTCATCCTGCTTCAATGTTGCTATATAACTGAAACAGTGTTGAAAGTGACATAAAACACCAATCAACCAACCAACCTTGATTTAGTAAGATTATAAGAGCAGGTATAACTCGCAGTCATATTAAGAAGTAAAGTTACAACCGTAGTCACGATCGTTAAAAGGTCATGATTAGTATGAAATAGTCTTATATTGTATTATCACTGAGTAAACGGTTAATCACCGACTACAATCAAAAAGGAAATAAACATGTGAACATTACCTGTATTTATTCCAATACCCCTAGAATGCAATCCTAACAGTAAGTCTTGCACATAAATAGAATTTTGTTCGAAGACTTGTCTGCCGACGCTAATACCGAATCGTTTTATGTTCTATAAAGTTCTACCAATACCTCTTGGTCAACAAACCCAGAAGAATGATGGGTACTCATATTTCTTTTTAGTTTACTAATACGTGTTTTCCTACGTGAGTTTTAACTCTTTTCGACAAGGTGTCCAATTCCATGTCTTCATACCTGGCCCATCTTCGTAAATAATCCTCTCTGGTATTCATTACAATATTGAAGTTGTTACTCAAATTAAGGATTTGGGCTTTCTAAAGTTAGGGCCTCTGGAATTAGTCGGCAAGGAGTGCGGAAATAAGATGACCAATAGACTAATCCTTAAATTAAATGAAGAGCATGAACAAGTGGTTGTGAGTTGAGTAAGATGTTTAATATCTAAGTATTGCTAAGCCGATTTGTAACTGGTATGGAAGCAATGGTAAGAGGTATATCTATAAGAAATACATGGTGTTGATTTGTGTTTGAAATATGATGGAATGCAAGTCTGAACCTTTTTATATTGGAGAAGTAAATGAATGTTTGGTGCGTCTATACCTTTCATGACAAATTTTAGTTTTATGACCTCTCGTCTGAGTCTGTTGATCCTTGTTCTATATATTAAGGAGTGTTTGTAAATTTTTAAGTGTATCCTTAGATTTCGTTGCTTCTGCGGCGAATGGGAAGGTGGGCGACCACAAACCAGTTAACCACAATAATTGAGTGACGTTTGTTACTTTAATCGACCGTCCAATGTCGGTATTGGAACTGCATTACAAAATACAATCGAATATCTCTGTTATTTTTTCCGTTTTTTTTTTCCTCCGCTTTTCGCGAAAGCGTAGGGACATTAAATCTCATTCGTTTGTCTGTCTGTCTGTCTGTCCCTCTGTTCATCTGTCACAAAAACGTTAACCTTGGTCATAACTTTTTAACCGTAAGACGTAGGGCCTTCATATTTGGCATGTGTATCTCTCATTGCAATACCTTTCCGTTGGTACCAAACTTTTTATCATGTGACCTTTACATTTGACCTACTTCAATGTTACTTTTTAACTGTAAGACGTAGGGCCTTCATATTTGGCATGTATGTCCTTAATTGCAGATACATGTAGACATGCACAACAATTACAATATGTCACAGACATATCACTGCTCCCTTACTGATAGAACCCCCAAAGCGGGGGTTTTGTTTTTAATTTTTATCATGTTTTATGTACATGGCCTTTGTGATTTATGTCATACAGCTTGGTCAGATGTCTTCTGACTTGTCTTTTTAAAAACTTGCTGGGAGTTAGACGAATACTCGGCCACAAGGCGAGCACGGCTGAACAAAATAAATTTGTCAATGACCATAATCACAAATTCATTCTCTATTTTGGTGTAACTAGATAGATATAGGGGCTTTCCCTTGCTTCTACTTAATGTTGATTTAGTAATCTCAAAGAAACAGAATACAGTTTAGTAAGGGTATGATGAATACCTAATTGTTTATCAAAGTATCGCATGGCCGTTGAAAAAATGCAACGTGTTTTGTTTTATAACTTCATGATCAAGATTTAATGGTCATCAGAATTAAAGTGTCTATAACAATATTGATTTGTACCTTGGTTTAGTTTATAATAGAATTCTCTAAGAGGCCCCTTAGTTTCTCCTATGTATATAAGTCCGCATTAAGTACATTCGACACCGTACACAACATCAGATAATTCATTACTGAGATTATCCCAATTATTGGAATGAATGAATGTAAAATATATAATTAGAATATAATACCATTTGCAGTGTTCGAAGAATATTTAAGTACGGTATATTCTCTATGTGAAACACTCCAAGTGAAATATGACCAAGTGAAACTTAACAATTATTCAAATCAATATAGTGGTCGGAATACTTATATTGGAGTTCACGGGTTGGTTGTCATTAGATTGTATAAATATAAAGTTAGTTATATCCTGCAGGATTATTCGAGAACACCGAACTGTGTGACCAAGTGTGTGGTCTTGATAGACTCGATAGAGTAACGCCGTTATACTTGTCATCTAGTTCAGTATCGTGTACCTTGCTATTAATACGTACTAGGTTATCAATACCCTCGGGAACATATTGTCCACCAGCAAACGTATTCGGTAGAAATAAGTAAAATGCTAAGACACCGAACAGTGTTCAATAGGGAACACTCATTTACAAAACAAAATAGAGATATTGGTTACCATGGACCCCTGAAATAAATGAAATGATATTAAATTCATATGTTTGTGGGCTTTCATGGTTACATAAATAAAAACCTACCGAGTTGCCGAAACTGAACAGAAGAATACGTTAAATAAAATGGTATTAACCGAATGATACACCCAAATCTCATTTATCATTGTTAAGTTGTAATAATATACATATATTACTTTCGTTTTATGTCACTCCGTTTCTCTTTTTCTTGCCTTAGATATATTACGAACTTAAACTGGTTATTTACAAATAAATTTTCTTTTATGTTTCACATTATGAGGGAAATATCGCATCACTTTTTTCGATAAAATGATTTTAATGATGTTCAAGGGATGGTTTTAGCTACAATTCTTATCCTAATAGAAATCTTGAAAATCTTATAACAAAGGAATGCGTAGGTTTGTAACTATCTAACTTAAATCTGCTTTAATAAATAATAAATAAATAGTAAAATTTACTGTATAATCAATTCAGATAGCGAACCTTTATCAGTGATCCTAACCCCCCCCCCCCAAAAAAAAATAAAAATCCTTTACTGGTTGAAGACATTACTCCAAGTTGTATTGGGATGGTCAAAAACAAATAAAAAGTTTGAAACAGTAAGCCAAGTGTAATGGGATGATATATAACATTTCGCAGTACTTTTCTTTTCGACCTTTTACGTTATATGCAGTTTGAGGGGATGGGGTTTAAAAACCCAAGAAAACATTTGGTAAGGAGAAAGTATCCATGAATATGCAGAGAACACAAGAAAAAGCGCACAAAAAGACATCACAAAATATTCGAAAGTAATGCATTTGTGAAACCGACTTCGAACAGTTAATAGAAATTACAATCGCCATTCCATTGGTGGGACTAAAGACGGTCAAACGAAATAGCAATCGCCATTCCATTGGTGGGGTTTAGGTTTGTTACTTGAAATAAAAATAGTCACACAATTCGTGGGGATTAGTACATAATTAAAATTACATCATCACTAAATTGGTGTGGTTTAGGACATTCAACTAAAATGGCAATCGTCACTCATTTGGTGGGGTTTAGGACATTCAACTGAAATGGCAATCGTCACTCAATTGGTGGGGTTTAGGACATTCAACTGAAATGGCAATCGTCACTCATTTGGTGGGGTTTAGGACATTCAACTGAAATGGCAATCGTCACTCAATTGGTGGGGTTTAGGACATTCAACTGAAATGGCAATCGTCACTCAACTGATGGGGTTTAGGACATTCAACTGAAATGGCAATCGTCACTCAATTGGTGGGGTTTAGGACATTCCACTGAAATGGCAATCGTCACTCAACTGGTGGGGTTTAGGACATTCAACAGAAATGTCAATCGTCACTCAACTGGTGGGGTTTAGGACATTCAACTGAAATGGCAATCGTCACTCAGTTGGTGGGGTTTTAGACATTCAACAGAAATGGCAATCGTCACTCAACTGGTGGGGTTTAGGACATTCAACTGAAATGGCAATCGTCACTCAATTGGTGGGGTTTAGGACATTCAACTGAAATGGCAATCGTCACTCAATTGGTGGGGTTTAGGACATTCAACAGAAATGGCAATCGTCACTCAACTGGTGGGGTTTAGGACATTCAACTGAAATGGCAATCGTCACTCAACTGGTGGGGTTAAGGACATTCAACTGAAATGGCAATCGTCACTCAACTGGTGGAGTTTAGGACACTCAACTGAAATGGCAATCGTCACTCAATTGGTGAAGTTTAGGACGCTCAACTGAAATGACAATCGTCACACTATTGGTGTGATTTGAGAGACTCAACTGAAATGACAATCGTCACTCAATTACTTGGGTTTGGACATTCAATAGACGATCTTCATATTTTACGTGATATAAGCGGCTCAAGACCCGACATGCAACTCTTTGCCGGGATTTTTATTTTGACGTTATTGCTTAAATTGTTACGTCACTATCTGGTTCATTCGTCACAATGAAAACCCCGGCAAAAAGTAACATGTCGGGTCTTGGACCGCTTATATCATGTAAAATATGAAGATCGTCTATTGAAATGACAATCGTCACTTCATTTGTGGAGTTTAGGACATTCAATTAAAATGACAATAGTCACTCAATTGGATGGTTTTAGGAAGCTCAACTGAAATGGCAATCGTCTCTCAAATGATGGGGTTTAGGCCCTAAAATAATACTTAGTGAGTGAGGTTAAGGACAGTCAACTGAAATGACATCATCACTCCATTAGTGATGTTTCGTGTATCAAATTGCCCAAACCTCAGAGGAAATTCATAAGCTGCAGACATATTCCTTATATTATGTGTCCGGTGTCTTTATTGTTGACAAATTAAATAACAACAATGCAGTATTGTTCAGATCATCAAGGCAACACAAGATTTAATCTAATTATATGTACAAAAAGAAAATTATTCCTTTGAAAACCCTGTGATTAATCATATTTGTATTGATGTCCCGCATTATTTTATAAGATAGTTTCAGCTATATAGCGATCTGAAATTGTATCTTCTTTCTTGTATACCAAAATTACTTCTAAAATATGACTCAGATTTCTTGATATATAGAACTTTTGGTAGGATACAAGGAGAAACTACTTAGATGGTGTCTCAACGCGAGACTATGAGAATATAATACCCACAAAAACAGGTTTTGATATGTGGTTCATGTATGTTTTTGATACTCACGTTAGCAGCATTTTAAACTATGGAAGCGAAGTGTGAGGATTTGTTTGCGGAAAAGATAAAGAACGAGTATATACAGATTTCTGTAAACGTATTTGAAAATAAAAAGAAATGTTCCAAATTATATGGTTAACTAGGAAGAACACCACTGAGTATAACTAGAAAAATGTCCATTTTAATTATTAGGTAAAACTTCTAAATACTGATAATTGTGTGCTACATGTTGTTTATGATTATATGTATAGCAATGCCAAAGTTGATAAACAGGTTAATTGGTCATGTTAAACATTTGTCGTTTACAATCGGTTTTGGTTATATCTGTGTGTCTCAAAGTGTTTCGAACATGGATCTCTTTGAAAGTGTGTGTAAATCTCGTTTGAGTGACATCTTTATACAAGAAATGCACAGTTATTTTCAAGAAGTTCCAAAATGTTATCTGTATAGATGTTTACCACATACATCTTTTCTACCGTATTATTTGAGAAAAGGCATACCTGATTTATTTATTCAAGTTCTAGCGAAATTTAGAGTCTCTTCACATACCTTAATGATAGAAAAGGGTCGATATAATAATATCAGAAGAGACCAAATAATATGCCGATGATATCGAAGATGAATACCATTTTATTTTAGTTTGCGCTTTATATCGTGATTTACGCTCATTATATATTAATACTTATTATTATAGAAATCCTTCAATGTTTAAACTTGTTCAGTTGCTCACTGTGAAGAATAGGAAAGTTTTGTGCAAATTATCCAAATTTCTCATTTGTGCATCTAAACGTAGATTCCATGATTAAGGTACTTATTTTTATTATACTCACCATTTGATTTATTACTATTATACCAAGTATTTCTTTTTCGCTTATTCTTACCATATCATGTATTTGTTATCATAGCAATATCATGTTTACAATTGTCCATACCTCCACATTTTCACTCCACTCACCGTTTACATAACTAAATATTTATATTGTATATAATATGTTTTGAAATAATATGTGGTAATGTTTATGAGGCTAATTAGCCAAAACACTAAAGGCAAAATAAACCATACCATTTTGTTAAGTGTTGTGCAGCACGTGGCGCAGTGTTTAGCGTGTTCATCTTGCAATGGGAAGAACATCTGTTCAAGTATCATTGAGGATTGTGGATTTTCGAGCTGTGACCTAACACAAGGTTCTCTGTCTACATTCTCTTAGGCTACCCTGCTACAAAAGAACACTGGCGTAAACTGGGAGGTTAAACTTACCCTGCTGAAAGCGTTGTGGAGCGCGTGGCGCAGTGTTTAGCGTGTTCATCTTGCAATGGGAAGAACATCTGTTCAAGTATCATTGAGGATCGTGGGTTTTCGAGTTGTGACCTAACACAAGGTTCTCTGTCTACATTCTCTTAGGCTACCCTGCTACAAATGAACACCGGCGTAAACTGGGAGGTTAAATTTACCCTGCTGAAAGTTCCTTTCTATGAGAAATTTAATTCTCATTCGATTTTCACTGTAGAAAACATACATAAAATTTGGTCTTATAATCTTTCACGGCGCGCAAAGCTTTTTTTTCCTGACAATAAGACGTTCATCCAACATGGTTCGTTTTGGTATGAAAATTTAAGCTGAAAACTTCTTGTCGAAGTGGCAAACTACCACCATTATGAGGGCTTCTTTATGAAATTCTAACCTAGTGATCCTAAGATTCCCACAACAAATTCTACTAGAGTCGTTATAGACCATCACATCTATTTTTCCTATACTTTGGTTAAATGCCTGATTTACTGACTAATCATTTAGACAATATTTTCGTGTATTATTGGAGTTTTAAAGTTATTTTTACTTTGAAGTATCGTTACTTTATGATTCACACTATGTAACACATAAAGTGTTCTGAATCAGGGAAAACGTTTTTTAAACGTTGCAAATTTTATCTGAAATGAACATTTCATATCTCGTCATTTGATGCGATACGTTAAATGCTATACAAGACACCGCTTTTTGTCAATATTAATCAAATAATGGTGGCTTAATTGTAAGCGTCATTAGCTTCCTGTCAGATAAATGGCAGACGTGGTTTGCAATCAGAAGAAGATAATTCATTCACGTTGATATGTAATTTGTATTCATAAATATCTGACCAGCTTTTCTTAATGTATAACATTTAGATTGATACAAATGAAGGTTTTTCAACCATCTCCTCAAAGAAAATTGGGTTCTTTCTAGTCTAAAGTGTTTCCAACCTCCATATAACATCCTCTGCATTTGTCATTCTGACATCTCGTGTCCAATGATTGATTCTCTATCCTACTAGGCGTGGTATTTACCATCCAATGTTAATCCAGCCACCACTCTAGTTCAAATATTTTACGACAGCTGATACTTTATTTGAATTTAATTATCGATAAAAGTTTTTATTTGTTCGCACAGAAATTACTTGTAGGTGAAAGGACTTGATACCAATACATGTATGGAGGCGAAATCTGAGCATAGACAATAGTATGAGGGGAATATAAAAAATCGAAACAAAATATACGAAAAAGAGCAGAATAAAATATGTCATTTGTTATTGCATATTTACTTTGATACTGATCAATCTTTGACTTTGTATACTTACACAGTTCTGAATGATGTTGATATCTGTGCATATCACATATAGATTTTTGAAATTATTTAGTGGCTTTGTGTTTGTTAAAAACAGGAAATAAATCACATTATTGAAAATATCAAACACGCATCAATTAAGGTTCCATTACTTGTATAAACAATGCACTATTGTTTTGCATTTCCGTTGTAATGTTAAAATACATCACGTACAAAGATTCCATGCATCTGTTTGTTGATGCATTTAAACAGCTTTCAATGATTATACTACCGTATGGACTGACTTGTTTGTAGGGAAATTAGTGTTGGAGAAAACTTACAAACCTTTTAAAAGGACAGGAATCAGGTAATGGATATGGGATGTAGCATTTTAACATAAGTGAGCTGATTGTTGATACATCAGAACGCATCTATGTGACAAAACACAGAGTTCGATTCGTGTGATTCATTTAAATATCCATAGAATTAAGTAGAATGAAGAGGCGGATCATGATATCAAGGTATATAATCCGCTTAGAATTATGCATTCAACCATCTTTAGGGATGGTTCAAAGTAAACATATTTCTCTACGAGTGTCCGTTTTAGCATTACTTATCTTTTGTATTGCAGAGTGTTCGGTATGAAAACAGACCTTTTGATCCACGCTGAACTCCTGTGTACTTTGTCGTTAATCACTGTAGTTTTCCCCGAGATATTTGCAGGTACGTACTGCCGAGTTGTAAATTAAACTGTCATCTGACAGTTTATTGATTACTTCATGCTCGTGGTTTTGGGAGATAAAAATGCACATTGTAGTTTTCATCAGGAATATTTACGTGGAATCTAGTATATACCAATGATAGTTCCTCTTTTTCTTTCTTAACTGACCTTCTTTAATGGTAGCATATCACAAGATTTGCAAATGACTTAGCTCGAAAACGTTTTGCATTGCAGCTACTGTGTGTCAAGCTAACTGTTTGTCATGGAAAATTTGATTTCTTCTGCTAGATTGATAATTTCAACAAAATTAAAGTGTTTATTACTTTCATGTATTTTATCGTAAAGTTATAATCTATTAAGCTAAAAAGCTTCTTTTGATATCATAGTATTTTATTTTATTCGAAGATGGGTAAATTCCTAAAGATAAGATTACAACGAATTTAATGTGATGTACCCGCGTTCGAAATGACGTCATCAGTGACTGTTCCAATTTTAAATCTGAAGGGATATATACGTCACACAGTGAATACAGTGAATACAAAATTTTAAAAAGAATTCATATGAAGTAGAAGCTAAAAGACCTAAAACATGTTTATACTTTTTTAAAGGTTTCTTACGCTAAAAAGGATAAATTGTTTCTTAAAGGTTTCTTGCCTTTATTACGTAGCGGGTGTGGCTAGCCAAATAGGAGACGCTCACTCCTCCAATGCACCTGGTTTAACCTCTGAACTTCAGAAGTCCGTGATTGTCCACTGTGGTTAATTGTTGTTAGTGCCATAGTCATACGACACCAGTTACTTTTGTACATTACATCACGTTAAAACTACAAAGGCAGTTGGGGTATTGTTCCTTTAAATGAACATTAGATTCTGTGCTCCGCCAAGTAATCAAAAATCTACGTCAAGCGCCAAAAACAGTACTATTAGTTACATGGTCATCTAAGGGTTGTATGGGATGATATAGGATTAGTAAATTTATTGGGCGAGCCTGGCATGAGATTTACTGACCATGTATCCTTCCGCACAACCCAACTATGTTACAATGTAAAACATTTACACCACCTTTAGTCTCAAATTTTATAGAAAGCTTCATTTTAGAGAATACTTTTTTATAATGCATGGGGTTATTTTAAAAGTCATGCTAAGATTACGATTTAACGTCAAACCTACAAGATTTAACACAGGCGATGAAATGACTAATTTGTTAACACATATGCAAAAAGACCTGGTTTTGTTGTTTTGGTTCTAGTTTAAGAGACTAACATTCGATGCCTATTTACATGTTAACCCCGTAATTACAGTAAATAATATAAATAAATCGTTGGCTGAGAACCAGACTGCTCCAACTACCGATTTGACAAAATCGAGTTCTATATATCATTGGATTTGTCTTTGGATCGCGCGTCTTTTCAAACATTTACATTAGTCAATATACACTTGGTTGGGGGCGGGGGAAGGGGGGTCATTTTTCTAAATTCCATCCTGTTCTATCTCCATAATTTCTATTGTAATCAATGGAGAAAATCTGTATCAAATTTATAGATAGGAACAGTACCATTCTACCATTCTGTTCTATCTGTATCACGTGATATTTTCTCTCTTTTCATGGTCAAAATGGGCATAGAACATTGTGGTTTTACTCAAAATTAGAAAAATGTTCTATCTACAATTGAAAAACTTATATTTAAAGAAACCTGATTATAATTTGTGGTAAATAAAGATTTAAATTAAATGTTTGACGTCTTATGCATGTTATTAATCCATATATTTTATCTTAGAGAGCATGTAGAAGCGAACAATTGTATTCAAAACTTCAAACTCGATTTTCTCTAAATTAAAAATCTGGCAGTAGAACACTATGGTTCTCAGCGATGAAATATTTATAAGTATAATAATTATTATTTATGAAAACTTCAGACAGGATAGCCTTAGTAGTTTTATAAAGATAAGACAGTAAGAGATTACTTTTTCAGATGAGATTGAAGACTTCATACAGTCACCCGTTGCCCTTGACTCCTGGTACTTAGATGACGTAGAACCTATTATACCAACTAGTAAAAGGTATTAAAGTAATTAATTATATCATTATAATACAAGTCTTTACATACACACAGTGGTATTGATTGATTGATTGATTCATTGATTCATTCATTGATTCATTCATTCATTGATTGATTCATTGATTGATTGATTCATAAGAATTGTTTGTATTAGAGAATGATCATCTTATAATTGCAGTTTTCTAGGGAAATTAATATGTATAAATATGTATTTGCAAGGGGCAGTTAGGGATTTAGGAATTATTTAATAGACTACGTAAAGTTTGTTTTGATTAAAACCAGTGACAACGAGTTTGAATTAGGATTTTATAATTAGCCACAATACTTGCATATAAACCTAGTATTCGTGAATATGTGAACTAACTGAAAGGCAGCATTTGTTGCCGAATACTACATTTCATTGACCTTTTGTCATGTAAGTGTACAAAATCTCCTTTAAGATACTCAGTATGATCTAATATATATTCCGAAGATGAAGGCATGCTTTATTATCTGACACAATTGCGAATGTTAACTGCTTTATTGAGTTTGGATTTATGGCGCACTTCATGCACGACATGTATCATGTGATGTAGTTATGTAATGTAGTTCTTCAGCGTTTGATGTAGGAGTACATTTGAATTAAAATATCTAAGCAACAATGATGAAAAACCCCTATATCTAAGATCAAACGTCAATGCATTTACCAAAAGAATGTATAAATTACGTTCAAAACAAAGCACATTTAAGAAACGGAAGCTTTAGATACAAAAGAAACAATGTAAATTTTGTTGGTGTCAGAAACAGGTAATGCCACAAGGAATGTGCATGTAAAATATCAAGTCTCCTACATTTTAAAAAATAGGACCAATATTAAAATGTGTTTTCTGGAGAGGTGCTATTCTAGTTTTCTTTCTCTTTATATGTTTGTTTGTTGTTTGCTCTTTTTAATCGCTCTTTTCTTTTTTTTTTTTTCTTTCTTTTTTTGGGGGGGGGGGGGAGGTGGTGTATTTGTTTGTTTTGTTTTGTTATTATTATTATTATTATTATTATTATTATTATTATTATTATTGTTGTTGTTGTTGTTGTTGTTGTTGTTGTTGTTGTTTATTTATTTATCTATTTATTTATTTATTCTTTAGTTTGGGGGTATTTTCTTTTGTCTTGGTTAGAATCTTACTCGGAATGTATTTCAAGTCTGGAAGTGACTCCGGTATCTTCCACTGGCCAACACTACACAGATCAATAACTGTGAAAGAGAATTAAACAGCATTCTAATCTGAAGTGGTATTCTATTTGTTTATTTATATCTATTCGTGTTATTTTATTATTATTATTGAAGCCGGCGTGGCCTAGTGGTATCGCGCTGGACTCCTGATCGGGAGGCCGGGGTTCGAGTCCCGCTCTGGTCATGACGGTGTCCTGTCTTTCGGATGAGACAATGAAAACCGAGGCCCCGTGTCGTGGTATGCGTGGCACGTTAAAGATCCCTCACTGCTTCGGGTGGGTCCGTTGCAAAGATCAAAATTTGTATGCCCCGCATCAGGCAGATGCCGTCACCATATACGTGAAATATACTTTAAACAAAAATCAATCAATCATTCAATCAATCAATTATTATTATTATTCATATGTTTATATGCGTATTCATTTATTTATGTATTTATTTATCTACTTTTCAATTTTTCTGCCACAGGCTGAAAAGTTCCGTCCATTTTCTGCTTTCTGCCATTTCCCCTCACCCATTTTCGGAAAATCGATTTTTGATATGTTCATTTACAATCTAGATCCAGAAGATGGGAAATCTCAGCGTCATCATAAGACCAGAAATAACAAATTGCATTAATTAATCAGTAAATAACAAACACTAGTTGTTGATATAGCAATCATGAAAGATTGAGTAAAGTATTTTCTTTCTGGAAAAGTATTGGAGAAGACAATAGCATAAGTACAAACGCACAGCATACGAAGCTTTGTGTCACGACGCTCAGATCTTCGTCAAATCGAGATTTACTTTGCCGTTTGCTGATTTCAGACAATACTTTATTAATTCATCGTACGATAGATAGCTGGATTACATGCAGACATTTGATATGTAATATCTTGTGCCATGTAGACAGTCGGTCGTGAATTACGGGAAGTTAATGTCTGCAGATTGAACAACCTTAAGAGCAAATCAATCAAAATAAAACAAACAATAAGATGGAACATCAAAAGTAGGGCACCACAAAACCGGTCGAGGATATGCCCGCATTTTGTTGACCTAAGTGTTATATAAACTAGAACTAGGTATCTTATCTGATTGTGGTAAATTTAGATTACCTTCGATGCTGGTAAAATAGATAAGTTTTCGTCTTCATTATTACTTTATAGGTCAATTGATCTTCTTCGCGCATCCATCATTTCCCATGTTGACACCCCTTCCCCCTTTTTGAGGATATGAGAAAATTCTTGTTCAATATGTACATTTTTATAAAGTGATCTTTCTTTGTACCAAGTTTTATAACCCCCCCATCCCCCCCCCCCCCCCAGGGTTTAGGAGTAATTGCGAAGATAACATGTTCGGACAGATGGACAGACATGTGGACGACAGCGGTATAGCATAATCCGCCAACATTTTTATAAAAACCGAGGTCCTATATCACGGTACGTGGCACATACAAAACCCCGTCCTTTTTCTGAAGTGGCTTTGCATAAGTCTAATTTCTGTTCATTGCATCAAACAAATACCATCACAATATAAGCGTAATAATGTTGATGTGAAGTAAAGGTAAGTCGTTAGAATCACACAAATGCTTATTTATAAGCGGCACAACTCATAGTTTTGACTTGATATTTAGCACCTCCGCTACAGTCATGATTAAGAAGGGGTTATTGGGAAAATTCTGATCCTCTGATCTTGTTTGCACCTTAAGTTTCTATGCCTCAGTCCTAAGTCTAGCGTCTCTACTTTCTAGTTTTAATACTCAGTTAAAAAGAATTTCTAAACATGCTTTTTGACCGGATTGCAAAGCAAGTCCGGTCTATAAATTGGCGAAGTCCGTCTGTCTGTCTGTTCGTCTGTCCATCCGGGGTCAACAATTTGCGTTTAGCTTGGTTTCTTGAATACCGTTAACGATACTTAAATCAAACTTGCTAGGTGTGTAGACATTGATGAGTTCTTTCCGACTGATGCAAAATTTGGTGACCTTGAGCTTGATTTCATGCTTCAGTGATTCAGTCTGATTTTGCATTTAGCTTTATTTCTTGTTTACCGTTAATGATACCAACTTCAAACTTGGTCAGTTTGTAGACATTGATGAATTCTTTCCGACCAACACAAATTTAGTAACACTGACCTCGATTTTACGCTTCAGTGAACACATTCTAGTTTTGCGTTTAGCTTGATCTCATGTTTATCGTCTATGATACCAACTTCAAACTTGGTCAGTTGGTAGACATTGATAAGTTTTTCTCCACTGACACAAAAATTTGGTGACCCTGACCTCAGTTGTATTCTTCATTGAACACAGTCTGATTTTGCGTTTAACTTGATTCCTTGCATACCATTAATGATATCAACTTCAAACTTCTGGAAACATCTTCAGACTTAAAGAGGCATGTTTCTGGATAAGATTCTACAGGTAGACTAATGTTATACTTTGCAATCCGGTCAAATCGTCTTTGATGGTTTCTTGTTCATTTTTTGTTTTCTAGACTCATTCCTCGGTAGGTCAATATATTTTCAGTCCCTTAATTGTTGGTAAACCTATATCTAATCCATACTTTTATGCTTATTATCATATTTCACAGATATGCCTCGATGTCCTACTCATTTGGCGGTTCAAGAGGCGGAAGAAGGGGATGGGGAAATAGAAATGGCGGAAGATCCCGATTTAGACAAACTTACAGGTAAAAAACTCTTAGTGCATTTTCAAAGTCAATCATACTCTAAAGTATAAAATGGTTTCATTTTCCTAAATTTTGCAATTTTCTTTTCTATGCTATAAATAAACACTTTGATGAAACATTAAACGATGGAAGCATTTCAGCAAAATAAAAAAACGAAAATATTCTGTTATACGGCTCTTAAACTTACAGTTCATATAAACAAGTTAACAAATACGTGAAAACTATATCAGGGGACTTCCCATATCTGTCACTATATCTATTTTCGTTGGTATATTTCTGTTGCTGGTGGTCATGAAAATAATAACATGAATTCTATGTTCTTGTTCAGAGTATGATTATACTTTTGGAACTCAATATATCGTATAATACCAACGGCTTTTCACTCCTTCATGAACGAGAGAAGGAATAAAATGCCGTGGGTATCACATGGTGGATCTAAAGCCATTTTGATTTCCGGTTCCTTACCTGTGTTTTAATACCGAAGCTCACTTTTGGTTATATGTTTTCCAGGAATAAATCCAGCTGGCGTCCATGGGAACGCTTACCCGACACCATGTGCTACCGTAAGAGGTGTTCATCTTCGAAAGATTGCTGCAAGAAATACAACAAATGTAACCGTAATGTCGGTGTGTGCCACGACTGCTGGTACGGCTACCCGTGCAAGACCTCGAACGATTGCTGCCTGAGATATCCCTATTGTAACCCCAGAAGTCGGATTTGTTCGGGCTACTGATTCTTGGTGCTGTTGACGATATATTTTCTTAATTCATCCAATTAAACATTCAACTTTTTCAATCATTCAGCCTGCCTTTTTCGAGATTAAATTTTACCTTATTTGTATGGTGTGTGTTGTATTGTTCTAACGTGACAGTTAATCTGACCAAATGTGTGTTAATGTCAAATACGAATACAATGTCTTCTTAGATTATGCTTATAAAGTAAGCTCTTACGAAGTGTCATGCAATACGGATTATCTAAATCATTCAACAAATAACATACTATTTGATATGTTATTCTAATTCTATATACAGGGAGACTTTGTTTTATAATTCCAATTAGAGAAACGATTTAGATCTCACCTTAAAAATCAGATTCCACCTTAAACGAGTGGGTAACTGGAGGAACTTTCATGGAATGTTGATTTTGTTGTTTGTCGTAACATCAGGATTACCTGGTGAGTAATATATGCCAGCCCATATCATGTAATAGAGGTATCCAATGTACTATACTGACAGACCTTCCCAAAGTGGGCTGGAACCCCGACGAGAAGGTACAGTGAATCCTAGTTCAGTGCAATAAGCAATAGGGTGTTAATTTGTTTTCTTTTTTAATTAATTAATTTATTTATTTACCAAAGGGGCAGGGGATGCTTACTTCTCCATGACACCTCTTCTTTAACAGGGATTCGTGATTGCTTGTTTTATTATATTATTATCGCCGGCCAGAAGATCGGTGATTATATTGATTTTTTTTCTGAGCTCATAGTCTCATGTATTTCGGTAGTCCGAGATTCTCTGTCCTTCTCCCACGTTTGATATCGGCGATTTGTGTGTGTGTGTGTGTGTGTGTGTGTGTGTGTGTGTGTGTGTGTGTGTGTGTGTGTGTGTGTGTGTGTGTGTGTGAGAGAGAGAGAGAGAGAGAGAGAGAGAGAGACTTTATTCATCAAAAGTTGGAATTTCAGCGATATCAGCCAGTATCGGGATGTACAAGCCTCTGGCGACAAATAAACGCTTGCCCAGCGAACTTGCACCCTATAATGCAATAAATGAACATTTAACTTACTCGATCATAGCAATATCCTTTCCAAATAAGATCTTTAACTTCTACTAACTGCCGTTTTATCTGAAAACACGACAAGATTCTCCATTTCGTCATTTGTGTATAAGGGTATGACGTCATATCTCGCCAAACGCGACTTTGCTAATTCGTGACGAGGTTGCATCTTGTTTTTCTTTACAAAAATGTGTCAGCTGATGAAGTGTCACGAATGCGAAGTCGCGGGGTTTGTGAGGTACGATCTACCCCGTGGGTTTCACACGATGATCTAATAAATAATTACAAATACACAAAATCGTAATTTATCTTAAAACTTTGTGAATATAATAACTCGAAGTAATTGTGAAAACCTTCAAACTTTTCAAAGGAAATTAAGTATAAATTCCTTCAATGCTTGTCCGATGTAGTCAGGATACTATGCTGTCGGGAGGACCGGAACTTCTTCCGAGGACCAAAGTATTGATTGATTGATTAATTGACTGTTATTATTTTACGTCACTCCACGTTTATTTCACGTAATGGTGACGGCATCTGCCTGATGCACTGCATAGAAATTTTTACCTTTGCAACTGACCCACCCGAAGCAGTGAGGGATCTTTAACGTGCCACGCCTACCGTGCCACGGGACCTCCGTTTTTACTGTCATTCGAAAGACAGATTACCGGTGTGCCTAGGGCGGGAATCGAACCCGGGACCTCTAGGTCAATGGGCGAGCACCTCATCCACTAGGCCACACCGGCTTCCGATGACCAAAGTAAGAAATACCAGCTGTACCATACTAAATAAAGCGGTTTCAACAAGATAGTACTGGACCAAACCGATAATATTTAGAGCATCTTGCCACAGGGAGTAAAATTTCAGATTGGGAGGTTTCTAACACGAAGCGCACAGTGTAAAATATAGACTTCACATATGTAATTAATGGAGTGGTGTTAATTATGGATGTATGCGATACCGTTTAAAGTCAACTTATATCTTAGTTGCATGGTGAATATTATTATATAAATATTATAATAATATTAATCAGTAAATTCTATTGCTTTTTATAACTACATGTACCACTCGTTTCTTAGACAATATTTTATTCTGTACGAACATTCCATTTCATTCGAATATCTTTTCTGTACGAAAAATCTTTTACATTGTTACACCCAGTTCTATATAAACATTATTATTATGAGCTGATTTTCGACCTGCAATATATATTGCACATTTATTTCTAATAAGTATAATACTCTCTCTCTCTCTCTCTCTCTCTCTCTCTCTCTCTCTCTCTCTCTCTCTCTCTCTTAGAATTTTGTCAATTTAACCTGGTTTGAAGCCACATTTATTTGGACTCCTCCAACACCAGGCTAAGATATTGATTTTCATATATGGCAGTGCTATTAAAAATCGCCAACCCTTCCTTTATTTTCGTTACAGCCTTTAATGCGTAAAATGTCATTTTACGATTTATTCTTATACTAAGCGTTGGAACATATCTGTAAATATCGATAAGACGAAAGTGATGATTTTTAGAGATCAACAAAAACAAACAAACAAACAAACAAACAAACAAAATAGAGTGAATGATTTTTATTTGAAAATGACAATAAGCCTGAGGTCGTCGATTGTTATAATTATCTTGGTATTGTACTTAATTTCAATGGAAAGTTTTTAACATTACAAAAACATATATCTGAATGAGGCATAAAAGCTCTGTTTGCAATTTCAAGCTCACTCGTATCTTTTAATTTCAATATTCAAACTAAATGTTTAGTGTTTGATTCTTATGTGAGTAGCATCCTTAATTATGGAGCAGAGATATGGGGATTTCACAAGGCCGTAGATATTGTAATGTGCACACTTTATTTTGTAAAAATATTTTAGGCCTGAAAAGAAGTACTTATAATAATCTTGTATATTGCAGACTTAGGAGATTTCCTCTTTCTATTACTCGTAAAATTAAAATCTTTAAATTCTGGCTCAAGATTAAATCCACAACCAACTGTATACTTAGGGTTTGCTATAATGAAATGGTAGAAAGAAATGACGATTGGACGATAAATATTCGCCGTGAGTTAGACAACGTGGGTCTATTATATATATATTCCATGAAGATACTCTAAGTAACAGCATTATAACTTTGATTAAGAAAAGACTCAAGGACATTTACCAACAATCCATACTTTTAGATATTACAACATCATCAAAGGGGCATCTATATCAACATCTTAAATAATTTGACCATGCAGTATTATTTATTAAAACCTATACCTTTGTTATATTAAAAGTTTATTGCCAAATTTAGAGTATCATCACACAATCTTCGGATAGAGCGTGGAAGATATGAAAATGAAAACAGAAATAGCAGATTATGTACCAATTGTAACACCAACGATATTGAAGACGACTTCCATTTTGTGGTTATATGTCCTAAGTATACTGACTTACGCCGTCGTTTTATCAAGACCCATTAGAGGTCTGGAGTGAGTTTTACTAAATGTCGTAAGCCCAAACGTAGACGTAGACGTAATATTTCCGACTAAATTTACGTGTACGTCAATGTAATTTTCCTTGAAGTCTATGTTCGTACGTAATTACATCGCTAAACGCTGTAAAATGTGCACGTTACGTTTAGAACTCTTCAGGGAGGAGACAAATATTCCTTATCACAGTTTACGTCTACGTCTACGTTTGGGCTTACGACCGCATCGAGAAAAACGTATCTAACACGTACGTACAAGTTATCCCAAAACGGATCGTTGGTTCCGAATTTAAGCTGCGATAAAATGCTTAAAGTTGCAACTAAGTGCATGCATAATAATTAGCATAACCTTTAACTATTGACAAAATTACAGTCATGATAACATAATTTGAAAGCATAATTTAATTCAGTGCTATTCGCATGTCTAACTCATGCATGATTGAGCACAACAGGTGTGTTTCATTTTTTTCTGGATCAAGCCCTTGACCTAAAGTACCTAATTTTTAGATTTAAAATTGGTTTTTGTAAAATAAATACGTTACCATAATAAATTTGAGACACTCCAGTTGCGGTTAGCATTCAACCGGAAAAACAAAAACATCACTGTACTGCTCGGTGGCGATAGGTGGAACGCAGGTATACGACAGTCAGCTTTAACCTTCATCGCTTTCTCTGTATATGTTACATTGTAACTACAGGTGACGAAAGGGGAGGCAGGGATAGGGACCTATGATTTATTATGATAAGTATCTATTTTACAAAAACCAATTTTAATTCTAAAACTTAGGTATTTTATTGCAATAAATGCGTTACCATAATAAATTTCAGACAGAATTTAACGAATGGCTGAGACTCCTGAAGTAACAGGACAAACAGTTCTCTGTGAAGCAACCATAGGACGCAAAGAAAATAAATTCCCTGCAAGGTAGGACATAGAACGGAGGTAAAATGAAGTAAATGTGTCATTTCACCTGTCAAAAACCTGCATTCATAATATCAGAAATTGATCCATTTTTAAACAAGGACCAAGAGGAGGAGAGAGCTCTAACCTCATGAGCCTTGACATGACAACCCTAAAAATCCTCCTGAGATGAATTATAGGCTCAATAAACACATTTACAAACCCAAGAAGAAATTGTCTTGGCAGAAATGGTGTCAAGTATTCTGAGGTAGCTAGATTAGATAAAGCCTGAATAGTGATATGTTCCGAACCCTTATCGGGAAGCTGATTCTTAGCTAGAAAAGCAGGATCAGTTAAAAGTGTAACTGATGAATTGTCTTGAAAAAATCTCAGACACGAATCAGCTACTGATAAAGCATGAATTTCACTACGCCTTCGTAGTCAAATCAAGTAAAAACAGCATTTGTAAGAAAGATATTTGAAAGCAACCTGAGAGGCTGGTTCAAAAGGCTCCTTCTTAAGACAGTGTAGGATTAAACTAAGATTTCACTGTGGAACCAGAAGTGTAACCCTCGGTCTTTCGAGATGAAAATTTCTGAGGAGAGATAAAAATTCATCCTGATCAAAATCCGGACCACCCATAATAGCTATGGTTCTAGAGATGGAAGACCTATAGCCATTGTTTTTTATATTTTACTATTGTAGAGGGCGCTTTAAGTATTCGCGCCAAGCGTGCTTAGTGAGAAATGTTGGTTTAGTAATAGTCATTCGATACGTTGACGCCCATGTGGTTACAGCTAAATTTTCTGTGCTCTGAGTATATTTAATGGAGCCTATATCTGAGGACCAGATTGTCTCTTTGAGGGATATTTTAAATGTAGTGAAGTCCCAAGAAGAAATTTTAAAGCTGCTTGAAACAAAGCTTACAAAGTATTTACTCGAGATTCGAACAGAAGTGAAAGGTTCTGCGCAAATGGTGAAAAAGTTAAAACCTGATTCGCATTATTCTTGGAAATCAGAAGGAAATGAAATTCAAGATATGCTTCACTCGGAGATTCTTGAAGAAGTAAGTCAGATAAGGTGGGGAATCGAACACTTTAAATTTGATTACGTTACTGAACTGTCTTTTTCTGTTGAGGAAAAGTTGAAACAACGAAATAAATTTATCCGGATTGCGGATAGTGGTGAGGCAGGTTGGGATACATTTAAACAGTACCAAACAAATCCTGTGGCAAGTGATTCTGATGAGGAATCCAAAATTAATAAAGCAGAGTCCAGAGCAATTAAGAAACGTAAAGAAAAACGTTCTAAAAATGCTAAAAAGACTTTTGATCATCGCATGGCTGGGAATAACTACTTTGTTTCTACTCAGCATTCCTTTCGTGGCCCCCAATTTTCTCCATGGTACGTTGGAAAACCGGTACTTCAACAGGACAACATCTATGGTGGATCTAAGCAGAAACAGCGAGGAGCGTGCTTTCCTTGTGGATCATTCTCACACTGGAGAAACCAATGTCCATACAACTAGAAATTCACAACAACAACAAAACCCAAAGCTGATTGAAGGTGTAAAAGATGAGTATATATGTTTTGGTACCAAGTTCACTGATGATTATTTGAGTACTAACAAGTGCAAGCAGAGATTATTGTTAGAGGAAGACTTAAATCTTGTTTATCATTTTGGGAAAGTATTGGTACAAATACATTTATTTTAGATACTACAAAGTTCTGGTTACAAAATTCCACTTTTTACTACTCCTCCTTCTGTTGTATTAAACAATAATAAATCAGCTTTGAAGCACAATTTGTTTGTAAAACAAGCGATCAGTGATCATATCGCTAGAGGTCTTATTGACGAGTGTTCGACTCGTCCGTATGTGGTTAACCCGCTCACGGTTTCTATTCAAAGTAATGGTAAAAAGAGATTGATATAAGATCTGCGTCATGTTAACAAACATTTGTGGAAGTCTAAAGTCAAATTTGAAGATATTCGTATTGCAATGCATTGTGTTTCACCAGGTTCTTATTTGTTTAAATTTGACTTACATTCTGCTTACCACCATCTAGATATATTTTCAGATCATACTACCTTTTTAGCTTTTTCTTGGAATTTTAATGGTATTGTGAAATATTTTAGATTTAATGTTCTTCCGTTCGGATTGAATTCCGCATGTTACATTTTTACAAAATTGACGAGACCATTGGTTAAAAAATAGAGATCAGAAGGAAAACAGGTGCTTACATATTTAGATAATGGTTTAAGAGTTAGTTCTGATAATGATTAATGTTACAGAATAAGTGATGAGATTAAGAGAGATCTTATAGCATCTGGGTTTGTTCCAAAACCTGATAAATCGCTATAGTTACCCAATACAGAAATTGTGTTTTTAGGTTACATTATTGATACCAAATCAGCTGTATTAAAAATTCCCGAGAAAGAGAAAAGAATTTTGAAACACTATGATACGATCAAGAATGTTGAATTTGAGTTTAAAAAGAAAAATCAGGTGAATGCGAAAGCATTGGCTAGTTTAGTTGGTCAGATTATTTCTATGTTTTACGATTTGGGAAACATTGTATATATTATGACAAAGTCTTTAAGTAATGATATACTAGCTGCTACATCTTGGTATTTTGATATTGTTTTGAGTCAATCTAGTTTAAGTCAGTTAAATGTTTGGAAGAGTAATTTAGAACATATTAATGAGAGAAAGTTTACAACTGATTTATCTTATCATAGTATTGTATATTCAGATGCCAGTGGTACTGGGTATTGTGGTCATATTGTAAATAACCCTGTTAGTACTTGTCACGGTATATGGACAAAACAGAAGCGTGTCCAGAGTTCCACATGGAGGGAACTGAAAGCTGTTTATAAGGTTTTATCATCTATTTGCCATTTTTAGCAAACAAAAATGTAAAATGTTTTTCAGATAATCAGAATGGTGTTAGTATTGTACAGAAAGGGAGTATGGAAAGTGAATTACAGACTTTAGTTCTGTCTATTTTTCATTTGTGTTTGAAGCATCAAGTTGATTTTAGATATTGAGTGGATACCAGGTAATTTATATGAGACAGCAGATTATATTAGCAAATACATAGATTGGGATAATTGGAGGGTTTCGGACACAATCTTTGAATATTTAGATTTTGTTTGGGCCCTTCATGAGATAGACTTTTTTGTTAATGATGAAAATCATATATTACCAATTTTTACTCTAGATTTTGGACAGAGAATGCTATTGGTATAGATGCATTTACTGTAGATTGGAGTAGGGTGAACGGTTGGTAGGTTACCCGTCCGTATTTGATACACAAAGTACTAAAGTATATGAGGCAATGTAAAGCTTATGGTACGATTGTTGTACCATAATGGGAATCGGCCAGTTTTTGGCCTTTGATATGAGCAAGTAGTGATGGATTTGGTGGTGGAGAGAAAAGTGTTAATGGTGGTGGGATAAGTAGAAATATTGTAGGTTATATGTTTTTGCCTACTGAGAAAGAGTATTATGTTGCTGGTAAATGCAAAGGTGTATTTGGTAATTCAGATTTACCATTTAAGATGATTGGATTGAGATTGAATTTCAGAATATGAATTTATATTAAATTGATGTGTTTTTACGTGTTTTTAGGCAGGTTTTTTTTTCGAATGACATTTTGGAGCTACCTGAAGCCTTAGCAGAGAAAGTGTCTTTAATTCCTGATTTGTTATTTCAAAGTAGATCTGATGGAACTGTCAAATGTTATTATAATGCCTTCATTTGGTGGAAAAAGTAGTCATGGCATACTAGATGAAGAATTATTACCAGCTAAGGCTTTCAATGTGGCTTTATATTTAGCAAGCCTTGTGCAGCAATCAAAGTCAGCTTGCCCTGTGATCAGTGTTTTTTATGGAATAAAGTGGGCGCATAGTATCGCAAGTGTTTCGTCTCCGACTGAATCCGATATTGTCTGAGGGAGCTAAACGACGTCTTAGTTCTGCTGTTGAAAAGAAGGAACCAATAACACCCGAGCTGTTACAAAAGATGTATGATAAATTAAATTTGTTGACAATTTGTACAATAAAAGACCTATTTGTGCTTGTCTTATTTCATACGCTGGTTTTCTAAGAGCTTCAGAATTACTGAATTTACGTTTATGTGATTTTCAGTTTTCCCATATTCATATGGCTATTTTTATTGAAAACAATGACAGATATTTATAGAGATGGTAATCGGTAGGTCATCTCTAAAATAGGTTCGAATCTATGTCCAGTTTCTAATACTGAAGAATTTTTGTCCTGTTTTGGGAAAGAAGAATCTGATTCTTTCTTTCCAAATGCTAAGATGGTTATATTTTTAGGAAAGAAAATAAACCTTTAACGTATTCAAGAATGAGAGAATTATGTACTGAAGCTTTTTCTCCTCTTGTTGAAGACATTTCGAAATTTGGTTTACATAGTTTGGGATCCGGTGGTGCATCAGAGACTGCTAATAGAGGTATTTCTGATAGATTGTTTAAAAGGCATGGTAGATGGAGATCTGAAACGGCCAAAGATGAATATATTAAAAATGATCTGTCACAACACTTAGCTGTTTCCCAAAATTTGGGGATTTGATCTTTATTTGTTAGTATTGTTCACAGATATTAATGATTTTTTGCTATTGACTCCTGTTCTTTGTTTCGATATGTAGCGTCATACGTGCCTATTCTAATTAATCTTGTGTTTGTTATTATTCACAATAATAATAAGTGCCAAAAAGGGGTTCAGGAGAAATGAAATTTCAATCGTTTGAATTTATGAATAAGATTGAAATTAATTTCTCCTGTTGTATTTATTATTGTAGAGGGCGCTGTAAGTTTTCGCGCCAAGCGTGCTAAGTGAGTAAATATTGGTTTAGTAATAGTCATTAGACACGTTGACGCCCATGTCGTAACAGCTAAATTATATTTTTGATAAAATTTTGATTTTCAGGGTTGGCTAATTTGTTTGTTATGCATTAAGAATAGAAAGCAAGTGTTTGCCATTTATAGTAATGTATATTATACATTAGATGGTTATATAGTATTATTAAATGGATGTCTAGAAATTTTGATAATGGGTTTGAGTATGAATATATGAAAAAGTTTGTATAATTTGATTGAGAATTAAGCGCAGACATGAAGCGTCATACGTGCCTATTCTAATTGATCTTGTGTTTGTTATTATCTACAATAATAATAAGTGGTTCAGGAGAACAGCTAATTGTTGGGCAGAGATAGAGAATGGATCAATCTTCCTCGAGTCACACCAAAAACAGAAGATTGACCATTTAGAGTCTTAAACTGCCCCTTTAGACTACCTGACTGCACAGGAGATTCTGTTGGCAGTCTTGCCAGAAAATCCTCTCTGCGAGAGGTTTCTCCGGACATCATCCAGGCGTGCAGAGCATGTTTCTCTTGATTCTCGATTTGGATGAAACAATCTTCTTTTGTTTTGAGAAAGAAGATCTGCTCTTGCAGGAAGTGTCATAGGAAGACTGCAGGACAAGTCCAGAAGGTCTGGAAACCAGGACTGATTGCTCGAAGCTGGAGCAATAAGAATGATCTTGCACAACTTCTGAACGAATCTTTAAAAGAATTTTGGGAAGAAGACAAAGAGGATGGAATAATAGAATCTAGCACTAGTTTGAGTTCCAGTAGAGAGAGATCAGTCGAGGGTTGGATGAATCAACAAATCTCAACCGAGGCGTTAGCCGAGGTTGAGATATGATGATTCATCCAGCCCGAGACTGATCTTTTTCTATCTGGAACTCAAACTAGTGCTTGATTATTTTTCTCGAACCTCAGCAGCTCGATGTAGGCTATAGATATTTTCAATGTTTTTGTCTACTTCCTATGATGGCCGAATCACTGATTGAATAAAAAGATTGTCCGCCGCAGTAAAGTAAAACACCATGATATGCATGAAGAAACTTTAAATTTTGATAGGATTTTTCAACATTAAACTTAACGATAACACACAATGTTAACTATCAAACTAGCAAAAATCGTGAGTCGCCATGTTTCATTTGTTTGTAAACAATGCAGACTACGCGCGGAAGGATACAAAGTGTTCCGGATAGAATTTTCCAGCACTGATAAAAACGGGATTAGTCGATCTCCGGTGCGAGAATGCATAATAAATATAGAATATATATACCATTTAATTTTGTGCACCATATGCGCATTTCGACAAGTTATGTCTCTTCATAAGCTAGCATATCTCTCCAGGATTGGGACATTGAGTCCACTGCATATATATGCATTCGGGTCCGAAATTTGAGACATGTATGATGGAAGCTTCTTGTTTAGACAAGTGGCAAAGAGGTCTATCATAGGACTGAACCACATGAGAGTGATTCTGTGAAAACAGATTGGTGAAGTTCCCATTCTGTGTTTACTGCGGTAAGAGACGTCGACAACATGTCCGCTAAAACATTCTGTTTGAATGGATTGTGAGAATTGCACACCATAAGAATCTCCTTGCAAAAAAGATACAGGGATGCAGACTGAGTGTCTCCTTGTATCTACAGGTAAGCCACTACTGTGGTGTTGTCTGTTGCAACAAGAAGAGACTTGGAGCTGAGATCCATGTTGAAATGTTACAAGACTAACAGAACTGCCCTCATTTCTAACAGGTTGATGTGGTCTGCTTGTTGAAAAGGTGACCAAATCCCTGCTATAGACTTACCCTGGAGGAAGGCACCCAAACCCTGACGTGATGTGGGTGGAGGAGAATTGAGGATAACACCTGGTAACACATGAGGGAGTAAGCGGTGAAGAATGGGAATTATTGCATCCCAAAGATAAGATACTGGAGTCCAAAATTCTTTCAGATACCACTGGAGGGGCATGATGGAACTAATGGAACGACTTCTGCTAAAGAATTCAGAAATCCCAACAGTTGTAGACACTATCGAGCAGGAAGTGAGTTCCAGGTCAAAATAGGAGATATTTTTTGACACAGAGACCTGAACTTCTCCTCTAGGGGCAGAACAATTCTCTTGAAAGTAAGGAAATGTTCTCCTAGAAAAACAAAATCTTGGAATGGAGTCAGATCTGATTTTTGCCAAGAAATCGAAAACCTCAGATTGAGGAGAGTATCTCGAACACACATTGTGTGGTCTAAAACTTCCTCGAGTGACAAAGCCTTGACTAAGAAATCGCCCAGACAAGAGTGGACTTTGATGCTCCTGGTATGCAAGTGACTCAAAGGAGCCTGCATGATTTTGGTGAAGACCAAAGGAGCGATTGCCAAATCAAAAGGAAGGGCTTTGAAAGCATACACCTTGCCCCTTCAAACAAACCGTAGAAAATGACGGTGGCATGGAGCAATAGGGTTATGAAAATATGCGTCTGAAAGATCCAGGGATGTGGTCCACATTTCCTGGATAATTGAAGTCCGGATAGACTTGTTTGTCTCCATTTTGAAATAAGGAACTATTAGGTATCGATTCAAAATGGTCATGTCTATCACCGGACACCAACCCCAACACTTCTTTCTGACTAGAAATAGACGGGAGCAAATTCCTGGAGAATTCTCCATATGTTCGATTGTCCCTTTTTTCTCCATAGAAGAAATTTCTTCGGAAAGAAGAAAGAGTTTGGTTTGATCTTTTATGGAACTCGACAGGTCGAGAGGAACTGAGGTAAGAGGTGGTTTTGATTGGAATTGAAGTTCCAATCCTCCTCGTATGACTGATATGATCCACTTGTTGGAAGTAATTTCCTCCTACTGAGGAAGAAATTGGGAACATGAGACACACCCCTATATACCAGACTGATTCCCAGTGGAGGAGCCAGTCTTGGACCTAAATTCTTTAGACTTGGCCTTCTTAAAATGACCCTGATTGGAAGGACCGTTGGTCTCAACGACCGAATATATCGACAAGGTAATATTTCTTCTCGTCAGAATAAGATCAATATTTTTACATTAAGACATAAAACTATTAGAAAACGTAGGTCACATGGTCGTCGTCGTAATCGTAACATCAGAAAACGTAATCGTTTAAATAGGTCATTAAACGATCTTCTATTTATCGCAAAAAATAATGGCCGTCATGAACTTTTGCATGCACTATCCTCTATTCCGGTAAATAAATTGAAACCTATCCTGGACGAAGCTGATCTTTGAAGTTTACGCAATTCTGATTGATATAAACTCAATTTGATTATTTTATTTTCATATAATAAACTCTTTCCTCGTATTCCGTCTCTTCCACCCAAGCAGCAATTTCTCAAAATTAAATTTATTAATAAAGGCTTCGATCTACTTAACATTTCTAATATTTTCCGTGATCATATCTAAAATCCCCCAATATTTTGAGAATTTAGAACCTCCACTTATTTGTTACCAGTACAAAAAGCCTATAAGAAATCTTATTTTAAATTATAATAAAGTTACATATAACCCTGATGTTTCAGACTCTATTCCTTCGTCGTGTTTTGTGAAAATTCTAAATATGTTTATAAACCGGCAGGTCATGTTATTACTGGTGACTTAAACTGTATTTCGGACAAGAAATTGCGCACCCTTTTTGGAAAAGGACCTAAATATAGGTTACCGTCCAGGATAGATTTCAATAAATGCCGTGACGTTATAGAAGATGCTTAAACTACATATTGTAAACGTTGGTGTAAAAAAGAACAGGTAAATGTTCATGCTCTTAATGATTGGAAATTCGAGATTTTAAGAATTATCGATATCCGTATTAAGAACTTTACGGAAAATCCGCATTTATTTCAACAGCCTAATACATTGACGACAAATTCTATTAAAAAGAAGATAGCTGACTTACATGCTAAATATGTCTTTGTTCCCGCTGATAAAGCAAGTAATAACATAATAGTTGTTTGAAAACTATATTATATTGAGGTACTTAAAAACGAATTAAACTCCCCTCATACATATGTGGAAAGCCCTCCCTCAAAAGAGAGCACCTTGCACGATCACCTCATGACCATGTCCGACTTCAAAATTAAAACTGATAAATCTGATCTACCAACCATGTATTGGCTCCCAAAACTACATAAAAGTCCATATAAATCACGTTTCATATCTAATTCTAGCCACTGCTCTACTACGGTACTATCGAAACATATTACGTCTGCTCTAACTGCTATAAAAGATCATATTATCAAATATTGTGATGTCGCATTTCATAATAGTAACATCAATTACTTTTGGTCGATTAAAAATTCTCATGAAGTTATAGACAAACTTCTTTCGCTAAATTTCAAAGCGACTCAAATTTCTACATTTGATTTTTTTACACTTTATACATCTCTGCCTCATGATTTGATTAAAAGCAAGTTGCTGTCTCTTATACAATGGTGTTTTCACAGAGAATCTAAAACGTACATATGTACTTCCAATAACTCTGGATTCTTTTCCAACAAACAATATACTTCATATAAATACTGGACTTGCAAGGAATTATGTAAAGCACTAGATTTTCTCATGAATAATATTTTTGTGCAATTTGATGGCAAGATATATCAACAAATAGTTGGGATTCCTATGGGTACTAACTGCGCGCCTCTGATAGCAGATTTATTTCTTTATTGTTATGAGAGGGATTTTATGGTTTCTATTCAAAAATCAAAACGTTTTGACCTCATTGACAAATTTAATAATACTTGCAGATATCTGGATGACATTTTGGTGATCGACAACCCTGAATTCAAACAATTTATATCAGAAATATATCCACCAGAGCTCACATTGAATAAAGCTAATACTTGAGATAAATCTACACCTTTCTTAGATTTAAACATCAAAATTATCAACCACCTAATATATACTGATATTTAAGATAAACGTGAGGATAATGGATTTCCTATTATAAATTTCCCTTATTTGGATGGCGATGTCCCTCGACTCCCATCATATGGTATCTATATATCTCAATTAGTTCGATTTGTCAGAGGCTGCACCGATGTTTTGGACTTTCATAAACGAAATTTACAAATTACTACTAAACTTTTAACTCAGGGTTACAGATATCACAAGCTAAGAAAAACATTCGGCAAATTCTTCAGATCTTATTCAGAACTTCTATCTAAATTTGGAAATATTTCTTTTCAACAGTATGTATCCAATGGAATTTCCCATCCTAATTTTTACGGTGATCTCGTATATAAACTAAGGAAAGTAAAAGGCTCCGATAACGTTATTTTATCATGTAATAAAATAGTCAAACGTCTCCTAAATAGACAATATGATATTGAGATCATCAAAAAGACTATAGGTCTTGTATTTGGCCCCTCTACAGCCTTATGCAGACTTTTACTTGAACGTTGCACGCTGACTAACAGGGCGGTGGGGACTATATGACGGGCCTTGTCCAAACCTCTTTCAGAGGAGACATGGTCCTGAACCTCGTCCCCTCTGACTGTTAGTCGGGACTCCTACAGATCTAGGGTCTTAGCTCGCTTTCATACTGGCAGAGCACGGTTTATCATGTTGATGTCGCATATATTTTTATACCATTATGTGTTTTACAATAGCTTACGTGTTTATATTTTTATGACCTCTCAATATGCGATACCTGTTGACCCTTGTTCTTAACATGGAGGATTATTTATAAATTTTCAAATGTATGTCTTTTGATTGTTCTGCTGTTAAGGTGAGTGGGAAGGTGGGCCCGCAAACCGGTTAACCACACCATTTGTTTGGCTTTTGTCAAATTAAATGACCGTCCTAAGTCGGTATCGTAATTGCACTACAATCAAATATTTTTGTAATGTGTTAAATGTTCTATTATATTATTTATATTCATGCATTGTATAGCTCCATGGTGACTTCTGCCACATAACTGAGCCGGTAACTCCTCTTTTTTCTTATTATGATTGTGAGATTTTGATGAACCGGGTCTAATGAAGGAGCCATGTGATGTCATCACAGGCCTCTTGCCCGACAGTTGTACATCTGCCTTGAGTTCTTCTTGAACTTTCTCCACTTACAAACCAAATAATTTGTCAGAAATAGACGAGGTTCCAAGAGTCTCTTTAAGAGACTCCGAAATGGAGGACTTTTTTTCTAAAATTTCTCCTCTCTTTGACAAGTTTTTTTTAATGTTTGATTGTTTTTGTTTTTGGTTTTTTGTTTTTGCTTCTTCCTCTTCTTCTTGTCTTTCTCCCCCCCCCCTTTTTTTTTCTTCTTTTTTCTCCCTGTTCCTGGCACTAGTCATTTCTTGCTTGGTGTCTACTCGAATTTGGTTTCCTGCTTTTGGCGAAAGTGTGTTGACATTAAATCTCATTCGTCTGTTCGTCTGTCCGTCCGTCCGTCCGTCTGTCCGTCTGTGACAAAAATACAAAAACCTTGGTCATAACTTTTTAACTGTAAGACGCAGGGCATATTTGACATGTCTGTCCTTAATAGCAATATCTTTCCGTTGGTAACAAAATTGTTGTAAATGACGTTGATCGTGACACCAGCAGATAAAGCATCCAATAATTATACATTTACTTGTAAGAAATATTACTTTGACAGCCTAGTGAAAGATCTAGAATTAGGATTAAATTCAGCTCCAGGAAATCCTACTTATACTCTCACGAACTTTTCGGTTTCGGAAGTACTCGAGAATCATAAATCTGTCCTCAATACGTTTGGTATTGACTCAAATAAATTAAATTTAGAACTTCCATATTTGTACTGCATTCCAAAAATGCACAAAAATCCTTACAAACAACGCTTTATCGCTGGTTCCTCGAAGTGTTCCACAAAATCTGTATCGATGCTACTCACAAAAATATTATCAGAAATTAAATCTGGCCTTCATAGATATTGCGAAACAGTATATTCCAGAAGTGGAATTAATCAAATGTGGATCCTTAAAAATTCAAAAGAGTTGTAAGAAAATCTAAAATCAAAAAGTTTTACTAAAATTCACTCTATCAAGTCTTTTGACTTTTCGACTCTTTACACAACGATCCCTCATCAGAAATTAAAAGACAGATTAGCGGAAATTATTCAAAATGCATTTACTAGCAAAAACGGAAGCCGCAAATTCAAATATATAGTAATAGGCCACAATAAAACTTACTTTGTTTGGGAAAATTCTGATTTCCAAAAATAAATACACTGAAACAGCTGTCATCCAGATGTTGAACTTTCTTATCGATAACATTTTTGTGGTGTTTGGAGGCAAGATTTTTCAACAAATTGTCGGCATTCCAATGGGCACTTACTGTGCTCCGCTTCTGGCTGACATATTCCTTTACTCATACGAAGCTGAATTCATTCAGTCTTTGCTTTCGCAAGGAAAAAACCATTGGCTCTTGGCTTCAATTTTACTTACAGATATATAGATGACTTGCTTTCAATTAATAATCCTTCATTCGCGGATTACCTTAGCATCATCTATTCAACGCTTTTGTTTGGTGACGATCTCAAAAGTGTTTCTACTTCATATTCCTTGTCCTGAATACAACAGTCTAAGCTGAAGCAATATCTTGAATTTGTGCTTGTTCAAGACGTCCATACTCATACCTGTGTATGTTCTTCTCTGAGCAAAATTTATAAATGCTGAACTGACTTGTCCCATTTCTCAACCCTAATTTGTCCTTAATGTGTTAGCCACATCTGCACAGCTACACCCCTATTCATTAACCATCAAGCGAATAATGATGTCGTACTGTTCTAATGCCAACATATGAAAACCGAGTCTGATCACTCGGAAGCTTTAAAACAATGTTAGAGTTTTAGAACTTTGAACTGAAAAATTAAAATTAAAAAAAAAACCTGAAACGATATTTGATTTTTAATATTTTGAAGTTTTAACCAAAATCCTAAAATCCTAAACTTTCAAAAAGACTTGGGATATTTGATATTTTAGGTTTTAGTCAAAAATCTAAAATTTTAAAAACATAAAAACCATGTGATCACTTTTGATCAGGAGTATCAAGTTATCAGATGACAAATATATGATATTTTTGGGTTTTGGTTAAAATATCAAATATATGAAATTTCAAATCATTTTGCAATTTTACGTTTTTTGGTTAAAATATCAAATATCTAAAATTTCAAACCGTTTTACAGTTTTAAATTGTTAAGTGTTACACGGACCACCAACCATATGAAATTTGGTTTAATCGGTTGTTTTATACTGATATAACTACAGCAAAACGTTGTGCAAATATACCTCTAATATCCGAGGCACTTGGTGGTGCAATACCAGAGAAAACTTCTATACTGAATCATACACAGAGCTTTTTTCTATTTCTGAAAATGACCTATTTCTTATCATTCTTGGTATAAACACATCCCTTGACATCACTACCTACAACAACTTTAGATACTGTAAGTTTAAGTTACTTGAATCTGCCTCTGGTCATTATTCGTCTTCATTGTCCTGTTCCGGACTTTTTTGATATTGACATCTGGCTTTTCATTTCAACAATATACATTACAAGCGTAGCTTTTTAAAAAGCTTAGGTTGCAATCGGAATAGCATTAAAGCTTAAAGCAGTTCGGAACAAAGCCAAATGGCTTTATGTAAATAGGAATTACATGTACTTGTTTTTGAAGTCACCATGGAGCTATACAATGCATGAATATAAATAATATACTAGAACATATAACACATTACAAAAATATATGATTGTAGTGCAATTATGATACCGACTTAGGACGGTCATTTAATTTGACAAAAGCCAAACAAATGGTGTGGTTAACCGGTTTACGGGCCCACCTTCCCACTCACCGTAACAATCAAAGGACGTACATTTATAAATTTATAAATAATCCTCCATGTAAAGAACAAGGGTAAACAGGTATGGTATCGCATACTATCATTTAAGAATTCTCAACCGAATTTGGCGGTAATATAGGTAGACTCGTCGACGAAAGAAAATGAGTTCATTCTACAAATGTTGTCCTAAATCAAAGTATGAATTCATTAAAATGGTAACAATTTCAAATTATTCTTTAAATTATATATACTTCCTTGATAAAATGATGAAAAAAATGTAAATTTACAAATTCATAATCAACACTATACAATGTTGATGAAATTTTAGATCGATTTAAACATTTAATGTCGTTCGCATTGTTGGATATATCTCACAAATTTGTTATTTTTAACACAATTGTAACTGGTTATATGAAATATCTGTATTATATCTGCATAACAATTTTAGGACTGTGGCCTCATCCTTAACTTGTTTGATATTCGATAGAGTTTATTTGTTGTTTAAATAATGCCGTGTCAGGTTTATCTTCTTATAGACCATTCTATCGCGTAATACACGGACGCGGCCATCTTTAGATCACGTGACTATCCGTCATTAAGGTACTGAATATGGCTATCATCTGCATAGTCTCGTATCATCAGTAAAGGACTTTTAAACAAGTTTACAAGTCCTTGCATCAGCTGATACTACCGAATGTGGTTTGTTTTTTGGTTTTTTTTTTTCATTTGTTTTTTATTAAGTTGTTTTTGCAGTTTTGACAGTGATTATAAGTGAAATACAGACTATTTGCCATGGGTTGCCTTAGTTACATTACTTTACAAAACCTAAAGGAATAGTATATGTTTAATTATAGTTTAGTTTAGATTATTCATCGTAAGCAATACAGCTTATTGATCATAACACTATAGACATATATATACATAATACATACATATATACACGCATACATTCATCAATGTACATATGTTGCTCAGCTGATTTGGCAGAACCTCCTAAATGTGCAGGCTATCGTTGTTTCAAATCAAATTTTCACTAGAAAATTATCTGTCTCTTTTGTCAAAATCAAAACGAATTTTATTTATAAAGTTTAGAACTACCAATCACAGGCTGCCTATCGAGACTGGAAGGTGGAATAAGATAGAAATATCAGATAGAAAATGTACTCATGTAGCAATGATTTACTTGGTGACGAATTCCATTATCTTTTCGAATGTACATTTTTTACCACAATAAAAAAACCCCCAATATTTAGATCAATATTACCTTAATCGACCAAATATGATTAAATTTCAACAGTTGCTCCAATGTAATGATAAGAATGAACTGTAGAATTTATGTTAATTTATTTCAATAATATTCAAAGAATTTTCATGAACATAATGTAACTACTATTAATGTTATATTTATAATCATTATAATGAAATATCTGCATCTTGTAAATGCATGTTATTTTGTGACAATTATGTTTCCTAGACATGTCAACTTGATTTCGAGTGTAATTAAAGTTCTGTTCTGTTTTGTTATGATTGTCTTCCTATGTGGAATACTGTCTTTCGGATGAGACAGTAAAAACCGAGGCCCTGTGTCGTGGTATGCATGACACGTTAAAGATCCCTCACTGCTTCGGGTGGGTCCGTTGCAAAGGTGAAAATTTGTATGCCCCGCATCAGGCATATGCTGTCACCATACACGTGAAATATTCGTGGTGTGACGTAAAACAAAAATCAATCAATCAATCAACCTATGTGGAATAGAATATGTTGCTATGATATCTTCCTATATGGATAAGGGTTAGTTTGTTATAAGGATTATCTTCTTATATGGATAAGGGTTAGTTTGTTATAAGGATTGTTTTCCTATATGGATAAGGGTTAGTTTGTTATACGGATTATCTTACCATGTGGATAAGGGCTACTTTGTTATAAGTAATATCTTGCCATATAGTTAGGGCTAGTTTGTTATAAGGATTACATTGCCATATGGATAAACGTTAGCTTGTTATACGGATTACCTTGCCGTATTGATAAGGGCTAGTTTGTTATAAGGATTCTCTTGCCATATGGATAAGGGCTAGTTTGTTATACGGATTATCTTGCCATATGGATAAGTGTTAGTTTGTTATACGGATTATCTTGCCATATGGATAAGGGCCAATTTGTTATAAGGATTTATCCTGCCATATGGATAAGGGCTAGTTTGTTATACGGATTTATCTTGCCATATCGAAAAGGGCTAGTTGGTTATAAGGATTATCTTGCCATATGGATAAGGGTATGTTTGTTATCAGGAGTATCTTCTATAGTTTAGAGTTAGTTGTCATAATAATCTTTCTACTTGGATAAGAGTTAGTTTGTTGTCAGGATTATCTTTTATATGGAATAGAGGGGCAGGCTTGGTGTAGTGGTTAAGCGCTTGGCTTGCGGCGCCGACGATCCGGGTTCGATTCCCGGGTTGCGCCACTATGTTTAAGAGGTTGGTAACCTCCTGCTTCCATGTCGCGATATAACTGAAATATTGTTGAAAGCGACGTAAAACACCAATCAACCAACCAACCAACCAATTTATATGGAATAGAACTAGTTTGTTGTCAGGATTATTTACGTTTTTGGATCAGAATTAGATTGCTGTTATTATTACCTGCATATATGGATAAGAGTTAACTTCTTGTCAGGGTTATTTTTCTATATGGATAAGAGTTACTCTATTGTCAGGATTAACGTCTTAAATCTTCTTAAGTGGGTAAGAGTCGGTTTGTCACGATAATCTCCCTACATAAGTTTAGCCAAAAGTCCAGAGGTAGAAGAAACCAGGCTACTATGAAAGAACCAAAGATCTTCTGTAGGTAAACAGGTAGAACTTATACAGGTACATAGATAGACTTTCTGTAGGTACACATGTAGATCTTCTGTAGGTACACAGGCAGATTTTGTGAAGGTACATAGGTAGATCATATGCAGGTACACAAGTAGATCTTCTGTAGGTACACAAGTAGATCTTCTGTAGGTACACAGGTAGACTTTTTGCAGGTACACAGGTAAACCTTTTGCAGGTACACAGGTAGATCTTCTGGAAGTACATGTGCAGATTTTCTATAAGCACACAGACAGAGCACCGCTAAGTACACAGGCAGATCTTCTGCTGGTACACAGACAGACTGGATTATATCTATCTAAAGAATTAAGTCATAACAAATCAGAAAAAGCTAGAATTGTTTCGGGTCGAGCAACACAACTTAATGTGTAATGAAAAAAAAACAAAACAAGTAAACTAACAAAACCAAAAGAACAAAAAAAAAAAAAAAAAAAAAGGAAAAAGAAAACAAAAGAAAGAAAGAAAAAGGAAAGAAAAGACTTAAATACTGAATAAACAACCAAATAAAAAAACCCAAACAAAAAAAAAACTCAAAACACAAAAAATCCCACACACCACCACCACACATACACCCAGACTTCCTAACTTCAAACACAACAAAAATATTCCGCACAACAAAAAAAAACCCAAGCACAAAAACACCTCATACGCAAACTCCTCACACACAAACACAACAAAAACACTCCACTCACAAACACTACCACACAAACACCCTCATACACAAACACCACAAAAAAACCACCCCATACACAAACACTACCACACAAACACGTAACCCCATACACAAACACAACAAAACACCACATACACAAACACTGCCATACAAACATCCCCATACATAAACACAACAAAACCACCCCATACACAAACACTGCCATACAAACATCCCCATACATAAACACAACAAAAACACCCCATACACAAACACTACCACACAAACACCCCCATACACAAACACAACAAAAACACCCCCATACACAAACACCACCACACAAACACCCCCATACACAAACACTACTACACAAACACCCCCATAAACAAACACTACCACACAAACACCCCACACACAAACACAACCACACAAATACCCCATACACAAACACTACCACACATACACCCCACACACAAACACAACCACACAAACACCCCATACACAAACACTACCACACAAGCACCCCCATACACAAACAGTACCACACAAACACCCATACAGAAACACTACCACACAAACACCCCACACACAAACACAACCACACAAACACCCCCATACACAAACACTACCACACAAACACCACACACACAAACACAACCACACAAACACCCCTATACACAAACACTACCATACAAACACCCCACACACAGACACAACCACACAAACACCCCCACACACAAACACTACCACAAAAACACCCCACACACAAACACAACCACACAAACACCCCTTTACACAAACACCACCACACAAACACCACACACACAAACACAACCACACAAACACAAACACTACCACAAAAACACCACACACACAAACACAACCACACAAACACCCCTTTACACAAACACCACCACACAAACACCACACACACAAACACAACCACACAAACACCCCATACACAAACACTACCACACAAACACCCCACATACAAACACAACCACACAAACATCCCCATACACAAACACTAACACACAAACACCCCACACACAAATATTAGAAAAACACACAACGCACAAACACACACACCCTCACAAGCCACCCAAAAGGTAAAATATGAGAGATACATGCATATACCCTCAATGCATTAAAGTTTTCAGTGTGGTCGACAATCTTGTTCTGTAACGACCGAGCAATTGATACTACTGGTAATTCTCTTAATGAATGCTTCTGTAACAGCTAAGCATGGTTGTATTTCTGAACAGAAAAACTAGTGTTTTATTCTTTGATCAGTATCACTATTATTTTCTGTTATTGCCCGAGTATGATTTCATATTAGTCCCTGATCCAGAAACACTTTTGTCCCCCAGGGGGAATTTTGCAGACATACCTCACGTGAAAGTACATTCTCTAAGAAACATTTTAAGCGATGTTTGCACTCTGGCTGTTGGGGCTTTACTGAGTTCTGGGGCAATAACATATATTAGATATTTTGTACGACTTTTACTCAATTGTGTTCCCTTAGAATGGAACAACCAGTAAAATGAACACAAAAACGAAAATTCCGATGTTCTTCTACCAATAAGTCAGGTAGGACTTGGACACATGCCAAGTATCACTTCGTGTATGCTTGCGTTGACAAGCTCTGTAACACCATGCTTCTCTTGCAAAAAGATCTTGGTTCAAAACTTTACACAAAGCTGATTGTCACATTTATTGGCAACTGCAGCTTTGATAGACTCTTAAGCGCATTTTGTTACACATTTGGTAAGTTTTTGTTTAGTACCCTTCACCTTTATACAAGTTTCCTTGTTACAGAAGAGACATTTGTTAGCTGGAAATAACAAAGTGGCAAGAGATGCGGGTCTTTGTCTCTTTGAGGTACTAGGAGTGCTCTCATCATATGAAGCAGAAGTTTTTTCTACTCTGCTTATATTTGTGAAGTTTTGATAGCATTTCCTATGAATACCATGTTTTGTAGGGTCTCATTTGTCTGAAAAATTTCAGGAAATATGCTCAAATCTATCTTTAACAGAATCATACCTCAGTCTTTTGCTTGCCACCTCCTTTATCTTTTCAAAACCAGCTTCTCTAAGACTACCCACCTCTGAATGCAATGTATTATTAAAATGAACAATGCAAGTCCTACTTTACTTAACGGTAGAGGAACTTCGGAATATTTTCGTTCTTGTGTTAATTTCACTGGTTGTCCCATTCTAAGGGAACACGATGAAGTAAAAGTCTTATGGAATATCTAATATAGGCATGTATTCAATATAAATAGCTTTCCTTGCTTCTGTATTGATTAAAGATCTTTGCATTTAATGATCATTTAACAGACTGCGTTCTGAAATATCTGAGTTTTTAACCATAGATATCGCCACCGTGGCAGTTAATTCTGAAAATTTGTACATTTATAACCCCACCTACAATATATATAAAGACAAAGGTTATCAAAATCCCAGCTCCTATGTTAAAATATCATGGTCATTTCTCAGATGATTTTCCATTTTTCTATGTTTTCTTTTCTTTTTTGTTTGTTTGTTTGGTTTTGTTTTGTTTTGTTTTGGGGTTTTTTTGGGGGGGGGGGGGAATTGGGTGTCTTTCAAATTGTGTATTTGCTAAGTGCATAGAATTCCTATAACATGATGCATTTAAAACTCATAAATGATAATGCATAAATAATTTATAAAGATTTTCCAATTTTCAGCGATTTTCATAATCGGCATCACTTCAATGGAAAATATTTCTAAATATCACTTGTCAATAATTTATGATTGGGTAAATGGCATATCATTAGATAGATTAGACATTGTTTTATAATTCCATGACCATTAAAACAAATATTTGGATCTACACTAAGCCGGATAGACGAAATGGAATAAAATAAGGGGGGAAATCTATTACTTTTGCAAAAATAGCACATTTAACCCAAAAAATCACATTTTTCATACATGAAATGGTACTGAAACTTCTTTTATTGGAAAGATCATATAAAAATCTATAAGATTACTTGTTTATTTCATGAATTTATTGAGTTGTTTACATTTTATTCAAAATTTCAAATTTTCAGTGATTTTGATAATCGGCATCACTTTAATGGAAAATATTATTAAATATCCCTTTTCGATAATTCATGATTTGGTAAATCGCATATCATTAAATAGATTAAACATTGTTTTATCATTCCACTAGCATTAAAACAAATATTTGGACCTACACTTAGCCGGATAGACGAAATGGAATAAAATAAGAAAAAAAAAAACTATTAATTTTGCAAAAATAGCACATTTAACTAAAAAAAATAACATGTTTGATACATGATAAAGTACTGAAACCTTTTTTATTTGATAGATCATATCAAGATCTATCAGATTACATTTTTTCCTTGAATTTATCAAGTTGTTTACATTTTGATAAAAATCTTGTTTTTTGCCCCAAAACTCAGTAAAGCCCCAACGGCCAGAGTGCACACATGGCTCATTTTGTAGCATTTTTTATAAGCTTTCAGAAAAATATACCCTCGAAAATTCCCCCTAAAAGGGGGTGGGGGGACAGGGGTATAGAGCAGCTCAAGGTCTATATCATTTACATATCTATATTTGATTTTGGGGAGGGAGGGCGTTGTTTTTCGATGTTTAGTTGTTATTTTATTTTTATTTTATTTTTATTTATTTATTCATTTATTTTTTGAAGAGGGGTTATATATAAAAACACACATCCGCTATCACCAAGTCAGTATATCTTTGCAAGTTCAATATTTCGGACATCGCCTGCCTCAAAGTGTTCGACTGCTCTGTCAAGTCCCTTAAAATTTTTGACTGGTGTGTCATCGGTCGTCCACCGAGTGATAAGGTTAATAATAAACAGAAATAAAGCCTATAGCTGGTAAATTTGATGATGATGATGATGATGATGATGATGATGATGATGATGATGATGATGATGATGATGATGAAAAGAATGGTTCATAATGAACGGAATTAAAAGGTGGTAAATTTTCTGTTAATGAAGAGGAAGATGCGATAACGCCCGGAAACAAGAGACTGGATCAAATGACTGATTAGAAGATGATTGATGAACGACAGCTGGAATATAGGGGGTGGGGGGTATCTCTTTTCTAGAGTTTAGTTTCCCCACGCTTTTTATGTTGTTGGGATTTTGTTCTCCGTGGAAGAGCGACATCGATACACGATCAACAAGTCAAGCTCTACAGAAAATAGACTGGCAATGCCCGTCTAGGGTTATGCTAAAAACAGCTCGGGGCAGCCCGGGGAAAGAAAGATGCGCCTATGTGATTCTGTTTTGGTTTTTATGGAATATTAATTATTACGAATAATTAAATAATTATATTAATTTGTTATGCACAGAGACCTAATATTCATCACGGGACGGACAGCAGGTTTTTAAAGGAACGTGGGGTTCCCTCCAATTTTTGTCCAACTTGCTCATTAAGGGGAAGATTTCCAACAAATAGACACATAGCTTTTTAAGACTAAATCGTAATTTTAACGAGAGAGAGAGAGAGAGAGAGAGAGAGAGAGAGAGAGAAGGGGGTCTAAGAATAAGTAATTTCAACTGATTGATTTTACCCTGTATACCACTGGCAGATCTAACGCCACTTTTGCCAGGGATGAGGGGCAAAATTTCCGATTTTGACTGAAATTGTCCGAACAAAGTTTTGTGTAAAATTTTGATCACTGTCGGGAGGAGGAGGAGGGCCTCTCTAGATCTTAAAATATCGCGGCGAAACGATAGCAAGCAAGAGCAGGTAAATCCAGTCTATCTATACAGAAAAGCATTCGGACATCCTCGACCTTTTCCTACGTAGGTACAAGTAAAGGGCGAGGTTGTTCCGAATGTACAGAAAAGATCTTTTTGCTGCGGAGGTACATAATGTCAAACATTCGGAATCACCTCGCTTCTTGATATTTTTAATATTTTTTTCCACAATTGTAAAGGTAGAGTTCAAAGGTGTTTCGAAGATAAAGCGCACTAAACAGACTGACTCAGGGGAAAAGTCTACATAATTCATATGACAGAGGAGCTCTTTGTGATTGCATTATGGAGTCGGATGCAACCATAACTTTTAAATGTATTCTCCTTTCCGTTATAACATGTGTTGCTGTATGTAATAATTCATCAGGTAAAAATATTTTCCTCTAGATCTACTAGATCTACTAAAACTAGTTTCTATTTTAACTTTGTTTACCCGTCAGCTGTCATCGGCCATGATAAGGACATCGCTCATACTGACATCAGATGATGATCCTGTGTTAAACAAGCTGTAATAGATGGGAATGAACTCTGATGAGTGTTGTCAAATAAAATTCTGTTCCATCTTTTTAAATGAAAAATTAAAATGCGGCAATTTAAGGCTCGGACGTTTACCAAAATAGTTAAACATTTAAACGGAAAGCATTAACCGAAACGGTGCCATTTAATCGAACTGCTTCTCTATTGTGTTATTATATCGTAATAAATTTTTAAGCCCTCATCCTTGAGATATTTATTGACACCTACAAACTTCAAACTTGTACAGTATTGTGGTTTTCCAATGTTTGAGGCTTTGATCCTTTAAAACCTGCACAAAGAACGTATGTGTCCAACATCAATAGATGACATGAAATAAATTCAGCTGTATATATTTAATAAGCTTCAACAATTAGAATTAACACATGCTGAAGTGAAGAATACTGAATTGAACAAGATTTCACAAATATCAAAAATTTCACTTGCTCTAGCAATCTGCCATTTCCATCGGTAGCTGGTAGGGTATGCAAATCGGGTAGTGAAGAAGTTTGTAGATTCGAATGTGTTCATGTTCACCCAAATCGCGCTCATTTTTCATGAGTAGAGGAACCTCAGGCTTCGGATTCGCCTCAGGAACTGTTTTGCATTTCTTGAATTTCTTATTCAAAAATATAAGTTTGTTAAGTGTGTCGGACTTTAGAGATGCAGCTTTGTAACAGCATCACATACACAAGCGAGGTAACTCTGGTCAGTGTCGTTTAAACGTTTAACTATTTGCTAAACGTTTAATGCCTGTAACCAACACGGTACCGGTTACACATTTAAACTTCCTAGCCTTAGGGCAAATATTGTATTAATATTGTATTTTTGACTAAATCTTTAGTCTGTGCTTATGGTTATGGTTGCTTAAATACATGTAAAACATTCTGTGGTGTTATTTAATTGAATAAATAAACAACTCATAATTATACAGGTGTAATCCAAAGCAGATTTACTTGCATTGATCTTAATGAAAGTAAAACTTTGAAGTGAAAAGAAATTTCTCATGCTCAAAAGGAAAGAAAAGAAACATCACAAAAAAAATTCTTTGAGTAAAGGAAATGACTTTAGATAAGTTCAAGAATTTTTTTAATTTGAAAATGCTTAATATAGTACATTTTTGTAAACACACAAAAAGAGTCTAAGCGATGGATGGAACTTCTGATGTTCATAGTTGTGATTAAGCCCCTTCCCAAGCAGTCCCTAACCCATATAAAAAGGAGCTTTAAAAGTTAGTGTGGCAGTGACTTATTTGCATAACAAAAGGATGTGAAGCATGTTCGATCCGGAAGTAGTCAGTTACTCTCCAGGCTCTGATAGTAGTGTATGTCTCTGATATACATGTATATAACATGTCACTTGATGTGTTGAACTGGTTAGGTCAGTCAGTAGCTTACTTGGCTTGTGTCTGAGATAGTTCAGGGATGACTCACACTGGTGGCTGTTCAGAATCCTGTCTTTAATCTTGTGATAAGGCATGTAAGAAATCCTACACTGCTTCAAGTCGGTCATTTGCATAGGTTTACATTTCTATGCGATGCTGTCCATTGTCAAAGTCGGATTGGTCACCTGACCCAACATACACAATGTTTGTTGGGGGATGAGTCTCGGGATTTATCATTGCTTTCTACAAAAAATCTAATATCTTAAAATTTCATTTTTGCAAACTACTTGTCTAAAAACAGAAAATTGAAAAAAAGAGGGGTCAATATTCATGAGATTCCTCAATGAATTTCAGCAGTTTCATGACTCATACAGCTCTTGTGCTCATAAAATAATTCAGCAAATTTGCATTATAGTTTATGATAAACATCAAGTTTTGAGACCCCCCTCCCAAGTCATCTTTAGAATGTTTCAGAGATATCTTCATTTCGATGATACTCTGTTGTCTCACCAACTTCAGAAATTGGATTATGGCAATATATGCACTAAAACGTTCTCCTACCAGGAGTATTCATATTCAATCTGTGCAGTACAGTCCAGGTGTTTTGGAGAAATAACACAAAACACAGTGGGAAAAAGACTTGAATTTACAGTGGGAATCCATGTGAAAATTTACCTGTGCTCATTCATACCTTTGTTAACTGCACAGTGTATTGTGTAATTCTTGAGTTTACACCCAGATGTGGCCCACTGTGGCAGATTGAAAAATTACAGAACACCTGGACTGTACTGTTCATGCCTTCACCAGTATGCTGGGAATACATGTAGACACGCACCCCACTTTTTTGAAAATTGATGAAAGGTGTATTTGTATCATATAGGATAGGAGAATACTCTTTCCTCTTATATGCTTAATACTTATAGCTACAGATACATGTACTAGTATGAGAGTACTTGCTACATATTTCAATCAAATTATGTAGGATGTGTACATGTAGGAGTATTAATTAGTGATATACATGTACTGGACAAAGGGTTGTCAGAGTTTCCAAAACTGTATGAGCATACATGTATATGCATGCTAGACATCAGCCCTGCAGATTTTCTAAATTTATCAGACATGCCATAAGTTTATCAGACATAAAGAAGTGATGTACTTTTATTGTATAATATTGGATTGCAAAAATAAAATCTTCTCCCTCCCTTATATTGCCAAGGCCCCTTATTCATTAAATGCTTTACATTTGCTCTCCATTTTATCTTAACCTGAGTCAATTGAATACTAGTTTGTGAATTCTAACAGAAGATATTAGCACTTTGGGAATATGTGGAAGCTGAAATAGACCTTTTCATCATAACTACAGGATACATGTACAAAATACACGGTGTACATGTACAGAGATGTTAGAAATAACAAGTACTTTTCCTAATCTTGATGCAATATTTAGATTTTGAATGTACTGGTACTCTTGATTAAAATTTTCATTGAAGTTTTTACTGAAACTCTGTGGTATGTCACTTACTAATTTTCATCCAGTGATGCAGTGCAAGCAGAGATATGTCCTCTTTGATCTCCTGAGTCCTGTTTGCAGCATGTACATGTGTATGTCTCCTATTTTTGGCATTCATGGTTTGTGTGACTGACCCAACAGGATATATTTACTCTTCTTAGTACAGTGTACCTGGTCTCATCTCTTTGGTACCTGTTTTCACCTCTTGGGTACCTGGTCTCACTTTCTGAATACCTAGTCTCACTTCTTTAGATACCAATGGTTTCACCTAGATATCTGGTCACACCTCCTGGATACTTGGTCTCACTTCTTGGGGTACCAGTGGTCTCACCTAGATATCTGGTCTCACCTCCAGGATACCTAGTCTCACTTCTTAGGATACAATGTACCAATAGTGTCACGTAGATATCTGGTCACACCTCCTGGATACTTGGTCTCACTTCTTGGGATACCAGTGGTCTCACCTAGATGTCTGGTCTCACCTCCTGGATACCTAGTCTCACTTCTTAGGATACAATGTACCAGTATTCTCACGTAGATATCTGGTCACACCTCCTGGATACTTGGTCTCACTTCTTGGGATACTAATGGTCTCACCTAGATGTCTGGTCTCACATCCTGGATACCTAGTCTCACTTCTTGGGATACAATATACAAGTGGTCTCACCTAGATATCTGGTCTCACCTTTTGTATACCTGGTCTCTGTTTTTGGGATACCAGTGGTCTCACCTAGATACCTAGCCTCACCTGCTGGATACCTGGTCTCACTTCTTGGGATACCAGTGGTCTCACCTCCTACATGTACATTGTAAGTGCGTGATCTCACTTCCTAAATACATGTATCTGATCTCACCTCCGATTTCAGGGGTTCATGAATGTCTATCATGATATCTTGTTGTGGGTGCCACATTGACATGGCATCAGTTACCATGGTACTTTCATACAGGTATTTACTTTATGTCTAAGTTCAAAGCCAATGATTTCTTATTTTTCTATTTATCTAACCATTTTGTGTACACAGTAAACCTAAAGTAGGGCAGTAATGGCATATATCTAATGGTAATTCATTTTATTTTATTCTTCTTTTCTCAGATTATGTGAAGTTGCATGCACCAACAGATGTTACAGTGGCTTATGCAGGCACTACTGATGTTTTCCTGTTTTGGTATGCTCCATCAAACTATGAAGTGCATTGTGTACAGGAAATATCTGCCTGGGAGGTGGAGAGAATTCATAAAGATTTAAACGGCAGCTTTGCAGATGATGGAAAATACATAAATAGGACTAGAGACATTGACTTAACTAGAGTTGATGGTGGTGCATATTCATTGTATGATTTTAGTAAACTTGAGTGGAATTTAACTAATGGAGGTCCTTTCCCAACATCTAATTTATCAAGTACCATATCTGCTAATAATACTGACAAGGAGAATCAAACAACACCAAGCACTGAAACAGAAACTAACAGGTCAACAGAATCTATGCCTTCTTCAAGTTCTGAATCAATTGTCACAGTTGCACCAATTAACTCTAATTCCTCAGAGGGTATCACATCCAGCCCAATGTTACATTCCACCTTAGGACCAATGAAATGTTCCAATAAACATTCCAAAGTACATTATGAGTTTCACACCAATGATACAAAAGTATCTCTAAAATCACAAGCCAGGATTCTACACTACAATGTAACATACAGACCCATTGGACAAAGTAAGTAGAGCAACGGTATCATATGAAGGCAGCAATACTAGGTGGTAAGGTAGTTTGATGAGTACTTGTAATATGGTAAATTAGTTTGATGAGTAATATGAAGGCAGCATGACAAGGTGGTAAATTAGTTTGGTGAGTAAGATGAAGGCAGCATGACAAGATGGTAAATTAGTTTGGTGAGTAATCTGAAGGCAGCATGACAAGGTGGTAAATTAGTTTGGTGAGTAATATGAAGGCAGCATGGCATGGTGTTAAATTAGTTTGGAGAGTAATATGAAGGCAGCATGACAAGGTGGTAAATTAGTTTGGAGAGTAATATGAAGGCAGCGTGACAAGGTGGTAAATTAGTTTGGTGATTAATATGAAGGCAGCATGACAAGGTGGTAAATTAGATTGGTGAGTAATGTGAAGGCAGCATGACTAGGTGGTAAATACTTTTGGTAAGTAATATGAAGGCAGCATGACAAGGTGGTAAATTAGTTTGGTGAGTAATATGAAGGCAGCATGACAAGGTGGTAAATTAGTTTGGTGAGTAATATGAAGGCAGCATGACAAGGTGGTAAATTAGTTTGGTGAGTAATATGAAGGCAGCATGACAAGGTGGTAAATTAGTTTGGTGAGTAATATGAAGGCAGCATAACAAGGTGGTAAATTAGTTTGGAGAGTAATATGAAGACAGCATGACAAGGTGGTAAATTAGTTTGGAGAGTAATATGAAGACAGCATGACAAGGTGGTAAATTAGTTTGGTGATTAATATGAAGGCAGCGTGACAAGGTATGTAAATAAGATTGGTAAGTGATAGTAACATAGCATGACTAGATGGTAAGTTAGTCTGAAGAGTAATATGAAGGCAGCATGACAAGGTGGTAAATTAGATTGTTTAGTCATATGAAGGCAGCATGGCAAGGTGGTAAATTAGTTTGGTGAATAATATGAAGGCAGCATGACAAGGTATGTAAATAAGATTGGTAAGTGATAGTAACGTAGCATGACTAGATAGTAAATTAGTTTGATGAGTAATATGAAGGCAGCATGACTAGGTGGTAAATACGTTTGGTGAGTAATATGAAGGCAGCATGACAAGGTGGTAAATCAGTTTGATGAGTAATATGAAGGCAGCATGACTAGGTGGTAAATACGTTTGGTGAGTAATATGAAGGCAGCATGACAAGGTGGTAAATCAGTTTGGTAGGTGGTAAATTAGTTTGGTGAGTGAAATAAAGGCAGCATGACTAGGTGGTAAATTAGTTTGGTGAGTGATATTAAGGCAGCATGACTAGGTGGTAAATTAGTTCAGTTAGTGGCATTAAGGTGGTAAATTAGTTTGGTGAGTGATATTAAGGCAGTATGACTAGGTGGTAAATTAGTTTGGTGAGTGATATTAAGGTGGCATGACTAGGTGGTGGTAAATTAGTTTGGTGAGTGATATTTAGGCAGCATGACAAGGTGGTAAATTAGTTTGGAGAGTAATATGAAGGCAGCGTGACAAGGTGGTAAATTAGTTTGGTGATTAATATGAAGGCAGCATGACAAGGTGGTAAATTAGATTGGTGAGTAATGTGAAGGCAGCATGACTAGGTGGTAAATACTTTTGGTAAGTAATATGAAGGCAGCATGACAAGGTGGTAAATTAGTTTCGTAATATGAAGGCAGCATGACAAGGTGGTAAATTAGTTTGGTGAGTAATATGAAGGCAGCATGACAAGGTGGTAAATTAGTTTGGTGAGTAATATGAAGGCAGCATGACAAGGTGGTAAATTAGTTTGGTGAGTAATATGAAGGCAGCATAACAAGGTGGTAAATTAGTTTGGAGAGTAATATGAAGACAGCATGACAAGGTGGTAAATTAGTTTGGAGAGTAATATGAAGACAGCATGACAAGGTGGTAAATTAGTTTGGTGATTAATATGAAGGCAGCGTGACAAGGTATGTAAATAAGATTGGTAAGTGATAGTAACATAGCATGACTAGATGGTAAGTTAGTCTGAAGAGTAATATGAAGGCAGCATGACAAGGTGGTAAATTAGATTGTTTAGTCATATGAAGGCAGCATGGCAAGGTGGTAAATTAGTTTGGTGAATAATATGAAGGCAGCATGACAAGGTATGTAAATAAGATTGGTAAGTGATAGTAACGTAGCATGACTAGATAGTAAATTAGTTTGATGAGTAATATGAAGGCAGCATGACTAGGTGGTAAATACGTTTGGTGAGTAATATGAAGGCAGCATGACAAGGTGGTAAATCAGTTTGATGAGTAATATGAAGGCAGCATGACTAGGTGGTAAATACGTTTGGTGAGTAATATGAAGGCAGCATGACAAGGTGGTAAATCAGTTTGGTAGGTGGTAAATTAGTTTGGTGAGTGAAATAAAGGCAGCATGACTAGGTGGTAAATTAGTTTGGTGAGTGATATTAAGGCAGCATGACTAGGTGGTAAATTAGTTCAGTTAGTGGCATTAAGGTGGTAAATTAGTTTGGTGAGTGATATTAAGGCAGTATGACTAGGTGGTAAATTAGTTTGGTGAGTGATATTAAGGTGGCATGACTAGGTGGTGGTAAATTAGTTTGGTGAGTGATATTTAGGCAGCATGACTAGGTGGTAAATTAGTTTGGTGAGTGATATTAAAGCAGCATGACAAGGTGGTAAATTAATTTGGTGAGTAATATGAAAGCAGCATGACTAGGTGGTAAATTAATTTGGTGAGTAATATGAAAGCAGCATGACAAGGTGGTAAATTAGATTGGTGAGTAATATGAAGGCAGCATGACAAGGTGTGTAAATAAGATTGGTAAGTGATAGTAACGTAGCATGACTAGATAGTAAATTAGTTTGATGAGTAATATGAAGGCAGCATGACTAGGTGGTAAATACTTTTGGTAAGTAATATGAAGGCAGCATGACAAGGTGGTAAATCAGTTTGGTGAGTAATATGAAGGCAGCATGACTACCCTTGGTAGGTGGTAAATTAGTTTGGTGAGTGAAATAAAGGCAGCATGACTAGGTGGTAAATTAGTTTGGTGAGTGATATTAAGGCAGCATGACAAGGTGGTAAATTAATTTGATGAGTAATATGTAGGCAGCATGACTAGGTGGTAAATTAATTTGGTGAGTAATATGAAAGCAGCATGACAAGGTGGTAAATTAGATTGGTGAGTGATATGAAGGCAGCATGATCAAGTGGTAAATTAGTTTAGTGAGTAATATGAAGGCAGCATGACAAGATGGTAAATTAATTTGGTGAGGAACATGAAGGCAGCATGACAAGGTGGTAAATTAGTTTGGTGAGTGATATGGAGGCAGCATGACAAGATGGTAAATTAATTTGGTGAGTAATATGAAGGCAGCATGACAAGGTGGTAAATTAGTTTGGTGAGTGATATGAAGGCAGCATGATCAAGTGGTAAATTAGTTTAGTGAGTAATATGAAGGCAGCATGACAAAGCGGTAAATTAGTTTGGTGAGTGATATGAAGGCAGCATGATCAAGTGGTAAATTTGTTATGGGAGCATAATGAAGGTCACAGGTTTTGTTCCTTTCAAACTTTTAATAAATATTTATTTTATAGCAGATTCAAAACCTAAGTATTAATATGTTACATGTACATGTACCTTAGATCATGTCAGAGATATATCTTGCATATCCAAGTAAGTTGTAGCTGAAAACAGAATGTACTTTAAATATGTTTGAAGAACTGAAAAGTTGGTAAAGTTATAGTCATATTTAGTTAATGTCTTCTTTATGTGTACATGTAATGTATGTGTAAATTTTGTTTTGACTCTCAATTATCTCCCTTATTGGTAACTCCAGTTTCAGAATTCTCAAAATCTCATATTCAGTCTTAAAATTTCCATACTGTCCATGTTAAAAATTGAAAAAATCTTGTAGTGGTTTTCTTTTACTCAAAAAGATGTTTTAATCTTTTTGAATTTTAGAATAAAGTTTAAAGATTTTGTAAATTATTTTCGGTATCTATCTTTCATAAGTATATAGTGTAGTTATAATTTTAAGAATATCTTTTTTCTTGTTTGATATGAAATCTTTTCTTTTTAAGACAAATCCATTTCACAAAAGGTTTCAGCGACCAGAACAGATTTTCTTTTGAAAGAATTGCAGTCTAACCATACATACAGAGTCAGTGTGTCTGTCAAATATGCATCTGGAGATGTCTTAGTTTCTAGTGAGATCTCTTTCAAGACTGTGCCTAAAAGTAAGTCACAAGTACCTTGTATGTAAATCAAAAAAAAGGCTCTTGTTTTTGTATGTTCCCTAAATATTAAACTTTCTGTCTCACCAGCAAAGGTTATGACGAATTGGGATCACTTGTCGGGCGTCTGTCAGTCCCTCTTTGTGGAAGGAATCACTCCTTTGAAAAATGGAAAGCAGGTGATACAACTGTAACAAGCAGGAGAAAAAGATGTGGCGAAACTCAGGAATCGAACCCAGAACCTTCCACTATCAAGGAGGACGCTCTCGTCATTGAGCTATCCAGGCTAATACCCATTTGTCACACTCCTCCTTTGCCAGAGGTTTCCAACCCTGGAAATCGAAACACACAACCCAAAGATCACAACCGTCATAGTGCATAGCATGCAACTTGTGAGGGCTGGCCATGGCACCAAATGTAACAGGCAAAAGAAAAAGATGTGGCCGGACTCAGGAATCGAACCCAGAACTTTCTGTTATGAAGTCAGACACCCTCACCATTGAGCTATCCACGCTGATACCTGTCTGTCATGTGAATGAAATCTTTACTTTTTAAGACAAAAGAAGTACATTTAGGGGGTATACTGTATGTGTGCTTATTTTAGTGGGATTCATATGTTACTGCAATTAGTGCTATTCAAAGTGCGCTTATTCATGAATATGCTAAAATAAAGTGCATTAGATCAATAGAATTAAAAGTACACAGCAGTTTCAGCTCTCTATAGTTGTCTATCAAATAATAATCAGGAACAAATTCATCATTTATTTTAAGAACATAAAGAGAACACAGGTAATGATCAGGTAAAACTGTTTGCATTACTGGACACTGTCGATATGATTATGTTAAAACTAACACAAGTCATAAAAATGTAATTTAAGATTCAGAAATCAATCCCTCACCATGCAGATCACTTCTGCAATACAATCTATTACGTTATTATAGGCAAATAGTGGTCAGCGACTCACTGATTAATCTCATATCAACTTACAAAAACATTGGCTTGGTCAATAAAACGTAAGAATGACATTTTATTTTCTATATATACCTTACTTTAAACACAAGACAATTTTGTACTGATCATTATAACTAAATGTTGTGCTTTCAATGAAATGGTAGGTTATAGCATAAACGTGAATGAATTGAAATTCAATTTGATTCACTGCATGAACTCATAGAAATGTAGTTCACCTGACATTTGTCATCCAAGCCAGTCAATTTATGTACTTGGTAAGAAACTTAAAATACTAGTTATGCCTAAGGGCAAACGTGTCATGATAGCCGATTCGATCGTTGCACATATCACATACATTTCAATTCCTCGTATTTAAGAGATATGTAAAGGCAATAATGTATTTTTTACCCTGACACTGTTCTGAATACACAAATTGAATGGATAAAGTGCACTAATCGAATTTGACAAATGCGCTAATTTATGACTACACTCAAATATTGCCGTCCCCTCTTTCAAGCATTTTATGATAAAATTTGATGCGCTAATTCATGTACAGGTACAGTACGAGAATCAGGTTGTCTGTACATCTGTCTGTAGACATAAATAAATTTTCAAGAATTTTTCACATTTTCTTTAAGATATTGAATTGAAACTTGCTACACATCTTTATTTCTCAATGACCGACCATATTTTAATTTTGTTACTTACCATGAATGATATAGTTTTGCCAAAATTGGGTCACTAATTGAAATAACAGTTTATGAGTTTTCCAGACTTTTTTTCCACACATTCCTTGAAATATTGGCCTGACACCTGGTAATTATTTTAAATACAATGTACCAACATCTACCAGTACAAACCAAATTCGCACTTTGTTTACCTACTTTTGCAAGAGTTATGGTTCTTGACATGAATTTTCTACATTTTCCTAGACTTAACTTTATTGTTTTTATCTTAGCGTTAGAATTATGATACCTGGCACATAGCATACTCATGACCATGAACCAGGAAGGTATTATCGTATTAGGACAGTTCTAGTAGACCAGATTGCAAAGCAAGTCTGGTCTATGAATTAGCGATGTCTGTGTGTCTGTCTGTCTGCCCAGTGTCAAAAATTTGTGTTTAGCTTGATTTCTTGCATACCGTTAATGATACCAACTTTAAATTTGGTCAGTTTGTATATATTGATGAGTTTTTCTTGACAGACACAAAAATGGGTAACTTTGACCTCGTTTTTACACTTCAGTGAACACAGTCTGTTTTTGCATTTAGCTTGATTTCTTGCATACCGTTAATAATACATCTTCAAACTTGGTCCGTTTGTAGACATTGATGAGTTCTTTCAAACCGACACAAAATTTGGTGACCTTGACATCAGTTTTACACTTCTGTATGTTTTCATTTCTGTATTTGATAAGATATTGTATTAGTACATGTATGAAATACTGTAAAATAAATTATTTGGGGTCACATACATATACCAGAAGTTTAGTTTTAGGTTATAATAGTGTGATCAAGGTGTTATGTTAATTTAGTTTGTTAACAGAAAGTTGCCTGTTCTAATCCCACCTTGCATTGTTCTTATCTGATGAGCATGAACATCACAAAGAACACTCTATAAGAAACTCACTGAAACTTTTAGTATATTTTGTGACTTGGGGAAAAGAGCTCCCTGATTCAGGCTGAAACTTGTGGCTGTGTTGTCTTTCGATTGAGATGTATAGTGAAAACATACATGCCAAGTCTTGAAAAACATTGGTAAAATGATCTGTCACTGTATCAGACAGTTCTGTTTTATAGGTCAGAATTTCTGTACATTGCATCAGTCATATGCTAACATTGTATAATTGAAATAACCTTGACAAAGGAACAAATTGAAAAGAAAGATACAGTTATAAAAAATATCAGAATGTGCTTGAACCACAAAATGTATAGATCCTATTAAGGAACCTGTGTTCCTCCTTAAATTTATCATAAAATAGCACCGTACCTCAGTCTCAGACTGACCTCCTGGATTTGAACACTACCTGGTGTATACTCAATTGTTTTATAATCCAGACGTTTGTTACAGACAGGTCTGATATTTTTACATCATCCCAAGCTGTGTAAAGCAGTGGTGTTGGGTATCGTGTAAAACGTTTAATCACGCACAGTCATAGATGGTGTAAAACTATAAATTGAATAATAAAGCATTTAATGGATATATGTTCTTATGATATTTTCCAGATTGCCTCTGTGATAAGATAGGATCTATACAGTCCAGCCTTAAATGTGACGTTACCAGTTTGTTTTATCGTCATGTACGTAGGCCTTGTCATTGCAAGGCAGGCCATGCAGGCATGTTCTGCCAACACTGTGCCTTTGGATACTACAGATTGGATCCGCATTCAGATTGCTTTCGCTGCCCCTGTAAACCTTATCATTCTAACACTGGATGTCATTTTGGTAAGGCAGCTAATTCTTTTATGTGTGTGAAAAGCCTCGTTCTTAAAAGCAGATATCTGATGTGTGCTATGGAACTGATTAAGAGAAAGGTACTGAACGAATAACAGGGTTTTTTTTTAAGTATTATTTAGTTTAATATCTACATCTCTTCCTGCTATATTGTTTAATGTAACAATATCAAGAACTTTATTGTGATATGCATCTTTTTGTAGAGGAGGGGTATTTGTTCTGTGATGTATGTGCCCTAGGTTACACAGGAAACCAGTGCCAGGAATGTGATCTGGGCTACTACCGTGACAGAATTAGTGGCAGGTGTAGGAGATGCCAGTGCCATTCCAATTCCCTCTTCTGTAATGCACTTACAGGTAACACATAAAACAATTAAAAGGACAACATTCCTCCATGTACCATAGATTTTCCAATTCTGGCTTACACTTAATTACAGACATAATCCATTGGTGTGCATTACAATAGCAGTATTGCAAGTGGGGCATTATAAAAGACATATTATAACGACTACAAAAAGGAAATGTTATTTTAAAACTTAAAACTTAGAAAGAGAAAGAGAAACTTTGTTGACCAAAATGGGTCCTTGAGGGCATAGTTTCTTACATGCATATGATATATATGTGCCTGTCAGCTACACTTAGGGAGCAATATGTTCATTGTGTATCTCTTATACCTTTATTTAAACCATCTTTGCAAGCAGCAACTGTGTTTTCGTGGAATTGTGCATTCTAATTTTATGAAATTTTGTTTACTTAGGAATTTATGAATGAAACTTGTATAATTACACATGTTATCATTTTTATTTCAGGGGAATGCAGAGATTGTTTGCACAACACTGCTGGTTTCTCATGTGAAAGATGTCAACATGATTATGTAGGGGATGCCAAGAAACAAACTTGTGTTCATAAGTGTAAGTAAATATACATTGCTCACAAACTTTAGTATTCACTTCATTACTCTGATTTCTTGATGTCTATGCATTAAATGTATGACGTTTAAAGATGAATTCTGTGATAAAAGTTTGTAAATCATTATAAAACAAAAAAGCATCTCTTTCATGCATAACTCTGTTTACAGATGGTTTTTATACACCTGCATTAAAATATGAGTGTTTAATGCTATATCACTGTCATCCATCTATCTGTCTGTACGTCCATACAATCTCCTCCTTAACTATGACAGGTGTAAAAGCTATTGTGGTAGTACATGAAATAGTCCAACTTGAAGTTGTGCTCCTGCAGCCCGTTTCACCAACATGTGTAAATCTTCAACTAACTTAATCTTACGCCAATGGCGTTAGTCTACTTACACACATTTTTAGTTCAACAAAAAGTGTGTTTCATCAAAGGGCGTAAGTGTGTAGGTACGTAAGGATCCGACTAGTGAGTTGACTAACTTTACGCAGTACACATGCATACATGAAATATATTGAAATAGTACTTTTCATCAGTCCAGGTTTACTTTTTACATATGTTTAACATAAAACACATTTATTTTGCAACACATGCTTACATTTTTTATCTAGATGACGTCATGGAAATGTATGCAATACTTGAAAATAAGTCATAAAATGAAAGAGATTAATTGATAAGTACATAATGTGTCCACATAGATCTATAAAGTCAGGCAGATCACTAATTGGGAAGAAATAGAAAAAAAGAATCCTCCTTCCAATTCTGTCAATCTAGTATAATAATTTATTAATGTTCAAGATGACTAACAGACTCCTCAAGTCCCCCCTAAAAATAAAATTAGCAAATTTATGTAAGGCAAAGTATGTTTCTAGTTATTGATTTGGATAGTATATTGTACTATTTACTACATGGAACATTAAAAAAGGCTAGAAGTCATTACATTGATTTACGCCAACACTTAGTAGAGGTAGGAAGTTGGTGCAGAGTTTCGACTAAATCTACGCTGATTGTAGAGTTACGCCGTTTGATGAAACGCAAAATAGTTGGAAATTTAGTCTAGTCGGGTATTTACGCAAACTAAGCCTATGCTAGGAGTTACACCGTTTGACGAAACGGGCTCCTGTGTTGTAAACTTTAGTCTGGTCCTCAGGGTAGTGAAAAATGTGTTGGAAAGAAAAAAAAATTGTCTTTGCTTTTTCTCATTAACAAAAACAGGTATGAATGATTTTGTGGTGGAATATGAAAGGTTTAATTTGAATTTGTGCACCTGGGTTATAATCTTTGGTCTGGTTCCTGGGATTAAGGAAAAATGGATGGGATAAAAACTCTTTGTCTGTGCTCCATTTCTTTATCAGTGAAAGATATATAACTTTAGCAGATGAATTGTTGGTGGTATATGAAAGGGTCTAACTTGAAGTTGTGTGCCTTGAATTTAAACTTTGGTCTGGCCCCTGGGGTAGGTAATCATGTCAACATGAAGGCGAATCATGTACCCTTTTAGCAATGCCCTGTTTTCGCCTCCTGCTTTTAGTTTGTTCGTAGAATTTCCACCGTCTTGGCTTTGAGCATCACTGAAGAGAAGTAAGTTTTTAAAGTTTGCATATGGTACACAAAATTGATACACATATATGTATGTTCTTATATTTGTCATTAATGTTTACAGCTGAACTCAAAGTTGTTAAGCACCTACCAAAGGGAGTGATAGCAGTTATAGTTGTCCTGATCATACTGCTCATCTGTGGCATTGTGGGATTGATTGCATACCGAAAGTATCGTCATTTACCTGTAGCAAGACCATTCTGGACAGTGGAACTGAAGGATGACCATGAAGGTGTCAACTTCAGCACTGTCCCTGATGATGACAGACTGGTAGTAAATGAGGATTCCAACTTCTATGAAAAGCAAGGCGGACGACGCAACTGGGACGGAAGTCAGATTTACTCCCCTTTAAAAGAAACCACCTGATACCAAGTTTATGTCTGATATAAATTTTTTTAATTTACTGATAAGTTGCAAAGTGTTCAGTAGTTTGTGATTCAGACCAAAAGTACAATATTTTTTATGGTGATCTGAGTTCTATAAAAAGAATATGCTATCTGGTAATAAAGACAGTACCATATACTGGTTTTAGTGTATCTCCCTGACAATTTGTCCATCCATCCATGGGTTGACAAACTATTTCTGGACTGTAATTTACATGTAAATGGGATATTACTTTGAATGACCTTGGTGATATTTGTTCATACTTGTTCAATGCCAGTGGCTTAAGGAAAATTTCGGTTGAATTTGAGATGAATGAGTTAAAAATCATGGTCACATTGCACAGTTCATGGAGGTTCCCTTGTAAGATCATTCTTGTTCACATCATTCTGTTTTGACACAAGTAATGAATTCCTTTTAAACTGAAAAACAAAATCAAATTGAAAATAAACAGAGAATTATTAGATTATCAAATGCTGTCTTACAGTCAATAATTTAGTGATTTACATAAAAGATTTTTTTTCTTGTTTTTGATAAAAGATTTTTTTTCTCTTTTTTGAAGTATCAATTATATTAATCTTTCTTACTGACAGATTCTTTTTTACTATTTTTCTTAAGTTCATGTAAACATATATATATTGTGTAGTCAGTTTGTATAGCGATCAATACTTGTGTACTCAGATTTCGCAATCAATTTACCTCCAAAAAAGGCAAAATCTTCAAAAGTGCTCAACACTTTTTAAGATGAGCATCATTAGATTTATCAGTTTTAGAATGTTACACTGATTCTGAAGTAACATTGCTTAGGTTAATATTATCTAAGCACATTCACTCTGTATAGTTTTATGTGTGTTTATTTCATATAATGCTACCACCTTTTTATGGGAAATTATGCAGAAAAAATTCTTTTCACTTATTCTGACAATAAGCTTGTGTTTATAACATGATGACTTTGACCTTATGATTTCCTCATATCCCAGTGTATGGTATTCCAGCATGTAAATTTCTGTCAGATACCTATAATTTTATACTTTTATCAGTAGTTCTCTTCTAAACCAATGTAGGTGGGTCATACAAAATGTTGAATATAGATTTTGTTTATTTTAATATTAGTTGTTATTATCCATAGTGACAAAACCCAGTGTTTAAGGTTTGTAATACATGTATCAGCACGTATAAATAAATTGCAATGTATATAATACGAAGGAAGCAAAATCATTTTATAGCAGCACAAAATTTCCACATGTGCATCAGAATGCCGATCAGCAAAAGCTCTTTATTTTTGTGTACACTCCCTGTTTGATTTTCTTTTTGTACTTTGTAATCAGTTCTTAACATTCCTTCTTAAGTTTTCAGTAGTGTAGATTTGACTCGTGTGTGTTTATCTCATATGTGTATAGTCCCATTTGTTTAGACATATTATTCTAGTCAAGTATGGCTCATCAAGTGCTTGATAGGTGCTGAGTGCATGCATAAACTTATTAATTGACACCATCCACTATTAAAGAAAAGGATGCTGAAGAAAGTGTGTAATTAACTTACCTGATGTTAAGTAAATATAGCAAGGGAAAAAGTGCTGAAAATAGTGTATGATTTTGACTTTCCATTATTACTATGGAGGTGCTAAGTTTGAGAATAAAACTTCTTTGTTATTAGGTGCATGCTTGTACAATTTGATACTTTTGGATTTGAACAATTTGTAAGTATGTAAAAGGCATATTCCATTATATTGTATGTTCTTTATTAAATCATTATATTTGGTGCCTTGATCAGTTATGATAGAAATGGACAGTAATATAATATACAAAATTTATCAAGGTTAATGTGCAAATACAAGGATGTATGTGAAATTATAACTTAGCACCTAGTCTTTTGAAAGGTTTGTCTACATGCATTTGATATACAACATGATTCACAATTATTATCATTAAGGCAGTTTTAATTTAAACAAGGCATTCTTAGGGAAAGTTTGAAAATCTTCTCTAGCGTCACACAGTTAAGGCCTTGCTGAAGAAATATTGTGAAGTTTGCATTTGTAGAATATATCCTTAATAAATATATGTGCAGTCTGGACCATCAAAGCTGTGTGTCCCACAACTCCCATTTATATGGATACTTTAACTGCATTACCATGATTCTTGTTCATGTCCATGAAGTTCATTCTGTTGTAAACCAGATTTTACAAAATTAACATCAAAATAAAAGCACCATGACAAATGTAAAATAAAAGCACCTTGACAAATGTAAAATAAAAGCACCTTGACAAATGTAAAATTTGACAGGGAAATTAATATAGCCAATAATGGTAAGTCCATAGCAGGAATGATTTACAACATGGTCTTTCTCTAAGGAATACTGACGGATCTCTGTCATATTTGGTGAACTTTTCACTCTAATATGAATCTCATGTTTTGTCATTTTCTGCCCTATTGAATTTTAGCATGGAAAATGCCCTATTGAAAATGGATTGTGCCGATGTGACAGGTAATGTTATTTTCAGTTACAACTAAGTTGCTCCAATTAAGTTTTCATAAGGTCTTCAAAAATGTTTAATGTATCAGGATCTTTCTTGTGCACAAATTTGATGGCCTAGACAGGAGATGTTTACATTATTGAAAACCAATAGAAAGCATGGATTGCTGTAATATATAGCATTAACTATGTTACTGTGATATTTTTATAACCATGGAATCAGTGTTTCACAAACATGTCTTGTTCTAAATTAAAAGAGTTTTACTGCTTTTTATTGTGGAACATTTTACAGTATGTAGATATACCAGCAGTCACAATTTTAAACAGAATTAATGACAGTTTTAAAAAGATATATATAAGAGGGGCAGATGTTTGTTACTAGATGTCTGCACTGTTTTGACCAGTGATTGTGATATACATGTATGTGATAAAGCAGTCCTTGTGTTATGATCTGATACATTACAAACTAGGGTCATCTTGTCATGGCGGAAATCCCACCTATTCATTTGCAACGAAATGACAAGTTATAGAAACTTTTGGTTTTGAAATATGAAAATTATTAAAAGGAGATAATTTGAGCCAAGTCTACTTTAAGAATGCTTTATTTGAAGCATATTTCCAGAAAAAAATGGGTATTGAAAATTATAGATGGGAAGGATTTCACTAAACAAATACAGGAGTTTTTGGTTGGTTGCATTTTGAGTTTAGACAATATTCATTCATCTTTCTTCAACATAGATCTATATATTAAAATACAATCATTGTGCTATTATATTTTATCTAGATAGTTTGAAATTTATGCATAATTAACCATTTTATGTTTTCTAATTTGATAATCGTCAAATGGTTGTATAAATGGAGAAAACTTTCATTTCAAAATGATAGAGCGAATTTTATTGTTTTATTTTGTAGTTTTTGTATCGCCTAGCAACTAAACATAATGGAATCACTATAACCTTTGTTGGTTGGTCTAATGGGAGTACTTTTGAAAAATGGATAGCAGACGACAGATTTTGGTTTACTCTTTTTTTCTTTTTTTTTTTTCTCAATCTAACTTCTGGTATTTGAAAAACTGATTTATATGTTGATTCTGTACACTTGCCAACTAATACTGGACAGTAACCTCTATAGTACGAATATCATTTTGGTATTATTGTTACTACAATGTACTACTAGTACTACTTCTACATCAAGAGAAACAAATAAAATAAGGTTACCATTATAATAAAGAAAACTATTAAAATGCATTTAAGAATAATTTTTAGATATAATGTACCATTAAATTAAGTGTACTTGAGTGAATGTGTAGCATCGTCTAATCATAATTGGTCAGAAAAAGTTGCACATATCATTAGAGAAAATACATATCATTTGTAGTTCATTTCAATGGTGCTATACATTTGTACTTTATCTCTTATACACATCATTTTGTTAACTAATGTTTGCAAAGTTCAGACGGAACTTTTTTACTATTATGTCCTTTTTCCCATCAATTTTGTAATATTACGTATTAGCCATTGTATGTGTGTGTTTTATCTTTCACAGTATGTATAAAATTGGTTTGGGAATCAATTATATTTATGTATATAGATCAATGTACGTTTAATTACTGTTGCAGAAAGACTTGCTATCTTTATCTGACATAACAAAGATTTAAATTAATGTGTGAAGTAGTTTGCATTTTTCACACATTTTCACAATTTTTTTATTTGGCATACAGTTTAAGCTTACCAGTACTGACTTGGGATTTGGACATTAATTGCGCTTCAAGCAGTAGTAGTTATAGTAAAATGATACATGCATTCCTCCTTCAGCTAAATCTACATTTTGTTACCAAGTACCTAATCCATGCTACACAATGCAATGCAATACAATACATAGTCAGACCTGTATCTCATTTTGAAATGAACCGCTAATTACCACAATTAAATATATGTATGTTTGGCGTACTTTGGCCCACCCTTTCATGATGGTTGCTTATTCCATTCTACACAAAATCAGCATGGATATGATAATGACAGTGGAAACTAGAAATACAAAACCAGAGCCATAGAAAATATCATTTCCTAAAATTATTGTTTCCATTGGGGCATTTTTGATATGTAGACAGGATACCATAACATAAGAATTCAGCTTTTAACCTGAAATACAATTTAAGATGTACTGCTTAATGGAATTTAGCTCAAAGTCCGGCACATCCTCTTGATTAGCTTTATTTTAAATACCCCCTAAAAGATGATCTAATACAGAATTCTGAATGTTGCACTTTGACCATGGTATATCTCATTATGATGAACCAGTACAAGTAAATACACCATAAGTAAATACACATAGAATGTATTGAAAGTATTATGTTTAATTTTAATGGTCTCTACAGTACATCCTCCTAGTCAATGCTTTGATTTATTTTATATACAGGTAATGTTCATCTGAAGTGAAAGCATAAATTTAATGCTGGAATTGGTTGAAGAACTCCTTTTACATTTTACAATTCCTTTATGTTTTAAGTGTATAAATCATGTGTATATATTGGAATCGGAAGTTAAGTTTTGTGGTTGGCAGCAAGTTATTTGACATTTTGAAAGTACAGTTGTATTTTATTTTTATTCATGGTATCAGTTTTTTTCAGTCTTCATATGTGATGTTATATATATGGATTAAAGCTGCTAGGTAGCATATTAAACTTTATGTACATAGTTGCTTTGTTTTTAAAATGATTAACCACACATAGAAATTTGTTTTTCCATTGTTTACCCCTGCCAGTTTTCAGTAAAAAAAACCCAAAAACTTTACTATGAACTTTTAACTTTTTTCAGCGTTGAAATGAATAATTGTTAATTTTAGCATTTTTCTACACCATATTGAAATAAGCTAAAGGTTTATTCCTTATTCAATATTATGCAATTCGAGATAAAAGGAGATCAGTGTAGTAAGAAATGATTTTGCTTCATTTGCTTTTAACATGTACTTGACATAGGAGTTCTGCTTTGTCTTAATTTTGTTATGCCACCCTGATCAAAAGATTAATATATTGTTTCTGCCCTGTCTGTTTTGTTTTCGGCCAATCTGTCAGTAACCTTGACAGTAGCTTTTGAACCATTAAAGATAAGACTTCATTGTTGGCATATGTACTCCACTTATGGAGCCCTTTCAGAGGACACAGAGATCAATGACCTTATAAACATGACCATGACCTTAATGCCAAAAATGAAAATTTCTGTCAGCATTTACATTGTCATATGATATCTCAACTTTCTCTGGAAAAATGTAAATACATGTAGTATTATTACACATTCAATGTTGAGACCAAAAGAAAACTCTTTCGCTTTTGAAGAAATTCCCTTTTGTCATGAGAGAGGTATGGTACTTTGTATGCCAAAATAGCCTTTCTTCAGGCATATACTGTCTGCATTTTATAATAATTCCAGTTTACCTGGAGATATCTAAATGATAATTATAACACATTCAATATCAGGACCTAAGGTAGACTATGTGTTTTTGGTGATATTCGTTGCAGAGTTATGGTACTTTGTATGCTAAAATGGCCTTTATTTAGTCAAATATTGTCTTTTTATCACAATAACTCAAGTTTGCCATGTGAAATTTAAATGATATGATAATACTTTCAATATCATGTCCTCCCAAGGGAAACCTTTTTTGATTTTGATGGAGTTCTGTTTTGTCAGCGTGGAGCTATGTACCTTATATGCCAAGAATAGCCTTTATCCAAACATGCGTTGTCTATGTTTCACAATAGAATGTCTTTATCAAGAATTTAGGGCATAATGTTTCACATACACATTTTGTTAGTGTCGGAATCTGGTAGAATTGCTTCAAGAATCAAAGTTCTTTTCCTAATGTGATGATGTCTTTTTTAAGATGTTCTGAATAAGAGATGATTTATTATATTTCTGTTTCTTATCATAGTAACAATTTATGTAAGATGGTATTGCATTGATCTTGTTCTGTAGGGTTGTATTCTTTTTTTTATTTTGTTTAAAATACACTAATTAAGCATGCAGATATTGTTGTTTTATTTTATTTTGTTTATTCGTCTAACCTGCAGACATAATATTGTGGCATTACATATGTCAGAAATAAACTTGAGGGTTATTAAGCTCACTTGAGCCAAATTTAAATCCTTCGGCTTGAAGGCTTATAAGGCCAGTTTTGTTGGCGCTAGTTGGCAGGTTAATCCTCGGGTTATCATGTTGAATTTCTGATCTGATGATCCAGATTCAGTCCTGGTAGTCAGGTGATTTAACATCTTCTGTTTCCCTATTTGTTCTTTGGATAAGACTCAATGAAGTGAGACCCAAGGTCATGTCACAGCTTGTGGTAGGTATGATGGTAAAATACCAAGCAGTAGTCAATAAAGAACATCTATTTAGGTTAAAGAGATATTGGCTGTCACAGACCCGGATCTTTTACAAAGGACAAACACTGTGGAACCATGCATTAAGTAAGTGCTGTCACCATAGAAGTGAAAAATCTTAGGGTGGCATAAAATGATAAATATTAAACAATCTTGGGTGTTTTAAGGTAGAAGAGTTAGACTCCTCTTAAACACATACCATCATATTCCCAGCTGAAGCAGGATCCTTTTATAGCTTGGAATAGAAGAAAATATGAGAAAGACTCGCCCCTGACAATTGTTAAATTATGATAAAATCACTAAGTTACATATTCCATTACTTCATCAATTGAAAGTTTAAATGCATTCCCCATTTATTTTAGCTCGCCTTAGCCAAAAGCGACAGTATGCCAAAAAGGGTAACCTACTCTGAAAATCTTCTTCAGAAGGGATGCATGGAATTGAAACTAATGATCTCTGTGTATTCTAGAGGGATGCAAGATTCAAGTTTATTCTTTTCATCTAAATTGAAAAAGGTATTTTGGATGCAGTTATTGTGTCTATTTTCATGAAAAAGAAAATTTATTTTCTCTGTGTAAGTTGCTCAGTATCTTTGAATTTGTGTATTTAATGACTGCACTGAAATAAACGTAACTGAAAAGAAATGGAATCCAGAAATTATTCTACGATTTTTTTTTTTTTTTTTCAATTTTGTTTTTAGCTCATCTGAGCCAAAGAATCTAGTGAGCTATAGTCATAGTGCGTCGTCCGTCTGTCATTAACTTTTTTGACTTCTTCTCTGGAACTGCATTGCAGATTTGGATCAAACTTTGTATAAATGATGTACTCAAGGTTCCCTACTAAATTTGTGTTTGGGATCCAAATTCCCTCAGGGGTAGATCCAGGGCGGGGTCAAAAGTGCCCTTTTCAAAAATTTTCTCCTCCAGAACTAGTGCATAAATGGGGAAACTAATTGCATTTCAACAATCTATAAAGATGGGTTATCAAAACTTGTGTTCGGGGTTAAGATCCCTCTCAGTATAACTAATCATGTGTAACCAAAACTGGTCGTTTGAGACTGAATGACAGACAGACAGATGGAGAGGAAACCTATAATGCCTCCCCCCACTTTGCTGGTATGAAGTTTATGGCAAATCTCAGTTATCAGAAATGAGAAGGCTGACGCTGTGCCTAATGATCACCTACAAAAGGAATCGAGATTTAAAAACAAAATCATGAAAATGAACACCTTCATAACATGTTTTATTTGCACAGTATCATTTGCAACAAGACTTATAATAGCAACATAAGTAAAATGTTTTTTCTCCTTCTAATTATACAGTTTATATGCATGTATGGTAAAAACACTTTTTCTGTATATGCCTTGCATACATACTCTTGATATATGCAAACTATTTTCAAACTTGACGGCAGCAGATTTTCTGAAATACATGTACAATGATGTCTTTCAGAGTAAACCTCAATGTTCTGTAGTTACTAAGATAATTCTGAAGATTTGAAATTCTATACAGATCTAATGGATAAATGAATAATCAATGTAGATCTACTAAACATTATAAATAACTAGTATTATCTAACTATTTTCTATAAATAGCTCATGTTATCTACGCCTTTCCCCTTTTTGTGTTCGCTTTTTTTCATTGTCTTTTCTTTCTTGTTGTTTTTGCTTCTGTGCTTCCCGATCTAATTTGTCTTTTTCTTTCTTTTTCTCATGCTCTTGCTTTGATTTCTCACGTTTTTCCAATTCTCGCATCTTTACTGCTTCAGCATTATCAATTTTAAGAAGTAAATCTAATACTGTAGTTAGGTAAATAAAATAATTATTGAGTTGAGATGGACATTTCTAAATTTATCAAAGATCATCCTTATTATATTCTCTAAACATTTGTAAAAAAAAAAACATAAAAATATAATCTGTTTCTAAACATAGACAGAATCTGGGAAATTGGCTGCTAATTACGTTTTGAAAAATTTGCAACAAAGATCATACTTCGTTTTCATGATTTTGGATTTATTACATGTATACAATATATATGTATAATAAATAAACAGCATTCATTTCCTGTGCAGAACTCATACAAGGGAAGTGTAACTTGATGTGGTGCAGTGCATGTTTTTTTTCCATTATCTGCTTCACAGATTATAATGGATACAGCACTTCAAATCAAATTATTACTTGATGTACTGCAGAAATATTAACAACAATATCTAATGAAACCTGTTTCCATCGTGCTAAATTAAATATGACAAGGTTTATTCACATTAAGACTAAAATACATATTTTGACTTTCACCAGCATATTTATGAAAGTAGTGTATTCATGTATTCCTTATATGGTAGAAATATGGGTGTGGAACACAATCAGTATATATAAAAAAGTTGTCAGAGGACAACAAAGCTCACCAGAAATGGATGTTAATTTTCGAAAAGAGTAAATGTAACAAGCAGATCATTCAAGTAATTGTGTTTCCCTACCTCATAAAGATACCTAAAATGAAGTTATTGACCAAAATATCTCGGGCTTGAAAATCAATAGGGTTCGTCATCTTACCATGGCCAATATTTGTGTAAGGTTTTGACTCTTAGACTCTTTTTTTTCTACAGTGTTGGTAAGGTTTTTCATATACAGTCCATTGTGACCTTGACTTCTGACCTTGAAATACAAAATCATTTTTTTCTGGCTAAAAATTGAAGTCAGAAGAGTCAATGACACGAGGAATTCTTTTGCAGTTCATAATGTAAAACATTTGTTAAATTTTTTGAAAAGTGGGTCAAAGTCCAAAGTTATAGACACTTGGTAAAAAGTCATGGTACCACTTCAAAGCCCTAGTCAAGACAAATCCATATGAGGAATATCAAAGCTGTACCTTTTGCAGTTCAAATGTCTGACTTGTCAAACCTTGCGTGACGTCATCACAGTTGTATTTTGTGCTAATGTGCTTGACAATCGCGAAAGAGGATTGGTGTATTGAAAGCTCTAGTTATGAGGGATCCGTATGTAAAATATCAGAGCTGTACCTTTCCCAGTACCAATAATATAGCCCAGGTTAAGTTTTGTCTATGGACGCCAGACTATGAGTCAGGGGTATGATATTATCTCTCCAGACTTTCATCCTGGCAAGCTAAAAACAGAATTCTGTTTATGGTCATGCATACATACCTTATACAGGTAAGTAGGGAATAAATGTACAATGTTTTATTTGTTACAACCAAAACATTTTGGTTTCCACACTTTACCTCTCAGGAGCAATAAAACATTGTTTGTCTATCCCTATACTAACTCACTTTTTACGTGAGCAATGTTTCGCCATTTATTATCGTCTCTTATTTTCGTGTTATTATTAAGACTGATAAACACAATTTTTACATATTTTTATTATAAACAAAGTACTGGCACATGTAGTTCTGAAAAAAGAAATTTCAAGAAATACTTTTCCTTATAGTAACAATACATACCCAGTATAGGTATTTAACGATCTAAAGTTTTGAAATTAATTCAATAAAAGTAATTATCAATGAGAAAAACTTGAGAATGTTTCTGTAACTTAAGTGTCCCAGGCAAGTTGGAAACAGTATGTTTAGCTGTTTCACCTCTACCAATGACAACTGACAAAATAAAACTAGTGAATAAGGACTGTCATAATGATTGCATTATACAAAGTTAGCCAGTATGAGTGGATTAACAAAAGAAATGACACATTGTTACAATGAAAAAGGATACTTTCTCCTCCACCTCCTGTATCTGATGCTCCCCCCTTGGATCCACCATGGTCTATGGTAACAGGATCTTCTCTGAGTATTCTGTCAAGGATCTATTAATACATTTCACAATCAAACTAGAGAAAAAACACACAAGAATACAAAAATTTCAAAATTAAATATGTACTATTCTTTCAATGAGAAATATTTTAACCAGTATTAACAAAAGTTGTGTAACCTACAAGAATTTTTTATTAAAAAAAATGACCAATGACTCCAATCCAAACCCTTAGTCTTAATTTACACTATTTGTAAATATGATGCTAATATATGCTTCGGGAACAAAAAGATTTGGCCTTGGAGGCTAGGACTGCTCTTTCAAGTGACAAAATTTGAGTGATTTTTACCTTTGAGATATTTGTGTGAGACTGAATGCAAGGAGGATCTAAATGTAACAGAAATTTGACGTATTTCATTTAAGAAAAATTTCTGAAGGATTGGATAGCAAAATAAATCCTTGAATATCCCTGGTCTAGAAACATGGATTATGAGCTCAAGTTATAAAATATATGGTCTAATCCATGAACTGATAAAAATACACGTGTGAGAGTGACACAAATGCTCAGGACAAAACAGAAACTGGGCAAAGTACTCAACTAGAACAAGAAGCACACTTGGTGTAGTGGTTAACTGCATGGGCCTCCTGCTCCTCCCAGATTGTGGCACTATGTTTAACTGATTGATATCCTCCTACTTCTATGTCACAAATTGACTGAAAAATAGTGACAAAAAATCCCTATCATTCAATGTAAACTTGGCTTGCACAATCTATGAGAAAGTTTTAAGAACTATGTAGGACATTGGCTCCAGTTATACTTTGAGACAAATAGGACAGAATGAAAATCTCTCTGTCGTAAAAAACAATGGTGCAAAATGATTAATTTCATACACTTCCCTTTTAGCTGTTATCATGTAAGTTGTTGCACAATAATAAAAGGCTTGTTTGATTGCAAAATAAGTAATTTTGCACAATTACACAAACATAGCTATGACTTTATTTTGGTAGGATGTAAAAACCACAAATAATTATTGATGCTTACGGGTAATGTAAACAAGAGGCCCAATTGGGCCTATATCGCTCACCTGAACACAAAGTGCATATTTACAAGCAAGCAAGAAATTCTGTGCAGGGGTTCTGGAGAGGAAGATGAAAATGTGTCAATCAAACAGAGCCAATGGCGGCCATCTTGGATTACGGATCGGCATGAAAAACCTACACTTGGTAGAGGACCTTGAGTACTTACTTTCTATGCAGTTTGGTGAAATTTTGTGCAGTGGTTCTGGAGAAGAAGATGAAAATGTGTCAACCAATCAGAGTCAATGGCGGCCATCTTGGATCACGGATCGGCATAAAAAACACCAAACTTGGTTGAGGACCTTGAGTACTTACTTTCTATGCAGTTTGATGAATTTCTGTGCAGTGGTTCTGGAGAAGAAGTCGAAAATGTGTCAACCAATCAGAGCCAATGGCGGCCATCTTGGATCACGGATCGGCATAAAAAACAAAAATTTTGGTAGAGGATGTTGAGTACTTACTTTCCATGAAGTTTGATGAAATTCTATGCAGCTGTTCTGGAGAAGAAGTGGAAAATGTGTCAACCAATCAGAGTCAATGGCGGTTATCTTGGATCACGGATCAGCATAAAAAACACAAACTTGGTAGAGGACCTTGAGTACTTACTTCCTATGAGGTTTGATGAAATTCTGTGCAGCCGATCTGGAGAAGAAGTTGAAAATGTGTCAACTAATCAGAGCCAATGGCGGCCATCTTGGATCAAGGATCGGCATAAAAAACACAAACTTGGTAGAGGACCTTGAGTACTTACTTTCTATGATGTTTGGTGAAATTCTGTGCAGCGGTTCTGGAGAAGAAGTCAAAAATGTGTCAACCAATCAGAGCCAATGGCGGCCATCTTGTATCCCGGATCGGAATAAAAAACACAAACTTGGTAGAAGACCTTGAGTACCAACTTCCTATGAAGTTTGGTGAAATTCTGTGCAGCGGTTCTGGAGGAGAAGTCGAAAATGTGTCAACCAATCAGAGCCAATGGCGGCCATCTTGGATCAAGGATCGGCATAAAAAACACAAACTTTGTAGAGGACCTTAAGTACTTACTTTCTATGAAGTTTGGTGAAATTCTGTGCAGCAGTTCTGGAGGAGAAGTCGAAAATGTGTCAACCAATCAGAGCCAATGGCGGCCATCTTGGATCAAGGATCGGCATAAAAAACATAAACTTGGTAGAGGACCTTGAGTACTTACTTCCTATGAAGTTTGGTGAAATTCTGTGCAGCAGTTCTGGAGGAGAAGTCGAAAATGTGTCAACCAATCAGAGCCAATGGCGGCCATCTTGGATCAAGGATCGGCATAAAAAACACAAACTTTGTAGAGGACCTCAAGTACTTACTTCCTATTGAGTTTGGTGAAATTCTGTGCAGCGGTTCTGGAGAAGAAGTCGAAAATGTAGAAAAGTTAACAACGGACGGACGACGGACGCTGCACTATGACAATAGCTCACTTGAGCTACGCTCAGGTGAGCTAAAAACCAAAAAAAATACTGATATATTTATAACATAAATTTTCACATGTTATTAGTTTAAAATGCATCGTATAACTCATCATCCATAATCAATAAAGAATAATGAAGATTACTCTCATTTTTTAAAAATTCTCCTACAAATAATTTTCTATAAATCACCCATTCAATTCCTCTGAAATAGCCTCCATATGTATTATTATTTGACCATCATAGCCCAACACAAGCTATGTAGCAAACCATGTAACCTGTAAACAGCAAACTTTTCAGTCATGTCCAATGGATTTTTCATACACTTGCATCTTTTCAAAATAGAGTCGCATTACTTTGATTTCCAAAGTGACCAACCTCTTAAACATAGTGGCACAATCCGGGAATGGAACCCAGATTGTCAACGCAGCAAGCCAAGCGCTTAACAACTACATCAAGCCTGCCCCTGGTAATGTATGTTCAAAGTAAGGAAATTCAATATTTGAATTTAGATATATATATATATATATATACACATATATAATTAAACATAATATTTCAGGAAGGATACTCTTCTCCATCAGATATATTTCCATACTGAGCTAGAATAGCAGCTTTTGTTGCAGAGTTATCTGACCCTGCTTTCTCTTTTGGCTTGACTGACTCTATCGACTGTTTCTCTAAAATTTCTGATAACTGTGAAGCTAGGGCTTCTGTGCCTGTTAAAATATCAAGGCAATATAAAAATTACTGTACTAGCATTCTATTCTGGTCTTGTGCTCAATTTACATATAATAAAATTTGCTCACATCAGTAATATTACTCATTTGAGCAAATATGGTTGTATAAATTCATCTTCACATATGTTAATCTAACTCCAAATAAAAAATTTAATCTTAGGAGTGTGAGAGCGTGAATACATTCCTTTGAATTAAAATAAATCTTATACTTTTATGAGTCTGAATAAATTTATCTATTTCAATAATAACAACAATTTAAGAAAACAACAGTGCTAACAGCTGCAACCAAATTTGAATAGCAAGTTTTTTGTAGTTCAATCTTCAAGGTCAAAGTCAAAATGTTAAAATTTTTTATATTTAACGAAAGGTCTTGTCAAAATGAATACACACGATATATATTTAAGCCCTATTTTTTACTGTTCACAAGATATGACCAAAGTTAAAGTTTTAAAAAAGTAGGTCAAACTTCAAGGTGAATGTCATAAGGTCAAAACTTTTGGTACCCAATGAAAGATCTTGGCATGAGGAATACACATGTGAAATATTTAATCTGTGTCTCTTATAGTTCAAAAGTTATGATCCAGGTTAAAGTTTTTGTCTATGGATGACGACGACAACGACAACAATGGGGGTCCTTCTGGTGAGCTAAAAATGACCTTGATACAGCTCTCTTCTTAGTCAATAAACTTCACATGAAGGGGTATAAAATATACTCTGATTTAGCAAATTTATTCATTCATACCTCCACCCAATGAAAAACAAATTAGATTAATTCCTTAAACACATGAAACCATGAATCCAGAAAAAAACCATCAATGTAATCAATGGCCTTCTGGCTGCAAGAATTAAGGGATCTTTATGGTAGCAGTCTATGATAAAGAAATTCTTAGCTTATTAGGAATTCCTAATACATGTACCTCATGATAAAGGTGTTCATTTGCAGAATAAAACGTGCACAATGTATATACATTGTGGGTTTTTTTCTCTTCAAATCAGGTCCGTTACAAGGACCTTTCCCACTGATAATTTCATTCCAGGTCCCTTACACAAAATGAGTTATGGAAGTTTGACGCTGTAATTTACACAGAGTACATATGTATGTTACCTGTATTACTTTGCTCTCCAGGGTCACTCTGTTTATCCCATTCCTTTAGTATTTCTTGACATACTAACTCTCTGTCAGATTCCTGTAAATGTATGCATACAGTGTAATCAATTGGTGAATGTTGGAAAATACATTTAATCTTAAATATTATATTATACACAACTGTAACTGGTCAAAATCACTTTAAAGAAACTACATGGTTTTCAACCTGGCAAGCTCTAGAAAGGACTTAATTGTAAGTTATTAATTATCAATTAGTTACTTTATTCTATGAACATGTTCTTGTTAAGTTTCTCTCTGTACGGTGTGGCATATGACACGAGAAATAAAAATTTGAAGTTGGTAATTAAAAGTTTAGTATCACACTGGCAAAATACTATTTAGGCTGACAAGTGCATACTTTCAGTTGTGTTTTATATAAACTGCTTTATCATTTTAGGCTGAGAATAAAATTGGCTGGGCTGGCAGACACTACTACCTTCACCATCACATACCTCCCTTTCCAGTTATCTAACAACCTACAACCTTCACCATCACACACCTCCCCTTCCAAAGGTAACAACCTACATGTACAACCTTCACCATCACACACCTCCCCTTCTAGAAGTAACAACCTACAACCTACACCATCACACACCTCCCTTCCAGAGGTAATGACCTACAACCTTCACCATCACACACCTCCCCTTCCAGAGGTAACAATCTACAAACCTCACCATCACACACCTCCCCTTCCAGAGGTAACGACCTACAACCTTCGCCATCACACATTTCCCCTCCCAGAGGTAACAACCTACAACCTTCACCATCACACACCTCCCCTTCCAGAGGTAACGACCTACAACCTTCACCAACACACACCTCCCCTTCCAGAGGTAACAACCTACAACCTTCACCATCACACCTCCCCTTCCAGAGGTAACGACCTACAACCTTCACCAACACACACCTCCCCTTCCAGAGGTAACAATCTACAACCTTCACCAACACACACCTCCCCTTCCAGAGGTAACGACCTGCAACCTTCACCATCACACACCTCCCCTTCCAGAGGTAACAACCTACAACCTTCACCAACACACACCTCCCCTTCCAGAGGTAACAACCTACAACCTTCACCATCACACACCTCCCCTTCCAGAGGTAACAACCTACAACCTTCACCATCACACACCTCTCCTTCCAGAGGTAACGACCTACAACCTTCACCAACACACACCTCCCCTTCCAGAGGTAACGACCTACAACCTTCACCATCAAACACCTCCCCTTCCAGAAGTAACAACCTACAACCTTCACCATCACACACCTCCACTTCCAGAGGTAACGACCTGCAACCTTCACCATCACACACCTCCCCTTCAAGAGGTAACAACCTACAACCTTCACCAACACACACCTCCCCTTTCAGAGGTAACAAGCTACAACCTTCAACAACACACACCTCTGCTTCTAGAGGTAACAACCTACAACCTTCACCATCACACACCTCCCTTCCAGAGGTAACAACCTACAACCTACACCATCACCCACCTCCCCTTCCAGAGGTAACGACCTACAACCTTCACCATCACACACTTCCCCTTTCAGAGGTAGCAACCTACAACTTTCACCATCACACACCTCCCCTTCTAGATGTAACAACTTACAACCTTCACCAACACACATTTCTTCCTCCAGAGGCAACAACCTACAACCTTCACCATCACACACCTCCACTTCCAGAGGTAATGACCTACAACCTTCACCAACACACACCTTCCCTTTAAAAGGTAACAAGCTACAACCTTCACCCACACACACCTCCTCTTCCCGAGGCAACAACCTACAACCCTCACCATCACACACCTCCCCTTCCAGAGGTAACAACCTACAACCTTCACCATCACACACTTCCCCTTTCAGAGGTAACAACCTACAACCTTCACCATCACACACTTCCCCTTCCAGAAGGAAAAAACTTACACCAACACACACCTCCCCTTCCAGAGGTAACAAGCTACAACCTTCACCAACAAACACCTCCCCTTCTAGAGATAAAAACCTACAACCTACACCAACACACACCTCCCCTTCCAGAGGTAACAAGCTACAACCTTCACCAACACACACCTCCCCTTCCAGAGGTAACAACCTACAACCTTCACCATCACACACCTCCCCTTCCAGAGGTAACAACCTACAATCTTCACCATGACACACCTCCACTTCTAGAGCTAACAACCTACAACCTTAACCATCACACACCTCCACTTCCAGAGGTAATGACCTACAACCTTCACCATCACACACTTCCACTTCCAGAGGTAACAATCTACAACCTTCACCATCACACACCTCTCCTTTCAGAGGTACAACCTTCACCATCACACACCTCCACTTCCAGAGGTAACAACCTACAACCTTCACCATCACAGACCTACCCTGCCAAAAGTAACGACCTGCAACCTTCACCATCACACACCTCCCCTGCCAGAAGTAACAACCTACAACCTTCACCATCACACACCTCCCCTTCCAGAGGTAACAACCTACAACCTTCACGATCAAACACCTCCCCTTCCAGAGGTAACAACCTACAACCTTAACCATCACACACTTCCCCTTCCAGAGGTAACAACCTACAACCTTCACCATCACACACCTCCCCTTCTACAGCTAACAACCTACAATCTTAACCATCACACACCTCCACTTCCAGAGGAAATGACCTACAACCTTCACCATGACACACCTCCCCTTCTAGAGCTAACAACCTACAACCTTAACCATCACACACCTCCACTTCCAGAGGTAATGACCTACAACCTTCACCATCACACACCTCCACTTCCAGAGGTAACAATCTACAACCTTTACTTTCACACACCTCCCCTTTCAGAGGTACAACCTTCACCATCACACACCTCCACTTCCAGAGGTAACAACCTATAACCTTCACCATTACAGACCTACCCTGCCAGAAGTAACGACCTGCAACCTTCACCATCACACACCTCCCCTGTCAGAAGTAACAACCTACAACCTTCACCATCACACACCTCCCCTTCCAGAGGTAACAACCTACAACCTTCACCATCACACACCTCCCCTTCCAGAGGTAACGACCTACAACCTTCACCATCACACACTTCCCCTTCCAGAGGTAACAACCTACAACCTTAACCATCACACACCTCCCCTTCCAGAGGTAATGACCTACAACCTTCACCATCACACACTTCCCCTTTCAGAGGTAACAACCTACAACCTTAACCATCACACACCTCCCCTTCCAGAGGTAACGACCTACAACCTTCACCATCACACACTTCTTCTTCCAGAGGTAACAACCCACAACATTCACCATCACACACCTCCCCTTCCAGAGGTAACAACCTACAACCTTCACCAACAAACACCTCCCCTTTCAGAGGTAACAAGCTACAACCTTCAACAACACACACCTCTGCTTCTAGAGGTAACAACCTACAACCTTCACCATCACACACCTCCCTTCCAGAGGTAACAACCTACAACCTTCACCATCACCCACCTCCCCTTTCAGAGGTAACGACCTACAACCTTCACCATCACACACTTCCCCTTTCAGAGGTAGCAACTTACAACCTTCACCATCACACACCTCCCCTTCCAGATGTAACAACCTACAACCTTCAGCATCACACATTTCTTCCTCCAGAGGCAACAACCTACAACCTTCACCATCACACACCTCTACTTCCAGAGGTAATGACCTACAACCTTCACCATCACACACCTTCCCTTCCAAAGGTAACAAGCTACAACCTTCAACCACACACACCTCCTCTTCCAGAGGCAACAACCTACAACCTTCACCATCACACACCTCCCCTTCCAGAGGTAACAACCTACAACTTTCACCATCACACACTTCCCCTTTCAGAGGTAACAACCTACAACCTTCACCATCACACACCTCCCCTTCCAGAAGGAAACAACCTACACCATCACACACTTCCCCTTCCAGAGGTAACAACCTACAACCTTCACCATCACACACCTCCCCTTCCAGAGGTAACAACCTACAACCTTCACCATCACACACCTCCCCTTCCAGAGGTAACGACCTACAACCTTCACCATCACACACTTCCCCTTCCAGAGGTAACAACCTACAACCTTCACCATCACACACCTCCCCTTCCAGAGGTAACGACAAACAACCTTCACCATCACACACCTCCACTTCCAGAGGTAATGACCTACAACCTTCACCATCACACACCTTCCCTTCCAAAGGTAACAAGCTACAACCTTCACCCACACACACCTCCTCTTCCAGAGGCAACAATCTACAACCTTCACCATCACACACCTCCCCTTTCAGAGGCAACAACCTACAACCTTCACCATCACACACTTCCCCTTTCAGAGGTAACAACCTACAACCTTCACCATCACACACCTCCCCTTCCAGAAGGAAACAACCTACACCAACACACACCTCCCCTTCCAGAGGCAACAAGCTACAACCTTCAGCAACAAACACCTCCCCTTCTAGAGGTAAAAACCTACAACCTACACCAACACACACCTCCCCTTCCGGAGGTAACAAGCTACAACCTTCACCATCACACACCTCCCCTTCCAGAGGTAAAAACCTACAACCTTCACCATCACACATTTCCCCTTCCAGAGGTAACAACCTACAACCTTCACCATGACACACCTCCCCTTCTAGAGCTAACAACCTACAACCTTAACCATCACACACCTCCACTTCCAGAGGTAATGACCTACAACCTTCACCATCACACACCTCCACTTCCAGAGGTAACAATCTACAACCTTTACCATCACACACCTCCCCTTTCAGAGGTACAACCTTCACCATCACACACCTCCACTTCCAGAGGTAACAACCTACAACCTTCACCATCACACACCTCCCCTGCCAGAAGTAACAACCTACAACCTTCACCATCACACACCTCCACTTCCAGAGGTAACAACCTACAACCTTCACCATCACACACCTCCCCTTCCAGAGGTAACGACCTACAACCTTCACCATCACACACTTCCCCTTCCAGAGGTAACAACCTACAACCTTCACCATCACACACCTCCCCTTCCAGAGGTTACGACATACAACCTTCACCATCACACACTTCCCCTTCCAGAGGTAACAACCTACATCCTTAACCATCACACACCTCCCCTTCCAGAAGTAACGACCTACAACCTTCACCATCACACACTTCTTCTTCCAGAGGTAACAACCCACAACATTCACCATCACACACCTCCTTTTCCAGAGGTAACAATCTACAACATCTACCATCACACACCTCCCTTTCCAGAGGTAACAACCTACAACCTTCACCATCACACACCTCCCCTTCCACAGGTAACAACCTACAACCTTCACCATCACACACCTCCCCTTCCATTGGTAACAACCTACACCATCACACACCACCCCTTCCAGAGGTAACAACCTACACAATCACAGACCTCCCCTGTCAGAGCTAACAACCTACAACCTACACCATCACACACCTCCTCTTCCAGAGGCAACAACCTACAACCTTCACCATCACAAACCTCCCCTTCCAGAACAGAGGTAACAACCTACAACCTTCACCATCACACACTTCCTCTTCCGGAGGTAACAAGCTACAACCTTCACCATCACACACCTCCCCTTCCAGAGGTAAAAACCTACAACCTTCACCATCACACATTTCCCCTTCCAGAGGTAACAACCTACAACCTTCACCATGACACACCTCCCCTTCTAGAGCTAACAACCTACAACCTTAACCATCACACACCTCCACTTCCAGAGGTAATGACCTACAACCTTCACCATCACACACCTCCACTTCCAGAGGTAACAATCTACAACCTTTACCATCACACACCTCCCCTTTCAGAGGTACAACCTTCACCATCACACACCTCCACTTCCAGAGGTAACAACCTACAACCTTCACCATCACACACCTCCCCTGCCAGAAGTAACAACCTACAACCTTCACCATCACACACCTCCCCTTCCAGAGGTAACAACCTACAACCTTCACCATCACACACCTCCCCTTCCAGAGGTAACGACCTACAACCTTCACCATCACACACTTCCCCTTCCAGAGGTAACAACCTACAACCTTCACCATCACACACCTCCCCTTCCAGAGGTAACGACATACAACCTTCACCATCACACACTTCCCCTTCCAGAGGTAACAACCTACATCCTTAACCATCACACACCTCCCCTTCCAGAAGTAACGACCTACAACCTTCACCATCACACACTTCTTCTTCCAGAGGTAACAACCCACAACATTCACCATCACACACCTCCTTTTCCAGAGGTAACAATCTACAACATCTACCATCACACACCTCCCTTTCCAGAGGTAACAACCTACAACCTTCACCATCACACACCTCCCCTTCCACAGGTAACAACCTACAACCTTCACCATCACACACCTCCCCTTCCATTGGTAACAACCTACACCATCACACACCACCCCTTCCAGAGGTAACAACCTACACAATCACAGACCTCCCCTGTCAGAGCTAACAACCTACAACCTACACCATCACACACCTCCTCTTCCAGAGGCAACAACCTACAACCTTCACCATCACAAACCTCCCCTTCCAGAACAGAGGTAACAACCTACAACCTTCACCATCACACACTTCCTCTTCCAGAGATAACAACTTACAATCTTCACCATCACACACTTCCCCTTCCAGAGCAGAGGCAACAAACTTCACCATCACACACTTCCCCTTTCAGAGCAGAGGTAACAACCTTCACCATCACACACCTCCCCTTCCAGAGGTAACAACCTACACCATCACACACCTCCCCTTCCAGAGGTAACAACCTACACAATCACAGACCTCCCCTGCAAGAGATAACAACCTACAACCTACACAATCACACACCTCCCCTTCCAGAACAACCTCCAGAGGTAACAACCTACACCATCACACACCTCCCCTTCCAGAACAACCTAGAACATTCACCATCACACACCTCCCCTTCCAGAGATAAAAACTTACAATCTTCACCATCACACATCTCCCCTTCCAGAGGTTACAGCCTACAACCTTCACAATCACAGACCTACCCTGCCAGAGGTAACACCCTACACCATCATACACCTCCCAGTGATTTTTAGATGGATATTGAGGCCAAAGTTCCACCCCTTCCTAATGTGAAATTTTGTCAATTTTTTCCCAAAAGATTGATCTAAAACTCCCAAATTGATCATGGTCAGATCTTCTGGAACTTTGAAGAGTAAATTGATGACACACAAGCTGTCTTATTTATGGTACTTTTATGAATCATTGAAATGTTTTTTATGAGAGATATAACTTATTACATTTGCAATATTTGAAATAAAACGTTCCCAAAATTATCCCAAATCTATTGATTTTGTCGCTAATTTTGAAAAGGCCCTGACACCTTTGAAATAAAGTACAAAAAACAACTGCCTCCCATGCCAGTGGTTACAATCTACACCATCATACACCTCCCCTGCCAGAGGTAACAACCTACAGCATCACACACCTCCTCTACCAGAGGTAACAACTTACACCATCACACTTCTCACCTGCCAGAGGAAACAACCTAAAGCATTACACACTTCATAGTGAGATGATGCCGCATATGTGGTCTATCACTTTACTGGAAGAAGAAGACCTCCTCTGCCAGAGGTAACAACCTTCCTTTACAGAGATTTCCATCCTTGGAAACCAAAACCATTCAGTCTACCAGCTAGCATGTAGCTTCTGTGCAAAAACCTTGAACCAAAACCCCTTCTGCCAGGCATCTAATTGACATCACAAGTGGGGTATTTGGCTTGATCTTTCAGACAAACAAGAGGCCCAAGTGGGCCTATATCGCTCACCTGAGTACCTAGATTATCAGTCATGCATGAAGGAAGAATTCATTTATTTTTGCATTAATGTGACTAAGTCAACACAGATGTTGAAAATATGTCAAATTTTATTTCAGGCTAGAATAAAAAACGACATTTTTTTGCACATCCATTCAGGTGATTTTGATATTAAGCATTTCCTTTGTCTCTGCAAGAAGTCATTCAGGGCAACAAGTTAGTCATTTTCTTTAGGTGGGGCCTTTTGTTGACTGATTTCAAGTCTGGGTCATGAACAACAATTGTTTCAAATATTGTCCAGATCTAACTTAAAATTGCCTAATTTCATATGTTGAGTGTTGAGAAACATCTAAAAACTTATTTAGATGTGCAAAGAAATGAAAAAAAAATTTTGACCACAGCTGGATTTGAACTGCTACTCTCCATATTTCAATTACCAAGTGGTATATGTACTATTGTGAGAACTGCTTTTTAGACATGGTGGCATTATCTGTTAACCAATTTAGATGAAATTTACCAAATTGATAGAGGACTTTTAGTACTTCATGTATTCCATGTTTCATTAAAATCTTTCATGTAGTATAACAGCAGAAGTGAAAAATGTGATTGAATTGTTCCTATACACCCTCATTTGGAAGTCTTAAAAAATTCATAGAAAATCCAAAAATTGAGATATTGACAAAATTCTTTCAAAGTAACAATCCTTACCATAATTATGATCACAATAGTCCATAAGAAATCATCATTATCAATTAACTAGGAAATATGACACTTTTTTCTGCATTGAATCACCAAGTCCAAAGAAATGTCGAAAAAAATTCTAAAATTTGATTTTGGAAGGGAACCAAAATGACAATACATCTTCACTCATCCCTCTAGATCATTTCTATGCATTCTGTTTGTCTCTGTATACAGCCCGTATGAAAAAGAATATTGTTAAACGAGGGAACTCTTTTGTGACCTACTCTTGACTATGGTGGCGCCACCTGTAAAGAGGTCTGGACGAAAACAACAAAATTTGAAGAGGATCATAAGTGACTTATTTCTACCAAGATTTATTAAAATCCTTCAAACAGTTTTGTAGAAAAAGTTGAAAATGTGAAAAATGGCCAAACCCCCCCCCCTTTTTTTTTTGGAAGTCTTAAACGTAAAATTCCTAATTTCATATGTTGAGTGTTGAGAAACATCTAAAAACTTATTTAGATGTGTAAAAAAAAAAAAAAAAAATTTTTGACCAAAGCTGGATTTGAACCGCTACTCTCCATATTTCAATTACCAAGTGGTATATGTACCATTGTGAGACCTACTTTTAGACATGGTGGCATTATCTGTTAACCAATATGGATGATCCGCACAAAAAACAAAACCTTTGAAAAGGACTATGAGTACTTGCATCCTACCCAGTTTTATCACAACCCTTCAAGTTGTTCTGTAGATCAAGTTGAAGATATGAAAAATTGTCCCCCCCTCCCCCCTTTTCTTGGAAGTCTTAAAAAATTCATAAAAAATTCAAAAATCGAGATATTGAAAAAATTCCTTCGCACCAGCATTCCTTACCATAGAAATGATTAAATGAAACCAAATGAATGCATCAATGTTTACTAAAAGAAAATAATAACTCTTTAATGCATTAAAATAACAAAGTCCAAAATAAAAATGAAAAAACGTCAAAAATTTGATTTCGGAATGGAACCAAAAATATCAACACTTCTTCCCATATGCCTCTAAATCATTCCTATGCAGTCGGTTTGTCGCTGTATGCACCCGATCTGAATAAGAAGTTTGTCAAAGGAGGGTACCCTCTGTGACCTACTTTTGTCTGTGGTGGTGCCACCTGTTCATGGATCCTGACAAAGATGACCACATTTGTCGGAGACCTTGAGTATGTGATGCATGCCAAGTTTCATTGAATTCCAGCGAGTGGTTCCGAAGAAAAAGTTCAAACTGTGAAATGTTTACACCAATTATCCCACCCCCCCCCCCCCTTTTTCTTGAAAGTCTTAAAAAATTCATAAAAAATCCAAAACATAAAATATTGAAAAATTTTCTTCGCAGTAGTATTTCTTACCATCAAAATGATCAAATTAAACCAAATTAATGCATCAATGTTTACTAAAAGAAAAAAATACCTCTTTTCTGCATTAAAACTACCAAGTACAAAAAAACGTCAAAAATTTGATTCGGAACGGAACCAAAAATAACAACACTTCTTCACACATCCCTCTAGATCATTCCTATGCATTCGGTTTGTATCTGTATGCCCCCGGTCTGAAAAAAGAAGTTTGTCAAAGGAGGGTACCCTCTTTGACCTACTTTTGCCTGTGGTGGCGCCACCTGTTGATGAATCCAGACGAAAACAACAACACTTGTAGGGAAACATGAGTACTACATGCTTATCCAGTTTCATCAAATTCTGTTCAGTGGTTCTGGAGAAGAAGTCGAAAATGTGAAAAGTTAACGACGGACGACGGACGGTGATTGATCATAATAGCTCACTTGAGCCTTTGGCTCAGGTGAGCTAAAAAAACCCCCAAAGTTGCATATTCTCAGCGTTCATGATGGCTTTGTATGATGCCATTCTCCAAGAGGCAATAAGAAGGTCTTTCAAACATGTAAAAAGGTTGAGATTCTAACCCAAGGTAATTTAATCCACTCCAACTACATTCACCTTCCATTCCAACTACTGAGTACATGCATCAGGTTGTTTCCAAGTCTTGTTATGTGTCACATTAAAACAATTGCACTTCGATGGTGACAGCATCTGCCTGATGATACTGATAAAATGTCTGCAGAGAAATTCAGACCTTGGCGACAAATCCACCCAAAATACTGATGGACCTTTTAGGCCCTACATCTATTGTGACACAGTACCTTATTTTTACCGTCTCTTGTTTATGAAAGACAGGACACTGGTAAGGCAACACCTAGTTATGACTGCAACAGAAGAGCTATTTTGTCCCGTCTCTTCAATAGCTCTTCCGTTGCAGTCGTAACTAGCCAACACCAGGAGTCAGGCCCACTTGATCATGAGCCAGATACTTAATAAACTGAGCTATGCCCACTTCTGCACATGGCCACATGGAGTTGGGCTCCATTCCCTCTAGTTATGACTGCAACGGAAGAGCTAAGACAGGACAAAATACCTCTTCCATTGCATTTGTAACTACATTCCCTCCCACTCCTCTCTCTGGTTCCTACGGCCATAAATGCTAGATAATAACACAACAACCTGGTTCAAAGACCAGCGCTTTCAGTATTCTGTGCAAAAAGCGTATACCTTGTGAAGAAGTGACCTGATGTGAAGTACAACATTAATATAACTTGTTTTTGACATCTTGTTCTGACTTCTGTTAACATTACTTACGACAACCTCTCCTAAAAAGTCCTCTATGGATTCTCGCTTGTCTTCTGTAGAAGTTTCTGTGTCTAAAATACCAGTAATGTACATTACAAATACATCTGTATCTATATCTGGGTTTAATGACAACAGCTTTTGCTCTAACCATGTTTCAAACCCACTGCTGGCTGCTGTTGCCATTTTTGGCCGTTGTGGGATAACTCGGGCTTTTTCTTCAGTTGCAAATGTAAAGTAACGAGAGCGAAAAATAATGGCTGCGCACATGTTGTGATGGGACATAAGTTTTTCACGTTTCACAGAAATATCAAAGGTTTTTTTGAAATAGATCAATTCTATTCTTCAAAAGTAAATGATTTGGGAGGGAAAAGGTACACACAGAGAACAGTTTCGTTGTGATAAAACTTTGCGAATTTCCTCAGATTCCAGTTATTTTTTTCCTGACTGTAATCATATTGACGGTATATTGACACCATAAAGCGGCAGCCAATGGTTCAATTCTGATATAACATGAGTTATGAAGGTCCGTTGAAAGAATGTAGGCTACTTTCAACATAGTGAAAATATTTTAATGTTGAATTAAACTTCGGGAAGGCAGTTTTCATTGTGTTAAAAATTTGAAATACCTTGTTTTGGATTAAAACAAGAGTGAAAAAAGAGTCTATGAATGAAGGAGTCATTCAGGATACTAAAAAATAACTCTAGATATACAATTAAGAATACATGTATATAGATAGTTTTCAAATGCATAAAAATTAACCGGTCCTACTACTTACCGGATTGACTGCGGAATTACCGGATTGACTACGGAATTACCGGATTGACCAAAAAAGTTACCGGATTGACCAGTTTTTTTCAATTTTTTTTTGCAGATATGGATCGAGTGATGTTAGTTACAGGTATTACACGACTTTTTATGCAAAAAACGCATTCCGGGAAGTTGTAGTAACAGTTGTAATTTCCTCCGTTTGCGCCACGGCGTAAAGAGAGATAACTCTAGTTTCTTGGTGGTATGAATCGGGAATATATGACTATAGATCACACCAAATTACATGAATATTTATTTAATTATTTAATGTCATTTTATTTGCAGGTTTCAAATATATCAAGTCAATACAAGTCAAGTTGAAAATATTACAACTGGATGAAGATATAAATATTACAAATTGACGTTTCAAAATTACGATATAATTATAATTATATTAATGTTATGCTAAAATCATGTATTTGCTTAAAGCTCAATAAAATATATATATATATATATATATATATATATATATATATATATATATATATATATATATATATATATATATATATATATATAATTATATAAAATAAATTTAATATATATAAATACAGAGTATAGAAAATAAGAACAAGTACATTTACTAAACAACTTGAAAACTATCACGTACTTTGAATGCCTCACGGATATATTTACCGAAGTTACACAATTCGAATTTGAATTTAAATTTGAATTTGGATTTAAAACATAGAAAGCGAAGCACTTTGTAGTAGTTGGTTATATTTACAAAATAAGGAGGGTCCATATACGTTCTGGGTGAAGCAGAGACATATATACATGTCTCTGGGGTGAAGTTCTATAATTCAGATAAATGTATGTCAATTTATGTATGATATATATTGTGTTCATCTTGATGTTAAGTTATTACTTTATATTTGCAATATCTGATGTACCAAATGACATAAAGAAATAAATGAAGAAAACTGAACTGAATGGTTGATTATCGACCAAATACTTGTCTATAGTATTGCGTAATATTACGACCACGAGTTAATTGAATGGATGAATTATCACACCTTGTGTCATTTAAAGGTATTAATTAGCGACACCTCCGATAGTCGGGGTATTAAAAATAATGCTAGGAATATTTAGATATTTGGATGAATCATGAAACACACGAGGACAACTACATTTTATGTACTGTAAAAGAAAGATTAATTGATATTCATAAACAATCACTTATGTCAGAAATTAATGCATCATCAAAAGTTGTTTTGTATAAGCACCTAATTGATAAAGTCACGCTACAATCATATTTAACAAAACCTATATATGATGAATATAAGAAACCTATCAGTAAGATACGTCCCTCATTTGATCATAGCGAAAATGCACACTATTAATAAATGAAATTGGTAAATATTACTAAGAAAAATACAAATTAGACCACATTGAAAACAGAAGAGAACAAAAAAAAAAAAAAAAAACCAAAACAAAACACCCCAGAAACAAGCAAAGGTATATATAGTTATAATATACAATAAATGATATCAGATAAATCGAAGCATACTTTGACAGAGAAGTACTGAGTGCCATTATATTTGTATGTGTAATAACCATGAAAGCATGGTATTTCCCTGAAGTTTACTATGGCAAATCAAATACATTTAAATCGAACAATTTGTTCAACTCAAAAGATAACATTCAGCAATACTAGAGCAAAACCACAAACTGAAGGAGATAATAGAATGTCACAAATTCTTCATACTTCACAACTCTCTTAACCCGTTGATATAATCGGATATATATAATCATAACTATCAGGCATTTTTGGCAAAATTGTGTAAGGTTTCTTAAATTTGTGTCAAACTGTATGCCTAGCGATGTAACTTGAAGGATTCTGAGAAATTACCTCCTTGATTAACCATAGCAGAAATGTAACAAACTCTTAATTTGTTTTGTTTTGTTTTCTTATTCAATTTATTAAGTTATTTATTAAACAACAAACACAAATTTGATAATGATAATTCTTTATTCTCGGCTATCTATATATCACTTGTAATGAATAATATGTTATACTCCCTATAATACTATAAATATACTTTATATGCATTAAACATAGCCATACATGGGTATATAAAATAAAAACATGACAATATTGTATTGTATGTATGACTGTATGTATTACTGTATTGTATTATATGTATGACTGCATCTTCAATTTTTATTATCTTCATCTTGACTACAACTTCCCGGAATGCGTTTTTTGCATAAAAAGTCGTGTAATACCTATAACTAACATCACTCGATCCATATCTGCAAAAAAAATTGAAAAAAACTGGTCAATCCGGTAACTTTTTTGGTCAATCCGGTAATTCCGCAGTCAATCCGGTAAGTAGTAGAACCCAAAATTAACTGGAGTTATACTTCCCTTTTCCCCCATCCTGGAAGGGGGGGGGGGGAGGCGGGAGGGGGTGTATGCCAGGCAGAAATTAACCATATTGTATGCAAGAGATTTCTCCAAACGAAGAATAGTTCTTGAATTTTTGCAATTGTTATGCAATAATAAAGCCATATTGTACAGTGTTAAAATGTTTTCAGAGGAGTGAAAATACATGTATAAACCACTTTCTTAAAAAACATTCATTAAAATTGGTATGAACATGAAGCAAAAACTCCAGCTTCATCTCCAAAATGGTGGAAAAGGAATTAGGTAACTCTGATAAAATTTCATGCATTCGAAAACTATCTATATGAGGCTATGACCACAGGACTTTCGGCTTGTTGGCTCCCCCCCCCCCCCCTCAATTATACTTATTATATTGATATAGTTGAGGGGGCGGGGGACAAACAAGCCGAAAGCCCTGTGCTAAGACCCAAAAATGGGAAGGACAGGCTTGTAGGCTTTTGCCATTGAAATACTCTCATGAAGATGCATTGTTGCATAAACAACAAAGGTAACCTTTAAGATAGTACTGGTACAGAAAATGTCAACAAAATGCAAAGACATTAGAAATAAGAGTTCAAGGAAAGTCAAATGAAATGTTGTCATCAGAAAATACATGTGTATGATTTAATGAGTCCTTCAAAGTATTGGAAAAATTAAATTAAGTAAACTCAAAATCAGGAAATATTGGAAGGTTATGGTCAAAGGGAAAAATAGTTACATGTACAACATTCCAGAAGAGTTAAAATGCTTACCGGTATACCTGTGATCTATCTATGTCAATGCATTGACATCATTGAGTTCATTATCATTTATATAAATTTAAATGAGCTAAACACAAAATGGAATGGACAGATAAGTAAGCTGATTACTCTTTATATGCTTTTAAATATGTTTAATAACTTGGTGTTCTCCCAGTTGCCCTAACTTCATGCGAACAGTTACACATCTTGCTGAAAGTATCTCAATGAACATTTAATTGTAACAGCAGATTTGTATTAATGTATAGCGTAAGCTGTGACTTTGACCTAGCAATCATATGAGCTTAATATATATATATTGATTCTGCTTACATGAAGATTAATAATGAAATGTAAGAGATATCTTCAGTGCACCTATAATATTCCACTTAGTCAACATCATGACCACATGTAATAATACTATGGAAATTAAATTTTCTTCTCTTTCAGTAAGTGCTCTGATTGATGTAAATGATCAAAACTAACATTTAACTCTCTATATCAGATATGTTATTTAATTCTTTTGAAGTATTCCTTATGTCCTCCATTGATTTATATTTCAGGGTCAATACCATGGTTCGGCTGTTATACAGCATATACAAATGCCTGTTGAATACACAGAAAATTTTGTGCACCTTGAGATGTCAAAGCTCTTTCTCCTCTGTTATACCTCATAGGTATCAAGTATTTGTTTCAAAGTCTGAAAATGTTTATACTAATTTAGCTCTGGAAGAATGGTTGTATGAAAAAGAGGATTTAAAAAACAAGACAATTTTACTTATTTGGCGCAATACACCAGCAGTGGTGATAGGCAGGCATCAGAATCCATGGCTGGAATGTGATGTATCAAAGATACTTAGTGACAATGTGGCATTAGTGAGAAGAAAAAGTGGTGGTGGAACAGTTTATCATGACCTTGGCAATATAAATTTGTCTTTCCTGATGCATAAATCATTTTATGACAGGAAAAAGAACTTGGAGCTAGTAGTATCTGCTTTAATACAGGAATGGAACATAGATTTACATGTAAATCAGAGAGATGATATTCTTCTTGAGGGGCTGTACAAGGTATGTGCTTGAGATACACACATGTTGGTACATGTACCCAGATTCTGTATATGTACTCGAGATATATACATGTTGGTACCCAGATTCTGTATAAGATATGTACTTGAGATATATACCGGTGCATATTGGTACCAAGATTGAAAAGGATAGGACCTTTTGTATGCACATGTGATTCATAAGAGAAAAAAGTCATAGATTTTGTACAACATGATGACTAAATATCTAAATTTTTTGCTGGAATGCACTCATAAATAGAATCATTTCACTGCTAAGTTGAAATAGTAAAGTCTTTGTGTAAAAGTAGTACATCATATTCTGCTCATTATGAGAAAGAGTCTGTTTTCATCATCGAAACCAAGATGAAGTAGCACATGTTGGTTTTATCCTGAGGCATGTGAATTATTTGCATTTTGTATGTGATTCCAAGTGAGACTAAATTGTATACCTGTGTATGCTCATATTAATATTAGATTGTTGATTCTGGTTCATGGCAAGATCAAGATGAGCCTCTTTATAATACCTAGACATTGATTCTTTAAAATCTACACGTTACGTATGTTGGATTACTGCTAGTACATAAAAGATGAAAAAAACATAAAAGTATAAAGAAAAATATAACTAATCTTTACTGTTACTGTTCTTTCTGTAAGGATAATTCTGTCTGCCATTGCCAGTTCTCAGTCGGTTTGTCTGTCTGTCTGTCTGTCTTTCAATGTTTCTATCTAGTTGTCTGTCTGTCTGTCCATATTTCGTGGAAAAATACACTCTAGTGCCAAATTTTATCTTCCTATATAATACAGAGTTATCTGCTGTAGGTTTCAGGCACAGCGTCTAAGCTTGGTCGCCATAGTACCTATCATCATTTTACCTTACTTTGTGATGCCAACAAGGACAATATAGCCACATACTTAGACAGTCCATATGTCACAGTAAGTACTCAATATCAATTAAAAACTAATACCAAGATTGTTTATTATCATTATTATCTCTAGATGTAGTTTTTGCTGAATTGCCTAGCCAGTCTGGGATATAGACTGGTCATGTCTATTTGTATTTCCATGAACATTTTTGTTAAAAGTCAGATCCAAGCAAATTCCTAACAAGAGCATTTGTGATGATACTTATATTTTGCCTGTAAGAAGACGTTAAGTATTTTTTCAGATGATACCTAGTCAATGGGATCTACATTTCATGCTTGAGTGATTCTAATTAACTATTGTAACCATTCTCTTAAGAAATTTCATGCAGTTTTGCAATTTTGTGTGAAATATTCATAGTAGATGTAATTAAACTATAATTTTCTTTCAATCATTGACATTTATCAGAAAAATGATTAAAACAATCATTGACATTTATCATAAAATTGATTAAAACTAGATTAAATTTGAAACCTTATGTAACTAGAAGGTAAAGTGAAGGTGACTTGATTAGTATTTACTAATAAATGTACTTTGTTTACATTTTTCAGTTTTCATGCCATATGTTCAAGACTTCATAGATAAGTTGATCCCATTAATATGATAAACACATATGGTAAACATGACGTAAATGATGGTAATAAGGTAACTAAATAAAAAATAGGGCACCGCTAATGGGTGCATGATACGCCCGCATCATGTTTTAATGTGTGAAAGAAGAACTAAGTTTTCAAACTCTGATACCAGAGAAATTTTCAAGGTCCTACAAAATTCAATGTACCAGACAGCCACATCCTTTCATATAACACCATTAAAAGTTTTGTTCCCCCCTTTAGTTAAGGAGGAGAAGCCCAGACAAGCTTTTCTGACCCCACCCATTTTCCCCCACCCCAGGGGCCTGACCCCCAACTTTGAAACCCACATGCACAACTACAAGTCACACCCTTTCATATATCACCATCAAAAGTTTTGTTCCCCCTTAAGTTAAGGAGGAGAAGCCTGGACAAGCTTTTCCGACCCCACCCATTTTCCCCCACCCAAGGGGCCTGACCCCCAACTTTGAAACCCACATGCACAAATACAAGCCACACCCTTTAATATGACACTTTCAAAAGTTTTGCTCCCCCTTTAGCTAAAGAGGAGGAGACCAGACAAGGATGGATGGACGGACAGACGGACGACAGCGGTATAGCATAATATGCCCACATTTTTAAATACATGCGTATAAAAATATTGAATATCAAACAGATTTCCGTTGAAGGCTAGTTAACATTTTACTTCTCTCAGTAATTAAAAGGTGGCTTATCTTTTAATTTACGTAAGTCTTGTCTCTACTCATATTACTTAGTACACATGATGGTTCACTTGACAACGTTCTTGTAAACTGTTGTTGTCATAGAATGTTAGGCTCCTATTCCCTGTGTATAATTTGTATTAGTTAGTTTTAGTATAATTCAGATGTGTTTCAAATTCTAAACTCTGTTTGCATGTGTAGATTTAGTACTAACTTACTTTAATAATGTTAAAAACCTATTATTCAAATCCTGAACTTAAGATCAAACTACCAGTAAAGTAAATATAGGATGAAATTCCAACCACTGTTTCAGGTGGGAGTTCATAGCAGAGCTACACAGAGCTTGAAATCCAACGTGAAGAACTTACAGGAGTCTGCTAGCAATATGAATTTTGCTTCATTAGTGAATGTTATTGGAAATTATTTTCTGAAATTTTATAAATCTGAGGTAAGAAGATAATTGTCCTATTGAAAAGAAGATTACATGCTTTATGTAATTAATTTTGTTTTTTCATTTATCTTTTTAAATCTTTCCAAGATATACACTACCCTCCATAAGTAAGTACCCACCCCAGGAATTTTCTATAAAGACAACAAATAAATTGTCAATATTTTATGTTGCTAGATTTTAACTGATAGAATGTTCGGACAATTTGTCTGCCGGGAGATGCAGTACACTTGTTAAAAACATGCCTAAACGTATTCAAGCTATGATAAAAGTAAGAGGAGGGTACACAAAATATTAGACTGAAAAATGCATTATAGATTAGTATTGCATTTGTATAGGATATTTTAAAAAATGTTTTGTTAAACTTCAATTTTTTCATTCTAAAACATGTTCTTTGAATATAAACAGCAAAATACCTGTATTATTTCTATTTCATTCATTTTTGTCAAATTAATTCCAAAAATATGAAAAATATGAGTGTTTACTTATTTATGGAGGGTAGTGTATTTGTTTATTACATTTAACATAACACCCAGAGAGCTTGCAAAGCTCACAAAGTAAGATGCTTGTCTTATGTTTGGAAGATCCAAGCTTCAAGTCCAATCCATGGATGATCAGTGCCCTGTCTTTCAGATGGGACAGTAAAAGCCGAGGTCTCATGTCGCAGTAGGCATGGCATGTAAAAGATCATTCACTGCTTCAGGTGGTTTGTTTCACAAGTTTGTGCATTACACCAGCTAACATGAATTATATCTAATAAATGCATCAACCACTGTAATTCATTCTTGCATGAAAACACAAAATACGATACTTATTTTATAAATAAAGTGGCACACGTCCAAATTTTAACTTAACAGGTTTGAAAGGTAAATGATGTATTATTATGTGCAGCAAGATTGTGAAAACAAAATGTAATTCCTTAACAACCCCATTACTATTTCATAAAAGGTTGCTTTGTTTCATTTTTGATGAGAACCGTATGTGCTATTTATCATGGTGGACCCACAGTTCTCATTTCATTTTGCATTGTATGGTAATTTCTTGTCAAAGATAGCAATTGAATTCCTATTTTCTCCTTATCTTCTTTGTTTTTATCATTAATTCCTGTATTGTATTTCAGGGCAGCATTCAGTGGATAAATCCTTCCTGTACTGAACAGTATCCAGATCTGATTAATTTTCAAAAAAATTTACAGGACTGGGAATGGATATATGGGAAAACTCCCAAGTTCACATTACAGAGAACATTTACAAAAGACTTCCTTAATGGACCTCTAGATGCTTCATTTTCTGTCATTATTGATAAAGGGAGATTACTGGACATTGACATAGAAGTATGTGGTGTTAACCATGATTCTTTGAAATCTTTTATATGCGATATTGCAGCATTAAAAGGAGAGAAATTTTGGACTTGTGATTTACACCAAAGTTTAAAACACATCGAGGAAAAGATTTCAAGGAACTATAATATAAAGGATACAGATTTTCATAAACTACATTGGATATTGCATTGTCTTAGACAAACATTACACATACAATATTAAGATTTATATAGAATATATATGTATTATTATTACATATTACCTATATTTTTCTTATTAAAATAGATTGTGATGATAAATATAAATATATATATATAAATATATATATGGCGTGTGAATTTATGTCCTGGACATTAGCTTTATAGACATCAAAATTTATGATCTGAAAGGATTTATAACCCTGAATTTACCGTGTCAGTTAATAACAACATGGTCATGCAAAATACAAAAGTAACTGGTGTCACATGACTATGGCACTAACAATAATGTACCACAGTGGAAGTTCAAGTCCCATGGCCATGTAAGTCCCAAAGCACAATGAACTAAATGAGAAAGTTCATACAAAACTCTGAATTCAGGACTATTTAAGGACATATCAATGGATAGAAAACAAAGATTAAATATGTGAGGACTAATGCCAAGTATATATATAATGATATGTATATAACACTTGTTTGGACACTTGGGTTACCATGCGAGTGTTTTACAAAAACTGACAGGGTATCTGCGAATACCCTATCAGAAATTGAGTTTCACTGTGAGGCGTTAGCAGATCTGTGAAACAGAAATTTCTGACAAAGTATTCGCTGGTACCCTGTCAGTTTTTGTAAAACACAGGCATGGTAACCCCCATTCTTATGCATTTGACAAAAATAATTACAACTAGAGGCACAGAGTTATGGTTTTATAAGCCATGTCGCTAATATCAGTCATATCAAAAATAGTAGGGTATCGTGAAGTCACAAATCAGAAACTGCAGGGTATTGTGACATCATATCAGAAACTGCAGTTTTTAAATCGGACAGCTAATGACATGTTACAAACAAAATGCATTAGAATATAGTATGTAGAGCTACATTGCCATTCCTGATGCTTGGATAGCACCTATACCCATACCTAAATTTCAGAAAAGTTTTGAGGCAGTGTGGCTCAGTGGATAAAGTAGTCCGCTTATGACCGAGAGGTTCCAGGTTTTGACTCCTGCTGTGGGCACATCAGTGTCCTTTCTTTCAGATGAGTCCGTGAAAACCGAGGTCCTGTGTTACAATGGGCTTGGCACGTAAAAGATCCCTAACTCCGTCAGGTGGGTCTGTTGCAAAGGTATAAATCTCAGTGCAATGCATCAGGCAGATAACTTATAAAATGAAATAATTGTGGAGTGACAACGTACAATAATCAATCAAAAGGATATTACTGGAACATATTCTTGAAAAGAACAAGCTGTTTTTGTGAAAGACTAATGCCCCTGGCGGCAACGAAGTCCAAAAAGTTATTTTTAGCATGAGGATCATTGTCAAGATCTAAAGGTCATCGACCTTGAGGTAATTTGAAAGGGCTTCATTTGTGGAGTATGCTTGTGAAATATGAAGTCTCTGTCCCTCATGGTTCAAAAGTTATGGCCAAAGTTAAAGTTGACGAAAGAAAAACAGACAGGACAAATACAATGTGCCCCCGATTTATCGATCCGGGGGCATAAAAAACCCATTCTTAATCATTTTTCTGTGGCAAACTGTGGTATTGATTCGGTTAGTGGAACATCTGCATAGTAGGCAGAAGTTTTAGCATTCAGATCCTAGTTAGGCCATAAATATCTCACCCCACCTATTACATATCAATAGTGTATACACGTTACATAAAAATCTCTCATTGTTCAGGTTGGTCCACTGCATAGTTCTATATTTCTGTGTATTGCATCAGGCAGATGCCGTCTCTATATAATTGCAACAATCTTCGTATAATGTAAAACAAGAATCAAACAAACAAAGATATACTCGACATAATTAACAGCAAAATCCTCTTATTTGATGCATATTTTATTCAACAAGTGTCTGTTTCAAAGGAATATTTCCTCTTCATTGAATCAAGTAGATCACATGAAATTGAAAGTGATTAAAAATACTTCTGTATAATGAAGGATATATATATATACATATATTATCACAATACTGGAACTTTCTTTATTGTTGAAGAGCACTACAGTGAGAAAATTGTACATGATAAGTTGTAGCCTCTTATGAAAATTTTTAATAAAGGAAGTATGAGACATCAATAATTTAAAGCAATACCCCACATATAAGGTCATGTGACTATACATACATACCCTCATTTTCAGAATGTCATTTATTAAAAGTATCTGATATACTTACTAAAATCTGTGTAGTCATGTTCAAACAAATTCCAGAAAAGCAAATCCTATACTAGGAGCTATCAAAAGTGAGGATATAAGATGACTTCAATTGAAGATAATTCTGCTATGACAACAAAATTGTTTAACCACTGTTTTACCCTGTATACATAAAAGGTCTTGGAATAAAATTTAAGAGATAGGCACATCTGTGGACAATGAAACTCCTTACATGTAATGGGTATATTGATACAAATCTTACAGAATGTTAAAATTGTAATAAATAAATATTATTTTCAAACCTTTTTCAAAAATAAATAACAGATTATCGAGAGTAAAAACTAATAAAATGCTATCAAAACAATTGATATATGGCAGGAAACAAAACTATCCTATAAAATAGTAGGACTGCCAACACTGCATATTTTATATTTGAAAACAATATTTTCACCAAGAAAATTTATTATCATTTCCAAGTGTACATACTGATAAAACACATATTTAATAACTACAGCATAACGAACAAGTAGAACTATTCACTGAGATATTAATGTAAGAAATGAGTTTTCCACTAAAATAAAATGAGTAAAATAATGTCCCTATATCATCATGAACCTGATATGAAATAAATAAACATGAGAAGAATCTGATTATATGAACAATATTATGAAATCAAAAGAAACAATACCCCATTATCATAATATGCTAAAAAATATTTGAAATAAATCAATTGTGGACATGACACATAGATACCATAAATTCTAGCTCTACACATTTAGTGTTTCTACCATAAGCCATTCAAATCACACAGAAAATAAAATTTTGTCATTCAAATATAATTGAAATCAATGTGACAATAAATACAACATCTAGTTTCACAGGTAGCAATACAATGTTAAAATACACTACATTCTGATAAGAACAATTTTTGAATGTTAAATAACTATGATGTATGACAAATAACATGACCTTTAGGAAAATTTGAAGATAGAGTATCATACTGCATAGAAACTGGGTATAAACTCAAGCCTTAATGACATTGAGTCAAGTCCCACTACACAGAAATTCAATTTTCTATGTAGATATTTGTTTTTTAAACAGAACAAACAATAATTAAAATCAAAACAAAGTTTGATGAAGCTACATGTGTATGTTGCAAAATGTGTGTGTTAGACTGTAAGTTTAACACAATATTATACTAATGTAGCAGAAAGTGAGAGTTCTCACCTAGGACAGATTTATCACCTTACAGGATTCTCCTATAGTACAGCAATAAATTCATATATAGACTGACACGTGGCCATAGCATAGTGGTATGAGTTATGAACAAGGAGATATTATTTGAAGATAGAGTATCATATTTGTTATTGATACATAACAAATGGAGTTGTAGAAATTCATAATTTGCAACTGTATACAGTACTTGCTATTATTTGCTGAGAATTGTCATGTTATTTTTCATACAACACATGTACATGTAGGGGAAAAACCTTCGCTGTCGTGTAACAATTTTATAGAAACATGGTTTCTATCGTCAAAAAGTAAGCAATATATGACAATAAACCGAAACACTAACAATAATATTTGTGATCTATGTATCACGGGTATCTATGATCTATAAATAGCATCAAGAAGTGTGTTCATTTGAAGATACATGGTCAAGATTTGATGAATTTTGTGACATGCAACAATCACTTGGCACTTCTTGTGTACCCATGCAAGTGATAAAGAAATGAGGTTCACTATTTTCAATGTTTTTCTCTTTGTTTAATTCATCACATTCTGCGCTTTCTATGTCATTTAATGTTTTGGATATAGATATTTGTTTACATGGACTGGAATCTTTCATATTTTTATCTTTTACTTTGTGACTATGAACAGGTGTGAACACCCTTTCTGAAGGATGGAAACAAATGGCTGATTTTTCCCCCTTCAAACAGTTCTTTGGGACACTTTCTTGAGAGTTTCCTGACATTTCGGAGGACTCTCCTTCTGAATGAGCATGCTCGGTAGAATCTGAATTACTACGCCCAAGAGTGTCCTCAGATTTTTCGGACAATGTTTCAGACATTCCTTCCAACTCATTGTTGGAAGTATGCACTAATTCATCAAGAACGCCAAAGACCACTTGCTCGGTTGAGTTGTCTGTACTCTCTGTATTGCTGACTTGTCGTGACAGTTCACACAAAGCACTCTCTGTAGCTGAAATACCATCACTATTGGTGTTTCCTGCTTCACTGCGCTCCTCCACTGTAGGAGTACAAACTCTCAGTCTAGATATCAGACCACCCTCTGTGTAAAAACTCTGTGTAAAAAAATTAACATTGCTGAACTTTATTCTCATTTACAAACACATTAAAAATTAGTTTATCTATTACAGTTACACTTACATTATTTTACTTCCATTGATATAAGAAAGCACCTGCTTCGTTTTTGGCCTTGTCATCTATATCTGTTAAATTGTGATTTTTTATATGCTAACATATCATGTATAAAGAAGTGGCACAGGACTTTTCTTTATAATGCCTAACCTGAAGCACAAAAAGGGAGGCAGAAAATGAAAAATCTTTTCTTACAACAGGATATGAATACAGGTGACCCATCTGGAAATCCATCATTATGCAACTAAAGTACATGCCCATCATATAGTAATTCTTGAGTATAATAAAGGGGATCAAGTAGGTCAGATTCATAATATTCGGTTGTTTCTTCTAAGTTGACAAACTGGCACATCTTCATGCAATAAATAAGTACATATTTCTTGAAACATCTGAATGACCTTTGTCGACTGTAATGTTCCATAATACATGTATCAGTGTTTATCAGTACATATAGTCCCATGAATATTGGTGTTAGAAAAACCAAAAGTCTCCTATCTCAGAAAGATATATTAGCAGAGGACATATTTTTGTCAAAATCAGATCTTTTCTTAATTTGGTTAAATATGCAACATCGAGGCATATTATATATTGTGCTACTTGAAGGAATTTCAGGACATGCCATCTGCAATTTTTTCTTACTTTTTACATATTTTTACAGATCATTTCATGAACGTTATACATATGAGGTAGCATTAGCTATAGTCAAATGTCTGATCTGCAGTTTTGGGACACTCATCTTATTTTCAAGAAGCTCAGCCACTGTCCATTTTTCAAACATTCCTTGACACTTTTTCCTTAACACCATCATGTTTTACTACATGGTACTGATATTTTATACACTTACTTTGCGGGCTTTTAGCTGCTCTAAGGATGAATTCACTTCATTCAATGTAGATGGTGCATTCAAATTCAATGAAGCAAACTGGGAGAAGATCTGTGGTGTATGTGTAACTGGTTTAGTCTGAAAAACAAATAAACCAAAACTAAACCTGCATTTCAAACCTGTATATGTTTTTATCAATATTTCATCTACTAAGTGTATAAAATGTTATAGAAAAAGGTGCCTTTCAAAAATAAAGATAAACCCTAACACTCAAACGCTGTGACCACTTATACCTAAATATGTAAATGCAGTTGGCAATACTGAAGAACAATAACTTGTGCTAGAATTTTATACAGTTTATGTCAACTTCATTTCATAAGGATTTCAAATTAATACACTAAATTATCAGTATCTCCATCATTACCATAAAATGTTGATTTCAATTAACTTCGAGTAAGTACTTAAGTGGTTGTCAATTACAATTGCCCTCAATTGGTTATCTGAGCTGGCATAGCTGAATCAATAAGGTAGCTTTGTTTATGACTGACTGGTTGTGGGGTCGAGTTCCGCAGGTGACTCATTGGTGTACTGTCTTTGGTACGAGACACTTAAAACCATTGTTTCAAGTCAAAATGAAACTTAAATATATCTGAATGCAAGTTGTCTCGAGTTACAATGAATTAAAATAGACAAAATTAAATTTGAAATTTTGGAATCACAATAATTCAGAAGTTCTGAAATCAATTCAAGGTACTAGAGATTCAAGTTATCTCTTTTCAAAAAGTTGAGTCACCTGTATTTCATCTTAACTTTCAACTATAATTAACTCTTCTTTGGTTATTCTTTATAAACCTTTTTAATCTTCCTTTGAATCTTGATTCTAATTTTTAAATCTACTATAGAATAAATTTCTAAACACATCCAAGCAACCTACCATGCATGGTTTGCGACCCTTTTTACTGGGTCTTCGTTTACTTGGTTTCCTTCCTACACCAGGGAATTCATTATCATCTTCCTTCTTAAGTAGGACATATTTACCATCCTCTAGTTCATTAGATATCACAGCCGCTGAAATGAAAAATAATATATGAAATGCATACAAATGTGTAAATCTAGTTTTTTTTTTTGACAATACTATTTCTGTTTGTACAACAATGTAGCTCAGTCAGTGGTATGCATGGTTTAGGTGGAAAGGTCAGAGGTTCAAGTACGATCAACAATGCCCTGTTGTCCTCACTTTTGGATGAGTCGGTAGAGGCCAAGGCATTGTGTCATTGTATATATATATATCAAAAATCTTTGCTTTAAGTTGGTCTCTGGCATAGGTAAAATTATGAGACTATGCATAGGCAGGTTCCATCATTATATTAGTGAAATAATTTTTATGTGGCATTAAACATTGCATAGACACACTATTCAATGTCTTAATTTATGAAGCATACATTAAATAACTGAGTTTTCAATTTCTTAAAAATTCACACATGCCAAGTCTAAGAATATTACTGAAAAAGAAACCTGTAGCTATGTCATTTTTGATACAGGTATCGTTACTTTCTTCCCTAAGTATATGTACATCCCAATCACTGACTTCAGCACAATACAAAGTCATATCCCATGTCTGAGAAGCGGAACCTCTAACCAATCTGCCACACTGAGTTGTTTAAATCATGGATCTTAAACACTTTTTATACCTCTAATAAATGACCAACCAGAGGATTTTGAAGGACCATCATCTCCACTGGTGGCTTGCGCTGGTTCCTGCTCTACGGAACTCTGGAATTTCTGTAAGTAGTTCATTAGGGTGTTACACAGATTGATCTCGTCTTGATAAGGCTCCCTTCTCTCTACATACTCGTCTCTAAAATCACATATGTAAATACAAATTCAAGAACAATTCTCACCAAGGTTTCATCAATCAAACACAGGTAATTACATGTTATAATTTTAACATATATTATATATAAACTGTTGCATTCCAGAAAACACATTTACTGCTTGCACCGATATTTAAAACATGTGTCACAAACAAGGGGATGTACGACAACAGACACAGTTCTCCTTCAGTGTCACTATACTCAAGAATCTACAGTGATATGTAAATCTTAAAATCCCAATTTGTACATTTAACTGACAGGAAAATTCTATCAGTTTGGGATCTCAGACTTGTGCAGTTTGCATTATAAAGAATATATCAGAACTTAAGGAAAAGATTTTGGCTATTTGATTATTTGATTAACTGATATTCTAGACCTCAACATTTCAATGTTCAATTACAGGGAACCTGTTCATTAGCACATGGATGTTGTCAAGCATTTTAAATACTAATAATCAATTAGGTTACTACTGGTATATGATATGGTAATTTGAGGTGTATTTGAAAAGTTTGAAATATATGTCATCTCAGAAGTGTTTCCAAGTCTGAATGTTCAGAAGAGTTGTGTCTCTTTGAAAAGTGAATACAGGTAATAATATGGCCACTGATGAGTGTAGCGATTTAAATTCTATAGTGTAATTTAGCTGTCAAGATAAATTCATCTTGAACCAGTAGTCAGCAATGTACAGGATGAAAACCAGAGTGAATAAATTAGTGTTCATTTCGCAAATATTGAACATGCAATTTGGTCTTATAGTTACACAGAGTTCCTTCCCATCTGATACGGTATCTGACATAAAATAATTGTAATTTCATCATATTCTGTGGAAGCAAGTTTAAAACTCAGGGAAATGATGGTTCAAAAATGACATTTTCAAATGAAATTTTTGACATCATAATTGTTTTACGTCAGAAAAAGTCTAAAATGGGGAATAACTCTGTTTAACTAAAAGACTCAAATGCACTATATTCTTTTCTGCCCTTTTCTCACTTTGCTTTGTGTGCAATATTCTTGATTTTTGTGACCATGAAACTCCCAAGCTCTAAGAGATTCCCATCTGTGATTTACCTTCATCAAAGTCAAAGCCATGAAAAGTAAATTTCATTACTTTACTTTTGTTTCTAATACTGACAATAGGTCACTAAACAATTAATCAAACACTTCTAATCGGTCATTTAAAAATGTGAAGCCAGTTATTTATCATTTAAATGCTTTACAAATACAGTTGTATTTAGTGTCTTACTTATACTCTTAGAACTACAACAGTTTTAACTTAAGCTATTATTACATGGTCTTGAATTACAAAAAAAAAAAACATGTTAAAATTTTGAGAGATGGGGACTTTTGTTAATCGATTATGTGGAATTAAAAACATATAAATGATAATAGATTATGAAACCATTTTAACATTAACGAGATGGGAAATGATTCACTGCCACAGTATTCTTGTTGATTACTTTTATGCTGTATGCTATTAAGTGGGCGCCACTGTGCAACTTACATGTCATGTTGAAAGGCTTCCATAGTATTTTTCCTTTCTTCTTGTTTTCTTTTGAAGCTCTGACTTTTTCTAATTTTTTTCATTTCTTCTTTACTGTCATAAAATTCTTTTTCTAATGCCTTAAATTCTTGTATTTTCTTCCTTTTCATTTCATAGAGCCCATTTACTTCTGAAAAGGTAAAAATCTATAAACTTACTTATACATAAAATAATAATTAACACTTGTCGATGTAAGGAAGAAATCTGGAGAAAGAAATAGACTGAAATTAGATATAAATTGGAGACACCTTTAGATACAGTTTAAGAATGCATCATGTATAAATCACCACAATGGAGACATATTTAGATGTCATGAACGAACGCTTTATGTATAAATCACCACAATGGAGACATATTTAGATGTCATGGACGAAAACACATCATGTATAAATCACCACAATGGAGACATATTTAGATGTCATGAACGAACGCTTTATGTATAAATCACCACAATGGAGACATATTAAGATGTCATGGACGAACGCATTATGTATAAATCACCACAATGGAGACATATTTAGATGCCATGGACGAACACATCATGTATAAATCACCACAATGGAGACATATTTAGATGTCATGAACGAACACATTATGTATAAATCACCACAATGGAGACATATTTAGATGCCATGGACGAACGCATTATGTATAAATCACCACAATGGAGACATATTTAGATGCCATGGACGAACACATCATGTATAAATCATTACAATGGAGACATATTTAGATGCCATGGACGAACACATCATGTATAAATCACCACATTGGAGACATATTTAGATGCCATGGACGAACACATCATGTATAAATCACCACAATGGAGACATATTTAGATGCCATGGACGAACACATCATGTATAAATCACCACAATGGAGACATATTTAGATGCCATGGACGAACACATCATGTATAAATCAGTACAATGGAGACACATTTAGATGTCATGGACGAACACATCATGTAAAAATTACCACAATGGAGACATATTTAGATGCCATGGACAAACGCATTATGTGTAAATCACCACAATGGAGACATATTTAGATGCCATGGACGAACGCATTATGTATAAATCACCACAATGGAGATATATTTAGATGCCATGGACGAACGCATTATGTGTAAAGAATTCATCGTTATCGGACTGAATGTCTGACACTTTTTGAAAGTATTGAAGAAGTCTGCATCATAAGAATGCATTGTGTATAATTCAGTAAAATGGAGATACATTTAGATGCTGTTGTAAGAACACTTAAACAAGTAGTAAAGTTCAAAAAGTCTCAGACAGTGTTCACTGTATTGCTGATTATTCAATCCCTCAAAATGACTTAATTCAAGCAACTACAGTGGATTCTGTTTAATCTGATAGTCTATTTGCGTGAATAAAATATCAGATAAAGCGGGCTATCATTTTAGACGAAATTGCAAAAGTCGATGCTTTATGTTGTGTAACATGTTATAAATGTCTACTCATATGAACGTTTGATAGCGGTTGTTTTCATTTTGAGATATACGACCACTTACATGGTATTAAAGTACCTAATGCTGTCAATCAAACCTACGAGGTGTGAGATATGTCTGTTGTTTGTATACTGTCTGCTTCCCGTAGTAAATGACCAAGGCGATAACAGGAGTAATGTCTACAGAGTGCTATTTAAAAAGAATACAATAGAAGACTTGCGCTGTGTTTATTTAGCAATGATTTCTGATTAGCAATGTGTACGGGTGATATAGTGTTCTAACCTTAATTGGTTAATTGATAGTTACGCAGCAAGTGAAATTACTTGACCGTAACCGCACGATCATCGGCAGTGTGGCTTACTATCATAAGAATGTTAGATTAATTTAAGAATTGTATTCAATTGAACTATGTCTGCTTATAACACTCGATTCATTCATTCTTTCTTTATTATGTCTTCACCAACATGGACGATACCCACGAACAGTTCCTGTAAATTATGTGGACACGCATGTTCATTCTAACGTGAAAAAAAAAAAATGAAGCGGTCGTTTGGGACGAGGGTTTAACTACAAGTACGGTCGCAATAGTTAAGAAATTTGAAGTTTATACGAGTTTGATCGTAAATGAAGTGAATGAGAGAAAAGCGTTGATATCACACGATGAATAAAGACTGGTCATTCCGTGCCGCTTTTGATGATACTTTACATAACGCGATCTCCTTGTGATAGAAACACCGCAAAGCAAATTCAATTGACAACATCAACGATTAAATGACAGGAGATACACTAAAGACGAATCACTGAACATCAAAACAAAATCATATACACATGCTAAGAAATATCGATTGCATCTCGCGGTCTTGCTGTTTCATTACGAAATTGACATTTATTCTTTCGATTTTTTCCCTACGTATTTTACACGGAGTTAGACAGGGTTTTTTTTCGTGATTTTTTAGGTAATTTTTTAGGTGCGTATTATACTCGGGTGCGTATTATATCCAATTATTTATGGTAAATCTACTCAATTTTGGTCATCAACATATTTCATTAATTACGAATGATGCTACAGCGATCACTAATTAAACCTGTACAGGGACTTCAATGAGATGTCAATAGTTGTGTACACAAACAATCAATTATTATTCCTTAGTCGTCGTCGTATTGCCGTAGGTGTTGTTATATGCCTATGTTGTCACGCCTGGGTGGTTTCACAACAACATCCAGGCTTAAATTAGGCTAAATTCCGGGTGAAATATTTTTCAACAGTGAATTTGCTATCAGATAATCCGAAACTTAGACTTTTCACTATCAGATAAAAAAAAGACAAATTATTACAGAAATACATAGAAATGGTTTGGTGTTTTAATATCATATCAGATAAAACGAAATATCAGATAATACGATATCAGATAAAATGGAGTCCACTGTATATCATATAAACAATAATTCTACTGAATTTTCAAGCAATGTAGAAATAAGAAATTTCTTACAGATTTTTAATACAATGCTTAAAAAAGTAACTTTATTCTGACCTTTCTTCAGTTCCTCTACAACTGTTTTGTTTTCACTTCCCTTCTTCTTCAAATCATCTTCTTCACGTCGCAGTCTGTTCACATTTTTCTGAAAACCCTGAAGAAGGAAAGGAGTTATTCAGATCTTCTTTTCTCAAAACTGATTTTTCAGATAAAAAAATTAAATAAATCCATACATCTTTTTCTTTTATACATCAAAATGTGGATTAAAGGCATTATGCCACTACAGAATCTAATTTCACTGACACAGAATTCAATGACACATCAACATGTTCTACAGAAATCACTAACAGATTTCAAAATGATATCATGATCTCCACCATTGATTAAGGACAATTCAACTGAAGTCTTGTATTTACTGTAATTACTTGTATATAATGCACACCTTTTTTCAAAATTTCTGATGTTGTTTTCATAGGTACCAATCAAAGGCAAGAAATGAAATAATCTTTTTTTTCCATAAAAATGATATCTGAGTAAGAAGTCCTTCTACCCTAGATGTGAATGTTGAACTTTCGGCAAGCGCTTTGATAACAAGGAAGTTAACTAAATGTAAAATACAAAATGACTGTAGTGTCTAACACCTTGTCTAACACCTGCTGAGTGTACCGTAAGCAAAAAAACTGATGACATATTCAACAAGAGTTTCTTTTGTGTATAATTGTAAGACATAGACTCAAAAAAATTAATATTCAGGAGTGTACAAACGACTGTAGACTTACAGTAAATGTCATCTGATTAATCATGCTTGTTTAATTATTGGCTTTTAAGTGTGCAAATTACAACTGATCAATAAAGTATCTATCAAGCAGTTAGAAATCCTTAACACGTGTTAATGCTATCACTGTTGATTTCCAGAATTGATACTTCATAATACTGCATCGGCAGTTGGTTTAATTGTTCTATCCTGTTCATCTCAAAAATTAACTCCTGTAACATGTAAAAGACAAGCGGCATATCGAGTAAGACATGGGAACATTTAACCAACTGATCTCAACTTCACATCCACTTGCTAATTTCTTTTCATTGATTTTTATTCGGCACCATTATACATAGGAACCTAGCTTTTTCTTGACATTTCAGGGGTATCATACATGAGTGTGCATTATACACAGGTGCGCATTACGGTATATAAAGGTGTGCATTATACATTGGTAATTATGGCATTCACATTCAAAATACACATGGCAATTGATGCCAATATAATTGCAGTTACTGATATTTCTTGTCAAACTAGCACTCATTACATCGTGTTTGTCTGGTGACTGGCTTCCAGGGTAGTATAAGAAGATTATTTTGATAACATGTGAAAAATAAACAATGTGCCAAGACAAACATGTGAATGTTTAACCAAATGATCTCAATTTTGCACCTGCTTTCCAGTTTTTTCTTATCGATTTTCATCCTGCACTTCACATATATGTAATAAGTGTTTACTTGACTTTTTCTCCAATTTTCGGGGATGCACATTATCTAGGTGTGCACATTATATATGGGTGATTACAGTATGCAGCTGAATTGTGGCTCATCTACAGTGTGTGACCTCATAATGTCATCAAATAATTGTGGAAGCTTTTCATTCTACCACATTTTCATATGGATACATGTAATTAAATTCAAAATGAAAAATCTTACATCTCTATCCTCTCTGAGTTTCCTTTGTCGATCCCTCATTTCATCAATTTCCTTTTTCATTGCGTTGAATTGACTGTATTTGAGATACAAAAAATATTGATATAATAACAACAACACACCTCGTAAGAAATATTACTAGTCATAGAAATCATAAGTACTATAAACATCTATTGTTCACTATATAATGGAGAACTAATAAAGATAGTACACTGCACAATGGTTTTACACTATTTTCAACAATTTTTCAGTCATTTCAAAGCATTGAAGCAAATGGTTACCAAAGTGTTAATTACAGTGGTGCAAACTGGGAATTAAACAAGGACTTCTTGCATTACAAACCAAATACATAATCCCTAAACCCAGTCTGCCCCTATATTACAAGCCATGTGCCTAATCCCTAAATCCAGCCTGCTCCTGCATTACAAGCCATGTGTCTAATCCCTAAGCCCAGTCTGCCCCTACATTACAAGCCATGTTCCTAATCCCTAAACCCGGTCTGCCCGTACATTACAAGTCAAGTGCCTAATCCCTAAACCCAGTCTGCCCCTATATTACAAGCCATGTGTTTAATCCCTAAACCCAGCCTGCTCCTGCATTACAAGCCATGTGCCTAATCCTTAAGCCCAGTCTGCCCCTATATAACAAGTCAAGTGCCTAATCCCTAAACCCAGTCTGCCCCTATATTACAAGCAATGTGCTTAATCCCTAAACCTGGTCTGCCCCTACATTACAAGCCATGTGCCTAATCCCTAAACCCGGTCTGCCCCTACATTACAAGTCAAGTGTCTAATCCCTAAACCTGGTCTGCCCCTACATTACAAGCCATGTGCCTAATCCCTAAACCCGGTCTGCCCATGCATTACAAGCCAAGTGCTTAATCCCTAAGCCAAGTCTGCCCCTATATTACAAACCATGTGCTTAATCCCTAAACCCAGCCTGCCCCTGCATTACAAGCCATGTGCCTAATCCCTAAACCCGGTATGCCACTGCATTACAAGCCATGTGCTTAATCCCTAAGCCCAAGTCTGTCCCTACATTACAAGCCATGTGCCTAATCCCTAAACCTGGTATGCCACTGCATTACAAGCCATGTGCCTAATCCCTAAGCCCAAGTCTGTCCCTACATTACAAGCCATGTGCCTAATCCCTAAACCTGGTCTACCCTTACATTACAAGCCATGTGCCTTATTACTAAACCCTAATAGCCATAACAAAATTATGTAGTCAGACTTGCAGAACATTTCCAGGCCTTTTGAAATTCTTCTACTGCACAAAGTGATCCTGATCAAGGGGTTAAATTAGAATTTAAACATACACTGTGATTTCATATAAAGGAGTGAACTAGCACAAGTAAATCTCTGAATTCCCAAAATGACTACCCAGTAGAGGTATTGCTTTACCTTAACACCTTCTTGGATCTTTTCAATGTATCTATTTCTGCCACTATCTTCTTTTCTTCTGAGAGTTTGAAGTTTTGCCGTTTCAACTGATGTTCCAATCGCCTATAAATAAAAATTGAAATAAACCTCAAGATTTTATGTCATGTATCAAAACCTCACACATTATGACTATTAACCTGTAACTTTGTTGTTTTATGCCACTACAAGGGTATTTCACTTAAATGGTAGTGGCAACTGCATGGTGCATGGAATGATAATCTTATAAACGCATTGGACCCATCCGAAACAGTGGGAGATCTTTTACACGCTAACATATACTGTGACACTGGTCTCAGAGATACACAGTGACACTGGTCTCAGATATACACAGTTACACTGGTCTCATATACTGAGACACTAGTCTCGGTTTATACTGTAACACTGATCTCACACATATACTGTGACTCTGGTCTCAGACATTAAAAAAATTGGTTGAATTTATACAAAAAAGACAATGGAGAGTCAAGTTCAACACTTTATATTCAAGCAATAGTTAAGAAGCTTGTCACATGACTAGAAAAATGATCAAACAATGAAGCAGTTCTTTATGTTATAATTCAGACCTAACTAATCTAGGCCTGTTCTGTCTAACAGCCACACATATTGTATTGTATACTATCAAACAAACATTTTTATTTAAAGTTAAAAAGAAAGTCTTTTCTATTACTAAGCAAAACATTATAAAATGCTCTTAGTGATTCTGTATTGATATGTAAAACTTATTCGAGATGTGATATATATCTTCACTATAATATCATAAAAGAAAAGCAGTAAAAGCCCTCTCCCAAGTTCTATGATGAGCCAAAAGCACTATACCAAATCTTATTGGCATAGTTTAAGTTGAATAGTGAACACTGATTTCCTGCAATACCAAGAATTCAACAACTTCAGTAATTTTAATGTCTTGTTACTGATATATTTGCATTTTTTATAGCTTTACTAACCCAATAGCTTCATCAATCTTATGGTCCTGTCTGTAGGTCAAAGTAGACTGTAGACGGTCCAATGCTGCTTTCTAAATCAAGTAAGACCAATAATTAATATTAATACAGAAATAAATCAAAATAATGAGTTCAAGTAGAGTTTATAAAATTCACTGAATCAATGTATTAGAATTTCAGTAATCTTAAAATATTTCTATGATTGCATAAGTAATGAAAAACTGGGAGCATAGAACTAGAAGGTCTATAGTAAACTTTAGGAACAATTTTAAGATTTGCTTGATTGCTACAATGGTGATATCAATGATATTGATCTGTATCATGAGTAGATCATGTTTGTAAAGTTCACTGTAGCTTCTACAAAATGAAAATCAACTATTAAGAATTAGACTGACTGATAGTGGTCGAACTTTGTCTAGAACCATTGACCAGAATCATACTCTGACAATGGTGATAAAAAAATTATCAAAAGATACTTCTGATTGAAAGTTTTACCTTTGCTTGTATCTCAGGTGCAAGAGAACGCATGTCTGTTTCAATTTTTTTCAACTTTTCAATTGAAGCTCTTTTTTCTGTTCTAGCTTCATCTAGACTTGCTCGAGAAGAATTTGTTTGACGTTGTTTCTTTTCCATGTTAAGACAAATCATTTTTGCAATACAAGACAATAATATCAAAACAAGCATGTATGCAGGCTGAATATTAATGACAGCGTGAATCTGATTGGTTTTCAACACTGAACTTGTGCCCAAAGACCATCCAAATTACGTTTTTTGGGTTCCACTATTTTATCCCTTTCAAAAACTTTTCTGCCGTATTACAACATTGGAGCAAGTAGTAACAACTTTCATGTACAAAGTGGAGCGAGTAGTAACAAACTTCATATACATAGTGGCGCATATAGTAACAAACTTCATGGATTTAGTGGAGCAAGTAGTAACAGACCTCACTAACATAGTCACATTAGTGGTGCAAGTAATCAAAAACTTCATATACATGGAGAAGGTAGTCAGACTTCTTAAACATAGTGGAGCAAGTAGTAACAAATTTCATATATACAGTAGAGCAAGTACATGTACTAACAATTACCATATATGTAGTGGCACAAGTAGTAACAAACTTTATGAACATAGGGGAGCATGTAGTAAAAGACTTCACTAACATAGTGGAGCAAGTCGTCAGAAACTTCATTAACAAAGTGGCACAAGCAGTAACAGACTTCATAAACATAGTGGAGACAGTAGTAACTAAAGTGTGTTTGCACATATGTGGACTGAATTCATAGCAGCAAAAAAGCTTTCCTAAATTATAAGTTATACAGGCCATAACTCCTATAAATATTACCAGGAGTGACTTTGCCTTTTGACATATTGACCCTCAAATCTCTTTTGGTAAGATTTTAAATTACCATTTTTTAAAAGAACTTTACCTGAAAAATACATGAAATACGATCAAATTCTGATGAGCAGTTGATAATAATGATATACAGAAATCACCTTGAAACCAATAATGTCAGTCTTTTCTATCAGTTGTGACCTTGACCTAACTTTTTGACCCCAAAATCAATAGGGTTCTTCCTCTCTTAATAAGTAAGCATATATCCAAATTTGGTTTCAAGAAAATGAAAATTATTTGAGAAATCATCTGGAAACCAATAAATACTCTATATATTTGTCAGCTGTGACTTTGACCTTTCGCTCCAAAAATCAATAGGGGTCTTCCTCTCTTAAGAAGTAAGCATATATGCAAAATTGGCTTGAAATTATGAAAGGTACTTGAGTTATCATCTGGAAACAAATAATAGATAGTTTTCGAATGCATATAATTATCGCTCCTTACTCTCGCTTATACCTCTGTAAACACCTGAGAAATAGTTCTGTGTCGCATGGCAAATTTATAAACTTATCTTCAAAGTTAAAGGAATCATAAAACTTTCAACTGTCTATATGTTATTTTTAGTGAACTATCACATTCTTTATAAGTCTCATCTACATTGAATTCCATGGTTATCTTTTTTTCAACCTACTTTCATACTCCTAACACACGAAATAGTTCCAAATTTAAGGTAATTAAACATTCATTTTAAACAATTTACACTGAATTTAAATCAGACTTTATATGAAGCATATCATGACATGTTTGGATATTTAATTCTATATTCTAACCATGGATTTTAAAAACTTTTACAAGAATCTTGTGAAATAGCGTTGACAGAGATGTAGTGGCTTTAGCACACAAAACTCTGCGTAGAGAATGTATTTGTGCATGAATTAACCATATTATAATTTATATAAGGGATTTCTCAAAATGAAGGTTGCCTCTGGAATTTTTGCAATTTTTATGCAATAATAGAGTCATCGTACAATGTTAAAATGTTTTCAGAGGAGTGAAAATATAAACAACTTTCTCACAAACATTCAATAAATTTGATATGAATATGAAGCAAAAACTCTAGCTTCACCTCCAAAATGGTGGAAAAGGGAAGTAACTCCAAATAAATTTCATCTATTTATTACAGTCTATCATCTATGTCTACATGTATTTTTCGTCAGCTGTGATTTTAACCTTTTGACCCAAAAATCAATAGGGGTGAAAGTAGTTTCAAACTTCATATACATAGAGGCCCAAGTAATAAAAAAAATTCATATACATAATGGAGCAAATATTAACAGACCACACTAACATAGTGGAACATGTAGAAACAAAATTCATATCAATAGTGGCCCAAATAGTAACAAACTTTATATACACAATGGAGCAAGTAGTAACAGACCACACAGGGAGCAAGTAGTAACAAACTTCATAGTGGCAAAAGTAGTAATAAACTTCATTAACAGTGTGGAGTGAGTAGCAGCAAATTTCATTTATATAGTTGTGAAATTAGTAACAGACTTCACTAATACAGTGCAGCAAGTATACTAAGAAACTTCATTAACATAGTGGCACAAGTAGTAAGAAACTTCATTAACACAGTGGAGCAAGTAATAATAAACTTCATTATCATCATGGTGCAATCCTGAAACAGATCCTGGATGGTCTGCACCAAAAGCCAACCTTTTATATACTGCTCTTTTGTCTGAAGGGTTTTCACACAAAATGATCATGTAATATTTTTCTTAACAAGGATACAAGTTCCGTTTCTTTGTCTCTTAAGGTGATGGAAAGACTCTCTATTTCTTCTTCAAACTTCTTCTTGTTTGGAGGTTTCAGTTTTCTCAGGCTTGCTGAAAGCATTTATCAATTCATGTATTCACAATTTTCAAAAATATATCATGCCTCCCACACAATGAATCCATCATCATGGTCATGGTATGATGCAGATGTCCTGTTTCAGATTTAGTTTGATATTATGTTTTCATCCAAGCAGAAGAAAAAGGTTCTAACTCTTCACACACATTGTGACACTGTGGCACAATTCAGTAATAATAATAATTTATCAACCTGAGCACCTACAATATATATTACTACAAGTTCACTACAACTGTTAGCAACTGTTAACTGGCTGATAAGTGGAAAGCGATACATATAGGTTTCGATAATAAACCACAGAAGACATGCGTTGACAGAACTTAATCACTATGCTTACTCCCTCACTTCTATAAAGAAAAACTATCATGAATTATTTAAAAAAAGCACCATAGTTATTTGTTAATGAAAAGAATGTAGGATATGTAATTACTTAATTACTAAATCTTTTATTCCTCTTTCTTGAATAAACATTGAATTCCTATAAAAATTTCCTATAAATAATACACTGACAAAACTTAACAGCTTTTAAACTTTAACCTTTCACTAACTTAGGAAGGACATAATTATTCATTAATACTCTTTTAAAAGTTATTCATCTTTCAATGACATATATAGAATTAAGTTTCCAGATCTAAATTTGCATGTTAGCAAATGATGGGTGCTTCATCCTTTAAATCTGTTCATGTGAGCCAGCTATTGTTTTAAAACAAAAATATTTTTATTTATTTTAATTTTTACACAACAAATTACACCCCCCCCTCCCTCCCACCACCACCACCAAAAAAAAAAAAAAAAAATACAAAGAAGAAGATTAACATATGAGAGAAAATTCTTTAAATTTTCCAATTTTTACTAACCCACAATATATTGTATAGATCTTTTTTGGAAATGTCATTTTAATCAAAGATATCTGCAAGTCCTAAATTTTGACTTATTTTCAATTGAGAATTTCAATGGTTTGAACTGCATCTTTTTTTTTCTAGAATATTCCAGACCAGTATAACTACATGTATAAGATTTGTGCATAAACTAACACGACTTGAACAATCATTGCAATGATTGTGCAATACACATCCTGTCACGTTTATGTGAATGAGGAGTCAAAATCTATGGCAAAGAGATGCAAAATTTTCTAAGCAAATGCATTCAAAATCATATCCTGTTGACCAATACTATCTGCCTCCCACAGCAATCTAAATTTTCTGCTTATTTCTTTATTAATAATTCTATAGTATATATATATATACATATATATATATATCCTAAGTATATTTATCATTCCAATGAGTCACACATATTTTGACCACCTCTAATCCTATTTCAATGTTGTTACCAGTCTTTGTAAACAAAATGTGCATGATCAAATATCTTACCCGAAAGATCCGCCTCCGTGATTTCTTCTTGGGGCCCGGACTCAGCAGAGTCCCCCATCCTTGCAGCATTTGGTCTTTCACCAATCAGCTGGTGAATTGATCATGAAGCAATATATTGTTCAACAACACGTCAGTATTTCGGAAGCCATCTCGGTGTTTCCCTAGTCACGTGGGGGTTTCGATCACGTCACGAAATCAACATTCGCTCAAAGTCCTTGCCGACCCTACACTACCTGTAGGCGCTTGAGTGAGGTCATTATTCACTGTATATGTATCACATTTGCATCGTTGTGGCATTTTAGTTTGTTTTGATTACTTAAAGAGTTTATATGCTTTAATTGTTTTGGGATTTTTTGCACGCATTAGATTGCTTTTAGAGGAAAACTAGATTTGTGTACAGAGCAAGCAGCAAATGCTCATATTAAGGTCACGCTAATTTGCATATGAGATTCATACGCCCCTTCTAAGTCATTTTATTTTCATACCTATAGAAGAATTTTATTGTATTTGCACACAATCGCTTTTTCTGAAAGCATATCATTAAACACCGTTTATCAATTTCACAACAGCAAACACCATATACAGACTATTTTATTTCTCGGAAAAATAACATACAAAAAGTCAATAATTCGAACTCGGTGTTTGAGCGGGAATGAGAACGTGACGCCATCTTGTATGTTTATATGTCAGTTTGCAGCCGACAGTGCAACAAAATTTGTCATTATTTTTCAATGTTATTGAAAACAGAGATCCTCTGTATTTGATAATAAGAGCAATTACATTTTCTGAACAAGTAAGTACATAATTTTCAGCATGTGTTCCAGAAATTAAAGTAGGTCACATCAATATTCGGAATGGATAGCATTTCCTCTGATCTAGTGAATTTGTAAATGCAGTGAGATTTGCCTCCAACATGATACTTGATTAGAACTAATTTTTAGAACATTTGATCTAGATATTCCCATAAGTATATTATTGTGGGATGAGATAGTCTTATGGATAAGAGAAAATTGTATGAAATCGTCAATTCAGCAAGAACAAAATAGCATAGCCATACAGTCTTACAGACATTTTTCCTTAATTTAACTTTAAGGCTTAGATTGTGGAGCTGTACTGTAACGTTGGACGGCATTTTGGCATCATTTTGATCAATTTAGAAGGAATGTTTATGTTTTTGCTGTCTAATGTTACAGCTCTCCAGTTAAAGGAAAATTGATTGATTATTGTTTTATGTCACTCCACTATTATTTCACTTATATGGTGATGGCATCTACCTGATGCATTGCATTCAGATTTAGACCTTGCAACAGACCCACCCGAAGCAGTGAGGGATCTTTTACTTGCCAAGCCTTCTGTGACACAGGACCTAGGTTTTTACTTTCACGTCCGAAAGACAGAATATCGATGTGCTCAGGGCACCGGGGATGTCTTGATCACGAGCGGAGCACCTTATCCACTGGGCCACACTGGCTTCAGCTACAAGAAAAAGGTCTATTTCTACTGAAACAGTTCGGCTCATACTTCATCCCTGTTTGCTGTCTATCCTATGGGCACCTCTGTTTGCTGTTTACACTATGGTATAGGCATTAGTAATGACAAGAACTCGCATATATGAATAACATTTTTGAATCATCTTCTGCCTGTGGTCATCACAAAGTCTGAAAGAATTGGGATAAACCAATAAAAATCAAAATGAACCATTGTTGGATGATTTTTGTGACCATCTACCTATAAATGGTAAAAAATTAAATGTTGCTTTTCTGATGAATTGTCGTAGTTTACCAGATTGAATGTCCTGTAAAAAATTTACAATTTCATAATCACTGTATGATGCGATGCCCAACAGTGCCATTGGTTAATGGTACATGTATATTGTTTTGTTCTAATACAAACATTTTAAAGAATCAGATTCTGACAGGTCAAACTTGACCTTATATCTTTACTTTCATTTGATGATGAAGCAGCTGTTTAAAGAGAAAATCAAACTCACATTCTCAAAATCCTGGAAAGTGCAGGGCTTTTTTCTGCTCATTTTATGGCCGATATTAGGCTATGTTCCCAATTGCAAATCATATCTTTTTTTCTCAATTTTGGGCAAGAAATTCCCAATCATGAGCACAGAAAAAAATAGTAAATTTGTCATAAAATAGAGGTAATTACAAGCAAGAAAAGTGTCCATTCGTAACTTCCAAGCACACAATTGATGGAGACGATCATAAACAATCTCTTTGGTCGGTTTTGAGAAGTGCACAAAAGACTCTGAACTTGTAATTGATGAAGCAGAAACCATGTACGAAATTGTAAATGAGGAACCATGACTGCAGCGTAAACCGGCAAATCATTTTCACATACTGGTATTTATCTGGACTCTTGTTAACTGTGTGTTAGGTAACACACAACTAACGAAAACATGAAGACCAGAGAAATGGCTCTGTAGAAGCACAAATAAACGAGAAGTTAAAAATCACTAATATCGCTTTCATTTATCATATTTTAAGTAAAAAAAATCCCATTTTGGAGCCAAAACACTGCAAAATTACCAATTCTAGCACCATGTGCTAGTTCCCAAAATGCAAAATAGTGAAAAAAAGCATTGAACTGCCCAAAAATCCCTGTAGAGAGAGAGATGTATTTTGCATATTTGTTTTGATAATATGTATATTAAGGCCAAAAAAAAATATGTTTCCTGTAACATGATTTAAAAAGACAGGGTCGGTAGGTAGGCTTTTTTTTTTTTTGTTTTTTTTTTTATTCTATAAAAAATGTCTTGACATTAAGATGGACATACATAATGTATAATAAAAGGTATTGTTCAGCATAATTCATCATGTACGACAAGGCTTGATGCCATGGGGGTCGCCATATTTCTTTTAAAAACACTGGAAATAACAACAATGTGAAGTTTCAGAAAACCATTTCTGGAATTTCGATTATGGAAATGGCGGCGCTTGTAAATGGCAAAAAAAAAATCATAGGGGTTGGTCGGGTTACAAGAAACAAAGATTTTTTTTTTTAAGCCTAAGCATGGTACTGTACAGTTGTATGTCACAATCATATATGTATGTTGCGAGGTGCTGAAGTGTTTATTTCCTCACTAACATAAAATTTGTTTATTTTGATTGTAGGTACTGGTGTTTCCAAAATGTTTTATGCACATTTTGTGCTGAGCAAAAAGGGGCCTCTGGCTCGTATATGGCTTGCTGCTCACTGGGATAAGAAATTGACAAAAGCACATGTGTTTGAAACAAATATTGACAGTAGTGTTGAAGCAATAATGCAGCCAAAGGTATAGTAATTAATATGAGTGTATAGCTTGAAAATAATTTATTAATAATAATGGTGCATTAATATGATTTTCTCATGATAAATTATTTATCACACTTTTGTTGACATGATACACCTGTTTCATGATGTACAAATGTACCACAGCATACTACATTTGTTTTTTGTTTGTTTGGTTTTTTTTTTACTTTTTATGCCCTTGGATTGATAGATTGGGGGCATACTATATTTACTCAAATATAATACACACTTGCGTATTATACATAGGATTAGAAGTCTGGCACTTTTTTTTCTCACTTTTAGGCTTCAGTGGTGGATTTAGGGGGGGTGGGGGTGCATGTGTCAGTTTAAGTATCTAAAGCTGTCAATCAAACCCACGAGGCGTGAGATATATGTATTGTCTGTATACTGTCCGCTTCCCGTAGTAAATGCCCAAGGTGATAACAGGAGTAATGTCTACAGTGTGCCATTCAATGAACACGATTGAATACGATTGTGCAGATTGTATGGGTGATACAACGATTTAGCCTTAATTGGTTAATTGGTAGTTGCGCAACAAAAAACTACCTAACGGTAACAGCACGAGCATCAACAGTTTAGATAACACTCAATGACTCATTCATTCTTTCTTTATTTTGTCTTCACAAACTTTGGCGATCTCCGCGTAAAGTTCAGGTAATATAATAGACACTCATGGGCACGTTCATTCTAAGAAAAAAATATGGTATGGGATGAGGGTACTACTTAAGAAATTTGAAGTCCATGCGAGTTTGATTGTAAATGAAATGAAAGAGAGGAAAGCTTTGATATCATACGATGAATAAATGCTGGTCGTTCTGTGCCACTTTTCATAATAATACATGTTACGCGATTACATTATAAAAGGTATACGGCAAAGCAAATTCATTTGACAACATCATTGATGTCATATACTTGTGCTGAAAATCTCCATTGCATCTGGCAGTCTTGCTGTTTCAACACAAAATTACATAATGTTTTGGATTTTTCTCCTGAGTATTATATACAGAGTTAAGACTTTTTTTCATGATTTTCGAGGTCATGTTTTAGGTGTGTACTATACTCAGGTGCATATTATATTCGAGTAAATACGGTATTGTTTTTGTCCTCTCTGTTTGTCTGTAATTTGTCAACTTTAACCTTTGCCATAACTTTTGAACCATGAGGGATAGAAACTTCATCTTTGACATGCATACTCAAATAATGAATCTTTTCAAATGACATCAAGGTTGATGATCTTTTGACAGTCTACGCGAAAGTTGAAATTTTATACAGGACCACAGGTCAGGTGAAAGTATAAATTTTACCAGTCCTGGAGCCATTTTACCAAACCCTCAAATTTTGTGTGATCTTGATGTCATTTATGATATATCCAACTCATTTTAACTATAAAACAGAACTTTATAGATTTGAAATTGAATTTATTCATCTTGTGAAAACATGGTTAACATATTTCGTAGCCTTTTCCCGGCGAGACACATCACTACTGTGGCACTAGCCTTCCTCTTTCCCCCCCCCCCCCTGGCACCGCCACCTCGACATATTTTAGTTTGAAATAGATTCAATTTTTCTTGTGGTGACCTTCGATTCACAATCGCGCTAGCTCCCACTAACTACTGCAATTGCAAGTTAATATTCGGACTGGCATCGGCTTTTACGCTTCCGGACGTAACAACGGAGAAAAAACATTTCAGAAAAGACTAGGATGTAGTTTTTTAAAACTGAAAACTGTAATAGAAAACCTCTTGCAGGTAATCATTTATTAAGAAAATTGAATAAAGATATTTTGATTTAAGAACAAACTTTCAATTATTCTAACCGGACTGCTGGTCCCGTTTCCGGAATAAAAAAACCCGACCCGAATCAAAATTTACAGGCGAAAACCGACGGTCCGGTGACTTTCGCGTAGACTGTTTTGACCTTGACAATGACCTTCAAGCTAGAAATAACTTTTTGGACTTTAGTGCTGTGGGGGGCATTGGTGTTTCACAAACAGTAATTCAGTGAGTAGACATGGTAATTCTTTCACAGATATTGCTTTTATTAGATATGTTTAAACGAAACTTTATGATAGATATGTAGTACTGGGTACATCAATCGTATAAAGAGAACAATAGCAAAGCCTAGTGTGGCATAATACACCCGTCACTTAGTTTGAGGGATGAAATTTGAAAGTATTGAAACATTCCCCCTTTGCCAACAATTCTGTGAAATATTATTCAAATCTGTATAGTGGATAAAAGTTATGGATTTACTAAAGATTTATCCATCATATGCACTGTGACCTTGTCCTTGCAGATATGACCTTGGTTCAAAGTCCTGACCCACCTTTGGGTCTCGGGCAACATTTCTGTTAAACATTAGTCAAATCCATGCAAGGGGTAAGAAGTTATGGTCCAGGCAAATATTTATGTATCATATGCAGTGTGACATTGATCTGGAAGATATAACCTTGGTTCAAAGTCAAGACCCACCACTGGGTTCTGAGCAACAGTACTGTGAAATATTATTTGAATTCATGTCAGTGGTAAAGAGTTGTGGCCCGAACAAAAGATTTACACTTATGCATTGTGACCTTGACCTTGCAGGTATGACCTTTGAGTCATGACACATCCTTGGGTCCTGGGCAATAATTCTATGAAATGTGTACCAAGGGTTTTCTACCGAGTATTACCATACTACAACCTTGACCTTTGACCTCTGACCTTGAAAAACACTAGGCATCTTTGTCTTGGCATAAGGGATAAGTGTACCAAGTTTGACAGTCCAAGTCCAAACAGTTTCATCTGTATACTGCCTACAAGGATTTCCTGTCAAGTAGTTACTGTAGTACTACGACCTTGACCTTTGAACTCTGACCTGTAAAAACAGTAGGGGTATTTGTCTTGACATAAGGAGTAAAGGTACTAAGTTTGGCAGTCTTAACCCCAACGTTTTGGTCTGTATCATGTCTACATGTGTACAAGGTCCGGACAGATGGACAAGTCAGACGGACAAAGCCATACCATAATATGTCCCGTCAAAGATGGGCATATCAAAATATTATGTTAATTTGGGGAAAAAACCATCAGTTTTGATGGAAAAAATATGTATATATACATGGTTAAGTGTCAATATACAAAATACACATACAACTGTCACTTGCATTATAATGTATGATGTAACCTTTAGTGATTCTTGGGCATATACATGTAATACATTCTAGTTCAGATTTTCAATTTGTGAAATGTTTTGTGAACTTAAATGATTATTACAAAATTTTGATTGTTTTCAGGTGAAACTTGCTCTGAGAACTTCTGGGCATTTACTTCTAGGAGTAGTGAGAATTTACTCGAGGAAAGCGAAATATCTTTTAGCAGATTGTAATGAGGCATTTGTTAAAATCAAGATGGCATTCAGGCCTGGTGTTGTCGATTTACCAGAAGAAAATAGAGAAGCTGCAGTAGCTGCTATTACATTACAAGAAAACTTTCATGATTTTGATACAACTTTGGCAGATCTAAAGTAAGAATGCTCTAACAACCTGGAAATAAGCTTGTTGAAAAAAAAATGGTATCTTTATTGTGTACAACTTATAGATAAACGAATGGAGTATTTTTAGCAATTTTACTTAATTGAAATAAGGATCAGAAGATTAAGAGTTGTTTGTTGTCAGAATAAAAACATTGGTATAAGATTTTTACGTTGCTTGGTCTCCATTTAACCCCTTCACCAATGACGCCCTGCACATTACTTATCATTAGATGATGGCTTCCAGTGTTAGCGAAACTTGCTTTTGATTTACAGGACATTCGGTCTGGTAAGTCTGTAGGGTATACCTGACCAAGTGAATTTTTACCTGACCGACAAAAAATGCAATAAACAACATAAAATTGAAACATTTCTGGTGTGATTTATTCCTACATGTATCACTCTCTTGAGAATATAAATAAGTCCTCCCAGACATCACTTTGCTCACCAAGGCAAAGTTATAACAAAATTCATCATTATCTTTGTCAACATATAATTTGTCAAAAAGCTCTATGTCCTCATCGTTTCATTAACTGTACTGACCCGCACATTACTGCATCTTTTAATAAATTTGTTTTGCCCAGTAAGGGATAGTTCTAATTTTTCGAAACTGAAAAGTTGTACAGATGAAGTATGGCATGGTACCGCATAATACGTTTTTTGGGGGAAGGGGGGATTATTCGGCCCTCTGTTTATTTGGCATTTTTTATTCTTTCGTTTCCCTGAAACGTCTCCCTCCCAGTATTTTAGTTTTAAAATACATTATGAATATCACAATGTCCGCAACATGTGCCAAGTGCAAAGCGGTTATGCGGTTGTAGAGCGTAATGAACAAAACCGGTCAAGGATGCGATACTGGACAATCGGTCTGGAAAATAGCGAGTTTTAACGGATTTGTCTGACAGTCAGGTGGGGTTTCGATTTGACTGGGCTTCCCTGGCAATCTTTCTTAATTTTGACATTATATCAACTTCAGAACTCACCAAAATTCTATTATTAAAGTGATCACTTAAATTTGTAGCATGTTATTTCATCTCAATCAAAACTGCCTGTTTGTCAAGTCGCTCAGTTGTGTTAATCAATTTGTGACTAATAATTTAATCTTAAAATTTAAGGATATGAAAATTAAGAAACTTCTTATGTGAGGGCAATTAATATTAATTCGTTTCTGGGAAGAATTTTAAACTTTCGTCCCTTAGCAGCAAAGAATTGGGGGGCAATTTCAAAGAGAAAAAAACAATGTTTGTGTTACTGTGAATAAGAATGGGGATAAATGTAGTGTTTGATTGTTTCCAACAGGTATACAGTGGTTATACCATTGGAAACCACCATTTTCCTGTCTCTACAAGCGTCACCATGAAAACTATGCTTCCAACGGTATAACCACGGTATACCTGTCGGTAACAATCAAACATAGTACTTTTATCCCCGAAATAAACATGTATACAAATGTTATTCAATTGAAAATTTAACAAATCTAAATAGAATACTCAAAATTTGATTTAATTTAAATTAATGAACAAAATCACTATATAAGCCAATGTCCATTTCCTCTTCTAAATTGTCGCTTCCTGAGCCATTCAGTTCTTCAGCTTGGGTCTTTTATTTTTATCAAACATTTTACCCATATTTTAAATACATTGTAATTTTCAAATGATGATAAAATTATTAAAAGTTCTTTATTTTTAAAATCGTTTTCCATAGCAATCCATGTTTCATTTTCTACTGGAAATGACCAAAGAAAGATGACTATATGCACTTTAAAAACCGGAAATAGTGTGTAACTCTATCCAGATTTTCTAGGATTGATGGTGAGGAAATCTAAGGGTCTATCCCGGTTTTTCGAGGTTCATCGGCGAAAGGATTAATGATACAGGCCATCACTTTTGGTCATTAAAAATGTTACAGTGAACTGATATATGGATAACTATATAATGAAAATTTACTTTGTTTCTTTTTGTAGTGTAATTTCTATCTTTAAGTAATTGTTTGTTTTTATCAGTGATTTAGATATGCCTGCCCATTTCACTGTTAATCAAAGTCGTCCAGAAGAAATCACTATGAGGGAGGATTTATCCAGTATTGCTTTTGTTGGTGATGATGGATTTGGTAAGGGCTTAGGTTTAAACAAAACATGACATAAGTGATTTAAGGGATTGTCAGGGGCTTCATAATAACTGTTTGACAGTACATGTATGTTTGTAGACAAAAATATACATGTATTTTATCTCTTCCAACTTCAAATAGCTAATGCTTATCACTGTAGTATATATCAAAAGAAAGACTGACTTAAATGAGGTGAAGTAAAATCAAATGATTATTGTTACATGTATTTCCCTGTTTTTGTGATGCTGTTTATAGTAGGTCATAATGCCCCAGAAGTTTCATGAGTTGATATTTAAAATGAATCGTAGCTAATGGATACATTACGTCTTTGGGAAAAGTTTATGAACAGTTCTAAGTATCATGTATCATGTATCCTAGTGACAATGAAATTTCAGGTTCATAACTTTCAGAATATCAGCCAAAGCTGTTTTTCTTTCTCCAATAAGGCAGAATGTAAAAATTGTTGTGTTTCAACTAACGTTGTTAAACAAAATTTGGGTCATTATCTAGATAATAGATTATATATATTTTTTTTGCAATATCATTTTCTGTATTATTCAGATTTGATACATGAGGTTTTGTGAAATAAAAATATGTGTTATTTAACATGCTTTGATGAACCCCTCTTTGATGCATTACTTTATTCAAGTAATCGTTGTATTGATCTGTACCAAACATGTATAAAACAACAGAACAAACCACAATCACAGATTTTTTCCCTGAATATTTGCTTAATCTGGTTTCCTTTATGGTACATTTGTTTTCATTTGTAGGAGATGTTGGCATTGATGACCAGGAGTTACTGCGAGGAGACAGTACTATTGAAGATTCTTTGTACAAACAAGATAGCATAGTACAGCTTGATGTACCAAAAGAAAAAGAGAAGAACCTGAACGAAACGGCAGAAAAACCAATGGACATAGACATGCCACCCCCAGTTCAAACAGACGATTTTGGAGGAGGAGTTGATGACTCTTTCATGAGTAAATTGATATTTTAATGAATATTCCTTTAATGTCCATCAACTGTTACAAATATGAATTAGTATAATCAAATGCAGCTCGGAGTAATTGAACTTAGTGAAGGGGACTTTTATCAGAGTTCTTTGTATGCCTAAAAATAGGAATCTGAACAAATTTCATGAGTCCCAGTCAAGTTTCATAAGTTTAAACAGAAGCCTATGTATCTAAACTCTTAAATGATAAATTTTTTTTACATGCACATACATTATGACAATATACTTTATAAGTTAAAATCTGTTATATGAAGGATGTAAAAGAAAATTATATACCAGTGGCTTACTTAATGTGTTAAGGCAGCATCATTCACAGAATCTTGTTTATTTCACAGTGGTAGAAAGTAGTCAGGTGAAGGTGGACTAGGAAGTTGGATAGTTTGGCTCACCCCTCCCCAGCTCTTCTTGTCTCCATTCTCCCATTCATATTTTCCCTCCATCCCTTTTCCCATTAGGTTTCTTTATCCTGTCCTTCTCTCCTTTCTCCCTCTTTCTCAATCTTCTCATATCTCTTCTCTCTTCCCCTTCCTGTCTTAGCCCCTAAATGCAGCTCCTCCTTTTGAAAATGTTTAACTTTTAACTTTTGATTCAGGAAGAGAGGAATGGAGAGGCATACTTGTGAAACATAGTTATGGCGAATTTATAATAAGGCTTATTATAATCATATTATAATTGCCCATGTGCTTTTAAAAATGTTTACATCTTTGGGTTTTTTGCAAGTCATAATATGGACAGGCTGTCCAGCGTCCCTAGAATTCCTAAAAAATCCTAATTTTTTCAATTTTTGTTAAAATTCCTAAAAAAAAATGAAAAATCCAAAGGGATTTCCTAAAAAAGCCCTAATTTTTTATGCCAATTCCTACTTTTTTATATCCTTTCCAATTCTTCAAAACATTTTTGACTAAATGCATACTTCATGTGTGTTTTAATGTAGTTTTTAGTTCTAATTCAGAGTAGACAATGAAGGCAGTTGACCAGTGGATAGAAGTGCCCAGTTTGTTATTGGTTGTGACTGAGTGACAGAGATGTAATTCTTAAGGTCACAGCCAACAGCATCTGGGACACTGAACCCCTGGGAAACATCTTTCATACAAGTAAAGTATTGTATGTTAGTTTCTATTTTGCCAAAAGAGCGAAGGTAAGTCAATTAATACCTTCATATTCCTTATTTTTGTTACAAAATTCCTAATTTGAGCACTAAATTTTCCCTAAAATTTTGAAATTTTAGCCCTAAAATTAGCCCTAATTTTTTGTCAAGAAGTGCTGGACAGCCTGTATAGACCTTTCTATTATATTTCTAAGTAGATATATTCATAGAAAGATTTACTTGATATTTGAAGAACCTATTTACTAAAATGTACATTTATTATTCAATCCCTGTGTTTTTATCATATTTTAAGATGGTTAAGTAGTGTTATGTTGAAAAAACCTTTTCCTCCCACCCATCTTTCCATTCCTTAACTTATCAAATGTATTGTTGTATCTGTTTAACATGTCTAGCTTTCATTGAAAATTGTTCCTTGGCTCAGACTTCAGTAAATAAAAAATAAGACATTGTCAACTGTCCTAAAATTTAGTCTGGACTCGCTGTGTCAGGATAAGACCTGGCGCAAATCAGAGATGTTTGAAAGTTTTCAAGCATGTCATCAATGTTGTCCCTCAGTATAGTGACATATTTAAAGACAATTTCAGAAACTGAATTTACTTTCGTCGTTGAACCCTTCTGTGTAATAAAAGATTCTTCTCAAGGCTCAGAATTTACATTTTCATAACTATGTAGTTCATAGATTATTAATTAAACCATATATAACCATTGATAAGACCAGGACAAAATACCATAAATTTGAATTTTTATTGTAGATGAAATACATATGACACTTTCTGTAGAAATTAAATTTTCATGAGTTTATTGCAGGTTTTACTGCTTGTTTGATGTGGTAAATATTTTTTTTAATCATTAAATAGATGATGGAGATGATGATGATGATGATAATGATGATGATGGAGGATTTGGAGGCGGAGTTGATCAAGAATTTTTTGGTGAGAAGAAACCAGGGTTTTACATTATAAGACAACTGATTTATAAATGTCTTTTTCTGCACTACATGTTCAGGATATAGTTTCAATGATTAAGAAACTTGTGAATATAACTCGGGCTTAATTTTGATTCAAACTACGACATTTTTCTGCGATGAGTGTACTGGAGACTCCTTTTTGATGGAAGGTCCAGTGGTTTAAGTTTTGCCTTCGTAGTTATACTTAAGTTTTAAATTAATAGTTGACTACAGGTTCTATGAATGCCAATGTGGGTACAATAATTACAAAAATCCAGTAGTCGTATTCACAAAAAGTCTTAAGTGTAAAATTACTCTTACGACCATTAAGATTAAGTGCATATTCACAAAAAGTCTTAAGAAAAACTTACGATCGATTTTAATCGTAAGTTTACGAGTGCCTCGACCGACTCTTAAGTTTATGAGTTACTCTTAAGTGTCACTTTCAGCACTGTCGTAAGTCAATTTTAATCGTAAATATGGCTGCTGCTATGAGCCTATGCATACTTTGTTTGCAAATCGACGTTGTAGACTGATCTTATTTTTCGGGACCTTTTGAACTCTTGAATGATCGTAATCTATACCTCCGAATAAGTTTGTCATCATTAAGTTAATGACAAAGTTATTCAGAGGTAAAGGTTCCCTTCTCATATCATGTAATAGACATCATCGTGCAAGTAAAAATTTACCTTGACCTTCAAACATCATGATCTATGTCAATTCCTGTACAAAAATTAATTACAAAATACAAACAAGGTGAACTTTCATTATTTTCCTTTCTACAGGATATTTATCAGTAAAACACTAAAAGTAGTCATGGTCTTGTTATTATATGGGAAATTCCTCCTTCAAAGAAGCACTCCATATTTGCTACACACGAAAACCAGGGGCGGATCCAACTTTTGATTTTAGAGGGCTGAAGCCAGACGAGGGGTCTGGAGACTGCTAAGGGGGGAGGGAGAGCACATTAGCTGCGATGCATTTTGTGTTTTTCATGTCTTCTATATATACATTTTTAAGATACTCCTTATCGAGGAGGGGCAGGCTTGGTGTAGTGGTTAAGCGCTTGGCTTGCGGTGCCGACGATCAGGGTTCGATTCCCGGGTTGCGCCACTATGTTTAAGAGGTTGGTAACCTCCTGCTTCCATGTCGCGATATAACTGAAATATTGTTGAAAGCGACGAAAAACACCAATCAACCAACCAACCATCCTTATCGAGGAGTATCTTACTGTTATGGTGCTCAAAGTTCAAAGGTCAGATTTACGTCCACACAACTACAACCTTTGAAGAAATAGTGCGATGTCTGTGTCAATGTTTGTCTAATCTAGCGAGGACAGCTGTGATGATTTAATCTATTCATTGTAAGAGTATTTTCTTAAAGATAAGTTTTGACCACAATCATGTGAATTCTTTTAGAAAACGTCCCCTCCCCCACCAGGGCGAAAACGACGGTGTATGAATTCATGTTAACGATCAACACTCATGTTAACCCATTCGGAACAACCTCGTCCTACGTAAAGGTCGAGGATGTCCGAATGGTGTTGACCAACATTCGTACGTGTAATTGCTGACTTCCTTGTCTCTTCTCTTTTTTCTAAATTTTAACAATTTGAAATGTTTTTAATAAAGATAACACATTTCAAACTACAAATGTATAACAATGTGTTTTATGAAATGATTTTTATTCGTACTTTCTTTTACCCAAACTACGGTCAAATCGACCTGTCTATGGACTACTTTTGACCGTAGTTTGGGTAAAAGAAAGTATATTTGTAGTTTGAGATGTTTTATCTTTATTATTATATGAAAAGTGGAAAAAACAGGAGATTGATATCAGTGGTTTGTGTGAGAGGGTCAGAGGGACTTTGTTCATCAAACGTTGGAATTTCCGCAAACCGCAGATATCAAAAGAGCAGAGAATCTCGAACCATTTTCATTGCAATACACTGTCATTACTGAGAATTAAGTACATATGTGGAAACGTCATAACCCAGCATGTAGCCTACACTAAAGGGATAATATGTTGCATGGAACACTGTTGCTTTTATTTCATCAATCTCATCGCATAATTTGAATAACCAATCTAACCTTTAAATATACAAATCAGTATAAATGAAAATTAAAAACACCAAACTGGAAAAGATGGACACTCCATACAGTGACGGATCCAGGACTTCCGAAAAAGGGGCCCACATGTGTATTAGTCTAACTACTCGGCCATTTTGGTGCCAGATCTTGATTTTTACTTGTAGATATGTGGCGGAAAAGGGAATGGATTTTGTCATACAGCTCAATCAAATCTATTTTTGAATATACTGTACGTGTACATTTATTAGTGCAGTCAAATTTTAGCGCAAAATGCTCGAAAGAAGGGTCGGCAGTATTTTAGCGTAGTCATGAATTAGTGCATTTTTCATGTTTGATTAGCACCATTTATCCATTAAATCGGCGCATTCAAAACAGTTTTTGGGCAAAAATAGTGCGTTTAAGTATCTTACTTAGGAGGAATTGAAATATATGCCACACGTGCGACTATCGAATCGGCTGGTATGACACGTTTGCCATTGGACATAATTAACGAGTACATGTACCTGGAGTTGTTAAACCGTTGATTGGCTTGGATGACAAGTGTCGGGTCAATTACCTTACTCACAGTATATGCAGTGAATCAAATACAACCTCATTTCATTCATGTTTATCCAATAACCTACCATATCAATGAAAGCAAAACACCTAGTTATAATAATAAGTAATAATTTTTTTTAAAGAAAGACCTATAGAGAACAAAATGCCATTCTTACATTTTACAGACGAAGCCATTGTTTTCACAAGTTGATATTAGATAAATTACTTGTATCGCTGACCGCTCTTTGCTTATAATTACGTAATAGACTGTATTGTAGAAGCGATATGCTTAGTGGGGGATTAATTCCTAAACTTCAAAATTTTTTAAATTCTTGCGTTGGTTTTGTGATAATCATATCGACAGTGTCCGGTAATGCAAACATCTTTAATCGATCGTTACTTGTGTCCTCTTTATGCTTTATCAAAATAAATGATGAATTTGTTCTTGATATTTATTTGATAGACATAACTATAGAGTTGAAACGGAAGTGCCCATTTAATTCTATCGATTTCATGTATTTTATATTAGCGTAGTCATGAATTAGCGCACTTTGAACAGCGCTAATTGCGCTAAAATATGAATCCCGCTAAAATAAGTACACGTACAGTATTTGACTCGATCAGCTGCATTGCAAAATCTGCCACCATGATCTCTTGCCTTCTCAGTCTCATGTACATTACTTAAGGTGAACAGTTCTATAGATCTTACAGACTTGAATCATCTACAGGCAGAGATTTTTAGCTCACCTGAGCCAAAGGCTCAAGTGAGCTATAGTCATAGTGCGCCGTCCGGCGTCGTCGTCCGTCGTTAACTTTTTCACATTTTCGACTTCTTCTCTGGAACTACATTGCAGATTTGGATCAAACTTTGTGTAAATGATGTACTAAAGGTCCCCTACTAAAATTGTGTTCGGGATCCAGATTCCCTCAGGGGTGGATCCAGGGCGGGACCAAAAGTGCCCAAAAGGGTACCCCTCTTCAAACATCTTCTTCTCCAGAACCAGTACATAAATGGGGAAACTAATTGCATTTCAACAATCTATAAAGATGGGTTTTTAAAAATTGTGTTCGGGGTTAAGATCCGTCAAATAGAAATTTACGCTTTTTTGACGTGTTTCTGGACTTAGTCATTTCAATGAAGAAAAGTGTCATGTTTTTCAGTTAATTGATATTGATGATTTCTTAATGACTATTTTGATCATAATTGTGGTAAGGAATATTATTGTGAAAGAATTTTGTCATTATCTCAATTTTTGGATTTTTTATGAATTTTTTAAGACTTCCAAAAAAAAAGGGGGGGGGGGAAGCTGCCACTGAAAACAAAAGTCATATATCCCTAAAACGAAAGAGATTTTAATGAAACATGGAATACATGAAGTACTAAAAGTCCTCTATCAATTTGGTAAATTTCATCCAAATTGGTTAACAGATAATGCCACCATGTCTAAAAAGTAGGTCTCACAATGGTACATATACCACTTGGTAATTGAAATATGGAGAGTAGCGGTTCAAATCCAGCTGTGGTCAAAAAAATTTTTTTTTTTTTTTACACTTCTAAATAAGTTTTTAGATGTTTCTCAACACTCAACATATGAAATTAGGAATTTTACGTTTAAGACTTCAAAAAAAAAAGGGGGGGGGGATTGGCCATTTTTCACATTTTCAACTTTTTCTACAAAACTGTTTGAAGGATTTTAATAAATCTTGGTAGAAATAAGTCACTTATGATCCTCTTCAAATTCTGTTGTTTTCGTCCAGACCTCGTTACAGGTGGCGCCACCATAGTCAAAAGTAGGTCACAAAAGAGTTCCCTCCTTTAACAATATTCTTTTTCATACGGGCTGTATACAGAGACAAACAGAATGTATAGAAATGATCTAGAGGGATGAGTGAAGACATATTGTCATTTTGGTTCCCTTCCAAAATCAAATTTTAGAATTTTTTTTCGACATTTCTTTGGACTTGGTGATTCAATGCAGAAAAAAAAAGTGTCATATTTCCTAGTTAATTGATAATGATGATTTCTTATGGACTATTGTGATCATAATTATGGTAAGGATTGTTACTTTGAAAGAATTTTGTCAATATCTCAATTTTTGGATTTTCTATGAATTTTTTAAGACTTCCAAATGAGGGTGTGTAGGAACAATTCAATCACATTTTTCACGTCTGCTGTTATACCACATGAAAGATTTTAATGAAACATGGAATACATGAAGTACTAAAGGTCCTCTATCAGTTTGGTAAATTTCATCCAAATTGGTTAACAGATAATGCCGCCATGTCTAAAAAGCAGTTCTCACAATGGTACATATACCACTTGGTAATTGAAATATGGAGAAATTTTTTTTTTCATTTCTTTACACATCTAAATAAGTTTTTAGATGTTTCTCAACACTCAACATATGAAATTAGACAATTTTAAGTTAGATCTGGACAATATTTGAAACAATTGTTGTTCATGACCCAGACTTGAAATCAGTCAACAAAAGGCCCCACCTAAAGAAAATGACCAACTTGTTGCCCTGAATGACTTCTTGCAGAGACAAAGGAAATGCTTAATATCAAAATCACCTGAATGGATGTGCAAAAAAGTGTTGTTTTTTATTCTAGCCTGAAATAAGATTTGACATATTTTCCACATCTGTGTTGACTTAGTCACATTAATGCAAAAATAAATGAATTCTTCCTTCATGCATGACTGATCATCTAGGTACTCAGGTGAGCGATATAGGCCCACTTGGGCCTTTTGTTTAAAAAATATTACGATTTTCAGTCAGGAAAGGGAAGAGGTTGGGGTTAAAGCTATAAACATTGTTGAAATAACTCGAAGAGTCGAATAGATGTACGATTATTGGATTCATAATAGTCTGTCGCATAGACAATTTAGGAGTCCAACATGCCCCCCCCCCCCTTTCTGAAGCTGCCACTGAAAACAAAAGTCATATATCCCTAAAACGAAAGAGAAATTAGATATAAATAGCCATTGCTAGGGCAGTTTTACGCTTAGGATAATCCTAAGATACTTCTGAATTGATTTGTCGTAAGTTTAAGAGTGATCTTAGGAGAGCTTTCATGAATATTAAGAGAAATCTTACGTTTCCTTGAAACAAACTACATTGGTATTTCATCATAATGATGTACAAGTAATACCCTTGTAATACAATATCTTTTATAGGAATGATTATGTTTTAGGTGACGACTTTATGCACTCCGGTGGACTTTTTGAAGATGCCCCTATGCCAGAAGTATCCATGACAGCTCCAGTTGAAGCAGAAGAAACCAGGGCAGAAAAACAAAATGGTAAATAATGATACCTTTAATGTTAAGTTTTTTCTTCAAAAAAGACTGTTTCTGCTCATTTTCTCAGTGAAAGCGTGATGGATTAAATGGGTATTGGGTATGTAGATGTATCAAGGGAAAATTCAGGTCAAGTTTGAATATGGGTGTGTTCCAGTTACTTGACAGAGTTATTGCCCATGAACATAGCAAATTTTTTAAAATTGACTGTTTCCGTTCATTTTCTTGGCGAAGTTGTGATAGATTAAATTGATATTGGGTATATAGATGTATCAAGGGAAAATGCAAGTCAAGTTTGAATATGGGTATGTTCCTTTAATTTTTGACAGAGTAATTGCCCTTGAACATTAACCCTTATCACGCTAATCGCGACATAAGTTGTTCTGAAAAAATTGCCGTTCACTGCTAATCGCGACAATTGTCGTTTTCCGTACCGCTTGCAATTAATGCGTGTATTTTAGTTTCTTGGGGATTTCCAAGGCTAAATATAAATATGTTCTAGCGTGGTATGACAGTTACCCATGATTCCTAGTAAAAAAATTCCATGGAACAGTCAAGGATGTATTAAATATATCATAAATACTATGCAATGTTTACAATAATCAAACATGGCTGCGTCCGTCACCTGTCAAAGTTTTGATAATGAGGAAAGACTTTTGTGTTTTTCGCCGAATATTTTGATTGCGATGAAAATTATTTTTTGGGACTTGTGCTTGAAATGTGTGAGCTCATACGAAAATAATTAATTCTGCCTCTTTCGATCAATCTTATAAGGATATTGTGGAAAATCTCGACACAAGGGTTAGGAAAGCGGAGATCAAGTACCACTACACTAAATGCTCCGTTGACAGTTTACCTTGATTTTCCCATTTTATGTTCATGTTCACTTGTTGATTACTTTTTTAGAAATAAAAGATACTACTCACATTCGCCAGATTTGATCATGTTTTTTTTTTTTTTTTTAGTTTAAGCAATAATATGGTTACGCCATCCAGTTAGAATGTTTACCTGAGACCATACCTTTAATTAACAAAGGTTAACGAGACAGAGTCCAGCATATAAACAATGACCTTGAATAGATAGCCATGACATTTCTTACTAAATCCATGTATGATTTGTTTTTCTGTGATAGATGATAAGAAAAATAGAAAGGACACATGACTGGACATGGCATTTCATAATCATAAGCAATTTATTCAGCAGTACAGAAAAAAGCAATAGAAATTAGCATAGCGTGATAAGGGTTAAAAATTTCTTGAAAGTATTAGTTCTCTGGCAATTATATTTCACTAGCTTAAATGCCTGGTGGGCATTTGTGTCGCATTGACACATTAAAATTCTAGTTTTTCATGTCAAATACTAAAAAATCACATAAGTTATTTGAATTTTTCTAGTAAAAGATGCTGGATAGACACTGCACGTGATGTTGTACAACACACTCCATGTATGGTACAACTAATTATGCAAATGAACTTGCTTGACTCAGCATTTATAAAAGCACTAGTACACAACATGTATATATGCAGCTTTTTTTGCACCAGGGAAAACCTTGCAAGGGCATGGCTATTTTGTTTTCAATAGTGTCTTTGGAATCACAGATGTTTTAACAACCCATTGAACGTGAAAATAGACAGGTCAAAATTGTAAAATTTATAACTCTGTCCAAATTTGAAGGTTAATGAAATAAAATGTAATAATAAAAACAGTAGTATTTTCTTTTCAGCTACAGTACAACTCTTCTCAATATGAAGCCGGTGTGGCCTAGTGGTATCGCTCTCGCCTCCTGATCAGGAGGCCAGGGTTCGAGTACCACTGTTGTCATGCCGGTGTCCTGTCTTCCGGATGAGTCAGTAAAAACCGAGGCCCCATGTCGTTGGTATGCATGGCACGTTAAAGATCCCTCACTGCTTTGGGTGGGTCCGTTGCAAAGGTCAAAATTTGTATGCTCCGCATCAGGCAAATGCCGTCACCATATACGTGAAATATTCATGGTGTGACGTTAAACAAAAATCAATGAATCAATAAAAACCTCAATAGGCTTTAAAAATGTTTCTTTAAAGTTCCCCGCGGAGGGTTTGATTTAAGTGTTATTATACCCAATTTCCTGATGTTATGTGGCTGTAACGCTTTCTACACAGTATTTGTTTACATTCATGTATATATTCAGTGCTGAATTATATTGTTTCATCTGTATGTCAGGGCATTCATGGCGGGTGTGGCCAGCCAGACAGGAGACGCTCACTCCTCCCGGGCTACTGGTCTCACCTCTGAATTTCAGGGATCCGTGAATGTCCACTGTGGTACATTGTTGTTAGTGCCATAGTCATGTGACACCAGTTATTTTGGTATTTTACACATTCTGTAATATATGAAACTTTATTTTTTCAAATTACAGTTGAAATTGTCATTTCAAAGTCGCCTAAGTCGAAATTCCATATATCTCAAAGTGAAGTTCAAGTCCCAAATCTTTTCCTTCACTTCTTAACGATTATACTTCAGTTAAAATGAAGGCGGTTAAGTTGAAATTCTGTTTATGTTGTATGCATTTAGCAGTCCTGAAACTCTGTTTTCTATATGTTTTAAACGTGTTATCTTGAAGTGTCATTGTTTGTTCGAACATTGCAATAAAGGTGGACGTAATGCTTACAACCAGTTATCCCAGCAGTGTTTATGGTAAAGACTAAAGGCTAATTGTTTGACCTCGAAGTCATTTCACTTTGATCGATGACGATTAGATAACAGGATTACATTGGCACTTGTTATTTTAAAATATGCTCATCTCAATCATGAAAACATCTTCATTTAGGGCAGGTCAGAATCATCTTCGCAAGCTTGTAAATTATTTAAAAGAATTAAGAATTTAACTTTTAGAGCTGATAATATAATTTTTGAAAATTTTTTCTTCAAATAAAGACTTGCCATTAAGGTGATGCATAGTACATGTACTTAATTTACTTGAATATAATACACACTTTTTTTCGCCAATTTGACTTCTCATTTTCTCACTGCGTATTATACATAGGGTTAGAAATCTGGATGAGGTGGTGGATTTAGAGGAGTGCGTGTGTCCGTTAAAGTATCTAAAGCCGTCAATCAAACCCACGAGGCTTGAGATATATCTATTGTCTGTGTACTGTTTGCTTTCCATAGTAAATGCCCAAGGCGATAACAGGAGTAATGTCTACAGTGTGCCATTCAGTGAACACGATAGAATACTTGCGCTGTGTTATTTAGCAATGGTTTCTGATTAGCAGATTGTACAGGTGATATACTAAGTAATGATTTATCCTTAACTGGTTAATCAATAGTTATGCAACAGGTGAAACTACTTGACCGTAACGGCACGAGCATCGACATTTTGGATAACACTCATTCATTCATTCTTTATATATTTTGTCTTTACAAACATTTGCGATCTCTGCGTAAAGTTCACATAGTATAGTAGACACGCACGTTCATTCTAACGAGAGAGAAAAAAATGAAGCGATCGTTTGGGACAAGGGTACTACTTAAGACATTTAAAGTCTATGCGAGTATGATTGTAAATGAAATGAAAGAGAGAAAAGGGTTGATATCAAGTTCACTTAGTATAGTAGACACGCATGTTCATTCTAATGAGAGAGAAAAATATGAAGCGATCGTTTGGGATGAGGGTACTTCTTAATACATTTGAAGTCTATGCGAGTTTGATTGTAAATGAAATGAAAGAGAGAAAAGCGTTGATAACACACGATGTATAAAGGCTGGTCGTTCTGTGCTGCTTTTAATAATAATACACGTTACACGATTACACTGTAAAAGGCATACGACGGCAAAGCAAATTCAGCTCGCAGTCTTGCTGTTTCAACACGAAATGGACATCTTGTTTTGGATTTTTCCCCTGCGTATTATACACGGAGTTGGACGGTTTTTCATGATTTTCGAGGTCAGTTTTAGGGGTGTGTATTATATTCAAGTATTGAAATAAATACGATAATTAAGAGTTAGTCAGCAAATAGATGCATTACTAGACGTACTGTGACATGGGAAAGCATAACAGCATATTCACATTTACACAAATGACTGTCTCAGTCATCATAAAACTCACCCATGGGATGGGGTGTAATCAAGATATAGGACAATGCAAAATTTGCCTTATTGGGATTTGGTTGCCCCCAGGGGCATTCATGTTTCACAAATACATCTTTGGATGTGTACAACAGTGTTTTAGAACTTGTCCAAAAAAAATGCCATTAATGATTAATGACAGATTTACATGCTTGATATCACTTATTAAATAAGATCAATCAATAGCAAGGCCGTATTTTTTTTTTTTTAGGTCGTTGTCTGATGTCGATTACAAAATTACACCATGTGCATTTGTTATTGCCAGAAACTGGCTCTGGGAGCCTGTCGTCAAATCAACTTCTAAATTTAAGTGAAGAATTTAAAGCTATTACAAACTTTCAAATGATCATTATTTGTTTCTGTCTGCCAAAGTAAAAAAAATAATTATTTTCTATACACTGCACTAAGCAGTGATGAGTTAAAGGCCTAGTTTTAATACTGAAATGACTGTATTACATCATTCAGTTAATACCTTGTGGCTGCTAGTGTGTGTATTAAATCAGCCATGAATTATGACTGGATAGCACACACAGCCCCTTAAAAATTAAAAATGCAGATAATGTCTTCCTCTCCAAAAACAAAATGAATTTTCAGGGATGCAAATTCTGTTTCAGAGTCTTAATTGCGCGAACAAGGAAAATCCTTGGCTCTATTTTTGTTTAGACTATATAATGTAATCTTGTTAGATTTTGCGTATTTATATAGATTTGTTATTGGTAGAATAAAAATTAACAGATTTTGCAAAGGTGTGCAGTAGTCTACTTAAAACGTATTTAATACATGTATGTTTTGTGTATAAAATTGTGCTCACAACCCTTGCAGATATATATGACTTTTTGTATTTCATTGAATTGACATCCCCCATTTATTGTAATGACCTATATATATCGAAGTATTTTCCATAGTGCTTTGTATGCTGTATTTTAAAGCTAAAATAATTTTAAACGTAAGAGTACAACTGCATGCTTAGTTCAGTAAATTCCGCTTATCTTTATGATATCTTCACATGACATTTATACTTGTTTATTTTGTCAACTAGATGCTGGAAAGAATGAGCAGAGTACCTTGTCAAGTGTGTCGGACATTACTGCTCAGCCAACCATGATATCTGCTGCAGCCATTGAACAAACCACATTGATAAGCAACGAAGAGGAAGCTTTTGCGTTGCCTCCATTAGACACCAACCATGTCTCTGGTATAACTGGTAAGTTGATGAAAGGTAGTTTACTAAGAGAAAGTTGGTGAAGTGATATTGCTCTGGATTTCTATTCTTATGTTTCATTCCCAGTTGTAAAAAGGATTGTTATAAGGTAATTTATCAGCTTCTGCCTTTCTATCAGACAGAAAAATGATGGGTAGGAGTGGTGTTGTGACCGTATTATTACTTTGAGTTTCGTAGGGTGTTCGACAAGTTAGACGGTAAATGCTTTTGATACATTTCAGGTACAGAAAAGAAGGGAAAAAGAAAAAGGAAGTTAATTGTTGATGAACAGAAAGGAATTCCGAGTGAAACTATGAAATTGCAGTTATCTGACACTTCTGATATTATTTCTACATTGGACCTTGCCCCTCCTACCAAGAAGTTGATGCACTGGAAAGAGACTGGTGGTGTGGAAAAACTTTTCAGTTTACCAGGAAGACCCATAGTATCCAAATTAGTATCCAAGGTACAGTCTTCCTAATTAAAAATTAAACATAATTTTCACTAGAAATAATATTATCACTATATTAGACAAGCTGTTGCAGTTTAGTCAATAGCATGCTGGGCTTGGGATCAAAAGGTCCTGGATTTAAACTCCACTGGTGACGTCAATGTTACTTTACCATATAAGACCATATAAAACTGAGGTCATGTATTACAGTTGATATTGACATGTAGGAGATGTATTGTTGCTTTGAAATGGTCTCTTGCATAATTGAAATTTCTGTGTGGTGCATCATTTGTGCATTCATGTGTAAGTGAAATAGTCATGACGTTACATAGATGTACAAACAACCATAATTTTTAACAGACTAAGTGAAGGAATAACTCTAGAAATACATAGAAATGGTTAAGTATTCAGATGATGTGGTTTCAGATTATGTGGAAGTAATTAAGGTTTCAGATTATGGAAATTTTCTATGTTAATTTTCTGTTTACAGCTTTTTACCAGAAATATGCAGACTAAAGCTGTTACAGAAGAAGAAGATGAACAAGACAAGTTAGACCTTGAAGCTGCTGATCTACCAAATATTGAAGAAGCAAGATCTAAAGGTATACTGTTTATTTTTGTTTACTTTAATTAGATAGCTTGATTAAGGAAGACCTACCATAACTGGTAAACTCTTGTTTGCTAGATTGTTAGATGATGATTACAAGGGATGAAACAGAATTTATGTTAGTTATGAAATTTTAAAAAAAATTGCGTCATTATGGGTATTAAACAGGTTAGGAAGGAGTATAAAATGATAAATGAAAATGAAAGTCACACAATACTTACTAAAAAGATAAAAAAGATTTGTTTGCACATCAAAATGCATTTTTCATTGAGCTTCTGCTCCACATCTTTTTGAACAGATGTAGGATCTTATGGGTTGCTCTGCATCTTTTTGAACAGATGTAGGATCTTATGGCTTGAAAGGATAACTTAAGTCCAAGTTCTTCACTGAAGTATGATTGATTCAAACTCTTGATAATTAACATTATTTCAGTTTGTTATTTAAAGCTTAATTTCTTAATTAAAGCTCAGTTTATAAAGATTGAACTGAAAGTTTCCAGGTAGACTTATATTTATTTTGTAATATTCTTTTGATTTAGGGAGAGGAAAGATTTTGCATGGAGTCTACATTTTATATACTGGTTCATTTTAATCTGTGAACTTTGATAATATATAATTTTTGGGGAACATATTGTCGTGTCATCAAAGTTCACATCTCATAAACAGTTCATTAGAATTTTATATTTTACACAAATGTTCCTAGGACAGGGGACTGTAGGTCTAAAGGCACTTTAGGTCATTTTTGCAAGGTCAAGATCACTAAGCACATATCCATTAATATTGGGAAAGGCCTTCATTCCAACATGTCATTGACCATTAATCTAAATTTGATCATATTTCACACATATGTTCCTTGGGGTATGGGTTCTTTGGGCCAGAGAGTTTTGGATAATACCCACTTAAGGTCACAACCTTAAATATTAATAAAGGCCTTAATTTCACTCAAAGGACATAGTTAAGTTATTTGTGGTAATTTATTTTTGTGTTACAGTAACCAAACTGACATCATTGGTTCATCTTGAGATGCTGACTTCAGCTCATGCTTTGGATACTGCATCTAAGCTACTTGCAGGGCTTGAAACTAACTTTTTCAAGCACTAGTCTGGCAGACTTATCGGTTACAAAATCCATTAGTCCGCAGAAAAATCTATTAGTCCGCAGAATAATAGACTATTTATTCATTTTAAATTGATTTAATTTCAAGTTAAACACATTTCATTTGTCAGATTTAACATTTCAAGACACTGTGGGGCACATATGCCTCTAGCTCCGTCTTGTCCATAAAGAAAGGATGGCTAAATATATCGCCACATTTCTCTGTGGCCCCACGATCACCATACAAAACAACGTCAATGTCATTCGAAAACGTATTGAAGCTGCTCTATAATCTGTTTCAACGAAGCGCACCAGTGACTCTGATTCATTACTTTCCATGTACTTTCCGGCGAACACGGAATATCGCAACTAAAATAACGTCAACATACACACGCATTTTGTAACTGTTATGACGTCATATAATTGTGATGTAATTTGCCCACATAAAAGAGCCCATATCGCGAATAATAGATTTTAGTACTTGCGATACTCCGTATTGTCACTAAAAATAGGTTACGAGATTTCCAGAAAAATAAGTTTTCAATCGTTTGCAGGGCGGGTGAGAGGATTTGAGTGGGTATCACAGTTTAGTTTTCATTAGTCCGTCGGACTTATACAATGAGAAATCTGTTAGTCCATGGCATAATTTATTAGTCACGGCTTTACGGACATACGTTAATTTCGAGCCCTGACTTGTTCTGTTCGATTGTTTGGTTTTGGATAAAGTTCAAGTGTTACAGTTACCAAACGTATGTCAGGAGTTCATCTTGAGATGCCATGTACTTGTATAGTGCTTGCTTTGGATGTTGCATCTGACTGAGTTATTATGCTTGAGTGACTATGAAGATTTATTGACAAAGTACAAATACTGCACTGACCAAAATTACTTTCGTGGTTCATTTTTATGTATTTGACAACTAGTGTTGCAAAAATTTAGTCTATAGATAGTTTTATTGGTTCAGGTCTGTGTATGAGTACTTACTTTCTTGGAATAGCATGCTCACTTTCCATACAAATATTTTTCATTTGAAACTAGTATTTATATTGTGGCCTTAAATAACCCTTTTTTTTCTCAATATTGTGTACGACTGACAAATATCCCATTGAGGTGAGCTGTGTTTTTATGTGTATAATTAGTAATACATTTTTTTTCAGATAAATCATTTGCAGCACCACAAGAAATAAGCACTATATATGAAGAACCATCTACAATGGAAACCTCAAAGAGATCAAGTAGAAGTGAAAAGAGCTTCATGAAGTCACCACCACACATACCAGCCGCTACACCAAACAAATCTGTTCAAGAACCATCTTTGAATGCTCAGGATCTTTTTGCTAATACCTTTACTGACCCCGTAGGGGATATAACTGGTGATCCCCTACTGATGCAACCAAATCTAGACCCCTATGACGCTGATCCACCATCAATAGCACCTTTCTCAGTTCCTCCGCCAAGTGTTCCTCCGCCATCAGTTCCTCCACCATCGGTACCTCCACCGTCTAATATACCGTCAGAAGCTATAGTAAGTGCTTTCTTTGATAGATTTTATAGTATGCTATAGACAAAGATCTGGCAAGATATAATTTAATACTACTGAAAGAGTAGTGAAATCTCCCCCAAATACACAAAATTTTGTTTCAAGCATCCATGATGAGGCTTGCTAATTAATAAATGATTGCATTTGCATACACAAGAAAGAAGATTTGACCAATCCTTTTGTCACAGTAAAGCAGTTAAGGGGGAGGGGGGGGCATATACTAGTCGCTGTTCTGTCTGTCTGTCCGTCCGAGCACGTATCTCCTATACTTTTCATCAGAATTTGATCATACTTCACCAAAATATTATTTAGGTTAAGGGCTTTTGGACAAAGGTCACTCAAGGTCATTTCTGAAAGGTCAAGGTCACTTATTAACTATGACTTCAAGTTGTATACCCTAAAATTCGGTATAATTTCAAAAATTAAAGCCTGAAAGCAAACAAAAACTATATTTTACTCTGAAGTTATTAACTTTGCGTTAATAACATTTTTTGTTGCTTTAAACCTTCGGGGATATCAAAATAAAAAGAACATACTTCGTAAATAAAGAGGGTATTCCATAAATACAACTGTAACCTGACTTTGTGCATGCGCAGTTCAATCAAAACAAATACGATGAAGGGAGACTCCAGAATAAAACAATTTCAATAAATACTAACTTTAGCAGACTTGAATGCAGATTTTCAGTTACTTGTCAAGTTTATTTACCTTGCCCTCCATGATGCGGCTTCCAAATTAGATCACGTGATAAGTTGTTTGTAAACCTTTCATCAGAATTTGATCATACTCCACCAAAATGTTCTTTAGGTTAAGGACTTTTGGACAAAGGTCACTCAAGGTCATTTTTGAAAGGACAAGGTCACTTATTAATTATGACTCAAAATACCATGAAGTATGTATATCTCCTACACATTTCATCAGAATTTGATCATACTTTACCAAAATATAATTAAGGACTTTTGGACAAAGGTCACAATGAAAGGTCAAGGTAACTTTTTAACTATTACTTAAAATACCATGCAGTACGCATATCTCCTACACCTTTCATCATAATTTGATCATACTTCACAAAAAATGTTATTTAGGTTAAGAGCTTTTGGAAAAAGGTTACTCAGTCATTTTGAAAGGTCATCTGTGCTAGCAGTAGCATAAATTGTTCAATAGCCATTTGGCTAATGCAAGCACAAATTAATTAGCCAAATGTGCAAGTCATTATCCATGTATACAAAGAAGAAACAAGATAGAAATTTAGAAAATTTAATATTGAAAAAATAACTGAATTTAAAATTGAAAAAATGACTGATAACACAACTGACAATAAAATTCATCATTTATTTTCTATAAAGGATCCAAACTCCGTAAACCAAGTTGACTTGTTATGTTGTAATCGGTGATTCATCTTGTTCATCTGTTTTTACAGGGTTCAGGTATCGATGTTTGTTGACACGCATCTTATTGCATCATAATGAGGTAGTAGGATGGGCATCAACAAACATTGATACCTGAACTCTGTGCCTGTTGTCAATGTCTAATGATTGGGTGTTGCTCAGAGATTATATAAACCCTTGAAATAATGTCAAAGAACTTTGTTCAGCCATGTTCACTGTTCAGAATGTTTAGAGATGGTTTACATCGCAGTCACTTTGAAGTTTTATAAAGTTGATACCAATAGCAACTAAATTAAAGTGTTGATGACCATGATTTATGCTAACAATAGAAACAGAAAAAAATTGAAAAAGCTGGACTTTTTTAACTTGCGAAATGTATTTGCCAACTTGATACTCATGTATTAAAAACGTTTAGGCATTTCAATTTTGAATTTGCATTTGGCGAATTGGCGATCGGGTAGCACTCACACAGGTCATGTTCACGATAAAAAGTTTTATTTCATTAATCAAGGTCAAGCTTACTCATTTTAGTTTAAGATACTGTGATCATTTCTTGTTTTACAGTTGATTCAATTGGATATCCATATGATACATTGAGATTTGAAATCGTCATCAATTAATACAACGATTTTCTATATACTGAGTCATTCATTTCCTTCATTATTGCTGTGCTTCTTGGAGTATCCATCAGTTTTACTGATTTTTTGTATATGAATTGAGTCGTCAATTTCCTGCATCATAACTGCCATTCGTGGAGCATACATCAGTTTTACTGATACTCTTGTTATGACAGAGTGATCATTATATTCAGGGCAATACTCCCTCATTGAAACACAATGCTGTCCAAACAAAAAAGCAAAATATGATATGCATACAAAAATGTTTAATCTTCAAGAAAAATTCCAGAATATATTATTAAATAATTTTGATACATATCGGATTAACTTACTTTATTTGATGTATCTTTCTGAAAAAATTTTATTTTTAATTTATTTTATTTTTCAGACTTTCAATGTAGAACCAGAGTTAGAAGATCTTGAACAAATGCCAGAAAACCTAGAACAGGAAGAAAAACAATTAACAAAAAGAAGTCAGGTGATGCAACATTCTTTGGAAGTTGCATTCAGATATAAAGACTTGCTCAGTTTCAAGGAAATGTCTAGATGTTTAAATCGTAAACAGGCAGCATCAAAGTTTTACACTCTCTTGGTTTTGAAGAAAGCTCAGGCTATTGAAGTAAGACAACCAGAGGAGTTTGGTGACATTATAATTGATAAAGGACCTCAGTTTGGTCTTGTGTGAGACCTTCTGTATGTGATTATGTTGTTTGGGTGCTCTATCTGGTTTGAGTGAATCTCTCCTTTATTGTTCATGTTAGAAGAAAGAAAACCTGTTGTATACTAGTAGAGTACTTGCATATATTTTATGGGAAATTTTAAGAAATGATTTATAGGTATAATATTTTAAGAGGTACATTCTTAAAATTTCCTTTTAAATTATGTGTAACAGATTTGTTGTAATTTTACTTGTAACAATGGCTATCTTTGGAAGGCAGCATAGAATGAAATGATGATGCAACACTTTCCATATTGAATTATTCAATAAAATCTATGATTTAACTAAAAACATGCATTTGACTACATGTATGAGAAAAAAAAAAAATAGGTTATGAAACAATGTCTTTTAAATAGTTTTAATGACTTAGTCATGGACATCCCTGCATTCAAATGAAAAGTGATATGTTTACCACTACTTAAGTAATAGTAGATACTATCATTTATACTGGGCAGTTCTTCAGTTACAATGTTTCAGACGTCTTAGTAACACAAAATAAATGAAAAACATGTACATCATTTTGTATATGTATTTGCAACATTTGTAAACATTTACTGTGAACAATCAAGATGTTTCTGTTTATTTTTCACTCTTATTTTGAAGTAATAAAAAGTTACAAAATACTTATATATTTACCACTATGTGTAATAATTTGTTAAATTCCTTTTCAGTATCCTTTCTCACATTTGTAATTACTCAGTATAAAATGTTTTAGTAACATGAATTAAGTTTTATTAAAATCTGTGTAGTACTGTAAAATTTTGTTCATTGATTCAGTCCAATACTTTTCATTCATCTCTCTTTTATTTTGTGTTGTGTTTTTAATGGACGGTCGCCCAGTCTGCTATGATCTACGTGCAATACTAAGATATACTGCTATTCTCGTCTCAGTACTTTTTTTTATTTATGGTTTTTTTTTTTTGGTTTTTTTGTTTTATTGAACTGTTCATGATTCTATAGACACATTCTTATACTCATTCGTAACGTTCAATCTTTAGTATATGGATTGCATAGTAAAGTAATAAAGAATAAAATTGTAAAAAACACTTTATTTTTTTTTTTTTCAGTTTCTTTTGGCAGCGATAGTATGTTTTGTTTTTAAGCATATTTTTCAACTTGCTAGTTTTAATTAAGTTTCTTGAATATGCTGTTCCAAGAAAAGTGAATGTCTTTGATACATGTATTGATGAGAAAGTTTTTAAACTTATTTGACTTTGTACTTAGATATACATCTTAATGTGATATTTCAAACTGATTTTATATTCTGAATTCATCTTCAATATTTTGCCAGATTTGTTTTGGGCTTAAAATTTGGTTTTATATGCTTGTACAGAGAGTGAACAGTACCACTGTCATTATTCTTTTAGAGTCCTTGCCAATCTGAGTAATTGAGAAACTTTACTGAATATTTTTGTTATGAACACATACATTTTGAAATAAGTCTTGAGAACACATGGTCACATACATTCAAATATTATATGTGATTCAGGTTTATGAGATATTTTGTAAACAAAGTGATAGGAAAGTAGTACACAGTGTATTATTAAGTATTAATTCAGTGTGGGTAGAAATGTCAAATTGTAAGAAATCAATTTTTAATTTGAAATTAGGGATTTTTATATTCATGACCAGAGGAACAGAAATCATCTCACTCATTTAGAGTACACATCTTTGTTATTCTTTATTTTATGTGTCAGTTTAACTTTTTTTTTAATTGAACATGAAGAGAAAACTTGGAGTATAGAACAAGTGAAGATTTTAATTAAACATGTTTATCGAATGTCATTGATATTAAATGTATTATATTTTAATTGTATAATCAATTTTTCACACTATCATACAAAGAAATCTTTTATTGTCATCTTCGTAATTATTTTTTTGGTATTGATGAAATCTAATAAATATCCAAAACCACTTGTATTTTCTTTCCGTATGTCTTAATGATACTCTTTATAAAGGAAGATAAAATTTCTGTGTCCTGTTCTAATTTATGTGATGAAGTTATAAACTCATTGAGGAATACTTATTATTAAGTTGCCTGTATTAATGCTCAGTTTGGAAACTTAAATTTTGATTCAACATAAATACATTACTTTTTTGATGATTCAAGGAAATGCCCATTTCAAGAACAAAAAAAACCCCCAAGAATATTTTATCATATTCTGTTCAAAATTTACGAACGACACTTTAATAATCAGTAGTACATACAAGAAATAAAAATAACCCATATAATGATCATTAGTAAATTTGTTACAATCTATATTTTGCTGATCATTTTAGATTTGAGATGTGTATCCAACAGTTAAAATCTCTACAATAGATGATATGTTGTGGTTGATCTATTGTAAATTTGCATCATAAAAAAACGTTTTCCAAGAAATCTCTTTTTTCCAGAATATATACTTGGATGGCAATCTACTATTTATATACGCCCATCATAAGACGGGACGTATTATGTTATGGCGTTGTCTGTCCATCCGAGGTCATGCTTTCTGGACTTTTTTTCTGCAGTCTTTCAAGGCAGTGGATTGAAACTTAGCATGTAACTTTATATCAATAAGGGTAAGTAACAGTTTGCATTTCGGTATGATTTACTTGGTTTTGCCAGAGTTATGACCCTTTGAATTTAGATATTTGTTCATTGATGGCATAATGGCGGTTTCTATAAAACTTATACAGAATACTCTCTGATAAAATATAAGAATTATGCCTTTCAATTTTGAAAATATCCCCATTGTCGGCAGTTAGTTCTGGGTCTTTGATATTTTTTTTTTTTTTTTTTTTTTTTTTTTTTTTATTAATATTATTATTTTGAAAATTTTTTATAAAATTAATAAAAATTCATTTCTCACTCAATCTCTTTCACTTTTAAATTTGTGCTAGAATTATATATGAACTTTAATATATATATATATTACTGGTTCTTAAGACACTCCCTATCAAGGAGTCAATGGCGCTTAAATTGAATTCTATTTATCTCGAACTCGATCAAGTTCAAGTCCTGGGGTCTTATTCACAAAGAAACTTAAGTCTAAGTCTAAGAACTGATACCTAAAATACCATGTGTCATTGTTCTAAGAATTTGTCGAAAGTTTGTCTGTGAATAGCTTATCAGATATACTGTTTACAGAAACTTTTTCATGATTCTTAAAATTAAGACACATGCTACCACATAGGTCTCAATTCTTAGACTTAAGTTTCTTTGTAAATAAGGCCCCTGAAGTTTTCCTTTAATTGGTTTACAATTTTACTTCAGTTAGGTCAAAAGTATACCTGGTGAACGTACAGTTATATACATGTATTAACAAGAAAGGCCAAAAATGGCTATATAAACAGCTAATCAATGGTTGAATTTCATCTGACTATATCTTTGAAATCAGAAGTCTTAAAGTCATAGTCTCTGTACTGATTTGTAGCATAGGAAATAAGCTTTAATTTAGATGATTTTGATTTTTGTACAGAAATCTTTTTAATTAAATTGTCTCTCAAACTTTAACCACTGGTCAGCTAAACTAGTCCCTGTTGATTTTCTTGAATTCTGGTTAAGTTGAAATGTTTGCTCTGGTCCCTTTGACTTTGAGTTTCAACTGAATTACAGTGCACTCTTTTTTGTATAAAATCCCAGCTGTGCTTCTCCTTTTTCTCAGAGTTTTGCACGCACAACTACACACAATACGATATGTCACTTTAATACATAAAATTGTGTTTATTTTGAGTTGGAGATACTGAAAAAAATCTGATGTTTTGCATTGATTTCTTAACAAAATACCTGCATATCTTTCAAAATTTTGTCTTGTTCCACCGGAGGATTTCAAAAACATATACAGAATCAGATGCCCTTATACGTGTATATTAAATTAAATTATTTATCATTTTTAGCTCGCTGGGAAAATGTCCGGAGAGCTATTGTCATACTCCAAGCATCGTCGTCCTTAGACAAAACCTTTAACCGGGATTATAACCAGGGATGGAAATTAGCGGTGGTCCGTTCGCCCGAGGCGACCGAATTTACGATCGGGCGAATTGTTTTATATCCGAAGTCGCCCGTTTGGCGAATTGTCTAGACTGGCGATACTCGTCTTGATCAAGTAAATGCTTAACGTAGTTTCTTCCGTCAGTTAAACATCTGTCCGACCACGTCTATTTCCTAATCTTAATTTGTATACCCCCCTATAGGCAAGTATTGCGGGCTGTCTCCCGAGTTTTCATTACGTGAATGAAAAAGCGTTATGTTACGAAAAGCAGCATGGCGGTCCCTAGTCGGGCGCGCCTGACCCGGATTTCCGCTACGCTTCAAATTTTGAAGCGTAGCGGAAATCCGGGTCAGGCGCGCTTGACTAGGCGGCCCCCAGGCCCTTGTTTGCTGCCCTCGATGGGTACAGAAAACAAAAAGTAGCGGGGGAACAAAGCACAAACGGGATTACGATAGGGAATCAGTGAATGAGAGAATGGATGAATCTGAGAGTGAATCAGAGCGTGATTCAGATTTATCAGAGGAGGAGGGAGTCTTTCAAAGAATATATGAAATAGAAATGGAGTATGACGAGTTAATGTAATCAATTAAAGGAATAAAGATTAAAAAAAATTAACTTTGTTTAAACATTTACATAAATATAACGGGCCCCTAAGTTTTAGAACGGGCTACCAGAATTTCAAACCTACGAACCCGTTTGGCTCCTGAGAAATTCTTGCCAATTTCCATCCCTGATAACGTTAGCACCATTAGGGACAGGGCTTTAATATTTCACAGGTGTATTTCATTTGGTACCAACATTTTGACCACCTGATCTTGCCCTTAAAGTTTGACCTATTTTTAAAACAATTTAATCTCGGTCATAACTTATGAAAGGTAATAGAAAGGGCTTAAATATATCATGCTTGTAAATCTTGTGACAAGACCTTTCATTACATATCAATTATTTACGTTCCCACCTCAACCTTGAAGATTGACCTACTTAGGCAAGAACTTTAACCTGTATCATAAGTTTTGAATCATTAGAGCTTTAATATTTCACATGTGTATCCCTTATGCCAAGACCTTTCATTAACCTTAAGCTTGGCCATAATTTATGACCAGTAAGAGATAGGGCTTAAATATTTTACGTATCTTTTTTTTTTTACGTTTTGACCTTGACTTTTAAGATTAACCTACTTACAAAAAAGTTTTGCTATTTCAATTTGGTTGTCACTGGCGAGCTCTGTTGTCTTCCGACAACTCATCGTCGAAGCCATATTCTTGATTTCAAGTTTGCCGAGATGAATGCAAAAAGAGTCAATAACACAATAATGGCATTATCATCTCCTGGACAAAACTGCAACCTTGCTTGTATCTTAAACCATGAGAGAAATAGCTTTCATATAAATTTACATATAGATTCTTCAGAACCAGAGCTTTCATTTGTTACCATGCCTTTTGACCTAATGACTGTGACTTACTTATCAAAATGTTTAATCTGGGCAGTATCCCTTGAACTTTGAGAACAGAGTTGTCATATTTCACATATATATTCTTTAGGATAATTACTTTCTTTTTGCGCCTGGCTTTGGCCTTGTGACCTTTACCTTGGATTTTGATCTACTTTTAAAAATATTCAACTTGGGTTATATTTTTTAGCTGCAAAGGACAGGGATTTCAGATAAAGATTTCTTAGGATCACAGCTTTTATTTGGTACCGTGTCTTTTGACCTAGTGACCTTAGTTTAAAGATATTTAATGATTAATTTAATCATGGATATTATACAATACATAAATAAATTAGATATCATATCAAGGGATCTGAAAAGAAGCGAAACGCTTATATGAATTCATTTCCCTGAATCGAGTTACAGTCACTTGGTATAATCAAGTAATAATTTGATTAAGTATAAACTTGGGAGGGGGGGGGGGTTTAAGGTAATGAAAATACAACAATGTAATAATTACCGTAAAAATATAATATAAGAAATTAATTATAGAAAAACTTAGTGAGATTATAAATGAGTTGCGGAATTCCTCAATAGAGTAACATCATAAATGGTTTCAAAGTGTTGCAGATCCGGCTTTGATTAGCGGCGGCATGGCGAAAACATTACCACCGGCTTAAAAATCCAACACGCGAATAAACCGTCCTCAAGTAAACGAAACTTGTTATAAAATCCGGATATGCAGCACCAGAAGATATACCGGTCGTAATACGGTACTGGAACAATTGACTTCAGAACATAGTGGTGATCTTACATGTGTAATATTTCATGTATGTATATGTACCTGTACATATAGATAACACAAACAATATAGCAATGACCTAGTGACCTTAACCTTAGGCTCTTACTTATCAAGCACTGTCACTGGGGTATATCCTGTCAATCGTAATGATAGGGCTTTCATATTTCATGTAGTTACATATTCCTCAGGTACCATGGCTTTTGACCTATTGACCATGACATTGGACTTTAAATTTAGCATATCATTTATAAACTTTAACTTGGGCTAAATCTTTGAACCATAAAGGATAGAGCTTTCATATTTCATTTATATTATTTTAATGTATTATCATTTCGTATCCTGGTGATTGTCTTCTGGAAACTCCTACTGTCATTATATAAATGGGCATATAGTCCATCTTTCTTTGAATTAATCTTTACTAGTTTATCAAAACCAATTTAAAAGAAATAGTTCTGTTCACAAAATAGTAATTGGTCTGAGTGGGAATTGACAGGAATCATAGGGTAATACTGTATACATAATGTTATGATACATCCTTATCATACCGATTGCATTGACAATGGGGGAAAATGTGTATCGGTATGTTTATCATTACAGTCACATTGAATTATACCACATAACTTCCTTACTTGTACGTGTTGGGTTACAGCATGCTCAAATCACCAAGTAAGTTGTGTAATTGTGATTGATAAAATTCCTCAAACTGCCATTATTTACCATAAGTTAAATGTAGATGATTTATGAAGAACTACAACACCATGTCTGCTAGAATAAATACACATTATGACTTTGCATCTATGTTTTTAAGAAGGCTCACTTCCTTCAGCTGGACAAATATTTCCTACTTGCTTCTTTTTATAGGAATTACTTTGTCCTATCAACAAGTTCATTGAATTATATTCATAAGGTATATATTTGGACACTGCAGATGATCACTGGACACTTAAAGATCAGTCCAAACCTTACAGAAGAAGTTATTATAGGAGAAGTCTCTGACCAAATCTAGAAGTATTTTCATTGAATTATATTCGTAAGGTACATTTGGACACTGCAGCTGACCACTGATCACTTATAGATCAATTCAAACCTTACAGAAGAAGTTATTACAGGAGAAGTCTCTGACCAAATCTAGAAGTATTTTCAACCCATGCTTTCAATTCACTGATACCTGTATTTATCTTTGTTTCATATCGGTCATTATTCATAGTACATATGTAAATCTAAGAAATGAGAATAGACACTTTGCATTTGTAGTATACCTTTGTTTATAAGACAATACTACGACAGAGCAAGCATATACCCAGAAATATCCTTATTAGTGATTTCTATCTATTTCAATGAATGTTGAACATGTTTATTCCTGAGGACAAAGCAGTGAGTTTCATATTTATCAACGTCTTGATTATACACGATCGACATATCTATTAAGACCTGTCGGTCGTCCGTTTAGCTTCCCGAGATAATTATCTAATGGCAAACATTTTCCTGAGACGATTCATGTACATTTACAGACTTATTTTTTTGCCATTCCCCTTGCATGTACTGTTCCTTTTTCAACAGCATTCATGATCGTTGCTCGAAAATTTCCCTGTTCCAAGGCATGGAGAGTGTTCGAAGTTACGCCCCCGGGTGAACAAACTTCCTCCTTCAACTCACCTGTTCTCTTACCACTTTCTAGTACAAGTTTTGCAGCACCCTATGAGATTGAATATAAATAAGAAATGAATAAAAGTCATATCCTCATTTATTAAGCATATTTGAAAAAAATTATGTCAAGATCACGGCATATTGCATCATTCAGATTACATTTCTGGCATGCTACACCTCTCCATTTCTTGCTTATCACTTCACATGTATTTTGATTCTGTCAAATATGATTACTTTAAACTGATATATAATAGAATCTGGGAAGTTAAAGATCATGTCTACAGGCTTTGTTGTAAGTAATGGTCGTACAAATATATAGGCAGTTTTTAATAAGGTGGATTATCTGTCCTTGTTTACAACGATGATAAAAGTGTGCTGCAACGACTCTTCTTTCATTTGTATCAACTGACCATGGTGAGATATGATCCATGAAGTAGCAGTCTCTCTTATATACCTCCTCATGATTTGCAGAAAGTGAGAGAGTTCTAATCCACCCTATTGAAATGGCACTTAACAGCTATATTCCATTATACCAAATGTACACCACGCTTGTCCATTACGAAAGTGAATGAATGCATTCACATTCTTAACGTCACACCTTCATCCTATCCGGCTATTTTATATTTTGCTCCAAAGTTAAGTCGTTCAGACACGTTTGATTTACAAACAAGAGGCCCAAGTGGGCCTATATCGCTCACCTAAGTACCTAGATTATCAGTCATGCATGAAGGAAGAATTCATTTATTTTTGCATTAATGTGACTAAGTCAACACAGATGTTGAAAATATGTCAAATTTTATTTCAGGCTAGAATAAAAAACAACACTTTTTTGCACATCCATTCACGTGATTTTGATATTAAGCATTTCCTTTGTCTCTGCAAGAAGTCATTCAGGGCAACAAGTTAGTCATTTTCTTTAGGTGGGGCCTTTTGTTGACTGATTTCAAGTCTGGGTCATGAACAACAATTGTTTCAAATATTGTCCAGATCTAACTTAAAATTGCCTAATTTCATATGTTGAGTGTTGAGAAACATCTAAAAACTTATTTAGATGTGTAAAGAAATGAAAAAAAAATTTTGACCACAGCTGGATTTGAACCGCTACTCTCCATTTTTCAATTACCAAGTGGTATATGTACTATTGTGAGAACTGCTTTTTAGACATGGTGGCATTATCTGTTAACCAATTTGGATGAAATTTACCAAATTGATAGAGGACTTTTAGTACTTCATGTATTCCATGTTTCATTAAAATCTTTCATGTGGTATAACAGCAGAAGTGAAAAATGTGATTGAATTGTTCCTATACACCCTCATTTGGAAGTCTTAAAAAATTCATAGAAAATCCAAAAATTGAGATATTGACAAAATTCTTTCAAAGTAACAATCCTTACCATAATTATGATCACAATAGTCCATAAGAAATCATCATTATCAATTAACTAGGAAATATGACACTTTTTTCTGCATTGAATCACCAAGTCCAAAGAAATGTCGAAAAAAATTCTAAAATTTGATTTTGGAAGGGAACCAAAATGACAATACATCTTCACTCATCCCTCTAGATCATTTCTATGCATTCTGTTTGTCTCTGTATACAGCCCGTATGAAAAAGAATATTGTTAAAGGAGGGAACTCTTTTGTGACCTACTCTTGACTATGGTGGCGCCACCTGTAAAGAGGTCTGGACGAAAACAACAGAATTTGAAGAGGTCATAAGTGACTTATTTCTACCAAGATTTATTAAAATCCTTCAAACAGTTTTGTAGAAAAAGTTGAAAATGTGAAAAATGACCAAACCCCCCCACCCCCACCCCCCCCCCCCCCCCCCCCCCCTTTTTATTTTGGAAGTCTTAAACGTAAAATTCCTAATTTCATATGTTGAGTGTTGAGAAACATCTAAAAACTTATTTAGATGTGTAAAAAAAAAAAAAAAAATTTTTTGACCACAGCTGGATTCGAACCGCTACTCTCCATATTTCAATTACCAAGTGGTATATGTACCATTGTGAGACCTACTTTTAGACATGGTGGCACCATCTGTTGACCAATTTGGATGATCCGCACAAAAAACAAAACCTTTGAAAAGGACTATGAGTACTTGCATCCTACCCAGTTTTATCACAATCCTTCAAGTTGTTCTGTAGTTCAAGTTGAAGATATGAAAAATTGTCCCCCCCCCCCCCCCTTTTCTTGGAAGTCTTAAAAAATTCACAAAAAATTCAAAAATCGAGATATTGAAAAAATTCCTTCGCACCAGCATTCCTTACCATAGAAATGATTAAATGAAACCAAATGAATGCATCAATGTTTACTAAAAGAAAATAATAACTCTTTAATGCATTAAAATAACAAAGTCCAAAATAAAAATGAAAAAACGTCAAAAATTTGATTTCGGAATGGAACCAAAAATATCAACACTTCTTCCCATTTGCCTCTAAATCATTCCTATGCAGTCGGTTTGTCGCTGTATGCACCCGATCTGAATAAGAAGTTTGTCAAAGGAGGGTACCCTCTGTGACCTACTTTTGTCTGTGGTGGTGCCACCTGTTCATGGATCCTGACAAAGATGACCACATTTGTCGGGGACCTTGAGTATTTGATGCATGCCAAGTTTCATTGAATTCCAGCAAGTGGTTCCGAAGAAAAAGTTCAAACTGTGAAATGTTTACACCAATTATCCCACCCCCCTTTTTCTTGAAAGTCTTAAAAAATTCATGAAAAATCCAAAACATAAAATATTGAAAAATTTTCTTCGCAGTAGTATTTCTTACCATCAAAATGATCAAATTAAACCAAATTAATGCATCAATGTTTACTAAAAGAAAAAAATACCTCTTTTCTGCATTAAAACTACCAAGTACAAAAATACGTCAAAAATTTGATTTCGGAACGGAACCAAAAATAACAACACTTCTTCACATATCCCTCTAGATCATTCCTATGCATTCGGTTTGTCTCTGTATGCCCCCGGTCTGAATAAGAAGTTTGTCAAAGGAGGGTACCCTCTTTGACCTACTTTTGCCTGTGGTGGCGCCACCTGTTGATGAATCCGGACGAAAAACAACAACACTTGTAGGGGACCATGAGTACTACATGCTTATCAAGTTTCATCAAATTCTGTTCAGTGGTTCTGGAGAAGAAGTCGAAAATGTGAAAAGTTAACAACGGACGACGGACGGTGATTGATCACAATAGCTCACTTGAGCCTTTGGCTCAGGTGAGCTAAAAAAGGAGGATCGGGGTATCACTGATCACTGGCAAAACATTATTGTAAATATTCTATTTGCAGTAATGCATTTTTTGAACATTGAATTTACTATAATATATCGGAGAAGTAACTCATTATTCTTATTGTAAATGCATCAATCAATCATACCGATAACACGCAGCCTGACACATGTAACTTTAGGTATCCGGAAAAAGATGATCAAAAAGCATTTATCAAATAGTAAAGCCTTTAAATTAAAAGCAAAACAAAACTATCGAGTACCACTGTAATCTAACCCCCTGGCACAAATTCAAATGCAATGCATGCATGTTTCGGGTAATATACCCACATCAGCAATTCTAAAGTCGAGCAAGCTATTGACAAAATGGTTGCTGCCATTTGCCAAATATTTGGGGATGACCATTTGATTCTGAGGGGGAGGGGCTTGGCAAATATGGTTAGGTTAGATTATTTATTTGTAGATCTTTGAATGGTGGAATATTTATTTCCTTGTTATCCTTGGACAGATTATTTATTTCTTTGACCTTTTTTGTCGTCAATAAATACTTGTTAGAATTGCATGGAAAATATATACCATTAACAAAACACATACTAATATAAAGTAAACTAAAAAAATAACATGCATACACTACTTTAATGACATAGGTCTTTGTACTACTAGTTTCTATAGTGAAGTGCATAGTCTCTCTGGTATCCAGAGGTGACAGGGGAATTTCGATTTATCACTTTAGAAGCATGTGTGAAGAAGTGTTACTGTTTTGGATTCCAGTCTGAACAATAATATTTTATTCATTTATGATTTACTTTTTCACAATTTAACTCTTTTTTTCACTTCTTGTATATTCATTTTGAGTAAACTTTGTAGGTATAAAAATGCCTTGTAACAAACTTAACAGGAATGAATTTTAAATACTTTCTACAAATAAGGCCACCAGAAATTTTGAAACGCACATGATTTCATTTGAATATCAACTTTGTATATGTACATATGTGCTATGGTGAGAGTTGAGGAATTTTAATATTCAATCGAGACCCATTTGCACACTCGTTTTAATGTTTACATATACACAGGTTTCATTAACAGTAATTTAGTAGGAGTTTACCTCCCGTTGTCGGCCATGTTTAATTGTAGTCAAGAATGAGTTTTTGCCTCATATTCATACTAAGTTTAATTAATTTTTTAAGAAAGTTGTTGATGTTTACACTTCTTTAGGAACTTTTCTACATTGTCTAATACCTCAAAATTTGCACAAGCATTACAAAAATATAGGAGTTATTCCTAGTTTGGAGAAAATTCCTACATAATTTGGTTGATTTATGGCAATTATTAAGTTATCTACCTCAAAGATGACGGACAACTTGTCACACGGGAAGCAACTCCAATAAAATTTTATGACAATGAAACCGATCTATTGGTGTGTCTGGCATATAATTAATATCTAATGAGGAAGTCACGGAAAGGAGTTGGAAATCGGTGCCAAGGGAAAGAGAAAATCTATCAGAAAGCAGATGGTAGAGCTCTTGCCCCTTGTTTGCCCCTCAAAATGGAAATGCAGATATATTTTTATGCCTCCGGATTGTTAGATCGGGGGCATATTGTTTGTGTCCTGTCTGTTTGTCTGCCTGTTGTCAGCTTTAACCTTGGCCATAACTTTTGAACCGTGAGGGATAGACTTCATATTTCACAAGCGTACTCAACTTATGAAGCTCTTTCAAATGACACTAAGGTCGATGACCTTTTGACCTTGGCAACGACCTTCTTGCTAAAAATAATTTTTTGGACTTTGTTGCCGTCGGGGGCATTAGTGTTTCACAAACACAATTTTGTTTAAAAAGCAGTGATTCTACTAAGTTTTGTTGAACATATTGAATAGTGTGATCCGTCAAATGCTATAAATTCCACTGAAATGCAATTTACACTATTGCAACTTGGTATAAGATAGGCAGCAAACTGGCGAGCGAAGAAAAAATTATCAACTTGTTTTCTATAGAATACTCAGCTTTATGTTTGCATGATCTGGTATATGTACATGCTAGCATCCAGAATATTTATTTTCGTTTCAGTCAAAGCCAGATTTTTTATTTGCAATATTTTCAGGGTCAGGATATTTATTTTAAAAAGTGCCAGGCCCCCTCCACAGAATCAAACGGTCGTCTCCTTATTGAAATTGGAAGATGTTGAAATCAATATTCATTGATAATCTGACCACCGTTAATTCATAATTTATACAAAAAAGTGACAATTTACACTACATGATTAGTCGACGGTCTTTACATCAGACTGCTAATTGCAAAGACCCAAATTAAAAGAAATTCCGTCATTGTTTTGTAATAGAAACTAACATACTAGCATATTTTGAGCTGCTAACTGTGTCGCCACTTCTCTGGGTAGACCCATTCTAACAGCGCCGTCGGCCATGGATTCTATCGCAAGATAACCCTGAAAACAAGGTTAAAGGAATGATTATTTTAAAAGATAAAGTGAACAAATGAGAGATAATTTTTTTAGGTTTTAAGAACAAAATTAGAATATAAAGTTTGGCATTAATATACAAAGACAATTTGCGAAGTGTCTATACAACAACACATTTACATACACATACAAACACATACGAGCACACACACATATTGTTGTACATATGTACCTACAAACAAAGGGACAATGAGTACACTGACGATGTCAATATCGGCTTCCTTTCCGACATGGCAGATGCCGATAGTGGAGAAGAGTCGTTGTGCAGTATCGATGTCGGAATCAGTCGCTCGGGAACCAGGAGCCAAGAAGGCCGCTCCTGCACATACCATGGACTGAAGGTTAGGCAACAGTCGTACGACCTTAAAGTTATGGGGAAGTACCTTCAAAGAAATAAGCATAGAGCATTTACAGTGCTAATATGAACTCCAAACTGCCTTGCCACATTGCTTTTTTGCCAAAAACCAATGTTTTTCTGTTTCAACACATTGAACACTGTCAGTGACTGCAAGCATTTCTAATCGATTACTATCCATGTGTCGCTTAAGCTCAAACTAAAAAAAAAGCGTGCTGTGGCAATCAAGGCGAATCGAACGCGATATTTAACAAAGTGAGTGCTAAACCATGCCTATAGGAATACAGAGCGATCAAAGAATACTTTTTATGTTTTCATAAGAACCTAGAAAGTTTTGAAAGGGGATGCAGTCTCCCATGACAAATGCTTTACACTATCGGTCTGGAAAGGCCATTGCAGCCCTAAAATGGTAGAAAATTACTTTTTTGGGTAAAATTTTCCGACCAGGGGGGAGGGTTGCATCCCTCCTCCTTCCCGTCTCTAAATCCGCCAATGTAGTAAGATCAAAACAACAAATCTATTTCAATAGGAAAAACGAGATTCATGTCTAAGATAGTAAGATGCACGTGAATCAAGGAAGTCATGCTGCTTCTTTTCTATTCTTACCTCCTCCATTGCGGCAATCTTGGCTCCAGCAGCGACGGACACTACCAATTTTCTTTCATTAGTGCATTTTGCTACTTCCTTCAACACGTCCACCACTGCTGTCGGGTGAACTGCAATCATGATGATGTCACACTGTCGCACCATCTCGTCATGCTTGGTTGTTACTGTATCAACTCCCAGTTCCTAAGAAAATATTATCATAATATTACAAGAATGCATGCAGTCCTACACATTTTTGTTTTCTATATGTAATTCGATCATTTTTCTATGACATTAAAATCCGCATCCTGGAAGTTTACTAGCCAACGTTAACATCATCAGAGATCATGGGTAGATAAGTTAAACAAACCGGTCAAAGTGCCATATAATCTTTACTTTCGAAAAATCCCTTGGGTTAATGAAGTTCAATGGTATAACAAAATCCTGCAATGGGTATATAACGATATTCAGAAGACGCCAGAACTAGGGACCGAAACTAACAGGAATTCCGAAAATGAATAAACCAATATGATTAAAACTATATCTTTATTCCGCTTCTCTGTTTGTCCCATTGCGATTGGACAAACGGAGAAGCGGAATAAAGATATGGTTTTAATCCGATTGTGAATAAACTAGTGCAGTGCAGTGTTCACGTTCTCTGTAAACAAATGGTACAAAGTGTGTTGCATAATGTATACATACTGTTACAGCTTTAAAATATAATTAGGTAGTAATAGTGTCGTAAAAATGAAGGCGCTCTTAGTGTGATCCTAATTCTGATTGAAGGAGAAACGGTAAAAGGTAGTGCACTGGCGAGAGGTAGTGCGCCGCCGGTTGGTGAGAGGTGGTGCTGCGGTGAGAAATATAGTGTGATGGTGAGAGTTAGTGCCATATAGTAAGAGATAATGCGATGGTGAGAGGTAGTGAGTTGATGAGAGGTAGTGTGAATGTAATAGGTAGTGCGATGGTGAGAGGTAGGGCGATGGTGATCAAGAGGTAGTGAGGTATTCAGTTAGTGAGAGGTGGTGCGATGGTGAGAGGTAGTACGATGGTGAGAGGTAGAGCGATGGTGAGAGGTAATCAGGTAGTCTGTTGGTGAGAGGTGGTGCGATGGTGAGAGGTAGAGCGATGGTGAGAGGCAATCAGGTAGTCTGTTGGTGAGAGGTGGTGCGATGGTGAGAGGTAGAGCGATGGTGAGAGGTAGTGCGATGGTGAGAGGTAATCAGGTAGTCTGTTAGTGAGAGGTGGTGTGATGGTGAGAGGTAGAGCGATGGTGAGAGGTAATCAGGTAGTCTGTTGGTGAGAGGTGGTGCGATGGTGAGAGGTGGTGCGATGGTGAGAGGTAGAGCGATGGTGAGAGGTAATCAGGTAATCTGTTGGTTAGAGGTGGTGCGATGGTGAGAGGTAGAGCGATGGTGAGAGGTAGTACGATGGTGAGAGGTAATCAGGTAGTCTGTTAGTGAGAGGTGGTGTGATGGTGAGAGGTAGAGCGATGGTGAGAGGTAATCAGGTAGTCTGTTTATGAGAGGTGGTGCGATGGTGAGAGGTGGTGCGATGGTGAGAGGTAGAGCGATGGTGAGAGGTAATCAGGTAGTCTGTTTGTGAGAGGTGGTGCGATGGTGAGAGGTAGAGCGATGGTGAGAGGTAGTGCGATGGTGAGAGGTGGTGCGATGGTGAGAGGTAGAGCGATGGTGAGAGGTAGTACGATGGTGAGAGGTAGAGCGATGGTGAGAGGTAATCAGGTAGTCTGTTGGTGAGAGGTGGTGCGATGGTGAGAGGTAGAGCGATGGTGAGAGGTAGTCAGGTAGTCTGTTAGTGAGAGGTGGTGCGATGGTGAGAGGTAGAGCGATGTTGAGAGGTAGTGCGATTGTGAGAGGTAGAGCGATGGTGAGAGGTATTGAGGAAGTGCGATGGTGAGAGGTAGTGAGGAAGTCTGTTGGTGAGAGGTAGTACGATTGTGAGAGGTTATACGATTATGAGAGGCAGTGAGGTTGTGTGATGGAGAGAGATAGTACGATGGTGAGCATCTCCGTGTTGCTATAGACACTCCTATCATGTATATAGATTAAATGCAAGTAAACAATTGTTTTATTGTCGATTACTATTTTACCAGAAGATGTACAAGTGGGATTTAAAATTTTTATTGCATTACATGGTGGCATATCTGAATTAGGAAGTAAAGGTATACATAAATCTTACTTTAATTTTTTCCAAATTGTCGACGGAACGGTTGCTGCACGCCAACTGTTGCGATTTCAGGGCACCTGTGTGACAATATACACAAGAAACAATACAAGAGGCATATATACACATGTGTTTATATGTTTTTGACAATACTTATGAATACATAGAATAAAATAAAGTAAAAGCATTAGATGTACACACATTTAATTCGTCCTATAGATCTATATCTTGCAATATATAATAACCTATATTAAAAATCATAACTTCTTTAGTGTCCAAGTAGGCTATGTACTGTGTTGCTGTTCAGTGTAATTTCTCTCTCTCTCTCTCTGGATTTGATCCAAGTTGGCTTCACCTCGTTAAAATCCAAGTTCGAATCTAGGTCGAATAAAATGTCCGCCGACATTCATATAGTACCCGACGAATGCCGGCGGTGTTATCCGTGTACTTTGGTCATCCCAATCCTTATATCAAATATGTTCTGGTTGTCATCATAAATATGAGAAATCCCGGCAATCTTATATTAAAGGCTACATTGAGCGAGTTAAAGTACTGGGAAACAGAGTAACAATTAACGATTTGACGAATGTACAAGAAAACTAATTTCAGGAAAGATAACTCGTACAGACCTGCATCAAGGAAGGCTTTGATTAGTGAATAGGCGAAATGTCCAGCTCCAAGAAAACCCACTTTTATAGAAGACAGATCCATCACGATTGCGTAAGGCCGAACGTTACGTCTGAAGTCTTAAAATGTGCTCGTAATATGTATTGAAGTTTATGTTGTGGATTTGGACAAACAGAGCGTAACGGAATGTACACTACCCGGTATCCGGTGGGAAACCTACTGCAGAAGATGTTGAAATGAGTTCAACTGATAGAGGCACGAATCTCCCACTAAAAGTTAATAATATTTAAAACTAGTAAAAGGTCATGCTTTGCGGTATGTCCGTTAAAAATCGGTTCTGAAACTCGTGGTGTTTATTTGAATATCTTTAGGACTTCTGAAGTGTCTTATTGCTTGCATTAAAAGTAGCAGTAACTTCATATTTTGACTGGTTGTATTCACAATCTCCCTTCCCTTGTATGCAATAAATAGTATTTAGTACACAGTATTACAACTTTTGCAATATGTCCGAATTTTCTGTGCAAAACAATTACGTTTTAGCTTCAGTGTTTAGAATCTCATACGGGCACCTGTTAGTACTTCGGAACTATTTGGATTTCGGATTTTCATAACCCGTGAGTGTATAAGCCCAAAGATATCCGAAGTGTGAAAATTGTTTGATCACGTGATTCACCCCGGCGACCAGTTTGTTGAATGCTAAGTTTGCCTGTTGCTGCAGAGAGCGGGATTTTTGCATAAAAATCTCTTGATATACACAAATGGTGATAGATCATGATATATAGTGAAGGATCTTTATTCTTATGATATAACAGGTTTTCGTAAAGATATTGTCTGCGATATTTCAAAATGAGCCACGTACACGAAGGGTAAGTAGTTCTACCATGTTAGTAAGTACACTGACTTGTGCTGATATTTTTGCATTTTGTGTTATTGAGTAAGATAGAATAATGACAGGTACAGTTTTTTTTTCTTCGTAACGGTCGCATTTGTAGATATCATGACATTGTACTTCGTGGCAATGTCAGATTGTGAATATACACACGAAACAAAAGATTACAGTATAGTCACAATGAAATACAGTAGGAGGAGCTTTACAGAAGGTAAACTGGATTATTCCGAGAACTATTAGAAGAAGGTGGCAACATAAGAGGATACAGGGGCTACTTATTCACTGTTGTGACCCAAGATTTTATCTTGATCCCATATTTTTAATTGAATCTATAACAAAGTCATATGGCATGCCAGATCATAATGTTATTTCTAGACAAAATGTAGCCTTTGACCTACCTCTTCCCCAAGCTTAAGAAGCTCTGAATCTGCCAATGCATATACCCCAATCTTAACATATCTTCATACACATTAATTGTAACACTAAAAGCATGTGAGACAAAATATTCATGACATGACATTGCCAAGTATAAAAGCCATACTTATTTTAGTTTTTAATGACTCTATGTATGTGTAGTTAGTTAATTGGGACAATTAATAAAACACTTTATACAAATAGTACTACACTACAGAAAATATAGATATTCTGGGCTATGTCCCTATGTCTTTTATGTAGTAGTCCTCTAAGTATTAGTGTTTGTAGGTCTATTGTTTTTTATTTGTTCAACATATTCCTGTGTTTTTGTAGAATCATGGAGAGGCAAAATATATATCATCTTCAAGAAATTATGTATAATATTTTGGTAGTGTCACTGTTATGTGTTTTTGTAACATAGAATATTGTTACTGTTATTTTTATTTGATTATTGATCTTAAATTCAGCATTGCGAAAAAGAAAGTGTTGTTGTAAGTTTTCTTATACATATAAATATAAAATCTTTTCAGCCCTCTGGCCACCTACAGCAGCTTGACAGACAAAAATCTGGCTGGCTACTTTGCCAATACTCGTATGAGGAAACACCTCCGAAAATCAGGATTGGTGAGTTCATACATATGTATTTATGAAGAGTTATAGTCCTTATCAGAAATTTGTTGTCATTTTGACTTCATACATGTATAACTGTAAAGAAAGTATGAGTTTCAGTACATTGTTATATTTGAATGTTCTTAGTTAAGGAAAAGAACAATATGTAAGAAATATAATCTTGGAGCCACATTCAGCTAGCACCTATTATGTTCATCTTGACAAATATAATCTTAGAGCCACATTCAGCTAGCACCTATTATGTTCATCTTGACAAATGTAAACTTAGAGCCACATTCAGCTAGCACCTATTATATTCATCTTGACAAATATAAACTTAGAGCCACATTTGGCTAGCACCTATTATGTTCATCTTGACAAATATAAACTTAGAGCCACATTTGGCTAGCACCCATAACCTTTATCTTGAGAAATATAGGTGATCTTTTAAATGACTTAAACTGACCTACTGTCCTCACCACTCACTTTGTAAACCGAAAAATCTGGATTTGGACACTTATTTATCTTTAAAATAGTTTTACAAAATTCATATCAATTGACAGATCTTGTTTAGTCGTAACTTTTGGTGTATGTTATATGTTTCTACAAAGAAGCATTTGTATTTTATAGGGAAAAAATCATTTTAGATAGGGCATTTTCTATGTTAATTTTGAAATGACGTTGCCGATGTTTAACATTGAGTCTGTGGGAAACTTGGCGACGTCACATCAAAATTTAACATGGAAATCGCCCTATCTAAACTTGATTTTTTTCTGTAAAATATGAACACTTCTTCATACAAACATATAGCATACACCAAAAGTTACGACTAAACAAGATCTATCGAATGGTCTTGCCTTTTTGAAATTATTCTGAAGATGAATAACTGAAAATCCAGATTTTCCAGTTTCCAGAGTGATTGGTGCGGACAGTAGTCTACGTAACACACATGTTGCAACAAATGCTGTATAATTGATAATTACGAACATAAATCCAAACATAAAATCTTTTTCCTTTTATTTAGAGTCCCATTTTCACTGTATACTTGATTTTAATATATATTTCTGTCTTATAATTTGATTTAGTTTTATAATGCTTAAATTGAAAATTTACTGATTAAACATTTATCTACAGATAAATCGACGGGGAGAACTGGTATCTGAGAATCAGTATCGAATAAATATGGCCCGGAAAGAGCACAAAAAGCATGTGAAAAATCTTCTTGCTCAAGCCATTGTCCATAAATCACTAGATCTTGAAAGAACTCGTCAAGTGGAAATTCGTAGAAAACTTGAAGAAATTGCCAAGATAGAACTTGTGCGACGTGTTAGGGTATGTAAAATATTGTATATGTGATATTAAGTAGGGGTAAACCATTGAATTCAATGAATGAACTTGGATCACCAATATTACATTCAGATGAACAAAAACATGTTAATTGAGACAAATGCAAAAATATAACAATTAACAGATCCACTTGTGTACACCATGAGGTGCTGGAATGCCGCAAAAATTATTGTATAAACTTACACTGTTATGTATATGCATTTTCGTATTTAGTATTAGAATTTTCATATTGAATACACCTCTTATTTATGTTTACGTCATTTTTGACATTTATGGTTGTAGTCAGATTTTTAATGTTATTTGGTATTTAATGTTATTTAATTTAAGGTGGGCCCGTAAACTGGTTAACCACACCATTTGTTTGACTTTTGTCAAATTAAATGACCGTCCTAAGTCGGTATCGTAATTGCACTACAATCAAATATTTTTGTAATGTGTTATATGTTCTAGTATATTATTTATATTCATGTATTGTATAGCTCCATGGTGACTTCTGCCACATAACTGACCAGTAACTCCTCTTTTTTCTTGCCAATAATGGATAGAATAAAAATTTACTCTGACTTTTTATTCTGGTAGAATTTAGTCTTTAGTTCCAATATAGTAAGTAAACGTACCCTGTGACCAAACCTAGCTATATTTCTGAGTGTATTCTTTCCAAAGTTTGATAAATAATAACATTTGTTACAGTATTTTTATTACGATGAAGTTCAGTATATGTATCTTTAAAATTCTGCTACTCATGCTTATATTTATAAAGCATTCTTCATGAGGATATATATATGGCCAAGGATTATAGATAAAGGACAATTAGTATGTGTGTGTGAAATTAACTAAGGCTTTAAAAGACACTTGTCTGATTAAACTTCACATTTCAAAGAAATAATAGTGAAAGTTTTATCAGACCACATCAGTTCTTACCACCTATATTTGCCAGTGCCCAGTGAGTTTCGCAAACAATGACATTAAGTATATCCACTTCTGAGTGGCCAGATTTATAAAAAAAAATAAAGCAAATATGATAAGTAAAAATGTTTATCTAAATGTCAACCCCTTTCTTTTACTATTTAATTCACTTAAATGTCACCTGTGGTTTTTGGCATCCATGGAGAGTGCTGTTAACTAAACAAGTAATACTTTTTTTGTGGGCATCTTGTTGTACCTTTGGGTCTATGAATGTCCACTGGTGGGTATTGCCAATCTAATTAAATGACCAATCTCTATTTGCACATACATGTACTGGCTTAAAGATCTGGCAACAATCAATTAAGGGTCATGCTCTATGAACTTTAACCTTTTTCATTTCTGAATAAAATGATGATATACAAATGTTATTTTTCATGTTATGCAGTCAGTATTTTCTGTCTAGTATAAATGAGCAGTTTTGGAATTTAACATCATACATCAATATTAAGTGTAGAAAACTACCAAGGTGCAGTCTTAGAGTAATGAAAATCAAGTAATAAGTCTTTGTTTTTTTTTCAATGTTTTATGCAAAGTAAGGAAAATGTTTACTGTAAGTTTATTAAATTTCCAAATGAAATTTCAAAATCTGGTTTATTATCTAATTAGTATTAATTTCATATGTATAGAAATTGCTTAATTTTGTTGTTTATAAACCAAAGTTTTTGAATTCATAATACCTCATGCTCATGCTGATCATCTTCTCAACTTAAAGGATAAAAAATTTCTAAAAGAGGAGAAGGAGGGTAGGAGATACAGGGTATGTTGATCCCAGAGGGCTTGATGCCTAAATTGATAGAGGGTAATTTGCTACCTGTGGTTTTAGCAGTAAATAGATAATATCCTAGCCAGGGCTAGATGATATACATTAAATTCATTGGCTATGTGTCATAGTCAAGGTTATACTTTATGGCTAAATATAGATTTATTGGCGTCTTGGTATGATATGATTTAGGCTAGATTACGGTTCATTGGCTACTCAAGTCAGTCACCCTCAGTGAAGATAATTCATTAGGTGTATTGTTAATTTCAGTTATAGTATTCCTCAGTTATTGATTAAAGATGTAGTTTACTATTATTAACTCTTGAAACAAAAGATACCATTATATGTCCAGAGTATATAAGATACCATTATATGTCCAGAGTATATAGAGAATTTAGGGGAAAAGTTTTAGGAATAGTGTAATAAGATTGGTGATTTCAAGTGTCATCATTTAAACATCTTGTGTTGTCTTTTCAGTCAACTATCAGTCTATAACTTAAATGCTTTTATATTCATATATGACACTATTTTTGACAGGATGTTCATAATACATTGTACTCTTTTTTGTCCATGAGCCTATGTGACTATGGTTCAGATTGGTGACTTCAAGTGTCATCATTTAAACATCTTGTGTTGTCTTTTCAGTCGACTATCAGTCTACAACTTAAATGCTTTTTTATTCATATATGACACTATTTATGACAGGATGTTCATAATACATTGTACTCTTTTTTGTCCATGAGCCTATGTGACTATGGTTCAGTAGTATCCACATTTTGACCAGAGTCATGAATTCAAGGTATATTGATGACATATCAGTTCCCTGTCGTTGGGATGAAGTATTAATAACTGAGATCCCTATCAAGAGGCTACTTTATTCATGTGGCTTTACACAGGTGTAACATAATTGACATAAATTACCATGCATCCAACTCTTTTGTACTTTTTATTATAAAAGCCACCTATTTTTTAATATTGTTCAAATACTTCATTATCATTTACCTTAAAGTTGAATACACGTATCTGAAAAGTTATGTTTATTATTTAGCCCTTCTTGATTTCTTGATTAAGTAAGAATTCAGGCAAAAACTTACTAATTAGTTATTCAGTTTTCATTTAAAATACAATATGATCATGTTGAATAGTTTTTCATACTTTTTATTGGGAAAACACAGCTTATTTTTTTTTCCAAGAGAATACAACATAATTTGGAAGTATGTATGGCTGATTTCATTCATGAATTATTGCTCAAAGTGGACTTTAAAAGTTAATACTGACACGTTGCTATAATGTTTGTATGACAGAAATTGTCCTTCTAATCAAGAGCAAAGACATTATACATGGTACATATTTCCTTAAGTGTCTCGTCAGTTTCTATTGTCAGTGCTATTTCTAATTATTTTGGTTTCATATAGATTGATTTTGCTCTTTTCCAAGCATTTTTTCTGTTCTGCAAATCAAAAGCCAAAATTTTGTAATAGATTTACTTTCATTCCCTACACTTTTAAATGTTCAATTCCCTGGGTATTTGCATTATGTAATTATCCCCAGCTAACATTGATTCTGAGGTTTGATTAGAGCGCACTCACACAGTTTCAAATAAACATTATTCAAATATAATTCTATAGTAAGCCGAAAAATCAATAAACATTTCCAATCAGGAAGAAATTGATGAGGACTTGATTACATCAAATGTGTTGTAGAGAGGACGATACCTGGGCTTTCAGCTTAAACAATCATCTGTTATTGGTGATTTATTGATTTTATACATGTTGTTTTATCAGGTCCACAGACAAAAAGACTGTAGTGTAAATTACATAATGATGAAATAAACATTCTAAGGTTATCTCCAATGCATAAAATATAGTTTACTGGTAAACACTACGTCAAAGATATTTATTGATACCAGGTACCATGTATTCTAGTCCATAGTTAATTCAGTGTAGAGTCTAATATATCTAAATTCAAATATTTGTATAGGTTTTTTCTACATTGTCATACAGTGATACTGAAATTTATATCCCATTTTACGATTTTGGAAGACAGGGCTAGAAAAACAGCTGTTTATTTCTTCACCTCCTGTAATTCTATCAGAACTACAGAAAATTTGTGTAACTTGTCGTTTAGAATCTGTGTGGGGTGAGAAGTATAGCCTTAGCCTGCATTAAACTTGGTACATATATTGGCATGTGGAATCAAAACTCCACAAGTACTTTACATATTTCATCTTTACATTTTAAAAATTCTAATAAGATAAGATGGTTGTATCTTAAACTGTAAGTACATTATATAACCACATTCTTTCTGTCTGCTATAATACATTTATACAAAAAAAATGTACTTATGTATACTGAAATTTTTTAATGAGTTCTCACTGACTGATTAGAAATCATCCAGTCATTACTTATATCAATACAGTATTTACTGGTAAGGAGTTGATAGATGGATTTATTTGTAGCAAGATGCTCTTATACTCCATAATGGGCTACAAACATTGACCCCCTTCCTGTTAATAAAACAATTATAACAATCATTCTTTGTGTGATAAAATACCTTTGCTTTCTAGAAATTGCATTTTTTCTACAGGCATCTGAGAAAAGAAGGAATGACTCTGATCTCATGCCCTTGCTGACACACAGAAGACTCCCCTCTCCCCCTCCCCCTCCCACACCACCCCCTCCACCAGAGAAGGAAGAGGAAATTGTAATTGAAACATTTGACTTTTTTAACAAAGTGATTGGCTTTCAGCATGGGAGTTATAGTTGTAATAATGCTATGGATGTTAATAATTCAATTTCTGCTTCTTCAGGGTTGGTTTGAAGCTTGTTCTATTGATGTGTAAATAATTTATGTGGCATAAATATTATCATATGGTAATTAAGAAGATATGTGTGCTTATTTTTAGTTTATACATATGACCTTGGTGTTAACTTTCGGAATTTTTTCTTGATGGCAAAATCATTATATATAGAGAATATAGCATTCACAGAGTGAAGTGGTATTTGATATAGTTCCCTGTGTAAGAATTGAAATACATAGTTGTAAATTAAAGTAAAATACCCTATTTAACTGTCAGTATTCCTACAGTTTTGTACCTGTATGTAAAAAAAATCAATTTCACTTTCATGTAAAGCTAGATTAATTCACCTAACAGCACAAGAATTTTAATTTTGATTTTGCTATTACATTTGATATTTTAAAGTGTGTCTCAATAAACATCTTTGTAAACAAATCATTTGGAACAAGTTTTACCGGTTTTTCACTCTCAGTATAGGTTATAGTGACATTTAATGTCTATTTTTAGCAGCTTGCCATATGATATATTATGTGCTATCTTGTGTTGAGGTAGATGTTAGGTAAAATTGATAAGCTGATGATAATCAATGGTTGCCAAGCGACAGAGTTAACTTGCTTATGAAATATTTACAGCTGTTCTTGCTATTTCAGAAACATGGCTGAACTTAATGTGTTGCATGATTTCTAAATTAATATATGAATAAATGTTCTTGGTCATTTGTCTGTTAGAGGATTTATGCATCAGATTCACTGGGTGTGAATATCTTATGGAATAAGATACAGAACACTTCCTTAGATAAAATTTAAATCAATGCATCATGCATTAATTTAGAAAATATATGAAAAAAAAGCTTCTTGTCTTGAAAAAAATAATTTCAAAGAAAAAAACTGCAAGAAAGATTTTTCTCTAGATTTAGTATTAATTTAAAACACCTTTGAAAGAAATATTTAATGGTAGATGATCAATCACATGTTAATATTAAGATATTTTGATGAAATTTCCGATTTTGTAATTTATGGATGTATCAGCATCATCTAACATTCAATTTCATGAGAGTTGTGATGATTTTATTGCAGAATTTAATGACTCTAACCTTTTTTATTGTGAAGTTGATGTTTGCAGGTGGATTAGATTTTAAATCTATAACTCTTAAATTAATCTTCTTCTGACTATTTCTTGGTTACCATTAAGTTTTTGCTTAAAATTTTCCAAAGGTTTTAATTTTTTATAATGATGACAGTTAAAAAAGACAAACATGTGAATTACATGTATTTTGAAAATTATACTTGCAGTAAATTTGGTTTGTCCTGAAATATTGAATGGAATTGTTGGTAATATCTTTGAATTATATTCAAATTTTCAAATCTTAAAGTTGAAATTATTACTTTCAACATTTCACATTTTGAAATATGCTATCAAGGTTTTAAAAATTTGAGGTATTTATTACACAGTGAACAAATAATAAACCAGGAAGTAAATGAAGAGAATGTATTGTGATTAATGTGTTATTTTGGTAAATTCTTTGTGTGTTTACAATGAGTGTGATGTAAGGCGTTCATCTTATAGGCATCTAGAGGTAGGAAAGGGGATGAGGAGATCTTACCTTATTTGTCACCCAGAGATAGTAGGGCCACCAGTCGCCCTACAACAGCGGGTGAAGTCAGGTATCGACCCCAGAGTGCCCCTGGGAGGGAACCTCCTCCATATCATGAGGATATCAATGTAAGTGGCCAGACATCTTCATAGCAATATGGAGGTATAAAAATCAAAACTGACGACTGACAGAATACCAGTATGAAATTAGCTGAAAACTGAGAAATAGTTTTTAGGATGCATTTTATAATTTCCTAAAAAGTCAATCCTTTGTAGATTAAAACAAGTAGAATCTCGCAGAAACAAATCAAGTGCTTGTATAAATTAGTAATATGTAATAAGAAGAAATTATTTTGAATTATAAAATATGTATCACTAACTTTCAATTGTTTTTGAAAGACCACATGTAAAATACTGTGCATATTTAAAGTGAGATAGAGATTTTGGGCTATTTTCATTCTAAAGCTATTACACATTCAAATGTTGATGTATTTCATAACATAAAGAAACTTGTAAAAAAAGAAAATCCAATGCAAATTCAAAAATATTTATTCTAAAATGCCTAATCTGGAAATACTTTTGAAACATAGTAAGTCTTACAAAGAGAAATTTTCAGTAGAAATAACAAAAACACAAATTTCTGCCCCTTGGCTTTTACCAGTGCAGAAATATATCACATACATTCATGAATTGTATGTAATGACTTTGTTTATAATGAAAAAGGCCAATGGGCCAAGAAAACGTGCATAAATCAAGAGTTTTCGTTATCTCTTTCATAAATACTTCAGTTTTGTATTGTGTAGAGGAGTGAAGCTTAGTCTAGATAAAGCCTCAGGCCTATAGGCTGCATAATACCATGCTTATCATAGTGTGCTACCTGTTCTACCAACTGTTTTATAAGGCCTCATTATTATTTATAGAGTAAATATGTAAAATTTCTTCATTTTAATGAATTTACTAGGTTATATGTCCTCCTTCATAGATGGAAATAATTTATTTGGTTTTAGTTTCTTTAATGAAATCAAGTCAACTATAATTTTGTCTTGTCTTAATAAATATAGCACTTATAAGTAATCAGTCCATTTGTCCTAAATGTGATAGTTTATGAAATAATTCTGTTTTGTTGTAGTTGCAAGTGGTTTGCTGTTATAGATAGAAATTTGTTGCAATAAGTTATTTATGATTAAATTGTCAACGCTGGTTTGTCATTTACCTGTGACTTGTGGTGGTATCAGTCAAATTTAAAACTTGCCTGATTAAAAATTGGTTTTGGTGATTTCTTAAATTATAAACATTAAAGAAACTAGGATTTTGTTAATTTTTAAATGTCTTAGTGTTATAAATGTATTTGTAGTTTTCTTTAGGTCTCATAATTAAAACATGTAAGTTCCATGATCTGCATGTATGAAAATTTAAAAGATTTTCTATTGTGTTACGGTGAATGTATAATAAGGATATAAGTCTAAAAGAGCTAACCAGAATTTACTCTGTTGTTCTTTAGAAACTGAATTGTGCTGATCTTTTAAAATCTCATTGTACATATGTATATAATCACCTTATTAAAGTTATGAATGTTAAATGTATATATGCAGAGGATTAATCTGGGAATATTATGTTTGGAAATGTAAGTCCTTATTCATGTAGAGGTCCACTTGTAAGATCATGTGATCACATGAATGCCTTCTGTTGCTGTCTGAAAGTATGATAAATTTTGAGTCATACATTTCCTAAATAGAAGGTCTAGAAATATAATACAAAATAGAATACGGTGAAGATGAATTTCATTGTGTACTGATACATCATATTGATAATTCTGAAAGTTCAGCAATACTATTAAATTATTATACAAGTTAACTGAGTAAATAGAAAAATACATTATTAAAGATTAATTTGTGTAAAATATTATGAATTTTGGCGAAATACTGGTAATAAATTGTTATAAGTTTATTTATTTATTAACTTATTTATTTAATGATCTAATTATTAATCTATTTTATTTATATATGTATTTATCTATATAGGTTGTATACGTTGATGAACATGGAAGGAGAATCTCTCCAGACAGACAGGAACAAAGGCCACAAAAAGGTCGACCTGAGGAAATTGATACCAAACATTTGTACTCTGTAAGATTTTATAAAATTTTTCTTCTGTTTGCATTATAACAAAATTAGTGACTTGTGTAAGATGGACGTGTAATTGAAAGTGAATATCATTACAAGTGTTGTAATGTGGGCAGAACCTCTGTGTCCGAAGCAAGTTAAAATGTCTCATGAGTTGCTTGTAATAAATGTGTTTTAATGTCAATGGAAGCTTGAAGGTTCGAACATTTTCAAATATTAAACAGATTCTTCTCTCAAATTAGAATATTGAAAGTCTTTAGCTTTCTGATGTCTGTGATGGGATCCATTGATCTTGTTTGATACTAGTTATAATGGGAGATTCCTTGTGGGCAGTGCTAAGTTTATTTGAGATCAAACATGGTTTGACTGGTTGGATTGAAATACCCGGTATATTGGGATTTAAAGTCACTTTCAAAATATTGTCGTTCATGTTGCAATATATGAGCATGAGGTAACCAACTTTTTAATTATTTATTGGTATTATATCAAGAATCATAGCCAGATTGCCTTTACTTAGCAAACCAGTGCTCAAGTAATACTTGAGAAATCTTCACATCAGTTGGTACCAATGCTACTGCTGTGTTATCACTAAGCAAAACATAATACAAACACAATAAAACTATCTTACTACCTGTACAAATCTAACAACAATGTGGTAAAGATCGTGTCACAGTTCATTAGCATCAACGTTAATTAAAGGGTATTCATTGTGTTCATAGTAAATCATTATCTATTTAGTCTGTAGCTTTGTGGTAGATTTATCAAGAACTGTGTTGCACTCAGATGTCCTGGTCTGTTAATCTTGTGTTTATGCAGACATCAAACAATTGAAGAAATTATCTATGTATCTTATCTATAATCTACATATTTATTTGATTTAATTAGATTGAAGATGTAACACATTTTGAATTTTTAAAGTTTGGGATGGAGTTGCAGACTTTAAAAATCAAATATGCAGTAGGTTATTTAAAAGGACTTCAATTGTTTATTCTATTAGTAATCTCATATAGCTGGACACATTGAAACTTTAAGCAGTGATTGATTATCATATACTTATTAGAATTTTTGGAGAGCTGTGAACCAAAATCTGATTGAACGTGTCACAAATGGTCAGTGGGTATTGGAGATTTTGGTTTATTTGTAAATTGTGGGTTTTAAGAGGGTTGACACTCAAGTGGCTCAAAATATCAAAAAGAGGAAATTAGAGGTATTTTTTTTTTAAATCTTTTCAAAGTGTATTCAAGACATGTTAGGTATAAAATGTGACACTTGCTGTATTTATATTAGTATCAAGTTATTGTAGGAAAGATTGTTATGTATATTTTGATTCATCTTAAACAAACTACTTAAATAATCCAAACAACAACAGGACACTGGTGTGCCCATGGCCACATTTGAACCTGTCACCTCTTGGCTACGAGCTGAGCACCACATTCATTGAGCCACACCAGCTTTAGTTGTAATATTGTATACCAGCTGTTTATTACCAAGACACGCTACAGCTGGCCGTTATTTCAACCAGATGCTCTAGTAATACCCTCTTGATATAAATGGAGTCTTGGAATCAGTAGAGGACACATGGTAAACAAAAGAGAAATGTATCATTATTATTACATGCTATATTTCTTATTGTAGCTGGATACTGCTTCTTTGAAGAAGTATGCCTTACAGTTATCCAGAATTGAACAAGGGGAAATGTCTCCTTATCTTCAGTCCCCCCTCCCAACGCCACCTCGAAGTGCTCGAGGGAGTCGTGCAGGAGCAACTGGAACAAGAATGAGGGTCAGACCACGAACTGCAGATGCCCGTAGTCCATATAGAGAAAGACCAGATTCTGGCCAAGTGCAGGTGAGTTCCTACAGTACACATGATGTGTTATCAAGATCTTAGTTCTGTAAATTTTGAAGTGTGGTGGAAACTGTTATGATCAACCTCCCAATTTTATGAGTTAACAGTCATATTCTCTGCTTTTTCAGTCTACTTTGTTATATGATATCTCTACAATCTACTTTGTTATGTGATACCTCTATGATTTACTTTGTCATATGATATCTCTACAATCTACTTTATCACATGATATCTCTACAATCTACTTTGTCACATGATATCTCTACAATCTACTTTGTCACATGATACCTCTACAATTTACTTTGTCACATGATACCTCTATAATTTATGACAAACCAGTGTTATACTTCATCTCTAACCACAATATTTGAAATCCACTTGAAGATGTTCAACTTTGACAAAATTGTAAATATGAAAATATCTTTACACGAAATTTTCTGTCTAGGTAACGTAGCATCTTGGGTCAGTTCAGTAACATTTCACCTTTGTAGATAAGGTGTCAATCACAGATACTCTCCTTAACAATGTTTTAATTGATGATAACTGGCAAAGAAGATGTACAAATTACAGATAACTTTAAATACAATAAAATGGCAGATAGCAGTTTGGAAGAAGTGACAATGATCTTAACTGCAAAGAATAGAATTACAATATTTAAGAGCTGGTGGGTTTGATGATGTTAAAAAATTCAAAAGAATTTAAAGGGAATATAAAAGGGAATATAGGGTGTATATATATATATAAATATATATATATATATATACATATATATATATATATATATATATATATATATATATATATATATATATATATATATATATATATATATATATATATATATGCTTTTTGTGTGTTTTCCTGGGTGGTTTAATGAATTTTCTGTGGATATTTATATTTATTCTTTACATCTATAGCTAAGTACCCTTCTTTTATGATTTTTAATATCACAATAATAAGCACACACTGAATAAACTCCATTTCCTTCACTCAAATTCTCCTGTATATTCTCACTACAGTATATCATGTTCATTAATCTTAGCGATTTTGTTTAGCCAATAGAATTTACATCCTGGCTTGAGTGGCATTACCATCGCCTGTGGATATGACTTTTATCAAAGAGACTAGATTACTGTAAATTTGTCTTGAGCATGCACTTGAAAGCACCTATGTCTATGAATTGTTTTAACGAAGTAATATATTAGGCTTATGAAAGAGATGTAATTGATAAATAACCACAATGTGCCAAAGTGAATTCTCCACATAGAGACCACATGTTTTTAGAGACCAATTTTCTGGTAGACAGTTACCATGGTATCATTTCTTTTTAATGGAAAATTATTAATACCTTTTTGCTACTTCGTGTCTGGATTGAATATTTCAAAAATTATAACAACCTTTGTCTCCCTTTCTATTTAGATAAATGGCTTAAAACTACATGTATATATGTATAGGTATTTCCATGTTTTATGATCCTATTTTATGTTCTTTTCCGTACTCTTCGTGTTTGAGTCAGGTGGGCATGTTATGTGCATACCCAACATGGATGACCTGAGTATTCTTTACTACTAGACACTAATGATATGTTTATTACAAGTTTTATATACAACAGAGTAGATTTTAGAAGCAGTATATGATCTTGTGACAATGGAAATCCCAGGCTTATTATTAGATATAAAGTGGAATGTTCAAGATTATTCAGAATATAGTTAACCAATATCTAGATACCAGTATGATAGATCAAAACATAATAATAAATGAAACCTATTATTCTTGATTCATTATGGATCTTTTTTTTTTTAAATGATTTAAGTGTGCAATTTCAGTCTGTTTCTGGATCATCGAAATCATCTGTGTGTAACACCTCCCCTAAGAGTACTCCTAAAAGTACACCTAGGCGGAGGGCACAACAACAACAACAACGATTTGTTGAAGTTTGTATCAGTCATAGACTTTTATTTTCTAGCTTTCTTTATATCAGATGTTGTTAGTAATGCCTAAAATCTGTTCTTTTCACTGATATTCATACTATCATCGTGTTACTTTTTATAGTAGATAAAGTGTAAGATAGAGTATTCCTATAGTAAGAAAGACAACTTCTACACTCACTTTAATTCTTATAATATATTAGTCATTTCAATTTGTTTTAATAAAATGCTTTATTCATTGCTTATCCTTTAATAGTAATTGTACTTTTTAATATCTACATCTATAACATTCAAAAAATGTAAATAACAAAGAACTAAATTGATGTTCTTGAAGGAAGAACTCCCACTTGAGGTTAATTTGAAGGTAGAACTCCCACTTGAGGTTAATTTGAAGGTAGATCTGCTGTCATTTTCGTTTTCAATTAAGAGTTAAAATTGGCATCAAAATGCAAGCAGTCTATATATAGATTATATCTCCCTAATCATATTTATTATGAACATGATTGTAAGTTTATTATTGATAAAATTTATTGATAGATTTCAGTAAGGAATTAATTCTTATACTCACTTCCAGTGAAGAGAACATACATTATTTTGCATGATACTCATTAATTTTATAGATGCATGGTTTACTTTAATACTGATGTAACATTATTTTTCTTTTGCTTGCATACAATTGTATGTCTCGCAATTTCTGGTATAATTTAGATATTATCATTTGATAGTTCAGTCTGAAATTTCCACTATTAATTTGCATGAATAACATTTATGCATGAATAATATCTTTAGTTTTTCCTTACACATTAGATCATTTTGATAACTAAAAAGTTATCATATTGTATTTATTACTTTTCTGATAGCATGAATTGTAGTCAATCCTCAGAATTATTTTGTAGACAAAGTACTAAACAAACCCAGTACAGGTTAAATATAAATATATCAGTATGTTCTTAAAAACATTAGCTTTTACAATTATGACAAGCTATTTGATAATGTTTTAGTAGGAAAAGAAGATTACATATTAGGTTATCACAATATAATCAATGTTCTAGTCCCAACATTTTATATCATTGATATAAATTCATCATGAAGGTAATGTACAAAGAGACATCTGATGACAACAACCCATTTCAATAGACCGTATTCCGGTTTTGATAAATGACGACTTTTTGTCCGAGCTAATACCTTTTGGCATTGTTTTTCATAGTGACGTTATAATGAATCTATGTCATGCCTTATGACGTCACTATGAAAAACAACGCCAAAATGTATTAGCTCGGACAAAAAGATAGCAATTATCAAAACCGGAATATGGTCTATTAAAAAATATGATTAGAGTGAAAGTCAGTAAAACTGAAACTAAATTCTTTTCACTGAATCAACATGTACTGTTGAAGATTCCAAAATTAACAGTATTTTTTTATGTTACAATTTTTGTATTAATAGGGGACTTTGATGCTGCATCGTCAAGAGCCAGCCATGATGCATCAAGGGGAAGTCCAGACTTTGTGTGAAATTACAATGAAGTATCATGGTCCAAATCTGACTCTGCCTCGGGACCAAAGAGATCCCACACAGGCCATCAGCATTGACCAACAGCACTGTGGTGGAAATACACTCACTGTCTTCAAGGAAAATCTACAGCCGGGAGGTTAGTATGGAAGTTTAGATTTGGCAAGTGAATTAAGGCCTTTGACATCATGCAATCAGAATAATCATTGTTCAGAAATGTACATTACATAAGTTGGTAGGTTGTTCAGTAGTGTGCGTTAGTTGTTGTTCAATAGTGTACATTGTGTAAGTTGGTAGGTTTTAGTTCAGTAGTATTCATTGCATACGTTTCTAGATTGTTAAGTTGCATATGATGCATTGCAAGATGGTAGGTTGTTGTTCATTAGTGTAAGTTGATAGATTGTTGTTCATTAGTGTGCATTGTGTAAGTTAGAGGGTAGGTTGCTGTTCATTAGTGTGCATTTTGTAAGTTACTTGGTAGGTTGCTGTTCAATAGTGTGCATTGTGTAAGTTAGTTGGTAGGAACTGCTGTTCAGTAGTGTGCATTGTGTAAGTTAGTAGGTAGGTTGTTGTTAAATAGTGTGCATTGTGTAAGTTGATAGGTTGTTGTTCAGTTGTGTGCATTGTGTAAAGTTGGTAGGTTGTTGCTCTGCAATTGTGTGCATTGCATAAGTTGGTAGGTTATATTGTTATATTGTTCAAAAGTGTGCATTGTGTAAATTGGTAGGTTGTTGCTCAGTTGTGTGCATTGCATAAGTTGGTAGGTTATTGTTTAAAAGTGTGCATTGTGTAAGCTGTTAGGTTGTTAATTGTTCAAGAGTTCTTTTTAAAAGTTCAAAAGAAATTTGACATGTTGATGATGTACAAATAAATTGGCTTTAATTGATTTTCTGCATAGGTCAATTTGGAGTTTACAAAGCTTTACCTTGAATTGTTAAAAACCCCTGTCTTTGTGTCTTGGAATTCATTCCAGTGTAAAGAAGTTTTCTGGACTTTTCTCTATGATACAGTTAGATATTTAAATGATTGAATATTGTTTTACGTCACTCCACGATTATTTCACGTATATGTGACGGCATCTGCCTGATGCATTGCATACAAATTTAGACCTTTGCAACAAACCCACCGAAAGCAGTGAGGGATCTTTTACATGCTATGCCTAACATGACACAGGACTTTGGTTTTTACTGTCTCATCCAAAAGACAACACCGGGCTGGAGTCGAATCTGGGACTTCTTGATGATGAAACTTATCCATAGATATATGAATGAAAGTTTTGATGCTTCATTCTGCTATGTTACAAAATAAGGTAGAGCTGTGTTATTTTTTATCTATTTTTGGTCAAATTAAAGTTGTACAATCATTACGGTACACTTACTTCTTTAATAATACCCTCAGAATGCTTGTTCTTTAAAATATCCAGCATCATAATGCTTGCTCATATATTTATTTGCTAACAGTTGTAAGTATATCTTTTCATTACAGATTCGTTCTCCTTCATATCTCGTCGCCATCGTGGATTTCCGTTCAGTTTGAGCATATTTATGGAAGGAAGGATAGATTGCCGGATCAGCACTTGCTGTGAATACCGTCATGCTAAAGGAGTTAAACTTGGAGGGAAAATGGGTCATTTCTCTTTGCTCAAAGTCCATGGTGCTACACCCTGCTACAAGTATGTACAAGAATATAAGTGTTATAGAAGTATATATTATAAATACTAAAGACAAACATTTAGATACCCCAAAGTTAGCCATATATTATGCTTAGTTCTAGTGGAAATACATGTACGTAGTTATCAAATTACAAATATAAAGATTTGTTTATTTGTTCTTTATCTAATCATGCCAAGATTATTTCACGTATGGCGACATCGTCTGTCATACAAAACACCTCCAAGCAGTGAGGGATTTTACATGGGACCTCAGTTTTACTATTTCATCCAAAAGACATGATGCTCACAATACATCAATGGGCTCTCTTAGCCACAAGCCATAACATGCTGTCAGCTAAACCATGGCATGCTGTCAGCTGAGTCATGGCATACCATCAGCTGAGCCATGAATGCTGTCAGTTAAGCCATGGCATGCTGTCAACTGATCCATTCCTGCTGTCAGCTAAGCCATGGCATATGGTCAACTCAGCCATGCATGCTGTCAGCTAAGCCATGGCATGCTGTCAGCTGAGCCATGCATGCTGTCAACTAAGCTGCACTGGCTTAGAATATAGAGAAATGAAATAAATCAAAAACAAATACAATACAAATTCAGTAGAAAGAGTGAAAAATCCCATTGTATTACACAGTGAAATTAATAGAGCAGTCTTTACAGAGATAAAAGAAATAGTTTTCAAGAGAGGGTTTTATAAAGTGGTGCTCTTTACAAATAAGTAGTGTTTTATTAAAACTGAAACTTTTCTTTGGAATGAAATTATATCAAAGGCTGTCTTTTGTAGAAGGGTTACCCTAATAGAAAAAAAGATGTTCATTATGTAGAGAAGTCCTTTGATTATTTTCTATGATTTTCATTTTGCTTCTGATGTAATGTTTAATTGAATTATCAAAGGTGTAAGCTGAATGCTCAAGCAAGTCCTAGGAGTCTGAAAAGACCCCCACTGTCAAAGAAGGGCAAAAAACCGGAGCAGATGCATGAGGAGGTCATCGTTGTGGATAAGAAAGCTGTAAGAGATATCCAGGATGAAGGTATGATGAAATAAGTGTTAACTTTCTTATAGCATTCTTAAATCTAACTAAACATTAGATTTCTTTATTTAGCTTTTGCATCACAAAAAAAAAAATAGCTTTGATGTTTATATATTTTGAAAGAAAGAACCTTGTTTTTTCTACTAATGAATTTCTACGTACCTTATCTGATGTAGTACAGAGAATTTCTACTAACCTTATCTGATGTAGTACAGAGAATTTTTCTTGAATAACCGTCTCTTTATTAGGCCTTTCTCATATGGGGTTGATGACCCTTACAGCACAGTATTATATGATTAAATCTGATGAAGTAATAACTGACTTTAAAGCTTCTGGTTTGGCTTCCACTGTGAGTTTAAGTGCAAAATCATTCGAATGGTTCATTTAAATCAATGATTTGTACAGTGGTTGCACATGTCAAGGAAGTGTCAGTGTCAACGATGGGTCTATTGTACAGGTCATAACATACTGCAGCTGCCATCCCCTATACTTGAAATAGTGTTGGAATAGCATTATGTAGGAATCAATCAAAATTTTCTTTGTTCCTTGATGATGAGTCAAAATATTCTCTTATCATTGACAATTATTGACATTCATTATTTACGATATTTTCAAACTTAGCATAGTAGGATGGAATGCCCACTGCCATTTGCACACATATCTATATATATATTTACAGGGGGAATATGTTGTTGGACTTCTTCCATTTTCTATTCTTCAGTTTGTAAATCTGTGTGTCCCATTTTGTATTAAGCAGTTGCAGTCAGCTTAGTTACATAGAAACTTTTCACTAAACTTCATGTACAAATATATCTTTGTTAGAGCTTTTTATCTGTGTTAGATTTTTTCCACTTAGACCTTACCTATGATTTGGATTTCATTTTTCTCTGATGTTAATTTTTGATGCCATGGATTCCATTACATAACAATATACATAAAAAAGGATTCAAATAAGTATGTTATTTGTCTGCATTTGTTTTAAAGAACTTTCTCACTGTTTGCACATCAGAATGAGATACACATAGGTGTCTGTTCCTTGACTGACCATATCTCAGTGGCACAGTAGACCGTATCAGGATGAGATACACTTAGGTGTCTCTTCCTTGACTGACCATATCTCAGGGGGTCAGAAGACCATATCAGGATGAAATACACATAGGTGTCTGTTCCTTGACTGACCATATATCAATGGGTCAGTAGACCATATCAGGATGAGATACACATAGGTGTCTGTTCCTTGACTGGCCATATCTCAATGGGTCAGTAGACCATATCAGGATGAGATACACATAGGTGTCTGTTCCTTGATTGACCATATCTTAATGGGTCAATAAGAAAAATTACAAATTGGCAAAAGTTACTGCAATACTTCTTTATCAATCTTTTACCTCTCCTTTAAACTACCTTAACGAACAAGGGCAGATAAACCATCATATGTAAATGGCCTATAGGCATTAATGTCCAATGGACATATTGTTGGGATTAATGAAAACTTCTTTACTACCTTTGAATGTATAGAATTCACCAATTTTCTTTACACATTCTCTTGTTCATCTTTACACGAAATATCTATCTTCTGCTTAAATAACATTAATTAAGTGTGCTCTAATTTCAACTAACAGAGGAAGAAGAACAAAATGTTGAAATTCAGGTTGAAGATGACCTTGAAAAGGACAAGGTCAAACATGACTCATATATTGAGCCAGAAAATGACATTGACCTTGAAAGGAAAAACGTTGATAAGACTAATCCTGAAGTCACTGATGGTATATATATATATATGTCATTACATTGCGAATGTGAATAGAGCTTGTTACATGTAGAGCATGCTGTGTTGTCAGGAATTGATTGTTACTTCATGGTTTATGTAGAGAGCCTAGATGGCCGTGAGCTAGGTCACTAAGATCATATGTATGACCATAGAATTATGTGCATGTAAGAGAGTCACTAAAGTGCTGGACTTTTATACATTAGTTTTTTTATCAGTTTTAGTGTTGAAATTTCAGAGTTTTATTTTTATAATGAATGTAAAACATTTCTGTTAAATTTGTTCACAAGAATAAGATTCAATGATAAATTTATGTAAGGTATATCTTTTTTAGATTTAATTGAAAAAAACTCAAAAAAGAGAGAAAAAAAATTCTGTCAAAATGTGCAATACTACAAAACAATTAGTAAATTCCAGTATGAAAATATTTGATAACTTCTATTCCTAAAATGCTGTTCAAGTAATTTGCTTTGTCATTGTTTGATGAAAAACTCTTGAGTGAACATCATTGGAACATATTATAAAGTATGATAAGTAGCTTGCTAGACTGACTTGCTATACTGTTTGCTAGACTATTGTACATTCTCTTATAAGTCTGCTTTGGCTTGATTTTGCTATAGATTCATAGTGATTGCTCTTCTTTTCACTCAGTGAGGGCAAAGAGAGAGAACGTTTCTCCAAAAAAGAAAACTTTAGTGATCAAAGTAGCAAAGTCTACAGAGACAGGTAGAAATGAGATATCATGGAATATTAATAGTGATTTAACAGCATTTCACTGTGTTGACAGTATCACGGATTTCCTAATATATATGTCTTAACATTCAGATCAGATTTGTTAATTTGTTTCTTGTTTAACCCCATGTACACCACAATTATTTCACCCGTATGATGGCCAGTAGTGTATAGTGCTAGAAGAAACTGAAGTCCACAGAAAAAACGACCGAGCTTCCACAAGTACACAGGTGGACCGAGTCCCACTTGCCCTGACTGGTGATGTGACTCGGTATTGTAGTGATGAAAAGCTACAGACTTGAGTTCCAGCGCGGCTGTGGCACTTTTACATCAGAAATATAGCAACCTCATAGATATGTCCATGTATATGTTAGATCTATATGAATATTTCAGCTTCCCTTAATAACGATATTTGTTTGAAACACATAGGTTTGTGCTTATTGCATTGTGCACTGTGTATATGTTACCACAGTATGATGTATGTGTTCATATTGCTAAAAAAACAAGGAGAAAAATATATTAACAAAGTTTACTATATAAATATAGTAATGAAATAAAATTATCAGTGGTTTGTGAGACCTTAAATTTATAGATCTTCTGGATTTATTCAGTGATGTTATCAACTGTTAATCTAAATTGCAATTAGTGACCTTTTTATACCCCCAGATCAAAAGATCGGTGGTATATCATTTTTGTCTTATTTGTTGTCTGACTGTCGGTAACTTGATAAAGACTTCATATTTGCCATATGTGCTTCATTAATTTGGCGTTTTCAAATGAGACCATAATCAATGACCTTGTTGCCTTAATTGTGTGACCTTTATGCCAAAAATAGATTACTTTAACCTTGCTCATAAATTTTGAACCATAAAAGATAGGACTTCATGTTTGACATGTGTACTCCCTTTATGAAAGCCTTTTCATATGACACCAAGGTCAATGATTTTGTGACCTTGACTGTGACCCTTATACTAAGAACAGATGTTGTCAGCAATTTTGAGGGATTTAAATCTGAGTTATGGTACTTTGTAAGCTAGAAAAAGCCTTTATTCAAGCATATTTTGGTAATTTCTGACAGTAACTCAAGTTTGGCCTGAAAGATGTAAATGATATTATAATACATTCAGTATCAGGACCTAAGAAAGACTCCTTTTATTTTTTATCACATTCCACTTCGTCTTTGCAAAGTTATGGTACTCTGTACTGATGAAATTCCATTTAGTTGTTACAGAGTTATTGTACTTTGTAGTTTAGATGCTACAAAAGCCTTTTATTCAAGTGTATATTTTTTATGTCTCACAATAAAATGTCTTATTAAGAATTGTGGCCTGAGGATGGGGGAATGGTGTTTCACCAAACGCATCATATTTTTATTAGAGGGACATTTGTCACAAATGCTAACATTTAAAAAGACTAAATTTACAAAAATGTCTAATTTGAGTGTAATACAAGTTTGGGTTCCCTTTTTCAGAATGAAGAATATATCTAGTGAATAAATGTACCAGTAAATTATGTTAGAAGTATTATACCTATTCATAATAATCTACTTGTAGATTTAGTTGCTAATACAATTTGCAGGTGGAAGATATTGGTGCCATTGATTGTCATTTAATGGTACACTTTATATTATCATTTGAAAAATTTTGAATGTACTCAATCAATCATTGTATACATGTATGTAACACACCACCAGCATTTAAATTGTTCATAAAATTGTACAGGCACAGTGATGCATTTATACTGTAATACACACCATTACCTTCACCACTAATGATTTTATGTTTTGCATTAGCTAGTCACATAGATGTCAGTCAGTATTGTTTCATGTTGTGCAAATTAATGAATATCACAAAAAATGAATTTGGATTAAATTCATGATTAAATATGATTTGGAATATACATGTTAAATTCTAAAGTAATATAGACATTTTACACAATATCTCCTATATATATGTATACCTTAAGAATGGTGTGTGGTGTTTCAGGGAAATATTTTTGTACACATAAACTACCTCTCATTGATGTGCCTGACTATTCTCTTAACCATTATATATTGTAATTGATGTCAAAAACTCCTTCATTGCAATATGTCACAGTCAAACTGAATTTTCTTCTTTCTAATCATTCAGTATTTTCATTGTCTTCTTGTAATTAATTTGTAGAAAAGTATGAAAGTGATTTTGAAGAAGATGAAGATTCTAAACAGAAAGAAAATGGTAAGTACATTTTGTATAATTTCTCACTGATCATAATCTCTATTCTGTCTGTATATATTAAGTAGACATGAAATACTTGAAAAATAAACATGAAAAAATAACAATGCTTCATGTGAACAAACTAGTGGTCATACCTCAGTCAATTCTGTTCCCTTATCATCTTGTGAAAATTATGCAATTTCATGGGTTGTTGTGTTTGATTTCAGAATAAATGTGACAGACTGTTATGGGTTCTATATGTTTAAGATATGATTTTTAACTTCACATTTTTTTCTGCTGAAAATAGACAATAACCAGTGACTTATACACTAGTGCACCAAGACCTTTTATGTAGAATTATGTGTCATGTTTCTATGAAATGTAATGTAGGGAATACACAGCTTGTATTTAGAGAGTTGAGATTTGATATTTCCTAGAAATATTAAGCTAGTATTGCTTCAGTTTGGTTTTAAATATGCTGATTACAGTCAGACTTTACCTTACAAAAATTAACTGGTAACAACTATCCACACAACTTGTGTGGATAGGAATGATTATATATATTATTGTTGCGTCTCTAACCTCAACCAGATTCATTTCTTAATGTCCGTCAATAGACATATTAACTCTCTCTGTCCATCCTAAATCCTGTCCATCCAATGTTATGTTTCCTGGATTTTTTTCAAAACATTGTAAGTACAATGTTGATACTTATTCACAGTGTTTTCTTATGTTAGTGTAAAAGTGAGTTTGCATTTCAGCCAGATTGATGCACCAAGACTTTAAGTAGGTCAAACATTTTTCAGGACTTTTTTCTTTATGGTTAGAGTTTGACTCTGAAATTTAGTCACATCCTTCATTTTAGAGCAATACAAGTTCAGTTCACATTTCAGCTGGATTGTTGCACCATGACCTACTTAATGAATAAAAGTAGGTCAACAGATATCTTTTTTAGTTTTAGATACAAATATTGTACTGAAATTTAATCAAAATCTCTGAAATAGATACAGATTCAATTCCTATGTCAATTGGATTGGTGCATCATCATGTCAGAGAGTAGGTCATTCAATTTTCTGGAATTTTTAATCATCATGGAATCAGGTATTGGCATGAAAAACTCACAACCTTCCTCTCAGAGAAATACAGCTTAATTTTGCATTTCAGCTGAAGTGGTGTGCAATGACCTACTTCAGGGCTAAAATAGGTCAAACAATTTCCCCCAGTTTTTCTCATTATGGATACAGGTTTAGTCACCAACTTTTTTTCCGAGAAATACACATTCAGGTCACATGTCATTTAAATTAGTGCTCTGTTATCTACTTTAGAATAAAAGTAGGTCAGTTTCCCCAAGTTTTCTTTCTAATGGATACAGGTATTATGTATTTGACCTAATTTGACAAGTTATTGCCTTTTGTAGAAACTTGCTAGCTCTGAAATGTGGGTGTATAATGCAACATACACATTTCTGCTGTTTTGTTTGTTTCTTGAACTCTATAATAACTATTTTATTCATTATCAGTACGGTGCATATATATATATATATAAATGAATGGATTGAGAAATCGTTATTTTTGTTTGATAGTTCTTGCTCATGTAATTAATGAGGGAGAAGTCTGACTGTAGTAATAGCTCTTTTATTATGACTACAAATTTATCCCAAGCATTCTGTATACAGTCTGGTCATCATTGTAGTTTTCAGATGCTTTTTCCATTTTATGCAGTTTTCTACCTTATGACAGACATTTAATATACAAGTTTTGTCAGGAGGTTTTTTTTAAATCTTATCTTTTGATACAATTTTATAAAGAATATTAAAGATAAATGTAAAATACTCATAAGTTTCACATGTAACTCTGAAGGTGTGTATTACAATACAGTTGTATGAAATAAAAGAGGTGCAAAACTTATTTTCATTGAATGCTTTTTAAAGCATAGAGAGAGGGCAGTTTTATATTTGCTAATGAAACAATTTTTATTATTATTTAAGTATCATGTGTTTTAAAGTAACTTTAGGAAACACCTAAATACATACCTTTTTGTTAGTTGCTGTTTATAACTGCTAATATTACAATTTGGGTTAATTTTATGATTCTTGTGTTTTTACAAACAATGATTTACTAAAGTAAAGTTTGGGTTAATTTCATGATATTTATTTGTGTTTACAAAAGATTTACTAAAGTTATAATTTTTGCTTACAAACAAGGAGTTACTAGAGTAAAGTTATAATTTGGGTTAATTTTACCAGTATGATATTTGTATTGACAAACAAGGATTTACTAAAGTAAAGTTTTAACAAACATTCAGATGGGAGAAGTCATCATCAACATTAGTTTCAAACATTTATGTTAGGAGCATTCTCTTGGATAATGGCATCAAATTTACCCTCAATATTCTGTACATATTGACATAGTTAAATAATTAAACATTGTTATTATAGAAAAGGCTTTTTGAAAACATGCGAACAGAAACTGGAGTTATGGTAACTTGACTACATGCATATAAATGCGTGATTGATTTTCTTGTTGACTGTTTTCCATACAGATTCTGCGGATCAGGACGCTTCTCCCAGGGGTGATTAACATTTTACAGCCTATTGTCAGTAACTTTGTTTTGTCACTCATATACACTGTCAGGTCCACAGATGAAATCGACTATGGTCAGAGAAAACCTATAGTATTGTAATAATTGTATATTGTATGAATATGAATGACTTTTGCTTCTGTTAGAAGTTAGAATGCATGTTTAATTATTTTATTTTCTTTATTAATTTGATATTGTCTTAGAATTTTTATTGACTAGTTTAAGAACATATGTATTTCTTAAAATGCACAGTCAGAGATATTTAATAAACTGATTTAAAGTGACCAAAAACAAAAACCTGCAGGGAAAATAAGTAATTTGAGTATTTGTATGGAATATTAATTGATTTTTTAGAAATAGAATACATATTAAGATATATCTTGGCAGTGCATTGCATGAAGTTTCCATTTTATCTATGTTCAGGGAAGATTTAATTTTCATAAAATTTATTGTAAATTCCAAAACAATTATTTACTTAACAATTTGTATAGCACTATTGTGCACCTTTGAAAGTTTTCCCTGACCATAGTTCAAGACTGCAAACATCATGTGTGAAGTTGGTTGCATTACATACAATGCATTTAATCATTCCATTGTTTATGATTTTTTGATTTTGTGATTTTTGCAACTTTGAAGATCACTATAGATAAAATTATTTTCAAAAGTAATTCAATTAAAATTGAGCATTTTATTTTCTCGAAATATTTAGAAGGTACTTGGTATTTTGATTTTTTTATAGTCATATTGATATAATAAATTTGGCTTTTATGCTTTCTTGAATGCATATTCTCTGAACAAAAGCATGCTAGCTAGCTTTGACTCTATTGTAGTGAATTCATATTAGGAAAAATTTTCAATGTTTTGAAATTAAAAATAAAAGGTTTTTTGTTTAGTTTCTAAAAGTATGATATTTAAAAGCTGAAAGTGTTCCTCCCTCAGTCACCTTCACAATTGTGCTTATTTGTTTTATTCAGACTAATTTTTTATGACACATTCTAATGTACCAATGTGAAAGTCACAGCCCTGCCTGGCCTGTATCACTATTAATTTTGTGATATTACCATGACAACAATTCAACAGATTCTAAAGGTTAGTGTAAGACTTATGTTTTACAAAGCAAACGGTAAAAGTAACATGTCCAGTTTAACTGCAGAGTAAGATCGCAGTAAATTTCCTTTTGATATTTTGGAAAACAATTTAAAGAAAATTTTGAAAATAATTCTTGTTTATTTTAATCCTTTTAAAGTTCATTTTTAAGAGTGGGGAAATAGATACATCTTCTATGGGAAAATTTTCTTCCATTAAATGTTGTCAGATTGAAAAAAAAACAAAAACAAACTTACTGTATAGCGGGAAATTTCTGCTGGTGTCATAAATTTTCATCTTTTGATGTGAAAACGCTGGGAAAAATGTGGTTCTATTTTTACCCATGTAACCCTACACAAGGTCTAGAAGTTTCTAAGTTTTCTCGTATTTTCATAAGATGCATTAATATTTTCTGCGGAGTCTGAATGTTTCATAATATTTTGTTAATTTATGTATGATCCAGCTTGCAAGAACATATCATATGGACATAAACATTGTATTTATATTTGACCAGCTGGTTTGCTCAGTTAATGTCACTTTAGCATAAGTTTGTCACCCCTATCCAGGTTAATGTGTCACAGACTAAAATTAAGATCTAATAAAAGAATTGTGATTACATGATTTTTAATCTATCTTTGGAGTCCGAGATGACAAAAGTCAATTCAGAGCATAAATTCCCGGCTATACAGTATATTTGATATTCTCTTATATTTTTCAATGGTAATTTGGATTTGCAATTTCAAAAGAAAAAGTTTTTAGAAAGAGTTGCTAATAGAATGAAAAATCCTGGATTTTAGGAATAAGGGGAGAAAACTGTGATGATGAGCTATCAACTGACACAGATTCAAATGTGGATAGGAGTTCAGAGAAGAAAAAGAAGAAACATTCAGAGGATCCTTTGAGAACAAGCACTCCTTTGACAGGGGACATAACTCCTCAAGTAGACTGGGATGATTACAATGATGTGGCTGTTGTGAAAAGAGAGGAAGCTGAAGGGAATAAACAAGGAGGGAAACAGGTCCGATTCGATGAGAAAATACAGAAAATGGGCACTCCCTCCGAGACATCTGAGAGTAATCGAGATACCATGGGAAAGGTGGAGCCACTATATAAAAACTCTGAAGATCATTTGCTGAAAGAGCTTGAAGATCTCTTAGACGATGATGATGGACTAGACACATGTGATGAAATATCAGACATTGAATCTGATTTATCTTCTCCCAAGAAAAAGGAGGAGCAGTCCATGGGCAAGAATAAAAGAAAAGTCAACTCTCTAGATGTCGAAAATGATGCAGACGAGATGGCTAATGAAAGTACAAGCTCAGATTCTAAGAAAGCTCATGATGCTGATGATCATTACTCAGATGATTTTGAAAACTCTAATTCAAGTGAGAGCACATTCAAGAAAGAAAATAGTTCTCTTGAAAAAGTTGTCACAGAAAAAGTAGTAAACCATGAAATGGAAGATGAAAATTTAGCTATCAGAGAAAAGGAGAAAGAGAAGGTAACAAGTCCTAAGAGAGGTGAGTACTTTGATGAGGAATACACCTGTGATGATGAGGAAGATGAGGACACACCCCCAATGCATGATGGGAGTGGTGAGGTCCACACAAATATGCATGTCCACAAAGCAGTATTGCATGTTGCTGCAGATGTTATCAGTATTAAGTCTTTGGATGAAGATAAAAAATATTATCTTTCTGACGATGATAGTGACCGCATTGAGATGGCTAAAGGACCTATGGCAACAACATTTGATGAGATGAATATCATAGGCCCTCTTGCTACTTTGCTTGTAAAGGTGAGACGAAAAAGGAGATTGAACAGTGCTAAAGGAAGAAGAAGAGATTTAGATGTAGCTGATGGGTCCAGTAGAAATTCTACCACCAGCATGAATGTTGAAGCTGAAGATGCTACCATATTATGTGATAAAGAGGATGTTTATTCATCAAAATTAGCATCAGATTCTTCAGTATCATCCCTTAACTTGGACCAATTACCAAATGGAAGGAAAAAATTAGAACCAATACCAAAAAGAAAAAAGAAAAAATCTAAAAACAAAGAGAAGAAACTTGATTGTAGCAATGACAGTGAGGAGGACATTGCTGATAAATATAAACAACGAAAAATGTCAGATTCTTCAGTTTTATCCAGAGAGTACATTCAGGCTACACAGGAGGTGGTAAAAACAGTTTTGGAATCTCAGAAACAGATGGCAAAATCTTGTAAACAGGTTGCAGATTCCAGCATGCTGGTAATGGCATCCTCCAAGGAAGTATTAGAATCCAGCAAACAAGTCAACAAATCATCCAAGCAAGTAAATCAATCCTCAGAACATGTCAATCAATCTTCGCAACAGGTCATCGAGTCATCCAAACATGTGATACAGTCTGCTATGCAAGCAGTGGAGGTCCTTAAGAAAACAGCTGATGATTATAGAGAGGCTAAAGGTCCATTGAAAAATCCTAATACTGGATTGGAAAATACAGAAAATGTTGTCAATAGTGTTTGTATGGAGGATAGACCAGTGCTGGAGGAGTCCCAAAAATCAAAGGAAGTAACAAAATCTGTCAAAAGTGAAAACTGTTCCTTAATGAGACAGGAGGCTGTAGAAGATGAATGTGACAGTAAAGCAGCACAAAGAGATATTGTGAAGATTATAGAGATAGAAAAGGGGGAATGTGATGATTCTAGTGTATCTCATGCTAGTAGCAGGGCTACTGATGAAAGGTCTCACAATACAGATGAGAGCACAGAGGGCCCTGATCTTGTACCACCTCCTGATGTGGCTCATACCTATGATGATACGGTTTTTGATAAAGTGGTAAGACTCTTTGACAGTGTTCCAGAACAAGATGAGCCTCATTGCCATTCTGTAGTAGGTGGAGAAATTTCTACAGGAATGAATGAATCTGTTCCCTCGAAAGAAAGAGATAAAATGACAGAACAAAAATCTATTCTTAAAAACAGACAAAACGAAAATGATTTTGGTAAAAGGTCACCGAGAGCAAGAGCTAAATCAGAACCAAATGTAGAGGAATACGAAGAAGAGATGATTACTACAGTTGTACCAAAAACTTTTCTTTATATGGAATATGGACATCAAAAACCATTTGAGGAGAATACGTACACAGAGACTGTGACCATAAAAACCAAAGTGAAATCTCCTCGGCAATCTTTACCCAGTCCAAGAAATAGGATTTTATCTGATTCTGCCCTCACTTTTTACCAGAAAGATCTGAGTGATGATATTTGGGAGACATCAAGTAATAAAACTTTAGATACAAGTGCTGAGGCTGAAACTATTGTCTCAAATGTTCTAGAAAAAGTTTCTGTGGAGTTATTTCTGACAGCTGTGAAGAAGGCAGATGTTACGCCTAGTCCAAGGACAGACCCTGATGGTGAGGTCACTCAGTATAATTATTCAGAATATTCTGCTGATAATGCCACAGCTCCTCAGATGTGGGGAGATATCATAGGAGTAGAAAACGTAAACAAATCGGTTTCTTTTGCTAACGATGGAATTGTGGATAATGAAGAAGTTTCCATGGCAACCAGTGAAGAAGCCTCTATATTGGTCAGCAGTGTAGTTAATGGTGCTAAAAAGCATCTTATTGAAGAAAAGATAAATAAAGAAGAAAGTAACCAAGTGATGATGGATCATAAAGAAAAATCCCAAATCAGTCGTCATAATCACAAAACTATATCTGATGCCCTTCTACATATTGGGGAAACGTCAGCTGTTGTTACAAAATTTGACATAGAAGAGTGTGCTACGGAATGCAATAACGAGTACCTTTCTGCTACAGAAGGTGAAAAACATGAGGTACTGAAAGAACCAAATAGTGGTGAAGAAAATAGTCATGAAAGTTTGGCTGACAAAGAAATTTCAGTTGACCATAAACAAATTGCAAAGGCATTAATCCATGCTGGAGAAACGATGTCTGTTGTTACTAAAGTGGATATCGAGGAGTATTCAATGGAACCTACTGAACAAGAGCAAAATCTGAATGACGCTAGTGATGTAAATCATCATAATCATAAAACTGTATCTGATGTCATTCTTCATGCTGGAGAAACATCAAGTGTCATTACCAAACTTGATATAGAAGAATGTGCAACAAAATGCAATAATGATGTTTCTGATAATCCATTCAGTGAAGAACAGGTGGATGAAGAATTGAACTCAAAGACACAAAAAGATCATGATGGTGAATTCTCTCTTGAAGATAAATCAAAAGATGAAGATTCAGGGCATAATGTGAATTCTGATAAGCATGAATTAATTGGAAAAGCTTTAATTCTTGTCGGAGAAACTGTATCCGTCATTACTAAAATGGATATTGAAGAATATGCAACTGAACAAATAAAACAAAAGGAAAGACAGAATGAGGAAACTGTTCCTGATAATGATCACAATCATGAGACCATATCTGAGGCCATTCTCCATGCTGGAGAGACCTCTAGTGTTATTACTAAACTTGACATAGAAGAATGTGTGACAAAAAGCAGCTTTGATAGCCTTGATAATGCAGACAATAAAAAACTAGGAATGTATAAAGATGAACAATCAAAATACTTTAAGCAAAATCATGATGAAATTGCCCCAGAAACAGCAATTATACTAAGAGGAAATATTGATGACCACAGACCACAGGAGTATTCTGAAGACCAGTCAAGTGTTGGAGAGATAGATAGCGCTAGATGTCCTACAGAGATAGGACCTCTACCTCTGGACGAGATGGTCATCTCAAGTCCAGTTATAGAGTCTGCAAGGACCATGTCTCAAGAAGGTGAAAGACAATCATCTCAACATTCTGTTAGAGCAGAGAATTGGTCTCAGGGACAGAATAATGGTGAAGGGAAATTGTTTCATGACAGTAAAAGTACATCAGAAACGGATACCGATACAACTAGATTAGTAAAATTGAAATCTGGTGCAATGGTTGTCAAATATTCAGGCATTCATGATGTTGAAGTGAATGTGTCTGAAGAAATGAATGGCTCTCATCCTTCAACATGGGAAAACTCTATTTATGAAAAGAAATCTCATACAAAGAAGAAAGAAGGTAAACAAGATCCTTTGCTAGAACTGGAAGACGAAATTCTTCAGGCATATCAAAGGAAGAATACAGACTTAGATGAGAGAGAAGATAAAACATGTAATTTGAAGAAAACAGAAGGAGCAGTTGTGGGTAAAGATACTTCTGGTACATGTGCTAAGATTGCTGTAAATGTTCAGATGCCGTTATGTAGCTCACCCTCTATTACCTTTACAGAGCCTAGCGATTCTTCTCATGCTTCGGAAGGAGAGATTTCAATGGCAAAATCTGTTAATCAGGAAAACACAGAGTCTCAAAATGGAGAGAACACAACATTTGACAATCAGAGCAACCAAACTTCTGAAAAAGGAGGGAACTCAAATGTTGATGATAGCATTAATTCTAAAGACCCTGTCACAGAAAAATATGATAGCAGAAAAAACAACGTAGCACATAATCATGCAGTGAATGAAGACATTGATGGGGAAATTGATGATTCACAAAAAGGGAGAATGCTAGAACACAGTCATGGCAAAAACATTGTTCCAGAAGTAAAATCTGAGAAGGTAGATAACCATGTTTTGATGGAAGAAAGAGATAATTCTGGTGTAAAATTTTTTCATAATGGCGAGCAAGTTAAGGCTGTCATTATGGATGGTAAAGAAATTTCTAAAGAAAAGACATGTAATGAAAGCTCACAAATTATTGTAGATGGGCAGGTCATAGATCTGGAGAATCTCAATGACCTTGACCCTGAAATCTACAAAAAGGTAATGTCGTTTGCATACAATGTTGATGTCATGTCTGTTATATCTGAGGAACAAACGAGTAATAGTCAGAGTCTGAGTCAAGTTACCACCTCATGATACATAGTATTGTCAGTTCCCAAAAATGTATATGTCCACAAAGTGCATTTACAAGGCCATCATTACATTTTGTATTTATACCAACAGATTTCATGTTTTGGACTAAAAACTTTCCCTCCATATGGTCTTATGAGACATTACAAAAACACTATTGTTAAAGTCTGTCTATAATTTGATGTGAAAAAATTTATTTCCATTGTGTATCATTGTAATTTGTGATGTATAGTTATATATCATTCATTTATTTCTATCCCACCTACCATGCAACAAGTTTAATTATTCCCCTCCCTTTTTTTCTCTTTTTGTCAATTTTCTTAGTCTGATACCTATGAGTTCACTGTGTGCAGAGTTCACACTGCCTGACTGGTATAATAAACACACATTCAACATTGCATATCCAAAGATGAATCAAAATTTTGTGATGAAGTTATTCAAGTTTCTCAGTGAAAATGAAAAGTTACTTTACAATACATTTGTCCAATTTCTTACTGTAAAATTTGTTTTTTTTTCAGTCAGCATTTTAGGAAGGAAAATCATTAAAGCAATGCTTGCCTCTGCAAATGAGTAAATGAGTGTCATAGATATGGTTTACTTTTTCGTGAATAGTATATAAATTCTTGCTTTCTGTGACATCAGTTAAGTCATTATTTTGGTCTTGGGACCTTTGTATATGAGGAAATTCTCCACAGTTGATTTAAATTCAAATTAATATGCAAAAGAGCATATCATATAATCTTCTTTCCACGCTTTATTATCGAATAAGTTAATACGTGCTGTCATTTGATAAACTGTGCCAGATTCAGGACACATTACCTGGTAATTGTGAAACAATATTTCAGAGTTTTATAACTTTCCATTGAACAGCAAAATTTTTCAGTATCATTTGTATTTGACTCTGTTTATTAGCTGCATATTTGTCGCTATATAGATGTAGCTGTGAGACTCCAAAGAGGATGTAAACAAATCATGATCTTCAATTACTATTTCATACGATATGTTAGATTCTGGGTTGTTATTATTCTGTAATGATTTTTATCATATATAAAGTGTATGAACCATCGCCATCAAAAGCATTGGCAAGAGTTTTGTACTCATTTTTTAAAGCCACATTTTGTGAAGGTGACTGAAAATGTTATGCTTTAAATTTTGATACTTGCTGTCAAAATTTTTCTGGATTGATTTTCACTTTTGATGATTGCTCTTGCTATATGGATGAATCATTTTTGTCCTGGTTATTAACACTTGTCCTTTGATGCATTTTTTGGAAAAGTATGTCACAGCCCAAAATTAGGTCAAAATAACCTTGATTTAAAACATTATATGTCTATGCATGCTTAAATCAAAAAAGACTCTGACTTATTAAGGAGGTCAGAGTTTGTAAGTGATAGCTTTGTGGCCTTTTAGTTTTAATTACAGAATCAAAGAATAAGTTTCACCAACTCTCTCAATTTGCCTAAATCTAAAAGCCTTGAAGAAATAACTGATGATACCTTTATATTTTTATCCATGCAATAAGGTATATAGATTTGACTTCTTTAGAAACCTTTTAAAGTTCACATCTTTGAACAAATTTGTACAAAATTAATGTACATATTCATTATGGATGTCAGCCCATGCATGATTCAGTGGAAAATTTTATCATAGATGATAGATAGAAATAATGAAAACTTTGAAACTTTCCTATTATTGTATTTATAGAGTTTTGAATTATGTATATATCTACACATGTTTGAACTTTATGAGATGTGACATTCTCAGTGAGTAACAAGGTTACCATTGTTTAGAACTGTTCAGGAGATAAACAAAACTCTGTAATGGTATAAAGGATTTAATTTAGAATATTTGTTTTATGAAATATTTTTGTTTGAGATACAAGTTCTAAAATTTTACAAGTAATGCTTGTGAAATAGTTTAAGTAGTAGTAGTTGCTTTGATTTTATAATTTAAAACTGAGAATATATATTGAATGTACATGTGTTGCTTTTTCTTGATTGATTTTTTCTTGTACGGTCGGTTAAGTTTGAAAGAAGGCAGTATCTCAAATTATGGATGAGAAAAGGGATTTTTGCCCTGTGTTTTCAGAATATACATACATTTCACTTTTTCTGAGTTTTTGAAAGTATTTATTTTAGGCTTTTTACATTGTTATTCTGTCTTGTTTCTTAGTTATATAAAAATAAAAACAAGTTTCTGTTCACATATAGTCCTTTTTGTATAATTGCAAAAACAAATGACAAAATCTGGTTTGTTCACATGGATGCTAATTCAGCATTAACGTATAGGTAATTCAAGTACATGTATATATCTAAATTTCCTGAAATCATGAAATGCTTCATGTATAATGATGGCATAACTTCAAAGCCATATACAAGAATTAAAGGAAGATATAATACAAGGTAAGTTGATAGAGAAAGACATTTATTTTTTTTAAAATGAAATGCTTGGCTATATCTGCATATAGAAATATTAAAATTATCAAGTTTGATTGATTCATATATTAAAAGGTGATTTTTCATTGTTGTTGTGAATTCATGAATACAAAAATTTTCCATCAAAGAAAGTAAACAATTTCATAATTTTGGTTTGAATTTTGATTCTTTTTTCATTTGTTTCACTGTTTAATGCAAAAAATAAAACGAAATTTCTTACAAACTTTAGCGAATCAAAATTGTAAAAATTCAGTGCTAAGGTCATCAAAAATCAATGATAGAAGAAGATGTTTAACTAAAACACATCTATTTTGAAACAGACGTTAAATGCACTGTAATTTGTAAATAATAAAAAATGAAATTTCTCAATCAACTTTGTTTAGAGATATCAAGAGGATACAGTTGAAGTATTTTTTCATCAAAGCTTAGATGAGTCATTTCTGTTTCAGCAAAGTACGAAGAAGAGAAGTTTGAGAGTTCATCATCGTCATCATCATCATCCTCAGATTCTGAAGCAGAGGAAGTGGACAGGAATTCTGTCACACATGTTGTGTACGATGGCAAGAAAGATGAGAGGAAGATCATAGGATTGAAAGAAGATGAACACTTGGAAGAAAAAGGTGATGCTGAGAGGAACAAAGTGGTTGTCAAAGATACAGATAGTGTTAGTGATGTCAATATACAGGGAAGGAAGGTGTGTCATGATACAAGCTACAAGACTCTCCATTACAAAACCTTTATGATAATTAATACATACTTTTCTTTAGATTAAATATCTCCTGAAAAAATATATAATATATCATCATATAATATTTTAGAGGAATGCACAAAGCTGATCACATAAAGAAAAGAAATAAGAATATATATAGCTGTTCTTTATAATTTGCCAGAGAGAGAAAATTATGTTTTTTATTGAAAAACCATGGTGAAAAATGACCAAAATGTGCAGAGATGAACTTATTTATCTTCAGATTTTCTTTTATTCTATGTATGAGGATATTAATGGTAATTTTTGTAATCTTGTTGGTTTTTGATGGTTATTTATGAAGTTATTTTGGGTTGTAGATTTCTGGTTATTCTGATGATGAAGAGTACCCGGATGGTCCCAAGTATGACACTCCAGAGAGCTATAACATGTCCACTAAAGGTGGGTGCCTGAAAAGACTTCCCATAAACATGTTGTCAATGAAGAAATCAGAGTGGTCAAACTGCTGACAATGAAGACATATTGTACACTTTATGTATATCATATGTACATTTCATGCATTCATGGTGGGTGTAGCTTACCAGACTGGAGATGCTCACTCTTCACAAGTATCTGGTTCCTTTTTGGTCGTCACATCATACATCCTGAATCTTATCCCAGACTTAAACACTGTATTCTTTGATAACTTAGTATATGGAGTTACTGCTATGCAAATTTGACATTTGATCTTGCATTTGATCTTCATGGTTGTTTGCATGTATATGTTTTCTTTTACTTACTCCACCCTAAACATTCTACTCATCAACTGTCTTGTCTCACGAAAATGAATTCTTATTGTACTTGGTGTAGTATTTGTCATGTAATTATTTTGAGCAAGAATTAAATCAATGCATTATTTTTTTTTTACAGTAACAACAGAGAAAAGTCAGAATAATGAAAAAACAAGGGAGACTCATCTGTCAAGGTCAAGTTCAAGGCATGTCTATTATTTATTTATTTATATTGGGACAAAACCATTAGTATTGAAAACATCCCATAAACTTTCTTTCATGGAGGTCTCATTTGTGACACGATTAAGTTTTTATTGTGTGGTGAGAAAGTGTGTAGTATTTCATCAGTGTGATAAAACTAAAGCATTGAATACAGAAAAATAGTTGATAGCCCAAGTGATAAATACTGGTGACATCTTCTTTGAAGTATCAGATTACATTTCTCTTTATCACAGTCTTGATTGATTGAAAATAAATTCTCTCCAAACATGGGAACGAAATACTGCAACCGGAAATACTTAAATAGTCTGGTATATACATGTTATGTTATGGTTTATGAATTATATACTAAGTTATACAATTCAAAGAAGAAAAAGATTGATTGAATATTGTTTTACATCACTCCTTGATTATTTCACATATATGGTGATGGCATCTGCCTGATGCATTGCATAGAAATTTAGACCTTTGCAACGGACCCACCCGAAGCAGTGAGGAATCTTTTACGTGCCACGCTAACCATGACACAGAACCTCGGTTTTTACTGTCTCACTTGAAAGACAGAGCACAAAACCTCATTATGAAGTTGGTATATCTTTCACATGTTTTAATAATTTACGGTAATTACATTTACAAATTCTAAGGTGTGTATATTTTGAAATGTATTTATGACTTATGAAATCACCTTCTTATAAACTTTTATTTTCATCTCTATTCTGCTATGGAAATTTGGAAAATTGTTTAGCAAAATTATTCATGGTCATTTACCATGTATCTTTTAAACAATATTTTATAAAACATAATTATAAAACCTCATTCCATTTACAGTAGCAGTTCTTCCTCAGAAAGGGCACCATCTCCTGCTAAGAGGAGATCCTCGTCATCCTCTGAGGAGAGAGTGATAAAAGTACCATCACCACCAACAGAGAAAAGGAAGTCACCATCGCCAGAACTAAAAACAAGAAAATCACCTTCTCCTGAACTCAAGCAACGAAAATCTTCTTCATCATCTTCTGATGAAAATGAGAAAAAACATAGAAAATCACCATTATCATTTTCTTCATCCTCTGAGGATGAAAAGGTTATAGAGAAGAAAGCTGAAATTATAGCTGCATCACCATCACCAGCACTGAAGAGAATGTCTCCGATAGTGATGGAGCAACAGAGAAGGAAATCGTCATTATCTTCTCAGTCATCAACATCTTCTGTCCATATATCTGAGCCAGAGGAGGAAGTCAAGAAGCCCTCTCCACCAACAAGCCCTCCCAAAAGCCCTCCTAGAAGCCCACCCAAGAGTCCTCCTAGAAGCCCACCCAAAAGTCCACCACAGAGTCCACCCAAAAGTCCACCTAAGAGTCCACCTTTGAGGGAATCATCAAGCTCATCAGAGTCAGAATCTGAAGATGAGAAAAAGGAAGAAAAAGTAATTTATGCTCGACAACCTTCTCCAGACAAGTTAGTGGAGCCACCAAAGAGAGAAGACATACCAGAGAGACCAGTTTCTCCCTTCCCAATGAAAGGCTTTGCATATACAAGCTATACTGAAAGCTTGGCTTTATCCTCTGCTCGTGAGGAAGCAATTAGAGAAGTGAGGGAGGAAGCACAGAGATCAACTGCAGTACATGAGACAAAAGATGTGGCTAAAACAGTGGAAAAGGTGAGCTCTACTTCTAGTAGTAACTCAAGCTCTAGCGAATCAGAAAGTGACAATGAAGCCAAGAAAATGCAAGAACAGAAAGAGGAAGTGAGGAGTATGGACACAAGTGAACAGAAAACTATTCCTATTGTAGAAGAAACAAAGAAATCTAGCTCCAGCTCCAGTTCAAGCAGTGAGTCTGAGTCTGAACATGAAGGGAAGAAAGAAACAGTGCAGGAAAAGGAAGAAGTTAAACCTCCATCTCCTGTAAAAGAAGAGAAAAAGAAGGAGTCAAGTTCAAGTGGATCTAGTTCAGACTCCAGTAGTGATTCAGAATCTGGGAGTGATACTGATCGAAAACCTGTGACTAAAACAGATACAAAAGAAGCAACAATTATAAGTAAAGATGTTGTAGAAGAGAAACAAACTGTCCCTCCTACTTCTTCTCCTACCCCTGCTGTAGCCAAAGAGGACAAGCCTCAAGCTAGCTCCAGTTCAAGTTCGAGTTCTAGTAGTGATTCTTCATCATCAGAGTCTGAGACAGAACAAAATAAATCCAAAGCAGAAGTTAAATCATCCTCTCCACCCCCTCCAGTTTTACCTGAAAATACAAAAGATCCACCCCATGTTGTAAAACCAGAGGATGTAAAAGATGTGAAAAAGCCAGGTATGTCAACCATACTTCTATAGGTTAGCCTGTGTGTGCAGTAATCAATTTAGCTTTATGATCATCCCAGCTAACAAGCAAGCAATGGTGCACATTTTAATTTACATCACAATAAATTTTTAAAAGATTGGAGTGAGTCTTTTCAGGAAATGTCACATGTAACCTAGAAAACAGTATTGGAATAAAATTAAACAAAATAATAAATGCATTGCTTTAGTGCTAGAATATTGTATGCTAGAATACCGTGCTTTCTTATAGAATCTAGTGGAAGTGAAGATAGCAGTTCAGATTCGAGCAGTGATTCTTCAGACTCATCTTCAGAAGATGAAGATGACAAGCCAAAGACAGAAAGTAAAGAAAATCAAGGTATAATGAGCACAAATACATGTGAAACCTTTAAGCAATACATGTTTACCATACATGACCAAAGGAGAAAAGGTCTTGATAATTGATAAGACTATTTATTCTGTACATATTGTCAAGTAATATTTCAGTATTTATACTTTCAGTTTGCTATATGTATATATATATATATATATACATGGAGTTCATCTTCTGTTGTTTAGAATAGGATAAGGACTAATACAGAGATGCAAAATGTTCTTTGAATAAAGTTGATATGAAGAAGTCTTTTTAACTGTTTAATCATGTATTAATTTTTTTATTGTTTTTTTTTTTGGCATGAAAGCTTATGATTACAAGCTTCTTATTTCCTAAATTAACCTTTCTTTTTTTCCTATTCTTCACAGGGCAGGGCCAGCAGCAAGCAGGAAACAGCTTATCTTAATAACATTTCCCTCTATTCTTTCTTTCTCCTCAGCTTTCCTCTCATACTTGATAGTTTGGTGAAGTGTCGTCACTTCATTATTATTGATATTCTAGATAGGATCATTTGTTAAAATACGGAAGTCATAATCACTAGGAGTTTTATCCTTTTTATTTCAGTATTGTTTTTAACATTCTTAAAGAAATAATGACTTCCATGTAGATGCTCTTTCTTCACAGCCTCAGAAGTAGATGTTAAGATTATTGTAAACTTTTTGATTATTTACTTTCAAATAATGCTTTTTGACAATGAAAGTTGCATGTGTAGTGTATTCATCCATCATTGTTGATTTCTTTCTATAAACTGCTTCCATTAGTGTCTTTGTCTTTCTTTACAATGGAATTTTTTCATATTAACTGTACAACAACAACTTTTAGTAGTATTTGAGGCATTTCTTATAGAATAATACAAGTTGAATTTTATGGATAGCATTGTTAAATTGAAGGTAATGTTAACATAGCTCTACAGTTATCTTTTTGAGGATCCAAACATTGTTACAACCTTTATCTTGATCCATTGTGCATTTAAGCTGGATAGCTTGGCATTATAGACATTGTAAGCTGCTGCCCTACCCTAAACATTAACTCTGCTTACACAACTGCTTCAACTTCATGAAATAAAGATACTGCATAAGTATGATGCATATTACTCTCATTTGAAACCCTGGAAAAATTTTTTTTTCTTTAATATACATGTACCATCTCTTCTTTCTTGTACTTACTCCATTTCCCTGTACATCCTTCTAACCCTATGCCGGGCTATACTCCTTCCTGCAAATACAGTTTCCTTCACATACGGTGGGATTTGGATCAAACTTGATAGGTAGAATATTTCAGTATTTTGTTGAGTGTGTCACCTACTTGTCTACTAACTGCACATTCACCCAGAGTATTGTAACTGTAAAGCTTTGTTCTCTAGAGTTTCATGTTATTGTCTAAATGGTTTGTATTCTTCAGTTCTTCTTTTATAAGGGTTTAAAACTCTTAAATTTGTTGTACATGTAGGACTTTGAAAAGATCATAATCAAACTACCCTTCTCTTAAAGGAAGATACCCAATATCAGTCGTAGATCAATTATTAAGTGAAATTTTCTCCTATCATACTAATTCAGTCGGTACCCTTCATAACCAGATAAAAATATCAGTTACTTCTATATATTGAAAGCCCCGTTATGTAATGTTGGTTGATTCAATTTGGTGTTTTACGTCGCTTTTAACAATTTTTCAGTAATATCGCGACATGGAAGCAGGAGGTAACCAACCTCTTAAACATAGTGGCGCAACCCGGGAATCGAACCCGGATTGTCAGTGCCGCAAGCCAAGCGCTTAACCACTACACCAAGCCTGCCCCTTTCTGTAATGTATTTGTTTAAAACTAATTTTACTAATTTTCTAGCAATCTATTATCTGAAAGGTTCCATAAATTCTTCAATAATTTTCAGGAAATCAAATTTTGAGTTTGCAACTTTAATAACTGCTTTTTAGCTTAGTGATCTGATATGTATTGAAGCATACAACTCTAACAAAATGCTTAGAATCATGTGACAGCATTAGAATTAAGTTGTTAAAGGTATCTTGTAACCAAGATCAAATATAGGAATTTCTGTATAACAGATTTCTTCAGTAACATACTGTGAGATATTTTATTTCCTGGATTCTAATTTTCTTTGTGTTAACAAAATATACAGGTACCTTGGTTTTAGTTATGTGAATATTAACTCTGATTAAAAAAGAAAGGTGTGCTTGGACATGAAATTCCTAAGTATTGGACAATAAACAAAAGGTTGTTTACAAGATGTGGCAATGCAGATTAAAAACAGCTGATTTAATCAGTGTGTAATTATTTAATTACCCTGATATATTCATTTCATTAAACAATTATTACTCTCTGACTTGTGTCAGTATTTATTCTACAACATTCTATGTATACTGAATATTCCATACATGCATACTATGGCTGTGGGATTAACAATCATGAATGACCTTCTACGGCTGATGGCCATACAGAAGTTTAGCTTGTAACTATGGTAAATTTTATTTATGATGTCGACATACTGCATGTAACATGAATTTGTTGGTGCAGGTAACCAAGAAAACCCCTAGAATAATACCCCCACCAATGTAAAGTATTTCACAGTATGTAGTCTACAAATAAAAGAAATATATAAATGTAGTACATTCCTTGCACATTCATAATTGATTTTTATGCCAACAATTGTTCATTTCCAAAGGCTAAATCAAGACGGCAAAATTGAAGCAAGTGCAAGCTGAATTACTTTTTTCAAGGAATTTTAGTATCTATTAAAATAAGAATTATTTCTCTTACCATGGCGATGTTTTATTTTAAACAACAGAATAAGAATTAAAGTGTATAAGATAAGGATGTGCTTTAGACATTTGCTGTGAAATCTTCATCATCATACTGATTTCATCAGTTGCATGTACATGTATTATTATTGTAATTACTGCATATAAGTTAGAATAATTTGTGAAAGTTGTACTGTGAAAAAAATTATTGGAAATAGATTTTAACTTTTTTTTGTTTTTGATTAGATACCTTTTATGTGTTAAGTTGAAGAATTTGTTAGTGTTTGTCATTTTATTTTAATTGTCTTCATGATATGTGCAAATAGAATTTATTCATTTTGTCAGAAAATATTTTAACCTATGTACCAATAGCCAATGCATTGATATCATTCCTACATCATATTGAATTCAGGTTCAAAGAAAGAGGAACAAAGAAAAAAAATGAGTGAAAGCGAGTCAGATAATAAGAATACGACCATTTTTGCCAGTGAGAGTGATGCAGATAACATGTATGGAGGTAAGTGTGGAGATGCAAATCAGCGATTGTCATACTCGGTATGCTGGAATCTGTAATAAATAGGGGGTTGAACTGGCTCTGGGGACCATTTCTTCTACGAATGGAAAATGTTGTAAAAGTTTTGGAGCATTCGTTAGAGTTGTTTATTTTAAGTGCTTCTTCAATTAAATTAACATAAAATCAAAATGTGTTGTCAGAATTTTGGGCGTCCTTTGTAAATAAGATGCAAGAACCTGTATGATGTAGTGACTTAAGATTTTCAAATTTCCTGTTGGAATCTTCACAGTTATATTGAAGAATTAAAACAAGCTTCCTATATAATTTTAAGTTTCAAGAATGTTTTCCCCACAGTAACAAAGGGAAGCTATGTGATGCATTGAACCCTTGTTTTGATTTCTCTGTAGTCTCGTTTTAAAACTTTATATCCCCTTTTCTGTTTGTTGTGGTAAAATTTTTTATAATCCAAGCTATGTTTTTGACTATGGCAATATCACCGCTGTGTAGTATGGACAGAGTGACAAGTTGGATTGTAAGCATTAGTCTGTGGTTAAATTCAGATTTCTTTGGTTCTCTTCAACACATACTAAATATTTATCTTGCATTAGAGGTAACTGTGCCTTTAAAAGTGATATAATAAGGAAATAGAAAACAAATGAGTGTCTTTCAAGATTTTGTTTATATAGGTAATGACCCAGATGATATACTTGGGAGTGGAACATCGTATCTAAGGAGTATAGGTGTTAAAGCAGCAGTAGAATACGAAGGTTCGATATTGTCGCTACTAGAAGGCAAGGATGATGTGGATTTAAATGGAATTGTGATGAAGAGTGGACAGGTAAAATATTCCAACATATTACTTGATAAGAATACAAATCCATAGATGATCAAATGTGATGAGAGAAATAAAAATGTTAATCACTTATGACAGAAATGAAGTTTTTAAATGTATTATGTTTTTAGACAAAAATTCATATGATGACATTTGATATGATATATTTACGTCAAATGCTTAATAAGGAAATAATTCATTATGTGATATTTCTAGTTAGTGTGTATTGCTGAAGAAAACACATAGTAATATTATAGTGGGTGACATTTACATGTATATTATAGTGGGTCACATTTACTTGTATATTTAAATTGGATAGATTTATTTTTCACTTAAAATTAAGTTGAAAAAATAAAATGTTTTTACATTCTGTTACGTAAATAAATGATGGTTTGATTTGAATGTTTATGGGTTTGAACTCTGGAACATCAGGTGCAAAGTTTTTTTTCAGATTTTTTTACCGCTTGATGGTTGGCAAAATTTGCACCTGAAATACCAGAACTATAATCTGTAAACACCCAAAATAAGACCAACATTTCTTAAACGTTGTCACATCACATGTGAAGATTATTTATCAGAGGATTTCCCAACCTAGCGAGTCTCGAGTTTTGTTTGAAATGTGATCATAGTAATAAATGTCGACGATTAATGTATAGGTTTTCTTAGCATTGAAGAAAAGCAAAACAGATTATGATGGTTACTGACAACAATGCTTTTCTGTTTCATTTTACAATTAAGTCAAATATGTTTTGATTTTATAGTTTCAGGATCTTTGTAAACATATACAGAAGAGTGACAATCTAAAGACCATCAGTGTACGAAATGGACAAATGACTGATGATCAATTCACACAGTTTGCTGACTCTCTCATCAAGTCCAGCTCTAAACCAGTGGTGTGTTGAATTCAATCTACAGTTGTGTTTTATAGGATCATATTGTACTAAATTAACATCCCCCTATCTTTAGAAGTTTAATAAATTCTTAAAGTTAGAGTTACCTTCCTTTGCAAGCACGTTAAATATTAGTAATTGATGATAAATGTTGATTGTATTATGTCCTTTGTACATTCCATTGTTTAAATCCGTCTTTCTTGGCATGCAATGCTACATATTGAGCATCTTTCTTGAAAATCCTTCTTATTTATTCCCAAATACATCAGAGATAATTGACAATTGTAATCTTTAAAAGTATTTTGAAAAATATTTATAACATCGTAAATATATCTGAAATATATAAATACTGGAAAAAAGGGAAGGATAATGCTGGATGTGCATGTAAGGATTTTTATGAAATGCAATCTACTGTAAATTGTTAGCTGTTTAAATATACTTACAGATTTAGAAATTCCTTTCCATTGCCAATTAATGTAATATTGTAAACGGTTTGTTTGTTCCCCATAGATTTTGATAGTTGTATGTTGTAGACATGTATTGTATGTTTCAGATGTTAAATCTAAGTTTAAATAAACTGGGAGATAACTCTGCTGAGAAAATTGTGGAAATGATGACAGACAATCCTAGCATAAATATACTAATGTAAGTCTCTTAGGTGAAATTTATTTTTGTTGTTACATTTTTGTTATTATATTTTTATGGCCTCGAATCTATAGATTGGGGTATACTGTTTCAATCCTTTCTGTTTGTTTTGTCTGTTTGTCCGTCTGTTGTCAAGTTTAACCTTTGCCATAACTTTTGAACTGTGAGAGATAGAGACTTCATATTTGGCACGCATACACTACTAACAAAACCCTTTCAAATTACACTGAGGAAATTGATTTTGTAACCTTGACTGTGACATTTGACCTACAATTCAAAATTTGCCTTATTTAGACTTTGTTGCCTCTGGGAATATTCATGTTTCACAAACAGATCTTGTTTTTTGCATTCATTTTTATATGCGGGACGTATTATGTTATGGCGTTGTCTGTCAGTCCGTCCGTTCGGGGTGATGTTTTCCTGACTTTTTCTGCTGTCTTTCAAGATATTGGATTGAAATTTGGCATATAACTCTTTATCAATGAGAGTCAGTGCCATATTACATTTGGGTGTGATTGCTTTGTTTCTGTCAGAATTATGGCCTTTGAACTTAGGAATTTTAAAGAATTGTAGTTTTCCGGACTTTTTCCTGTAGTCTTTATAGTTATTTGATTAAAACTTGGTATATAGTTTTATATCAATGAGGGTCAGTGCCAGTTTGCATTTGGGTATGATTGTTTTGGTTTTGCCAGAGTTACGGCCCTTGAACTTGGAAATTTTCAAGGATTATACAATTGTACGGACTTTTTTCTGCACTCTTTTAAGGTATTGAGTTAAAACTTGGTATATAACTTTATATCAACAACGGTCAGTATCAGTTAGCATTTGGATATGATTGCTTCTTTTCTGTCAGAGTTACGGCCCTTGAGTTTGGAAATTTTTAAGGATTTTACAGTTTCCAGACTTTTTTCTGCAATCTTTAAAGGTATTGGATTAAAACTTGGTATATTACTATATATCAATGAGGGTCAGTACCAATTCGCATTTGGGTATGATTGCTTTGGATTTGCCAGAGTTATGCCTCTTCAACTTAGAAATTTTCAAGGATTTTACAGTTTTCCAGATTTCTGTATGCAGTGTTTCAAGGTATTGGATTGTACCTTGGCCATTCATTCAGATTGATCCCCTTAAAGCAAAGCTACAGGCGTATTAAGCCAGGCATTGCTCTTGTTAGTAAAATATTTTCATTGAATAATATTTGCTAATAGGTATATATTTCAGTTGTTATTTATCAGTATTTTGCAAAATGTTTTATTGAATATTTTAAAAAATAGTGAAATAAATAAACAAAACATCTCTGTGACTTTATTTGAAAAGATATTATATTTTTTACATATATGAAAACATATTGTGATGAAGGGATCTCAAAAAATAATAAATGAATCTGAAATTAAGCTGATTTCTTACACATTCAAAGAACACAATTCTGTCTTTTATCTTCTATTTTATGGAATTTTCCACTATGAAAATATTAGTATCTTGCACTTCTGTATAAACTAGAGATACAAAGTGTTACAATGATTTCATCTCTGATTCTGTTTTGACAAGAAAACTTCTGAGAATACAGTATCATTCTTGTTTCAGTAATAATTGATATGCTGTAATCTGATTTTTATTTTCCTTTAGACTTCATGGTAATCCTATGAAAGATAATGGTATAAAAACCTTGATGGATGGACTTCTTGACCTTCATTATGCTCGCATCCCAGATCAGGAAGACACTATGTCAAGCTCTCCTGAGTTCTGTGAACTAAAGGAACTTGACCTAGGTCATACCAAGATGACGAATGTAGGGGTAGAGCATGTAGGGCGTCTTCTGGCGGCAAACACGTCACTTAAGTCACTTTATATGATGGGGAATAAAGACATCACCTATACAGGGTGGAAAACACTGGGAAAAGCTCTAAGTCAAAATACGACACTAGAGAACTTAAGTCTGGACTTCAACAATATGCGTGATGTTGGTATTGCTGCCTTGGTAACCGGTCTGAAGGATAACCAATCGGTAAAGCAGCTAGACTTGGAGGGATCTGGTCTGAGTGATGAAGGTGGCAAAAAGTTGGTTGAGCTTCTAAAATGTAACACCACTATTCTTGATATCACACTTTCCCCAGGAAACAACATTTCAGAGAAAATCCAAGATGATATCAGAAACTATCTGGGACTGAACAGAGCTGCAGCAAATACAAAAACATTTTAATAAAAAAGGGTCATAGAATGTTGGGAATCTGGAGGCAAAAACTTCTACTTTTAATTAATGAAGATTTTAAAACAATGAAAGAATGTTTCCTATAGTATATATACAGTAATAATAATAGAGAGAAAAACTTGACTGAAATACAAACTGTGGTGGTCAAAAAATACACAAAACTTGGTTGCATTTGTACCTTGTCACTTTTCTATCCTGCCTGTGAAATCTGTGCCAAATTAAATACACATACTGAGTGAGCTTTTGTAGAATCCTTTTCTTGGGTTTCAAAGTTACAAACCACAAATTGGAAGTAGATATAGAGGTAAAATATATGAAGAAAAATGTCATGTTGGATTTTCATGTGTTATGCAATTTTATGCTTCAATTATTATCTATATTGTGGGATATAATTATGTCCACACCTTTTTTTAGAGGGGGAATCATGCTTCATTGATTCTATTGTCCTGGCTTAACTTACCATATTTCATGTAGATTTATTTATTGTATGTTTTCTAGTCGTGCCCATTTATATGGTGACGTGCCTAATTATTTTAGAGTTTAATGTGTGAAACCACACAGCACATGTTGGAAATATGAATGCATAGGAATTGCATTGACGTATTGATATGACTGTGATATTGCTGCTTATCCCTGTTATTGAAATTCATGAAGGTTTGAGGATATGTCTATGGTAATGAATATATTTTTTTGTGTGTCACCTTAATTTTATGACTGTTAAGTATATATGTATGTGCCTAATGTTATAGTATTAGATATCCAGTTTAATTATCTGTTCTTGTCCAAGATTGTTATATGTGAACAATAAAAGAATGTTTGTATTTTCTTTTTCAGATTATACTTAGCTATTTTATAAATGAAAATCGATTTTAATTTGTGAGAGTTTAAGATATATATAATTCATAAACAACATGGTTTTTTGGAACATGTATTTGACTTTTGGGCAGAGTTTTTGTCCATCAAGAAACAGAGTTTCTGTGAAAGATGTATCCTTGTTATATCTGTTTTGTTTGACAAGGTGCCTACAATACTATGGAGAACAGGATTTCACTTTTTATATCTGTTTTGTTCGTCAAGGTGCCTACAATACCATGGAAAACAGGATTTCACTTTTATCTAAAATGATGATTGCTCACCATTTATTATATATTATTTTTTCAGTATCATTTGTGACATTACATGGTTGTGACTACCTTTTTTTAAAAAAAAAAATTCCAGTATGTCAATATTCTATCCAAAAAAAATTATTAGTATTATGAAAACGTGATATAAATCTGAAATTTAAGCACAGGATTGTACAGTATTATTATAACCTTGGAATGGGAGAAATTTTTGTACTCATTTAAAAAGAAAATCATAATGATTATAGATTTATATTTAGGAGTAGGCTTGAAATTCTGCAGGAATTAATATAGATTTGTTAAATTTTGACAATCTGACAAAATAATTTTATAATATATTTTACTAAATGCATGGCTTAGCATAGAAAAATTAGCTAAATCCCATTTAGAGAAAACACTCTAAAACTACTGTAGCATTAAATTAAATACAACTATCATTTTGGCATTTTTTATTTTATCATAAGAAGGCCTTTAAATGTATATTCAAGATGCTAGGAAAAAGGTAAATCATGTAGTAAAGTATGTATTATTATCATTTTGTTTATGTAGAAGGAAATAATTTGACTATTTCATCAGAAAAATAGTTTATGGAATTGACAAATAAAAAACGTTTTAGTCTGTGGTTACATAATAATATGGTGATGTTTTAAAAATCTTTTTGATAGCTCTCATTTAGAAGAAGGAACTTCACAGTTCAGGTTGAAAGAATATGTACTGAGTGTCATCTTGATAGAATCAACACATTTTTCATCTGTTATAGTTTTTAATTATTGTAATTTAAGAATTTACACATACATGATGGAGGTCAATATTAGTAATGGTTGTAGCTGCTTTTCATTAAATGCTCGATTAGATGTTAACATATTGTTGTTCTAATTTACATTTCAATCTTAAAAAATGAAAATGGTAGACACTGAAAGTCAGTGTGGCTGAGTGGTCATTAAGTGGAGAGTCAAAAGTTCTGTTCTTACCGAACACTTTTTAGCTCACCTGAGCCAAAGGCTCAAGTGAGCTATTGGCATCAGTCTTCGTCCGTCGTCCGTCGTCCGTCCGTCGTCCGTCGTCCGTCGTCCGTCCGTAAACTTTTCACATTTTCAACTTCTTCTTCAGAACCGCTTAAAGGATTTGCATGAAACTTGGTGTGGATGAAGTACTAGGGGTCCTCTACCAAGTTTGTTCATTTCATATAAATCCCTCAATAGGTGGCGCCACCATTGCTAAAAATAGATCTCAGAGGGTACCCCTCTTTGAAAATCTTCTTCTCCAGAACCAGTGTATGGACTATAAAACTAATGGCATCTGAGTGATCTAGAAGGATGTATGTCTAAAGTTTGTTCATATCGTTGAAATCCGATAAATAATTTTTGACGTTTTTTTTTACGTTTTTTTGGACTTTGTAATTTTAATGCAGAAAAGAAGTATTTTTGTCTTTTAGTAAACATTGATGCATTAATTTGGTTTAATTTGATCATTTTTATGATGAGAAATACTACTGCGAAGAAATTTTTTCAATATTTCATTTTTTGGATTTTTTATGAATTTTCTAAGACTTTCAAGAAAAAGGGGGGTGGGACAATTGGTGTAAACATTTCACAGTTTGAACTTTTTCTTCAGAACCACTTGCTGGAATTCAATGAAACTTGGCATGCATCAAGTACTCAAGGTCCCCGACAAATGTGGTCATCTTTGTCAGGATCCATCAATAGGTGGCGCCACCACAGGCAAAAGTAGGTCAAAGAGGGTACCCTACTTTGACAAACTTCTTCTTCAGACCGGGGGCATACAGAGACTAACCGAATGCATAGGAATGATCTAGAGGGATGTGTGAAGAAGTGTTGTTATTTTTGGTTCCATTCCGAAATCAAATTTTTGACGTTTTTTCATTTTTATTTTGGACTTTGTTATTTTAATGCATTAAAGAGTTATTATTTTCTTTTAGTAAACATTGATGCATTCATTTGGTTTCATTTAATCATTTCTATGGTAAGGAATGCTGGTGTGAAGGAATTTTTTCAATATATCGATTTTTGAATTTTTTATGAATTTTTTAAGACTTCCAAGAAAAGGGGGGGGGGGGGGGGACAATTTTTCATATCTTCAACTTGATCTACAGAACAACTTGAAGGATTGTGATAAAACTGGGTAGGATGCAAGTACTCATAGTCCTTTTCAAAGGTTTTGTTTTTTGTGCGGATCATCCAAATTGGTTAACAGATAATGCCACCATGTCTAAAAGTAGGTCTCACAATGGTACATATATACCAATTGGTAATTGAAATATGGAGAGTAGCGGTTCAAATCCAGCTGTGGTCAAAAAAAATTTTTTTTTTTTTTACACATCTAAATAAGTTTTTAGATGTTTCTCAACACTCAACATATGAAATTAGGAATTTTACGTTTAAGACTTCCAAAAAAAAAGGGGGGGGGGGGGGGGTTGGCCATTTTTCACATTTTCAACTTTTTCTACAAAACTGTTTGAAGGATTTTAATAAATCTTGGTAGAAATAAGTCACTTATGATCCTCTTCAAATTCTGTTGTTTTCGTCCAGACCTCTTTACAGGTGGCGCCACCATAGTCAAGAGTAGGTCACAAAAGAGTTCCCTCGTTTAACAATATTCTTTTTCATACAGGCTGTATACAGAGACAAACAGAATGCATAGAAATGATCTAGAGGGATGAGTGAAGATGTATTGTCATTTTGGTTCCCTTCCAAAATCAAATTTTAGAATTTTTTTCCACATTTCTTTGGACTTGGTGATTCAATGCAGAAAAAAGTGTCTTATTTCCTAGTTAATTGATAATGATGATCTCTTATGGACTATTGTGATCATAATTATGGTAAGGATTGTTACTTTGAAAGAATTTTGTCAATATCGCAATTTTTGGATTTTCTATGAATTTTTTAAGACTTCCAAATGAGGGTGTATAGGAACAATTCAATCACATTTTTCACTTCTGCTGTTATACCACATGAAAGATTTTAATGAAACATGGAATACATGAAGTACTAAAAGTCCTCTATCAATTTGGTAAATTTCATCCAAATTGGTTAACAGATAATGCCACCATGTCTAAAAAGCAGTTCTCACAATAGTACATATACCACTTGGTAATTGAAATATGGAGAGTAGCGGTTCAAATCCAGCTGTGGTCAAATTTTTTTTTTCATTTCTTTACACATCTAAATAAGTTTTTAGATGTTTCTTAACACTCAACATATGAAATTAGGCAATTTTAAGTTAGATCTGGACAATATTTGAAACAATTGTTGTTCATGACCCAGACTTGAAATCAGTCAACAAAAGGCCCCACCTAAAGAAAATGACTAACTTGTTGCCCTGAATGACTTCTTGCAGAGACAAAGGAAATGCTTAATATCAAAATCACCTGAATGGATGTGCAAAAAAGTGTTGTTTTTTATTCTAGCCTGAAATAAAATTTGACATATTTTCAACATCTGTGTTGACTTGGTCACATTAATGCAAAAATAAATGAATTTTTCCTTCATGCATGACTGATAATATAGGTACTCAGGTGAGCGATATAGGCCCACTTGGGCCTCTTGTTTTTATCTCTTTTGAAATATAGTTTGATATTATTTGATGAAAAACTTCCCCCGGATCAGTGGATCGGGGGCATATTGTTTTTGTTCTGTCTCTCTGTTTATTTGTTTGTTCTGTCTCTCTGTTTATTTGTTTGTTCATCTGTTTGTTTGTCTGTTTGTTTGTTTTTGGCCAACTTCAAAATGTGAGACCTGTGACAGTGACTGCTTGACATGTGTGACAGTGAGTGCTTGACATCTGTGTCATTGTCTGCTTGATGCCTTTGTTAGTGACTGCTTGACACCTGTCACAGTGACTGCTGGACATGTGTGACAGTGAGTGCTTGACATCTGTGTCATTGTCTGCTTGATGCCTGTGTTAGTGACTGCTTGACACCTGTCACAGTGACTGCTGGACATGTGTGACAGTGAGTGCTTGACATCTGTGTCATTGTCTGCTTGATGCCTGTCTCAGTGACTGCTTGACACCTGTCACAGTGACTGCTGGACATGTGTGACAGTGAGTGCTTGACATCTGTGTCATTGTCTGCTTGATGCCTGTGTTAGTGACTGCTTGACACCTGTCACAGTGACTGCTGGACATGTGTGACAGTGAGTGCTTGACATCTGTGTCATTGTCTGCTTGACACCTGTTCCAGTGACTGCTTGACACCTGTGCCAGTGACTGCTTGACACCTGTGTGTGTCAGTGACTGTTTGACAATTGTCTCAGTGACTGCTTGACACCTTTGTCAGTGAGTGTTTGACACCTGTGTCAGTGAGTGCTTGACACCTGTGTGTGTCAGTGACTGCTTGACACCTGTCTCAGTGACCTATTGCTTGACACCTGTATCGGTGACTGGCTTAATGCTTGTTGAGAAACTGGCTTAACACCTGTGTAATTAACTGGCTTGACACCTGTTTCAGTGTCACCAGCGTTTGTAATTAATTTGACATAAATCAGTGACAAGCTTAACACCTGTTATTCTGATGCACTTGATAACTTTGTCAACTGATTAATACCGAAGTAACTTTCTGAATTTACATTTTTATGCCAGCGACGTTTTGATATTCACTATTTGGAACTGATATAATACTAATTCGGTGACAAATGTGTCTGAATTTTATTCGAGATACTGAATGATGTCTGAGCCGCGACAGCAGTTCTTTTGAAAATAGAAATCCCTCTTAGACTTTCAAAAGAAAGGGCACTGGTTATAGTTTTTGATTTTGAATGTTTCTGTTTTTATTTTAACTTTTAAGAATATGTTCACAAAATTATTATAAGATCTGAAAGTCGTATTTTTAAGTCAAAAGTACTTTACACGATTACACAGGAAATGTGTCCAGATCATGGCTGTACAGTTCTTTAGAGAAATTACATCAATCTATCCATCTTTTGTCGAATAAGTTTCTAATATCTCATGACTGATCAGAGAATGACAGAAATTTACCTCGGGTTTTAACGATTTACATGATGCACACATTTTTGTTTGCTGTATTGATTGATTGATTGTTGTTTTACGTCATTGCATACAAATTTAGACCTTGGCAACGGACCCACCCGCAGCAGTGAGGGATCTTTTACGTGCCACGCTTGCCGTGACACGGGACCTTGGTTTTTACTGTCTCATCCAAAAGACAGAACACCGGTGTGCCCGGGGCGGGAGTTGAACCCGGGACCTCTCGATCACGAGCCGAGCACCTTATCCAGTAGGCCACACCGGCTTCAGATGAATTGGACAGAATAGCGAAAGCTATGGGCATGACGTACATACAAGTAGGTCAAGGTTTTTGAAACAGTTTTCTTTAATTTTCAAACGGTTTTTATACGCCCGTCTTAAGACGGGGCGTATTATGTTATGGCGTTGTCCGTCCGGCGTCCGGGATAAGCTTGTCCGGGCTATTACTTCTTCCCCTGTGCATGGATTTCAATAATATTTCACAGAATTGTGGCTAAGGATCAAAGGGTGAGTCATGACTTTGACCCAAGGTCATAGCTTAAAGGTCAAGGTCACAACATGCAAAGTGAGTAAAACCTTGTCCGGGCCATAACTTCTTCCCCTGTGCATGGATTTCAATATTTCACAGAATTGTTACTTAGGACCCAAGGGTGTGTCATAACCTTAAACCAAGGTCAACGGTCAAGGTCACAACATGCAAAGTGAGTAAAACCTTGTCCGGGCCATACCTTTTTCCCTGTGCATGGATTTCAATAATATTTCAAAAACTTGTTACTTAGGACCAAAGGATGTGTCATGACCTGACCCAAGATCATAGGTCAAAGGTTAAGGTCACAACATAAAAAGTGAATAAAACATTGTCCGGATTATTACTTCTTCCCCTGTGCATGGATTTCAATAATATTTTACAAAATGGTTACTGAGGGCCAAAGGGTGTGTCATGACCTTGACCAAAGGTCATAGATCAAAGGTCAAGGTCACAACATGCGAAGTGAGTAAAACTTTGTCCAGGCCATTACTTCTTGCCCTGTTCATGGATTTCAATAATATTTCACAGAATTGTTACATAGGACCCAAAAATGTGTCATGACCTTGACCCAAGGTCATAGGTCAAAGGTAAAGGTCACAACATGCAAAATGAGTAAAATCTTGTTCGGGCCATAACTTCCTACCCTGTGCATGGATTTCAATAATATTTCACAGAATTGTTACACGTGACCCAAGGTCATAGGTCAAAGGTTAAGGTCACATCATGCAAAGTGAATAAAATTTTGTTACTATCATAAGATGCTGTGGAGATGCTACGTAACGCGATAACTCAAGTAAAACTCAGTTGATTGTCATGAAACTTATACAGAATGCTTAAACAGTGTAGGGGAAGCCACTTTTCAGTTTTGAGCAAATTCCATTTTGTTGCTACAGAGTTATGGGACTTGGATCCCTCTTTTTAGATTTCAATATTTCATAAAATTATTACCAAGAGGCCCATGTTTGGGGGTAATAAAACCATATGTTCACATTCATCCCGTCGAAAGTAAGCGACGGGCGTATTATGCCACGCTAGGCGTTGCTCTTGTTAATATTGTAGCCAATGAAGTTCTATCGATGACAATATATCTTTCTCTGTCTCCTCCTCCCATATTAGTATTCTATCTCTCTCTCTCTCTCTCTCTCTCGTCATGAAATGTATCACCTGGGCGGGGTAGATTTATAGATTCCAACAATAGGGATAGCAAACGAATAAAACTACGACTGACCTTCCCCAGAATGGAACAAAACTTAGTGTATAAACAATAAATTCTAATTGTATGTGGAGATTATTGTATGGATTATTTCAGGGGTCCGTGTATGTCCACTGTGGTAGTATTTTACATTATTAATTACCTACACTCCTATTACTAGATGTCAGTATTAAATAAATTCGACGTAGAAAAACTTTCTTTGAAAATAAATGATCAGATTATAGGTTCGAACTTATTTTAACCTAAATATATATATGTGTCTTGCATCTTTTTCGATATCTTGCGAAATACTTGTGTGTCAGCATTGTAGATACACGTGTATATTGTATTTCATTGGGGTGCACAAGTTGACTGGAATTTATAATGAAATCTGAGAATGAGTATCAGAATGAAAAGTTTATCAGAATGTGAATTTAACATGATAACAATAGTATAATCTGAGTTCCTCCAGCTCCTCTGTTTATTTACACAGTACTAGGCTTGAAACGTGTTCTATATTTGGAATTAAAAATAACATGGAAAATATAAAGATGTACAGCAATGGTTGCCTTTATGTATTCTTTATAAGTCTCTGCTCAGTATTCTGAATATCAAAAAGTCTATTTATTTCATGTAGCGTTTCTATAAATAGATGTTGAAATCAAACAACTCAAATTACAGGTGTATTGTTACCTTGGATAATAGACATTTATATAAGTAAACAGGACGCATGCCTGGTAAAAATCAAGAACGAAAACACATTGATAAAGTATGAATATGTGACCCTGAATATCGATCATATTTCAACGAGGTTGTAACAGGTCGATCGAAGTGTTAGTGTGTAAATCAGATATAGACAGATCGCTACGAGTTGGATATATATTGGGAAATGAATTAACACGGGCAAATTTGCTTGTTTTCAAATCCTAGACTTGCAATGTGTTTTGTATGTATCTATTTGATTGATTTAAAAAATAAATACAGATTAAACTAATCAGATATAGATCGTATTAACCAGAGTTATAGCGCATATTCATATATTTAAACAAGAAAGACGTACAGATGACTTTGCTTTATTATTACAGTATATAGATACTAGAGTTGTATCTGGCACAAGTGATAGATTTAACCCAGTTCGCCTATGAAAACAGCATTTTGTCCATTCATACCGCGATTTTCCACACAGTGGCTGAATCCGTGAATCAACTGCGTCGCTGGTCATGATTTACCTCTATACAAAGTCTGTCCCATGTGTAATATGCTGAATAATAATCTGGTTTTTATAAACTCATTTAAGAAAAATTTCAAATACATTAGGAAATTATTTGTTCATTGTATTGCTTAAAAATTTTAATACTTATATCAATTTATATTTTAAAAATTAACATTTAAGATTAAATTTATACACATTTAAGACCGGATTTTTTCGGACGTCGTTTATGTAGTAAATAATTTATATCCACAAAAACCCACCAAGCTGTGTTTGGGAAAAATTAATGCCTCCCCCCGCGTCAACAAAGTCCCAAAAGAATTTTTTTGGCGTGAAGGTCATTGTCAAGGTAAAAAAGTCACCGACCTTGGTATATTTTGAAAGGGCTTTATTAGTTGAGTATGCATGTGAAATCTGAAGTCTCTATCCCTCACGGTTCAAAAGTTATGGCCAGGGTTATAGTTGACAACAGATAAACAAACAGAAAAAAAGACAAACAGACAGTTTAAAAACAAGATGCGCCCGATCTATTGATCCGGGTGCATTAAGAGATCATTGGTTTAAAAAGGTTGGCATTTAAGTATGATAAAATATACATGACGTAAAACGAGAGAAATGTAAATTAAGTAAATCCTTTCGTCTGTGTAAATTTCTCTATCCACTCTAGTTGATGCTGTTGATAAGCATAAAGTATATTTATAAATATATGTGTATGCATATTATATCGTAAAATGTTTCATGTTAATGACCATCCTTCTTGAGAAACCTGTTGATCCTTGTTCTCTATAGGGAGGATTATTTATAAATTTGTTTCTTTTGATTGTGCTGCTTTTGCGGTGAGTGGGAAGGGCGGCACCCGTAAACTGGTTAACCACACCAATTGAGTGACATTCATTACTTCAATTGGCCGTCCTAAGTCGATATCGTAACCGCAGCAAAATCGAATATTTTTGTAATGTTATTTTCCGTGTATATTTTACTATTATCATATTTTGTGTGCATGTCCTTGGTGATTTGTGAATCACAGCTTTGTCAGATGTCTTCTGTTCTCTCATTTGAGGTCAATGCATATCCATTAGACCGACTAGACTATAACTAGATTTTCTAGTTTACTGAAGTGGTTTTACTTACGCAATTTAATGAATACAGAGCTAATATGAGAATTGATAGATAAATAAATAAATAAACCATAACAACGATACAAAATAATGAAAATTCCTATATTTTACAGGAATTATATCGACTGTCATCATTTTGTGATATGACGCAAGTGTTATAGAATAAAATTTTCACAAATATATTGATTGCCTTGTGTACGAAATAAAAAAAGTTATCTACTGTGTTCATATAATAGATCGAAAGATATCAATATTATTTTTCGCTGGATATTTGGAAAAAGAAGTAATTCTAAATTGAACTTAATGTATTTTCATCGTGTGAAATATACCATTACATTTCCTTGAGAGATCACAATGAGTTTAACCTTACTGTACGCAATCCTCAAGGTAATTTAGGTATGCATTTAGATAAATACGTATAATAACTAGGTCACTATTAGTTTCAATAAAAGTGCCGATCGGCCACCTCTGTGGCGTTTACCTCTTGGAATCATTTTAAATTTCTATATCTTAAATTCTTTATTCTATTTTGAAATACATTGAAATGAAAATTTTTTTGATAAATCCAAACCATAAATCTGAAAATCATGAAACCAGAGGACATACAAAATCAGTGAAAATGAAAACGAAGTGGAAAATAACAGAGTGAGCACCTCCTGGTTGCTACCAACACCAGTGACATACATCGAGTAGAAAGAGTCAAATCGTGTAAATCCCATATGTATTTATATATAGGGAAGTCAAAGTAAGTAACCTTCTGATATGGAAGGTGTCAAATCTGTGTAAAATTATCGGAATCCATCTCAGTCCAGAATATCATTTAAAAGTCTGGATAACGAGATATCATATGGAGTAATAACGACTATAGAACTTCCTCAGCTAGTCTAGCACATATATAACCCTGGTTGAGTAGCTTATCTGAAAGTCGCCTAGCCCTCAGAACCAAGTCATTGTAATTTGAACATGCTCTTGAATTACGTATTAACTGAGAATTGAATACGCCGTATGCGGGCGAATATGAAATGTTGCTACTTATGAAAGGAAAGTTTGTGATAGCGAAATTGAAATCGTCGCGTTTGTCATAGAGTGAGGTGTTCCATTGACCATTAATGTCGAAAGACAACATTTTATCTAAATACGAAGTAGAATTACTACTTTCTGTGGTTTCTTTAACCTCCAGTTTAATTGGATAGATGATGCTAAGGTAATCCGCGAAAGAAGGATTATTAATTGAAAGCAAGTCATCTATATATCTGTAAGTGAAACTGAAGCCAAGAGCCAATTTTTTGTTTCCTTGCGAAAGCAAAGCCTGAATGAATTCAGCTTATACTTATGGCATCACGACGGGTGTGACCGGTCGACAGGGGATGCTTACTCCTCCATGGCACCTGATCCCACCTCTGTTTTGAAAGAGGTTCGTGATTGTTTATATTATATTTACATATGTATTGTCGTGTTTCTTCGATTTCGAGTTGTGGATTTCGGAACAATATCTTGGATTTGTACTTCGTACGAGTAAAGGAATATGTCAGCCAGAAGCGAAGCACAGTTAGTGCCCATTGGAATGACGACAATTTGTTGAAAAGCCTTTCCTCCAAACACAACAAAAATGTTATCGATAAGAAAGTTCAACATCTGAATGACATCTGTTTTAGTGTATTTATTTCTGAAATCAGAATTTTCCCTAACAAAGTAAGGTTTATCATGGCCTATAACTATATACTTGAATTTGCGGCTTCCGTTTTACTAGTAAATGCATTTTGAATAATTTCCGTTAATCTGTCTTTTAATTTCTGATGAGGGATGTGTAAAGAGTCGAAAAGTCAAAAGACTTGATGGAGTGAATTTTAGTAAACCTTTTTGATTTTAGATGTTCTAACAACTCTTTGGAATTTTTAAGGATCCACATACAAATATGAAAGTTCTAAATTTAATTTATTTGTGTCAATACCAAACGTATTGAGGGCAGATTTATGATTCGCTTTCAGACTGGCAGAGCACGGTTTATCATGTTGATGTCGCATATATTTTTATACCATTATGTGTTTTACAATACCTTACGTGTTTATATTTTTATGACCTCTCAATATGCGATACCTGTTGACCCTTGTTCTTTACATGGAGGATTATTTATAAATTTTTAAATGTACGTCTTTTGATTGTTCTGCTGTTACGGTGAGTGGGAAGGTGGGCCCGTAAACCGGTTAACCACACCATTTGTTTGGCTTTTGTCAAATTAAATGACCGTCCTAAGTCGGTATCGTAATTGCACTACAATCAAATATTTTTGTAATGTGTTAAATGTTCTATTATATTATTTATATTCATGTATTGTATAGCTCCATGGTGACTTCTGCCACATAACTGAGCCGGTAACTCCTCTTTTTTCTTCAAGTACTTCTGAAACCGAAAAGTCGTTATATGTCCCCTCCCCTTTCGAAGGAGGGGCATATTGTTTTGTTTCTGTCGGTTGGTCCATTTACATTTTCCGCTCATTATCTTAGGAAACAATAAAGATATTGAATTGACATTTAATAAACAGATACATCTTAAGTATATCTAAGTCAAGTTCAAATTTGATTATGGTTCAATAATTTTTTCCCCATGAACTTAAAAATTTCTTAAAATTAGCAGTTTCGGCACATTATCTGTGGAACCAATAAAGATATTGAATTTATATTTGATATATTGATACAACTAAAGGATATTTAGGTCAAGTTCAAATTTAGTTATGGTTCAATAATTTTTGTGAAAGTTATCCCCTTTGGACTTAGAAAAATTTTTACAATTAGCAGTTCTCTTCATTTTTAAGTAATAGCTAGATATATTGAATTGATATTTGGTATACAGATACATCTTTAAAAGAATATCTAGGTCAAGTTAAGAAGTTATAACTAGAATACCTGTCTTTGGCATATTTATTTTATTTTGTTTTGTGTTAATACAGATGTCTAAATTAAATGAGGACGATTGGCATATCTGTTAATCATTAGGCAGAAACTTTGTGTTTTTTGTTTGTGGGTGATTATGAGGAGTAGATTACCTCTAATGTGGTCATGTGACTTATGCCCACATTACAAAAATAACCAGAAGGGGAGGGTGGGGGAACGGGGGGGGGGGGGGGCATATGCTACGTTGACGTTGCTCTTGTTGACATCAGATTTAGTTTCACCTATTAAGTTAGTAATATTTTCGAATGGAGTAAATTTCACATTTTAATGCTACGTTTAAATTTGATAAAGTGATTATAAAGAAAATTTTTATATTTACGTCGAGAATTATTTCGGATTTTATAAGAATGACTACGAAAACGATTTTTTAAGGTTTGCGAAGTTTCTCCGACATACTGAGCCCCACATTCCCTTGCTTCTCAAGTAATAATGTAAATGAGATTTGATGAATTTCAGTCTATGTCTTTGATTAATTTAACATTACATGCATTGTCATTGACAGAAATGAAAAAGTATCTACTGATTAGATCGAACGATATCAATATTATGTTTCGCTGAATATTTGGAAAAAGAAGTGATTCTAAATTGAAATTGATATATTTTCATTGTGTAAAATATACCATTACATTGCTTTTAAAAGGCGTCACAATGTGTTTAACCTTACTGTACGAAAACCTCAAGATAATTAAGGTACATGTATGCATTTACACAATTGTGCATAATAACTAGGTCACTATTAATGCCGATCGGCCACCCCTGCGGTGTTAACGTCTTTAACATATTTTAGATATATTTTGAAACACACTGAAAGATGAGATTCGGGATCAAAATATATTTAGTTTTACCTTACACATCTCATCCGCTTTATCTCTAATCCAGGTTTGCTCGGACTTTATCTCTAATCCAGGTCTGCTCTGACTTTATCTCTAATCCAGGTCTGCTCTGACTTTATCTCTAATCCAGGTCTGCTCTGACTTTATCTCTAATCCAGGTCTGCTCGGACTTTATCTCTAATCCAAGTCTGCTCGGACTTTACGTTATAATATCTTTATATCGACTCTTCGCTGGTTCGTTCCACTACAAGACGTTATATCATTCATTGCAGATGAGGTATGTAAATCATGGTCCATTTCTTTCCTACGCTTAATAGTTTTGTTATATTGAAATTCGGGGGGATTAATGATATGAATGAATTTTTAAACTCGTAGTTAACAAGTGCTAAATTTCATCTAGATATCTTCAGTGTCATTAAATATGCCAATAATTTCGAATCATTTAGAGTTTTCAAATGATGCATGACTTAGATATCTTTTCACACATACCTGCTCTTCACTGAACACTATATATGATATTCGAATTTCCGTGTAAATCGTATGTAATCATCATCATCAATATCGCAGAAGTACCAAACCTTTAATCATTCTCGAAGTCCAAGGACAGATACAAAATCGTGTAAGTTTCAAAAAGGAACTGTTGTGAACCCCGAAATACTGAAAAATTCCGAGGTGAGACCAGGTGCCCGGGTCTTTGTCAGAAGAAAATAATCTTTGACAGAAAACTGATGGCATCTCATAACTAAATACAGATCTAATCATTATTGGATACATATGGTTTCCAGGAGATAACCAAGACGTATCTTGAATATATAGTAGTAAGTTTTACACCGCTGAAACACCAGAACATAAGAAGAGGCGGTATGGTGATATACATACAAAGAAAAAAAAGATATTGAAATTTGTGTAATTCTAGCATTTTCAAACAAAGTTTCTGAATGATTTCACAAAATATTTATCGTATCAACTAATTTCAACTCATGAATATTTGACTTTTGATTAATGCACCAAAACCACCTAACCCTGTTATCATTATTTGATACATATATTGCAAGTATAGCTAGGTATATATGTTTTATATTTATTCCTACGGTTGTGAAATCTGGGGCTTCCACTCTGCCCCAGATATAGAAATAGTTCATCTGGAGTTTTGTAAAAACATTTTAGGTGTTAAACGTTCAACTCTCAATGTAATGATTTATTCTGAGCTTGGACATTTTCCTTTAATATATATTCGCAAAATACGCATTTTGAAATATTTTGTTGAGCAATAAAGACAACTGTATATTGAAATCATGTTTTGACTTTTTGTACACGAAATGTAATGATAATAGTAATTGTAAAAATTGGATGTCGGAGGTAAAGAGTATGTTGACTCTTGTTGGTTTATATGATCTATGGTCAAATTATACTATTCTGAATCATGAGTATATCTTAGCTACGACAAAACAGCGCCTACTTGATAATTGTAAACAAAATTTGTTAGGTGAGATTAATGCTTCGTCAAAATGCTTTGTATACAAACACCTTATTGATCATGTTATATTGCAGTCATATTTAACAAAACCCATCTCTGTGTAATATGAAAAATGATATGTCGCATACGATTATCCTCACACTGCCTAGCTGTGGAATCTGCACGTTATAGAAACATTCCCTTGAATAGACGTTTATGCCCATTGGGTACAACAGATATTGAAGAATTCCATTTTCTTTTGAAATGTCCATCATATCATTCCTTAAAGGTGACCGGAAGAGATTCCAAAAATAAGATTTTATCTTTTCTACAAATGCGTTTAACAATAAAATATTGAAAAATATGTTTTTCAGGCGACAAAATCTGGCTGGGGTACGTATACCCGGTCATTAAACATAGTTAATATTGAGAAGTTATCATGAGTTACTGTTCCTGAATTCGCTCTTCAGTTTACGTCATATGTGCTATCGCGGTTGTAAACAAAACAAGTCACATCGCACATTGCACGTGTATCGCATTTCTTTTGCAACCATGGAATATATTTCTGACGAAAATGATTATGGTGAATTACCAGATGTAAATATATCTACATTATCTGTTCAACCATACATGTTTGAACCGCTGAAATCGCATTCAAATGAGGATGAAAGCAGTGAGAGTGAGTCGGTGGTGGAATTGTCTGACACCGACGATGATAGTGCTGTATTGCAGGAAGAGGAGACGATCGACGAAGTTCATGATGTTTCTGAATGGTAGGATCTTTTATTACTATTTATTGTGCACGCATTTTTCACAGGTCACCTTGTCCCGATTTAGTTTGACAATTATATGCGATGCAATAAACCATTTCACGATCCACAGAGATTCTCAGAAAAATACTTGGTATTAACATAAATTGCAGCCGGTGGCACAAATGACGTCACGGGCAAACGGAGTGAAGCGATTTGAAAAATATGGCGGGAAGTATAGTTTGTGTTTACAAACATGCAAAATTATAGGAAAATGACCAATATTAATGGAAAAGTATATTTTTTCTTATTTCATACTTCATGATGTACTACAAAAATGAAAATTAACATGCTTTATGAAGAATCCCTTCTGGTCACCTTTAAGAATAAAGTATCTTAAGAAATATTAATTTGTAAAACCTTCTGCCTACAAACTTGTGCAACTTTTAAGCTCTTCAAACATGAAAGAACTTTGCAATTTGGAGAAATTTATCAAAAAGGCTTTTACCGTAAGAAACACCCTCCATAATTAACATATTATATGTAATGTATATCTATTTTCCATCTCTAATCTGTACTTGATCTTATATATGTATATATTCATATTGATTGAATGTCCATGTTACATGTATGTATATCTATAAGCTGCATAGCTTCTGATGAATAAACAATACAAAAAAGTACGTTGTGTAGTAGTGTCATTATAATTTTATATTAAATTGTGTGAGAATGGTCAAGCTACTTGAATGTGATAGAGGTAAACAATAAAACTGAATACATAGCTGACTATTGGCACATCACCTCAGGTATATTGGTGGGGAAAGGGCATTAAAATTGAGAACCAAACAAAACTATAGAAACCGCTGTTATACTAATCAGATATACCCTCATCGAATTTCAGTAATGTAAAACTTTTCACAGAAAAACCCAGGTCTATCAGACACAGATTTTTGGAAATTGTCAAATCTTGTGTAAATTTACCTACATTACAATCAGCGAAATGTACCAAAAAGGTTAATTTCGTGGATCTTAGGACACGTTCGGATTATCGGTTTCTAACCCACCATCCTCGTATGAAAACAAAGTAAGAAACCATATAGTGCATTCCATGGCTTACATGTATCTGTTTCTTTTGTTTTTATCGCAATTGTAGATCATAGCGGATTTTATCGCAGCACCTTAAACATAACCGACCAGACAAGACGACTACTGCTACCTTATTACAAGCGAGGTTTTCCGTTTTGGAGTTGAATGGCATTTTATTGTTATTTTGATGATTTTTTTAGATCTCGCACAAGTAATAACATGCTTTTCAAAAATTTATTTAGATAGGTTATTTTTGTAATAATTCGACGTCCTGTATGTGAATTTTGTCATTACCTTGGTGTTTAACATAAACTCTTGGTGATATGATGATATGTACAGTTCCATAGGTAATGATCTCTTTGTTCCGACAGTTTGCAGTAATACTGATTGTGATGAAAAACATTTTATCACGCAGCAGTAGACGATTTTTCAATTATTATAACACACCTTTTTCTTTCCTACTTAAGTTCTCTTAATAGAAATGAAAAAAAACCCTTTATGTCATTATAAAAAAATATTTTTTTCACTTTTTTACTTAAGTGGTGATCAGGAAGTTAGAACGAGAAAAATGTTTAATTCACAACATTTGTGTAATTATTCCAAGTTTATTGGATCCTATGTTTTCACCATATTCCTTATGTAATATAAATATAATATAAACGGCAGTGGGTTTGGATCAATAAGTTTTTAAATTTTGCATCAGTAACAATGTCAGGAAATGAAATATATAAAGGACAAAAAGTTTAAAAAGGTGATAAGATGATAAAAAGATTAATAAGGTGATAAGGTGATAAAATATAAACAGTAGTCTATAAGGAACGTCCATTATACTAGAAAACTTAGAGATATGTGTTATCAGACACCAATGGAAGAACAAACATTAAGGAACATCCATTACACTAGACAACTTAGAGATATAGACTATCAGGGATCCCTGGAAGAACCAGCAATAAGGAACCATTATACTAGACAACATAGGGATATGGGCTAACAGGCACCCATGGAAGAACAAGCAATGAGGAACATCCACTATTCTAGACAACATAGAGGTATCGGATATCAGGGATCCCTGGAATCACCAGCAATAAGGAACATCCATTATTCTAGACAACATAGAGATATAGACTATCAGGGATCCCTGGAATCACCAGCAATAAGGAACATCCATTATACTAGACAACATAGAGATATAGGCTATCAGGGAACATGGAAGAAACAGCAATAAGGAACATCCATTATACTAGACAACATAGAGATATAGACTATCAGGGAACATGGAATCACCAGCAATAAGGAACATCCATTATACTAGACAACATAGAGATATAGGCTATCAGGGACCCTGGAAGAAACAGCAATAAGGAACATCCATTATACAAGACAACATAGAGATATAGACTATCAGGAACCCATGGAAGAACAAACAATAAGGAACATCCATTATACTAGACAACATAGAGATATAGCCTACAAAGGAACCCCGGAAAAGCAGCAATAAGGAACATAAACTATTATAGACAAAATAGAGATATAGACTATCTGGGACCCATGGAAGAACAAACAATTAGGAAAATGTATTATGCTAGACCACATAGATCTATAACTATTACAGACCCCTTTAAAACAGTGGGATCAAGTTCAGTGGAGGAGAAAGCATTCCCTACTTTGATAAAAAGAAAAAAGAGGAGTTACTGGCTCAGTTATGTGGCAGAAGTCACCATGGAGCTATACAATACATGAATAAAAATAATATCCTAGAACATATAACACATTACAAAAATATTTGATTGTAGTGCAATTACGATACCGACTTAGGACGGTCATTTAATTTGACAAAAGCAAAACAAATGGTGTGGTTAACCGGTTTACGGGCCCACCTTCCCACCCACCGTAACAGCAGAACAGTCAAAGGACGTACATTTTAAAATTGATAAATAATCCTCCATGTAAAGAACAAGGGTCAACAGGTATCGCATATTGAGAGGTCATAAAAATATAAACACGTAAGGTATTGTAAAACACATAATGGTATAAAAATATATGCGACATCAACATGATAAACCGTGCTCTGCCAGTCTGAAAGCGAGCTAAGACCCTAGATCTTTAGGAGTCCCGACTAACAGTCAGAGGGGACGAAGTTCAGGACCATGTCTCCTATTTTACATACATGTAACGATGAATAATCTTGATACACCAAATTGGTCAAAATTTTTCGTCATGTTTACGCGCAGTTAGGTTATTTTGCTTACTGCGTCAATATAAAATTCTGATACTTACAGTTGGATTGACAGCATAAGTACCCGCCCTTATTAAATAGATTAAGATATGAAAAGATGTTGAAAAAGACGCCTAAACACATTTCGTTTGCATGGAAAGGTAAGATTTTGTTATGACTTTGATGATGAGTATCATGACTTTAAAACTACTTTAATAGCACTTTGAGTAAGAAATTTATACCTATGTTTATGTATTTAAAAGAGAATTAATACAAATTATAACAATTAAACATCAAAAGCAATACTTTGAAATCTCATGGCCGTATGAACCGGGGAAAGGGGGGGGGGGCAGGAGCCTGCCCCCCATTTTTTTGGCCGATCATAGTTTTTTCATTGATTGTTATCTAATTAATTTACTAAATTGTTTTCATTTCATCATTCTTAACATGAAATTGATTTGAAATCTGATAAGTTGTATTGTAGCAGTATGTATTTTGTTCATTTTTCTGAACGTTAATACTACAATTTTTTTTCATCATGCAAAATAAAAGGTGTTCGAGCTCAGGAAAATATTTACTCATCCAAACATGGGCGCAATTTCCCATTCCTCATAGTGCCTCTAAGTTGAAATGACAGACCCTGAACACAGTTTATCCATGTTTGGGAGGTGGAAGTTAGGTTATTATTAACTGTCAGCATTGACGGATTTTGAGGGAGATTGCAACCTCCCTTTAGTCGAAAAATTTTAACCCCCAAAAAGTTACTTTCGGTCATCTCCAAGGCTGCAACACCCCCTCCCCCTTACCAGACTGATTAATGGAAAAAAGTAATCATGGCAGACTGCAACACCCCTGTCAAAAATTTCTAGATCCGCCTATGGTCAGTGTCTTGCTCCATGCGATTCAAGCAAAACAAAACACTCCAATGGGCACTAACTGTGCTCCGCTTCTGGCTGACATATTCCTTTACTCATACGAAGTTGAATTCATTCAGTCTTTGCTTTCGCAAGGAAAAAAAAACAATTGGCTCTTGGCTTCAATTTTACTTACAGATATTAATGGTCAATTGAACACCTCACTCTATGACATACGTGACGATTTCAATTTCGCTATCACAAACTTTCCTTTCATAAATAGCATCATTCCATCATCGCCCGCATACGGCGTATTCATATCTCAGTTAATACGTTATTCCAGGTCATGTTCAAATTACAATGACTTTGTTCTAAGGGCTAGGCGACTTTCATTTAAGCTGCTCAACCAGGGTTTTATATGTGCTAGACTAGCAACGTCACTGAGGAAGTTCTACGGTCGTTACGAGACTCTTTTTACTCCATATGATATCTCGTTATCCAGACTTTTAAATGATATTCTGGACTGAGACCGATTCCGATCATTTTACACAGATTTGACACCTTCTATACTAGAAGGTTACCTACTTCCGACTTCTCCATATATAAATACATATGGAATTTACACGATTTGACTCTTTCTACTGGGTATATGTGACGGGTGTTGCTAGCAAGCAGGAGATGCTCACTCTCCCCGAGTACCTGATCTCACTCCATCACAGGGATTCACATATGCTCTTCAAGTAGACATATTTTGTTATTTTCCATTTGTTTTTCATTTTCACTGATTTTGTATGTCCTCTGGTTTCATGATTTTTGGACTTGTGGTTTGGATTTATCCATCATCTTTACATCCTTAGCACAAAAAATTGGCTTAAAAAGGGGTACTATATTGTAAATTTTGTATTGAGTTTGCCCCTCCCCCACTTTTGAATTGCTTCATACGGGTGGCTTTTTAAAACTTTTCTAAGAATACCTGTACAATTTTCGAAAATATAGAATAATCTCTGATTGCTTAAGACTCTTTCACACTATTACGAATTGCCACAACGCACGCGTAACGAAATGCAAAAATTTGACTAAGTCCGCGTACGCACAACTTTTCCTACGTATAGATTCAATTTGACGAAACGAACGAACTTGAACTTGCAACGTGATTATAGCGAACGCCTTATATATCACTGACGTACGAGTAGCGTACGCATTACGAATTAGTGCAAATGCATAACGAACATCCAGGCATCCTCAACGAATGCATACTGAGTTGTGTGTAAGCTCTGCGCATGACTTGTGTACGCTCTGCGTATGGTTTGCGTACGCACTGTGTATGTTGTGCACATTGTAATACATCACATGGATTATTTACACATAACTCAATAAATATGTTTATACATCTCCATAAGTTCAGTCAAAGTGTCAAATCACAATGGTTGTTCTGTATATACACATGCAAGGCAATTTCGTTCATGATAAATTGACGTTGCTTGTAATCTTATTGAGCATCCCATGACTATTTCCACATCCTTTTATAAAACTGTTATATAAATACCGATATTTCAGACTACAAGTTCAAAGCATAAATACTCACAACTAGTATTAAATCTGTTCTTTAACAGCACGGTAAGCGTACTTTAAGCGCACGTTACTCACACGTTTGGCATACGGATTACACGAAACGCCCAATCGGTTTTTATACGGTAAACATTCGTCGCAAGTACGTCGACAGAACGTTCAGAACTCGTTACTGATTCGCTGAAAACACGTTGTGTGTTGCGTCGATGAATGAGACTGTGCTGTGGACGTAACTCCAATCTATCTGTACCATACCACGACCGCGCGGAACGTTCGCGTAGAGTATGCATAACGTGTTCGCTGCGCAGGGGCCGTTTGTCGGCATACGTGGAGAATTTTTGTGCATGCACAAACGAGCTGCTACAACGAACCAAAAATGCTTGCGTAACGTTCTCCCAACGTAATGCTAACGCATGACAGCGAATACCAAAATGTCGCCACACGCAGACATAGGCAGAGTTAATTCGTTAAAGTGTGAAAACCACTTTAAATGCATTAAGATAAAGGTAACAGAATAACAACTTTAATAATCATAGAACATATATACTTGTTCCATGTTAAAGAATTAGACGAAAAATGCTTCATAGCTGAATGTTCATAGACTTCTACAATATAGTAGATATATTTGTCAGTGAGTTCTATATGTTAGAACCAGCATTTCCAAAGAAATAAAGATCTACAAATAACTTTGAAAACACCAAAAACATAGATAAAACTTTCGAAGAAACTTCTTACTCAGATTTCTTAGGTAAATTTTGAAAACTTATCTTTCAGGAAAATGTGTCTAATGTAGTATATCATCTGAAATCAAATGTTATTCTTTAAAACGTTTCGTGTTAAATTAAATGTATGTTTCTGTCCCCAACTGAGTGCAATTGTCACATCAATTGACTGTTGTCTTGTTTGCTCTGCATGTCCCTAAACATTTGTCATATAGCTAAGTAAGATGTCTTCCCCTCAGTATTTGAAATCCCTTTTACGAATAAATTATCAATGGAGTTGAACAGAAAACATCACGATGTATTACAAATTGGACGTTAATGGTGAAGATGAGGCTTGCTTCTGAAATCGTTAGATAATCCCACTTTTTCCGTGCCTGGGTTTCAAGCCAAAACACCAATCACAAAAAGTAAAATAAATAAAATAGAAATGGTACGTTGTTATGAGTGTTACAGTGATTTATCACTCTTTCGTCGATGCTGAATGTCAAACAGTAAATCTTTAGTACAGTTACTGAAATAGCTAAACGTCAATAGAAGAAAATGGTACATGCAATTCCATTGACGGCAAATTCTATTAAAAAGAAGATAGCTGACTTACATGCTAAATATGTCTTTGTTCCTGTGATAAAGCAGGTAATAATATAATAGTTGTTTGAAAACTATATTATATTGAAGTACTTAAAAACGAATTAAACTCCACTCATACATATGTGGAAAGCCCTACCTCAAAAGACAGCACCTTGCACGATCACCTCATGACCATGTCCGACTTCAAAATTAAAACTGATAAATCTGATCTACCAACCATATATTGGCTCCCAAAACTACATAAAAGTCCATATAAATCACGTTTCATATCTAATTCTAGCCACTGCTCTGTTACGGTACTATCGAAGCATATTACGTCTGCTCTAACTGCTATAAAAGATCATATTATCAAATATTGTGATGTCGCATTTCATAATAGTAACATCAATTACTTTTGGTCGATTAAAAATTCTCATGAAGTTATAGACAAACTTCTTTCGCTAAATTTCAAAGCGATTCAAATTTCTACATTTGATTTTTCTACACTTTATACATCTCTGCCTCATGATTTGATTAAAAGCAAGTTGCTGTCTCTCATACAATGGTGTTTTCACAGAGAATCTAAAACGTACATATGTACTTCCAATAACTCCGGATTCTTTTCCAACAAACAATATACTTCATATAAATACTGGACTTGCAAGGAATTATGTAAAGCACTAGATTTTCTCATGAATAATATTTTTGTGCAATTTGATGGCAAGATAATCAACAAATAGTCGGGATTCCTATGGGTACTAACTGCGCGTCTCTGACAGCAGATTTATTTCTTTATTGCTATGAGAGGGATTTTATGGTTTCTATTAAAAAATCAAAACGTTTTGACCTCATTGAGAAATTTAATAATACTTGCATATATCTGGATGACATTTTGGTTATCGACAACCCTGAATTCGAACAGTTTATATCAGAAATATATCCACCAGAGCTCACATTGAATAAAGCTAATACTTGAGATAAATCTACACCTTTCTTAGATTTAAACATCAAAATTATCAACCACCTAATATATACCAATATTTATGATAAACTTGAGGATTTTGGATTTCCTATTGTAAATTTCCCTTACTTGGATGGCGATGTCCCTCGACTCCCATCATATGGTATCTATATATCTCAATTAGTTCGATTTGTCAGAGGCTGCACCGATGTTTTGGACTTTCATAAACGAAATTTACAAATTACTACTAAACTTTTAACTCAGGGTTACAGATATCACAAGATAAGAAAAACATTCGGCAAATTCTTCAGATCTTATTCAGAACTTCTATCTAAATTTGGAAATATTTCTTTTCAACAGTATGTATCCAATGGAATTTCCCATCCTAATTTTTACGGTGATCTCATATATAAACTAAGGAAAGTAAAAGGCTCCGATAACGTTATTTCATGATGTAATAAAATAGTCAAACGTCTTTTAAATAGACAATATGATATTGAGATCATCAAAAAGACTATAGGTCTTGTATTTGGCCCCTCTACAGCGTTTTGCAGACTCTTACTTGAACGTTGCACGGTGACTAAAAGGGCGGTGGGGGACTATATGACGGGCCTTGTCCAAACCTCTTTCAGAGGAGACATGGTCCTGAACCTCGTCCCCTCGTCCTTTGATTGTTCTGCTGTTACGGTGAGTGGGAAGGTGGGCCCGTAAACCGGTTAACCACACCATTTGTTTGGCTTTTGTCAAATTAAATGACCGTCCTAAGTCGGTATCGTAATTGCACTACAATCAAATATTTTTGTAATGTGTTATATGTTCTAGTATATTATTTATATTCATGTATTGTATAGCTCCATGGTGACTTCTGCCATATAACTGAGCCAGTAACTCCTCTTTTTTCTTTTACAGAACCGCATGATGGGCTTGAAGACAATATTACTCATAGGAATAATTACAGTACTCCTCTTTGTCGGAAACGATGCGCATAGATCATATGGTCAGTATAAACACACCCACACACACACACCCACCCACCCACACACACACACACAAAACAAAAAAAAAATCTACCCCCCCCCCCCAAAAGTTTAAAATCGAATAAATAAAAAGTGAAAATTGAAAAAGATACAGCGTAAATTTAGGAGACAAGCGCAAAAAGTTACAGATAATTCATTGGTGGTGTTCAACTCTTTAAATGGTTTTAACGATGAAGGAATATAGCACCAATTAAATATGTTATTTATCATGCACAACCGCTCCATTCCTTTTTAATGGCAGCGTTCTTAATTTTGTAATGAACTTATTGCCTTCTTGCTGATAAAACTATAAAATTTGAAAAAGAATCACAAATCAGAAATAGAAGATTGTATTTGGCAATATTACACACATTGTTTTATTTATTTATTTATTTATGTATTATTTATCTATCTATTCATTCATTTATTGTATCTGCAAAAACAGAAAAGTGGGGATACTTCATTAAGATGTTTGTGTGTATAAAGCATATTAAAGAAGTGTCGATTCGAAATACTGTCTTTCTACGAATTAACGAAATTCGAAGAGAAATAAAATATAGCCCTTTTATTTCATTAGAATATTTGCAGAGACGGTATACTAAAATGATTATAGTTTTGGTTAAGTCGGGTTCTTGTGTGTGTTTGTACGCTATCACACCATTCATTCTAACGGTGAATACGGGTTAAACTAGCTGATAGTCCTAAATACTCCTTTTAAATTTCAGGCAACAGATGGAATGAGTGGATACAAATCTTGAAAATAAAGATTGAAAGATGTGAGAAGATTGTTCAGCTGACATGTCAAACAGATTCTTTGAAACCCTGCACAAACGGTAAACAGATTTTACACATAAGTGTTATATGAATCTCAGTTTTTATATGCATATATTATTAAAAATTAGCAGTGAAATCAGAAATGAAAGCCCATATGAGATAAGAATTGTATCAATTCATATAAGATAAGCAGGTTTTCAGCTAAAAACTACAAAAGTAAAAGGTTTCATCAGAATTAAAATCTCCATTTAAGTTATTTTCAGACATAGCAATGAATATCAACAAGGGTCCGGCGATGCTCAGTTGGTAAGATTATTGATTCGTTACCGAAATATTTCAGGTTCGAGTTTACTCGGTGATATCATGCCTGTCAGATAAGACAGTAAACCTAAGGCATGATAGAGATGTCTCACTGCTTCTGAAGGATCTGTTGTATAAGTCTAAATTCTGTTCAATACATAAGACAGTCTACACGCATCATATCACTGCAGTAATAATTTCGGTTGGGTGTAAAACAACATCTCAGCAAATGGTTTGTCTATAGTATTATAATGTGGTGTCCAAATGTTTGGTTGGTTGATATAATTAAATTGTTTTGTCACATTCCTTAAATTTTACGTCAGATGATGTCTCCAAATTGTATAAAGCCATGTCTTTTACATTCATATAGTGTAATAACCAATCTTTTAGTTCTGCAACTATCTAATCCTTGTGGACTCCAATTTGTTGTATGAATGAGATTTCATTTGCGGCAGAAGATAATGTCAACATATCATAAGGAATAGTGCCTATGATTATTTTCACATTTATTATTTCAAAAGTAAATAAATAAATAAATAAAAACCAAAGAAGAAAAGATAGACAAAATATTGATAGATTGATTTTGGTTTAACGTCACACTAACCTAATCTACCAAAACTATAATGCATTTTAATCCCTTTATTTCAATAATTTCATACCTATTACTTTTGAACAATCGTCAACAAACTTTAATAAATTGTCAAAAATTTACAAACAAATACTTTTAGGCTGTATTTGTATGTCATTTAAAACATTTATATCTGAAACTGTAACAACATGACATAGATGAGAGAAAGGTTAATAAACTCTCATCTCACATCATAATAAAGGCACCGATTGTCAACAAAAAATTCCACATCAACTTCATAAAGTTAAGGGAATTTCCCATTTCAACGACAAATACTTATATTTACATCGGTATTAATGATATATAATCAAGTTAGGGATTAGCTGTATGTGGCCTGTAGTATTTGGTATAATTTTAATTATTTCAGAATTGGTTGAATTCAATGCAGAAAGTAAATTAGATGATCTAAAATTAGAAACAAACAATTACGTATCATAATGGAAGCGGATTCCCCTCTTAAGCAAAGATTAAACGTTATGTATATGTCTAAGCTAATTTGATCAACAGTTGTCATTGGCGTCATATATTCAGAATTAACATTATTTCATCTCGAAAAGTTAACATGTAAAGAAAAGATCAATATGGTACACCTTGCAATTTTAAAATTATACACGTGAGTACCATTATATATACACGTGAGTACCATTATATATACACGTGAGTACCATTATATATACACGTGAGTACCATTACCATTATATATACACGTGAGTACCATTATATATACACGTGAGTACCATTATATATACACGTGAGTACCATTATACATACACGTGAGTACCATTATATATACATGTATTAAACGTTCGTCTATAACATAGTCGGCGTCAAGCGTGTAGCATGAAATAAAGAGACAACTTTTCAGTATTATATGAATCATATTTAAAACAAATATCATATATCTCTGTGCTTTTTTTGGCATGTCTTACATGAAAAATCAGAGGAAGACAAATCAAATGAGTCAGCTTATGAAAGATTCAAATATTATTCGAGGAAATACAGATGCTCTCGGATGGTTTTATTGAAGTGCAGCGGGAAAGGTAAATTCAAGTCTTTCGTAAGCAAAAGAGAATATTCATTGATATCTTCAACTAGTCGTCCAATTGTGGATATATTGTTATAGAAAAAACAGTGAAAGTCCTGTAGGTATGGAAGGTTTATATTAGTGGACGACTATTATATATATATATATATATATATATATATATATATATATATATATATATATATATATATATATATATATATATATATATTTAAACCGAAATTACAAATATGTACCGAAATTAAAGTATATTGTAATATTATCTATGCTATTAAATTTATTATAAACGTTTGCGATCACTAAGTCGAAAAAAAAACCTGAGGAAATAATCCACTTGTCTAAGGTCAGCTTGAAAATAAATATAATATCCTGAAAGATAAGACTAAAACCCGATGTTATATTTCAATGATGAGATTGACATGTAAAATTTCGTCACTATTTTGGGTGGGTCTGTTGTATTGCGTTTCCTTTGGACAACAAACTATTTTACAAGACCTTACAAGACAAATAAACCTCACTTGCATTTACGCTCAATGACAAAATGTACAGCTTTATGAAATAGAGTCATAAACAGTTTGAAATTTTGAAATCGATGCAGTCCAGGTAAGTATCTTTTCTGTAAACAGTGTTCAAGGTATTAAAACACGAAAGCAAAATTTCACTTATTATCATAATTAAATTAAATTGATGGAAAAATTGAAGTAATCATATATTTTATTCTTCAAGTGAGGTACAGGGGTCCTTGTTTCATTATAACAAAAATTGTTAATCTTTTAAAATGACAACATCATCATGTTTATTTACTCTCGAGAGTCATCGGCAGTATACAAAGATAACACTTATCAATAAAAGGGAAATGTTGACTTTAATGCATCTGGCAGAAATGTAAAACTACTTATTTACATTAGGAAATTGTCGAAAGATTCGACATTAACTTGCAACTGTTTTTCTAGAATCCCAACGTGGCTGCTCTATTTTCTCAATCCCTGTGATTACCCTTTACTCTAAACTTATTCAAGCGATACAAAACACAGATGAATGTTTATAAATAAGACAAGAAAATTTTAAGATGTGTTTTGCAAAACACATGTGACAATACCAAATTTTCTTTACATCTAAAATCACATCTAAAATCCCCCAATATTTTGAGAATTTAGAACCTCCACTTATTTGTTACCAGTACAAAAAACCCATCAGAAATCTTATTTTAAATTATAATAAAGTTACATCTAACCCTGATGTTTCAGACTCTATTCCTTCGTCGTGTTCTTGTGAAAATTCTAAATATGTTTATAAACCGCAAGGTCATGTTATTACTGGTGACCTAAACTGTATTTCGGACAAGAAATTGCGCACCCTTTTTGGAAAAGGACCTAAATATAGGTTACCATCCAGGATAGATTTCAATAAATGCCGTGACGTTATAGAAGATGCTTTAACTACATATTGTAAACGTTGGTGTAAAAAAGAACAGGTAAAGGTTCATGCTCTTAATGATTGGAAATACGAGATTTTAAGAATTGTCGATATCCGTATTAAGAACTTTACGGACAATCCGCATTTATTTCAACAGCCTAATGCATTGACGGCAAATTCTATTAAAAAGAAGATAGCTGACTTACATGCTAAATATGTCTTTGTTCCCGCTGATAAAGCAAGTAATAACATAATAGTTCTTTGAAAACTATATTATATTGAAGTACTTAAAAACGAATTAAACTCTACTCATACATATGTGGAAAGCCCTACCTCAAAAGACAGCATCTTGCACGATCACCTCATGACCATGTCCGACTTCAAAATTAAAACTGATAAATCTGATCTACCAACCATATATTGGCTCCCAAAACTACATAAAAGTCCATATAAATCACGTTTCATATCTAATTCTAGCCACTGCTCTACTACGGTACTATCGAAGCATATTACGTCTGCTCTATTTGCTATAAAAGATCATATTATCAAATATTGTGATGTCGCATTTCATAATAGTAACATCAATTACTTTTGGTCGATTAAAAATTCTCATGAAGTTATAGACAAACTTCTTTCGCTAAATTTCAAAGCGACTCAAATTTCTACATTTGATTTTTCTACACTTTATACATCTCTGCCTCATGATTTGATTAAAAGCAAGTTGCTGTCTCTTATACAATGGTGTTTTCACAGAGAATCTAAAACGTACATATGTACTTCCAATAACTCCGGATTCTTTTCCATCAAACAATATACTTCATATAAATACTGGACTTGCAAGGAATTATGTAAAGCACTAGATTTTCTCATGAATAATATTTTTGTGCAATTTGATGGCAAGATATATCAACAAATAGTTGGGATTCCTATGGGTACTAACTGCGCGCCTCTGATAGCAGATTTATTTCTTTATTGTTATGAGAGGGATTTTATGGTTTCTATTAAAAAATCAAAACGTTTTGACCTCATTGAGAAATTTAATAATACTTGCAGATATCTGGATGACATTTTGGTTATCGACAACCCTGAATTCGAATAATTTATATCAGAAATATATCCACCAGAGCTCACATTGAATAAAGCTAATACTTGAGATAAATCTACACCTTTCTTAGATTTAAACATCAAAATTATCAACCACCTAATATATACTAATATTTATGATAAACGTGAGGATTTTGGATTTCCTATTGTAAATTTCCCTTACTTGGATGGCGATGTCCCTCGACTCCCATCATATGGTATCTATATATCTCAATTAGTTCGATTTGTCAGAGGCTGCACCGATGTTTTGGACTTTCATAAACAAAATTTACAAAGTACTACTAAACTTTTAACTCAGAGTTACAGATATCACAAGCTAAGAAAAACATTCGGCAAATTCTTCAGATCTTATTCAGAACTTCTATCTAAATTTGGAAATATTTCTTTTCAACAGAATGTATCCAATGGAATTTCCCATCCTAATTTTTACGGTGATCTCGTATAAAAATTAAGGAAAGTAAAAGGCTCCGATAACGTTATTTTATCATGTAATAAAATAGTCAAACGTCTTCTAATTAGACAATATGATATTGAGATCATCAAAAAGACTATATGTCTTGTATTTGGCCCCTCTACAGCCTTATGCAGACTTTTACTTGAACGTTGCACGGTGACTAACAGGGCGGTGGGGACTATATGACGGGCCTTGTCCAAACCTCTTTCAGAGGAGACATGGTTCTGAACCTCGTCCCCTCTGACTGTTAGTCAGGACTCCTACAGATCTAGGGTCTTAGCTCGCTTTCAGACTGGCAGAGCACGGTTTATCATGTTGATGTCGCATATATTTTCATACCATTATGTGTTTTACAATACCTTACGTGTTTATATTTTTATGACCTCTCAATATGCGATACTTGTTGACCCTTGTTCTTTACATGGAGGATTATTTATAAATTTTAAAATGTACGTCCTTTGATTGTTCTACTGTTACGGTGAGTGGGAAGGTGGGCCCGTAAACCGGTTAACCACACCATTTGTTTGACTAAGTCAGTATCGTAATTGCACTACAATCAAATATTTTTGTAATGTGTTATATGTTCTAGTATATTATTTATATTCATGTATTGTATAGCTCCATGGTGACTTCTGCCACATAACTGAGCCAGTAACTCCTCTTATTTCTTTTATTTGATATTTTTAATAAAATTAAAGTTGCATTAGCTGTCAAAATTGGTATAACAAGAATGTTATGTTTCATTTAAGTATCTGAAATCACATACAATCAAACTACAAAACAAAGTTATACTACATCGAAAGTCAACTCTTTTGACGACATTGACACGTTTTTATAAACCGGAAAAATTGAGAAATGTCCGTTACATTCACCGTTTACACAACATTTGACACGTATGTAGATCGGGTCAGAAAATCACGTGATAAAAACAATGTACTAAAAGGTGTCGCTGAGTATATCTTCGTAAAACACGTTATATCTAGCTTTGTAAACTCAAAGATATATAGGCGCATACTAAATGCACAGAAAAAAAGAAAAAAATGTCATTAGTAACACTGTCGATAATAATGTGGCTATATACAACGAACATTTTAAAGCTTTATGTCTCATTAGTAGTCCCACATGATTTGATCGAGGGGCCCCAGAAAGGGACTCTTAAAACAATTTCTTTTAAGGAATTTTACAAAATGCATTTACGTTTCTTTCATGTGGTCCACTTTACTCATTATTATCAACCGTTAATTGTAAGAGATTACTTTAACTAATGACAGTAAATATCGGACCGCTTTCATAATACAAACACGCAAGTAATCAATGCAATGGAATGTCAAGGCCTCGTGCTGACGTGGTATTGAAAAATGTAAACATTAAAGACTCGTGCGAAGTATTTTGTGTAAATTGACAACTCTCCCCCGTTCCCATCTCTCTAGTGCAACTTCTATGTTGTTCTTGTTCTAAAAATGTTTCATGACAGACTTTTTTCATCCCTGATGTTATCGAATTCTGTCTTTAATCGAGGACGTCTCATCTCCGATAGCTTTGTCTACGTCACCATTGTTGTTGTTATTAATGAAAGTTTCCTAATCTTGCGTTAGTTGGCGAGGTCATTGATATACTGAGCATGCCATGTGAAGAAAAAATTACCGACTTTGTGCGGGTAGGTCGTAATTATTTAATTACATTTTAATGATTTTTTCCACCACTAACCGAACATATATAAGATTGTAATTTCGTATAAAGGCTTAACTTCAGGAGAGAGTCCAGGGTTAAAAATTACAGCTTTCGTTTTTAATACCGAAAATGACAGCTAGTGCAACTTTAAGCACTCTAATGATGTTTTTAAGGATTTACTACTGTAAATTTCTTTCCTGTTGAAGCACGATTGTTTTACAACAAATTCTCTGAGAGATCTACCATTGCGCAGGACACCCGAAGGAGTGAAAACATGCATTGGCGCAATACTTGTTATTAAAAAATCATTTTAGTGTTCAGTTGCTTTCAAATATTTTAGATGGCTATTTCTGTAACGTCCTTTTCATGACTGTTTATCATGGCATCCTCACATGTCTATATAACGAATTTTGCGTCCTCTCATGTCAGGACTAATGATAATATCCTTGACTAAGCTACCCGTTATATTTTTGTCACACGCCTATAACATTATTATCCTTCGTTATGTAAAAAAACTTACAAATTTAACTATTCATAATCTTTGTATTGAAGTACTCATATATAAATAACATGACTTTTATTTATCTTCTGCACATAATTTTCACAAAACAACTTCTTTATTAATTGCTGATGTTACTGTGGTAAATTATTGACACATTTGTGCAGATTGTACGTTGTTTATCTATTTTTTTGTTTGTTTTTTTTTTTTTTGTTTGTTTTTTTTTTTGTTTTTGGTATTTCAAAGGAAGGACGAGAAATGTTACCCCGTACATAGACAGACTGTTTGAGTTACTTGTAAAATAGAAATGACACGCATTATAAAAGTGAAAAAGAAGTTTTGTTCAAAAAGATATATAAATTACAACTAATTTCATGATATACACGATATACAGATTTAAGGTTTTATTGCACAAAGCCGTCATGTGGCAGTATTTGGTTTACCTCATGTACATTATAAATAAGATATTTACTAATCAGATTTTAAGAGATATGCTATAAGGTTCTTCTCTTTGATTGAGATAAAATGTAAAATTTTAATATATGAAATACGGCAATATCCGACTGCAATACCTACATTTGTTGGTGACGACCTGATATACTCATCAGGGGAAGATAACGTTTGTTTTGTTGAACGAAATGTATTCTTAGGGCTACTATTCTTTCTTTCTTTTTTTTTTAAAGAATGCTGCCCAAGTTGTCCAATAGTGGATAATGGAATTGTAACAGTGCGTGTTGGTAGTAACAAGGAAGGAAATACCATAACGTTTGAATGTGCTCATGGTTTGGACTTACAAGGTGAAGCAACCATAACTTGTGAAAAACATTGAAACTATTATGACTGGTCACCACTACCGACTTGCAAAATAGTTAGATTTAGACCCTTTGTTAATTGAACAATATCTAATTTTTGGTAATATAAACGGTATTATGCAATTAAACACGCTTTGGAAGTATTAAAATATATGTAGAGCGTGTGTTCTTTACTGTGTCCGAGCGCTCTAAATACTGAATCAACTTGCTGATTAAGTTCAACGAAATGTCATGATATTGATGATATATAAAACTATGGAAAGCCGATGCGCTATGAAATTGTTAAATGCTTTCTGTCAATTATAAAATTGCGTTTTGCTTTGTACCGTTAACGGGTTCTACTACCAATTTAAATGCTTGTGGCACCAAAATATAAAGTGTGGTGTGCAGAGCGTTGTGCAGAGTTCATTATGTCCAAAACGCCGAAATGCACGAAATGTCTAAAAGATATTTCGATCGAATACAACTTTTGTCCGTTGTTTGGCAGCTCTTCACATCGAAGCATGTGAGGCTTGTCATTGCACACTGCAAAGCGGGTTCAAATATTGTCCAAAAGTAGTAAAAAGCAATTTTTAATTTGCAAAAAAGCTATTAGCAAAATCAGTCAGTAAAAAGCAATCAGGAAAAAGCAGTTAACAAAAAAGCAATTAGCAATAAGCAATTAGCACAGACATTAGCGATATCATTGCTCGTCTTTTTTGCACCCTTGAAGTGGAAACTTTTGATCTAGGAAAGAGGGGGTGGCAGTCTATCCGTCGCAGGTAAGAAATCAGGCAAAATTACAACCCAAATGTAAATTAACACTATAGACAATTAGCAAAAAGCATTGGAAAAAAGCAATTAGCAATTTCATTGCTCACAGGCTTTCCATATAAAACATAAGGTAAAGTAGAATAAAATCAATTTGTAGACAAACAATTATGTATGGCGTTCAACTCCTAAACTCACAATTGCAAAGATCTTGGTATCTTCAGAACTGGCATAAAGTCAAGTAAATGGTACCGAAGTTCATATAGGGGAATAAGCATTCCCTGCCAATCGATTACATACGCCGTGAATCCATAGTTTACGCAGTATTAATTGTAAATACCAGTAATCAGTATATACGTAAATTCTACTTCTGTCAAACCTTTCCTTTTTAAAGGAAATTTGTATGGGCAAAAATATTATTATAGAATCGTACTTTCGAGCAGAAAAATCATTCATGATCATAAATATGTGTTCTTTGGGCGAGACGTTACAAAGATGATTTAGTATTTCCCATTTGTTGATTATCGTATTATATTATTAAACCTTGGCATGCATTCTCTTCAAAAGTTTTACCGTTTTACCCTAGAACTAGTGAAAAAGTAGTAAATGTTAGGCTTCTGAATTAATACTTTTCCTTGAATACAACGAAATAACGCAAAACGTAGTTTACGTAAAACACTGGCAAAAGTAACCCAGAGCAGAAAATCAATAATATCTGCAAATACAAAGTAGTGACTTTAATATATTGTCATATATTGTCAGATATTTATGTTACCGTATGTTCCAAGATAAAACAGGCTCCTATACTTACATTTATGCAGTATTCAAAAAGTTTTTCTCCCGCCTCACAAATACCATTTACCAACTTAAAAAAGATGTTCAACTAATGAATTTACATCTTTTTTTCTATTCGGTTGGTTAACTACCGCCCGCCCTTTTTTAAATTCCAGATATGTGACTTTCTATGTGTATTTTTTCACAAGTTTCACCCCTGTGTCTTATCTTTCGATGTTCAAACATGTATATGATAAGTATGTAGACGAAGTTCCAACAAGAATACATTTTAAGTTTTAGCCATATTTTCATTTATTTCATCAAACCTTCTCCTTACTTAACAATTCAAAAAGCACAGGCTTCTGAGAACGTCGTGCTATAAAGCGACACATGCAGTATACATGTGTTGACTTTGTGGAATGCTAATGTATTGAAACAATTAGAAAATGTTAGCTTACAATATGGTATATAGATATCTTAACACGAATCCGACTTTTATTTATTTATTTATTTTACTGTATTATTTATTTATTTATTTATTTACATGTATTTTATCATTATAATAATTAATTTTTATTGGTGACTGATCTAGGGTCTGAGTGAAAAATGCGATCGATTGAAAAGAGATAAAAGGGACACTACCTTTGAAATCGACATTTTAATATTGATCTCAATATATTCTTAGTACATGAAGTGGTGTCACATGACTATGACACTAACAACAATGTACCAGATGAATATACATCGCTTCATGAGTCGACGGGGACAAGAGAGTAGTATTCAAATGAGTGATTCTTTTTAAAATCCGCGCTTGATCTAGTTTCATGTCATGAAATTATTTTGATAATCAATAGAGCATACAGTAAAACATGACATGGCGAGATGGTATGATGATACGATTATACGGGACCGTGGCGAGATGGTATGATGATATGATTATACGGTGGTGTGGCGAGATGGTATGATGATATGATTATACGGTGGTGTGGCGAGATGGTATGATGATACGATTATACGGTGGCGTGGCGAGATGGTATGATGATATGATTATACGGTGGTGTGGCGAGATGGTATGATGATATGATTATACGGTGGCGTGGCGAGATGGTATGATGATACGATTATACGGTGGTATGGCGAGATGGTATGATGATACGATTATACGGTGGCGTGGCGAAATGGTATGATGATATGATTATACGGTGGCGTGGCGAGATGGTATGATGATACGATTATACGGTGGCGTGGCGAGATGGTATGATGATATGATTATACGGTGGTGTGGCGAGATGGTATGATGATATGATTATACGGTGGCGTGGCGAGATGGTATGATGATATGACTATACGGTGGCGTGGCGAGATGGTATGATGATACGATTATACGGTGGTATAGTGGTACATTGATATGATGGTAAAGTAGTATAGTGGTAAAATGTAGATTTACTCAGGTTTGTATAATTAAGTTCCATTATCTTCATTCTCTGCTTCCTGTTGTATTTTTATATATTCCTTAAAATTAGAATACTATCAGTAAAAGATAAAATTTCAACAATGCAAAATGGTACTCAGAGCTTGCTGATAAGTTACGGCCATGACATATTCCTGATGATTTGTGTATAGTCGTGTTTATCTTGCCTTTACTTCTGTCATTGCTTCACTAATAGTAGTCCTTAGGGAGGGGGTTTTCGAATTTTTATTTATTAACCAAAATAGTAATATATTTTTGTTATATATTTATCAATTTTACATTGTACTTTGTAACATATCAGCATCCATGATCGTGAATCGCTTTTATATGATAGATATATAATTGTATTACCCTGTCAGCGTTGGTCCAATTTTAAATGATGACATAGATCAGATAATAGGGGAATAGAAATTAAATTAACAGCGAAAGCTTCTGAACGTTTACTGACATATTTTAGATAAGTAACTATGTCTAAAAACAACACAGAGCAGAACATAAAGAATAATGAAACTTATCAAACAAAGACCTGAAGCAATCTACATGATACCAGAATACCATCATAGTACGGTACCATCATATCATACTATACCATGCTTTACAGTATACCAGTTTACATGATACCATAGTACCATCATAGGACGGTACCATCATATCATACTATACCATGCTTTACAATATACCAATCTACATGATACCATAGTACCATCATAGGACGGTACCATCATATCATACTATACCATGCTTTACAGTATACCAATCTACATGATACCATAGTACCATCATAGGACGGTACCATCATATCATACTATACCATGCTTTACAGTATACCAAACTACATGATACCATAGTACCATCATAGGACGGTACCATCATATCATACTATACCATGCTTTACAGTATACCAATCTACATGATACCATAGTACCATCATAGGACGGTATCATCATATCATACTACACCATGCTTTACAGTATACCAATCTACCTGATAACATAGTACCATCATAGGACGGTACCATCATATCATACTATACCATGCTTTACAGTATACCAATCTAGGTGATACCATAGTACCATCATAGGACGGTACCATCATATCATACTATACCATGCTTTACAGTATACCAATCTACATGATACCATAGTACCATCATAGGACGGTATCATCATATCATACTATACCATGCTTTACAGTATACCAACCTACATGATACCATAGTACCATCATAGGACGGTACCATCATATCATACTATACCATGCTTTACAGTATACCAATCTACATGATACCATAGTACCATCATAGGACGTTACCATCATATACTATACCATGCTTTACAGTATACCAATCTACATGATACCATAGTACCATCATAGGACGGTACCATCATATCATACTATACCATGCTTTACAGTATACCAATCTACATGATACCATAGTACCATGATCGGACGGTACCATCATATCATACTATACCATGCTTTACAGTATACCAATATACATGATACCATACTACCATCATAGGACGGTACCATCATATCATACTATACCATGCTTTATAGTATATCAATCTAAATGATACCATAGTACCATCATAGGATGGTGCCAACATATCATACTATACCATGCTTTACAGTATACCAATCTACATGATACCATAGTACCATCATAGGACAGTACCATCATATCATACTATACCATGGTTTACAGTATACCAATCTATATGATACCATAGTACCATCATAGGACGGTATCATCATAAACTATACCATGCTTTACAGTATACCAATCTACATGATACCATAGTACCATCATAGGACGGTACCATCATATCATACTATACCATGCTTTACAGTATACCAATCTACATGATACCATAGTACCATCATAGGACGGTATCATCATATCATACTACACCATGCTTTACAGTATACCAATCTACGTGATAACATAGTACCATCATATAACGGTACCATCATATCATACTATACCATGCTTTACAGTATACCAATCTAGGTGATACCATAGTACCATCATAGGACGGTACCATCATATCATACTATACCATGCTTTACAGTATACCAATCTACATGATACCATAGTACCATCATAGGACGGTATCATCATATCATACTATACCATGCTTTACAGTATACCAACCTACATGATACCATAGTACCATCATAGGACGGTACCATCATATCATACTATACCATGCTTTACAGTATACCAATGTACATGATACCATTATACCATCATAGGACGGTACCATCATATCATACTATACCATGCTTTACAGTATACCAATCTACATGATACCATAGTACCATCATAGGACGGTATCATCATATCTTACTATACCATGCTTTACAGTATACCAACCTACATGATACCATAGTACCATCATAGGACGGTACCATCATATCATACTATACCATGCTTTACAGTATACCAATCTACATGATACCATAGTACCATCATAGGACGTTACCATCATATACTATACCATGCTTTACAGTATACCAATCTATATGATACCATAGTACCATCATAGGACAGTACCATCATATCATACTATACCATGCTTTACAGTATACCAATCTACATGATACCATAGTACCATGATCGGACGGTACCATCATATCATACTATACCATGCTTTACAGTATTCCAATATACATGATACCATACTACCATCATACAACGGTACCATCATATCATACTATACCATGCTTTACAGTATATCAATTTAAATGATACCATAGTACCATCATAGGATGGTGCCAACATATCATACTATACCATGCTTTACAGTATACCAATCAACGTGATGACATAGTACCATCATATAACGGTACCATCATATCATACTATACCATTCTTTACAGTATATCAATCTATATGATACCATAGTACCATCATAGGACAGTATCATCATATACTATACCATGCTTTACGGTATACCAATCTACATGATACCATAGTACCATCATAGGACGGTACCATCATATCATACTATACCATGCTTTACAGTATACCAATCTACGTGATAACATAGTACCATCATATAACGGTACCATCATATCATACTATACCATGCTTTACAGTATACCAATCTACGTGATACCATAGTACCATCATAGGACGGTATCATCATATCATACTATACCATGCTTTACAGTATACCAATCTACATGATACCATAGTACCATCATAGGACGGTACCATCATATCATACTATACCATGCTTTACAGTATACCAATCTACATGATACCATAGTACCATCATAGGACGTTACCATCATATCATACTATACCATGCTTTACAGTATACCAGTCTACATGATACCATAGTACCATAAGAGGACGGTATCATCATATCATACTATACCATGCTTTACAGTATACCAATCTACATGATACCATAGTACCATCATAGAACGGTACCATCATATCATACTATACCATGCTTTACAGTATAGCAATCTACATGATACCATAGTACCATCATAGGACGGTACCATCATATCATACTATACCATGCTTTACAGTATACCAATCTACATGATACCATAGTACCATGATAGGACGGTACCATCATATCATACTATACCATGCTTTACAGTATACCAATCTACATGATACCATAGTACCATCATAGGACGGTACCATTATATCATACTATACCATGCTTTACAGTATACCAATCTACGTGATACCATAGTACCATCATAGGACAGTACCATCATATCATACTATACCATGCTTTACAGTATACCAATCTACATGATACGATAGTACCATCATAGGACGTTACCATCATATCATACTATACCATGCTTTACAGTTTACCAATCTGCATGATACCATAGTACCATAATAGGACGGTATCATCATATCATACTATACCATACTTTACAGTATACTAATGTACATGATACCATAGTACCATCATAGGACGGTATCATCATATCATACTATACCATGCTTTACTGTATACCAATCTACGTGATACCATAGTACCATCATAGGACGGTACCATCATATCATACTATACCATACTTTAGGGTATACCAATCTACATGATACCATAGTACCATCATAGCACGGTACCATCATATCATACTATACCATGATTTACAGTATACCAATCTACATGATACCATAGTACCATCATAGGACGTTACCATCATATCATACTATACCATGCTTTACAGTACACCAATCTACATGATACCATAGTACCATCATAGGACGGTACCATGATATCATACTATACCATGCTTTACAGTATACCAATCTGCATGATACCATAGTACCATCATAGGACGGTACCATCATATCATACTATACCATGCTTTACAGTATACCAATCTACATGATACCATAGTACCATCATAGGATGGTCCCATCATATCATACTATACCATGCTTTACAGTATATCAATCTAAATGATACCATAGTACCATCATAGGATGGTGCCAACATATCATACTATACCATGCTTTACAGTATACCAATCAACGTGATGACATAGTAAAATCATATAACGGTACCATCATATCATACTATACCATGCTTTACAGTATATCAATCTATATGATACCATAGTACCATCATAGGACAGTATCATCATATACTATACCATGCTTTACAGTATACCAATCTACATGATACCATAGTACCATCATAGGACGGTACCATCATATCATACTATACCATGCTTTACAGTATACCAATCTACGTGATAACATAGTACCATCATATAACGGTACCATCATATCATACTATACCATGCTTTACAGTATACCAATCTACGTGATACCATAGTACCATCATAGGACGGTATCATCATATCATACTATACCATGCTTTACAGTATACCAATCTACATGATACCATAGTACCATCATAGGACGGTATCATGATATCATACTATACCATGCTTTACAGTATACCAATCTGCATGATACCATAGTACCATAATAGGACGGTATCATCATATCATACTATACCATGCTTTACAGTATACCAGTCTACATGATACCATAGTACCATAAGAGGACGGTATCATCATATCATACTATACCATGCTTTACAGGATATCAATCTACATGATACCATAGTACCATCATAGGACGGTACCATCATATCATACTATACCATGCTTTACAGTATACCAACCTACATGATACCATAGTATCATCATAGGACGTTACCATCATATCATACTATACCATGCTTTACAGTATACCAATCTACATGATACCATAGTACCATCATAGGACGTTACCATCATATCATACTATACCATGCTTTACAGTAAACCAATCTACATGATACCATAGTACCATTATAGGACGGTACCATTATATCATACTATACCATGCTTTACAGTATACCAATCTACGTGATACCATAGTACCATCATAGGACAGTACCATCATATCATACTATACCATGTTTTACAGTATACTAATGTACATGATACCATAGTACCATCATAGGACGGTACCATCATATCATACTATACCATGCTTTACGGTATACCAATCTACGTGATACCATAGTACCATCATAGGACGGTACCATCATATCATACTATACCATGCTTTACAGTATACCAATGTAAATGATACCATAGTACCATGATAGGACAGCACCATCATATCATACTATACCATGCTTTACAGTATACCAATCTACGTGATACCATAGTACCATAATAGGACAGTATCATCATATACTATACCATGCTTTACAGTATACCAATCTACATGATACCATAGTACCATCATAGGACGGTACCATTATATCATACTATACCATGCTTTACAGTATACCAATCTACGTGATACCATAGTACCATCATAGGACAGTACCATCATATCATACTATACCATGCTTTACAGTATACCAATCTACATGATACGATAGTACCATCATAGGACGTTACCATCATATCATACTATACCATGCTTTACAGTTTACCAATCTACATGATACCATAGTACCATAATAGGACGGTATCATCATATCATACTATACCATGCTTTACAGTATACTAATGTACATGATACCATAGTACCATCATAGGACGGTATCATCATATCATACTATACCATGCTTTACGGTATACCAATCTACGTGATACCATAGTACCATCATAGGACGGTACCATCATATCATACTATACAATACTTTAGGGTATACCAATCTACATGATACCATAGTACCATCATAGGACGGTACCATCATATCATACTATACCATGATTTACAGTATACCAATCTACATGATACCATAGTACCATCATAGGACGTTACCATCATATCATACTATACCATGCTTTACAGTACACCAATCTACATGATACCATAGTACCATCATAGGACGGTACCATGATATCATACTATACCATGCTTTACAGTATACCAATCTGCATGATACCATAGTACCATCATAGGACGGTACCATCATATCATACTATACCATGCTTTACAGTATACCAATCTACATGATACCATAGTACCATCATAGGATGGTCCCATCATATCATACCATACCATGTTTTACAGTATATCAATCTAAATGATACCATAGTACCATCATAGGATGGTGCCAACATATCATACTATACCATGCTTTACAGTATACCAATCAACGTGATGACATAGTACCATCATATAACGGTACCATCATATCATACTATACCATGCTTTACAGTATATCAATCTATATGATACCATAGTACCATCATAGGACAGTATCATCATATACTATACCATGCTTTACAGTATACCAATCTACATGATACCATAGTACCATCATAGGACGGTACCATCATATCATACTATACCATGCTTTACAGTATACCAATCTACGTTATAACATAGTACCATCATATAACGGTACCATCATATCATACTATACCATGCTTTACAGTATACCAATCTACGTGATACCATAGTACCATCATAGGACGGTATCATCATATCATAATATACCATGCTTTACAGTATACCAATCTACATGAAACCATAGTACCATCATAGGACGGTATCATGATATCATACTATACCATGCTTTACAGTATACAAATCTGCATTATACCATAGTACCATAATAGGACGGTATCATCATATCATACTATACCATGCTTTACAGTATACCAGTCTACATGATACCATAGTACCATAAGAGGACGGTATCATCATATCATACTATACCATGCTTTACAGTATATCAATCTACATGATACCATAGTACCATCATAGGACGGTACCATCATATCATACTATACCATGCTTTACAGTATACCAACCTACATGATACCATAGTACCATCATAGGACGTTACCATCATATCATACTATACCATGCTTTACAGTATACCAATCTACATGATACCATAGTACCATCATAGGACGTTACCATCATATCATACTATACCATGCTTTACAGTAAACCAATCTACATGATACCATAGTACCATCATAGGAGGGTACCATTATATCATACTATACCATGCTTTACAGTATACCAATCTACGTGATACCATAGTACCATCATAGGACAGTACCATCATATCATACTATACCATGCTTTACAGTATACCAATGTACATGATACGATAGTACCATCATAGGACGTTACCATCATATCATACTATACCATGCTTTACAGTTTACCAATCTACAGGATACCATAGTACCATAATAGGACGGTATCATCATATCATACTATACCATGCTTTACAGTATACTAATGTACATGATACCATAGTACCATCATAGGACGGTACCATCATATCATACTATACCATGCTTTACGGTATACCAATCTACGTGATACCATAGTACCATCATAGGACGGTACCATCATATCATACTATACCATGCTTTACAGTATACCAATGTACGTGATACCATAGTACCATTATAGGACGGTACCATCATATCATACTATACCATGCTTTACAGTATACCAATGTACATGATACCATAATACCATCATAGGACGGTACCATCATATCATACTATACCATGCTTTACAGTATACCAATCTACGTGATAACATAGTACCATCATATAACGGTACCATCATATCATACTATACCATGCTTTACAGTATACCAATTTACGTGATACCATAGTACCATCATAGGACGGTACCATCATATCATACTCTACCATGCTTTACAGTATACCAATCTGCATGATAACATAGTACCATCATAGGACGGTATCATCATATCATACTATACCATGCTTTACAGTATACCAACCTACATGATACCATAGTACCATCATAGGACGTTACCATCATATCATACTATACCATGCTTTACAGTATACCAATCTAGATGATACCATAGTACCATCATAGGACGGTACCATCATATCATACTATACCATGCTTTACAGTATACCAATCTACATGATACCATAGTACCATGATAGGACGGTACCATCATATCATACTATACCATGCTTTACAGTATACCAATCTACGTGATAACATAGTACCATCATATAACGGTACCATCATATCATACTATACCATGCTTTACAGTATACCAATTTACGTGATACCATAGTACCATCATAGGACGGTACCATCATATCATACTCTACCATGCTTTACAGTATACCAATCTGCATGATACCATAGTACCATCATAGGACGGTATCATCATATCATACTATACCATGCTTTACAGTATACCAACCTACATGATACCATAGTACCATAATAGGACGTTACCATCATATCATACTATACCATGCTTTACAGTATACCAATCTACATGATACCATAGTACCATCATAGGACGTTACCATCATATACTATACCATGCTTTACAGTATACCAATCTACATGATACCATAGTACCATCATAGGACGGTACCATCATATCATACTATACCATGCTTTACAGTATACCAATCTACATGATACCATAGTACCATCATAGGACGGTACCATCATATCATACTATACCATGCTTTACAGTATACCAATATACATGATACCATACTACCATCATATAACGGTACCAGCATATCATACTATACCATGCTTTACAGTATATCAATCTATATGATACTATAGTACCATCATAGGACAGTACCATCATATCATACTATACCATGGTTTACAGTATACCAATCCATATGATACCATAGTACCATCATAGGACGGTATCATCATATACTATACCATGCTTTACAGTATACCAACCTACATGATACCATAGTACCATCATAGGACGTTACCATCATATCATACTATACCATGCTTTACAGTATACCAATCTACATGATACCATAGTACCATCATAGGACGGTACCATCATATCATACTATACCATGCTTTACAGTATACCAATCTACATGATACCATAGTACCATGATAGGACGGTACCATCATATCATACTATACCATGCTTTACAGTATACCAATCTACGTGATAACATAGTACCATCATATAACGGTACCATCATATCATACTATACCATGCTTTACAGTATACCAATTTACGTGATACCATAGTACCATCATAGGACGGTACCATCATATCATACTCTACCATGCTTTACAGTATACCAATCTGCATGATACCATAGTACCATCATAGGACGGTATCATCATATCATACTATACCATGCTTTACAGTATACCAACCTACATGATACCATAGTACCATCATAGGACGTTACCATCATATCATACTATACCATGCTTTACAGTATACCAATCTACATGATACCATAGTACCATCATAGGACGTTACCATCATATACTATACCATGCTTTACAGTATACCAATCTACATGATACCATAGTACCATCATAGGACGGTACCATCATATCATACTATACCATGCTTTACAGTATACCAATCTACATGATACCATAGTACCATGATAGGACGGTACCATCATATCATACTATACCATGCTTTACAGTATACCAATATACATGATACCATACTACCATCATATAACGGTACCAGCATATCATACTATACCATGCTTTACAGTATATCAATCTATATGATACTATAGTACCATCATAGGACAGTACCATCATATCATACTATACCATGGTTTACAGTATACCAATCTATATGATACCATAGTACCATCATAGGACGGTATCATCATATACTATACCATGCTTTACAGTATACTAATCTACATGATACCATAGTACCATCATAGGACGGTACCATCATATCATACTATACCATGCTTTACAGTATACCAATCTACTTGATAACATAGTACCATCATATAACGGTACCATCATATCATACTATATCATGCTTAACAGGATATCAATCTACGTGATACCATAGTAGCATCATAGGACGGTATCATCATATCGTACTATACCATGCTTTACAGTATACCAATCTACATGATACCATAGTACCATCATAGGACGGTACCATCATATCATACTATACCATGCTTTACAGTATACCAATCTACATGATACCATAGTACCATCATAGGACGTTACCATCATATCATACTATACCATGCTTTACAGTATACCAATCTACATGATACCATAGTACCATAATAGGACGCTATCATCATATCATACTATACCATGCTTTACAGTATACCAATCTACATGATACCATAGTACCATCATAGGACGGTACCATCATATCATACTATACCATGCTTTACAGTATACCAATCTACGTGATACCATAGTACCATCATAGGACGGTACCATCATATCATACTATACCAAACTTTAGGGTATACCAATCTACATGATACCATAGTACCATCATAGGACGGTACCATCATATCATACTATACCATGATTTACAGTATACCAATCTACATGATACCATAGTACCATCATAGGACGTTACCATCATATCATACTATACCATGCTTTACAGTACACCAATCTACATGATACCATAGTACCATAATAGGACGGTACCATCATATCATACTATACCATGCTTTACAGTATACCAATCTGCATGATACCATAGTACCATCATAGGACGGTACCATCATATCATACTATACCATGCTTTACAGTATACCAATCTACTTGATACCATAGTACCATCATAGGATGGTGCCATCATATCATACTATACCATGCTTTACAGTATACCAATGTACATGATACCATAGTACCATCATAGGACAGTACCATCATATCATACTATACCATGCTTTACAGTATACCAATCTACATGATACCATAGTACTATCATGGGACGGTACCATCATATCATACTATACCATGCTTTACAGTATACCAATCTACATGATACCATAGTACCATAATAGGACGCTATCATCATATCATACTATACCATGCTTTACAGTATACCAATCTACATGATACCATAGTACCATGATAGGACGGTACCATCATATCATACTATACCATGCTTTACAGTATACCAATATACATGATACCATACTACCATCATACAACGGTACCATCATATCATACTATACGATGCTTTACAGTATATCAATCTAAATGATACCATAGTACCATCATAAGATTATGCCATCATATCATACTATACCATGCTTTACAGTATACCAATCTACATGATACCATAGTACCATCATAGGACAGTACCATCATATCATACTATACCATGCTTTACAGTATACCAATCTACGTGATAACATAGTACCATCATAGGACGGTACCATGATATCATACTATACCATGCTTTACAGTATACCAATCTACGTGATACCATAGTACCATCATAGGACGGTACCATCATATCATACTATACCATACTTTAGGGTATACCAATCTACATGATACCATAGTACCATCATAGGACGGTACCATCATATCATACTATACCATGCTTTACAGTATACGAATCTGCATGATACCATAGTACCATCATAGGACGTTACCATCATATCATACTATACCATGCTTTACAGTATACCAATCTACATGATACCATAGTACCATCATACGGCGGTACCATCATATCATACTATACCATGCTTTACAGTATACCAATCTACATGATACCATAGTACCATCATAGGACGGTACCATCATATCATACTATACCATGCTTTACGGTATACCAATCTGCATGATACCATAGTACCATCATAGGACGGTACCATCATATCATACTATACCATGCTTTACATTATACCAATCTACATGATACCATAGTACCATAATAGGACGGTATCATGATATCATACTATACCATGCTTTACAGTATACCAATCTGCATGATACCATAGTACCATAATAGGACGGTATCATCATATCATACTATACCATGCTTTACAGTATACCAATCTACATAATAACATAGTACCATTATAGGACGGTATCATCATATCATACTATACCATGCTTTACAGTATACCAATCTACATGATACCATAGTACCATCATAGGACGGTACCATCATATCATACTATACCATGCTTTACAGTATACCAATCTGCATGATACCATAGTACCATCATAGGACAGTACCATCATATCATACTATACCATGCTTTACAGTATACCAATCTACATGATACCATAGTACCATAATAGGACGGTACCATCATATCATACTATACCATGCTTTACAGTATATCAATCCACATGATACCAGAGTACCACCATACGACGGTACCATCATATCATACTATACCATGCTTTACAGTATAACCAATCTACATGATACCATAGTACCATCATAGGACGGTACCATCATATCATACTAATCGATTCAACGTCTATTGCAGTCATTCGATACATTAACAAGAAGAATGTTATACTATCCGAACATAGGAAACTTACGACATCTTGATAATTTTGTAAATCATCCATCATTTACTTATATTACTATAAAGTATCTGGGCTTAAAATAAGAACATACATAATACTTAAATAACGTACGAAATACCTAAATAACATGCGAAGTACCTAAATAACAAATGATGTCACACTCTTGTACTAAATAACGGCCGAATGAAAATCAAACCCAATCGAGTATATTCAGCCAAAGATTTTCACCACTGTTTAACTTTATCGGCGTTATAATACATCATAAATATTGAGATTTCAGTGACGTAAATATTTATTTTAATCAACGTTTTTCTCATTGCTCTTTAAGTGGAATGTACAAAATGGTGGAGTTCAAAGCCGAACTGACACTAACAAGTTTGAAGACAGTATAACATATACATGCAATGATGGATATGTAATTAGTGGTGCTAGTACAATAACGTGTGGAGCAAGTGGACAATGGTCACCTATACCAACCTGTACAGAAGGTAAAATATTACGTCAAATTTTAGCGAACAACCGCTGCTTTGACAAGTCACGTGATAGATAATAAATGTCAGAACATATATACATGTAAATATTTCGTGCATCACATGCGCATTTCGACCAGGTATGTCTCTTCAGTAATGCTCAAGGCCAAAACTGTGGAAATTAAAAGTATAAATGTGAAGAGCAAATTAATTACTAAATATACCTAAGAGTAAGAGCCAAAGAACTCGTCTTAAGACAGAGCTATGCGTAAGGGTGATACTCCTTAATCTAAGGCGGGCTTTGTCTAAACCTTTTCACAGGAGATAATGCACTACACCTCGTACCTTGTGATTGCTAGTCGAGGTCATTAGTCGTGGTCTCTTTAAATTTTTATATACGGAGGATGATTTATAAATTTCAAAATGTATACTTTGATTAAACTGATTTTGTGGGGAGTGGGAAGGTGGGCCAAAAAACGAGTTAACCTCATCATTTACGTGATTATTTTCGTCCTAAATCGGTACCACAAATTCATGGCAATCGAATATTTTTTCTATGTACTTATATATTCTCTTGTGTCTTTTGATATACAGTTAGGCTAGATGTCTTTTTCCCTTTATTTCATATATGTATTATCAGATAAATGCTTGCTATTTGAATTTCCCATTTTTAAAGTGTCAAATCGGTGATTTATATGCTTCAGATTTACTTTCATCATCCAATGAAATTTCATGTTGCTTATATGTTTGCACTAGAATGTGTAATGCATGGTTAAGCATTATACAATTACTTAAATAAGACAGGAAGTACAATTCACTCAAAACAAAAATAAAGCTAAATTATAAATGAATGTATAAAGGATGTCAGAAAAGAACTCAATTACACCGCAGTCACAGCACTGGTGTATTATCAGTTGGTGCATTACACTGATTTATGCCGTGGTCAAGTAAGAATCTCCTGCCTACTACTCAAACCGTCCATGATTTATGCCATGGTTGAATAAGCATCCCCTTACTACTTCTCAAACTTTCCCTGATTTATCCCTGGTTGAGTAAGCATCCCCTGCCTGCTATTCAAACCGTCCATGATTTATGCCTGATTGAAACCGGCCATGATTTATGCCTGATTGAGTAAGTATTCCTTGTCTACTACTCAAACCGACCATAATTTATGCTTGGTTGACTAAGCATTCTCTGCCTACTACTCAAACGGACCATGATTTATGCCTGGTTGAGTAAGCATTCTTTGCCTACTACTCAAACGGACCATGATTTATGCCTGGATGACTAGACATTCCCAACCTACTTCTCAAACCGACCATGATTTATGCTGTCGTTGAGTAACCATCCCCTGCCTACAACTCAAATTAACCGACAATGATTTATGCCGTGGTTCACTAAGCTTTCCCTGCCTACAACTTAGACCGAACATGATATATGCCGTGGTTGACTCAGCATCCCCTGCCTACTACTCAAACCAACCATGATTTATTCCGTGGTTCACTGAGCATCCCCTGCCTACTACTCAGACCGAGCATGATTTATGCCGTGGTTGACTCAGCATTCCGCGCCTACTACTCAAACCGCTCATGATTTATGCCGTGGTTGAGTAAGCACCCTTTGACTACTATTAAAACCTACCATGATTTATGCCGTGGATGAGTAAGCATCCTGCCTTTACTACTCAAACCGACCATGATTTATGCCTTGGTGGAATAAGTTTCCCCTTCCTACTACCCAAAACATCCCTCCTTACTACTCAAACCGACCATAATCTATACCGTGGTGGAATAAGCTTTCCATACTTACAAGCCAAAGCATCCCTGCCTACTACTCAAACCGATTTATGCTTTGGTGGAATAAGTTTCCCCTTCCTACTACCCAAAACATCCCTGCTCACTACTCAAACCGACTATAATCTATGCCGTGGTGGAACAACCATCTCTGCCTACTACTCAATCCGTCCATGATGTCTTCCTCAAAAATAACGAAACTGGTAACAGTCCCAATGATTACGAACGTATTACCCCCAGGGATGAAATGTGATACTGCAGTATCATCCAGTATTTCTAATGTAATGTGTTTGATATTCTTTTATTTGATGTGCATGTCCGTGGAGAGTTTTGTTCAAGTGTGATGTTTCCTTTATAATTGGATATATGATTTTTTTATATTTTGATATTAGATACATCAGTACAAGAGTGTGAACCATTATCCAGTTCTACTCCGGCCTTCGCTAATGATAATCTACAACTCACAGTTGATGTCAGTTCTACATCCGGAGCTATAGGTACTACCGTAACCGTCACAGTTTTGTCGAGTAGAGAGAGAGCATGTATAAATACGAATCAAGATGATCTGAAACAAGATGTCACTTGTGTTTTAGAAAATGGTGTACCTGTATGGCAAAACATCAACATTATTGCTAATCTGTTGTCTAATGAGTGTGGAAACCCCCTTGGAAAATAATTGAACTGATACGATGATTTGTTATTTGTATTACCGGTATAATTTCATTACTATTATACTCTCTTTCTAAGAGATGTGTGGGGTTGTCAAGGAATGTTTAATTTTACTTTGTATTTGCATTTGCCTTTCATAGGTCGTCATCTAATGCAAATAAATGTGATTTTATAATATTTTGAAAATTTGATCATTTTTGTATTGCGGTACTACCAATAGAGGTTGTATGCAGTGTGTTTGTTTTGTTTTGTTTTTTTTTTTCAACGGTGCTTGTACCTTTCTATTTGGGAATTTTCTGTACCATTTACATAATGCTAAAAGATCATATTTTGGGATAATTTATTTTTACAAATTTCGGGAAATTTCGGTGAAATTTTCATTGGGAAAGGGTCCTTATAACGGAGCTGATTTGAAGAAAAAAACCCACTGGTATGATATATTCTATTTACTGGTTGAACGTTAATGCCATATTTTTGTCAATTTTTTGGTCATCTTTGTAGCAAATCAAAGGTCAGTACAAGCAACTCAATATCATTTGTGAGTGATTCATTGCTGTTAAATTTCTTATCAAATACATTTAGTTCCTAAGTATATTTCAGCCTTTACAAAATGTGTACAATTAAATTAATCAGTTTACTCTTAGATTTAACTTGCCCTTTTGGCCTATTTCTATATAATGTGATGCCGTTTAAGTTTACATTTACATTGTTTAGTATGTGACTGCTAAAACAAATCCCTCTGATTAGAGGTTTACGATTTTATACATTACCTATATGATTCTTTTGATATTTGCACCCTTTGAGCATTACCGATATGTAAGCAGAAGTATCTTTATGTCTTCTGCATGTACAACCAAAACAACTGAGGGTTGTGAGAATAATAAACAGACGAGGTACTGAATCATTATCTAACATGGTATCTCTGCAGCCAAATCATGTTGACTAAAACAAATGGTCTCTCAGCTAGTTTGCCGCTTGGGCAGGTAACAGTACAGTAATATACATAAACAAATACATCATCGAGGATTAATATCATTTATTCAAATGATGAATAAGAAATGGGACATAAACCCCAGATACAACAAGTTACAAAATGAACACATAAATATCAGAAGACAAAATGGCCACCAGCGGTAAAGGTGGCGACAAAAAAAAAAAAAGAGGCCACAATATTGCGCATTGTGCAATAGCCGCCACCCTGAGAGACCATGTCCAACGAAAAACGACAAATGGGTTACATGTCCACAAATAAATGGTTTGTGGTACTTCAAATAATTAACTGTGTTACAAATTCTATCTAACAATTATGAAGATGCACACTCGATGTAGATGTGTAATATCACAATTAAATGTAGATATATAATATCACAATCCAAAATGTACTTGTAAAACACCATAAGGTAGAACAATGTTTCTTTGTCAATAACTATACAGTACTACTAACTACAGTTGTAAGTATAACCCAGTTACTCATAATACTCAGGGCACATATGTATTAAACTACATATATAACTTTGTAAATTCTTTACTAACTACACAGTACTAATCTATAAAAACGGGAGTCAGCAAGCTCAGTCAGTTATAAAAGAGGATAATGTATTATGAATATGGTATGTGAAGCAGACTCTTAACTGAACTTCAGGAAGGCAATATATGTAAATGTTATGTGGAGCAGTCTCTAAACTGAACTCCAGAAAGGCAGTATATGCAACTGTTATATAGAGCAGACTCTTAAATGAGCTCCAAGAAGTCAATATATGTGACTATTATGTTGAGCAGTCTTTTAACTGACCTCCAAGAAGGCAATTCATGTATATGAAACTGGTATGTGGAGCATTTTTTTAACTGAACTCCAAGAAGGCAAATATATGTAAATGTTATGTGGAGGAGACTCTTAGCTGAATTCCAAAAAGGGGCAATATATGTTAATGTTATGTAGAGCAGACTCTTATCTGAACTCAACAACATAGTGTAACTTATTTGTAGTGTAGCCTCTCATTTGCATTATCATGACATTATGGGCAAGTTATGTTGTAGAGCAGACTCTTAACTGAACTCATAATTTAAAGTTTAAACGCATTTATCCTTATATATCTTTTAAAAGCATCGGTTCTCCACCTTCCCAATTTTTGAATGTAACTTTCTGAGTAACCTGCTAGAGCTGCTTGGGTTGCAGTGCCAATTAGGAAACTATGCCCCTGGTAGTGTTTGGGATCAAGACCAATGAATTTTGTTGCAGTATCTAAATGTTTTGCTACAAAGGTATGTGGAATAGGAGCACCTTCAATAAATTGAAAAAGAGGACCTGATTGATGTTTATACATTCTTATATATTCCTTAACAGAGGCAACAGAACAGAAATTTTCAGTTTAATTATCTACAATTGTTATTGATATAAGTTTGTTATTTTTATTATTCTTTTAAAAAATAGCGTAAGGTGAGATTCCTAGATTCAATGTAATTACAGTTTGAGAATGAAACGTCTTCTCTTTGTAATACACTAGAGTGTTTTTGATTACTTTTACAAACTAATTCATCCAGAAGAATTAGGCATGAAATGCTAGAAGGAATAAAGCTCGTAACAGAACTCTATGCAGATAGATAGGAAACATGCTTTCTAGGGCATTGATTAATTTACATAGAATATCCGAAGTGATCTCGCAAAATTTTGGCAACCTTTTAACATTTTTCTCACCAAAAATGATTATGTAGGGTCATCAACATCGAGCAGCTTATGCAAGTAACCAATAGCTGACACGTGATGAAATAGTACTCGGAGAGTAACCTTTTGAGAACAAATGAGCAATAAAATAACATAATGTCAACATTTTCGATGGAAATTCCTCCGTATCGTTTGACCACTTTTGGTATAATTTCCAACTATGATGGCAGAAACTTTTGAATGACGGAGATAATGCTGCCCCTAATAGCTGTTTAGCCCCAGATGTCAAATTAAACTGTCCATAGGAACCTCTGTTTGGGTTTTGCGTAGATATGGGGCTGTCTTGAACGCTTCCTAAAAAATTAAATCGAGAAAGACAGTCGGCTATTATATTCTTTTTCCCCGGAATGTGTTTTGCTCTAAATAGTATGTTAAACTTTAAGGTGGACAATACGAGACGCCTACTTTTCATTACCATTCACATTAACATTAACATTAATTTTCATAACTAGTTTCATTAACATTCTATCCCTACATAACTGTTTATTGATGAAGTGAACCATTGCCATGTTATCAGAAAGGAAGAAAATTTTCTATCTTTTAAAGACCCTGCCCAAATTTCAACGGCTATGACTATTGGCAACTATTCTTTAACGGCAATTTGATAGTCAGCTAGATGTGAAGGCCATTTTAATGCAAACCATTCGTCTTTTAGAACAGCTGCGAATCCCACTGAACCTGAGGCGTCAGTGTGTAAAGTTCTGTGTTCCGAGGAATCCCAATTCTGTGGGAGAAATAAGGACTTCCCATTGAAGTTTTCAATAAAACCTGACCACATACCGAAATCTGCTCTTGCTTCCTTATTCAATCTAACCTAGTGGTATCATGGTTGCATTATCCCACAAGTAAGGTCAATTAAGCGTCTCAGAAAGGCCCTGCCGGATACTACAAGTAGACAAGCAAAATTAAGTAAACCTATCAAAGACTGCAGGTCTCTCAGTTTTACTTTTTTTCCTGCATTGAATTTCCAGAAGTGTGTGCATTATCTTATCAATTTATTTCTTAGGCAACCTATACATAAAGCTATTTGAGTCTACCTCTATGCCGTAAATTGTTATCAATGTGGTTGGGGTTACAGTCTTTTCTTCTTTAATAGGATTCCCTAAATGTTTACATATAAATAAAAATCTAGCTAGATCTTCCCTACATTTCCCAGACTTACGAGACATTCCTGCGGCATTGAATTTCTCACACATAATCCATTGCAAGGCCTTGATAAAGGATTAAAAAGTTTGGCATGAACCGCTTGCCCCCATTGGTAAACACAAGTGAACCCAAGGAGATGGTAGTTTTTAGGATTTACCGGAACAATCCGAAAAACATCTTCAATGTCAGATTTTGCCATCAAAGCACTTTTCCCAAATTTCTGAACCAGGGCTACTATTGTGTCTATTGAATCATACTGCACCTGGCATTTTTCTCTTGGGATGTAAGAGTAAACTGAATTGTCTTGAGGGTATGATAAGTCATGTATTACTCTAAATTGGCCTTTTTCTGATTTTGGAACAATGCCTAAAAGTGATGTTATAAAATTTGTAAATGGTGGGCTATCAAAGGGACCTGCAATTCTCTTTTTATTTCGCCCTGTTTCTATGAAGTCATCGATTATTTGTGGTTGCAAGAGAGTTGAGTTGTGATGTTTACTTTGATTTTGCTGAGGTGTACCTATACAGCCAAGGTCAAATCCACAGGAGAAACCAGATATTACATATTGGGCCTTGTCATATCCTGACAACAATGACTTAAGATTTTCTATTTTGATTGGTGTTGGCAGGTGTTTTTGATGACAGGAATGCATTTGTTTGAGGTTTTCCTGGGTCTTCTTTTGAGTTTTGTTTATTAATAATTGCTCTGCATTTACTTCGTGGGTGATTCCCCTTACTGGTAGCTGCATGTATGGGAGTAGATGCAGGTATGAAACTTACATTTGTCTCCCTTAATTTATGTGAAACACGGTTTTCCTGTGTTTCTGACCTGAAAGACTGATTCCTTTTTAATTTATTTGTATTGGACAAAGTTGCACCCTTTAGACGAAACTCGTCTATTGGTTTCTGCCATGGTACAACCATGGTTTGCTTTAGATGCCTAAAGGATTCATAAGTTCTCCAAGCTAGGTCTCCATGGATATGTGCAATTTCTCTTATCATAGACATATACTTAAGCATGTGAGTTGCCTGATTGGCAAATTTCTCTATGTGCACTGCCATAAAAACCAAAAAAGCATCCGTCCACTGATCTAAAGTAATTGGGGTTCTTGATCTTTGACTTTGTGTTAATCTTAATGTCCCTTCCGAAATGTTTAAGGTGATTGGGTCATCAGCGGAGTTTGACGGTATATTTCTCATGTCAATATATTCATTTTGCCAATTTGTTTGTTTTGTTTTCTGAGCTAACGTGGCCCCCAATGGAATCCCATCTGTTAATTTTATATGCTGGCTTGTATCCGTATTGAAGTGAGAGCTTGCTGGCTCACCTGCAAAAACTTGAGAAACAATGTCAGACACACTTGGATTTCTCACTTCAGATGTAAATGTTCCACTAGTGGAGGGTCCTGGCACGTTTGGCTGCTCAGCGTTATCAGCAACAGTAAGTTGATGTGGTGGGAGATCTTTATAGGAACCGTTATTACGAATGAAACGACGTAGGAAACAACGCTGTATAGAACGCGTCGTTACGACTGAAATGACACAGGAAACAACGCTGTAGTGAAAACGTCGCTACAAAAGGAATGTCAGGAAACAACGCTATATAGAGAGCGTCATTATAAACGAAATGACAAGAAAATAGATGTATATAGAGCGTCATTACGAATGATACGACATAGGAAACAACGCTGTACAGAAAGTGTCATTGCGAATGAAATGACACAGGAAACAACGCTGTATAGCAAGCGTTACTACAAATGAATGACGCAGGAAACAATGCTTTAAAGAGGACGTCACTACGAATGAAATGACAAAGAACAACGCTATATAGCAAGCGTAATGAAATACATAGGAAACAACGTTGTACAGAAAACGTTACTACGAATGAAATGACATAGGAAGCAAAAATGTTTAGAAAGCATCAGTATGAATAAAATGACATAGGATACACCGCTGTAGAGAACGTGTTACTTCGAATGAAATGACATGGGAAACAACGCTGTATAGAACGCGTCGTTACGAATGGAATGACGCAGGAACTACGCTGTATAGAAAGCGTCACTACTAATGAAATAACAAAAAGAAACACTGTATTTAAAGTCATTACGAATGAAATGACATAGGAAACAGCGCTGTATAGAGAGAGGGTCACCTCGGACGAAATGTCGTGGGAAACAACTATGGATAGAGAGCGTTACTACGAATGAAATGACGAAGGAAACAACCCTGTCTAAAAATCGTAATTACGAATGAAATGACATACGATACACCACTGTATAGAAAACGTTACTACGACTGAAATACATATAAAAAACGCTGTAAAGAAAGCGTCACTACGTATGCAATGACATAGGATACACCGCTTTACAGAAAACGTTACTGCGAATGAAATGACATAGGATACACCGCTTTACAGAAAACGTTACTGCGAATGAAATGATATAGGAAACAACGCTGTATAGAAAGCGTCACTATGGATGAAATGACATAGGATACACCGCTTTACAGAAAACGTTACTGCGAATGAAATACATAAGAAACAACGCTGTGAAGAAAGCGTCACTACGAATGAGATGGCATAGGACACATCGCTGTATAGAACGTGTTACTTCGAATGAAATGACATAAGAAATGACGCTGTATAAAAGGCGTCACCACGGATGAAATGGCAACGGGAAAAAAGGAAGGAAATGGCATAAGAAACAGCACTGTATAGAAAGCGTCACTATGAATGAAATGACATAAGAAACAACGCTGTATAGAAAGCGTTACTGTGAATGAAATGGCATAGGATACACCGCTTTATAGAAAGCGTCACTTCGAATGAAATGGCATAGGAAACAACTCTGTATAGAAGGGTTCGCTTTTGCAACACAACATCAAATCAAAGGCAATAGCTCTACAGTTATCTTTTTGAGGATCTGAACATTGTTACAACCTTTATCTTGATCCATTGTGCATTTAAGCCAGATAGCTGGGCATTATAGACATTGTAAGCTGCTGCCCTACCCTAAACATTAACTCTGCTTACACATCTGATTCAAGTGAAATAAAGATACAGCATAAATATGATTCATATTACTCTCATATGAAACCCTGGAAAAGTTTTCTCTTTAATATACCATCTCTTCTCTCATGTACTTACTCCATTTCTTTGTAAATCCTACTAACCCTATGCCCTATACTCCTCCCTGCAAATAGTTTCCTTCACATCTGGTAGGATTTGGATCAAACTAGATAGGTAAAATATTTCAATATCTTGTTGAGTGTGTCACCTACTTGTCTACAAACTGCACATTCACCTAGAGTATTGTAACTGTAAAGCTTTGTTCTCTATAGTTTCATGTTATTGTCTTAATGGTTTGTATTCTTTCATTCTTCTTTTAATAAGGGTTTAAAAATCTTGAATTTGTTGTAGTTAAGTCTGTCAGGAGTTTGAAAAAATCAGAATCAAATTATACTTTTCTCTACTAGAAAGATACCCTACATCAGTCATACATTAATTATGAAGTGATATTTTCTTCTGTTGTAATTAATTCAGTCGGTACCTTTCTTAATTCTAACCAGATAAAAATACCAGTTGCTGCCATATATTGAAAGCCCCGTTCTGTAATGTATTCGTAACTGCTTTTTATCTTAGTGATCTGATATGCATACAACTCTAACAAAATGCTTAGAATCATGTGACAGCATTAGAATTAAGTCGTTAAAGGTATCTTGTAACCAAGATCAAATATAGGAATTTCTATCTGACAGATTTCTTCAGTAATATGCTGCGAAATATTTTATTTTTCTGAATTCCAATTTTCTTGGTGTTAACAGAATACACAGGTTCATGGATTCTAATTATGTAGATGTCAACTCTGATAAAAAAAAGCTTGCTTTGACGCCAAATTCCTAAGTATTGGATAATAAACAAAAAGGCTGTTTACAAGATGTGGAAATGCAGATTAAAACAGCTGATTTAATCAGAGTGTAATTATTTAATTACCCTGATATATTCATTTTATTAAACAGTAGGTATTACTCTCTGACTTGTGTCAGTTGAAAAGATTTTGAGAACGGCTTGATGGTTGGCAAAATTTGTACCTGAAGAACCAGAATTATAATATGTAAACTCCTATAATAAGACAGTGATTCCTTAAATATTGAAAATCACACATGAATATTATCACAATAATTTCCAGTATAACATGTCTTGAATTTTGTTTGAAATGTGATTATAGTAATAATTGTACAAGATTAATGTATGGATTTCCTTAGCATTGAAGAAAAGCAAAACAGATTTTGATGGTTGCTGACAACAAAGACCATCAGTGTACGAAATGGACAAATGACTGATGATCCTTAGAAATAAATTGAATAATTTTCTGAAATACAGACTTAACTTCCTTTGCAAGCACCCCAGATTTTAGTGATTGATAATAAATGTTGATTGTCCTTGGTACATTCCATTGTTTAAAACCATCTTTTTTGGCATGCAACGCTAGACATTTACAGTTATCTTTCTTGAAAATCCTTCTTATTTATTCCCAATAATATCAGAGATATTTGACAATGTTTGCAATCTTTAACGTTTTTTGAAAAATATTTAAAGCATTATAAAGAATATCTTAATTATCTAAGTACTGGAAAAAAATTAAGGTGAATGGTTGTAGCTGCTTTTCATTAAATGCTCGATTAGATGTCAACATATTGTTGTAGTCAGTGTGGTTGAGTGGTCATTAAGTGAAGGGTAATTGTGTGGCTGATTGGTCGTTAAGTGAAGGGTCAAATGTTGTATTCTTACCGAACACTTGTTTTATCTCATTTGAAAGATAGTTTGATATAAATGGATCAAAAACTGCCCCCCCGGATCAATAGATCGGGGGCATATTGTTTTTGTCCTGTCTCTCTGTTTGTTTGTGTGTTCATCTGTTTGTCTATTTGTTTATTGTCAACTTCAAAATATGACACTTGTGTCAGTGACTGCTTGACATGTGTCAGTGAGAGATTGACACCTTTGTCAATGACTGCTTGACACCTGTTCCTGTGACTGCTTGGCACTCGTGTCAGTGACTGCTTGACATCTGTGTCAGTGACTGCTTGACACCTGTGAGTGTCAGTGACCGCTTGACACCTATCTTTAGTGGCTGCTCGACATTTTTGCCAGTGACTGCTTGGCATTTGCGTCAGTGAGTGTTTGACACCTGTCTCAGTGAGTGCTTAACACCTATGTATGTCATTGACTGCTTGACACATGTCTTAGTGATTGCCTGCTTGACATCTGTATCGGTGATTTTTAATGCTTGTGGAGTAACTGGCTTAATACCTGTGTAATTGACTGGCTTCACACCTGTGTCAGTAACTGGCATGCCACAAGCGTTTGTGATTAATTTGATATAAATCAGTGACGAGTTTGACACCTATTACTTTGATTGACTTGATTACTTTGTCAATTTATGCTAGAAACTAGATTAACTAGAAACTAGGAAATGGTCAAAAAGGGAAGAAGTGGAGCCTGACACTCTCTCCGAGTGGATGAAATCCATCGGAGAACTACTCAAAAGAAGAATAGGGCGTCTCAGGCATTCGGTAAGAACCAGACACGAGTCTATATTTAATGATCCTGATGTAGCCAGAGAACTCTCTGAACTCCACGAACAATTTATTATTGTCCCAGCTGACAAAACAGCAAACATTTATACCTTCGTTTGCAAAAGATTTTACATTAATTGTCTGTTAGAGGAACTTGGATTACACTCTGCACCTGGAAATCCAACATTCACACAAACAAATTTATCTATTTCTGAAATACTTCAAAACCACAAATCTGTCCTCGAGTCTTTTGGAATTACCAAGACAAACTCTGACCTTGAATTATCTTATATTTATTGGATTTCAAAAATGCACAAAACCCCTAACAAACATCGTTTCATTGCTAGTTCTTCCAAGTGTACCACCAAACCTCTATCCATATTGCTAACGAAGATATTGACACACATCAAGCATGGTCTTCAAATTTACTGTGATACCGCATACTCCAGAAGCGGAATAAATCAGATGTGGATCCTCAAGAATTCTAAAGAACTTTTAAAGAATCTAAAAATCTCCGAAATTTGATAATATTTTCAGCATCAAATCTTTTGACTTCTCCACGCTCTACACTACAATTCCGCATCAAAAGCTCAAAAACAGACTTGCTACAATTATTCGAAATTCTTTTTTCCATAAAAATGGAAATTGTAGATATAAATATCTTGTCATTGGTTATTTTGTAAAAGAACACTCTGATGCAAAACACAAGTATACCGAAGATCAAATCATCAAAATGCTGGAATTTTTAATAGACAATATTTTCGTGGTGTTTGGAGGGAACATTTTTCAGCAAATCATTGGCATTCCCATGGGAACTAACTGCGCCCCTCTTCTTGCTGGCATTTTCTTACATTCGTATGAGGCAGAATTTATTTAAAACATGCTCTCCACAGGCAGAAAAAGCCTTGCATCTCAGTTTAATTTTACGTATAGATATATAGACGACGTATTGTCAATCAATAATCCTAACTTTAAGGATTACATACATGAAATATATCCCCATGAACTTGAGATAAAAGAGACAACCGAGAGCAATAATTGCGCTTCGTATCTGAATAATTTTTTTAACTTTCGACAATAATTGTCATTTGAACACCTCTCTATATGACAAACATGACGATTTTACCTTCCAAATAACTAACTTTCCGTTTCTTTGCAGCAATATCCCGTCCTCACCTGCCAATGGAGTTTTAAATATCTCAACTTATAAGGTACGCAAGAGCCTGTTCTCTATACGACGGTTTTATTCCAAGGGCCAAACGACTGTCCACTAAGTTGCTCATGCGGGGATATGTTAAAGAACGTCTGAAATCGTCACTGAGGAAGTTCTACTGTCGCTATGGGGATCTTGTACGAAAATATGATGTGCCTCTTTCTAGAATGATTGATAATATTCTGGAATGCGACTAAATGACCTGTTCAGTGAACACCAAATATGACTATGTATACCATTTTGTACTTTCGTATGTACAATTAGGAAACAAAAACTCTTGATTTTGACATGTTTCTTAAGAACTGCTTTGACGGGTGATGTATGCAAACAGGAGACGCTTACTCTAACCGGGCACTTGGTCTCACCTCGGAATTTTTCAGTAAATCGGGTTCACAGTTTCTTTTTGAAACTTACACAATTTTGTATCTGTCCTTGGACTTTGAGAATGATTGACGGTTTGGTACTTCTTCGAAATTGATTAATACCGAGGTAACTTTCTGAATTTTACATCTTTCTCAGTGATGTTTTGATATTCTCTAGATTTCGGCATTATTTGCATACCCATGTTGGTGACAAATATTTCAGAAATTTATTTGAGGTATTGAATGATGTCTGTGCCGCGACAGTCGTACTTTTCAATTTCCAAAGGAAGGGCACTGATTATAGTTAAAGATATGTGATTTTGAATGTTTCTGTTTTAGCTAAGCTGAGCCGAAGGTTCAAGTGAGCTAATGTCGTAAACTTTTCACATTTTCGACTTCTTCTTCAGAACCGCTGAACAGGATTTGATGCAATTTGGTATGCATGAAGTACTCATGGTCCCCTACAAGTGTTGTTGTTTTTCGTCCAGATCCATAAACAAGTGGCGTCCCCACAGGCAAAAGTAGGTTACAGAGGGTACCCTCCTTTAACAAACTTCTTCTTCAGACGGAGGGAGGGGGGGGGGGGTAGGGATACAGAGACAAACCGAATGCACAGGGATGATCTAGAGGGATGTGTGAAAAAGTGTTGTTATTTTTTGTTCTGTTCCGAAATCAAATTTTTTAGTTTTTTTCGACATTTTTTGGACTGAGTAATTTCAATGCAGAAAAGTGTCATGTTTTTCAGTTAATTGATAATGATGATTTCTTATGGACTAATTGATCATAATTATGGTAAGGAATATTTCAGTCTAATTAAAACCATATCTTTATTCCGCTTCTCTATTTGCCCCATTGCAGATAAAGATCTGGCGAAACTCCGTAAGGGGTCATATTCTGGTGAACTCTAATCTCCAGCCAATCAGTGGATCAGCTACAAATTCCTAGGAATGAAATTAACATCCCCAGCGTGCTTGACCTACAAGGTAGTTTTTGAACAGTGTTTGTTACATATTGCGTCACTATTACATGCCTAGCCGAGTCATTGGTTGGCTATGGGAAATAACGGTTTCGGTGACTGAAACGTCATCAGAGTTCACCAGAACATGACCCCTTACGGAGTTTCGCCAGATCTTTATCCGCAATAGGACAAATAGAGAAGCAGAATATGAATATGATTTAAATCAAACTGGGAATATTGCTGTGAAAGAATTTTGTCAATATCTCAATATTTGGATTTTTTAATGAATTTTTTAAGACTTCAAAAAAATAGGGGGGGGGAGCCATTTTTCACTTTTTCAACTTTTTCCGCAAAACTTTTCAAAAGAATTATAATAAATCTTAATAGAAATAAATCACTTATGATCCCCTTCAAATTCTGTCGTTTTCGTCCAGACCTCTTTACAGGTGGCGCCACCAGTTAAAAGTAGGTCACAAAAGAGTACCCTCCTTTGACAATCTTCTTCTTCATACTGGCTGTATACAGAGACAAACAGAATGCATAGAAATGATCAAGAGGGATGCGTAAAGAAGTCTCGTCATTTTGGTTCACATTCAAAATCAAATTTTAGAATTTTTTTCGACATTTCTTTGGACTTGGTGATTTCAATGCAGAAAAGTGTCATATTTCCGAGTTAATTGATAATGATGATTTCTTATGGACTATTTTGATCATAATTATGGTAAGGAATGTTAATTTGAAAGATTTTGGCAATATCTCAATTTTTGTATTTTCTATGAATTTTTTAAGACTTCCAAATGAGGTCTATAGGGATAATTCTTCACATTTTTAACTTCTGCTGTTATACCACATGAAAGATTTTAATGAAAAATGGTATACATGAAATACCTTAGGTCCTCTTTCGATTTTGTACATTTCATCCAAATTGGTCAACAGATGGTGCCACCATGTCTAAAAAAATAGGTCTCACAATGGTACATATACTACTTGGTAATTAAAAGATGGAGAGTAGCAGTTGAAATGCAGCTGTGGTCAATTGTTTTTTTCATTTCTTTCAACATCTAAATAAGTTTTTAGATGTTTCTCATCACTCAACATATGAAATTAAGCCATTTTAAGTTGGATCTGGACAATATTTGAAACAATTGTTGTTCATGTCTCAGACTTGAAATCAGTCAACAAAAGGCCCCACGTAAAGAAAATGACTAACTTGTTGCTTTGAATCACATCTTGCAGAGACAAAGCAAATGCTTAATATCAAAATCACCTGAAAGGATATGCAAAAACCTGTTGTTGGTTTTTTTATTCTGGTCTGAAATAAAATTTGACATATTTTCAACATTTGTGTTGACCTAGTCACAGTAATGCAAAAATAAATAATTTTCTTCCTGCATGACTGATAATCTAGGTACTCAGGTGAGCGATATAGGCCCACTTGGGCCTCTTGTCATTTTAACTTTTGAGAATAGGTTCACAAAATTATTATAAGATCTCAAGTCGTATTTTAAGTTAAAAGTACTTTACACGATTACACAGGAAATGTGTCCAGATCATGGCTGTACAGTTCTTTAGAAAAATTACATCAATCTATTCATCTTTTGTCGAATAAGTTTCTAATATCTCATGACTGATCAGAGAATGACAAAAATTTTCTTCGGGTTTTAGCGATTTTATTCGGTTTTATAAGATATCAGTGCGTTTGTTAAACAGTGCTCTGATGATTTATATAAGTGGACCGTAACACGTGGAACAGCTTTGGAGGCGACTATTCAATAAGATTACTAAGAAACAATGCCCATGAAATTTAGGACGGTTATCTGTTATGCCAAAGAAAAACGAGTTACGAGAAATGCACACATTTATTGTTTGTTGTATTTTATTTATTATTCTTTTTTTGTATTTACGACGGCTACAATGTTTTGCATTACTTATTCAAAGCCGCATTGTTATCGAACACGCCCTTATAAGTTGCATGAGTGCCTTAAATTTTAAAAAACCCATGTCGAATGAGAAAAGGTTTAGAATAGAGTTTACAATGCTTCAAATTACTTTGTTTACACTTCTTTATGGTGTCCCATTTTAAACAAATAATTTCATTGCGTAAAGATTTGTAAAATTATTCTAGTTGATCGTGAAACACGTTTTCTGGTCATATAATACGTGAAAGTTAACGTACTTCGTAACCACTAGATTAGTTTATACCATCAAACCTCACTTTTTAATGAATAGCTTTTCCATGTAGCTTGACTTCGATGATCCGTTTAAACTATATCAGTTCTTTAAACCTAGATTTATTTAAATACTAGACTTGAAATGTAGCACTTTAGAACTTCAAAGAGAAAACAGAAGAATCAGACAAAGCTGTATGATACAAATCACCAAGGACATGCACACAACACATGATAATAGTAGAATAAACACGAAATAAACATTACAAAATATTCCAATTTGCAGTGGTTATGTTACCGGCTTAGGATGGTCAATTGAAGAGAAAGCTGAAGACATCTGACAAAGCTGTATGACAAAAATCACCAAGGACATGCACACAAAACATGACAATAGTAGAATATACACGCAAAAACGACATTACAAAAATAGTAGATTGTGCTGCGGTTACGATACCGACTTAGGACGGTCAATTGAAGTAACAAACATCATTCAATTGGTGTGGTTAACCGGTTTACGGGCGCCCATCTTACCACTTACCACAGAAGCAGCACAATTTAAGGACACACATTTAAAGATTTATAAATAATCCTCCATATACAGAACAAGGATCAACAGGTTTCTCAAGAAGAGAGCTCATAAAAATTATTTTACACACGAAACGTTTATAGAATAATATGTTGCTATCAAAAACATGTTAGGCGACATCAACATCACTAAATCGTGCTCTGCCCGTCTGCAAGCGAGTTCAGATCCTGATCAATAGGAGTCCCGACTAACAGTCAGAGGGGACGAGGATCAGGACCTTGTCTTCTCTGAAATAGTTTGGACAAAGCCCGTCATAGAGTCCTCACCGCCCTCTTAGTCAGCGTGCAACGCTCAAGTAAAAGTCTGTTTGTGGTTGCAGAGGGACTCAATACAAGACTTCTGGTCTTAGCGATGATGTCGGGGTCATACTCTCTATATCAAAGGCGTTAAATAATTTTAGAACCTGTCTATATGAAATTATCGGAACTTTAGACCCTCCTTAGTTTGTACACTAGATAATCGTAGAAACTGGGAATTCCGCTGGATAAGTATTGTTCAAATAGTCGTATTTAGATAAAATGTCTGAATAAGATCTGTAAAGTTTACCAAACGTTTGTCGAAGTTTATGATATCTATAACTCTGAGTAAGAAGTTCTAAAGTAATCTGAGAATTTTTTGCGTGAAAATCCAAAACGTTAGCCCAGGCTCTAGCGAACCGAACCAATTTACTAATATAAATACCATATGATTGGAGTCTGGGGACATCAACATCTAGATTAGGGAAAATTACAGCAGGAAATCCAAAGTCATCGGGTTTATCATATAGGTTTGTGTGAATATTGTTGTTTATAATTTTAAAATTCAAATTCAAAAAGGTATGATAAAAAAGTTCTCGGCCGTATGTACATAGGAATACACCGGATTATAAGAATTGTCTTACAATTTCTAAATCCCTTCAAAATAGATTACTTCAATCTGGTCCCCTAAGTACTCATATAGACTGTCTATGACACCTTCATTGCTTCAAATATTCTTAGCACGTAGGAAAAGTCAGATGGGGCTAAATCTAGAAAATATAGGGGAAGAGGAAGAACATGAAAGCTGCATTCCGTCGGAACCGACGTCATTGCAACTTGGAAGGTGTGAGCAGGTGCCTTTGCCTGCAAGAGCAGAACACCTCTGGTTAGCTTTCCTCTCCCTTTTCTCACAGTCTCCTGATGCAACCTCTTTATCTCATTTGCATCATATACATCATTTATCATGTGGCTTTCACCAATACAATTGGGGTTTTATACTTATTTATTGTATCGGAGTATATAACTACTTAGACACATTTGACTGCTGTTTTTAGATTGGGTCAGCTATAAATAACTAGAAGTAGGTAATAGAAGTAATAAATAACTATAAGCTAGTTGGTTTATGCTCAGTTCATTACTTCAAGATATGATCTAGTTCTATTATTCTACTGTGTAGTAGCACCAGAATGTATGGTGTGCATATTGATAGGGTGAAGCCTGATATTCCATTATAAATACGATGATCTGTACAATAAAATTCAATAGTAAAATGCCAGCTACATTATCACATGCAATAATCAAAGGACCAATATTGGTAAATGACCATGTCTGTATGTACTATCAGAACTTTGATTTTTTCGTATACCACAGCGACTTAGAAATGCCAGTAATAAAGTGCATATGCGGTTAACATTTCGTCTTTGAAATCCGTACTTCCTTTGTACATGTATCCGTACAAAAAAACTTGCATCCGTTACCCATTTAAATAACACATTACAAATAGTACATACAAAGATGAATGATTACATTCCCAAAAAGATTATGTGAGTGCATTGAAGCTTGGAATGGAAATATAGTTTGTTATTTACTTCCTGTTTATATCACAAAATTTATATCAATGCTTGCCTTCTGTGGAAGGATGGCGTCAGTGTGGTCGTTTGTGCTCGTTCTTTGTTTTCCCATCATAACAGAATCAACAATAAATGGTCAAATATTTGCAGATGAATTGGACAGAATAGCGAAAACTATGGGTATGACGCACATGCAGGTAGGCAAAATTTTTTAAACAGTTTTCTTTAATTATCAAACGGTTTTAATATGGCAGCCACTGAAATCATATCGATGATAATGAAGGTCTCTGAAATTTGAAATGTATTTATTTAGAATTAAAATAAACGTTTAAAGTACGGATTGTTTTCTATTTTCTATTACCATCAACATTTCTTTTATTGAAATGATATTACATTATTACTTATTTCTCTGCGCATACAGAGGTTATGATTTCCCTCCCACTTGGCACCCTTATATCATTCATTCTCTGCATGCTCCCGTATTAATCTCTCTCTCTCTCTCTCTCTCTCTCTCTCTCTCTCTCTCTCTCTCTCTCTCTCTCTCTCTCTCTCTCTCTCTCTCATTTCTTACGTCATGAAATGTATCCGGGCGGGATATGTATTCACAGTAACTCACAATAGGTATAGCAAATAAACAAAACTACAACTGACCTTCTCCACATTGGAACACAATGAGTGTATAAACAATTAATTTTTATAATATTTGAAAATGGTGTTATGGATTATACATAAGGAGACATCGCTAATGGTCTGATATATACACAAATTATTGAAACACCCCCCCCCCCCCCCCCCCGCAGAAATGTTGATCGTTGTTCACCTTTGTCGGGGCTTGATTTAATCGTGGTGAAGACAAATGATGTTTATACCGGTATACATGCTGATGGACGACGTCTTTCTTCTTAGGTACTCTGGTTTCTTTATACATATCATTGGCCTCTTACACTGTGACCAAAAGGCCTTGTAGAGATGAAAGTGCGAACACTAATATCAAAAACGCTCAAATGTGAACACTGATATCAAAGACTCTCAAATGTGAACACCATTTCAAAGAACAGGAATGTTGGAAAACCTGTTGATTATAAAAATTGGTAAAATCATATATTATGCGATTAAATATCTCCAAGGCATATCTACCCCGGAGAAAACTAATACATTACTGTGCTAAAACTTTTTAATGTCTTTTAAAACTCTTCTTACGTGAATAGGGATATTATTTAGTGTTTGAATATATTTTCAATTCAGATTAAACGGTTTGTTGAGTTGCGCCATATTCTACTTCTTTCCTTCTGTTGGTATGCTTATGTGTCAGGCACCAGGTAATACTGATTTGGATCTGTTAACTTGTTGATTTCAATCAGGTAAACGCTATTGTCCTTCCATATATATTTACTACATGTATTATACAGGTAAAAAGATAAAGGGGCGGTGTTTCTCCTTCTCTAAAAAGGAGAGGAGATTGTCCAACCCTAAAATGATATACCTCATTTTTGACAGCTTCAGTTGAAAAGAAGACTCCGTCCTCCTTTGTGGGTCTTTACACGTATACAGTAAATGACTGACATGATACATGTTTGACAGTTATGCATTCTATTATTTTAGATGTGTCGTATTCATGAACGAATTATTGGTCTGTTGATCAAGTGTAACCTCGCATAACTGTAACATTAACATACATACATACATACATACATACATACATACATACATACATACATACATACATACATACATACATACATACATACATACATACATACATACATACATACATACATACATACATACATACATACATACATGCGTAGGTACGTACCTACGTAGGTACGTATGTATGTATATATGTATGTATGTATGTATGTATGTATGCATGTATGTATGTAATCTTTATTCAATTTATCAAAATAGTACGTAAATCATTGATCGTAGCTTTGTAGCATGGGACACAGACGCCAATTTCTGACTAAACCACACAGGTACAGTATCTTTGGATGTAAATACAGAAAACTTTACCACATCCGAGTTGAATTTTACCATATAAGATAACAAATGTTCATTTCGTGTGGTGGCGTTATTCCGTTTATCACGATAGTGTGCTAATTTCGTGAGCGAGAGGTGCCGGAATCGAGACCTGTCGGAGGTGTGACCTCTCTATTGGATCTTGTGTTATAGGAGACGTTAACGAGTCAAGAGCCCGTCACTGCTTCCCTGTGTCCATTTTTGTGCATTTCATAATGCAGCTGCCATCACCATGTAAATGTATCAATCTTGGCGTGACGTGAAAACTTTTTTTTGGCGAATCATGTTTTGCGGGACAGGAAGGAATGCCAATTCAAAACAGTATGTTGCTTGACTAAATGTACCTTTACAACGACAAAGTTTTGTGATTCTGTCCCTTTCACACACCCTTGTCAGAAAATCGTTATTCAAAAGAAAGCCTTGCAAAAGACTTTGAAAAAAGAATCATTCAATGAAATTGCTCTGTTCGGATTTCAGACCAAAGTTATCAGTCACATTTACGTTTTATTAATTTCTTCATGTAAAGGACAATAATTCGAGAAAAATGTGTGTACATATAAGTAAAGAAGGAAAAATATAATTATGATTAATTTTCGAATAGTAAAGACAGACAGACAGACACGCCTACATGCAAATACACCCACACACAAAGATACACTCCTACACATACTACATACACAAACGATGTATGACACAGGGAATCACAAAGCCTTGCCATTATGAAGATTGCCTACTTGGTTTTTTGTATGTAAAAATGGGACTAGCTACATACCTACACTTTTATCGCTAGATGTCAGTATTTAATAAATTCGACGTAGAAAAACTTTCTTTGAAAATAAATGGTCAGATTATAGGTCCGAACTTATTTTGACCTAAGTATATCTTGCAACCTTTATCGATATCTTGCGAAATACGTGTGTGTCAGCATTGTAGATACACGTGGATATTGTATTTCATTGGAGTGCACAAAATAATAATAATGAAATCTGAAAATAAGTATTAGAATGAAAAGTTTATCAGAATGTGAATTTAACATGATAACAATAGTATAATCTGAGTTCCTCCAGCTCCTCTGTTTATTTACACAGTACTAGGCTTGAAACGTGTTCTATATTTGGAATTAAAAATAACATGGGAAATATAAAGATGTACAGCGATGGTAGCCTTTGTGTATTCTTTATAAGTCTATGTTCAGTATTCTGCATATCGAGAAGTCTATTTATTTTGCGTGTTATATCAATATTTCACGCATGATTCACCATGATAATAGCATACCATTATCATTCGTCACAAACTTGATTTCAATCGACCAGGGTAAAGTACATGCATGTAGAACCGAGGATGAATACTCTAAAATATACTGATAGATACATATTTATCATCCTCTAAATACACGTGCATTAACCATGATTTTGATGCATATTAACAGAAGTTATTTTTATCACAGATATCACAGATGTAAGTAATTTAGTTGTCAATCACATTTCATCACGTGACATATATTAATCAGAGTGTAAATACATACACAGAACTTAAAATTGTAATTCGTGTTATGAAGATAATAACTTATTGGTATATGTATAGTTTTTGTATAAGTGTACTGTTTCTATAAATAGCTGTTGAAATCAAACAAATGAATCACAGGTGTATTGTTTTCCTGAATAATGGACATTATATATATAAACAGGAGCCAATTGTTCAAAACTTTAAAGCTTAGCTAAGCAATGATTAAAGTTTGAGAGACAAATGATTTCTAAGATTTCTGTATTTCTGTAGAGATATTGAATTTACAATGCAATGCAATCAGGTTTCGTTTGCTACAAATCAGTACACGTGCACTATGACTTAAAGTCTTCTCATTTCAAAGATACATTGTATAGTCAGATAAATTTAATCATTGGTCAGCTTAACCAGTGGTCAAAGTTTCGAACTACTGGTCCTAGGACGCATGCCTGGTAAAAATCAAGAACGAAAACACATTGATAAAAGTATGAATATATGTCCCTGAATATCGATCATATTTCAACGAGGTTGTAACAGGTGGATCGAAGTGTTAGTGTATAAATCAGATATAGATAGATCGCTAGGAGTTAGATATATACTGGGAAATGAATTAACATAGGCAAATTTGCTTGTTTTCAAATCCTAGACTTGCAATGTGCTTTGTATGTATCTATTTGATTGATTAAAAAAATAAATACAGATTACACTAATCAGATAAAGATCGTATTAACCAGAGTTATAGCGCATATTCAAATATTTAAACAAGAAAGACGTACAAACGATTTTGCTTCATTTTACAGTATATAGATACTAGAGTTGTATTTGGTGCAAGTCATAGATCGAGCCCAATTCTCTTGAAATTCGCTGATGAAAACAAGAGAAAGGCCATATGGAGTCGGAAATGGCGTTGTGGCGTTTATTCCTCTATCATCACACGCATGATATTTCAGCATCTCTGGCACTGTCCTCATCATTTTCTTTCTTATTGTTCACATGAAACCTAAAACCTTTCATCTTCAACCTGTTAACTTTCTATGCCATTACACAAATACATGTATGTCTTCCTTCCGTTCCTTGTAATATACATACGACACTTCAACCCTTTAACTCATTTATATTCATATTTCCGTAGATGAATTTGTTTACTTTGAGATAATCCCTGAGCAAGAATTAATCAGTAGACTCTTGCATAAGGTGATCTCAAAGCTAACTTTATTTTATGAGGACTGGTGGATGAACACGAGTCCTCAAATTTGTCTCTGGTGCACAAGCACTTTGACCTGCAACTCATTTTCTTCAATTCTATCTTTTGTTATAGTCTGTGTCTCAGTATGTTGTATTCGTACAACATGTAGATCATTTTGTTGTATTCGTACAACCGATAGACGATTTTGATGTATTCGATTCAACCAGTATTTCCAACACGTTTCGATGATAATCAAAGGAAAATGAAGTACCAGCATGTTAAACAATGTCTATCCTTTTGACATCTGTCCTCAAGCATGTTAAACAATGTCTATCCTTTTGACATCTGTCCTCAAGCATGTTAAACAATGTCTATCCTTTTGACATCTGTCCTCAAGCATGTTAAACAATGTCTATCCTTTTGACATCTGTCCTCAAGCATGTTAAATAATGTCTCTCCTTTTGACATCTGTCCTCAAGCATGTTAAACAATGTCTATCCTTTTGACATCTGTCCTCATTCAAGCATGCTAAGAAGCGACAACAAACACAAATTCGAACAACACAGCTAGCGGACAGTTTGCTCGCCAGCAATCTGTAACAGGTTTATTTACATGACTTTACCTTGTTTGCTCGGATAATACTAGAGATTCCGAACAGTATTTCAGTGTTGACAAAAACTTAAAAAAAACCCCAAAACCATTAAATTTTTAGATCTATTCCATATGATATTGGCTTTAATTTCCCTTTTCATAAAGATCTTGGCAATCTTGTCATGATTCCGATCTCTTCTTTAACATCCTGCCAAAGTTGTATCAACATAGCGAGCAAACTGTCCGCGAGTTGTACCGTTCGAATTTGCGTTTGTTTGGGGCTCTTAAACATGCTTGAATGAAAGTTTGATGACAGATATCAAAAGGTTAGACATTGTTTTACATGTGGGTGCTTTATTTTCCTTGATTATCATTGGAACTTGTAGGAAATACTGGTTGAAGCATTCTGCATTCTGGCTGTCATTTCTTACCTTAGGGGAAAGTGGAACGAGACGATAGAAGTATGGGGTGGGGGATAGGGTTGGGGGTTAGTTTTAAAAAGCACTTTTCATGTAACGTAGTACCTGTGAACTGAGTAAAACCTTTTGTCAGTGTGAATTTCTCTATCCGCTCTAGTTGATGTTGATAAGCATAAAGTGTACTTCTTAATTATTTCTAAATAAATGTGTATGCATATTACATCGTATAATGTTGAAGTCAAGGCATGTTTCCCCGTAGATTGACTAGATAATAACTAGATTTTCTCGTTTATTGAAATGGTTTTCTTACGCAATACTTTAATGAATACAGAGCGATCATGATATACCGAAGTCCAACAACGTGTGACAGTCCCCAAACTTTTATAGACTTTATAAAGCAAAAAGCGTTATGAGTAGTCGTCTTGTCTGGTGTTTAAGGTGCTGTGATAAAATCCGCGACGATCGACAATTGCGATAAAACAAAAGAAACAGATACATCTAGCTGTGGAATGCACTATTATGGTATCCAATTTCTTGTTTTGTTGTCATACGAGGATGGTGGGGTAGAGACCGAGGACCCGAACTTGTCCTAAGATCCACGAATTAACATTTTTGTTACATTTTTCTGGTTGTAATGTAGGTAAATTTAGGTAAGATTTGACCATTTCCAAAAATCTGTGTCTGATAGACCCCATTGCTGGATCAAAACCTGGGTTTTTTTCTGTGAAAAAGTTTTAAAGTACTGAAATTCGATGACGTTATATCTGATTAGCATAACACTGGTTTTTATAGTTTTGTTTGATTCTCAATTTTAATGCCCTTTCCCCACCAATATACCTGAGGTGATGTGCCAATAGCCAGCTATGTATTCAATTTTACTGTTTACGTCATATTCAAGTAGCTTGGCCACTCTCACACATTTTAATATATAAATTATCATGACATTACCACACAATGTACTTACAACATGCTAACACTATACAAGACCTTTTCTATCTTTCTTTTGGCGGCATCCGTCTGGCGCATTATTAACACATTTTGATGTATAAAATTGGCCTTAACTATCGAGCCTCACCGCCTTGCTACATTTTAACCAATGGTCAAAAGTTATGAACTCTTCGCCTTATCGTAACAGTTTTTCACGGGACTGAACATAAAATCCATATTTAGTGTATTTTTAATAGAATGTTTTGACTAATACGAAGGATAACTCAAAAAGACAAAGCTAGTAAAGAATAGGTTATTTGGTGTATACAGGTTTTCGACTGTCGTTTGTAAAACGATACGAAAATAAAAGGACTCTTTTCAGACTTAATGGTCTGTAACCTTACGCAGTGAAACAATAAACAATGAGACACATTCCAACGTTAAGAATGTGTCTTGACCGAAAACTTCGTATTTAAATGCTGAAGTAAATTTTTTAAAATCTCTTTTAAATAAGCGTGACCTCAATATCATTGATGATCAATGATTCTAGCATTTCTAGAGTTGAAGCTCTTCATTTTATGCGCATGTTTTGAAAAGAATTTTATGAAATACATGGTACATGTGTGTGTTATTTGTCTGAAGTAGTTGAATGACAAACACATAATATACAATGATTAAACTGATATTTAAGGAGATCTTCCCCTTTATAAGAAAGATAAATCTATCATTGATAAATAGATATGATTCCTTTAGTACAATAGTGATATTCACAAAATATCCAATTATAAAATTGATATGTAAGAAGAGCTTCCCTTTGTAAGAAAGATAACTCTAGAACCGATCTGTACGTATGGTTGTACAATGATATCATTCCAAGTTAATTTAAAAGATACATCCGAACGGTTTTCTGTTTTAAATGGTGGTCTTAACTGAACAAAATGATTAAAAAAAAAGAATGAAGAAAAAAAATACCAAAAAAAAAAAAAAAAAAAAAAACCAGAGAACGGTTTCTCATAAATTCATTCTACATTCCTGTAAAACAATTTAAAGTGGTAAAGAACATTTGTCACAACTGCTGTTAATTATTGGTTTATCATAATTACTGAAGTCGGACGGACGGACGAAGTGAGTATGTCTGTCTGTGTGTGTGTGTGTGTATCTGTGTATGTATGTATGTATGTATGTATGTATGTATGTATGTATGTATGTATGTATGTACCTAAATTGAAAACTGATCATTGACTGCGAGTCGGGATTCTGATATATCTTTCGAAACAGTTTGATTTCCAACTTCTCCAGGTTTAAAATTGATCTTCAGAAAACCCCTCTTGAAATGCCATTGTTGCTGCTCTGATGCGGACAGAGTGCGACTTTTATATAAATATATCAATAATATTATAATGAAACTGTCATCCTTTCTTAAGAATGACTGAGAAGTAAGTGGTTTTCGGCTAAAATGAATTAACAATGAGCTCTCTAAATTTGGTCTACTCGTGATATAGGTCTTAAAAATGCTAAAAGTATCGCAGTTCTGCTTGCTCTGGATATATGAAGAGTTGTAGCTCCGCCTAGCTGGTCAGTTTTTGCAAAGTGGACGGTGATAAAATGATTGTTTCCTTCCAACCTAACATCGCTCAGACAAAAAATTTGTGAGCTTCGCTGATTTGAAACTGTTAATTCGCTTACTCTTAGCCAAAAAAAGAAAAGAAAAGAAAAGGAAAAAAAATGCAAGTAGATAGGCACACGAAAAAAAGGGTAGATTCATAAATTGTTTCACACACTGTTTTAGGGCGTTGCCAAAGTTAAATAACATTTCTTAAGAGATTGGAGACCTAATGTCCCGCACTGGCTTTGACCTACGATAACCTTCTAACATTTTTGATTATGAAATTGTTGGTTATATCGACATGCCCTCGAATCTTCAGGAAGAAACCCAAAGCCGCTACATAGGATTTTACTGTGGAGGTCGAGTTGGATTATAAATAAAGATAAGCTACAAAGTTGATTAATTGATCTAAAGGTGGGGGCCAGGTACCTGGGACTCCAAAGAGTATCTGAAAATTCTGAAATGATGCCAAAGCGTTTTCATATGAACTTAATGTGTTCTTTGCAATTGATTTACTCAAAAGTTGCGATAAAATGTTCTAGAACTCCTGAGGGATAGCGTTTTCTTTTTCTTGTGCTGTAGGAGTCAAAAACGTCCCACTGAGCTAACGGTAATAGGCACACAAGATGCCAATATAGGAGTGTCAATGCTTGTGATTATCGTCTCAGTGGGTTGCCCGTGAACCGACATGGGATTGGAATGTACTACATGCTCCCTAGCAACTGACACCGGCTGGATGGACACATGTGGAACTTGTTGGCAAACTGCCTGCACTGTCTGCCATGGCTATGGCCTGGCATAGGGAGATTTGGAGGCTCTCCTTGATTTCCTCGGTGACATTCCTGAATCATGTTTAATTCATTGTAATAAGACAATAATTTTATTGTGTGTGTGTAAAATAAAGGATAACTTACTACTTAGAGAATATGATAACAACAACAACAACAACAACAACAACAACAACAATAATAATAATAATAATAATAATAATAATAATAATAATAATAATAATAATAATAATAATAATAATAATTATATTGGAATCTACTTTAAGCATCAGTATGACAGGATGATGTATAAAGAAGAAAGTATCTCTGGCCAGAAAACCGTCACGGATGTAAGTAGAGACTTGAATTCATATATATCAAGGTCAACATGCGGACACAAACTCCCCTTTAAAGGAAAGCGAATCCATTCTTTTTTTGTTTTTTTTTTTTTTTTGTTGAAGATGATCATATCTAAGATATCCTTCGAAATATAAAGAAGACAAAATAAGGTTTTGAAGAGAATTTCGTCAAAGTTTAATCGTTAATACACGTTCGACCATTCACACTGGTTACAGCTTTTTCAATACAATGATATGGCAGCTGTTTTGATATGTAAGTCGGGAATGCTCATTCTAAGTCATTTGATACCATTTTTCAAGTTTTCCAGAAGTTAACTATTACGTATTCTTTTTTAAGACATGATTTTCATATTAAATGTAACACTCCGCCCCTTCATAGCACCACCTGATGTGAATCATATCTAATCCGTGTAAGTGACACTGGGGTATAGAGTATAGTGGTTTTCAAAAATCTGGTACATGTATGAAAAGACAACTTCTAGAGAACTGATATACAGCAGTGATTATAACACTTTATTTTTTATCATTCTCTCATTGACAGTATAATTATATTTACCACAGCTCTCAGTGTCTCTGTCCAATCAATTTACGGCGATGGAGGAATCCTTGCGGGCTGTACGTCGACGTTTGGAAGAGAAATATCCCTCCTTTCCCTCATCTCCTACTATGGAAGAGTGTTGCAAAGCAAAGGACATGCCTCTTGATACTCGCTTCAGTGCAAACGTAAAGTATATGTGGGTTACAACGACAGATTCTTCGTAAAATGTATGATGTATACTAAGTCGAATTATAACCTACATGTACTTCGGTCTCAACTAGAAAATAAAAGAAAAAAAGAGGAGTTACTGGCTTAGTTATGTGGCAGAAGTCACCATGGAGCTATACAATACATGAATATAAATAATATACTAGAACATATAACACATTACAAAAATATTTAATTGTAGTGCAATTACGATACCGACTTAGGACGGTCATTTAATTTGACAAAAGCCAAACAAATGGTGTGGTTAACCGGTTTACGGGCCTACCGTCCCACTCACCGTAACAGCAGAACAATCAAAGGACGTACATTTAAAAATTTATAAATAATCATCCATGTAAAGAACAAGGGTCAACAGGTATCGCATATTGAGAGGTCATAAAATATAAACACGTAAGGTATTGTAAAAGAATAAAATATTAGGAATGACATGGGTTATTGCAAATAACATATATTTGGCGTTCCTTTATTTTTGTGAAAGCTGATTTAAAGATTTATTCACGAGGCAAATATTGGAAAATAGCGATATACACTTTTTATTTTGTTGTGGAGTCATACACCGGTAATGTGCAATAATAAACAGAAACCTGTATGTTTATAAGAGAGAGAGAGAGAGAGAGAGAGAGAGAGAGAGAGAGAGAAGAATCGGAGTTGTAGTATTACATTGACATAATGAAAAATTTTGATGAATGTCATTACTTACCGCCAGATATGAAGTTGGTACGTCTATATTTTGTTTAAAATGATTTATAGGTATCTTTCGATCGGGGTTGTTTAGCTATATCGGGTTCAGCTTCCCAAAGCAAAGTATTTCCTGTTGAAAGTGTAGTGGATGTCATGAAAGATAATCACAAAAAGAATCCTAACCTTCTGTGGCAGTACTTTGGAAGTAAAGATGGTGTTTTACTGAACTACCCAGCATCTAACCGCTCTGAATGTCAAACATATGATCCTCGATTCAAGTAAGTTAACCTCCATGGAAATACATGTAGCCTTCTGAGCTAAATTTTAGCAGTCAATGAATTGATAATGAGATAAGATTGTAATAAATATTTTACCGTGACATTCTTGTGAAGAAATAACATGATGTCAATGGCAAAGAAATTAAACAGAGAAACACAGCTCCTCCCCTTAAAAAGATTCAAAAAGTGGTAATGAGTGCAGGTGTGTTATGCCTATTAAATTTATGTTTTTTATTCATAAAACCATAAAAATGCAAATCTGTTTATCGTTTTCTTTTTATATTATTTGTCAGTTTTAAGTTAAGACCTGTTTTCCAAGAATCTTAAGAGTTGTTATTTTATTTCCAAGAAAAAAAGGAGTTACTGGCTCAGCTATGTGACAGAAGTCACCATGGAGCTATACAATACATAAATATCAATGATATACTAGCACATATAACACATTACAAAAATATTTGATTGTAGTGCAATTACGATACCGACTTAGAACGGTCATTTAATTTGACAAAAGCCAAACAAACATACAGAACAAACTTTTTTTCAAGTTGAAAGTGGTGATCTTTATATTATATTTCTTTGCTTAGTAAGTTGTTTTGTTACTTTATATTTATTTGCTGTGTATGTTGTTAAGTTACTTTCATTTACAATCTGGAATAAGGACTAAGATATATTAAAGAAAAAAGAGGAGTTACTTATTACACTTATTTTATGGAAAAGTCATTTGCAATACTACATGTACTCGCAGACGTTTGTGACAGGATGTTCTCTTACGTCTGTAGAAGGTCAAACATTGACATGTACACTTGTAATGATGTATACATGTATTTATTCTGCTGTTCAACCTCCACAGGCAGTACTTTGTATCGACAGCTTCACCTGTTCCAAAAGACGTCGTGATATTATTTGATACATCGGAGTCTATGAAGGAGAAGCCATTTGTACAGGACAAACCTTTGTTACAGCTTGTTAAAGATGCCACAGCCATAGTCCTGGAAACACTCAGCCCTATTGACAGGGTTAGTAGATTATGTGAAATTCGTTTGTATACATACATTATTACACATTCTTTTGATACATTGATGATTTTAGGAATTCTGTATGTATATATCGGTATCTGGCTTCTGTCCTTAGATTACAAGAAACATTGACATTTCTTCATGATTTAAGACATTTCCGAAGGCCTCTTTATCACAACCAACCGCTTATTCCTTAATAAATAAAAAAAGAAATGAATAAATAGATAAATGAATAGATAAATAACACAAAACATTTGCCTCAACTGTACTACAATATTTGCTGCAAACATACAAGTAAAAAGAGGAGTTACTGGCTCAGTTATGTGGCAGAAGTCACCATGGAGCTATACAATACATGAATATACATAATATACTAGCACATATAACACATTACAAAAATATTTGATTGTAGTGCAATTACGATACCAACTTAGGACGGTCATTCAATTTGACAAAAGCCAAACAAACTAGAATAAGCGCATATGAAGCATCACAAAGTTATACGATTGTAATGCAGTTTAGATACCGGCTTCGGACAGCTAGTACAATTAAGCCTCGTCACTTGGTTCGTGTGCTTAAGGAGTGCCACAGCGACATAGCATCCGCTATAGCTTTGTTTTAGGTCACTGACATATACTTATTCTTATTTACTGTACTCTTAAATACAAAAATCATAACTAAAGTAAAATAGAATATGCCAAGTTATGATTTTGACTATAATATATAAAATTTCTTATACTTGTGACAGGTGGGTGTAGTAGCCTTCAATGATGAGACATATACTACACAGAAAGACTCGTGCTATGAACACAGGCTTGCCCGTGCAACATCAAAAAATAAGGAGTATATTCGAAGCTTCGTGAATAACAAAGGCTCATTTGGTGGTTCCAATTACGAAAAAGCAATGACGGCAGCTTTTAAATTTTTTAATTCTTCTGCAAATTCATTACAAAGAGAAAAAAGAGGTATGTCTTTTGTTTTACGAACATATCATTGTAAAAATATAACATTGAACAGTCATTAATATCAATCATCTTCCTTTACGTTTCATTATAATAACCGTTAATTCAATTTCAAACTGTATATTGGAATCATCTGATTAAGTATTTCTATCTGATGATCCCTAAGTAAATTATTTAATATATGTTGTTATCCATGCCAATCTTCTGTAACTGTTCTATCCGGAGTAAATCGACTTTCTTTTATATGAATATCCAAAGCATGTTTTCATGTATTGATGCACTAGATTACAGAAAATTTCACAAAACTGGCGTTAAAAAGGCCAAAAAAGGAATTTGTTCTTCAACCAATTGCCCCACATACGTAACTGTTGTTCTGACTTCAGTGAAGTATCTTGAAGTAAATAGCAATGATATAGCCTAACTTAAAAAAACAACGACGTCAAATTTATGTATTTTCGGTCTATAAAAGTTCACCTGAAGTCAGTGATAACCAGTAATTATGTAATTTGAAAGCTCAGTAAGTTTTGACGTGTGATTCTCTAATTCATACAAGTCTCCATTACAGAATTGGTAATTATTAGTTTTTATACAATGCATTGTATAAGAAAGTTTAAGTGATACTGATGTATTGCTGCAGGCGTTGTTGAACCACAATATATATGTACAAAATGATCACCAGGAAAGCCAATCCTAATAGTAATGAACATTCTAGCTGTTATAACACCGAACAATTTAGACATATACGGACCCCTGAGGCCGCGAGCTCAACAACGATATGCAAGCGTCTCCTGTTTGGCTTGCCACACTTGCTATGTATGATTTCAAAACGGGCGATAAAAATTTTTGCAAACATGCAACAAAAACAAACAAAACATGCAACAAATGTGGACTTTTTCGTTTCAGATATAGCACTACTGTGTTTGAGGTTGGCTGCCTCCTGCTTCAATATCGAAATTATCAAAAGCGGCGCAAACTCGAATCAACCAATAATTCAGTCAATCTCGTTAGTATTTTTATTATTTTTTGCAGATAAAATAATACTATTCCTGACCAGTGGTGTAGGCTACACTGGTGATCCTTTGGAAGTAATACGATCTCAGAACGAGGCATTGAATAATGAGGTCATAATTCATGCGTTCCTGCTAGGGATTGGTCGCTCAGGTATCGCCTAATATTATATAACATGTCAATGGAAATAAAACAGAATTAAATTAACTTATTCAGATATATTACAGAATATAGATATTATATTTGTTGGATGACCCATTTGAACCAATGGGCATACGTTATTGATAATATACTCATCTGACATCATTAAGTCACTTTACATTGTGAGGTCTCTTATGGGTATGTGGGTCGTATGTGATAGTATAAACTTCTAAAGATCTAAGTTTTTTGGACTACGAAAATGAAGTAGTATAAATTGAGGTCTCATACTGAGATGTGTGCAATGAGAGTCATGTAGTGTCTAATTAGGTCTCATATGAGGATGTAGATGTGGCTTTGAAAATGGGATAGTATAAACTGAGATTTCATGGAGATGTGAGCTATGAGAAATGAAAAGTATAAAACTGAGGTCTGATGTAGGTGTGTGGGTTATAAGAATGGAAAGTATAAAACTGAGGTCTGATGTAGGTGTGTGGGTTATAAGAATGGAAAGTATAAAACTGAGGTCTGATATAGAGGTGTGGGTTATAAGAATGGAAAGTTTAAAACTAAGTTCTGATATAGGGGTGTGGGTTATGAAAATGGAAAGTATAAAACTGAGGTCTGATATAGAGGTGTGGATTATAAGAATGGAGAGTACAAAACTGAGGTCTAATACAGGGGTGTGGGTTATAAGAATGCAAAGTATAAAACTGAGGTCTGATATAGAGGTGTGGATTATAAGAAAGGAAAGTATAAAACTGAGGTCTGATATAGAGGTGTGGGTTATAAAAATCGAAAGTATAAAACTGAGGTCTGATATAGGGGTGTGGATTATAAGAATGGAAAGTATAAAACTGAGGTCTGATATAGAGGTGTGGATTATAAGAATGGAAAGTATAAAACTGAGGTCTGATATAGAGGTGTGGATTATAAGAATGGAAAGTATAAAACTAAGTCTGATATAAGGGGTGCGGCTAATGATAATGGAAAGTATAAAACCGAGGTCTAATATAGGGGTGTCGGTTATGAGAATGGAAAGTATAAAACTGAGATCTGATATAGGGGTGTGGGTTATAAGAATGGAAAGTATAAAACTAAGGTCTAATATAAGGGGTGTGGCTTATGATAATGGAAAGTATAAAACTGAGGTCTGATATAGGGGTGTCGGTTATGAGAATGGAAAGTGTAAAACTGAGGTCTGATAAAGGGGTGTGGGTTATGAGAAGGGAATGGTGTAAACTGAAGTCTTATATGAGGATCTGGGCTATAAATATAGGATGTTATAAACTGAGTTTTCATCATCGGATGTGGGCTCAAACGTTTATAACTAGTCTTGTATTTGAAATCACACAAAAACGAGCATGCTGTTCAGATAAACCTATTCTATTTGACAGTCGTATATTTCAATAATATATTCAAAAGTACAAAACTCATCATTTCTACTTTCACATCAATAGGGGAAAGTTTCAATCTCCTGAGAAATATGACACGCCAAACCAGGAACAACAACACATTCGGTAGCATTAGGGTGAGTCTCATTTTCAAACGAACGTCTACTTAGGTTTTTATAATCATCAAAATTTCCCACATACTTTGTAGATAAACTAGAATGGCCTTAAACACAAAACAAAGCGTGTTATATATAGAAGATCCGGCTTTGTTATATGATTCTAGCATCGCCTTTATGTGTACGTGACTAATTCTAAGGAGGAAATACAATACAACTTCTTTACAGATCCAGGTAGGCTATTATTGGTCATCGCTTCCTTATTCTAGTGTTTAGATAAATATCATGGATGTCAACAGGTGTATCTTAAGTTGTTCATATGTATGATATTGTAGATTGTAGTCCTTATTATCTAATTACTTTCAAACATGTTTTATATTCCTAGAAATTGGCACATTATGTCTGCACTATTTTTCAACATCTCTAAACTTCTGCCCCGATGGTGTCAATATATTGGCGTCACAGTTACGAAAACGCGGGAAATTACGTCGTCAGATAAAAAAAGTTCTTGGACGAGATATACAACTAATTTTTAAACCAATCAAATTGCGTCTTACATAAAACAGTAAATGATATAGAAAAACATCACGAAAATGCTATTGTAATGCAGATGAAGCACCAACTTAGGATGGTCAATTTAAATAACGCTAGTTTCTCAATTGGTGTGGTTAACCATTTTACAGACCCACCTTCGCATTCACAATAACGACAGAACAAGTAAAGGACACATTAATTATACTCCACATATAAAAATCAAAGACCAATAGGCTACCGCATTTCGGATGTCTTAAACATATTCACAAGAAATGTATAATGGATAAAAATTTACTAATTAAAATACACAAGTGACGTCATTTTGAGTCTAACGTGCTCTACTCTTCTGAAAACAAGGTGAGGAACTTGTTACGTCAGAGTCGTAAGAGGAGATAAAGCTCAGGCCCTTATCTCCTCAAAGGAGGTTAGAAAGGTCCAGTACAAGATTTTTGTCTTAGCGATGATTGGGTTACATTTTATGGCTAAAGAAATGCGGATATATTTCCATTTCACTACATTTTCGAAGACTGCTTTTGTCTGTAATAATTATATGCAATGTTCTATATACATGTAGTCAATGGTGTATATTGTTGCCATCTAACAATAAATTGCAAATAATATATAAGTATTAGGCCATGTAAAATTAATTCTATGTTTCTCAGATAACTGGGTCTCAAAAAAGTAGCAAGGTAGGTAGGGTATTTATTTATTTATTTTTTTTTGTATTTTCCCCCAATACTGTTTAATGCGTTTCCTCAGGATTTGCGTATAGTTGAAGTGGTTGAATTTTCTGATCTTTGTGTGACATCATATCTTTTATTAATTGGGCAAGTGATGTATCTGTTACAAATTGAAGAATCATCCATTGCACGACTGTTTCTTCCTTAAAGTTAACTTTAATGCTTAGAAGAAAGCTATCTTCTCTGTCCCCCCCCCCCCCTCCTTGACCTAGCCGCCAGTTGCATTTGTATTGGTATTAGGGATACTTTCAGATAAGGCCATAAAGACGGAGTTTGGTAATAGCAGTGATCGTAAAGACAAACTGGATCAATGGGACTATGCCCCCCCCCCCTTGCTTAGAATTCAGTGGGCCATTTTCAAGTTCAATGGACCATCTTTCATTACGAAAGGGCCATTTAGAAAATCCAATTTATGCAAAGTTGTATTTTATGTCATATTTATTAGATGTAACTATTGAGTAATTCAGGGGACATGACAACAATAACAAATCTGTTTAACAATGAAGGGAAATTCAATTTGATTTAATTACACATGTATACGCTTTTGTTATGAATTTCTGCAGTGAGGTAACAAAATTGTAGATGAGAAGTCCTTAATTTGCCTTCAATTCTGACTTTGAACAATTTCTCACTCTATAACGAATCAGAAATGCGTATGCCTGCGTATGGCGACATTTTGGTACTCGTACTTTGTCATTACAAGTATGTCGGGAGAACGTTGTGGAACGTTTTGAGTTCGTCGTCGTATGCACTCGTACGTCACAGCTCGTTCCGTACGTCGGGAAACCCCATGCATGCACAAAAATTCTCGATGTATGCCGACGAACGGCCCGTACGCAGCGAATACATTATACATATATGCGTTTCAATGCGAACGCTCACTGTAATCTAAAGGTATGAGTAACGTACGCGTACTGTACTCTTACCGCGCTGTCAACGCACAGTTTGTATACTTGTAGTCTGAAATTTCGGGGATTATATAAAAGTTTTATGAATGGATATGGAAATAGTTATGGAATGTACAGAAAGATGACAAGAACAGTACTTCTTTGCAGTACTGCAACATGATTTTTTCATGAATGACATTGCATTGCATGTGTATATACAAATATGTGATCTGAAACTTTGACTGAAATTATGCAGTTGTAGGAACACAGTTATTGAGTAATGTTTAAATAATCTAGAGACATAGACTACTTGAAAGTAGTATATGTCTTTAGTATAAGCCACGTGATGCATATCAGTTTGTACAACATACGCAGAGCGTACGCATATCATACAAAGAATGTACGCAAGTGATGCGTAGAGCATACACCAGCAATTATACGCAAACTTACGCGGACTTGATCAAATTTTTACAATCGTAAAAATCGTATTGCTGTAAATCAGGTGTCTTTTTCAAACCAGATATTACGAAGACACTTTTGTCAAAAACCGAAAACGCACATCGCGTAACCAATGTTCACTGCTTCGAAATTTGAATCCGCAGAAGAGCGCACCGAGTAAGTGGTTTAATGCGCCATTTTCGATCTGAATGGGACTATATCGCAGGGCGCGTGACCTTCCCGATCCTAAACAACATTACATTAAACGTTTTATTAACACTGACAAAGTACTGTCTCTTTTTCCTAGGGGAAAAATGTGTTCTATAAAATGATAATTTATATTTAACAATGGATCAAACCGGAGGCTCGGCGGCTATTTTTTCCGAGGTTGCAATAAATACGGCTCGTCGGCGACAAATCTGAGCGCACGGCGGTGTCTGAGAAACATAGAATTAATTTAACATGGCCTTATTTATATGTACTAAATCACCAGTCTTAATTAAATGTGCTTCCCCCTGGCGGTAGATTAATACAATATAAAAATAATTCTGTGTTTCCCATCTCAGGTTGGTTTGTTTGAAAATGTCACACATGAACAGCGTTTGAACACAGCTATGGGAGAGTATTATTTGTACTCCTCCCACGAACGTAAAGAGGAACCAGTATTCTCAGAGCCATTTTTGGACCCTTTTTCTGAGAAAGGTAAGATACAAGGATAGTAATATTTTACAGTTTTCATGTTCACGATTTATGTGTATATAATATCACAATACAGTGTGGGTAACAATCAAGGAGAGTTATCTGTCCTTAACCAAGGTAGTGGACTGAGATTCGACTCCAGCATATTTGAAAATATTCAGGTGAATACATCGTTAATAACTTAAATAATCAAATTGGCTCATATATTGGACATTCATTGATATATATATTGACACACTGCCTTCTTATAAAGTGTATGCTATTACTAACTTTTCCTCAATTTTGTGAAAGTACATAGTGAATGAAATCCAACATGGCCGACTTCAACACTCAGACTTATGCTGAGGCGGCAAGTGAACCGGGTCGCAACCAAATTAAACCCATATTTATTAAAGAAAGGGACCTTTTTGGAACCACTAAACCACCCAAAGATCAATGGATAGATCACGTAGAGCTATACAAAGCATTAGAATTGCATACCCCACCCGAAACTATCTCTGGTATACAAAGAATACCATCTGGGTTATGGCGCATTTATCTGGACAATCCAACCTCAAGGACAATCATTCTAAGCGAAGGTATTGCACTCAGAGGAAAGAATGTTCCTATATATCATACAAATCCAGGATACATCCAAAATATAGACACCTCCACGAGGGTAAGGATAAAGAATATTCCACTTTCAGCAGACGACGGTCAGATTAAAAGGGCACTCAACATAAGGAATTGTGAAATAATTTCTCTATTTCGTGAAAAGCTAAGAGTTGATGGCAGACTTACCAATTGTGAAACAGGTGATCGTATTGCAATCGTTAAAGAGCTCACCGAACCACTCCCTTTTTCAATGGAAATTGGAAGGTATAAGGCGGCCATTCATCACAAAGGTCAACCAAACAACAAATTAAAATGTTCAAAATGTCTAGGTACAGGCCATCTGGCCAAATATTGTGTAAATGAACTTGTATGCAAAAAATGCAACAAAGCAGGTCATATAATGGCAGAATGTACAGAAGCCTTCGAGGAGGAACCTGATCAAGTATGTGAACAAACAGAACAACTAGACGAACAACCAATCGAACGAGATGAGCACGATACAGATGAGTCTAATAATGAACAGTCACAAAACGAATCCGATGCAGAAGGCGAACTAGATAGTATGAAACAATCACATAAACCAACAAACAACATTACGACTGTGTCAGCCACTAAAAGTAAAAAATCATCCAAAAAATCTACCAAAAAGCAATCTGTGGCATCAACACCTGCATCCTTAGAAAAATACTTCCAGCAAACTACTCCTTCTAGGAAATCTACAAACATACCACATGAAGAACGCACTCCACCTACGCCTGTAGATGAAATACACACAAATGTCAAAAAAAAGTCTAGAGACTCGAAATCAAACAAGTGATAAATTTCAGATAAATGTGCTTGGGTGGATCATGGCAAAAAATAGTATTGACACTAAATCATTAAGTCATCTCCACCCATCCTGCAATAAGTGTGCATACAAGTTTAGTAGTAAATACATAAAAAACAGAGTATATATAAAATTTATTGTATACAGATAAGCAATATATGGTATAAATGTAATTACAAATATAAAAAATATAATTTCACATATATTGTAGATATATCTAAATGTATACTTATATATGGGAAATTGTTATATATATTAATTATTCTCATAGATATATTTATATATATACACATCATCAAACTACATTAAACACAAATATTATTTGGTAAACGAGACATCATGACATGCACTAATTTGCATATCATAACAATCAATACACAAGGCCTACGAGATAAACAAAAAAGAAACAGATTTTATCAATGGGTAAAACAACAAAAAGCAAAATTGATACTAGTTCAAGAAACACACTTCACTGAAGAAATAACACCATTTATTAAAACTGAGTGGAATGGAGAAATAATACACAGCTTCGGAAACTCAAATAGTAGAGGGGTTAGCATTTTCATTCATAAAAGCTTAAATGCAGAAATAATTGATAATTTATGCGACAAAGATGGCAGATACATATTAGCAAATATTAAAATTAATGACGACATTTACTGCATAACCAACATATATGCTCCAAATGATAAATATAAAAGAAACTCTTTCTTTAAACAAATACAAACTCTTATAGAAACCGAAAGTCAAGGATTTAATATAACTGGTGGAGATTGGAATGACATTCAAGCCTTCAATGACAGAAAATCAAAAAAAACTAAAGTTCAAATAAACACCAACCTCAAAAACCTGAAAAAGAAACATAATCTTTTTGACCCCTGGAGATATTCCAATAAATCTAAACAACAATTCACATGGAGAAGGAAAAACTCTCAAATAGAAGCAAGCAGGATTGATTACTTCTTAATCCAAAATGAACTGCAACAAAAACTAATCAAATCAGATATTAGACCTATACAAATAAAATATACAGATCATCAAGCAGTATCATTAATAATTGACATAAAAACAACACAAAGAGGACCTGGATATTGGAAACTGAACAAAAGCTTACTTACAGACAATAAATACAAAAACATAATACACAATATTCTAGAAAAATATACAAAACAACTTACTAGTAATACAGTTGATGCTAGAACATGCTGGGAAATTTGTAAAATAGAAATTCGAGAAAATTCAATTCATTACGGGAAATGCAAAGCAAAATCAAGGAAAAATCACATTGCAGACTTGGAAGAAAAACTGAAAACTAAACTTGAAAATAATACAAACAGTGATGAAATAAAGCAAATTGAAAAAGAAATTGAAGATGAATATTCAAATAAAGCAATCGGAGCACAAATAAGATCAAGAATAAAATGGATTGAAGAAGGTGAAAAAAACACAAATTACTTTCTCTCTCTTGAAAAAAATAGACAAACTAAAAAAGTAATAACAAAACTTTACAGTAATAATGGGAAAACACTAACTGAACAGTCAGATATATTAAAAAGACAAAAAGAATTTTATGAAGCACTATATAAAACCAACAATCCAGATTCTGAAAGTATCAAACAATTCTTAGAAAATACAAAAATTGACTCTAAATTAAATAATCAAGACAGCTCTAAATGTGAAGGTAAAACTAACAGAAAAGGAATGTTATCATGCAATATTCAACATGAAACTGAATAAATCTCCAGGTTCAGATGGTTTAACAATAGAATTTTACAGAGAATTTTATGAACACTTAAAATGTATTTTGATAAAATCACTAAATGAAGGATATGACAAGGGTAAATTTTCAATATCACAAAGAACAGGAATATTATCATTAATGTACAAGAAAAATGACCCTTTAGATCTAGCTAACTGGAGACCAATAACACTCTTAAACATTGATTACAAAATTGCTGCATACAGTTTAGCACAACGAATTAAACCTATATTACCTAAAATAATTAATACTGATCAAAATGGCTTTATAAAAGGAAGAAACATAAGCTATAGCATTAGATTAATACAAGATATCATAGATTATGCTGATAATGTTGAAGTAAATGGTATAATATTATTTTTAGACTTTGCTAAAGCCTTTGACACCTTAGAATGGAACTTTATGTTCACTACACTGAAATATTTTGGATTCAAAAATTCTTTTATAAAATGGGTAAAAACAATGTACAATGATATCATATGTAAAGTAACAAACAATGGATGGATATCTGAACCTTTAAAAATATCAAGAGGAATAAGACAAGGGTGCCCTTTGTCCTCATTATTATTTGTTATAACGGTGGAGATCATGGCAGCATATATGAGACAAGAAAGTTCAATAAAAGGTATAAAATTATTTCCAGGTCAAGATAAGGAGTTCAAAATTTCCCAATTAGCAGATGACACCACACTTTTTCTAAAATCAAAACAAGATATAAGTAAAGCGCTGAATCTGATTGAAGTATTTGGCAGTCTATCAGGATTAATACTTAATAGATCAAAATCACAAGGAATAAAATTAGGCAATAATAGAATTTTAATTGATAATGACTTTGAAGGGATAGATTGGAGCAGTCAAACAATTAAAGCTTTAGGAGTATTTTTTGGCACAAACATAAGTGGAGCAACTAAACAAAACTGGGAAAATAAAATTGAAAAAATAAATAAAATAATTAATTCCTGGAAACAAAGAAACCTCACAATGATAGGTAAAATACAAATAGTAAATTCATTAATAATACCTCAATTAACATATCTAATAAAAGTTTTACCAATCACAGATGATTTCATAAAAATAATGGAACACATAATATTTAAATATATTTGGAATTCCAAAACAGAAAAGGTTAAAAGAAATATATTGGTTCAACAATATGAAAATGGAGGATTAAAAGTAACAGATCTATCAGCACACATAAAAACTATGCAATCAGGGTGGATAAAAAAGATTATAGAAAAAACAAATACCAAAACAAGTCAATGGAAAATTATACCCCAACATTGGTTTAAAAAATTTGGAAATAACAATCTAATCTTTAAAATGAATTTAGACAATTTAAAAAATATAGATAACCGTGTACAAAAAATACCAAAATTCTACCAACAATTGATAAATTCATGGATTACTGTTGGTGGAAGTCAAACAGGGACTCCAAAAAACCCAACAGAGATAGTCACTCAAGTGATATGGGGTAATAAATACATAAAACATAATAAAAAAGTATTGATTTTCGACAATTGGATTGATAGTAACATCATAAAAATACAAGATATAATCGATGATGATGGCAAAATAAATGAAAATATAATATTAGAAAAACTAATCCATAAGGAAAACTGGATAGCTGAAGTATCAATCATTAAAAAAAGCATACCACGAGACTGGCAAAATAAAATTAAAAATAAAAATTTACATCGATATCAAATTCAGAACAGACAAATTTACATCAGATTAAGAAATGGAACCAAAATAAAACTGTCAAACTTTAACAATAAAATCATTTATAAAAATCTATTGGTACAGACTGACAAACCCATTATCAACAGCTATTGGACCCGAAACATGAATATAAATAATCTGACCATAAAAAAAACCTTAAAATTTATATTCAGTGAAATTGATGATAATAAAATAAAAATGTTTCGGTGGAAATTATTTCATAGAATTCTACCAAATAAAGTGTTACTACACAAATGGAAACTAAGTGAAAACTCACTATGTAACAGCTGCAAAGAAATAGAAGATTATGATCATTACTTCATACAATGTAAATACTTTCAAAATTATCACAATACCTTAATAAATCTATTCAGATACTTAGGATTTAACAAAAATATGATTACACTTAATAATTTCATTTTTGGGTATAAAATCCATCAGGAAGAATATAATATGATAAATTACATAATAACATGTGCCTCATACACTATCTACAGGGCTTACTACATAAGTGAGCTGAAAACAAAGCCAATTAATACAACATGGCTTTTTAAAGACACCATTGGCACGCTGGCACTACTATACCGCCACAGACACCCAAGAACCCCAATCCTTATTCAAAAAACTTGTAAATTCTTAGGAATCCCATCACAGATGAAATTAAGCACAACTAAATACATTCGTACACAGCCAATATAATTCTGCAAATTAACATCCATGTACTTAAAATAAACAAGGCCACCAGTGCTGCACTCCATACACACCATATATGTCTGAAATATAGTAAACAACACATATAATATTTTACAAATTTATTGATAACAATAATTATTCCATATTTCATTTTAATACTATCACAAATTTCTTATTAATAAATGATACCAGTGCATATACATATATGCACTGACATACAATTTGGATTCACCAAACTTAAAACAAAAAGTCATCCAAAACTGGTTTTCCCCATATCTATAAATAGAAAATCAATGCCACGTCTTGCACTGTTGCATCTAGGCCAGACACCTGTTACTTTATTGTGATCTATAGTGACATATATGTATTAAATTCTGATTTGTCAATCACCTGGACAAATATGCTTATAACTTATATAAAATATAACAGATTTTTTCCTTTTCACTAAAATCTACAATAATGCATAATGCTACATTTTAAATATCTTTACTTACCTTGCATGTACATTGGTTAAGAATTCCTATTCTCTTAATACGTTGTCAACACCGCGCACATCACCAAATAACTGTATTAATTTTCATATCCACGAGGGAAAGATATATCGGGGATTGATTTATACATTCACGGGGTACTACTATTAACAGGAAACATATTTTTACAGAAAGGTTGACAAAACTCATAACGGTTTAATTTATGTCTGGTTATTGTAATGTATTGAGTATAAGACAATCATATGTATAGAGCACCGCAGATAACCTGGATCTTGCGGGATATATATAAACAGGTATATGCTTGTTAATAAAAAGAAAAAAATAATAATAAATAAAAAAAAAAAACGGGAAATTGTTCTTCACAAACTCTTATCAATCTTATGTTTACATAGCTCTTTATATACAAATGTATATGAATGAATGTATATATGTATGTATACATATTTATGCAGGTACGCCTGTGAAATTTTTGTTTTCATGTATTTTTAAAATATGTATTTGTGTATGTATGTATATGCATGCATGTGTATTCATGTGTGCATACGGGTATAAATATGTATATCTATACGTATAACAACATGGATACATGTATGCGAATGTTTATATGTATATATGTATTTGAGTATGTGGATATGTATGTGTCTAGTTTTGTCTGCATGTGTCTATGTATGTATTTGTGTATGTATGTATATGCATGCATGAGTATATGTTTTTTGCATGTGCACATATCTGTGTGATTTATATATCTTTGTATGTGTATGTGTATCTCAATGTGCAAGGGTACAGTCTTTTAAATATCTATGCATAAATGAATATGATTGAATACAAGAAAAGTATAATTGTATACCGACAGGTATGATGTACATATTTATGCTTGCAAATCCACACGAGCTTATTTGTAAATGAATGCAAGTAATCGCATACATAGGTAAATTCTGTAATACATAGACAAATGTAATCTCAACACCTGCTTTTAAAATGTGTTATATCGGTGTACAGGAAAATATACTTATATGTACTTACACGTTGTATTTAGGCATTAATATATGTATCCTATATATGAAATAAGCATAAATTTTGTTATCGATTTTATCCTGACCCGGGATACTATCGAACACTGTAAATGGGTATATATACAGTTAATAAAATGTTTAAAAAAAAAAAAAAAAAAAAAAAAAAAAAAGGATAGTAATATTTTACAGTTTTCATGTTCACGATTTATGTGTATATAATATCACAATACAGTGTGGGTAACAATCAGAGTAAGATGTAGCTGTTGTAATCTGCAGCGGCTCTATCATGTTTGTGTTCAATTTGATTACCTCCGAATACACCTGCTTACATTTGGTATATAGGCTTTCTATAGGTCATGTAAATAAGATGAATTATCTGTCCTTGTGAAATGACTGTTAACTCAATTTACTTTTCTAAATTGTGTGGTCAATCAACCATGATAATGTATAGTTAGTGAAGAAGCAGTCACTTTCATTGCAAAACAAAATGGCAGTTAGTTTTCAATAAGGATACATACTAATAAAAAGATGTTCCTATGAAAAGGTATCATTTGAAGCTAACTTTACATTCAACAATATGAGAACCCCTCCTCCCACCATCCCATTACAGTAAAAAAAATACTGTATCTCGAAGCGGATTTTCAATTTCCAAATTTGCCAAGCTTACCCTCATGAAAAATGCTGACCCATTGAATAAATTTTGATATTGTTACTTTTGAATAGATAGTCTATAAATAGCATTTTAATCAAAAAGATGTACCTGGCATATATCCAATCAGACGCCTGGGATTTTTCATCCCGAGTAGGATTTTGGGTAGCCAAAATGCTTACATGAATCAAATCAGGGTTAAACTGATACATTGATACCCTGTATACCATGCAAACCGTGAGAGATTTTATCAGCGGGAGACAAATCATCTTATTGAAATCGCCACTAAAAGCAGACTACCACCAATTAGACTGATTAATATCATAGGATTAGGAAAAGTATATAAGAGAGGCTTTTCTACATACTGACTTCCCTTCTAACACCAGAATACTTATCGTTTTCATTTACTGTATTACAATATTTTTTTTGTATGGATATATTCAAAATTGTAATTACAATTCCAATATTTTACATTTATCGATGATTGACAGGTTTGTTAATAGCTATGTGTTTACCCGTCAACGTTGCTGGACAATTTGTTGGCGTAGTTTGTACGGACTTCAGGTTGAATGAACTCCTTTTGGAAGTTGCATACCTACAGAAAGGCGATAGAACATATGCCTTTGCTATAGACGGATTTGGACGGACGTTAGTTCATCCACTGCTTCCACAAAGACGACTGAGGACGGACAATCCAGAAGTCGTAGACATTGGAAACTTTGAACGCGCTCAAGGGGTTGATGAAATAATAAAATCAATGAAAATGTAAGTTGTTGATTAAGTTGAAATTAAGCGTAGATATGTAGATTGCATATATCAAATTCTGTTCATATGAAAGATTTGTTATCATTAATCACTGATCTGAAGTCGTCATTGTTTCAGAGGAAACTCGGGTAACAAACCTGGTATCATAACTAAGTTTGCAATCAGTCGAGGAACGATGTTATTAGAGGGGGACACGACTAAAACTATCAGTGCGCATTACTACTGGACAAAGGTAAACAAATATGCCTCAAACGGACACATGAAAAATTTGTGATATCTTCTAGATCTATTGTTTTGTGAACTTGAAAAATTATACAACATCCTAGCTGCATTTTTGTTTTATTTTACTTTGGGTTTCAACTTAGCTTTTAGGATTCCCGAAGAGGGTTTTGTTAACTGAAACATTCATGTAAGGATCGTATCGAGAATTCATGTATGCACCATATCGGTGAATTATTTACGTTATGAACGTATGGGTAAATCATGTATGGACCGCAACTGTAAATCTTTATATGGACTTATCGGTACATCACCTTATGGTCGTATCCGTGATTCGTGTATGGGCCGTATCGGTAGCTCTATCTTGATTTTATTTCTCGCGCACAGTTCACTGTACTCTCATTACATTAGCTCTTTTCGTATTCAGCAAATTTGTTTTACTTAAAATGTCCCTTATTGATGCAGTATGGCAATAATTATCCATGATCCGTGTCAGGTCCGTGATCGTGAAAGGTGATAAAATGTTATTCAAATGATCATATACCATGAATATGGTTTACCTTTCGGTACTTCTTCGTTTTTTACTTAGGACACACAAACAGTTTTTTTTTTCAAGTCAATCGTGCGACTTAATATCACGAGCGTTTGACAGTATATCGAGCGCTCGACAAGTAGTCAGACTATTTAACCAAATTAATTAGGGCTCTACACTCTTGACCTTAGACTACAATTGATAAATGTGAACAAATATACAATTCAAAGGCTTCAAGATAAAGAGTGTCTCGGTGAATTTTTATAATAAAGAATTATAATACCTTCTAAGGGACCTCATCAGGGACCACCTAAGACTATCATGATAATTTTGCTTTAAGGACCAAATCTCCTATAGATTTGTGCTTACCAAAAGCTAATATAGGTTCTATTTTCAATATATACTTTTTGCATTTTCTCCCTTGTATACGTCATTCCAATACTTAATAATACGTTTTAATCCATTAATACGTGGATTGTATTTGATAACCATTACTACTGGGCATTTTGAATTATCCTCAGTGCTGCTGTGATTAAGATTTAAATATTTTTCTGTTGATTAAACGCTTCTCACTGCTGGATCAAATTCAGTGTCAGAGTAACCTCTCTTCTAAAAGTTATTTCTAAAGTCTTGTAAGATATTTCTAAGTATATCATCATCATCATTAGTATCCATTAGATGTGATATACATTCACCTTAATGACTTCCCTAAAACTGAGCTGGGATGCGAGAGATCGAGATCCTGAGTCGAGCGCTAGACTTAAAACTGTGTGTGTCCTAAACTAGCCAATGAAATCATAAACACCTCTGCGTCTTATTTTAACCAACAAAAGCAAACTAATGTGTGAATTATCTTGATTTACAAATGACTCGTATGAAGACTAATATTAGACTTCTGTAGCCATCTTTATATTTTAATACCCCCCGCAAATGAAGTTTGGGGGTATATAGGAATCACCTTGTCCGTCTGTCTGTCCCTCTGTCTGTCCGTCCGTCCGTCCCGATTCGTGTCCGGGCCATATCTTTTTATTGGGTGGATGGATTTAGATAATATTTCAAATTATTGTTGTCTATGACCCAAGGGTGTGTCATGACCTTGACCTAAGGTCATAAGTCAAACTTCAAGGTCACTGTGGACTTGGTTGTTAAAACCGTGTCCGGGCCATATCTTTTTATTGGGTGGATGCATTTAGATAATATTTCACAGGATTGTTGCGCATGACCCAATGGTGTGTCATGACCTTGAACCAAGGTCATAGGTCAAGGTGATAATAGACACAATAAGAAAAACTTTGTCCGCACAATAACTTATCACCCTGTGCACAGATTTCAATAATATGTCACAGAATTGTTGCTTAGGATCCAAGGGTGTGTCATGACTTTGAATCAAAGTCATAGGTCAAGGTCATGATAGACACAATAAGTAAAACGTTGTCCGTTCTGTAACTTTTTCCCCTGAGCATGGATTTCAATCATATTTCGCGAATTTGTTGCTTAGGATCCAAGAGTTTGTCACGACTTAACACCAAGGTCATAGGTCAAGACCATAATAGACACAATAAGAAAAACTTTGTCCAGGCTATAACTTCTCAACCTGTGAACAGATTTCAACAATATTTCACGGAATTGTTACTTTGCATTCATGGGTGTGTCATGACCTTAAACCGTAGTCATAGGTCAAAGGTCACGGTCACAATAAACGCAAATGGTATAACCTTGTCCAGGCCGTAACTTCTTCCCCTGTGCACAGATTTCAATAATATTTCACAGAATTGTTGCTTAGGATCTAAGGGTATGTCATGAACTTAAACCAAGATCATAGGTCAAAGGTCAAGGTCACAATAGACAGAATGGGTAAAACCATGTTTTCATTTATTATACCTCAAAATGTGCTGGTAAGTGGGACATCCATTACACTTATACCAGTAATGTATATTGGGATGAATTATTGCATGTTTCTACTTTGTTGCCGCGGGGGTATGTGGCCCGTTAGGACTGCTCTAGTTTAATTTTGCTATACTTGTTTTAGTGTTAATGCTACAAATCAATGGGTTGGCACTACTACTGGTGAACTGTCAGTTACCGAGATTGGTGTTAGATTGTCCTATTTGGTCATTTTCGTAAAAAATGTGCTCAACAAGTATGTTGGACATTGAAAGATTTATATTTATTTGCCGAAGTTGATAATGGAACATATGCTTTTGTAGTTACATCGACATCGCTCAGACACTTAAACTGCGGAGTTTCAAATTATCTAAGCACATGCTCACTTTTCAGTAAGTTGTATATGTAATGGATTTCGCATTTCGGCTAATGTTATATAACAATATTCTAAAAACATAGTATTAATGATTACCAACTTTTGACTTTTTACTGCAAAATATGAAAGTAACTGGTGGAGTGGTCATACAACTTTCTAAAATGTCGGTTTTTTCTTAATGGAAGCATCTCTCGTGAAAACAAAATCATACCAATGCTACAATGGAATTTATAAATCTTATGATTTCTTGTCCAGTGTTAAGTCCCTTGTCAGCAAATCCATTTCCTTACTGCCTGTCAGTCCGGTTATCAATCTGCCTACCTGCCGTTAATACAGATTTAATTTATGGTAAACATCGAATCAGAATTTTAACGCAAGTGCCATATAACCACATTAGATATGTACAAAATGATGAGGGAGACAGTTGTTTTTTGACTTTGCTGTCAAGAGATCAAATGATGAGGGAGACAGTTGTTTTTTGACTTTGCTGTCAAGAGATCAAATGATGAGTGAGACAGTTGTTTTTTGACTTTGCTGTCGAGAGATCAAATGATGAGGGAGACAGTTGTTTTTTGACTTTGCTGTCGAGAGATCAAATGATGAGGGAGACAGTTGTTTTTTGACTTTGCTGTCAAGAGATAAAATGATGAGGGAGACAGTTGTTTTTTGACTTTGCTGTCAAGAGATCAATGTCTAGATTACAGAATCTGATCTTAGGATAAAAATTGGAAGAAAAGGATACTTATTTTTAGCTACAGTAACGTTATGTACATTATTCCCAAATTGCATATGTTTCTTAACTAAAGCTTAAGTAAAACTTCTAGCAAGTTGGTTGGGATCGTTGCATTGTCTAAGGTAAGTGTTTGCCTTTAACACCGGATCACTAATGAGGAAGTATACGATATACCCTGTCTTCATATACGCCATTCATCCAGTAAAATGTTAGAGTAATATTTTAACAGATAACCTACCCATGTTATGTTGAAAGGAATATAAGATGAGCCAAAATAAAGAACGGAAAGGATGAATATAGAAATTCTGACTGCATCATGAAGGCATCAATTGATAAACTCTTTCATGATACATTCATAGGTAGAAAAGAGTAACATATCTCTGTGTATTGTAAGAGGAGAAGAGGTAACGAATTTAAAGGAATTGGATTCTGTTCCAGTCAATACTAAGGGTTTCTACTATCACAACAGGGAAGTTCAAGATTACGGTGCCAAAAATTGTAAGCACTATGCCAGGTGGGCAACCAAAGGTAAGTGCCAGGAAACATTGCTCTTAAGATTTTTTTTCTTTTCATTAAAAGCCTTTCAATCAAAATCAGTTGATTCCAGGTCATGAATTATTTAGTTATATAAAAATATACACGAATTCTATCCTGCAATACCATGACAATTGATATACATGTAAAAGTACTAAGTCTATAGAATATCAATAAAAAGATGACGTAAATATGCACTGAAAATATATCTCACTTGGCAAATTGTATGATTATCAAATATATCCATGCAGATTTTTCTTGTGTGATGTTGGCACCATCTTCGTTTAAAAACACAATAGACTATTTATACATCAGAGAAACCCAAGGAAAGATTAAAACCTACGAAGATTACCTAAGAGGATATAACGATATCAATCCAGGTTTCAAAGTATGTCAACAAGGTTCATATTATCATATTGAATTAGAGTGGCACATACAATATTGAAATTCCGTAGACATTCATGTAACGACCATGAATAGCAAAAATAAAAATAAATTGATCGTATATAATGAGAACACACGTAACTTCTCTGTTTCCCCATATTTTACAAAGGACTGATATCAGTAATTCAAATAACTTTGAAAGAAAAAAAAAACAAGCTTCATAAATAGAATACCAATATCGTCAGGAGTACACTTCTTGCAACTTTAAAGAAAGGGAAGATTACAACCAACGAATCCTAATGACAGAAGTCTGCTAGTTAGACATTCGGCTACTGACCGAAACATTTCGATATCAACTCTCGCCATGGGCACATCGATTTTATATCGTTCGGATGAGACTTTAAAACCCAAGGACCTGTAGCACGGAAGGTGTCACACGTAAAAGATCCTTCACTGCTTCTGGTGGGTCCTTTGCAAAGATATATATTTCTGTGAAGTGCATCAGGCAGATGCCGTCACCATTTATGTGAAATGATTGTAAGAAATAATCAATCAATTAAACATAAAGTGAAAGTATCACTCAGTTGGCGGGGTTAACTGGTTTTCGGGCCCATCTTTCCATGAAATACAGCAGTACAATCAAGATAAGTGATCAAGAGATAATCTAAATTGACATGTCATAAAAATATTAACTCGAATATTATCTTGAGAATAATAAACAATGTTGTATCTTTAAATAGGACACTTTAAAAAATTCGATTGCCGCTACATATACGATGGAATCATTTTGGAAAAGATCCGGCGATGAATCAAAATTTGTTTGGAGGTATACATGCTCACGAGATGGCGTAACGCGGATATATCCGTGTGTTCAGCTGACGAAGGACTATGATCCCAAACTTAGGCCATGGTAATTCAATCCATAGTAAATTAACGTATTGGGAAAATGAAAACAGCATTAAGCAAATTATAAACGATACGGTAACAATAAAATATGTTTTTAGTATTCTTAACATATGACACAGGATACACAAAAATACACAATATAATCTAATTCTACGCACGGAACATATGTTTTGACTGTATAAATCTCATCAGCTGAATGAGTATGTAAAATATATGATAAGTTTCAAATTATACTTTTAATGTTAAGTTTAAATTTTTGAGCTGTTTACTTTGACAAAGTACATTGTATGATTGGTTTGGTTTTTTCGCCAAATGATTCCTTTCATCATTGACAATGGTAATGTATAAATCTAGTTGATGCAATGTTCTGATAATAGGTACCAGAAAACTATTTCTAAACCCAACACCAACGTGGTGACATATCCGTATGTAGACGCTTGGGGAGCTGGATACCTCATCACATTTAGTCGTACCATGTATGTAGGAAAGTAGGTATCAAAGGTAACTCTTTTCATGAAAAAGTAGAATGACTGAATGTTTAGGCAATAATATATAATCGAAATTTCATATTTCATAATTAAATATAAGAACATATATATATATATATATATATATATATATATATATATATATATATATATATATATATATATATATATATATATATATATAATCGGTGCAGTATATGCACATTTTAACGATTTGTGTTACTTCGGGTGATGCTCTTGGTCAAGACTAGAAATTCAAAATATAAATATTTGTAGAGCAAACAGCCAAATTGACCTAACAACATGAGCAAAAGAACCCATCTAGGGACCGAGTTATGCATGAGGGAGATACTAATCTTGTATCATATGAGAGATATTACAGACTTATCCCTCACAGTTAAAATGATATAGCCCGGTAAAAGACTTCGAAAAGTTAATCAAAGTCCAAGTTGACAAGGTCAAAAGTCTTGCATTAATTAAATACTGATCGTAAAATATTTATAAGTGCAATTTAAACTCCTGTCTCGTAGATTTCAAAAGAGATAGCACAGGTAAAAGTGTTTAAAAAGTAAGTCAAAGTTCAAGGTCAAAGCTACTAGGTTAAAAAAGAACTACATACTACATACATACTCTGGAATGTATATTATGTGAAACTCTCACCTCTCAAGGTTCAAATGGTAAACCATGTTGAAATGTTATTTTTAGTAATTTTTCAAATATATTTAACACGTAATGTTCAATTTATTCATATTTCTTCTTCGGATCGTTATTTATTCAAATCAATTCCCTGTCTTATGCGTAGTCATGGCCACTTAAATCTTTATGGACTTATGTCAATCCTTTGGAAATCTCTGATAACAGTATATTAATATATTTCAATATATTCACTTTTGTCCAAACGAAATGGAAATTTAAAGGAAAGCATTATTAATTTTACTCCCGAGAGAGATTAATATCCAAATTAAAAGTTGTTTCTGTCTAATATTGTACAGATTATTCTCTCATCTACGTGTGGACAAATTATTTATTACACATTTCTCAAGGTCCTTAATATAGGATTGTCCTGAAAATTGTACGGTACACATGGGTATTATAAAAGTCGAGTTCGATAATAAAATGTTATAAAGTAAATGATGTAGACATCGAGAACACAAGAAGAAAACAAGAGTTTTACAGAATGGGGTGACTTTAAATTATCAAATATGATTCTACATCTTGACCAAAAATAAAATTGAAGGGGTTCCTAGGTAAGGGATTCTAGATGTAGCATTACGTTATTATGAGAATAGAATACCAAAACAAAATTTAATAAATAGGTTGAATGCCAAGGTCACTGTCACAAAATTAAGGATACAAGAAGATGGCAATTGTAATATTGAATTAATATATCTATGAATCTGTGAAATATAAAAGCTTTAACGTTAGGTAAAAAGTCTTTATACCATATGAAGAACTATGACGTATTGGATCTATATGTATAAATATTTAAAGCTTTATCTATTGCATTTCAAATTAATAACCAGGTTAAAGTTCTTTAAAAGTTAATCAAAATTTAAGATCAAGGAAAAAACCCCCCAAAAATCATTGCATAAAATGAACTAAATCATATTGAATCTATGGGTGAGTACCAGAACGCAATCTGTTTTAGTTTACGCAATATAGGCAATGATATTTTTAAAAGATGATAAATTCCAATGTATTCTCTACAGTAGGTCAAATTCTTAGGCAAAGAAGGCCAAAGTCCAAAATCAAGATCTTTTAATAAAAAGTAAAAAGTGTGATCATACGGAATCTATTTGTGAAATTTACAAAGATTTACTTGCGATGTGACAATAAATACATGTGTACTTATTCTACTGACACTTCTAACTAATTCGCAATGGACATAACTTGCCAAAATGCGCAGTTACCTCAGAAATATGATGTACACAGACACGCTAGTGTATACATTGTTTTATTCATTATTATTATTCATAATACTCAGAATATTGATATTCATAATAATCGTCATCATTATTGTTAGGGTCAATGGTCAACATTCAAAATCGGATGAAGTACTAGGAGTTGTAGGCGCCGACTTCACTATCCAGTTTATTAACCAACTGATGCATTCACTTTATCCAGATTGTGGAAAAGAAGAGAACAGGTAATGATGATAATACGTAAAATCTGTAATTAAACTCAGTATGTAAAGAAACATTAAAGTAAAAAAACGAAAGTAACTGGTGTCACATGACTATGGCAATCACAACAATACACCACAATGGACATTCACGGACCCCTGAAATTCAGAGGTGAGACCAGGAAAAATATCGCTAAAGATCACTGAATTCCGAAAATGTACGGTAAGCAGTTACTGTCATGAAGTTTGACGTTCAAGATTTGAGTTATGGCATGCTTATTTTGTTATATGAAAATTCAAATGCAATGTATCAATGTAGTATTAGGAACAGAAAGAAAGACAACGGTTAGTAAATATATAATTATGATAAAAATAATGTAAAAATCTAACCAACATTCATTACTCCTGATTAGAAACAAATAACCTTCATAGCATCATAACCTCGTGATAATATTGTAAATAAATAAAAAAAAAAACCCCGATAAAACCAAACCTGAAATAATGTTAAGATATGTATTCACCACACTAATAATTATTCATAAATAGGCGAATCATATGTAGATCGTTCCCTTTGCCTTTGACCATTAATATCCTGATTTTCTATTTCAGATGTATAATGATAGACGACAGCGGTTTCCTTGTGATGCATCCTGACTTCGTTGACGGTCGTAGGGATCCAAAATTGCAAAAACCTGTACATTTAGGAAGCAAAGTATGACTGATAAGCAATGGATATATTGCACAATGCTTAATGATATATCTCTCGGATTTAGAAGGATATATCTTTAGCATAACAGAGTATACCTGCATTGTGGACATGCATTCCTTGTCCATAATGTTTAGCAATAAATATTACTAAGTACGTAATGTCGCATACTGAAGGCAAAGTATAGTATGCCATGTCTGTTCTAAATTACCGACATGTTGGTGCAAACATTTCTATGTTTTAAAACTTATATAGTAACTTTGGAATCCTAATATTCTAGCTTTCGTTACTGAAATCAAGCACTAGGATTTTGTAGTTATAAGAGATTTTCATTGTTTGATGGAATAAGACTTCAAAGTACAATGCATATTTAAAATATAGGCAAATATCTGCATGGTTTAAACAATAAACTCTCAACAGAACACGATGATTTGTCACTTACATGAATAAATAGCAAAATATTTCTTATTTTCTTGTAAACATGTGTCTTACATGTTTATTTATATACCTTCGTATCTAATATACCATAAAGATTCCTATTTAGCTACTTCTCTGGAAATTGTCATTTTACTTATTATGTTTAATGAAATTTGTATGCTCTAAAACAATTTTTAATTATATTTCCAAGGAGGGCGATATATCTCGAGATTTAATATCACAAGGTATAATGTACAGAGAGTCCTGTCTGGATGTAGAATTTCAGAAAGAACAGTACACCTACAGGGTAAGAGACTCCCTGCTTAATGAGGAACTACTGAATTGAAAGAAACCAAGTAAAATGAGCTACAATTAAGACAAATTGACGAATCATGGACGGAGTACAATCTTTGATTAAATGTTTGACAAGAAAAATTATATTCATATAACATTTGAAAGTTAGTAATGCAATGCTACTTGGGCATTCACAAGAGTGTAACAAGACGGGCGTTCATAAACAATCAGAGGTGCCCATGATGACTTATCCTGTATGACCAGCTACACCCGTCAAAAGACTACAAACATATTTAAGCACCGTACATACTATGCTAATCTAGCATGATGCTGCACTGATAATAAAGCTTTTTAATTCAGTTTATACTGTTGCTGATACATTGAAATATGGGTAGCTAGTGGCTAGCCGTGTTTATCAACTACAAATGAGGAATTTCTACTTTAACTTTTGACACAAAGTATGTTAGTACACTTTATACATTGTATAAAGTATCTAATTGATTGCCCAATATGTTTACAGGTAGTATTCAGTGGGATTTCATCAGAAGGACTAGACAGAATGGATGATAAAGGCTACGAAATCAGGCCTGTGTCTGGCAGTAATCTGGCCATTATACTTAAAAAACGGACCACACAGAGTACTGTGTGTTGTACGGTAAGTGAATATCCATTACAAGGCTTTATTTTTCATGTAAGTCCAATACGTGTAAATGAATCATTTGATAATAGTGAAATTAATAAATTGATTTGTCTGTCGTGTTCAAGAATTTGATCACCTTAGGCATATTAAAGTGATGTTTACAAAGGTGATCGGTACTGAATCAATTTTATATCACAATGTGCAATTGATTGAAGAAATGAAAATAGTCTTTTGGATTTCACAAAATTATGAAATCAAGAAATGTTTTGCCTACTAGTGATCATCTGTATATACATATAAACTTGATTTATTTACTTGATATATCCATTTTTTTAATTTCGAAAGATATTGGGGTTTTTTGACAAGTAAATATTAAAATAGTTCATTATTTACCTATATGGTCTGTCTATTGTGTTAATTGGAGGAAATCAGAGTTTGTCGATGCATTTACCAAGTGCTGGCAAGAACACGGTAAGACGTACAAACAAGTAAGATCAAGTAGACACTTCAGAGAAGTGTGCATCCTCAAGGGATTGCATTCCGGTGCCTTAAAGCACTTTGCTACCAAGGTTCCGGTATGGGTTATCATCTCAGACGAAATACAAGAGTAACTGATGAAATACAATGTATGTTTGTGCACTCGAAACAAAATACCAAGGTAGACATTGATGATTACCAGAAACCCAATAACTATAAAGTCATGTATACCAGTTCTAAGTTCCCTGCACCAGATACACAATTCAACAGTAAATATATCTTTGGTGATACTCTAGGGCGACAATGTGCAAGTCAAACGTATTTGTAGAAAAATGTTTATCAAATGACCGTAATAGGAAGAGACAGGTCATCGTAGGACAGAGTTGTGAATTCGTAAATTTTATCGTATCAAAACATTATGTTATTTCTAAATTCAGAAACCAGACACATTGCCTACCAACAATAAATGTGGATCAGAATTGTGTGATTGCCTTTGTTATAAGGACGTGGAGTTTAATCTTTGTGAAAATGAATATGCAAAAAAGTAATAAAACATTTTGTTTATGTATCTTATTAATGAATGAAAAGTATTATACAATCATAATGTGAATGTTAAATATTGAACATTGCAGTTGATCACGGTTTGCTTATGTTGATGTCGCCTTACATATTTTTGATGACAACATATTATTCTATAAACGCTTCGTGTGTAATAAATTTTTATGACCTCTCCTTTTGAGAAACGTGTTGATCCTTGTTCTCTGTAGGGAGGATTATTTATAAATCTTTAAATGTGTGTCCTTTGATTGTACTGCTTTTGCCGTGAGTGGGAAGGTGAGTGTCCGTAAACCGTTTATCCACACCAATTGAGTGACGTTTGTTACTTCAATTGACCGTCATAAGTCGGTATCGTAACCATAGCACAATCGAATATTTTATAATGTCGTTTTCCCGTGTATATTCTACTATTATCATGTTTTGAGTGCAGGTCCTTATTGATTTGTGTCATACAGTTTTGTCAAATGCCTTCTATTTTCTTTTTAATAGATATGTTAAGGCTCTTATGACTCTACAATTAGTATTTTCATATTGTATAACGGCCGCAATTTTCAAAGCTGTGCCTTGCTAGAACCTTTCAATATGATAGAATTTATGATACATGTAGGATGATGCATTTTAGATATACGTTTAGAGATAAGATAGTTATAAGCTGATAAGTTCAAATACGCTCACATACCACTCATTATATTTACTTCTTAAAGATCGTTATCTCTTTTGACACTAATTATGTACATTTATGTACCTCTGTTGCTTTTTATTCTACATTTAAGCCGGCGTGGCCTAGTGGTATCGCGTCGGACTCCTGATCGGGAGGCCGGGGTTCGAGTCCCGCTCTGGTCATGCCGGTGTCCTGTCTTTCGGATGAGACAGTAAAAACCGAGGCCCCGTGTCGTGGTATGCATGGCACGTTAAAGATCCCTCACTGCTTCGGGTGGGTCCGTTGCAAAGGTCAAAATTTGTATGCCCCGCATCAGGCAGATGCCGTCACCATATACGTGAAATATTCGTGGTGTGACGTAAAACAAAAATCAATCAATCAATCAATATTCTACATTTAGATAGATAGGCGATGTTCTATTAATTACGAATTACCCTAATGAACCTTAATTAAAAGACAGTATATAATTCAGTGCATCCGATTAGTTATTAGACATTTTTAACACTAACTGTAACGGACAAGTAACATTACAACGTGTTGTCTAACGTGATTTACTCATTTCAATAGCAGTGTTCTTTTGTTAAATGCAATACTATGTTTATATTTCTCAGACCATTCAAGAACTTGTTTAACGAGACTACATACATTTAATTATTCAACAAATACATCACAGCTTATTTTAATAAGATATCAAACTTCATGCTTTTGTCTAGTATTGGAAGTCCTTCATGTAGTGCGCGACCACAACAGCTTCTCTCTATCAGCCCGAACGAGACAAAGAAAACGAGAGGTCTGGAAAGTTGCTTCAGAATTGATTGTTGTTCAAAGACAACTAGCAGGTTTGTTGAGAGAACGTCATACATTTCTGGTAAAATATCATACAGCATATTATAGTCCACCCATGTTTGTTTTATTTGCATATATATTTTCCCTAATGTTTTGATATAACGTAGTCATAAAAGTACTAACATTGTGAGTAATAAAATGATATAGCATAGTCGTTCCTTTTGTAATATAGATATCAATATGCCCTCTTATAGAATTTCAGAACTATGATCGCTTATAAATGTTTAGGGATCTGTCTCTCTGTCTGTCCGTCGACATTTAGGTTAAAGTTTCTCAGCAACTAAGGGGAGTATAAACATGACATTTCACACATATCTTATTAATTATCAGTGATTTCAATCGCATTCATGGCTTCTGATCTTGTGACTTTTAACCTTGTTCTTTAACCTACATTTAAGAAACTTTAACATTATTAGTAATATTAGTAATAGCGACAAATGTTCCGTTATAAAAATGGATTTAACATCATGCCTATCATGTTGTAATGTTATGTTCTTGCAAGTAGTATAACCAAATTGTTTCACTCCACAGTGCATGCTTGAGTGTGGCCGGATGTGCATGGTGTGAGGAGAGTAGATCGGAGATATTGTTTCCCAAGCCTTTCTGTGTCGAACAACATTTATGTCCATTTGGGAAATGTATTGAAGGTATTCATAGGATAAGATCTGCCATAAACATGGCTCTGTCATATTCAGCTAGGGTTATACATTGATCGACGGTATTTATATCATACCGTTATATCGCTCCTGATCTCACTCGCTTTTTGAGGTTCACTTAAGTTCTTTAACAGATGATTTTTTATCTGATTTTCTATTTTTTTTTTTACTAATTCTGTATGGCCGTTTTGGGCTTCTGCGATGGTTTTATCTATTACACTATCATTACCTATTCTGTATCTGTTGAAATTTATATCGGAAGCCTTAACATTACTTTTATATATTCAAATGTCTTTATGTTTAAACCACAATATTAACACATGACGAAAACTTTTGAGATATATCTCATGCTTGGGTCAGACATTTAAGACTAGACGAAAAGGCCCACGTTCATTTATAAGACGTAGACTGTTTACAAAATTTATGTGCAGAAAATTCTAAACGTCTGCCAAAAGGATCCAACATTCTTCTTATCCGAATAATAAAGAGATTTAACTGAAATAAATGATTTCAATAAGATGAAATGCTAAACTGGTCAGGGAGGTAAATCCTGACGCGTGGTATGTCCGAATGTTTTGTTACTTATTGACCATTATAAGTAATGTAAACAGCACAATTTAAAAGAACAAAAGCAACGCCAACGTAATATATATCCCCTGGTTTTTTATTGTACGTGATCATAACTCACATGACCACATTAGAGGTTGTTTACGCCTCATAATCACTCACGAACAAAATTTCTCCATTCAAAAGTTTTCATTACTGTGCAAAGAGAAAATGGACCTATCGACCAACAGACCGACAGACACACCGACCGACAGCAGCAAAATAATATACCCCTAGTTCTTCGAAGTGGGTTATAACAACATGCCAATAGAGATTTTAAAATTTGTTTATATAATATGACTAACCTGGCGTCCGGATTTATCTTGCAGACCAAGAGTGTCATATCAATGACTGAATCACTTGGTTATAAAGGAACCCGTGTGGTATCATACTGTTTAATTCCTAACGGCATACAACATACAGCAAAGCACGCTTGTTTTGTTGAGTACAAACAAGTTGAAGTTTGAAAAACATGACACTTCCGACACATGTATGTATTTACTTCCTGGACTTAAGCAGTTGTTGCAGGACTTTTACGACGCATTGCATGCAAACAGGGAACGCGTACTTTTGTCAGGCACCTGATCTCAACTCAGTTTGAATAGGGGTTTGTATTTGACTGAATATGACACGATACACTTTATTGTCCTTTTATTCCATGGACTTCAAGAAATGGTTAACCCTTCGGTACTTCTTTGTTGTTTAATATTTATGATAATATAAATGTATACGTCTTTTTTATGACACCCTACTTTACCATGATAATCAAACGAATTATAACATATCGCAGATCGATGTGAAGACAGTTGCAAAAAGGCTACATCTGAAAAACCGACGGAGGCAAGTCAGATTTCATTACCTGCTGCAATTGGTGGTTCACTGGCAGGAATTGCAGTTATTGTGATTGTAGTTTGTATAATCTGTTACTATCTACGTCGACCGAATCCTGCAGCAGACTACCTAGATGCCATTGATGTTGGGACTAGAGAAGGATACGACAACACAAAGTTTACAGAATTCGATCATTTTGACAATCAGCGTTCTAGAGGTATAGGGCACGAAAAAGAAATCCAGTATGAAAGTACGACTTCGGATTCAGAACGTTATGTATCTCCGAGCAATACCTGATCATGATGAAAGTCTAATATGCAAAAACATACATTATATCTTTTATTGTGCTATTGACTACAATTTACATAATTTCAAGAAAATAGGAAGGTAGATTTCCTGAACTGTCTTTGTCAATTGACCATTGGAATTTGGCATCGTTATTATCATGTAATCTAATATTTTTGACTTACTTATCCTGTTCATATTTCCTTCTTGTATTGTCTTTATGGATTTTGCTATGTGATTACGTTGTTGTCTTTTATGATAAGATATATTCCATTGCATCATATAGGATTATTTTTTCTTTATTTAGATTTATATTTCATAGTTGGAAATCTTTTCGAAAATTTTCTTTTCTGAAACTACTGGTGAACTTATTATTAATAAGATTTTTTAAGTTTGACCTACCTTTCAATGATTTTAACTTACACTATATCAATTATACTGTACAGAAATGGATGTTCAAATTTCACTTATAGATTTCTTGTGAATTTGCCGAGTGAGCGATTCAGGCTCCTGGAGCATTTTGATATGAATTGTGAAAAATATAAAAGCAATTTATACTGTATTTGAAACGCCAATCGCTTATAGCATTATTGTAGAATTGGAGTTTGATGTTTTTGCCGGTATAAACCTTAGGCGAACGTTTTTTTATTAGTTGGATTACGGATCCGCCGACCGTATATTTTTGACTTTTAGAAAAAAAATAAAATACAAATTTCAATTTTTTTTTCTCTCGCCGACAGTTATAAAAATGAGCAATAAAAAAATAATAAAACTACGGTAACCAACGTGAAAGATATGACTAAAATGTTGATAAAATTACTTAACTCTCGGATTGCACAAGTACTTTCGTTTTTAAATATAGATCGGGTTAGAAATGGGCCGATGCTATATACACGACCGTCGTGTATATAGCCACTGCATAAAGAATTTCTATATACACGATGATCGTGCGAATAGCTAAAACCGCGGAAATATTCTATATACATGACGGTCTTGCGAATAACAAAACTAGAGCAAATATTAATCACACTTTAATATACTATAAAAAATGAAATAAAAATATAACCATAAGAAGTATATTATGAAGTTTCAAGTTGTTAATTCTTAAGTCCTTGGTATGATAAGAGGGATTTATAGAAGACGACAACGAAGAAGAAGAAGTTGGTATTGTAAACGTCCGAGACTTACCGAAGCTCACAAGGTGGAAAGAAGAAAAGAGAAACTTGAATGAGCTAGAAGAAAGACCATTCCATCCGCGTGCAACTAGCCAATATTGTCTCTATATACACGACGATCGTGTAAATAGCCAACCAAAACGTATATTATAGTCTATATACATGACGATCGTGCAAATAACCAACAGCATGATGTATATCATGCGCGGATACAGAGGAGGGTACCGGGGTCTAGAACCGGAGTCAGGTAAAGTCGTCCCAAAGTGAAGTTGCCCTATATCGGTTAAGTCGCCCCATATTGTCAAGTAAGGTCGCCCCACATAGAGATTCATCATTATATTCAAATATATGTTTGAGTTATTAATTATCTTTTTATTGATGAAAATAAAGTTTTATGAATAAATATTTTGGTGTATGTTTACTATAGGATAATTATTGATATCAAATGAAGTCGCCTCGTGCGATTGGTGTCTATCTATACTGCCATTACTGATGTAGAACTTTTCTCTAGTAATTTAAAATCTTTTAATTTTATGAAGGATAAGACATAAGTAGCACAATCATCAATTTAATTAACATGTATTGCAAGTGAACAAATAGATAACTCAAACAATTACCATGAACAGATCGATTTCTACATGACATTGGGATACTTGACATTATGGGGCGACTTAACCGATATAGGGCGACTTTACTTTGGGGCGACTTAACCGTAGACCCTAGAACCCCCCCCCCTTTGGCATCCGAAAATTTTTACCAAAAACAGGGTAATATTTGAGCATTTTTGGGGTTGAACCTCCCCCCCCCCCTCGTCTAAGAGAAAAATTTCCCTTTTTTGGTTGGACCCACTCTGACAAAAATTTCTGGATCCGCCCATGTATATGGTCTATATACACGACGATCTTGCAAATAGCCAATAACATCATTTATGGTCTATATACACGACGATCTTGCAAATCCTCAGTATTGCCAATAGTCTACAACAATTATGGTCTATGTATGCACAACTAACCTCAAGGGGCAACACATTGGGACCAAGAAAGTCTCTGTGATTTTAGAATTTAGGTCTTTGATTTAGGTCTTCAATATCCATCCAGGCTATTCACACGATCGTCGTGTATATAGACTGTGACAGACTATATACACTACGGTCGTGTACATAGCCACTACCGGCTATATACGCGACCGTCGTGTATATAGCCACTGCTTTAGGAATGCAATTATTTCCAATCCCAACGTGGTACGAGAATGATGGAATCATGGACGTTTCGGTACCTGGATGTTTCGGCACCGATTAAGATGTTTCGGCACCGTAATCGAGACGATTCGGCACTCGTTTAGGACGTTTCGGCACCCATAATAAATTCATTATAGTGACTAGTGATTGTATGAAGGAGGTGGTCCCAAGTAAATCAAGTATTTTCTCGTTTGTTCAGTTAGATAAATTATTAAATATAAGCAGTCAAAAACATGTCTATGTCCCTAAAATTTAGAATTTACTACACTTATCTTGAAAAGATTAGGCCCAAGTTATACTGTTGGGCAATATAATTGTGGCTGACATTATTGAAGATGAGGGCCAGAAAAACCGCGAGTGTTTTAAAGTGTTGGAAAAACTGAGTTTTCAAGTGTTCTGTATTTTTTTTTTTTTCATTTTTTTCCGACCGACCGACCCAATTTTTGAATTTTAAAATCCGTAATCCAATTTTAAAAAAAAGTTTCGCCTTAGTAAAACGTACATAAAATGTTTCAGTCTATACTTATACAGACGAATAAAAGATATTGTTCTACGCAAATTCTTTATTTAATTATTATTATTTTTTTTGTTGTTGTTGTTTCACTGCTTTCTACTATTCCTCTTTGCTCCATTCACTATTGCTAATGCCTGTTCTGGAATTTCATTCAGCCCAGTTCTAAGTAACCACCAAAGGGATTGAAGAAAAGTGGTCCCTTAAGACAGGTGGTCTCTGAACACAGGATAGGTCGCATAGAGCTTTAAAAAGGAACAGAAAAGACTAGTTGTTATATGTGGTTCTATTATATAGTTAGTCTTTTAATACGTTTGACTGTACGTATATTATACAGGAAGCCAGTGCGATTCAGTGGATGAGGGGCTTGCGACCGAAAAACCCCGGGTACGACTCTCTTCGTGAGCGCACCGGTGTCCTGTCTTTCGGATGAAACAGTAAACACCGATGTCACTGCTTCAGGCTAGTCCGTTGCAAAGGTATCAATGCAGCGGATCAAGCAAATGCCGTCAGTGTACACGTGAAATAATCGTAGTGTGACGTAAAACAATAATCAATAAATATATCAAACAGCGCTGGTTACTAAAGGCTCTATGGATAGTTTTGTTCACCATAGATCTATGCCGTTAATCACGCCGCTGTGACAAAGTAATCATTCTAGTATAATATTTTTACCTGCTGTTAATCATTTATTAGACAATTATCCTCTAGATTATTCCGTTTGAGGTTGATTGTGAAGATGGACCCAAATCCTATGAATCGACATTTTAAGAAAGAATCCCTGTGTTATAGTCATAGGAAAAAAAAAATGTATGATGCCAAGTATATCACAAGAGGTTATGGCGGTAAACAGATTGAGAAACAATTGAGTCGTTTAGATAGCTTAGACAGGGACAACTTACTTACACGGAAATTAAAAGAAAATAAGACCTAAAGACTTCCACTAGTTTTAACTTTTCTGAACTTATGCCAGATGTATAAAAAATACTAAGGAAACGCCATTCGACGCGAAGAAAATGAGACAGAATGCGTGATGTTTTTCTGGACCAACCCCTTTTAAGTTTTCGATGTGATAAGAACTTATGTGACACACTCGTGCATAGAAAGACCGAAAACTATATACAACAAAACGAAATAAAGTGCAAGTGTACAGTATGTAGAATCATTATATGGAGGGAAAGATATGATTCCAGAAAAAAAAAAGAAATTTCTAGCTTTAAAGGACGCAAAGCGTACAGATAAAACTTGATTTACACATTAATTTATGATAAATGTAACCAGACTATATACGTAGGGGAAACTGAAATATCTTTAATGGAAAGAATAGAGAAACATAAACGTGATATAAATTATCAAAGAGACAAACCTATTATCAAACATTTGAAGGACCACGATGAACATGAACTACGCTGTGTGATTATGACTAGGACTACCGGTGAAATTAAAATATATACACTAATTGTCGAGAATAACTAGATAAAAGATTTGGAAACGCGTAAATTATATATCTATATACATTATAGAGTCCATAGTCAGTTTGATTTAATATTATATTCATTATATTATATATGTGTGGGGGGATGTGTGTGTAAACTTTTATATTTATAAAATATTTAACGACAATATTTATATATCATATGTTATAATATTATACTTTGATTTTATTTATAATATTATCAAATGTATTTATATATTTGTAATCAGAGTAGTGTCTCAGATCTCCTTTTTCATATATATTTTAATAATGAATATGGAACATATATACCTTTTAATTACTTGATAGTTTGTTTGATATATTCTAATAATTTTAAATTATCTATATAACACTGAATTAGGTCCGTTACCTTAACCTAAATTGTATTGTTGATATAAGTAATTTTATACCAAACAAACACGTATAGAGATAACGCCATGACGTCACTGATTTATTGAATATTATTAGTTTATGTTTTATTATGATTCAGCATGGATTCACATAGCTCTGTGTTATAGTCATTTTTTTACACTTGATAGGCTAGGTGGCTGAAAATGTGTTTGTGATTTATTACTAATATTTGACTTCCCTTTGGAGGACTTTGAAGTTGCTATCAATAGTTTCTGTTTTTAAAAAGACAACACTTTCCCATTCTATCCTATTGGCAATTTAACTCGGTAAATTACGTTTAATGCAGACGTTGAGTTGAAGAAAGAAATAAATCTTATCTCTGGAAGGATAACTGCATCAAAAACAAAAATATAAGATTTATCTCCTATTCTTTCATGTGATACTGTGATGAAAAATAATAACCGATCACATTTTCAGGCTATTACCTACGTATTAATTCATTTCATTACTTTAATTTCAAACGATCTGCAAATGGATGCTGCTATGGTTTGTCACAATCAAATTATTGATTACTGAATAGATTTGACGCAGAGTGAAATTTAAAGCTGTTTCTTATTTGTTTTGTCTGTATGTAAGGACATTCTCGACGAGTGTGTCTAGCCAAACAGGAGACGCTCATTCCTTCCGAGCACTTGGTCTCACCTCTGAATTTCAGGGGTCCGTGAATGCCCACTGTGGTACATTGTTGTTAGTACCATAGTCATGTAACACAGGTTACTTTCGTATTTTACTTTTATAATGAAGACGTGAAGACTGTTATTGTTGGTGGTACAAAGAGTGTTCGCAAAAAGTAGTTACGGCACTGTCGGCACATATGTACTCTTATCTATGTATATATCATAATTTATATATGTGACTCTCAGTCATTGTGGTGTCATGTAAATGTATTCATGGTCCCATAGTATATTCACGTGATATCCAAAGGTACAGGTCATTTCGTGTTCCCTGGTTCTTAAAAAAAGTAAGTAAACTGAATCTGTAAAATTGTTTATTATTCTGTTTTATGAAAAGAGTTGTTAGAATCCTTATCTCTGACAAACATATCACTGTTTTCAAACAAGACACCAGTAGAATTTTAACGACAATCAAATGTAGGCCTACATATCTCATTTCTCGTAAGTCCTTCGGTTTCACACAGAACCTGCACTCTGAAATAAGAAAAACAAATTCGAACAGAATGCTGTGAATTCTAAGTGCAAAAGACACATAAACATATACTCAATGGGTAAAACAAATAAAACTGAAATCTAGTCTTATCTAAACCATATCGATAAGAATATTAATAAATGCTGTAAGACAATTTTCTGATGTTTATCATTAGAAATGATGTGAGAGCTGAACTGAAGACTTTCTAAAAACAGGAAGACGGTCATAAGGAAAAGTTTGCATGTATGTACAATGGAAAATGACGGCACGGTGTATTGACTGCTACTGTTATCTTTATCAAGTGGATTCAACTGGATTTAAAATGCTACCACTGTGTTTCCTCCCGCCAGACTTAGCACAAAGGAGTGTTTCTTGTGCAGATGCCGACTCTGCAAGGCTTCATTTAACACAAGGTCGAGTTATCCTTCTTTATCTTTTCTGTGTTGAATAAGGTATTGTATAGACCGCAAAAGCACACAAAATAATGAAACCAAAACTAACAGCGAATATTCTTAGATAAAGAACAATATTCGGCATTATGATAATCACATTGTATTTGTGTGTGTGCCTACCATGTTAGGATAAAATAGCCGGTCGATGCAAAGCAGAAGGTAAACCGATGTATTCGTTTTGGTTTTATCGAGTTATTTTTATTATATTTAGATACTATACATAGACTTTCATGGTAGTTAGGTAAAGTTATCCTAGTCTTTCAAGGGAAACAAACACTTATTGTATTCAATTAAGTGCTCATAAGTAAATAAATAAATAAGATTTTAAACAAGAATATGATGTTTCTTTTACAGATATCAGCGTAGTGTAAGTTTTTAGTTTTATGCGGCATCAAAACGATCGCTAACAGCAAAAACATATGCCCACCATCGCGCTGAGGAAATGATCGATTCTAAGATCAAAGAAGCATATATAACTTTGTAATATGATGTAGGTGACAGTTTTAGATTCTTTAAAGACATGGGCCTATTGTGGAAAAGAGTTTTGTAGACGATGCGTTACCCAGAGTGGGAATTGAACGGCTAATAACAGAGAATTATTTGAACGAAATTATCTATTTAAAAACTGTTTGTGTTTTGAAAACTCTTCGTGTCCCTATGTGTGTTCTGAAAATTATGCGTACCCCTATGTATGTTTTGAAAACTCTTCGTGTTCCACATGTGATAATGCTAAGATAATTCTAGATTCTAAACGTAAAGTAAAAGGCTCCGATAACGTTATTTCATCATGTAATAAAATAGTCAAACGTCTTCTAAATAGACAATATGATATTGAGATCATCAAAAAGACTATAGGTCTTGTATTTGGCCCCTCTACAGCCTTTTGCAGACTCTTACTTGAACGTTGCACGCTGACTAACAGGGCGGTGGGGACTATATGACGGGCCTTGTACAAACCTCTTTCAGAGGAGACATGGTCCTGAACCTCGTCCCCTCTGACTGTTAGTCGGGACTCCTACAGATTTAGGGTCTTAGCTCGCTTTCAGACTGGCAGAGCACGGTTTATCATGTTGATGTCGCATATATTTTTTATACCGTTATATGTTTTACAATACCTTGCGTGTTTATATTTTTATGACCTCTCAATATGCGATACCTGTTGACCCTTGTTCTTTAAATGGAGGATTATTTATAAATTTTTAAATGTACGTCCTTTGATTGTTCTACTGTTACGGTGAGTGGGAAGGTGGGCCCGTAAACCGGTTAACCACACCATTTGTTTGGCTTTTGTCAAATTAAATGACCGTCCTAAGTCGGTATCTTAATTGCACTACAATCAAATATTTTTGTAATGTGTTATATGTTCTAGTATATTATTTATATTCATGTATTGTATAGCTCCATGGTGACTTCTACCACATAACTGAGCCAGTAACTCTTTTTTCTCTTATAATCTTATAAACATTTGACGTTTGTTGTGTGTGGTAAGGTGTCAATTTCAAGTCATAGGCGAAGACCAAATGTGAATCACAATCGGTAATATTCTATATGTATAAGCTCACAAATAGCTAATAACGCGCACTTATGGAATAAAATCATTTCTTTTTTATTTTTACTGTGCTTTACAGTCGGCCCCGCCCTAATACAACATATAGCCCATCCCCACCCCGTTCTACAAGCAGAGAGACAGAGAAAGTGAGTGGGGAGTAGTAAATATATCCCATTTTATACGTTATGACATGGCCAGAGCAAATTAAATAACAATGACTGTTGTGAGGGCAAAGCGATTTTCAGATAAACTGCTCAGCCAAGGATATGTCATCTTTGCGATCCAAATGTTACAGTCCGCAACCCTTGGTAGATATCATTCATAAAACGCGGTGTTGGATTCTTCGGTATCATTGGATAGGACGGATATTCATTGCGTCCAATCAGAATCAGTGTTAAATATCCACATTGGCAGATCAAAGTTTGCGACTGAAAACATAATAGACCCATATCGAATATGCCGATGCGAGTGGTCAAAGAAGAATAGGCGCACATTTTTTGGCGAAACTTTTGTTTGTTTTTTATCATTTAATCCAGGTGTTAGATCACGTCTCTACCTTCGATTTTGCCACAAAGGTTTAAAAATCCGTCAATTCGTTGGCTGATGATGACGTTTTGAAAGGGGTACAACGCTTTTCTGTCTTTAGATGGCGCTATCAAAATTCCGTGTTATAGAGGAGCATAGTGGATTGTAATATTTGGCTTGAAAATGTTTTTGTTATTTTCCACTTGGTTTTCATTTTTACTGGTTTTGTATGTCCTCTGGTTTCATGATTTTTAGACTTATATTGGATTTATCCATCATCTTTACATGGTAATATGTGGTAGAAAAACGGCGTCATTAAGGTATTTCTGTAGTTGATACAAAGCTCTTATCATAAAAAATTAAATTAAATCTCGTTATACAGAATATTAAATGATATTATGGGTTGAGATCTTTTCATATCATCTTAAACACCGAATTTGACACCTAAATGTAGAATTTATATGATTCGACAATTTTACTGGACTTAAGTGACGTACGTTACTAGAAAGCAAGATATCTAACTCCTCTTGGAGGGTTCACGTAAGCTACAACATAACGAATTTATCAACATGTTATTAAATGGAATAGGAAGTGTTAAACTGAACTTATCACACACGGAAACATTTACTGAGATAAAGAGATATTTCTTTCTTTGTTTCGTGTTTTTTAATGGCTGTAATAGAACGAAATTTTTGTAGAACATATTGCTCATAAGAGTGTCATACATGCAATATTTTTATCAAGACCGGAAACGAGAACAAAACTCAACGAAGTTGATGGTTACCTTGACCTAATCTATAGGATCTTGTATAGTGTTAAAATACTATACAAGGTACTCAACCAGGAATATCCATTATACACAACAACAGAGATATAGGCCGGAAAAATCAGAAGTGGAGTCAGGTGCAATGGGGGAGTGAGCATCCTCTGCTGAACGGTCATACCTACTGTGATGTCATAAGATTAATTGAGCTAATATAACTCGCAGGTGCATTAGGTGTTAATGGAATTACCAGAGTCACACTCAGTGAAAAGTCATGATAACAAAAATGAGTGATATTGTATCATCATAGTAAAACGCTCTGACACGGATTACATTAGGAAGTCAACATGTTAGACAATGATACAAATGTAGTTCATAAGAGCAAAGAAGCTCCTTATAGCGATCGTAAAATTTGCGGAATGTAGACTCCAAACGTGGTTTTTCGTATCCTTGTAATATTAACAATTTACTCACTAACATGCTACCGTAAAAGAAAGAACAGTAGTGTGATGAAGTTCTAGCATATCGGATCAGTTGAGACATAAATACATGTATACCATATGCAGGTGATAAAGGAATATAACCACACGTATGCAGAAAGTGAACAAAGGGAAATCATTACGTTTATCAAACAATGAAGTAGTAAATTTACTGTCTTGGTCAATATTCAGTAGAAGATCTAAGTACGAAGAACAGGAACTGGACTCTGTTGTATCTTTAATTTTCGGGTTCGTTAGGATATATCCCTTGTACAAATCTTTTATTATTTATAGAAAATACATTATCAATAGACAGTGAGGTGCAGTCCTAACATAACATTATGTTAATGTCGCGTTAACGTGAAGTTTGCTTTCCTCGTGCGCTCAGGACTGCTGAGCACACGCGTTTGCGGTAACGCAGATTTCCTCGTGAACTAAATTTCGAGATCGCTTGACTGCCGCGTTCACGGGCTTCGCTGCCGCGTGAACGTCCTTGACAGCCACGTTCGCGTGCTTACAACTTAAAACGTACATTAACATGTAGATAGAGAAGGATTTGAAGGAGAATCGATATATACATTGTATATCTAAATATAAAAACATATTACTGTATGCATGTAGGCAAATATTTAGAATTAAATAAAACGCTTATGAGTTAAGGGATGAATTTCAAAAATATTGAGTACAATTTCCGAGCATTGAATTTAATGAAATTTATTCTTATTTTAGGATAATAATAATAATAATAATAGTAATATAATTAATAAAATTAATAAAAATGATAATAATGATGATAGTCATGGTATTCATATATTATGAAAAATAGCTAAATCAAAAAAAAAAAACAATTATAAATACATAAAAAATAATAAATATTTAAATAAATTATGGATATATAAATAAGAAATAAATACATAATTTAATTAATTAAGAAGAAATATAAATAAAATAGAATTAGAATATAATTATCCTACATTCTTTATTGTATTAACTGACGAAATGTTTTCATAAATACATTAGTGCATGTATACGCGGTAATTTCCATTATCATATTACATATGAAACCCTTAATGCGGGGTGTCATTTTAACATTACATTTAATACACGTATATATGGCGACATTTGCAGTAATTTAATAAGATCCCTTTTATTTCCTCGATCCGTACCAATGCATAGAGAATTACAAATGAAGGCATGTGAACGCACAACTGGACCGAGCGCACGAGGGAATAAATTGCGTTAACGCGGATTTCCTCCTGCGTTATGCAAAAAGTGCACGCGCCTCCAGTCGAGCAGTCCTAGCACGTGTGCTAAAGCAGTCCTCGTGACCGCTTTTCGCATTACATGCGTGTTATGTTAGGACTGCACACATCTGTATGTGAATACCTTTTATTTGATAAGTTTGTTGTACAATTTCAACTTCGTAGGAACAAAGGAATAAATCTGATGATAAGTGTGCACAATTAATGTTCATAGGAATAGCAATGAGGTTGTTGGAAAACCTTCTAACCGAATACAAAAAATACATTTTCAGTAATTAATTCCAGCATGTCCTTTATTTCATCCCTTTCATTTTTATCGAAAAATGTGTCTGGATAGCCTAACACCTTTCATAGTTAAAAAACAGTCATCAAAGATGTTAAAAAGCCTTTACTTTATCATTTCTATGATAAAACAAGTAAATTTCATTTAAGGCTATAGTTAAGGTTATTGTTATGATGTCATAATTGTCAAGGTCACAGCATAACTTCGTCAAATAAGACTTTTCCAGTTTGTTTTTTACTAATGAATGTATAGGTCGGAAAACATTTTCACCCAAGGTGATGGTGATTTTTATTGTGGATATACATTTATAAACTTGATTTATGAGGTATTCTCTTCACATGAGGAACATTGTAAATGTGTAGAAACGGCTGTGTCTGAAACCATTTTCCTGTGTTTACAGTGACTTAACTACAGTAGTTATATGACGTTTGTGTTTATTTTAGATTGGAATCTATGTGGATTAAAAGCTTTTAGACGCCACCTCGTTTCCATTACGTCTATACTATAACAAGTTTTTGTCAGGACTAAAGTGATGCCATTATATGGATACATTAAGTATTTTTGAAAATAATTATCACTGTCTGAGTCAAAAGATTTCTTACAAATAAAAACAAAAACATCATTTAAAAGACATTTCAAAATATCTGCAGTAGTTTTTACTTAAAGAGCTTTTAATAACAAAATATTTTAATTTCTTAGGCATATTCTCTTTCCTAATTTGTAATTCATCATTATCGGAAAACAATTTTCTTCTTGAAACACCCAAATGAATAAAATTTGTTATGCTGTTTTATCTATTTAAAATAAAATCAGCATATAAAACCATTTCACTTCATAATATATAGATCCAGGATACAGTGATCACAAGAACTTTGGTCTCATTAAACGTTTTTTTTTAAATGATGTTGCGAATCATGTTAATGGCACATGTAGTTTTATGGCTCATTGAACCGAAAAAAGGGAATGATTAATTTATACTGTGGAAGATAAACGTGTTACTACGATCTTATACAGTGAATTATCTTATAATGTGGATGATAAACATGTTATCAGGATCTTGTACAGTGAGTGGTAAACATGTTACTAACACGCCTAACCATGAATGATATATATTCATTTTAAATATTATTCGGTGAATCAATGAAGTTTTATAGTGTGTTTGGCCATGGCGTGTAATACATTTGATGGCGCAGTTAATTAATAGTCCATTCTTGAGCGCTGGTAATATTAATATTCCTTGGTTCATATCATAAGTGTTGTTTCTTTGCTGAGTTTGCCCTTCAGTTCGTATCATATTTTTTGTTCCTTTGCTGAGTTTGCCCTTCAGTTTGTATCATATTTGCTGTTCCTTTAATAAATATAGAACATATATACCTTTTAATTTAGTGCACCATACGCGCATTTCGACAACTTATGTCTCTTCAGTGATGCTCGTGACCAAATGATTGGAATTCTCAAAATATATAAATATTTGAAGAGCAGTGTTGAAACCAAAATGACCGAAAAGTGAACCAAAGAATCTATCTAAGGACAGAGCTATGCATGAGGGAGATACTCCTTAGTTTTAGAGTGATTTACTTAATTTGATGACTGAAAATTTGAAGTATATTTTTCATGTCAATACAAAAGCACTGAAAACTAGACTAAGGATGCCCTCGGGGACTATCAGTCCACCAGCAGTGACATCGGCCTAGTGGTTTTAAATAAATATTGAAGATATATACATTTTAATTTAGTGCACCATATGCGCATTTCGACAACTTATGTCTCTTCAGTGATGCTCGTGACCAAATGATTGGAATTCTCAAAACATATAAATATTTGAAGAGCAGTGTTGAAAGCAATATGACCGAAAAGTGAACATTTGCTGAGTTTGCCCTTCAGTTTGTATCATACTTGTTGTTCCTTTGCTGAGTTTGCCTTTCAGTTTGTATCATATATGTTGTTCCTTTAGTGGGTTTGCCCTTCTGTTTGTATCATATTTGTTGTTCCTTTTGTGAGTTTGCCCTTCTGTTTGTATCATATTTGTTTCTTTGCTGAGTTTGTTCTTCAGTTTGTATCATATTTTTTGTTCCTTTGCTGAGTTTGCCCTGCAGTTTTTATCATATTTGTTGTTCCTTTGTTGAGTTTGCCCTTCAGGTTCATGATTCTTGTTTGCTTTATCCTTCATTGTAGTAACTCCATATAGTAAGGAAAATAAAACATACGTAGAAGTCGGCGCAGTGATGTACATCGAATCAAATGTTATTAGGTGTGTTATGACGCAAGGAATGAAATAGTGCCATTTATTGATATTTTATATTTGATGTCAAATATCTTAATAATTATCTATTATTTACAAGATCTCTTGATAGTTTAACGGTTTGATGCCCTTTAGAGAAGATTGCATGGTATACACAGTCCTGTGTCGTCTATAATAACGACGAAATATATCCGTCGAATGACGTTCGAATCTTCTCTTTTTTCGGATGAAAATGGCGAGGTAGTTCCGAATGCTTGAGACTGCACTCCTAAACGACTCAATTTTATGGCATCATCTGGGTGAAAGGTCTGTCAGAAACGAAAAACGTCACAATCTTCTATACACATTACTCATCAAAACCCAAATGCCTCACCGGCAAGTGCAAAAAAAATTGAAACCTTTCTATTTATCAATTGGTACCAATCATGTGTTTTGACAATGAAGAAAAGCGTTTTGACCAACAAACAAACCAAAAAATAAAAAAGAAAACGATAACGATAGCGAGAGTATGTTACAACAGCAACAGGATTCCTATACATGTATAAGTCTTTAGTTCGCACAATAATCAATTGCATTGTTAACACATGCGAAATTTCACTTGGTGTGTTTACGGGTGACGAGCCCACCTCGTTTGCACTTATAAATACTGTTTAATTTAATGTGTAAAATCCATCACAAGACGTATCTTAGTATAAATCAATTCTCAAAATTTCTATAATATACGGGCAATATCATGTAGGGTTCCACATACTCCTTAGAGTTTAACAGATTATAAAACCGGGTCTGTTATAAAAGAGGCGCAGGTAGTGTCAATTTTAATCCCCCAAAATTATTTATTATTCTTGACATTACACTGCGCTTAAATCAGATTAATGACGGCATTACGTAATATTCTGCGAATACTTTAAGTTTAAGAATCATATTGTTTGTTTGAGAAAAATCCAGTAATACCTGAAGTACCAAAGTGTGATTCAGACTCTGTTCAAACACAAACGAATAGGGGGAAAATTAGTTTTAAACAAATGATTGTGTAGAAGGTACACAAATGTACAAACTTCAGTAGTTTGAATTTTCACAAATGTATTTCTTTAATTGACCAAAAGTAATTTACTTTATTACTATCATTAAACCGAAATTTACATATTTTACAATATCATCTTTAACATCTAAAAGACATTGTGTTTAGCGTTTAATGGCACCGTCACTTGACACCAGTTACTTTCGTATTTTGCATTAGAAAGAATAACAATGGGTATATTATTGGAAATGGACATAAACGTGATTAATATGGATGTGTTCTTTCCCGTGGTCTTACAAAGGGATTGCAATGTCTATCCAACAATGTCTGGGTACATTCAAAATATAAAAATACCTCACAAATTTAAATAAATAAGAATTTCTTTATATATTGCCAAAGCAAAGTGTCCAGTGTATTACAAGTGTATTTCAACCTTAAGTATAGAACATTTCTCTTTTTCTTTAGTATAGGGCTATTTGCTGTGAAATGAAGAGTTACTTGCATAGATCTATCATGAATATCAATCCAAATAACGTCATTCTATATGTTATGGTTAATTGCCTCCGAATGTTGCCACTACCACACACTGATATGTGAAGGAGACCTAGACGGGACAGCGTTTCATCTCAAGGGTTATTAAATCATATGTGAAAATTCTAAATTACAATATAGAAGCATGTCAAAACGTGAAATCACCCTTTTGAAATATAGAAATATCATCATTCAAGAGTATCTATTTAGTTGCTCCTCGCCCTATTAAATTTTAAATACTTCTAATAAATCGTATTAAGATTTTAATATATTTGCACGTAACAATTTTACGCTTATACAAACATCATTTATTATCCTGAAATTTAAATAAACATAAAAAGCAGTAGTACGCGAGAAATCAGCAGGGCGCCTATGGATTAAGTCGTATATTTGCAAAATATATATTCCCTTAAGCATGGACACTATTTGATATGTAGGATGATATTTTACTGTAGTCTGAAATTTTGACGGGAATGGAATTTACGCTATATAATTATATACATGTACTTCTTTTCAAAACCTTTCCGATAGATTTACAGAAAATATATGTATCTAAATCTATGAGTAATGACATAAAAGATAAATTAAAAACTTTATAATTCATATTCCTGATCGGTCGTATCGCTAATAAAACGAAATGTATAAGCCATGCAATATAGTCAATTAAAGATGTATAGAGTCATCAATTTAAATTTGCATTAACTTAAATATTGATTATTGATATGCTGAATCACCTGAATGGAATATTAGATTTTAGAGTACTGCTTTGACTAGCAAATAAACCATTATTTGTCTTTCAAATTCTTCCGACATTTTACTAACAGTATTAATGCTTCTTTTTCAATGATGATGCTTTCTGAATATGAACATATATACTAAACTTTTGGATATTTGCTGCAGGTATTGTAAACACTGTGACAGCAATTAATCATACGAAAAATGCTCAAATCGTAGATTTGAGATCAATATGTATCTTCATCCATAGAATGCAATTCAACTATATAAGACCTACCAATGCCTTACATTTTAAAAAGGGTTGAATTATAATAAATATACTTTGCGGGTAAACAATCTCTATCAGCAGTGCTTTATATATATGAAAATGCTGTCCAAATTCGACTGAGTAGAGTAATTCCTTGAAAATTAGGACAATGAAATTGAGTGGTTCACATAGATATGTACTCATTTGTATAGCTATTCAATCTCTCAACGGAGGGCACTTTAGTTATCAAATTGCTTCACATCTGATCCTGGTACGTAAGGCACTTTCAAATCTTCAATATTTTTTATTCAGATTCTAGTGCAATCATTGTCATTACACGATACCACATAACAAACGCTGGCAATATCAAAAGGTAAATACAGAACTGGAAAATAAACATTATCTTACAGCTGAAAGGACTAGTGGTGTGATACGATGCCATGCAGGAGAAGACATAACGATACGGACATATATACCGATATCAATCTTGTGCACGATAAACGTATTCGTGAAATAAATCCCTCTCAGTGATAATCATGAGTGAAACTGTAGAATTCCAAATTATTCTAGAAACGTTTTCTAAAAATGTCGTAATGCGAATATCTACAACATAATGAACGACAGAATTTTGCATCAAGGGGATAGTTTAATTAATTATACTCCTAAAAATAACTTCTTTACAAATTGATACAGAAGTATAATTTGGAAAGACAGCGACCTGATGTATTCAAAGTCCCGTTAAAACACAGGAAATTAGTGATGACAGCAGATACAAGAACAATTGTGAATCCCAAAGGAGATGATTCCAGGTGTCCGGAAGGAGTGAGCGTCTCCTGCTAGCATGCCACTCCCGTCGCCAATGTTCCATAGGAATCTCTTGTGTTCGGTGATAAAGATATAAATTGAGTCCTTCAGGGGATATCACCGCGTACGTAAAGCTATATAATTAGTTAAGGAATGTCACCGCGTACGTAAAGCTATATACTTCGTTAAGGAATGTCACCGCTTACGTAAAGCTATATACGTCGTTAAGGAATGTCACCGCGTACGTACGGGGAAATGTAAACGTCTCCTGATACCATACTGTGGATGTCGCCTCTCAGAAATGGAAAATTTGTTATATGGAAGTTGAAATCGTCACGTTTGTCATAAAGGAAGGTGTGTGATTGACATCCCTACGAATAAACAAGAATACCTCTAGGTATGAAGCCATATGTCCATATGGCCAGGTATGATCTTGATCTTTAGTTCAGCGGGATACATATTGCAGAAGTATTCTGAAAGTTTTATTATCATTGACAAAATCGTCTTTTATGTATATGTATGTGATTTGGAACTAAAATGTTATGACTAAATGAATTCAGCATCGTTCAAAAAGGTGTCAGCCAGGATAGGTGCAAAGTTGGTACTAATGTCACTTCGAAATCGTCTGGAAAACTTTTCCTGCAAATACTGTATCAATTGCACTTATTGATTGCACTTGTTCTTTGAATGGGGGTGTTTCTTCAGAAAATAAAAACTATGTATTGACATCTACGGTCTCCATTTTTGTGAATGGATTTCTTATATTTCCAAATAAAAGAAATTGTTGAGAGTGCATGTAGGATTTCAAGGCAATGGACGAAGTCCAAGTTTCTTATCAGATTACAAATGTAGTAGATATTGTGGGCAAGACCGATAAAAAAATTCTCATGGACATGGAGACAGCTAAGTACTCCGACGAAATCAGGATCACAGAATATTGACTCGTGTCAATGTGAAAATTCAATATATCAAATGTATCAAAAATGTTTATGAAATGCTTTTTTGCACTAAAATACCATAGCTAAAAGTAAGTCAAAAACGAATAAAATTTTAGTATTCGGACAGGAAGCCAAAACAGCAACATTTCCTCACACATCATTCTATAGTGATAAAAGGAAATTCTCCCCCTGGATACCAGGGACTGAGAGAGACTATACACATCACTATAGAAACTAGTAGTGTAAAGACCTATGCAATTAAAGTAGTGTTTGCATATTATTTGTTGAGTTTACTTTATATTAGCATGTGTTTTGTTAAAGACATATATTACAATGCAATTCTAACAAATATTTATAAGCGACAAAAGTAAAAACAAATCAATAATCTGTCCCAGGATACTGAGGAAATAAATACTCTGCCCTTCAAATATCTGAAAATAAATAATCTGACTCGACCAAATTTTCCAGGCCCCCCTCAAAATCAAATGGTCGACCCCTTATCATTAACTCTTATCTAATGAAATTCCGAAAGTGTGATTCGATTTTAAGCAAATCGTTCTCCATATAATGACTTTACAAAAACTCCTTTTTCACACCAAACCAATTTCTTATACTTAACGAATTATTAAATATACATGCGTCATCGGTTAAATAATACCACACACTGACGTTCTATAAAGACCTAAAGATTTCATGTAGGATTTTACTAAATTGAAGATTAAATTTGTCATTAATATAATGATAAGGCGTGTCAAAAAAGGAAATCGTCCGTGAGTATATGTAACTGTTACATTTCATTAGTATTTTATAAGTTGTTTATCGTATGAATATTAAATTTAAAACACGTTTTATTAAAAAAAAAATTAAAAATCTGAATAATCTTAACATTACCAAGTTCAATTTTAATGCTGTTATTATGAATAATTCTGTGTACAGTGTAATACACAATGTTCGTTCAGTGAAGTCTACTAAAATAGTAGAAACAGTCAGAAACAATAAAACCGTCATCATAATGATAAATGATATCGTGTATATAAAATGAGAAATAGACAAACATCTGAAAAACCGATCCGATTTCAACAACCCAAAGTCCAAACAACATGATAATATATATAACACAAGCAATCACGGATCCCTGTTTAAACAGCGGTGGGATCAAGTGCCGTGAGAGAGAAGGCAGTCTCTGGCGATCGTTCAAACCCGCCGTGATGCCATAAGTACATGAAAAAGCTACAGCCGTAGTCATAACCAGTGCATGTCATCAGTATAAATAATACAATATTGTAAAGTGATAATATAGGTGGTCTAACTACTGTGAAATAAGAAAGTCAACATTTCAGACAACAATCTATCATATACGGTCTTTATAGTGACCTTTACATTTGCAGAATTTTGATTACGAACACTTGGGGCGGGGCAGCGGGAAATTTTTAAAAAGTAGAAAATTAATGATAAAAAGTATGATTTGGGACTTTACGGTTGGCCCCGGGTATCGCCTCTAGTTTTCAGAGGTCAATGTCCATCGTATTGCAATAATTTTGATAATTTGAGCGCCAGCAACGTCAATCTCAACAAGAGGAATGCATGATAACTGAAAAATAAAAAAAAAAAACGAATTAATGTATGTTAAGTACTAAAATGTCTGATAAATTCTTATCAGTAAAAGTGGTTGGATGTTTTAACGATGTAACATGAAAAATCTTTATATTATATTCAGTTAACTATCTTGTAAGAGATACCATTTATTCATTATCTCATTTCCAAGAACAAAATAATTTTGTGGTATAGTTTTCATTACTAAAATTCACTCGAATACATTTTAGTTGCCTATCTATAGTGGATATTCATATTGCGTTACACAGAAATATTCCCAAAACGTTTCGAATAATGGAGAAGTCAAGACAAGACTGGAAGTCAAAATGAAGTTTCGGTTAATCATATCCTTGTAAGAAATGTTTGCTGTTTCAAACATCGAACAATGTAAACAGATACGACAAATTAATATGAAGATCGCTATGTCGTTTTATGTCCTTATCTGCTACAGGATTGCAGTTGTGCGACTATAGTAATGAAAAACGTAGTAAAGTTTCTGAGAACGGAAAAGGAGTCTGCAAGCCCGACGCACCGACCCCTTTTATTATTAATAACCCTACCTGTCTATGTTTGTGTTGATTTTGTAGAGGTTTGACTTTTGATGTGTCAGTGGTTTTCATTTCACGTAGTTTCCTCCATCTACACATGAATAAGCAACATACATTTCTTATGTAATAGAATTATCTTTAGCCAATCATTGTCTTCTTTAGCAGATTATATAATATAAATTTGCTAACGATCATTAGAAGCAAACGGTTTTACCATTGTTTTTAACATTTTTATCCTATTATTTTCTTTAGTAATTTTACCAAATGAATAATTTTTGTTATGCTACAAAATTAATTTCATGTGAATATACATTTTATTTTTCTTTGAACTATTCATTTTATTATTTAACCTCTTATATATAATTAGTTTACACATATGTACAATGAAAATCTTGATATACGCACAACATGAAAATTAGGATATCAGTCAATAGATTTTGTGTGTTTTAATTTTCTGGCAATCTCTTTTATAGAAATAAGGTACTTCGAACGTATTTTGGTGAAATCAAAAGTAACAGTATACTTTGGAGTCATCCTCCTTAGGTACCCATGATCCACTTGGGTTCATAACGGCACCTGAATATATTATGAGATACATTGTAAACCTTTTGAATGTCATAAAATATTTTCAATTAAAGCCTCGATGTATTTTTTTCACTTGAATAAATTTTTACCAGTTCAGAAGGTACCCATTACAATCGTTTTGAATTCATATTTAATGCTAATGATACAGATCTGAGAGAACATATTTAAATTTGCATAAATGTATTTGATTTTATGTAAGAAAGTTCCTACTTTTTAAAATTGATCGTGAATTTTAAATTAATATAGAATTCAAACACGGAAACAAGTATGATATCAAACGATTCATAATCTGATATTAATACGTATGATACAAGATATTCATATTCTAATATTAGCAGTCTCCAGTAACCTTTTCACACACCATTTAGTGTTTTTCCCCTTTACGTGTTGTTTTACGTACCGCATCAGACCCACGCAAAGCACTGAATGAACTTTTACGACCCATTTGAACCGTGACACGGGACCTTAGTTTTTACAGGACATTTACAAGTCACACTGAGGACTCGAACCAGAGACCTCTCGGTTAAAAGGCAAGCATCTCACCGATAAGAAAACGTCGGCACTAGCCTTTGACTAAAGTTAACTTAGATATTGACATTTGATAATTTTGTAAACAGTTACTCAGTATCGACTCACAAACAAATTACATTTTTATTGATTTGTAACAACAGGTGCATCTACAACTGCTCTTCAAATTTATATAATATGAGAATTCCAACCATTCGGCCACGAGCATCACTGAAGAGACATAAGTTCTCGAAATGCGCATCTGGTGCACAAATTTAAATGTATATATTTTCTTTATCTTTTCTAAAAGAAACAATATACAATCAGTGTTAGCACTTACACCAACAATAACGAATGCAAATAATCATCAAAAGGTAAATATTCATGAGTTGAAATTAGGTGATACGATGAATATTTTGTGAAGTCATTCTGAAATTTGTTTGAAAATGCAAACAATACACAAATTTCAACATCTATTTGTTTTTGTTTTGTATACCACCGTACAAACTGTTTTAATTCATATGTTCTGGTGTTTCAGCGGTGTGAATCTTACTACTATAAATTAAATATACGTCTTGATTTTCTCCTGGAAACCATATGTATCCAATAATAATTAGATCTGTATTTATTTATGAAATGCCATCAGTCTTCTGACAAAGATTATTTACATACGATTTAACGGGATTTCGAACATCATAGACAGTGTTCAGTGAAGAACAGGTATGCGTGAAAGGATATGAAAGTCATGCATCAATTGAAAACTCTAAATGATTCGAACTTTTTGGCATATCTAATGACACTGGAGATATCTAGATGAAATTCAACACTTGTTAAGTCCGAGTTTGAAAGATTCATTCATATTATTAATCCACCTGAACTTCAATGGAACAAACCTAATAAACGTGGTAAGGAAATGGACTACAATTTAAATACCTCATGTACAATAAACGATATAACGTCTAGGAATATCGTATGGTAGAAAGTCCGAGCAGATTGGGAGTAGTGATAAAGTCCGAGCAGATTGGGAGTAGTGATAAAGTCCGAGCAGATTGGGAGTAGTGATAAAATCCGAGCAGATTGGGAGTAGTGATAAAGTCCGAGCAGATTGGGAGTAGTGATAAAGTCTGAGCAGATTGGGAGTAGTGATAAAGTCCGAGCAAATTGGGAGTAGTGATAAAGCGCAAGAGATGTGTAGGTAAAACCACATAGATTTTGATCCCGAATCTCATCTTTGTTAAAGACGTCAAATATGAATCATATTTGTATTATTTCAACTTGGCTGTGATAGGTAAGAAAGAGAAAACTGAAGACATCTGACAAAGCTTTATGACAATAATCACCAAGAACCTGCACACAAAAAATGATATACACGGAAAAACGTCTTTACAAAAATATTCGTTTGTGTTGCGGTTACGATACCGACTTAGGTTTAATTTCATGACAAGAAGAAAATGAAAAATTTAATACTTGTCTTTCAGTGTGTTTCAAACTATAATAAAAAATGTGTCCAAGAGGTTAACAATGGTAGCTGATCGGCATTACCATTGAAACTAATAGTGACCAAGGTGTTATACACATTTATCTAAATGGATACCCTAATTATCTTGAGGTTTGTGTACTTTAAGACTGAACTCATCGTGACGTCTTTTAAAGGAGAAGTAATGGTATATTTCACACGATGAAAATACATTAAGTTCAATTTAGAATTACTTCTTTTTCAATATAAGCAGCGAAACATATTATTGACATCTTTCGATCTAATATATGAACACGGTTCAGTAGATACCTTTTTTATTTCGTAAACAAGGTAATCAAAATATTTATGAAAATTTTATTCTATATCACTGGCGTCTTGTAACAAAAAATTTATTGTTGACACTCCATATGATTCCTGAAAAAAATGAAGAACTTTCATAAATTTGTATCGTCATTATGATTTATTTATTTATTGATCTATTTTTTCTGGAATTTTGAGAACATGAACAATACCATACTACCTAATTACGAGCGAGATTTTTCGGTTTAGAGTTGAATGGCATTTTATTGTAACTATGATGATTTTTAGAGCTTGCACAAGAAATAGCATGCTTTTAAAAAGATATTAATATAGGTTATTTATGTAATGAGTCGAGGTCCTATATGTGAATTTCGTCATTACCTTGGTGTTTAATATAAACTCTTGGTGATATGATATGTATAGTTCCTTAGATAATGATCTCTTTGTTCCGACAGTTTGCAGTAACACTGATTGTGGTGATATAATGATATGTATAGTTCCTTAGATCATGATCTCTTTGTTCCGACAGTTTGCAGTAACACTGATTGGGATGATATGATGATATTTATAGTTCCTTAGATAATGATCTCTTTGTTCCGACAGTTTGCAGTAACACTGATTGTGATGATATGATGATGTGTATAGTTCCTTAGATCATGATCTCTTTATTCCGACAGTTTGCAGTAACACTGATTATGGTGATATAATGATATGTATAGTTCCTTAGATCATGATCTCTTTGTTCCGACGGTTAGAGGTAACACTTATTGGGATGATGTAATGATATCTATAGTTCCTTAGATAATGATCTCTTTATTCCGACAGTTTGCAGTAACACTGATTGTGGTGATATAATGATATGTATAGTTCCTTAGATCATGATCTCTTTGTTCCGACGGTTTGCAGTAACACTGATTGGGATGATATAATGATATGTATATATTTCCTTAGATAATGATCTCTTTGTTCCGACAGTTAGCAGCAACACTGATTGGGATGATATAATGATATGTATAGTTCCTTAGATAATGATCTCTTTGTTCCGACGGTTAGAGGTAACACTTATTGGGATGATGTAATGATATCTATAGTTCCTTAGATCATGATCTCTTTGTTCCGATAGTTAGCAGTAACACTGATTGGGATGATATGATGATATGTATAATTCCTTAGATCATGATCTCTTTGTTCCGACAGTTAGCAGTAACACTGATTGTGGTGATATAATGATATGTATAGTTCCTTAGATCATGATCTCTTTGTTCCGACAGTTTGCAGTAACACTGATTGGGATGATATGGGACAATATAGAGATATAGGCTATCAGGGACCCTGGAAGAACCAGCAATAAGGAACCACTATACTAGACAACATAGAGATATAGATTATCAGGGACCCCGGGAATCACCAGCAGTAAGGAACATCCATTATACTAGACAACACAGATATATAGACTATCAGGGATACCAGGAAGAACCAGAAATAAGGAACATCCATTATACTAGACAACATAGAGATATAGGCTATCAGGGACACCTGGAAGAACCAGAAATAAGGAACATCCATTATACTAGACAATATAGAGATATAGATTATCAGGGATCACCAGCAATAAGGAACATCCATTATACAAAGTAGAGATATAAGATATTATCATACTCCTTTAAGAACAGTTGTGGTTTTAAGTTCAGTGGACGAGAAAGCATTCCCTACTATGATTAAAATCCAGCCTCTGGTCATTCATGAAAACAGTACTTTTTCATTTTTTTAAATTACATGTACCAATGAATCATGATACACCAAATTGATCAAAACTTTATCGTCATGTTTACACGCAGTTTGATTATTTTGCTTAATGCGTCAATATAGAATTCTGGCACTCCCATTTGGATTGACAACACAAGTACCAGCCCTTTTTGAATAGATTAAGATATAAACAGATGTTGAATAAAACACTTCAGCACATCTCTGCAGGCAAGGTAAGATTTTATTATCTTGGTTTTGGTTATGAATATCACAATTTTACAACTACTCTCATAGCAATTTGAGTAAGAAATTTATACATATGTTTATATATCTAAAACAGAACCGAAATTATAACAATTAAACATCAAAAGATTTAAACTCAAAACAACACTTTGACATCTAAGTATTTATATATAGTAATATTGTATGACAAATGTCAGGAGCACTTTATATCTAAACTTATAATACAAAAATTAGTGGACAATTGTTGTTTCACTACTTTATCATACTGATTTTATACTGAATTTAATATGATTAACTTACAATGTCAAAAAACGTCATTTTACGAAATCAGAAATGTATATTTGTATTGTGTATAGTTTCACTTGATAAAATGTCGATTCATCATGGACCTGTCGATAAGATCAGTGATTCATTACATCCAATAATTCCATTAACAAGATTTATAATGCATATTCTTTTGAATGGTTCGATGCTTATTTTGAAATACAATGAAAACAAAATAATGCAAATCTATTTAGAATTACTAATGATTATTACGAATGATTAACTCTTAATTCTTAATTTATGACTCTACGTCGCGTATAGGACACCAATGGTGAACACATGTTTTGAAAATTCATGTAGTAAAGTTGTGGCCTTTTATAAAGGGTTATACTAGATTCAGGTTACATGTTTGGGTTTTCTTCAATGTTTTTAGTCACAGAGGTGATGCATACCTCTTCCACTCGCAAATTGTCAAATTTGTAATGTCCAGGGCTCCATGAATGTACATCATGATGCTTAAATCGCGAAGTCCCAAACCTTTTAATATTGGATACCTTTGTTCTTTTGGCATAGACAAAGAGGAGAAATAAATGGTTTCAGAATCACATTTACCTTGGTACACTAAGGCTAACAATTTATCACGACATTATCAAATAAATTCCGAAGTTTATTTACTTAATAAATACACGGTTCATTTAGTATTTTTTCACTTTTAGATATTCATTCAATCAGATTGTTTGATATTCTCTACGGTGGCTTTTTAAGACTTTTGTAAGAATACAATTTAAAAAAAAATAGAATGATCCAGTCCCAAGCTTTCTGATTGCTTAAGGCTGACGGATCGCACGAACCGCCTAAATGAGTTTCATATGGTAAGCATTCGTCTCAAGTACGCAAAGCGTCCAGAACTCGTTACCAGTTCGCTGAAAACACGTTGTGAGTTGCGTCGATGAACGGGACGTGCTGTGGACGTACCTCCAACGTACCTCTTTGCCTTTCCATGGACGTGAGGAACGTTCGCATAACGTGTTCGCTTCGTACTTTTCGTTCATCGGCAGACATCGAGAATATTTCTGCATGCACAAAATTTCTTGAAATACGGAACGAGCTGGGATGTACGAGTGCGTACGACGATGAACTCCAAACGCTCGCGAAAAGGTCTACCGATGTACTGCTAACGTATGACAGCGAATGCCAACAATGTCGCCATATACATGCATATGCAGAGCTAATTCGTTATAGTGTGAAAGCCACTTTAATGCTTTGAGGTGAAAGCTAACAAAACAACAACTTTAAATCAAGTAAAGATGAAAAATAGGATAAAATGCTTCATAGCTGAATCACATGGTTTTCCGTTTGTAGTTTAAAGATTTCTAGATTGTCGCATCAATTGATTTTTCTATCTTGTTTTTTCTGCATGTCCCTAAACATTTTAATACAGCTTAGTAAGATGTCTTCCCCTCAGTATTTGAAATCCCTTTAGGAATAAATTGAATAAATGGAATTGAACAAACAACATCACGATGTATTAAAAACTTGGGAAAGATGAGGCTTGCCTCTGAAACCGTTAGATAATTCTACTTTTTCCGTGCCTGTGTCTCAGGTCAAAATACCCGATCACAAAAAAGTAAAAAAAAAAGTGAATAAAATGAAGAATGGTGCGTTGTAGAGAGTGTGACATAATTTATCACTCAAACAGTAAATCTTTAATACAGTTACTAAAATAGTTCAACGTCAATAGAAGAAAATGGTACATGCAATTTCATTTTTGTTTTTTACAGAAGCGCATGATGGGTATGAAGACATTATTACTCATAGGATTTATTACAGTGCTCCTCTTTGTCGGAAACGATGCGCATAGATCATATGGTCAGTATAAACACACACACACATATATATACATTTATTTATAGAGTAAAATAGAAAACAAAGATAAAACAAAATCAAACACAAAAACAAAACCAAACAATAAAAACAGAAACTAAAACAAAGAAAGAAAATCAAAAAACCAAATAAACAAACAAAATAAAAAAAAAAACAAAAAAGGGGGCCCCCAAATTCAAACAAACAAAAAACGAAAATAACAACAACAACACAAAAACCCCCAAAAAATAAAAACAAAGGAAAACATTAAATGATTAAAAAGTAAAAATTAAAAAAAAAAAATGAAAATCTGGAGACAAGGAAAAAAGATTCATTGGTGGTGTTCAACTTTTTAAAGTTTTCTTATTTTTTTAAAATCTTATATCTTACTATATTCCCCTTCTTTATAGTGTGTGGATATAGCTCACTGTATGCAACATGTGTCTTTATTCAACACATAAATAATGTAAAAATATAGTTCACTATATACAACATGTGTCTACATTCTACTTATACAAATAAGTAAGAATGTGACTCATTATATACAATATATTTCTACATTCTACTAATAAATATAGTGTAAAATGTGGCTCACTTTATACAACGTGTGCCTAGATTCCACTCTTAGTAATAGTGTATGGATTTAGCTCACTATTTATAACGTGTATCGACATTCTACTCTTAAATAGTGCAATGTGGCTCAATATATACAACGTGTGTCTACATTCTTCTCATACAAATAGTGCATAGATAAGGCTTATTATATACAATGTGTGTCCATATTCTACTCATACAAATAGTGCATGGATAAGGCTTATTATATACAATGTGTGTCCATATTCTACACATTAACATAGTATATGGGTGTGGCTCACTCTATACAACGTGTATCTATCTACATTCTACACATAGAAGAGTACGGATATGTGTGACTCACTTCACAACATGTGTCTATATTCTACTCATAAAAATAGGGTATAGATGTCGCTCGCATTATACCACTTGTATATACATTCTACTCGTAAACTTAAAATTGACGTTTTTATATTTTATCTTCAAATAATCTATTTATTTCCACATTGACCGTATAACGCATATATAAACGCACGAAGCAAAATTTAGTCTATTTCTGTATAGAAAATGTCACTTCGATCAATATAAAATCGGGGCCGCACGTAAACACTACTCGGTTCGATCTAGATACTGTATATATCTATATATCGAGTGATTTCTGACTGAAGATGTCGGTTTTAATACAATATAATAAAATATATAAATGTATAAACTTCACTGTTTCTTTCTTCCATTTCATGGCATTCTTTCTATCTTATACATATACTGTCTCTATTATTGATGGCGCCGCCATCAGATCTTGATGCAGACTGGCTAACGTAATATCGATGCGCGAAATTCTGATTTATCAGCCTCGAATAAAAGATGCTATCGTTTTTGAAAAAAAGCTTTATTTTGAAATACCTGTAATTAAATTATCAGAAATGACTGTAAAAATTTCTGTCTATCGATGTAAAGTCAGAAACCGATGCACAAACTAAATATAATCCGCTCCGATTAATTCAGCTTATGATAGATCTACTTATCGCAAGTATAATGATATAGTTGATATATTGTAGATATATACCCCATAAGAGCTTCATGAGACATGAAAAACTTTTTCCCTGTGTATATGTAATAATTTCATTGATATGGTTCTCTTGAGATTATTGTTTTCATAGCTGATGTGAAGGTAGAGATCGAAATTTTGCTGGATTCTTCAAACGCTTTTGTAATACGTTCTTTATAAGTACTCTTCCAAGCAGTTTTGTGATCATGGTTTTCTTTTGTATTTGTAGTTCGGTTTTTTATGTGAAAAATTATTTAGATTTCATTTGAAAACATTTTGCTGCAATTGCAAACACAAAGTTGCTAATCTTATTAAAATAACATTACATGAAACGAAATACAGGAATTGTTACCAAGAACTTTCAATGGAGATACATTGAAGTAGTGTTGAGGAGATTGTACGAAACCATATGCCAATATCAAACTGCAAATATACAATGCTATGTATTTGAAAGTATCACACACATTGTTTTTTCTTTCTTTTTTTATTAGCAAAAACAGAAAAGATGGGGATACTTCATTAAGATGTTCGTGTGTATAAAGGAAATTAAGGAATTGGCTGATCGAAATATTGTCTTTCTACGAATTAACACATCCTGATGAAAATTGGAAAAGGAAATAAATATAACCCTTTAATTTTATTTGAATATTTAACGAGACTGTATACCAAACACCTAACAAACATTCATATATATAAATATATGAAGTGACATTTTATCACTAGTGAATGCAGTGTATTTGCCTCACCTGATCAAATATGTAATAGCTTGTTTTGAATACGGTTACTTCTATAACAAAATCACTATAATTGAAATATTATTACTTCGCATGAAAAGTAACAGCTTTAGTAATATTCTGCACTTTACGATTGATCAGCATAAAACTCTTATCTGTACGTATATGAAATCGATGTTTGTAACTTTGACTTCAATAAATGAGTATAATTTTGATTACGCCGGGTTCGTGTGTGTTTGTATGCTATCACATCATTCATTCTAACGATGAATACGGGTTAAACTAGCTGATATGTGTGTCCTAAAGTCTCCTTTTAAATTTCAGGCAACAGATGGAATAAATGGATACGAATCTTGAAAAGAAAAATTGATAGATGCGAGAGGATTGTTGAGCTGAAATGTCAAACAGATTCCTTGAAACCCTGCACAGACGGTAAACCGGTTTTTCACTTAGATGTTAATTGAAGCTTTGTCTTTATATGGATATATATGCACAACCACTGTAATTGCCTGAGATAAAGCTTTCAAGACATATGTATTTTATTTCTGTATAAATTACATTGATCGGTGACATCATAACGCCCCATATCTGATCCAGTTTTCAGCACAGAAAGCGATGTTTGGTAGACTTTTGATTGTTATGCTAATGACGTCATAATGAAATGTTCGAAATTTCCAATCTTGTTTGACCTCATCAAAGTGGTATTTTGCGCTAAAGTGCTTGACAATCGACGAAAATATGCCATTCTGGATAAACGTTACGTCATGGGACACCAGTTGTTTCTTTCAATTTATAACTTCCCTCCGGAATGATTTAATGATGCGGTTTATAAATGGGAAATGGAACTTTCCAGTACGATATTTTAAAAGCGCATATATATAGAATAAAAGTCTTATTTTGCGTTTTCAAGCAGGAATAAATTACAATGTCTAATGCATTTATGAGATATAATCTAAACATCTAAACAATCACAGCAAATGGGTGGTCTATAGTATTTTAATATGGTGTCCACCTGTTCTTTTTTTGGGTGTGTGTATGTTCAATTAAGTTGTTTTGTTATTTTGGTTAAATTTTATGTCAGATGATGTCTCCCAGATTGTGTAAAGTCATGTCGTTTACACTTAGAAATGACAAAAATGAACATTCATATAGTACAATGACCAATATATAAGGTCTGTAACTTTTTAATCCATTGTGAACTCCTTTCCCTTGTATGAATGGGATTTCATTTGCGGCAGAGGATAATGTCAAAATAAGGAAATAAGAAATAGTGCCTATGATTATTTTCATATTGATCATTAGAAAATGAAAAACAAAAAGAAAAGAATGACAAAAGAAAGAAATGGCAGAAAACATGTGTAAAATTAGTATCAAGTATGATAGTTTACCCTAATCTAATGAAACAATAATGCATTTTCATTTAGCATATCAGTTTTCCTTTGCAAATCTTTGTATTTTCACGTATTTCTATATCAACACTAATAGTTGCTAGGAGCTAATAATGAATATAAACATGTGGATATATCCCCTTATTTTAATAATTTAATACATAATACCCTTGAAAAACCGTCCTCAGAATGTTGTAATTTTTTAGAATCAAGTGAATTCCATGCGGAAAGTAAATTAGATGATCTGAAATTAGAAAAATACAATAACATTTTATGATGGAAGCGAATTCCCTTCTCATTTGCAAAGCTGAAGTGTTTTATAAATGTTTACGACTGATGTCCAAGCAAATTTGAACAGTTGTCTTTCAGCCATTGTGCTACATTGTTGTTAGTGCCATGGTCATGTGACACCAGTTTTCGTATTTTAGTATTAAACTTGAAAAAAAAGGATCGATATGGAACATCCAGTAGTTTAGAAAAATATATATATGTGACCTGCATTATATATATCAAACATTGTCGGCGTCACTCGTGTAGCATGTATTAAACAGACAACTTTTCAGTTTTATCTGATTCATATTTTAAAGAAATCGTATAAAGATATATTGTATCTCTGTGCTTTTCTTGACGTGTTATATGCAGAATCAGAGGAAGACGAATCAAGTGAGTCAGCTTATGAAAGATTCAAATATTATGCAAAGAAATACCAATGCTGTCGGGTGGTTTTACTGAGGTGCAAGAGAAAAGGTAAATTCAGATCTTTCGTAAGCATAAGAAAACATTTCTTGATATCTTTCGTGAGTCGTCCATTTGTTTGACATATTGTTATCATAGCCTTGAAAAATACTGAGATGAATAATGAAAGTCCTGTAAAATGCATACACTCCTGATGAGGGATGGAAGGTGTAACTTAGGAGACGACTATTTTAATTTACAAGAGGGGGGGGGGGGGAGCAGATCTTAGAAATAAATATTCTGGCCTCGAAAATCTTGACAATAAATAAGTGTCCACCACACTAGCAAGAGATAATAAAACTTAGCTATTGCTGAAGATAACGTGAAAAGTTAGAATATATATATAACTTTATTTATTTCTTTATTTATTTATTTAAATGCTCTCGAAATTCATCGGCAATATACAAAGATAAGCCAACTTACAATAAAAGGGAAATTATTACTTTAATGCACCTGACAGAAATACAAATCTGCTTGTTTAAACCCAATTTGAAACATTCAGATAAAAGCGAAAGATTCGACATTAACTTGCAACTTTTTTCGAGAATCCCCACGTGGCTGCTCTATTTTCTCAATCCCTACGATTCCCTTTACTCTAAACTTATCCAAGCGATACAAAACACAGGTGAATATTTTAAGATGTGTATTTCAACAAAACATGTGACAATAACTAATATTCTTTATCAGATATTTTTAATGGAATGAAGCACTCTAATGATGTCGTTAAGAATAAGCCACTGTAAATTTCTTAACCGTTGAAGCACATTGTTTTACAACAAATTCTCTGAACCATCTCAATTACCACTTTCTTCTTTTTCAACCTTTATGCAGGACATTCAAAGGAGTGAAAACATGCATCGGCGCAATACTTGTTATTAAAAATTTATTTCAGTATTGAACTGAGTTCAAATATTTTAGACGTCTTTCTCATGACTTTGTTTATCATGGCATCCCCACATGTTTATATAACGAATTTTATGTCTTATCATGTCAGGACTAATAATAAAAAAAATTTGGACTAAGCCACTCTCTGTTATATTATTTTCACACGCCTATGACATTATCATCCCTCGTTATGTTATAACTTAAAACGAAGAATGAAAAGTTATTGACTCAACCATATGACAGAAGTTACCACGGTAATATACAGTAAATAATTTAATGATATTTCAGGGGCCACTTTCCCATTTACCGCAATAGCAGAATAATCAAAGGACTCAAATTTAAAAATATATATATTACAAGTTCAACTATTTATAATTTATGTATTGAAGTATTCATATATAAACAACATAACTTTGTTCTCTTCCGCTTTTGCACAAAACAACATCAATTGCTGCTTCTACTTTAGCAAATTGTTGAGACATATGGGCAGATTGTACGGTATTTTTTTTTTCAATTTTAATATGTAAAATACGGCAATATCCGACTGCAATACCTATTTTTGTTGGTGACGACCTGATATAGTCATTAGGGGAAGATATTATATGTTTTGCTGAACCGTACAAATTATCAGGGCTACTGCTCTTTCTTTTTTTCTTTTTTAAGGATGTTACCCAAGATGTCCAATGGTGGATAATGGAATTGTAACAGAGCGTGTTGGTACTAACAAGAAAGGGGATAGCATAACGTTCAAATGTTCTCTTGGTTTTGACTTGCAAGGTGAAGCAACAATCACTTGTGAAAAGAGTGGAAAGAATTATGAATGGTCACCACTACCGACTTGCAAAATAGGTTAGATTTACATCCTTTGTTGATTAAACAATATTTAATTTATGTTTTCTGCAAAACTGATACGGTTTGGAAGTATTAAAATATAATTATTATGTAGAGCCTATGTTTTTTTTCTGTCTCCGATAACTCTTAATGCTCAATAAACTTGCTGATTAAGTTCAACGAAATATCATGATAATGATGACTTAAGAGATATATAAAGCATAAGGTAAGGTAAAAGAAGATCAATCTGTAGACAAAGAATTTGTTCAGTATGGCCGCTCAACTTACAAACTGACAATTGCAAAGCTCCTCAGTATCATATACAACATTCAGAACTGGCATAAAGTCAAAAAATGGTACCGAAGTTTAAATAGAAGAATAAGCATTCCCTGCTGACCGTTAACATACGCCGTGAATCCGTAGTTTTCACAATATAAATTGTAGTTACCAGAAGTGAGTATATACCTGAATTCTACTTTTATCAAACAGGTAAGTTATCTTTTTTAAAGGAAATTTGTATCGGCAAAATATCATAATGTCAAACGAAAATTATAGAATCGTTCTTTAGAAAAACATCCATGATCACAAACATGTGTTCATTGGGCGACACGTTACAATTGCATAGCACTGTGTGACTTATCTTCCTTTCATTTTGCACCTCTCTTAAAGCGAATATTTAGTATTTCCCATTTGTTGATTATCGTAACACATTATTATACCTTTGCATTTCTCTTCATTCAAGTAGTGTCATAGATAGCGCAATTGTTATTTGTAGTAATGGATATATGTTATTTCCTTCTTCATACTTAAACTAGCTCCTGATGTTGACATATAAAATAATAAGCGAACGTCTAATATCGACGACCTTGTTATATACGGTATACTCATTCATAACACCAATAAATGAAATTAGTGATTTAACTTGTATATCAAGAATTAAAACGTTTTCTCAAAATAAGTAGTCGGGTAGATAACTCTTGTCTGTATCATAAATGTATGATAAAGTCCTGCTAGATAAACAGTAACCCCTTTTACCGAATAACTAGTGACAAATAATTAATTCTGGACCTATGGATTAATACATTACCTAGAATACCACGAAATAACGCAGTTTTCGTTAAAAAAAAAAGCCTAGGAAAAGTAAAAAAAAAAACCTGCAATCTCATTAAAACTCGATGTATCACACTCCTTAGTTTTATCATGTTCGCCGTGGTAGATCTCAATACACTCCGTAACAGCTCATCTCAAATCGACTTTTGACACAGACCAATCAGCTCAGCTAACCAGCCAAAGGAATTTCATGTCAATCTGTGTAAACAAACATGGCTGCCCCCATATCTTACGTTAGCACGCCTTGAAAAACCTATTCGTTTGCATAATTTGTGGGTTCAAATTTGAATGATTATAGACAGCGAAAGTTTGTTCTCGGATAAACATTGTATTAGACCTACTACAACGAACATGATATACTAGTAACTAAAGAGCATGAAAGATCGAGTTTTAATGAGATTGTCAAACCTGAAGCAGATAATCAGTAATTTCTCAAATACAATGTAGTGACGTATAATATATCGTCTCATATTTATGTTACTGTATGTTCTAGGATAAAACAGACCCCTGTACTTACATTTAGGCCTTATTCAAAACATTTTTTCCTCCTGCTCACAAATAAAATTTATGAATTCAAAAAAGATGTTCAACTAATAAATTTACATCTTCAGTGGGTTTTTTCTATTCGAATGCCTACTTACCGCCCCACCCTTTTTGAAATCCCGAATATGTGACAAGTTTCACCCCTGTGTCTTATTTTTCGATATTCAGATATTTATACAATGAGTGTGTAGACTAAGTTCCAACATGAATATATTTTAAGTTTTAGATATTTTCATTTATTTCATCAAACCTTCTCCTTACTTTACAAATCAAAATACACAGGCTTCAGAGAACGTCGCTATAAAGCGACACATGCAGTATACACGTGTTGACTGTGTGGCATGCTAATTTATTGAAACAATTAGCAAATGTCAATTTACAAATTGGAATATAAGTATCGTAACACGAATTCGACTTTATTTTTTTATTTTATTTTTTATCCTTTTATTTATCTATGTATCTATTTTATTAATGTTGTTATATTCTATTGGTGACCGACCTACGGGTCTGTGAGACAAACACCATCGACTGAAAAGAGAAAAAAGTGTACACTACTTTACAAATCGACCTTTTAAGATTGATTTCAAAATATTCTTAATACATGGAGAGAATGCTCTATTCGCGGTTGCATTAATACGCAGTTAAATCTGGGAAATGGATCACTTTCAAGCAAGAGCCGCAAATACTAAAGTAAATACGAAAGTAACTGGTGTCACATGACTATGGCACTAACACAATATACAACAGTGATATATACATTGCTTCGTAAGTCGGCTTAGTTCGGGGCTTAGTTTTTGATTAACAAGGAAGAAGTTTTCTTTTTTAAAATCAGCACTTGAACTACTCCGAGATTCTCTGCCCTTCTCCAACTTTTGATGTCGGCAGTTTGTGGGAGGGGGTCAGAGAGACTTGTTCATCAAAAGTTGGAATTTTAGCGATACCCGCCGGTATCGGGTTATTAAAGCCTGTAGTGACTAATAAATGTTTGCACAGCGAACATGCAACCTATAATCCAATAAATGAACATTTAACCTACCCGATCATAGCGATATCTTTTCCAAATAAGGTCTGTAACTTGTACTAGCTGCCGTTTTATTTGCAAACACGACAATATTCTCATTTCGCCATTTGCGCGTATACAGTATGACGTCAGATCTCGCAGAACGCGACTTTGCATTCGTGACACTTCAGCAGCTGACACATTTTTGTAAAGAAAAACACGATGCAACTTCGTCATGAATGAGCAAAGTCGCGTTCAGCGAAATCTGACGTCATACTTTATAAACAAATAACGAAAAGGAGAATCGCTGTGTGTGTTCAGATAAAACGGCAGCTTGTAGAAGTTTTAGATCTTATTTGGAATAGGTACTGCTATGATCGAGTAAATTAAATGTTCATTTATTGGAGTATAGGTTGTAAGTTCACTGGGCAAGCGTTTATTTGTCGCCAGAGACTTGTACAGCGCGATACCGGCTGGTATTGCTGAAACTCCAACTTTTGATGAACAAAGTCTCTCTGACCCTCTCCCACAAACCGCCGATATCAAAAGTGGGAGAAGGGCAGAGAATCTCGGACTAAACTTGAACTCATGGTTTTGATAGATTCCTGATAATTTGTACATATCCGTGTTTATCTTACCTTTACTTCTGTCGTTGCTTCATTAATAGTACTCCTTAGGGAGGGGGTTTCGAATTTGTTTTCCTAACCAAAATATTTCTTTTTGTTATATATCTACATGTATTAATTTCACTCTGTTATTTGTAACATATCAGCATCCATGTTCGTGAATCGCTTTTATATGATAGAGATATAATTGTACTATTACCCTGTCAGCGTTGGTCCAATTTTAAATGATGACATAGATCAGATAATAGGGGAACAGAAATCAAATTAATACCGAAAGTTTCTCATCCTGCGCTGAATGACTAACGTCCAGGTCTAGAATCAGATTTTCGCACTAAATCAGTTGAATATTTATGTATAAAACATTGCTTTCACAATGGTCATTTTAGTCATCTAATTCGAAAGACCGCACTATTTTGGATTTTAATCTTTTTACTGACTTAGTTTAAATAATTAACAATGTCTAATGGGACACAGGACAGAAAATAAAGAATAATGAAACTTGTCAAACAAAGACCTGAACCAGTGTACATAATAACACAACGGTACCATCAAATCATACTATACCATGTTTTACAGTATAGCAATCAATAGTTCTATACTTTTCCTCACTGCTCTTTCAGTGGAATGTTCCCCGGAGACACCAGATGTACAGAATGGCGGAGTTCAAAGCCGAACTGGCACTAACAAATATGAAGACAGTATAACATACGAATGCGATGATGGATATGAAATAAATGGTAGTGATACGATAACGTGTGGAGCCGATAAACAATGGTCTCCAGCACCAACCTGTACGAAAGGTAAAACTAAGAGTTCACTAGCATCGTTAACGACCCACTGGAAAATAATAAGTATGAGCATCTATATACGTGAATTTATTTTGTGAACCATATGCGCATTTCGACAACTCATGTCTCTTCAGTGATGTTCAAGACTTAAACTATGGAAATTGAAAGTATAGATAGTTGAAGAACGAACTCATCACGAAATTGGCCGAAAAGTAAGAGCCAAGGACAGAGCTGTGCATGAAAGAGACACTCCTTAGTTTAAAAATAATTGACAAATATTTCTGACAGAAAATTTGAAGTGTATATTAAATCTAATCAAATTAAAGATTTATCCTTGGAAGCACATAATTGTTGTACATAAGTAATCAATTTGCACATGTCTGACGCTGTCTTTGCCGCTTAAGTTTGTGACGTTCAATCTTGGGAAGCAATTCAAGGTATTAACTTGTAACTTAGTGTGTTTTGAACTAGCACTAGTTTAAGAAACAGAATTATGATCATCATTAATATATATCTGTATCCTTTGTCTCGTTGCTCTTTCAGTGGAATGTTCCCCGGAGACACCAGATGTACAAAATGGTGGAGTTCAAAGCCGAACTGGCACTAACAAATTTGAAGACAGTATAACATATACATGCAATGATGGATATGAAATAAATGGTAGTGATACGATAACATGTGGAGCCGATCAACAATGGTCTCTTGTACCAACCTGTACGAAAGGTAAAACTTGTCAACTTTAATAGTTAAATAGCAGAATAGCAGAGAGTTTAGAATGTTGTTAGTGCCAGTCATGTGGCACCAGTTACTTTTGTAATTTACATTAACGTCACACATATTCCTTTTGCAGTGTAGAGCTCGTAAAAGTTTCCCGCGTAGGGTTTATTTGTTATTATAGTCTTTTTACTGATGTTGTAATGGTATAGTACCTTCTATACAGTGTTTGTTCACATTCATGAATATATATATATATATAGTGCTGAAATATATTTGTTTCGTCTGTATGTAAGGGCATTCATGGTGGGTGTGTATAGCCAAACAGGAGACGCTCACTCCTCCCGAACATCTGATCTCACCTCTTTTTTAAGCGGTCCGTAAATGTCCACTGTAGTATATTGTTCTTAGTATCATGGTCATGTGACACTAGTAACTTTCGTATTCTACATTGAATATTTTCATAATACGAGTTTATGGCTTTTTCAAAATCTATATCACTTTTTAAAAACGAAGAGATTCACAACGGTTCATTTACATTCATTTGATATACATCACTGATGGAAATATTATATATTTCAGGATTATTATTATTGTAACATTGTTTTCCTAAATAACGTTATTACTTTGTTTAGGGCGTGTGTATTTATAATTGCCGAGTCAAATAATAAGTGGTGTATTGGCAAACTAAATCCATTGATTGCTCTTTATATGGAATGTTTGCCGGAAACACTTGGTATACAGAATGATAAGGTTAAACCATTTAACAACTTGCAAACGGTCCCATGTGGCCCAGAATTTGTGTAATTTAAGTGCTTTTTGATATTTATATTTTTTTTTATTGTACATAAACGATTATTTTTCCTCCCTCCCTCTCTCTCTGGTGAATCATTCGTAATCACACCACTTTTGCCGCCTATTTTATTTATGACTTTAAAACTCGGGTGGCAAAGCAAGTGATTATTTTACAATTTGGTTTGTTTTGAACTTTTAAAATGACTTTTAGAAATAACATTATACTAAAAAGTTATATCTGTATCCTTTGTCTCGTTGCTCTTTCAGTGGAATGTTCCCCGGAGACACCAGATGTACAGAATGGCGGAGTTCAAAGCCGAACTGGCACTAACAAATTTGAAGACAGTATAACATATACATGCAATGATGGATTTGTAATTAATGGTGCCAGTACAATAACGTGTGGAGCAAATGGACAATGGTCACCTATACCAACCTGTATAGAAGGTAAAATGTTTCGTCAAATCTTAAAGAACAACCGCTGCTTTGACAAGTCACGTGATAGATAATAAATGTCAGAACATATATACTTGTAAATATTTCGTGCATCACATATGCATTTTGACCAGGTATGTGCCATCTGCAATGCTCGAGGCCATAGCTGTGGAAATCAAAAGAATGAGAACCAAAGAACCCATCTAAGGGCAGAACAATGCATAAGTGTGATACTTAAAATGTTTTATAAAAGTTTGTATCACTGAATGGGAAATATACATTTCGAGTCAGATTCATCTCCTATATCAAGATTTGATATCTCAAAGAAAGGAAAAGAGGTACGATGTTTATGACAATGTTTGCCATTGACAGGTATATCAAATGCGAATAGTGCATAAAAAGACACAATATTTTTTATTTGTAATGCATGTAATGCATTGTAGATGGATAATTTTTTTTATCGGAATTTCTATAAAGTTCTAATGTACAAAGGTGTATGAAAAGTTCCGACATCGGATTCAAATATAATTAAACGAAGATGATCGCATTGTTTTTATGGGGTTTTTGCCTGTGACACTTTAATAGGGGAACTTAAGGTGGGCCTTGTCTAAACCTTTTCATAGGAAATAAGGCACGACACCTCGTACCTTGTGATTGTTAGTTGAGACTCCTACTGAGTAGGAACCTTAGTTCGTTTTCAAACTTGCAGAGTCATTAGTCGTGGGTAAAGGGTTGAAGCATGCGGTTTCTTTATATTTTTATAGAACCTTTAATAACGCGTTTATATTTTATGACTTCTAATATTTATTAACCCGTTGACTCTTGCTCTTGATACAGAAGATTATTTATAAATTTTAAAATGTGCACTTTGGTTACACTTATTTTCTGGGGATTGGTAAGGTGGCCACATAAAGGGGTTAACCTTATCATTTAAGTGATGATTTTCGTCCTAAATCGGTACCACAAGTGCATGGTAATCGAATATTCTTTTTATGTACATATTCTTTGGCGACTTTTGATATACAGCTAGGTTAGATTCTTTTCCCTTTATTTCACACGTGTATTCTCAAATAAATTCTTGCTATAATAATTTCCCATTATTAAAGTGTCAAATTAGGCTAATTATATTAGTTTTCGTACTAGTACTATAAATATAACAAATAATCAAGAATGCAAGATAAACCTAAAGTTGATTTTTCCGTTTCTCGTAAATAGATAAAATGCAAGACAGGTGATGATTGAGAAACTCTTTTCGTAGAAATTTGTTCATTAGATTTAGGAGATAACATGCTTGTATTTTCAAATAAATTTCCTGCATGATATCAGTGATTTACATGTCGCATATTGAGTTTTTGGACGACGCGTTAGCGTCAAACAGCTGATTGTGCCGATTTATTTATATGCATATTATGCATGTGCATTACAAAGTCTTCGCATTTTCAGTAAACGGTTTACTTGAATGATAAAAAGTACAATTGAATTGAAACAATATTATTCATTTTCAAAACGATACCCATCGATATGTTGCTCTCCATAACATTTGTGTTGTCAAACCTGGTTGAGTAAGCATCTCCTGCATACTACTCAAACCGGCCATGATATCTGCCGTGGTTAAGTAAGCATCCCCTGCATACTACTCAAACCGGCCATGATATCTGCCGTGGTTAAGTAAGCATCCCCTGCATACTACTCAAACCGGCCATGATATCTGCCGTGGTTAAGTAAGCATCCCCTGCATACTACTCAAACCGGCCATGATATCTGCCGTGGTTAAGTAAGCATCCCCTGCATACTACTCTAACCGGCCATGATATATGCCGTGGTTAAGTAAGCATCCCTTGACTACTATTAAAACCGTCCATGATATATGCCGTGGATTATTAGTAAGCATCCCCCAGTATAATCCAGTATTTCTGTTGTAATGTGTTTGATATTCTTTTATTTGATGTGCATGTCCGTGGAGAGTTTTGTTCAAGTGTGATGTTCCCTTTATAATTGGATATATGATTTGTTTATTTTGATTTTAGATACACCAGTACAAGAGTGTGAACCATTATCCAGTTCTACTCCGGCCTTCGCTAATGATAATCTACAACTCACAGTTGATGTCAGTTCTACATCCGGAGCTATAGGTACTATCGTAACCGTCACAGTTTTGTCGAGTAGAGAGGGAGCATGTATAAATATAAATCAAGATGATCTGAAACAAGATGTCACTTGTGTTTTAGAAAATGGTGTACCTGTATGGCAAAACATCAACAATATTGCTAATCTGTTGTTTAACGAGTGTGGAAACCCCCTTGGAAAATAATTGAACTGATACGATGATTTGTTATTTGTATTACCGGTATAACTTCATTACTTTTATACTCTCTTCCTAAGAGATGTGTGGGGTTGTCAAGGAATCACCTTTTTAATTTTACTTTGTATGTGCATTTGTCTTCAATACGTAGTCATCTAATGCAAATAAATGTGAATTTATAATATTTTGTATTTAGAGTTTGAATAGAGTTTGTATTTTTAGCTCACCTGGGCAGAAGTCTCAAGTGAGGTATTGTGATCAATCGTAGTCCGTCGTTCGTCGTCCGTCCGTCGTTAACTTTTCACATTTTCGACTTCTTCTTCAGAACAGCTGAACAGAATTTGATGAAACTTAGTATGTATAAAGTATTCATGGTCTCTTACAAGTGTTGTTGATTTTCGTCCAGATCCGTCAACAGTTGGCGCCACCGCAGGCAAAACGTACGTCACAGAGGGTACCCTCCGTTAACAAACTTCTTCAGACCGGGGGCATACAGAGACAAACCGAATGCATAGGAATGGTCTAGAGGGATGTGTAAAGAAGTGTTGTTATTTTTGGTTCTGTTCCGAAATCAAATGTTTGACGTTTTTCGACATTTTTTGGACTTAGTCATTTGCAGAAATGTTTCATGTTTTTCAGTTAATTGATAATGATGATTTCCTATTGACTATTTTGATCATAATTATGGTAAGGAATATTATTGTGAAAGAATTTTGTCAATATCTCAATTTTGGGATTTTTTATGAATTTTATAAGACTTCCAAATGAGGGTGTATAGGGACAATTCTTTACATTTTTTACTTCTGCTGTTATACCACATGAAAGATTTTAATGAAACATGGTATACATGAAGTACTATAGGTTCTCTCTCAATTTTGTACATTTCATCCAAATTGGTCAATAGATGGTGCCACCATCTAAAAAAAAAAGGTCTCACAATGGTACATATACCACTTGGTAATTAAAATATGGAGAGTAGCGGTTCAAATCCAGCTGTGGTCAATTTTTTTTTTTCATTTCTTTACACATCTAAATAAGTTTTTAGATGTTTCTCAACACTCAACATATGAAATTAGGCCTTTTTAAGTTGGACTTGGACAATATTTGAAACAATTGTTGTTCAGGACACAGACTTGAAATCAGTCAACAAAAGGCCCCTCCTAAAGAAAATTACTAACTTGTTGCCCTGAATCACATCTTGCAGAGACAAAGCAAATGCTTAATATCAAAATCACCTGAATGGATGTGCAAAACCTATTGTTTTTTATTCTGGTCTGAAATAAAATTTGACATTTTCAGCATTTGTGTTGACTTAGTCACAGTAATTCCAAAATAAATAAGTCCTTCCTTCCTGCATGACTGATAATCTAGGTACTCGGGTGAGCAATATAGGCCCACTTGGGCCTCTTGTTTTCAACGGTGACTGTATCTTTTCACTAGGGAATTTTCTGTCCCATTTGCATAATGATCAACGTTTGGGGAAACTTAAGACAACTTTTAAAATTTTCTTTGGGAAGGGTCCTTATGACTGACCTGATTTGAAGAGGATACTGGTTAATGTTTAATGTCATATTTTTGTCAATTTTTCGGTCATCTTTGTAGCAAATCAAAGGTCAGTACAAGCAACTCATTATCATTTGTGAGTGATTCATTGCTTTTAAATTTCTTATCAAATATATCTACTTCCTAAGTATATTTAGCCGTTACATATTGTATACAATGAAATTGATCAGTTTACTCTTAGATTTGACGTGGCCTTTTGGCCTATTTCTATATAATGTGATAATGTTTAAGCCTACATTTACATTGTTTAGTATTTGACCGCTCAAAACAATTCCTCCTCACCCTTAAATAGACGTTTACGCTCTTTATACATTACATATATGTTGAATATTTTATAATATCTTTCTCGACAATTTCGTGAGAAATATTACCTTTCTTGACATTATGTTTTAAGACTCCCTAATCTTTGCAATTCAACACCTACTTAAGAACCCTTTAGCTTGATAATAAACAAAGAAACTTTGTTTACAATATACTTTTTCAATTTACTTCTTCGTTGTACTTAATCATTCATTGTTTTATAAGAACAATATGCATGATTACATGTTTCAAATGTATATTTTGTATGGCTTTTCACAAATAAATAACAGCGTACTACAACCATTGAGAGAGTTACATCTTCACCTGCAATTTACGTTGTTGCATATCATTTTCAGTCGCATTTCAGTGTGGAGCGCCTTAAAAAGTCCCCCGCACATTATATTGACTCAAGTGACATTATACCCTTGATCTACTATTGTTGCAAAAGTGACGCTTTCGATACAGCGCTGTTTCATATGTCATTTCGTTCGTAGTGACGCTCTTTTCATTCGCAGTGACGGGTTCTGTACATCGTTGTTTTCTGTGTCATTTCATTTGTAACAACGCGTTTTACACAACGTTCTTTCCTGTATCATCTCATTCGTAGTAACGTTTTTTTTTTTTTTTTTTGGTTTTTTTTTTACACAGCGTTGTTTCTTTGTCATTTCATTTGTAGTGACGCTTTCTAAACAGCGTTGTTTCCTATGACATTTCATTCGATGTGACGCTTTCTATACAGCGTTGTTTCCTACATGTATGCCATTTCATTCATAATGACGCTTTCTTTACAGCTTTGTTCCCTGTCATGTCATTCGTAGTGACGCATTCTATACAGCGTTGTTTCCTATGTTATTTCATTCGTAGTGACGCTTTCCAGACTTTCTACATCATTTCATTCGTGCTGTGTTGAAATAGTTTTGTGCCATTTGTACGATTTGGTCACATACGGCGAATGTTACCAACCAAACAGGAGACGCCTACTCCAGGTGTTCATCAAGGAGACGATCATAAGTCTAGTTTTCAGTGCTTTTGTACTGACTTAAAATATATACTTAAAATTTGCCGTCATGATATTAAGTAAATTACTCTAAAACTAAGGAGTATCTCCCTCAGGCATAGCTCTGTCCTTAGTTTGATTCTTTGGTTCACGTTTTCGGTCATTTTGGTTTCAATACTGCTCTTCAAATATTTATATGATATGAGAGTTCCAACCATTCGGCTACGAGCATCACTGAAGAGACATAAGTTGTCGAAATGCGCATCTGGTGCACAAATTTAAAATGTATATATTTTCTATATCTATTACTCAAGGAGTTCATCTAGGAGACGCCTACTCCAGGGGTTCATCAAGGAGACGCCTACTCCAGGGGTTCATCAAGGAGACGCCTACTCCAGGGGTTCATCCAGGAGACGCCTACTCCAGGGGTTTATCCAGGAGACGCCTACTCCAGGGGTTTATCAGGAGACGCCTACTCCAGGGGTTTATCCAGGAGAAGCCTACTCCAGAGGTTCATCCAGGAGACGCCTACTCCAGGGGTTCATCAAGGAGACGCCTACTCCAGGGGTTCATCCAGGAGACGCCTACTCCAGGGGTTCATCAAGGAGACGCCTACTCCAGGGGTTCATCCAGGAGACGCCTACTCCAGGGGTTTATCCAGGAGACGCCTACTCCAGGGGTTTATCCAGGAGACACCTACTCCAGGGGTTTATCCAGGAGACGCTTACTCAAGGAGTTAATCAGGGAGACGTTTAATCCAGGAGTTCATCCAGGAGACGCTTAATCCTGATTTTCATCCAGGAGTCGCTTACTCCAGAGTTTTATCTGAGAGACGTTTATTCCAGGGGTTAATGAAGAAGACGCTGACTCCAGGTGTCCAAACAGGACAAACTTACTCCATTGGTGCTGTAGCAGTTTCCGGACGTGTTCGAGGGTTTTGGGTCGAAAACGTTTTTTTACGGTACGAAAATTGTTTTGCAAAAATAAGAATGACTACTATGTTAATTTAAAATGTTTAAAAAATCAATATATTGGTGTCTTTTTGTCCAAATTAACCCCTTTTCTACACGAGATTTCGATATCACTTTCCTTTGTTTACTGTAGCAGTTTCCAGTTTTGACGGTTTATGCAGTATTCAGCTCAGTACCGGATGTTAACCTCATCGTTAAATAGACATACATTAATTAAGGGTTAATAGTAAATCAACAGTCACAGGAATTTTATTTTCTTAAAAAGACTTGCCATACAAGTAGATTTGCTTTCTGGAGGACTGACGTCACTTCCCCAGCGCGAGAAATATCAACACAATGCAGAAACTGAAAGGTGGAAATTATATTTATTACTTCAAAATCTAGCTAAATTTTTGCATACGATTGTGAATATGAACAATTTTTGTGATATAGAGAACAATAGGCAAAGGTTGTTGTTGGACGTGTCTCAAAAAACGAGACGACCGGAAACTGCTTTAGTCCGGTAAATACTACAGCACCAGTAGCACCAGAGTTCTCTAAGAGTTCATCCCGGAGACGCAGACTTCAAGGGTTCATCCAGGACACACTTACTCTAACAGTCCATCCAGGAGACGCTGACTCCAAGAGTTCATCCAAGACACACTTACTCTAAGAGTTCATCCCGGAGACACAGACTTCAAGGGTTCATCCAGGACACACTTACTCTAACAGTCCATCCAGGAGACGCAAACTCCAAGAGTTCATCCAAGACACACTTACTCTAAGAGTCCATCCAGGAGACGCCGAGCCCAAGGGTTCATCCAGGACACACTTACTCTTAGAGTCCATCCAGGAGACGCAAACTCCAAGGGTTTATCCAAGACACACTTACTCTAAGAGTCCATCCAGGAGACGCACACTCCAAGGGTTCATCCAAGACACACTTACTCTAAGAGTCCATCCAGGAGACGCTGACTCCAAGGGTTCACCCAAGACACACTTACTCTAAGAGTCCATCCAGGAGACGCTGACTCCAAGGGTTCATCCAAGACACACTTACTCTAAGAGTCCATCCAGGAGACGCTGACTCCAAGGGTTCATCCAAGAAACACTTACTCTAAGAGTCCATCCAGGAGACGCCGAACCCAAGGGTTCAACCAAGACACCCTTACTCTAAGAGTCCATCCAGGAGACGCTGAGCCCAATGGTTCATCCAGGACACACTTACTCTAAGAGTCCATCCAGGAAACGCACACTCCAAGGGTTTATCCAGGACACACTTACTCTAAGAGTCCATCCAGGAAACGCAAACTCCAGGGTTTCATTCAGGACACACTTACACTGAGTCCATCTAGGAGACGTAAACTCCAAGGGTTTATCCAAGACACACTTACTCTAAGAGTCCATCCAGGAGACGCCGAACCCAAGGATTCATCCAAGACACACTTACTCTAAGAGTCCATCCAGGAGACGCTGACTCCAAGAGTTCATTCAAGACACGCTTACTCTAAGAGTCCATCCAGGAGACGCTGACTCCAAGGGTTCATCCAAGATACACTTACTCTAAGAGTCCATCCAGGAGACGCTGACTCCAAGGGTTCATCCAAGACACACTTACTCTTAGAGTCCATCCAGGAGACGCCGAACCCAAAGGTTCATCCAAGACACACTTACTCTAAGAGTCCATCCAGGAGACGCTGAGCCCAATGGTTCATCCAGGACACACTTACTCTAAGAGTCTATCCAGGAGACGCACACTCCAAGGGTTTATCCAAGACACACTTACTCTAAGAGTCCATCCAGGAAACGCAAACTCCAGGGTTTCATCCAGGACACACTTACACTAAGAGTCCATCTAGGAGACGCTGAGCCCAAGGGTTCATCCAAGACACACTTACTCTAAGAGTCCATCCAGGAGACGCTGATTCCAAGGTTTTATTCAGGACACACTTACTCAAAGAGTCCATCCAGGAGACGTTGACTCCAAGGGTTCATTCAGGACACACTTACTCCAAGAGTCCATCCAGGAGACGCTGACTCCAAGGGTTCATCCAAGACACTAACTCTAAGAGTCCATCCAGGATACGCTGACTGCAAGGGTTCATCCAAGACACACTTACTCTAAGAGTCCATCCAGGAGACGCTGACTCCAAAGGTTCATCCAAAACACACTTACTCTAAGAGTCCATCCAGGAGACGCAAACTCCAAGGGTTTATCCAAGACACACTTACTGTAAGAGTCCATCCAGGAGACGCTGACTCCAAGGGTTCATCCAGGACACACTTACTCTTAGAGTCCATCCAGGAGATGCAAACTCCAAGGGTTTATCCAAGACACACTTACACTAAGAGTCCATCCAGGAGACACACACTCCAAGGGTTCATCCAAGACACACTTACTATAAGAGTCCATCCAGGAGACGCTGACTCCAAGTGTTCATCCAAAACACGCTTACTCTAACAGTCCGTCCAGGATACGCTGACTCCAAGGGTTCATCCAAGACACACTTACTCTAAGAGTCCATCCAGGATACGCAAACTCCAGGGGTTCATCCAAGACACACTTACTATAAGAGTCAATCCAGGAGACGCAAACTCCAAGGGTTCATTCAAGACACACTTACTCTAAGAGTCCATCCAGGAGACGCTGACTCCAAGGGTTCATCCAAGACACATTTACTCTAAGAGTCCATATCCAAGACACACTTACTCTAAGAGTCCATCCAGGAGACGCTGACTCCAAAGGTTCATCCAAGACACACTTATTCTAAGAGTCCATCCAGGAGACGCTGACTCCAAGGGTTTATCCAAGACACACTTACTGTAAGAGTCCATCCAGGAGACGCTGATTTCAAGGGTTCATCCAGGACACACTTACTCTTAGAGTCCATCCAGGAGACGCAAATTCCAATGGTTTATCCAAGACACACTTACTCTAAGAGTCCATCCAGGAGACGCACACTCCAATGGTTCATCCAAGACACACTTACTCTAAGAGTCCATCCAGGAGACGCTGACTCCAAGTGTTCATCCAAGACACGCTTACTCTAAGAGTCCATCCAGGATACGCTGACTCCAAGGGTTCATCCAAGACACACTTACTCTAAGAGTCCATTCAGGATACCCAAACTCCAGGGGTTCATCCAAGACACACTTACTATAAGAGTCAATCCAGGAGACGCAAACTCCAAGGGTTCATTCAAGACACACTTACTCGAAGAGTCAATCCAGGATACGCTGACTCCAAGGGTTCATCCAAGACACACTTACTCTAAGAGTCCATCCAGGATACGCTGACTCCAAGGGTTCATCCAGGACACACTTACTCTTAGAGTCCATCCAGGAGACGCAAACTCCAAGGGTTTATCCAAGACACACTTACTCTAAGAGTCCATCCAGGAGACGCACACTCCAAGGGTTCATCCAAGACACACTTACTCTAAGAGTCCATCCAGGAGACGCTGACTCCAAGGGTTCATCGAAGATACGCTTACTCTAAGAGTCCATCCAGGAGACGCTGACTCAAAGGGTTCATCCAAGATACACTTACTCTAAGAGTCCATCCAGGAGACGCTGACTATAAGGGTTCATCCAAGACACACTTACTCTAAGAGTCCATCCAGGAGACGCCGAACCCATAGGTTCATCTAAGACACACTTACTCTAAGAGTCCATCCAGGAAACGCTGAGCCCAATGGTTCATCCAGGACACACTTACTCTAAGAGTCCATCCAGGAGACGCACACTCCAAGGGTTTATCCAAGACACATTTACTCTAAGAGTCCATCCAGGAAACGCAAACTCCAGGGTTTCATCCAGGACACACTTACACTAAGAGTCCATCTAGGAGACGCTGAGCCGAAGGGTTCATCCAAGACACACTTACTCTAAGAATCCATCCAGGAGACCCTGATTCCAAGGTTTTATTCAGGACACACTTACTCTAAGAGTCCATCCAGGAGACGTTGACTCCAAGGGTTCATCCAGGACACACTTACTCCAAGAGTCCATCCAGGAGACGCAGACTCCAAGGTTTCATCCAAGACACACTAACTGTAAGAGTCCATCCAGGAGACGCTGACGCCAAGGGTTCATCCAAGACACACTTACTCTAAAAGTCCATCCAGGAGACGCTGAACCTAAGGTTTCATCCAACACACTTACTCTAAGAGTCCATCCAGGATACGCTGACTGCAAGGGTTCATCCAAGACACACTTACTCTAAGAGTCCATCCAGGAGACGCTGACTCCAAAGGTTCATCCAAAGCACACTTACTCTAAGAGTCCATCCAGGAGACGCAACCTCCAAGGGTTTATCCAAGACACACTTACTGTAAGAGTCCATCCAGGAGACGCTGACTCCAAGGGTTCATCCAGGACACACTTACTCTTAGAGTCTATCCAGGAGACGCAAACTCCAAGGGTTTATCCAAGACACACTTACTCTAAGAGTCCATCCAGGAGACGCACACTCCAAGGATTCATCCAAGACACACTTACTATAAGAGTCCATCCAGGAGACGCTGACTCCAAGTGTTCATCCAAGACACGGTTACTCTAGGAGTCCATCCAGGATACGCTGACTCCAAGGGTTCATCCAAGACACACTTACTGTAAGAGTCCATCCAGGATACGCAAACTCCAGGTGTTCATCCAAGACACACAGAGTCAATCCAGGAGACGCAAACTCCAAGGGTTCATTCAAGACACACTTACTTTAAGAGTCAATCCAGGATACGCTGACTCCAAGGGTTCATCCAAGACACACTTACTCTAAGAGTCCATCCAGGATACGCTGACTCCAAGGGTTCATCCAAGACACACTTACTCTAAGAGTCCATCCAGGAGACGCAAACTCCAAGGTTTTATCCCGGACACACTTACTCTAAGAATCCATCCACGATACGCAAACTCCAAGGTTTCATCCAAGACACACTTACTCTAAGAGTCCATCCAGGAGACGCTGACTCCAAGGGTTCATCCAAGACACATTTACTCTAATAGTCCATATCCAAGACACACTTACTCTAAGAGTCCATCCAGGAGACGCTGACTCCAAAGGTTCATACAAGACACACTTACTCTAAGAGTCCATCTAGGAGACGCTGAGCCCAAGGTTTCATCCAACACACTTACTCTAAGAGTCCATCCAGGAGACGCTGATTCCAAGGTGTTATTCAAGACACTCTTACTCTAAGAGTCCATCCAGGAGACGTTGACTCCAAAGGTTCATCCAGGACACACTTACTCCAAGAGTCCATCCAGGAGACGCAGACTCCAAGGTTTCATCCAAGACACACTATCTCTAAGAGTCCATCCAGGAGACGCTGACTCCAAGGGTTCATCCAAGACACACTTACTCTAAAAGTCCATCCAGGAGACGCTGAGCCCAAGGTTTCATCCAACACACTTACTCTAAGAGTCCATCCAGGATACGATGACTGCAAGGGTTCATCCAAGACACATTTACTCTAAGAGTCCATATCCAAGACACACTTACTCTAAGAGTCCATCCAGGAGACGCTGACTCCAAAGGTTCATCCAAGACACACTTATTCTAAGAGTCCATCCAGGAGACGGAAACTCCAAGGGTTTATCCAAGACACACTTATTGTAAGAGTCCATCCAGGAGACGCTGACTTGAAGGGTTCATCCAGGACACACTTACTCTTAGAGTCCATCCAGGAGACGCAAATTCCAAGGGTTTATCCAAGACACACTTACTCTAAGAGTCCATCCAGGAGACGCACACTCCAATGGTTCATCCAAGACACACTTACTCTAAGAGTCCATCCAGGAGACGCTGACTCCAAGTGTTCATCCAGGACACGCTTACTCTAAGAGTCCATCCAGGATACGCTGACTCCAAAGGTTCATCCAAGACACACTTACTCTAAGAGTCCATCCAGGATACCCAAACTCCAGGGGTTCATCCAAGACACACTTACTATAAGAGTCAATCCAGGAGACGCAAACTCCAAGGGTTCATTCAAGACACACTTACTCTAAGAGTCAATCCAGGATACGCTGACTCCAAGGGTTCATCCAAGACACACTTACTCTAAGAGTCCATCCAGGATACGCTGACTCCAAGGGTTCATCCAGGACACACTTACTTTTAGAGTCCATCCAGGAGACGCAAACTCCAAGGGTTTATCCAAGACACACTTACTCTAAGAGTCCATCCAGGAGACGCACACTCCAAGGGTTCATCCAAGACACACTTACTCTAAGAGTCCATCCAGGAGACGCTGATCCAAGGGTTCATCGAAGATACGCTTACTTTAAGAGTCCATCCAGGAGACGCTGACTCAAAAGGTTCATCCAAGATACACTTACTCTAAGCGTCCATCCAGGAGACGTTGACTCCAAGGGTTCATCCAAGACACACTTACTCTAAGAGTCCATCCAGGAGACGCCGAACCCAAAGGTTCATCTAAGACACACTTACTCTAAGAGTCCATCCAGGAAACGCTGAGCCCAATGGTTCATCCAGGACACACTTACTCTAAGAGTCCATCCAGGAGACGCACACTCCAAGGGTTTATCCAAGACACATTTACTCTAAGAGTCCATCCAGGAAACGCAAACTCCAGGGTTTCATCCAGGACACACTTACACTAAGAGTCCATCTAGGAGACGCTGAGCCCAAGGGTTCATCCAAGACACACTTACTCTAAGAATCCATCCAGGAGACCCTGATTCCAAGGTTTTATTCAGGACACACTTACTCTAAGAGTCCATCCAGGAGACGTTGACTCCAAGGGTTCATCCAGGACACACTTACTCCAAGAGTCCATCCAGGAGACGCATACTCCAAGGTTTCATCCTAGACACACTAACTCTAAGAGTCCATCCAAGACACGCTGACTCCAAGGGTTCATCCAAGACACACTTACTCTAAAAGTCCATCCAGGAGACGCTGAACCTAAGGTTTCATCCAACACACTTACTCTAAGAGTCCATCCAGGATACGCTGACTGCAAGGGTTCATTCAAGACACACTTACTCTAAGAGTCCATCCAGGAGACGCTGACTCCGAAGGTTCATCCAAAACACACTTACTCTAAGAGTCCATCCAGGAGACGCAAACTCCAAGGGTTTATCCAAGACACACTTACTGTAAGAGTCCATCCAGGAGACGCTGACTCCAAGGGTTCATCCAGGACACACTTGCTCTTAGAGTCCATCCAGGAGACGCAAACTCCAAGGGTTTATCCAAGACACACTTACTCTAAGAGTCCATCCAGGAGACGCACACTCCAAGGGTTCATCCAAGACACACTTACTATAAGAGTCCATCCAGGAGATGCTGACTCCAAGTGTTCATCCAAGACACGGTTACTCTAGGAGTCCATCCAGGATACGCTGACTCCAAGGGTTCATCCAAGACACACTTACTCTAAGAGTCCATCCAGGAGACGCTGACTCCAAGGGTTCATCCAAGACGCGCTTACTCTAAGAGTCCATCCATGATACGCTGACTCCAAGGGTTCATCCAAGACACACTTACTCTAAGAGTCCATCCAGGGTAGCGCAAACTCCAGGGGTTCATCCAAGACACACTTACTATAAGAGTCAATCCAGGATACGCTGACTCCAAGGGTTAATCCAAGAAACACTTACTCTAAGAGTCCATCCAGGACACGCTGACTCCAAGGGTTCATCCAAGACACATTTACTCTAAGAGTCCATATCCAAGACAAACTTACTCTAAGAGTCCATCCAGGAGAAGCTGACTCCAAGGGTTTATCCAAGACACACTTACTGTAAGAATCTATCCAGGATACGCTGACTCCAAGGGTTCATCCAAGACACACTTACTCTAAGAGTCCATCCAGGAGACGGAAACTCCAAGGTTTTATCCCGGACACACTTACTCTAAGAGTCCATCCACGATACGCAAACTCTAAGGTTTCATCCAAGACACACTTACTCTAAGAGTCCATCCAGGAGACGCTGACTCCAAGGGTTCATCCAAGACACATTTACTCTAAGAGTCCATATCCAAGACACACTTACTCTAAGAGTCCATGCAGGAGACGCTGATTCCAAAGGTTCATCCAAGACACACTTACTCTAAGATTCCAACTAGGAGACGCTGAGCCCAAGGTTTCATCCAACACACTCATTCTAAGAGTCCATCCAGGAGACGCTGAATCCAAGGCGTTATTCAGGACACACTTCCTCTAAGAGTCCATCCAGGAGACGTTGACTCCAAAGGTTCATCCAGGACACACTTACTCCAAAAGTCCATCCAGGAGACGCAGACTCCAAGGTTTCATCCAAGACACACTAACTGTAAGAGTCCATCCAGGAGACGCTGACTCCAAGGGTTCATCCAAGACACACTTACTCTAAAAGTCCATCCAGGAGACGCTGAGCCCAAGGTTTCATCCAACACACTTACTCTAAGTGTCCATCCAGGATACGCTGACTGCAAGGGTTCATCCAAGACACACTTACTCTAAGAGTCCATCCAGGAGACGCTGACTCCAAAGGTTCATCCAAAACACACTTACTCTAAGAGTCCATCCAGGAAACGCAAACTCCAAGGGTTTATCCAAGACACGCTTACTGTAAGAGTCCATCCAGGAGACGCTGACTCCAAGGGTTCAGCCAGGACACACTTACTCTTAGAGTCCATCAAGGAGACGTAAACTCCAAGGGTTTATCCAAGACACACTTACTCTAAGAGTCCCTCCAGGAGACGCACACTCCAGGGGTTCATCCAAGACACACTTACTCTAAGAGTCCATCCAGGAGACGCTGACTCCAAGTGTTCATCCAAGACACGCTTACTCTAAGAGTCCCTCCAAGATACGCTGACTCCAAGGGTTCATCCAAGACACACTTACTCTAAGAGTCCATCCAGGATACGCAAACTCCAGGGGTTCATCCAAGACACACTTACTATAAGAGTCAATCCAGGAGACGCAAACTCCAAGGGTTCATTCAAGACACACTTACTCTAAGAGTCCATCCAGGATACGCTGACTCCAAGGGTTCATCCAAGACACACTTACTCTAAGAGTCCATCCAGGATACGCTGACTCCAAGGGTTCATCCAAGACACACTTACTCTAAGAGTCCATCCAGGAGACGCTGACTCCAAAGGTTCATCCAAGACACACTTACTCTAAGAGTCCATCCAGGAGACGCTGAGCCCAAGGTTTCATCCAACACACTTACTCTAAGAGTCCATCCAGGAGACGCTGACTGCAAGGATTCATCCAAGACACACTTACTCTAAGAGTCCATCCAGGAGACGTTGACTCCAAAGGTTCATCCAGGACACACTTACTCCAAGAGTCCATCCAGGAGACGCAGACTCCAAGGATTCATCCAAGACACACTATCTCTAAGAGTCCATCCAGGAGACGCTGACTCCAAGGGTTCATCCAAGACACACTTACTCTAAAAGTCCATCCAGGAGACGCTGAGCCCAAGGTTTCATCCAACACACTTACTCTAAGAGTCCATCCAGGATACGATGACTGCAAGGGTTCATCCAAGACACATTTACTCTAAGAGTCCATATCCAAGACACACTTACTCTAAGAGTCCATCCAGGAGACGCTGACTCCAAGGGTTCATCCAGGACACACTTACTTTTAGAGTCCATCCAGGAGACGCAAACTCCAAGGGTTTATCCAAGACACACTTACTCTAAGAGTCCATCCAGGAGACGCACACTCCAAGGGTTCATCCAAGACACACTTACTCTAAGAGTCCATCCAGGAGACGCTGATCCAGGGGTTCATCGAAGATACGCTTACTTTAAGAGTCCATCCAGGAGACGCTGACTCAAAAGGTTCATCCAAGATACACTTACTCTAAGCGTCCATCCAGGAGACGCTGACTCCAAGGGTTCATCCAAGACACACTTACTCTAAGAGTCCATCCAGGAGACGCCGAACCCAAAGGTTCATCTAAGACACACTTACTCTAAGAGTCCATCCAGGAAACGCTGAGCCCAATGGTTCATCCAGGACACACTTACTCTAAGAGTCCATCCAGGAGACGCACACTCCAAGGGTTTATCCAAGACACATTTACTCTAAGAGTCCATCCAGGAAACGCAAACTCCAGGGTTTCATCCAGGACACACTTACACTAAGAGTCCATCTAGGAGACGCTGAGCCCAAGGGTTCATCCAAGACACACTTACTCTAAGAATCCATCCAGGAGACGCTGATTCCAAGGTTTTATTCAGGACACACTTACTCTAAGAGTCCATCCAGGAGACGTTGACTCCAAGGGTTCATCCAGGACACACTTACTCCAAGAGTCCATCCAGGAGACGCATACTCCAAGGTCTCATCCTAGATACACTAACTCTAAGAGTCCATCCAGGAGACGCTGACTCCAAGGGTTCATCCAAGACACACTTACTCTAAAAGTCCATCCAGGAGACGCTGAACCTAAGGTTTCATCCAACACACTTACTCTAAGAGTCCATCCAGGATACGCTGACTGCAAGGGTTCATTCAAGACACACTTACTCTAAGAGTCCATCCAGGAGACGCTGACTCCGAAGGTTCATCCAAAACACACTTACTCTAAGAGTCCATCCAGGAGACGCAAACTCCAAGGGTTTATCCAAGACACACTTACTGTAAGAGTCCATCCAGGAGACGCTGACTCCAAGGGTTCATCCAGGACACACTTACTCTTAGAGTCCATCCAGGAGACGCAAACTCCAAGGGTTTATCCAAGACACACTTACTCTAAGAGTCCATCCAGGAGACGCACACTCCAAGGGTTCATCCAAGACACACTTACTATAAGAGTCCATCCAGGAGATGCTGACTCCAAGTGTTCATCCAAGACACGGTTACTCTAGGAGTCCATCCAGGATACGCTGACTCCAAGGGTTCATCCAAGACACACTTACTCTAAGAGTCCATCCAGGAGACGCTGACTCCAAGGGTTCATCCAAGACGCGCTTACTCTAAGAGTCCATCCAGGATACGCTGACTCCAAGGGTTCATCCAAGACACACTTACTCTAAGAGTCCATCCAGGATACGCAAACTCCAGGGGTTCATCCAAGACACACTTACTATAAGAGTCAATCCAGGATACGCTGACTCCAAGGGTTAATCCAAGACACACTTACTCAAAGAGTCCATCCAGGACACGCTGACTCCAAGGGTTCATCCAAGACACATTTACTCTAAGAGTCCATATCCAAGACAAACTTACTCTAAGAGTCCATCCAGGAGAAGCTGACTCCAAGGGTTTATCCAAGACACACTTACTGTAAGAATCCATCCAGGATACGCTGACTCCAAGGGTTCATCCAAGACACACTTACTCTAAGAGTCCATCCAGGAGACGGAAACTCCAAGGTTTTATCCCGGACACACTTACTCTAAGAGTCCATCCACGATACGCAAACTCCAAGGTTTCATCCAAGACACACTTACTCTAAGAGTCCATCCAGGAGACGCTGACTCCAAGGGTTCATCCAAGACACATTTACTCTAAGAGTCCATATCCAAGACACACTTACTCTAAGAGTCCATGCAGGAGACGCTGACTCCAAAGGTTCATCCAAGACACACTTACTCTAAGAGTCCAACTAGGAGACGCTGAGCCCAAGGTTTCATCCAACACACTCATTCTAAGAGTCCATCCAGGAGACGCTGATTCCAAGGCGTTATTCAGGACACACTTCCTCTAAGAGTCCATCCAGGAGACGTTGACTCCAAAGGTTCATCCAGGACACACTTACTCCAAAAGTCCATCCAGGAGACGCAGACTCCAAGGTTTCATCCAAGACACACTAACTGTAAGAGTCCATCCAGGAGACGCTGACTCCAAGGGTTCATCCAAGACACACTTACTCTAAAAGTCCATCCAGGAGACGCTGAGCCCAAGGTTTCATCCAACACACTTACTCTAAGTGTCCATCCAGGATACGCTGACTGCAAGGGTTCATCCAAGACACACTTACTCTAAGAGTCCATCCAGGAGACGCTGACTCCAAAGGTTCATCCAAAACACACTTACTCTAAGAGTCCATCCAGGAAACGCAAACTCAAAGGGTTTATCCAAGACACGCTTACTGTAAGAGTCCATCCAGGAGACGCTGACTCCAAGGGTTCATCCAGGACACACTTACTCTTAGAGTCCATCAAGGAGACGTAAACTCCAAGGGTTTATCCAAGACACACTTACTCTAAGAGTCCCTCCAGGAGACGCACACTCCAGGGGTTCATCCAAGACACACTTACTCTAAGAGTCCATCCAGGAGACGCTGACTCCAAGTGTTCATCCAAGACACGCTTACTCTAAGAGTCCCTCCAAGATACGCTGACTCCAAGGGTTCATCCAAGACACACTTACTCTAAGAGTCCATCCAGGATACGCAAACTCCAGGGGTTCATCCAAGACACACTTACTATAAGAGTCAATCCAGGAGGCGCAAACTCCAAGGGTTCATTCAAGACACACTTACTCTAAGAGTCAATCCAGGATACGCTGACGCCAAGGGTTCATCCAAGACACACTTACTCTAAGAGTCCATCCAGGATACGCTGACTCCAAGGGTTCATCCAAGACACACTTACTCTAAGAGTCCATCCAGGAGACGCTGACTCCAAAGGTTCATCCAAGACACACTTACTCTAAGAGTCCATCCAGGAGACGCTGAGCCCAAGGTTTCATCCAACACACTTACTCTAAGAGTCCATCCAGGAGACGCTGACTGCAAGGATTCATCCAAGACACACTTACTCTAAGAGTCCATCCAGGAGACGCAAACTCCAAGGGTTTATCCAAGACACACTTACTGTAAGAGTCCATCCAGGAGACGCTGACTCCAAGGGTTCATCTGGGACACACTTACTCTTAAAGTCCATCCAGGAGACGCAAACTCCAACGGTTTATCCAAGACACACTTACTCTAAGAGTCCATCCAGGAGACGCACACTCCAAGGGTTCATCCAAGACACACTTACTCTAAGAGTCCATCCAGGAGACGCTGACTACAAGTGTTCATCCAAGACACGCTTACTCTAACAGTCCATCCAGGAGACGCTGACTCCAAGGGTTCATCCAAGACACACTTACTCTAAGAGTCCATCCAGGATACGCAAACTCCAGGGGTTCATCCAAGACACACTTACTATAAGAATCAACCCAGGATACGCTGACTCCAAGGGTTAATCCAAGACACACTTACTCTAAGAGTCCATCCAGGACACGCTGACTCCAAGGGTTCATCCAAGACACATTTATTCTAAGAGTCCATATCCAAGACACACTTACTCTAAGAGTCCATCCAGGAGACGCTGACTCCAAAGGTTCATCCAAGACACACTTACTCTAAGAGTCCATCCAGGAGACGCAAACTCCAAGGGTTTATCCAAGACACACTTACTGTAAGAGTCCATCCAGGATACGCTGACTCCAAGGGTTCATCCAAGACACACTTACTCTAAGAGTCCATCCAGGAGACGCAAACTCCAAGGTTTTATCCCGGACACACTTACTCTAAGAGTCCATCCACGATACGCAAACTCCAAGGTTTCATCCAAGACACACTTACTCTAAGAGTCCATCCAGGAGACGCTGACTCCAAAGGTACATCCAAGACACACTTACTCTAAGAGTCCATCCAGGAGACGCTGAGCCCAAGGTTTCATCCCACACACTTACTCTAAGAGTCCATCCAGGAGACGCTGACTGCAAGGGTCCATCCAAGACACACTTACTCTAAGAGTCCATCCAGGAGACGCTGACTCCAAAGGTTCATCCAAAACACACTTACTCCAAGAGTCCATCCAGGAGTCGCAAACTCCAAGGGTTTATCCAAGACACACTTACTGTAAGAGTCCATCCAGGAGACGCACACTCCAAGGGTTCATCCAAGACACACTTACTCTAAGAGTCCATCCAGGAGACGCTGACTCCAAGGGTTAATCGAAGACACACTTACTCTAAGAGTCCATCCAGGACACGCTGACTCCAAGGGTTCATCCAAGACACATTTACTCTAAGAGTCCATATCCAAGACAAACTTACTCTAAGAGTCCATCCAGGAGACGCAAACTCCAAGGGTTTATCCAAGACACACTTACTGTAAGAGTCCATCCAGGAGAAGCTGACTCCAAGGGTTCATCCAGGACACACTTACTCTAAGAGTCCATCCAGGATACGGTGAATCCAAGCCTTCATAGAAGACACACTTACTCTAAGAGTCCATCCAGGATATGCAAACTCCAGGGGTTCATCCAAGACACACTTACTATAAGAGTCAATCCAGGAGACGCACACTCCAAGGGTTCATTCAAGACACACTTACTCTAAGAGTCAATCCAGGGTACGCTGACTCCAAGGGTTCATCCAAGACACACTTACTCTAAGAGTGCATCCAGGAGACGCTGACTCCAAGGGTTCATCCAAGACACACTTACTCTAAGAGTCCATCCAGGAGACGCAAACGTCAAGGTTTTATCAAGGACACACTTACTCTAAGAGTCCATCCAGGATACGCAAACTCCAAGGGTTCATTCAAGACACACTTACTCTAAGAGTCCATCCAGGATACGCTGACTCCAAGGGTTTATCCAAGACACACTTACTCTAAGAGTCCATCCAGGAGACGCTGACTCCAAGGGTTCATCCAAGACACACTTACTCTAAGAGTCCATCCAGGAGACGCAAACTCCGAGGTTTTATTCAGGACACACTTACTCTAAGAGTCCATCCAGGATACGCAAACTCCAAGGGTTCATTCAAGACACACTTACTCTAAGAGACCATCCAGGAGACGCTGACTCCAAGGGTTCATCCAAGACACACTAACTCTAAGAGTCCATCCAGGATACGCAAACTGCAGGTGTTCATCCAAGACACACTTACTATAAGAGTCAATCCAGGAGACGCAAACTCCAAGGGTTCATTCAAGACGCACTTATTCTAAGAGTCCATCCAGGAGACGCTGCCTCCAAGGGTTCATCCAAGACACATTTACTCTAAGAGTCCATCCAGGAGACGCTGACTCCAAGGGTTCCTCGAAGACACACTTACTCTAAGAGTCCACCAAATAGGCGCTGACTCCTAGGGTTCATCCAAGACACACTCTAAGAGTCCATCCAGGAGTCGCTGACTCCAAGGGTTCATCCAAGACACACTTACTCTAAGAGTCCATCCAGAAGACGCTGACTCCAAGGGTTCATCCAAGACACCCTTACTCTAAGAGTCCATCCAGGATACGCAAACTCCAAGGTTTCATCCAAGACACACTTACTCTAAGAGTCCATCCAGGAGACGCTGACTCCAAGGGTTCAAACAAGACACACTTACTCTAAGAGTCAATCCAGGATACGCAAACTCCAAGGGTTCATCCAAGACACACTTACTCTAAGAGTCCATCCAGGAGACGCTGACTCCAAGGGTTCATCCAAGACACCCTTACTCTAAGAGTCCATCCAGGATACGCAAACTCCAGGGGTTCATCCAAGACACACTTACTATAAGAGTCAATCCAGGAGACGCACACTCCAAGGGTTCATTCAAGACACACTTACTCTAAGAGTCCATCCAGGGTACGCTGACTCCAAGGGTTCATCCAAGACACACTTACTCTAAGAGTGCATCCAGGAGACGCTGACTCCAAGGGTTCATCCAAGACACACTTACTCTAAGAGTCCATCCAGGATACGCAAACTGCAGGGGTTCATCCAAGACACACTTACTATAAGAGTCAATCCAGGAGACGCAAACTCCAAGGGTTCATTCAAGACGCACTTATTCTAAGAGTCCATCCAGGAGACGCTGACTCCAAGGGTTCATCCAAGACACATTTACTCTAAGAGTCCATCCAGGAGACGCTGACTTCAAGGGTTCATCCAAGACACACTTACTCTAAGAGTCCACCAAATAGGCGCTGACTCCTAGGGTTCATCCATAACACTCTAAGAGTCCATCCAGGAGTCGCTGACTCCAAGGGTTCATCCAAGACACACTTACTCTAAGAGTCCATCCAGAAGACGCTGACTCCAAGGGTTCATCCAAGACACCCTTACTCTAAGAGTCCATCCAGGATACGCAAACTCCAAGGTTTCATCCAAGACACACTTACTCTAAGAGTCCATCCAGGAGACGCTGACTCCAAGGGTTCAACCAAGACACACTTACTCTAAGAGTCAATCCAGGATACGCAAACTCCAAGGGTTCATCCAAGAAACACTTACTCTAAGAGTCCATCCAGGAGACGCTGACTCCAAGGGTTCATCCAAGACACACTTACTCTAAGAGTCCATCCAGGATTCGCAAACTCCAGGGGTTCATCCAAGACACACTTACTATAAGAGTCAATCCAGGAGACGCAAACTCCAAGGGTTCATTCAAGATACACTTACTCTAAGAGTCAATCCAGGATACGCTGACTCCAAGGGTTCATCCAAGACACACTTCCTGTAAGAGTCCATCCAGGATACGCTGACTCCAAGGGTTCATCCAAGACACATTTACTCTAAGAGTCTATCCAGGAGACGCTGACTCCAAGGGTTCATCCAAGACACACTTACTCTAAGAGTCCACCAAATAGGTGCTGACTCCAAGGGTTCATCCAAGACACACTCTAAGAGTCCATCCAGAAGACGCTGACTCCAACGGTTCATCCAAGACACACTTACTCTAAGAGTCCATCCAGGATACGGAAACTCCAAGGGTTCATCCAAGACACACTTACTCTAAGAGTCCATCCAGGAGACGCTGACTCCAAGGGTTCAACCAAGACACACTTACTCTAAGAGTCAATCCAGGATACGCAAACTCCAAGGGTTCATCCAAGACACACTTACTCTAAGAGTCCATCCAGGAGACGCTGACTCCAAGGATTCATCCAAAACACACTTACTCTAAGAGTCCATCCAAGATATGCAATCTCCAGGGGTTCATCCAAGACACACTTACTATAAAAGTGAATCCAGGAGACGCAAACTCCAAGGGTTCATTCAAGACGCACTTATTCTAAGAGTCCATCCAGGAGACGCTGACTCCAAGGGTTCATCCAAGACACACCTACTCTAAGAGTCCATCCAGGATACGCAAACTCCAAGGGTTCATTCAAGACACACTTACTCTAAGAGTCCATCCAGGAGACGCTGACTCCAAGGGTTCATCCAAGACACACTTTCTCTAAGAGTCCATCTAGGATACGCAAACAGCAGGGGTTCATCCAAGACACACTTACTATAAGAGTCAATCCAGGAGACGCAAACTCCAAGGGTTCATTCAAGACGCACTTATTCTAAGAGTCCATCCAGGAGACGCTGACTCTAAGGGTTCATCCAAGACACATTTACTCGAAGAGTCCATCCAGGAGACGCTGACTCCAAGGGTTCATCCAAGACACACTTACTCTAAGAGTCCACCAAATAGGCGCTGACTCCTAGGGTTCATCCAAGACACACTCTAAGAGTCCATCCAGGAGACGCTGACTCCAAGGGTTCATCCAAGACACACTTACTCTAAGAGTCCATCCAGAAGACGCTGACTCCAACGGTTCATCCAAGACACACTTACTCTAAGAGTCCATCCAGGATACGCAAACTCCAAGGGTTCATCCAAGACACACTTACTCTAAGAGTCCATCCAGGAGACGCTGACTCCAAGGGTTCAACCAATACACACTTACTCTAAGAGTCAATCCAGGATACGCAAACTCCAAGGGTTCATCCAAGACACACTTACTCTAAGAGTCCATCCAGGAGACGCTGACTCCAAGGGTTCATCCAAGACACACTTACTCTAAGAGTCCATCCAGGAGACGCTGACTCCAAGGATTCATCCAAGACACACTTACTCTAAGGGTCCATCCAAGATATGCAATCTCCAGGGGTTCATCCAAGACACACTTACTATAAAAGTGAATCCAGGAGACGCAAACTCCAAGGGTTCATTCAAGACGCACTTATTCTAAGAGTCCATCCAGGAGTCGCTGACTCCAAGGGTTCATCCAAGACACACTTACTCTAAGAGTCCATCCAGAAGACGCTGACTCCAAGGGTTCATCCAAGACACTCTTACTCTAAGAGTCCATCCAGGATACGCAAACTCCAAGGTTTCATCCAAGACACACTTACTCTAAGAGTCCATCCAGGAGACGCTGACTCCAAGGGTTCAACCAAGACACACTTACTCTAAGAGTCAATCCAGGATACGCAAACTCCAAGGGTTCATCCAAGACACACTTACTCTAAGAGTCCATCCAGGAGACGCTGACTCCAAGGGTTCATCCAAGACACCCTTACTCTAAGAGTCCATCCAGGATACGCAAACTCCAGGGGTTCATCCAAGACACACTTACTATAAGAGTCAATCCAGGAGACGCACACTCCAAGGGTTCATTCAAAACACACTTACTCTAAGAGTCCATCCAGGGTACGCTGACTCCAAGGGTTCATCCAAGACACACTTACTCTAAGAGTGCATCCAGGAGACGCTGACTCCAAGGGTTCATCCAAGACACTCTTACTCTAAGAGTCCATCCAGGATACGCAAACTGCAGGGGTTCATCCAAGACACACTTACTATAAGAGTCAATCCAGGAGACGCAAACTCCAAGGGTTCATTCAAGACGCACTTATTCTAAGAGTCCATCCAGGAGACGCTGACTCCAAGGGTTCATCCAAGACACATTTACACTAAGAGTCCATCCAGGAGACGCTGACTTCAAGGGTTCATCCAAGACACACTTACTCTAAGAGTCCACCAAATAGGCGCTGACTCCTAGGGTTCATCCATGACACACTCTAAGAGTCCATCCAGGAGTCGCTGACTCCAAGGGTTCATCCAAGACAGACTTACTCTAAGAGTCCATCCAGAAGACGCTGACTCCAAGGGTTCATCCAAGACACCCTTACTCTAAGAGTCCATCCAGGATACGCAAACTCCAAGGTTTCATCCAAGACACACTTACTCTAAGAGTCCATCCAGGAGACGCTGACTCCAAGGGTTCAACCAAGACATACTTACTCTAAGAGTCAATCCAGGATACGCAAACTCCAAGGGTTCATCCAAGACACACTTACTCTAAGAGTCCATCCAGGAGACGCTGACTCCAAGGGTTCAACCAAGACATACTTACTCTAAGAGTCAATCCAGGATACGCAAACTCCAAGGGTTCATCCAAGACACACTTACTCTAAGAGTCCATCCAGGAGACGCTGACTCCAAGGGTTCATCCAAGACACACTTACTCTAAGAGTCCATCCAGGATTCGCAAACTCCAGGGGTTCATCCAAGACACACTTACTATAAGAGTCAATCCAGGAGACGCAAACTCCAAGGGTTCATTCAAGATACACTTACTCTAAGAGTCAATCCAGGATACGCTGACTCCAAGGGTTCATCCAAGACACACTTACTGTAAGAGTCCATCCAGGATACGCTGACTCCAAGGGTTCATCCAAGACACATTTACTCTAAGAGTCCATCCAGGAGACGCTGACTCCAAGGGTTCATCCAAGACACACTTACTCTAAGAGTCCACCAAATAGGTGCTGACTCCAAGGGTTCATCCAAGACACACTCTAAGAGTCCATCCAGAAGACGCTGACTCCAACGGTTCATCCAAGACACACTTACTCTAAGAGTCCATCCAGGATACGGAAACTCCAAGGGTTCATCCAAGACACACTTACTCTAAGAGTCCATTAAGGAGACGCTGAGCCCAAGGTTTCATCCAACACACTTACTCTAAGAGTCCATCCAGGAGACGCTGACTGCAAGGATTCATCCAAGACACACTTACTCTAAGAGTCCATCCAGGAGACGCAAACTCCAAGGGTTTATCCAAGACACACTTACTGTAAGAGTCCATCCAGGAGACGCTGACTCCAAGGGTTCATCTGGGACACACTTACTCTTAAAGTCCATCCAGGAGACGCAAACTCCAACGGTTTATCCAAGACACACTTACTCTAAGAGTCCATCCAGGAGACGCACACTCCAAGGGTTCATCCAAGACGCACTTACTCTAAGAGTCCATCCAGGAGACGCTGACTACAAGTGTTCATCCAAGACACGCTTACTCTAACAGTCCATCCAGGAGACGCTGACTGGAAGGGTTCATCCAAGACACACTTACTCTAAGAGTCCATCCAGGATACGCAAACTCCAGGGGTTCATCCAAGACACACTTACTATAAGAATCAACCCAGGATACGCTGACTCCAAGGGTTAATCCAAGACACACTTACTCTAAGAGTCCATCCAGGACACGCTGACTCCAAGGGTTCATCCAAAACACATTTATTCTAAGAGTCCATATCCAAGACACACTTACTCTAAGAGTCCATCCAGGAGACGCTGACTCCAAAGGTTCATCCAAGACACACTTACTGTAAGAGTCCATCCAGGATACGCTGACTCCAAGGGTTCATCCAAGACACACTTACTCTAAGAGTCCATCCAGGAGACGCAAACTCCAAGGTTTTATCCCGGACACACTTACTCTAAGAGTCCATCCACGATACGCAAACTCCAAGGTTTCATCCAAGACACACTTACTCTAAGAGTCCATCCAGGAGACGCTGACTCCAAAGGTTCATCCAAGACACACTTACTCTAAGAGTCCATCCAGGAGACGCTGAGCCCAAGGTTTCATCCCACACACTTACTCTAAGAGTCCATCCAGGAGACGCTGACTGCAAGGGTCCATCCAAGACACACTTACTCTAAGAGTCCATCCAGGAGACGCTGACTCCAAAGGTTCATCCAAAACACACTTACTCCAAGAGTCCATCCAGGAGTCGCAAACTCCAAGGGTTTATCCAAGACACACTTACTGTAAGAGTCCATCCAGGAGACGCACACTCCAAGGGTTCATCCAAGACACACTTACTCTAAGAGTCCATCCAGGAGACGCTGACTCCAAGGGTTAATCGAAGACACACTTACTCTAAGAGTCCATCCAGGACACGCTGACTCCAAGGGTTCATCCAAGACACATTTACTCTAAGAGTCCATATCCAAGACAAACTTACTCTAAGAGTCCATCCAGGAGACGCAAACTCCAAGGGTTTATCCAAGACACACTTACTGTAAGAGTCCATCCAGGAGAAGCTGACTCCAAGGGTTCATCCAGGACACACTTACTCTAAGAGTCCATCCAGGATACGGTGAATCCAAGCCTTCATAGAAGACACACTTACTCTAAGAGTCCATCCAGGATATGCAAACTCCAGGGGTTCATCGAAGACACACTTACTATCAGAGTCAATCCAGGAGACGCACACTCCAAGGGTTCATTCAAGACACACTTACTCTAAGAGTCAATCCAGGGTACGCTGACTCCAAGGGTTCATCCAAGACACACTTACTCTAAGAGTGCATCCAGGAGACGCTGACTCCAAGGGTTCATCCAAGACACACTTACTCTAAGAGTCCATCCAGGAGACGCAAACGTCAAGGTTTTATCAAGGACACACTTACTCTAAGAGTCCATCCAGGATACGCAAACTCCAAGGGTTCATTCAAGACACACTTACTCTAAGAGTCCATCCAGGATACGCTGACTCCAAGGGTTTATCCAAGACACACTTACTCTAAGAGTCCATCCAGGAGACGCTGACTCCAAGGGTTCATCCAAGACACACTTACTCTAAGAGTCCATCCAGGAGACGCAAACTCCGAGGTTTTATTCAGGACACACTTACTCTAAGAGTCCATCCAGGATACGCAAACTGCAAGGGTTCATTCAAGACACACTTACTCTAAGAGTCCATCCAGGAGACGCTGACTCCAAGGGTTCATCCAAGACACACTTACTCTAAGAGTCCATCCAGGATACGCAAACTGCAGGGGTTCATCCAAGACACACTTACTATAAGAGTCAATCCAGGAGACGCAAACTCCAAGGGTTCATTCAAGACGCACTTATTCTAAGAGTCCATCCAGGAGACGCTGCCTCCAAGGGTTCATCCAAGACACATTTACTCTAAGAGTCCATCCAGGAGACGCTGACTCCAAGGGTTCCTCGAAGACACACTTACTCTAAGAGTCCACCAAATAGGCGCTGACTCCTAGGGTTCATCCAAGACACACTCTAAGAGTCCATCCAGGAGTCGCTGACTCCAAGGGTTCATCCAAGACACACTTACTCTAAGAGTCCATCCAGAAGACGCTGACTCCAAGGGTTCATCCAAGACACCCTTACTCTAAGAGTCCATCCAGGATACGCAAACTCCAAGGGTTCATCCAAGACACACTTACTCTAAGAGTCCATCCAGGAGACGCTGACTCCAAGGGTTCAACCAAGACATACTTACTCTAAGAGTCAATCCAGGATACGCAAACTCCAAGGGTTCATCCAAGACACACTTACTCTAAGAGTCCATCCAGGAGACGCTGACTCCAAGGGTTCATCCAAGACACCCTTACTCTAAGAGTCCATCCAGGATACGCAAACTCCAGGGGTTCATCCAAGACACACTTACTATAAGAGTCAATCCAGGAGACGCACACTCCAAGGGTTCATTCAAGACACACTTACTCTAAGAGTCCATCCAGGGTACGCTGACTCCAAGGGTTCATCCAAGACACACTTACTCTAAGAGTGCATCCAGGAGACGCTGACTCCAAGGGTTCATCCAAGACACACTTACTCTAAGAGTCCATCCAGGATACGCAAACTGCAGGGGTTCATCCAAGACACACTTACTATAAGAGTCAATCCAGGAGACGCAAATTCCAAGGGTTCATTCAAGACGCACTTCTTCTAAGAGTCCATCCAGGAGACGCTGACTCCAAGGGTTCATCCAAGACACATTTACTCTAAGAGTCCATCCAGGAGACGCTGACTTCAAGGGTTCATCCAAGACACACTTACTCTAAGAGTCCACCAAATAGGCGCTGACTCCTAGGGTTCATCCATGACACACTCTAAGAGTCCATCCAGGAGTCGCTGACTCCAAGGGTTCATCCAAGACACACTTACTCTAAGAGTCCATCCAGAAGACGCTGACTCCAAGGGTTCATCCAAGACACCCTTACTCTAAGAGTCCATCCAGGATACGCAAACTCCAAGGTTTCATCCAAGACACACTTACTCTAAGAGTCCATCCAGGAGACGCTGACTCCAAGGGTTCAACCAAGACACACTTACTCTAAGAGTCAATCCAGGATACGCAAACTCCAAGGGTTCATCCAAGAAACACTTACTCTAAGAGTCCATCCAGGAGACGCTGACTCCAAGGGTTCATCCAAGACACACTTACTCTAAGAGTCCATCCAGGATTCGCAAACTCCAGGGGTTCATCCAAGACACACTTACTATTGGAGTCAATCCAGGAGACGCAAACTCCAAGGGTTCATTCAAGATACACTTACTCTAAGAGTCAATCCAGGATACGCTGACTCCAAGGGTTCATCCAAGACACACTTACTGTAAGAGTCCATCTAGGATACGCTGACTCCAAGGGTTCATCCAAGACACATTTACTCTAAGAGTCCATCCAGGAGACGCTGACTCCAAGGGTTCATCCAAGACACACTTACTCTAAGAGTCCACCAAATAGGTGCTGACTCCAAGGGTTCATCCAAGACACACTCTAAGAGTCCATCCAGAAGACGCTGACTCCAACGGTTCATCCAAGACACACTTACTCTAAGAGTCCATCCAGGATACGGAAACTCCAAGGGTTCATCCAAGACACACTTACTCTAAGAGTCCATCCAGGAGACGCTGACTCCAAGGGTTCAACCAAGACACACTTACTCTAAGAGTCAATCCAGGATACGCAAACTCCAAGGGTTCATCCAAGACACACTTACTCTAAGAGTCCATCCAGGAGACGCTGACTCCAAGGATTCATCCAAAACACACTTACTCTAAGAGTCCATCCAAGATATGCAATCTCCAGGGGTTCATCCAAGACACACTTACTATAAAAGTGAATCCAGGAGACGCAAACTCCAAGGGTTCATTCAAGACGCACTTATTCTAAGAGTCCATCCAGGAGACGCTGCCTCCAAGGGTTCATCCAAGACACACCTACTCTAAGAGTCCATCCAGGATACGCAAACTCCAACGGTTCATTCAAGACACACTTACTCTAAGAGTCCATCCAGGAGACGCTGACTCCAAGGGTTCATCCAAGACACACTTTCTCTAAGAGTCCATCTAGGATACGCAAACAGCAGGGGTTCATCCAAGACACACTTATTATAAGAGTCAATCCAGGAGACGCAAACTCCAAGGGTTCATTCAAGACGCACTTATTCTAAGAGTCCATCCAGGAGACGCTGACTCTAAGGGTTCATCCAAGACACATTTACTCGAAGAGTCTATCCAGGAGACGCTGACTCCAAGGGTTCATCCAAGACACACTTACTCTAAGAGTCCACCAAATAGGCGCTGACTCCTAGGGTTCATCCAAGACACACTCTAAGAGTCCATCCAGGAGACGCTGACTCCAAGGGTTCATCCAAGACACACTTACTCTAAGAGTCCATCCAGAAGACGCTGACTCCAACGGTTCATCCAAGACACACTTACTCTAAGAGTCCATCCAGGATACGCAAACTCCAAGGGTTCATCCAAGACACACTTACTCTAAGAGTCCATCCAGGAGACGCTGACTCCAAGGGTTCAACCAATACACACTTACTCTAAGAGTCAATCCAGGATACGCAAACTCCAAGGGTTCATCCAAGACACACTTACTCTAAGAGTCCATCCAGGAGACGCTGACTCCAAGGGTTCATCCAAGACACACTTACTCTAAGAGTCCATCCAGGAGACGCTGACTCCAAGGATTCATCCAAGACACACTTACTCTAAGGGTCCATCCAAGATATGCAATCTCCAGGGGTTCATCCAAGACACACTTACTATAAAAGTGAATCCAGGAGACGCAAACTCCAAGGGTTCATTCAAGACGCACTTATTCTAAGAGTCCATCCAGGAGTCGCTGACTCCAAGGGTTCATCCAAGACACACTTACTCTAAGAGTCCATCCAGAAGACGCTGACTCCAAGGGTTCATCCAAGACACCCTTACTCTAAGAGTCCATCCAGGATACGCAAACTCCAAGGTTTCATCCAAGACACACTTACTCTAAGAGTCCATCCAGGAGACGCTGACTCCAAGGGTTCAACCAAGACACACTTACTCTAAGAGTCAATCCAGGATACGCAAACTCCAAGGGTTCATCCAAGACACACTTACTCTAAGAGTCCATCCAGGAGACGCTGACTCCAAGGGTTCATCCAAGACACCCTTACTCTAAGAGTCCATCCAGGATACGCAAACTCCAGGGGTTCATCCAAGACACACTTACTATAAGAGTCAATCCAGGAGACGCACACTCCAAGGGTTCATTCAAGACACACTTACTCTAAGAGTCCATCCAGGGTACGCTGACTCCAAGGGTTCATCCAAGACACACTTACTCTAAGAGTGCATCCAGGAGACGCTGACTCCAAGGGTTCATCCAAGACACACTTACTCTAAGAGTCCATCCAGGATACGCAAACTGCAGGGGTTCATCCAAGACACACTTACTATAAGAGTCAATCCAGGAGACGCAAACTCCAAGGGTTCATTCAAGACGCACTTATTCTAAAGAGTCCATCCAGGAGACGCTGACTCCAAGGGTTCATCCAAGACACATTTACTCTAAGAGTCCATCCAGGAGACGCTGACTTCAAGGGTTCATCCAAGACACACTTACTCTAAGAGTCCACCAAATAGGCGCTGACTCCTAGGGTTCATCCATGACACACTCTAAGAGTCCATCCAGGAGTCGCTGACTCCAAGGGTTCATCCAAGACAGACTTACTCTAAGAGTCCATCCAGAAGACGCTGACTCCAAGGGTTCATCCAAGACACCCTTACTCTAAGAGTCCATCCAGGATACGCAAACTCCAAGGTTTCATCCAAGACACACTTACTCTAAGAGTCCATCCAGGAGACGCTGACTCCAAGGGTTCAACCAAGACATACTTACTCTAAGAGTCAATCCAGGATACGCAAACTCCAAGGGTTCATCCAAGACACACTTACTCTAAGAGTCCATCCAGGAGACGCTGACTCCAAGGGTTCATCCAAGACACACTTACTCTAAGAGTCCATCCAGGATTCGCAAACTCCAGGGGTTCATCCAAGACACACTTACTATAAGAGTCAATCCAGGAGACGCAAACTCCAAGGGTTCATTCAAGATACACTTACTCTAAGAGTCAATCCAGGATACGCTGACTCCAAGGGTTCATCCAAGACACAATTACTGTAAGAGTCCATCCAGGATACGCTGACTCCAAGGGTTCATCCAAGACACATTTACTCTAAGAGTCCATCCAGGAGACGCTGACTCCAAGGGTTCATCCAAGACACACTTACTCTAAGAGTCCATCCAGGATACGCTGACTCCAAGGGTTCATCCAAGACACAATTACTCTAAGAGTCCATCCAGGATACGCTGACTCCAAGGGTTCATCCAAGACACAATTACTCTAAGAGTCCATCCAGGAGACGCTGACTCCAAGGGTTCATCCAAGACACACTTACTCTAAGAGTCCACCAAATAGGTGACGATCCAAGACACACTCTAAGAGACGCTGACTCCAACGGTTCATCCAAGACACACTTACTCTAAGAGTCCATCCAGGATACGGAAACTCCAAGGGTTCATCCAAGACACACTTACTCTAAGAGTCCATCCAGGAGACGCTGACTCCAAGGGTTCAACCAAGACACACTTACTCTAAGAGTCAATCCAGGATACGCAAACTCCAAGGGTTCATCCAAGACACACTTACTCTAAGAGTCCATCCAGGAGACGCTGACTCCAAGGATTCATCCAAGACACACTTACTCTAAGAGTCCATCCAAGATATGCAATCTCCAGGGGTTCATCCAAGACACACTTACTATAAAAGTGAATCCAGGAGACACAAACTCCAAGGGTTCATTCAAGACGCACTTATTCTAAGAGTCCATCCAGGAGACGCTGACTCCAAGGGTTCATCCAAGACACACCTACTCTAAGAGTCCATCCAGGAGACGCAAACTCCAAGGTTTTATCCAGGACACACTTACTCTAAGAGTCCATCCAGGATACGCAAACTCCAAGGGTTCATTCAAGACACACTTACTCTAAGAGTCCATCCAGGAGACGCTGACTCCAAGGGTTCATCCAAGACACACTTTCTCTAAGAGTCCATCTAGGATACGCAAACTGCAGGGGTTCATCCAAGACACACTTACTATAAGAGTCAATCCAGGAGACGCAAACTCCAAGGGTTCATTCAAGACGCACTTATTCTAAGAGTCCATCCAGGAGACGCTGACTCTAAGGGTTCATCCAAGACACATTTACTCGAAGAGTCTATCCAGGAGACGCTGACTCCAAGGGTTCATCCAAGACACACTTACTCTAAGAGTCCACCAAATAGGCGCTGACTCCTAGGGTTCATCCAAGACACACTCTAAGAGTCCATCCAGGAGACGCTGACTCCAAGGGTTCATCCAAGACACACTTACTCTAAGAGTCCATCCAGAAGACGCTGACTCCAACGGTTCATCCAAGACACACTTGCTCTAAGAGTCCATCCAGGATACGCAAACTCCAAGGGTTCATCCAAGACACACTTACTCTAAGAGTCCATCCAGGAGACGCTGACTCCAAGGGTTCAACCAATACACACTTACTCTAAGAGTCAATCCAGGATACGCAAACTCCAGGGGTTCATCCAAGACACACTTACTATAAGAGTCAATCCAGGAGACGCACACTCCAAGGGTTCATTCAAGACACACTTACTCTAAGAGTCCATCCAGGGTACGCTGACTCCAAGGGTTCATCCAAGACACACTTACTCTAAGAGTGCATCCAGGAGACGCTGACTCCAAGGGTTCATCCAAGACACACTTACTCTAAGAGTCCATCCAGGATACGCAAACTGCAGGGGTTCATCCAAGACACACTTACTATAAGAGTCAATCCAGGAGACGCAAACTCCAAGGGTTCATTCAAGACGCACTTATTCTAAGAGTCCATCCAGGAGACGCTGACTCCAAGGGTTCATCCAAGACACATTTACTCTAAGAGTCCATCCAGGAGACGCTGACTTCAAGGGTTCATCCAAGACACACTTACTCTAAGAGTCCACCAAATAGGCGCTGACTCCTAGGGTTCATCCATGACACACTCTAAGAGTCCATCCAGGAGTCGCTGACTCCAAGGGTTCATCCAAGACAGACTTACTCTAAGAGTCCATCCAGAAGACGCTGACTCCAAGGGTTCATCCAAGACACCCTTACTCTAAGAGTCCATCCAGGATACGCAAACTCCAAGGTTTCATCCAAGACACACTTACTCTAAGAGTCCATCCAGGAGACGCTGACTCCAAGGGTTCAACCAAGACATACTTACTCTAAGAGTCCATCCAGGATACGCAAACTCCAAGGGTTCATCCAAGACACACTTACTCTAAGAGTCCATCCAGGAGACGCTGACTCCAAGGGTTCATCCAAGACACACTTACTCTAAGAGTCCATCCAGGATTCGCAAACTCCAGGGGTTCATCCAAGACACACTTACTATAAGAGTCAATCCAGGAGACGCAAACTCCAAGGGTTCATTCAAGATACACTTACTCTAAGAGTCAATCCAGGATACGCTGACTCCAAGGGTTCATCCAAGACACAATTACTGTAAGAGTCCATCCAGGATACGCTGACTCCAAGGGTTCATCCAAGACACATTTACTCTAAGAGTCCATCCAGGAGACGCTGACTCCAAGGGTTCATCCAAGACACACTTACTCTAAGAGTCCACCAAATAGGTGCTGACTCCAAGGGTTCATCCAAGACACACTCTAAGAGTCCATCCAGAAGACGCTGACTCCAACGGTTCATCCAAGACACACTTACTCTAAGAGTCCATCCAGGATACGGAAACTCCAAGGGTTCATCCAAGACACACTTACTCTAAGAGTCCATCCAGGAGACGCTGACTCCAAGGGTTCAACCAAGACACACTTACTCTAAGAGTCAATCCAGGATACGCAAACTCCAAGGGTTCATCCAAGACACACTTACTCTAAGAGTCCATCCAGGAGACGCTGACTCCAAGGATTCATCCAAGACACACTTACTCTAAGAGTCCATCCAAGATATGCAATCTCCAGGGGTTCATCCAAGACACACTTACTATAAAAGTGAATCCAGGAGACGCAAACTCCAAGGGTTCATTCAAGACGCACTTATTCTAAGAGTCCATCCAGGAGACGCTGACTCCAAGGGTTCATCCAAGACACACCTACTCTAAGAGTCCATCCAGGAGACGCAAACTCCAAGGTTTTATCCAGGACACACTTACTCTAAGAGTCCATCCAGGATACGCAAACTCCAAGGGTTCATTCAAGACACACTTACTCTAAGAGTCCATCCAGGAGACGCTGACTCCAAGGGTTCATCCAAGACACACTTTCTCTAAGAGTCCATCTAGGATACGCAAACTGCAGGGGTTCATCCAAGACACACTTACTATAAGAGTCAATCCAGGAGACGCAAACTCCAAGGGTTCATTCAAGACGCACTTATTCTAAGAGTCCATCCAGGAGACGCTGACTCTAAGGGTTCATCCAAGACACATTTACTCGAAGAGTCTATCCAGGAGACGCTGACTCCAAGGGTTCATCCAAGACACACTTACTCTAAGAGTCCACCAAATAGGCGCTGACTCCTAGGGTTCATCCAAGACACACTCTAAGAGTCCATCCAGGAGACGCTGACTCCAAGGGTTCATCCAAGACACACTTACTCTAAGAGTCCATCCAGAAGACGCTGACTCCAACGGTTCATCCAAGACACACTTACTCTAAGAGTCCATCCAGGATACGCAAACTCCAAGGGTTCATCCAAGACACACTTACTCTAAGAGTCCATCCAGGAGACGCTGACTCCAAGGGTTCAACCAATACACACTTACTCTAAGAGTCAATCCAGGATACGCAAACTCCAAGGGTTCATCGAAGACACACTTACTCTAAGAGTCCATCCAGGAGACGCTGACTCCTAGGGTTCATCCAAGACACACTTACTCTAAGCGTCCATCCAGGAGACGCTGACTCCAAGGATTCATCCAAGACACACTTACTCTAAGGGTCCATCCAAGATATGCAATCTCCAGGGGTTCATCCAAGACACACTTACTATAAAAGTGAATCCAGGAGACGCAAACTCCAAGGGTTCATTCAAGACGCACTTATTCTAAGAGTCCATCCAGGAGACGCTGACTCCAAGGGTTCATCCAAGACACACCTACTCTAAGAGTCCATCCAGGAGACGCAAACTCCAAGGTTTTATCCAGGACACACTTACTCTAAGAGTCCATCCAGGATACGCAAACTCCAAGGGTTCATTCAAGACACACTTACTCTAAGAGTCCATCCAGGAGACGCTGACTCCAAGGGTTCATCCAAGACACACTTTCTCTAAGAGTCCATCTAGGATACGCAAACTGCAGGGGTTCATCCAAGACACACTTACTCTAAGAGTCCATCCAGGATACGCTGACTCCAAGGGTTCATCCAAGACACATTTACTCTAAGAGTCCATCCAGGAGACGCTGACTCCAAGGGTTCATCCAAGACACACTTACTCTAAGAGTCCACCAAATAGGTGCTGACTCCAAGGGTTCATCCAAGACACACACTAAGAGTCCATCCAGGAGACGCTGACTCCAAGGGTTCATCCAAGACACACTTACTCTAAGAGTCCATCCAGGATACGCAAACTCCAAGGGTTCATCCAAGACACACTTACTCTAAGAGTCCATCCAGGAGACGCTGACTCCAAGGGTTCAACCAAGACACACTTACTCTAAGAGTCAATCCAGGATACGCAAACTCCAAGGGTTCATCCAAGACACACTTACTCTAAGAGTCCATCCAGGAGACGCTGACTCCAAGGATTCATCCGAGACACACTTACTCTAAGAGTCCATCCAAGATACGCAAACTCCAGGGGTTCATCCAAGACACACTTACTATAAGGGTCAATCCAGGAGACGCAAACTCCAAGGGTTCATTCAAGACACACTTACTCTAAGAGTCCATCCAGGATACGCTGACTCCAAGGGTTCATCCAAGACACACTTACTCTAAGAGTCCATCCAGGAGACGCAAACTCGAAGGTTTTATCCAGGACACACTTACTCTAAGAGTCCATCCAGGATACGCAAACTCCAAGGGTTCATCCAAGACGCACTTACTCTAAGAGTCCATCCAGGAGACGCAAACTCGAAGGTTTTATCCAGGACACACTTACTCTAAGAGTCCATCCAGGATACGCAAACTCCAAGGGTTCATCCAAGACGCACTTACTCTAGTAGTTCATCTATGAGACGCTGACTCCAAGGGTTCATGTTGGACACACTTTGAGTTCCTCTAGAAGATGCTTATTGATACTCTAGAAGTTCATCAATGTCCGGATGACTATGTTATTGTGAGTGGCAGAACACCACTTGCTGTCGGATTTTTTTATATTTTGATACCAGAGTTTCATTTATATAATACTCACGCTCTACTCAGCGAATGAATAACAAGTCAGTGACTTCTGGTAGATTCAGTGTTTGATTGATTGATCACAAGGTTAGTAGATAGTGTCCGATGGTATCGCTCTTAATTCACATTACTTCTCAAATTTATCATAAAATTATGAAATCATATCTGATATCTTCTCTTTGAATTCAAAGTAATGATCTACAAAAATGTACATGTGTACACTATTTAAGTGAATCAACTCTATAAATAATTATGCAGTATGCATTTTGGCTAAAACAGTCGTACGGTCGTCTCTGAGTGGCATAAAGACCATAACCTATGACAATGAAATTATATATATATATGATATATATGTGTGTGTGTGGGGGGGGGGGGGTCTGTAGGTGTGTGTGTGTGTGTGTGGGTGGGTGGGTGTGTGTGTATACATGTATATATCGACTGCATTTCCCTTATATGCAAGTTAGTATGACAACTGCACTGCATTTTCCAATGTTTGCAGTCGCTGTCACGTGACCAAATACGTCCCATCACGGTGAAAGAATACATACATGTTTCTGGGATCACCTTTTCTTTTGCCCATAAAATTGTGACAAATAATACAATCAAGTCTTCAGAAGAAAACAAAAAGAATGATAGAAACACACTTGTATTTTTATAAATTTGGAGTTGAATCGAAAACTACTTGTCAATTTTTAAATGACAGCTGAACGGCTGTGTAACTATTTAGTTATTTCAACATCCCATTGGAATTACGATTTCGACATACAAGAAAAAAGGACTCCAGCGGGTTGAAATTATAAGAAAATCATCATCATCATCTATATCAATATATAAATATAAGACATAATTTTACTTTTTTACGATGCATTGGGGTATGCTTGTAGTCGGTCTTGGAAAAATAATTCTTTGTGCAGCACTTGGTACTGCATAGAATTATTTGTATGTATTATGTATGTCTGTTGATGTGTGTGTGTGTGTGTGTGTGTGTGTGTGTGTGTGTGTGTGTGTGTGTGTGTGTGTGTGTGTGATTTATTATACATCAACAACAAAGGATTCCAACAGCCGGTGAGAATGTTCGAGGAGCAAACAAACAGATTGACTAACTTGTATCTCGAGTCACAAACGTCCAACAACAGAAAGAAAGGTATCATTACAGAGGGAAATATATTTATATATATACTATTGTCCTATGAATCACCTTTTAGCACAAGCCCATGCATTAATTCATAATCCCCACACCTTTCCAATCACTACCAGAACTACTTAGATTTCCTGACCACCATGATCGAATCATGTGATTATCAAACTAGTTCGCAATATGGGTTGAAAGTAAAGAGATGTAGATCCTACTTCCGTTTTTTTTTCGCGGCAAATATTCAAAGAACATATGATAGTAGCACAGTTCGCAAAAGAGGTGCATAATGATTTAATAACTGGTCAGTGTGGCACAGGAAAACTATTCTTCTTAGGTATTGTATATGTTTTACAAAGTTTACAGATTTTTCTTATTCGATGTAATTTTAGAATAATGATTTCGACCTGTTGGCTTGCCGTTGAAAAAGGATCCTGTATTACCACCTGTGTTCCTTTACATGAGATAGGTCTTTGTCCCAAAATGATAGCATTATTTGACGAACCGTAGTGGGAAACAGTAGGGTTTGTAAGGTTTCCGTTTCTGATCCCACGTTGTTGACAAAACACAATTTCTAATTAAAAATGAAACAAGGAAGTGATCGTTTATACGTACTATGCTGTCGGCCTATTCTGCGCCCCTAAACACACTTGCCTATGATAACTCGGTTTGAAAAAAAGAACCAGCAAAATAACATTCAACACTTTTAGACTGATCTTTACTCTTTACGGTGATACAATTTTATTTGTTATCTAGTTGTATAAATAAGAAAAACCTTAGCTAATATCAACGTACCCATGCGTCACCTGAATGTCAACTTTGTCGGCTTATTCGACGCTATAGAGGTTACAGTGTATATAAAAATGAAACAGGCTATAATTTTGGACAAAATTGACGTGAAGTGGACTTCTACGAAAAATTTGAAATTTGCTATAGTTGGCTCAAGGCCAATTGAAATCACGATATGTTTTTTTTCTGTGTACTACCGGTATAAACTAAATGATCTTGCTAGATCTACTGTTTTTCTTCTTCATCAGGCCTTCTTACCAGAGGTTGAGTTTATTTTCTTTAATTGTACACAATCGGAGATAAAACAGAACCGGCCTCAAAATTGTGCACCAGTGTTTACACGGGAGTGATTACAATGTCACAAAATGCGCAGCGCAGAATTAGCCGACAAGCAGAATACGCCGACACAGCAGTATATATGTACTGGTGACAAGCTGCCCTTTATGCAGCAATTTAAATCCTTTACTTCCTAGTCCTGGGATGTCTCGACTGTGGCAATGTAGATTCCAGTATGTATCCCAAGTGGCAATGTAGATTCCAGTATGTATCCCAAGTGGTGAAGAAAGGAAGCACTTCTTTTACTTTGTTTATGCAATTCTCGAGCAGGACAGTTGTAGACTTTAGTTCTGGAGTATTCTCGGGCAGGACAGTTGTAGACTTTAGTTCTGGAGTATTCTCGGGCAGGATGATCGTAGACTTTAGTTCTGGAGTATTCTCGAGCAGAACAGTTGTAGACTTTAGTTCTGGAGTATTCTCGGGCAGGACAGTTGTAGACTTTAGTTCTGGAGTATTCTCTGGCAGGACAGTTGTAGTCTTTAGGTCTGGAGTATTCTCGAGCAGGACAGTTGTAGACTTTAGTTCTGGAGTATTCTCGAGCAGGACAGTCGTAGACTTTAGTTCTGGAGTATTCTCGGGCAGGACAATTGTAGACTTTAGTTCTGGAATATTCTCGAGCAGGACAGTTGTAGAACTTAGTTCTGGAGTATTTTCGAGCAGGACAGTTGTAGAATTTAGCTCTGGAGTATTCTCGAGCAGGACAGTTGTAGACTTTAGTTCTGGAGTATTCTCGGGCAGGACAGTTGTAGAGTTTAGTTCTGGAGTATTCTCGAGCAGGACAATCGTGGACTTTAGTTCTGGAGTATTCTCGGGCAGGACAATAGTAGACTTTAGTTCTGGAGTATTCTCGGGCAGGACAGTTGTAGACTTTAGTTCTGGAGTATTCTCGAGCAGGACAGTTGTAGACTTTAGTTCTGGAGTATTCTCGGGCAGGACAATCGTGGACTTTAGTTCTGGAGTATTCTCGAGCAGGACAGTTGTAGACTTTAGTTCTGGAGTATTCTCGAGCAGGACAATCGTGGACTTTAGTTCTGGAGTATTCTCGGGCAGGATGATCGTAGACTTTAGTTCTGGAGTATTCTCGAGCAGGACAGTTGTAGACTTTAGTTCTGGAGTATTCTCGAGCAGGACAGTTGTAGACTTTAGTTCTGGAGTATTCTCGAGCAGGACAGTTGTAGACTTTAGTTCTGGCTTAGAGACTGATGTCTGATATTGTAGCATCCTATGCAACATGTTCCTCAGCTAGATGGTTCCTCATTTTTAAACATCCGTTCAAGTATATATGTTCCTTTGTAAATTTATGGTGAATCCTGACTCTAGATTGAAGTTGTAGGCCCCTACGACGTGTTTCCAAACAATTGGACACTCTTTTAAAAATAGGTAACGACCTTTTGAGTAACAAATTTTAGTTTTGTTCGATTCCAAGTTCTTTCTAAACTATTTAATGTGTGCTTGACATCTTCAATGACACAAACTGAATACAAATTGTCAAATATATCTTTAGACACATAACACTGATCTACTGACTATTCTCAAACCAACATATTGGCTGCAGCCCCGTCAAACATGACATAATTTACATGGAACCCTATCTCATTTAGAGCATCAACACATTCCCAAAATAACGATGTACAATAGTTGTACATTAGCTGTTGTTCTGCCACTGTCAATTTGATTAAAACCATATCTTTATTCCGCTTCTCTATTTGTCCCATTGCGTATAAAGATCTGGTGAAGCCCCGTAAGGGTTCACGTTCTGGTGACCTCTGATGACGTCTCAGTCACCGAAACCTTTATTTCCCATAGCCAATCAGTGACTCGGCTAGGCACGTGATAGTGATGCAATATGTAACAAACCGTTCAAAAATTATATGTACCTTGTGGGTCACGCACGCTGTGGATGTATATTCCATCCCTAAGATTTTGTAGCCGATCCACTGATTGGTTGAAAACCAGAGGTCACCAGAACGTGAACCCTTACGGGTTTCACCAGATCTTTATACGCAATGGAAGAAATAGAGAAGCGGAATAAAGATGTGGTTTTAATTAGGTTGTGCCACTGTAAATCAAGGGCCCATCTAAATCATGTGATGCCACTGAAAACATATTGTAGTGAATAAGATGCTAATTCAACTTTGAATCTGCCTTGTTATAATTCTGATATTGTTATTAGTTCCGCCCATGTCAACATTTCCACTGATGTCTCTCGAATCTCCTTTCCGCGGAATGGTCAAGTCAAGACGTCCTTGAGAAACAATTCACCAATCAACAGCTCCCCTCGTTTTCCACATTGAGAGACAACCTGAAAATTGGTATCTGCTTCCATTCCAATTGAGATTGTCATCCTGTAAACCATGACATTGTTTACCGAGTTTCTGTACACAATTAATGTGAACCAAAAACTAAGGATTGCACAATTCCTTATATGCTTTTGAAGATTAACAGTAAAGACTAAGGCTATTTTTTGTGGGTCCAATTTTCTCCGTCTCTCATCTAGCTTAATGTCAGCGTTTTTGATCTGTGACTGCAGCAAACTTAAGATAAAATCTGGGTATTCCAGCTGGTAAGAAATCCTCAGTGCATTTGTCTGCAGCTTCTGTGATAGTTTTGAATCACTAGTATACATGTCCATGTTTATCTCATGTAAGGGTTTCTTTTAGTTTCAGTTGTACACAAATCTTACTCTGTGTGCCTTTTAAATGCACGCTTTTAAAACTATTACACACAATTTGTACAATGAAGCATTCTATGATATAAACTCTCTACATGACTTGGACTTCATTCTCTTGCACCATTAATTACACATGTATTTTACATACCCCAATCTGCAATTTATTCGTATCCGTTGATTCCCTATCTTTTATCGGTAAAACATTTTCCTTTGCATGTCTTAATATTTCTATTAGGGTCACCACTGCAATAACAGATTCTGGTGATTTTGGTATTGGTAAGTTGACTTGTAAATCCTTTGAATCTGTTAAAATCACCATGACAGTGTCTAACAGTAAGCTCATCTGATGTGTGTTTGTTTAAACAATGATTTGGAACACTAAAGCTCTCTGTATTCGTCTGGTATATCTTCTAAATATTGTATTCAATATGTCGCCCACCTTCGTGTACAAGATTCCATGACTACCAAATGAAAATACATCTTCCCATCACGTATATTATATATGGCAAAAGACCTGCTTTCTCAAATTCTCAGGCAGCTTCAGCATGCAGGATTTCAGGATGTGTTTTTGTTGTTTGTTTCCGATGTTTGACACGTAGTTAATCAGCAACCTACAAAAACGGTAAGGCCAAAATAAAGTAGGTATTTCCGGTTTCCTCAGCCTACTAGCATTGTGACCGTGACCTTGAAGGTCTGACTTCGGGTCAAGGTCATGATACATTTTTGAGTCATGGGCAAAAAATACTACCGGTATATAAATCCATGCAAGTTATGGCCTAGACAAGATTTTATCCACCAAATTCTCCGTGATCTTGACCATGGAAGTATGACTTTGGGTCGAGGTCATGGCACAACTTTGAGTCATGGGCAACAATTCTGTGAAAGTCTTTACTATAATACACCATAATTTATGACTACACCAGAGTTGTATGTGTTTTCTTATTTATGGACAAATAACCATTGAAATAGATATTTTAAAATGCTTATTAGCATATAAACGCTTTATTAGCATACAAACGCTTTATTAGCATATAAACGCTTTATTAGAATATAAATAATCTCTGTATCGAATAAATCACTAAAATGACACAAAAATGTGTGAAAATGGCTGAGACCAAAAATAAATCAAATCAATGTAAAATTATTGATTTCGGAAGGGAACCACTACTAACCACACTTAAGACATCCTTCTATATCACTTTGATGCATAAGGTTTGATGATCTATGGGGCCAGTCTGCAGACGTTTGTCAAAGAAGGGTACTCTATGAGGCGTATGTCATCCAGCCAAGGATCCTCCCCTTGACGGATCTGGTCGAAAACAACAGCATTTGTAAGGTACCATGAGTACTATTTAGTTCTGACGTCCATCAAAGCTCACCGTTACGTAAAAATAGTATATCCCCTTTGTTCGATTACCGAAAAGTTTCCAAATAAAACCTAGAAATATTTTTGTATTCTACTGACATTTATCAAATACAATAACACAAAATTATTGCAGATTTAAGTAAACTACAAGGGGAAAATCTAGGAAATTACCTGAAATTAATCGAAAAATATCAAGTCCAAAGAAAAAGTAAAAACAAAAAAACAAAAAAGGTCAACCACTTCATATCATAATGGAACCACCTGTAAATCCGAAAAATATGTATATGTGAAGGTAGCTACCGGTATGCTTGAGCCTGTAAATCTTTTACAAAATGTATATGTCTGTACAAAATGTTTACGTATTAATGGCCATACTAAAGCCGGTCTGCACCAAATGCACATGCTAAATGGACATGCTTGGGCCTGTAAGTCTTACAAAATGTATATGTACACACTGACATGCTAAAGCATATAAGTCTGTACAGAATGTACTGCATTTGTACATTTATTAGCGCGAATAAATTTTAGCGTAAAATGGTCCAAAATGCAGTGGGCAAATTATTAGCGCTATCATGATATAGCGCACCTACTAATCTTGTTGAAGTTCTGTTATGCTGTATTTTAGGTCGAGTTAATGTATATAATATTAGCATAGTAATGAATTAGCGCACATGGAGCAGCGTTAATACCGCTAAAATATGAATCTCGCTTAAATAAGTACACACACACACCTACACACACACACAAACACACACACACACACACACACACACACACACACAAACACACACACACACAGTATATGTAAAGATGGACATGCTTCAGAAATGAAAATATGATTTAAGCAGAGGAAATCTGGATAACATATGCAATGTTTTCTTCCAACATGTTTGGAATTTGCATCAAGATTCGAAACAGCTGACATGTAAGTAATGCCTGAAACTTAAATACCCTCAATAAATGGCTGTGAGAATAGGACTGGTTATAAACGCTAGGAAGGAATCAATACATTATGAAAAAGGATGAAAACCTGTTAAATAATAGATGTGATAGAAACTGATTTTTATGGTGACGATGCTACTATCAAAATCATCAACATCTTCATCATCATCATCATAATGATTCATCAACATTTTCATCATCATCATCATCATCATTATAATTCAAAATTCTTAATAATATGGTCCCAACATTTCTTACATATATAACCCACTTGTTCGTGATTATACTTAATTTGATGCTACTTCAAATTAGTGTCAATAGGACGCTGATAATTTTTCTAATACAATAAGCTCCGAAACCCGCAATACGATATTCCGCGACACGACATACCGTGATACGACATTATACATTTATTGCCCAGAAAAATCATGTCGCCCGAGGTTGAACAAATCTTCATGTCTCCCTCCAAATTGGGCAATAAATAATAAATATAATAAATTATAATAATATATTAAATAATAAATAATAATAATAAATAAATAAATCAGACAATGTATAATGCAATAAATAAATAAATTGTGTATTATCTCGAAAAGCTGAAGTAATGCTAGGTCATTCTTGAAAACATGTTTTCATGTAGCTAGTAGCTGTAATAATACTTGTCTAACGCACTTGTTGAAAATCGTAGAAAGTCTACATCTTTCTCTCTCTCTCCCGAAATCTTTGAAGCACTTAACCGCACATTTTGTTGCTTTTTTCATAGTTATAGTGTCTTTATTTTTCAATAAATCTTCAATACTATCCTTTGTTATGTGTACGAACCTACTCATGCTACTGGGATCAGCCGTCTTTGTTTATTGTACAGTATCGTCTGCAAGCTGCAACACGCCACTCGCCTCTCTGTCAATTTCGGCAGTTATCGTAACAAGAGAGGCAACTCTTACTCAACGTAGAAATTGAGATACGACATAGCGCAGTACGATATAGCGCAGTACGATATACCGCAATATATCGCAATACAATATACTAGAATATCATATATTGCGATACCACAAATCACGATACAGATTCCATGATATGATACACAATACGGGAAGGAATTTAATTGAGACCACAATGCTTTCTTTTATAACAATTTTTCGAACTGTATTAATTATTCAAAATATTTCTATAAAGAACGCCTCCGAAAGTTGTAGTTTATATTTATTGTTTTACGTCACGCTAACATTTTTTTCACACAAAGTGATACGGCACCTGCCTGGTGCACATTACTGACGTCATGCTTCAGATAACTTCATGATAACTTCATGATAATTTTTAGTGCAAGGTTGGTATACAATAAAATATGTACATAAAGCAACGTGTACAACTTGGATGAAAAGTATAAACAGTAATCTTGATGAATGTGGTTTATCATATATTTGGTTGTCTCATACATTTTCTAATGTGAATTGCTTATACTAGAGCTGTCCTAACGGGACAAGTACCTCGCGGCAACAAAGTTGAAACATGCAATAATTCATCCCGAGACACATCACTGGTATAAGTGTAATAGATGTCCCACTTGTACAATTTGAAGTATAATCAATGAAAACAATTTGGTTAATGTGCATTCTTACCTCGACCTTGTAGATATGACCTTGGTTCAAGGTCATGACACACCCTTGGTCATAAGCAATAATAGTGTAAAATACTATCTCCCTCCAAAATAAAAGCAACAAGTCATGGCCCAGACAAATTCCATGGACAGACACACAGACAGACAACACGCTCCGTACAATGTGATACACATCTTTGAATCACGGAAAACAATAGTGGTAAAAATTATCCATATTCTACATAGCAGTAAGGACCTATGACCCATGGAAGGATTTTGCCAATGCGTACTCTGTACCATTGACCTTTGAGATATAATCTTGAGTCAAGATCATGACACACCCTTGGTAATTGACAACAATTATGTGAAAAATTATCCAGATCCAACGTGCAGTAAGAAGTTAAGGCACGTAAAAGGACTTCCGCTATATGTGCATTGTGACCTTGACCTTGAGGAAATGACCTTTAGTCGAAATCATGTCACACCCTACCTCATGGACAACAATTGTGTGAAATGTCATCCACATCCAACATAGCAGTAAGGAGTTATGACCCAGACAATTATTTTGAATATATATGCACTTTGAACTTGACCAAGGAGAAACGATCCTAAGTCAAGGTCATCTTCGACTTTGATTTTGAAAATATGACCTTTGATTGAGGATATGGCACACCCTTGGTTCATGTACAACGATTCCGTGAAATGTTATCCAGATACAACATAGCAGTAAAGAGTTATGACCTGGACAATGATTTAGACCATGCGTGCACTGTGACCTTGACCTTAGAGATATGCTCTTGAGTCAAGCTCCTGGCACACTCTTGGATCATGGACAACAATTGTGTGAAATATTATCTAGATCCAATTTTGCAATAAACTGTTATGGACCGGACAAGGATTTTTGTTATGTGTACACTGTGACCTTGATCTTGAAGATATGACCATGGGTCAAGGTCATTACACACCCTTGGGTCATGTACAACAATTGTGTAAAATATCCAGATTCGACAAGGGGGTAAGAAGTTATGGCCGGGACAAATGACTGACGGACGGACGGACGGACAGAGAAGCAAGGTGATTCCTATATAACCCCAGTCAAAGTTTGTTTGTGTGTGTGTGTGTGGGGGGGGGGGGGGTATAAATATACGGTTTATAACATACTGTATAATCAATTTGTGCAAAAATACGCACGTCGCTTACTTTGGACGGGATCAATGTGAGCGTATGGTTTTATTACCCCCGAACATGGGTCTCTTTGGTAATACTTTTATGAAATATTGAAATCCAAAACGAGGGATCCAAGTCCCATAACTCTGTAACAACAAAAAGGAATTTGCTCAAAACTGAAAAGTGGCTTCCCCTACACTATTTAAGTATTCTGTATGTTTCATGAAAAACAACTGAGGTTTACTTAAGTTATCGCGTTACATACCATCTCCATAGCATCTTTTCATAGTAACAAGGTTTCACTCACTTTGCATGTTGTGACCTTTACCTTTGACCTATGACCTTGGATCAGGTCATGACAAACCCTTGAGTCATTTGTAACAATTCTGTGAAACATTATTGAATTCCATGCACAGGGTAAGAAGTTATGGGCCGAAAAAGGATTCATTCACTTTGCATGTTGTCATAGGTCATAACACACCCATGGGTGCTGAGCAACAATTTTGTGAAATATTATTGAAATCCATGCACAGGGGAAGAAGATATGGCCCGAAAAAGGTTTTACTCACTTTGCATGTCGTGATCTTGACCTTTGACCTATGACCGTGGGTCAAGTGTAACAATTCTGTGAAATATTGTTAAAATCTCTGCACAGTGGAAGAAGTAATGGCCCGGACAAGGTTTTACTCACTTTGCATGTGACCTTGACCTTTGACCTTGGGTCAAATGTAACAATTATGTAAAATATTATTGAAATCCATGCACAGAGGAAGAAGTTATGACCCCAACAAGGTTTTATTCACTTTGCATGTTGTGACCTTGACCTTTGACCAAAACCTTGGGTCAAAGTAATGACACACACTTGGGTAGAAATTATGTGAAATATTATTGAAACCCATGCACAGGGCAAGAAGTAATGGCCTGGACAAGGTTTTACTCACTTTGGATATTGTGACCTTGACCTTTAAGCTATGACCTTGGGTTAAAGTCACGACACACCCTTGGGTCCAAAGTAACAATTCTGTGCAATATCATTGAAATCCACGCACAGGGAAAGAAGTTATGGCCCGAACAATGTTTTACACACTTTGCAAGTTGTGACCATGACCTTTGACCTATGACCTTGGTTCAAGGTTATGACACACCTTTGGGTCCTAAGTAATAATTCTGTGAAATAATGTTGAAATCCATGCATAGGGGAAGAAGTTATAGCCCGGACAATGTTTGCTCACTTTGCATGCTGTGACCTTTTCCTTTGACTTATGACCTTGGTTCAAGGTTATGACATACTCTTGGATCCTAAGCAACAATTCTGTGAAATATTATTGAAATCCGTTTACAGGGAAAGAAGTAATTACCCGAACAATTTTATTCCGGACGCCGGACGGACAACGCCATAACATAATACGCCTCGTCTTAAGACGAGCGTATAAAAAGCGATGTTTTCAATTCACATAAAGCGACCAACTTTAGAATCTTCAAAACAAAATTGAATTTGAAAAGTCATCCTTTACACATTCCAAAAAAAAAAAGGCAAAGTCACTATGTAAATCCAGATGCTGTAATGTTCATCCACCAATAGAAACTGGTAGATGGCATAATATACCAAGATGTGAATGAAACTGTATGCTTTGTGTTCTAGGTGAAATTGAAGATGAGTAACACCATATTTTTATTAAGGAAAGAGTCCAACCTGCAGGTTGATTTATTGCGCATGCGCTTGTATGTATTTTATATACGTATATATATATATATATATATATTATATATATATATATATATATATATATATATATATATATATACTTTAACCACTGGTTAAGCTAGCCAGTGTTACAGTTTGAGAGACAACTGATTTGATTTGTGAGATTTCTGTATAAATATCCTTAGTACTAAAGTGAAGTGCAATATTAATAAGGTATATATATCTATAAGTTAGTATTATCAACGAGGTGTAGTGAGGGTAACCAGTAAAAGTTACTCACCACGACGAGTTGCGCTTTCCAGCTCCGTGGCCAAACAACGTCCGTTGATGTCAAGGGGCTATACACAACTAAATCAATAACTGGTGACTAGCTACTCACAGAAACTTCTCTATATATAATAATAAAAACCCCGATCCCGAAATAGCCAAATATTTACACTACATTCCTCCCCCTTTTAAAAGAATTATACTAGTACTCTTCTCAAATGACATAAATCAGAATATCCGATTCAAGTCACTAGAAGAGGTTAACAAACAAGTCAACATCTATAAACAATAAATAAATTCTATTTACAAGCACTACAATCATCATATTTATACTATTGCATTTAAGACCCTTTTCAAATCATCCAAAAATATGTCATTTCCCTCATCATTTAAATGAACTCCATCTTTTCTGAACAAATGCCTGGAACCCCACTGAATTTCCTCATGTTTGATTACTTTCCCTCCCCTTTCTTGAACAAAATTTCCTACATTGAAATTTACAATTGTTTTCTTGTCCTCTCCTTCCAAAAACACTCATTTTCCTCCATTTCTGCCTGCTCAAAAGTTCCGAAAATATTATCAAAGTATTTGGAAATTTTTCAAAGCATAGCTGGTAATCTAATTTCATTTTCTCTTGTAGTGGAACAGGTGAAAAGTGTGAAATGTCATTGGATCCCAAATGTACAATTAAAATATCTGGCGATTTATCGTCTGGTACATTATATACAGTTTCCAAAAATGACTTCCATTTCATACCCCTTTCTCCAGACCAATGAATTTGGATTCCTTTTAGATTTAAATTGTTATCCATATTTAAATGGATTGCTCGTTGTTGAGCCCAGTAAACAATCGACGATCCTATAATGAGGACATCCTTGATAGGGATTAAATTTACTTTCGGAATGTTGATTTTGTTGGATCCAGAGATTTTTGATAACTTGCATGTATTTAAAATGGTTAAAATTTTCCAATGGAATAAACTTGTGATGTTTTGAACTGGAAATGGCTCATCACTTAATGAAACATTTAAGTTCTCTGTATTGCTTAGAAAGTATGTAATGTGTTGGATGTCATCTTTTTGCCAAACAGCCCCTTTGCACGTCAAAAAGCGTTCTTGTGAATTAATGAATGTAATAACATCAGTTATACTGCCAAATTTATCCAAAAATTTTTCCATCATTTTTATCCAGTGTTTTCCATGAGTCGTTAGATTATATTTAGCTCTAGATGTATTCCCGCCATGTTCTTCTATTATATGGACTGTTAGCATTCTCTCTTGACCAAAAGCCAGTTCACATTCCCAACAACATGTCTTAGGATATATGAACCATGGTAAATGTTCTTGTATCACATGTCGCCGAACATGTGTAAATCTCCCAACACATGTAGGACATTTTTTTCCCTTTTTACTTTGGGTAGAGCCAGGAATACGTTCTGGTGGTAGTTCTTCTTCGTAGTCGGGAATGAAATTTGACTCATTTTCCAGATCAGACATGATTTCTAAAACATATGTGTGATAATCCTCAGAACATTTATGTATATACAAATAATTTAGTGTTAAATGTAAATAAACACTGACTATTATTGTTTTTTGTTTTCTTTTTTTTTTTTTTTTACAATATATATATCTTTTTCTCTCATGTTCAGTTCAACATGAGAACACTATGATAAAAATGATATGCTATATTACATATTATATGATATTATAGAATTAATGTTATCCTGCATGTTTATGAAATATGGATTATAAACATCAAGTATACATCTCGTAGAAATTTTTATTATTTTTAGATAATTCTAGGTTAATTAGTCTTAAACATAATCTTTTAAGTATGCTGGCATTTTCTGACTCCTTTTAGGTCGAGCTATGACCTGTTCTAAATCCTGCAAGTCGTTTGACTTTTCTTTTGGTGTATCTGGGTAACATTGATTCTGCATCAGAATATCCGACGCATTATCATGTATCTGTCCATCATATAACTCGGCCACACCATCCATGTCATTGTCATTAGTGTCATAATAAAGGTTTTGTGCACCATTGTCTCCTAATATTTTGTTTCGGAGTCTTTTTACCCATCCAGGGTATTCTGTATCATTATAAATCTTTAATCTATCATGATGAACTATCGATTCTCGATTTCTCCTGTCTACAATTTTGTACAATAATGGAGACTTTACCTCCAAAACAATGTATGGGCCCCTCCACGGCGCTTTAAGTTTTGAGCATTGTCCAATTTTTCTGGCAGAATCTAATTTAAGAACAACATCACCCACCCCATAACTTTTGATCACAAGATTGAAATCATAATATTTTTTCTGCCTATGTTGTGCCTCATGAATGTTTTCCCTAGCAATTTGATGACATTCTGACATGTTAGATAACAAAGTCTGTAAATATTCAGGAATGTCTTGATTTTGGTTGTTCAGTTCCAATGTACCCAACATAAGGTCAATGGGTTGAGCCACTTCCCTTCCCAGCATCATAAAATTAGGTGTAAACCCGGTTTGTCTATTTTCAGTAGCCCTAACTGCCCCAGCTATTTGTTGAAGGTTAGAATCCCAATCATTTTGTTTATTCTTCAAATAACAACGGATTATTTGAAGGATCAGGCGATTATAGCGTTCTATTTGGCCATTAGATGAGGGATGATACGGTGTTGTTCTTGTTTTAGCAATTTGCAATATTTCACACAATTTTCTGATCAAACTCCCATCCATATTTTTCCCTTGATCCGTATGAAGTTCTGTGGGGCAACCAAACTTCGAAAGAAACCCGTCAACTAAAGATTTTGCTACTGTTTCTGAATTTTGGTTGGGAATGGGAAAGCATTCTAACCATTTAGTAAACTGATCGATTATCATAAGAATATATTTATTCCCATTTTTCGATACCGGAAGTGGACCCAAAATGTCCATATGAATTCTCTGCATAGGATATCCAGCATGGTATTGACCTAATGGTGCTTTAGCTTTAATATTTGGTTTCTTGTTTGTATTACATACACCACAGTTTTCAACATATAATTTTGAATCTTGTGACATACCATACCAAATTGAACATTTTTTAATCTTTTCGTATGTTTTTGCCTGACCCAAATGACCACTAGTTTTATTGTCATGACAGTACTGCATGATGTCTTGGCGCATCTGTTTCGGTGCAACAAAAAGGTACCTTGAACTAATACCGTTTTCCCAACGATAATACAAAACACCTTGCTTGATCTCTAACTGAGAGGCCAATGCCCAAAAGTATCGTACAAACGGACTACTAAGCGACAGATCTTTTTGGCTGGGCTGTACTTTGGAGACTAACCATGTAACCAACTTTCGAATATCAGAGTCTTGCTTTTGTTGTAATTTTAATTCGTCATGGGAATAGATTTCTAACACTAACATGATAGGTTGAACTGCATCGTGTCTACCAACGGATCTTATAGTCAAAGGAACAACATAATCAATGTCATTTTCAAATGTTGACCATTGTTGTTTTGCTCTTGTACAAAAATGACACCCACCACAAGGCAGTTTATACAATGGTATTCCTGTTTTATACTCTATACAATGGTCAACATTATCAGGAATTCTGGAGAGACTATCAGCATTAGTATGGTCTTTACCAGCTCGGTGTTGCAAAATTACTGTATATTGTGAAAGTTCTTCTATCCAACGAGCAAGCTGGCCTTCAATATTTTTGAAATTTAAAAGCCAAACCAAGCTGCTATGGTCAGTTCTCAAGATAAATGAACGTCCCAAAAGAAAATGTCTAAATTGTCTGGTAAATGTTATAATTGCTAGTAATTCTTTCCTAGTGGTGCAGTATTTTCTTTGTTCTGGTGTAAGAACCTTACTAGCAAAACTAATAAGTCTTTCTTGACCATTTTGTAACTGACTCAATTCAGCCCCAATACAATGATCAGATGCATCTGTATCTAAAATGAATTTGTCTTCTGAATTTGGATACGCTAGGATAGCAGCATTAATAATTTCTACCTTAATATTTTCAAATGCGTTTTGGTGTTCAGCAGTCCAACTAAAATTTGATTTTTTAGAATTTTTAACCAATTGATATAATGGAATGGAAAACTGTGCAAAATTTTTTATATGACTTCTATGGTAATTTGCATATCCTAAGAATGACTCTAATTGTTTGGTGTCTTTTGGACAAGGCCAGTTTTTTATTGTCTCTACACTATCTGGGTTAACAGAAATACCTTTTTCACTAACTATTCTTCCAAGAAATTTGATCTCTTTTTTAAAAAGATCACATTTTTGTGGTTTAAGTTTGAGATTGTACTTTTCAAATCTACTTAGTACAGCAGATAGGTTTTTCACATGAGAAGTAAAATCACTACCCAATACCACTACATCATCCAGGTATGCTAGACATTCTTGCCAATTCAGACCTCTTAAAACTTGTTGTATCACCCTACTGAAGGTAGCAGGACTATTGCAGAGGCCAAATGGTAATCTTATATGTTCATAAAGACCATACTTTGTTATGAATGCTGTTTTTGGTCTGTCATTTTCATCTACAAGGACCTGCCAGTACCCTGAAGCCATGTCAAGAGAACTGAACAGGGTATTCCCTCCCAACAAATCTATACAATCTTGTATATTGGGAATTGGAAATGCATCTTTTGTAGTGACGTTGTTAAGTGCTCTATAGTCAATACAGAACCTTATTTTTCCATCTTTTTTTCTAATCAACACAGGTGGGGATGCCCATTCTGAAGTAGAGGTTTGAATAATGCCTTTTTCGAGCATTTGTTCTATGTGTTTCTTTTCTTCCCCTTCGAACCCCATGGGTGTTCTACGTAATTTCTGTTTTACAGGTCTTGCAGTTGAAGTATTTATTTGATGTTTTATATTACCGTTAAAAAGACCTAGGTCAAAATCGTCTTTGGCAAAAACTTTTTGGAACTTATTTAATAGTGAGAAAATCTCAAACTGTTCTTTTTTATTGAGATTTACACATGAACTCTCAAAAAGATCTTGTAAATGAGATGGCAACTGTAATTTTAAATTTTCAAGTGTTGGGATTTGTGCATTGTTTTCTATTGTAACATTGTTAACTGATAAAGTTTCACTGCACTCCATGTATGAAATTTCATCTATTTCCATTCCTGTACCAATACATTGACCATGTTTCAGAGTAATATACCTATTTGTAGGATTTCTAAATGGAATTGTCATTTGTTCTTTATCAATGACAGAATTTGGTGACATTAGACCTTGTAAATCTTTATTTGTTTCTACACAAATGGAAGTATGTATAGGTCTGTCTGTGTTTAAAGTGACATACTTTATACACTGAGGAGGTATGACCAACCTCTTTTGGACAAATAATCTATAGACATTTACCTCATGATCTGAGAAAGGTGTATGTATCTTCATTATAGGTACGGTAACATTGCCAAAGGTTACTGTGTATTTTTGAAGGTCAATGACACTTTTGTATTGTTTCATAAAATCCAGACCTAAAAGAAGTGAATCTCCAATCTCCCCTACAACTACATTCCACTTCCAAGCAACTTTTCCTATTTTCAGATTGACTTTTCTAGCTAATTTTGCATTAATAATATTGTTTCCTGCACCTTTCAATTGGATTTCTTCACTTAACTGTGGTGTAGGATTGAGTTTTTTATACAGGTCATAGCTCATAACAGTAACTTGTGCAGCCGTATCAATCACAGCTTTTATATCTTTGTTTTCTACTTGGCATGAGATGTAAAGAGTATTCTTACTTTGATAATTAGTTGAATAAAGGTTTACTTCTCTAACTTTTTGTTTGACCTTTGAAGGAAGGCATCCCAAACTAGTATGGGAATAATCCATTGTCTGACCTACTTTAAATTTCACTTTTGGAGGTGGCCTATCAGATATATGAGAAGAGGTTAGAGAATGGCCTACTTCTCTAACCCTTGGGAGTTTAAAGGTTTAGAAATTTTCAGAGGGGAAGGAGATCTGTTTCTTCTCTGTGGGCAGTTTCTAGCAAAGTGTCCTTCTTGATCACAATTGAAACAAGTCCATCGACTAGGGCTTGTCTGTGGGGACCTAATTTTATAATTTGTTACTCTCTCATTGCTGTTTGACCTTGACCTCTGATTTTGACTTTGATTTCCATTTGTCAAAATTTTTAAGATTTCCTTTAATCTACTTTTTGTCTCTTTGTTATCATCCTCAATTTTCTTCATTCTGATTTCTAATTTGGAGTAATTTGCTTGTTCTATGTTTGTTGTCTTATTTTGATTGTAAACTGCCCTGACTGTATTTTTCTCTCCTTCCTCTTCACTCTCTTCTTCATAAGTTTCAAACTTAACCCTCCTAACCTCTGTTTTTTTTATTTCCAAGAATAAGGCGTTGATTTGTTATTGCACTTTTCATGTGCTGTATTGCATTATCTAGTGTTAAAGGATTTTTATCCATGGCTGTAAGGGCAGCTTGTTTATTCTGACATCCCCTTAAAAAGGCATCTATGGCAACTGTCTGTCTGCAGCTATCTGGAGTATCTGGGTAACCATCAGACGTCATTTCCTGCACCTTGTCAGCAAACTCTTCTATACTGTCATCAGGATCTTGTTTGATGTCCTGTAACTGTCGCCTGATGATATGTGGAAGGTCTTTCTTTCCAAAACGCTCATCTAATTTGGCACTCAGTTTCTTAAAGCTGTCTTGATCCTCTGCTGGTCTAGAACTGAAGTATTTCAGCGCTCTATCCCTAAGACATTCTATCAACTTGTCTAACCTCTGTTGATCGGTCCACTTGTATCTGTTTGCTATATGTGTGAATTGTGTGAAAAAAGGCCTCCAATCACTCTTACCATCAAAAGTTGACATTTTTGGTGGGGCAGGACCTTTCACATGACTTGATTCACCATTGCCAATATCTTGTTTGGACTTCCTGTATATTCCATCAGGTGCAATTTTGTCTACTTCCAGTTGTTTCACCCTTGCTTCCAGATACTGCACACGGTTGCCATACTTTTCCTCCTGATCTACCAATTTTTGTTTCATTTCCTGTAGTTCTTCTTTCTTTGTCGTCCGTTCCTCCTGAATGGTCTTTTGATATTTTTGTATCATGATATTTAATTCCTTTTCATAATTTTCTTGTAAAGTAACTGCTTGTTCTTTAAATTGTGTTTTAAATGTGTTTTCTATGTGTTTCAGTTCTACTTGTTTTGCTGCGATTTCATTTTCACACTGTGTAATTCGAATGTCTTTGCCTTCTATTTGCTTAGCTTGCCTATGAAGTTTTGTTTCTAAATCTTTTATGTATTTTAGTGCATCTTCCTGTGACATTGTTTGTATTGTTTCACCAAAAACTACAGTGCCTTCATTTATTAATTGATCCCAGAATGTATTTGGGAGTCCAGTTATTTGAACAACGTCTTCTAAAATCAAAGCCCCCTTTTCTTGCCTTAACTTAATAATTGCATTTGCTCTTTTTTCTCCGATATTAGGTATCGTTTTAAGTTCCTCTAAACTGGCAGCATTGATATTAACTGCAATACTTGAATTTGCCATATTGATGTTTTAACATGTACTTTAATTCCCAAAACTCAGGAGAAAAGTAAGGGGGGGGGGGTTTTCACAACAACTTATTCCTAGAAAATCTTCAAATATTAGACAAAATGTTTTGAAAATACAGATGAGATTATATATTAAAGTTATTATATTGTCAGAAAATCCGACTATATAATAATATTGGAAGAAAGAGAGAGAGAGAGAAAGAGAGAGAAAATGATTGATGACCCGCTTAAATATTGGCTGACGATCAACAACAAAGAAATTTCCCGCGATTTTCAAAATCTTTGTTTACACTCCACTTGTATTGATTTTTATACCGGCGACGCCAATAAAGTGAAGTGCAATATTAATAAGGTATATATATCTATAAGTTAGTATTATCAACGAGGTGTAGTGAGGGTAACCAGTAAAAGTTACTCACCACGACGAGTTGCGCTTTCCAGCTCCGTGGCCAAACAACGTCCGTTGATGTCAAGGGGCTATACACAACTAAATCAATAACTGGTGACTAGCTACTCACAGAAACTTCTCTATATATAATAATAAAAACCCCGATCCCGAAATAGCCAAATATTTACACTACAGTACTTTATAATGCTGGTTTCATTTGCTACAAATCAGTACACATACTACAACGTAAAGTCTACTATTTTCAAAGATAAAGGCAGATGAAATTTAACTATTGGTTAGCTTAACGATTGGTTAAAGTTTCGAACAACTGGCCACAGAATGTTATGTACAGTTTGTGAGAATAAAGATAGTGATTGATTATGGATTGATTGACAGGTGCTGCCATCATTGCAATAATTATAGTGTGGTGTAAAGCAGCAATACAAAACCTGTTAAGATAAGTGCATCAAGTCAATGTTATATACTACAGATGAAATTGCTGAAGTAGCGATGAAGATATACTCTACAGCAAATGGCTCAGTCTTGTCAAAGAGAAAAACAAAATAGAAATACTATATTTTAATGAAGAGAGAATAAAAGAAACAATATACACATTTATCAACAATTTAACATTTAAGTAGCAATAAACAAAGCACTGAAGCCACATTATACTGTTCACATGTACTTAAGCTGGGGGCATACTTTTCGTTATGAGGACATATGTTCTTTACCTCTGGTGTACTTTACGTGTTATAGTGAGACGACCACTATTATAGACAAACATATATACACATACAGGTACTTGTAAATAGTATGGACAAACAAAGAAAAAAACCCGTATATGTCACAGACAGACGGACTGTCCGACATTATCTAATACTTTAACGTTGTTGATGATCAATATATCATAATCATACTATCGGTAATCTGTATACAATTAACTAATTTAAATACAGTCCATGCGGATAAAACTTAGCCGCCATCGTATATACATAATACATGCATCCGTAAATTACTTTGTTCTAGCTGTAAAACATGGAGAAATATCAGTAAGATCAGTAACATTAAGATTTATCGATAAAACATTGGGTCATATCAGTAAAATAATTAAATTTTCCTAATCATTAATGCTTTCACTTTTATTGATAAATAACCTCAATAAGGTTTAGTGCTTATGAATTTACTAGTATTACGATTTATTGATACGTTGAATAAAATAGTTTAGGCTACCTAATTTGTGTACGTTGAACTCTTCCATTATGCAAAGGGTGGCTTATTGTTGGTGTTCAAAGAAAAATGAAGGCCTTTTTTTCTTTTCTCTTTGCACATGAGGTGCATGCTTAATTTTCTATGAATATTAACAAAAAGAGATTCCTTATTTATTTCCCATACTAGTGGCGTAGCTAGTTTAAATTCATGTGTATTCAAATTTAAAAAGTGGGATGTGGAAAGCGGAAATAATATCTATAGAACAATGCAAACTTTAAAATATTAATTACATGAATTCTATATATTCTAGTATACATGTATATTAAAGACCTATAGTATTCTCTAAAACTTTTGGGGTATTCATTTGCGTTTTTGCGTAAAGGGCTCTACGCCATTGCATACTATATCGTTCTGCAAATCAAACATAATTTGAATTTACTAATCGATATTGCTACCACTTCATTAATTAATCAGATCTGCATACTGGAAATGACAATTCAATAACTTCTCAAAACCTCATTTTCAAAATATTGTGGAGACGTGACGGAATCATCTATAGCAACCGGTTTACAAGCTCCACCCATTATTATGCACGTGCAAGGCATATGAACGCCACCGTTCTGGCTTATAGTTCATGAAAAAAAATATTGGTAATGGATATATATCCCATGTTATCTTAACATGCTCTGTATGTCATTGCATATATGTATATATCACAGCATATTTGTATATATCATATTTTAAACAAAACATATCAGGTAGAACAGTGTTTCAGACATGACTAGCAGTATCGTTAACATCACCTAAAGCATCGCTTTATTCACATATATTGGTTCAAATGTTTTCTTTGGGGCATTTTCGTAATCGTCTTGGGAATCCGAATCACCATCTACATTCCCACAATTCCCTTTACCTTCTACTGGGAATTCATCTTTACTCGGGGCATTTTCGTAATCGTCTTGAGAATCCGAATCACCATCTACATTCCCACAATTCCCTTTATCTTCTACTGGGAATTCATCTTTACTCGGGGCATTTTCGTAATCGTCTTGAGAATCCGATTCACCATCTACATTCCCACAATTCCCTTTACCTTCTACTGGGAATTCATCTTTACTCGGGGCATTTTCGTAATCGTCTTGAGAATCCGATTCACCATCTACATTCCCACAATTCCCTTTACCTTCTACTGGGAATTCATCTTTACTCGGGGCATTTTCGTAATCGTCTTGAGAATCCGAATCACCATCTACATTCCCACAATTCCCTTTACCTTCTACTGGGAATTCATCTTTATTCGGATATTTCATATTAGTATACGGTACTTCATCGTCTTGGTTATTTATGTTTATAACACGAGGAACCTCAGAAGATGCAGCACTTGAATGAGACCTTCTGAATTTTTGTTTTTTATCTGTGAAACTCGTTTTAGATAAAGTTTTGCTAACATTAGTTTTGACTTTATGTTTCCTTGTTTTACTCTTCCCAATTTTCTTTCCGGAAGTTCTTTGTCCGCCAACATTTGGAACAGGTGGTGCCACAGGTAATTTAGCAATTTCTTCGCCTTCCTCCGACTTCATCTTATGAATTTGAAGTCGAATTGACTGATCATTTACGTAGATCTCGCTTACAGGACGATCCTCTACTTCTTTCTGAAAAAAAGTCTTTTAGTTAAAATAGGAAAGCCACTTTAGCACTGATTACTAAAAATGGATTCATACTTGTTTAACCAAAACTATTCATGAAAGTTTAAAATTCGTACACTGACCTTAATATTCCTTTCTACTGAGTTGGTGGGATCTTTAATGTAGCGGAAGGTTTTGTCGTGTTGTTTCTGGGCATCTCTCGCTAATGTAGATCCGTCACCTACTTCTATATTTGCATAGTCCGGCTGCGTAGGAATATCAGGCAGAGCCATTTCAGGTACCCGGATGTCAACTTGTCCCATAGGCTCACCCTCGTTCTTTCTTTTTTGACTCATAAATCGTTGCTAAATTCAAGTAAATAAAACATTTTAAACGATAATATAGTTGCTTGACAAACTTCTACAGACTGCTAAATATCATGCTGTATTAACGCTTGTCATCTACAGTCATCTTTTATTCAGGTTTTAAGATAATCGTGAAAACACAAAGAACTGTATCAATAACCTATCTTCTTGACAATTTGGAATAAATGAAGGCGGTTATCACTTTCTTTTGCTTAATTTTAGGTATTTTCTCAAGATTTCTTTCATAAAATAACTAAGATTTTATTTTGAGATAGGCAAATTTCTGTAATTACAAAAAAAAACCCCAATTTTTTCCCAAATAAAACCCGCGTACGAAATTTCAGTGATGATTCTAAACTAAAGTTTATACGGATAGTAATGCCACGTGTTTGTTTCCACCCACGAGATACAATTAACCAAACATGTGGATATTTCAGAAGAAACCGGCAAATCTGACAACGGTTGTAGAAAAGACTATGTATTGGCAGACTGGATAGAAAAGTAACATTGCCGGCCGTTTCCTAAATGTTTATGTATGTATGATATTTGTGATGCTGGGATGCACTAAAAGTTGCCGGCCGATGCATTTATCATTGGGAGACGTCTTGCAGTTGAAGTTCTACGTAATCTTTTCAACTTTTCAATAGGATATTGTGTCTATTATACATAAACACTTAATGATCAATGTTCAATCAGTGGCGTAGTACAAAGGGAAAGGTAAGTGGCACGGCCCCTCCCCTTTTCAAAAGAAACTGGATGCACGAAAGGGTATGTGCTCCGAATGTTTCTTTTTTAAGTGGGAGGGGTTGGCTTCTCTATTTCCAGTTCAGATATATAGTTCATTGTTGTGCCTTTTAATTAAATCTTATTCCCAGGTCCCTGCAAATAAAATAATAATAACCCTCCCTCCCTCTCTCTCTCTACTCAATGGTGTGAACTCGGGAAATGAACAAAGTGTCTTTCATTTCACAAGTTCACGCCAGTGAGGAGAGAGAGAGAGAGAGACAGACAGACAGACAGACAAAGAGGGTTAGAGAGACAGAGAAGAAACAAGAATTTAACAAGAGCAACGCCTAGCGTGGCATAATACGCCTATCGCTTAGCTTGAAGGGGATCAATTTGAATGAATATAACGTTTTAAATGCAATATCTTGAGAAAAACTACTGGAAAAAGTCTATAAAATATGGCGTCGCATGGATAGGAAAATTGAGTACTACGCATATTTAAATTACCTCGAAAGAAAGGAAGATAACTCATACAACAAAGGGCATAACTCATAGCAATTATACCGAAATGTCAACTGCTACTGGCCCTTATTGATATAAATATATATGCCAAGTGTCAAACCAATACCTTGAAATACTACATAAAGAAATCCGGAAAACTGTAAAATTCTTGAAAATTTCTATGTTCAAGGGGCATAACTCTAATAAATCCAAAGCAATCATACCCAAATGCGAATTGGTACTGACCCTCGTTGACATAAAGTAATAAACCAAGTTTTAATCCAATACCTTTTAAAAACTACAGAAAAAAGTCCTGAAAACCAAAATCCTTGAAAATTTCCAAGTTCAAGAGTCGTAACTCTGACATAACCAAAGCAATCATACCCAAATGTAAATTGGTACTGACCCTTATTGATATAAAGTTATATGCCAAGTTTTAATTCAATACCTTTAAAGACTGCAGAAAAAAGTCCGGAAAACTGTAAAATCCTTGAAAATTTCTAAGTTCAAGGGTCGTAACTATGGCAAAACCAAGGCGATAATACCCAATTGCAAACTGGTACTGACCCTCATTAATACAAGTTATATGCCAAGATTCGATCCAATACCTTGAAATATTGCAGAAAACATTACCTCGGACGAACGGACGGACGGACAACGCTTATTATAATACGTCCCGTCTAACAACAAACGTTTAAAAAAAAGGGGGGGGGGTTATTATTATTTTATTTGCAGAGACATGTGATCTAACTGCGAGGGTTTCACCATTGCAAGTTGTGTCTCCCTTTTTTTTTAATTCGGCTACGCCAATGACCAATGACCACTTACGAATAATAGCTGACTTATTGGTCGTTTTACTCTGCGCCCGCTCTCTGACCCATCTTCTACGTCACTTCCAGTCCTCCTTACCGTGCAGCAGCAACAGGAGAGAACAATGATAAACATGATGACAGCAAAGCCTGCACCAGCTCCAGCAAGGATCGGAATCAACAAATGTTTGATTTCTAATTCATTGTTAACATCGGAAGATAATGGTTTACAAACATTCTTCTCCTCCATTCCCTTGGTGCCCACTGGGCAGCAATGCGTTCCATTATTCCCATTCGCGCATTCACAGTACTTGATTGCATTACCGTTTCCGGTACAATTTATACAGCTACGGTGACAAGGCATACATTCTCCAGATAAATCATTATATGTTTTCTCTGGACATTTTTCTACACATTTTGTAAATGGATGAAAGTCTGATTTATTAGAAGGAGTACTTGTTGGCAGAAACGAGCACTGGTCCTTTTCTGTTGCATTCAGTATAAAAGTAAAGAGTGAAGAATGTATATTTTGGCAAGTGTCACTACTATCGTATTCGGGACATCTCGGATGAATACAGCATGCAGATGCAGAAGTGTTGGTACAGCAAGGAACGCCGCCATTTATTGTCTGTAAAAAAAGAAATCTATTAATGTAAGGTAAAAAAAGGGTACAAGAAAATCTATTGACGCAAGCGTCAAAGTTTCGGACCGTAACCAAATTGTTCATTGACTTATATTTCCATTACTATAGGTTTCGACCGACCTATAAGTGTGCAGTTGTTTAAACACTGTTTACTTTTTTTTTTTACTTTAAGTAATAAGCTCAGTACAAGTTTGATCATGATATGTTCCTAGAAGTGATACTGTAATTTGAAAAAAACGTTTAATTATAGGAGTGATATTTATTGGTTATGATTGAGTAATATTTGAAAGGATAATGTCCCTTCATACTGAAAAACAGCATCCTAAAATATCGCCAAGCACTACTTTAAAACTATTAGCAAGTCAATACTTAGCACGTGGCCCTTAGTACTTAGTGTGTAATTTGGCGACATGTATAACTGTTTTGAAAAATTAAAAAAAAAAAACAATCATTGCTCCCAAACACGATGTCGCTTGCCATATGTTTACCCATGAACTTGACCTTGAATATGACCTTGATTGTCTCAGTTTGACCTTCGGCTCTCATCGTAATAAATCAATCCTGCAAGTTTGATTGAAGTATAGATGTTTAATACTAAGTTATGGCCAATAATGTGAAAGCGTGACTGACAGACAGACGGATGGACAACGGACAAATTGATCAAAATGTCGTTTTGTTTCGAAGGCGACATAAAAAAAGGTCTGAAAAGTGCAATGTAGATCACTAGATGCAATTTCGACGAAATCCAGATATGAAAGCAGTTTTAAGGGAGGAGTAAGCATCTCCTGTCTAGTTGTGCGGGCAGGAAAGTCATGGCACATTATACATGTCTAGTTATCACAGACAGACAAAATAACAGTAAATGTTAATAATATGTGTTCAGCCATTTCATGCCAAGTATTTAAAACACTTTGATTGAAATAAACATAATGTATTGATGAAAATCACTATGTGTTAGCTATGGCAAGTGTAACACACCAAGTATATTGAAAGTCCATTTCTGTATTCTATATATCTTAATGATACTTGAATATGAACAGAAATGATATACAGATCAGATGAAAAACTTTTCTTTGGGAAAACATTTATATAAACAATAGAAAAAAAATAAAAATTTGACTAGCATGCAAGATTTTTGGTAATTCATTGAAATTAATAATGTTATCAAAACTTACAAAACTTATATTTCTTTGTGCTGGTTTAACTTTTAATTTTAAAATAAGACTTTGGAAATGAAAAACAAATATTGGAATAATTGTTCACCAATTTTTACTTTGTATCAAATATAAAATCTGTTAATTAAAATGCTTAATATAGCCTTAAATTCAGTAAATAACTATCAATATTATTAACTGAATCCAAACCAATGAAAGTTTAGAAATACATGGGGATTTTTTTTACCTATTATACCTTTGGCATTTTGAACAAAAAGTTTTAAAGTAGTAGTAACAAAACAGTTTATATTATATTGAATTGCTTTTAATTTTCTTGAAATTTCTTACTAATTTATATGAAAACTTTAATTCAAACTTCATATCTACATAATTAGTAATAATAATTTCAAACATGACCTATTGTCTTTATCTACCTTTATGTTATCAGTTTGTTGTACAATTCACCTTTAAAAACGTGAGACGAAATTAGACAAAATATCTTAGAATTTTTTTTATGAAGTTATGCCCATCTCGTCTCTTATTTTTGGAGGTTAATTGTACTACCTAAGACACTCTTCCTTCAGACAAATGTATATGATGACATGGGATTAATATTTGAATCAATGACTTAAAAGGCTTAAATCGGTATAATTTGGCATTTTTGTATGTTTCATTATTTGTATCATTGTTTGGCATAAGTGTACATATGTATACATACGTCTTAGAATACAATTTCTTCAGTGATCACTTATAATCAGAGGAAACACAGGTAAATTTTTATTCTGTATTTTCTTTTCGGTAGATTTTACGGTCTTTTCGGTAAACTGAGTCTCTCCGGTAATCCCTACAATACTATCGCGTACAGCAAGGTTTCTAGAAATAAATTAAACATTGAGCACTGCATGGCTGTATATACATATCTATAAATAGCGCCGAAACGATGATGTCATAATTTGCTGCTGATATAATAACGCAAATAAAAATATTTTTACTTTTAATGATATCTATTACATATTTTAATTTAACTTTTAGGTAAAAAAAACCCACATTATTAAACATGCATAATCATTCCGTAGAAATGAGTAGTAATCGCGCAGAAACGCAGTGTCACATTCTGAAACCTTTACAGTATACGGACCGCCTCCTGCGAGAGGGGTAAAATTCAGCTGCGATATATGTATAACACATCTCAACTCTTGTGGAGGTATTAAACTCCCATCTTTTTAACTTGCATTGCCTTGCAGTTCAATATTTCTAGGGGAAAACTTTTATTTTTCTTCAAGTTAAATTGACTGTTTGTGAAAGTATCTGGATTTTTTTAAATACATGCGCATGCTTTGAATTCCAATGAAATAGGGTGGAAATTTTTTTTTCCAATTTCAGAAAATTCCCATGTCCTATCCCTATCATCTTTTTTTTCACTTTCCAGTTCCAGGTATATGACTTCTTTCTATGATATAAATGATAAAAATACATCTCGTCATCTGTTTTTAACCTCTGTATTTTATTGTCATATTTAATCATTTCTGGCATTTTTTTTCTTCAAAGTTTTGCGTGGCGTAATGCTGCATTGTACATGTTTCTTATGTAATATCATGTCTTGTATTTAGATTTTTCTGATATTGCCAGAATGTGTTTCTATGAACATGTTCAGTTGTTATATTTAGAGATTTGGAGAATCTTTACTATTTGAACTTGCCTTAGGCTGCACTTCAACATTTTTGTGGAAAATTGTCTTCTCTCCAACTTACATGGTACTTTTATGAAATGTATGATCTTTTTGTTTTCTGGAAACATTTTATAGTATTATGTGATTCGGTTGCTTCGTCATTTTAGTAAATAACATTTCATTTCATTCAAGACTTGTTACTATAAACGAAGGAATTTCCGGAAAAAATTCTGCATTAATACATCCATTATTCCTATGCTTCTACATTCTGTCAATAAAAAGCTTACCTGTAATAAAGTGAGAAAAATAAAAACAGTACAAATCTAATTACAAATAAATATCTGACAAAGTAATACATGTACAATAAATACATGTATAAATGAACAAAATAATGTGGAACTTGTGGAAAAAAGCTTTTAGTATCCAGTTTTCTGTGCAAATTTTAGTAGCGGATGGGGGGACGTCAGCATTCTTTAAAATAAGGGAAGTTCGACATTATACCTGTTGATGTAATGTTTGTAGATAGGGGTAAGAGATCGACCTAAGCTGCAAAATTCACCGAAGTACAGACAAAATCCACCAAAACACAGGCAAAAATCTGCCAAGGTACAGACAAAATCTACCAAGGCACAGACAAAATCTCCAATGGTACAAAAAAGATCCTCCGAGATCCGAGACACGGACAAAAATCTGCCAAGGTGCAGACAACTAACAAAATATTGAAGAACATAAATATCATCAGAAAAATATAAGATTACCTGGGCGTTTTTGTGACTGCTTACATTACCTGGGCGCTTTTATGACTTAGATTACCTAGATACTGTTGTCACCGCTTAGATTACCTAGGCGCATGTGTGAGTGCTTAGATTACCTGGGTGCTGTTGTCACCGCTTGGGATCAAAGAGTTAAGTGACTTTACATTAACATTAACAGTTTACATAAATAAATATGTTAAAATCATTAGTGATCAGGAATATATTTATATTTTACTTACTATCGCGTATCGTCGTATTATGAGACAGCCGCGTAGCCAGGGGCTCTCTGCAAAGTTTCGGAGGTGAACATCTCTCTCTCTCTCTCTCTCTCTCTCTCTCTCTCTCTCTCTCTCTCACACACACACACATACATACATACATACATACATACATACATACATACATACATACATACATACATACATACATACATACATACATACATACATACACACACACACACGTAAACGTACATACACACAGACCTTTTTTACCAAAATGAAGTGTACGCTGTGCGTACTTGGCGCAATGGCAGCTACGCGTCTGAGAAAGAATGGTACGAGGGACATAAAAAAGGAAAAGGAAAAAGGGGAAAAGGGGTAAAAGCGAACATACAATAACAAAGAGTTTACATATCCGAAACAAACAATAGATAATAAAGTAGATTACGTAAATATTTTAATTCAGTTCATGTGGTTTAAGATAGTCAGGACAACCTAGGCTTACCTGGTTATCCAAAATAACATAAAGAAAAGCATCGTTATCACAGCCTTCTCAGGCAAATCTTCAGCGGGAACTCCGGAGGAAAATATTTAAACCACCCCCCCATCAAAACATCAAGGAATTTTAAGGCTTATTTTACTTTTTATACATGTCTTGTTACAGTATATATAAAGTTTCAAATAAACGTTTATCAGAAGTAAACTGAAAGCATGTATCTTTTATTAGTGTTTATTCACAGATGACATAAATAGAAATATGATTGTTCTGCGTTGATTACATAACATTACACAGACATAGCATTTCCTTATGTGAACGATTTGTTTGAGATTAGGCCATAACACCTTTTTCTCTGTTGATCAATACAAAAGAAGAAGAAGAAGAAAATGATAAAGATAATGATAATGACTTCACGTGTGGGAAATAAAATACAGTATGACAACCCTGGCATATCGTTGCATACCAGTAAAGGTTCCACTGCAGAAACCAAAGAAGTAAATTATGTATGAAAGTTTTCAATCATAATGCCCGTAATAATCTTAGACTTTACCAAATGGATGCAAGTGACTATGCAAATACACTCAGTTCGAGGGCAAATTTGACATATATACTATCAATGATCACACGGTATACGTTCTACTTTTTTATTTTTGTCGTTAGTTTGCTTTCGTTTTGTTTGATTGTTTGGGGTGCTTTTTGGGGATGTTGTCTTATGTTTGATTTTTTTTTGGGGGGGGGGGGGGGGGTTGCTGGTTGATTTTCATATTTATTTATTTATTTATTTATGTATTTGCGCTTAACAGACAGGTTTGCAATATCCCACATTCAACAAGAAAGCACTACAACTTGAACGTTTTAATTCCAACTGCTTGATATAAAGTGTTATGAAATATTGTGATCAATACTGGGAAACAAAGGTCAATAAATGGAACACTGTCTTGTACGAAACCCAAGCATGCATATGTGCCATAAAATAAAAATATGTGTTGTTAGATGACTATTTTGTTTGTTTTGTGACGAAGTTTTATATCACGTGAACAATATTGCCGTAATATACATAATGCATGAGAAGAAAATGAGGTTCAATAACTCCTTGAATGTAGGCCTGAAACAACCCTGTAGTTTTTAACGAAAGAAAATTCTATTTCAGTGATGTAATTTTAAACACAATCGTAATAAGATGATTATATGAACTTGAAAGATTACATACTAATGGCAAAGAGAGTCTGTACACTAAAGTCGGTATAGTATTCGGTTCCAGACCGAGGAATCCCGGGTTTAAGTCGTACCAGTAACACTCGGGGTTCTATCTCCCGGATAAGACTGAAGTGTTTCTGACGAGGTCTATTGCATGACATAAATATGCCATGGCAAAGTTACATCTTTATAAGTTTACCCTATCAATATTGTTGCTGATCTTGCAATTATGATTCGAAATTAAACATTGAAAGGGTGGATATTCTACGATATGGGGAAGTTTAATGTACATGTATGACTTGCTCGTATGTATATACCGACTCTTGACAGTAATACTTGTTCGTAAGGGCTGTCTTAAGATTTGCTCGATACTGGCCTTTTAGATATGTTAATTTCCGTGTACTTTAAACTTTTGAAAAGGGAGTAGTGTCTCCACTATGTAGTGTTTGCACGTGTTGACAGAGTTTTTAGGAGCTGGGATTCCCCAACTGTGATGTCAATGAAAATACAAATCTAAGGAATGCACAATATATTGACATAATTGGCAAATTATATGAAGTGGAAAAACAAAATCGAAACTGGGTTGATTGAAGTTGATTATAATTTTCATATTTAACTCAAACACGTACTAAATTGTTATTGTATACAAAAAAGAGCAGCTACATCCAGGGATTGGGCGATCATATCATTAGAAGATATTTGACATGTACGGTAAATGTGAGGAAGGTGTGAAGTTTTGTCTTCTTAACCATATATTTGTAAGTATGAGAAAGGTATGAAGTTTTGTCTCCCGGGTCCGGCGCCATAAACTGAAAATATAATTAAGTCAATTATTTCATTTTAATTTATTTCCTTATCAAACGTTGAATTAAATTGTCATGCAGAATGGTTTAATTCTATTTATTGATAGAATAAAAGTCGGTAAAATCCAAATCCCAGCTACTAATTCATTGTTGAAAAGAGGAATTTGAAATTTTGACTTAAGTATTCTCTCAGTTTATGGCGCCGGACACTGATCATGTTATTGTGCGAGAAAGTATGTAGATAATTATGTCAGCGCGTTCACGTCCTTTCTTCGACCAATCAATTTTTTTCAATAAACAACGTGTTATTTCCATGAGGTCAAATAATGTTTTACCTTTACAACGCAACTACCAAAATCAGCGAGGTCTCTCATCGGCGGGTAGAGGGATTACTTGGGGATATACCTAACCCCTATCTTTCGACAGAAAATGATACCAAATTCAGGTCAAGCTTAATTATTGTCTTTAGCAGATTCCTTTTAATTAGCAGAACTTTACATGCAGAGGTAGAATATTTCATCACTTTTCCTTACGAAAATTCTTTATCGACTAGTTTCTGCTTAGTTATGATTTTCTTCCTTTCTTATTTATTTATTTTTCTTATTATTATTTTCGGGGGGGGGGCCGCTTTATTTTGTGGGGGGTTTTTTTGTGTTGATTTCTTTACGGAATTTTGTTTGTTTGTTTTTTAATTGGGGGAGGGTTAAAGTCCGACGTTAACTAATGACACATTACAGAGGATTTTTTCTTTTCCGTGTCTAAGGTTTTTGGGGGGGAGGGAGGGGGGTTAGGGTATGTGTGTGTTTGGGTTTATCTGTTTTGTTTTTGCTTTGGGGGGTTGCGGGAGGGGTGGGGGTTGGGGTTGGGGTTGGGGTTACATTCCGACGTTAGACAGGACGCCGAACGACAAGATTCAAACATGTGTCTCTTTTTCGAATCGACCATCGAGTTACGCCTGGATGATTTCGAAAACTATATCAGCATATAAAATCGCTTACAAAAATAATGCAATACACAAAACTGGTCGTGCAGGTGAGAGAAATGTAAAAACAAGTCTGCGTTTCCAGCATTTTATTGATTGTGAAACTTTGATGGAGTCATCAACAAAGTATCAGATAATGTGTTACTGAAGGGCATTTGATGTAAAAGATGCAGGACTGATAGCCGAATATTTGTACAGCAATGTCAATCTGGAATCCCAAATGATCACGTGATACGACCACCTCCACTAACAATTGTAACTACCAGTCCCTTTTTATTTTAGAAATTCATTTTTGGGGGGGGGGGGGGGTCATGAAAAGGGAAACAATACTGCTCTTTTTATTTTTTGTCCCGTACTTTCCCATTTGAATAATATTAATAAGCAACGACGGACATACAAAAACAAAATAATAATAATATAATGCTTTGGGACACTTTGGATCGTTGGATTTTCGGAAACAAACATACTTACCTTTCCGTACATCATGACTTTCCTATGTATGTCATTATGACAACTATACATGTACCATGCTCATACGACATTGCTATACACGAGGTGTCTCTCAGGGACGCCTAACAGGCATTTACCATGCTCATACGACATTCCTATACACGACGGGCCTCTCAGGGACGCCTAACAGGCATGTACCATGCTCATACGACATTCCTATATACGACGGGCCTCTCAGGGACGCCTAACAGGCATTTACCATGCTCATACGACATTCCTATACACGACGGGCCTCTCAGGGACGCCTAACAGGCATGTACCATGCTCATACGACATGGTATACACGAGGTGTCTCTCAGGGACGCCTAACAGGCATTTACCATGCTCATACGACATTCCTATACACGACGGGCCTCTCAGGGACGCCTAACAGGCATGTACCATGCTCATACGACATTCCTATATACGACGGGCCTCTCAGGGACGCCTAACAGGCATTTACCATGCTCATACGACATTCCTATACACGACGGGCCTCTCAGGGACGCCTAACAGGCATTTACCATGCTCATACGACATTCCTATACTCGACGGGTCTTTCTGGGACGCCTAACAGGCATTTACCATGCTCATACGACATTCCTATACACGACGGGCCTCTCAGGGACGCCTAACAGGCATTTAACATGCTCATACGACATTCCTATACACGACGGGCCTCTCAGGGACGCCTAACGGGCATTTACCATGCTCATACGACATTCCTATACACGACGGGCCTCTCTGGGACTCCTAATAGGCATTTAGGAGATATAGCTCTAGTATGCCACAAAGTGCAAAAAATAAAATGCAAGGAGACAACAATCCACTTAATACTACAATGTGAAAGTTTCTGAGTCGAAATTCTGAGCAACTTCTGTCCGACTAGGTTCAGAGTATATATATGATATAGATATACATAGCCGATCAATGCTTTGGTCTTTTTTTTTTAAATCAAATCAATGTTTAATGTAGAATCCCCTAAGACTAGGTGTCTTCTTAAGGCGCAATCTAATTAGATTGCTTCAGGCGCCACATCATATATTTATGTACGATTGGACAAATCCTAGACATGATGTTTTATTTCCGTAAATGAAAAATATAGTCAAGAGGTGTGATGAGAATCTACAGATCATCGAAATAATAAGGGTTCACAAGGATGCTAGATCTGAAATAGTTCCTCATACAACACATAGATTCACCCTAGTAATGTTTTTCAAGTAACTACACATGTGTTTTCAAACATATAACTACACATGTATCTTCAAATATATATAATTACTTGTGTATCATCAAACAATTCAATCTGTTTGGTGTCAAGATATGATTAAAACAAACTTCAAAATTTATCAAATTTCATTTGTATATAAAATATTCATTTTAATTAACAATGGGTTCAACTTTATTAATCCATTGTGGCCTTGTGGATAAGGTGCTAGGCTCCCGATCTAGAGATCCTTGGTTCGACTCCCGCCCTGGGCGCACCGGTGTTCTGTCTTTAGGATAAGACAGTGAAAACCGAGGTCCCGTGTTATGGTAGGCATGACACATAAAAAATCCGTCGCAGCTTCTTCTTCTTCTTCTTCTTCCAATATGAAGTGTACTCAAAAGTTGCGTTATGCTTCATGGATCTAGATCTGTTGCAAAGGTTTAAATTTTTATGAAATGAATCAGGCAGATGCCGTCACTATATTACGTGAAATAATCGTAGATTGACGTAAAACAATATTCAATCAATCAATCAACGTTTATTAAAGTATTCTAACCAAGTGTATTGCAAAATAAGGCGGTGTGGCCCAGTGGATAAGGTGCTCGGTGAGTGATCGAGAGGTCCCGAGTTAAAATCCCGCTCTGGGCATATCAATGTTCTGTCTTTCGGATGAAACAGTAAAAACCGAGGTCCCGGTCACGTTAGGCGTGGCACGTAAAAGATCCCCCACTGCTTCGAGTGGGTCCATCAGACAGATGCCGTCACCATATACGTGAAATAATCATGGAGTGACGTAAAACAATAATCAATTAATCAATCAATCAATGTATTGCAAAATGATCTGCAGTCGTGTTCACGTTTAGCTATCTTAACTTCTACACTTCAAATTCTGAAAAAAAAATATATATATATAACTTTCAATTCAATGAAGTGTTAATTTCAATATTTTTGTCATATCCTAACTTTTAGTTATTCACGATTAATAGTAAGGAAATGACACTATGCATACTTAATGCCCATGAGAGGAAGGAAAGAGGAAACTATAAATTCCTTTTTGGAGTTTTTAAGTTTTCCTATTGCAAGATCATGCGTGGAACAGAGAGAGAGAGAGAGAGAGAGAGAGAGAGAGAGAGAGAGAGAGAGAAAGACTTAACTGCCTACTATTCTCCAAAGCGAGAGATCATAGGCTGGATTCTCGATTGTGTCTGGATTACAGATGAAACAGTGAAAACCGAGGTTTTTACGTCATGGTGGACGATTGAATGTATACATAATTTCAATTCACTAAACGTTAACTGCTATTTTGTCTACATAATAATATTAATAAGTGTACATAAAATGCATACTGATATGAATAAGCTCAGTCGGTAATTGCAATGCGTCCCATCAGTGCCTCGTGGCAATGGGTCCCATTAGTACCTCGTGGCAATGTGTCCCATTAGGGCCGCGTGGTCATGTGTTACATCAGTGCCTCGTGACAATGAGTCCCATCAGTGCCTCGTTGCAATATTTCCTATCAGTGCCTCGTGACAATGGGTCCCATCAGTGCCTCGTCACATTGGGTCCCATTAGTTCCACGTGATAATGAGTCCCATCAATGCCTCGTGGCAATGGGTCCTATCAGTGCCAAGTGGTCATATGTCCCATCAGTGCCTCCTGACAATGGGTCCCATCAGTGCCTCGTAACAATATTTCCCATCAGTGCCTCGTGACAATGGGTCCCATCAGTGCCTCGTCACATTGGGTCCCATTAGTGCCACGTGACAATGAGTCCCATCAGTGCCTCGTGGCAATGGGTCCTATCAGTGCCTCGTGGTAATGGGTCCTATCAGTGCCTCGTGACAATGGGTCCCATCAGTGCCTCGTCACATTGGGTCCCATTAGTGCCACGTGACAATGGGTCCCATCAATGCCTCGTGGCAATGGGTCCTATCAGTGCCAAGTGGTCATATGTCCCATCAGTGCCTCCTGACAATGGGTCCCATCAGTGCCTCGTAACAATATTTCCCATCAGTGTCTCGTGACAATGGGTCCCATCAGTGCCTCGTCACATTGGGTCCCATTAGTGCCACGTGACAATGAGTCCCATCAGTGCCTCGTGGCAATGGGTCCTATCTATAACTCGTGACAGTGGTCCCATCACAGCCTCGTGACAATGGATCCCATCAATACCTTGTGACAATAAGTCTCACCAGTGCCTCGTGACAATGGATCCCATCACAGCTTCGTAGAAATGGGCCCAATGGGTCCCATCCAGTGGCGAATCCTGGATTTCCGGAAAGGGGGCCCAGATGTGTATTAGCCAAACTACTCAGTCATTTTTGGTGCCAAATCTGAAATTTCACTTATAAATACAGGTATGTGGCGAAAAGGGGGCGAGGCCCCCAGTCCCTTCTAAATCCGCCACTGTTATCAGTGCCCTCGTGGCAATGGGTCCATCAGCAGCTCGTCGGTGTACAGTCTTTCGTACGCCCGTAAGAAAATTCTCACTGCATTGGATGTTAGCGTTACAGATATCGAAAATAGTTATTTATTTTTGGCTTATCTTTTACATATATTTATTCACTTATTATTATTATGCTATTTTGCAGCGCATCATGCATATGGTTTCATAATAAGTCAAATAATTTCGACAAAATGTTCAACAATCAGTGAGTACACTGGTATAAGTGAATGCCATGAGATAGACAACAAAGTGTATTACCACTTTAACACTACATTATACAAGGTGAAAGGACTCTATCTCCATGTCAATATTGGTGTTAGATGTATGCACATTGTAAGAGCTATTCCACCGTACTGTATCTAGTCCACATTCAACATTAATTTTATCATGAAATGAATACATACGTCTGCAAAAATGGAAATTGGCTTATCTTTTCACATTAAGAAAATTATTCTGATACTTTACGGGGATGACTTCTCAACAGCAAAAGAGTGGGAAGGGGATGTGTAGAAGTAATATATGTAGTCCTGGATATACCACACATGGACATTTCTGTTTTTCCCAAGATTTGCACTAAATCAAAGGATTTAGAGGAGCTTATGTCAGCTTATTACTCAGTGTTTATCATACTGCAGTAGCATACATGTATTCGTTAATCCTCAATGAAAATAGAATATACTGTAGATAAGACTCGGGGTGGGGGATTGCGAGTCAACTACAAATTACATGGTAAAGGTTGAGTGGGGGGAAATCTGAAGTTCATGCATATGATACCGACTACATGTACATGATATTGACTACATGTTCATGATATTGACTTTATGTATATGATATTGACTACATGTTCATGATATTGACTTCATGTATATTATATTGACTACATGTACATGATATTGACTAGGTGTATACTTAATAAGGTTTAAAACGATTTTCATGGGATACAACATATATGTCATTTGATAACTTTTCATTTTACTGATCAAAATTGATCATATTGTGACAATTACTATGCTAAAAATACACATTTGAAACTCCTCGTAAGGTTAAAGGTCATTGGCGGATTTAGAGGGGGTTGCAGGGGTTGCAACCCTCACCCCTTTCCAGACCGAAGAGTGCAAAACATTAGTCATGGGAGACTGCAACCCCCCTTTCAAAAATTTTTAGATCCGCTTATGTATGTGCTTGCATCGACCTGAAGTCTTCAATTCACACGACAACGACTGAAATTTTCAATTATACATAGAACAATATATATGACGATATGACGTCAACTTTCAGTAATTCCAATCTGCGTTATCATATGAAGCATTTCATTATACACAGCGAGATTTTAAAATTCCGACGTTGCGAGATAACTCTGCCTGTATTTTAAAGATGACCATTTGTCTAAGGCTAATTTGAATAGCTTCAATGCTGTTCAGTGTTAAATGCCTCAGAAGTGTTTCATATATGGTAGAGGCTAGTGTTGATTGGTGGTGCCGGAAACTGGAGTTCCCGGAGAGAACCAACGACATTCGGCTTGTACAGTTGTAGACATTCCCTCTTCAATCTCCTATCCTTAACGGAATACGATGCCAGAAATGAGGGGCTATATAGTAAGATGCAGTGCAGAGCTGTAACTATCTTGTCTTCATTACCGTAATACCTCATACGTAAATTAGGAATTTATCAATCAAAATATTCCAATGATAAATATAAGAATTGAACGTGCAAGAACTCCTTGCAAGTTCAATTCTTAAATAAATTAAGAATGATGCATTATATATATATATATATATATATATATATATATATATATATATATATCACAATATCACTCTTCACTTACAGAGTACATGATGAAAATGAAAATAATAGAAGGGAATCCCACCCAGGTGTCCACGATTTGCAATCTACGACGAGGCTTGTCTAGTCGCAGATATTGTAAATCATGAACACAAAAATGTGGTTTCCTTGTCCCTTACGCAAAATATGAAGGGTCTCATCACAAAGAATCTTTATGTGAAGTTTCAAAGCTCTACACTCTTTTGTATAGAAGATATAGACAAGGTTGAAGTTTTTGAAAAGCAGGTCACACTCCAAGGTCAAGGTCATAAGGTCAAAAGTCATGGTCCCAAATGAAATATCTTATCAGAAGTAAACTATACATGAAGTTCCAAACCCCTGCCTCTTTTGGTACAAAATATACAGTCACGGTCACTAGTTAAAAAATCATGGTCCCAAATGAAAGGTTTCATCACAAGGAACCGATACATGGAGTTTCAAAGCCTTGCACCTTTTGCTACAAACGATATAGTCACTGTTTGCCACAGGGTAAGAGTCACAGACAAGTCAAAAACTAGATGGCCCCGATAAAACGAACTTTTCTCCGCTAGTACATACAGAGATTTCTGGGATTAAATAAAGATATCTCGAATGAAATTCTAGAAGATATATCTCTATTCTAAATATATACATCTGTTATTAAAAAAAGAGATTAAAATTTAAGACATTTCTATTTAAGAAAATGAGATGTCTCTAAATTCATTGGATATATCTCCCTATCAAAGAGATATATCTATTTTAAATAGAATTCTATTTATTGTTAACAAGGTAACAAGCTGGATTTACTTATGTGTGAAAAGAAAATCCGGAATTTCACATTGGGGGGAAAATTCACTATATAGTAGTTTTTCCCCAGGGGGAAATGGCTATAAGAGGAGGGACAATGGCTATATAGCCATTTTTCCGGTGGGGGGTGGGGGAGGGGGGGGTTGTGGATATGGATAAGGGGAAAACTACTATATAACGCCGGCAATAAACGGAACAACCACACGTAAAGGATATGAACAACTGACTCCATGATTCACATTCACATAAATCAGTTAACAAATACAAAATAAAACGTATGTAACGACATTTTGTTTATGTAGAGAATATTTGGTTAGGCAAATAGATACTCAGTCGAGAGGAAAATTATCACAATCAGGTACCTCGCACCTATTGTTCTGTATCTAAATAATCAAAGATGTGATAGCCGGTGTGCTGGTTGTGGAGTACGATATCAAGATAACTTGAGCGTTGTGATGACAGACCGTGATTGATATTGGAGGAAAAATCATATCCGGAGAAAACCGCCAAACCCGGTAGGTACTCTGGCAGATTTATCCCACCGCAGCCCGCGGATACACTGGCAGATTTATTGCACCAAACCCCGGCAGGTGCTCTGGCAGATTTATCCCACCAAACCCCGGTGGGTGCTCTGGCAGATTTATCCCACCAAACCCCGGTGGGTGCTCTGGCAGATTTATCCCACTAAATCAAGGCAGGTACTCTGACAGATTTATCCATCAAATCCCGGCAGGTGCTCTGACAAATTTATCTCATTAAACCTCATCAGACACTCAGGCAGATTTAATTTATCCCACCAAACCCTGACAGGTTCCCTGGCAGATCTATCAAACCAAACCCCGGTACTCTGGCAGACTTGTTCCACCGAACTTCGGCTGGTGCTCTTGAAGATTAATCCACTAATTCCCATCAGGCACTGTAGCAGATTTATTTCCCCGAACGCCGGTACTCTGATTAGATTTATCCCAGCAAATCCCGGCAGGCACTCTGCAAGATTTATCCACTAATTCCCGAAGGCGCCGTGGCAGATTTATCCACCAAACCCTGATAGATATCTGGCAGATTTATCCATCAAACCCCGATAGATACTCTGGCAGATTTATCCATCAAATCCCGATAAATATCCTGGCAAATTTATCTATCAAACCCCGACAGACAATCTGGCAGAGTAATCCACCACACCCAATCTCCATCCCACCCCACCCCCCGCACACACACACACACACACACACACACACACACACACACACACACACACTATTAAGGTATTATAACACAGCAATCACTTGGCCAGTACGATTCAAGTAAGATTAAACAAATATTCAAACGCTTACTCGTCCATCTGACGGAAATTTTCACTATGATGACATCGAATAAAGGACGTATTACTCTATTACGTCACAAATGTAACGTTAAAACTTTTCATTGTACCGCCATTTTAATTTCAAGGGTCATGAGCAGCATGAAGTGAACTGGAGCCCGTTTCATCAACCTGCTTTAATTATCGACTTACCTCATCTCACGTTACTGGGTTACGTCTAGTTACGTACATTCGTTGTGTGTCTTTCACGGCATAAGTGTGTGCGAAGGCAAGTATCCGACTTGTGAGTTTGTGATGAAAAGTCTATATACCGTTCAAAAGCAATCATAAGTTTCAGATCTACGTACAATTCTTTCATTTTCTATAACTTAAAATATAATGGCGGTTTTAGAGCAAGTTTCCCCCTCTCCCTTTTACCAAATTTCATCACAATACCATCTCCAATTTTTCACATACTGTCTTTCTTGATCATCGATATTTCATTTCAAACTTACTTTTTGTTTATTTTGTCTTATAGCAAAATACGATAATATTTGTTCTTTTGACAGACTTATAATAATCTTTATTTTATCAAGAAAGAAAAAACCCCGAAAATATACAGGAAACTGTAAGGTTCCTGGGTTAGCTAAGCTGTACAAGAAACAAAGGAATTATGCATAATGAAAATAATGCTTTCATTCTTTGCAGTGGTGTATTTTCACAATACCACCTAACACAGGGACACAGCTCGCTTGAACCCGGGATCGATTTTCATATGTTTAAACGATCCTAGGTTCAAGTGAGCTGTATCCCTGTGCCACCAATATGATAATGGATGTATACATACGAAATTGAATGTTTAGATATCGATAGCGGCAAACTCCGACTAGTCGAAAAAAATTATCAGGCCTTTTTCTTAATGAATTCTCTATAAATCAAGACGTATAAAGAACTTAAACAGAAACAAAAGCAAAGGTGAAATAAACATTATTTTAGTTCTGGCGTCATTTACATCCCGCTCGAATGATACTGGAAAGACAATGGTGTGTCCAGCTGTATGCATCTACATGTGAGTGATTTAATGAAAAAATACGACATTCGGTAAGAGTGTTCGAATATTATCCGTACATTCGTTATATTAAAGTTTTATAATTCAAAGAATTAAAAAAAGACTGTTATTACTGATTGCCGTTCAGGAAGACTTATTCTTGACTATTACGAAAGGCTGTTGCTAAATGCTGTATAGAATAATCATGTGATCCCACGAAGGCATGGGACTATATATTATAATACCTTATAAATATGAAGGGTTTATGATTGTTTCCATATATTTTCTTTCGAATTAAACCCAAAGCAAGTTTTGTATAATTCGTAGTAATTTGGTGCTTTCAATATCAAATAGATTTTACCTCCATAACGTTGATGGTGTCATATAACGTTCCGGTGCCGTATGTTTTCGGCGTTGGAGACTCACTTTTAGATATACTAAGTTTTGCATTAATGTTGCTTTTTCATGAGATTTATTAGGAACATTCATTTTGAAGATGCAGTACAATGAACCTCGTTATGACAAAATTATCATGTCGAAAGTTTCAGTCAAATGGCAGACGACTGAAGTTATTGTGAATTTTTAAGGAGGTGGGGGTTTAAATTAAATGAATAATTCTTTGCTTTTTGTTTTTGCTTTGTTTTGGGGATTTTTTAACCATAGAAAATGTATTTAATTTGTTTTTTATTTGTTTGTTGATGATGAATACTAAATTTTTAGAAAAAATTTTCACAAACATCTTAATGATACCTTTTGAAATAAAAAATGAATGAAAATTACTCTTCTGCAAAGATATCCTATTCAGTGACTTTAAGGTGATTTTCCTTTGTATATGATTAATATAATGTACATATTATCCCAATATGGAGCACGTATGAAGAAACCTGGCAGAGGATAACGCCCTATTGTGTCTATGTTACTCTGTGCTGGATCCAGTACGTTAGGGTAACAATAGGGGACATGGAATAATTCAGTATATCATTCCTCTAGTTTTTAAGCTTAATATCAATATCAATATCAATATATAATATTATATATTATATATCATATATATATATATATATATATATATATATATATATATATATATATATATATATATATATATATATATATATATATATTCTCGCATTGCAATTCTTCACACAAAAATTGAATTCCTTTAATTCAGATATAATACCTAAAATTACTGCTGACTAAGCTACGTACAATGAGTTGTTCCCAAAGTGTGTCTGAAATTAAAGAGTAAACCTCGGGGTGGGATGGGGTTAAACTATGCTTTATAAAAAGGGGAAGGCTGTCATCCTGCAGTTGTGCCACGAAATTGAGTTCTGCTTTCAATAACAGTAAAAATTACCTACATTTTGGGAAGTTTCATCGAAAAAGGGGAAGAATTTGGATTGATTGATTATTATTTTACATCACTCCACGATTATTTCATGTATCTGGTGACGGCATCTGCCGGATGCATTGTGGAACCACCCGAAGCAGTGAGGGATATTTTACATGCCACGCCTACCGCGACACGGGTCTTATCCCAAAGACAGACGACCTCTACCATTGAACTCGAATATATACACTATTCTGGAACTATTGTTATATCCCTGTTACCTTTAATAAACTGTAAAAGAAAATCAATTCATTCATCATTTATTTCCCAAGAACAATGGGGGGTTGTACATCGCACAGTTTATAATATAAACATAACCCGTCTATAGAAGATTGGGTCCGGTGCATCTTTAAGATCTTAAAACACATATAGTTAATGTTGATCAAGGTCCACCCCTTACATTCCAAAGGCATGTACATGTAAAGAACAGGTAAATTTCGCTGTAAATATTAGTGAGCACGATCGACCTTAACACAGTCTTCTCCACATTTACCTTTAACACACGTACTTAAAAATGGTTTAAATAAACTTACCTGGCCAAAAGTTGAATGGTAGACAGCTAGGAGAGTATACAGTACTATTGACCAGCCATATTTCTGTCCTTGGTACTTCATGTCTTGTTGAGGAATGAGCGAAGGGCATCTTTATAACACATCTCACTACATCAAACTCGTCCTCATTGGATGTGAAAATACCTTAAATTTTGACCAGGAAGTTCATTGCATTTAAAAATAGAATCCACGTGTATATAAAGTCATCGCGAGGTAAACAGAAAGAGGTTTTTACCTTTCAGTGTACAATATGATAACACCCATAGGCATGACCGTAAACGTGTAACCTTGGTAACTTACATCGGCCGTTCATATATTGAATGGCGGTGCACGATGGACAAATTCCATAATTTATCATGGAAAACGACCTTCCAGACAGGGAAGGATATCAAATTTAGGAAAGCTCAAGGTTTAGTTTCCTTTAAACAAAGCGCGTATTGACACAACAATCGTATCAATTAATATATTAGATGGAAAAAGACAATGATAGCATCCTTTATGTAACTAGTTATCAAACTCATCACAAATTATCAAATTAGCGACTTCTCCCAAGAATTTTAAATATGTTATGCTTCAGATTTAAATTGAAATGGAGATGTATACCATATGCCCTAATCAAAAATCATTTGAACCAAAATATTTAGAATGTAAATACTTTTATTTCTTAATCAATGGTGGATACACATCGAATACAATGGGGTTTACTTGTTTTTGTTGTTTGAGAGCGGTTGTTTTGTTTGTTTGTTTGTTTAGCAAGGGGGAAATACATTTTTAAGGTTTATTATCCAGGAATGGATACACTGCTGCTCACTGGTACAGATATTAGTGGAAGAAGATTTACGTAGAAGTTAAAGAGAGAGTTACAAAAACGTCAATTTCTATGTTCATATTTCACCTGCCATGGACAATCATGCTACCACTGTTTAACTTGTGAACGCCGACCCTGTACTGTGATGAATATAATGTCCTGTACTATGATACGTCCAATTTTTGTATGATGCGCGAAATGCTCTGTCCTATGAAGAGTCAAATGTACTGCCGCATGATGAATGATGAATCATGCTCTGTCCTACGATGAGTCCAATGAACTGCCACATGATGAATCATGCTCTATTCTATGATGAGTCCAAAGTACTACCACATGATGAATCATGCTCTATCCTATGATGAGTCCAAAGTACTACCACATGATGAATCATGCTTTCTCTTGTGATGAATCAAATGCTCTGTCCTATGATGACCCATGCTCTGTCCTATGATGAGTCTAAGGTACTGCCACATGATGAATCATGCTTTCTCTTGTGATGAGTCAAATGCTCTGTCCTATGATGAGTCATGCTCTGTCCTACGATGAGTCCAGTGAACTGCCACATGATGAATCATTCTCTGTCCTATGATGAGTCCAAAGTATTACCACATGATGAAAATACTCTGTCCTATGATGAATCTAATTTTCTTTCCTTTGGTATGCCCAAAGTTTTGTTCTATGATAAATCCAATGCCCTGTCCTATGATGAGTCAAATGATCTGCCGAATGTGAGTCTAATGTCTCGTCCTGTGATGAGTCGAAAGCTTAGCCTTATGATGAGTCAAATGAACCCTCTTATGATGGGTCAAATCCACTGCTCCATTGTACTGCTTTATGATCTGTCTTATGACGACATCAATGCTCTGTCGTATGATGACATCAATGCTCTGTCCTATGATGAGTTCAATGCTCTGTCATATGATGAGTTCAATGCTGTATCCTATGATGAGTCCAATGCTCTGTCCTTTGATGAGTTCAATGCTCTGTCCTATGATGAGTCCAATGCTCTGTCCTATGATGAGTTCAATGCTCTGTCCTATAATGAGTTCAATGCTCTGTCCTATGATGAGATCAATGCTCTGTCCTATGATGAGTCCAGTGCTCTGTCCTATGATGAGTTCAATGCTCTGTCCTATGATGAGTTCAATGCTCTGTCCTATGATGAGTTCAATGTTCTGTCCTATGATGAGTTCAATGCTGTGTCCTATGATGGGATCAATGCTCTGTCCTATGATAAGTTCAATGCTCTGTCCTATGATGAGTTCAATGTTCTGTCCTATGATGAGATCAATGCTGTGTCCTATGATGGGATCAATGCTGTGTCCTATGATGAGTTCAATATTCTGTCCTATGATGAGTTCAATGTTCTGTCCTATGATGAGTCCAATTCTCTGTCCTATGATGAGATCAATGCTCTGTCCTATGATGAGTTCAATGCTCTGTCCTATCATGAGTCCAATGATCTGTCCTATGATGAGTCCAATGCTCTGTCCTATCATGAGTCCAATGCTCTGTCCTATGATGAGTCCAATGCTCTGTCCTATGATGAGTTCAATGATCTGTCCTATGATGAGTTCAATGCTGTGTGCTGTGATGAGTTCAATGCTCTGTCCTATCATGAGTTCAATGCTCTGTCCTATGATGAGTTCAATGTTCTGTCCTATGATGAGATCAATGCTCTGTCCTATAAGGAGTCCTTTGTCCTGTCATAAGATGAGCCTAATGCTCTCCACTATACTGCCTTATGTTGAGTCCTGTTTTCTGCCCTATGACGAGTCCAGTGTCCTACCCTGTGATGGATCCATGTCATTTCCTTTAATAGGTCCAATGCTCGACCTCACCGATTGACAAATTGCTAGATACTTGTACACGTAAAATACAGAGCGTTTAATTTCAATAAATAAAGAATATTTTATGTCTTCATAAAATGCATTTCATAATCATTAACATATAAACCGTATAGTGTGGGTGACAAAAAATTAGTAAGTAGCATGAAAGAAGAAAATAAAGTGAGAACAGTGATTCATCTCTTAGTCATTCACAATCCTTAAGATACAAAGTATATAGCGTTGGTGACAAATTCTTAACTAAGAAGTAAACCAACTGACATTTCCTCTATATTCAGAGAGGGAAGTTTTATTTTTTTATACCGATGAGGTTCAGAGAAGGATAGCTCTCTCCCTTTCACATTCCTCCTCCCACCTTTGCCTCTAACCTTTCTATCCCTTCACTAATGTATAATGTGTTAGACTCGTCTGTAAACAGGAGTTTCACGTCCCGGGAATCGGCGATTAGTGGGTAAACAATTTTGGTATGTCTGTCTGTCTGTCTTTCTGTCTATTTGTCAGTCTGTGACTTTAAACTTTATTCTAAGATGACATGATACTTTCTCTCAATATATTCCATAAAACTTTTTTGTGGGCCATTTCACAAGAATCGTATGTACGATATTTTACGTACGTGCAAAGAATTCCTTTAGACTTATGGAATTTTCTTTTGTACGTACGTAAAATATCGTACGTATGATTCTCAGTGAAACGGCCCACTGGTCATTATTCTCCAACACATTCCCGCTCAGATACACCACGCCTACTATACAACCACAGTTCTTAATGCTCCGGCCTGTTCATTTTCTAAAAACTGAATTACTGATTTTTACTCATCTTGTAAATTTCTCTACAGAAACCTATTAGAATAGAAATTACAACTATGTAGGCATAATTTATTATCCAGTAATTTCCCTCGTCACATGCCCGAATTTAATTATCACGCGAGGAAGCTTGGTGAAGATTTCATTGGTTTATAACTCGGAGAATTATTGTACAATAAACCACGGCTAGGTAGTTGTTAGTTCTTAAACATTGGTTATAATATTTCAGAACAATATTTCTTTTGGCATTAAAACCTCTCTTTATGTCCTGGATGGATGGTCCTCCATTTTTTACCCGGAGGCTGCTTTCATACGTGGAGTCTGCACAGGGAAAGGAAAGAAGATGTCTGACTTCATTGTATGAGTAACGTCACCACGAACATACAAATAATAACAGAAAAAGCACACAAAATAACATCACAAATAATAGCAGAAAAGCACACAAAATAACATTACAAATAATAGCAGAAAAGCACACAAAATAACATTACAAATAATAGCAGAAAAGCACACAAAATGACATCACAAATAATAACAGAAAAAGCACACAAAAAGTCAACACGAACATACAAATAATAACAGAATGAGCCCACAAAATGACATCAGAAATACTAACATAATAAGCACACAAAAAGTCACCACAAATAATAACAGAATAAGCCCACAAAATGACATCAGAAATACTAGCATAATAAGCACACAAAAAGTCACCACCAATAATAGCAGAATATGCCCACAAAAATTCACCACGAACATACAAATGATTACAGTATAAGCACACAAAATGACATCACAAATAATAACAGAATAAGTATACAAAACGTCATCACGAACATACAAATCATAACAGAAAAAGCACACCGGTTTGCACATCATTCATAGCTATTATTGAAAAAGAGTTCCTGTAGTTATCAACGCTCGCACGTATTCAAGACACACAACTCCGTGCTTGGCGTGTAATGAAGACGGTAGAAGACTTTCGCAAATCAACTGACCAAAATTAAAACCTAATCCCGAACTATTGCAGCGTTACTTACTTTCCTTGACATAGATTGTGTACCGGATTACATTTTACATCGCTGATATTACTGAGTTCTGTGGCGGAAAACGATTGATGCATGGAAATGATGTAAGTCATTCCGCCGAATGACGTTCGCGTCCTTTTAAGCAGGTACGAGAAAAGGGTGAGATCTTTTTACCTAGGCACGAGTAAAGGGCGAGGTTGTTTCGAATGACCATAATGTTATTAATAGACAATTTGTGCGGAATTATATGTGAAACACGCGCAGTTTAGTTCGTTCTGAACGATCTTTTTTTTTTAAATTTTCTCTCAGCGACAATCGATTATGAAGAATTGGAATTGATAATCGGAATCGAACGACTTTTAGCGATCGACAATCGATTATCGGCGACAATTAGTTCATCACTAATACATATATTACATTTACTCACATGTATATATCATCTTCACGAGTCAAGGGCATGCACTACGTAAACTTCTCTCTCCCCTTGACTGATTGCATTCAATTGTCGCGGGTTCTGATGGCGCCGCCTAGCGATATGTATTCATATACAACTAACCAAACTGACCTATGAGATTAAACTTAGCCAACTTACAGTAATGACGACAATCGTCTGCTCAGTGTATCGTAAAATTTGTGAAACGTTTTCTGTAGACAACTTAATAAGATTCTCAATCAAAAGGCATAGAGGCTTTAATGAAAGGGAAAGATGCTTTCATTCTGTCAATCATATGCGCTAAATCTATTATTATCGTTTTGTAGCATGGTTTGTTTCTAGGCTTCTGATTCGTTCCTGTGTGGAGCAAGTGGACCAATCACGAATTAACCCACGACCTTTGAATGCAATCAGTCAAGGGGAGAGAAAATTTTACGTAACGCATCCCCTTGACTCGTGAGGATGGTATTTATATGCTTTTAGTTATAGATTTTGAAAAAGCATTCGATTCCATCTCCTGGAAATATATAATAAATGTCTTAATTTTTTTCAAATTTGGAAAGGACTTTATAAAATGAATTGATATAATGAATACCAACACCTCATTATGTGTTATTCAAAATGGAAAATTTTCCAAGTTCTTCAAAATTGGGAGAGGTTGTAGACATATATTTCGCCATATATATTTAATCTTCGTGTCGAAATCCTAGCCCTTCTGGTCCGTCATGATGAGAATATCAGAGGTAATATGCAGATGACACCACTATTTTCTCGGATGGATCTGAAAAAAAGTCTTATAAGTACCTAAGACTTGTTATATCATTTTACAAAATATTCTGGGTTAAAGTCCAACATTGAAAAACAAAAGCAATATGGACTGGTTCCAAAACTGGAGAATTACAAGCAATATGCCCACAGTATAATCTGAACTGGACAACAGATAATATCAGTATACTGGGCATCAATTTTAATGCCAATGTTGAAAATATAATAAGTGATAATTATTCAAATAAAAATAAAATTATAGAACAAGAAATTCTATCTTGGTCAAAAAGGGACCTAACTCCATTTGGTAAAATTACGGCTGTTAAAAGTATTGTTGTGGCTTGTGCCAAAACTCATTCATTACCAATCCTGATATTAACATTATAAATAAAATTCAAAATACCTTCTTTAAATTTGTTTGGACCATTAAAAGGGATAAAAGTAGATGGAAACAACTTATTCAGGATTATATGGATGGGGGTTGCAGAATACCTCATATAGGAACTTTAATAAAAGAATTAAAATTATCATGGTTCCGAAGAAAGTTTAATAATGTTAAACCTTGTCAATGGATTGAACTTTTCTTAGGCATTACAAACATTGAAGTTGATAAACTTTAAAAAAAAAAAAAAATAAGTGTGAAAAAGGGGCTATCAAAACAATAAAAAAATCCATTTTGGAAAGAAGCACTTAGCTATTTTAGCAGGTCTAAAGAAGTTTGAAAACATTTCAGACCACTCTAAAATACTGAATACACCATTATGGTATAACCCATATATCAAAATAGGAGGATCTGAAATCTTTTACAAATCTTGGTATGACAAGGAACTGTTAAAATTCGGGATTTATTCGACAAGAATGAAGGAAAATTTATTTCAGTAGAACACTCTGAATCAAACTATAACCTTCAATGTCCATTTACATCACTTTTTGGGATTAAAAATGCAATTCGGACAAAATGGCCATCAATTTCTTATTACCCCATCCATGTAAAACTACTGATCCAGAAAGACCATACTTTACTAAAACTCTTTGTGGTGATACAAAAGGTACCAGAATTATTTATATCTCTTCATTGGCAACCATATGTATAATGATCATAAAATATATGAAGCAAAATGGGAGAATATTTTACATTAAAATATTGAATAGAAAAATAAAAATTCAAGTATTTTTAAATTCACTACAGACACTAAATTGATATGGTTTCAATAGAGAATTGTACAATGTATTATTGCAACAAATAAACTTTTATATCAAATGAAAATTAGAAATGATTCTATATGTACTTTTTGTAAAGCACATCAAGAAACCATAACACTTTTGTATTTTGAATGTGACAATATCAGAAATCTGTGGAGTATGATAGAAATCTGGATTAATCAAAACAACACATATGATCTCCATTTTAATATGTTAAATGTACTCTTTCTTTTTGATGGCTGCAGACACAAAGCCATCAATATTTGTATTGTTTTAATCAAACTGCATATTTATAAATGTAGAATTTCAAATCAAGCACTTACCCTTGATAAATGTAAAAAAATACCTTCAAGATTACTATACTACTGAACAACTGAGGTACATCATTAAAGGAAAATACAATAAATTTCAAGAAATATGACAAGTTTTTCTTGACATATTGTTGGTATATATCTGAAATATTACAATTTTTCATACTTTTCTTAGCCACATTTATCTTATCAATATTAATATATCTTGTTACTTATTTATCTTACTATTGTTAATTTCTTTGATTTAAGAAATTATGTTCTCTTTTTGTGTGTTATGTGTGTTTTTGTCTGTATTCATGCTTTACTGAATATAAATATATCACAAATATAATAATATTTATTTGCAGTGAAATGATATTTCATAACACTATAATGTCGTGAATTGATGTCGCTAATGTGATATGATTACTTTATTTTCTTGTTATATATATATATATATATATATATATATATATATATATATATATATATATATATATATATATATATATTATATATATATATATATATATATATATATATATATATATATATGTGTGTGTGTGTGTGTGTAGGGGTGTGTGTGTGTAGGTGTGTGTGTGTGCGTGCGTGCGTGCGCGTGCGTGTGTGTGTAATATATGAAAATAAATTCATACTTTCAAATTGATTATTTATGATAAAAATTATTGACTAGATGCAACATTTCTGTCAACGATTTTAGATAGATAATATTTAAACAGAAATGTATTCCTCCAATACTAATAATTGAAAACCTCGAATCCATCTCAAAACTAACGAGAACAAATTGAAGGCACTTGAAGCAGGGACATATATATCTATATGTCCCTGCTTGAAGTATTGAAAACACACGGACACCTTTTTTCAGAGGAGGAAGTGATTTACATCATTAAGTGATCATATATTGGCGACAGGGAAGAACTACTTGTAAAAAATGAAACCAATATAATAAATAGATTTATATTTTCGTCAATAGCTAACTACAAAAAAATGTGTTATTTCTGAGGGTTGGCTATTATGTAACTTTATGTTAGTTCCAATTCTCTACCCAGAGTTATCGCTCCTTGTTCTCGCTTATACCTCTGTCAACGCCTGAGAAATAGTTCCGTGTCACATGGCAGATTTATAGGAGTATCTTCAAAGTTAAAAGAATCATAAAACTTTCAATTGTTTATTTGTTATTTTCAACGAACTATCACATTCTTTGTAAGTCTCATCTACAATGAATTCCGTGGTTATCTTTATTGTCAACCTAGTTTCATACGCCTAACTCACGAAATAGTTCCAAATTTAATGTAATTATACTGTCAATTTAAGTAATTTACACTGAATTTAAATCATACTTTAGATGAAGCATATCATCACATGCTTGGATATTTAATTCTATATTCTAACCATGGATTTTAAAAACTTTTACAAGAATCTTGTGAAATAGCGTTGACAGAGATGTAGTGGCTCTAGCGTACGTAACTCTGCGTAGAGAATGGTTAGTTCCGAGGAATGACTGTTATGCACACTTTATGTTAGTTTCGAGGGTTGGCTGTAATGTATACTTCCTGTTAAGTCTGAGGATTGGCTGATATGTACACTTCATGTTATTTCTGAGGGTTGGCTATTATATATACATGATGTTTTTTTTTCTGAGGGTTGGCTGCTATGTACACTTCGTGTTTTTAATGAGGGTTGGCTATGATATATACATGATGTTATTTCTGAGGGTTGACTATTATATACACATGATGTTATTTCTGAGGGTTGGCTGTTATGTACACTTCGTGTTATTTCTGAGAGTTGACTGTTATGTACACTTCATGTTATTTCTGAGAGTTGACTGTTATGTACACTTCATGTTATTTCTGAGAGTTGACTGTTATGTACACTTCATGTTTTTTCTGAGGGTTGGCTGTTATGTACACTTCGTGCTATTTCTGAGAGTTGACTGTTATGTACACTTCATGTTATTTCTGAGAGTTGACTGTTATGTACACTTCATGTTATTTCTGAGGGTTGGCTATTATATATACATGATGTTATTTCTGAGAGTTGGCTATTATATACATGATGTTTTTTTTCTGAGAGTTGGCTATTATATATACATGATGTTATTTCTGAGAGTTGGCTGTTCTGCACAATTCATGTTATTTCTGAGAGTTGACTGATATGTACACTTCATGTTATTTCTGAGAGTTGACTGTTATGTACACTTCATGTTATTTCTGAGGGTTGGCTATTATATATACATGATGTTATTTCTGAGGGTTGGCTATTATATATACATGATGTTATTTCTGAGGGTTGGCTATTATATACACATAATGTTATTTCTGAGGGTTGGCTGTTATGTACACTTTATGTTATTTCTGAGAGTTGACTGTTCTGCACACTTCATGTTATTTCTGAGGGTTGGCTGTTATGTACACTTTATGTTATTTCTGAGAGTTGACTGTTCTGTACACTTCATGTTATTTCTGAGAGTTGACTGTTATGTACACTTTATGTTATTTCTGAGAGTTGACTGTTCTGTACACTTCATGTTATTTCTGAGGGTTGGCTATGATATATACATGATGTTATTTCTGAGGGTTGGCTATGATATATACATGATGTTATTTCTGAGGGTTGGCTGATATGTACACTTCATGTTATTTCTGAGGGTTGGCTATGATATATACATGATGTTATTTCTGAGGGTTGGCTATTATATACACATGATGTTATTTCTGAGGGTTGGCTGTTATGTACACTTTATGTTATTTCTGAGAGTTGACTGTTATGTACACTTCATGTTATTTCTGAGAGTTGACTGTTATGTACACTTCATGTTATTTCTGAGGGTTGGCTATGATATATACATGATGTTATTTCTGAGGGTTGGCTATTATATACACATGATGTTATTTCTGAGGGTTGGCTGTTATGTACACTTTATGTTATTTCTGAGAGTTGACTGTTATGTACACTTCATGTTATTTCTGAGAGTTGACTGTTATGTACACTTCATGTTATTTCTGAGGGTTGGCTATTATATATAGAATAAGTGTCTTATTTTATGTTTTCATGCAGGAATAAAGTACAATGGCTGATGCATTTATTATGCTTATGGTGTCGCAGTTCGGGGGTTCGAGGATACATGATGTTATTTCTGAGAGTTGGCTATTATATATACATGATGTTATTTCTGAGGGTTGGCTATTATATATACATGATGTTATTTCTGAGGGTTGGCTGTTATGTACACTTCGTGTTATTTCTGAGAGTTGACTGTTATGTACACTTCATGTTATTTCTGAGAGTTGACTGTTATGTACACTTCATGTTATTTCTGAGGGTTGGCTATTATATATACATGATGTTATTTCTGAGAGTTGGATATTATAAACACATGATGTTATTTCTGAGAGTTGGATATTATAAACACATGATGTTATTTCTGAGGGTTGGCTATGATATATACATGATGTTATTTCTGAGAGTTGGCTGTTATATACACATGATGTTATTTCTGAGGGTTGGTTGTTATGTACACTTTATGTTATTTCTGAGAGTTGACTGTTATGTACACTTCATGTTATTTCTGAGGGTTGGCTGATATGTACACTTCATGTTATTTCTGAGGGTTGGCTATTATATATACATGATGTTATTTCTGAGGGTTGGCTATTATATATACATGATGTTATTTCTGAGAGTTGGATATTATATACACATGATGTTATTTCTGAGGGTTGGCTATTATATATACATGATGTTATTTCTGAGGGTTGGCTATTATATATACATGATGTTATTTCTGAGGGTTGGCTGTTATGTACACTTCGTGTTATTTCTTAGGGTTGGCTGTTATATACATTTCATATTATTTCTCAGGGTTGACTTTCATGTACACTGCATGTTGTTTCTGAGTAATAAATATGCTACAATTCAAATCCATTCTGTCCATTCAAAATATTCAACATCTAAATGAGCTAAAAGAGACAATGGCCATGTCCAATACATGAATAGAGCTACGGGTTGAGTGTACCAGAAGTCATTCATTCTAATGAATAAACCGCAAAATAAAGCGTGATAAAAAGATAAATAAAGAAATAAGTCTTTTTTAGTGTGAATAAAGTTTATAGTGTTTAGAAAAGTGGCAAATTTTACATTACTGACATGACGTCACAATGAACAGACCACTTGCCGATGTTGAAAATGTCTGTCTAAATGCCCGAGCTGAAAACTTTTGATGTTTTTGATAGTGACGTCAAAGTTAAAGACGTAATTTAACTGTGAAAATTATCATTTGATTAATGAAATTCACCTTTATTGTGGCGTCTTAATAATGAATATCGCTCTCAGATCGGACATTTAGACGGCATTCACCATGCCATGCGTCATTGACAATACCACGGGTTTGGTATGTCAGTGGTGAAGTTAGACGGGGGGTGTATAGTTATAGTAACGTGTATATGAAGCCTTAAGTTCGGTATGTTAACACAAACATGGGGGGGACACATTACACTCGTGAGTAAATCCTAAGTACAGATTCCTTGATTATTCCTATTTCACTGACGTATACACAATAACATTAGTACGTTTCGAGCGCGAAATGTATGCAGTTTCAAAATGCATTTCCAATGTCACCACGTGCAGGGTAATAACATGCGGATGCTCGTCACTGTGTGACGTGGGGACTGAACTCTGAGTAGTCGGAGTGCTCTGAATGACGTCATAGCAGACTCTACGACAATACGCAATATATCTGTGGGAACGTGTGTACTAGGACAAGGTGAAACGCTCACGTTCGGAGTGAGATCGTGATCTCTCATTCTTTGAAAAGTTTGAACGTTCTCAGCTTCAAGTAAGAGAATATAAAACCTAATGAAACTAATTAACATGACAGAACACTAGAAGGATGCCACACAACTGTTTACCTCGATTAGACACATTTCGAATTTGTGTGAGTTTTGCGAATTACAGGTAGAACATAACATGGATGGCATTATACATATCTAAAATCATGCGTAGGCCTACCGGATATCAATACTCATTGCAAAGACACAAAGTTCTATACAATGCACCATGCAGATGCCGTCACCATATATACGTAACTAATTTTAAAGTGACGTAAAACAATCGCAATAATACTCCAATTTTTAGATCAAGAAATTTTGTTTTTATTTCTAAAAATGTTGCCATGCGTAAACGTTCTGGATCACTTAACATACACCAATTGTAACAAAAAATACGTATTGAATATTTTAATTCTCAAAATGCAGTAGAACTATTATTCAATGAACAACCATTGATTTTAATGTAGAAGAGACATCTAGTGTCCATGCCATCCCAAAAGGTTGGTAAGTAGTGCCTACTTATGATTATAGACATTTTGATAATGAAGATATTCAATAAACTAAGCGAAAATAACCTAGTCATTGGGGCAAGCATATTGTTTTGTCTAATAATATATGATTTAAAGGTCATGGGAAACATAGATTTTAATTGTAAAAAATAGTGATACTTGGACAAGTTAACTTTCTCGTTTAAAAAACAGATTTTTCTACTGTATCATATAGGCATAATTGTATTTATAAGTCAGTAATTAAGAGTAAATACAGAGTTAATGCCCCTATGGAAATAAAAAGTTGTGACGTCACATTAGGTCAAGCACGACATTTCTCCATGTTACATACAGGTTGTGAATACAGCTCATATAGTAATTGACCTAATATAACGTCACAACAATCACATTCACGAAAATCCGCGAGACTTACCGAAGCAACACACATTTACATTTATATTCAAATATCAATATCTCCAGAACGAGTAATTATTTTCAAAAACAAAAAATATGAGTATGTTATTTATAAGCATATATATTTTATTTAAGCAAAAACATACATTTGTATAATTGAAGTTTCCCATGACCTTTAAGCCAATCATGCTAAAGGTCGGCAAAAAAACTTTTCCCGCTATAAAATATGGCTGAAATATGTTCTGTCTCACAAAAGTCTTCCTGTCGCCGCCTAACAACCCAAATATTTGATTTTTTTTTAAACAGAGCTTAAATTTCACTTTAGCATATTTATATTTCTGAATAACTGCAAATAAGGAAAATGCCACGCAATATCATGTTAAAAGCATTGATATTCTCTATTGAATCCACTGATACATGAAGTCTCAAGACAATTGTCGGTTTACATAATACTGCCACGATAGTCTATTGTGAAATGGAGGTATTCGGATAGATCAAAATGAATGAAAAACCAAATCATGTCCACCTCGTAAACTTGTTTAAGTTTCCGTCAAGCATCCTCATTTTATATATTAATATTATCAGTAACTATAACAATACAAAGTCCTTTAATGAAACTAGATGACTGTGTGATGACATGTGGTATCGTGAACCCTAGGTACAAAGTATGTGGCGATACCGTACCATTGCTCCAGTATCATGATACATATGGTATCGTGAGCTCTAGGTACAAAGTATGTGGCAATACCGAATCATTGCTCCAGTATCATGATACATATGGTATCGTGAGCTCTAGGTACAAAGTATGTGGCGATAGCGTATCATTGCTCCAGTATCATGATACATATGGTATCGTGAGCTCTAGGTACAAAGTATGTGGCGATACTGTATCACTGCTCCAGTATCATGATACATATGGTATCGTGAGCTCTAGGTACAAAGTATGTGGCGATACCGTATCACTGCTCCAGTATCATGATACATATGGTATCGTGAGCTCTTGGTACAAAGTATGTGGCGATACCGTATCACTGCTCCAGTATCATGATACATATGGTATCGTGAGCTCTAGGTACAAAGTATGTGGCGATACTGTATCACTGCTCCAGTATCATGATACATATGGTATCGTGAGCTCTAGGTACAAAGTATGTGGCGATACCGTATCACTGCTCCAGTATCATGATACATATGGTATCGTGAGCTCTAGGTACAAAGTATGTGGCGATACTGTATCACTGCTCCAGTATCATGATACATATGGTATCGTGAGCTCTAGGTACAAAGTATGTGGCGATACTGTATCACTGCTCCAGTATCATGATACATATGGTATCGTGAGCTCTAGGTACAAAGTATGTGGCGATACTGTATCGGTGTTCCAGTATCATGATACATATGGTATCGTGAGCTCTAGGTACAAAGTATGTGGCCATACCGTATCATTGTTCCAGTATCATGATACATATGGTATCGTGGGCTCTAGGTACAAAGTATGTGGCGATAGCGTATCATTGCTCCAGTATCATGATACATATGGTATCGTGAGCTGTAGGTACAAAGTATGTGGCGATACCGTATCACTGCTCCAGTATCATGATGCATATGGAATCGTGAGCTCTAGGTACAAAGTATGTGGCTATACCGTATCACTGCTCCAGTATCATGATACATATGGTATCGTGAGCTCTAGGTACAAAGTATGTGGCGATACCGTATCATTGCTCCAGTATCATGATACATATGGTATCGTGGGCTCTAGGTACAAAGTATGTGGCGATAGCGTATCATTGCTCCAGTATCATGATACATATGGTATCGTGAGCTGTAGGTACAAAGTATGTGGCGATACCGTATCACTGCTCCAGTATCATGATGCATATGGAATCGTGAGCTCTAGGTACAAAGTATGTGGCGATACCGTATCACTGCTCCAGTATCATGATACATATGGTATCGTGAGCTCTAGGTACAAAGTATGTGGCGATACCGTATCATTGCTCCAGTATCATGATACATATGGTATCGTGAGCTCTAGGTACAACGTATGTGGCGATACTGTATCACTGCTCCAGTATCATGATACATATGGTATCGTGGGCTCTAGGTACAAAGTATGTGGCGATAGCGTATCATTGCTCCAGTATCATGATACATATGGTATCGTGAGCTCTAGGTACAAAGTATGTGGCGATACCGTATCATTGCTCAGTTTCGTGATAAATATGGTATCGTGAGTCCTAGGTACAAAGTAAGTGTGTGGCAATACCCTATTAGCATTCCAGTATCATAATACATACGGTATCGTGAGCTCTAGGTACAAGGTAGGTATGTGGCGATATCGTATCATTGCTCCAGTATCATGATTCACACGGTATCGTGAGCTCTAGGTACAAGGTAAGTATGTTGTGATACCGTATCAGTGCTCCAGTATCATGATGCATATGGTATCGTGAGCTCTAGGTACAAGTATTTGGCAATACCGTATCGGTGCTCCAGTACATGATACAAACAGGTACAAACAGAACTAATCAAGAAAAGTGGTCCATGTTATGTGTCAATAATGTGATCCATTCTTTTTCTTCAGGTGAGGAATTTGTATTACTGTAGAATGTCTTTATTTGTTCCTGGCATGTTTCCGTAAGCACCAAACAAGTACACACGTTACATGAACTTTGGCTCGTGTAAGCTAAAAAGTAAGTTTTGGGGAACAAAATAAAACTATGGATTATATTTTTCATGACTACAATAAACAAATTGTAGGCTTTGTATTGTCGTAAGATCGCTTGACCTCTTCCGGTCAATACCCTTGCCCCGCCCCAATTGATTTATCACTACGTTTGCTAAGCTATACCAATTTTCTTGGAAATGGGTGAATGAATAGATAGCAAATTTTCACTGTATTAGAAAAGCAGATTTCACGACTTTATTGTTGAACATAGATAATACGCATACACCGTAATTTTTTTTTTTTTTTTTTTTTTGCGTCCTCATGTAAATGTTTTTTCATATGTCTTTTAGTATATTGATATTTTCCTACATGTTGATCACGAGTCAATGTACGATGTACACAATGTACATATATTTACAATTCTAACACAAGTTAACGAAGTGAGATCTATCAGGATATGGCAATGACATCAAGTCTGTTCTGTAGATAATGCCATAAGAAACGTATTCTGTACTTCACTGACAAAACAGGGGGCACATACTTAACAGAGCAAGGATAAATATGTTAATGCTGCAAAACTGGGTTTTAGAAACCCAAAATCAAAAATATAACACAAACCAATGACGAAATACGTTTAATGAAACTTATATAATAAACTTATGTTGTATTATCAAGCATCGAGACCAATGCCTTCAACTATACAGACTTTCTTATCGGATTTGAAAATCAGGGAAACGGAACCTCCCCCCCCCCCTCCCCTGCTTGATCCCCAATACCTTCATAATGTTTGAATCTATGGTGACACTGACAGTAATATATACAACAGCATTGGGATAAAGTCTAAAATACATAATTGTTAACTTTCACAAGCTCAGTTAAATACCATTCGTTGGTTGGTTTCATTAAAAATGTAAATTTTAAAAGATTATGTAGAGAAATTTACGATTAAAATGTATTTGTTGACGGTTACTACGTGTTTTTCTTGACCATACAGTAACAGGCTGTACCGAAAAATTCCTGAAAGGGAGAAATTTTGGGTTTTATGCCCTTTAAGTAGTAGAACGCCCTTGAGTGGAAATGAAGCCTTGCAACATTTAGGATAGGACTGGACAGCCCGTAAACCGGTTAACCGCACCAATTGAGTGACCTTTATTACTTCAATTGACCGTGCTAAGTCGGCATCGTAATCGCAGCACAGTCGAATATTTTTGTAATGTTTTTCCGTGTATATTATGCTGTTGTCATTTTTTTGTGTGCAGGTCCTTGGTGATTTGTGTTATACAGCTTTGTCAGATGTCTTCCGTTCTCTCTTATATCTTACTATAAACAAAGAAAGACAACTCTAAAATTCCAAGGCCAAACACACAGGAGCATTTCAAACAAGTATAAGGAAAACGTTGAGGCATAACCGAGTACTAATAAAATGTTTCGATTAGAAGTCAGTTTATTAGGTACCCATTTAGGGGATGAGTATTTGATTCAGACGGGGGAAAGGGGGAGGGGGGTCGGGGGTCGGCAAATTTTGTTCACAGGATAGAATATTTATTTCCAATGATCAAGGACAGATCATTTATTCAATTTTTGTCTTTTTGTTGACATGTAATATGTTTTCAATATCTAACTTCATGCTGTAATTCATTGTTTTTCCAGAAATATTTCAGAAGGAATTTACAAAACAAACATCAATATTAGTCAATAAAGTAAGAACGCAGAAAATAAACTACAAAACATAACTATCATACATAATGAAACAATTTAACAAGTTTTAATAAATAAATATTGTTCAACAGACTTTCCTTACTTAAAATACAGCACAGTGCCTTTGATACCCTGTAGAAGAATTCAAAGGGATCGGGGTAATCTAAAAATTTTATCTTGGGTGTAACGATGAAACAAATACAATATTGCGACAACCTTACACATAAAAATGTACGTTGGGTCAAAGTGGTATGTTGATGTATGCAGACATATTTGGGGTTTTTTTTTCTTTAATATATTATTTCACTTATATAATGACCGCATCTTCCTGATGCATTGCAAAGACATTTCTACCTTTGCAAAAGAACCCACCCGAAACAGTAAGGGATCTTTTACGCGCCATACCTACCGTGACAAGGGACCTCGGTTTTTACTGTCTCATCTGAAAGACAGAACACCGGTGTGTTCAGGGCGGGAATCGAACCCGGGACTTTTAGGAGTCGAGATCACAGGTCCCTGCAAATAAGATAATTGTAAACCACCACCCCCTCTTTTTCCCTCTGACTCTCTCTCTCTCGACTCGTGAAATGAAAACACAAAGAAAGAAGAAGGTTTGCAACTCACTCGTCGCCTCAAATTTTCTCGTGACTGGTTCAGTCGCTTTGTTGCTCTATTGATACACCTTTTTTGTTTTATTTTCATGTAACGATTAGTAGACCCGCACCTTGCACAAAATATTCTCAAACGTCGCTTTTTATAGCACCCCTGGCGTGTAACTTCTTATTTTAACAAAAGCGAACGGAAGTACACAAATCGGAAACACTCATCTGACACATGCGCGTGAAATCGAGTTCCGTTTGAATTGTAAGAGTTCAAATATTGTATACGGTATTGAGTGTTCACTCTGTGGGTTAATATATGTCGGAGAGACAAAGGGACAACTCCGTACAAGAGTATCAGGTCACAGGTCCAAAATAAATTGTGGCGGAAACCAATTACTCTATCGCCACTTCAACCAGCCTGACCACTCTATTCTCTCAATGAAAATTAGAATTATAGAAAAAATATATCACCCCACAAACAATGCCAATTTGAGCACTCCTTTTCGTCGGAAAAGAGAAGAATACTGGATAAGACGTCTCGGCACTGCTTCGCCCTATGGATGCAATGACAATATTAGTAGTATTGGTAATCTCACTAGTCCTGCGTGTCAATCAGTTAACGTACTCGGTCTATTCAACAAAAGCAAGAGGAGGCATCAAAGTCATGGTATACGCAAATACAACAAACCTAATATACATAATATTTCCTTTGATGCTCTTTCGCCATTTATAAATAAACCTTTGGGCCTTCATCACATTCGTACAAAACTTTATTCTATTTCACTCAGAAAATTACACGAGTTGTACGTATCGTCCAGACACCGTATATTTACTGATATAAGCTCTGCAGAGTGTAGACTAGATGGCATTATTATGGACATATCGACCGCTAGACTTTTTCGTCCCGTCAAGTCAGCTATTTCTATGGAAAAATCTAATCGCCCTTTCATCAAAATTAAATTTGCAAATAAAGGCATTGATTATTTAAATTTTGGCCAAATTTTAAATCATAAGTCTGTTTTAGAGAAAATACCTCCATATTTCAAAAACAAAGATCCGCCATGTATTTCCTATAGCTACACGCCATCAGTTGCATCCAAAATTTATAATTACAAAGGGTTTCTACAGTGTCTTGATCTTAGCAACTCTGCATGCCATCCTCAACCGTGTGCATGTTCCTCATCTAATTTCGTATTTTCTCCTTGTGGCCATGTCATTACTGGTGATATCGATATAGTTAAAAACACTAAATTAAGAGAACTTTTACTTAAAGGTCCAAAATACAGAGAACCCAGATCATTCACATGGAGCCAAAATTTTGAGAATATTATGAACTGCTGCGAGGAATATGCCACACGATGGGCAAAAAGAGAGGAAGTACAAGTCGACACTCTTTCGGAATGGATCAAATCTATTGCAGTACTGCTGAGATCAAAAATTAAAAAATTACAAGGTTCTGTAAACACCAGATTCGAATCTATTTTTAAAGATCCTGATGTTGTCAGAGAACTTACCTTCCTCCAAGAACATTATATCATTACACCAGCAGATAAAGCATCTAATAATTATACATTTACTTGTAAGAAATATTACTTTGACAGCCTAGTGAAAGAATTAGGATTAAATTTAGCTCCAGGAAATCCTACTTATATTCTCACGAACTTTTCGGTTTCGGAAGTACTCGAGAATCATAAATCTGTCCTCAATACGTTTGGTATTGACTCAAATAAATTTAATTTAGAACTTCCATATTTGTACTGCATTCCAAAAATGCACAAAAATCCTTACAAACAACGCTTTATCGCTGGTTCCTCGAAGTGTTCCACAAAATCTGTATCGATGCTACTCACAAAAATATTATCAGAAATTAATCTGGCCTTCATAGATATTGCGAAACAATATATTCCAGTAGTGGAATTAATCAAATGTGGATCCTTAAAAATTCAAAAGAGTTGTTAGAACATCTAAAATCAAAAAGTTTTACTAAAATTCACTCCATCAAGTCTTTTGACTTTTCGACTCTTTACACAACGATCCCTCATCAGAAATTAAAAGACAGATTAGCGGAAATTATTCAAAATGCATTTACTAGTAAAAACGGAAGCCGCAAATTCAAATATATAGTAATAGGCCACGATAAAACTTACTTTGTTAGGGAAAATTCTGATTCCAAAAATAAATACACTGAAACAACTGTCATCCAGATGTTGAACTTTCTTATCGATAACATTTTTGTGTTGTTTGGAGGTAAGGTTTTTCAACAAATTGTCGGCATTCCAATGGGCACTAACTGTGCTCCGCTTCTGGCTGACATATTCCTTTACTCATACGAAGCTGAGTTCATTCAGTCTTTGCTTTCGCAAGGAAAAAAACAATTGGTTCTTGGCTTCAATTTTACTTACAGATATATAGATGACTTGCTTCCAATTAATAATCCTTCATTCGCGGATTACCTTAGCATCATCTATCCAAGTGAACTGGAGGTCAAAGAAACCACAGAAAATAGTAATTCTACTTCGTATTTAGATATTATGTTGTCTTTCGATATTAATGGTCAATTGAACACCTCACTCTATGACAAACGTGACGATTTCAATTTCGCTATCACAAACTTTCCTTTCATAAGTAGCAACATTCCATCATCGCCCGCATACGGCTTATTCATATCTCAGTTAATACGTTATTCCAGAGCATGTTCAAATTACAATGACTTTGTTCTGAGGGCTAGGCGACTTTCAGTTAAGCTGCTCAACCAGGGTGATATATGTGCAAGACTAGCATCGTCACTGAGGAAGTTCTACGGTCGTTACGAGACTCTTATTACTCCATATGATATCTCGTTATCCAGACTTTTAAATGATATTCTGAACTGAGACCGATTCCGATCACTTTACACAGATTTGACATCTTCTATACTAGAAGGTTACCTACTTCGACTTCTCCATATATAAATACATATGGAATTCACACGATTTGACTCTTTCTACTGGGTATATGTGACGGGTGTTGCTAGCAAGCAGGAGATGCTCACCTACCCCGGGCACCTGATCTCACTCCATCACAGGGGTTCACATATGCTCTTCAAGTAGACATATTTTGTTATTTTCCATTTGTTTTTCATTTTCACTGATTTTGTATGTCCTATGGTTTCATGATTTTTGGACTTGTGGTTTGGATTTATCCATCATCTTTACATCCGAATACCATACAAGCTTAAGTAAAACGCAGAGCGTGCCGAAAAACTCCGGGAAAAATGGATGAGTATCAACAAATTGCTTATAAAACATGTCTAAGTGGTCATAATACTGTCATTTGTGGGCAAGCAGGAAGTGGTAAATCATTTTTATTGAAGAAAATAGTTAAAAATCTTAGAAATAAGGGGAAAAGGGTGCATGTGGTTTCTTCAACGGGAATATCAGCTACACAATATTCTTCGCTTGGTGGATCAACGCTACACAAGTGGGCCGGAATAGTGGATGGGAGATATTTGAACGAGGAAATTTTACATCTTGTTCGAACTGATGAGAGATATGTGTCAAACCTCGACAACATTCTAAGCGTTGATGCTTTAGCTGTAGACGAAGTGTCCATGGCATCCGCGAAAATTTTTAAACAAGTGGAATGGCTTTGTCGGAAAATTCGATGTTCTGATGCTGTTTTTGGAGGAATCCAATTAGTACTTTGTGGTGACTTTTATCAGTTAGCCCCAGTACCTAATGAACTTTATGGAGATACAGGTAAATACTGTTTTCAGACTGAATTTTTTAAACATGCCTTTCCAAATGTTGTTGAATTAAAAGGCATACATAGACAGACAGATAAATTGTTTATAAATGCTGTCAATGAGTGTGGCAAAGGTACGATTTCTGAGGAGACAAAGTGCTACATTAAGTCTTTAGAGAGACCTTTGAATGTGGATAGTGTACATTTATTTGCCTGTAATCATGATACTGACATCTATAACTATGAAGAACTTGAAAATAGTCCAGGAACTTCCACTGTTTATGATGCAGAGGATGAAGGAGCACAATTCTACCTCCATAAAATAACTGTACAAAAACATCTTGCCTTAAAGGTGGGATGCCCCATTGTGTTAATGAAGAACTTATCACCTATTTTGGTAAATGGACTTCAAGGAACTGTACTTCAGCTGTTTCTAGATTCTGTTGTAATATCATCTAGTTTTACCTCGGATAGCAGGAAAATAACCGCTACAATAAAAAAGCATGTTTTTGAGTTTTATGACCCTGTTAATAAGATTATAGTAGCCAAAAGACGGCAAATTCCATTAAAATTGACATACGGACTGACAATTCACAAATCACAGGGTTTAACATTGAAATATGTGACTGTACATTGTGAAAATTGTGTCCAGCCATGGCAAATAGGAGTTGCAATAGGACGTGCCACTTCATCAGATGGATTAAGAATTTTGAATTTTAAACAATCACTTTGCAAACAGCATCCTGGTTATGTTAGAGAATTTTATAAGCAAGCACAAACAGGAGAAACATATGAAAATTTATCCTGCTGTAGACCAAATATTCCTAGTTCAACAGTGGTAAATGATGATGGAGATCATGATGAAGATAATGATGATGTTACAGATAATCAAGATGATGATGATTTACATATAAATGAAGATCAGGATGATGTTGATTTAAGTGAAATGTCAGGAGAAAATATTTCATCCCTAGAAATGATTTGTAATACAAACTTTGACAGTAGAAATGAAGAGCAAGTTTCAATTATACAAGTTTTGCAGGAGGTGAAAGAAGAATTCATGGAGACTCCTTTAGAAAATAAGGTTTTAGAATTTGAAAGAAAAATACATCAAAATGACAAACCTTTTAGTGAGTTCTTCAATGGACAATTTTGGCTTGTTAATGAACTGCGAAAATTGTCGTTTCCTGAAAATATATCATATTCAAATAAGAATAATACTGAATTTTTAAGCAAATTTCATGCTCATCTAAGCAGCGAAAAGTTCAGGAAAGATGCTTGCAGTGTGCTGGATGTATACAGTGTTTCACATAATGGACCAGAGTATCAGTTTCTGACGTCTGTGGTTTTCATCATAGAAAAAGAATGCTTCAAAACTGTAGGAAAACATTGAAACTTGCATCTTCACAATCGTTTGATATACTTACTAGTGCAAGTCTTGTAGATTCTGCTCGTGGCAAAATTCGTTACATTTCAGGCTATGTTATAGCAAAAATGAAATTCAACTTGTGCAGAAGAATGAAAAATGTACTATTTGAAAAAGGGAAGGAAAACCTTGTACGTGAATTACAACTGAAAATAAAAATATTATCGTCATTAACTTTAACTTATGAAGAATTATGTTGTTCTTCATCAGATCCTGGGAGCTTAATTGAAACAGCAAGGAAACAAAATGATAGAAAAGGGCTTACCAATGTCAGCGACAGTGCATTCAGCTTCTTTGTAATCCTAGAGCAGAGGTGTAGGGAGCTGCTAAATCATGAGAATCTAATTGAAAAAAGGAAAAACATTTATGAATATGTACTGTCACAATTACATAATGATATGGATATCTACACTTTATGGATACAATTATTGTCTGTTAGCAACCCGTGTGTAAATCCTTTTGAGCAGAATATGGATGATGTGAATAAGGTTGTCATTTCCTTAGTTGACTTTGTTTCAAATTATCATGACTTATTCTTCTCAACTATTGAACTATTTCTAAAAGTTGCCACAAGTCAGTTCAGAAGAAACTTCTTAATGTTTATTCAGAGAGGAAAAACACAGGCTCTGAGGAAAAAGGTTATGAACAGATCCAGTAAAAGTAACATTTCTGTCATGAATCTTAGGGCAATAGTGAATGATACTTCAACCAACAAAATTGTCAGTCATTTGAAACTTAAAGCTGAACTAACACAAAATGACAAGTTCTTTTCAGACCGAAAATTAACAAAAGCTGATCTTCTTATTTTATGTCAGGCATATGACATTTCCATAGCAAGGAATAAAAGGAAAGATGAGATTGCATGTTTACTGCGACAAAAATTAATATCTGTGGAAGATATACCTTTTCCTGAGAAAATCCAGGCTTCGAATTCAGAATAATTAAGTTGTGCATGAACTGTAAATACTAAAATTCCAGGATACTTCTACAACAAGGAAATGAAATAAATGTGATTAGGCTCATTTTATATATACATGTTGCATCATTGCTTGTAATGTTATGGAATTTTAACCTGCCTTTATTAGTGTACAAAGGAAAATGAATGGATGCTGCTAATGATAACATATTATAGGTAAGAATTTTATTAAACATTTGTTTGTTACTACATGTATTTTTATACAATTATAAGACAAATATGAAAATGTAAAGCTAGTGGATAAAACTTCTCCTGATCAATATCATACAGTAATACATGTATAAAACAAGGTGTTGGTAAATATTATGAAGAGGTGATCACAAAAATAGCTTTCTGTTGCAAATGTATAAATTTCTGGCCAGTTCATAGGCAGATGCTGCTGTCGTCTTATAGATATGTGTAAACTATTAACAGAGTGACGTTAAACAATAACTAATCAAATATTGTCATTGTTAGGCAATTTTACTTACATGTATCATTGTAGATTCCGAAGATACAGTATGATTTATTGTCTACGGGAAGAGAACAAGTTTGCCTCCATGCTATTTCCTGCGTTTGATCGAAGACTGGCACAAAATCACAGAATTCACAGAGCGGCAGTATCCCAGGTATGTAGGATTGGTATTTGCTCCATTATGAAGTGTCCGCTGCTGACAAAACATGTTTTCAACGATATCACTATTTACCCTGCTAGGTATAATAGAAGCACCTGATGATTTAAGTCTTTCCTCACACATTTCCACGAAGCCCAAAATTGTAGATACTATATCTTGCCTAGTTTGGTAAGAAATGAAAGATTTTTCTTTGTTAATTTCAAGTTTTTTTCACCTCATTTTCCCAATCGACAAAAAATTTAATACATTTTTCAGCTCCTTAAGTCTGTCATCAGCAATATCAGATATTGGCCTACAGTCTCTAAACACTTTGATAAGAGCACTAGTCTGTTCTAGTAACTGTATAGTAGAATCCAAATAAGTAACTTCTTTTGTATGCATAAACTTTTTTTATATAATTTCATCAAGTACAGCATGTCAGAGTTAAGTACATGTTCTGCTAATTCATTTCTCATTTTATTTTCACTTGTGAGTTCAAAATGATCTTGCGTCAATCTATGATGCACAGGGAATGGATTATGTGTAATATCCCAAGTAAATGCTTTTTTAAAATGGTCCCAAATTATTTGTTGACCATTCATCACAAGGCAACGCTTTGAATTATTATATTTGCCACTTTTAGACAAATTGTTTCTAATTTTCTTGAATACATGAGAATTGTCCATGATAAAGAAAATCCTGCTCTTCTCATTACAACAGATGTTACAAAAACCACGTTAAAGGGGATGCAGAGCTAAAGTCTGGAAGCAAAATTTTCATCAAGCTCCTGTTGCTCTGAGCGCCATCTGTTGAAATATACTTGATTTTGAATCCGAACATAGAGAGCATTTGTACAGACTTCAATACAAGTAAGTACAATTCATTTCCAGATGCTGTGCATGTGGGGAAGTGTGCAAAAGGAAAGCGAAATCCTGTTAATCCTAGGAAAATAAGTTGAAGAGTGTGTGTTGCTAGAGTAGCTTCCTTCTTACCACTTTTAATTTGATTCATGATAATTGACTCAGGTGTTACATCAGTGAAACCAATAAGTTCTATGGTACCATTTCTTTTAGAAATTTGTAAGTCTGGCTGTATGCTCATTTCATCAATAATGAGGCCACCCTCATACCCTTCTGGTGGAATATCATGTAATTTGGCCTCATCTACCATCCATTTAAGCATTTCTTTAACAATACCAGCCGGTTGATGAATTTGATTTTTGTATAATTGTAACATGCGCTGAGATGGTAAGATTAAGAAACCGCTTTGTCTCAGATCAGTATATCCACGTGGGCTTCTACAGTATAGGGATAAACATAGCCTCACAATATCACTGTTCCAGCGTCTTCCATGGGGGTTTCTTTCTAAAGCTTCCTTTTGAGATTGCAAAAATGATGACATTTTAGGAGGGCAGTCTGGGAAAATCTTGGCTAATATTGTGCTCACATCATCATGATCTGCATTACAAAGATGGTGAGTATCTTCATTTTCAATACTTTCACTTGATTTTTCTCTTTGAACACTGTTCACAGGATTATCCTCTTGAAGTTGGATATTTTCCTCAGGATGGTCACTCTGACACTTGGGTTCATTTAGAGATTTGCATTCCTTACATATTGGTATTAACTTTTTGAAATTTACAATAACTTTGCATGTTTTAGCTCTGTAACGTTGAACATCACACTTATTTGAACAGGTAAGAGTTTCTTTGTAAAATAAAGTGTCTTGGACACTGCAAATGTTTGAAACACCCTCACAACAGCGGAAAGATCTGACAGCATCAACTACTGAAAGAATGCTTGATTTCTCCATGGAGAAGCAGCTGTCTAATCCAGCTTCCTTTGGATCAATAGAATTCCCCAATAAGGTAAGAGACCATTTCCCATCTATTTTAAATATCACTTCAAAAACAACTTTGTTTCCATTGATTTTATAACTTGTGTAGTGACCTAAACATATTGTCTGTTCACAACTGGATATCTTAAAGAAATCTTCAGGGACAACATTAGGTATTTCCTGAAATGTTATTTGCTGATTGAGATCATTTTCTTTGTTCTCTTTCCATTTTATGCCATAATAACGCTGGGTCAGCTTATTGGCCCAATTCCTGGTATCCTACACCTACGAATTTTCACTTCTGAAAATACTTTAGTGATAATTCGTCCAAATTTGCTTTTTGTTATTTTACTGTTAGCTTCTGTGATGTCTACTATGTCCAAAAATTTATTTTCATTACCTGATTGGATATTAGAAAATATCCATTGTGTTATTTCTGTATCTGTAGTCATATTTCGTTCTAAGCAAATCGAATATTGCGCCAAATTCTATTTTCCCGGAGTTTTTCGGCGCGCTCTGCGTTTTACGTAAGTGTGTATGGTATTCGGAACTCGATTTCACGCGCATGTGTCAGATGAGTGTTTTCGATTTGTGTACTTCCGTTCGCTTTTGTTAAAATAAGAAGTTACACGCCAGGGGTGCTATAAAAAGCGACGTTTGAGAATATTTTGTGCAAGGTGCGGGTCTACTAATCGTTACATGAAAATAAAACAAAAAAAAGGTGTATCAATAGAGCAACAAAGCGACTGAACCAGTCACGAGAAAATTTGAGGCGACGAGTGAGTTGCAAACCTTCTTCTTTCTTCGTGTTTTCATTTCACGAGTCGAGAGAAAGAGTCAGAGGGAAAAAAAAGGGGGGGGGGGGTTACAATTATCTCACAAGTCGAGAGAGAGAGAGTCAGAGGGAAAAAGGGGGGGGGGGGGTTCAATTATCTTATTTGCAGGGACCTGTGGTCGAGCCCAGCACCTCATCCACTAGGCCACACCGGCTTATGACGGCATCTGCGTGATGCTTTGCACATATATTGGTGTCTTTGCTACGTACTCATCCGAGACAGGGAGGCCAAAGTCTACATTGACAGGTTGCTCCAGTTTTACTGTCTCGTGTGAAAACAGAACAGAAGATCCACTGGAAGGGATCGATTCTGAGACCTCTTGATTTGACTCAAACACATTTCCAAATGAGCCACAGGTTTCATGACTGACCGATGGTTAGCACTATCCTTACAGATACTAATACAGAAGCTATAGTTTGTGTCGAACATATTGAATCACGTAACATTAAAGTTAAGAGGTAAGACAAACAGAGTAAGAATGAAAGTACAAATATCACAGACATCACATCATAGACATGCATCAACTTTATCCATATCCTTATTACCAATGTGAACAAAATGATATGTAAACAGTCTGGTTAAAATAGATTACAACTTCTTCAAACAGTATCAAGTTTCATATAAACTTATTCACAACCGAACACTGTATTATGTAGACAACTGATATTTAAACAGATTATATAATCTGGATCATTGGACCGTTATAACTCTGGCATTAGACTCAATACGTCTATACGACACGTATACTGTTACGTCTTGTGCCTCAGACCTTTATTATAGTACTCTGAGGGTTGTATCCAATGCTTATTCGGACCTTCACATACTTATATCTTTCGATCAAGAGTGGGGGTCTATCCTCAACAAGTTTTCAAAATAATAAAATGGCATAGTTATTCCGAGATAAGTATTCGGTATCAGAGCCAAGCAACAGACTTGGGTCTGAATTCTTCCTATCCAAAAGAATCAACAGGAACAAACAAAACTGAAAAACTGCATTTTACACACATTTTCCATTGTACTTATACACTTTTATACCTCAAAACTACGATATCCCTATGCCAAAATTGCCGATAAAACCGTGTATTAGTGATTTCTTGTTTTATTCCAAAACCTTATTTTCCCATGTATTCTTTTACCGGACTGCCGGTCAATGGGATCGTTTTGCTATATTTTGTGGATTCCCACCTGCAGTAATAATATTTTTCTAGCAATACTTCAAGTCTTGATTCAGTAAAATAAATACTTGAAAAATTTCATCATATCATATCAATATAGTACGGCATGACAATAAAATATTAGAAATAAAGTCGCTTAGTAGACATATTGACGTTACAATGGATTATTCAGGTCAATGCGATTTATTAAATAATAATACCCTAATGGCATACAATATCACACTGAGCACATATTTTAAGGAGATTATAATGCGGATAATCATTTTTTTAAAAATTCTGCGACATAAGTAAAATTTTGATCTGGTGTGACATAAGGGTCTTGTACACATATTGAATTCAAATGGCATTACAAACAATCTTCTTGCTTGGATTAAAGATTATTTAGCAAACAGAAAGCAATTGCATGTATTTTTAAAATAGGTCGTCCTCAGATCGGTCGGATATAAAGGTGGGAGTCTCTCAGGGTTTTATTCTAGACCCCCTTTTAGTCTTTATTTTATATTAACGATATCTTTAAAACATATGTAGTAATACGACCTTTCGCAGACGAATACATCACTGCACTTAATCGTTAATGACCTGTCCAATCCTCCCTCTTCTGAAATAATGACTTAGATAGAATACATACATGTATATGGTCTCCTGACCGGTTGGTTGACTTTAATCCAAACAAAACTGAATCATTAATTATCTCACGAAAACAAGATCCAGCTTTTCACCCTCCCCATCCCGTAAACAGTAATCTTTTACGCGATGTGCCAATGCATAAATATCTAGGCTAATATTGGAACTTTCATATCGAATCAATCATTATAAAAACGACATCAATAAAAAATTTGGTATATAAGAGAACTAAAATTCCGAATTGTCAGAAAGCCAATGCAAATACTATACTTTGTTTATACTTTACCCTTATTAGAATATGCTGATATTATTTGAGACAATTGTAACCTTACACTAAAACAGACTTGAAGGTTTCCACCTGGAAACTACCAGAATTGTCAAAGGAGCAACCAAAATGGTTACCTTTTCATCACTTCTGCGAGAAACCATATGGGATCCCCTTCAAACACATAGACATAAACACAAGCTTATCCTATTCCATAAAATGTATCACCGTACGGATCTTGAATATATGAATAATTTCGTTCCTCTTACTGCACATGAAATACATGGTAGAAACATACGGAAGCAATCACAACTCATCCCACTATTGTGTAATTCTACTACATATCTCAACTCTTCCTTCCTTCGGTTATCTACGCTTGGAACGATGTCCCTGTTGTCATTAGAAACAACCCTTCCATATCAGCATTCAAAAAATCTGAAGTCTCCTCCTTCGTACATTATGTCAGGCTCAAGACGAAACTAGATAATTCACTCTAGGCTAAGAAGTGAATGCAGTTCACTTGATGCAAATTTTTTTAAAATGGATCAAAGTCTTAAATCCTCCATGTATATGAGGAAAAATAGAAATTTTTGAATGCCTTCTTATTACAAATGTTCGATCGCACACTTCTATACGGAAACGAATTATTACGGAATTATACGAATGAACCCACTTTCAAGGTAGTTCACGAATTCCTGGAAAAGTCTAAACGTTTTAATACTTGAAAATTTGCACTTGTAGAATATGTATTTCTTCGATATCAATGTTCGTAAAGATGCTTATTAATCATAAACTGTTATATATTGTAACTGTAAGCAGTGTGTTGTTTTAATAATGCCTATATGTATTTTGCCTGTATTTCTTTTAATGTTGTTTAAAAATCTATAACTTGCTCTAGTATCTTTATCGTTTGTATATACTTTTCACTGTTTAGTACATTAACCTGTGTATGCCTTCTCAGCTTGGTTCACCAAGCAATTCATTTCATCATAATCGAACAAAATTCGCCTTATGCTGATTTAAGTCCTGTGTGTGATATTTTCTAACTTTCCATGTCTCAGGCCAACCACAAATTAAGGACAACAAAGTCAACCCCAAAATAAGGACAACACAACTTGAAATTAACCATAAGTAGAACTATACTAATAAGAGTACACGGTTTATCATTCTAAAAGACAAAGTTTGGAGAAATCACTAAAATCGTTATAGATGATATTTAAAAGCAATATAGTGTGTATGGAGGCAAATGAATGGCCGATCAAAAGGTGAGCAATGAGGTCGTGATTATTCTACTCTATTCCATTTTCACTGAGATAAGATTTCAGACTCCAATACTCCATATGTATAAATATTATGACTTGTATTTACCAGTACATGTATCAAGAAGGTTTGGAATATGGTAAATGAAAGAGGCCTGTTACTGTAACATTGTTATAAATAAACTTCTATAATTTACAAAAGAAAATAAAGACGATTCCGCAAGACAAACACTGCCATGAACATACAGAACACAAAGTAACATGATCAAACACATTAAAGACATTACAGAAACGTTTGATCGTTATACAGTTACGTGAGTGACATTCGACCATCGATTGACATGATAGCAGTCATCCAGTTACGGAAGTGACATTCGACCATCGATTGACATGACAGCAGTCATCCAGTTACGGAAGTGACATTCGACCATCGATTGACATGACAGCAGTCATCCAGTTACGAGAGTAACATTTGACCATCGATTGACTTGACAGCAGTCATCCAGTTACGTGAGTGACATTCGACCATCGATTGACATGATAGCAGTCATCCAGTTACGTGAGTGACATTCGACCATCGATTGACATGACAGCAGTCATCCAGTTACGTGAGTGACATTCGACCATCGATTGACATGATAGCAGTCGTCCGGTTACGAGAGTGACATTCGACCATCGATTGACATGACAGCAGTTATCCAGTTACGGAAGTGACATTTGACCATCGATTGACATGACAGCAGTCATCCAGTTACGAGAGTAACATTTGACCATCGACTGACATGACAGCAGTCATCCAGTTACGGAAGTGACATTCGACCATCGATTGACATGACGATAGTCATCCAGTTACGGAAGTGGCATTCGACCATCGATTGACATGACGACAGCCATCCAGTTGCGAAAGTGACATTCAACCATTGATTGACATGATAGCAGTCATCCAGTTACGGAAGTGACATCGACCATCGATTGACATGACAGCAGTTATCCAGATACGGAAGTGATATTCGACCATCGATTGACATGATAGCAGTCATCCAGTTACGGAAGTTACATTCGACCACTGATTGACATGACAGCAGTCATCCAGTTACGGAAGTGGCATTCGACCATCGATTGACATGAAAGTAGTCATCCAGTTACTAGAGTGACATTCAACCATCGACTGACTTGACAGCAGTCATCCAGTTACGTGAGTGACATTCGACCATCGATTGACATGACGACAGTCATCCAGATAGGGAAGTGACATTCGACCATCGATTGACATGACGACAGTCATCCAGTTGCGAAAGTGACATTCGACCATTGATTGACATGACAGCAGTCATCCAGTTTCGAGAGTAACATTCGACTATCGATTGACATGACAGCAGTCATCCTGTTACGTGAGTGACATTCGCCCATCGATTGATATGACAGCGGTAATCCAATTACGAAAGTGACATTCGGCCATTGTTTGACATGACAGGAGTCATCCAGTTGTTATATCCATTGCAGACATGTTTCATACATAATGCTTATAATTGGATGGATTCAAAAAGTCAAACAAAAGTGACCGCCAAAGGAAAAGTGGTCACTTAGGTGATCTTATAATACAAGATCACGTATTTATTAACCAAGGAACATTAAGAATAGGGAAAGGAGGGTTGTTTTAGACTTTTGATTGCTTAATAAGCTACTCTTTATAAGAGGTTTGATTGTAGTGTAAAACAAGAATATACATACGATAACCAACCATTTACGATCTCTGTTCTTTAATAGTGATATACAAGAGGCAAGGTTGTTCCACATTTTAAACTTTTTACCTTTCAGTTTATTCACAAACATGATAGGGTTCTATTTTTTAGAATCAAGAAAAATCATAAAAGACAATTTACGAAGCCTTTAACTTAATATATACATGTATTATGTAAATTTCTGAGTAAATTGGGAAGGGGTAAATTGATGACTCATTGAGATAACACATTGCCATTAAAATCACTGTAAATTTTAGTCTCTTTGAATTCTGCCATTTCTTCCCAGCCGAATGAATTCAACAATATTGTAATATCGCTTCAATATCTGTTTAATTTCTCCCTGTCAATATTTTGCAATATGGTCTACACATACATGTCGTGTTCCGACACACTGTAGTGTAAAACAAACATCCACGCACAAGAGCCTACGATTTATGATCTCTGTTCTTTAATATAAATAGTAAGAAACAAAGGAGGAAGGTTGTTCCACATTTTGAACCTTCTTTCCTTCAGTCTAACGCACGAAAATAAAAGGTGTAGTACATTTAAATCAAATAGTAATAAACAAAAGCGAAGGTTGTTCCACATTTAAACTTTCTCTCTTTCATTACAAATCAAAGATATTGATCCGATATCCACAACTCGAAGTCGAAGAAACACGATAATACATATGGTTTAAACAGTATTTATTCAGATAAATCATCATAACATGTACTTATTATAACATATGAATTAAAGGATTTGACAACAAGATTGAAAATCTTATGTTAAGTCATCTCCTAACAAAATGATCGAGAAATAATATATAAACCATAATTAAATAATGAAATATGACTATAGTAATAAATTACTGGAAACTGGAAGGGAAAGAGAATGAAGAATAAAGAAGGAAGAAAAATGATAGTGTTTGGTCATGTACCCAAGTATTTAGTGAGAAGATAATATAATATGTTCACAAAACAATCTCAACACAGTGGAGCTTAGTAATATAATTACGTTAATCAAACCTCTTAGTTTTGAGTATAAAATTTTGAACTTCCAGGAATATTTCACTGTTGACATCGTCGCTGTACAGGGGGCATCCTTTAAGAAGGATCTCTATGTTGTACGGTACTGTGATCATACCTAAGGTATTTTCTCGTACTTCTTTCTAATTTGTGCAGTTAAAAAGATAGTGTTCAGCACTTTCAGTTTGCCCACATAAGCATTTATCATTTTCAATAACGTGGTTATTATACAAGTCAAGATTCAGAGAGCTGCATTGGAGTCGAAGACGAGTATGTAAAATTTGAGCTTTTCGCTCTCCTATATAATGATATATAGGGACAGTTTTCATATTACGGTTTAGGAAATCTTTTGAAAGTGTGAAGTCTGTTGCAACTTTTGACTTCAGTAGGTAGGGCATTCCACTCCACAGAGGCCTGTGGTATGAACGATTTATTATAGATATTAGTCCTACCTCTAGGAATAACTAACTGTTCATTGTTTCGTAGACTTCGCTGGCTCACCTGATGGACACTGGGGTGGGGTGGGGGGGGGGGGGGGGGTCCCAAAACTTGCAAGTATGAAGAAGTGATTCCTTTTACCATTTTGTAGAAAGTTATCATTCTATGTTTATATCTTCTTATTTCCAAATTATCCCACCCAGTTTCTTCAATCAATTTAGATTTTGAGCATAACCTTGTTGCTCCAGTTACAATCCGTCCTGCCTCAATTTGGATTTTTTCAATTTCAAATTTTTCGTAATTAATACATATGTAAATAAAATATTAGCAATCACGAACCTCTGTCAAAACAGAGGTGAGATACGGTGCCATGGAGAAGAAAGCATCCCCTGCCGACCGGTCTCACCCGTCGTGATGCCATAAGTATAAGCGAAAAAGTATTATTCGCTGTCACAGAATTAGGAAACGGCACAACCGTAGTCAAAATAGGAATATGTCATAAGCAGTAAGAATACTGCTGTATAGTATAGGTAATACAGATGGTTTAGTCAATGTGAAATAAGGAAGTCAACATGTCAGACAATGATACACCATATTTCTTTCCTCCTAGTAGTTGACTTCGATAAACGAAAGAGCAATACTCAGATGACGCTCGCGCATTTGGAATCAATTGGGATACATAAACACCGTACACAGGTGATAAAGGAATGTTGCTACTAGTATATGGAAAGTTAACAATGGGGAAACTAAAGTCATCACGTTAGTCATAAATTGTAGTAAGTTTACCATCTCGGTCGATATCAATGAGCAGATCTAAATATGAAGCACATGAATTGGATATTGATGTGTCCTTAATTTTAAGTTCCTTGAGATATATTGTATGTACGTATGTATCAAAGGTTTTGTTATTTATAGATAGTTCATCATCAATATATCTGAAAGTAAAATCAAAGGACAATGCCAATTGCTTCTTATTTTGACTTACAAGATTTTGTATGAAGTCAATATCGTACGACGAAAGGAATAAATCAGCTAGTAGAGGAGCACAGTTAGTCCCCATAGGGATTCCGATATCTTGTTGGAAGAACTGGTCACCGAACATAACATATATATTGTCAATCAGAAAGTCTTAAATGTCATCTTCAGAGTACTTGTATTTAGATTCAGAGTGGTTTTTCACAAAATGCATCTGGATATCCCAAAACAAATATATATCTGCGTGAACCATTTTTTGTGAAGAAACAGTCTTATTCTCGAAAATGATAGGTTTAATAAATTGAGAATCAAGACAAACCATAAAGGACAATTTACGAACTCTTATTTAATACGTATTATGTAAACTTCTGGGTAATTTGAGGGAGGAGCGAATTGATGACTCATTGAGATACATCGCCATTCGCAGTTGAATGAATTCAGCGATATTGTAATACCGCTTCAATATCTGTTTAATTTTTTCCCTGACATCTCGCTACATGCGATAGCCTACGATATACGATCTCTGTTTTTAATATACAAAGTACATGTAGCAAGGTTGTTCCACGTTTATCATTTTAAACTTTCTTTCGTTCAGTCTTATTCACGAAAATTATAAGGTTCGTAAATTTCGAATCAAGAAAAGTCATAAAAGACAATATACGAACTCTTTTATTTAATATGTATTGTGTAAATTTCTGGGTTAAATTGTGGGGAGAGGCGAATTTATGCTTTATTGGACTAACACATCGCCGTTGAAATCACTGTGACTTTTGGCCTATTGAAATCTATGGTTTATTCCCAGCTGAATAAATTTCAGCTATATTGTAATACCGCTTCAATATCTGTTTATTTCTCCCTGTCTTCTCGCTATATTTTACGATATGGTCTACACATACATGTCGTGCTCCAACACACTGTCATGTAAAACAAACATCCACACACAATAGCCTGCGATTTATGGTCTCTATTCTTTAATATAAATAGTAAGACACAAAGTAGCGTAGCAAGGTTGTTCCACATTTTAAACCTTCTTTCGTTCAGTCTTATATTGCGTAAGGTTTTGATTAAAATGAGGAAGGGGCGCCTTGGTAGAACATTCAGCTAAAAATCATTGAAATTTCTGTAACGTTTGGCTACGATTTATTCCAAGTGTAATGAAATGGACAAAGTCGATATTCTCAAAGTTACCCCGGTATCTTTTATCACCGAATATCGATCTGTAGATGCCGGAACAGAAAAGGTCGAACGCTTTTCAGATGCCGTCATGCAAATCGCTTAGTCCGACGTTACGGTGGTGTATATAAAAACAGAGTTACTACATCATTTTAGGAAACTATTTGCAATCGGCCTCGATTAAGATAGTAAATTCGCTCTGAGAGCGCATGTGCAAACTCCATTAGTGTGGCATGTTGGGTAATAATCTAGTACTAAGATACAATCTTAACACATAATTCTGCTGTAAATATTGAGATTTCTAGAAATAAATCTTATGAAATGTTTACATTTTTTAAAGAAAAAAGAGGAGTTACTGGCTCAGTTATGTGGCAGAAGTCACCATGGAGCTATACAATACATGAATATAAATAATATACTAGAACATATAATACATTAAAGGAAAGATTTGCTCACCACAAAAACCAACTTATTTCCGAATATTAACAATAACATCCGAGAGACTTTCCTAAAAAGGAAAAAAAGGCGCGGCTACTTTCCTAATAAGGAAAAATTAGGCGTGGCTTCGTAAATTTTTGCGGGAAAATTCACAACTGCACATAAAAAGATGGTTTCTAAAGCCAGTATATGTAATTCCTATTTACATAAAGCTATTTGGCTTTGTGACCAACAGCTTGAAGATTTAATGCTATTCCGATTGCAACCTAAGCTTTTTAAAAAGGTACGCTTGTTTTACTTTCGTTGTATCGCCGTTTTTCATTGTTTGAATGCAAAATGCAGCTATAAAGCAAAACCAACTGGATACGACAGAGACATATAAAGTCGGACAACGGCACGAAAAGTCGGACAGACAGATTTTAAAGTCGGACATTAGTAAAAACCTCTTTATTATCAGCAAATGATGATATTCCTTTATTTTATTATCAGCAAATTACGTTATTTTTATGAGATGGTGTTGAATCTGAATCCTGTTAACTCTTTGTTATGGACAATGTATCCTCATATGCCTAAAGGTAATTAAGTAATTTCGCTCAACGATGATCAGTACTAACTTTTAATACGTTTAAATCTGTATCCATGCTTATGCAAGGACGGGATGGGGTTCCGAGACCCTCTTGAAACACCTTCCTTTTGCATCCGCCAATGCTTCATACACGACTTATAAAAACTCCCTTATTTATTATATATTTTTACAATAGTTGTAATTGGTGGAACACTGTCATGTGACCCGAAGTTGGGAAAACAAGTTCTCTGAATATTATCATAGCCAGCAAACTCCATTAGCTTTTTTTTCAGTAGTATACTGGTATGAAGCGCGCAAAAATAACGCGACGTCAAAGAAAAAAGAGGAGTTATTGGCTCAGTTATGTGGCAGAAGTCACCATGGAGCTATACAATACATGATTATAAATAATATACTAGCACATATAACACATTATAGTGCAATTACGATACCGACTTAGGACGGTCATTTAATTTGACAAAAGCCAAACAAATGGTGTGGTTAAACAAACGAAATATGATGACAGACAGACAGACGCGCGACGGACAAAGCGGTCCCTGTGTGGCGCTTCGTTTTGCTCACAGTAATGGTCTTTTTAAGGTGAAATATTACTGATCAGTAAATATCGCACCACATTCACTAAATAAAAAGTCCATAATGGTATATTATTGTACGACTCAAAGTCATCAATTCAAAAATGATATTTATATTTCTGTTAATTTGACGTTCCTTACTTCTGCTTTCCTTATTCTATACTCACCAAAAGTATATAAATATTATATGTCAATAGCAAGTGATTTATTCTAGTTGGATAACAAACAACCGAAAAATACAAATAATATTATTTTCATGTTCGATAACAAGCAACAACCAAGTAATATTAACATTTTATTTTTGTGATAAAATTCTGAACAGCTCAGTTTAGACATTTATTTTTTATTTATTTATTTATTTATTTATTTATTGGGGGGGGGGGGGGCTTTTCTTTGCAACATTTTTTTCTTTATTTTCTTTCTTCTTCAACGTGATTTCCCTCTTCTCAGCAAAAACATCAGCTGCCGGTAAGGTGCGATGTGTTGTCTTCATCTTCGATTTTTGTGCATTTTTTGTTTTCGGAGTAGACTGAAATACTTGTATTATTGTCGGAGTCCGGGGTATATAACGGAATAGCATGACATTGGTTCATCATGATTGTTTTGAGGAGCCCCATTCTGATCACATGTAAGTTCGACACCGTCACCCGGAGCGCTTATGGCATCTAGGTTGCCCTATAAGTTCAAAATCTTGACCTTTCCTTTGCCTACTAATGACAGCAAAATTTCGGGGTCATCCAACGTAAAAGATGAAGTAGCAGTTTCAAGAGGCATAGTAGCCGTGGAAAATCCTGCTGACATGTCTCCATTTCCATGAACTGGAACAGTAAGGAAAGATAAAGGGTTATCCATGGTTCTGTTTGTATCTGGAATGTATACTGATTCAGCGACACTGGCTTCCTGTGGAGAGTGAACTATAGCAGTAACGGATTCAATGACTGACCGGGGACAAGTGACCATGCCTGAGGCGCTGGAGTCGCAGCCACTAACCAACTCATTGTCAGCAACTGGAGGACGGGATGATGTGGCAGAAGGAGCTGGGTGACTGTCGGCACTGCTGGCGGATAATCCTCGGGCGATATCGCCTGAGGATTAAAAGGCACAACGCCACATGCCTTGAGACTATGCACAATGTTTTCTGTGGTTACCGATGATTCACAAGCTTTTTTGAAGAGCTGGAAAACTGTGCTTATTCACTACATGGTATGGTGATTTCGACAAGAACTCGGAACATGTAATGTCATATGCCGCATTAAACGGACCAAACACGGACCGATCCAAGGGTTGAAGCATATGCGTGGTGTGAGGGGAAGACATAGCACTTTAATTTGGTTTGCGATCGCCAGTTCTAATATCCCAAGGTTCTCATGGGAAGAGAGGCCGTCCAGGAGCAACAGCTGTGAAGGCTCAGTTGCACAGTATTTCAAGAATACGTTCCGAAACCACCTTTCTCCCAGCTCATCTGTCATCCAACCATTCTCCTGGAATGTAAACATGGTGCCCTCGGGAGCATCAGAAACGTTATATGCGTGAAGAGAGGCTGGCGTTTTCCATTTCGCAATACCCATCGGCACCATTTTTTCCACAGCCTCGTTTGCACAACCCATGTCATATTGCACCGATCCTCTGACACCCGACTCACCACATTCCTGGACCCCTTCTCGGCGATTACTTTGGTCGGTGTGTGTTGGAACTGCTTACCGCTCTCATCGCAATGCCATACCAGATGTGGCTTATCGTGGAGATCCAGCCTGGTAATCAGTTTCCCTAAATCATTCATGTAATTGGAGACTATTACAGGATTTAGTATCTTCGCCCTAGAATTCCTTAACTTTTCCGGTTTTCGTATCGTGAGCTCCGGGTGCCGTTTCTTGAGACCATTCCACCAGCCCCTCCCCGGTGCATCGTTTTGGTAGCTGCAACTTTCATGCACTTGCACAATATTCCAGTTCTTGCGAAAAGTTGCTTCCTGGAAATTCCCACGCCCTGTTCAGATGCTTCAACCACCTTTCCGACAATTTTGTTTTCTATTGCCTGTGGTAAGGACTGTGGCCTTCCCATGTTTGTTTCTAAATTGCTTATTCTCGTTACTTTGTTGCTAATAATTGATCTGGGTACATTGGATTTCTAGTGTAGCTTTTCGAAAAGATATTGATTTATTCCTTACGACCTCAACTGCCTCCTCAAGTGCGGCATGATCGTAATCTTTTAAGAGAAATGGAGGAAGAAGAACGTAGATTAAAGTAGAATGCATATTTATCAGGTCAAATGCTGCCGATACATAGTGAAAGACAAAATTTATTCTTAAAAAGTTTTGTTAATACCAGAAAATTTATGTTCATTGAAACATGTTTCTGGTTCTGACAAATTTCAAATTTTATGTCACGCAGATGTTTAGTTAATACATCTAAGGTACTCTACTTTCTGATTTTCATATATATCTATATGATTTTCGTAAATCTCAGACAAAAACCATACGTATTTTGTTGAGTGAATACGATAAATTAAAAAAAAAATCCAATGGTTTATTAAAATTTATAATCGAATTAATACAGAGTAAGTAAGCACACTAGTGTATAAGGACTAATATATTTCACTAAAGACACATTTTCAGTTAATATTTTGGCTTCAATTCTGCTCTTCATATTTTTATATATTTTGAGAATTACAATAATTCGACCACGAGCATCACTGAAGAGACATAACTTGTCGAAATGCGCATATGGTGCACAAATTAAACGGTATATATGTTCTATATTTTTTATAACACGAGTTCAACTCCTTGACCTTGACAAATTTCTCTGATCCAAAAATTGATAGCGTTATACGCTTTGAATTCAGCAATATTGTACTCACGCTGTGAAAACAGGAAAGCACGATATTTTACTTGTGGAACAAAAATCAAATTTAGTATGTGATTTAGAACTTTGAAAACCTGTAGATGCATTGACTCATTGGATAATCGTTTATTTGTGTTTGTGTAAAAACATTTTGGACTAGAAGTACGTCTACGATAAGAAAACAAACATTTTCTAATAAAGGGAGTGTTCGAGTCTGAATATTCAGTTGCATATTTCATCATATAATGTTTGATAGTCCTGTATCGAACAGTAAGAGAAGATTATCATCCAACGAGAGTAACAGCCCATCTCCTTCATCATACCAAAGTTTGAAGAAACCTAGAGACCTAACCTCTCCTTCGTCCAATTCAAGATGTCTGACTCTCGAGGTCATATCCAGCATTAACAAAGCAGTCCCGTATTATCGCAAATGACACCATATCCTCCTCAGTATGACCTACCTGTTCAACCTCAACATTCTATTACTTCTCTATAACTGATAACGATATAACCGCATTGCTTTTGCTCTAAAAAGAATGATGGTGGACGAAGTGAATGCCATTGTGCATGCTCGTATCGAAGAGGAGTTAGCCCCCTTACGTAAGGCTTAAGATACTATTGCTACTGAGAACAGGTTGCTCAGACAACAAATAGACAATCTAGAAATGTATAGTCGGCGTAGTTGTGTTCGAATATTCTGTGTATCTGAAGACCACAAGGACACCGACGAAGTTGTTAAGGAAATAGCCGAGAAGCTCGATATTCCCCTCCAGTCAATTGATGTTGAAGTGTCGCATCTAGTCGGGCCCACACGGACTGATAAGCCCCGACCGATCATCGCAAGAATCACGAATTACAAATTGAAGCATCGCTTGCTTAAAGCGAGTAAAATCTGCGTCAAGTGGAGGGAATGCGTCAGGTGTCCATAAACCAAGATCTTACCAAACATCGCAGCAAATTAGCATATGAATATAGCCAACTCGTCAAGGCCAATCGCGCAAAATTTACTTTCGCCTGGGACGGCAAGATTTTTTTATTATAGACCGTCAAGACAAGAAGCACAAGATCCTTTCCTTAGATGACCTAATCCAAGCTAAATCTATCATGGACACAAAAAGGAATACCTCAAATGAGATACATCATCCCTAGCCAACTGTGCTCTCGCATGTTTTCCACTGCGCCATATTGTGTTTTTCCATAATACCTCAATATATCGACGAAAGCCTCTGTAATTTCTACATGCAACATGTTCTGTATTTCAACATTTCCTATATGTATACGGCCAAGGTTTGCTCACAGTCAACTATACTACACTCAACGTACATACACATAAGCTCGTGCGTATCCGAACACTCCGTACGTGTCCACGATCAAGGACGTGCTATACCAACAGATTGTTTACATTCTTATTCAGTTATCCGTATCAAAGTAAACGGACTATCCGCAATCATGCGAATGCCGGTGTTCTATCCTACAGGATTTTCATAACACTCCCATCATGTTTATGATTATCATTCTCTTTTCTCTTTTGTTATTCTGTATCTTTTCAATTCCACCCTTCAAGAGGTTCGTTTGTATTTGCTTTGTTTATTATGATATGTGTGATAGTACAATCCATTCCTTCCTGACCGAGACTCCTTATATTGAAAATTCTTCTGTAACTTAATAAATGCCTATTTCGTCCGGCGAGTTTCGTGTGAGGATAGGACTGTTTCACAATATAGCAAGATCCCGCAATACTACCATTGATGTTTTATGTATAATTTTTGCCAGCCTTTTATTGAGTTTTGGTACAAAGAGTATCCCACTCATGGTATACATTTTTATAACATCATATTGTTATAACCAATGTTGTAACGTCGATCTGCAAGACGAGTATTTTCGCATAGAAAGGGCAACAACCTACAAGGATGCTCAGTTACGTATGCACGATTATGTAACCAATTACTTATATTTTATATACTTGTTTGTTAGTGCCTTTATATCTGACTTTTCATATGCGATTATAATATTGCTGTTAATTATTTTATGTGGTGAACTCAACCCAGGTCCTGGTTCGGTCAGCTCATCTGACTCGTCGAGTCTTGACGATACCTACGACAAATCAATGAATGACATTCAATCGTATTTGTCAATTGTTCATTTAAATGTTCAAAGCGTGTGACCTAAACGCGATATTACCAATGTCAATCTATTCGATTTTGATATTTTGTGTTTCACGGAAAGTTGGATACACAATGGAATCCGTAATACTGATATCTTGTTAGATGGGCTTGGTGAACCGTTCAGGTGTGACCGAGCTGACCGGCCAGGAGGAGGTGTTGTTGTATATTGTAAAAAACCTGAGTTATAAGCGTCGAAGTGACCTCGAGGTAAACGGTCTTGAGTGTGTTTGGATCGAGGTAATTGTAAACCATAAGAAATATTTTATTGGTACGATTTACAGACTCCCTAACAGTTCAGACATCTTATGAGATCGAAACAGTCGTTTGAACTTGCTTATGATACACAAATGAAAGATATAATAATAACTGGGGGTTGTAATGAAAACTTACGCAAGATCGCAAATACTCATTCCGTTCATGTTTTGTATTTAGTCACCTACTAAATGTATTGTTCTAAACTTGGGCAGATTTTCTGCCATACTGGAGAACAAAAGAATGGTGTGTACAAAATCATGATTCAAAACGGTCAATCAGTAATCACGATCTTGCGAATTACGTCCTATCGACACCAAAATCAAACATATTCTAGATAGTTTGGGATTTGTTCAACTTATAAAACAACCAGCTTCATTTACCGAGATATCATCAACTCTTATAGACCTTATGATAACAAACAATCCTAAAAGTGTTGTCTATAGCGATACAATGGAACCATTCTTCGATGTAAACATGCGGTATCACTGTCCTATAATGTATTTGGTCAAAGCAGAAAAACGTCAAACATTATCTTTTATAAGAAAAATATGGCTATACAGTCAAGGTAATTAAAGCGTCTCTAGATGAAAATATTAGGAATGTAACCAATAAAATAATAGATGCTGCAACCCAAACAATACCAAATAAAAGTATAACTGTTCGACAAAATGACCTCCCCTGGTTAACTAATTCCATTCGAAAATTAATGAGAAAGCGAAATAGACTGAGAAAAAATGCAAAAAAGTCTAATAATCCTGATCATTGGGTTCACTTTAAAAAGATAAGGAATGAGGAAGTGAATCTCTTAGGAAAAGCTAAACTTGATTATGATGAAAGCCAGCGTGGCCTAGTGGTATCGCGCTGGACTCCTGATCGGGAGGCCGGGGTTCGAGTCCCGCTCTGGTCATGCCGGTGTTCTGTCTTTCGGATGAGACAGTAAAAACCGAGGCCCCTTGTCGTGGTATGCATGGCACGTTAAAGATCCCTCACTGCTTCGGGTGGGTCCGTTGCAAAGGTCAAAATTTGTATGCCCCGCATCAGGCAGATACCGTCACCATATACGTGAAATATTCGTGGTGTGACGTTAAACAAAGATTAATCAATTAATGATTATGATGAAAATATCTGTCAAAAAATAAAAAGTAATAAATTTGCAAGTAAAGACTGTTGAAATTGGTCAAGCAAATAGCTTGTATATCTAACCAACCTAAAGGCATTCATTGTATTCGAACCCATGATAATATTCAAATAGCTGATGAAGTACAGAAAGCTAATTTATTGAATAACTATTTTCTTCTTAATCACAAATTACTGAACCCAATATTCTATTTCCTGCCATCCCTCCACCGTTACACAGTCTAAATCACATTGAAATCACTGCACAGGATGTTAATGACTCGATTAAATGTCTAAATATAAAAAGCATGCCGTCACGACTTCATTAGTCCTAGAGTTTCGAAAGAAGCAAATAAAGAGTTAACTTCCCCCCTAAAAGAATTATTTAATATGTCTCTGCGTTTAAATATGTTTCCTACTACCTGGAAAACCGCTTTAGTAGTCCCTGTATTTAAAAAAAAGTGGAAAACTATCGTCCAATATCTCTATTGAGTGTCATAAGTAAAAGATTTCAAAAATGCGTCTACAAGTATTTACGTAATTATATCGTTTCTAATAAACTCCTTACAGTTCATCAGTCTGGCTTCACTCTCGGGGATTCCACTGTAAATCAATTGTTATATTTGACAAACGAATTTTCGCAAGCTCTCGGTAACGGAAAAGAGATCCGCGTTGTCTTTTTTGACATTAGCAAGGCATTTGATCGTGTTTGGCACCGAGGTCTTCTCCAAAACCTTTCAAACTAGGGAATTAATGGTAATTTACTTCTATGGATATCCGATTATCTTTCCATGAGAAAGCAAAAAGTAATAATTAATGGTAAAGAATCTTCTATTAATAAAATTAACGCAGGCGTACCTCAAGGATCCATCCTTGGTCCACTTTTTTCCTTATATATATTAATGATATTGTACAGGAGATAAATTGCTCGATCAAATTATTCGCGGACGATTCAACAATTTATATTACCGTGGATGATCCTAATGTTTTGGCCCAAATCTTAAATTCTAAGCTTGATAAAGTCCATTCATGGTGGGAAAAGTGGCTTGTTAATTTCAATTCTCAAAAAACAGAAAGTCTATTGATTTCAAAGAAGCAATACCAAAATAACCACCCCCTCTCTTTCAAAATGGCATACAAATACAAGTTAATACCCATAAACACCTTGGTCTAGTTTTCAATACTCAATGTCAGTGGCATGACCATATTGATTTAATAACAGCTAAAGCCTATTAAACATACTACGGAAACTTAAATCCAGTCTTGATAGACAATACTTACAGAGTTTGTATTTTCCGTTTGTAAGGCACGTTTTGGAATGTGCGGATGTTATATGGGACAATTGTCCTAAATATTATAAAGACAAAATCGAACAAATAAATATTGGCGCTGCTGGCATCGTCACTGGTGCCACCAGATTATTTAGTCTTCGAAATCTGTACCAAGAATGTGGGTGGTAAAAACTAGAAGAGAGACGAGAATTTCACAAATTAATCCATTTTTTTAATAACCAAAAGACTATCAGCAATGTATCCCTCCGTAACACTTGAATCTACACAGATATAACACTAGAAATGCAGCCAGCTTTGCTCATATAATTTGTCGTTCTACTCGTCATTATAATAATTTCTTCCTCTCTTGTGTCCGTCTCTGGAATGCTCTTCCAAGCATATTACAGATACTGATGGTATCCAATCATTTAAATCAGAACTAACAAATTTAAAACATCCTATAGAGATTCCTAAATATTACTATGTGCGCACTCGACGTGGTCAAATATTACACGCTAGGTTGCGTATGTGTTGTAGCAGCCTTATGCATCATCTATATATAAACAATATAGAGCCTACCCCATATTGCTCGTGTGGAGGCATAAAATCTATTGAACATTACCTACTTTACTGCAAAAAAAACTCAAACCAAGGAATTAATCATTTGAACTCTGAATATTATGCTAACAACTAATACACTTCTCTTTGGTGATTCATACTTTACTTACGACACCAATGTAGAAATATTCTTAGCTGTACAAAATTTTATACTGGAAAGTAAACGATATACTTAATGTAACCAGACAAACCTCTTGTAAACCCCCCCCCCCCCTCCTTTCTGCCTTCCTTTTTACATTCAGCAATTATTTGTACAAAACACAAGCGGTCTACATGTACATGGATTTTCATATTTAAATAAATTGTCCATGTTTATTACATGTATGTCAGTATGCATATGTATATATATACTAGTATATATTTGTAATTATACATTCTATGTATGTATGTATACACGTATATCAGTGCTTGTTCTAATACTTCTACTTTGTAAATACCTCGGGAGATGGATTAATATAAGTGTCTCACTTTTTTTCAAATCCCTACATACTTGTTTGCTTGTATTTCATTATGCCTTACTTAAAATAAATACTGTTTAAACTAAGAATCTACATACGAAAACATACGATTTATGATCTCTGTTCTTTAATATAAATAGTAAGAAAGAAAGGAGAAAGGTTGTTCCACATTTTAAACTTTCTTATTGTAAAATGTGTAAAACTTTAAGGACATACAACTGGATCATTGACGATGCTGTAGTTAATTTTCCTAATATGCTAATGAAAACAATATACTTAACTTACAATTTCAAAATATTCGCTGAATGCTGAAGTAATCTTTCTTTTCTTTTTTTTTTTTTTTTTTGGTATTAGAATCGCCTATGTCAACACAGCGACATGTTTGATACACAAGCGTGTTTTATGATCATTGATCGACTAAGTACACAATTTAAAGTTCTTGCGTTCACTTTAATTCTACAGAATATATAGATCGTTGGAACTTGTTCATTCTCATCATAAAGCCTCAAGATGTCAGCATTTCAAGGTACATGGGTTGACGACGATAGTTTCGAAAAAATAAATTATGACGAAATGATGAAAAAAATGGGTAAGCATTTCACTTCCAATTTGCTGGGTACTTGCATGTTGTATTGATATTTTTATGTTGGTTTAGTTACAGATATTTTAAATTGCATTTATCCTGTATTATTATTTACAGAAATGCCTGAAGATATGATTGAAAAATACAGGACATCGAAAACCACCCTTGTGTATTCAGGAGACGGAAATAGCATGACCTGCAAGGTAATGTCAACAGCATTCCCTGATGACGTAAAGGACTTCAAATTCCGGTCCGGAGAACCGTTTGATGACGTAGATTTGGACGGCTCTACATTTAAGGTAAGACTTCAGACAGATGACGCTCTATCAATCTGGGTTCCGGTAAGCCGGAAACATACTTATTCGGAGAAAAAGTGTTGGAATGGATATTCCTAATGCTATTCATTTAGACCCATGATCTGAATCCGCGTGTCACATTCGAAAGAATATTTCAGGAACGAATTACTAAATCATAATTCGAACAATGTTTTGTCTCCCGAGCCCTATTGTGACACATAAACCGTTTTAATTCGTGGATACATTTATTGTCATATCTACCCCTTTTGACTGTTTTAGCACACCTCACGATGCATTTATCTCGTCCTAAAATATTAATTACCTGCCCCTTTTACAACACACACTTTGGGGTATGGGTCCAATGTCTCGTTAGTTGTCATTGAAAGATTCCTTGATAAGCGAGTAGAGGTACCATGCTGTCGGCCTAATCTTCGCCCTTAAAACACTTGCCTATGTTAACTCGGTTTGAAAAAAAGAACCAGCAAAATAACATTCAAAACTTTTAGACTGATACATACCCTATACATACCCTTTACGGTGATACAATTTTCATTTGTTATCCAGTTGTATAAATAAGAAAAAAACATAGCTAATGTGAACGTACTGTCCTATGACATATTTGAAATATTCTGATATTTAAATATGTCATTATGCATATTTAAATATCAGAATATTTCAAATATGTCATAGGACAGTACCCATACGTCACCTGAATGTCAACTATGTCGGCTTATTCGACGCTATCGCGGTTATGTACAGTACATATGAAAAGGAAACAGACTATAATTTTAGATAAAATTGACGTGAAGTGGATTTCTACGAAAAGTTGAAATTTGCTATAGTTGGCTCAGGGCCAAATGAACTAACGATATTTTTCTGTGTACTGTAAAATATTTGAACTTGCTCGATCAACCGTTTTTCTTCTTCATTAGGCCTTCTTACCAAAAGCTGAGTCTATTTTCTTTAATTGTACACAGTCGGAGATAAAACAGAACCGGCCTCAAAAATGTGCACCAGTGTTTACACGGAAGTTATTACAATGTCACAAAATACGCAGAGCAGAATTAGCCGACGAGCAGAATAGGCCGACACAGCAGTATAGGGAGATATCTGACGAGTTTATTAGTAGCCAAACACCACAAGTATAAGGCGATATCTGAAAGTCCGCCAATAGCGATACACCACAAGTATAAGGCGATATCTGAGGAGTCCATCGAAAGCGACACATTAATTAAACACTTTTAAAATTATTCATTTTATACTTTAAAATCAAAACACTACGTTTTCATAAATCTAAACTGAAGACACCATTTCGGTTATAAAAAACCACTTAGTAAGACCGAAAATGCAGAATTACCACGATTTCCATATTTCTTTGTCACCCTTGACGAGTTGATTTTCATTGTCCCCTGCTTTTCTCGAAAGCGTGGGACCTTAAATCTCATTCGTCCGTCTGTCCGAAGAACTATAACCTAAGTCATAACTTTCTCACCGTAAAACCTAGGGCCTTCATGTTTGGCATGTGGGTTCCTAATTGCAACACCGTTCCGTTGGTGACAAAAGTTTTATCATGTGACCTTAACCTACTACAGTGTAACCACAAGACGTAGCGCTTCATATTTGGCATGTGTATCTGTTGACAGGCACAATCATGACAATATGTCACGGATCACTGCACTCATACTGATAGAACAGGGGACCACAGTTCTATGAATTTGCTTGTTCTCAGCTATTATCAACGAAACACTCACAACTATATGTAATAATTGTGCATCCTAGTAGTCGAATTAAAGTTTCATAACGTTTAGTAGAATGCTTTTTTTTAAATTGTGGTATTATTTTAGGCAACTGTTACATTAGAAGGAGAAAATAAAATGACAGAATCAGGAACCTCAGGTAAATGGGGACCATTCCTGACTACAAAGGAAGTGAATGGCAGCATCATGACAGTAGTAAGTATAAGTCAGATCAAGCTAATGTGCTTGTAACACAGTGCAACAAATAAAGGATACACGTGCAGCTGCATTACTATGGGATGTATTTGAGATGTCTCTTTATGTGCCAATTATTCTATATTCTGCATGTTCGTGGTGATGTCTCTTTACGTGTTAATTCTTCTATACTCTGCATGTTCGTGGTGATGTCTCTTTATGGGTTAATTCTTCTATACTCTGCATGTTCGTGGTGATGTCTCTTTATGTGTTAATTCTTCTATACTCTACATGTACGTGGTGATGTCTCTTTATGTGCTAATTCTTCTATAGTTTGCATGTTCGTGGTGATGTTTCTCATACAGACTACTTAGACATTTCCTTTCCTTCCTTTTCAGTGTACAGTTAGTGTTATAGTCTAAATGTAAATCTTCAAACTAAAAGGACGTTTGGATAGGTGTTTCTTTTGTTATTTATTCTCAAATGTTTACCTACTGTTTTGTGTGTCATGTCGCTACAAAGCCTTTACGAAAGTAGCCAAAGAATGTTTAATCCTTTGATATATCCAGTGGTATGCACACTGGATTGAATGCTAGTGCTGCACTTCAGCAAACTTTCAATGATTATTGTGATTAATCAGTGACGGATCCAGGATTTCCAAGGGAGTCATCTATTAGCCATTTTGGATGCAAAATCTGAAGTATATATATATATACATACATTGTATATATAGTGTTCATTTAATTACCGAATACTTGTTTAATTTCAGAAACAGACGTATGGCGGTATTACTATGACATACCAAATGAAGAGACAGTAACCTTTGTCATTGTTTGATGTTATGATTTTGACGTTGAATTTCTAGAGTGCTTTGAATGAAAGGAATGCAGACAATATCACAGTTTTGTTTGTTCTATTGACGCTATTTTTAGTATATTAAATGTCTACCATACCACATTGTTATGAGTGAACAATGGGTTGGACCCAGTGATTTTCCTTTTTTATTCTATATGTATAATCAACACCTTTGATTTAGATATTTAAAGTTTAGACTTATAGCACACCACAATGCATTGTGTAATTTGCATCTATATCACCTCGCACTGCATTGTGTAATTCTAAATGATCTATGCGAGATATGAATATGCCCTAAGACTATTCTATTACTGACAAGCGTAGCTTTTAAAAAAAGCTTAGGTTGCAATCGGAATAGCATTAATCTTCAAGCTGTTGATCACAAAGCCAAATGGCTTTATGTAAATAGAAATTACATGTTTTACATGTTTTTTTGAAACCATCTTTTTATGCGCAGTTGTGAATTTTCCCGCTAAAATTTCTAAAGCCATGCCTCATTTTTTCCTTATTAGGAAAGTAGCCGCGCCTTTATTTTCCTTTTCAGGAAAGTCTCTCGGATGTTATCGTTAATATTCGGAAATAAGTTGTTTTTTTTTTTTTTTTTTTTGTAGTGAGCAAATCTTTTTTCTTTTAATTGTGATCATTTTATAAGATTTATTTCGAGAAATCTCAATATTTACAGTAGAATTATGTGATAATACTGTTTTTTAGTACTAGATTATTACCCAACATGCCACGCTAATGGAGTTTGCACATGCGCTCTCATAGCGAATTTATTATCTTAATATATAATCGGCCGAGGCCGATTGCAATAACAAAGAAATGTGCTTACATTTAATTTAGATATTTATGGGGGTCTAGATGACAGAATAAATCAATGTTCATAGTTTATCACTGAGGTCCTGTTCTTTAGTGATCCGAGTGACTATTTTCAATGAAGACATGTCATAATGTCTGTACTGACAATCAACTGTTGATATCCAAGTCGTTGATTGAATAATTCAATTTTTAATTATGAATTTAATGATTCAAACTGAAGCTTCGCAAATAGCATAAAAATGAATATTAGAATATGAGACAAAAACAAAGAAGTACCGAAGGGTAAACCATATCTCATAGTCCAAGGAATAAAAAGACAATATCGTGTATAGTGTCATATTCAGACAAATGCGAACCCCAATAAAATCGAGGTGAAACCGAATGCCCGGGAGAAGTAAGCGTCCCCTGGTTGCATGCAACACCCGTCGCAAAAGTCCTGCAACAACCTTTCAAGTCGAGGAGGTAAATACATATAAATATACATGCACGAACACACGAAGGAAACAAGAACACGAAGTCAAATTTTCCCATTCAAGGCAAGAAATGCTGTCTGACTGAAATTCCGGTGTCGGAAACGCACGTGAACATATGTCTGTGTATGAATTTATGTATATATATATATACATATATATATATGTGTGTGTGTGTGTGTGTGTGTGTGTGTGTGTGTGTGTGTGTGTGTGTGTGTGTGTGTGTGTGAAATCAAGTATAGTCAAAATTTAAGATGGTTATTTTGTATGGTTAAGTCCCAAAATATCGGTTAATATTATAGACAGAGGAATCTGAAATTGCACTAGATCCCTATATCGACTATAGAGCTTCCTCAGTGACAGCTTTAAACGTTCCTCAATATATCCTTGTGAGAGTAGTTTCGTGGAGAGAAGCCTCGCTTTCAGGACGAAATTTTCGTATTTAGAGCATGCCCTGACACAGTTGTGAAATGAAGACGCCATATGAGAGGAAGGTATGTTGCTACACAGAAAATCAATCTTATCTGCATGACTCAACCACGATAGAATTCCATAGAGAAATTTCATTTATGAAAATATTGTTTATCTCGTTGTCAGTGATGATAAATATGTGTCAGATTGAGCTATAAATATTGATACATGTACATTTTATGACTGCAAAATTATAAAACTTCTTAAGGAAAGGACATTAAAAGCGGGAAGTGTAGACTTCCTCAATACCTCGGTTTCGAAATACAAATCCGGATCGTCAATTTTCGATTTTATGTGCTCCTTGAAACGCAAGTTGAGGTAAAGGTGGGACACCGCTAGTCGTTATGGTAAAGGATATCTCGGTAACTGTTAATTATAAGGGATTTTTTATGTTAAACTACCAACACTAATTTGTTGAGCATCGTCAAAATGAAATATCCTAGATGTTTATGTATTGTTGAAGCAAACATTCCACTGATATCCGCTGTACTAAAGATCTAAACTGCACCAAAAAGATCAACAATTTCCTAATGCAACTAATTGTTCTCAGTTTTATTATTTAAAGCTATTTGAACATACATTATTATGCTTCATAAACATGCTGATTTATTAGTGTTTCAGTAGAGCGGCTCATTAACTTAAAGTTGCATTAGCTGTCAAAATTGGTATAACAAGAATGTTATGTTTCATTAAATTATCTGAAATTACATACAATCAAACTACAAAACAAAGTTATACTACATCGAAAGTCAGCTCTTTTGACGACATTGATAGGTTTTTATAAACCGGGAAAATTGAGAAATGTCCGTTACATTCACCATTTACACAACATTTGACACATAAGTAGATAGGGTCAGAAAATCACGTGATAAAAACAATGTACTAAAGTGTGTCGCTGAGTATAACCTCGTAAAAACATGTTTTATCTAGCTTTGTAAACTCAAAGATATTTAGGCGCATACTAAATGCACAGAAGAAAAGAAAAAATGTCATTAGTAATACTGTCAGTAGTAATTTGGCTATATACAACGAACATTTTAAAGCTTTATGTCACATTAGTAGCCCCACATGATTTGATCGAGGGGCCCCAAAAAGGGACTCTTAATACAATTTCTTGTAAAGAATTTTACAAAATGAAATTACGTTTCTTTTATGTCGTCCACTTTACACATTATTATCAAGAGTTAGTTTTAAGAGCTTACCTTACCTAATGACAGTGAATATCGGACCGCATTCATAATACAAACACGCAAGTAATCAATATAATGGAATTATGGAAAGCCAAAGGGTTCAATATTCTACCTATGTACCGGGTAGTTATGTATTTGTTGTTGTTAAATGCGTTATTGGGTCATTGTAAACATTAAAATGTTAACTTGACATTTGTAGTACATAACTGTTCGTTTACAAAATGAAGATGTAAGATGTTGTCTATGTAAATGTACAAGTGAATGATTTATTAGTTCATTGTAATTCAAAATGTATATCTCCGCAATTCTTATCTGATCTTCCGTAAATTGCAGTTGCGAATTTTCAGAAACTTGTTATTTGTTGATCCATGCAATGTCAGTTCGACATTCGTATTTCATCATTCGTGATTTGTTTTTCAACATTGGTACGGTAATGCACCATTATGACGACAGAGGGCGCGCACTACGGCGAATCTTTTGCGAAACAGACTATAGAATCTATAGGGATAGTGTACTTAGTAGGGCGCGTAAGAAACGCGGGGTGGAGCTATGCTGTGACGTCAGCTATACATAATCTTGAAAGTTGGTAAGTGCCATATATCTTAAAATTATGTGTGAAAATTATAGATCTTATAGCTTTTGCAATTTAGGAGTAGAGGTCGGCACACTTGTGAAAGTTTCCTAATCTCGCGTTAGTTGGCTAGGTCATTGATACACTGTAATTTATGATACTTAGAATGGATTTACATCATTTTCATGTGTTTTTGTTGTTCCGTTTTTGCTAATTTTGATGAGGATATATTTTGTATATATATCGATTTCTATTGTTACCTGTGTTAGCTTTGCCACCTGTGATTAGTTTTCACGCACGGTCAAACCATGTCAAAAAGCTCAATGTTAGCCACATCGGATATAGTACATGAAAGTTTAACACTCGTGAACAATGAAAGTCAACATGGAATTACTGATAAGAGTCATGAATTGAGCAGTAATTTAGAAATTTTAAAGAAGATGGACATAAAACTGAACAAAATGGATTTATTAGAATCAAGACTTGCAAAAATTGAGGGAATGATGAATAGATTAGAAATTGTAGAGGACCAGCTGAAAAAGTGCCGAACATCAGTGACTACATTAGAGAAAAATGTGAAAGAAGTGATTAAAAATCAAAATGAAATGGAAACATGTGTTGATGGCCTTAGTAATTTATTTGACGGTGCATCTAAAGAAATAAAAGAATTAAGTAAAGAAATAAAGAAGGATGTTAAAGGCATGGAGAAAGAGATGAAAGATGTTAAAGTGAATATTTCAGTGAATAGTGATGGAATTAAAGATATACATGAGGAATTAGTAAACACCCGAGACGAATTAAGGGAGGAGGTGCTCGACCTAAGATGCCGATCAATGAGGGATAATCTACTTTTTTCCGGAATACCTGAGGAATACAATGAAGATTGTGAGGAAACTGTGAAGGAATTTATCAATCAAAATATGCGCGTAAGGAAGGAGATTGACTTCGAACGAGTACACAGAATTGGAAAACCACCGACGAATACAAATGCCCGTCCACGAACAATTGTTGCAAAATTTTCGCGTTATAAAGATCGTGAACTTGTAAGGAGGCAGGCTCCGAAAACGCTCAAAGGTACGGGATTCTACGTTCAGGAGCAGTTCCCGGTGGAGGTGGAGCAGAGAAGGAAATCTTTGTTTCCGGTAATGCGTGACGCTCGTGCTCAACATAAGAAAGTTAAGTTAGTCCGCGGTCGTCTGTACATAGACGGAGTTGAGTACACACGCCTAGTAGGACATAGTGATGTAACCACGCATCAAGCCGCTGGATCGCCGCCTGTACGCCAGAACCGTAAACGCCCGCGGTTGGGGTCTAGCTAGGATAGACGTGAGGGCCACAGGCAAAATGACTGTGACTTCAATTTAAAATTCCTATCATGGAATATAAACGGAGGACTACAGAAAAAAACTGAATGATCCAACTTTCTTAAATTTTATGTGTACTTACGATCTCATATTTTTAACAGAATGTTGGATAGAGAATGAATTTGATTATGATATACCAGGTTTTACATGTAAATTTATACCAAGAGCATTATGTAAATCAAAACAAGGAGGTGGAATGGCTGTATGCATCAGAAATGATTTGGTAAGATATCTGGAAATAGTCAATATTTGTTTTGATACAATTGTTTGGCTTAGATTAGATGGTACAGTTCATGAAAGGGGTAATGATATATATATTTGTTGTATTTACATTCCACCTGAAAAATCGTCTTTCTTTAAAAAATACAATTGTGATATTTTCTTTGAATTAGAAAATCAGATTGCAGAATTTTCAGATAAAGGTAAAATAATGCTTGTAGGTGATTTGAATAGCAGATGTTCAGTTTTAAATGATTTTATAGAAAATGATACTATGTACGACAAGTTGTCTGAGTATATATCACCGCTTTGTGATTATGTAGAGGATGATGTGTTAACTGATCGCGTTTGTCCCGATAAATCGGTGAATCCTTATGGGCTAAAGTTAATTCAGCTGTGCATTGAAACCGGTTTGAGAATTCTAAATGGTAGACATATCGATAATTTGGCAAATGATTTTACTTATTGTGGCGCTAATGGGTGCAGTGTTATAGATTATGTTTTATCTACAGTTGACCTTTTCCAGTATTTTCATAAATTTATTGTTAGTAGTTTCAACACATACTCTGATCATGCGCCTTTGCATATTGAATTGAAACTAACTTTAAATATGTCTTGTAATAGAAAACTCCAATCTCCATCAATCACTGATTACGTTCGATATCGATGGAATGATGAAAAGGCTAATGAAAGTAAACTATTTTTAGAACAAAACTTATATCAACTGCATGATTGTTTTGATGGTGTTGATGTCACACAAGAAAATGAATTAGAAAACTGTGTAAAATCTTTTGTTGAAAATTTATCTATGTTGATGTCTGATTACCACAAGGTGCCTATTATTCAAAAAGATGGTACTTGTATGAGAAAAAAGGGTATTGTTGAACCAAAATATAGTAAACCCTGGTTTGATTTTGAGTGTAAACGCCTTTACAGTGTTTATCGTAAAGCATTAGGAGATTTTAATAAGGACAAATCTGTTGACAACCATTGCTTTTTGATTTCATGTAAACGAAAATACAAAGTGCATGAACAGAGATGTAAAAGAAAATACTTATATGAAGAAGGTGATATGTTAGAAAGTATACGCAAGTCCAATCCTAAATTATTTTTCTCAAAATTTGCAAAACATAAAACAAACAATATTAACGTTTCTTTAGAAGACTTGCACGATCATTTTAAATCCCTTTGTTCTGATGCTAATCATGAGCCTCAAGATGATTTGGGTATTATCGATAATAATATTAGTTTTGAAGAACTTGAGAAAGAAATAAGCTTAAAAGAAATTGAAGATGCCATCAAGGGATTAAAGTCCGGTAAGAGTCATGGACAAGATTGCATCATAAATGAGTACTTCATCGTTTTTAAAGAATTCCTGTTACCATTTTTACATACCATATTCAACGCCATATTTTCTACTGGATATTTCCCCAAGATATTATGTACATCACTTATTGTACCAATATACAAAAAGGGGGTTACTACAGACCCGGCAAATTACCGCGGTATTAGTTTGGTAAGCTGTTTCACTAAACTTTTTACCTCAATATTGAATAAAAGGCTCATGTCTTGGTCAGAAGAAAATGACGTCATTACTGATGCACAGTTTGGTTTTAGATCTTCCTTAGGTACTACTGATGCTATTTTCGCTCTACAAACTATCATTAATAAGTATCTTTCAAAGAAACAGAGATTGTATAGTTGTTTTGTTGATTTTAAACGTGCGTTCGACACTGTAGATAGAGTGAAGCTGTGGAAGAAAATTTCCTTGTTGGGAATAAGGGGCAAACCTTTAAGAGTTTTACGTTCATTGTATAATAATATCAAGTCATGTGTTCTTTTGGAAGGGAATTTATCAGATTTCTTTGTTAATAATCTTGGCGTTTTACAAGGGGAGATAATTTCTCCACTCCTTTTTTCTTTATATGTCAATGACTGCGAGAATGAATTTTTGATTAAGGGAAATGCTCCTATAGAACTCCAAGAGTTATCCCTCTTTTTATTAATGTACGCCGATGATATGGTTATGTTAGCCCAGTCTGCTTCTGATTTACAACTTATGTTGAATTCACTGCAAAATTATACAGAAAAATGGGCTTTAACTGTTAATGTTGGAAAAACAAAAATTTTAGTTTTCAGGAACGGCGGTGTTTTACGACCAGATGACACATGGTATTACATGAATGAGCAAATTGAAGTAGTAGATACGTTTTGTTATCTCGGTCTCATTTTGAATTTTAACGGTAAATTTAACCTCACCCAAAAGCAATTATCTTTACAATGCAGAAAAGCACTATTCTCTCTTAAACGTAAATGCTACAATATGAATTTGAATTTTATTACACTTCTGTCTTTATTTGATACTTATGTTGGAAGTGTTGCTAACTATGGCAGTGAAATTTGGGGAGCTCATTCTGCTCCAGATATAGAAAAAGTCCATATTAATTTTTGTAAAAGTATACTTGGAGTTAAACGATCTACTCCAAATGCAGTCATATATTGTGAATTAGGGAGATTACCTATGCAATGTGTGAGAAAATTACGTATATTGAAATATTGGTTGAAACTTTTGTCAACAAAAAACTGTATTTTAAAAACATGCTTTGACTTCATGTGTAATGAATTGAATAGTAATCACAACTGCAAAAATTGGGTAGCTAATGTGAAAGATATTTTGTCAAATGTTGGACTATTGGATTTGTGGTTAAACCAATGTTGGTTAAAGACTGAGTATATATATGCCGTTGCTAAGCAACGTATTTTTGATCATTATAAACAGACTATTCTTTCTGATGTGAATAGTTCCTCAAAGTGTTCTATTTACAAACATCTAATTGATACCTTTACATTGCAATCATATTTAACAAAAAGAATTCCTATGCAATACAAAAAGCTTATATGTAAATTAAGACTGTCGTCACATTGTTTGCATATTGAGACTGGTAGATATAAGAGTATTCCTTTAGAAAAACGTTTATGCCCTTTATGCACTTTAGATATTGAGGACGAATTTCATTTTTTCTTAAAATGTCCTCGTTACAGTCATTTAAGAATAAAATTTTTGAAAAAGTATTACTATATTAGACCCTCTGTCTTTAAATTCACTCAACTATTGTCAACACAAAATGTCAAAGAGCTATGTAACTTGGGTAAATATATTAAAAACTGCTTTAAGATCAGACAAATTTATATATAACAACACTCTCTCAAATTGACCTTGTATTTATGTATTTATTCTAATATTATATTATTTTATATAATATTCATATCATGTACATTGTCAATAAGCTGTATTTGCTTTAGACTAAATAAAATAAACAACACTGAGAATGTCAGGTGAAGAAAAAATTACCGACTTTGTACGGGTAGGTCGTAATTATTTAATTACATTTTAATGATTTTTTCCACGACTTATCGAACTTATATACCGGTACGTGTCTGTACGTTTCTACAACATTCTAATATTTGGTACTAAAAAGGTAGAGAAAAATGTTGGAGAAACGTGCAAACAATTCCAATGCTTAATTGTGATAATGATCTTAATTACGGCAATTGTCTGTGCTTATCTAAACACACCAAATTTTGGTTACCTGTAATTTACCTGTATTTTAGTCAAAAACAAAGTGTCGCAAGATTTAAAGCATTTATTAAAGATAAATAAGGCATTTAATAATAGTTTACATTTGTTCATATTTACACATGCACAGACAGTTCATACATTGTAACACATATTCATAAATATTACATGTATATATATATGAAAATTGTAAGTCCATAAGTACATAGCACATACATTTCATATATATAGCACGAGTACATGTATTCTGTTGCATTACATTGAAAATATGAATTTGAAAGCACTGCACATGTAATTAGTAGCACACAACGTCCTAAATATCACACAAGTCACATCACTATTCGAGGTGGAGGAGGTGGGAGGCGGCGTCGGCGTATTCCATGATGGTCATCTGGGATGCTACAAGTTGTTGCTTCAGTCGCATGAGTCTGCTGTCGATCATCTGGTACTTCTTCTTCTTCAGCTTCCTTTTACCGCCCGCTGAAGCTGGATTCTGGTTGCCTCTGTAGTGGCCTGTTCCTTCTGCAGCAATTCGATCAGCTGAAATATGTTGGGATGACCATGGTTTAGTCTCTTGTTAATTCTACTGTGCCAGCCCTCTACGTTGTTGTTGGTCCTCGGTCCCTGGTTGGTGAAGTGGTTCCATCTCTCGCGGTCGCTCTCTACCCAGTAGTCGATGACGTAGTCTGCGAATGGAGTTACGTTGGTTGGATGGTGTTCTATGTCCTCGAGGGTCTGGAACCATACGCCGTCAACAAGTGGCATAGGGAAGAGTGGCAGTACTGCGGCACGTCGGATGAAGTGCTGGATTTCTGGGTCCTCTCTGTATGGTACTGCAAGTCCTTCTGCTTGAGTTCTTCGCCATATAGCCTGTATATAGCGGAAGAAGCAGCTTCGGATGTGAGTAGTGGGGAAGACTGTATGGATGACGTTCCGTACTGCAGTCTCGAAGTCGGCGAAAAAGACCTCTGGATTGAGTTGATGACCGATGCGTTGACATACATCCTTGAGTAGGCGAAGAAGTCTAGTATAGAGTTGCTCGCTCTTCCGGGGTAGGAGGGCGTAGACCAGTGGGTAGGTGGATCCGTTGACTTCTGCATGGAAACTGTATAGTTGAGAAAACAGTGCTAGTGCTGCGTAGAATGTGCCATCCCCGAAGATAGTTGATGTATGATACACATTCGCAATATGTTATTAATAAAAAGTGCATGCAAAGTGTTGTAAAAGAGGTACAATGAATTAAAAATCAAGAATAAAGTAAATAATGTATCGTCAACAATGTAGACAAAATGTATTAAATAAAAACAGACACCATACAGGTGTAGGTAATAAGCGATAATCGTTATAAAACACCAATTATGCTAATAACACTTCTATTGTTCTGGCTTAGATTGGAATGTTGGAGAAACGTGCATAGGAAATTTTCAAATGTTGGAGAAACGTGCATGAACCCTTATATAACATTGTAATTTCGTATAAAGGCTTAACTTCAGGAGTGAGTCCAGAGTTAAAAGTTACAACTTTCGTTTTTAATACGTAAAATGACAGCTATTGCAACTTTAACACGGAGACGGATGTAAACATGTATTACACTTTTAAACATATTAAGTTTTTTAGATATTAGTGTAACACATGTCCCAACTTTTCAACGAGGAGGACTTTCCTCGAAATCTTTGGTTGACACTTTCTGTGGATCTATAAACTTTCAGGGGCCTTCGTTTCGCAATAAGTATGTCCTTTAAACCAAAGGACGTCTCGTACAGATCTATAAAGCTGTCTTTTCTGTCGTCAATAAGTCCTCTACATTCTTTGACAGCTAGAACTGATATATAAAACTGACTTTCTCTTGACTCTTTTTTTTTTTTTTTTTTTGTCGTCAGTATGTCATCTTCATTTTTTTTTTTTTTTTTTGACAGCTGAAACGGATCTATAGAACTTACTTTCATGGCCCCTTTTCTGTCCTCTCCATTGTTTTAGGCTTCGTATAGATCTATAAAATTGTCTTCCTTGGTCCAGTTTTGTCGTCATTATGTCTTTTCCATTGTTTGACACCTCGCACAGATCTGTAAAAGTGTCCCTCTTGGACCCTTTTCGTCGTTAGTATGTCTTTTCTATTGTTTGACACCTCGTACTAATCTGCAAATCTATCTCCATTGACGCCCGTTCCACCATGATGTATGGCTTTCGTATGTGAGCATTGAGTCGGCGTACCTCAATCGGTTAAGAGTTTGACATGTAACCAAGAGATCCCGACCGAGGTTCTATGTCACGGTAGACGTGGTATGTAAAAAAAAAAATCACTCATTTTTATCGGGTGGGCCTGTTACCTAAGTCTATTCTATACATTGCATCAGTCAGATGCATCAACATTTAAGTGAGATCATCTTGGTGTGACGTAAAATAAGTATCAAACAAACAAACAAACATATGGCGGCCCATATTTTGGTCAATATCAAAACATCAATCGTTTTTCTTTCACTGTTCACTGTCTCATTATATATTTACCGAATGTAATACATTCTCTGATCCTCAACAATACCAACATATATTAGGAATCATCATAAAATCTTTTATGATATATTATTTCTTCCTTTACATAAAACTTAAATTTCCAAATATTCCATTTCCATGAAAACGTGCGCTAGTTGAGTGAAGTAGTGTATATATTGCGTACCAACTTATATTGCACAGACAATTCTGTAATATTAGGCTTCTGTCGCTGCATATTGCATGACTATAACTGTAGGAGTCAAATTAGGTATTGAAACAATCATGTAACAGTAATATTCATGCATTCTAATTTCTTCAATTCTTTGATTTTATACACCATGATGTCTTTCATCATATAGAATTTTATCATTTCAAACAGACATTAATTACAATTATAACGCAAACATCTATTTATTCATTATTTCTATATCTATTTATTTATTTATTACAAATGCTTTTGCAACATCACTATATCGTAACATCCTTAATATTCTTTTATATTCTAGGAAGAACATCCTTGATAATCAGAGCCAAAAATCGGTAGAAAATAATTCTGTGGCGATACTGTATCACTGCTCCAGTATCATGATACATATGGTATCGTGAGCTCTAGGTACAAAGTATGTGGCGATACTGTATCGGTGCTCCAGTATCATGATACATATGGTATCGTGAGCTCTAGGTACAAAGTATGTGGCGATACCGTATCACTGCTCCAGTATCATGATACATATGGTATCGTGAGCTCTAGGTACAAAGTATGTGGCGATACCGTATCACTGCTCCAGTATCATGATACATATGGTATCGTGAGCTCTAGGTACAAAGTATGTGGCAATACCGAATCATTGCTCCAGTATCATGATACATATGGTATCGTGAGCTCTAGGTACAAAGTATGTGGCCATACCGTATCACTGCTCCAGTATCATGATACATATGGTATCGTGAGCTCTAGGTACAAGGTATGTGGCAATACCGAATCATTGCTCCAGTATCATGATACATATGGTATCGTGAGCTCTAGGTACAAAGTATGTGGCCATACCGTATCACTGCTCCAGTATCATGATACATATGGTATCGTGAGCTCTAGGTACAATGTAAGTATGTGGCGATACCGTATCATTGCTCCAGTATCATGATACATATGGTATCGTGAGCTCTAGGTACAAAGTATGTGGCCATACCGTATCACTGCTCCAGTATCATGATACATATGGTATCGTGAGCTCTAGGTACAAAGTATGTGGCGATACTGTATCGGTGCTCCAGTATCATGATACATATGGTATCGTGAGCTCTAGGTACAAAGTATGTGGCCATACCGTATCACTGCTCCAGTATCATGATACATATGGTATCGTGAGCTCTAGGTACAATGTAAGTATGTGGCAATACCGAATCATTGCTCCAGTATCATGATACATATGGTATCGTGAGCTCTAGGTACAATGTATGTGGCGATACCGTATCATTGCTCCAGTATCATGATACATATGGTACTCTTGAGCTCTAGGTACAAAGTATGTGGCGATACCGTATCATTGCTCCAGTATCATGATACATATGGTATCGTGAGCTCTAGGTACAAGGTATGTGGCGATACCGTATCATTGCTCCAGTATCATGATACATATTGTATCGTGAGCTCTGGGTAAAAATTAAGTATGTACCGATACTGTATAGGTACTCCAGCATCATGATACATGTGGTATAGTGAACTCTAGGTATAAAGTAAGTATGTAGCGATACTGTATCGGTGCTCCAGTATCATGATAAATATGGTATCGTGGGCTCTAGGTACAAACAGAACTAATCAAGAAAAGTGGTCCCAATAAAGTGATCCTTCAGGTGAGAAATTTTTATAACTGTAGTAAAGAATCTATCCAAAGATGTTCACTGAAAATCCAAGGCAAAAAAAAAAATACCTCCGTTCCTGAATATTGCTAACCATTTACTTTTTTCTATCCTGGAATTGTCTCTTAACAGATCTAGCCACAATCTATATATAAACTTGAGAACTTCATTCATGGCAGATTTCTTTAAGTCCCAAAGAAGTACATACATTATATGACCTTTGGCTCAGGTAAGCTAAAAAGTAAGTTTTGGGGAATAAAATAAAACCACAATGCCAAAGTCACCGCTTACTTTCGTATTTTACATGAACGTCACACTTATTCCTTTTGCAGTGTGGAGCTGGTAAAAAAGTTCCCCGCTGAGGGTTTGACTTAAGTGTTATTGTACCCTTTTTCCTAATGTTATGTGACTGTAACACTTTCTACACAGGTTTTGTTCACATTCATGTATATATACAGTGCTGAATTATATATGCTTCGTCTGTATGTCAGGGCATTCACGGCGGGTGTGACTAGCCAAACAGGAGACGCTCGCTCCTCCCGGGCACCTGGTGTCACCTCTGAATTTCAGAGGTCCGTGAATGCCCACTTTGGTACATTGTTGTTAGTGCCAAAGTCATGTGACACCACTTACTTTCGTGTTTTACATTTTCATGACTACAATAAACAAACTGAAGGCTTTGTATTGTCGTTAGATCGCTTGACCTCTTCCGGACAAGACCCTTGTCACTACGTTTGCTAAGCTATATCATTTTCTCTTAGAAATGGCGGCGAGGGCGAACAAATAGATAGCGAACTTTTACTGTATTAGAAAAGCAGATGTCACGACTTAATAATTGATCATAGATACTATATATTTATTTTTGCGTCCTTATGTAAATGTGTTTACATTTGTCTTCTCCTTGTATATTGATATTTTCCTTCATGTTGATCCCGAGTCAATGTACGATGTACACAATGTACATATATAACACGAGTTAACGAAGTGAGATCTATCAGGGTATGGCAGTGACAATAAGTTTATTCTATAGTGCCATAAGAAACGTATTCTGTACTTCACTGACAAAGCTCGGAGACGTACTCAATAGAGCTAGGATAAATATGTTAATGCTGCAAAACTGGGCTTTATAAACCCAAAATCAAAAATAAAACACAAACCAATGACGAAAAACTTTTAATGAAACTTATATAATAAACATATGTTGTATTATCAAGCGTCGAAACCAATGCCTTCAACTACACAGACTTTCTTATCGGATTTGAAAATCAGGGAAACGGAACCTCCCCCCCCCCCTCCCCTGCTTGATCCCTAATAATTTCATAATGTTTGTCTATGGCGACACTGGCAGAAAAATGTCACGCTTTTTTATACAACAGCAGTGAGGAAAACTCTAAAATACATAGTTGTGAACTTCCACAAACTGAAGTAAATACCATTGGTTGGTTGAGAACATAGTCTCATTCAAAATATAAATTTTAAAAGATTAATTTGCGATTAAAATGTATGTGCTATTTGTTGACGGTGAACACGTGTTTTTATTTACAATACAGGAACAGGTTTTACTGCAAAAATCCTAAAAGTTTTGAGTTTGATCCTCTGTAAGTAGGTAGAACGCCCTAGTAGGGTGGAATTGAAGCCTTCCAACATTACCGCTAAATGGATAGGATTGGAAATCGTATTATCAACAAAGAAAGACAACTCTAGCAAAATTTTGTTCACGGGATAGAAAATTTATTTCCAATATGATCAAGGACAGATTATTTATTCTCTTTTTGTTGACATATAATATTTTCAATATCTAATTTCATGCTGTAATTTCATTGTTTTTCCAGAAATATTTCAGAAGGAATTTACAATACAAACATCAATATTAGTCAACAAAGTAAGAACGAAGAAAATAAATTACAAAACATAACTATTATAATAAAACAATTAAACGCGTTTTAATAAATACATACTGTGAAACAGACTTTCCTTACTTGAAATATCTTGTAAACAGAGCATATCCTGTAGACGAATTGAAAGGGATCGGGATAATCTAATATTTTATCTTGTGTGAAACGATGAAACAAATACAATAATGTGACAAACTTACACATAAAAATGCACGTTGGGTCAAAGTGGTTTGTTTATGTATGCAGGCATATTTGAGGGGAGGAGTGTTAAATATTATTACGGCGACGGCATCTGACTGACTGATTATAATTTTACGACATTCCACCGTGATTTCATATGTCATGATGGTATCTGCCTGATGCATCGCAAAGAAATTTCTACCTTTGAAACGGAGCCTCCCGTAACAGTGAGGGATCTTTTACGTGCAACGCCTACCGTGACACTGGACCTCGGTTTTTACTGTCTCATCCGAAAGACAGAACACTGGTGTGCCCAGGGCGAGAATCGAACCCGGCACTTCTAGGTCTCGAGCTGAGCACCTTATCCACTAGGTTACACCGGTTTATGACGGCATCTGCGTGATGCTTCGCACAGAAATTTGTGCCTTTGCTACGTACTCATCCGAGAAAGGGAGGCCAAAGACTACATTAACATGGTGCTCCATTTTACTGTCTCGTAGGAAAACAGAACAGAAGATTCACTGCAAGGGATTGATTCTGAGACCTCTTGACTTGACAAGCACACTTCCAATTGAGCCACACTGGTTCCATGACTGACCGATTGTTAGCAATATCCTTACAAATACTAATACAGAAGCTAAAGTTTGTGTCGAACATATTGAATCACATAACAAAAAAGTTCAGAGGTAAGACAAACAGAGTAAGAATGAAAGTACAAATATCACAGACATCACATCACAGACATGCATCAACTTTATCCTTATCTTTATTAAAATTGTGAGCAAAATCATATGTAAATAAACTGGTTAGAATATATTATAACTTCTTCAAACATTATCAAGTTTCATATAAACCTATTCACAACCGAACACTGTATTATGTGGACAACTGATATTTAAACATTATATAATCCGGATCATTGGACCGTTATAACTCTGGCATTAGACTCGATACGTCTACACGACACGTATACTGTTACATCCGACCTTTATTATAGTACTCTGACAGTTGTATCCAATGCTTATTCGGACCTTCACATACTTATATCTTTCGATCAAGAGTGGCTGGTTGGGTCTATAATGTAGGTCTATCCTCAACAAGTTTTCAAAATAATAAAATGGCATAGTTATTCCGAGATTAGTATTCGATATCAGAGCCAAGCAACAGACTTGGGTCTGAATTCTTCCTATCGAAAGAATCAACAGAAACAAACAAAACTGAGAAACTACATTTTACACACAATTTCCCAATCTCCAAAGCAGAGTTACGGTCCTTGCACTCCCTTTAATCTCTGCCAATTACTGAAAGTAGTCCCTAGTCAGAAGGCAGAAAATATAGACTGTTTTGCGTGTTTTGGGAAAAAATGTCATCGTATTCAAGTTATCTAGGCAAAAAAATTAGACAATGAGGTGCAAATGATAGTGTTATTGACAAACTGTATTACATAAGTTCACTGATTTGTACGCTGAGAAAATATAGTGCGGTATAAATTCGGGGTTTATTTCTTCTAGAAGCCCGGTTAAAACTCAATATAACATGGTAAATGCTTTAAATTTAACTAATAAAGCCATTGAAGACCAATTAATATCGTCTAGAGGCAAAACTCTGATTTTACAAGAATCTTGTAAAACCTGAGACGTTGGCAGAGGTGTGTGTGGATTGTAAAGGAATGACAACTCTGCTTTGGAGATTGACATTTCCTTTGTGAAATACTTTTATACTTCAAAATTATGATGTTCCTATGCCAAAATTGCTGATAAAACCGTGTACCAGAGTTTCCCTGATTTATTCTAAAACGTTACTTTCCGATGTATTCTTTTACCAAACTGCTGGTCAATGGGATCGGTTTGCTATATTATGTGGATTCGCACATGCAGTAATGATACTTTTATATAAATAATTTCATTAGAAATAAAGCCGCTCAGTAGACATATTGACGTTACATTAGATTATTCATGTTAATCGAATTTATTAAATAGGTCAACAGATCGTTACTCTAATGGCATACAATACTATAACACACTGAGCACATATTTTAAGTAGTTTATAATGCAGATAATGACTTTTAGATAGGTACAGGACACCTTGTGCCCAATCAACTTTACTGACCAATCAAACCCTATTCAGCTTAAATCTGCTGTAAATGAACTACTTTTTTCTACCACTTTGCATTTTGTTCAATTTCTTAACGTATGGGCTAATTCCCCGACTCACGGAAATTACCAAATGTAACACCAATTTATTAAAAGATGACCAATACCTCATAAGTAATTAGACCTAGCTCTCTTTTATACAGCAAAGTAATGAAAGGGGGCATTTTTTGGAAACTACAGGTTTAGGGGACGCCCATTTGATGTGAGGGGGGGGGGCACTTTTTGGAAACAAATATTCTGACCCTGAAAATGCTGGAAATAAAAAATATGGCTATGACTGAAATGAAAATAAATATTCTAGCTACTAGACTGTATACATACCAGATCATGCTAATATAAAGCTGAATGTTCTATAGATTACCATCTTGGTTCACCAAGGGTTTAATCGAGAGTGGAGCATAGCGGAAGAACCTATGACGTTGCGTTGCAAGACGATAGAATACCTGTTGATTTTTTCCGGCTCGCTTTGCTCGCCTAATTGCCCCTATACTATAATATGTAATAGTTTAACTTTAAAACTAATATTTCAGCGGAATTTATAGCACTGGACAAATCGTGATATTCAATATATTTCACAAAAACTTAATAGAATTGTTGCTTTTTTTAAATGCATGTCTATTTTGAGGGGTTTTGAAATGCATGTCCATTTTGGGGGAGACAGGGGACAAGGGCTCTGCCATATGCTTTCTGAGAGATTTTATCTTCAGATTCTTGTTTGGATTATGTCATTAACGTCCCCTTGCCACCAATTTCCAATTTCTTTCGCTAAAAGGGGCCTTAATTGAATTTGTTTCATTTATCACCTGCGCATATATGCAACGTTGATGTTTAAATTAAATCATGTGCATTTCAAAATTTATGGTGGCCATATTTGTTGACAGAATTTCACTCCTTTTAAGTTTCATTGAAATTAGTGGTACTGGAATTCGTCAAATGATATATTCAAATGTCAAATAAACACAAACATAACTTTATAATGAGAACAAAAGTAAAATCAACAAAAATGTGTATCTTCACTTAACATACATAATAACAAAGGTAAAAAGTGTCCCAAATGGGCCTATATTGTTTACCTTAGAAATAGAAAACATTGCACAATGATACTGAACAATGATTGTAAATGTCCATAATTAAGTCTCTAGTTTCTTTAAAACTTTTAAAACATGTAAAATTGTACATAATGAATTAACATCTTTGCTTAATATCTACCAAGCTTTCTCAAATTTAATCTAGAAGTAGTGAAGACAAAGTTAGAATGTGAAAAATCGATATATCAAGTATATCAAAACGCCATTATTATCATTTACCTATATAATCACCTGTGGTCCAATCAGATTGCTTGTTTCATTTGCCCATCTAGGTGAATGAAAATGGCGTCCTGTTTGAAAAGCAGTGGATTTTGCGATTAAGAATAGTTAGGGACTTTATTTGTCGAATTGAGGCAAGGTGTTCAGTTTGAAAATGCTTTAAGAATAATCGTAGGTAGCGCGCTCGCCCGTTGCATTTGGAAACCGACTGCTATACACCGGAATACGCGGACCCCTCTCCAGGCCCAGGCTAAATTTCGAGTAACCTCAAAACTAGGTCACCCTGAACTTTGATGCTGGATAACTCGGAAATTACTAAAAATAAAAAATGTTCGATGAAATATGCTGGTCATGTAGATTTGCCCTTATACAAGTAGAAGAGCAAAGAGGAGGAAGAGACACAGTATTTGTTATATTTATATTATCACGCTGAAACTTTCAAGTCAGATTTTGGCGAGCAGAGAAGTTATAGGCCTTAACCCTATACACAGGAAAGAGGCGAACCCATGCGATATAAACGCCTGTGGAATGAACCCACTTTCAAGGTAGTTCACGAATTCCTAGAAAAGTTTAAACGTTTTACTTGAAAACTCGCACTTGTAGAATAAATATTTCTTCTATATCAATGTTCATAAATATGCTTATTAATCATATCTTGTAACCAGTATGTTGTTTTAATAATGCCTATATGTATTTCCCAGAGTTTTTCAATGTTGTTTAAAAATTTACAACTTGCTCTAGTATCTTTATCGTTGGTATATACTTTTCACTCTTTAGTATATTAACCTGTGAATGTCAGCTCAGTTGCGTTTACTAAGCAATTCATTTCATCATGATCGATTGAAATTCGCCTTATTATACCTATGTAAGTCTATTATTACTTATTATTACTATTATTACTTGTGTCTACCAGTACATGTATTAAGAAGGTTTGGAATATGGTAAATGAAAGAGACCTGCTACTGTAACATCGATAAAAATCAACTTCTATAATTTACAAAAGAAAAGAAAGACCCAACCGAATTTAATTTGTTAAACCTAATTTCAAAATCTGTTAAAACGAATTCAACAAATTTGTTAGAACAGATTTAATTCATTATAACGAATTCCTCAAATTTGTTAAAACGAATTTAATCCGTTTTAACAAATTCAAAAATTTCTTAACACGAATTTAATCCGTTTTAACAAATTCAAGAATTCATTATATCAAATTCAAAAATATTTTTAATAGGTCCTAAATGGGCTTCCGTAGTATCGTAACCGCAGCACAATCGAATATTTTTGAAATGCCGCTTTTCCGTGTATATTCTACTACTATCATATTTGGTTTATTTTGTGCATGTCCTTGGTGATTTGTGTCATACAGCTTTGTCATATGTCTTCTGTTTTCTCTTTAATATAAATAGTAATGTAAAAAAAATAACAAAAAACGGGTGTCACATGACTATGGCAATAACAACAATGTACCACAGTGGGCATTCACGGACTCCAGAAATTCCGAGGTGCCCGAGCGTCTCCTGTTTGGCTAGTCACACCCGCCGTGAATGCCTTTACATACAGACGAAACAAATATAATTCAACACTGTATATATACATGAATGTGAACAAACACTGTCTAGAAAGTGCCACTGCCACATACCATCAGGGAAAAGGGTATACTAACACTTTAGTCAAACCCTCCGCGGGGAACAAATGAGGCAGATTATTCCTCATTTTAAACTTTTCTTTTCCTTTCAGTCTTATCGACGAAATTTATATTTAATTTAGAATAAAGAAAAATGATAAAAGACAATTTACGCACTTTTAAATATAATATATATTGTGTAAATTTCTAAGTAAATTGGGGAGAGGCGAATTGATGCCTCATTGAGCTAGCACATCGACATTGAAATTACTGTAAATTCTAACCTCTTTGAAATCTGCGATTTATTCCCAGGTAAATGAATTCAGCAATATTGTAATACCGCTTCAATATCCGTTTAACACAAGAGCCTATGATCTCTGTTCTTTAATATAAATAATAATAAACAAAATAGCAAGCTTGTTCCGTCTAACTCACGAAAATGATAGATTTAGGACATTAAAAACTAGCGAACTCTTTTATATAATATTGTGTAAATTTTCTGATTAAAGTGACGGAGGGGAGCCTTGATCGATCATTGAGCTAAAACATCGCCTTTAAAATTATTGTAACATTCAGCCTGTTTGAAATCTATGTTTATTCCCAGTTGCATGAAATGGGGAAATTCTATATTCTCAAGGTTTCTCACCGAATATCGATCTGCGCCCTGTATGTATGATGTAATATTGGTAATATTAATGTGACATTAAATAATAAAGTCTGTAGAGCGTCCTAAAATTGACAGCGTTTTTATGTTTTAAATTTAGCAATATTCTTATACCGCTTCCATATCTGTTTACTTTTCATCTGTCTTCTCGCCATATTTTACAATATGATCTACACATACATGTCATATTCCAACACACACTCGAGTAAAGCAAAATTCCACATACGATAGCCCACGATTTATGGTCTCTGTTCTTTAATATAAATAGTAAGAAGCAAAGTAGCAAGGTTGTTCCACATTTTAAACTTTATTTCTTTCAGTCTTTTTCCCGAAAATCATAGGTGTAGTTCATTTAAAATCAAGTACAATCATAAAGAACAATTAACGATCTCTTTTATTTAATATATATTGTGTAAATTTCTGGATAAATGTGGGGAGGGGTGAATTCACTGTGAGTTTTAGCCTCTTTGAAATCTTCTATTTGTTCAGCAATATTGTAATACCTCTTCAGTATCTGTTTAATTCTTCCCTGTCTTTTCACTAAATTTTACATTATGGTATACATATGCATGTTACACTAAGACACATATAAATGAATGCGTTGTAGTGAACATAGATACTGAAAATGTGCAAACCTTTAAAAAGATATGTTACTGCGTCATTGGCATTGCCTTAACATGCTCTTTCCCTTTTACAATGAAAACAAATATACTTAACTCAAAATTTCAATATATTCGCTAAATGTTAAAGCAATCTTATTTGCATTAAAATCACCAGTTCCCTGTGTCAACACGGCGACATGTTTGATATACAAACGTGTTTTGTGGTCATTAATCGACTAAGAAAACAATTTTAAGTCCTCGCGTACACTCTTATTCTACAGAATATATAGATCGTCGGATACCTTCGAACTTATTCATTCTCACCATAAAGCATCAAGATGTCAGCGTTTCATGGTAAATGGGTTGACGACGACACTGTCGAAAGAACAAATTTTGACGAAATGCTGAAAAAAATGGGTAAGCATTTCATTGCAAGGAACGTGTTTCTTACGTGTTGTTGTGTTGCTATCTTTCTGTTGGTTAAGTTATAGAAGTTATAAATTGGATTTATCATATATTATTATTATTCGCAGAAATGCCCGAAGAAATGACTGAAAAATACAGGAAATCGAAAACTACTCTTGTGTATTCATGTGACGGAAATAACGTGAACTGCAAGGTAATGTCGACGGCATTTCCTGATGAGGTAAAGGACTACAGCTTCCGGTCCGGGGAACCGTTTGATGACGTAGGATTGGACGGTACTACGTTTAAGGTAAGATTTCAGATTTATTTGTGCAATGACGCTCTATTAATCTGGGCTCCGGTAAGCTGGGATACTTATAAGGAGAAAAAAAAGTTAGGAATGGATTTCCCTGATGCTAATCCTGAAATCCTAGTTTAAGATTCGGACGAATATTTAGGGAACCGATTACTGACATTTCGTTAAAAACAACCCTATATATATGATTTGAACAAATTTTCTGTCTCCCGAGTTCGACTGTGACAAATAAACTATTTTAATTTTTGGAGCCATCTCATTTATATTAAGTAAATCATGTCTCGTTAGTTGTCATTTAAAGGTTGCTTAATAAGCGAGTACAATCATAAGGAAATATCTGACGAGTCCACCATTAACGATACACAAGTGTCAGACGATATCTGAAGAGTCTTACAATAGCTATATATCACTAGTATAAGGCGATATCTGAAGAATCCACCAATATCGAAACACCACAAGTGTAAGGAGATATCTGAAGAGTCCAGCAATAGCGATACACCACAAGTATAAGGCGATATCTGAAGAATCTAACAAAAGCGATATATCACAAGTATAAGGCGATATCTGAAGAATCTAACAAAAGCGATATATCACAAGTATAAGGAGATATCTGAAGAATCCACCAATAGCGATACACCACTAGTATAAGGCGATATCTGTAGAGTCCACCAATAGCGATACACCACTAGTATAAGGAGATATCTGAAGAGTCCTCCAATAGCGATACACCATAAGTATAAGGCGATATCTGTAGAGTCCACCAATAGCAATACACCACTAGTATAAGGCGATATCTGAAGAATCTAACAAAAGCGATATATCACAAGTATAAGGAGATATCTGAAGAATCCACCAATAGCGATACACCACAAGTATAAGGCGATATCTGTAGAGTCCACCAATAGCGATACACCACTAGTATAAGGCGATATCTGAAGAATCTAACAAAAGCGATATATCACAAGTATAAGAAGATATCGAAGAATCCACCAATAGCGATACACCACAAGTATAAGGCGATATCTGAAGAGTCCACAAATAGCGATACACCACAAATATAAGGCGATATCTGAAGAGTCCACAAATAGCGATACACCACAAGTATAAGACGATATCTGAAGAGTCCACCAATAGCGATACACCACAAGTATAAGGCGATATCTGAAGAGTCTAATAATAGAGATACGCCACAAGTATAAGCAGATATCTGAAGAGTCAACCTATAACGACACATTAATTAAACGCTTGGAAATTATTCATTCTGCACTTATGAATTATAACACTGCGTCTTAATAAATCTAAATTAAAGACACATTTTCGTGTATAAAACCCTCTCCGTAAGGCTGGAAATGCAAAATTAACACGATTTTGATATTTCTATGACAACCAAGAGGAGTTGATTCTAATTATCAGCTATTATCAACGGAATTCAGTAACAAACAAATATCCTCCTAATTCCCAACACTTCGATAATAAAACAGACTCACATATAAAGTGGAAACGGCACTCAACAATGCTCGTTTATTTATTTGAAAACAACATTTTCGAAAACACATCTTCACACCTCACATCTGGTTAAGTAAAGGATACTGTCCATATACACCATCCCTGATTGCAATACTGCTGCAGTGATACCCAGGATTCAATTAGAATCCTAAATGCAATACTGCAAAAATGTCCTCAATATAAAATCAAATTCAATAAGAATCTACAAAACAATACTGCTACAAAATATCTTGACTTTTATTCAGTCAGATTCCTCAATTCAACACTACTACAGGAATATTCCCAATCTTAGTACAAAACCACTACAACATAATATCTCATAATATTCAAATTCTTGGTACGAAACCACTACAACATAATATTTCAGTCATCTATAACTGCTAAATATACAACAATGTACCAGACTGAACTCTGATACATTAATCAAGTATTGTATAATCCCCAAAGTACATGGAATAAATAGATCTCAATAATATACGTGTAAATATCCAAACAACAATCAGTACACATTCTCTCAAAATTTCATTAACAATATGAAAAAGAAAAGAAAATAGATAAAATAATAATATTTATATAAATCGAGCCACCCAATCCTATCACAAATAAGAGTATATATAAATCTTAGATAATTTCAAAATAGAAAACATTAAATTATGTCATATTTAAATTAAATTCATATTTCAAAACTTTCGGTGTGTTCGGAACGAGTACTGCCACGTGGAATGACCAGTAATGACCACTATGGTCACACTTCAATGCACACTACCTTCCGAAACCGAATAATTATCAGTGTTTTAATAGGAGAAAATAATTTAATTTTAATCCCCCCCCGGTCAAACAAATTAAATTCTATTAATATTTGTGCATAGGTATTTTCTTAGTACAATCGAATAAAGCTTTTAACAATATGCAGTAGAATGCACTGTTTTCCTTCTGTATTATTTTAGGCAACTATTACATTAGAAGGAGAAAAGAAGATGACAGAATCGGGAACCTCAGGTAAATGGGGACCATTCTCGACTACAAGAGAGGTGAATGGCAATATCATGATAGTAGTAAGTATGATTCAAATCAAGCTGGTGTGCTTGTTACACAGTGCAACAAATAAAGTGCAACTGCATTACTATGGGATGTATTTAGATGACTATTTATGTGCCAATTATTCTATACTCTGCATGTTCGTGGTGATGTCTCTTTATGTGTTAATTCTTCTATACGCTGCATGTTCGTGGTGATGTCTCTTTATGTGTTAATTCTTCTATACTCTGCATGTTCGTGGTAATGTCTCTTTATCTGTTAATTCTTCTATACTCTGCATGTTCGTGGTAATGTCTCTTTATGTGCTAATTCTTCTATATTCTGCATGTTCGTGGTGATGTCTCTTTATCTGTTGATTATTCTACACTCTGCATGTTCGTGGTGATGTCTCCTTGTGTGTTAATTCTTCTATACCCTGCATGTTCATGATAATGTGTCTTTCTGTGTTAATTCTTGTATACTCTGTATGTTCGTGGTGATATCTCTTTATGTGTTAATTCTTCTATACTCTGCATGTTCGTGGTGATGTCTCTTTATCTGTTGATTATTCTACACTCTACCTGTTCGTGGTGATGTCTCCTTGTGTGTTAATTCTTCTATACCCTGCATGTTCATGATAATGTGTCTTTCTGTGTTAATTCTTCTATACCCTGCATGTTCGTGGTGATGTCTCTTTATGTGTTAATTCTTCTATACTCTGCATGTTCGTGGTGATGTCTCTTTATGTGTTAATTCTTCTATACTCTGCATGTTCGTGGTGATATCTCTTTATGTGTTAATTCTTCTATACTCTGCATGTTCGTGGTGATGTCTCTTTATGTGTAAATTTTTCTATACTCTATATATTCATGGTGATTTCTCTTTGTGTGTTGATTCTTCTATATTCTGCATGTTCGTAGTGATGTCTCTTTATGTGTTAATTCTTCTATACTCTGCATGTTCGTGGTGATGTCTCTTTATCTCTTTATGTGTTCATTCTTCCATACCCTGCATGTTCATGATAATGTGTCTTTCTGTGTTAATTCTTGTATACTCTGTATGTTCGTGGTGATGTCTCTTTATGTGCTAATTCTTCTATACTCTGCATGTTCGTGGTGATATCTCTTTATGTGTTAATTCTTCTATACTCTTCGTGTTCGTGGTGATATCTGTTTATGTGTTAATTCTTCTATACCCTGCATGTTCGTGGCGATGTCTCTTTATGTGCCAATTATTCTATACTCTGCATGTTCGTGGTGATATCTCTTTATGTGTTAATTTTTCTAAACGCTGCATGTTCGTGGTGTTGTCTCTTTGTGTTTTAATTCTTCTGTACCCTGCATGTTCATGATAATGTGTCTTTCTGTGTTAATTCTTCTATACTCTGCATGTTCGTGGTGATGTCTCTTTATGTGTAAATTTTTCTATACTCTACATATTCATGGTGATGTCTCTTTTTGTGTTAATTCTTCTATACTCTGCATGTTCGTGGTGATGTCTCTTTATGTGTTAATTCTTCTATAATCTGCATGTTCGTGGTGATGTCTCTTTATGTGTTAATTCTTCTATACTCTGCATGTTCGTAGTGATGTCTCTTTATGTGTTAATTCTTCTATACTCTGCATGTTCGTGGTGATGTCTCTTTATCTCTTTATGTGTTCATTCTTCCATACCCTGCATGTTCATGATAATGTGTCTTTCTGTGTTAATTCTTGTATACTCTGCATGTTCATGGTGAAGTCTCTTTATGTGTTAATTCTTGTATACTCTGCATGTTCGTGGTGATGTCTCTTTATGTGTTAATTCTTGTATACTCTGCATGTTCGTGGTGATGTCTCTTTATGTGTTAATTCTTCTATACTCTGCATGTTCGTGGTGATGTCTTTTTATGTGTTAATTCTTGTATACTCTGCATTTTCGTGGTGATGTCTCTTTATGTGTTAATTCTTCTATACTCTGCATGTTCGTGGTGATGTCTTTTTATGTGTTAATTCTTGTATACTCTGCATTTTCGTGGCGATATCTCTTTATGTGTTTATTCTTCTATACTCTGCATGTTCGTGGTGATGTCTCTTTATGTGTTTATTCTTCTATACTCTGCATGTTCGTGGTGATGTGTCTTTCTGTGTTAATTCTTGTATACTCTGCATGTTCGTGGTGATGTCTCTTTATGTGTTAATTCTTTTATACTCTTCGTGTTCGTAGTGATGTCTCTTTATGTCTTAATTCTTCTATACTCTACATGTTCGTGGTGATGTCTCTTTAAGTGTCAATTCTTCTATCTTCTGTATGTTCGTGGTGATGTCTCTTTATGTGTTTATTCTTCTACACTCTGCATGTTCGTGGTGATGTCTCTTTATGTACAAAATTGTGAAAATACGAGTTTGATAAATAAGTTTTCATTAATAATTACTTACATATATATACATATAAGCTTACTTTCATATGCTTTTATCTATTCGGTACTGTTCTGTTTTCAAGCGTTAAGTGTTCATTCAATTATCGAATACTTGTTTATTTTCAGAAACAGACATATGCCGGTATTACTATGACATACCAAATGAAGAGACAGTAAACTAGACTTTGTCAAGTATATTGTCTAATGTCTGCAGTAGAAAAGACATTTTGGGAAATTTGCAATAAATGAATACCAAAGCTTTTCTTCGTCTTTATATCGCTTGAATTCCTGATGACAAAAGAAAGGAAAATCGATCAGACTTTCAAGAAACTGTCAGACTGAGTTGTAGATTGTCTGCTATTATTTCTGATTTTGACCATAGTTGACCCTTGATCTCTATATGGAGAAATATCTATATGTGTGTCCTTTGGTTAGATTATTTTGCTGTTGCGACGAGTGGGAAGGTGGACCCGTAAACTGGTTAACCACACCAATTGATTGACTATTCGTCAGATCAAATGACCGTCCTAAGTCGGTATCGTAACCACACTATAATCGAATATTTTTATGATGTTCTTATGCCATAATGTCTGTATTGACAAAATGTAGATTTTAAGTTTTGATTATCACTTAAATAGTTCCTATTGTTATTTCTGTGTTCCTTGAGACGCAAGTTGCGGTAAAGGTGAGGCACTGTTACAACCTGAATTGTAAAAAAAACCTGAATTGTAATAAACTCATTACGATTAAGTTTTAATATAGTATTTGAAACCTCTTGAACTGTAATCTCTATCATCTTTTGTTGCAATTCGGACCTTTGATACAAATGATTTTGGTTGGTGGATTAGGGGTTTACGTTGCTTTCACCAACTTTTCAGTTATATCGCGACGTGAAAGCAGACGGTTGCCACCCTTTTATACTAAGTGGTGTAATCCCGGATTCCAACCCCTGGTGTCTGAAAATATGAAAATAAAAACCTCGGAATATAGTTTTTCTCATCCCCATATGTTTTATTACAATTCAAGTTTTTATTACAATTCAAGTTGGTTACCGAATTGTAATAAATATTTTGAGCCGCAACCAGAAATGTAATAAATTTATTACAATTCAGGTTTTTATTACAATTCAGGTTGTAACAGAGGCACCGCTGGTTGATATAGCAAAGTATATCTCGGTAATTGTGAATTGTAAGGAATTTTTCTTTGAAACTACCGACACTAATATGTTGAGACCTTTTTGTTCGCAATAAGTATGTCCTTTAAATCAATTGACGCCTCGTACAAATATCTAAAACTTCTTTTCTGTCGCTAATATGTCCTCTCCATTGTTTGACAGCTAGAACCTATCTCTAAATCTGACTTTCATGGCCTTTTTTGTTGTCAATATGTCCTTTTCATTGTTTGACAGCTAGAACGGATCTATAAAACTGACTTTCACGGCCCCTTTGACCATTGACGGCTGTTCCACCATGATGTATAGCTTTGATATGTGTGCATTGAGTCGACGTACCCCAATCGCTTTGGCTCGAAACCAAGAATTACGGACCGAGGTTCCATGTCGCGGTAGACGTGGTATGTAAAAAACAATTACTCATTGTTTGGGCGGGCCTGATACCTAAATCTTTATTCTGTACATTGCATCAGGCAGATGCGTCACCATATAAGTGCGATGATCTTGGTGTGACGTAAAACAAGTATCAAACAAACATATGACGGCCGATATTTTAGTCAATATCGAAACATCAATCGCTCTTCTTTTATTGTTAGTCTAATGATATATCTACCGAATGAAAAAGAGTCTATGATCCTCAACAATACCAACATATATTAGGAATGATCATAAAATATCATTTATGATATATATTTCTTCTTTTACTCAAACCCTAAATTTTTAAATATTCCTTTCAATTTCTAGCAAAACGGGCGCTAATTGAATGAAGTAGTATACATATTGCTTACTAACTTGTATTGCATAGACAGTCCTGCAATATTTGACTCCTGTCGCTGCATATTGCATGGCTATAACTGTGTGAGTCAAATTAGGTAATGAAACAAACACGTACTGGTAATATTCCTGCATTCTAATTTCTTCAGTTCTTTGATTTTATGCATCATATTGTCTTTCATCATATAGAATTTTATCATTTCAAACAGACATTAGTTACAATCATAACGCAAACATCTATTTACTAGTAACTAGTTGCATGAAACACCTGTTCCAAAAGTCCTGCAGTAACCTTTCCAGGTCGAGGAAGTAAATACATAAATATACACATATGAGCACATTTTTCATGAGCACATATCACTGTTCTTTATGATGATATATTCGCCTTCCGGCATCGACGGCTTTTATTGAGAACAAATACACTTTTTCACACCTTCTAAACTTCGATATACCGGCAAACTACCTAAACTGACGATCTAGATTGATAACCATCGACAAGTAAAATTCACGGTTGACCCCGCCAAATCGCCTAAACTTTTGTCGTATTGATTTCCTTTAATTCTTTTGAAGTATCCTTGTTTCTCGTTACTACATTTGTGACTCTTTCTTTTACGTTCACTGTTTCGTGATAGACTTTACACGAATAAACTTCTAACATTATTTTTAACATGCTGACTTTCTGTCATAAAGCATCATGGGTAAATTACATAGTTTTAAAACAAGCGGGAAATATGAATATGAAAATACAATTACAAACATCTCCTCTCGAAGATAGCACTGTCCATTAAAAGTCAAACTATGAAAGCTCATATATAATGAACTGGAAAAAAAGTCATATTCTTGTGTGTAATTATCTGGTTACACCTCCAATCATGAAACTAATATATGTGTAAATCAATATTCTCCATGTTTACATGAAAAAAAAAACAATATATGAACTCAGTTATGCACATTTACTCTGCTTTGAATTTATATCACTAAAATGAAAATTTCAAACACACAGTATTTACAAAACATAGTCCTCAAAACGTTTTGGTTTATGCACGGTACGAGCACTACGGGTTTGATATCCACTTTTATTACATGGTATGTTATCAGTACAAGTTGGTGCTGCACCTAGTGTTACCCACACATAGTTTTAAAGGATTGTCACAGGCACTAGAATCGCTTGTATTAAGCTTTCGTTGTTTTCTTATTTCTGCAACAACGACGGATCCTGCGACGGGAATGGATCTTTTGGTGGTAATGGTTGAAATGATTCCTCACCACTATACAAAATATGTCGACGGTTACGACTATATTCCACTGTTAGTTCGGACTCCATAGGAATGGTTCCTGTGGTTAGCAGATACTATGATTCCGGATTCCTGCCAAAGCTTGTCTTCGTCTTTACGTGCTCCATGGGTGTTATTAAAGTTATCCTTCATTTTTGCCTTCATCCGTGAATCAATTCTCCAACTCTCTCCTTTGATCATAATAAATCAATGAAAAACAAAACAATAGATAAATTCATTATTTTATTGCGAACAAGATAATTCCAAATTAGGATACGTATAAGGCAATGTCGAAACAATAAAGAACGGGAGATTTATATACATATATAATATCAAAGTATAGTTATTATGATTTTTTATAAAAAACATAATGTAAATTTTCGAAATTATAACCACTTTCCAAAACATAACTAAATGCCTAAACATTTAGAGACTGATAATCTTTTACATAAATCATCTTTAATATAACCGTCTTTTGCATTTTCCGAACGCCAACGCCCATGTTGCTTAAACAAGCGATCAGGGACGCCCCTATTAGCTGCCGAAGTTGCACCTCCGGATCTTAAACTATGCAATCCATACTGCTTTATGTCTGGAACTAAAGGCGATAAAGCTAAAAAGCTTCAATAAAAAGTTCTCTCATGCGTGAATAAGTCAAAGGTTTGTTCAAATTTCGAAAAACATTCATGTAGCCATGTTCAGATTTATTTACATTCTGAAACAAAAATGTATCAGACGAATATATATTCAAATAAACAAAATATTCTTTCATATTTTTGACAGGACATAACGGAGATTTTGTGCGCGAAATAACAACCCAATTTCCATCTCGATAAATATCTGTTTTACTTTTCTCTATGAAAATTGCCATATGCATATTGTAGAATTCTACATCAACTTTCTTTAAATTGCAAAGCTCAGATACTCTAAAAAAAATCCGGCATAAGAAACCAATATAGGAACCAATAAATCGGGTAATAGATCAACTTTATCTGCTAAAGCTTCAGGTAGCGTATCAATATTTTGTTTAAACGCCTGCAAAAAATAAATGCATAAAATAATCCCAAATATAAAGATATATAGCACAAAGACAATACAGCTAACAAGGCACCCCTATATTTCACATATATTCGTTCCCCGTCTGGGACTCGAACCCACGACGTATGGTACCGAATCACCTAGCCGTCATGCATCCGACCCTCTAACCGACTGAGCTACCCGAGCTTTTGTTTATCTAATTTTCTACAGGTATTTCTTCGTAGATCCAAGGTCCTTAGTACTTAGTAGGTGTTTCACTGATTCTATTTGTGCTTTATATATATAAATATATGTGTGTAAATCATATATACAAATTCATATATACAAATTCATATGCACTTAATTCTGCATGCATGCACACATATCTGTACTACACCTATAATATGATTTTCAATCATGTTGAATTATTCACTGATAATCCAGTTTTAAAGCCAGCATTCTGAATGGCAAATCTGTCCTACCAAATATTCCTGTATATAAACCAGGAATATAAAATTGTTTATATGTTGGCAACTCCAAGCATCCCACCACCTCACCCATAAAACCGCCACCATTTACAGAAATCAGTGGCCAAATACTGGCCGATTTCCATTCAGGAATAATTACAGTACAACATGCTCTGCACTGCTTCATATACTTTAACATTCTGGCGATCAAACTAATAGGAGGAAACATCCAACCGTTCACTCCATGCCAGTCAACCGTAAATGCGTCAACTCCAATCGCACATGGAGTCCAAAATCTAGAATAAAATACAGGTAGCTTGGCATTTTGATCACATGCGAAAAAATCTATTTCATGAGGTCCCCAAAGGGAATCAATATAAGCAAATACGCTGTCAGATATAGACCAGTCGTCAAAATCTATAAACTTGCTGATACAATCTGCATTCTGATTCAAAGAGCGCGGAACCCATTGAATATCTAATTCACATTTGAGATAAAACAAAATCTAAATATAGATAATGCAATCTCTAATAAATCTGAATTCATGCTACCCCTATCAATAATTCTAATTACATTTTGATTATCAGAAAACCACTTCACTTGTTTATTTGTAAAAAAAAAATCTTTCAATGAAAAAAGCACTCTCTTTACAGCCATCAACTCTCTCCATGTAGAACAACGTGATCTCTCGTGCTCTGACCACATACCATGAGCTGTACTACATGGATTTTCAACAATGTATTCACCATAAGCCAAAGAACTAGCATCACTATAAGCAATGATTAAGAAAAATCTTAAACAAATGATTTTTCATTTAAAAGATTCACATTTTTCTTCCAAAATTGCAACATACTCAAACTTTGCTTTGAAAGATGAATATTAGTCTCCCAAGAAGTAGCTGTCAAAACATCAATGCTGAGTGATTTCGTCATAAGTTAAACAAAATTACCTATAACATAATGCATGGAAATAATTTGCCCTATGATACTCGCAACCTTGCGAGCATGAATTGAATGAACTTTGTCAAAATGAGATAAAACAGCATCAGTGCTAGTATATAATTTCTCTAATCTACGCTCGGGAATTTTTAAAATACCCAACTCTGAATCAATATAAATTCCCAAAAATTGAATTTGCTTTGCTGGCAGCCACATAGATTTTTCATTTTTTGGAACAAAACCACATTTTAAAAGATCCTCTCTGATATCTAAAGCCATCTTATGGCAAAAATCAAAATTTTGATGTACACCCAAACCATCATCTAAATACATCAAAACTTGCTTACCCTCACCTATCCATTCTTTGATCAATGGTCTTGTCAATTTTGTAAAAATATAACATGCCGAATTAAGGCCAAAGGGTAACACTAAAAATCTGAAATATCTAACTTTTCCGATCAAAAATCCATGAAAATCCTAAAAACTTAATGTGCTGGTCACAAATATCGAGATGATGGTAAGATCAAATTTTAAGAAAAAACTATTTTTCGAAATAAATTGCATAGCAATTTTGATATCTTCAAACTTCACTTTGGTTTTCCATAAATGTTTATTCATATGCCTAAGGTCTAAAATAAGTCTCTTTTTCCATTAGATTGAACAGAAACGGTAAGCGGATTTACAACATACGGAGCGGTCGAACACTCTTGTATCAATCCGCGAGCCAAAAGGTCACGGACCGCTTCACACACAAAATTGGCATTATGTAATGCAGATCTATTGTTATTTAAAATAACTGATGGAGGCGTAGAATAAAAAGGGATCTTATATCCATTTTCTATAGCATCAAGTATAAAATCATATGCATTAATTTGTCTCCAAAAAGAAATACAAGACTTGAGACGACCTTTTACAATAATTTGAGCTTGACCTTGTTCATACTCATGATATTCATGTGTAAAAGTTTGATTACAAAACTTAATATCAGAATACTCATCTTTTAATTCATTCTGCCTTGGATTTGGTTGCTGATGGTTTTGAGCTAAATGGGCGTTGTTTCTCCAATGTGAATGAGATCCGCATCCAAAACAGGTCCCTCTTTGACTTGGCCTGAACATAGATCTGCCGAAATCGCTGTACTGGTAGCCGGACATTTGAAATGCTGGATGTCCGGTGAAGTAATGGGGTGCAAGAAAGGACTGCTGAAAAGTTTGTTGTTGTCCTGAGCGACGAAAAGGATGAACAGTAATATTAGCGCTAGAAAAACGCTTCTTGTGGTACATCCCATGTCCATGTGACGGTCGCCTTAAGTAGATTAGTCAGCTGATGTATGATGGACGACAAATCCGGAATGAATCGACCAATGTACATGATCGTACCGATTGTGTGGCGCAACTCCGTAACATTAGTTGGAGCCGGTAATTCTTGCAGGGCTTTCACTCGTTGCGGGCTAGGTAAAACATCGTCTCTGCAAATAATATGTCCGAAATATCCAATGCGGTCTTGGCCAAACTCGCAATTGTCTCTGTTCAATTTAATTCCTGCGTCGCGAATGCGATTCAACACACGTTCTAAACGCTCGTCGTGTTCGGAGTGTGGATAGTTTCCACCACGTTTTAACCATCACGCGCCGTTGAAAGATTTCAGGGGCTGCGGTAATCCCGAAAGGTAGCCTCTTGTAACAATACCGACCAAACGTCGTTAACTGGAACAATTGGCGCGCACTAGTCGGTTGGAGCGTTTATCTTAACGATTTCACCTTGGGCATTAAAGGACATGGTATCCTGCGTGCAGAAGAGAGACAATACGGCTTCACATCGTCATGTTATACGATTTTGACTGGTTCACCAACCATACGTCCACTATTCTGAATATGCTTCCCTGTACTCCTACATCATCGACTTTAAATACAAGTCCTATTGTATGTGCTGCACTGCATGAAAGCAGATAATCAGTTGCAGATCTTGATACCACATGAAGTGACAATGAATACGATTTGCCTTTGTATTTAATAGTACTTAGGAATTTTCCCACATATGAGAGAACACCACCTGGACTTTTAAGTGTACTGTAGACAGGAGCGAGTCACGGCTTCGGACGCAGCGTACGATAAGCTGACTCATCAATAACATAAATATTAGCACCTGCGTCGATTTTAAAAGTAAGTAACCCACTGTTTACTTTCAGTTTGACCTGCCATGCTTCGTTGTCAATATTATGAGTCACTGAACCTAAGAAATAGGTGCCATCATCAGAACATGCATTATCCTCCATCACTTCATGTACCCGTTGTGACGCATGTATTTTTGTCTTACAAAATGATTTAGGCGTTTGCACTTTTTGCTCTTTGCCGGACACTGACCATCTTGGTGTCCGTTGTTACTTCTGCCACATAGCGGTAATGAATGTCGATGAGCACCACGACCTTGACCTCTATCATAATTTTGTTTTGCCTTATAGCCAACTGATTTTGGACGCGTGCATATTGCATTTTAATTTTTAGATTCCAACTCTTTAATTTGTTCTGAATTTCGTGCCATTTCAGAAACATTATTGAGATCTAAATCTGCTTTTAGCTAACTGCAGCTTCTCTGATAATTCCTTATTACGGATACCTATCACCAGTTGATCTCGAATGGAATGACCTCTGACGTATTGTCAAAACTACAGTGCTCTGCACGTTCATGAAGAGATCGTATAAAAGTTTCAACTGATTCACCCTGAACTTGGACACGCATATGGACGTTCGTGTATTACATTACGCTTTGGTATGAAATACCCATCAAATTTGGTCATGACATCATCATATTTAGTACGATCCTCTCCTCCGCCAAAAGTGAAATATTTAAATATATGTTCCGGTTGTAGACCCATCGAGTATATCACCGAACTGAAATGTATCTCGTTTTCCTCCTGATGGAGTATTGAAGCCACCCTAAAACGTTGAATCCTTTGTTTCCATTCGCGCCACTCCGATGGTTTGGCAAATTTGAACTGTTCTGGGGGGTTAAACTTGGGCATAGTGATACTGAACTGGGAAAATGTCACCTGGAACCCTGATTTGTTTGTCTCTAGGCTTTTCCTGCCGTCACCACACGAATAAACGTCTAACATTTATCATTGTTTGAAAATATACTATATTACAGTTCTTAAAACTGAATTAAAATCTACTTCTACGTATGTTGAAACCCCATTGTTTAAAGACAAGAGCCTATCTGACCATTGAAAAGCTATGTGTAATTTCAATTTAAGGATTGATAAAAACGATCTTCCAACTATGTATTGGCTTCCCAAATTTTACAAAACTCCATATAAATCACGTTTTATATCAAATTCTAGTCATTGCTCTACAACAGTGCTTTCTAAACATATTACCTCCGCTATTACTGCAGTTATCAAGTACTGTGATGTTGTTTTCAACGAAAGTAACGTCAATTACTTTTAGTCTATCAAAAATTCTGACGAAGTCATTGAAAAATTCCGTTTGAAAAATTTAAAGACAAATAACGTTTCTACTTTTGATTTTTCTACACTATATACCTTTCTACCTCATGACTTAATCAAAACCAAATTGTTGTCTCTCATACGCTGGTGTTTCAACAGAGAGTCTAAATCATACCCCTGTACTTCAGTTACATCTGGATTTTTCTCTAACAAACAATATGATAATTGTAAATACTGGACTTGTACTGAGTTGTGTAATGCCATCACATTTTTTATGAACAATATTTATGTACAATTTAATGGCAAGGCTCATCAACAGATTATTGAGATTCCTATGGACACTAACTTCGCTCCCCTAATAGCAGATTTATTTTTATACTGTTATGAGAGTGTCTATATGCATTCCATTCAAACCTCTAAACGTTTCGACCTTATTGACAAGTTCAATGACACCTCTAGATATCTCGATGATATTTTAGTTATCGATAACCATGAGTTTGAAAACTATATAACTGACATTTATCCATCTGAACTTCCATTAAACAAAGCGAATACTTCCGACTAGGAAACACCTTTTTTGGACTTCAATATTGAAATTGTTAACAACAATATTCATACCGACATATATGATAAACGTGACGACTTTGGATTTCATCTTGTAAATTTCGCTTACCTAGATGGTGATGTCTCTAGACTCCCATTATATGGGGTTTATATTAGTCAATTGGTTCGGTTCGCCACAGCCTACACTAAATTAAGTTTGGAAATGTGGCTTTTCAACAATACGTATCCAGCGGAATACCCCATCCCATTTTCTACGTTAATCTAGCGTACAAACTTTTGAGGGTCAAAGGTTCCGATAATTTCATATCGACGGGTTCTAAAATTAGTAATTAAACGCTTTCGACATCGACAATATGACCCCGAGATCATCGCTAAGACCATAGTTCTTGTATTGGGTCCCTCTACAACCCAATGCAGACTTTTACTTCAGCGTTGCACGCTGACTAAAAGGGCTGTAGGGACTCTATGACTGGCCTTGTCCAAACCTTTTCAGAGGAGACAAGGTCCTAATCCTCGTCCCCTCTGACTGTTAGTCGGGTCTCCTATTGATCAAGGATCTGAGCTCGGCTTACACACGGGCAGAGCACGGTTTACTTCTGTTGATGTCGCCTTACATATTTTATAGCAACATATTATTCTATAAACTTTTCGTGTGTAATTAAATTTTTATGACCTATCTTCTTGAGAAACCTGTTGATCCTTGTTCTCTTTAAAAAGGATTATTTATAAATTTTTAAATGTGTGTCCTTTGATTGTGCTGCTTTTGTGGTGAGTGCGAAGGTAGGCGGTGTGTGCATGTCCTTGATGATTTTTTTTTCATACAGCTTTGTTAGAAACATTAATTGTTTAATTGCGCATGTGGTGCAATAAATTGTAACAAGTGTATATTTTCTAGTTGTTATCAAGCGTCATTAGAATGTCTAAATAACCGAAGATGTATCAGAGATGATTGAGAAATACAAGAAGGCAAACACTACCATATTATATACATAACAGTAGACATTATTTCAACGGAATTAAACCTTCCGCTCTGGGCATCCTTTTGAGAACATACGATTAGACGGCACTCCATTTAAAGTAAAACTTAATATAGACAGACATGCGTAATAAAACATTAATTTTTAATCAAAAGAAATGGAAATAAAATAATATAGAAAAATGACAGTGTGAATGTCACGAAACCTCATTTGTGATCTCGAAACTAAAACAAGAATCCATTCATTAACAAAAACTTTACAGTAAGAGATAAATCTAGGATGGTGCATAAAGTCCCTCAATAAAAGTGATTTCAACTATTTAGATTTTTCTGGATCTGGAATTCTGACGAAATGGACTCTATGTTTGAAGCTGACTGTAATACATGCACTGAAAAGTATATTTAAGTTAATAACGCTTTTTGACAAAATATCCGGGACGATCTAGAACAGAATTTTAACACAATGAAAACGTCAATAGGTAAACGTGAGACATGTTGGAGAATTAATAGTGATTTTGTGGTGTAAATTATATGTTCTACTTCAAATCGATATCAATTGCATATTAATCTTCATGAAATCCTGTGTTTCTCGATTGATCTGCCGACATAAAAGTAAAGTAAAATGTTTCACTACAAAATAAAGTTTCCAATGTTAATCTACAGAATATAATTACATGCCTGGTATTCGGGTATTAAAATAGCTTCTTACCACAGTTAAACATGTAGACTTTTTGGTTGAATTCCAAAACTTCATTCCTACAATCAGTAGTCGTTACAATTTACACATACTTATCGTATCATCTATTACAAATTTTATCATGCGTATGAACAAAGTAAGAAATTGTTGATCAATGCAAATTTTTATTCACAGTTCTTATTTCAGGGGTCCGTGAATGTCCACAGTGGTACATTGTTGTTCGTGCCGTAGTCATGTGACATCAGTTACTTTCGTATTTTACATAGAGTCGTTTGATCGGTTCTGAATACGGACTCGAATTAGTCGTGCTGACGTCGTAAACTAGATGAAATTAGGAACTGAATTCCTTCCTATGAACACGTGCTAACACGTGAACCGCCAGATGATATGATATCTACGAGTATTGATTTAACGTATAAATGGTCATAGGACATTTATGTATCAGTCACATTAATTCATATGATTTGTGACACCGCGCACATCACCAAATAACTGTATTAATTTTCATATCCACGAGAGAAGATATATCGGGGATTGATTTATACATTCACGGGGTACTACTATTAACAGGAAACATATTTTTACAGAAAGGTTGACAAAACTCATAACGGTTTAATTCATGTCTGGTTATTGTAATGTATTGAGTATAAGACAATCATATGTATAGAGCACCGCAGATAGCCTGGATCTTGCGGGATATATGTAAACAGGTATATGTTTGTTAATAAAAAGAAAAAAATAATAATACATAAAAAAACAAAAACAAAAACGGGAAATTGGTTTACAGTTCTTCACAAACTTAAAAATTAATCTTATGTTTACATAGCTCTTTATATACAAATGTATATGAATGAATGTATATATGTATGTATACATATTTATGCAGGTACGCCTGTGAAATTTTTTGTTTTCATGTATTTTTAAAATATGTGTTTGTGTATGTATGTATATGCATGCATGTGTGTTCATGTGTGCATACGGGTATATATATGTATATCTATACGTATAACAACATAGATACATGTATGCGAATGTTTATATGTATATATGTATTTGAGTATGTGGATATGTATGTGTCTAGTTTTGTCTGCATGTGTCTATGTATGTATTTGTGTATGTATGTATATGCATGCATGTGTATATGTTTTTGCATATGCACATATCTGTGTGATTTATATATGTTTGTATGTGTATGTGTATCTCAATGTGCAAGGGTACAGTCTTTTAAATATCTATGCATAAATGAATATGATTGAATACATGAAAAGTATAGTTGTATATTGACATGTATGATGTACATATTTATGCTTGCAAATCCACACGAGCTTATTTGTAAATGAATGCAAGTAATCGCATACATAGGTAAATTCTGTAATGAATAGACAAATGTAATCTCAACACCTGCTTTTTAAAATGTGTTATATTGGTGTACAGGAAAATATACTTATATGTACTTACACGTTGTATTTAGGCATTAATATATGTATCCTATATATGAAATAAGCATAAATTTTGTTATCGATTTTATCCTGACCCGGGATACTATCGAACACTGTAAATGGGTTTATATACAGTTAATAAAATGTTTAAAAAATGATTTGTGACCATCTCTTGAACCAAAACCAAAACTCTTTATTTTGACATGTTCCTTAAGAACTGCTGTGACGGGTGATGCATGCAAACAGGAGACGCTTACTCTCCCCGGGCACCTGGTCTCACCTCGGATTTTTTCAGTATTTCGGGGTTCACAACAATTTTTTTTAAACTTACACGATTTTGTATCTGTCCTTGGACTTTGAGAATGATTAACGGTTTGTTACTTCTTCGAAATTTATTTCAATGCCAGATCCAAGATTTTATGAAAAATGTTGAGGATGCTGAAAGATGTAATAAAAAAGGGAGAAAACGACAATGCAGATTGACACAGGAACTCGATCTTTTTTTAATTATTATAACCACTAGGCCGGTGTCACTGCTAGTGGTCTGATAGTCCCATATCATAATTCTCGTTTTCAGTGATTTTTGTACTGACGTGGAATATATATACTTAAGATTTTCAGTCATGAAATTCTGTAAATCACTTTACGACTAAGGACTATCTACCTCTTACATAAACCTGTCCTTAATTTGATTCTTTGGCACACATTGTCGGTCACTTTGGTTTTAATTCTGTTCTTCAAATATTTATAAATCATTAGAATTCCATTCATTTGGCCATGAGTATCATTGAAGAGACATAAGTTGTCGAAATGCGCATCTGGTGCACAAAAGTTATGTGGTATGTATGTTCTAATATTTATTATAACCACTGATAATTCTCGAGGGCATTATAAGTTTAGTTTTCAATGCTTTTTTACTGACGTGGAATATTTACTTTATATACTTTAAATTTTGTAACTCACTAAAACTTAGGAGTATCTCCCTCGTGTATAACTGTCCTTGGATTGATTCTTTGGCTCACATTTTTGCCACTTTGGTTAAATTGTATACCCTACAATGCGGTATAATTGTTAAAATTATGGCATGTGAAACAAAAACGGTAAGGCTGAAGTTATTAACATTTTTGTTTTCCTTCAAACCATCGGAGATATCAAAATAAAAAGAAAATACTTCGTAAATAAAGAGGGTATTTCATAAATACAACCATAACCTGACCTCGTACATGCGCAGTTTAATAAAAACAAATACGTTGAAGGGAGGCTAAAAAACAAAACAATTTCAGTAAATACTAACTTTAAGAGACTTGAATGCAGATTTTTAAAGTTACTCGTCAAGTTTATTTACCTCGCCCTTCACGACGCGATTTCCGAATTAGATCACGTGATAAATTGGTTGTAACTATTCTGTTTATATACATCGCGTTTTAAACAGTCATATCTCACTTAATACGACGAGTTTGATCGCAATATTTACAAGGGTCCTTTTTAATATGTTTTAGGCTTATGTATATAATCAAAACAATTTAGAATAAATTTACCTAAAATATGCACAGAACTAACGAACTTAATGTATACAGCTGTTCAAAATTTTTATATCATTAGAATTCCGATCATTCGGCCATGGGCATCACTGAATAGACATAAGTTATCGAAATGCGCATCTGGTGCACAAAATTATGTGGTATATATGTTCTAATACTTATTATATATATATATATATATATATATATATATATATATATATATATATATATATATATATATATATATATATATATGACATTCACTGTCGTTGCATTTATATCTACCACACTGCATTTTAATACTTTCTTTCGAATAACATCTCTTGGCAAACAAACAAAATTCGATATGAGTATGACACGCAAAATCGCACCACAATTTGGTTCATTTTTAAATTCTCTCCGCCACCTGACGACTACTGCATAACGAAGCAAAAGGACATCATCCCTACGACATGTAATGATTTCTATTTAAGCCTTCTACAACAAATGTATAGTTGTGGTCAACTGTAACTCGTGACAATGTGACATAGGCTTTGTAACATGAACCACTAAAAGACATCACAAAAATATTCAGTTGTATCACTATGAAATGACAATGATCAGTCAGTTGGTGTAATTAACCGGCCTACGACCCCACCTTCCCAGGTATAGTAGCAAAAACACTTTGATAGCTCGTGTCTTATCATGTAATTTCAATATTTTGTAATGGGGATTTACAGTTGGAACATCGATGAAGCAGTGAAGATTACATTCGTGCTACCTGGTGGATATCATTGGACCATGGGTTCCCGAGGGCATCAAAATCCAGATATTACGGCCATCTTCCATTGATGCATCAATTTCATTCTCTTCGTTTCATTATAGATAACCAGTATCAAAATCTTTATGCTCTGCTTTGCTTGGATTTACTAGATCACTAAGGTTTGTCCTCTGAAACATGCATTTACGGTTCATTATAAACTCTACCTAGAATATTGATGGTAAACTATATAATAAAAATCTTTTTCTGAACATGGATATATTTTTACGTATTAGAATTTTTTTATAGAAGGTAAGAGAAAGTCTTATTGCTGTGTAATATATTAGATAAAAGAATATATTATTTAAAGAATTGGTTTAATTAAGAAACTAAACTATGACGGCGTAATTATTGCATACAGTTTAGAATAAAATTGCAATACTTCTAAAGCGAGGTAAGGTATCTGACTTTACTATATGACCATACCCGCCCCAGTAAATGGAGAGTGATAAATAGAGGACTTCTCAAAACCTGGGCACCTACTATACATAGAACTTTCAGTTGACAAGGGTTTAATTTGTATGGTTTACGGGCCCAAACCTTTTCCACTTGCCGACACATTTAATTTACAAGATATAGATAAAACTGCCGTATACGACAAAGATTTATTAAGATAATTTAAGATTGGACCTCGGTTTTCACTGTCTCATCCGAAAAACAGGACACCAGCATGACCAAAGCGGGAATCGAACCCCGGCCTCCCGATCAGAAGTCCAGCGCGATACCACTAGGCCACGCCGTCTTAGATAATTTAAGAGAGATGACGTATGAATATGTATGAACGTTTATCTCATAAAGGGAGGGTGTCTAAAAGGTTTCTCTCTCTCTCTCTCTCTCTCTCTCTCTCTCTCTCTCTCTCTCTCTCTCTCTCTTAATATTGGTATCAAAAAGTAAGGAAAATATGTGGAAAAAATTAAAAACACACAAAACGGTTAAATACCCTGCGAACGTTACTTACGAGGTATGATCAATAGGTTCTCGGTCCCATGCCCTTAGGAATACCCAGAATTGTCATTATTTTTCAATATAATTCTCATTCATCTCAGTCTGCTTTCTCCATTTCTGTTCCAATTTCTGAATCCCTTCAACATAAAATGTTTCATTCTGGTCCCTAGGTACGCATATACATGCACAGAGTCCAGAGTCTCTAAACTTCATACCACGTAGTTAATATTTTAGTTTTGGGAACAGACAGAAGTCAGATAGGGCTAAATCTGAAAATAAAATGGGGCTGATGAAGAACCTCGAAGCTGCATTCAGTTGCACACTTCATTGCAACTTGGGAAATGTGAGCGTGTGCATTATCCTACAAGAGCAGAACGCCTCCGGTTAGCTTTCCTCTCCTCTTTGTGTCTGATTCAGGATCAAATGGTTAATCCAAGTTTCATCATGAGTGACAATTAAAAACCAAAAACAAATAAAATCCAAGAACCCATCATCACAGGGAGACAAAAAGATGCAAAGAAACATTATACCTGTTTTGATCTTTAGTCAGCATTTTAGGGACCAATCTAGCCAAGAAATTGGACATACTCAAGATGTCGGTTTAAATTTATCAAACAGTCCCATAACTTATGCCAGCCTCTCTGCTTATATCTTGAAGGTTTCGCCTTCTACAACATACGACAAGAGTGCAAAATATCAACGTTTCTCTCTGTAGTAGCCTCCTTGGAACGTCGATCCAGACATTTTGAATCATCTTCAATGCTCTCCATCCCCTTCTAAATTAAGCAACCCTTTTTCAACATACTATTAGAGGATGACTTCTTCCCAAGGGTTTTCATGAAGTCCTCATGAATTTGCTAACGAGTCATTCCCTTCTTACATAGATAGTTAATCATTTCTCTAACTTCAGTATTCTGCATTTTCGCGAATAGTCCATATTCCGGTTTTGATAAATGACGACTTTTTGTCCGAACTAATACCTTTTGGCATTTTTTTTTATAGTGACGTTATAATGAATCTATGACATGCGTTATGACGTCACTATAAAAAACAACGCCAAAATGTATTAGCTCGGACAAAAAGACAGCAATTATCAAAACCGGAATATGGTCTATTAACTAACCCGTCAACTTTTAACAGCGAATTCCGTGTATAGTCAAAACCTTTGAAATACTACTCTCTCTACCCAAAAAACCCGTTCAATATGATTGAATAATGGTTTGGGGCTTTATACTTAATTTTTGTATCAACGTATAGCGGGCCGAGAACTGTTTGATCATACCTCGTATGGCAATTGGCATTGCTTGAGAAAACATGATCTAGCTGATTACATGTGCGTATACACGAGAAACTAAGATGTACAACCGGTTAACACAGAAGGCAAACATACATTTATCAGAAGTCATACCTAGTGCTATACAATCATACAGAGTCATTAAATAAAAAACCAATGGCGTCAAATTATATCAAAAGTTTGTATGACATTATATGTCTCTCTCTCTCTCTCTCTCTCTCTCTCTCTCTCTCTCTCTCTCTCTCTCTCTCTTCATTTCATAGGTAGAAAACGACGCTTTACAAATGAACAGATTCTAGAGACAGTGTGTACTTTACAAATGAACAGATTCTAGTGACATTGTGTACATATAAAGGAAGCTGTGGTCTTTGAGTTTGCCACTTCATTTCACATGTATTTGATATGTAGATTTTCCTTTCAAAGTATTTCAAGCTAAAGAATATTTCGGGATAATATATCCTGTACATGCTATGTGCAGTGTAGTAATTTATGTATACAAATTCTGAAATTCGTGCACTTTCTCACGAGTGAATCTACGCCCACTGTGCAGTCGTGATGAAAATACAGAACAATCGTAATAGTTGTGTAAGGATCGTTCGTTTTCATTAAATTAAGTATATCTAATTCCGTGAATATGGTGAATTGTAGAAAGTCTTTAATGAACTCTAGGCTGAATAGATCGACAGTTTTGCCCTTCTCCCACTTTTGATATCGGCGTTTTGTGGGAGAGGGTCAGAGAAACTTTGTTCATCGAAAGTTGGAATTTTAGCGATACCAGCCAAAATCTGGAGGTACAAGACTCTTGCAACAAATAAACGTTTGCACAGCGACGAAGAGGTCGCATCGTATTTTTCTTTACAAAATTGTGTCATCTGCTGAAGTGTTACGAATGCAAACTCATATTCTCTCCCACCAGCCGATAACAAAAATTGGAGAAGGGCAGAGAATCTCGGACTATGGGCTGAAGAACTCTAACAATTTTTCCTCTTCTGTATAATTTTAAGTGTTAACATTTTGCACAGCCGCAGTGTCATCTTAATTTGTCGTGCTTATCATTATTTACATTCACTTAATAATGAAAATTATTATTCAGAACTTTTTGTTTACTTCGTTATTTACCAAGATCCATGTATAAATGAATAAAAAAACAAAACAAAAACCGGCAAACAAAATAAGAAAGTAAGTAGAAATGAAAAAAAAAAGAATATTACATTTAAAACAGACACAAACAAAAGTATTCGTCTTCTGTATTGTAAACAAATCACTAATTATACATTATGACATCGCTATTGTATTCATATAGAGCGGATTGTGTGATAAACATGAGTAGAACATTAAAGTGATGAAACGGACAGGTGCCCTAATGAAGTGTGTATACGGACAGGTGCCCTAATGAAGTGTGTATACGGACAGGTGCCCTAATGAAGTGTGTATACGGACAGGAGCCCTAATGAAGTGTGTATACGGACAGGAGCCCTAATGAAGTGTGTATGCGGACAGGTGCCCTAATGAAGTGTGTATACGGACAGGTGCCCTAATGAAGTGTGTATACGGACAGGAGCCCTAATGAAGTGTGTATACGGACAGGTGCCCTAATGAAGTGTGTATACGGACAGGAGCCCTAATGAAGTGTGTATACGGACAGGTGCCCTAATGAAGTGTGTATACGGACAGGAGCCCTAATGAAGTGTGTATACGGACAGGTGCCCTAATGAAGTGTGTATACGGACAGGTGCCCTAATGAAGTGTGTATACGGACAGGAGCCCTAATGAAGTGTGTATACAGACAGGTGCCCTAATGAAGTGTGTATACGGACAGGAGCCCTAATGAAGTGTGTATACGGACAGGAGCCCTAATGAAGTGTGTATACGGACAGGTGCCCTAATGAAGTGTGTATACGGACAGGAGCCCTAATGAAGTGTGTATACGGACAGGTGCCCTAATGAAGTGTGTATACGGACAGGTGCCCTAATGAAGTGTGTATACGGGCAGGAGCCCTAATGAAGTGTGTATACGGGCAGGAGCCCTAATGAAGTGTGTATGCGGGCAGGAGCCCTAATGAAGTGTGTATGCGGACAGGAGCCCTAATGAAGTGTGTATACGGGCAGGAGCCCTAATGAAGTGTGTATACGGGCAGGAGCCCTAATGAAGTGTGTATACGGACAGGAGCCCTAATGAAGTGTGTATACGGGCAGGAGCCCTAATGAAGTGTGTATACGGACAGGAGCCCTAATGAAGTGTGTATACGGACAGGAGCCCTAATGAAGTGTGTATACGGACAGGAGCCCTAATGAAGTGTGTATACGGACAGGAGCCCTAATGAAGTGTGTATACGGACAGGAGCCCTAATGAAGTGTGTATACGGACAGGAGCCCTAATGAAGTGTGTATGCGGGCAGGAGCCCTAATGAAGTGTGTATACGGACAGGAGCCCTAATGAAGTGTGTATACGGGCAGGAGCCCTAATGAAGTGTGTATACGGGCAGGAGCCCTAATGAAGTGTGTATACGGACAGGAGCCCTAATGAAGTGTGTATACGGGCAGGAGTCCTAATGAAGTGTGCATACGGACAGGAGCCCTAATGAAGTGTGTATACGGGCAGGAGTCCTAATGAAGTGTGCATACGGGCAGGAGCCCTAATGAAGTGTGTATACGAGCAGGAGCCCTAATGAAGTGTGTATACGAGCAGGTATTTAAAAATAAGACGTAAAGTAAATGCTTGTGACAAGTACCCACATCATTCTCTCTCTCTCTCTCTCTCTCTCTCTCTCTCTCTCTCATTAGAAATTCTCTAAACTACTTTTAAATAGTTTACTTCGATCTGTTTTCAAGGCAATGGCAGATACAGAATTTTTCGAGAGGCGATTGCACCTTTACGAATGATCAAAATCACTATTTTGAAAATTTTTTGTCACATTATTTCTGCATGGTAGAGACGGATTCTCCTTCAAAAGTTGTCCTTTTACTTTTCCTTTCCGTTAATGGGAAGAGGGTTAAAATAAAAGAACGGACCTTAGCATCCTTCTTGATAAACCATAGACATACCATAGTAGTATAGTTGGCTTACTATTTCTGTCGAAATATTATCTTTTATACGAACAAATCAACCAACAACGCTGTACAACATTCGGATTTTTCTAAATACGTTACATATTTCATATATGACGTCATCGTCTAGCTTCAAATTGTCATATGGAGAAATTCAGCCCATTTAATTCATGAGCTGCTTACCAAGTGATGTGAAAATCATGCATCTAGGCATTTGAACAATCACGTGACTCAAAGTTCATGCCCCGCCTCTTTTGAAACTAACAATTTTTATGTGCCCACATGAAGTCTTGTAAATGGTGTGAAGGTCAAGGACATGCCCTAATATGCTCTCCGTAAAAGAAAATAAACGAAACTGTTAGATTTAAGTTTTTGAAAACAGTTTTTGCAATGATTTACTCCTAGGCACTTCTGAATAGAACTGTTGCAAATGTAGAATTTTTAAATTTCAACTCAAAAACCAACATTTATGCAAACTTCTGGAAGAAAATAGATGCGATATTCCGGATTATCGAGTCCATATTGTCCGTTATAAAATCTGAATTTGATCGTTTCGGTGACATATCCGATGTAATTTTCAGTTAAAACAAGGAAAATGCCAAATTTTGATAACTTTTCTCTTGTTTCTAAAGGATTTTAAACGACGCATAGCTTCAAAAGTGTGACTGAAAAAGGAACATTGAATACAAAGGAAACAAGACTAATTATTGTCAGAATTAAAAGAGAAACAAAAGGAATTTGATCGTGAATCAGGATATGTGTGATTTCACATTGGAAAACCAAAATTTGGATTTCTTTTTTCATTTCCTTATATAAGCTGTAACGTTAAATTTATCAAAAGAAATAATACAAACACTCTTTGCCGCAAATTTTCGGCCTCCTGGCCTTTATCAAGCAATAGTTAGAATAGTGCAGTAGATCTATGTAACATGTGTTAAGCTTGTTTATATTAGACATGTAAAGATGGATGTTACATAGATCTACTGCACTATTCTAACTATTGCTTGATAAAGGCCAGGAGGCCGAAATTTGCGTCAAAGAGTGTTTTGTATTATTTCTTTTAGTATATTTTACTTCCCTTTGGAGGACTACTTGTTATATTTTAAATTTATCGCCTATAGAGGTTTACTTAGAAGTCCGCGTTGTTATTCATTGCTTACGTTTGATATGCAAAGTTGAAGGCAGACACGATTAAAGATTTTATGATCAACAAGAGCTCTACTGGCGCTGTACATTTGGATACTTGTAAAATTTTGTGTGTTTAAAAAGGGGGAGGGAGGAGGTGGTTCACAAATCCAATATATATATATATATATATATATATATATATATATATATATATATATATATATATATATATATATATATATATATATATATATATTTGGTATTTGTCGGTCAAACGAGTAGTGCTCTGCATAGAAATAGATTAATTGGGCCAACAAATACCAATTAAATATTAATTAAATGACCGATTCCTGTGTATACATATATGTCTAACCCCCATCGTCTTTCAATTTAAAAATCATATTATATTCACGCTCATTTTCGAGTGAAAACAACAGACAATTTAAGGTTGTTATTCAAACAAATAAGAAGTTGGATTTCCCCTCACTGTTTAGAAAGGGGCTTGATAGGTAGGTAATTATAGTTTTTGTTTAAATTTTAAGATGTTTATAAAACAACTTCCAACTTTTCCCATTACATGTAATATAAAATGCATAATTATTTTTTCGCTTTTTTGTGAAAATTATATATTACCTTCGTTTTTTCAATATTGACATTAAGTTTCCAAAATACACTATATTCAGGAGACGCAGCTAATTGTTTTTGTAAATCTTCTTCAGAATCTGAGAATAGTACAGTATCACCTGCATACAGAGGTAGAAATAATTCCAAATGTACATTGAGTTGATCTTCCATTTCTGCGCCTATGTCAGAGAGATATGTAATCCCTCTTAGATTAAAGTAATCTTCTAAATCATATAGTTACAATGAAAATAAAAAGGGGATAAATTTTCACAATGTCTCAGGCCATTGTTGCATTCAAAATATTCAGAATAAGTTCCATTGTGTACAATTTTTATGGTTTTATACAATTATATATATTCACTATAATATTATATAACTTTCCATTCATGTTATTCAGTAATAATTTATATCAAATTCCGTCTCTTCATATTTTTTCAACAGCCTTATTATTATTGAAATCCGTGCACAGGGGAAGAAGTTATGGCGCGGACAACGTTATACCAATTGTGTCTATTGTTACCTTGACCTTTCACCTATGACCTTGATTTAAGCTCATAACACATTTTTGGACCCTACGGAACAGTCCTGTGAAATATAATTGAAATCCGTGCACACCGTAACAAGTTATGGCCCGGAAAAGGTTTTACTTATTGTGTCTATTTTGACATTGGCCTTTGACCTATGACCTTGGCTTAAAGTCATAACACTTTCTTGGACCCTAAGAAACAATTCTGTGAAATATAATTGAAATCCGTGCACTGGGTGAGAAGTTATGGCCCGGACAAGGTTTTTCCCCTTTTTAAAGTTTAGATAAATGAGCGTTCATGATCCCAGAAAAAAAATTTCCGGCCCCTCCGGCCGATTATTTTTTTCACCCAAAATTTGAGCCAGATTTTTCTTTTTGCAAAGTCTCCCCCCCCCCCCCCAATATAAAAATCAAATGGTTGCTCCCTAATCAACAATTCTGTGAGATATTATTGAAAACCGTGCAAAGTCTGAGAACTTATGGCCCGGACAAGGTTTGGTGGACAGACGGACAGACAGTCAGACGGACAGATAGACAAGGTGATTCCTATACACCCCCAAACTTTGTTTGCCGGGGGTATAATAATTTATCTAAACTGCTTACAATGGTAATGGGTCTATAGCTGCTTGGATCATTTGTATTACCTCTATTTTTATATAGATATAATATTTCCATTTCAAATCAAATCAAAAGGCATAATGTCACTGTCGAAAACTATATTGAAAACTTTAGCATATGTAATACCGCCTCAATATCTGTTTAAATCTTCCACATACGAAAGCCTACGATTTACGATCTCTCTTCTTTATTATAATATAATAGTATTCTTCCCTGTCCTTTCGCTATATTTTACATTATGGTCTACATATACATGTTACATTACGACACATATCTATGTAGTTATGAGTGCGAATTTTGAACCCGTGTGCTGTAGAGAACATTGATACTGAAAAATGTGTAAACATTTAAAGATATGTTACTGGGCCATTGGCGACGATGTAGTTAATTGTCTTAACATGCTCTCTCCTTTTTACAATGAAAACAAAATACTTAACTCAAAATCTCATAATATTCATAATCCATTGATGTTGAAGCAATCTTATTTTCATTAAAATCGCCAGCTCCCTATGTCATTTCAGCAGCATGTTTCATATACAAACATGATTTGTGATCATCGATCGACTATAAAAGTAAACAATATTTAAAGTCCTTCGGTTCACTCTAACTCATCAGAATATATAGATAGTTGGACACCTTGGAACTTGTTCATTCTTACCACAAAGTTTTAAGATGTCAGCGTTTCATGGTACATGGGTTGACGATGATAGTGTTAAAAGAACAAATTTTGAAGAAATGCTGAAAAAAATAGGTAAACATTTCAATTCCAATAATGCATGGAACATACTTCTTGCGTGTTGGTGTATTGTATCTTTGTGTTGGTTTGTAAAATTTATAAATTGCATTTATTATGTATTATCATTTTTTGTAGACATGCCTAAAGAAATGATTGACAAATACAGGAAATCGAAAACTACCCTGGTGTATTCATCTGACGGAAATAACGTGAACTGCAAGGTAATGTCGACAGCATTTCCAGATGCGGTAAAGGACTACAACTTTCGGTTCGGAGAACCGTTTGATGACGTAGGCATGGATGGCACTACATTTAAGGTAAGAATTCAGACAGATATGTACAATGACGCTCTATTTTTCTGGAAGAATATTTTAGGGCACCGATTACTAACATTTGGTTAAATCGACGATATAATCCGGACATATTTCTCTCTCCCGAGCCCGACTGTGGTACATAAACCGTTTTAATTGGTGGAGCCATGTCATTTTGCCAAACCTCTCCTTTTGACTGTTTGTAGAACACCTCAGGATGCATTTATATCGTCCCCAAATATTAATTACTTCTCCCTTTTTCATTGCATAGCTTAGGGTATAGGACCAATGTCTCGTTAGCTATCATTGAAAATTGTGTTTAATAAGCAAGTACTTGTATATGGCGATATCTGAAGAGCCCGCCAATAGCGATACACCACAAGTATAATGCGATATCTGGAGAGTCCACCAATAGCGATATACCACAAGTATAAGGCGATATCTGAGGAGTCCACCAATAGCGATGTACCACCGGATTATGGGATATCTGAATAAATAACGAATATCGCCTTATACTTGTGGTGTAGCACTATTGGTGGACTCTACAGATAAGGAGGTATTTGAAGAGTCCACACATAGCGATACACCACAAATATAAGGCGATAGCTGAAGCGTCCACACATAGCGATACACCACAAGTATAAGGCATATCTGAAGAGTCCACCAATAGCAATACAACACAAGTATAAGGATATGTCTCAAGAGTCCACCAATAGTGATACACCATAAGTATAAGTCGATATCTGAAGAGTCCACACATAGCGATACACCACAAGTATAAGGCGATAGCTGAAGCGTCCACACATAGCGATACACCACAAGTATAAGGCATATCTGAAGAGTCCACCAATAGCAATACAACACAAGTATAAGGAGATATCTGAAGAGTCCACAAATAGTGATAAACCATAAGTATAAGTCGATATCTGAAGAGTCCACCAAAAGCGATACACCACAAGTATAAGGCGATATCAGAAGAGTCCACACATAGCGATACACCACAAGTATAAGGCATATCTGAAGAGTCCACCAAAAGCGATACACCACAAGTATAAGGAGATATTTCAAGAGTCCACCAATAGTGATACACCACAAGTATAAGGCGATATCTGAAGAGTACACCAAAAGCAATACACCACAAGTACAAGGCGATATCAGAAGAGTCCACACATAGCGATACACCACAAGTATAAAGCATATCTGAAGAGTCCACCAAAAGCGATACACCACAAGTATAAGGAGATATCTGAAGAGTCTACCAATAGCGATACACCACAAGTATAAGGCATATCTGAAGAGTCCACCAAAAGCGATACACCACAAGTATAAGGCGATATTTGAAGGCCACCAATAGTGATACACCACAGGTATAAGGAGATATCTGAAGAGTCCACCAATAGCGATATACCACAAGTATAAGGCGATATCTGAAGAGTCTACCAATAGCGATACACCACAAGTATAAGGCATATCTGAAGAATCTAACAAAAGCGATACACCACAAGTATAAGGCATATCTGAAGAGTCCACTAAAAGCGATACACCACAAGTATAAGGCGATATTTGAAGGCCACCAATAGTGATACACCACAGGTATAAGGAGATATCTGAAGAGTCCACCAATAGTGATACACCACAGGTATAAGGAGATATCTGAAGAGTCCACCAATAGTGATACAACACAAGTATAAGGCGATATATATAGAGTTCACCAATATTGATACACTACAAGTTAAAAGAGATATCTGAAGAATCCACCAAAAAAGATACACCACAATTATAAGGCATATCTGAAGAGTCCACCATAAGCGATACACCACAAGTATAAGGAGATATTTCAAGAGTCCACCAATAGTGATACACCACAAGTATAAGGCGATATCTGAAGAGTCCACCAAAAGCGATACACCACAAGTATAAGGAGATATTTGAAGAGTCCACCAATAGCGATACACCACAAGTATAAGGAGATGTTTGAGTATTCCATCATCAGCGATACACCTCAAATATAAGGAGATATCTGAAGAGTACACCAATAGCGATACACCACAAATATAAGGAGATATCTGCAGAGTCTACCAATAGCGATACACCACAAATATAAGGAAATATTTGAAGGTCACCAATAGTGATTCACCACAAGTTAAAGGCGATATCTTGAGAATCCACCAATAGTAATACACCACAAATATAAAGAAATATCAGAAGAGTCCACCAGTGGCGATACACTACAAGTACAAGGCAATATTTTAAGAATCCACCAATAGCGACACATTAATTAAACACTTTTGAAATTCTCATTTTGTACTTGATAATTATAACACTACGTTTTAATAAATCTAAAGTAAAGACACCATTTTGTGTATAAAAGCCTCTAAGTTGAAAATTGCAAAATTGAAAATGCAAAATTAACACGATTTAAATATTTCTTTGTCACCCAAGAGGAGTTGATTCTAATTATCAGCTATTATCAACGAAACACACCAACAACTATATGTAATACTTGTGCATTTGTATTTTCTTAGTACAATCCAATAAAAGGTTTTGAACTCTGTTCAGTAAAATGCACTGTTTTACTTATGATGTTATTTTAGGCAACTATTACATTAGAAGGAGAAAAGAAGATGACAGAATCGGGAACCTCAGGTAAATGGGGAGCATTCTCGACTACAAGGGAGGTGAATGGCAATATCATGACTGTAGTAAGTATAGCTCAGATCAAGCTATTGTCCTTATAGTACAATGTAACAAATCAATAAAACACATGCCTTACTATATAATATATTTGTGATGTCTGTTTATGTGTTAATTCTTCTACACTCTACTTATTCGTGTTAATGTCTCTTTAAGTGTTAATTCTTCTATACACTGCATGTTCGTGGTGATGTCTCTTTATGTGTTAATTCTTCTATACTCTACATGTTCGTGGTGATGTCTCTTATATGTTTATTCTTCTATACTCTGCATGTTCGTGGTGATGTCTCTTTATTTGTCAATTCTTCTATACTCTACATGTTCGTGGTGACGTCTCTTTATGTGTTAATTCTTCTATACTCTGCATGTTCGTGGTGATGTCTCTTTATGCGTTTATTCTTCTACACTCTACATATTCGTGTTAATGTCTCTTTAAGTGTTAATTCTTCTATACTCTACATGTTCGTGGTGATGTCTCTTTATGTGTTAATTCTTCTATACTCTACATGTTCGTGGTGATGTCTCTTTATGTGTTAATTCTTCTATACTCTACATGTTCGTGGTGATGTCTCTTTAGGTGTTTATTCTTCTATACTCTGCATGTTCGTGGTGATGTCTCTTTATTTGTCAATTCTTCTATACTCTACATGTTCGTGGTGACGTCTCTTTATGTGTTAATTCTTCTGTACTCTGCATGTTCGTGGTGATGTCTCTTTATGTGTTAATTCTTCTACACTCTACATATTCGTGTTAATGTCTCTTTAAGTGTTAATTCTTCTATACTCTGCATGTTCGTGGTGATGTCTCTTTATGGGTTAATTCTTCTATACTCTGCATGTTCGCGGTGATGTCTCTTTATGTGTTAATTCTTCTATACTCTACATGTTCGTGGCGATGTCTCTTTATGTGTTTATTCTTCTATACTCTGCATGTTCGTGGTGTTGTCTCTTTATGTGTTAATTCTTCTATACTCTACATGTTCGTGGCGATATCTCTTTATGTGTTTATTCTTCTATACTCTACATGTTCGTGGTGATATCTCTTTATGTGTTAATTCTTCTATACTCTACATGTTCGTGGTGATTTTTCTCATACAGCTGAATCAGTGTACGAATGTTTTGTAGTTTAGATGTAAAGCTTCCAAACTAATAGAACATTTGAATAGTCGTTTCTTTTGTCATATTATATGCAAGGTTGTTTGTTATCTATCAGGTAACATTTCGCTGTTTTTCGCCTTCCATTTAGGAAGGCAGCCAAAGAATGTTTAATCTTGAACGAAATCGACCTATGAAATCTACAACGGAGAGATAAGTGTGGTTATAATCCGACTATGCATCAAACTCATACTTGATTGAATGCTAGTGCTACACTTCAGCAAATTCAATGATTATTGTGATTAATCAGTGACCGATCCAGGATTTTCGAAAAAGGGGCGCACATGTGAAAGTCATGTATTAGCCAAAATTCTCAGTCAAGTTTTATTCCTACTTGTCGCAAAAAAGGCCTCCTCTCTAAATCCGCCACTGTTACAATACGAATTTCATTAATATTTTTTCATAAATCGTTAATTACATATAATTATATATACGCTTATTTTCATTTGCTTTTATTTATTTGTACTGTCAGATTTTTCAAGCGTTAAGTGTTCATTCAATTATCGAATACTTGTTTATTTTCAGAGACAGACATATGCCGGTATTACTATGACATACCAAATGAAGAGACAGTAAACTCGACTTTGTTATGTATATTGTCTAATGTCTGCAGTAGAAAAGACACTTTCAGGAAATTTGCAATAAATGAATACAAAAACTTCTCTTCGTCTATATATCTCTTGAATTCGTGAAAAATAGAGAAAATCGGCCAAACTTCAAAGAAATTTTGTTAATTGAACCAATTGATTGAATATTGTAATATCAAATGACAGTCCAAATTCGGTATCGTAACTGCACTATAATCGAATATTTTTAAGATGTCCTTATGTGTTTTTTCATATCATTACACTATATACTGTATCTTACCGTGCTCTCTTCTGTCATACGGCTAAGTCAGTAAATTTTCTTTCTTCCAATGAATTTCTCCAGTGTTTTTAGTGTTTTTTAGCTATTTTTATAATCTTAATCTATATAGCGCCGTTTACTGGTCGCTAGATATTTTTATTTACCATGCTGGCATCTAAGTAAACATGTATGTATGCATGTGTTATATTTTTGTGACAGAAGCAGATATCTAACCAGGAGATTCTTTACCCTCTCTGTGAGTGTGGTCTTGCCTCTAATTTCCCGGTGTCCATGAATGTCTACCATGACACGTTGTTATGAGTGAAGCAATGAGCTGGACCCAGTGATACTCCTTTTTATTCGGTTAAAGTAAAAATACGAAAGTAACTGGTGTCACGTGACTATGGCACTAACAACAATGTACCACAATGGAAATTCACTGACCCTGGAAATCAAAGGTGAGACCAGGTGCCGGGGAGGAGTGAGCGTCTCCTGTTTGGCTAGCCATATTCACCGTGATTGTCCTTAACTACATGCGAAACAAATACAATTCAGCACTGTATGTATTCATGAATGTGAACGAACACTTTGTAGAAAGTGCCACAGCCACACTAAATCAATATAATCAACATACTTGATTTAGATATTTAAAGTTTGGACTTATGTCCCACCACAATGCATTGAGTAATTTGCACCTATGTCACATGGCACTACATTATGTAATTCTTAATGATTTATGCCAGATATGCTCTATTCCCTAAGATTATTCTAACACTGACAACCAAGAAATGTGCTTACATTAAAGTTTAGAGATAAATCTATGCACTGAGGTCCTGTTCTTTAATGATCCGAGTGTCTATTTCCAATGAAGACATGTCATAATGTCTGTATTGACAATCAGTTGATATCCAAGTTGTAGACTGAATAATCCAAGTTTTGATTATGACTTTAATCATTCAAATTGAAACTTCGCAAAAGGCATACGTATAAATATAAGAATATCAGAAAATTAGTCTTATATACATGACTCAACCACGATAGTATTCCATAGTATCTCTCTCAGTTCTTGGATGGGACTGGTTCTCCCTATAAGGTAATTTGCAAATAATTTAAACTATGGCGTTTAAGCATTAGGAAGAAACATTAATTATCAAATTACGCATTTGGTGCAATGAATTGTAACACGTGTATATTTTCTAGTTGTTATCAAGCTCCATTAGAATGTCTAAATAATCGCAGACGTACCAGAGGAGATGATTGAGAAATACAAGAACGCAAACACTACCATATTATATACACAGGCGTAAACATCATTTCAAAGGAATTAAAACTTCTATTCTTCTGGGCATCCATTTGAGGACACAATTGGACGGCACTCCATTTGGGATAAAATTTACACACAATATCCTGTAATATAGACAAATATGCATAATGAAAAATAATTTACGTGACAGTGACATTGTGAATGTCACGAAACCTCATCGGTGATGTTAAAACCAAAACAAGAATCCAACGTTATCCTCATTATAAACAATGCAGCAAGCCACAACACAGATAAGGAGCAACGGCACACCATGCATTGAAAAGTAGCTTTACGTGAATAAAGCTTTCTGACAAAATATCCGGCAAGATCCAGAATAGAATTTTAAAAAGTGATTTTAAAAGTGATTTTGTAGTGTAAATTATATATTCTACTTCAAAACGATATCAACTGCATATTAATTTTCATGAGATCCTGAGGTACCAGTGTCTGTCGATTCTGCTGCCGACATAAGAGCAAAGTTAAATTGTACACTACAAACTAAAGTTTCCAGTGCCATAATGTTAGTCTACAAATTATAATTTCATTTCTTGTATTGGGGTATTAAAAGAAGCTTCTTATCAGAGATAAACATGTACACTTTTTGGGTTTAATTCCAAAACTTCATCCATACACTCAGTGGTCGCTGTATGCATATGAAGCTAGTAAGAACTTGTTGATATAATACAATGCAAATTTGTTATTCACATTCGAAAAAAGTTTTTAGTCGTTTGACTGGTTCTGAATACAGACTCGAATTGGTGGTGCTGACGTCGTAAACTATGATTATAAAATCAGAAAGTGAATGTTAAATTTGTCAAAATTTTTTATGAAATTGGGAACTTAATTCCTTCCGATAAAGACATGCTAACACATGAACATCCAGATCATGAAGTCCAAACAGAGTATCTACTCCAGTGATAGACCAGTCTTGATTTCACATATCCAGGAAATGGTCATAGGACATCTTATGAATCAGTCACATGATTTTCAATGCCAGATCCACGATTTTATTAAATTTGTTGAAGGTGATGAAAGATGTAATGAAAACTGTGAGAAAACACCAATCTACAATGCCATAGGAACTCGGTTTTTACTATCTCATTCAGGATGGAATTACTTTTTACCTTTATCATAACCACAGTGCCGGTATCACTGCTGGTGGACTGATAGTTCCCGAGTACTGACGTGGAATATATACTTTAGATTTTTCATTTATGAAATTTTGTAACTCATTAAAACTAAAGAGTATCGTCTTCTGTCCTTGGGTTGATTCTTTGGCTCACTTTTTCGGCCACTTTGGTTTTATTTGATAAAATATTCAAATATTTTCATATTATTAGAATGCCAAGCATTCGGTTATGATTATCATGAAGAGATATATGTCGTCGAAATGAGCATCTGGTGCACAAAATTATAACGTATACATGTTCTAATAATTGTTATATATGTTTGACATTCACTGCCGTTGCATTTTTGTCTGGCACACTGCATTTTAATACTTTCTTTCGAATAACATCTCTTGACAAACATACTTATATCATATTTATCAGATGGAATGCGGATTTCTCCTTTCTTATGCATTAAAAGGATACATTTGGAGGCCTGGGATTTGAATTTCCTGATATTGTTATTTGTAATGTTTACATCCTTTTCAGTGAATTGACGGAAACTAATATGTGGAAACATCATGTAAATCATTTGAAATTATTCTAGGATACACGTTCATTATATAGTATATTCTAGATTTACTCTCAACATTACATGCGAATCTCTCACATTTATTAGAAGCTGCAATCCGTTTGCTTGTTATTCCTTTATTAGAAGCTGCAATTCGTTTGCTTGTTATTCCTTGATAACGAGGTTTTAATTATAGCTCTGTTGTGCTTTCGTCATTATGGCCATGTTGATGTCTTTCTACAGAATTCTTAAGATATTAATTGCTCTACATATACGTATACTGTATTAATGTGAAGGATTTACATTCAACTCAAAGTGATTTTTTATTAAAATCTAATTTTTATTTATTATGATATTTTAATTCAAAACATGTCTCCTTTTCGTATTATGTTCTCAATATTTTATATATACATTTTAGCATATAGTTGGCAGACATCCTCTTCACTACTGTTGGCTTCATATAAATTTCACTCGAATATCCTAATATGGTGTCCTACTGCACCCATTTAAGATAATCATCGAATTCCATTCTCACTCTTCTACTCCTTGCAAGTTTTCTGCCTTATGCCTTAACATTACCAAAGCAAGCATGGAATAGTGTTTCATTTGAGGATGAGGCAAATACTATTGTCGTTTGTCAGTATTTCTCTGCCGACATTTTTTGTTCTCGTACGAAACAGAATTCTTACAGTCTCTTCAATCTAAAGAGAAAAGGCAATTAGCTTCTCGATTCAACCTTGAATACAGATTCATCGATGACGTCTTGTCACGTTTTCTGCCTTATGCCTTAACATTACCAAAGCAAGCATGGAATAGTGTTTCATTTGAGGATGAGGCAAATACTATTGTCGTTTGTCAGTATTTCTCTGCCGACATTCATGTTCTCATACGAAACAGAATTCTTACAGTCTCTTCTATCTAAAGAGAAAAGGCAATTAGCTTCTCGATTCAACCTTAAATACAGATTCATCGATGACGTCTTGTCTCCCCCAACATAATATATACAAAGAAACGCGAGATAAAAGATACAAATTAGGGGGTATCTTCTGCTTCATACCTCGATATATACTCCTGTCAATTACCTCTCTTTATGAAAAACGTGACTATTTCAATTTCATTATTACCAACTTCCCTTTCCTGAACAGTAACATACCTTCCTTTCCCGCTTTTTGTGTCTTTATTGTACAACTTATACGCTATGCTATGTTCCAAATACAAAGATTTCGGCCTGAGAGCGAGGCTTCTTACCACGAAACTACTCGTACAAGGAAATATTAAGGAACGTTTGAAATTGTCATTGACGACGTTCTATGGTCGATACAATGAGCTGATAAAATTTGAGATCCCCCTTTCGTGAATGTTAATCGACCTTTTGGGGTCTGATCATACCAAATAACCATCTTGCACTTTTTGATTATACATGATTTAACATTAGATGTATACATACAGACATTTTATTCACGTGCAGTACCTACACGGATATTTCAGTTCAACAGCATTTCGTGCCGTAACAACTGGACGAAATTTGGCGAATTGCCTCAGAATATCTAATGGAAGAGATGTCCCTTCGACTACTTGGTGATTTTATTTTTTCACATTACTCGATGCTTCCTCTACTTAACTGCGCTAACAGTACGACAATCGAAATTCAATACGTTCTACTGATTTATGTCTAGGTTTGACATGTATAAGAACTATAACCATTGCATTACGAGAAAATGGAGAAGACGTGTTGCGATTTGGGTATGATTACTGTTAAGACATGTTTACAACACGTGTAAGAATTTTAGGTAACATCCAGTCGATATCAATACACATGTAACGAGTGGGGCCAGGTAGCGCAGTGGGGGGCCAGGTAGCGCAGTCGGGGCCAGGTAGCGCAGTTGGTAGCGCGCTCGCTTCTCGCCCGGGTTAGATTCCCGGTGTGGTACGTGAGATGGTGGGGCTGTTACCAACCTGGTTTCGTAGGTTTTCTCCGGGTACTCAGGTTTCCACTCACACAAACGACACCCTTACGCCAAGATCTGTGCCAACGAGCAAGATTTATATAGTTGTTAACTTGTTTCTTAATCTTTAACATTTCATTGAGATATATGGTTTGAGGCAAACTTTTTTATAATCCGCTTAGATAGATAGATAGATAGATAGATAGATAGATAGATAGATAGATAGATAGATAGATAGATAGATAGATAGATAGATAGATAGATAGATAGATATTCGATATGTGTTCGTCACGAAAACTCGCGCGACAATGTTAGTTCAATTTTGTATTTTCTCCGCTACCTGACAACTACTGCATGGCGATACAAAAGACATGTAATGACATCTATTTGAGCCTTCTACAACAAACGTATAGTTGTGGTGTACTGTAACTCGCGACAGTGTGACATGGGTTTAGTGACATGAGCACACTAAAAGACATCATAATAAATACTCCACTGTACGGCAGTTGTACCACTGACTTCAGGCGGTCATTTGAAATGACAACGATCACTCAGTTGGTGTGCTTAACCGCCCAACAAGCTCACCTTTACAGGTTCCCTAGCAAACACAAATTTATTTATGCAGCAAATATTGATAGCACGTATCTTATCTTGTAATTTCAATGTATGGTAATTTATCGATGAAGCAGTGAATTATGGAAGTATTGTTATATTACTTGGTGGATAGTATGGGACCATAGGTTCTCGAGGGTACCGAAATCCACATATTACGGCCATCTTCAATTGATGCATCACTTTCACTTTCTTCGTTTCATTATAGGTTAACAGCTTCAATAACTTTGCATTATGCTATGCTTTGGCTCAACAGGTCACTAAGGTTTTTCCTCCAAAACATGCATTTTTGGTTCATTTTTAAATTCTACCAAGAATATTAATGGTACACTATATACTAATAAAATCTTTTTACTGAGCATGAATATGTGTTTACGTATTAGCATTTATTTATTTTTATTTTCTATAGAAGGTATAAGAGATGTCCTATTGTCATTTGATATATTAGATAATATGATATATTATATAAAGCATTGTTTAACTGTCAGAGACTGGAGTATGACGGCATAATTATAGGATACCAAATAAAGAGAAAGTGAATTAGCAATGTTTTCTTATAGATTGTCGAATAAATAATGTTCTAATGTTTTCTGTTCGATAAAAATGTTTAGAATAAAACTTCAATATATCTAACGCGAGGTAAGGTATCTGACTTTACCACATGATCTTACCCGCCCCAGAAAAAAGCGGGGTATAGAGGACATCCCAAAATTAGCCGATTACACTGAAATCAGGGTACCTATCATAGATAGAACTTACAGTTGACAAGGGTTAATATGTATGGTTAACCGGCCCAAACCTTTCCACATGCTGTGGAAATAGTATAATCAATAGAAGACACGTTTACTTAAGGAGATATACATAATGCTCCCGGATACGAAAGAATTATCAAGATAATTTACGTGAGATGATGTATGAGTATGTATGAACATTTACAAAACAAACAAACTCTTTCAAAGTTGGTTTCAAAAGGTAAGGAAAATATATGGGAGAATTGTAAAAACAAAGCAACAACTAAGAAAACCCTGAAAACGTTATTAACGAGGTATGATCAAAAGGTTCTCGACCCCATGTTGTGAGGAATAGCCAGAATTGTCTTTATTTTCCAATATAATTTCCCTTCATCGCAATTCGCTTTCTTCATTTCTGTTCCAATTTCCCAGTTTCTGAATCCCTTCAACATAGAATTTTCGTTCTGGTCCCTAGGTACCCATATACATGTACAGGGTCAATGACACCCTCATTGCTGATAAAATTCATACCACGTAGTTAATATTTTAGTTTTGGGAACAGACAGAAGTCAGATGGGGCTAAATCTGAAAATAAAATGGGACTGATGAAGAACCTCGAGCTACATTCCGTCGCAGCCGCCATTGCAATTTGGGAAATGTGAGCGCGTGCATTATCCTACAAGAGCAGAACACCTCCGGTTAGCTTTCCTCTCCTCTTCCTCACAATCTCCTGACGCAGTTTCTTTAACTCATTTACATAATAAGCATTATTTATCGTGCGGCCTTCCTCAAAGCACTCAATCATAATTATTTCCTGGTTGTCCCAAAGATAGAAGCCCTCTTGAAATTCAAGGAAGGCGAGCCAGGATGAATCTATTGCATGCTTTGTTTCTTAGATTCAGGATCAAAATGGTGAATCCAAGTTTCATCATAACTGACCCATAAAATCTTCGGAATCATTCTCATAGCAAGACAAACCATACGAAGAAACATCATACCTGTTTTTCTTTTGATCCTGTGTCAACATTGTAGGGACCCATCTAGCCGAGACCTTACACATATTCAAGATGTTGGTTTAAATTAATTGAGCAGCCCTATAACTTAAGCCAGTTTCTATGGCTATATCTCGACTGTTTCCCCCTCTATCAAACGCGACACGGGTGCAAAATATCGACGTTTTTGTCTGTTTGAACCTCTTAGTGACGTCGATCCAGATCTTCTGAATCATTTTAATGCTCTTCTAAAATCAGCACTCCATTTCTTTTTTAACATACCATAAGAAGGTAACTTCTTCCCAAGGAGATGACTCCTTCCTATGGAGGTGACTCCTTCCCAAGGGTTTTCAAGAGGTTTTCATAAATTTCTTAGGGAGGGTCTACATAATGTACAAACAGTAAACACAGAAGGTAAACATACATGTATCAGAAGTCAAACCTTGTGCTATACAGTCATAAGAGAGCCATTAATTAATCTTAAAAACAATTGCGTTAGATTATATCAAACAGTCTGTACGACATGATATGACTCTCCTCTCTCTCTCTCTCTCTCTCTCTCTCTCTCTCTCTCTCTCTCTGTGTGTGTGTGTGTGTGTGTGTGTGTGTGCGTGCGTGCGTGCGTGCGTGTGTGTGTGTGCGCGCGCGCGTGTGTGTGTCATTTCAAAACATTTCACCAGTAATCAATACGTAAGGCGAAAGACGACGTTTCACATATAAACAGATTCTAGTGATAGTGTGTACATGTAAAGGAGGCTTTGAGTTTGCCGCTTGATTTCACATGTATTTGATATGTAGATTTTCCTTTCAAAGTATTTCAAGCTAAAGAATATTTGGGGATAAAATATCCTGCACATGCTATGTGCAGTGTAGTAATTTATGTATATAAGTCCTGAAATTCGTGCACTTTCTCACGAGTGAATCTACGCCCAGTATGCAGTCGTGACGAAAGTACAGAACAATCGTAATAGTTGTGCAAGGATCGTTCGTTTTCATTAGATGAAATATATTTAATTCCGCGAATGTGGTGAATTGTAGAGAGAGGTGTCTTTGATGAATTCTCTGCTGAAGAACTTTCACAAATCTTCTTCGTAATTTTAAGCCGCAGTGTCATCTTCATTTGCAGCGTTTATCATTATTTATATTTACTTAGTTACAACAATTATTATTCATAGCGTTTTGTTTACTGCGTTATCTATTTATCAAGATCCATGTAAAAATGAATAAATAAATAAAACCTCGCAATCTAAATAAAAAGATAGAAATAAAGAAAAAGAATATTACATTTAAAACAGACACAAACAAAAGTAATCGTCCTCTGTATTGTAAACAAATCACTTATACATTATGACATCGCTATTGTATTCATATAGAGCGAATTGAGTGATAAACGCAAGTAGAACATTTCAAAGGTGCTGGTACTTAACTATAAGAGGTAAAATTAACGCTTGTGACAAGTACCCACATCTCTCTCTCTCTCTCTCTCTCATTAAAAACTTTCTATACTACTTTTAATTTGTTCACTTCGGTCTGTTTCCAAGGCAATGGCAGATTCAGAATTTTTCGAGAGAGGATTGCACCTTTATGAGTGGTCAAAATGACTTCATTTTTGGGAAATTTATTGTCTCAGTATTTATTTCAAGATAAAGACGGGTTCTCCTTTGAAAATGGTCGCCGGATTTTTTTCTCTTCACTCTCCCTCTTTGATTAATGGGAAGAGGGTTAGAATAAAAAAAAACGAACCTTAGTAAACCTTTTGATACACCTTAGAAGTATAGGCAGCTTACTGTTTCCGACGAAATATCATCTTTTATATGAACAACTCAAATCAACCAGCAACGCTGTACATATCGCTTTGCACAACATTCGGATTTTTCTAAACACGTTACAGTTCATCAAATTTCATATATGACGTCATCGTCTCCTAAGATTTGTTTACAAATGGCCGCCGATTAAGGTAAAGGTGCGCTTTATTTTTCCTTTTGAGTTTGATTTTTTGAATCCTCACGCTTCAATCTTAATTTATTTTTTGAAAGCGTTTACGGAACATATTCTAGCGTATATAAATTATATATATAGATCTATGTATATATATCAGTTTTATCCCAAGCTCTGGGGAAAGCTAGATTTATGCATGACGCCATTGGCATTGTCAACAAATCGAATATAACTTTTACTTTTCTGAGTTTAGACTTCGACATTGTGCTCTTATTCATAAAATTTGTGTATACGAGTACGACATGGTTTTTAACGAAAAAATTTAAAACATGATTTGTCAACTTTAAAATAGCCAGAAGCTTTAGAACTTTGTGGTAAAAAGTCGGAGATGGATAAAAAATAATTAAAAGTATTAAAATATTGACTATAACAGCAGGACTCAAAACCAACATTTTCAAGTATTAGTCCGACAGTCAAATTTATTACAAAATCTGTCTATTTTTGTCACCAAAAATAGTGTTAGGGGTTTCCAGAAAATATGAGTGCAAATTGTTCTGTATTCACATGAAAATTTCTGGTTAGTCTGGCCTTGCAAGGTCGGGCCCCAGGTTGATCTGGCCCCACTTTTTCATACGAATTTACACATTAATTGCCTACATACCTCTATTAATTCCTTCCATTCTATATTTATTTCTCTTTTATGTATAATTTTCTGTTTTTTTTATGTCTCTCTGTTTGAGGTTTTTTTTTTTTTTTTTTTGTTTTTGTTTTTTTTTTTTAAGTGTTCAGAATCCAAGCTGATAATTTACTGACAGTAATTTCACTAATTTTAAAGAGAGCTCAGCTTCACTATGACTACCCAAGCAGATGATTGGTGAAGTTTCATCACAACCCAAGCTGATAACTGTTATGTCACTGCTAATGACTGTTAAGTGCAGCATCAAATTGAATGCATATTTGGCAAGACATCAGACTTTCTTCACTTCATTGGACGGACACTAGCACATTCAGTTCCAGAACCCGAGGACAATATCCAATAGTGTATTAATAGTGACTCAGTGCTCAGACAGTGATGTAGATAACCAATTATAGACTTTGTGTCCCTTAGCGCTTTAATTTTCATGTTACACTTAGTCTTAATGCTTTTTTATGAGTGTGTTTTGAAATTTCATACTTTTTTCTTACATTTCCCTTTTTTTTTTTACCTAATTGAAATAAATATAAAAACTGTTATTAATCTTATTTAATTTAATTTGTAGTTAGATTCTGAAAAACTCAATGTAGATGGTAAATTGCTATGTCGGTTGAATAAAAATGATGAAATGAGCATTCAAATACTTCAAATAAAGAGATGATTTTTAAAAGCATCTACCATTTGCAGTAAGCTCTAGCGACAGCTAAATGGTATAGGACAAATAAATACGAAATAAGTGTAATAAAAACACTAATTACACATAATTCCAAGTGATCGTATCTGTTATTACCAACATCAAAAGGGCACTAGTATAATAGTCCTATTTTAAGACACTGAGTTACTTCATTGGGATCAGATTGACAGGAAGAAGATAAGATAAAATACGTTTGAAAACTGGAAACACTGTAAGGTGAGGCCTGGAAACTTGAGAAAATAACATAAGATGTCTTTCATTACTCAAAATCTTAAAGTGGGGCCGGATCGACTTGGGGCAGCAACAGATGTGCAGGATGTTAATTTTTTGTGCAGAATTTGTCATTTGGAGAGAAAATTTCCAAAGGGCAGCATGTGAAAATCCAACTGTCTCTCTTGGGAAAAGTTTGCAATAGGGTTGAACATTTACTCCTAGCCACACTTCTGCCATACTGAAAATTGTAGGATATTTGCCAGCTTATTTCTACTAATTTTCCTTACAGCAGTTCAAAATTATATCACAGTTAATAGATCAGGATATAAGCTAAATATTTATATCAATTTATTATATGTCGTCTTTGCCATTGCAGAGAAAATGGGAAAGGTTTCAATAGGGTCGGACATTTACTCCTTGCCAATTTTCGTCATACTGAAAATTTGATGGATATTTGCCAGCTTTTTTCTACAAATTTCCACTAAAACAATCTAAAATTTATATTACAGTTAATACATGTAGATCAGGATATAAGCTAAAGTTTGGTACACCTTTTATATGTACATTCTCTTTGCCATTGCCAAGAAAATGGGAAAGATTTTAATAGGGTCAAACATTTCCTCCGGGCCACATTTCCATTGTACGAAAAGTTTATTAAGGTGTGCTTTGTTAGATATTTGCCAGCTTATTTCTACTAAACTATTAGTACAAAAGACACATTGACAACTAAATTTTAAATTCTAATTTGTACGCAGAGTAGGTCATTACATTTAACAAAGTAGCGGACTGATTACTGTTGAAATGTGCGTGCTCCATAGGCGTCCCCAATCACATAAGTTTACGTCTCTCTCAAATCTCATGAAATGCGAGAGTTTGCTATATAGTATTCAATAAAGAATATAGAGTTGCCTATCCTTCTTGTTCACAAGTCCTTGATCTGGCAGTTTGATACATTGAGAAACCTGTTAGTCCATAGCAAATTTTATTAGTCACTGATTTACGGACATGCATAAATTTTTTGAGCCCTGAACAGATATATAGATAGATATACATGTATAGACTGCAACTAACACCAAGGAATGTTGCTTCAAGTCATAATTAAGTACTAGAGACATTCATGAAATACAGTGTAAATTAGCTAATAACATACTATACCTAGTTAATATTAATAAATAAAGCAGACAGAGAGTGCGAATGCAACACAACATTAATTAGATAATATGTTATGTCATATATACCATAATTATATATCTCTTGATCAGATTGAATTGACCTGAACTTGATGTTCTTTCAAATGGAATTAATATTTTCCTTTAAAACATTTTTATTTCATTCATAATGATTGGAGTAATTAATATCCCCCATCATACTCAGCTGTCAGTCAGCATATAAAAACTTTTCTTCTTCCATTACAAGGTCAAGATAAAATCCTCACTCAGGGTAAAATTCAAAATAAAGTAAAAAAAGTAAAAACAATCCTGTTTCCTCATCAGGGGTTGCAATGAGCTGATTGCATTGACTGCCCCTTAGTGCTCTCTCAGGTAGTCCTCTAAAGGAACAAAATGATGTTTCTGGAAGTTGTTAAAATCCCTAAATGCAAAAGCCCATGTAGAATACAAAGTTTTACAAAACTTAAATGATGATCATTGTCATGAAGTGTTACAAGTACATTTTTGTAATACATTGTAAAAAAAATAAATTTGTTCAAAAGCAGATTACAAAAATTAATTTGTTCAAAAATAGTTTCAAAGTAAAGTATGCCAAGTAAACTGTTTCACATTTTCGAAATTAATTGTTAAAGCAGGTATGGTATTCTTGTACTGTCCACATATATTACATATTAAGCATGAAATACATGTATGTTCAGTTTAAAATTAAAGACATTGTGATAACAGGTTTAGAACAGCAAAATTAAGCAAATACAATGTGACGTGTTCATCTAAATTTTAATAAGGGAAATCTTTGATGGCAACTTTTATCATCATTTTCAAAATATGGTGCTTAACACTACAACTGTATGTAGAAAGAAATCAGGTCTAATGCATAAAATTATATCACAAAATTTATCAATCGTTGACATAGCAGGTCTCTCTGAAAATCTGATGAATCTAATTACAAACAGTTATAATATTGACCCTTGCCCATGCAATGATTTATTTTTGTAAATAGTTAACATACAAAATTTATCAATACTTATTAACATATTATATTAATTATGTCTCCATTATTAGAATAATCGACAATCATTTGCAAAGCTTTACTATCTACTGATTTATAATTTATTGTACCTTATAATCTTATATTTTCTGTTTTAGCTTGCTTGGTCAATTTTTGGTCCATTAAAATGTCGGAAAAACCCAAAAGGAACGTGGGTGAGAATGCGTTTATCATTATGCTTCTTAGATTTCTGACATCATTCACTTAATTTCATTTTGAATTCTTTGACTTGATACAGTTTTCAGATATAAAAGAGATCTCTTCTTTTAGTAGAGAAGAAAAAGAAAGCCAAAGGACGTCCCGAGCCTTTAGGTATGGAAGCAGAGAAACCAGGCACACCTACCAGTTCTGTTCAGCCAGATGATCCTAAACAAGATGAAGTGAAAGAAACAAAAGAAGAAAATGGTAATAGTCTAATGAAAAAAGAGATCAACATACTTTTCATGATATATACTTGATGCTTATCCAGTAAGACAGTGAGTTAAAGGATTATAAATTAATTATTGTAAACTCTGTAAAATAGTGAATTTAATGTTATAACACTGTCTTTTAAACGATGATTTACCGTATATACGCGCCTATAAGTGGCTCTGCCTATAAGTTGGTTGGTACTTTTAGAGCTTCAAATTTTTGGAGTTTGCCATTGACTCGCCTACAAGTCGGTTCTAAATTTTCAATGTACTAAGGCGTGTATCACCTTATAGCATCTCTTCAGTGACTCATAATAAAATGGCTTGGGAGCCTTTCCGCTCTATTTATCATGCGGTATCACTCGTGTGTACTAAACAATACAGGGGGATTTAAATGACTTATTCAATAGTAGGGCATTTAAATTGCTTTCAGTTACATATTGCTTCTTTTCTAAGAATATAGTAGTCGTTAGAACGGTAGTTTTGGGCCATGAAATGGCCATTTGCTATAAACAGGCATATTTCGGACCCCAGCTTTCGAACTTGTTGTGGCTGCCATCATCATTATGATTCACAGCAGTTTGATCTTAGTTCCGACAAAGGATTGTCATCATAGATGTCCTTGTCCTTGGCACTAGTGGACTATGTGTTATGTTATTTAATCAATGACTATCTCGTCAATCTCTTTAAACTTTCTCCATAAGGTGTTTGCCTTTTGTAACGGCTTGTTAACTTGTCACTTCTACACAGGATATCAGTTCGTAAATTGTATTGAACTGGATCAAATAAACAACGAATAACAGCTTTATGTATTGAAACTGTTGGCCACGTAAACTCATTTAATTGTCATAAAATCGTCTTTAAAAGTACTTAATTAACGACGGGGGAATATTGCATGTAATATCTATGGAGCCTGATGCCTGTGTTTTCCGTTCATCAACAGCAAAGTTTGACTTCAGATCAAGGTTGGATTTTTTCCGTTCGAGTAGTATCTCCCCTACAATATTTTTCTCCCAAAAACCTGACTTACATGCAAATATATACGGTAGGAATTAACAAACATTTCAAATGTGTAGAATAGATTTAAACAGTTTGCTTATAAAAGATATTGTTAGACTAAGAAGTGCAAGCCGACAAAAATTATTTTCACTTACATTTATAAATAAATTGAGAAGGGAGTTCCTGACACATGCAGTAACTCTTCAGATAAAGCTGTCACACTTGACAGTACCTCTCATAAAACAATAAGGAATTATTCATGTTCAGCAGTTATTGTAACTTTGTAAACTGCTAATGATTTTACCATCATAAGTGACCTGTCATGTATTGTACCTGTTGAGTAGAATACAATTCTTTGATGGTATTTATATCATGCTATGATACAAATCTCATAGAAATTCATATTATTTATTTCCAATGGTGTTTTAGTAAAGGAAGACTTTGGAGCAGAGGGAACAGACATACCAACAAAGAAGACCTCCACTATTGTGAGTGTTGTCTGTTTCTTTTCTTATTAAAAATAATTAGTACCTGTATGTCTTCATTAATTGAGATTTCTGGGAAACTTCATCAAAAGACCCAGTGGTTATTTTAAGCTAAGATATAACAGTGATATTTTTCAGAAAACCCCAGTTGCATAAGTGAACAATGAGAGAAGAAATTTGAATAGTTTCATCATATTTAGACTACTTTTTCCTCAGTAGAATTGGCACAAAGAACATGTCGGATAACTCTCAAGTTCTTTACTGTAGATTTCATTTCATTGTGCAATGCCAATATGATTCAAAGAAATTGAAAATGGAGAGTTTAATAGCATCAAACAGCTAAACACAAGTCAGAGGATGGTGGTACATGTATATGATACATATAATCTACACTGTATTTATTACTTTCCAGACTTCTACAAAACAAACGCTGTTTACAGAAAAGGAATATGTGTTTGATATGGAATCAGATGAACAGGAGTTTCATTATGGTAACAGCAATTCATTTTTTTTATAATTGTATGTTAGACTTAAACATTATAAAGAGCGAACTCATCTGAAGGTTTGGGTTCAGGTATGATTAGTGGCTTCTCCGTGTCCCATCGTCTAGATTGAACAGTAGACCTGAGGCCTCATTCCCTAGTAGATGTTTACATGTCAAAAAATTCATCACTGTTTTGGTGGGTCCCTTACATACATCAGAATTCCCATGCAATGTATCAGGCAGATGGCATTACTATATTTGTGAAATATCTTGATACTATGAAAACTGATCACCTTTACTGCTTTTAGCTCACCTGAACTAAAGGCTCATGTGAGCTATTGTCATAGTGCTTCGTCCGTCATTCGTCTGTTGTTGTAAATTTTCTACATTTTTTTAAATATTCTAGAAGAATATTAGATTCAAGTTTGTTATTTCGTTCAAAATGAAAAAAGTTTTTGAGACTTTTGATTTTTTTAAGTCTTTTTGGACTGTGTCATTTTAGCTTAATTTCCAGTAATTTCTTGGATTTTCTCCTTGAATGTTACATGTAATGCATTGATTTTGTGTATATCAACAGATTTTTTGTAATAGATATAACTGGAAAGAAATGAAATACTGTGGATGGCTTATATTTCATGGGGTAACAATTTTCGTTGTTTCTCGGGTGACCTTATCCTTGAAATTACGTACCCATGAACATAAAAACCCAGACTTCATTTCCTGTTTGAATATATGAATAACTTTGTTTTAAAATGCTTTATTGATATGGAGTGCGTACATATTAAGCAATTCATTTTAAAAATGATAAAAGTGAGCAAAATATTTAAAATGTTAGTTTAAGTAAACTACAACACACTTATAAACGGCAACAATATAGTTCACAAAAGCCCGGCCTTTCTAAATCCAGATTGGATCAGGTCTGTTTTAGTGCACATTGTTTTGTGTGTATCAATAACCCAATTCATCCGGAACATTGTTTTCATTTGTGTTTCGTACTACCCTGTCTTTGTATTTGCGCTTTATTTCATCAAAATCCGCAGGCAAGACTTTGACGCCTTTTGTTCCTTTTCTTATCACAAAGCCCATGCAGTGGAGTAATGATCGGGCATAAGTTTTTGTAATTTTAATATGTCTACCGAATTTCTCTAATTTGTGTTTGGCAAGCTTGGTCATAATTGCCTCGGCCCCTGCCATAACAATGCAATTGTTTATCACACTCCCGTTTATCCACACTCTCTTTATCCAGTCCTGGACATCGTCGTCATACTTTCCTAACATCAGGGGATTGCCCTGGGGCGACTATGGTAGGGTTGTGATGTTATCGAATCCCCCTATTAAAAATAAAATTAACAAACAATCAATGTTTGTCAATATATTTTGAAAGCAAAACTTAAAGGAATCGTTTCAGTTTATAGATTAGAGATGGTCAAATTTTTCGGGGGCTCTGGATCCGCCACTGTCACACATTAAACCCTCTTTATAGATGCAATGGCCAATACAAGTGGGTGGGCAAGGAATGCATATTTAAGCAGTTTTTAAAGTTAATACTTCTCAAGCAAAAATAAATCATGCGTAGGAGAATAGTTGGTTGATTGGTGTTTGATGTCGCTTTCAACAATTTTTCAGTCATATCAAGACACGGAAACAGAAATTTACCAACCTCTTAAACATAGTGGTGCAACCCGGGAATCCAACCCGGATGGTCTGCACAGCAAGCCAAGCACTTAAACACTACACTAAGTCAAGTAGAAAGCGACTGCAGATTATCGATCATGGAGTAGAGGCCATTAGGTTCAAATGAAGCCAAACAAAGTAGAAATTAGATTGTATCTTATTTTTATGTAAATAACGTATCGTTGAAATTTAAAGGGTTGACTGCTCCACATCCACGAATTTAAATACCCACGAAAATGCAAAATTTTATCAAACCACGAAAATTGGTACCAACAAAATTAAAACCATTCACAGTACAAAGATTATTTCTAGGATTTTTTTTTACAATTTTTTAAGGATTAAAAAATAGGTGTGGTGGGTTATATACTTTAGTTTGTAAAAATAAGCTTTGATGGACTTCTACTTCAGAACTAAACAAAAGATTTTTTTATGAAACTGGGTAGGTATGATGTTCTCAAGGTTTACTACAAATGTTGCTGTTTTTGACCATACCTGTCCAGGGGTGGATTCAGGGCAGGGCAACATGGTACCAAGAGGGTATCATCTGACAAACTTCTTTAGACCAGCTGCATTGATCATCAAACGAAATGCATCAGAGTGACCTAGAGGGGTGTCTTAAGAAATGTTGGTGATTTTGGTTCTGTTTTGAAATCAAAACTTTGATGCTTTTTATGAATTTTTTTTCAAATAGATCTTTTTCTCATATTTTCAGGTAATTCCTTAAATTTCCTTCTTGCCGGTAGCTTATAATGCATTGAGTTAAGAAGTGTAATTGAGAAGAATTGAAATAAAGAAATAGTGTATAGAATGTTTTTGCAAATTTTTAGGATTAAAAAGGAGCGGGTATATACCAGTACTTTTAGCATATAATGATGAGCTTTGATGGAAGTCTTCAGAACAAGTGGAATGATTTTGTTAAAACTTGGTAGGGATAAAATATTCAAGGTCCCCTTCAAATGTTGTTGTCTTTGACTAGATCTGTCCAGGATTGAATCTGGAGGTGGATGACATAGGTTCCTGAGGATACCCTCCTTTGACAAACTTTTTCTTCAGACTTGCTGCATAGGTCATCACCCTAAATGTACCAAATTGGTCTAGAAGGTATAAAGAAGAAATGTTGCTTTTGGTTCCCTTCTAAAATCAAATTATTGACTTGTTTTTGGACTAAGAGATAGTGGTTCAATTAGTGTATAGGAGCAAGTTTACAGTCTTTTGTCAGTTGTCAAAAGCACAGTCAGCAAGACAATATATGTATCTGCAGATTTCTTCAAATATTCAGTTGTTTGTGGCTGAACTAAAAGCATTCAGATAAGCGATATAGGTCCACTTGGGCCTTTTGTTGGTGGGTTTATTGCATGGGTGAAAATTTTTCTGTGCAATGCAGTGAAAAATTTTCTGTGTAATGCATTTAGCAGAAACCATCACTATGGTGGTGAAATAGCCTTGGCTTGACCTAAAACAATAAGCAAATAAATTTAAACATAGGACTTTAGATGTAAATTAATTATACAGCATAAAATTGTAAATATATCAATACTAATTACTTCATAGATCTTACAATGAAATTATAGGGGTATAACAACTAAGAAAAATCACTTGCAATGTTAATTGGTCTTAAAGGTAATCCAGACAAATACGTTGATAAATGTATTTGTTTTCATCTGTACTGATGAATTCCATCGATGATAGATTTTTGTTAAGGAAAACCTACAATAAACTCACACTAATGCTTTTTATAGAACCACCTCAAAAAGATCCAGCCCTACCTGATCTGTACAGATTACTGGACACTCTTCAGGAAGGGGACACTGATTTGGTGGCTGACAGACAACCTCCTCCTCTTTTCACCCGTCCGGAGAATGTCCCCAACTACCAAAAGATCTCTGAACTGAAGCATGAGATAGAGAAACTTGAATTAGATCCATATCTTGACGAGTTTGAAGATGGTGTCAAAGATGATGTGGTGATGTTAGGGAACATTTCATTGGAGGAGGTCCAAGAGGAGGAGAAGCGCCTCCGTGATGAACACGTCAGGTACAGTTTACTTTCGATCCATCAAATTTCAAGGCACCAAGATAAATTTGTTCAGATTATTAGAAGTTGACTTTCACTGGAAACTTTATGAATTAATTTAATTAAACATGGAGTTTGATCAAGAAAAGAAGATTCAAGAAATTGTTGTTTTTTATAAATGAAACTGAGAAAAGAGTTTTTTTTATTGATAAAACTTCACACATTGATAGTTTATAAACAATGCCTGCTTTGAATTTTTTTTAGGGTCAAAGGTCAGAGATGTAGGCCAGTGTTTCCAGATGATAACTTGAGTTAGGAATGAACAATTAAGATGATACTTAATATAATATTAGTTTATGAACACTTCTAGTGTGGGATTGTGTTTGGGGTCAAAAGGTCAATTATTTAGGTCACTTGATAAAATTTAAATTTTGGGTTCCAAGGGAAAACACTCCTATAGTATCGTATCTAAACTGATATACCTCACATAAAATAAGGTGATAGTAATTACTAAGTGTTAATTTCCTATGCGTTTTTGCAACCAATTAAGACATTCACCTCAAACACACTGATAACTGCAGGGGATAAGTGTTGCATGCAGCACTGACTGTAAGCTTGTTATCTTACAGATACTTAGATCAAGAGGCTGAGAGGAAAAGACTTCAGAAAGAAGAAGTACAGAGGCGTGAGGAGCAAGCTAAACTAAGGCTGGCTCAATTAACCAAGGACCAGAGAATTGATATTGCTCGCAGAGAGGTATCAATAGCATATAATATCTCCTTTACCCTGATTTATTCGTGTTCACTTATTTTATTTTTTTCACAATAAGTTACTGGAGTCTATTACACTGGAGATATTTTGACTCTTGGAAATTATTGTTGTCTTTGTATATGTTCACTAAAACTAATAAATTAGCAAACACTTCTTTAACTACTGAACAGATTTTCAAAGAAAAGTGCATACATTTAATGATTGATACAATTAAAGAAATAAAATGAAAATGAATTTAATGAACAATACCCGTAAGTTTATGTTATTTTCTTTTGTAATTATTTTTCAATAGTGCCTGAACCTAAAATTCTATGATAGCAATTCAGAATAGTTTCTACCTATTCCACATCTACTTCTCAGGGATAGTAGAGATTTGTGAGTGTGTATGCAGAATTGTAATGATATTTTGTACAAATTCAGGAAATTCTCCGTCAGAGAGAAAAACTGTTAATGGATCGTCTACATCGTGCTTACCGCAGAGCAGAAAGCCAACTGATCAGCGTCCTTGAGAAGAGGAAAGGAGAAGTCAAGGTCAGTATTAATCTCTAATGATCTTTACCAACTGTGCTCCTTAATAATAACTTTATGTATGTTTATAATTATTAGTGCCTCACACACATGGTAAATTTATGATAAACAGTTATTATAAGATATTTCATGAAATTATAAGAATCTCACAGATCCCATGAAAGTATGTCCATCTGTCACACTCTGCAATAACTCAAAAGGTTTTTAATCTACGGGTTTCATATTTTCCATACATATGCAGGATCATAGGAGGAACATGCCTTTAGGTTTTCATAGTCAGAGGTCAAAGTCAGATAGTGTGGTCACTCATTATTATACCAGTTTTTTAGTTATATTTATATTGTTATATCATACAAAATTATTCCATTCTTTTCTGAAGACTTTTTATGGTGACCTGATGATTGCTGATGGAGTGTATGGAGGAAGTCAGAGTCGAAGGTGGAAAGTTGACTGGGACAAAACTCCACAACCTCTACAGGTCAAACTGAAGTGTATGCGAGGGGTCAGGGACAAACTTCCTGGTAACTATAAGAATATAAGTTTAGCATATATAAGCAATATTAAGAGATAAAAGAATGTAAAATTTGTTGCTTTCCTCCATGGTATCCTTGGCATTGACTTGTTACCAAATATTGTTTAGGACATTGAGACAAATTGACTACGTGGTTGAAATTTTGTTGTATTACATAAAAGTACATATTCCATATACATGTAAAGTAATTTCATAATATTTATTTCTATTAATGAAATCATCATTTTTTTCCCTTGATGAGATCATCAATTTAGCTCAGATGAGCATTGTGGTCCATGGATCTTTTTTTCTTGAAAATGATAAAATGGAAATAAGTAATATATGAATATTTTGTAACAGAAGAATTTTCCTTGCAGCTGGTCGATATGTTCTCATGGTCTCATTGTACAATCGACTTGGAGGTCATACTATGCGATGGTCAAAGTTGAAAGGTCAGATGTGGGGTGGAGCAACATTACCAATGACCCATGAGGGTCATTATTACAATACAGACATAAAGGTTAACAGCTTTATTACCTTCAATTATCTGTATTTAAATACTGAACATAAAATCTTGCTTTAATCTATACACATTTAACAACTTTTAGTAGGAAAGGTTATTTTGGAGTGTTTGAGGTTATTTTGCTGATTTCATGATTAAAAAAGTAAATTGTGTACCTCATTTTAATGAAAAACGAAAATTGCTAATCTTACAAGAAAAGGGGGAAAAAAACAGATATCACAGAAAAACTGTGTTTTCCTTTACATTAGAAATTTGATTTTCAGTATATAAATTCTATAATGTAATACAATACACATTTTTTGTACTCACTTCAGAAATGTTAAATGATGTTTTTTTCAGATGGATCAGAGTCTCTTTACTGTTTTGCCAGCCAAAGCTTCTTTGAAACCTGGCATGATCTTGGTCTTCGAACTGTTTCTTCTACGAGGGTCTGTGGTATCAACTGACCGAGTTGTTGGATGGGGGAGTTTTCCAATTTGTGATGGACAGTTTGACGTGATTGAGGGAAAGTAAGAGTAATTTTTTAACTTGAAAATTCTTAATTTATATTAATAAAATTTTACAATATTTTACCATTTATGTAAATACAGAATAAATAACTAGAGAATTCTATTTATGATTATAGGTACAAATGTCCCATGCTTAGAGGTGAAATGGATGAACACATAGACAAACATGAGAAGGTAGAGGAACTGATGGCCTCAGACCTCGACCATTGGCTGTGTAATATGTACTTTGAGATAATCAAGCTGCCAAGGTACCCATGCACTACTTTTGTTCCTTGCCATTATATTATCCTATATTTTCATATAGCCAAGAGTGGGCACAGCTTATTCACTAACAAGCTTGGTTCCAGGTCACATATTTGAGTCACATTATTAGCTCTTAAGTGTTTTGTTGCTCAGATGACATAATAAAAACTGAGGTAACATGTCACAATAAACAATAGCACATAACAGATCCTTCACTGCTAGAAGTGGGTCTGCACCATGACCTTTAACTTGTGTGTAATGCAAGTAGATGCTATCAGCATTAAAGTGAAATTATCATGATGTCAAACAAGCGACAAAGTAACCATGTTGTCCAGTTTTTTCTGTCATCAAATACAGTTTGTAGACACAAAATTATTATAATACCCTTAATTCATCACATAATCATACTCATCCTTACAAGTCTGTAATCAGATCTATACATTGTATTATTATTTATCTTGTTATTTATAAAGCAGATATAATTGCAGCTTCAGATTCTGCATATCATAAATTGTCATTATTTATTTGTGAATTACTCTTGGAATAAAAGGACTAAATAACTATGGTGGGATTCACTGTAGTCTCTCTGGGTACCTCTGTAGGGTGTGGGTTTGAATCTTAGTTAGGGCAAAGGAGAGGGGTCTTCCAAAGTACCTTCCATTTTCCTCAGGCACTCTTGTTCCTCTAATACTAAATGCTAAGTTTATAATATAGTTCTTGAATAATCCTGGTGTGTTTAAACAATAAAAAACACTGTTAATTTGATACTGAGGTGGAGAATGTATGAGAAAATGGTTTATAGAAGTATACTAGAATCACAGTCTCAAAGCTTAAAGAAATTCTCACAACAGATTATATATAGTACATATACACGTATGTGAAATATTGTTTAAATATAATATATTGTACATTATGCTTGGATATTATGCAAGATACCGGTATTTGATATACAGATGTTAACTTGTAAATTGTTGATGTTGACATTCCTCTTGTAGATATTTAGCAGGACAGAAAGAGTTTGAAGTCGAGTTACATTTCTCCTCGGGACTGACTGGTTACCCTGGACGGGTCAGTACAGGAGAGGAGTACAAAGATGGGGAGGATCCAATACCAGGCTCATCTTCCACCTTGAATTCTGATCCTGAGTAAGCTTAGTGCCTTATAACTGAAAGAAAGATGTTTAACTGAAGAAACTTAAATTTGCTATCCTAATTCATACCTAAAAATATCAGAATGGATTTTGAAAGTGAGCAAAGTGTACGATACTGGCATCATTATGTAATGTTACAGCCGTTGTCAGAATTCTCTTTTCCTTATCATACCAAATCTTTTGTGAAATAATTGATTTAGTCAAACTCATTTTAGAATTACTAAATTTATACAACTGTCCACTCAAAAAAGAGTTCTGCTATCTGAATTCAAATAGATATATATGAATAAGAAATTATATTTCCATTTCTGTCCCTCATGTCAAATTTTATGATATGTATTGGACATCTATGTGACTTTTTAGTGATTCTGTACGAAGCCTTCAGAGCCCCACAGAAACAGACTGCGGTAACAAATCAACTGCTACTGCAACTAAAGTACGACTGAGCGAAAAGGAAAATGAAGATGACAAGGTATAGCGATATTTATTGTTAAATTAAAAGACCTGTAAGATATGTCTGAAAATAGTGAAGGAGGAAAGAACTATTTAAAGAATTTTACTTTGTCTACTGACCAGAATTTTAAACCCAGGACTGAATCAGAGGCAATGGTAAAATGTCATTGATTAGCTGATAAAATCTGAACCAGTAGCAAAGGTAAAATATAGTCATTGATTAGCTGATAAAATCTGAACCAGAAGCAAAGATAAAATATAGTCATTGATTAGCGGATAAAATCTGAACCAGTAGCAAAGGTAAAATATAGTCATTGATTAGCTGATAAAATCTGAACCAGTAGCAAAGGTAAAATATAGTCATTGATTAGCTGATAAAATCTGAACCAGTAGCAAAGGTAAAATATAGTCATTGATTAGCTGATAAAATCTGAACCAGTAGCAAAGGTAAAATATAGTCATTGATTAGCTGATAAAATCTGAACAAGAAGCAAAGGTAAAATATAGTCATTGATTAGCTGATAAAATCTGAACCAGTAGCAAAGGTAAAATATAGTCATTGATTAGCTGATAAAATCTGAACCAGAAGCAAAGGTAAAATATAGTCATTGATTAGCTGATAAAATCTGAACCAGTAGCAAAGGTAAAATATAGTCATTGATTAGCTGATAAAATCCCATCATTTGATTCTATACAATTTTGCATATACTTTTTTATTATTATGAGTCTAGAAAAAAGGTGTTCATATATTCTAAAAACAAAAGTTGTGAAAATATGCTCAAAATTGTCAATGCTCTTCTATTCCAAAGAAGACCGAACCTACGGCAACTACTATTGGATCACGTGTCATCCACAAGGATCGCAAACTGAATCTGGCAATTGGAGATGAATCAGAAGAAGATGAGGAAGAGGAAGACATTCTGATGGACATGAATGATGTACAAGCAATCAGAAAGGAAGAGGACTTTAAAAAAGTCAAAGGCATGCCTGGAATGTATTACAAAGTAAGGGGCCCATTATTTAATTTGAGGACAAAATGTGGAAGTACGGAAATGAAGCATTTACATTTGCTATAAAGAAACTATAAAGACTGAGAAGTTCACTAATGACTGATCATTGATATTTCAGTTGAAAGGAAGAAATAAAAAATGACTCTCTGTTTATATATGTGAATATGAAGCCTTTTACACATAAGAAATGCACAAATTTAAGATTGTTTCTGTATAATTACATGTACATGTACTTATTTTATTTTATTTTTTTCTGTCCATTTTTTCCTATCATCAGTTGTTATTCATGTAATCAGAAAGTCAGCATAATATTGTCCATTTATAGCGTTACTTGAAGAACCCAGTTGATCAGTATCATCAGAAGCTTTACTCTATGCTTCCAAAGACACACATCCTGAAAGCTCCAAAGTCCCAGAAAAAACTCACATTTGTGGAACAACTTGAACAGCATTCATTTGCTGTCCAGTAAGTCTATGATGCTTTGTATATAATGACTACAAAACACATTTTAAGCCAAAACTATGTTTAGGCCTAAGTTTTACAGAAAATCATATTTGCAATTACATATATGTTGTAGTTTTCGCATTACTTCGATATTATAATTTACTTGCAGACATTAAACATGTCTGTAGTAATCACACTGCCATGATGTTATGCCTGAAAATAATTGCTCTTTTAGTCAATTAATCTATTTTTTGTATAGATGCTTGATGTTTACTATTGTTTCTATGAAAATGTTTACGGTGGTTTGACTAAATTTATACTATTTTCTGTGACAGACCAGAATTTGCTGGTAAAGGCCGTCTAGCTCGTAGCACCAATGAAAAGTTGCAATACGTTGGTCGTCAATTCTTGTCAGAGCTTGGCTTGTCTCAATGGAGAAGCAGAGAATTCTGGGGAATGTTGCTCATGTTTATTGTGGTCTTCTTCATCAGAATGTATTTGCATTACATCGGACAGTGGCTTTTCCTGAATGCAATCAGCATTCCTATCAACATGTAAGTTATCATCACTATCCCTATCAATGTGTAAAATATCATTAGCATCCCTATCAGCATGTAAATTATCATCACTATCCCTATCAATGTGTAAGATATCATTAGCATCCCTATTAACATGTAACTTATCATCACTATCTCTTTCAATATGTAAGATATTATTAGCATCCCTATCAACATGTAAGATATTATCACTATTCCTATCAATGTGTAAGATATCATTAGCATCCCTATTAACATGTAACTTATCATCACTATTCCTATCAGTGTGTGAGATATTATTAGCATCCCTATCAACATGTAAGATATTATCACTATTCCTATCAATGTGTAAGATATCATTAGCATTCCTATCAACATCTAAGATATCATCACTATCCCTATCAATGTGTAAGATATTATTAGCATCCCTATCAACATGTAAGTTATCATCACTATCTCTATCAGTGTGTAAGATATTATTAGCATCCCTATCAGCATGTAAGTTATCATCACTATCCCTATTAATGTGTAAGATATTATTGGCATCCCTATTAACATGTAAGTTATCATCACTATCCCTATCAATGTGTAAGATATTATTAGCATCCCTATTAACATGTAAGTTATCATCACTATCCCTATCAATGTGTAAGATATCATTAGCATCCCTATCAGCATGTAAGTTATCATCACTATCCCTATCAATGTGTAAAATATCATTAGCATCCCTATCAACATGTAAGATATCATAACTATCCCTATCAATGTGTAGAGAAAGCATTAGCATCCCTATTAACATGTAAGTTATCACTATCCCTATCAATATGTTAGATATCATTAGCATCCCTGTCAACAAGTAAGATATCATCACTATCCCTATCATTGTGTAAGATATCATTAGCATCCCTATGAACATGTAAGATATCATCACTATCCCTATCAATATGTTAGATATCATTAGCATCCCTACTAACATGTAAGTTATCATCACTATCCCTATCAATGTGTAAGATATCATTAGCATCCCTATTGAAATGTAAGTAATCATCACTATTTCTCTCGATATGCAAGATATTATTAGCATCCCTATCAACAAGTTTTATCACTCTCACAATCAATATACAAGGATTATTAGCATCCCTATTGATGTGTAAGTTATTATTAGCATCCCTATTAACATGTAAGTTATCATCACTATCCATATCAATGTGCCAGTGATAATTAGTATCCATACCTTGATGTAAGTCATTATTAACATCCCTATCAACATGTAAGTTAGGATATTATCAGCATCCTTATCAACAGTAAGGTCTTATCAGCATTGCCATCATCTTGAGAGATATTATCAGCATTCACATCAAGATGTAGATTATTATCAGCATTTTGGTTTTTAAGAAATGTTTTTCCTACAAAAAGTAATTAAAATTAAGGCTTGACACATTGACAAACAGATGGACAGACAAAAGATAGACAAAGTTATACCCAAAACTTTTTATTAGATTATATTATATAGACTACCAAGTCCGACATCAGAACTACTTGTCTAAATGTGGAAAATGCAAATTAGAAATAAAATAATGTTAAAAATAGAACAATGTGTTCAATACATTAGGATGTGATAATTATGTAAGTCGCATTTCTGAAGCCTTATTAGAGCGTAGCATAGTATTTATTTTACTGATTCAGGTTTAACTTCCTACCGTACACTGTGGAGCTGAACTATCAGGACACATTAATGGCCACACGAGAGGAAATAGCTGTGGTATGGCTTGGTCCTATGATGAACATCCTGGTATTTGTCCTTCTTGTCTTGCTCTGCTGGATTTGTCAGAAGCTGTTTAAGATATTCCCTGACATCGGATGCAAGTTTGTCATGGCTTATGGATTGTTGACTTTCTTGAACCCTCTATTGATATTGGCCGTGGACATGCTTCTGAAGGTATGATAATCAAATACAATAACACCAAATACATAATAAAGTCTATAGAGCAAAGTATGCAGACAACAGCATATAGACAATACAATCTATATAACAGAATAAGTAAAAAACACAAACTACAATATAGACAACAACATCTACACAAAAAATCTTAATTTAACACAATGTAATATACACAAAAGACTATACAAACAACAAGATAACCTAACACCCTACTAAATATGCAAACAAAGCATTTACCATAAAACATAGTAGACATACAACACAGCATGGTGACTACTACACCATTCTCTAGCTATTACATATTGGCATAGAGATCTGGCAATGATCAATAAAGGGCCATGTTCCATGAACTATCTCCTTCATATTTCCACATAAAATACAAGAAAAGCTGATTAATATACATATTTTGTGCTTCAAGTGAGCATACATGTAAGTAAGTGTACTGAATACAACTATTTCTACCTATATGGTGTATATGGTTGCAAGAGTTTATATTATATTGATTGTACATATAGACATTTGAGATGCTGCTGTGTTGAATATATCCATTATGCAAGTCATTTATGTAATGGCCAATGAGAAAGTTGATAGAACATGGCCCTTAATCGATTATTGTATGGATATGGATTTTCCAATTGTTATTTTACATCAGGTGTTCCAGATCCAGAGGAAAATTCACTGAACAGATTGAGAAAATCAATTTTTTTTGTTTGTTTCATTTCTATGTTACATGTTTACGTTTATGCATAAGACAGATTTATCTCAATAGTTATTGGAGTAACTATGCACAAAGTGTTTCATAGCTAGCTGTCAACAGTGTAGGAAAAAGGGACACTAATTTGGGCATATTAAATGGGATTTAATTGTTTAAAGATGAAATCATTATAGAGTTTGGAAAAGCAATTACATGTATTAATAGAAAACATGTTTAGGATTATGGTACATAAAAAAAACAAACAAGAAGAGCAATCTTTTTCTTAGTATATGCTAGACTACACTATAAACATACAATCCTATGCCCTTGAATACACTAAAAACATACAGTCCTATGCCCCTGACTAGACCATAAACATACAATCCTATGCCCTTGAATACACTAAAAACATACAGTCCTATGCCCCTGACTAGACTATAAACATACAATCCTATGCCCCTGACTACACTATAAACATACAATCCTATGCCCCTGAATACACAAAAAACATACAATCCTATGCCCCTGATTACACTGTAAACATACAATACTATGCCACTGACTACATTATAAACATACAATCCTATATCCCTGACTGTACTATAAACATACAATCCTATGCCCTTGACTATACTATAAATATACAATCCTATGCCCCTGATTACTTTATGAACATACAATTTGATACCCTTGACTGCACTATAAACATACAATCATATGCACTATAAACATACAATACTATGCCCCTGACTACACTATAAACATACAATTGTATGCCCCTGACTATACTTTAAACTTACAATCCTATGTCCCTGACTTTACTATACAATCATATGATACACCCCTGACTACACTATAAAAATATAACCCTATGCCCCCGACTACACTATAAACATGCAATCCTATGCCTCTGACTACACTATACAATCATATACCTCTGTCTACTCTATAAAATGCAATCCTATTTCCCTGACTACACTATACAATCAGATATCCCTGACTACACTATAAATATAAAATCCTATGTCTCTTACTACACTATACAATCAGATATCCCTGACTACACTATAAACATACAATCATTGTGAAATAAGGCTTAAGATAAATACTTGTGTATTAAATGATACAGTAGTTGGTCAATAACAAATGTCTCCAGATTAACAGAGCATCATTGTAATATTTTTTAAGTGTATATATACAAGAAAATCTGTATACAGAAAAATTATATGTCAAGATCATTAGAAGTGAATCAATCAAATAGATTAGTTGAGTCAAAATAGCTCATTCAGCTAGTAACACTTGGCCAAGAAGTCCCAGGTTCAAATCCCAGTAATGTAATTTTGACATGTCTTAGTAAGGTAATAAAATCCAAGGTGATGCAGCATGTTATACAGTGGCATGTAGAAGATCCTTTACTGCTTCAGGCCAGTCTGTAATATCAGAGGTAGTATCGGTGCATTGCATCCAAAGGCCATAGTCATCGAAGTAATATAGTCTTCGCTTGATAAAAAAATTATTTATCAATAAACAGACAAAAATCATTTAAGAAATTATAGCTTATTATAGATACATTCAATGATTTTCTGTATGTTTGATGACAGCGTTACCAGGACGACTCTGTGGTTCCTGTGGCAGATTGCTTTAAGTTGTATTACCACTTCCTACGAGCCGAGGGTTCTGGTTTGGCGGGAATCTTCATCACTATTTTCCTCTACACTTTCACCATGTTCATGTCGGCCTCCATTCTCTATATGTACTTCCTAAGGTAGGAAAACTAATGTCATCTTTTAAACAAGTTGCTATCTAGGTAAGAAATGTGAATTAAGAAATAACAAATGGCATGTTATGTATTATATTATACAGTAATTTTCAAGTGGGGTTTGGAAATTCTAATTGTTATGAGGCATGATGTATTATTGTTAGAAGTCTTTGATCTGTGTTTAGGCTCCACAACAATGGACGACTGTTGGATGTGTACTGGCGCCTCCATGGAGAAGAAGACAATTTCTTTGTCCCCTATGACCTTGAAGTATCAAATCAGGAATTGAATTACATCGTGAAGAAAGCAGAGAAATGGAGAGGAGAGGAAGGAGAGAGGAAGAAGACTGCAGTTTATGACTATATTTGGGAAGAAGAAGATGTATGCTATGATTAATCTATACATTATTACAGACTTTACAAATGCCAGAATCATTTATATAGGAATAAATACTAGTCAGTATGCAAGATTTTATAGTAATCTACAAGTACTGGAAATGTTATGATTGATCATGAATCATATTTCCAGTTCAGTGTAATATTTCAACCTTAAGGTTTTGAGCATTTTCTTTTTGTATCTCAGTTATATTCTTATAGGAGTTGTCTTTCTTTGCTTTTGATTTGTACATGTAATTGCTACCCAGAGTTATCATTCCCATCATGCTCTCACCAATTCTTTTGTCATCGTCCCAATGCCAAGATTTCTGCCAAAACAGATTAAGACTAATTAACTCGCACACATGCATATAATTGATTACCTGTTATAAAATCTACCAAACACTTTACACTCCCATTTAGATCTCTGTCTAAAAATTACAGAATTACATTTATGGAGTCATATTTATGGTAGGTCTGTAGAAATTAAGTCAAGGAATATTATTATTAACAAATGTAAATAAGGATTCACATGAAGAGAAGTCATGTCACTTTGAGCTAATTTTTAGACATTGACAGAGATCTAAATGGGAGTGTAGTGGAAGGATAACACTGGGTAGAATCTATTGAATGTGTATGAAAACAAAGAGACTTGTAAACTCTTACTTTGTATCCTCATGTCTGAGTAATGTAGCATTGAGGTGGAAGGAAGTCACATGTAGCTGTCACATTTACCATATAAATTATACTCACATAAAGCCCAATTCTAATACTGTACTTCTTAAGCCGGTGTGGCCTAGTGGATAAGGTGCTCGGCTCGTGATCGAGAGGTCGCGGGTTCGACTCCCGCCCGGGGCACACCGGTGTTCTGTCTTTCGGATGAGACAGTAAAAACCGAGGTCCCGTGTCACAGTAGGCGTGGCACGTAAAAGATCCCTCACTGCTTCGGGTGGGTCCGTTGCAAAGGTCTAAATTTGTATGCAATGCATCAGGCAGATGCCGTCACCATATACGTGAAATAATCGTGGAGTGACGTAAAACAATAATCAAACAAACAAACAAACTGTACTTCTTTTAGTCAAATTCATTTTCGATGAGCTAGCGCTGTCCTTTATGAGTTGATTCATGACAATACTTATAAAAATTAATTCAAAGATACAAAATCATCTGCTAAAGTTTTATTAAGCAATTAATAATTAACAAATTACATGTACTGCATTTTACTTTAGATATTTTGTGCTGAAATTTTGATTGTGTTCAAATATGAACACATACAAGGCATACATATTAAAGTCTCCTCACTTAACATAAGAAATCTATCATAGTGCTTATTATATATAGTATGGTATATAGTGTGAGTTAACTAAGTATCGGGAAAAGATGATGTAGTGGTTAAGATTGGACATCTGGTGCAGAGGGTTTGATTGCTAGATTGCACCACTATATATAAGGGGCTTTATTACTTCCAGCTTTCATGTTGTGATATGACTGAAAAATTGTTGAAAACAGCATAAGGTCCTGATAAAACAAAATTACTGTGTATATATGAATATGCTTTGAGTTTAACTATGTATAGAATAAAATGTACATCCTTTTTTGTTGGTGTAGGTGGAGGAGAGTATTTGGGATGAAAGTGGGGTAGAACACAAGGAGACGAAGGAGGGACGTAAAGAGATAACCACTCATGTCTCCATTCATACCCTACATCTGGACGGCCTACGTGAAATGTATCGACACTTCCTCAGACTACCAGATGGAGCTATCGTTGAGGTACCTTGTGACTTCATGTATAAAAAAAATATATTAAAATAATTTGTGTCTTACATTTACCAAAGTGATTTTTTTTTTTTTTTTTTTTTTGAAATTAAAGTTTTTGTTTCAAAAAGATGAGATAATTAAGATAATTATTGATTAATGTAAACTAAGTATATATATTGTTTGTATTTATTTGCCATAAATCTTTATTAATGACTTCGTAATGATTTACACCACACTGAGTAATTTTCTTTAGGAATTTTCCTTCTGAAAATCAGGTACAATTCACCTATCTCTGTATTATAAGAAAGAGGCATGACCATAACAGTTACCTCCTAATGTTTGCAGCCACTCAATTCACAATTGAGAATATGAAATCTATGAATTTATTTTACTTGTTTGCATGTATATCAAATATATACTCCTTGGAATACATTTATCCAAGATATTTTAATTTTTACCACTCTTATATTTTGATACGGACCCTTATGATTTGATTTTCATTTTTCAACAAGGGAACCTATTAAGTATATGACTTTTGTTAAAATATATGAAATAAAAAATCATATGACCAGCCTGCCCTATTCTATTTTGTTTTTGCACCCTAACAAACATATATATTTTGATCTTACAAAGTACACAGTCCACTCTAGACAAATTAAACTCAACAGAAATATACAATCAGTAATCAGAACTTTCTGCTCAGATCTGTCATAAAACCTCAGTTTATTCAAATTGATACTGAAAAAGTTTGTTTTACTGAATGGTATGTTTGATTTATCTGCTTTCTAGTAAATAAGATTCAACTTATCTAGTAATATGATTGCATTACATTCCTATAGATATTTGGTGATATGACAGTACCTGGTATGGACAAGGATGTGAAGAAGGCTCTTGAGAAAGGGGCTAAAGGTGTAGAGAACCTTCTCGGCTCACAGATTAGTCTGAACCGTGTCAGGGGCCGTCGCTCTGTCAACACTCGTGCAGGATTCAGAGATTCCCCAACTCCCCAAGATTCATCCTTCTCTGGCAGCAGTGACTCCATCAAGGATATCAAGAAAAAGCAGTGATCCCAGAAAAATGTCAAGGACAGGATGGAATATCCAGGCAGGCTGAACTTGCAACTGTTGTTAAATAAGTGATTATTGGGATATAAGAGGAGTGATTAATCAAAATACTTAAACATTGAAATTGAATATTTAATTTAAATGGTTATTTTAGTTTTAGTTCAGATGATTTAAAAAGAAAATTCTGGCTTTTGTTGAGACAGAATCATTTGGTTGCAGTGAAGTAGTATTGGTCAAACCCATGAAAATATCTATGCAAATTAAAAATTGATTCACATATACCAGAAAGTGATCAATTTTGTAAATACTAGATCAGTTGACTATGTAATTTGATGAAAGAAAAATAGATTTAAAGTCATACATCAAAATCTTTTTTTTTCCAAATTGTGTTTAGTTCATCTAAATAAAACAGAGCTCTTGAGATACACATCAGCTTCGGATTTTAAATAGCTTTTCATGAAATGATATACATCCAATTTCCAGCATGGCATAGATAGGATTGAACTGTAATAACAAATTTTATAAAAGAAAGTGGAAGAGGACATTAGTAATTTGTTAAAATATGATTTATAAATCCATCTTAATCTTATAAATACAATTAAGATTACAGCAGAACAACTCATCTTTACATCAACGTGAAAAATTTACCTGAGGATTGTTGGTTATAGCTTTAGCTGTTTATATCATGATGGATACAGAATGCCTAGCATTTCATTTAAATTGAATCACTGATGTGTGTCTCCGAAATCCCATTTTATGATTAGAACGTATTTTATATGATTCAGTGAAATTAAAACTTACCATTTGACATCTTGTTTATATTTATCAAGAAATCCACACATTTTGTATCTTGTAATTATATTGCTTTATCTGTGATATTTGAGAGTATGTTTTACATTTACGACCTGTATATGTTACACTTATACATGTATATAATTCAAACTTTTTCAAATTTAACAAATATTTTACTAAGCAGGTCTTAGAAATTTCAGTTTTTATTTGTTACATGTATTCATTTTTACCTTTTCTACCTTTGTTTTCCTGTTTAAGTCTGTAATTTTTATGTTATATCTCATATATTCTCTCTCTATATATAGATTAGTGTCTCTCCCTCTTTTGTTTTTGTTTATATTTTTATCTATAATTGACTCAAGGTTCTAAAACACTGGTTGTTTTATGCTGCTGGCAGCCTTACGCCATTTACTTGCAATAGAATATAATTTTCTTACAATAAAACATATATGCGAAGTATAGTGTGTTAAATTATTTGCCTAATATGATGAAATTAGAGATTATACACTACGTAAGTACCCACCTCTGGAATTTTCATTAAAGACAACAAATAATAATTCAATATTTTAGGCTGTTAGATTTTAACTGATAGAATGTTGGGACAATTTGTCTGCCAGAAGATGCAGAACACTTGTTAAAAGCATGCCTAAACGTATTCAAGCTGTGATAAGGGTAAGAGGAGGTACACAAAATATTAGACTTAAATGTACATTATAGATTAGTATTGCATTTGTATATAGTTTTTAGCTCACCTGAGCCGAAGGCTCAAGTGAGCTATTGTGATCAATCGTAGTCCGTCGTCTGTCGTTCGTCGTTCAATTTTCACATTTTCGACTTCTTCTGCAGAACAGCTGAACAGAATTTGATGAAACTTGGTATGCATGAAGTACTCATGGTCCCCTACAAGCACTGTTGTTTTTTGTCCAGATCCATCAGTAGGTGGCGCCACCATAGGAAAAAGTAGGTCACAAAGGGTACCCTCCTTTATCAAACTTCTCCTTCAGACCGGGGGCATACAGAGACAAACCGAATGCATAGGAATGATCTAGAGGGATGTGTGAAGAAGTGTTGCTATTTTTGGTTCTGTTCCAAAATAAAATTTGTGATGTTTTTTCGACATTTTTTTGGACTTTGTCATTTCAATGCAGAAAAGTGTCATGTTTTTCAGTTGATTGATAATGATGATTTCATATAGACTATTTTGATCATAATTATAGTAAGGAATATTATTGTGAAAGAATTTTGTGAATATCTCAATTTATGGAATTTTTATGAATTTTTTAAGACTTCCAAAAAGGGGGGGGGGGGAGTGGCCATTTTGCACATTTTCAACTTTTTCTGCAAAACTGTTGGAAGGATTTTAATAAATCTTGGTAGAAATAAATCACTTATCATCTCCTTCAAATTCTGTCGTTTTCATCCAGAGCTCTTTACAGGTGGCACCACCACAGTCAAAAGTAGGTCACAAAAGAGTACACTCCTATGACAATCTTCTTCTTCATACTGGCTGTATACAGAGACAAACAGAATACATAGAAATGATCTAGAGGGATGAGTGAAGAAGTCTTGTCATTTTGGTTCCCTTCCAAAATCAAATTTTAGAGGTTTTTTAGACATTTTTTGGACTTGGTGATTTCAATGCAGAAAAGTGTCATACTTCCTAGTTAATTCATAATGATGATTTCTTATGGACTATTTTGATCATAATTATGATCAGGAATGCTACTTTGAAAGAATTTTGTCAGTATCTCAATTTTTGGATTTTCTATGAATTTTTAAGACTTCCAAATGAGGGTGCATAGAGACAATTCTTCACATCTTTAACTTCTGCTGTTATACCACATGAAGGATTTAAATGAAACATGTAATACATGATGTACTGTAGGTCCTCTATCAATTTTGTACATTTCATCCAAATTGGTCAACAAATGGTGCCATCATGTCTAAAAAATAGATCTCACAATGGTACATATACCACTTGGTAATTAAAATATGACTAACTTGTTGCTCTGAATCACATCTTGCAGAGACAAAGCAAATTCTTAATATCAAAATCACCTGAATGGATGTGCAAAAAACTGTTGTTGTTTTTAGTCTGAAATAAAATTTGACATAGTTTCAACATTTGTGTTAACTTAGTCACTGTAATGCAAAAAATAAATAACTTCTTCCTTCCTGCATGACTGATAATCTAGGTACTTAGGTGAGCGATATAGGCCCACTTGGGCCTCTTGTTTAAAAATGTTTTATTAAACTTCACTTATTTCTATTTCTTTCATTTTTGTAAAATTAATTCCAAAAATATGAAAATATAAGAGTGTGTACTTATTTATGGAGTGTAGTGTATATCTCTATCATTATCTTTTCAGTGATTTTCAGTTAGTGTTTTCTGGTGAAGTGTTTGAGCTATACATGTGACCAAGGTTTTAGCAGTGGTGTGTAATAATGGGTGTTGTGTTTTCTACTTGATAAAGTCATGATTGGATGTTGTGAACAAAGCCAAAGTATCATTATCAAGGTAGTTTTGAGCAGCATGTAACAGAGTTACACGATTACATCGCGACAGGAGAGCGGGGTAGAGGATATAACAAATCTCCTCAAGATAGTGGTGCCATCTGCACCCAAATTGAAAATGATTCTTACAAGTTTAAAAGGCATGGTTGCTAGATGCATAATCAATCATTGTACCCCTACTACACCCTGACATATCGGCTTTGTGTATGTATCAGACTATGTCGTAGTAAGAATAATACTTTACAGCCACACAAGCTTCTGTAACTCTTTTCTTGAATACACACCATTCTCTTCTTGTACGCCAGAGTGCGGCGCATTTTTAAGTCCGCACATAAAATCGCGAATTACATACTCATGTGTACGCCGTACAAACGAAAGTTATTCGGCAGTGACATAGTGGGAACGATGCGTTAACAGTCTATTTGACACGTGACGAAAATGTGGTGAACAAAGTTTTGCTATCGCGTACCTCGGCCTTTCTTTATCTACAGCTTATCATTCGGAACAACCTCGCCCTTTACTTGTACCTACGTAAAATGACGCAGGAAAAGGTCGAGGATGTCCGAATGACAGCTTATATGGCAATCGTAACAACTCGTCCATTTCCGTACACAAATGAGATTTTTCTCGTCTCATTTCGCATTGTGCTCCTACGAGGAAAACCGAAGAATTGAAGCGATTTGGTATATATCGCTGCTCCGTGGGGCCCTTCCGAGTCTACTTTTGTAAAAAATGGCGATGATGTTCCGCTTGCGTATATGGTACTTATGAGAATGGCTTATATTTTTGTTTCTTGGGGCGTATAGCGTACATACTTCGTATCTTTTACTGCCGTGTCATTATACCGTCGCACAGGTCTTGCATTGTCGGAACATCTGTGGCATTACAAGATTGTCTACTAAATAATATTTTCTTGTTGCATGGCGTTTTGGGGTATGTATGTGTGGCTTTCCATGAGAGCTACGTGATGAACAAATATTCAAAGAGCCAGAACTGAAGGAATGCTCAGAAAGATGCATTAACGATGATAAGTATACTTAATACTTCTTACTGGTGAACAATGCTTTTACTTTTACAACTTTAATGATGAAATCATTTTCCAGTCCAAATGACAGTATTACATTTTCAGCTACCGAATATCCGGGGGAAGTCACGTGATTGAACACACCTTTGGTAACTAGACATTTAGATAGCAAGATTTACTTTTTATCATGGAGTAGCATCCAGACACTGACTGGACCATAGTTGAAGTATGGATATGCCATATAACATCATGAGGACCAGATATTCAACTTACGGGCTATATGTGGGTATGGTTTATATGGATGTATGATTAGAGTCCTCTCCCACCCACCCAACCTTTCCGTTCTTTTGTTCAGATATCTCTCTCTCTCTCTCTCTCTCTCTCTCTCTCTCTGTGTGTGTGTGTGTGTGTGTGCAATTTCTGAATATTTTGAAATAAAATGGACATTTTATATGCACAGCAATTCTCGACCGTAGAGTAGCCAGTCGCAGATCCAGAAAATTTGTCTAGAGGGGGTCCACCCCAAATGAATTTTCCTAAAGGGGGTCCAGCCATGTTTTAGGATGCAAAAAAAATTTATTTTTCATAGAAAAATAGCAAGAAAAGTACTTTTCGTCGTATTTCAGGGTGGGTCCAAACCCTGGCCCACCTATCTGGATCCGCCCATGGTACCATATTCCAATCTATACGGTGCATTAAGTCGCTAAAGAAAGAAAGTCTCAAACCGCGGTACGACAGTATTAGTATTAGTAGACTCAGATCCATTACTGGCCACTAGCACAGAAATACCTTGTACATGTAAGTAAAGCTGCAATTTTTATCATTACTACAGTCGCGATGTCCTGTATGGGTAAACGAACGGCACTGTACCGGTAAATAACTCGATGTACCCCCATGTATCGGCAACTCTATTCATTGTCGCCAGAGCTGCTACTTCCGATACTGGTGCGATCGCCAGACTCGCGTTACGGTAAAAAAAAATCGTTTTTCGATCAACCAGAGCTATATGGTGTCCTGTAAAGATAATCGCAGCTTGTTGTATTTAAGGACAAAAAAATATCGACATTTGACATAATGCCAAGTATTACGTGGATCTAAATATTACTATTTCATATCATTCTTCTAGTTCAAGTTTTAACTCAAAGACTTGTAAGAAGGTAAAATGCAATTGGCGTGTATCCTTTATATGTTCCAACCTCAAAAATGCACCTGCTTTGTGTTTTAACATGTATAAATTACTCGAGAACTATGTCACTTCGGTCCAATTCCTCTTTGAAATTCGTGCACTGTTAATGTATATACAATGTATACGAAACAGACACTACGTTCAAAGTAATTGTCGCAAATTCCCAGTGAAACTGGTAACTGAAAATTAGATTTTAAAGTGTAAAATCAACCAGATATAATCAGCTCGTTCCTCTCTACATATTTTGTTGTCTTCTTTATAGCTGAGCTAGTGTAAAAATAGATAGTGTGTTTCTTTCTGTTCTTTCTTGATAAAACAAAGTTGTAAAACTTTTATTGTATATAACTGGCGAAGCTCAACCGACTAGGTACTTATAGGTACTAGGTACTCGTGGCCGAGGTCCCGGGTTCAACAACCCCCCCCCCCCCCTTTTTTTTTTTTTTTTGTGGCTTGTGGATGTCCGTCTTTCGGATGAGACAGTGAAAGTGAGGTCACGAACAACCCCCCCCCCCCCTTTCACTGCTTAAGGAGTATCGTTGCATAGGACTTATAAATTCTGTGCATTACAACAAACAGATGATGTTGCCATGATATTGTAAATACAATCATCTCCTTGTGATCAAGTATCAAACAACCAAAACGAACCAGAATGTAAGAGGCCCGTACGAACCCACTTTTTTGGCTGATCATGGATCAATTTTTTATTACGTTACGAAACGAAACTAAATTCAGACAACGCCCAACCGCTCTTAAAATGCTTCCTATCCTAAGCATTGCCTGTATCTGATTCGAGTTGTCCATGGCCACATAAGCTGCGGTAGATGGTATTTCGCTTTCATATGTATAAATAGTTATTGACTTCATATTGTCGAATTTCCCAAATTTCCCACATTAGATAATGGATATTTTGTAGTATCATTTTTGCCCTCGAAATTATTATAATACTTATATCATTGGTCACTGTGACTTGCTTACGTAAGATGATAATGTATGTTATATATGTATCTATCAGTGCATCATATATACAATGAGTTTGGAAAAGATGACGTCATATACTTACAACAAACAGATGTTATGTTAGTTTAAAAAGAACTTGATATATCATATTGTATGATATGACAACCAGTATGGATGTAAACCAAAAGGGGTGTCGAAAACTTTGTACTCATCCCCACTCCCATCCCTTCCCCCCCTTAGAAAAGCCCAAAAGAGTCATTTATGCAATGTCCGATTTGATGGATAAGTCACTGTATGAACTATTTCCATTGACCTACTTTACTGTACGGAAATTTTTAAATGAGTCACAGTAAGTATTTTCCATTCCGGTAATACATTAGTGGGTAGAGCTATTTATAAATTCTAAGCCGGTCAGTCATTAGACCTAGCGGTGAATGACGCATTTAACCTGTAGTAATTACTCTGTACTTGGTAAACAGGATAAGTTCGTTATTCTCCAATGGTCAGCATGTTTACTTCTCCAAAATTCTTTAACAATAAACAACAATTTATGTTTACTTCGTTTAATCGTTTAATGTTCCACCATTATGTAAAGTTATAGATTGTAATAGCAAAACTTTCTACATGGATAGGGGATTCGGAAACCTCGAATAAAAATCTTTTATGTTTTGTTTTGTTTGGGGGGGGGGGGGTGTTGGGGGGGGTTTCCAACACTGTCCATTCGCTCACCAGGTATGTGACTATTTTCCGATCACGGACCGATTTTTTATCATGTTACCTTAAGGCAACCAGATCCAAGTTTCAAGTTTCTCGACCCCTTCCTTTTTTTTTAATGCTTCCCACGGCCCTGGTTATAAACATTATACGAGTAAAGTGAATGATCGATTAATTACATATTCCTTCATCAGGACCGTCTATATATATGATATTTCTCCTCATCAAAAAAAAAAGCTTTGAATAAAAGTCTACTCATTTCTTTACTGTAATTTTAATGTGTTCGCGTCACAACTCTCGTTTCGTGAATGCCCCGATCAGAAACATGTATACATGTCTCTGTCCCAATATATACACAAAAATGTTATGTATACATGGGGCATTCGCATTGCGTGTACCTTCAGTTCAGTGAAAATCCTATCGGATATATGAAATTGTACTACGGGATAATTTGGACGATATTGATCTATTTGCAAACGCAAGGTCATTTTCACAATTTGCTTGTAGTTTAAATAACAAATTGCGAGGTTAGCGACACAAAGAAATTGTATGATGCAATATGCCACTCGGTGGTGTTTTGATGATGAAATGTATGATGCAAACAAGTAAATATGTCATGCAATTTTACATTAAACTCATTTAAATGTATGATGCAAAGTAATCAATATTTCATGCAATTCGTTAAATTTATCTTCTTTGATTCTTTGTAATCTGCAATATTTCTTTACATTAGAAATAGCCACATTAATTTTCAACATACATATATTAGATTTATACATGTACATGTATGTGTTAAAAAAAGTTAAAAAGTCATTTAAAACTTTCTATTAACGAATGCTTTTCATAGTAATATATACACTCTACACACTTTCGAATTTCTGTATGACTACAAAATGAAATTGCTTAGTAAGACACTGGTAAATCCTAACAGCAGCGTTTGTTTTGATTTGGTTATGGAGACCCAGAAAGATATTTATAGAGTGAACCGTCACGAATACACTGGAACACCTAACTATAACGATATGCCAAATAAGGAAAGGCTTTCCCACGCTACGTCATGTGCGTTTGTCCAATGAAATTCCGGTCCATTCAACGCTACATTCCACTTATTAATAACGATGGATCACTCTCGAAACTATCCGAAAGTTTTGACGGGATCACTGTCAATAAATAGTTCTTGTGGCAAACAAGATTTATTACTCAATAAAATGAAAATGGTCATGTAAATGTAATTGCATTTAATTAAGAATTATATTTTATTGCTTGATAAATGTTCTAATTTAAATATTTTAGGCTTAAAATAAAACAACATAACATCGCAATATAAGGCGGAGTGATATTTTCAACGAACGGTTAACTTTAAAAGAAATACCTACACGTTGCCAACAGGCACAATGGCGTACGTATCTTGTGAGACGGTCAAGAACTGAACGGGGAGGGTGAGTCCACCGTGCCCTTCCCAAGAGAAAGAAACAAGAGAGTAGCAGCTTTTGATAGTAAGGAATATGTTTGACAGTTTATAATCACAGAATATTGACAGAAAAGAGGAAAATTGGATTTCTAACCAAGACGTAATAAGCCGGTTCCATTGTTTGAACTACGCAATTTCATCATCAGGAGAAAGAAAAATATTGCTACGTGATTACGATATCATCGTACGATCTGGGTAAGGGCACATACTCACTTTGGAATTGACCAACCTTCTGGATTAAGGACTTGATTCTGGAACTTGACTAGGACCAAATATTGAACACTGCCATTGTTATCTGTGATAAGTCTTTGTTGTTACATAAATTAACAACGGGATTGATTAACATTTATTTAACTTGTTACTTTGTTACTTGAGATTCGTAGAGATTATATTTGTAAAAAAAACTATTTATGCAGTGAGTTTTTTCAATTGAATTTCTTTGTTGAGAATTACTTAATCTCGACAAGTCACTAAAGGATCTGTTAGCATATATATGAATTTTGCTAACCCCAGGCCCAGACTTTTCATTCCGAGTCATGGGCCCAGAAAAAAAGATGAACTGTTGGATAATCAACCAAACTTAGGAACATTAAGTCCAGATTTACAGCCTGCATATCTAGATTTTCCTGGAAAATTTGGTGAGCAAAATGTTTCAAAGATCGGGAGATATTTATTACTGGATCAACTTGAAGGAGAGACATTCAAAGCTGTGAATTGGCAGACAAAAGAAGAAGCAGTTTGCAAGGTATGTAGCAGGAAATTGTTGGAATCAATTTTCAGTACCCAGTAGAAATAAAGACTAGCTATGAGTATGAGTCTATAACTCATAAACTGAGATGAAGACCCTGGCGAAATCTAGTTGCTCATTCCCTGAATTTCAGAGAGCAGGAGATTGAAACTATGTTGTATAATAAGTATCAAACTCAAAGATATATATATATATATATTTATATAAAATAGATATATATATATAAAATAGATAGATAGAATCATGAATACATTGTATCGTTTTATTGTCTCCTGTGTTTCAGAGGTTTCAACCAATCACTTCATCTCAATACTTTAATCATTCCAGTTTTGCCAGAAATTTCTGGTAAAAGATATGTGTAACTTTGTATGTACAAGGATTTCTTTACAACACTATGCAATGTCTTAAACCAAAGAAAAAATATGCATGTTTCCTGTAACCTGTCCTAACTCTAAATTTTTTACTACACTTTCAGTAGAAAATTATTCCAGTAGTGAATATTTGCCTTAAAATGTAGTTTTTTATGTCTAGGGGATAATTGCTTGGGCAAAAAATAATTGTCACTTGTGAGTGGTCCAAATGCATTCTAGTTCCCATCAAACCTTGAGTCAGTAAGAAGCAAAAAAATAAAATACTGGAAAAAAAATAACCCATCTACCAACCCTTTTTTTCATCATGTTACAAGAAACATGCAGATTTTTAGTTTGCCTTATTGTAGTTGTACATGTATGCAAGAAGTGCATACATGTAGGTACTGTTGTATGCATGCACAACTCCTTAATTTGATCAAGTCATAAATACAATAATGCACATATTATGGCCCCACCACTAGCATTCAACACAAGAGTTATAACTGTCCTAGAAATAAAATGAGTCATACAGCTGTACAGTCAATACAGGTAAAATCCATGAAGAGTGGACGGTAAATGCTGGCTGCGTTTCAGTTGCATGGTCACGTGAAGTATTTAATTATTTGTTACATAAGCACACATATATGTAATCATGTGAGTCATGTGACTAAGAGTAGGACGTTTTCATAAAATGGTACACTAAATACTGAAAGTGATATGTCATGGACACTAGAATTATTACATTTATATCTTGCTTGTAGTTTTTATAGGTAGTAATGTAAGAGTATGTAGGATTTAAAAAGGGAAGAAGTTAAAGCTGAAGGTAGACACAGATAATTTGCTAACATGAGGTCAAAGTATCAGAAAGTGTCCACAACAGTTGCAGAGTTGATGGCTTGTAATCTTGCAAGAAACAGCTGTATAACAGTAGCATGAGTCATTGTCACTTACTGTGACATTGAATCATCTTATCCTAGGTCAGAAGCATATCATTTTATGGACAATGTAGTTATATTACACACAAATCGATGTCAATGCATCAAATTTACAAAGCATAATTAGTGTTCTTTCTTATATTTCCTAACTTGATGCAATTTGCACAGGATTTACTATGTTATGTACATGTACTAGGTATGCTGGAGGGAAGTTACCATTACAACACTCACTGTTACACTGTATTAACCGTTGCAGCAGCATCCTCATTTTGACGAAATACTTGTTTTTACAGAGAACTCTGAGGAGATGAGTCGTAATCAGTATGTTCTTTATATCTATAGGTATTCCCTATACATCAGTACCGTGATGCACTATCAGCATACTGGCAAGTGGATGACCATGTCAATGTTAGCAGCATTTCAGAGATTATACTTGGAGAGACCAAAGCCTATGTTATCTTTGAGAAACAGTATGGTGACCTGCATTCTTATGTACGACAGAAGAAGCGTTTAAAGGAAGAGGAAGCAGCATTATTGTTTGAACAAATTGTTGCAGCCGTCCATCATTGTCATCAGAATGGAATTGTCTTGCGTGATCTCAAACTTAGAAAATTTGTCTTCAAAAATCCTGAAAGGTAAATACCAATGTATTAATCAAAGATATATGTGTATTCATATCTTACTAGGCCATGGTTGCAAATCAAAAGAAACAGCTAAGACCATTCTTGCCAAATTGTTTGCTTGCTGTTGCAGCACTCAGCATTTTGCCTCTTAGCAAAGTGATAGATCTTTTTTTTTTAATCGGTATCTTATTTTGTTGATCATTTTGCCTCTAAGCAAAGTGATAGATCTTTTTTTTTTAATCGGTATCTTATTTTGTTGATCATTTGATGTTGAAAATAGATACAGTCAGCATGTAAGCCTCGAGTTTGTATGTGTAATGACATTCTTCAATGTAATGCAGCAACATTTGTTGGATCCAACAGAATTGTGAGTCTTGATCACACCCAAACTGAAAAAAACAGAAAGAAACTTAAAAGTAAAATTAAAAACAAGAGTGACAGGGTATTTTTGAATTGATTTTCTACAGCATAGTGGCTTTTTATGGTTGTATCTAGACTTCAGGTGTGTCAATGCAGTGTTACAAATATTGAAAAAGAACATAAATTGATTCAGGCACCATCTTATAACCAAAATCGGACAACAACCTACAGTGTGTTACATACCTTAATGTTACTTTACTGTGGTCACATGACTTGAGCCTTCTTTTCGTTCAACAATCTGGCCATTGTTTAACTCATTGTTCATTTCACAATAAGTAATTGTTGATCACTGCTAATTCTGTACTTGTAGCTTAGAAGTGATTCACAATGATTTTTATCTTTCATTCTCTTACTCATTTCGTTTGATACTGTTAACATACTGTTAGGTTTGAACAAGTTTCATCTAATACAAAGAGACTTAATGTACTGTAATTTTTGGCTTGGGTAACAACATTTCAAACCAAATGTCATTGCTGAGATTGGGATGTCATTGTGTATGGGCGTTACCTATACGTATACAGAAGTCACGGAGACATGACTCTTTATTACTAGTTTCGTTTGTACTTGGGAAGTTTCATTCTTAAATTGAGAGTGAACTCCCGCCATTATTTTTCATTTCCAGTGAATAGTGACATATTTTATGTGCATGCATTTGCATGATTTGCAAATTGCATTCGAAACGGAGCCGTAAGGCATCTCATACGTGCCATTAATGTACATCAAATGACAATAGACACGTGTGCAAATCATCCCGCAACGAGGAAAGTACAGGGTACTGAATTGTTTTCATATACGTGACAAACGCGAGGTCTAGTATATTCACGAGGGCTTCTTTTACTGTATAGCATCTACATAAAAAACGACGTTATATTTTAGTGCATTCATTCAATCATGTATCGTCAGGTACAGGCAATTTACCAACACTTTCATTGCTCCACCTTGCCATTTAAATTTCTTCGTGAACGCCCAATTTTTTGTTTGTAAACGATGCGTTAACGCCCAGAGATCTGACCTAATTGTTTCTAGTGCTTTATTTATAGAAGGTCGGTTCAAGCTCTTCAGTATTACATAATTACTTTGTACACACATTCAATGACTTTCATGTGATGATGGCATCGATATAACATGCTTACACTTATCTTTGATAATAATTCTAGACTATAAGTTACAGTATAACGCATTTTACATTCGGTAACAAAAATTCAGTCAATGCCCTGCCGCAAAGTAAAGGTGTATGTATTGAGACGGAATAATAAAAGGTTGACATCAGCAAATTCTTTTACGTATATATCTTTATCCGTATGTATATGAATTCGCCGACAACTACGCTGGTGAATGACGCAGTTTAATTTTAACCTCAGTCGGCTGAGTTCAGTGCGCAGTAGTTATCTACGTGGTAAACAATTCATGCCGGAAGTATTTAAATCTCAATATGCTCCACCCTGTGTAAGCGGTCTTACTAGTGGATAATCGATATCGCTACATTCCTAGTTCCACCGCTATCTTATTGATCGATGTAGTAATGATGTCGGCCACTAAAAATAGACGCTATTGATGAATGAAAGTATTTAAGAATGTATCTAGAGTATTTCCTCTTATTGCATGTATAGTTACCATGTAGCGCTTGTCACTTCTTTAACTCATAGTACTTTAATGTCAATGAGCAATGTTTTCTCTGTCCGGATGTGTTCATGTTATTGCGAATTGTATACACAAATTATTGTATAAAGATAATACACTAATCGGGACTTTCGTACTTTGTTTTATCTAGTCATATCCTTGTGTTTCTATATTGTTGAAATAATTGATAATGAGGGGAGTACTTCAGCCATAAACCGCTACCACCACCCCCTTTGTAAAAGTATTTCATAACTGCTTCAACTTTAAAAGATATTGTACCCTATGTACCGATTAAAATTCCAAATACGAATTGTCTAAAATGCATTTGTTCTCAATTTGAATATTCCGGTGCAATGTTAAAGAATAGTATTTATTGTATTTAGATTAGTAAATTGCCTCATGGTTTTAATATTTCCATGTTATCTTTTGCAGGACGGAATTGCGTCTTGATGGATTAGAAGACGCTTTTGTATTAGACGATGAGGAAAATGATAAAATGACGGATAAACATGGGTGTCCGGCTTACGTCAGTCCAGAGATACTGAACGCAAATGAGACTTATTCTGGTCGGGCTGCGGACATCTGGAGTTTAGGAGTAATGTTATACACAATGTTATCCGGCAAATATCCATTCCACGACCCAGATCCAACAGCGCTGTTTGGAAAAATCCGACGGGGTCAATACAACATACCGCCCACGTTGTCGGCTAAAGCGAAATGTCTAATAAAAAATCTCCTGCGCAGAGACCCCATGGAAAGGTTATCAGCGGCAGATATCTTACAGCATCCATGGATCAGGGATCCTCTGTCATCCGGTGGATTTATTATGGTAACTGACAGTAAAACGTGTGACCAAACTGTACCAAGTATGATATACCACGAGGGCGAAGAGGACTTCTTTATCTAGACTTCAACACTTGTCTAGTTATCCAATTTTGTATTGTTAAGAACTGTTAGGGAATTCAATTTAATAAAATGAAGCCAGTAGTCTTGTTCTTGTCCTCGTGACAGTTTCCTCCTTATTTTGGGAGCAGGACAAGGAAGGAGGTACGGGTAATATGAAAGCTACGAGATTGTATGGAAGAATGTATTACACGGCAGCTTAACTGGAAATGGTTAGCTTTTGTTGCGGAGAGTTTATCCCAGAGTAAAACGATCAATATTTTTAAAAGAATTTTGAACGTGCCAATAATTTATCTTGATGAATCTGTATAAATGACATGCTGTACAATTGTTTTGGAAGAGCGAGCATGATCCCACCAACTGTGTTTATGAATGAAAGATAACGAGTATGTTACGGTATTCATCTGAGTATGTTATTCTCGGCCAGTGTGTATGAATGCCAACATTGTGTGTAATTGTGATTTTTTTTTCTAATTTATGGTACCCCTCATGTTAGTGATTTAAATCATTATGTTCTTCATTATTTGTTCATTGTTCATGTACACAGAAAAGTGTATGAAAGTTCTGAATTTGCAAATGAAGAAGTTATAAATGACAGTCACAAAACAACGTCAGAAAGTTTGTGAAATTTAACGTAAATTGGTATTATTGCTACGGAAAATTGAACTTACAATGGTCTTGCAACCATTCGCTCAAATTCTCTATGTTACTATTTATTCGTCTCGGAAATCCACGATCTGATTCCTACGGTACATTTCCTTGGCAGAGGAATGGCAATTAATCGTTGATTCCCGAAGTTGCTATTTATTGTCTAAATGTTAGTTGCAACGTCTCGGTCATATCCCGGATAATTGCGGACATTTTTCCGGGATGACGAGATATGTCAATTATTTTACATGTATGAATGGTCGTTTGTGAATGTTCGCAGTAGGTTTTTGTGTACATTGACCAGTGAATTTTGTTACTAGCTTCATGTGAAATGTTGACGGACATTTACTCTGTTAACGCTCTACATGATAATAAAGTATTAAACCTACTTTTCTTCTTACTCTTCAATTTACCGAGAAAAGATACATAGAGCTTTAAACTGTTTTGTCACAAAAGTGTGCAGGGTGGTGAGGAATAAACTGAATTACTGTCGAGCTGGCTGGCTTATGATCCAGGGTTAAGGTTCAGTTGTCGTGAGTGCCCTGTTTTCGGATGAGGTAGTAAAACCGAGGTCCCATGTCACTGAATGTAGCACGGAAAAGATCTCTATGCCTCAATGCTTCACATTTTGGTCTGTCCGTTACATAGGTTTAAATTTCAGTGCATTGCATTAGGCAGATGCCATTACCATGCAAATGAAATAGTTTTGGTGCGTTTTGAGAAAACAACAATGAAAAAAAGATAACTTTGATTTACGTTAGAATTTATTGTGTATATTTACTTACCCAGTAATGTACAGATTAATGGTGAATAAGTGTATTCATGCGCGGATACAGAGGGGGGGGGGTTCTGGAAAATTTTACCAAAAAGGGTAATATTTTGGGCATTTTTGGGGTTGGACCCCCCTCGTCTAAGAGAAAAATTTACCTTTTTTGATTGGACCCCCTCTGACAAAAATTTCTGGATCCGCGCATGGTACTTCGAGCATAAATTTAGAACCCGTGGCAGTAATGGATATAATACGTTATTCTTCAACTAAACGAGGATCAATATGTATTGACATACGAGGTTAATTGGGTCCGTACAGTATCAACCAACATTATGTACTGAAAGTGCCCGCCAATTTTAAAATTAAACCATATACAAGAAGGTCCGCCTAGGAATGGGGACCTGATTTCTGGCAGTTGCGGAGAACAAGTACTGCAACCATGTACTTGAATAACAGTTTAATCTATAATTTATGTAACGGCGAGAATAGACTCTTTTCGTGTTTTGTGGGTACTCTTTGAATGATTTACAGATTGAAGAGTTTATTGACCTATAATGATTGAATTTATGTTACTGAGTCATTTTAATTGTCGGAGATAATCAAGTGTAAATATTTTGAGAGCCAGTGTGATTTGCCGATTAAGGTGTTTGTCTTGGGATCGGAAGGTCCGGCTTTTGAATCCCGCTGGAGACACGACTTTCTTGTCCTTCCGATGAGAACTTGAAAACCGAGATTTTATGTCTTGATAGACTTGGTAATGTAAACTGGGGGATAGGTCAAAATTTAAACAGAGCACAGATGTCGCCACTATAATATAGACAGTATACTCCTGATGCGGCTTGACTTGACAATCAATCAATACTTTGAACTCAGAGAATAACAATAATTTATGCATTCATTTCAAGAGCTATGACTTGTATTGCGTCATTCTTCCAAGCTCATTGCCAAGCCTGTCGGTTTCTGATCATTGGCGTATTTATTGATCGACATTTACTGTCGCCAACGAATTTACAATCAATGTTAGCTTGAATTGAAACGATTTTCTGACGTTCGTTGATTTAACAATGTAAAAACCTTTACAGGAACTTGCATGTATAGACTAGGAAGTGGCATGACGTAAGCTCAAGTTTCTTGACCTGCATAATAACTAGTACATCTAATTTAAGATTTCCTAGAAATGATGACGATCTGCTATAACCAGCTTTCGTATGTCATTTTCCAAAACTATCAGGATATTTTGGTTCGGTTTGGTAAAAATGAAGACGGAGTTTCACTGACGAAAGGGCGTACACATTGACTGGAGATAAGGCTGTATTCGGGTTGTAAATAGGGTCTTTTCTGAGGAATTCCTCATTTATATATAATCATTACCCATCAATATCATTTTCAATCATGAACTTGGGTTTTATTAAGCTCCGCGAAAAAATTTGGGGAACATATAGATCTAGTCGTTGTTGCGCGAATCCGTACGAACTTGTATCTTAAATCGTTAATTAGAATTCTGTCGTATTTCAGTATTTCACAAATGTTCCTTGCAACAGAAACTTAAGGACGAAGGTCAGTCGGAGCCCTTTCTGCATGGTCAAAGTCACTCTACACATATGGGGCAGGCGTGGTGTAGTGGTTAAGCGCTTGGATTGCGGCGCCGACGATCCGGGTTCGATTCCCGGATTGCGCCACTATGTTTAAGAGGTTGGTAACCTCCTGCTTCCATGTCGCGATATAACTGAAATATTGTTGAAAGCGACGTAAAACACCAATCAACCAACCAACCACTCTACACATATCCCTGAAATATGTGGTCCAAAGGCTCTATCTCCTAAACTATTCATCAGAATTGTATCATATTTCACACAAATGTTCCCTCCATGGTGACTTTTGCCACATAACTGAGCCAGTAACTCCTTTTTCTCTCTGGATTAGGGAATTCTTGACCGAAACATTTTCTGCACAGTCAAGATCACTATATCAAATCAGATATATGTAAAATATTCGTAAAGGCTTTTATTCCAGCAAAGCTTGTCGACCGTTAACTAAAATTTTATTGTATTTTACGCAAATGTTACTGGGGTTGGGGTTCTTGGGTCAGGGATATTTATATAATACTCACCCTAGATCACAATCTTAAATACACCGTATTAAGAAAGGCCCTAATTCAGGAATATGTCATGTTCTAATTTTTGAATTTACTTGGGGGGTGGTAAATACAAAAATTAGAACAATAGAACATGACAAATATATCAACATGGTAATTTTACAGACAAGTTTGTGACTATAAACCTTTAAGTTCAATAAAGCATGACGAGTTTCGAATCTTATTGTATAGCGTCAGTCATTGGTTTGATGCAGTTAGGGTGGCATCCATCAATATTATTGATATTCTTGTTAATTAATGATGCCTAATGAATATAAAGAAAATGTTTAAAATATATCGGAGGGTATTACGCTAGAATGTATCTTTATATGCCCTTTTGAATGGTTGAACTCTTCTGTATTTGTTCTGATTTTTGTGCAAGGTGACATAGAATAGAGTATCCTTCCATCGTAGAACAGCTCTTTATGATGTCACAATGGTTCGGATTCGTGTTGATGAGTCATTTTATACCACCATATTTCCGTCCTTGACTCGTTGCCGAAGTCACGGTGCTGTATAATAGCCCCCCCCCCCCCCCCACTCCCCTCTATAGAAAAATGGGTATAGTATAAATTCCACCCCTGCAAGATGGCATAATACACCGATCCACTTTTTATACCCCCGCCATGAAATGACCGGGGCATATAGTGTTACCCTGTTCCGTCATTCCGTCATCATTCAGTTTCTCTTTGAAGGTTCGATGGCTTAAATTGATATTGGGTATGTTGATGTATCAAGGGAAAATGCAGGCCAAGTTCGAATATGAGCATAGAAAATTTAATAAAAGTGACAGTTTGCGCTCATTTTCTCGGTGAAGGCAAGGGCTTGTACATCTTGTTTATAAGTCCTTGGTGACCGTGAAGGTTTGACGGATTAAATAGATTTTGGGTATATAGATGTATCAAGGGAAATGCAGGTCAAGTTCGAATATGGGTGTGTTTCGGTAGTTTTTGACAGAGTAATTGCCCTTGAACATCACAAAATTTTTGAATTTTCAAATATTACTTCTCTGGCAATTACATTTCACTACCTTAGCTGCCAGCGGGGGCATCTGTGTCACACCGACACATTAAAATTCTAGTTTAACAAGAAAGTGGGGCAGGCGTGGTGTAGTGGTTAAGCGCTTGGCTTGCGGCGCCGACGATCCGGGTTCGATTCCCGGGTTGCGCCACTATGTTAAAGAGGTTGGTAACCTCCTGCTTCCATGTCGCGATATAACTGAAATATTGTTGAAAGCGACGTAAAACACCAATCAACCAACCAAAATTAACAAGAAAGTAACACAGATTGTTATGTTTCAAATGTTCGACCAAATATGGGCCCATAAGAATGAAATTTACCGTTAAATGCTGTCATGAATGGAAAATAGATTGCTGACCTCCCCCCCCCCCCAACCAACCACCACCACCACACATACATGCCCATGAAAGGGGGATGGGCTTGAAATAGAATTTCTCCCTCCAATATAGTCTTGATTTCATTCTGCGTTCTAGAGGAAACTTCTTCAAATTCGAAAAAGAAATTTTATTCTGTAACTTTTCAGGATCAGTAAGTCAATTCACAAAAGATCTTACGAAATTGTCAAGGATTTTTTCGTAACTTTCAACACAAGATTGTGCAAATTGGGGAACTTGAATGGGAAATTGTTAATTTATGATGAGATTTTTCATCCGATAACATAACAAAACATTTCATTTTCCGCATATTGAAGTCTAAAAAAGTCGTATTCTGTTTAAGACCGACGTCTAGGTCAAAGTTATGAAAAATTCTTAAACGTTTCGTAAGATATTTTGTTAAATAGTCTGCAGCTGCAGAGGTACAATTAAACTGTCAATAGTTGGGGTTTAAAATAAGAGTCGGTCAATAAATTATCATATTGATTATCTTTTATTTTCAGTTATTTATTTGTATTTATTATTTTATTTTTATATTTGTTTGATTGGGGGGGGGGGGTCCCTCTTTATATTCGTTGTTGTATCAATCTAAAACATCGAACGAAAATAAAATTTTCGCGAAACGAGATAGTTAGATAAAGTACAAATATGGTATACAAGACAGAGACATCTATAAGACTTTATTAAGACAACGTAATATGTATACGTATTATAAAATCAAAACAACAGTTAATTTACAGACAGACGGAGAAAGACGGTACTGTCATGTTGGGGGAATTGTACACTGGAAGGGCTATTCTTGAAAACTGGGATGGTTTTTTTTTCACGGGGTAATTCTATAGTGGGCCTGTTTTTCTCGAAGGTAAAATTTGTGCTTGATCCATTTAAATTTCTTCGCGGGAGGGGAGACTGTTATGGCACAGCACTGGGTTAGAATCGTGTCATCGTGCAGTAGGTCCGTTACAGGTACAAGTCCAAATTTCAGTACAATGCACAAATCAGATGTCGATTTCATGTAAGTGAGGTCATCTTGGTGTGATATAAGGAGGAAAACAGCGAACAAAATCTTGTTTGTGCTATTTGTTACTCTACATCATTATAATGCTGATACGAGAGGAAATTATATGTCGTCGTTGTTTGTCCTATATACTGATATAGTATTTTTACTAGCTGCCCTACTTAGTTATGTATGCACAATTTAATGGTTTGTTAAGATATTGTAACGCATTCAGTCCATTGCCAATGTACTTTCTCAATACCTTACTTGATTTCGCAATCACGACATTTCGAGCGTCTCGGTTTAAATTGAGGACTGGACATGTTCGTTAGGAATTTACCTGGACAGGTGAAATAAGAGGAGTAACTCGGTATGATTGTGAAATACCGTAATCAGTTTCAAATGTGAAGGGACAGCTCTGAACATGATTACGACATGTGACACCGTGCCGGGACTAAAATGACCAATACCATGAGTGACTTTCCAGTAGGATTGTGAAATGTTACCATACTGTCGTGACTAGAGTTAATCATGCGTTTATAATATGTACTAATGGGAGAGGTCAACCGGTATGTCACGATTATAAACGTGGTAACACTGATCACGTCATGAAAGGACGATTTCATATAACAGTACCCAAGAAATATATAAAGAACATAAAAATAAATGCTATTGCAAATTGTAACATTGCAGAAATGCAGTGACAGACCAAAGTCTATATGGAGATTTTTCTTTTCTTTTCTTTTTTTTTTCTCCCCCCCCCCTCTCTCTCTCTTTGGAAAGGGAGAGGGTGGGTGGAGGTATTAGTGATTTATTGTTATAGTGTCTGCAAATTTTAATAAACTAATTTGTTTTTTGCAATTTGTGTGCAAACCATCAACTCTGATGAATCCATAGGTAGAAGAAGTGGATTGCTGTTTTACGCCACTCATTGATTATTTAACGTGTATAATGATGTCATCTGCCTGGTTAATTATATATATAGTTTATTTATCAAATGCCATACAGCATATAGATATATAATACCAAACAGTGATTACATATACAAATACACATCAAGGTCAAGTACAAGTAGATCATATAATATGCATACACGCATATACACATACATACACACATATACACACATACATACATATATATATATATACATATATATACATACATACATATACATATACATACACATACATAAGCATGATTATGAAAAATATAATAGATATGATAGTGCAGATTGAAAAAAAGATGAATAAAAAAATGTAAATAAGATTTCACACATTTTTTCTTATTGAAAAGGCTTGTTTAATAAATTTACCAATGTTTCTCAGTTCTTTAACATTTTGAGAACTCAGCAGTTGAGTTAATTTGAAGACAGAGGGGCGATTGTAATAATAACTTTTTAAAAATTTACATCTCAGAGCCGAATATGCGGGACATTTAAGCATAAAATGAAATTCGTCTTCAAAACATCAATTTTACACAGTGGGACAGAGTCTTCTACACACAGGAACATTCTTATATCTACCAGTCTCCAATTGACAAGCAGTGAGAAGAAAGTCTCAACTTACAGATGTATTTTTTATATTGATTGTACATAGGTTTGGACAAATAACTTTGCAAATTTACGCTGTCAACAATATGTCGATACAAGAAACATTTAGAAGAATCGTTTATATCACCAAGTACAGACTGCTTATACATATCCATGAGCCGTTGTTTAACATTGCATATTATATATTGTATGTCTACACCACTACAACATGTAAAAATATCACTCATCCCAATTTCAGATAAAATATTATGTACATTAGCAATCCAGTTTTTACAATTAGGATTTTGATAATATTCTTGATATAAGTGATCAATGGAAGCTTTTAAGATACAGTTATTGGATTTTGAAAGTTTCAGCCAATATTTTATAATTCTTAATTTTCTAAAACACAACCAAGGAAGTCTTCCTAGTTCACAGTATACCATTGAGTTTGGTGTAGATCTCTTTACGCCTAGAATAGTCTTACAGTAGTCTAAATGAACTTTTTCTAAATCGGGAGCAGAATGGAGGCCCCATATTTCACAACCGTAAAAAGAGATACTGGAAATATAAGTATCAAACAAAGACAATAGAGTGACATGGTTAAAACTCATCTGGGTATATTTTCTTTTTAATGTAAACATCGCTTTTGCATATCATAAATTCATATCTTTGCACCGGATCCACCAGGAGCATTTACATGCCAAGCGACCATGACACGGAACCTCGATTTTTACCGTCTCATCCGAAAAGTCAGAACACCGGTGTGTTCATGACGGGAGTCGAACCTGAGACCTCTCGGTCACCTGCTGAGCACCTCAACCACTAAGCTACTTTGACCCTGTAAAAAAAAAGAACCACGAGATGGTCATTACCCAATCTTAAAATCTAAAATAATAAAAGTTGTTGATTCGTTGGGTTTATTCCGCAGTCAATATTTTCAGTCCTATTGCAACATGGAAAACACAAGGTTATGCCTCTTCGAGTGTCGCGTTCCTGGTATCAGACCCTATTCGCCTGCATCGCAGTCTCAAAGGTTAATCTTCACAACAACTCTGTCCCTATGTACATAAAAATCAGAAAATTGTATTTCATACACATTCCTTTTATACCAATTCAATACATTAGTATTTATTTCTTAAAATCATGTCGAATATGCAAACTTCACAATGAGAGTAGGAAAGTCCTAAAAAGTGAAGGGGCATAACTTGCAACTCTCGAAGTTCTAAATTTGCAACAATTTTCAACTGAAAGAAAAAAAAAATGTAAAGAAAAAAAAGGACAAAAGAACGGAATCTATTTTCTTTGTTAAAGTATTTTTGATAAAACTCCTGCTTTCGAGTAAAGGGACGACCATTTGATTCTGGGAGGAGGGGGCTGGCAAATTTGGTCGGGTCAAATTATTTATTTGCAGATCTTTGAAATGGTCGAATATTTATTTCCTTGACAGCATGTAAAAGATTATTTATTTTCTTGACATTTTTGTCACAAATAAATACTTGTTAGATTTGCATGATAAAAAAACATGTAAAGAAAAAAGAACGAAAGAAAGAAATCTATTTTCTTTGTTAAAATATTGTTGAAAAAAACTCCTGCTTTCGAGTAAGGGGATGCCCATTTTACCTTTAACAAAACACGTGCTGATATATATACTGAACAGATAACATGCCAGCACTTCCTTTAATCCACGGGCGGGGGGGGGGGTGTTTACTTGCATGATTTTGGGTACGGATGTGCGGCTGGAGTCGCTGGGACACTACCCATTCATATATTGAGCGAAGTGTAAAACATACCCATTCATATACTGACCATAGTGAAAAACATACCCACTCTGGTACAAAAATATCTTCTCTTGCAATCTCCAACTGCGTTTTACTTATTCATATATTGTGATTTGAAAGATACCCATTAATATATATTTGAAGGGAAAATGATACTCATTAATATATCGGATGGCCTTAGAAATATACCCCTTTCCAGCTATACCTTTATATAGGAAGTTAACACCCCCTCCCCAGTGCTTTAATCACATCTAGAGCTTTATACTACTAATTTCTGTAGTGACGCACATAGTCTCTCTGGTATGCTAGGGAGAATTTTTATCAATCAGTATAGATGGATGTGTAAAGAAGTGTTGCTGTTTTGTATTCCAGTCCGAATTATTATATTTTAGTCGTTTTTTACTTTCTTTTAACTACATTGTATGTAATTTCAATGCAAAAACATTTTTATGTCCTTGATATATCAGATTTTCAACTTTTTCTTTACTACTTCTAGATTCATTTTAAGGAAACTTGATAGGTATGCAGTAAATATGGTCCTGTATATTTTTAGATGTTTTAAACGTTTTAAAGAAACTTCAGACTTGTGGCCACTTCGAAGCTTTGTTCAATATCATTCTGTAATGTGTTTAATGTCAGGTGAGCGATATAGGCGCACTTCGGCCTCTTCTCTTGTTACTTTTGTTTTCATGAACAGTGGCGTAACGTAGCCTGAATATATGCGTAGGCAGAATTTTCGAAGCCGTAGATTAAGATTTTAAAATAAACGAAACTATGCATTACTTGGCAAATGCCTTTTTGCCTTATGGACGTTATGCCACTGATGAATGTTACGTGAAGATACATGTTTTTGTTGGTGTTACTTTTGTTTTCATTATACAGGTATAATTGTTATTTTGTTTACATTTGAATAAATGTATTAAAGTCATTTGACACATGCCTTGAATTCGCACTGATTTGAATGAAACACTGTCAACAAATATGGCCACCATACATGATTAAATTTGAACATAACTTTGCATACATGTACAATGTATATGCTCAGAAGAGAGATGAGACGAGTTCATGTGAGACCCAATTTGGGCACTCGTTTTAACGTGAACATATCGATGTGTCTGGTGTATAAATAAGGGGGGGGGGGGGGGGGCAACACGAAAGGGAGTCAGGGTAAGAGTTTGGAAGAGGGGAAGAGAAAATCTCTTACAAAGCAGATGGTAGAGCTCTTGCCCCTGTTTTGTCCCCTTCAAAATGGACATGCAATATATCAAAAAAAAAAAAAAAAAAAGAAAAAAAAAAACCGATTCCATTAAAATTTGTTGATCATTGTGAATATTGTAATTCGTCCAATGCTATAAATTCCGCTTATATATGTGCATGCAAGCAGCCAGGGTATTAGCCAGATTTTTTATTTCCGACATTTTCTGGGTAAAAATATTTATTTCCAAAAAGTGTCAGTTGTCCTTTGAAATATTACAATATATAAGAATGAAACTGAAATATTCATAATGATTGCTTTATGATATTTCAGTTTCACTCTTATAAATTGTAATATTTCATAGGACACAGCCCCTTAGATATTCTGCAGTAAGAATGGGCACATACGCCCAACTGCCCCTTTGCCCTAAGCCCCTGCTTAATGCATTGTAAAGCCGGCGTGGCCTAGTGGTATCGCGTCGGACTCCTAATCGGGAGGCCGGTATTCGAGTCCCGCTCTGGTCATGCCGGTGTCATGTCTTTCGGATGAGACAGTAAAAACCGAGGCCCGGTGTCGTGATATGCATGGCACGTTAAAGATCCCTCACTGCTTTGGGTGGGTCCGTTGCAAAGGTCAAAATTTGTATGCCCCGCATCAAGCAGATGCCGTCACTATATACGTGAAATATTCGTGGTGTGACGTTAAACAAAAATCAATCAATCAATTAATGCATTGTAAGTAACCCATAGAAATATTACAAATAAATAAATCAGAACAGATATAAAAAAAAGTGCATTGCTGTGTAAATGAACCAAAACAACTACACACTTTCACACACTTTTAATGGACGTCAGAACACTTATTTACACATTTAGCTATAGATTCTCAAAGGAATGTTTCCTCTTAAACCTACTTTGCGATACCGATCTGAATTCCACATTTCATTTCAAATCTGTCCAGTAAATAGAACATAATTATATGAATTTATTGCAAACAGTTTCAGTAAATGGACCATGCGTCTGTTAGTCAAATACTGTGAAATACTTGTAGTACCTAATAAAATTCTATATTTTATATATCACTGTGCTTGGATGGCAGTGAAGGGTAAATGTAGTTACATTGTATCTATTCTGTCAATACAATTTCCATTGTCGATGGTCATGCATTCATAGTTGGATAAGAAATTTACTGTTTGTCAAATACATAAAAAGTGCTGTTAAAGGTATACATGCATTTTTCACCAACTTCTGACATACACTGCGGAACAGTCCTTATCTAGTACCATTTCTGACATATGTCAAAGACCTGCTAAACAAAGTCAAATCACCAGTCAGATTGTTTGCAAACGATTGCCTTCTGTACTGACCGACCAAAATAGAAGTAGATGTCGAACAACTACTGAAGACCTTAACAACCTCTAGCGCTGGGAATCTGTGTGGCTCATAGACTTCAACTCTAACTAATATGACGTACACGTGGTCTTCAATCCACCGGAACTGCTGCATCCATCAGAGGGAATGACCAACATCAGCATAGACCAATACCTCGGGGGCAATTCCATTAACAACTTGCCATGAAACCATCGCCTCGACACAATATTTAAGAAGGCTATCAGAAGTTCAGAACCACAGTATTCATACGAAGGAACCAGTGTTCATGGCCGACAATAATTAACAAAAGATGCTATAAATACTTTCATTAGATCCCAGACAGAAATATGCATCAACTGTTTGGGACCCATGCACATAGAAGAACATTGACGAGATAGAGGCACTACAAGAAGGAGAAACACGATTGCTCCATAACAACTACAATCTCAAGAGTAGTCCATGATGGAAAAGCCTACAAAACGGAGAATGAGAGCCAAGGCTACTATGATGTTCCGCATCGCCCATTGCCCAGTAACCACCCTACTGCCTCCTCAGGGTCATATCGTCAAGGTCAAGGTCACAGTGCACACATAGCCAAAACCTTTGTCCAGGCCATAATTTCTTAATGCCCAGTTTGGATAATATATCACAGAACTGTTGTCCATGACCCAAGGGTGTGTCATGACTTTGACTTAAGATCATATCTCCATGATCGAGGTCAAAGTGCACGCATGGTCAAAATCTTTGTACGGGTCATAACTTCTTACTGCCAGATTGGATCTCGATAATATTTCACACAATTGTTATCTATGACCTACGATTGTGTTATGATTTTGAATCGAGATCATATCTCCTAGGTCAAGGTCACAGTGCAGGCATTGTCAAATCATTCTACGGGTCATAACTCCTTACTGCTATGTTGGATCTGGATAATATTTCACGCCATCGTCTTCCATGATCCAAATATGTGTATCAAATTGTACAGAGTGTGTTGTACGTCTGTGTGTCAGTCTGCCTGTCCATGAAAGTTGTTCGGGCCATAACTTATTCCTTTTACTTTGGAGGGAGATAATATTTTACACAATTGTTGGCCATGACCTAAAGGTGTGTCATGACCTTGAACCAAGGTTATGTCTACCAGGTCAAGCTCACACTGCAACTTGGCCAAAATTCTTGTCCGAGCCATAACTTCTTGTTACGTTGCAGGAAGATTATATTTACATGTTGTCCATGACCCAATGATGTGTAATGACCTTGAAACAATGTCATATCTACAAGGTCAAGGTCAGAGTGCACACAAACCAGATTGCTTTCATTGATTATACCTCAAAATGTTATAAATGGGATATCCATTACACTTATACCAGTGACGTGTCTTGGGATGAATTATTACATTATTCACCTTTGTTGCCGCGGTGGGTATTTGTCCCGTTAGGACAGCTCTAGTTTGGTTTGATATTTCAAATCTAGGTACGTTGTAATATCAAACTTATCTCAAGATGTTAGTCTAAATGCAAGAATGAGAATCCATGTCTCTGCTTATATATAGTTTAAGGATAACACATTTTCACACATTCTTCTAAAACACTTTTCCATATTTACTTTTTATGCAGCCCAAGTTGATAAGTTTGCTCCGCCCTGAATCACATTCTTGGAGAATTCGACAAACAATAACAACTTTTGTAAAGGGGGGGGGGGGTTAGTAGTATTTCATTTCTTCCGATTATAAAATCATTTCTATTTGTATACCTCTGCCAGAATGTGCAAAAGGAGAGTGCTATTTGAAATTCATCCCTACCAAGTATCGAGATACATTCAGTGTCTCTGGAGACGTTCAAAACGTAAAAGATAGGCCGGTCAGATATCAAGCAATGTACTGAATCGGAAGAAATTCATTTTTGAGCCATTATAAACATTATTATATGCTTAATCATCCAAGTCTCAATCTGTTTTATTGCAAAGTGGAACATAATGCCAAAGTTCTTGACCTATCATAAGCGCGAAATCGTTTCCTATCTTTCCATAGGCGAACCTAGAAATTGTTTAAAGGGTGGATGGGGGATTTTGCAGCCTCCCATGACTAATGTTTTGCAATAGTGGGTCTAAAGGGGGTTGTAACCCTAAATATGGTCGATTATGACCTTTTTGGTAAAATTTTCATATCAAAGGGCGTGGAGATGCACCCCCCCCCCAACCTAAACCGCCAATGTTTACCATCCCATGTTCGAGATAAGTGGCCGAGATAATATAGCTCAGGGTCTGATGTCTTTAACTTGGTATGCTACGACTTACATTTAGATATTAGTCTAGATACAAGAATAACAAACGTGTCTAAACATAAATTTGAAGATCGATATTAAATTCAGCTGGCGTACTGCGTCATACAGTTAGAAAGGAAGTATTGCACTGAAATGGCGAAATTGAATCATCAATTGTGGCCATAAAATAGAACGTACATGCACATATATCATACGTACTACTTAACACGATAAGGTTATACAGTCAGGAAATAGTTCATGTAGACCGTGTTTTATTGCAAAGTCTCGGGGTCAGTGTATAGACCTTGAATATTGCTCAAGGTTGGCCCGTCATTGTGAAATAAATTGCGCACCTGATAAACGTCATTCTGCTTAGAAGAAGTTGATGGTGATAATTTGTCTATTTCTATCAATACTGTCATGACCCTAGAATGATCTTGATTACAAGAGGGGTTATGAACGGTTCAAATATGCCCTCTTTAAAATCAATTTTGCGTACCTCAACACGTGTATTGTGACTATCAGAGTGAATGTAAAAAAGAATTCTCTATGATTTTCACGTGCGTCTTGGGATTCCGTCCATTGACCTTGTAGACTTCGCGCTAGAATTTAATTCAGTACAATTTTATTCCACCTCGGAGAAAAAAAAAACTAGTAAGCATTCACTCTCTTCTGTAAGAGCCTCTATTTATACTTGTAATACTACTGTCTTTTTCTAACTTTAAATTTTTGTTATTTAAAGTGAGCACATAATAGTCATGTGCTCACTTTAAATAACAAAAATTTAAAGTTAGAAAAAGACACTACTACTATTATTAGTATTATACACATTGTGTAGATCAAGCGCGGATTTATAAATATTTAGGTCTATCTCAAACGAATGTTTTGACAGGGTCCAATCATATCTTTAGGTATAAAACTACTTATGCCATACCAAAATCAGACATTTTTGCCGAATTTCAGGATGGGTCCAGACCCAGGTGATCTTCCCTCCACAGCCCCTGGATCCACACATGGTATGGCGATTTAGAAAGTATACACGTTGGCACGTGGAAGATCCATCACTGTTACAAGAGAATCCGTTTCAGATGATACATTTTAAGAAATACGTTAGACAGGTGGGTCGCCATAACCAGTAACAAGACATTAAACATTCAAAAATATAAATAATCTGTACTTCCAGTAAATATTTATATGTAAAATCCAACCACAGGCACTGTATTACACGAAAAGTGCCTTTTTAAAACTAACCCCCTCCTTTATATATCGTCTCATTCCCCTTATGCGAGACGATATATAAAAGAGGGGGGGGGGGGTGTTAGTTTTAAAAAGTCACTCTTCATGTAGCACAGTGCCTGTGATCCAACTAGTCTACGTTTTCTGTACGGCGTTCATAGTTTATGAACGCATAAAGTTCATTTACACCTTTTTCCTGTGATGTATGCAGTTTAAAGATTTCATACCATATGATAATTATTAACACAAATGCACGATGGCGTTCAAACTTAATTCAAATTATAGAAAATTTCGATGAGCAGAAATTTCTCACATTGGCGACAAAGTAATCACCCTTTATCGGGATATCGGTACACAATACAAGGTATGAAGTATAGTATGCACCTCAAGCTCAGAGCATCGTGTCTAATTATTAGTACAACGTGGCGTGTATAGGTTACTATTTCTCCATTTCTAGTCTCCCTTCCCCACATTATTTATTCATATAATGCTATAAGTGGCGTCAAAATCGACATTTTACGTCCTGGAAATGGGAGTTACGTCCACAACACCTGAAGTTTTATTTCCGTCCTGAACATGATTTGCTAATTATGACAACGCCCAATGCAAATTAATTGATAAAATTATTTTAATACCTGTATGTGCTCTATCAGTGTGATATATGTACACAATATATGGCTTTTAAATAACAATGATGACTTTGTGGTCGTTTGTAGATCCGATGTATTGAATTTAACACCACTTTCAGTGATGATCTTGTTTGATGTCCATGTCATTGGACCTGTCTCGCTTAGTAGGTGGGTGTACATTACTCATTACGGAGAATTGAGTCCACCTGTGTTGTACACATTCAATTAATTTCTTTGATACCATACCATATGCGAGTCTGTAGCCGGCGTAGTTCAGAAGGTTGAGTGTTTGGCTTCAAACCGAGAGGTCCAGGGTTCGAGTCCCACTTGACTAGACGGCATCCTGTTCTTCGGAGGAGACGTTGAAAACCAGTGCCATATCAATATAGATTTTGGCACATAAAAGATCCCTCACTGCTTCAGATGGGTCCCATGGCACATAAAAGTTTCCTCACTGCTTCAGATTTGTCCGATGGCACATAAAAGATCCGAATGATAGTATTTAATGTAAAAAGGCGTTTCAGAAATGCTTTTGATAAATTGATTTTTCACATTTTTAATAACTTTAACTCTTCACTGTTTCTAGATTAAATTTGAGAAAGCTTGGTAGATATTAAGAAAAGATGTTCCTCATGTACAATTTTACATGTTTTAAAAGTTTAAAAGAAATTAAAGATTTATGGCCATCTACAACCATTGTTCAATATCATTGTGCAATGTTTTCTATGTCTAAGGTGAACAATATAGGCCCATTTGGGACTCCTTTTACTTTTGTATCATGACTGTTAAGTGAAGATACACATTTTTGTTGGTTTTTCTTTTGTTCTGATTTTAAAGTTATGTTTGTGTTTATTTTACATTTGAATAAATGTGTTAAAATCATTTGACGAATGTCCTGTTACACTGATTTGAATGAAACTTAAAAGAAATGAAACACCGTCAACAAATATGGCCACCATAAAATTTGAAATGCACATGATTTAATTTAAGCATATGTGCTCAGATGAGAGATGAGACAAATTCAATCAAGACCCCTTTTGGCCACTCGTTTTAACGTTGAAATATCAGTGTGTCTGGCATTTAAATGAGGAGCGGACAACACGAGGGGAAGTTGGGGAAAGGAATTGAATATTGACGGCAAGGGGACGCGAATGACACTATTCCAAAAAAGAATCTGAAGAGAAAATCTCAGAAGGCGGATGGTAGAGCCCTTGTCCCCTGTCTGCCCATCAAAATGGACATGCAAATACACTTTTTAATTTGTTAAAACCAACAAAGCTATTAAGTTTTGTTGAACATATTGAATAGCACGATTCGTCCAATGCTATAATTCCGCTGAAATATTAGTTATACAGTTAAAGTACCATATAGTATAGTATAAGGAGTAATCTGAAAAAAAGAACATGTTTTATATAGAACATTTAACTTTATATTAGCATGATCTGGTATATGTACATGCTAGTGGCCAGAATATTTATTTTCATCTCAGTCAAATCCAGATTTTTTATTTCCAGCATTTTCAGGGTCAGAACATTTATTTTCAAAAAGTGCTAGCCCCAACCCCCACCCCTAAGAATCAGATGGTCGTGCCTCCAAGTTTAAATGACAGACCCTGAACACTGATTATCCATGTTTGAGAGGTGGATATGAATTATAATGTCAGGATTGGCAGATTTTAACAGGGGATTGCACTTTCAAGGCTGCAACAACCCCCACTTTCCAGACTGAATTGTGGAAAATAGCAGTCATGACAGGCTGCACTTTCCTCCTCCTTTTCAAAAATTTCTAGATCCGCCTACGGTCAGTGTGTCTAGCTCTATGCGACTGAAGCCAGACTCCTTGGCAAAATAAGTGACTTAAAACAGTGGTATTGTATTGCAAATTTCGTTCGAGTCAACAAGTTTTGAATTGTTTCTTACGGGCCTGGTAAGTGAAATTATTTTTTTTAATTCACAGCGTATCTGATGAGAAGAGGGAAACAAGGAGGAAAACGAAATATAACATTTAACAAAGTTCCTCATACCTAGTATCAAGCCGTTTAAGAATGCGTTTAGAGGTTTAGCTGGTATTTTACGCCCGATGATTCACTTAAAAGAAAATAACGTCGACAATACAAGCTATGAGTTTAAGCTTAAAGGCAGTTTCTTTCTTCTTGTACTGAAGCACTCTATCAGCTGGGTTACACCAGATCTGCCAAGCCAGACGCAGAGTAGAGCTTAAAGGATACTGCCAATAAAACAATCTAGTAGGACTCAGCATTCGACAGTGGTTAAAACCAGAGGCATTCTCGCTTGATTCGCTGGCCGTCAACGTTGGACTTGACTGAAATGCAGTTGACCTCGAGGAACCATACCAACCTTGGTAACAGAGCAACATTTGGAATGTGTACAATCCGTGCACCTATTGAATCTTTTGTAAAACCGAGTTATTTCCCTTTTAATACGATATCTGGCGTGAAACAATTACGACGTCATCAATTTCCTATGCAAGCGTCATTTGTGGACTATCATTTTATAGAGTTTAAGATCGGTTTCCATGGAATTTGATGACGTCATAACAGGTTTCAGTCAGATCAGAGACATATGTACACGTATGTGTATATATATTTCTCTGATCAGGTACGGTCCCAAAGGGGAAGTAACTCTGTACAAGGAAAAGATCGAATAGATCTAACGTTTCATAGTAAGTAAAAGAAAGGGAAATAAATCTTATTTAGCTGCGAGACAAAAATTTCTTTCGAAATGCATAGAAAAAAGATGAATCGCGTGTCACAGACGCCATAAAAATACACTATTGCGATACCGACTTAAGACAGTCATGGGAACAACAACAGTCTACACAACCTTAAAGGTATTATAAACACTAGTTTAGACACAAGCGTAAATTTGTTTGCATGTTTCCACATTTATCCGGGGTGGGGTTACTGTCTATATCCTGAAAAGGTATTCATCAAAACCGCTACAAAAATCAGACAGATTTGCAAACTAGAACATCTTACCAGACAGAAACTCCTGCGAAAGCAAAGTCGTTTGACATCATACTTAAACATAAGTTCATTTCGAACTTTTTGAACTGTGGTATATTGTTGTCAGTGCCATAGTCATGTGACACCAGTTACTTTCTTATTTTGCATTGACTTTACAACAAGGTTATGACACGCCCCCAGTGACGGATCCAGTTAACAACCCCACCCCCGAGTAGTGATAAGTTTCAAGTGTAAGATGGTCCAATTATTCTCACCCAAAATAGTCTGGGGAGGGTCCCCCACACAACCTTTCAGATAGTTCCGCACAGTATGACAATCATCACTTTGGATCTGCGCCTGTATCCCTAGTGTTGTGAATAACAGTATTAAATTATTGTGTGGAGTATTTGTTTGATTCTCGGTTATTTCCTTTCTATGGTAACATGACAGAAATCTAGACCTATTCCACTGTGACGGACCCACTTGAAGCAGTCATCGACGGATCTTTCATGTACCCAATCTACTGCAACACAGGACATCAGTCGAATCATCCGTCGAGTCACATCGTCGAGTTACCCCTCGGATTTACAACCCGAGACGTCTTTGCCATAAGTAAAACTCCTTGGTATACAAGTTATATTTAAATGACAATAAGTTTTAAAACTTCTTCATTTGACGGTCAGGCAAACAGAAGTGATTCCTATATACCCCTTACCTTCATTTGCAGGTTATTACGAACGCCGGTTGCGACGAAAAAAAAAAAAACAAAACAAAAACAAAATCACGAACAAATGACAGTTCAATTTCGGTAGAAGACTTTAAGTACTTATTTTGTAATGTTTTGTGAAATTCTGTGCAGCTGTTACATAAAAAAGTCATAACTCCGTCTGCCAATCAAAGCCCTCGGAAGACATCTTGGATGACGAATAAAGTCAAAAGATAAAAATTTGGTAGAGGACCTTCAGTATTACTTTCTATAAGATATGGTGAAATTCTGTGACATAGTTAATGAATAGAAGTCGAAATATGTCAGTTAACCATAGCTCTAGGCAGATACATTGAACGACAGATTAGGTCAAACATTAGCATTTTAGTATTGGACCTTGATAACTTACTTGCGATTACTTACCGGTTTGGTGATACCAAGGACTTACACATATAAGTCCTTGGTGATACTCTGTGCAGCAGTTGCTGAAAGGAAGTCAAAAATGTGTCAGCCAATCAGAGCCCCTGGGAGCCATTTTGTATGACTGATCTGGTCAAAGAATACAATTCTGGTGAAATTCTGTGAAGCTGTTGATGAAAAGATTGTGAAAATGTGTCAGCAAATCGGAGCAATTGGCTACCGTCTTGGATAATGGGTCTGGTCGAAAATTACAAACTTGGTATAGGATATTGAGTACTTACTTCCTATATATAAGTTCTGGTAAAATTCTGTACTGTTGTTGCAGAGAATGATTCGAAAATGTGTCAATCAGAGCCCATGGCGCTCATTACAGATCAGGTCGAAAAACACACACTTAGTAGAGGACCTTGAATACTTATTTCCTGCAAGGTCTTGTGAAATTTTGTGAAGCAGTTGTGGAGAAAAAGTCGCAAATCGACCAATCAGGGCCCATAACACCCGTCTGGGATTATGAATAGGGTTGAAAAACACAAATTTGGTAGAAGACCTTCAGTACTTACCTCCTGCAAGTTTTGGTGAAATTCTGTACAGCGGTTGCAGAGGAGAAATGAAAAATGTGTCAACCAATCAGAGCCCATGGTGGCCATCTTGGATTACAGATTTGATTGAAAAACACAAACTTGGTAGAGGACCTTAAATACTTACTTCTTGTAAGGTTTGGGTTTTTTATTAAATTTAAACTTTGTTTTACAACGATTAAGGAACAAGTTACAAGTTATATAAAACTTGCTTGTTGGCACAGATCTTGGCGTAAGGTAGTCCTTTGTGTGGGAGGAAACTGGAGTACCCGGAGAAAACCCACAAAGCCAGGTTGGTGACAGCCTCACCATCTCACGTACCACACCGGGAATCGAACCAGGGTCACATTGGTGAGAAGCAAGTTTGGTTGCAGATAAGAAATCAAATATGTGAAAGGTTTACGACAGACCATGGATGGCATGATATGACAATAGCTCATCTGAGGCTCAGGTGAGCAAATAAAAATAACATCATTTTGTAATTTATGTTTATCATGTCTCATGCTGTAGATTAACTCTGGATGTTAATGACAGCAGACATAAATATGACTTGTTATAATATGCAATGGCAATAAAAACAAGAAATAAAAGGTTAAAATGAAATGTATTTCAAGTATAAGTGTAAAAGGGACAAGTATTTGGCATAATATCATGACTAGGCTATAACCATGATACAGTGACAGATCTAGAGATGCACCACGAGCTTCACAACAAAATAATTTGGGAACTTAAGACATCTCTCAGTTCAGCACCAAAGCATTCATGTGTACATGTATGTAATAAATAGATTAAAAATTAAATTGAATTACCAAGACACATTAATGACCATTTCATATACAATAAATTAATGTTGAATGTTTCTTTATACAATTCTGTTTCCTATTTTCTTTTTATTTATTTTTGAGTCTAATTTCTTTCAAAACAATTACTATTAATATTAATAATTAACTCTAGATTTCATGAAAAAAATATGAAAGTGCCCAGTGGAAAGATTTTTTTCACATCACAAGAAATATGTGATGACTGATTATAAATGAAAAAGGACTAGGACAACTCAAAAAAGGTGTAGTGAATGTCCTCATAAAATTTTGTCAACTCTTCTATATATAAAATCAAATACATGTACATGTACATATAAAGTATCTTGCAGAAATTTGATCTTTGTTAAAGGAATCATTGACCAAAACAAAAATCCTGATGGTGTCATGAAGCTTAGTTTTCTAGGTCTAAAGGAATTCAAAGGTAAAAGGTAAAGGTATTCCACCCCCCTCGCCTTTTCTATATGCCTCTAACCATAGATAACTCACTGGTAGGATGATAAACATTGTGGAGACGTACATTTACTAATGTGACATCATCGAAATGCAACTCCACATTTTACCTAGCAAAAACAGTACTGAAAGAAAGACAACTCAAGATAAATAAAAGGTACAGAGTTGATTGTACATTGTGGCTAGCTCTGACACGATCTCAAGATCAGAAACCAGATCAAATACCTGGTAACAAGTATTTAAGGTAATATAATTTTGTAAAAAAGACATTAATACAAAAAAGTTCTTAATTCATATTAAGATATTTAAATACATGTACTACAGTTTTCACTTCATTATGTAAATTTTATTGTTATCTTTGCATTAGATCTTTAAAACTTTGATCTAAAGGTTGAAGGAATTGTCGTTTCAATATACTGTAAAAATCATCACTAATGATGACAATTTCCTGTAGATATATTCATAAGGAAACATAATGTAATCAAAGATTACGAAGCTCACCCCACGATAAGCTGACCACGATAAGTTGATTTCTTTACATGTTTCATTCAAGTATGCATAGAGAAATTATAACCCGGATAAAGTTTAATAGACTGACGGACAAACATGTTCATTCAATGGAAAATATAGGTCAGACACAGCAGCTGAAACAAGATACCCTTTCTACACATATAGATGCATCACTTGTGTAAGTTTGAACATCCTATGCTTCATATTAAAGAAATGAAACTTCTTAACATTAGGTACTATCAGAATCTATGAAACATGCTCAATAAACTGGAAAATATGGATCAGACACAGCATCTGAACCTAAATCCCTCCTTAACACATATAGATGCATCATTGGAGTAAGTTTGAATTCCATATGCCTCATTAAACAAACCAAACTTCTTAACATTGTGGATGCAGATGCCGCAAGGGCAACAGCATAAGCTCCCACTCATTTCATGAGGTGAGCTAAAAATGTGCTTTGTATGGTCCCTGGATACAGTAATCCTAAAATTCAAAACTGCAAAACTAACATCATTCAATGGGCACTCTCTCCCTCCTCCACAAGACAAGAACACTAAAAACAACCCACAACCCTCTCAAAAAATATGAAAAAGTATGAGAATCATCAAACAAGAGGCCACAATGGGCATATGTCAGTCACCTGGCCACATCAGAAGTTCCTTCAGTAAAACTTGCTCTTAAGAAGCTATACTAATGTAATGGTTTAGTCTTCTAGAACACTGTGATACATTTAGCTTTTCATTCTATCCAGCTGATCTAATTTGGTGGAAAACTCAATCGAAATTAAAATGTATCTATACTTAAGCAAGAATTTAAATACCAACTTAGTATCTTGGAGCTGCAGTACCACATATTTTAAACATACAATGGAAGACATCACCTTACCTATCATTCAGCCCTTTACATTTAAAGCAAGTAAAGTTAAACATTGATCAAGTACAAATCCTTCTAGCAGGACCATGGTCTCAGAACTTCACAGTTCCTTCTCTTCACAAGGACAATATTCATATGTGTAAGTAAATGGGTGAAAGCCAATGTATCATACATACAAAGAAAAGTGATTAACATACACCTTTACTTACATATAACCCCCCCCCCCTTCCCCCAACACACACATACACTTACACATGCATATTCTGTGATATTACATATATACTCCTGCACAACAGTGTTTGGGAGGGATATTCAGTACATGATAAATACATGAAAGCCGATATCAGATAAGTCTGATAAAAGTGAAGGCAATGAGCAATGACAAATATCAACATGATAAGTTTACACAAGCCAGGGTTTTATGTTCTGGTCATAGACAGTTTGATTCTCGTGCCATTGAAGATGTTGGACTCCAGGTACCACATACGTTGTCAGTCTTCCTGTCTTATATAGTGTTTGTAGTCCAAAAGTATCCTCAATGAAAAACTGAAAAGAAAAAAACATAAATGACTGTGCCCTTTAGTTACACACTATACACATTTATAGCTTAAACTAAGATACATCAGATTCTTGCAAATGTCTTACAGAGTTCAATGACACCAAATAACTTTACATCATATAAGATTTCTTGCATACTCTATTTCAATTATTAACAGACATTTTCTACACAAAATTGGTCTAAATGCATCAATAAAATCCAGGGTAACACATAATTTCTAATATTTACTATGTTGAGCATATTTTTGTATATATACTGTATAGATTTATAGTGTATAAAATGTATCAATGTAGGAAAATGAAATGATGTAGGAATAAATTAAAGTGCCATTTCAACCTAATTTTCCAAATCTAATTGTTTCCATTCAACTGATGCATGTTTATACAATGAATAAATTTCTGAAAATCTGAAGTTTATCTCAGTTGTAGATAAAAAGATATTTGTGAAAAGCTATTGCACACTGCTGAGCCACACCTGATATTTATACAGAAACCCAAGATTCTGTGATGAAGAGATGCTGATGTCATGTTGTGTAAACTATGCAGAACTTTTAGTATAGACGTGTCCGAAGTGCAGAGTTGTTTGATAATATTGAAGAGAAAAAAATGCCTCATGAAGACAAGGGAGGGTCAAGCAAAGTTGGAGGTGTTTGTTGTGTTGCTGCTAATTGTGGGAACACCAATGCGGATGGTGTGTCAATGCACAGTTTTCCTAAGACACCCAATGAACGATGCCAGTGGGTTCAGTTTTAAGAAAAACGAGTATAATGGGACGGTCCTTATGTTCTGTGCATTTTACACCAGAAAGTTTCCCATTCAGATATTGCTTTGAAATGCAACAAAGCGGGACAAAACCAAAGAAAGTATGGTTAATTCCCAGTGCAATACCTACTGTCAACCAGCAAACGCATTTGATTTACCTGGGCCTCCAAGTATTTCAGGAGCAAGTAACCCTTATTTGTAAATTTTAAGCCCGGATGACAAAATGGCAAGTAAACCATCAGCTCCAAAGAAGATCAGAAGAGTGTATTCAAAGAGGGAAGCATCAAGAGTAAGTATTGTATTATCACCTTTTTATAAAAGAATATAATTTGAAACTATACATGTGAGTAAACCAGGAGCAGGCTTGGTGTAGTGGTTAAGTGCTTGGCTTGTGGCGCCAATGATCCGGGTTTGATTCCCGAATTGCACCACTATGTTTAAGAGTTTGGTTACCTCCTGCTTTCATGTTGCGATATAACTGAAAAATTGTTGAAAGCGACGCAAAACACAAATCAACCAACCAACCAGCGAGTAAACCACAAACAAATTATTTTCTCAATGGAAATTATAGTCATGTACTACATGCATTTAAGTCTTACTTCATAGTTTTACAGGAGGCTTCATTAGTGTTATTATTATTTAGATAATTCATGCAAACCGAGACGCTGATCAGGAGGAACAAGACAGTGATTAGGCAGAATCAGATACCCAGGTATATACAATGGATGTAGATGAGGTAACTAAAATATAGGTGATGGATTTAGGAGTTCAGTGAGAGGGTGCAATCCCAACCCCTCACTCATTCGAAATTCCTAGCATTATATGGATCACACATAGAACTCAATTCTTTAAGGTTAATTATTTTCATAGATATGTATGTACATACACATAAGATATCTGATGCTCAACTGAACTACATTTTGCATAACAAAACTGATGAATTACTTACGGCCCATGCAGAAACACATACTAAATACTACGAGAAACATATTGAAATTCTGTTACATTTATGATAGTTACAGAGCAACATAGAGAAAGAAGATTTGCCCCAATCAACAAAGAAGCCTTTTTCTTGTCAAGTTTCAATAAAACCTGAACAAACGGTCAAAATCATGTCAAACAACATCAATAATGGATTACTGGTATGGCTTTAATGATGTACGCAAAGTACCTTGGATTACATCACTTGTGTCCTCATCACTATCATGTTCACCTTCTGCAAATGACGATGTATCGCAAGAAAGGTGAACATCATTCTTCTAATAAATCTCATTAAAAGAATCCTGTGTACTATTATAATATATCCTGTTTACATGAAGTGACTACATATCATGACGTCAACGATTTTGATTCCAGACAATAGAGATTTATTGATACTCTTGCATGCGTGGCCGCATTAAACAGGTAAACATCTGGGGCCAGTTATTCGAAACTTTAAACACTGGTTAAGATAACCAGCGGTTAAATTTCATTTGACTATATCATCGAAATAAAAAGACTTAAAGTTATAGTCTATACACTGATTAATAGCGTATGAAACTAGCACTGTAATGTAGTGTAGAAATCTAGACAGAAATCTTGTAAATCAAATTAATTGTTTCTCAAACTCAAGCTTTAACAAGTGGTTAGCTTAACCGGTGGTTAAAGTTTCAAACAACTGGCCCTGGAGTTTAATCAGCAATGGCTACTTATTGCAGCATCTGATTGTAAAAGTTTTGGCACCATTAGGTTTTATTTACATCAAATTATTGATGTGATATGAGAAAAAAATTAGTGTAGTGGCACTTTAAATGCAGAAAAATAGGGCACCGCTAACGGGTGCATGATACGCCCACATCATGTTTAAGGTGGTCTACAATCCACATCCTTTCATATGACACCATCAAAAGTTTTGTTCCCCCTTAAGATAAGGAGTAGAAGCCCATAAAACCTTTCCTACCCCGCCCATTTTCCCACACCCCAGGGGCCTGAGCCCAACTTTGAAACCCACATGCACAAATACAAACCACATTCTTTCATATGACACCATCAAAAGTTTTGTTCCCCCTTTAGTTAAGGAGGAGAAGTCCGGTCAAGCTATTCCGACCCCGCCCATTTTCCCACACCCCAGGGGCCTGACCCCAACTTTGAAACCCACATGCACAACTACAAGCCACACCCTTTCATATGACACCATCAAAAGTTTTGTTCCCCCTTTCGATAAGAAGAAGGCCGGACAAGCTTTTCTGACCCTACCCATTTTCCCCCACCCCAGGGGCCTGACCCCAACTTTGAAACCCACATGCACAACTACAAGCCACAACCTTTCATATGACATCATCAAAAGTTTAGTTCCCCCTTTAGTTAAGGAGGAGAAGCCCAGACAAGTATGGATGGACGTACAGACGGCCGGCCGGACAGATGGACAACGACATCGGTATAGCATAATATGCCCACATTTTTTAAATGCGGGCGTATAAAAACCAGCGAAAAACCCTCTACACTAGACAGATCTACACATCTGTAGAAAAATAACATCAAAATTAACATTTACCAAAGGGATGATATTTTTGTCAGACTCGTAGTCAGACTGCAATATCTTTGGAATTTTTTTTTTTATACAATAGCATTATTTATATGTATTTACAGTAATTAATGGGATTACCTTCTGCTTCTTCATCTCAACAATTTGTTCTTTTTCATCATAAAATGCAAAGTGACTGAAATGAAATAATTGAGAATGAAATAATAAATACAGTAAAACACGAATACTATGAACATGCATACTATGAATTCATGTTTATAATGAATAAGGTGAAATCCCCGGCAAATTTCCTTCATATTCATACCAAGATATGAGGGTTTTGGCGTACACAGTTATTGCGAATTCACAGCTATTGCGAACCCAATTCTAAGTCTCCAAACATAAAATTGCTTTATAGACACCATCTTTATAGCAAAGTAGATAATTACTGATCAAACAATCACGTAAATTAAATACCGATGATTACCAAACTCACCTGTAATGTGTTTCTTTTGATAACAATTTAAGTACGTGTCTATGGGTATGATTAGTAATTAATCATTTGAGGTGAAAAGGAATTTAGTCAGTTGTACACGATGTCCGGGCTCAAAAGGAAGGCGATTTCAATCGAAACAAACTATGAAATTATACAGGCCGTTGATAAAAATGCTGCATCACTTGATATATTACCGAATTCTCTTAGTACAATTATTAAAAATAGGGAAAGCATTATTAAAAACTAAGAAAACCCTACTGTATCTCTTTCTCAGAAACAAGATCGCTCCGGACAACATTATTCCGTGGAATCTGCTGTATTTAAGTGGTTTACAGAAAAACGTTCTGCAAACATACCAACATCTGGACCGTTAATCATGTCAGAGTCGGATTAATTGGCCCAAAAGATCTTAAAAACTTAATGACTTTTTTGCCATTGAAATTGTATATATAGATCAATTTTACAGTTTATTAGTATGAATTGTACAGAATACGAGTTGTGAATTGTATCAAAAGTTACTTGAGATGACATAGTTTTTCTTAATATTTATCAACACAGATATTACGAAGTTTTCATACAGTTTTCATAAAATTCGTTATATGCATAGTTCGAACTGTGTTTAAAGCAAACTAAATCTTGAGGTCCCTTGGAATTCGTTGTAACCGTGTTTTACTGTATTTTGAAGATAAAAGAATGGGGATAAAATCAATGGATTAAAATGGCTCTAAATATGAAACCATGGGAAACAGGTTAAGACCTTCTCGTCACAAAAGAAGTCTACTTGACACTTTAGCTCTGTTTGTCTTGGATAATGTTAGATCAACCTAATTGTAATTTTAATCTCTTGCCTATCTCTTTATCCTCTGATTTGGCATAATCAGGAAAGCAATGCATGCAATACATTTCCCTTCAGTATATGGCATATGCATATATTAATGCAAAATTTGTACAAACATGTGCTTTTACATCTGCATATTATATAAAACATTCATTCTGGTATAAGTTTGTACTGGGTATCAAAAAACAAAAACGTCTCGATCAGACTTGGCTTTTTCTCATTAACAACGAAAAATTCAGAAAAATCCATGTGCTGTCACTAGCAAATATCATTATGGGATAAAGCAAAACTTATTTGAGAAATGTAAAACACTTCAATAAAACTCTGCGTTTGAATGAGAATATATTGTAATTTATATAAGTATAGAATACAGATCTGGCAGCATTTTGAATCCATTATGGTACTGATGATCCTACTCTAACAAAATGAAGAATACTTTGAATTATCATTAAACTAAATCACAATGGTTTCTTGTATAGTCAAGTTTGTGGTCTTTAAGAAAACAGTATGTACCCAGTATACCAGTACATGTACAATGTAATCAAATAGTGAGCTTCCGAAGACTGGATATATGCAAACCATCAACCGTAGGTAAACTGGCTGTGTACAAACCAATGAGCTCGGGTAGATTGGCCATATGCCAACCATCCAGCTAAGATAAGATGGCCATGTACAAACCATCAAGCTGGTCATGTGCAAACCATCAAGCCTAGATAAGCTGGCAATATGCAAACCATCTAGCTTGGGTAGACTGGCCATTATGCAAACCATCAAATCTAGGTAGACTTGCCTGTGCAAACCATCAAGCTTAGGTAGACTGGTATGTGCAAATCATCAATCTTAGGTAGACAGGTCTTTTGCAAACCATTCACCATTGGAAGACTAGGCATATTCAAGTCATCTGTGAGTTTAAATAGAGAGGGCATGGGCAAACATACAGTTCAGATAGGTTGGGCCTGTGCAAATCGTCTTGGCATGTAAAATCATCAAGCTTAGATAGACTGGGCATGAAAAATCATTAAACTTAGATAGACTGGGCATGTAAAGTCAACAAGCTGAGGTAGTTTGGGCATGTAAAGTCATCAAGCTTAGGTAGACTGAGCATGTAAAGTCATCAAGCTGAGGTAGACTGGGCATGTAAAGTCATCAAGCTTAGGTAGACTGGGCATGTAAAGTCATCAAGCTTAGGTAGACTGAGCATGTAAAGTCATCAAGCTTAGGTAGACTGAGCATGTAAAGTCAACAAGCTTAGATAGACTGGGCATGTAAAGTCATCAAGCTTAGGTAGACTGAGCATGTAAAGTCATCAAGCTTAGGTAGACTGAGCATGTAAAGTCATCAAGCTTAGGTAGACTGAGCATGTAAAGTCATCAAGCTAAGATAGACTGGGCATGTAAAGTCATCAAGCTTAGATAGACTGGGCATGTAAAGTCATCAAGCTTAGATAGACTGAGCATGTAAAGTCATCAAGCTTAGGTAGACTGAGCATGTAAAGTCATCAAGCTTAGATAGACTGGGCATGTAAAGTCATCAAGCTTAGATAGACTGGGCATGTAAAGTCATCAAGCTTAGGTAGATTGGACATGAAAAATCATCAAGCTTAGATAGACTGAGCATGTAAAGTCATCAAGCTTAGGTAGACTGGGCATGTAAAGTCATCAAGCTTAGATAGACTGGGCATGTAAAGTCATCAAGCTTAGGTAGACTGGGCATGTAAAGTCAACAAGCTTAGGTAGACTGAGCATGTAAAGTCATCAAGCTTAGGTAGACTGGGCATGTAAAGTCATCAAGCTTAGGTAGATTGGACATGAAAAATCATCAAGCTTAGATAGACTGAGCATGTAAAGTCATCAAGCTTAGATAGACTGGGCATGTAAAGTCATCAAGCTTAGATAGACTGGGCATGTAAAGTCATCAAGCTTAGGTAGACTGGGCATGTAAAGTCAACAAGCTTAGGTACACTGAGCATGTAAAGTCATCAAGCTGAGGTAGACTGGGCATGTAAAGTCATCAAGCTTAGGTAGACTGGGCATGTAAAGTCATCAAGCTTAGGTAGACTGAGCATGTAAAGTCATCAAGCTGAGGTAGACTGGGCATGTAAAGTCATCAAGCTTAGGTAGACTGGGCATGTAAAGTCATCAAGCTTAGGTAGACTGAGCATGTAAAGTCATCAAGCTTAGGTAGACTGAGCATGTAAAGTCAACAAGCTTAGATAGACTGGGCATGTAAAGTCATCAAGCTTAGGTAGACTGAGCATGTAAAGTCATCAAGCTTAGGTAGACTGAGCATGTAAAGTCATCAAGCTTAGGTAGACTGAGCATGTAAAGTCATCAAGCTAAGATAGACTGGGCATGTAAAGTCATCAAGCTTAGATAGACTGGGCATGTAAAGTCATCAAGCTTAGGTAGACTGAGCATGTAAAGTCATCAAGCTTAGATAGACTGGGCATGTAAAGTCATCAAGCTTAGATAGACTGGGCATGTAAAGTCATCAAGCTTAGGTAGATTGGACATGAAAAATCATCAAGCTTAGATAGACTGAGCATGTAAAGTCATCAAGCTTAGGTAGACTGGGCATGTAAAGTCATCAAGCTTAGATAGACTGGGCATGTAAAGTCATCAAGCTTAGGTAGACTGGGCATGTAAAGTCAACAAGCTTAGGTAGACTGAGCATGTAAAGTCATCAAGCTTAGGTAGACTGGGCATGTAAAGTCATCAAGCTTAGGTAGATTGGACATGAAAAATCATCAAGCTTAGATAGACTGAGCATGTAAAGTCATCAAGCTTAGATAGACTGGGCATGTAAAGTCATCAAGCTTAGATAGACTGGGCATGTAAAGTCATCAAGCTTAGGTAGACTGGGCATGTAAAGTCAACAAGCTTAGGTACACTGAGCATGTAAAGTCATCAAGCTGAGGTAGACTGAGCATGTAAAGTCATCAAGCTTAGGTAGACTGAGCATGTAAAGTCATCAAGCTTAGGTAGACTGGGCATGTAAAGTCATCAAGCTTAGGTAGACTGGGCATGTAAAGTCATCAAGCTTAGGTAGACTGAGCATGTAAAGTCATCAAGCTTAGGTAGACTGAGCATGTAAAGTCATCAAGCTTAGGTAGACTGAGCATGTAAAGTCATCAAGCTTAGGTAGACTGGGCATGTAAAGTCATCAAGCTTAGGTAGACTGAGCATGTAAAGTCATCAAGCTTAGATAGACTGGGCATGTAAAGTCATCAAGCTTAGGTAGACTGAGCATGTAAAGTCATCAAGCTTAGGTAGACTGGGCATGTAAAGTCATCAAGCTTAGATAGACTGGGCATGTAAAGTCATCAAGCTTAGGTAGAGTGAGCATGTAAAGTCATCAAGCTTAGGTAGACTGAGCATGTAAAGTCATCAAGCTTAGGTAGACTGAGCATGTAAAGTCATCAAGCTAAGATAGACTGGGCATGTAAAGTCATCAAGCTTAGGTAGACTGAGCATGTAAAGTCATCAAGCTTAGGTGGACTGAGCATGTAAAGTCATCAAGCTAAGATAGACTGGGCATGTAAAGTCATCAAGCTTAGGTAGACTGGGCATGTAAAGTCATCAAGCTTAGGTAGACTGGGCATGTAAAGTCATCAAGCTTAGGTAGACTGAGCATGTAAAGTCATCAAGCTTAGGTAGACTGGGCATGTAAAGTCATCAAGCTTAGATAGACTGGGCATGTAAAGTCATCAAGCTTAGGTAGACTGAGCATGTAAAGTCATCAAGCTTAGGTAGACTGGGCATGTAAAGTCATCAAGCTTAGATAGACTGGGCATGTAAAGTCATCAAGCTTAGATAGACTGGGCATGTAAAGTCATCAAGCTTAGGTAGACTGAGCATGTAAAGTCATCAAGCTTAGGTAGACTGAGCATGTAAAGTCATCAAGCTTAGGTAGACTGAGCATGTAAAGTCAACAAGCTTAGATAGACTGGGCATGTAAAGTCATCAAGCTTAGGTAGACTGAGCATGTAAAGTCATCAAGCTTAGGTAGACTGGGCATGTAAAGTCATCAAGCTTAGATAGACTGGGCATGTAAAGTCATCAAGCTTAGATAGACTGGGCATGTAAAGTCATCAAGCTTAGGTAGACTGAGCATGTAAAGTCATCAAGCTTAGGTAGACTGAGCATGTAAAGTCATCAAGCTTAGATGGACTGGGCATGTAAAGTCATCAAGCTTAGGTGGACTGAGCATGTAAAGTCATCAAGCTTAGGTAGACTGAGCATGTAAAGTCATCAAGCTTAGGTAGACTGAGCATGTAAAGTCATCAAGCTGAGGTAGACTGAGCATGTAAAGTCATCAAGCTGAGGTAGACTGAGCATGTAAAGTCATCAAGCTGAGGTAGACTGAGCATGTAAAGTCATCAAACTAAGGTAGACTTGGCATGTAAAGTCATCAAGCTTAGGTAGATTGGACATTTATGGTTTAGTTAAAACTCCCCATCTTTCAACCTATTCATCTTGATTCCTTGAAATGTGACTTGTTCGAGAATAAAGTGTGGACAGCAAATAATCTATCTGATCATTTTGAAAGTATTGCTGAAGCAATAAATGTCCCCTGTCCCCAACAAACTTTACAATGCATACATTTATGAGAGGCTGATACTGTATATACGATTTTAGTAATACACAGTGCATGTGAGTCTTTGCATTAATTTTCTACATCCAGGGCCATAACTCAGCAAAATATTAACCAACAGGAACAAAATGATCTGTTACTTGTCATGGTAAAGCAATGTACCAAATATCAAATGATAATCTGTAAGCATGATGAAAAAAAGTGTGGAAAACTGATTTGCCAGACTGACAGAGAGACAGACTGACAGACAGACTGAAAAACTAAAGTCCCCTTCTGCAAAATTTACTGGTAGGGGACTAATAATTATATAAGATTTAATTCAGGAACAGAAAAATAATATTCTTAAAATACATTAGAAACCGACAAAGAAATAAAAGGTACTATTGTGTGACCTTGACAATTTACCCAAATATATACCGGGGGTATGTATTTGCATGTTTTTCCCATCAGTATATGAAATTTGAAATCTGTAGGTTGAAAAGCTTTTGAGTATTTGCATCACAACCAAAGAGTTGATGACGATGGACAGGCGTCGCAGACATGCATATGGATGGATGGACAGACAGACAGACAGACAGATATACAACATGATTTCCATGGGGAATTGTATCAGGACAAAGTCCTAAATATGATGGTTACTATTTCTTTGTCACTTAGATACTTTCAAAAATGCACCTATAATTGATCATAATGGACTCCTGAACAATCAATTGTCCACATGTGTTTGGTAAAAACTGAACTAAACATGAAAGATAAGATGTCACAAAATGAGGGTCAGATGCAGTACTATATTTATTAGCATAATTAAGCATTAGTGGTCATTTCTCAAAATTGTACCCTAGATCATTGTGAAGGGGTAAATGAAAACAATACAAGTATGCAACAAATAGATTGGGCAACTGAACAGTCCAAAGACCCAGATATATTTACTGTTTTACAACTCATTCAGAATGGTAGTAAACCAAAAGGGGGGTCGTGTGCTCAATACTCTGATGAAGTGAACAAATATCTCAGGGAATGGAGCAAGTTAGAGGTTTCAGATAATGTCCTGTACAGAACCTCCACACTGGATGGAGAGAATGTTAGGCAAATTGTTTTACCTCAATCCTTTAGAAAAAATGCCCTGAAAGGTTTACACTCTGATGTTGGTCACCCTGGGAGGGATAAAACATTGTGGTTAGTGAAACAGAGATTTTATTGGCCTGGTCTTGAAATGGACGTGCAAAAAGCAGTCGAGTCGTGTACAAGATGTATTTATACAAAAACAAAAGCTTTTCCCAGTGATGAATTAGTTTCTATTCAAACTTCAGGACCATTAGAACTAGTATGTGTCGATTACTTGTCTTTAGAACCGTCAAAAGAAGGTGATGAGAATATCTTAGTGATAACAGACCATTTCACTAGATTTGCACTTGCAGTCCCTACTCGGAATCAAACTGCGCAGACAAGTGCTTTATGACAACTTTATTGTTCATTACAGTTTTTCTGAGAGATTACATAGTGATAGAGGTAAAAATTTTGAAAGCAAGGTCATCAAAGAACTATGTAAAATATCAGGCATTGCAAAATCTAGAACAACTCCATACCATCCAATGGGGAATGGAATGGCTAAAAAGTTCAACCAGACACTTATTAAAATGTTACGAACTTTATCAGAAGATCAGAAATCTGACTGGAAAAGCTACATCCCATCTTTAGTTCATGCATATAATGCAACCAAACATGACTCCACTGGTTTTTCACCCCATTTTCTGATGTTAGGCTGGCATCCTAGGTTAGCAGTTGATGCATACTTAGGGATTGAAAATGACAATGAGAGATGTAAATCTAGAGAATCATACGCTCAAAAGTTGAAAAAGCGTCTTCAATTTGCTTACAACTTGGCTACAAAGGAATCAGAAAAGAAAGGTCAAAAATATAAAGAGCACTATGACTCGAAAGTCAGATTCTCTAAATTAGAAGTAGGAGACGGGGTTTTAGTTAGGAATGTTTCGGTCAGAGGCAAATGACCACTAATGCATAATCAAGAATCAGCGTTACTTCTGACTATCTTTCTTTATATTTTTAAATGCATTTCTATCAGCATAACTATGAATTAGTATACACTAAAGCTATCTCGGCCAAAACAGGAATTATGCCAATATAAGTGCTATTTCAGACTTCTAGATCAGGCACTGTATAGAGGGAACATAAAAAACAATGATTGAGGACATGAATGCCACTGGAAATCAGACACAAATGCATATCTGCAAACCTCTAAAATGAGTCAACATCTGTATTCTTAAAAGTGATGCTCTAACTTCACGTGCTATATAGATACCATACTTGATAAAGTGTACCTAGATTGCCATGGTGTTATCACGCCATCATTAGGTCCTCCTATTAATATCATATTCCTCAAACGAAGGAAGTTGGACTTGAATTCTGAAAATTTACACACATTCATCATTACTTATATATAATGAGTAATTTGTAATTATGTATGTAAGAATTGTAAAAATCTTCATTTCATACAGTTGAGTGTTTATATAAATGTCAGGAATACCTATTACAATTTTTTGGCAAGAAACATGTACAGGCTATTAGTAAATCATGTGGCTGTTACCATTTCCCTATGAGCAAAGCATAAAACACTGCATTACACATACAGTTGAATAATACAGTTTTTGGTAACGAGAGAAGTTGATTGATTGATTAATGACAATTTGACATAATACCAGGATTTTCCCCCATAGAGTGTGGCAGCACCTGTCCAGTATGTTGATGATGAATTTTGACACCTGGGTCCTGTCCTACAGTGGATCTTATGACAAATCTTAACTTTCTGACTTTTTGCAACAGCTCGAACTGAAGCAACAATATACCAATATCATCGTGACTAGAAGTCTTCATCATCATTACCTCATCTAGAGACGGGATATCAGTAATACTATAGTGGGATTTGAAGCCAGGACTTTCCAATCATGAACAAGGCAAATTAATTTCTGAGCTACTGATTTTATTAACATGCATACTTCTCTATAAAGTAAAGAATAAATGTTTCATGGTTTTACCCATTACTTGATACACATGGTCTATGGGATTGTGAAACTGATTATTTCAGTCAGATTTCTTTGTTTATAAAAATAATTTGCCTTATTCTAACTTTTCAGAAATTAATTGATAAATCATGCACCATGACAGATTGCAAGAGATTTTGATGTATGGAACATAACCAAAGTTTTATCACCTGTACTTTTCTCCCTTACCTGTTATATTTGGTGACTTTGTGTCTCCATCTAATAAGGCTAGGAACTGAGAATACTCAGTATATAGCTTATAATGATTAGGGTCTGAAAAAAAATGTACTCAAAGTAGTCATAAATTACCAATGAAATCACAGACCTAAGCTGACCTCGATGGTAGCAATTTGAAATGAAAATATCCAGCAAAAGTACATACATAACATTCTGTATCTCTATATACATTGCACAGGTTCACTCTTTTTTTTTGTACATTTTATGAGGTATTCCAGTAATAAACATTCCATCAAAATAGGAAAACCTCATTGCTTACTGTTCAATTGATATGACTTTTTTTTCATTCAAAAGGGAATGCCCCTTATAAATCCCAGATTTGTTGAAGAGAGAATCACTCAGAAATAAGACTGGCAGACATGTTCACCTGAATTTCCCCCAAGTCCTACATTTCTCCAGCTCTTTGATATGAAGGTTCATGAAATGAGGAGGGACATTATCTATGACATCATTACATCTAGTGAGGTCTAAAGAGGACACCTAGGTCCTGTTCTACAGAAGATCTTATAACAAATCATTCTGACTTCATATCCATGTCTAAGTGTCCATAGAATTATACAGGTGATTAAATGTGCGATAAAATATCCAAACAATATCTTCACTGTACAACATAAATTCAATGTGATTTAGAGAAAATGATGCAGATAACTATTTCACCTCAATAACTAAAGGAAAAATAAACAGAACCTCTTACCTCTCCAGTAGTTAGCGACTGACCATCTCTGTCCATGTTGTGTGTAAAATAGCCTGAAACCAGTAATTATTGATGTTTTCATATAGTGGATTTCTTACACATACTGAGAGCTGCGGCTCGTCTGCTCATACATGACATGAAAACCAGGCTGAACAAGATTTTAAATTACTTCTAGCCCATTAAAAGAGCATTTCTAATATTCTACGACTAAAGTGAATCAAAACACAATGAAGCTGATTTCAGTCTATGTATATAAAAGAAAAAATATGTGTTTCCGTTATGATGCAAATCTAAATCTATCAAAAATAAACTAGTAATGATACATGTACAGAACCATACTCAGTATTTTCTTCTTAAATCAACAGTTCGCCTTTATGGTATATATTCTTAAATCAACAGTTATGAATGCCAAACAGCTATGGGTTGCTGACAATTGCTGGAAACTTGCTTAATGTAAGGTGGATTGCACAAATTGTGAGATGTCAGTATCTAATCTAGATAAGCATTTCAGATTGAATTCAATGTCAACTCTATTTCTCACTTTCTGCTACAATTGGTTTAAAAGATTTCATGATTTTCAAATATGGTTCGCATATTAAAACGGAACCTCAGTGTACTTGCCTTCCTGGTAAATAGTTAATTCCAGTCAGCATGTATTCTAATTATAATTAACCGCATGTTTAAGTCCCAAATTTTATCCTTCATTTTACTTTGGTTTAGACGAAATCAGTGTCATTGAAATTCCACTCAAGTCAAAGTCATTTTACAGCTCTTCAATACTGTATTCTATACATTTTTTCTATATACATTCCTAACAAAGTGTCATTGTTTGTACAAACAAACCAATCAATGTACCATGTAATGGTAAAAGAAAGGCAAACACTCATCCCTGCAGTATAGTGCCAATGGAATATTATAAAATCAAGGAAACCAACTAACTGTTGAATGTTGTTGATAAGAGAACTGAATTACATTTATGCTTCTTATCTTAAGATCTGTTCACTTTCTCATGTGTAAAGATACCCATTAAGAGTGGTTGAAATGACAAATATTTCTTTTGAAATTTATCAGTTTTAAGAAATAAAGAAGCTGATAATACGATCCCAGCCATAAAACTACAGATATAATGGCAGTGCTAATAAAATTCAAACTTACATCCCATTATTATTTAATAATAATCTAATTCTTGCAAAATTTTGTGCATGAAACATTGCAGCATGTCATGGCGGCATGTTGTCCCACTATAGGTTTTCCTCTCTTATTCTTTACATAATAAATTAAAAATTAATGGTAGCTTTTGTATAGTATTTTTCAAGTTTTAAAATACATGAATGGATATTAAGAATTTTATCAATAATTTCATGCATTATTAAGAGTTATACACCAGGTATATCTATGTACTTAAACCATATCTATGCACTTAAACCAATAATGACCACAGATATGAATCTGATGTTTATCTCAAACTCCTGATAAGTTCAGGTATTTGCTCTGGTCTCACTGACTTCAACATAATGAGTTTCATCTGTACGGTAAATATACACAAATTTGATAACAATTTTAATAAGTTTTACTCGTAAGGAATACATGTGTTATATATCAACACCCCCTCTCTAAACTATCAAAAAATATGACCAAAAGTTACATGACTACAGTTTGAAGATGCTCTATCCATGGAATTTCACTTATGCTACGGCCTGAATACCTAATACTTTGGTACATGTGTTACATTTTCTGAAGAGGTAATCAACTAATGTATATAAAAAAGTAATCATTCAGAAAGTATAAATTATCAGTGCATATATTGATCATAAATTCAACAATTGTTTCAGGTTAATGAAAAGTACTTGAGTGTCATATATAAACAGCCAAATTATGAATTGATTTAAATGGCTGTTTCCTTGATCTTTGAGAAATGAAAGGCATTTTCCTCATTGATTAATACTGGTAACCACATATTCAACTCTGATGAAAGGTTCATGTAATGGTACTTGAATTGCCTCAAAACCAAAATATTCCATTGAATTTCTTGGACTGTGAATTTGAATTTTAACCAAATGACTCAAACTCATAATGAATCTTCTGCTTGTGAAAAGTATTTGAACTTAAACCTAGTGAGTTGAACTCAAAAGGAATCTTCTGCTTATAACAAGTTTTTTTTAATAAGGTACTTTAGTCAGTGTTTAGAAACTTTGTATAAGAGTGAGAATATAACAGGAGGATGAGATGACAGAGAAAATACTTAATGCCCTAGCTTAAGTGTGAAACAATAAAAAAATTGTCCTCCTTGAAACAGAAAAAAGAAACATGCGCATTTAGCTAAAAAGAAAGTGCTAAGTTTTGAAGAAAACAAGTTTGCAAATGCAAGAATTCCTAAGTAATAAAAAGAGATTTGTCACCAACCTCCAGATCTCTTCTTTGAGGTAGTTAGGGAAAATGTACTTTAGGTATGAGGTATCTAAAATAGGAGTAATTATAATCAAAGTTATATCTGAAACAAAATAAGCTATTATCATTAAGAAAAGAATTCAAGATCTGTAACAGTGCTACATAACTGGAACAAAATTATGTATTCAGGTTCTTAAATGACTTGAAATATCATGAGAAATATCTTTGACAAACAAGTCTTAAGAGTGAGATTCTTTGACGCTAGAAAATGTTTGTCAGACAGCAACTGAATTATTATGTGATACAAAAACAACGACAACTCTTGTCAAGAGTCTAGACAAGTTTTAAAAATTAAACCTACATTAGAGCAACATGTAAGTCTTTTCAGATAGACTCTATTTTCTCAAAATAATCTCTGTAATTTCATGTTTACTTTTTCGCTTCTCTTTAAATTTCAATATAATGTTTGGTTAAAAATCAATTCAACACAAGTCATCTGCTATCCATTGCTCAAAAGTATGACTCTTTACAGACAGATGGACAAACAAACAAATGCCAGACAAAGCAATCCCTATAAGTTGCTTTGCAAAGTAATGAAATAAATTCAAAGAATAAAGAAAATGTAAATTAAAATGGGTTTACAAATATCTTTACCCTTACCTCCATATTGTCCAGCAAGGGGTGAGCTTAGAGCAATGAAGTTGATAACATTATGTTTCAAAATGGAAAGAAGACCTCGACACAACAAACCTCCTGAAAAACACAATGATAATCTGTGATAGTTTATTATGGATGAGTATTAGAACCAGATAAAACATAGGTCCATATAGCCTCTGGTAGATGGGAAGGTCTAATGACCTGATGGTCTAATGACCTGATGTATATTTTGAAGAGAATTCATTGCCTATATGCAAATAATTGGATATATTTTTGTTTTTCTTTATAGAAATAATGATAATCAAGTATATGTAATGTTTAAATTCAAAAATATTTATGCAGAGGCGAAGAGAAACATCGGCAACAATTGACCTGATGTTGAAATGACCTGATATTCAATCACTGGTTGCTGGGACTATTTCCTATCGAAAAACACATCTATTATCATTATAAATTATATTTATTATACAAGCATATGATAATCTATGAATGTAGATAACATAATATACCACAACAGCAACATGAAATCGGTCAATCAAACTAAAATTTATGACCTGATTCAGGATCTAATGACCTGATATGCTTTATTGACCTGGTATGCTTTAGTGACCTGATGATGTATTATTCTATCTGAATTTACATAATATGGAAGCCCGTAACATTAATGTTTAGAAATGACACAAATTAGCAGATACTATTATATACTTGTATAATAAATATAATTTATAATGATAACAGATGTGTTTTTGATCGGAAATACTCCCAACAACCAGCGATTGAATATCAGGTCATTTCAACATCAGGTCAATTGTTATTGATGCCTCTCTTCACCTGTGCATAAATATTTTTGAATTTGAACATTGGATATTCTTTATTATCACTATTCCTTTAAAGCAAAACTAAAATACAACCAATTTTTTGTGTATAGGCAAATGATTCTCTTCAAAATATACATCAGGTCAATATCAGGTCATTAGACCATCAGGTCATTAGACCTTCCCCTGGTAGATTGCAACACCCAAAGGATATCAAAGTCAAGTATTTTGTACTCTGTTACAGAAATAAATATTCACTTCCAAATTCATTGTGTTAAAAATTCTGTAAACTATTTGATAATCAAGGAATATCTAGATGTTTTGTCCTTTCACACTGGATCCATCCCGTATTTTGTTTGCTCTACAAATAGTTTGGACCTCTATAGTTTCAACCTTGAGCATCACTGAAGAAATAACACTGCCTAAAAAGTGTCTGGTGAACAAAATTCACCTTGGAAAATATGTTTTATATTAATATAATCATATAATTAATACCGGTACTTAAATTCTTCTTCAAGGCATTAATTCTTATAAAGTATCAAATAACAGAATGAGAATAATACATATAGTTTACCGGTATGTATCAGTGCTCAAACAAAACACATGCCTTAATTCTGTCTTTAGTTGGTATTTTTACAAATAACAGTTTGCATAAGCAAGTGCTAATTCTCCCAAAATAAAAACAGTATTTATATGCAAATTTTACAATCTTTTAGTCCGATTTAGTCAAGATTTCACAGTGAAAGTACCAATTCAAAAGTTCAATGCTTGGAACATATACTGATAAAAAAATCGGCAGATTATACTTTTCCCCCAAGTTTTGAAAGTCAAGAATACCTCCCCCCACTCTTTGCTCTTCATTGCTTTCTACTACGTTCACCCCAATATATGTACAATATACACCAATTATTCATATTTTTTTCAAATTTGTGAAATAAAACACTAAGAAACATTTAACATTGCTTTGTTTTATAGATCTAAAGACAAAGCCCTATTCCTGTTGAAAAAAGATATATATATATATATATAAAGCTGGCGTGGCCTAGTGGTATCGCGTCGGACTCCTGATCGGGAGGCCGGGGTTTGAGTCCCGCTCTGGTCATGCCGGTGTCATGTCTTTCGGATGAGACAGTAAAAACCGAGGCCCCGTGTCGTGGTATGCATGGCACGTTAAAGATCCCTCACTGCTTCGGGTGGGTCCGTTGCGAAGGTAAAAATTTGTATGCCCCGCATCAGACAGATGCTGTCACCATATACGTGAAATATTCGTGGTGTGACGTTAACCAAAAATCAATCAATCAATCAATATATATATATATATATATATATATATAGCATGTCAATGAATGAAAGACTGTCTGGATGTAATACACAATGGCATGGGAGTTATCCCTGAGTGTTCCATAACATATGATTTGACAGTAATATACAATGTAGTCCTTAACATATAATTTACTCCTGATTAAACATAGTTTCCACATATTATCGACAAAAGCAATGCCTCATGTTGCATAATATTCCCGTTGCTTAAACTGAAGTGGGAAAGACAAGCACTGTGATCTTGACCTTGCAGATATGACCTAAGTTCAATGTCATGACACATCCTTTGGTCCTGGGCAACAATTCAGTGAATATTATTCAAATTCATGCATATATCAAAACGTTATGGCCCAGACAAGAATTTAACTGCCATAAGCACTGCGACATTAACCTTGCAGATATAAATTTGCTTCAATGTCAGGACACATTCTAGAGTACTGGGCAACAATTCTGTGAAATATCACTGAAATCCATGCAAGGGTTTAAAAGTTATGGCTTGGACAATCAATGGTAAATGGATGCTGAAAGGACAACACCATAACATAATACGCCCAATCTGAAGATGGACATATAAAAAAAGCATGTGAATACATTTTATTCACCTGTGTCATTACTGCTTATCCAGTTTAATAATTACATCCTCTGCAGTGTAGCAGTTAACAAGAAGGTGACTCTTTAATTTTGACAGGAGATTAAATACCGGTACACACAGGTCAACAAACAAAAATATAAAAGATACATAATTGATTCTCAGTTTATATGATATTCACTGTTACTTCAACTGACTGAGTACTGATATTGATCAAGCACTGTTACATAGATTCTTATAGCTATGGGACCTACAACATGCAACATATAGTACAATGACAATTACCCTGTGAATAGCATATTAAATGGACGCCATCTTGATGCTTCTTCATGATAGACGATACATTTTTGGCAATTTGACTGACTTGGACCCATAATGGTTGTAGACTCTCATACCCATTGAACTGGTCTATTGTGTAAAACTCTGTACCAGGGTGGTCCTGAAAAAAGACAAATGGCTTTATTTATGCTATATTTATAATTGTCTTGAAAATTACACAATAAATACTGTTTAAACCAAATGGCTTTGAAAATTTGGGTTGACAAACTCTCCTCATCTATACAGACTTGTACTGTGTATTATCATGTAGATTCTATTCATATAATTTGAATAAATGATTAAGTGTTATCCATCCCTAAGACAATTCTAGTGAAAAATACATGTTTTTTTTTTAAATTCTTATTTTATTTGAGAAACGTATAAGACATAAATAAATTGGTGGTGTTATAACATTACCTACTTGTATTTTTGTTTTTGTTTGAGCAAGAAATTGAAATCATGGAGTCTAAACATGCTTGATTCATATTTTGGTAATTTCTGAGTCAAACACATTATCCATTAGTGTGCATTTCACAGCCAATTCTATACAAATCAGCAGATTATAAACACTTCTCATTTGTAGTATAATATCTTTCCTTCATGGTTCAGTATTAATTTCAGAATCCCTTTTATATATGAGAAAAAAAGCTGTCTTGCATCACTGGTTGCTAAAATTCTCCCTCAAACAAATGAGATATCAAAATGTGATATTTAGAGTGGAGTTCTGATAATGTAAAAATATGTGCAAATCTCATTTTCTTGATTTATTATTATTCTTATATGTGCAAAAGAAACAGAAGAAATATGTATGTATCCAGGTTAGATTTCATACAAAGTAAGATTTTACTACCACCACCACCCCCCTATTTTGTCCCCAAATCATTGTAAAAACAATGAGAGGGCAGCTCTTATAGAGATGAATCATATGTGTGGTTTATAATTTATACTGCACTCTTTCTGCAATATCAAATGTTCTTTGAACAAAAATTTTTTTATATAACCATGCTAAATTTGAAAATAAGCAAAATAAAAAATACCACCCTCTTATTTTAACACAAAATTAATTGCAAATATCTGTTATGATTTGGTAAGTTATAATAAATCAGAAATATGTTTAAGACCTATAATATTGTTTTGTTACTACTATGATATTTATGCTAGTTTTTGCGAAGACAAATCAATTAAGTTTTAGAACCCTTAAAATTATTTGAAATTAAATTCTCTCTTTCGTCTCAAATTGATTTCATATATTCTACTGCCATCATAAAATGTAGGGATATACAGTACAAAAATCATTCAGATTAATTACCAATTATATGCAAACTTTGTTGTACAATGAATAACAGCGAATTTAGTTTAACATTCAAAATATTTCATGAGGAATTTTAAGCTTCAAAAGTTGGAAAATTTCAAAAGCCTATAGAATTTGCTATTTCCTATGAGGAAAATTCAGCTCTTTCATTTCCTGTGATCCTGTTTTTCTGATTTTAAACTCAAATGACTTGTTAGTTTACATCTATAGAATACATCTGCAGATAGAATGCATCATGCAAATGTAACTTGCATGCTAACCACCACATGCAATGCATTCCCAAAATTTATAGATATTTATTTTGTTTCTGTCTCCTCTTTCTTGCAGAGATATGACAAAGAGAAGACAGAAACCTAAACAACCTTATTTATAAATTTATTCATAAATATTCATAACTAACCACTAAGGTCTCAGAAAATCACATCATACAGAACAGAAAAATCACTCTTTGAATCAATGCAGCAGTACAGAACATAACACAAAGTATACAGAATTTCAAATCAGAGTATTCAGCAATTTCAAGACAAAATGTATAAATCTCTGTTTATACAGGTATGCAAACTTTACTTTATTACCACTTGTATAAGTGTGAAACACTTTACTCTGTTACCACTGTTACAAGCGTGACAAACTTTAATCTCTTACCATACATTATAAGTGTGACATACTTTACTCTCTTACCATATATTATAAGCGTGACACACTTTACTCTATTACCATATATTATAAGCGTGACACACTTTACTCTTTTACCACTGTTACAAGCGTGACACACTTTACTCTATTACCACATAATTTAAGTGTGACTTACTTTACACTACATGTATTACCACTGTTTTAAGTGTGACACACTTTACCCTCTTACCACATATTATAAGTGTGACACACTTTACTCTATTACCACTGTTATAGGTCAATCTGATTAAAACCATATCTTTATTCCACTTCTGTATTTGTCCCATTGCAGATAAAGATCTGGCAAAACTCCGTAAGGGGTCATGTTCTGGTGAACTCTGATTTTCAGCCCATCAGTGGATCAGCTACATATTCCTAGGAATGAAATTAACATCCCCAGCGTGTGTGACCTACAAGGTAGTCTTTGAACAGTGTTTGTTACATATTGCGTCACTATCACGTGCCTAGCCGAGTCACTGATTGGCTATAGGAAATAATGGTTTCTGTGACTGAAATGTCATTAGAGTTCACCAGAACATGACCTCTTACGGGGTTTCGCCAGATCTTTATCTGCAATGGGACAAATAGAGAAGCGGAATAAAAATATGGTTTTAATCAGATTGTGTTATAAGTGTATCACACTTTCCTCTATTTCCACCGTTCTCCGGTACAAGCATGACACACTTTACTCTCTTACCATATATTATTAGTGTGACACACTTTATTACCACTGTTACAAGTGTGACACACTTTACTCTGTTACCACTGTTACAAGCATGACACACTTTACTCTATTACCATATGTTATACGTGTGACACACTTTACTTTATTACCACTGTTACAAGCATGACACATTTTACTCTCTTACCATATATTATAAGTGTGACACACTTTACTCTGTTACCACAAGTTACAAGCGTGACACACTTTACTCTATTACCACATATTATAAGTGTGACACACTTTACTTTTACACCATATATTATAAGTGTGACACACTTTACTCTCTTACCACATGTTATAAGTGTGACACACTTTACTCTATTACCACATATCATAAGTGTGACACACTTTACTTTTACACCATATATTATAAGTGTGACACACTTTACTCTCTTACCACATATTATAAGTGTGACACACTTTACTTTTACACCATATATTATAAGTGTGACACACTTTACTCTCTTACCACATGTTATAAGTGTGACACACTTTACTCTATTACCACATATTATAAGTGTGACACACTTTACTTTTACACCATATATTATAAGTGTGACACACTTTACTCTCTTACCATATATTATAAGTGTGACATACTTTACTCTATTATCACATATCATAAGTGTGATTGATTAATTTTTGTTTTACGTCACACCACGAATATTTTACGTATATAGTGACGGCATCTGCTGATGCAGGGCACACAAATTTTGACCCCTTTGCAACGGACCCACCCAAAGCAGTGAGGGATCTTTAATGTGCCATGCATACCACGACACAGGGCCTCAGTTTTTACTGTCTCATCCGAAAGACATGACACCGGCATGACCAGAGCGGGACTCGAACCCCGGCCTCCCAATCAGGAGTCTGACGCGATACCACTAGGCCAAGCCGGCTTCATTATAAGTGTGACACACTTTACTCTCTTACCACATATTATAAGTGTGACACACTTGACTCTATTATCACTGTTATTAGTGTATCACACTTTCCTCTATTTCCATCGTTCTCCGGTACAAGTACAACACACTTTACTCTCTTACCACATATTATAAGTGTGACACACTTTACTCTATTACCACTGTTATTAGTGTATCACACTTTCCTCTATTTCCACCGTTCTCCGGTACAAGCACAACACACTTTACTCTCTTACCACATATTAAAAGTGTGACACACTTTACTCTATTACCACTGTTATAAGTGTATCACACTTTCCTCTATTTCCACCGTTCTCCGGTACAAGCACAACACACTTTACTCTCTTACCATATATTATAAGTGTGACACACTTTACTCTATTACCACTGTTATTAGTGTATCACACTTTCCTCTATTTCCACCGTTCTCCGGTACAAGCACAACACACTTTACTCTCTTACCATATATTATAAGTGTGACACACTTTACTCTATTACCACTGTTATAAGTGTGTCAACACATTTTACTCTATTACCACTGTTACAAGCGTGACACACTTTACTCTATTACCACATATTATAAGTGTGACATACTTTATCTTATTACCACTGTTATAAGGGTGTCACACTTCACTCTATTATCACTGTTAAGAGTGTGTCCCACTTTACTGTGTTATCACAGCTACCGTATCTGAAACTGTCAATTTACAATACAACATCTTAAAAACAAAGAAGGACATAATACACTTTACACAGGGAAAAATAATGACTATAAATGTTAAGCAACCTAGTTCAGAGGTTTGTATGTAGACCTTGTCTTCCTTTATTAAATCTTATTCTCACCTGTAAAATCCTGCTCTGCAGTGTTCTGAATTCTTTAGGTGATCCAAAAATTCCATGCATAAATATTATAGGAATATACCCAATTACCAAGGAAGGTAGAGTAAAAATAATCATATAATAGAGAAAACAGGACATGCTGTATACTGGTGAGCTGTGCTCTGGCTTTATAGGGTATCATAAATGATCTCTTAGTCTGTTAGGGAAGTTATATCTACTGGAGATACCAGTATTGATATTGTCTGATACATATCACTGTGATAAGCAGAAAGGCTGAGCAAAATTAAAATAGGTTTCATACTGTATGTATGGTATTTGTCTATTTCATGAGTTGTCCCTAAAATTCTTGTAAGATGTACATTTTTTTCTTTTTATTTGGGGTTTTTCTTCCTCTCGTATTAATACGAAAATTATCAAGGCATATAGTTCCAACTTGTGCTATGAAAAATGATTAATACATTGGAAGGATATGGAAGGGAGATTTTATTGTAAAAATGAATATACATGTAAGTTAACTCAGGATATCACGCGACTGAAGTTGTGATACCAGTGTTAGATCCAAGATTTCTGAATGTCATAAAGATACTATATACCAAATACAGTCAGTGTGGCTTGTTTTCCTTGTGTGGTAAGTCCATGTGGCCTAGTGGATAAAATGCTCGGCTTGTGATCGAGAGGTCCCAGGTTTGACTCCCGCCCTGGGCACACCAGTGTTCTGTCTTTCGGATAAGACAATAAAAACCGAGGTCCCGTGTCACGGTAGGCATGGCATGTAAAAGATCCCTCACCGCTTCGGGTGGGTCCGTTGCAAAGGTCTAAATTGTTTGCAATACATCAGACAGATGCCGTCACCATATACGTGAAATAATCGTGGAGTGACGTAAAACAATATTCAATCAATCAATCAGTCAGTGTGGCTTGTATTCCTTGAGAAGACAATTCTTGTAAGAATATTTCCTCTTTAGATAAACCTACTGGGTATGTATAAACTGTCAGTCCATGGGTTGGGACTAAATTATGCTGCAGTATTTTCTCTTGAACAAACTTGAAATTAAATGTCAAAAGGATACTTGATACAACAATAAGGTACTGCTAAATGGGAGCATGATATGCCCACATGTTGACATGATTCGGTTCACCTGGAGCCAAACCAAACCCTAGGTGCACAGCTTCAAATCAGACTGTTTCATATACTACCACCATTCATCTACTAAAGTAATGTACCTTTCACTTATAAAGAGAAGAAACATAGACTAGACCCTAGAGGCAAGACTAGTTTAAGACCCAGGTGCACAACCTCAAGTTAGACCCTTTTATATACAACTACCAAATCATCTGCATCTGTCTTGGTTAAGGAGAAGAAGCGTGGACAATTCTTTTGGACACCGCCCATTTTTTCCTATCCTATGGGCTAGCCTAAAGCTCAAAACCCAGGTGCCCAACTACAACTCAGGCCCTTCATATACCTCTGCAAAATCATCTGCCTCTGTTTTAGATAAAGAGAAGAAGTGCAAACAAGTGTTTTTCGACAGAACCCATTTTCCCTGATTTCAGGATTTTGACCTCCTGTTTAAAATCCTAGGTGTACAACTTTAAGTCAGACCCTTTCATACATATACACCAACTCAAGATTATTTGTACCTGTCATATTAAGGAAGAGAAAGCACAGACAAGACTGGGGCAATGGAGAGACAGACAGATGACAGGAAGAAGAGCATTATACACCCACATTTCAATGAGGGTATATAAATATGAAGTCAATGGTTCAAGTGACTTAATTTTTGTGAATAAATATTTTAAGACATATCCTACTTAAGCAAGAAAAACTGTAAGACCTGGAGATTTGGACCAAATATTGCCAAAAGGCTTTTTCTTGTACAAATTTATCATAAATCATGCAAAAGAGAGTTATGGTTCCTGTGCACTGCACTTCCTCATTGAGATCTATCTTCCCATGAAGTTTCATGTTGATAATTCTTATAGTTCTGGTGTTAAGCTCAGGAACAAAATTTTGACAGACGGATGGACAGATGGAGGGAGGGATAGACAAAGTGGTGAGTATATACCCTTTGGGTAGCATAAAAACTGTCGGCCTCTGGAATTGGGCCATGTACTGCTGCAGAGTCTTCCCTTAAATAAACTTAATACTTCAAGTAATGAGGATGTTGTATACCAAAAATAAGGTATAATGACTTGTGGCTCTGAAGAAGATTTTTGAGTACTTAGGTATCTGTCCAATATTTGGTCCTAATAACCCCTACTCAATGGCATTAATGCCTAACTTAACAAAACTGCATCTCCTTTCCCTAGGCATCGTATATGCAAGATTTTGTCAAATCCATACAGCACTAAAATATAGTTGACACACACACCAAATAACTACTTTAACATTAATTGCATATGATCATGCACCATCAAATGTGGCTTCCCCAGGGCTTGTCTTTTAAGGCGAGCGATCGCTCTCGCGCCTAAAATCTTGAATATGTGCACTATAAACCGCTCACCAAATGTCGCTCGCCTTGGTCCGTCATTTTCAAACCATGCCTCTGCAATTCCAATGTTTATTTTTAGGCCCATATAATGTGATGAAATCGCACATTATTTTGTGTGATTGCTAGCGAGCATGTTTTCATTGGACAATTCAAGTTGCTGCATCACATATTATCATTATACTAACCAATGAAAATGCGTCTATCATGTAGTCAAGGGATGCTACACTGTAAACTATAATCATCATGGCGGAGTCAGATTCTGCCAAAAGCACGGGGAAATCGGGTACGGTTTTCAACATTCCTTAAATGGAATGTAAGGGAAGAGGGCATAATTCCCAGATCAAAAATATCCAATGGAGTGGAGATGATTGTCGAGGTATGTTCTCCTTGTCTACATTACTCCCTCTACTCTACTGTGATAGAGTTTGGGTTAGGGTTTAATAAAAGGTTTAAAAACAAAAAACCAACTTGTTTTCTTGTTTATTACAGTTGATTTATGATTAACATTAAGAGAATATCTGAACACTTTCATCCCCGAAAATCACTCGCCTAAGCATATTAAGATGCATTATTTTCCACTCACCTGGGTTTTTCAAAAGACAAGCCCTGCTTCCCAGTCTTTCTATGCAGAAATATCATGAAAAGTCAGGAAGTTTTAAATGATTTTGTACATTTGACCAAATAAATATGCAGGTCTCTGATAACTCCCAAAACATGCATGACAATAAAGACATTCATATTTGGTGACAATGTATGCAATGGGCACATTTGACTTTGGCATATTGCTTAACAGACCTTCTTCATGTTCATATCATCTCACATTAAACAAATGCCCAACAAAAAAATGTTTTGCCACTCAAAATTGTACCATTTTATTGTGACGTAAGAATTCAGGCATTAACTTCGTAATGAAAATTCTGGCAAAACATAGTTTGTAGGGCATGAGGCCTCACATATCATGTACCTGTGAAATATGAAATTGGTATATTCTTTTAATTGTTTAAATATTTACAAGTGCGACATATAAGTTAGATCTTTCAAATATCTACCTTTCTGAGCTGCAGTTCTAGGGTATTAAACTCAGTTTTCGATCCTAGTATACCGTGAATACAAATTATGGGTTTATATGATGTACACAAAGCAGAAAGACTAAGTATCACTGTCAAGCAGAGTAGAATCAGCTGCCATAATCGCATGCCGAGGAAACTCGGAAAGGAAGCGAATGTTCGTGGAAAATGAAAGCCTGTATAAAAAAAATTATCTGGTGTGGAAAAAGAAATGCCGATTTCCTTTGTTTGATCTACAGTTTTGACTTTGCGACTAATGATCCTTAGAAAGTTACACTTCCTTACGATAGACTCGTGACTCCTGATGCTCTGGCCTAACAAAATGCGAAACGTGGGCTCCGTTGCTGGTAACTGTCACATGACAAATCACATGACATCTGAAGAATTCAGGGGGGGGGGGGGGAGTAGATATTCGTGTTAGGTGTATGTTTACGTGATGAATCAAGAATGTATAGTTTAGGACTCCCTGGTTGAATAGATCCTAGTGGACTATATTGATTTGTCTTTATTCGTATTTTGTCTTATCTTCTCTTGTGTGTTTTGTCTTGTCTTTAATTTTATAGAGTCATGCCAATGACTTATAAACAAGTTTGTTTACATTAATGTCATACAAGAATTCCTTGTATTATATAAGTCCTTGGTCATGATAATCCGTCGCCTGAACACGGAGTCCCTATCTTTTTATACAACTGTGACGATAGTCCGACAAATCTGACGTAGGGCATTTTTATCATTTGTCGTTTTTGTAGGGCAAAATTCCAGCTAAATTACTGATAGAGAAAACCACTGTTAGCCAATCAGAAATTAGCAATTCCGGCCAATCAAATTCATTCAGCGGTTATATAAGCAAGCGAACTTCTAAAATCGGGCTAGTTGAAGTGTAGTCTCAGAACAGTGGACACCTCTTTCTAATTATGTTTACGGGAATAGGTAAAACATGACTGAATGAACCTTAGCTACTTTCTATTATAAAAGCGCGCTGGGTTCCAATACTCGGAAATCTAATCATAACCCCTGTCGATACCGGAGTGAGCCACTGTTACTGAGCCAGGGTGAGCCACTGTTACTGGGCCAGAAAGTACCGCTCACAGTATCTGTATATAGTTTTATGTAAATAGGAGCCCAGATAGGAACTTCTTAATTTTCTTATTGATTCATTTGTGATTTTTGTATATATTAAATAATCATTTATTCCAATCAGTTTAGCTCAGTGCCATTGGATATTCTGGACGGGGGGAGGGAGTGAGCTGGGGATTTTTGAAATAAAAAATCTTGTCCTGATTTTAATAATAAAAAAAAAAACAAAGATAATAATAATAAGGTGACATGGGCAGAATCGACATACATATAGTGTACAGGCACTCAAATGTCGCACTGGGTTGTAAATCGTCATCTTTGAACTACACCTAGTGGATTTTGGTTATACTTGCCACTGATATATACTTCACATGATTGAAGTAACTAGTAGTTTAAAGGGCAAAATACACGCCAGATTGCATCCATTTGCTTCATTTTTCAAACTTTTCTCGGGGAGGCCCTGAACACCCCACCCCAAGGGAGGGAAGGACCCTTCACGTACCTATACCTCCCCTAGTTAGATATCATTAGATTTCATTAGATATATACCCACTGATGTATAATTTAGGGGAAAATTCAGTGGCGGATCCAGGACTTCCGGAAAAAAGGGGGAGGGGCATGTGTATTAGTCAAACTACTCAGCTATTTTGTTGTGCAAATTATGGGCTAATACTAGTAAATATGCGGCCAAAAAGGGGGAGGCGCCCCCTCTAAATCCGCCACTGAAATTATAACCATTTACATATAAGATTGAGTTTAAAGTGTTGCCCAATCCAGCTGCACGTCTGACATTTTTACCTTTTTATAGGAAGTTGACACCCCAGCACACACATATACACACACGCACACACACGCACCACCGCCGTGGATTGGTTTAAACTAAGTATAGTACTTTACGTTTTGTTTTGTTTTTTTTTTTTACTTTGTTTGATATATTTTGATTTATGAGTGTTACAATGGTCCGTAGAACAACCGCCACCCCCCCCCCCCTTCCGCTATTGGCAGATCTGGAAGATTCTGTTTCATCAAGTTACGAAATTAAATGCCCCCATCTCGCTTTGCCTACTACGGTCCTGATTGGAAAACACTGACCGGTATATAGGAAGTTACTTACAGAGTACATTGGTTGTGTGCAAGTGGACGCAAGTAGTAGAGACAAGGTATTCAGTATTGCCAAAAGCAGTGAGTTTCAACGTACACCCTTCATTTTGTAAATACTGTTTTAGATACGAACCCTTGTTCAAATTGATTATTTTCATGTACCAATCATTTGCCAGCATCATTTTACTAATCACAAAATCAGCTAGATAAGTCAAGGAAAATAGTTATTGTATGTTGTTTAGTTATTTGTATTAATCTGAATAAAAGCATATCTTCATTAAACAGTCTTTCCGAAAAATATTTTACATCACTAGCCAGTAGGGCTAGTCCAGCCCAAACTTTTACTAGCCAAAGGAAAATTCTACTAGCCCAGACAAAAAAAATCTTTAATCTTGATAAATTTTAATTTCATAATTCATTGTTGTACATGAAGTCATAATCATTATTACACTTGTCATTGCACTAAATTATGCGTATTTAAAAGAATGTCATTGACGAGATCTGCAATTTGCAAGGCTGAAACGTATACTACCCTCAGGATATGATACTTATGATAAAGCATTAGCGATGATTTTTATGTTACCTACATTTCTTAAATTTAAGGAAAAACTTTAATTAATGGATTGCCAGATCCACTTTATCATGCCCATTATGTAATTTCATTAAAACGTCATTGGGATATGTACACTAACTTCTTTAAATCTGCGCACAACCATCATTTTGTATAAGATAAAGGTACATATATTATATGCATTCATGAATGCATTCACGAAAAGATATAGAAATTTGTATAATAGTAAACCACAACACATTTTATCTTCTTAATTTCATTACCAATTTGAGTGCAAGATTTCTGGTAAATCACTTGCTTGGTCATTAGATAGATACATTAAAGACGATTTATCTGACTACATTGTAGAGAAAGTTTACAATAATGTTTTGATTTCAGTTTTTAAAGTTCTATTTGCGTTTTTGAGAGATTATTTTCTTTTTGTATTCAGAATTTCCTCTGATAAATCAAACGGCAATAATCATATAAAATTCTTCAATAAATACAGTTTTAAACCAAATTACAATGTTCCAAATAAAATATAATATGCCATAAATGATGAAATGTTTAGAAAATCAAAGACATTCGCTTATCTAAAACTGTACTTGATGGAGATAAAGAATATTGTTAAACAGTAGAGATTATAAAACGAAAGTCTCACAAGGCGTTCTTACAGCTGAATGGAACTAAAATTCAGACAGTGATATCAAACACCTAAGCAAAAGAAAATATCGAGCCGAATCGAAATTGCGATGAATCGTTTCAGTCCTACTAGCAATGCGTCATCTTTTGATCTCAACAAGAATTTTTATTACTGAGACATCGATATTTCTACTAGTCAGTCGGGCTATTTCAAAAGCAAATTTTACTAGCCCGAGGGACTTTTTGGTAGCCTCGGGCGTCGGGCTAGTGAGTTTTCGGTGAGACTGATTAAAATTCCGCTTCTCATCTTCACAACGTCAAGGCTTTGTGATTACGCAACTCCACACACAAAGCCTTGACGTTGTGAAGATGTCCGCTTCTATGCTGGTCTCATTGCTATTTGTCCCATTATCCGCAAGGGACAAATAGAGAAGCGGAATAAAGATATAGATCTATAGTTTTAATCAGACTGTTCTTTGTATACATAAATATTTTAAGAAAAAGAAAAAATGCAAACGAGAGAGAGGTTGCAACCCATCTGGTCGGAGAAATTTCCCCCAAAAGATAAAGTTGGCTAGTATTAAAGTAGTGACAGGTAAAATATCTCGTTCGTTTTTAGCCAAAATATTCTAGATCAGTGACCAAAAGACATATGTAACGCGGCCGTACTGGCCTAAAATCCACCAATGTAATGCTCTAACTGTTCCAGACAGTAATCATTGTTGTTTGATTAAGACTTACACTAACACTAACTGTTGTCACAATATACTAACATCAACACAATATACATTCACAAAAACTAAATTGAGTTATATTAAGATTCATAGTGACGAGTGGCGTGAAATATCCAGGAGAGAGTAAACAAGAGTGTGTCGGTAAAATATATATGTCTCTGCTTATATAGGTGATAAATGCTCCACACCCTGTGGAGCAATCTCTTACTCCACAACGGGACTGTGTGGAATATCCTCGGTATGGCGAGAATACACATAAGGGTCACGGTATTAAACAACAAGTAATTCTACTCTATATATATTAAACAAATATGATAAACAAACATATAATGATATACACGCCATACATATATACACAGAGATCCCCCACTCGGGCGATTTAACCGTAAACCAGAGACATATATATGTATATATGTCTCTGTGTAAACCAATCTCTATAAATCTTTGTACATGTTATCAGGGACGTATATATCTATTTAGATATATACGTCCCTGATGTTATTATAGTCTGGTTCCCGGGACCCCTCTGGATTTTTTATTGTGTTAGAGGGCCTCTAACACAAAAAAAATCCAGAGGGGTCCCGGGAACCAGACTAATGTTATAAGTGTTTATTATTATATAGATATTTTTCGAATGAATGAAATTTAATCAGAGTTAATTCCCGTTTCCGAAATTCTGGAGGTGAAGCTGGAGTTTTGGCTTCGTATTCTTATCAAATTTATCAGAGACATATATACACTGTATTTATGTCTCTGATTTTATGAAAAGTTTTAGATGTTGTTTATATTTTCACTCATCTGAAACTATTTCAACAATGTGCAATGGATTAATTATTGCATAAAAATGCAAAGATTCAAGAAGCATCCTTCGTTTGGAGAAATTACTTACATAACTTATGTCAGAGACATATATACACAAAATGGCCGTCTTTATTTTTTGCCAAATTCTACAAACTCTTGACTTTTGAAGTGTTTAATGTACTATCAAGTCACATCATGTACATGTGTTTTGTAAGCCGGACCTTTACCGCCCGTTAGCTAGAACATGTTTGTGTCAATGAATCAATATTATCTAATGTGATTTTTGTCTAAAGACATGTTCATCAAAGCTTCCATGAAAAAGAAAGATGATATGGAAACACGCACTGAATAAGATTTTTTTATTGACATTTCAAACCATACATGTTGGCATTGTCAATATATAACACTCAAAATGAATAAATAAAGTAAATATATTATAATAAAATATTTTTACATACATAGATCTATAATATTTCACTGAAATCAGACATGTAATAGACTTAAACGTCGTCCGGGGTTTTCGCTATGTCAAACACGAGTCCGTTACTGGTTCTTATGTTATAATTCAATGCAATGTGTTAGTGGCGAGGAATACCGAAAACATATAAATACCAACAATTTTAGCCCAAAAAATGTAAGTTTGTGCTTAAGTTTGCCATTTGAATTTGAGTGACAATGCTGCAATTGCAATGCAGTAAAAAGAAATATCCTTTACAGTAGGCGTCCCATGATTTCAAATTCAAAGGGCTGCATGTTTCAACTTTCACTGAAAGTTTCAGTCAACATCTGCGGTCGACTGATGTGCAAGTTAATATTGTGATCATCCACATGAATTTTGAAATGTGAATAAGTTAGTTGAAATATGGAAGGCATATCCATGCGATTAAGATGAAGAAGGAAACTAGATATATTGATTCACAGGAAATACCAGTTTGTTTATGTAAATATAACTATTATATTCTGTGTTTGTTTATGTTCAGCACCATGTCTACTGCAACACAGGCTATAAGACTGGTTTCTGGCTACTACTTAATTATAGGATTCAAAACTTGAATTACAAATTTTTCATATGTAATGGTATCTGGTGCCATATTTATTGCAGACTATGATATCACATGACAAACTCGTGTAAATTCATGTTTCAAAAACCAAATTAACAAATTCACTGAAAACAAAATGTCATAGTACTGACGTACAAGTCTTGTAATAATGCTGTTGATTCCATAAATAAGCTTAAATTTCCGTGCTGATTATCTGGTGAAGATGAACAAAAACTATGAGAGAAACAAAAGTTTTAAAGGCCCTTTCATGTTGACAATAATGATTATTGTATCGATTTTGTTGAAGAAGACAACAGGAGAAATGTGTTTTTACTTGCCAGATATTCGCAATAGACTATGCAATGAAAATTGAATTGAACAGTTGTATGATTTTTGTGACCATCTTTATAAAAATGTACATTTTGTTTTCTGTCTGGTAAAAGTTGCTTTGGTCTAGTGAATTGTTCTAGTTTACCTAACTGAATGTTCTGTAAAATGTTTTACAATTTCATATTCACTGCAAATTAGTCACAAACTTGTCTTAGTCAGTATCTGGTAGTCATCCACATCTACATCATACGTTAAACCATCAACAATTGACCACTTTCCAGTTCCACACCCAGGGAAAGCTGGAATCGCTAGGGGACATGGAATTGGAAAGTGGTCAGTTGACACCTACTCAATGGTGTTATGAGATTGAAATTATTTTTACATTGTACTGTACATGAAAATTGTGAAACATTATAGTTTAAACATGTAATGTGAATCTAAATGAATTTCAAAGCTAATGGAATCTTTTACTTTGTCTTATATATTTTAGAACCATATACAGTAATATGTACAATGTATGCCCATTGATCATGACTTATTCATAATATCTTACATTCGATATTCATTGATAATGCAGTGGGGTTTTTTTATTTTTCATAGGTGCCTGTACCTTCTCATTTTGGGATTTTTTTTCTCATTTGCACAATGCTAAAAGATCATTGTTTGGCAAAAATTCAGAGAAATTTTGGGAAAAATCAATGAAATTTCCATTGGGAAGGGTCCTTATAACTGACCTGATATGAAGAAAAAAAACCACTGTAATGAACTGATTTTATTCCAAATTTGACTTACCGGTATTCATAATATCTTACATTCAATCTTAATTGATAATAAACTAATTTATCCCAAATTTGCCGTGGTAGATACGTTAGTCTGGTTTGTGGCACCATGGTATAATAGAATAAATCATGGGGTGGTGTGAAACAATAATAAAAAAAAAAAACCATTTGCGTATACATGTATCATGTTACATGTATATATATAGAATAAGTGTCTTATTTTGTGTTTTCATGCAGGAATAAAGTACAATGGCTGATGCATTTATTAGATATAATGCGTTAACGTGCATTATATTTCATAAATGCATTAGACATTGTACTTTATTCCTGCATGAAAACACAAAATAAGACACTTATTCTATATATATGCACTTTTAACGCCAAAATATCATACTAGAAACTTCCATTTCCTATTTATAAACTGCATCATTAAATCATTCCGTAGGGAAGTTTTAAATTGAAAGAAACAGCCGGTGTCCACAATGACAACGTAACGTTTATCCAGAATGACATAATTTCGTATAATGTCAAGCATTTTAGCGCAAAATACGACTCTAATGACGTCACACAAGATTGGAAATGTCGAACATTTCATTATGACGTCATTAGCATAACAATCAAAAAGTCTGCCAAACTTCCCTTTCTGTGTTGAAAAATGGGTCAAATATGGGGCGTTATGACGTCACCGATCAATGTGTTTTATACAGAAAAAAAATACATAGATCTTGAAAGCTTTATCTCAGGCAATTACAATTGTTGTGCATATATATAGAAATAAAACAATTTGCAGTATATTTGAACAATCAAAATATTGTATCTTTATAGTATTTAGTATTTTAGCAATATGCTCTTAGTAAAGCAATAACACTTGCTGATGGGTAGTAGTGGATAGTATAGTATAATTGTCTTCTTGCTTTGTACATTTCTGGTGATTTAAATTATATAATTACATAGGTTGCCATGACAGCATACCAGCATGAATGTGAATCTTACGAAACCAGAACTTCCCCATGGCTGGATTGTGAAGCAGAGTAAAAGCTATCCTGATCGCGTGTATTATTTCAATGTCCATACAGGCTCCTCTACATGGGAAGTGCCTGATCTACTCAAATTACAAGAGAAAGAGGTAAGATGTTTAAAAAATTACTGTATTATCTAAATAAATTATTTGATTAATGATAGTTCATGATTTTAAAGTAATTCATTTGTCAATACTTATTGTTTATTTACTTATTCAACATCCGCTATATTATAGTGCAAAATGTTGACAGTATAAGTTTGCAGTATAAGTACATAATCATAAAATAATGAATTCTCTGACTTATATTTATTTGAATAACTTTTTTGGTGTAGTCTTAGTACACAGAGAACAACACTGTCTCTGGTGAAATATGAATGTTGCTGAAATCAGTATACAGAGAGTAGTTCATGTAATGTATCATAGCCAAATCCATATTATCCATGCCTACCAATGTAATTTTATTGTGATATTACAGTTGATTCACTGATAGGCCATTTCTTTATCATGTTACAATGAAAAAGTGTACCAACATATGCAATATTAGGCAGTCAGTTAATGACCTATTAGGTTGCTATTCTTTTTTTTTTATGCCCAATTTTTCATAAATCCATGAATAATCTTGGATTAATGGGTGAGCACTTTGAACCTTCGAAAGAATACAAATTGAGATAGAAAATGTACACTGCTGAAATGAATAATAAATCATTTCACTTCAGTCTGACATTATGGGTTAGGAGATCAATTTTAGATAGAGAGACTTGTAATACATGTATTGTTTCTGTATTGTTCAGACAGGCAAGGTACATGTATAGAAATGTGTACAAAACATAGGTAAATAAATTAATTTTTCATGATTATTTTCACTTTAATTTGCAGAGAAAATTAGCAAGCGAGTCTAAAAAGAAATCAGTAAAATTTTCACCGGAGGCCAGATTCTCTCCAGAGTTAAGTTCCTCTGATGGCTGCAACACACCTGGGTATGTAGACCCTGACAACTCAGATGATAGCCTGGACCTAACTTCTAGTTCTCCAACCAAAGCTCTTTTGAAATCTATTTCACTTACAGATCAGACTACTTTATCTTATCACCATGGAAATCAGGTCCAATACACACAGGTCCAAGAGACTGGTAATCATGCTCTTAAAACCCAATGCAGACCAACTCAAACATCTTATCACAATCATTTATTTGATACAAAGGTTGCTGGAAGTCATCACTTGTATTCTCCCATGCAGACAGCATTATCCAATACAGGTTGTGCACTGCCCTTTGGTGCATATGTTTCATCAGCATCATACAGCACTGCTTCCTCTGTTACCATGGCAACAGATAGTAGACATATTTTATCTATGCCTCAGACTTCCTTGCCCATGGACACTATAGCAGTATCATCAGTAAAGGACTCGAGTAACAAAATGAAAAAAGAAATGGTAAACAAGATGATTTCTGGATTTAACTCGAAGGAGAGCTTAGAATCAAAGAAAAGCACCTCACAGACTTCTCTGTCTAGTGAATCTCATAAGAAAAGGAAGAAACTGATTTCAGATGAAGTAAGAAAGAAAGAAGGAGTCAAAATTTCAGAAGGCTCAAAAAGAAAGACTGATCATAGTGGGAAGAGTTTTGCAGCATCAAAGAAACGTAAAATATCTAATACTGGTTTACCATGTTCATTAGTATCTGGTAATACTTTGCCTTCATCATTGGAATTAAATGTATCATTTAAACAGTCTACAAATCCCTCATCCACTGCTGGCTCAGCAGGTAGTGATACTGAAACAAGACGTAGAGTTGTGAGACAGCTGTCAGATGAAAGTAATGACTTATCCCAAATTCAGAATTTGGAGAAAGCTCACTCAATTCAGAGCTGGATAGACAAGTGGGAACCATGTGACCCTCAAATTGACTCACTAAGTGACCTTGACCAGAGCTCAAGCACAACTCAAACATCGCCAGACTCGGGAATTATGTCCTCTTTTGGAGATCTTGATAACAGAAAGATAGTAAATGGAAATTTCTCCAATAATACGTTAGATAGTGGGATCTCATTGACACCTGGAGGATGGCAGAATTATTCCTGGAAAGGTCAGTGTTAACTGAAAAAGAGAAAAATGAAACTGTCATATTCTAAAATTTTTATACTTGGCACCATACACTTAAAATTTTAGCCAAGTAGGATCAATGTTTTAATTATTAAGTGCTAGTAGCAGGTATGCTTGACTATTTATTTTAAAGTTCATGTTCATCACATGCTACTTCTGGACAAGTTCATAATGTATACTAAGTGAAAGTGTTCCTCACACTAAGGGATGTGTCATGATTTTGACCTAAGGCTATACATTTTGGGTCAGTGTCGCTAGACAATCATGGAAGTTTCTTGTTTCTTCTGTATTTTCATCATGCCTCAATATTTAAAGTACTTACTTAAAAGATGTTCTTACTACTTTTAAACCTGACCTTGAGCGTGTTTACTGATGGTTGGGAGGTTTGGAGAAACCTAAATTGGGGTCATGACTTGATGACTTGTAGGTCATGGACTTCAGCCTCTATCTTATACTCTGCAAAAGAGGCCTCATTATGCCACATAATACAATTCTTCACATATGTTTTAGAGTTTGCTAAGCTGTCCAACACTTTACCACATATTCAGTCTGGTGAACATTAGATTTTACCGGAACAAACAAACTTCTATCAGACAAAACTCTTTTACCCTATTTATGACTAAGTATCTCACAACTAATACAATATAAAGAAGACTTGTTCAGGGATGAGATTTTACATCATGATTATTTATCATAATTTATATGTAACAGGGTATTTCACAACCATCACTGATAAACTTTGGACAAAATTGTCTCTTGACATCAGATGCAGCATCATTACAATTTCTCATTATACCCCCCACAAACGAAGATTGGGGGGTATATAGGAGTCACCTTGCCCGTCTGTCTTTCTGTCCATCTGTACAGAAAACTTTAACCTTGACCATAACTTTTGAACCAAAAGAGACTGGGTATTCATACTTTACTTGTATATTCCTTGTGGCAAGATCTTTCTTTTGGTACCAAAAGTTTTGACCTTGTGACCTTGGCCTTGACATTTGACCTACTTTTTAAAAACTTTAACCTTGACCATAACTTTTGAACCTAAAGAGACTGGGTATTCATACTACACATGTATATTCCTTGTGGCAAGACCTTTGTTTTGGTACCAAAATTTTTGACCTTGTGACCTAGGCCTTGACATATGACCTACTTTATAAAAGCTTTAACCTTAGCTATAACTTTTGAACCAAAAGAGACTGGGTATTCATACTACACATGTATATTCTTTGTGGCAAGATCTTTATTTTGGTATCAAAACTTTTGACCTTGTGACCTTGGCCTTGACATTTGACCTACTTTTTAAAAACTTTAACCTTGACCATAACTTTTGAACCAAAAGAGATTCGGTATTCATACTGCACATGTATATATCTTGTGGCAAGACCTCTCTTTTGGTACCAAAATTTTTTACCTTGTGACCTTGGCCTTGACATTTGACCTACTTTTTAAAGACTTTAACTTTAGCCATAACATTTGAACCAAAAGAGACTGGGTATTCATACTACACATGTATATTCCTTGTGGCAAGACCTTTCTTTTGGTACCAAAATTTTTGACCTTGGCCTTGACATTTGACCTACTTTTTAAAACCTCTAACCTTGACCATAACTTTTGAACCTAAAGAGACTGAGTATTCATACTACACATGTATATTCCTTGTGGCAAGATCTTTCTTTTGGTACCAAAATTTTTGACCTTGTGACCTTGGCCTTGACATTTGACCTACTTTTTAAAAACTTTAACCTTAGCCATAACATTTGAACAAAAAGAGACTTGGTATTCATACTACACATGTATATTCCTTGTGGCAAGACCTTTCTTTTGGTACCAAAATTTTTGACCTTGTGACCTTTGCTTTGACATTTGACTTACCTTTTAAAAACTTTTCCCTTAGCCATAACTTTTGAAAGAAAAGAGATGGGACCTTTATACTACACATGTGTATTCCTTGTGGCAAGACCTTTCTGTCAATACCAACATTTTTGACCTTGTGACCTTGGTCTCGATGTTTGACCTACTTTTTAAAAACTTTAACCTTAGCCATAACTTTTGAAAGAAAAGAGATGGGACCTTCATACTGTATATGTGTATTCCTTGTGGCAAGACCTTTCAGTCAGTACCAGCATTTTGACCTTGTTACCTTGGCCTTGACATTTGACTTTTTTTTTTGGAAAAACTTTAACTTTGACGGTAAAGTATAGTCATAGAGAGATAGGGATTCCATTTAACATGTGTGTATTCTGTAAGACAAGTCCTGTACACTGATACAAGAAGAATTTACACAACCCCCTTGACCTTCACCTTCTTCTCAAAAACTTAAATATTGGTCATATATATAGTTCTATGCCCTGTTTTGAAGTTTGGTGCCGGGGGGGGGGGTGTATTTATCCCGTTAGGACAGTTCTAGTTTTTATTTTCTTTAATATCTACTTGGTTCAATAATAAGCTAATCTCATCAATGTTCTTAGCCAGAGGAAACTTGGAATGTTATTTTTATGGTCATTACTTACACTTTTTGGATAAGAATAGCTTGAACATCCTTTAAGGAATGCATACTGACCACTGGAAATTTGATTTTACCATTGTTGTCAATACAAATATCTTAATGTACATGTAGTACCATATTACAAGATGGACTGTTACAAGTTACTGTTGATTAGCAGTCGGACATGGTTCATGGTAACAAAAATTTGTTCATTCTTTTCTGAACAGAAATAGAATCAAGAACCTATGTATATTATTTGAAACAACACCACAGAAAAATCTTAGTCCTCACTAAAGACTTGATGTTTGGTCTGACTGCAGAAACATTTGTATTGGACTAACCAAATTTTTACTACATTTGCACAGCAGTTTAATGTTCTGTTAACTATATAAATGTTGAAGTTGTTTAATTTTTTGTAGATAAGCAAAGGTAACTGTATGCCAAACATAAAATCCTTTAGGCTTAACACTGCTTAATTCCTTTACCTGTATTATTCCATAAATGAACCCAAAGGTCACCAGTACTGTTTTTCCAGACCTTCCAAAATGAAAAATTGGTAAACACAAGTGAGTAAGAGTTTGGTTTTAAACAGGCTGATCAATCAAGCTGTATTGAAGTAACAATGTACATGTATCATACCCTTGACCCAATATCAGATCTTCAAAGTCAAGGTCACTATGGACTAAAGTAATGAAGGTTTGCATGCACAAGTCTGGTGCTTTTTAGCTTACCTTGATGAAGTTGAGATGAGTTTATGCTATACTGTGGCATCTGCATTCCTGTACGTGTTAATGTCTGTGTCTGGTGAAGTAGTTTGGAGTTACTCAGCATTGGAAAAAGTATATGTGCTACAGTCACCAAACTTGCACCTTAGATTTATCTTGGGATGCTGACATAAGTGTATGCATCGTATGATGCATCTGATCATCTTCACAATGTTACAATTGAAGAAAGTATAGGTGCTGCAGTTAACGTTCTTGCATTATAGCTTCATCTTGTGATCCTTACTTAAGCACATTCATCTGATGATGCACCTGACCTTGATTTTAAGCTTGAGTGACTTTGTTCACTATAACAGTGTTCTATAGAACTTCCTGCTATTCTGTTTTTTGTTTGAAAAATACTGAATTGTGGTGAGCATGGTAATCTTTAATTTTTTTCAAGAAATATATCATTAGAACCAATATACATCAAAGTTAGGAAATTATTTTTCTTTTAGAGTGAAAAAGGGGAGATTTGAGTATAATCCCTTAAGAAGATATTTTTACAGAATTCTTCTTCACATGCTGCAACAACCCTTTGTGCTTATCATTTTCCTAATTTTGCGCATTCGTTGATTAATTTTCTTACAAATTATCATATTTCTTCATATATTGGTTGTATTTTAGATGTACATTCCACCCCTGCCTATGTGGATTCATCGAGAGCAGTGGAAAATATGGAAATAGAGGATTTTGTGGAGGTGGAGGATAGAGAAATAGAAGATATGGATATTTCCCAAATTATAGTGAGTTATGCATAACATCTGGGGTGTGTACCATGAAACAAATCTTAGGAATAGGGTGTTATTAACTTGATGTGTTTCATTATATTTTTATTTACCTGTGGTAACTTTTAAGTCAGATTAGTAGGTGTTTAATGTATTTTTCAACAATATTCAGTATTACTGCTAAACCACTATATTGAATCTGCCATTATAAATCTGGTCAACTTACTCTGCTTTTAGTCGATTTGTCAGTAGTGTAGTTGTTTACAATGAAGTGTAAATAAACTTTGAATATTGTTGCTAAGCTCTTTTCTGAGGGCATCAAAGTATTTTAATGTTCAAGTCAAACAAGATTTAAGCTTTACACAACTACTGGTTGAGACCATTGAAGCTCATGATCACTATGTTTGCAATGACTGCTGCATAAATAATTGTTTCTGATGGCTCTGAGACTATTTGTCACAGGAAGCCAACTATATAATCTCTGTTTGTAAGGGATTTCGACCAGATGTGCAGTACACGGATGCTATGTTTAGCGGACTTTTGATTGTTATGCTTATGCCATCATAATCAGATATCAGACTTGTCCAACCTAACATAATATTATCATAGTCATATTTTGCTCCAAAGTGCTTGACATTCGACGAAAGTGGATCTGTGTATGTTGGAGTTGTTTCTTGACACACTTCAAAAAAGGGGGAATAACCACAGTAACACTTTTCAGTCTTTTTAAAATATATAATGTGAGCTTTTTCTATTATATTTCTTGCTACAATTTTGTTTTAAATTAACAGGAATAATCTGCTTATAGTTCTCATCTTTATAAAAGCAGTTACATTTCAGTTTCTTCTATTCTGACCCATTCCTAGGTCTCCTATATCTTACAATAAAAACACCATAAATTTCAAGGACTTGCATATTGAGGTCATAGCAGCCTATTCAGTGATATATAGTTGTCCAATATTAGCAATATTGTTGAAAGATTTTGCATGTCTTTTTTAGCTCACCTGAACCAAAGGCTCAAGTGAGCTATAGTCATAGTGTGCCGTCCGTCATCATCCGTCTGTTGTTAACTTTTTCACATTTTCGACATCTTCTCTGGAACTACTTTGCAGATTTGGATCAAACTTTGTATAAATGATCCAGATCCAGATTCCCTCAGGGGTGGATCTAGGGCGGGGCTAAAAGTGCCCAAAACGATACCCCTCTTCAAACATCTTCTCCTCCAGAACCAGTACATAAATGGGGAAACTAATTGCATTTCAACAATCTATAAAGATGGGTTATCAAAAATTATGTTCGGGGTTAAGAGCCGTCAGATAGAAATTTACGCTTTTTTGACGTGTTTCTGGACTTGGTCATTTCAATGCAGAAAAGTGTCATGTTTTTCATTTAATCGATATTGATGATTTCTTAATGACTATTTTGATCATAATTGTGGTAAGGAATATTATTGTGAAAGAATTTTGTCAATATCTCAATTTTTGGATTTTTTATGATTTTTTTTAGACTTCCAAAAACAGGGGAGTGGGGGTGGCCATTTTTCACATTTTCAACTTTTTCTGCAAAACCGTTCAAAGGATTTTTATAAATCTTGGTAGAAATAAGTCACTTATGATCCTCTTCAAATCTGTTGTTTTCATCCAGACCTCTTTACAGGTGGCGCCACCATAGTCAAAAGTAGGTCACAAAAGAGTACCCTCCCTTGACAACATTCTTTTTCATACGGGCTGTATACAGAGACAAACAGAATGTATAGAAATGATCTAGAGGGATGAGTGAAGACATATTGTCATTTTGGTTCCCTTCCAAAATCAAAAGGGGCAGGCGTGGTGTAGTGGTTAAGCGCTTGGCTTGCGGCGCCAACGATCCAGGTTCGATTCCCGGGTTGCGCCACTATGTTTAAGAGGTTGGTAACCTCCTGCTTCCATGTCGCGATATAACTGAAATATTGTTGAAAGCGACGTAAAACACCAAACAACCAACAACAACAACCAAAATCAAATTTTAGCAATTTTTTTTTCGACATTTCTTTGGACTTGGTGATTTCAATGTAGAAAAGTGTCATATTTCCTAGTTAATTGATAATGATGATTTCTTATGAATTTTTGTGATCATAATTATGGTAAGGAATGTTACTTTGAAAGAATTTCGTCAATATCTCAATTTTTGGATTTTCTATGAATTTTTTAAGACTTCCAAATGAGGGTGTACAGGAACAATTCTTCACATTTTTAACTTCTGCTGTTATACCACATGAAAGATTTTAATGAAACATGGAGTACATGAAGTACTATAGGTCCTCTATCAATTTGGTAAATTTCATTCAAATTGGTTTACAGATAATGTCACCATGTCTGAAAAGTAGGTCTCACAAAGGTACATATACCATTGGTAATTGAAATATGGAGAGTAGCGGTTCAAATCCAGCTGTGGTCAAAATTTTTTTTTTCATTTTTTACACATCTAAATAAGTGTTTAGATGTTTCTCAACATTCAGCATATGAAATTAGGCAATTTTAAGTTAGATCTGGACAATATTTGAAACAATTATTGTTTATGACCCAGACTTGAAATCAGTCAACAAAAGGCCCCACCTAAAGAAAATGACTAACTTGTTGTCCTGAATCACATCTTGCAGAGACAAAGCAAAAGCTTAATATCAAAATCACCTGAATGGATGTGCAAAAAAGTGTTGTTTTTTATTCTGGTCTGAAATAAAATTTGACATATTTTCAACATTTGTGTTGACTTAGTCACATTAATGCAAAAATAAATGAATTCTTCCTTCCTGCATGACTGATCATCTAGGTACTCAGGTGAGTGATATAGGCCCACTTAGGCCTCTTGTTAATATATTATGTATCATAGTTTTGGTATGGCCCTTTTGAAAAAAAAAAGATCGCACATAAAATTTTCATATCATGTGATATTCTGAATGTGTGTGTGTGTGCGTGTGAGTGTATGATGATTTTAATGAAAATTTTAAAAGCCAGATGGTGTAGAAGAATTTGTAAATATCAATCTTTTGGTATATCACTATATTTATTATTAGTATACACATATGTATGTTAATTTCGATGATCTAACAAGTGTGATCATTGTATTCATATTTACTTATGCTCACTAGGTGCAAATATATGTAGATAAAGATATAAAATAAAATAAAACACCTTAAAAAATATAAGCAGAAGAATTTCACAGTATTGAGGAGTTTGTGGTTCCATTTGGTTATGTACTTGTTTTTCTGAATGAGTGGTTTGAACATTTTTATGTTGCCCTAACTATGACCACAAGACATAAGTTTTCTGTTTGAATATGCTGTTATGTTTTTTTATTTGTAGCTGAAGGAAGTGCGGGAACATGTCTCACAAAAATCTCCCAATGAGGTATGTAATGACTTTAGATTGTTACTCTGTGGATCAAAGAAATTTGCTGTTAGGAATTGTGTGAATCCTGTGAATCTCCCCACGCTATTCTGCTTAAGGAATAAGAATCTGGCTGAACTATATTGTTAATATACATCACAAATAATATTGCATTATCATTTATAGTAGAGCATGCTGTTCAGGCTTTGATGTACAAAATAATTAATGTGAATTCTCTTTAACTAATTTCTTCATATTTTGTACTTTGTGGTAGGAAATTTTTTTCCATGGAACTGTGCCATACAGTGTCTTGCAGAATTTTACAATAATGGAAAGATTTGATTGTAGATTTTATTCCAGGTTGTTTCTGTCCCTTTACTTATTTGTCATTTGGGAAACAAACCTTTCAAACAATATCTTGCATAACTCTGTTTATTCTTTTATATGCTAGCTTTACTACTGTATGGGCCATTTGATTTTAAATAAGAGAAAAAATAGAAATGTCAGATGTGTTAAGTCTCTTATATGCAGTTCATGAAGGGGTCTAGAGTTTGTTTTTTTTTTTTAATTCGCTTGCCTGTGAACTCACTTGCCAACTGAAGGAAGAAAATTCACTTGCCCAACTATATTATTTACTTGCCTAAATACCAATGAAAGAAAATTAAATATTTTTGTCATTTTATTCAATATCTAAATTCTACATCACTTAATTTTCCATAGCTTTTGATTCTGTCTCTTTCCTTTGGAGAGACAAAGCGGAACTGAAATGTCCTTTATTATGTTTTGTTCAACTAGAACTCCATCAGGACTTAAAGTCATCTGAAGGGTCATAGTCCTTTATAGGAGGTCCATACATGGAATCTGTATACCAGTACATGTCTTCATTGTGACCAGTATTCTACAAAGTGATTCAGTTTCCTTTGATTTGATCTTTATCCGCAAATGATAAACATATGTATAGTCAGTTTTATTGATTTATTCAAATTGTTTCAACATTACCTCTGCATCAGTTTTGACAGAGACCTTCATTTATCTTCATATCTATATGCAATCATGGTTTTATATCAGATTGGCTTCAGTTTTGTTATTGTTTTATTTACATTGTTTCCTCATGTCATATTGAGCCTCCCTGCATTTGTTACAACAAAAACTCTGGTTTATTCAACAATTTAATCCTTAAAAAGCATGTCAAGGAATATTCCAACATGAACAATAGTCAAATCAAAAAATGAAATGACCTCCAACAAATTTTAACAGAAACTATTTTTCTTTTACCATCTTCATTTCATAATACTTAATGTGTAAAATAAAGTTTACCCCTACATACAGAGTGGTAAAACAATTTTCAGTCCAGTAAAACTTTGCCATTTTTCGAAAAAACATGATAGCACTGGTTGTCTCCCATAGACGACACATTTGTACAGAACTCCAGAGTTCCGGATGTACACTATGCTTGCTATCGATAAAAATTTTGTTTTCTGGATATCAACTGTGTAGTTCCTATATCCAGGTAAACTTTGTACTTTTATTTTATTGACATATTGAGTGATAAATTCTTGTATATTTTATAGTTTTACCGAATCATAATTGATTTAGTCTTTGAACGCCAACTTCTGCTGAAAACCTATGTTTTCAGTGTATATATTTAGATATTTATGAGGGCCCCGTTTCATGAGCAGGTGCCCTTTGGTCATCACTGTCTGTCTGTGTCTGTTTATCCGTTAGCAAAAACTTTAACATTGGCCATGTCTAATACACTGTCACAGCTAGAGCTTTCATATTTGGTATATGTGTTCCTTTTACCAAGATCTCTCCGTTGGTACCAAAATGTTTTATCATTTGGCCTTGACGGTGACCTTTGACCTGCATTTGAAAAACTTTAACATTGACCATAACTGTTGAACTGTTCAAAGATGGACTTCATGTTTGGCATCTGCGTTCCTTATGACAAGACCTTTCTACTTGTAAAAAGATTAAGGTCAGGGTCATGATGACAAGCATCCTGCGGGGTCTTTTTGACTTTGTCAGTTTGCGGAAGTAATGTGCTTTTACCTAACATGGACTTCTGATAAATAAAACTATAGTATGGAAAGCATTGCTGTCTTATTGACAGCAATGCTTTCCATATGATGGAAATGATTTCTTGACTCTCTCGTGTTATCCTTTTCACCTTGAGTCAAGATACATATACCATACATATACCATATACCATACACTCCCCATAGGATGAGGATGATCCGTATTGATTTTGTGGTCAAAGAGTTAAAGGTCAAGTGTACTGGACATTGAAATAGGTAAATGGTTTTCTGGCTCCATAGTGTTATCCTTTTCACATAGAGTCAAGATACCACTTATACAGACTCCCTGTGGGATGAAGATGATCCCTATCAATTTTTGGATCTGAGGGTCAAAGGTTAAGTGTACTGGACATTAATATAGGTAAATTGCCTGAGGGCTTTATATTGTTATCCTTTTCACCTACATATAGATTCAAGATAACATACATAAAGAATCCCTATAGGATGAAGGTGATCCCTTTTGATTTTGAGGTCAAAAGGTCAAAGGTCAAGTGTACTGGTATATAGGTAAATTGTTTCCAGGTTTTTATGGGTTTTCCTTTTAACCTTAAATCACTATATGGACCCCCCATGGTATGAAGATGATCCCTATAGATTTTGAAGTCAAAAGGTCAAAGGTCAGGTGTACTGGACATTGATAAAGCGACATTATTTCCAGGCTCTTACGTGTAACCCTTTCACTTAGAGTCACAATATCACATGATGTGACAAGGGGGATCCCTATGGGGGTCAAAAGGTCAAAGGTAGTGGACATTGATATAGGTAAATGGTTTTTACACTCTCACATCATATGTTTCACAATTTCATTTTTCATCAATTCAGTACATTAGTTTCCCATATGTATATGTGTATATATATATACCTAAGGGTGTATGTGTGTGACAAGTCCTCGACATAGGCCTCTCCTCTTGGGTCAGCATCATCACAACACACACATCTCTCAAGGAAAACAACTGCACAAGTTTCCCCTCTCATCTGGGTTGTGTCATGCCCTTGACCTGATCTCCACAAGGTCAGAGCCATATTTAAAAAATTATTCTGCCAACAGGGGGTATTTGTGTCTTACCCATAGCAACAATTCTTGTATTAACTGTTTCGTTTTAACATGTCAACAATTGTAGAAAGATGTGTTAAGTCGTTTCCATAAAGTGCTTATCAAGGATAATGTAAGAATAGTGAATAAAATGTATAGTGGGGATTGGGGTGGTTCAGGGTATCCTAGTTCATAGTTTTTCACATATAGAGCTAGTCATTTTCATTTATGTTTTAATATTCAAGTGAACTGATAATCTGAGTATGTTTTAGTTTTGTTTTATTGATTTTTACTTTAGTCACTTTTAGTTTGTTTTTATTTGGTTAAATGGATCAAAGGAAAAGTTGCTACAAAATATGGTAAGATGCGTTTTTTATTTGTTTGTTTGTTTTGTTTTGATTTGTTTGTTTTTGTTTCTGTTTTTTTAGGTTTGTATTTCTTTTTTACTTTTCATCTTCTTTTCATTAAAAACAAATTTCTACATACATGGTTTATGAAATTATTATTTATTAGTAATAAGATTTGATTTAAACTTTTCACATGTGGAGTGAAATGAGGTCACTCAGCTTATAAGCCACTGTCATGTGACTGATGTTGATATGTAAACATGAAAGTGATACATCAAAATTAAGAAATAATAATAAGTGGGTGTTCCTTCCTCTTTCCCTCTTATTGGAGTTTTTTTTTTAAACCTTATATTAGTTGATTATTTTCAATTACCCAATATGCATGTGTGTACATTGAATATAAGTAAAAATTTTATGTATAATATTTTAATTAGCCCAATGGGAACCCCTTCATGTTTGATCTGGTTTACAAAAATTAACTTTCAGTGTGCAAAAATAACTTGCAACGAGGTCATTGATGCTTGCGATGACACTTTCCTATGCTTGTAATGTTGGGTTTGTTTGAAATTACCCCATCATTAGCCCCATATATTTTACCTTAAATTCTCCTAATTTAGAAGAATGTCAGTTTTTCAGACTTTTTATTGTTGTTTCTACAGATATTGAAACCAGTTTGGCAAATGTATTACAGTTTAGCCCATGATAAAAAAACTTTCTAGATTCTCATCCCTGCCCGCCCCGATTGTTCACACCTGCCCCAGTATTTTTTTTATGCCCCAGATTGATAGATCAGAGGCATATTGCATTTGTCCTGTCTGTTTGTTTGTTTGTCTGTCTGTTGTCAACTGTAACCTTGGTTATAACTTTTGAATCATGAGGGATAGAGACTTCATATTTCACATGCATACTCAACTAATGAAGCCCTTTCAAAAGACACCAAGGTTGATGACTTTTTGACCTTGACAATGGCTTTCATGCTAAAAATCACTTTTTGGACTTTGGTGCCGCCGGGGACATTAGTGTTTCACAAACACAGCTTTTTGAATTACATTTTAAAAATTATATTGCCCTCCAGAAATATCCCGTGTCTTGTCCGTTTCCATTATAGATATATTTGTGATATTGTGTTATTGTTATATTGACAGGAAGTCAAATAAAACTATGAAAGCTTTATAATGTTATTATTTAGTATCTGCAAGGCCAATTTAGTCATATTCAATGTCCAATTTAATTTTGAGAGAAAAAAGAATAATAAAATTCCCTACCCTGCCCCAAATTGTTTGAAAAATTGGATGAGAATTTAGCAATTTTTTTCTATTATTGCCTTTATATTTTTGTCACATCTTTTTATATCATTACTGTTAACTTTCACTTCCGTGGAAATTTTCGTCATGCAGTTGAGTGATATGTCTTTTTCTTTCCCTTTGGTATGGAAGTATTCATCAGTGACTTACACATTAGGTTCAGTTTTAGTTCCAGATGAGCTATTTTAGCAAAGTTATGGCTACCTTAAATTTTAGGTTGCAGGTATTAGACTATCCCTTGTTTGCAACTTGTATTCTGTACAACAACTTGTGATATCATAGATTGATAATGTATGGTTTTTAAAATTCATGGTGGATGCAATCATTGAACAGGAGACGCTTACTCCTACCGGGCTCCATGTTTTATCAATGATTGCCATGTATGTCAACTGGTACATTATTTGTGGGTATCAGAGTGACAGATCATAAAAAATGTTTGTATTTTACGTTAAGAAATATTTACAAGTAAGTTTGTTGTTCAATTTTTTTTTTTTATCAAAACAACATTTTTATCCACAAAAGAAGATGTATTGAACTTTTTATATTTGTTTTATTCATTGTATGCCTTTAGCTCACTTAGATTTGTCATGATAGTAAGAATAGAAACCAGTGATATCTTGTAATATATTGTAGTTTTCCTAAAATTCAGTTTTTTCAGTCAAATTGAAAAGTTTTGCCTCAAAACTGGTGTTTCCAAGAAGTTTATTTCGGTAAACTTTATTTCTGTTATAAGATTTCAAGATAATTTATGGTGTAATATTTATTTCTGTTGCAATTTGTTTGAGGTTAAGGCATTTTTTCCAGTAGATTGACTAGACTACATTATGTACAAAGTTTGCACTATCCCAATCTTAAATTTTGGGCAACAGGAAAGTGGAATTCTAGGCCCCTGGTGTATAGTCATTCTTTGATAAGTCTTAATGAATTGACCCTTCCATGGTTCATAAAAGAATGTGACGACCAGAGAATTTTCTGAAATTCTATTTCTGATGTCATAAACATATAGGTAATCTGTCGGAGGTTTTTTGTGGCTTAGATTATGTCATCACATGTAGAATTATGTTTAGCGGAGGGGTCCATTGAGCTGGTGTAGGTCACTGGTCATAGGATATACCAACCAGCAACACCTCATAGTCCTCTCTTTTGGACGAGGCTAATAGAATCTGTTAACACTTTGTACTGGGACAGGGAAATCCGACCCGAGCGTCAATCCATGACAAGGATCCTGTCCCAAGTGGTTCTTGATTATTTCTCTCTCACCCCTTAAGCCCTTTGTATAAATCTGAAAATAAACTTACAAACAAATGGCGATAGTGAAATGCTAATGGCTTTTCCGTCCATATATAATGATGTCATTAGAGAGGGCTCAAAACAAACAACTGAGGGCTAGCTGATGAGACAGAATTGTTTGAAAACAGGTAAACATGTGGATAATTCTGTCTTTGGAAGGAAAGTAAAAATCCGGGTCACTGTAGATGTTAGCACTGTAAAAGATTCCCATCTCCTTCAGTGGGTTGTTTGCATGGTTATGGGAAAAACATTAGGCAGATGCCGTTACCACTTAAACCCTAATATTGTGAGTAATCTTGGCTTCAAGTTAAATAAAATAAAGGAAATTAATCATATTCATTACATATATGTTGAATGTGAATGTGGAATTTGTGCTTTTTGTCAGAAGAAAATTTCTCTCAATTTTTCTGACCTGCTTTCTGGAATTTCTTTAGAGGAATTGTTGCTGCAGGAGTCATTGGTATTTTGCAACCTGATCTTATTTTGTTAATCTCTTTATGATATTTTGGTGTTGTTTCAGATACTGGATTTTTCTTGGTTAACTTAATAACATTTGTTTTGTAGGTTGTGGGTCAGCTGACGGCCAAGGTCAATGCCAGTGTTACCACTGAATATGTATACCAAGTAAGATCAATATTTGCATGAAGTTATAAACATAAAAAAAGGTACATTATAATAATTATTGTCGTAAACTGTACCCTTTATATAAAATAAGATAAGAAAATATTTGTTGTAAAAATGTCAAAGTTTCTGAAATACTTCAAATAAAAATGAATAGACATTTTGACTGTATTTTCACATTTACAAAAAAAATTTTTGCATCTAAGTTTTTGTTTATGTACAGTTTATAGATGACATTGATGGTACATGCATTCCTTAAATGGATCATATTCATTTTATATAATAATGTACATGTATTACAGTTGTGTATAAATCTTGCATTGTCTGGAATGACATTTGAGAACTATCAATAAAATAGGTTGGTTTTTTTTCAGACTTTGGTGATTGTCATTGATACCTGTGTACTTATAAGTGACCTGAAATATGTCATGGAATTACGTGACTTAGATGTCGCAGGTAAATCTATTATAACCCTAATTCAAATCAGACATATTAATAATAAGTGTAATTTCTGACTCCTACAAAGACAGCAGTATTTAACCTTGAACAACAAAAAATGTTAAACCTTCCACTTGATTTCTAAGTGAGGGATTGTCAGATCCATTTTTAGCTAGCTGGTACGAATGTCTAGAGAGCTTTTGTCATGCCCTCGGCAGCATCATTGTAGTTGTCGTTTGTAGACAAAAACTTAAACCTGGATCACAACTTTGGAATTATTACAGACGGCTTTAATGTTTCACATGTGTATTCCTCGTACAAAGTCCTTTCTTTGGGTACCAAAATTTCTGACCTTGTGACATTGACCTAGAAATTGGACTTACTTTTAAAAGGTTAACCTTGATCATAACTTATGAACAGTAGGAGATAGGGCTTAAATATTTCATATGTGTATTCCTTGTGACAAGACCTTTCATTACATAAAGCCGGCGTGGTCTGGTGGTATCGCGCCAGACTCCTGATCGGGAGGCCGGGGTTCGAGTCCCTCTCTGACCATGCGTGTGTCCTGTCTTTCGGATGAGACAGTAAAAACCAAGGCCCCCGTGTCGTGGTATGCATGGCACGTTAAAGATCCCTCACTGCTTCGGGTGGGTCCGTTGCAAAGGTCAAAATTTGTATGCCCCGCATCAGGCAGATGCCGTCACCATATACGTGAAATATTCGTGGTGTGACGTAAAATAAAAATCAATCAATCAACCTTTCATTAAATATCAAAATTATTTACATTATGACCTTGACTTTGAAGATTGACGTACTTACTAAAAACTTGTTCTATTTAAATTTGGTTGCACTGGTGATCTCTGGTGTTTTCTGACTACTTTTTATCTTATATTTTAAGGTTTTGGAAGACCTACTCTTATTATACCATGGGTAGTCATGCAGGAATTAGACTCTTTGAAAGATTCAAAGAACAAAGTCAATCTGGTATGTACAATGATGTTGTTTTTGTAAATTCTCAACGGCTTATGCCTTTTATGCACTTAGGAAGGGCATAATCTGACAATGCCTGTTATTGGCCTGCTGATGGAGTTTATGTCATATGCGTTGAATCTTTGGTAAAGTATAGGCCATTAACATATCTTTTTCAACAGAATATTTTCTTGACTTTGCTGAGAAAAAAGGCTGATCAGGCATATCCTTCATTAGACATTTCATTTGCTGCCAGTCTTCTCCAGATTCTCAATGGTCAATCACATTTCCACTTTCCCTGCATGAGTTCCCATTGGAGTATCTGGTATTCAATGTTGTTCATATCATTTATTTTATTTGTGATCTCTCAGAGCTGTTTCATTTCAAAAGACTGTCTAAGTGGAAGTAATTAGTTTTTAATTTATCAAAGGTCCTGGTTATTATTGATATGATTTGACCATCAGATAATGATAATTTCACAAATGCACCTATCAATGAAGTAATGAATACACAAGACATTTTAATGCCTCCTGAAAGTTATAGTAAATGTAATATGAGGATCTACATTCCAAGCGATGCTTTGTAACTGTTCAGAAAACTTGTCTGTTTTAGACAAGATGTGTTTCCTTAAGCTAATTAGAGAGACTTTTTCAAGCTTGGATAAATCTGTCAGTAGCATGCTTATCCCAGTTTTGTGAGGTTCTGGATTCCATCATGTCAGCATCGCTATTTTTTCAGATAATACAGTGAAAATTATGGCCCTGTGTTGTGGTAGATGTTGACAAGTAATAATTCCCTCACTACTTCTATTGTGTCTGTTCAATGCATTGAAACTTCTATGCTACATCAGGAAGATAACGTCACGATATCAGTAAAGTTATCTTGGTGTGATGTAAAAGATATAACCAAATAAAATATTCTGAGGGCTGAATATGTGACTTCTGAGATATATGTCTGCTTCAAATTTTACTTTGTTTTTCATGAAATGTTAGGTATTCAATTTCTGTCATGGTATAGATAGGATACAAAGTAACAACAAAATATTTTAAAATAAAGCGGAAGAGAATATTTTCTTGTATGGTATAATTTGTAAACACATTTTTTTCACACAAAATGAAAATTATAGCAGTACAACTGTTATGTAGATCACTTAGAAGAGTTTCTGTGAGGGTTGTTAATTATGGTTGTACATGTTTAAATCATACTAAATATTGAATGCCCAACATTTGGGCAATTGAATCACTGATGTGTGTCTCTACAGTCTTATATTATTTTTTTATTCTGCAACAGTTGGATGATTCTATGATCTCTATGCTTTATTGAATTTTCTTCAGATTTCTAGTGATTTATGTAGACTAGTAAAGAAAATACCCGTAAAAGTAATATATTGTGGCCAGTAATTATTTTAACTTGTGCAAGGAATAAACAAGCCGTTGAATTACAATATGGAATAGGTACATGATTTCTAAATGTTCATGATAATGTGTTAAAAGTGAGGACCATTTGTGAGAAGGTGTAAGAATCGTAGTGACGTAAGGTTGTGTTCTCCACACAGCTTTATGCACTTTAAAATTTGATAGTTTAACCTGCAACAATATTTAGAGGTTGGTGAAATGAAGTAATTTTCATTCCTCATTCATGACTTCCTTGATTTATTTCAGTCCCTATCTACAGAGAAGAAAGCTAGAGATGCTGTGAGATATCTACATGATAACTTTTTGGCACAGCATCCCAGAGTGATAGGTCAGACACCCTCTCAGGTAATCTCCTATGTACTGATAGATAAGACGCTTTGATTACAGAAGTTACCTAGGTAACATGTATTTGGTAGAGATTATATAGTAGAAAGTATTGATAGTAATGTATTTTGGGAAGGGATGAATAGCAGACTTCTTAATAATGTTTATTTGGTAGGATCAGGTCGCAGAGTCTGCAGATAATAATGTGTAGAGTATTGTAAATCAATACTACTGATGGAAATATGCTTAGTAATGTGTATGTGGTCGGGATTAGATGACAGAGTCTGTTGATACTAGTGTTGTATACGGTTATAGGCAGGAGCAAAGGAGCAGATTCTGTTGACGATAATGTACATTGGTATGTTATGTAGGATTTGGTAGCCGATTCTGGTGAACTTGATGTGTACTGGGTAAAGATAAAGTCGCAGAGTCAAATGATAATGTTTATTTGATAGGAAAAGGGTAGCAGAATCTGTTGATAATGCTGCTTAGAATGAGCAGCAGATTTTGTTCAAAGTAACAGTATTACATATGATTAACATAAGAGATTTTGTATATTGACCACAGGGGCCAAGTGCATAAATGGAGGGGTGGGGGAACCTGATAGTATAGTAAGAGAAAGGGAATGAACTTCAAAATGGAGTAAACACCAATGCCTTGCTTCTAATGCTGAATATTTGCATAATTCACTGAGAACCCATAAATAACTGAAAGCCCATAGATAATTATACATCATTGTTTAGATAAATGATTTTTATGTTCAGACACACAATTTTAACTCCATAGTCCATACTGTAACAGAGATATGCCCTCATAAATATTGATAAACAGTGTGGTGTATTGAGGTTGACAGTCTACTGGCACACCTGACCGTATTTCTCTCCAGGGTTGACAGTGCTTTATGCAGGTTGCATGTGCATATAAAAGAAGGCAAACATGAATGCATGCGTAAATAATTATTTACTTACCCTATCACTGTATGAAATTATTCATGCTAACTCCAGTAAAGTCCAAGGAATCGCACTATATTCTCCTTCGATCATCGCCATTTTGAAGATCATGTAGTAGTGCGATTTTTGAAATTCAGCGTTTGAAGGGAGGTGGTAGTGTTTACTCCATTTTGATGTTCTTTCCCTTTCTCTAACTATACTATCAGGTCCCCCTCCCTTTATGCACTTGGCACCTGTGATATTGAGTAGGGATGAGGTAGCAGATTCTGTTGGTAATGATGTGTATTGGATAGAGTTGAAGTATTGGATTCTGTTGATAAGGATGTCTTTTAGATAGAGTTGAGGTAGTAGATTCTGTTGCTAAAGATGAGTATTGGATGGAGTTGAGGTAGCAGATTCTGTTGGTAATGTTGTGTATTGCATATAGTTGAGTTAGCAGATTCTGATGGTAATGATGTGTATTGGATAGAGTTGAGGTAACAGATTCTGTTGGTAATGATGTGTATTGCATACAGTTGAGTTAGCAGATTCTGTTGCTAATGATGTGTATTAAATAGAGTTGAAGTAGCAGGGTCTGTTGATAATGATGTGTATTGGATAGAGTTGAGGTAGCAGTTTCTCTTGATAGTAATGTGTAACAAGCTACACATAGCAGATCCTGTCAAAACCATTATACATGCATAATAGAGTATGTCAGTAATATATGGGTTTTTCAGGCAAAAGAAGCCACTGAATTATTCAAGAGTGCTTCAAATGATGATAGGATTCTTCAGTCTTGCCTTCAGTGCCAGAAAATTAGTAAGTATTACATTGTAGGGAAAATGAGTAAGTATTACATGTATATTGTAGGGAAAATTAGTAAGTATTATATTGTAGGGAAAATTAGTAAATATTATATTGTAGGGAAAATTAGTAAGTATTATATTGTAGGGAAAATTTGTAAGTATTATATTGTAGGGAAAATTAGTAAGTATTACATTGTAGGGAAAATAAGTAAGTTTTACATTGTAGAGAAAATGTTAAAGCATGTGTAATAAGGATGATTCATAAACGAAAGATAATACATATCTAATTTGCAAAATATATAACAGTTTCCATTGGTGCCTTGCAGTGATGTACCATAACCACCCACATATAATGCATACTTTTTTCTTAATTTCAGACATTGATTTAATAGGTACCCATTATACAGTAATTAAAATATTACAACTTCTTTTTATTTTTTTCTCTAAATGAAAACAGTATCTGAGCAAGATGTCGGCCTGTTTGTGATTGTTGAACTTTCAGCAAGATACAAGGAAGTTAACTGACTGTGAAATGAATACATGTATTTACAGTATGTGATATTCTCATAATCCTCTTTTTGTTTTTACAGTGGCTGAATCCCAGGTAGTACTACTGTCAAATGATAGAAATCTTTGCAGCAAATCTCTAGTTTCAGGAATCAAGGCATTTTGTAGAACAGTAGGTTCATCATTATCATGCTTTTAAGATAGAGCACCTGCTTTCCTCATTAGCTATTATATATACACGTACGTTGTAACAGGAAATGTAATCACAATGCTTTTTTTAGATCTTCATATCGATCTTTGATACATAAATCTGTATTGATCATACCTTGTGTAGCTGTGAGAAACTTTGCTTGAATTACGTTGGTTGGTTGATTTGTGTTTTATGTCGCTTTCAACAATTTTCTAGAAGCAGTAGGTAACCCACCTCTTAAATGTAGTAGTGCAATCCAGGAATCAAACCGGGATTGTTGGCGGCGCAAGCTAAGTGCTTTACCACTACACCAAGCATGCCCGGACTTGAATTAGGCAAACCCAGACAAATAATATATAGGATAATGATGTCCTTGGAGTACGTCGTCATAAGATGTTTTCACTTAATCGACTTGATTTACATACATACAAGTCCTGGAGAAAAGATACATGTATTTTGCACAGGAAAATGCAAAAACTGCTAAAGCATTTTGCAGGGAATGAAAGAAGTGCATATGAACAAAATTTTGATATTTTCCAAATGTTTACTTCAAAATGCACTCAATTTACAATTACAAGTCTAAATTATATGAATATTAAGGTGCAGCATGTTTTAGTCTTAAGTGAAAATTGGATAGTTATTACATCAGTAGGGTATTATTGATCAATTACTTTCGGAAAGTACTAGGGTAAATCATTATGAATGTATTATCAAAGGAAAATCTTCAACAATTTCTTAAGTGGAGATTTTTTTACACATTGACCTTGATCGGTAAAGATGAAATGAGAGAAAAAATTTCCCAGAGTTTTCATTTCAAAAGGCAAAAAGTTTTGACTGGAAAGTTCATGGTAATAGTATATTTCTATGTGATGTAAACATCAAAACTGTAGGAGAGAAAAATTCAAATTTTGATGTTAGCTCTTATATTATCTAACATACATTTTTGGTAAATTAAAAGAGCTATATTTGGCAGATTTTTAGTCAGCTGTACTTACTAAAAGAGTGTTTGAACTCATTTTTGGTAAATTAAAAGAGCTATATTTGGCAGATTTTTAGTCAGCTGTACTTACTAAAAGAGTGTTTGAACTCACTGCAGCATCTCATTGAACTCATTACCGCAACTCATCTTTGAAGTCATGAGGTTCTGGGTTTGGGACTGATTAGTGACTTTCCAGTGTCCTTTCTTTCAAGGCCAAAGTCTCAATAGACACTGGCACATAAAATATCTCTTACTACTACAGGGAGATTTGTTATCCTCATGATGTATGGCTTTCTAACTTGCAATTATTTATTATTCTCTCTCACTTATAATTTTCTATCATTCTATCTCACTTATAGTTATTTATTATTCTGTCTCACTTATAATTTTGTCTTAAATTCAAAGTAATAAAATGTATTCTATTAATATTTTACAGGGATTTCTAGCAAATATTGGAAAATTAAAAGCAAAACAGTGCAAAAGCAATGATTCAATGAAAGGTAAGGTTTTGGATACCTAATTATGGTTGTTGATATAATGTGACTGATTAATTTAACCTTACGTGCTTGTGATTGCATAATGTATACCATAAAATCTTTTACTTTCGTCTTTATCAATTTTTTGAAAAAGGTGATTTTGTCAATAAGGGATAAGAAAAAAGTATCTATGTGGAATATTGTATAGTTACCAGATTGACTTGTATTCCAAACTTGTTATATTGAGCATTGATTACATGTTAAGAAATAATCATCCAATGGGTAATTTTTTGCAGAATCATTATGATGGACAGAAGCCATATCTATGAAAAGCAACACAAAAATATGAATGATTTTGTTAATCATTAACTTAGTTTGTTAGAGAAAGTGTAAGCAGCATAATGTTTTACTTTCAAAGTCTTCTTTCTTTGTCTTTTCAGAATTTTCTTTGATAAAATTCAAACATTCAAAATAGATGATGCGATCCAATGCTTTGAAATGTTTTTGTGTAATATTTGTAACAAGAAGTTGATTGAAATGATAGGCATAAGCTATAATTAATTTCTCTGGACATTCTGCTGAAAGTAAAATTCTTAAATGCTTCCCACATTTAATCTATCTATATCTTCTTTTATTTTTAGGCCTATTTTATCTTGAGTCATGGAAAAACAGAACAAAATTGAGTTCTTGATGGAAAATAAAACTTAAGCAATTTAAAGTATTTAAATGAATTGTGGATTATGACTTTATGTGCAGAAAATATAGGGAAAATACTGTTCCAAGAATTCAGCAAGGTGCTTTATAGGGATAACATCCATATTATGATTTGAATATGTGAATATTCCCCCACCATAAAATGGCTATTGTATCTAGTATGGCACTTTATCCCACCTCAGGCAAAAATCAAGAAATCTGATTGATTAAGAAGAACCAAATATTTTATTGAATTCGACTACCCATCATTCCCCATCAGCCATATATTATTTTAATATACCCCCGCCGCCGCTAACATCATTCCCCATCAGTCGTATATTATTTTAATATACCCCCTCCTCCGCCACCCATCTTTCCCCATCAGTCGTATATTATTTTAATATACCCCCTCCTCCGCCACCCATCAATCCCCATCAGCTGTATATTATTTTAATATATCCCCTCCTCTGCCACCCATCATTCCCCATCAGCCGTATATTATTTTAATATATCCCCTCCTCCGCCACCCATCATTCCCCATCAGCCGTATATTATTTTAATATACCCCCTCCTCCGCCACCCATCATTCCCTATCAGCCGTATATTATTTTATTATACCCCCTCCTCCGCTACCCATCATTCCCCATCAGCCATATATTATTTTAATATACCCCCTCCTCCGCCACCCATCATTCCCCATCAGCCGTATATTATTTTAATATACCCCCTCCTCTGCTACCCATCATTCCCCATCAGCCATATATTATTTTAATATACCCCCTCCTCCGCCACCCATCATTCCCCATCAGCCGTATATTATTTTAATATACCCCCTCCTCCGCCACCCATCATTCCCCATCAGCCGTATATTATTTTAATATACCCCCTCCTCTGCCACCAATCATTCCCCATCAGTCGTATATTATTTTAATATACCCCTTCCTCCGCTACCCATCATTCCCCATCAGCCATATATTATTTTAATATACCCCCTCCGCTGAATATACCTTTGATATACCCCCACCTCTATTGGGTGACGTCATTTTACCGCCAGACGAGAGTAAACAATATTGCGGAGGGATGGTTTGTAAATAGAAGTGAGGATGAAATAAACAGAATTCAAATGCAACTCAACTCGAACACTATTAAGAGCAGCTAAAAGGCATATATATATATATATATTACGAAAACATTGATGTAAGTTCAAAAAGGCCTTAAGTGAAATAAGTAAGTTATACAGTGTATGACAAGGGAGGATACGAAAATACTGAGTGCATGAAAAAATTGTATTGGGTGAAAAAGGCCCTCACCTGGATACATTCGTATAATATTGCTTACTTTCGGTCATTCCTTTATATACACATATATGCACAATCACTGTAATTGCCTTAGATAAAGCTTTCAAGACATATGTTGTTCATTTCTGTATGAATTACATTGATCGGTGACATCATAACACCCTATATTTGGTCCATTTATCAGAACAGAAAGCGATGTTTAGCAGACTTTTGATTGATATGCTTATGATGTCATAATGAAATGTTCGACATTTCCAACCTTGTGTGACGTCATCAAAGTCGTATTTTGCAGTAAAGTGCTTGACGTTCGACGAAAGTATGTCATTCAGGATAAACGTTACATTGTCATGGGAAACCAGCTGTTTCTTTCAATTTATAACTTCCCTCTGAAATGATTTGCTGATGAGGTTTATAAATAGAAAATGGAAGTTCCAGTATATTTTGGCATTAAAAGCGCATATATATAGTATAAGTGTCTTATTTTGTGTTTTCATGCAGGAATGAATTACAATGTCTGATGCATTTATGAGATATAATGCGCATTAGCATCAGACATTGTAATTCATTCCTGCATGAAAACACAAAATAAGACACTCATTCTATAAATAAACCCTCACACTTGTAGCTACAGGCAGTGGAACCCAGACATGAGGACATGACAGAAGTGAAAGGCCAGAGTGCAGTCCTCAGCTGTAGCTCACCTTTAGAGACCTTACTTTCTAAGTGGTAGCTTTTACATATTCTCCACTAACACATTTTGTTTTTCTTGATCAGTATACAACCCAGTCCCAGACACTAAGATGAACCAAGCCACAGTCCCAGACACTTGTATGAATCCCATATCCACTGTTCATACGAGTACTGCACCAGCTGTAAATACTGTTTCTGGATTAAGTCAAGAAAAGCTGGTAAGTTTTATGTCATAAAAATCTCATACATGTTTTTTGAATTTGTAGTTTTCTGTATTGTACAGACTCGACTTTTGGTATAGAGCTACATCTTACTGGTCTATGACCACAGATGTTTGCAGCATTTGATAAGAAATGGTTCGAGACATAGTTCACTTATATATTAAACCTACTTTACTTTACATGCTTGACATATGATGCTTTGCATCAGTCTACTGTGATGTCACAATCCGAGCATTAACATTACTATGAAAATCCCAGCAAAATGCTGTTTGTCAGACATGAGGCCTGTTACATTATGTGCAAATTGTTGGGGTTGTACTTGACTAGCCAACACAGTCTTCGATAATATTTGAAAATATAAACAGATTGAATAAGGCATTCTCATTGGTTAGTTGTATACTGCTCATCCAGCTGACTCTGTCCTTTCCTGTAAAGAAGGATTGAACACTCATTGCTGATTTTTACGAGGATATTGACCATCACTGTTTGTATGGCTTTTCAATTAGTAGTTGTTTTTTGACTGGGAAATCAATTTTCAAAAGTGGCAGAAAACATGAATGAGGTTCTTCTAGTGACCAGCATTTGAACATTAATTTACACTGGTGTTATATACCATAGAGTTAATAGGAAAAATTGATAAAATTTCAGCAAAAAACACAGATTTTTCTCTGGCAATTAAATCATGTTTTGAAGTATTTTCTTTCCCTTTAAAATAGGAAATTTTTAAGAAATAACGTCTTGTCTTCCACACTCCTGAGTATAGCAACACTGTAATATCACTTCATAAGTCATATTCTTGTTTTAGATATCTTAGCATGTGTTCCTTGGAACATGAAACATTTCAATATGGACATACAAAACATGTTTTATGGATAAAAACACAAATATGATTCCTCAGAATGCACCAAAATATTAGTATACCAACACATTTTCCTATATTTTCAGATTGATGAAATGTACTGTCACATCAAGGCCAAGTTAAAGGAATCTCTGTCTGGCATTCTACAGAGAGAGATGAAGAGAGTATATGGTGAGATATGGTAAGTTATGGACATGACCATCAAGTATTTTGAGGAAAGAGAGGGAGAAATAAGTAGTTTGTGATGTGGTATTATAAGATAAGAGAATCACTGTTTTTAGCTCACTTGACCCAGAGACCTCTGTGAACCATTGTTATATCATTTCATCTATCGTCCATCTATTTTTGTAAACTCTAAAGTAATCTATTAAGACTATTAATAAGAACAAAACTGGGATGTGTGGAATAGATAGAAAACAAAACCTAAATGAAGACAATCGACTGAATTTGATATTTCAAATTAGATATTTATCTTGAGATTCAAATTTGAGATTTAGAATTAGAAGTTTATCTTGATATTCGCGATCATTTATTAGGAAAAAAAATTTTCCAATATTTGTCATGCTTGAATTTGAATTTTTTCACTTCTAATAAGAAAAGGAACATATGATTTTTCATTTGGAATATGTTCAGATAGTGTACTCAGATCAGTTTGAATATAAACACTGTGGAGAGTGATAGCACATGCCTGGTATGCTATGTAATCTATTCATTGAACCCACTCATAGGAGGGAGGAATCTGTAGCATGGCAATTTATACTTTCTTCCTTGGAAGTAAGTGTGCAGAGATGCCAGAAATCCTCATAATCTCTGAAAAGAGAATTGTAACACTTTTAGTCAGAAATTATGTTTATTATATTCTTATTGTAGGATGCAGGTTGTTTTAAGGAAACCCCCTTGGACACTTCTAGATGTAGTAGAATGCTTAATTAAGTAAGTTAAAAGGCTTAACCTATTTTTTATGCCTCCAGAATCCAAGATTTGGGGACGTCTAGTTTTTGGTTTGTATGTGTTTTTTTTTGTTCGTGGAAAAAACCTTTAATATTTGACATAATTTTTCAACTGTAAGATATAGAGCTTTCGAAATTCATATGCATATTCCTTGTGACAAGACTTTTCCACCTGTACAATAAATTTTAACCCTGTTACCTTTACCATGACCATTGACTGAACTTTGACCTACATTTCAAAAACTTTAACATTGGTTATACTTTTCGAATTATAAGAGGCAGGACTTTCATGTTTGTGAAATGACCTTTCCATTGGTACCAACATTTTAACTTTATGGCCTTGACCTTGGAGTATGACCTAGTTTTAGGATAAGAGCTTATACTGACAAAGTTACCCCCAGGTGCATTCAGATTTCATATATACTCTACTGAAACTGGCGTGGCATAGTAGTATTGGGCTCGCCTCCTGATCGGGAGGCTGGGGTTCAAGTCCCGCTCTGGTCCTGCCAGTGTTCTGTCTTTTGGATAAAACAGTAAAACCGAGGCCCCATGTCATGGTATGCATGGCACGTTAAAGATCCCTCACTGCTTCGGGTGGGTCTATTGCAAAGGTCAAAATTTTCATGCCCGGCATCAGGTAGATGCGGTCACCATATACATGAAATATTTGTTGTGTGACATTAAACAAAAATCAATCAATTAATCATATACTCTATGGGGAAATTTGGTATACTTTGTAAGTAACCAAACATGCTTCTAATTTTCTTATACTAAAAGTTAATACCAAAAATTCAGACCCATTAATATTGTCAAAGTGTACAAGAAGTTTATTATGATAATGAAATCAAAATACAGTAGCACTATGGAAGATTCTCATTTTGCCTAAAGATAAATTCTTAAAAATAAAATTTATTTTTGTCTTCATGAATATCTACTTAATGAATCATGTAAAAGTTTTTCATATAGTGACATCACCTAACCTCGGTATGACATCGTAAAGACAATATTAAGTTGACTTAGATGTGCAAAATAGCATAAGGAAGACTTGAATTTGCACTTTTCTTGATTAATTTAAGGTAAAGTGTCAGCTTAGTCGAATTTTATATACTTCACTTTGACTGCATATTCTAGTAGTATGTAGAAATCTTTACTTAATATAGTAGAAAATGTTTTTTGGTAAGCTTAATAAATCTTCACTTTGTCTTTTAAGTCGGTATGCATGTACATAATTATGTTGCATTTGTAGGCATTGGATGGCAGTCTTTGGAGATGTCTTCAAAAGATACTCCAAACCACATGTAGACACACTTCTCAAAGTACTGAAAAATTCTCAGAGTAAGTTGAATGCTAGATTATTTCCAATGTTGACATTATACGGGCATTTCCCTTTTATTAGCTCCTGGGATAAATGTCCAGAGAGCTATTGTTGTACTTTTGGTGTTGACATCAGCATCCATAGAATTGCTTTTTTTACCTTGACTTTAGAGTTATTTTTCAAAAACTTTATAATCTTTGCCATATCTTTTGAATAGTAAGTGTTATAGCTTTTAATATCTATACCTCTTGTAACTGGAGCTTTGAGTAATACTATTTTTCCTTACTTTGTTACCTTGATCTTGATATTAGAGTCAATTTTCTTGGGCTTCTCTTTTCAATAGTGTATTTTCATGGTTTGAGAATAAAAACAAAAGATACATACAAATAAAGAGAACTTTTTTAGCTCACCTGAGCCGAAGGCTCAAGTGAGCTATTGTGATCAATCACCGTCCGTCGTCTGTCGTCCGTCGTTAACTTTTCACATTTTCGACTTCTTCTCCAGAACCACTGAACAGAATTTGATGAAACTTGATAAGCATGTAGTACTCATGGTCCCCTACAAGTGTTGTTGTTTTTCGTCCGGATTCATCAAGAGGTGGCGCCACCACAGGCAAAAGTAGGTCAAAGAGGGTACCCTCCTTTGACAAACTTCTTCTTCAGACCGGGGGCATACAGAGACAAACCGAATGCATAGGAATGATCTAGAGGGATGTGTGAAGAAGTGTTGTTATTTTTGGTTCCGTTCCGAAATCAAATTTTTGACGTTTTTTTGTACTTGGTAGTTTTAATGCAGAAAAGAGGTATTTTTTTCTTTTAGTAAACATTGATGCATTAATTTGGTTTAATTTGATCATTTTGATGGTAAGAAATACTACTGGGAAGAAAATTTTTCAATATTTTATGTTTTGGATTTTTTATGAATTTTTTAAGACTTTCAAGAAAAAGGGGGGTGGGATAATTGGTGTAAACATTTCACAGTTTGAACTTTTTCTTCGGAACCACTTGCTGGAATTCAATGAAACTTGGCATGCATCAAATACTCAAGGTCCCCGACAAATGTGGTCATCTTTGTCAGGATCCATGAATAGGTGGCACCACCACAGACAAAAGTAGGTCACAGAGGGTACCCTCCTTTGACAGACTTCTTATTCAGATCGGGTGCATACAGCGACAAACCGACTGCATAGGAATGATTTAGAGGCATATGGGAAGAAGTGTTGATATTTTTGGTTCCATTCCGAAATCAAATTTTTGACGTTTTTTCATTTTTATTTTGGACTTTGTTATTTTAATGCATTAAAGAGTTATTATTTTCTTTTAGTAAACATTGATGCATTCATTTGGTTTCATTTAATCATTTCTATGGTAAGGAATGCTGGTGCGAAGGAATTTTTTCAATATCTCGATTTTTGAATTTTTTATGAATTTTTTAAGACTTCCAAGAAAAGGGGGGGGGGGGGACAATTTTTCATATCTTCAACTTGATCATCTAGCTGTTCAGGTGAACGATATAGGCCCATTTGGGCCTCTTGTTTTTTTGTTAAATCAGATTAAAGATTTTACATGCAGGTTTGGGGTAGTAAAAGGTACATTTAAGTATTCAAACCCTTCTGACAATAAATGAATAATTTGTTTAATGAAGGCAACAAGATATCTTGTAAAGATGCATATTTTCAATGAAAATTAGTATATCTGTTCAGCATTTCCTGATGTGTGGATACCTTCTGAGAGAGCATTACTCTCACTGGCCATATAACTCATAAACATCCAAGAATTAATCTTCTGGAAGTTTTGAGTTTTTGCTTACAGAGCAACAGCACAAATAGTGATCACTTTGTTTTCTGGTGTCTCTATGATAGGAATCATACTTTTGAAAATAAGTTGCAGACCACGGATGTGTGTCTTAGTTATTACGATCTGACTTGGAAATATTGAAACTGAACTTAACATTTACTGTAAAATGCCATAAGTAGGTGTGTTATTCATTGGAATGAGTTGTATGTTAAGGAGATGAGATGTAAAGTAACAAGTGTGTTCAGACCTATCACAGAGAACGTCATTATTGTGTATGTAGTCTATGTTCAATGTAAGTATATGGTGCTTTTATAAAAATTTTCATATCTTCCAGATGCAAGTACAAGTATAACAGAACTTTCAAAGATGATCGCTGACAGTTTGATTTTACTCAGGAATTACAAAGATCATTACTCGTAGGTTTTAGACTTCTGTATAATGTGTGCTGTTGTATATGTCAGTTACCAGGTTGAAAACCATTCTGTTCTGTAAGGGGACAGAAAATTCTCTTTGCTTCTTGGATGACCAACTGTGATGGAAATGCTTTGAGCGTGCTGTGTATTTTGATACATGTTATTTATATAGTGGCATATAGTCAGAAAGTAACTCATTGCCTAACATGCTTGAAGTGGCATCAAAAGTCCTCAGTTTGAACTCCAAAAGTGAGTGATAGGTGCTCAGTCTTTCTACTGAGGCAGTAAAAAACTGACTCTTCCTACCATGTTTTGGATGGATCAATTGCATATTTTTTATTGGCTGTGCAATACTGTGTAGGTGACATAACATTCATGTGACATAGAAAAAAGAAGTGTGTGCATGAGTGAGTGTGTCACATTTAATCATTAAATGCAAATGTGATATTTTGTAATTTTGTTTAAAGTTTCTCATATTTGGCATGTGTTCTCCATTAATGAAGCCCTTTTAAATGACATCAGGGTCTGTACCTTGCAATGTTGATCATGATCTTGTATGCCAGAAATATTTTTCTTTAACCTTACCTATTATTTTCGATACAAAAGCAATAAAAACTTGATATTTGACATGTGTACATTTCTAGTGGAGACCTTTTAAAGGTCACCAAGATCAATGACCTCTTTTATGCCAAAAATAGATTTTGTCAACACTTGTATTTTGTACAGCGATACATGTATCTCAAGTTTGCCTTAAGAGATATGAATGATATTATAACACATTCAATGTCAGGACCTAAGACAGACCCATTTATTTTTGATGAAATTCTGTTTCATAATCATAGTTTCAGAGTTATGGTACTTTGTATATTTACAATAGCCTGTAATCAGGCTTTTGATATATCTTCCATGTCTCTTGATAACTCAAGTTTGCCTTGGATTTTGATGATATTCTGTATCATTGTTACAGAGTCATGGTACTTCCTTTCCTGAAAATAGCCTTTATGCTGGGGGCATAGTCAAGAGTGTTTCACAAACATCTTGTTAATATCAGAGATAAGTCATGTATTTAGAATAAATAATGTTGATTATGTAACTTATTTCATTGCAGATGTAATAATGTTTTTCTATTGTTCTCTCAGAAATGATCATGTGGTGGAAGAGGCAATAAAGCACATGTCACAGATCTCTGATCTGTGCTCAACATTGGAGAAAGGACCAATACATATAGTCAGTCTCGATGAATACTTGAAGCAAAATATTCCGAATCACAGCAGTCAGCAGGTAAGTAGTTCTCGTTCCTGAACTGTGACATGTTGTATACGTATACTGTTGCTAGTATACTCTTTTTAGAATGAAACTTTTTGTGAGTCCTTTTATAGCTTGCTGGGATGAAATGTCTAGAGAGCTAATGTCATACTCCTGGTGTCCACTTCCTCATCATCATGCACAAAACACTTTAACCTGGGTTATATCTTTTAAACTGTTAGTGTTAGAGCTTTGATATTTCATATGTATATTCTCATGATCAGAGTTTTTATTTGGTACAATGACTTTTGATGTAATGACCTTCAACTTTGACTTACTCTTCAAAAACTTTTACCTGGACTCTATCTTTTGAATCATTAGCATACATAAACATTTATGGCTTGCTGCCCATCAAATGATAAAAAAAGACACTGGCAAGCTGTATTTTCTTTTGACAACTCTTGTTGTAATGTCCTGTGTGTTGCATATTTTAGGTTTTAATCAAACCCCAGCAAAGACTAAAAAAAACAGAATCATCACTGGCAGTCTTGTCAGACTGCATGGCTGAGAAGGCACACAGTAAATTGAAGGACATTTGCTCATGCATAGAATCATTCATGTAAGTACTAATGTGTAAAACACTGGTTTTTTCTGTGGTTTTCATATAATGTCTTTATCTTGTAAAGTCAAATACTTGAATTTGTTCCCCGCTTTCACAAATACATTGGGACATTAAATCTCATTCATCTGTCTGTCCTTCTGTCTGTCTGTCCATCCGTCCATCTATCCGCCTGTCACAAAACTTTAACCTTGGTCTTAACATTTTAACCGTAATATGTAGGGCCTTCATATTTGGCTTGTATGTCCCTTATTAAAATACTTTTCATCTGGTACCAAAATTTATCATGTGACCTTGACCGTGACCTTTGACCTACTTCAATGTAACTTTTTAACCGTAAGACGTAGGGCCTTCATATTTGGCATGTGTGTTCCTAATTGCAATACCTTTCCGTTGGCACCAGAATTTTTATCATGTGATCTTGACCGTGACCTTTGACTTACTTCAATGTAACTTTTTAACCGTAGGATGTAGGGCCTTCATATTTGGCATGTGTGTCTGTAGACATGCACAACCATGATTGTATGTCACAGATCACTGCACCCTTACTGATAGAACCCCCTAAGCGGGGGACCACAATTCCCTGAATTTGCTTGTTTTTTCAGTGAAATATTGTACAGTGAAATATTAAAATATCCAGCTGCCTTTTAGCAATTTCTAAGAAGTCTAGAATATGAAATAACATAATTTTGTTCACCAAAGTCTAAAGATCCCAAAATCATCACTTTATCTCTACAACATAGTCTTTTCAGGATTCCAGAATCATGAATTCTTAAAAAATCATATGGTACATGTATACCTTTCTTATCATTAAGGTAATTTTGGAATCTGAGAAAAACAAAGTTCTTTGTCCAGCAAAATGTTCTGAAGGTCCCAAAACCCATCATTTTATTTCAGAATCTTCGGAATTCTGGAATTTTTTATTACAATACTGGAATTTCACTGCACATATATAAGCATTAAAAAGTTAAAGGCTTGAATTTACTATAATAAACAATCAGATGTCACATGTCATATTAAGTATTCAGTGTAACATATTACCGGATATCTTAATTTAATCTAAATTATAAGCATTTAAGAGTTTTGAGAGTACTTACTCTGGTATGTAATTCTACTCTACTACATAAGTGTTCATGAGTTTCTGAGAAATTCTTTACACTGATACCTGATTCTACTCAACAGCATTAGTGTTCATAAATTTCTGAGAAATTCTTTACACTGATACCTGATTCTACTCTACTACATAAGTGTTCATGAGTTTCTGAGATATTCTTTACATTGATACCTGATTCTACTCAACAGCATTAGTGTTCATAAATTTCTGAGAAATTCTTTACACTGATACCTGATTCTACTCAACAGCATTAGTGTTCATAAATTTCTGAGAAATTCTTTACACTGATACCTGATTCTACTCAACAGCATTAGTGTTCATGAGTTTCTGAGATATTTTTTACACTGATACCTAATTCTACTCCACAGCATTAGTGTTCATGAGTTTCTGAGAGGATTTGATAGAGCCAGAGATCAGGGTCGCCTTAATGAACTATACATTATGTATGAGAAGATTGTTCCAGCTGTCACTGATTTCCGTTACTGCTACTCCAGGTAAATTTTCACATCTTATCCAGATTGATTTTTCCATCTATCACATCAGCAATAATGGTAATAGTAATAATATATATGGATGATTCATTGTTCCTCAATTATGGTTAGTTCACCTGTTTGACATTGAAGTGAAGAAATCCTCTTAAGCAAATCACAAGTTGTGTATGTGAAACAATAATTCCTCAGCAACCATTGTTAAAATATGTTAAAAGAGTAAAGGCCTCAAGGTAAAAAGAAATTTAGTTTCAAGTGAAAGGCTTATTACAAGGGATACTGATATGAAATATTAACACAGACAGACAAACAAACAGATCAAAAACTGTATACCTGAATCCTTAATTTCCAGGAGATAAAAGAAAATCACAAAGAAAAGGACAAAACAAAAATACGTCAATAAAACATGATGCACCAGAAAAATTTATTAATCTTTATACATTGTAATTGAATTTTAGGTCACTGGAGTACACTCCAAAACAGGTGAAGAAGCAGGCAGCTAATGTACATGATCTTTGTGTCCAAGTTAATGGCTTTTTTTCAAGATGCTGCATACCTGTACAGGTACATATATCTTTTTGATAAAGCAAAGCAAATTTAATCTATAAATTAAGTCATTCTGTCTGTTCACCCAGCCGGCATCAGCATTTTGCATTTACCTTGATTTCATTTCTTGCATACCTTTGATAATACCAACATCAAATTTGGTAGTTTTGTAGACATCGATAGATTCTTCCCCAGTGATGAACTCTTCCTCTCTGATGTAAAATTTGGTGACTTTGATGTCTGTGTCATGTTTCAATGAACACAGTGATTTTGCATTGAGCTTGGTTTCTTGCATACCTTTAATAATGCCTACATGAAACTAGGTAGATTTGTAGACATTGATCTGTTTTTAACATGCAAAATTTGGTGCCCTTGACCTTGATTTCACACTTTAGTGAACATAAACTGATTTTGCATTTAGCTTGATTTCTTGCATACCATTGATGATACCTACTTACATGTTAAACATATGTATAGATAGATTGCTTTGCAATTCGGTCTTACCATCCTTGACAGTTTCTTGTTGTTCCCATGAAAGACAAGTTTTGCTTAGCTTAGACATTGATAAAGATGATTGTACAAAATATTGCTTATGTTTTCTGAATTAGGCTTGAAGGTGATGATCTTGATAAATGGGTATAATTAGGCATTAGAATATTTGAAAATTTTGAAAAATTTGGTCATAGAAATATGGCAAAGTTGTTACCTTCTGTTTTATTCCCTGAGGAACCAAAATGCTGAAAGTGATACAAACTATGATTTTGTAGTTGTGTTGCAAAAGTAAGTGTGGTGTGTGTATTTCCAGTGTGTGTGACATCTAGTTAAACTCTTATATTTATATATTGATGAACTTTACAGGAATGGTCCATGAATGTAATCTCTTAATTTCTTAATTTTCTAACTTTGCAGAGGTAAAAATGTTGAGAAATGATGAAATATTTTATGCCTGATATGAAGTGATATGTACATGTACAATCCAATTTTAACATAAATACACATACATATGTAGATAAAATTAAAATTCATAGTAAGTAAAAGATATAACCAGTGGAATTCAAGATTCATTACAGTCTCTTTTTTATGCCCCCGAGTGGATAAATCGGGGGAATATTGTTTTTTACTTGCCTGTGTGTTTGTTTGTTTGTTTGTTGACATCTTTAACCTTCGCTATAATTTTTTGACATCTTAAACCTTCACTATAATTTTTGAACTGTGAGAGATAGAGACTTCATATTTGGCATGCATACTTCACTAATAAAGCCCTTTCAAATTACATTAAGATCATTGACCTGGTGGCCTTGACAGCAACCTTTGACTTACATTTCAATATTTGTCTTGTTAGGGCTCCGTTTCATAAGCATGCACCCTATACTGTAATCACTGTCTGATGTCCATCAGCAAAAAACATTAACATTGGCCATATCTAATACACTGTCACAGGTAGAGCTTTCATAATGGGCATATATGTTCCTTATGACAAGATCTTTCCATTGGTACCAAAAGTTTTATGCCCCCCGAAATTTTCTGGGGGAGCATATAGTCACTGTCCTGTCCGTGTGTCTGTCCTCCTATACCTTTAATCAGAATTTGATCTTACTTCACCAAAATATTATTTAGGTTAAGGGCTTTTTGACAAAAGTTACTCAAGGTCATTTCTGAAAGGTCAAGGTCACTTATTAACTATAATAATAATAATGCTTTATTTAAAGAAGGATGCCCAGTTAGCCACAGCTATTCTTCCCTGGGACCTTCTATGAGAACGAAATACATTTATGAGATAAAATATACACAATGAACATCCTTTCACAACTTTTCACATACACAATCATATAAATAGTGCTAAATACAAAAAGGGTTCTGTAAAGTGACTACGTGAATTCTTAATAATTACAATATCACAGCTTACTCTCATAATTACAGTAGTTATCTGTTAATGACAAAGATAATCATAGCAGTAACAGATATAATAAATAAAACAAGTGAAAAGTGAAATTGGAAATTGTACGTGCTCATGTACTTTACTATACATATACAGTATAAAAGAAGCTATTGATGGAGATAAAAGTATGAATATTTCTTAATGTTTTGAAATGATATGTAAATACAGCAAGGGTTTAAAAGAAGCTACACTTGGTGCATTTTGCAACTATGACTTAAAGTAATATTAAGTACTTATATCTCTTAGACCTTTCATCAGAATTTGATCATACTTCACCAAAATATTCTTTAGGCTAAGGATTTTGGACAAAGGTCACTCAAGGTCATTTCTGAAAGGTCAAGGTCCCTCATTAACTTTACTTAAAACACCATGAAATATGTATATCTTCTACATCTTTCATCAGAATTTGATCATACTTCACCAAAATATTATTAAGATTAAAGGCTTTTGAACAAAGGTCACTCAAGGTCATTTCTGAAAGGTGAAGGTCACTTATTAACTATGACTTAAAATACCATAAAGTACTTATATCTCCTGCACCTTTCATCAGAATTTGATCATACTTCTCCAAAAATGTTATTTAGGTTAAGAGCTTTTCGACAAAAGTCACTCAAGGTCATTTCTGAAAGGTCCTAATCAAGGTCAAGCTTACTCATTTTAGTTTAAGGTACTGTAATTACTTGTTGTTCTACAGTTGACTCAATTAGATATCCATATGATACATTGAGATTTGAAATCATCAACAAGTAATACATTGATTTTCTAAATAGTCATTCATTTCCTTCATTATTGCTGTGCTTTTAGGAGCACCCATCGGTTTTACTGACTTTTTGTATATGAATTAAGTCATCAAATTCCCCCATAATAACTGCCATTTCGGGAGCATACATCAGTTTTATTGATACTCTTGTTTACCATGTGACCTTGACGGTGACCTTTGACCTGTATTTGGAAAACTTTAACATTAACCATAAGTATTGAATCATTAGAAGTAGGGTTTCAAGTTTGGTATCTGCATTCCTTATGACAAGACCTTTCTGCTGGTACCAAATTAAGATCAAGGTCATGGTGACAGGCATCCTGCAGGGCCCTTCTGACTTTGTCAGTTTTGTTGCCGCCAGGGACACTCATGTTTCACACAAACACATTTTGTTTTTCATTTGCTTTAGCTTACTCAAATGAAAACCTCAAATGAGCTATATGTATTGTGATCACTTCTCGAATGGAGTCCATCCCTCTGTCTGTCAAGCATAAACTTTTCATACTTCTGACTTCTTCAGAATTATGAAAGGGATTTTGATGAATCTTGGTATGGGTGAAGTACTTAAGGTCCCCTACAAATGTTGATATTTATTGGCCAGATCTGTTCAAGGATGAATCCAGGGCAGGGTATCATAGGCCTCAGAGGATACCTGCCTTTGACAAACTTGATTTCAACTGGAATCTGGATGCATATATAGACAAACCAAGAGCATCAAAGTGATACACAAGGGTGTCTTAAGAAGTGTTGTTTTGTTCCATTTTGAAATAAAATTTTCTATGCAATTAAATCTTTTTTTTGTGGCATTTTACCATATTTTATGTCAATTTCTTAGTTTATGGTTTGATGCCATCATATTGAAATATTGTGGTTTTCCTATTTTTGTCTTTTCTGTTTGTTTATCTGTCTGTAACTACATGTATAACCTTGCTGATATATTTTGAAAAATTAAAGATAAAGTCTTTATATTTGATATGAAACTCCATTAATGAAGCTCTTTCAATTGACATGTAGATCAATGTGATGATGACCTTGACTTTGAACATGCATTCCAAAAATAATGTACCTGTCAGCACTTTCTTTGTCTTTTGATATCTCAAATTTACTTTGAGATATTTACAGGATACTTATGTATATTCAGCATCAGGACCTAGAGAAGACAAATTTAGTGTTTAATCAACTTTTGTCTTATTGTTGCAGAGTTAAGGTGCTTTGTGTACTAAAAATGTTTTTTGTGTTTTATTTGGACATATATTGTCTGTGTCTCATAATAATTCAAGTTTGCTTGAGAGATTTAAATGACACCTTAACACATTCAATGTCAGGACCTACAGAAGACCCTTTTATGTTTTATGCAACTCTATTGCATTATTGCAGAGTTATGATACTTAGTATGATAAAACTAGCTTTTATTCAGGCATATATTTAATGTCTTACAAATACTCCAGTTTGCTTCAATACCTAGACAGACTTTAGTTGCACCGTTTTCACAAACACTTCTTTTTCTATGATTGATACTATTAGATGTATAGTGTTATACAAGGGTGATACGGAAGTCTATTGGGCCCATTAAAAAGTTGTATTGGGCAAGGCAAATCTGAAGGGTAGCACTTCCCAAAATAATTTGAAAATTTTATTTCCTGGTTTGATTTACTTGAGGTTTATGGATTTTTTTTTTTGCTTCATATGGGCTGTACTCAATGTTTTATTGATTTTCATGACACAAATTTTATAGTCATTTGTCAGTATTAAAACACAGTAAGCAAGAGAATATAATTTATATAACTAAAAACTTTTTCTGAAGCAGTCAGTTGTTTGTAATTGGACAAAATGTGCTCAGGTAAGCCATATAATGCCTACATCTGTCTCTTGTTTATTAAATCATTACAACTTTCTTGAAATATAATTTCAGGGTGACAGTAATCCAGTCTCTACTGAGGAAATGCAGGCTTTATTTTCATCTCCTATGCAGAGGTTAGATTCTATATGATGTATATTACTTGGATCTGGTTTTCTTTGATATTTTTCCCCACTTTCATTATGGTATCGGTATATAAATTTGCTCTTTATTAAACAAAACAAAACTGTGATCGTTTGCTTTATTGTCAGTTGTGAAGTAGTATCTGTAATTTACACGTTACATTTTGATTCTAGTACATGTACATTACATATAACTATGAAAATTGTTTATGTAAAATGATTTCCTTTGGCAGAGATGTGTTAAAAAGGGTGTTACCATTGCTGGACAAGAACATTTTCAAGTTACACGAGATTCTTGCCCAGATGACTTCCCGTTCACTCATACCTCGTTAAGGGTAGAAGTCTTACAGTAACAGCAGCTGAATGTAAGTGAGAGTAAGTAATGAAGTGTCTTGAAAGAGTGAAAAGGACATCATTAGAAAAGAATGAGAATGAAATTTTGAGAAAATCAATTCAAAAGAAAGGAGCAGTTTTATAAAGTAGAAATGGGTTGACTGAATGAAAGAAGTAAAGAGAAAGTGAAAAAGAAGAAATGAAGAAAATAAAGGAATGAGGAAAAGGTTATTGACAAGAACCAATAGATAAACAAGTTCCAGAGAAAAAGAGCCAAAGATGAAATGGAAAAAAAGAAGACCAATGAAATCAGAAGAAGATATGCAAGGAGTTGTGTTCATTATATCCCTGTATGCATTGTATTGTTGGTTGTGCTATAAACAATTTAATGGTGCTATGTCAATAAAATCATTGTTTATTATGCTTACTAAATTGATTTTGGGGAGCTTCATTTGTCAGTAGTAATATCTAAGTAATGTACACACTGAATTGTATTGCTGTTATAACAGCTGAATTTCAGATGCTCATTGTGTGGATCATTCCCATTGTAAAGCTATCATTTCTGCAGTATTGTTTCTGTTGAGCATTTTACCACCATGAAGCTGTGTTCAAGTCATTTCTCTTCTAAGTCATTATGTTATAGCTCAATACCTCCATCCCATATCTCGTGTTGCCACACCTTTTGTCTTAAATGTGATTTATATTACATATTGCCAGATGAGAGTCTGATATGTGATGTATATTATCATAATACATTTCATTGTTGTTCCTTTCACTAGTTGCAGTGTGGTACTCTTTGGTCTTCGCTCCTTACATATTAAGCAGTTTTTAGTTATCTTCCATTCTTCCACTGAAATTCACCTAGCAGGAACCTACTCATGTCAGATACCAATTTCATGTCAATGAAACATTGAAATTTCATAGGTACTAAACATTACTACATGTATTAAGTACAATCGATGAAAAGGATATTTTTTTTACATCATTACAACACCCACTTCCCCAGAATGAGTTTGGGAGTACATAGGAATCACCCTGTCTGTACCTCCTTATGTCCTTCATGTTAAGAAATTTCAAAACATTATGTCAGATAAACAGGGTTTATATATACTATAAATCTGGTTTATGTGCCACACAATCATTTCCCTGAACACAGAGATGTGTTTTGATGTTATTTAAGATGATACCTCCAAGATCAAAGTCACAGTGAAATTACACATCCCAGTGGTTACCCTTGGCACAAAGGTGTATTATGACCTTGATCCAACCAAGCTTGTACCTCCAAGGTCACATTGAGTTTATGATCAAAATTACAGTTTAGTCAGTAAAACTGTAGTTGTTGTATGAATTTGCTTGATACTTCAACCCATAACACAAAGGTGTGTCATGATCTTGACTTAATCTTTACAAGGTTACATTGAGTTTTAACCAAATGATTTATTTTAATGCACTCTGTTTAGAACAGGCATTCTGATTAGTTATACATTTCAAGAACTGTATGAAGTTTCACTGCAGTTTTCATTGTTACATCAAACACCCTATGGCAACGTCATTGACAACGTCTTTCAAAACTACCTGACTAAAAGCCAGTGTGGTTCAGTGGATAAGGTGGTTGACTTGTGACCGAGAGGTCCCAGGTTCCACTCCCATCCTCGGCGCATCGGTGTTTCTTCTTTCGGATGAGACAGTAAAATCTGAGGTCTCATGTCTCGGTACACATGGCTCGTAAAAGGGGTGGGTAGGTTGCAGATTTCTAAATTTTTATGCAATGCATCAGGCAGATGCCGTCACCATATACATTAATAATTGTGGAGTGATGTCAAACAATATTCAATCAATCAAAACTAACTACTAAGTAAGCATTTTTTTAGGTCAAAACATTAGAACAGGGTTACCATGCTAGTGTTTTACAAAAACTGACAGGGTGTTGGTGAATTAACTAATACCTTGTCAGTTTTAGTAAAACACTAGCATGTTTATACTAAGAATCAGGTCCATAGAATAATAGCTCTTTCTTCGATCTGCTTTGTTCTTCTTAAAATTGTTATGCTTAATACAAGGTTGTTTCATGACCTTTTCACAAGGTCATGCTTTCATGTTCAAGATCACAGTCACTTTACCAAAATGTATCTATCACTACCTTTGAAAGTAGCATTGTAAGAATTTGTTGTTGCTGGAGATATTTGTCCTGGTGGAACCATTCTAGTTTGATAATTAGCATGGCCACTGAACAAAAGAAAAGATTTCCCCTTGACCTCTTACATTGTCACAGCCTCTAATGTCTAATACTATTAATACAAGGAGCTCTTTACTGAAGAGTACCACAGATGTTGGTTTACCACATACATTGTGATCATGTTTTAAATTTCGTTGATGATAGACTAGAGAAATACGCATGAATTAATGTTCTTGCCAAATATGGGTTTTACCACTAGATTCTGTAGCAAAAGTCACTTGTATTCTGTTGTATTGGATATATATCCATAGTGTCAACCCTGTACATACATTCATTGGTAAGGAAATTTTCATCATAAGGTTTCCTTGACGATCTTTTAAGATGATTGGTATAAGTTGTCTTTATAAAGTATCTCTTCCTCAAAAGTATTTCGCTTGTTTTCCTTAGCACAATATTTGCTGATGTACATCATGAAAGATAATTTAAAGATAAAAGAAATACAGAATAGCTAGAAACAAAGGGCTTGAAGTCTAGGAATATGACTACTGTATTAATAGTCTATAGGATTTAACAGAAGCATTATATTAATGTATATGTCTGGAGATGCTTGTAAATCACATTTTCAGGTTCTGAAGTTGTTACTAGCAGTTGTTTTGTTTGTAAATCCATGGATTGTATATAATCGTTGTCTGTTGACCTATTGATGTTTGGTAATGAAAATAAGAAGTACCGATAATGTATGAATGAAAGTAAATTGTCTCCATATTTTGCTTTTCTACAATATGACATGCAGTGTTACAGCCAAATCTGTCTCATTTCTATTCATTCCTCTGTCAATCCATAACACTTGATCCATTCCTTGATTTCTATACTCTTATTAGAATAAGTGCACACTTGGTAGAGAATTTCCTTAGAACAAAGCAGTTTTTCACGACTCTGGGTCATGCATCTAAGGACAAAGTAACTCATCTAGGGAGAATTTTCTTGTCTAGTCCATCATTTCTACATGCTTCATCATTAACCGTTCATACTTGGTAGAAAATATTTTTATAAGAAACCTCTTGTCCAATTTATAATTTCTATACACTTAATAAAAGTATGTTTATTTGTATGATTATTGCTCCCGGATCAATAGATCTGGGGCATATTGTTTTGTCCTGTCTGTCTGTCTGTCTGTCTGTTGTCAACTTTAACCTGGGCTATAACTTTTGAACCATGAGGGATAGAGACTTCATATTTGACATGTGTACTCAGCTAATGAAGCCCTTTCAAATGACACCAAGGTTGATTATCTTTTGACCTTGACAGGGGCCTTCATGCTAAAAATAACTTTTTGGACTTGGGGCTAAAACTTTTGAACTGTAAGGGATAGACTTCATATTTGACATGCTTACTCAACCAAAGAAGCCCTTTCAAACGACAACAAGGTTAATGACCTGTTGACCTTGACAATGATCTTCACACTAAAAATAATTTTTTGGACTTCAGTGCTGCCGTGGCATTAGTTTTTCACAAATACAGCTTGATAGGTAGTTTTTTTCTGTGTCAAGTCTGTAAGGATATGGGTTAATCAGTCGCTACGTTTGGCACCAGTTATTTTATAACCTCAGAACAGCACAGGGTTAAAAACTGGAATTGAGATAATTCCCAGTTTCGCCTGATTACAGTAGACTTTCCGGAATCCTTGACTATGTTTCTAATAGTTTGTGATTACATCTTCTAATTTGCAGGTTCAGAGAAAATGAAGAGCCACCATGTTCTTACATAGGAAATTTATAAATCCTCCTGTCACTATTTCTGCAAAATTGTGTAAAATCCATTCATGGACCTTTATTGATTCTTGTAAGTTTCTGTTTAGTATTGTAGCAAAATACACACAACCCTCGAAATCTCCAGGGTGGGTCATTTTTCAACAAACCAGTTGTATGGTTTTTCTACAGAAGTATTATATTCTTGAATGAATTTTGCTTCGAGCATAATTCGGCCATTTTTATTGCATTTGAATGTAACATAGTTGAAATTACAATATGAATGTTTTGTTGTTTATATGCATTTAGTTTGCCTTGTTCCACGTGTATTGTCATTCTTTATTATCCAGTTGGCAAAGTATGCTAATTCTTGTTGATTATAAATAAATACTGTTTATATTTCTGTTTTAAAGTAGTTATTTGTGTTCCTCTAGTAGCAGTCACATCTTATACAAGTGATGATCCTACCATAGCTGTTATAAACAATATTGATATAACATCATATAACATCAACTTTATTTATTTATGATTTTGTAACGTTGTTTTAAAGCATTGATGCAATACATTGCCTTTAAGGTCATGGTCGATAGTCACTTTATCACTGAAATTAGTGTCCAGTCCATAAAATCCTTAGTACACATAATAACATTGATAGATAATCAACACCATTGACATAATGTCCTAACCATGAGTGGAGGTCATAACTTCAAGATCAAGGTCACAGTGATCTTGACCTAAACAGATGTTAGGTTAATTAATCCCTAGCATCATCATGGATTCACTTTATATATCATATATTAGTGACAATACTATTCCAAAGTCACGGTTGTGTAAAATAACAATTTAGTATCTGTTTTGGTCTTGTTTCTATATAATTTACGTTCGGTATGTCCAAAATTACCATTTATTTAGCTTCTTAAACCATGGTTTGTTCTTGAGATTGAACCTAATTCATGTTTTGGTCTAATTCCTGTTTAGATATCTTTAAAATTCACTTTTACGTGCAATTTCCATAATTAGCCGTGTTTTAGCCTCCCCATCCACCTTGCTAACCGAAACTTTTAGTGAGCTAGGATTGCCCTGTGCCCAGCTATCTGTCCGTCTGTCTGTGAACTTTTCTCATTTTCAACTTCTGATACCACAAAGCCATGGATAGAATTATGCATGTATGATCCTAAGAGGGAGAAGATGCATTTTAGTTCACCTGAGCGGATCTTCAGTTGAGCTCTTTGTGATATCGCATTCTCTGGCGTCCGTAAATTTTACATTATTGACTTCTTGTAAACTAATACGGATTTGAATGAAATCTTGCATATAGGATCCTTATGGAAAGGAGATACAATTTTGTTGAAATAGACCAAAACCTTAAACAACAAGTCAGAATTACTTTATATTCGGTGAAGAGCATCTTTATAATGTGAATTATCAAGTTTGTTCAAGGTAAAGGTTTGCAAACATGTTTGGCTTCGCCTAAAGTTTACCAAAGGCCAGACAGACATCTTTAAAAAATCTTCTCTAAAACCACAAGCCACTATGACTTCATATTTGGTATATAGTATCCTTATGACATGAAATATCAAGTTTGTTGAAGGGAAGGAAATTTTGCAGTACGATGATTTTTGGCCCTTTCCCCAGTGGCTGTTTTTTTTCCTCGTTTATGTATAGGAAATGTGTCTAAGAATGTTCTTTTCGAGAACTACAAACCACAAACTCCAAATATCTGATTTACAGCATCCTTATGGCATGCAGTGTCATGTTTGAAAGGTCGTGTCAGTGCTAAATTTGGCCCTGCTTTATAGGAAATATCTTGAAAATTTCTTCTTTAGAAAACCACAAGCCACAATGATTTTATATTCAGAACATAACGCTTGACATGTAATATCAGGTTTGATCATGTGACTATTTGTGGCGGTATGGCAATATTTGCACCCCCTTTCGCGTTAGGCATGGCTATTAACATCATATGAAAACAACTTTAAATACATGTACTTATCCTTTTCAGTTTTCAGTACCTCGGTACTGACTTGAAATATATACAAAAGTGCTTCAAATCTACTGTGAAAACATACGTAATTTATTCTAAAAAGAAGAAGTATCTTCATCATGCTTAGCTTTGTCTTTAGATCGGCTGTTTGGCTCTTACTTTTTGGTCAGTTTTTTTTTTAAATTTGCCCTTCAAATATTTATACACATGTTCTTTCAATTTCCACAGTTTATGACTTGAAGAGACGCAAGTTGTCGAAATGCGCATATGGTCACTAACTTGACACGCATATGGTCACTAACTTGATACGCGTACGTATGTACTGATATTTACGATTTATTTATCTTTCATTCATTTACTTTTCATTGTAATGCTTTTTTATTGTAAACTCAAATAATCTTCTTTGCTATAGATTTTTTTAAAGGGGAGGGAAGGAGGAATTGTCACTTTCACTTCACTTTGAGTACTCAGGAAAATGAACTAATAATCTGGAAAAAATCGAGAAGAGTTTTCCGTCTTTCGCAGGGACAGAGTGTCCACATTAATGTTATATTTCCTATGTTCAACGGAAAGTGATGAGGCAATATTTGGTCCTGTCCAAGGTTCAACGGAAAGTGATGAGGCAATATTTGGTCCTGTCCAAGGTTCAACGGAAAGTGATGGGCAATATTTGGGGTCCTGTTAAAGGTGCAAACAGTTTTAAATGGACATATGTAGACTAAATTTTCGCAAGAACCACTAGGTACAATGACTTCCTATCTGTACACAATATCCTCATGGCACGTAGTATCAACTTTGTTCAAAAAATGTTTGGATACCACAATGACTATATAATTGCTGTAGGAAAATAAGGGGGTTTAACCCACTTGTGCCCCCATTTTTGAAGGAAATTTTAATGCTCTACCCCTAAACTTATACTGATTTTAAAGGAAAATTAGAAAAAAAACATAACCCCTCTCCCAAAATCATAAATTTCATTACCTGTGGGATAGAGGTTCTGATTTAAAGACAGGACTCGATTGATAATGTGGGGCAAACAGCTATATAATATTTCAATAATTTAAATTCACTTCTATTGATTGTGGAATAAAACCGAAATGCATATTTTAGAAAGATCATGGACCCCTTTACCAAATTTGTAAATGACATGAGCCCAGAGGCAGATGTACAGATTCTGTCGTACATCATGTCCGGCAGCGCTTATATTGCATTAATATTTAAAACATTTAATGTGTTTAAACATTATTATAACAATCGATTGTTATAATAAAGTTTAAACATATTAAATGTTTTAAATATTAGTGTAACACATATCCAGTTCACCATTAAGAGCCGTGACTTATTGTTTCATTTTTGCATTTGATTAATGCGTCACGTTAGTTTTGAAAAGAACAATATATTCAATGAAAAGGCCTCCTTCATTTAATGTATCTATATCTTACGTTACTAACGACGATTTCTAAAAAGGGGAAAAAGGGAAATGACATTTTATTTATATCTTTATTTAAATTTCCTGTATATCTACATCCTTATTGTTCAGAAATGCAATGACGATCCATGGACCAGGAAGTGGGAGAAAGGACGGGGAGTGCGAGATTAGAATCTCTGACTTCCTTTATCATATCATTATTAAATAATGCCATTTAAGGATTATTTAACCGACATTTTCATATTTCATTTTGGTTTGCTCCCCAGACTTGTGGTTTACAAACTACATCTTTAATATAATTCAATAACTCAAACCTATCGTAATGCCGGCGAATCAAATTCTAGTCACTGTCAGTATTCAAAACGCAATAAACAAGAGAGTACATACATGTAAATGTAGGTGAAGATTTTTCAGTCAGCCAGTTGCTGTGTCATAAGGATCAACTTAACACAACAGATATTCAGGACTCGTTTATTTACATACTCTGACTCACACCCCACAGACATGGTCCGACATGACAGGAACTTATTTTATAAAGACTTCAGAGACATAGAATGACTACCTTCAATCGACCAGGTGTTGACCACAGACTATAGCCCCTCTCCCATTATTTCCTTTATGAATTATGAAATCCTTGCAAAAATACCGCCGCTTATTCTTGTCTGCGATTTATTACATAAGAGCTGTCATTTTTTTCTGCAGAAGAAAACATTGTATACGCCAAACTCTAAATATATGTCATACTAACCAATATGACCTCACTTCCTGGTCTTGTAATAGTGTACGTGTTCATGCGACACCATATCAACCTCAAGGCATACTCTGGCATACAATAAAAACTATATATATATAAAACTCTTTTCTACCAGAGTGCATGTTCAAATCATAAATAGCATTACAACACTGATAAATGAATTGAGGGTGGCGTGAACTTTGGGTTTTTTCTATTCTTTCTTTTCTTTTTTCTTTTTGGGGGGGGGGGGGGGTGTTATGTGCGTATAACACATCATAAAGCTTCCATCACATAGTAGTATCAGATTATGGGTTCTTGGTTCTATTTCTGACGTATGGAGTGATGAATAAGTAGATCAAAATACTTTGTTAAGTTTTGGATCTTTATCCTATCAATGGCAACTTGCAAGTGACCAATTGAAACAATGGCAATTGAAACGTAAATAAAATACAACATACTCTGAGAATAATACTGAATGTATAGAGGTATAAATATTATTATACTAAAAAACGAGTACAAGCATTTCAGGGGAATTTTATTATGAATCTTAAAATTTCATTCTTATAAATTGTAATATTTCACAGGACAGTAGTTGCAGCAGCGAAAGCAAAATCACGCGAAGATTTTGACCACCTAATAGCACGAAATCCTGGGGACAAAGGGCTCACCCCATGGGATCCGCCTCGGTCCCACATAGGCTTCCAGGCTTCACCTTATTTTGCCCTCTCGAACAGCAAATTCTGGATTCGCCTTTATTTGATGATATCCTGGTTAACATCATGATCTATTGTAACTCCAAAATTAAAGCTGTTTTGTCGTAAGATAAAATAAGAGAATTACTTCGGCGATTTAATGTTTTTCCACTTATTGATTAGTTTGCTAGTTGCTAGTTTTGCACGTGATGAAAGTTTATCTGACTTTTTCATTTTCATGCAAAATGTCTTTGAATCCAGCGCAGGAAGTGCACAATATACAGCAGGCATTTTTGTATCAGAGATTTCAAAATTTTCCAGGTATGCATTTTCCCAAAACATTGGCTTTATCACCCAATGGTTAGAGTAGGAGTTATGTGAGTTTTCAAGATACCCGACAAAATCCGCCATATCAGTAGCATAGATCCCACATGCGCTTATATGCAGTTTATATTCCGGCATGTTATTCCTACACGTTTTACACTCCGAATCGGGCATCTCGTTGTCTACATAGTCTATTATACATGTCTCCAGTTTAATTTTGGTGTGTTTTGTGAGCTTTGCTGAGTTCTGCTTGCTCCTCGTACAGCGATATGTTACGTAATTGACGAAGTAAATGGTGAGCTTTTCCTGTTGTTTTCCAAGGCACTGTGTGCACGCTTTGAACGAACCGTCCGATGACTGCAAGCATATATGGAACGATGTCTGAAATATATTATTATTGTCCCGGGAAGGTGGCGTGATTCTATTGACTACACAGGCATCTACAAAGTCTTTGCCATTCTTCTCGAGGACTACGATGCCACCTGCAGCCATTAGGCTTAACGACATCCCTTTGTCTGTTTTTGGATACACATGGCTGTATGCGACTATCATAACCACGTCTTGTCCTTGCAGTACAAATGCCAAGCTGGCCAAATCTTCTGAGCAGCTGTACTTGATTTTCGGTATGTTATAACAGGGGATATAATAAGAATAGATGACAAGTATTGGGATTTCATCGGTGTGTTCTCGAAAATTCTCGATTTATTGCGTAAAATCTCCGTCCCTGATGCATTTGTGTTCCCCATGAACACTCTCACATTTCCCTGGTTTGTCTTTGTTTACCACGACTTTAATCTTTTCACTTTCAGTATCAGTTTTACTTTCTGATACAACAACATATGCAATGAATTGTTGAAGGCCTTGTACATTTCTTCTCATCAGGTTCTCTTTTCCAGTGTCCTCTAATTTGTGGAGTAAGCGTTGTAGTTCTGGTGACTTACTATAAGGACTATAGTGTGGACACTCTCCTACCGCTTCACCGTAATTAAATGACCACTCAGCAAGTAAAATATAAACTAGTAGTGCTGCCTTCAACATTCTCTTTATGCCTTGAAAAAAAAAACGCTGATACATGAGCATCGCATGGTAAATATTATACGTGTACTTATTTAAATGAAAAGAGAATGCAAAACATCATATTTAATTATTATTATGATAATATATAGTATGATAATACAATATCCCCCAGTTTACTGATCATCAGTGTTTACCGATTGTGAATACGGTTATAGCGCTACCCCCTTCTATGACTAAGAGGTTTACTAGCTCAAATAACCTTATGGTATCACGGCGGATGTGACTAGTCAGCAAGAGATGCTTACTCTAACTCTCTACTTATCTCTATTCTGTCTAGTACAATGGATATTCCTTACTGACTGCCTCTTGGTATATTAGCACTTTATTAAAGCATTTAGAGTGTAAATATATCGGCTAAATGGTCGGATGTATGACAGCTAGGTGATTCAGTACCATAGGTCGTGGGTTCGAGTCCCTGTCAGGGAATGAATATAAGTTGAAATAGGGTGCCTTGTTAGCTGTAGTGTCTTTGTGCTTTATTTTTTTTTTGTCTATATTTTCAACAGGTATTTCTTCGAAGATCCAAGATCCACAATACTCCCAAGTATTTCACTGATTCTATTTGTGCTCTACACACACTTACATATATATATATATATATATATATATATATATATATATATATATATATATATATATATATATATATATATATATATATATATATACATATATATATATATATCAGTGGCGGATTTAGGAAGCCGGTGTGGCCTAGTGGATAAGGTGCTCGGCTCGTGATCGAGAGGTCGCAGGTTCGACTCCCGCCCGGGGCACACCGGTGTTCTGTCTTTCGGATGAGACAGTAAAAACCGAGGTCCCGTGTCACGGTAGGCGTGGCACGTAAAAGATCCCTCACTGCTTCGGGTGGGTCCGTTGCAAAGGTCTAAATTTGTATGCAATGCATCAGGCAGATGCCGTCACCATATACGTGAAATAATCGTGGAGTGACGTAAAACAATAATCAAACAAACAAACAAAAAGCGGATTTAGGATTTCCGAAAGGGGGAGGGGCACATGTATATTAGCCAAACTACTTAGCCATTTTTGGTGCAAAATCTGGATTTTTACTAGTAAATATGTGGCCAAAGGGGAGGGGGCGCCCTTTCTAAATCCGCCACTGTAGATAGATAGATAGATAGATAGATAGATAGATAGATATAATGTTAACCAAATTATACCTCGTATTGACTGAAAAACACATATACATGTAAATAGTAAAATATTTAACCCAATGTACTTACGTCTATTAATTTCGAAAATCGTCAAGGCATGTGGATAACATCTGTCGTCAGTGACATAAGGAAGTGATCATAAATTGACTCTAAAACAAAAGTCACCAGGAACTTCAACATGTAGCATGATCAAGTGTTTTTATGACGTCATCTTATAATAGGCAATACTCTTTCCGTTCATGTTTTGTATTTTAATCACCTACCAAATCTATTGTTCTAAAATCGGGTAATTTTTTTTTGCCCCACTGAAGAATAAAAGAATGGTTTGTATAAAAGCATGAGACAAAACAATCAATCAGTAATCACGATCTTAAATATTCCTTTCAGATAATACACAGGGCTAATGTTTCAACTGCAAAATGTAAGTCTTCTACAACTTGATGAAATCTGTGTTCTAAGTTTAGATATCCCTAAAGATGTCGTGACCAGAATGTTGGTCGATCGTCAACATTTCTTTTATACTGAACGTATCCTCAAAGGTTGCACTGCCTTAATTAACATACTTACAGAATACGCCCGCCTTTTGTTCAAAAATGTACTTTCAGTGTCACGTGGTATTTTAAGGCAGTGGAAAGTTATGAATCGGACAAGATTTCTTCCACCATCATATGACCTTGACCTTGCAGATATGGCATTGGTTCAAGTTCATGTCACACTCTTGGGTTCTTGACAACAATTCTTTGAAATATTATTCAAATCCATGTAGGCCGTGAAAAGTAATGACACGGACAATGTTTTACCAACCATATATGCTGTGACCTTGACCTTACAAATATGGCCTTGATTCAGAGTCACTACTTACCCCTTTCCATACTAAGTATTAAGTTAATCAGGTCAGGGGTTAAACAATTATGGTCCAGACTAACCGCTACGAACAGACGGACAGACTTCTTTGTAACATAACACGTCCTGTCGAACAACTGGCGTATATATAAAAGATGAAAGTCAAGGTGACTTTGAGTATTCAATATTTCATGGGATACATATGTAATCTAGTAGTGGTGCATGGTTACTGGGTATATTTATACTTGTATTGTTTGCATGAATACCTCCATGGCGTCGACTTTGGACAGCCATCTATAAAGTAAATTTATGTATTTATCAGAATCAGTAGTACACAATAACCTCTCTTTTCCTAACAATGAACGAAAATACGATATAAACTATTTCCTCGCTGTCATGGCGACACATGGAAGACCATTGAATAGGTAAGGTATCTCAGAAAGAAATATTATGATGTGGATAAGTAAAGGAAACCTCTATAGATCTTTATTATTTCGAGGGGGAACTAAATAGTTCAGAAATCCCACATGTTTAAATTTCATAGGCGTCTAAGACTAACCTCTCCAGAAAAAAACACCCATACGCAATATATCAACGCCCCCACCTCCTTGTCGGATCCCGAAGTATATTTTCTAAAATTCGTTAGAGCCGCCTAGCGAGCAACAAAGGTAACCTATAGAGCTATAAAGTCACCATGATAACAAGTGTTACAAATACAAGTAAAACGGCATAGAATGTCTATGTATTGTCATATATAACTAGTTATAGAGAAAAAAAACTGTGATTATTCATTCCTTTAAGCCCAGTCCAGCATGAGACATATGACAAGGGGAGTAACGTGTGTAACCAAAACAGATAAAACGCATACATGTAATTACAATAATAGATAGATAAAACGATAAACCAAAACACTTCCATACAGAAATCCAAAGATCAAATACATCTAGATCAGGTGCTGTCATTTAGGGGGAAATTATATACTGTCGCGGTTTTTCTTCGGGGAAGTTGGCTCGGGTTTTCCTGCTGTTGGCTCGGGGTTTTCTGCTGTTGACTCGGGTTTTCCTGCTGTTGGCTCGGGGTTTCCTGCTGTTGGCTCGGGTTTTCTTGCTGTCGGCTGGGGTTTTCTGCTGTTGGCTCGGGTTTTCCTGCTGTTGGCTCGGGGTTTCTTGCTGTTGGCGTTCCTGCTGTTGGCTCGGGTTTTCCTACTGTGAAATATCATTCTCTTTCTCCCTATCTATCCTTCGATGGAGACAAATTTATTTTTTTCTACATTTTCAACTAACTCTCCTGAATCATCAAAGGATTTTCATAATAATTACAGGGATAGAGTACATAAGGTCCCCTACAAATGTCGTTGTTTTCAGCCAGATCCGTCAAGAAATGGATCCAAGGCGAGCGACATAGACCTAAATGGGTACCCTCCTTTAAGAAACTTCGTCAAACTCAAACTGGTGACATAATGCCTTTGGCTCAGGTGAGGTAAAATTGAAAATGTTTAAGATTATAACAAACACTGGAGACAGAATCCACAGGTGACTGTAATAAGATGTTCAAGTGAATATCTAACTTTCAATGTAAGCACCGCGAGACGGATGCCCCTCAAAGGATTTTGCTGGTCGTTGTTTGTCACGCCAAGATTAAATGTATTTCGCGTATAGGTTGACGACGGCTGCTCGATGTATGTTATAGACATTTGAAGCTAAGCAAAAGGCCCACCGAAAAGTGCTGGATTCTTATGCACCGTAACATGTAACCTTTGTTTCTTGGTTTTTGTTTTGACCTTGAAGTCACGATTAATAAAATTAAGAACGATAAAAATCATTGCTATGAAGATCTATTGAATTAATATAACATGCTGTATCAAACAAACGGTTAATTACAGCATCCCATAATGAAATGCTTTTATTACTTAAATTTCTTAATGAGCACAGTTAATATATCACAAAGGTAGACAAAGATACTAATATAATTAATATAATTCAAATTGACAAGATAATTATCATTAACTACATGTATATACGCAATTACCCAATCAAATCGCCTAATGCAGGGGTCGGGGGTAGGTTCTATCTCTATCTCTCGTTCGGCACTTTCTATTTTTAATTACTGTAACGTGAAAAGGTTCGCGCGGGGGCAATTTTCGCGGGTTTTTTTCGATAACACAATAATTGCAAAAATAACTTCCACGCCAAATAAAACCAAGTCTAACCTCCTTGGACCACAACCTAGGTGCTAAATATGACAGTTTATACATCGTATTAAAACACTTCATTTACAAAGATACAACAAGCTTTGTTCGGTCCGTTGTCTCTGGAGTATCGTGCAGTTTTTGCCTTAATTTCAGTCGTATAATGAACAATTTCTCCCGGAGCCTGAGCGACACGCAGCATTACGGTACTCTTGATACGTTGCGTTAGAACTTGGTTCTCGGGGGTAGCGACCCTCCCTTGGTCGAGGAGACCAGGACTTACAGAACAGTTCGTTTTCGTTCCTTTAATCAGTGCAGCGGGTATTAAACTGAGAAGTACTCGGTATCAGGTATCGAGAACGTGTATTTAGTGACGATCCAACACTGATAAGTAATCACATTTTACCTATAGAGAAAATCATTATTTGATGGTATCAATTTCTACTGTGAAGTATTGTTTACAATTTTTACTGTTAACATCAGTTTTACTTTCTGATACAACAGCATACGCAATGAATTGTTGAAGGCTTTGTACATTTCTTCTCATCAGGTTTTCTTTTCCAGTGTCCTCTAATTTGTGGAGTAAACGTTTCAGTGCCGGTGACTTACTATAAGGATTATAGTGTGGACACTCTCCTACCGCCTGAACTTGGATAAATGACCACTCAGCAAGTAAAATATAAACTAACACTGCTGCCTTCAACATTCTCTTTATGCCTTGAAAAATCTGAAAAAGACGTACTGTAAAAAGTATCACGTGATAAAAACACACATTTAAACCGAAAGAAAAGATTTAAGCTTTATATTTTAAGCATTTAAAATGCGAAAGTAAAAATTTAATTCATATACGACTATATGTATAAGTTATCATGTTATCTTGTGTACGTTTTTCACTGTCACGACCAGAGGCATGAAGGCGTATCTATTTTCTGTCCGTACATGTGTATCCGACGGTTAATATTCGCGGCACAACGCCATCTGTCCGTCGATTAACACTCGCAGATCGTCGTTCCTATATTTCCGTCTGTCCGTCGATCAACACACCCACATCGTCGTTCCTGTATTTCCGTCTGTCCGTCGGTTATCACTCGCACATCGTCGTGCCTATATTTCTGTCTGTCCATCGATTAATACACCCATATTTTCGTTCTGGTACGTCCATCTGTTAATACTCGCACATCGTCGTTCCTGTGTTTTCGTCTGTCCGTCGGTTAATACTCGCACATCGTTATTCCTGTATTTCTGTCCGTCGTTTAATACTCGCACATCGTCGTTCCTATATTTCTGTCTGTCCGTCGATTAACACTGGCACATCGTCGTTCCTATACTTCCCTTTGTCCGTCGATTAACAGTGGCACATTGTTGTTCCTATACTTCTGTCTGTCCGTCGATAAACACATCCATATTTTCGTTCTTGTACGTCCGTCGATTAACACTCGCACATCGTCGTTCCTGTATTTTCGTCTGTCCGTCGATTAACACTGGCACATTGTCGTTTCTATACTTCCGTCTGTCCGTCGATTAACACTGGCACATCGTCTTTCCTATACTTTCGTCTGTCCGTCGATTAACACACCCACATCGTCTGTCCTTTACTTCCGTCTGTCCGTCGATTAACACTCGAACATCGTTGTTCATGTATTACAATGTCCTGACTTACGTTAATGAAATGTATTATACTGGCTATGTTTTAATAACGTCCAAAAAATTGGAATTCTCCGGATTCTTGTTCTAGTTTAAAATCTGAAAACTATTTAGAGCAATTTTCCGACGTTATTCTTTGCTTTGTTCAATAATTAATAAATGTGGTATTTTACATACATTTGTAACTAAGCGTAATTTATGTTTCTCTGGAGAAATGTAAGAAATAATATAATACAACAATTGTGTGTGTGTGTGTGTGTGTGTGTGTGTGTGATTGTGTGTGTGTGTATAGGTGTGTGTGTGTGAAATTATATTAAACACTACCTCGTATAGACTGAAACCCTCCTTCCGGAGGCTATTTTCTATAGATACGTATACATGGATACGTATAAGATATTTAACCGATTATACTTACGTGTATTTGATATCAATAGTCGTCACGAAGTTTATAACATCTGCTTTAGTCACATAGAAGGAAGTTATAATAAATAGACTTTTCTAAAACTCAACAGGAATTTCAACACGTAGTATGATCAAGTGCTTTTGTGACATCATCGTGTAATTTTTTCAGACAATACACCGAGATATGGTTTCCATTGCAAAATGTACGCTTGTTTTAACTTGATAAAACCCGTGGTCTGATTTCAGATATCCCTTGAGATGTTGTAACCAACATGTTTGTCCACTTGTCGGCTTTTGTGGAGCGTGTATCCTATTACTCATAAATGACCACCGTCGTTAACCATGGGTTAAGAGTCCATCCATTCCCACGGCAAGGGAATCATTGGTGTTGGTTGACTGATTGGTTTACGTCAATTTCAACATTTTTTCCCAGTTATATCACGACATCGAAGCAGGGGATAACCAACCTCTTAATCATAGTGGCGCAATCCGGGATTCGAACTCGAACTTCATGATTGACGGGGCTGGTTCACACCCTATGATCCGGGTACCGGCTGTTAGCTCGGGTTTTCCTACTGTGATATGTCATCCTCTTCCTCTCTATGTATCTTCCGGATGAGGCAGTGTAAACAGAAGCTCCGTGTCACGGTATAAACAAATGCTCCGTGTCACCAAATTCGTTTACATGTTAAAGATCCCTCCGTAGCATAGACGATAATAGAAAGCAATGCACCACACAGGTGCCGCCACCATATAAGCGCTATAATCTTGGAATAGCGTACAACAACAACAAAATAAACAAACGAACTATTCTATGTTTGTATGCCTATTAGAAGCGAAATAAAAAAACCTTCTCTACTAGACTAGAAAAGTCATTCGTTTCGATCTATGTGATTACCAGTTTTCTTTCTACTGTAAAACTCTAAAGCAACTATCTATATTAACAAGTGATTGGTCACCGATTTTCTTTTAAGACATCTCTACGACAATATATGTATATACTCCAACAGTCAATGTCCTTCCTCGCCAAAATGACCTTATTGAATTTCCAGACCATATATTTTTGTTGTATAATTGATAGATGATACACAAATAAAGACATAAATACATGTACAAAGTTTCAGAGATGAAACTCAAACAGTGCCGAAGATATCATCATTCGAACAAACTTCATTAACGCCAGCACGGTACGTAGAAAAATCAATGATTATACATAAATTCCCCTCAGTGGGCCCCTGAATTTGAAAATAAATAGTATTTATCATCATTATTCACGTGGACATGTTATAATATGGAATGAAATCCAAGACACAATATCTTGCATGAATTAATTAATCAGAAATCATTTAATTTTACATGTAACACGCATTTGATTGGTTTAAATATTAGTGGTATATCAGATCGTTATAATAATGTTTAAACATATTACATTGTAAATGTTTTTAATATTAATGTAACATATCTCATCCACGATTTTTTTTCCTCCTCCGACGAAATTTCCCGCGTTTTCTTAACTCTGACGTCCATATTCACACCACCCCGGCTGAAATTTAGAAATGTTGAGAAATAGTGCATACATAACGTGCCTATTTCAGATCTGAGAAAATAAAAAAATGTTTGAAAGGAATTAAATGATCAGGAATGAATCTAATTGGGGAGGGGTGTTGTTGGATGGATGTATACCACGGAAAAATGGATGGAACACTTATGCATCATGCGCTACGCGCAATGGTTTTAAAAGTTTTCCGTCCTTTTTTGTGGTATACCTCCATCCAGTGAAAAAAAAAAAAAGATTCATTCCTTAAATGCTTATGTTTTACCCGTCCGATTTCTCACACTGATTTTGGTTGTTAGTCTTAAATTGCATTGTATCTAGCAAACATAAAGCCTGCTACCTCGTTGTGGCTTTAGACCTGGTTCTAATTTTAGAGAATTTCCTCGGCTTTTTTTCTTTTTTTTTTTTTGTTTTCTTCGTTTCGGAATCACTTAAACGGCGGGGGTTTTTTTTTCTTCTATTGTTTTGTTTTGTTTTTGTTTTTCTTTCTTTCATATTTTTTTTTCATTATTTCTTTAAAATATTAGCGATCGGAGAAGGACACTGGCACTGTCATAGGCTCGGCCAAGTGATTTTTGATAGTGCATTTATTGAATCTTAAAGGTAATTCCTCATATCTTACAGTCATTCATCTGTATTCAGTTTCTATATAGGACCCACAAAACAGGTTTAGGTTGATTATCACCTAGATTCATCATCTCAAAATATCTTGTGAGCGTGGTGAAAGAAACGCGTTATTTGGAAGGGTACACGCATCAATAAAGGTGGTCTGCATGTAGAGTTTAGTGATCATTAAAAAAATAAGATGCCAAAATGAGTATATATCGCTGACTTGAGCGCCTTGAGAATATAAAATCTTAGGAAGTGTCTCGGAATTGGAATTTTTTTTCCAAAGGAAATGTCCTTTCTCAGAAATTTATTTGAAAATGACGCCCCCCCCCCCCCTCCAAGAAAAAAATCAAAGGACTCAAAAGTCCTGAGAGTCGGCTTTGCTGATTTTAAGTATGTAATCATTTTACCATTTTAGTGGCGGATTCAGGATTTCAGGAAAATTAGGTCTTTGTTGCAACTACATCGTCATTATACCCATGTACAAAATGCTAATAAAATTTGCTCTCTTCATACTATCTTACGGCAAAGAGTTTGCAATTGCTTATATCCGAAATGAACGTGCAATCGACAACTTCATGGCAACAAGTTTTATTGCATTGTTGTCACGAGTCGGAGCTGAGCCAAGGAACGACATTCCTTCAAGTGGGACATTAAATAACCATCTTATTCACGATTCTCATAATGTTTTAACATCATTTATATTTAGAAACATACAACATTTACCTAAATATTTATATTGCATTTTCATTATCAGAGGAAATGCGGGAAGATCGATCTTTAAATTTGTCATATATGTGAAAAAGAACTAAAGTTCCAGAACTTTAATTGAAATATCTCGATAAAAACAAGCGATACAAGATCAAGACAAATGCTTTGTCCGGAGAATTACACAATCGAGTACATCCAATGGTGTCGGTGGTAAACACATCGTAAAGTAGTCACAACTACATACAAGCTTAGCTTTTAAAAAAGCTTAGAATGCAAACCCTGTAGCATTTTAATTGCGAGGAAAATGGTACTTGTGGGTCAGTTTAAAATGAAGACCCTTTTGTATGATGTTAGCTAGGTTGTTGTCTAAATAATAGTTAATACCTCCTTCCTAATGTTTATTTATGTTTAGACTTTGGTTGGGAAAGCTGACCATTTTCGTCGGGATGTCACCGTTTAGACATTTCGTACAGTTAGATATGGAAGAAATCATACAAACTACGCAGTACTTGCTCCACCGACTTCAACACCTAAAGAACACGAACTCCCCGTCGAGGCCTCTTGTGCGCAAATAATCGCTGGGGAAGTTTGCACAAGTACAAAGAATGTTACAAACTGCGCAGTAATTGCTCCACCAATTAAACTGCTAGAAATCCTTGATACTCCGCCTTCATTTACTCGGAACTTTTCGAGATTTTCTATAGTCAGATAATGTACATACGCTAAAAGGTACGAACATCTAATTAGTATTACGCGGGAAAATTCTGTTGGATTATTCCACTGCTGCCGTGGGAAAAGTTACACGAATGTTGATTTCCAAAATATGAATGTCCTTCATGTTTATGTGGCATCCACTAACTTATCTAGAAATAAGTATTTTAAAGTATTTTTTTAGAATACATTGCATGTAATATTTATTTATCATTTATATGCATTCACTAAAGAAAATCACCCCCAAGTCATAATGTCTATCCTGTTAAAATCTCTATCCTCATATACTCCTCTTTGCGTTTGAAAGTACGGTAAATACTATTCGTTTGGAACGCTTAACTGTAACACTGATTTAGTAATGAGCATTGCCTTTGAAAGCAAGAGTATTCTTCTTCATTGCTTTTCCTTTTAAGCGCATTAGAAATATCGATGTCATGGACAATACAAAACTTATACTGTCTGACCTCGTAAAGTAAAGCAACTACTTTTTGGAGGCTATGTTTTCCCAGCATGCAGCATAATCATGTCGCACATGCGCATTTCCAGATTAAACATCAACGTAATATGCAAACCCCCGACGGGGTTTGCAATTATTACGCGAAATTTGAAAACATTATTGCAACTCCTTTTTCGAGTTATTGAAACTAGTTTATGTTTAGCTTAAATTAACTGAGCTAAAGGTACATTGTGCTGATCAAGAATTTTTAAGACAACATCAGTAATTTTTCGGAACTTTATTTTTCAGCGGCGTAGTAAGCTCTATATCGGTAGTGAAAGTTATAACCCCTGAAAAGAAAGTGATTGCAATGAGTGCGGCTTCACCGAAGCCGACCCAAAAACCCAACAAACAAGCACCCCCCACCCCCCCACCCCCCAAATAAAAAATACCAAACCCCCAAAATTAATAAGATTCTTTCTCTCTTGATAAGTAAGCATCTATCCAAATTTGATTTGAATATGATGTAAAATATTTGAATTATCTTCTGGAAACCAATTATTTCAGTCTTCTATTAGTTATAACCTAGACCTTTAATCTTTTGACCCCAAAATCAATAGAATTCTTCCCCTTCAAATACATGTAAGTCAGCATATATCCAAATCTGGTTTGAATATGATGAAAGGTACTTGTACTTGAGTTATCATCTGTAAAACAATCATTACAGTCTATTGTCGTCAGCTGTGACCTTGACCTTTGGTCCCCAAAATCAATAGCATTCTTCCTCTTTAAATAAGTAAGAATATATCCAAATTTGGTCTGAATATGATGAAAGGTACATGTACTTGATTTATCATCTGGAAACCAAAATCACTACAGTCTATGTTCATCAGCTGTGACCTTGATCTTTGGACCCCAAAATCAATAGCATTCTTCCTTTTTTGATTATTAAGCACATATCCAAATGTGGTTTGAATATGATGAAAAGTACTTCAGTTGTCATCCGGAAACCAAATGTATGACAGAATGATGGAAGGACAGCAGGACGGACAATGCAAACATATACCTGGCAGGAACATACCGGGGTAAAAAGAATTCTGATTTAATGTTTTCCACACATCTCTGTGTCATTTTCAATGTAGAGAAGCAATTTATAGTCATTGGTCATGAACAAAAGCAATAGGATATATGTATCTGCAATTTTTTCAAGCTGTCAATTGTTTTTGAATGAGCCCATTTGGGTCTTTTGTTTATGGCAAATACTGGATGCTACAACCTAAAACCAAGAACATGGTTATCCACTGCATCTTGCTGGAAGGTACCATAACTTAAAACAGTGCTGGATGGTGACATAGCACCATTTACTGTCATATAGATTTATCTTCATTGCAACTGGTACATGTAGGTATCTAATATTATAACCATTAACAATGGATGAATGACCTTCATAGGAATTTGTAGTAACCGGTAGTACCATAACCAAATATACTGCCAGCAATTGGAACCTACAATAATTTTCCACATTTTTCACCACAGTCAGGGTTTCTCATTGCACCAAATGGGTGTTTATAATACTCAACTCTGTGATCTTATGAAAAGTGAAAAAATACCATAACTTCAACAATAAATTTATTGCTACAATAGAACATGCAATAATTAAACCAAAGAGAAACATGTATTAATTTAAGAATGCATAATCATTGACTTTATGTAATTCCTAACTATCTGATTAGTTACTTATTGATCAGAACCAAATACATCAGCTGGAAAAAATGAAATAAAAAGAAAATATATATATCAACTGACATAATAAACAATGAAATCCATTCAATACTCGACATACTAAGGAATTAATTGTTGATTCAGTAAATAATAATAATGCCTGCGTACAAAAAATGTTTGTCGACTCAAATAACCTGATATTAAAAACATTTAAATGTTATCAAAATGTAAACTGATGAGTGAATTTAATAGACTATCATCTTATGACACATTCTGTTTGGATGAAGTAAATGTTACCATCGATGGTTACCATACTATCACACCTAGGTCATTATTTATCTCCTTGATCTACAATTCTTTCTCTAAATAACAATATGATGTTATGAAATAAAAATAAGTAACATTTCATTTCATCTAATTTTGACTCAAAGGTATTAAAAAATCACGTCAATAATGAACAAGTGAAAATCCTTTAACAGTGTAAATACCCTGGCATGATTATTGAACTGAAGGTGGAAGGTCTGAATCTAACTAGACCGACTGTACCAATAATATCAAATGTGTTACTAATGGCTGGGATGTATAGCAAGAGCCCGTATCAAAAATAGACTATGCTAGCTTTACTTAAAATTACCACCTTAGTATAGCCAGGGTGCTCAACAACATGTCAACTGGTAGTGCCACCATGACACTAAAAAGTCTTGAAAGTGACATAAAAATCAAACAAATATTAACAGAGAACCAATATTTAGAATTTTGCTTTAACAGAACACATTGTATTAGTGTGCAATTATAATGCATATGATAAAAATTGATAAACGAGCAATGCCTAACGTTGCATAATATGCCCATTGCATAAACTAAAGCGGGAAACATAAGCACTGTGACCTTGACCTTGCAGATATGACCTTGGTTCAATGTCATGACACACCCTTGGGTCCTGGGTAACAATTCTATGAAAAATGATTCAAATCCATACATGCATGAAAAAATTATGACCTGGACAAGAATCCAACTGGCATTACCACTGTGACCTCAACCTTGCAAATATGATTTTGGTTCAAGGTCATGACACACCCTTGGGTCCTAAGAAACAATTCTGTGAAATATTATTCAAATCCAAGCATGCAACAAAATGTTACAGCCTGACCAAGGATTGATCATATGCATTGTGACTGTGACCTTGCAGATATGATCCTGGTTCTCAAAAATTTACAATTTTTGCCCCCAAAATGACCTTGACTTTGATATGAAAATCAGTAGGCTGCGTTATCATGTTATAAGAAAAAGTGTACAAAGTTTGATTTTCCTAGCCTATGGTTAAGATGCCTAACCTATGGTCTGTATCTTGTTTGCAAGGAGTGGAGAGACCCATAGACCTAAAGACCCGCAACGCCATACCATAATACATCTGTCTACGACAGGCGTATGTAAACTGATGCAAAAAGTTGATATTTCATAGTGATCAAATTTAAAAGACAACAAATTTTTAAATTTTATGTGTAGAACATATTCAAGTTTAAAGACATGTATCAATTACATGTTACACAAATTGAATATGCACTATACACAAATCATAGACTGCAAGAAACGCAAACTGCTTCAGAATTTCAATTAGGATAGTGTAATATTTGTACATGTGTATCACTTATATTTTACACATTTTCACATCAATAAAAGAATCAACTAAAAATTTACTTCATATTATTCTAGCCTTAGTAGTTATTTTGGCTCTTATGTGATAGTACAGTGCTCGACACACACTTATGTCACTAAATGATTATGATATCATTATCAAAATAGGATCATCTGAGAATCTTTACATTTCTCTCTGTCAACCCAATTTTAAGATAAACTTAAAAGGATTTGGTATCAATACTAAAAATATCCAGTTAAGATAAGATCCACTTGTCCTATGCTAATGGTTGATGAATAATTCCATACCACATTTTTATGAAAATGATTCATGTTCAGGAAATTTGGAGACTGGAGAGCTACAAACTAGTCATTTCATACACAATAATATCCCAATATCTTGTTTTACATGTACATCATGTATTTTTTGTGCATAAAAAGAAAAAATGAAGAAAGAAATATAGTACAGTCCAGGTGTTTTGGAGAAATTGCACAAAATACAGTGGGAAAAACACCCAAAATCACAGTGGGAATTCAGGTGGACCTTTACCTGTGTGTACCTTATTCTTTGTAAAATACATAGCGTATTGTGTCATTCTTGAATATACACCTGGACGTGGCCCACTGTGGTGGGTGGAAAAATTACAAAACACCTGGACTGTACTGTAGAACTAAAAATAGAAAAACCTCTAATTTCATTTGCAAAGGGTGTAGAAATCAAATGGAGTATTTCTTCACTTAGAATACATGTATATATCAAGTATAATGATACATGTAAATAACTGGCTGTGATAAGCAATGTACATTTACTAAGGTATTTTCAAATACACAAATTTTGTAGTAATGTGTACTCATATATGAATTATTAAAATGATCGAACTGTTGGATTGAATAGCAGAGCAGATACCTGGTAGGATTGGAAATAAAAACATTCATGTGTAATTTATAAAAATCAACATCACACCCATCCAAACACTGAGATCAACTTAAATTTCAGAAATCTACAGTCCATCCTTATCAATACATTGTATATCAACTGTATAAAGGGGAAATTTTATGAAAGTACTGTCACATGGCACCGATAAAACTTTCATTAGATTTTTTTGTGAATTGATTTAAATTTGAATAAACTAGGGACTTTTAAAAAAGCAATGCCTATTGGTATGGAACCAGTCATCAAAGATTATCTTAGGTTTTGCATATGAACTACTAAAGATAATTTTTTTTTTCATTGAATATTGTTATACATGTACTCTTTACCTACCATTTCAATAATCTTATTTAAAACACTCTTTGATACTGGACTTTGGAAACTGTTAAAGAAAGAACTGAACACATCTATGCAAGCCAAGTCTATTGATCTGCTAACTGGCTCTGCTACTATACGACTCTCTAGCAGAGTAGTTAGCCAGCTTAGTGGATCAACAGACTTGGCTTGCGAAAATGAAATAAATATTGCAGGGTTTTAACTAGATTTGCTTAAGCCCTTCTATTATTATTTCTCAAATGTTTTACTTAATTCAATAAAAAATGTATCAATTAAGAGCATGAGTAATACTACATGTATTATCTATTCCTCTTACTCATTAAATACTAATCAATCCTATTCATAGGACACAAATGATTCCATCATTTGCATCCTCGCTGTGCTATGTGCCTGCTTAACACACAACACACCATAGGTACTTGTGATCGAATCCCTTGTGATATTTGGAAGATGAAAAATAAAAAGCTTGACTTAAGCAAGTCTAGCTTTTAACCTCCTTTTAGGAAGTTCAAAGACCAGTCATAACTAATTCAGTTTCAAAATGTTTGTGTGACCCTACTGTAGTTACCAATGATGAATGAAGAACAGTTGTGGAAACATTCTGCATGTTTTCCTTTGTGGATGTGTAGTAAGATGATATATATACGTGTACATATAATACATGTATGTCTGAAAACAATCCTGTTTATAAATAATTATGAATGATTGTTCAAGAAGGAAATATAAATACAATGTACATCAAATATTATCTCTTTTGAACAAAGATTTCTCGAGAATACCGGTACCTTTTGATGAAAACTTGTTTTTGATGATAACTGGTCCCTTACAAGTAGGACATTGATTTGTCATGTTAATTTTCAAGATAGAAACTTTCTTAAAAACATCATTTTCAGAAAGCAATTTCAACATTTCTCAATATTACATGTACATGAAACAAATTAAATACATATAGATCTACTGTGCCATATTAATATTATTATAAATATTATCTGCAATGCAAGCATTTTCAATTTTAAGATTTACTTATCCACTACATCTGTTGTATGTGTTATGGCCCTTGATCAAATATCTGCTGTTATAAATATTAGTAGTTTTTATTGTAAATGTAATACATGTAATATTGCTTGAGAAATATGTCATATTACTGTAAGTCTTGTTCTTACAATTAATATCTGGATGAAATTCATTCTTAAACAATACATTAACAGTAAATCAGAAATTTTGTGCGTTTAGTTCCACGTATACGGATATTTATGAATGTCACATAAAACATAGACCTGTATATCTTAACAAGACTTGTCCATGACAACATAGCTCGCAGGCAGGGCATTGTCAGAGGGAAAGTATGTATATTCTTAATTATTTAAGGTAAAGGTAAAAAATTAACCAGATGAAAGCTATAGTCACAATGAATCTACATGTGAAATCTCCATCTCTAATATTTCAAAAGAACAAGATGTGTATGTGCAACACTAATGCCCCCGGAAGCAACAAAGTCAAAAACGTTATTTTTAGCATGAAGGTCATTGTAAAGGTCAAAAGGTCATAGACCTTTAGGTGTCCTTTAAAAGGGCCTCATTAGTTGAGTACATATGTCAAATATGAAGTCTCTATCTCTCACTGTCCAAAAGTTATAGCCACGGTTAAAGTTGACAAAAGACAGACAAACAGACAGGACAGAAACAATATGCCCCCGATCTATTGATCCTGGGGCATAAAAAGCCCTAGTAAAACTTTTGAAAAGAAGTCAAATTCCAAGGTCAAGAGGCCAAAAGTTATCATATCAAATGAAAACTTTTCACATGAGGAACCTCTGTGTGAAGTATCAAAGCCCTAGCACTATTGTTAAACTTCAAGGTAAAGGGTTATGGTACAACAATGTATCAAATGAAAGCTCCTGACATGAGAGAACTACAAATGTACATGTGAAATATCAACGCCCTACCCCTACTCGTTCAAAAGATATAGTTCAGGTTATAGTTTTTGAAAAGTATGTCAAAATCAAAGGTCGAGGTCAAAAGTCATGGTATCAAATGAAATCTCTTGCCATAAGGAGCATATGTGTGAAGTATCCATGCCCTAGCCCTGTTTGTTTGAAAGATATAGCCCAGGTTAAAGTTTTTGAAAAGTAGGTCAAAATCTATGGTCATGGTCATAAGATTAAAAAGTCATGTTATCAAATGGAAGCTCTTGTCATAAAGAACCTATGTGTGAAGTATCAAAACTCTACAACAAACAGTTCAAAAGATAAACCTCAGTTAAGTTTTTTGTGCATGAGGATGCAGTCGTGAAGCACGGGGGTAAGACAATAGCTCTCCCGAAATTTTGTCACTGCAAGATAAAAAATACACATAATCAACTTTTAAAACATAGAACAGATATTTTTTTAAAAGATAAATTTAATGATAATGCCAGAATCAAAATCAACCCATTTGATAAGTTCAGTCTTACATTGTACAAAGTACATGCATAATGTACATGTACTGTATATGTATCATTGTACATGTACATGTATGGTTGGGCCCTAATAGACAAATGCTTGAATGATTAACTTATTAAATATTGCAGATTCTATACAACATCAAGAACCAATACTCATAATCATATAATTCATTGTATTAGATAAAGTTTTGAAATCATTAATCGCTGTACTACACTTTTTGAAGAATGTTAATTGTAATTAATATAGATTTAGATTTGAAAGTACATTGTACATGTACATTTGTATATTGCATAGTAATATTAGTATCATTTCACTGATTTTAAATTTCCCAAATTAGACTGAGCTATTAAATCATCTACAATATTTCAACATTAACTTAAACAAGTTTTAAAAGCAAAAGATATCTTCTATTAACAATTTCCATAAAACAATGAAATAAATTATTTTTCAAAACAATAAATTTCGAGGTAAAAAGGTGATCAGTAAAATATCAAATCTGACAACATTCTCTCTTAGTCAACTTGAAGCCTTATAATACATATCCATAAAGAAAATGGTCAACAATTATTCATATTTAATGGTATTTAACATAACTGAAGTACAGCAGACATTAATGATAAATTAGTGTTATAACTGTAAATGTGGGCATATGTTTGTTATACATTAATGTATGAATTAAAAACAATCCTTGTTTCCTGTTGTGTTTACTTAGTTTCTAGTAAACCATTTTACTTAAAATGTGTGGTTAAGTACGCGGATAGCACATTTAACTTGCAGCAAAAATATTTTCTTCAGAACAAAACAAAAGTGTATATAATATACAAAGTACTATGTTATAATTATACAATGAAATAAATGTATCTCTGCACCTCTTTTCAATTTTCAGTTAAACACAAAACTGAGTATATTATCTAACATTTCAACATTTTTAAAATATATAAATATTAACTATACTTAACATCTTTACGCACTACATATTAAGAATTTGTGCTCAGCACAATTCCGAGTCCAAAGAGGACTCCAGAGTTGCAGCTTTGGACGTAGTAGCTGCTACTAAGGATGCTCTCATGATCTCATAGAAGCTTCTCTGTCTCTTTCTCTTGATAATCTTAAAGTATCTCTTGCTAAGTCTGACCTCTGTACTGAGGTTAACTCTCTGTCTCTATTCGATCGCAGAGATTCTCTAGAAATTTCTGATCGCTGTATAGAATAATTTATTTGTCGTCGCACACGAGTTAATTCTTCAGCCTTTGTGCTGGCATAGTGATGATACATCATTTTCACACCAGTAACAACTGAAAGACGAAGTCTTAGATTGTAACGAAAGGAATTTTTCCTGTGCTTTACCGCTTTCTTATATCGAAACTCCAAGTCTCTGATTTTTTGATCTAGTAATGCTATTTGCTGACATGCTTTTTCAAACTTCAATCTTGCCTCATTCTCCTTCTCCATTAAATGACCATGGTCCATTGCTGTCCCTCGGTCTACAGTTGTGGACATCTTCAATTTATATCCTAAGTATTTTCCTATGAACTAGAATATCAATATGACATATCCAGTAAAAAAGACATGTCAAAACTTGGATGAAAATCGTTCAGTATTCACTCTCATTTCAATCTTCATTGTTATCAAGGATGCAGAACTGGTAGAATAATTTCCATTTTTGAAAGATGTTGAAAAAAAAATCTCCTTATCGCTTATTTTAGATGAATTTACTAATTCCAAACAGATGTTTCTCTTTTTTTGTTACTCGAGATTATTTCCGGAATCTACTAGCGTAAAACATGAGAAAACGCATAATATATTTTACGTCGTATTGTAAATATCTCATTGACTGGGGTAAATTTCTAATTTTTACTTCACCACAAGTAATAGATATTTCAGATATAAGTCATATATCTGAATGATAATGTAACTTTTTCTAAAGAATTCGTTTTGTACGTCTACAGCGCAAGTGAGACTAAACCGAAGAATTCAAACGGATTTCATAAGTGCACGGAAAAAGACCGCTGATGGATTCAACAAATATTGAGATGTGTATCTAAGAAGATAAGGCAAGTATTTCGGTTTAAATCAGGACGTGTTGCAGTAATGAAAATGAAATATCCCGTTACTTGCCCCACAGCCTTCATTTGCTGTACATATATAGGGTAGATTGTTATGATGACAATCATCATACGTAATTTGTATGTAAATGATTGATGTGTATTTGACTAATACTGTAATATTGTATGTTTAAATGTTTTAATTAATTCCAATTTCCATTTGCTTTATTTTGTATTATATATGGAATAAAACGAGACATTGTGGAACATTTAAGAGACTGCCAGGGCTAATGACAGCATAGCAGGATATAGTATTATAGATTAGTTACAACTGCAACGGAAGAGCTATTTTGTTCCGTCCCGGAAGAGACGGGACAAAATAGCTCTTCCGTTGCAGTCGTAACTAGATATAGATAGCCTTCCCAAATGGGTCACATGTCTAACCACCATGCACTCCAGCTGGCATTCCACGGTGTAAAACACTGGGTGGCATGCATAAGTTACATTTACCTGGCTGTTCTAAGGTAATTTCATATGATGAGACCTGTTTGTTTACACTTTGGAAGGATTTTGTTTACACTTTGGAAGGATTTTGCCACCATACTGTCAAAGTTATACGCAAGATCATAAATAATATACACATTCCATTCATGTTTTGTATATTACTCACTTACCAATCTATTGATTGAAGCTTGGGCAGATTTTCTGCCCCACTGAAGAACAAAAGATTATGGTTTGTATAAACAGAGACATATATACACAGAGACTGGAAACTCGCCGCTTCGTCCGGCATATGATGCACGTCCTTTTGTTATGCTAATTAGGTGACCGCGCTCTACAATACACCGATTTTAACCGTCAGATATCGCCCGGGGACGTATAGCGCAGTTGGTGTTTCCTGCCGACGCACCTCAGTTCAAATTCTACGGGCACTTATTATTATTTTTTTCTTTTATATTTTTTTTTTGTTAATTCTATCGATATGTAGAAATAATATTCTCCTTTTTCTTTCTAACAAAATCGAGACAAACTTGTATCATTAATCATTATAAAAATATTTTTAAAACCAAGATTTTTACTGAGACGCCTTCATTTCCTGCTTTTTTAAAATAATTATTTCTATTTATATATTTATTCATTTTAAACAGCGTTTGTTGCCATTTACGAGTTGTTGATATATGCAATCAATGCCCCTGCCTTTACTACTGTTTTTTCACCACCCCAGGGGAACAGAGACATATATACGTATATATGTCTCTGAGGGGAAGCACCAGCGTCTGTCTTTGTCATTCATAGGCAGTAAATAACAATGTTGTGTTTATTTAAAAATTCAGATGGTAAATAGCAAACAAAATAATGTTTTATGCACTTTTGACGTGGTATGAGCTGTTTTACTCCCTCCTATGTAAAGAAGTAAAAAGAAAATGGCGATCCAGGCGTCTAAAGAAATTTCAGATTGCAATATGTCCAATTACGTGTTGATAACTTCTTTAATTCGTACTTAAATGGCAACTTTAATTTGTTAATGTGTCTGTGCCCCCGCCCCGCACTTATTATTTTTATTTATTTATTTATTATTTTATTTTCTAAACAGCACTTGTTGCCATTTTATAGGAGTTGTTTATATTTATCTTATAAGTCTGAGCAATCAATGCATCTAGGAAGGTAGTAAATAACAATTTAATGTTTATTTTAATGTTCAGATGGTAAATCAGAAAACAAAATAATTTCTGTACCTGTTGTGCACACTTCACGTGATACGAACAAGATTTACTCCTTTGTAAAGAAGAAGATAAAAAAAACCACACAAACAACAAAAACAAAATGGCGACCCGCCGGCCACAGAAAATTTGCATTGCAAGATGTCCCCTTACGTGTTTATAACTGCTTCAGTTCTTACTACAATAACAACTATGACTTCTTTGATGATTATAGTATGACTTTCAATATAAAAACAATATATATCTCGACAGGCTATATGATTATTTTGCTCTATATGGTATGGTATCGGTTTTCTTGTTAAAAACGATTGAATATTTACCGCGTAGATAAAATTGGATTAAAATCAAATAAAGAATAAAGTCTTCTACACCCAATGATATAAAATGTGTCTGAAACCTTTCTTAACACACACGTGTGAGTTTAGTCATGTAAAGGACATTAATTTTTGTTGTTTTAACAATTTTTCTTGCCGTTGTCGTTTCTCAGCGGGTTCGGTAGTGAGGAGAAAAATGTCGTGAGGTCCTCAAATACAACCGGGTAATTATGTATGATTTACAGATATTTCATATGAAAATTAAAGCACTATGACTATGATAAACATTGATGGTGCTATAAACGAAAAATGGTGGCATGTGCTGCAATATTGTGTAAATGTTTTGCATAAACCCAAGTGAATGTTTTCAGAGGTCTATCACAACTAATGGCTTCTGATCGGGGTTATGTCTTCACATTGAATAGATCATATATGAAATGTTTTATGATTCAAATGATTAGTATATTGCTTTGTTTTACTTATCTGAACTACCTTTATTTAAAAAGCGATGAAAATTCCTCTTCTTTGAAAGCTTAATGCTTTCAAGCGAATGAATGCCGAGAACAATATGGCGGACTTCCGGCTTATCGAGATGCCTGTCGGGAAATGTTACTTATGTCAGGGAGCTATATAGCTTTCAATGGGAGTTTCCAGTCTCTGTGTATATATGTCTCTGGTATAAAAGCTCAAGTGAAAACTGTGAATCAGTAATCACGATTTTGAGTATTGATGTACTTAAACAAAAATGTTGGCATCAAAAACCCAAGCTCTTTTGCAGAAAAAAGCTAGATGATATTATAAGCAGAGACATACAACATACATGCATGTTGTATATGTCTCTAGCTGATATATGAGTGAAGTGGTATGAACAAAAACTTTTGTCACTGGACTTTGCACAATGTCTGTATGAGACTGAGGAAAGATGGAAAGACAAGGTAGCATTATGGCCAGTTGTGACATACCCCAGTATATTCAGTTATTTTATCAACAGCCTGGGTGTTTTTACAAGCCAATCCATGAAGTTAGAATTAATACTTTAAGAAAAGTTTGTATAGTTATGACTATTTTTACTCTAGTTACATTAGGATTATGCGGGTATTATAAAATTTTCTTTGTCTCTAATTCCTTCCAGGAGTCAGTTGAAACCACAGTACAATCATTAAGACAGCTCTTGCCCAAGATGTCAAGTAGTTGAATGAAGTACTGAGAATAGTTTACTATATATCATGCATTCTCATATCAATTAAGCCTTGGACTGATAGTCCCTGATGACATCACAGCTAAGTCTAGTTTTCACTGTGCTTTTGTGCTGAGGTGAAATATATACTTAAACCTCTCAGTCATGAAAGTTTGTTAATTACTTTAAAATTAAGGCTATCCTTAGATTGATTCTTTGGCTCAATTTTTTTGGCCGCTTTGGTTTTAACTCAGCTCTTCAAATATTTATGTATTATTATAATCATTCAGCCATGAGCATCACTGAAGAGACATAAATCATCAAAATGTGAATCTGGTGCACAAAACTACAATGAGTATATATGCTCTAATATTTATCATAGCTACTAAGCTGGTGTCACTGCTGGTAAACTTATAGTCTCCAAGGACATCATAAGATAAATCTGCTTTTCAGTGCTTTTATACTGATGTAAAATATATACTTACAATTTTCAATCATGAATTGTAATTTGTAAAACTAAGGAGTTTCTCCCTCATGCATAGCTCTGTCCTTAGAATGATTCTTTGGCTCACGTTTTCAGCCACTTTGGCTCAACTCTGCTCTTCAAATATTTACATGTATATATTATTAGAATTCCAATCTTTGAAGAAACATAAGGGACATAAGTTTTTGAAATGCACATCTGGTGCCCAAAATTATGACGTAAATATGTTCTAATATTTATTGCATCAACAATGCTTGAACTTAATTTGCCAATTCCAAGTTGTTATAAGACGGTGTGGCCTAGTGGATAAGGTGCTCGGCTCGTGATCGAGAGGTCGCGGGTTCGACTCCCGCCCGGGGCACACCGGTGTTCTGTCTTTCGGATGAGACAGTAAAAACCGAGGTCCCCTGTCACGGTAGGCGTGGCACGTAAAAGATCCCTCACTGCTTCGGGTGGGTCCGTTGCGAAGGTCTAAATTTGTATGCAATGCATCAGGCAGATGCCGTCACCATATACGTGAAATAATCGTGGAGTGACGTAAAACAATAATCAAACAAAACAAACAAACCAAGTTGTTATTTTTTTACCTTTCACTACTTTGCCCATGCATCTATTTGTACAGCCAGTGGCAACACAGCTTTTAACTATGTTTTCGTAGATTAAAAATAAATAGAATGTCAACAAACTTAAATTTGAATATGGTGGCAAAATCCTTCCAAAGTGTAAGAGACATTAAATTAGAACAGCCAGGTAAATGATAAGATGTGTATCCTCGACTGAAACTAATGCATGCTGTTTTGCCCCGCGAAATGCCAGAGTGTATGGTTGCTAGTCAAATGGTCTATTTGGGAAGGCCATCTATCGCCAATAACATTCGTGTAACATTAAAAAAAAAAAAAGTAATTAAAGAGAGGGAGGGGTGAGGATGACAGCCAAAAAGTCAAGACATTCAAGAAGACAAGATCTTTAGATATTATATACTTTTGCAATAAGTTATTTTTTTTATCTGGTATTCATACTTAAGATTTCCTTGCAGCAATAACTGGAGGGAGTGTTGTTTTTGATTTTTTTGAAGTAGCGAGTCTGTTCTTTACATTTGGTCACTGTTACTAGACTTGGACGTGATGGTATGATTGAAAGTTATAGTAATATGTGTACATATTTAAGCAAAATGTTTTGGAATAGACAGCAGTCTATGTTATTGTAACATCGCTAAAATAGTCAAAGAAAGCATGGTATACATTGATACATAACTATGTAAATAATTGAATTATAAATATGTACCAAAGAGTGTGAAGTATGGTAAGACTGAGATTGAAACCTAGAACAGTTCCACTACTTTACCTACTGTATGGATGCTGGGATGCTCTACCAGCTGCCCTATCTGAGGTAACAGTCCTTCTACTGTACCTACTGTGTGGATGCTGGGATGCTCTGCCAACTGCTCTATCTGAGGTAACAGTCCGTCTACTGTACCTACTGTGTGGATGCTTGGATGTTCTACCAGCTGCCCTATCTGAGGTAACAGTCCTTCTACTGTACCTACTGTGTGGATGCTGGGATGCTCTACCAGCTGCTCTATCTGAGGTAACAGTCCTTCTACTGTACCTACTGTTTGGATGTTCTGCCAGCTGCTCTATCTGAGGTAACAGTCCTTCTACTGTACCTACTGTGTGGATGCTTGGATGCTCTACCAGCTGCTCTATCTGAGGTAACAGTCCTTTTACTGTACCTACATACTGTGTGGATGCTGGGATGCTCTGCCAGCTGCTCTATCTGAGGTAACAGTCCTTCTACTGTACCTACTGTGTGGATGCTTGGATGCTCTACCAGCTGCCCTATCTGAGGTAACAGTCCTTCTACTGTACCTACTGTGTGGATGCTTGGATGCTCTGCCAACTGCTCTGTCTGAGGTAACAGTCCTTCTACTGTACCTAGTGTGTGGATGCTGGGATGCTCTGCCAGCTGCCCTATCTGAGGTAACAGTCCTTCTACTGTACCTACTGTGTGGATGCTTGGATGCTCTACCAGCTGCTCTATCTGAGGTAACAGTCCTTCTACTGTACCTACTGTGTGGATGCTTGGATGCTCTACCAGCTGCTCTATCTGAGGTAACAGTCCTTCTACTGTACCTACTGTGTGGATGCTGGGATGCTCTGCCAGCTGCCCTATCTGAGGTAACAGTCCTTTTACTGTACCTACTGTGTGGATGCTTGGATGCTCTACCAGCTGCTCTATCTGAGGTAACAGTCCTTCTACTGTACCTACTGTGTGGATGCTTGGATGCTCTGCCAACTGCTCTATCTGAGGTAACAGTCCTTCTACTGTACCTACTGTGTGGATGCTTGGATGCTCTGCTAGCTGCCCTATCTGAGGTAACAGTCATTCTACTGTACCTACTGTGTGGATGCTTGGATGCTCTTCCAGCTGCCCTGTCTGAGGTAACAGTCCTTCTACTGTACCTACTGTGTGGATGCTGGGATGCTCTGCCAACTGCTCTATCTGAGGTAACAGTCCTTCTACTGTACCTACTGTGTGGATGCTTGGATGCTCTACCAGCTGCCCTATGTGAGGTAACAGTCCTTCTACTGTACCTACTGTGTGGATGCTTGGATGCTCTGCCAACTACTCTATCTGAGGTAACAGTTGTTCTACTGTACCTACTGTGTGGATGCTTGGATGCTCTGCCAGCTGCCCTATCTGAGGTAACAGTCCTTCTACTGTACCTACTGTGTGGATGTTTGGATGCTCTGCCAACTGCTCTATCTGAGGTAACAGTCCTTCTACTGTACCTACTGTGTGGATGCTTGGATGCTCTTCCAGCTGCCCTATCTGAGGTAACAGTCCTTCTACTGTACCTACTGTGTGGATGTTTGGATGTTCTGCCAACTGCTCTATCTGAGGTAACAGTCCTTCTACTGTACCTACTGGGTGGATGCTTGGATGCTCTGCCAACTGCTCTGTCTGAGGTAACAGTCCTTCTACTAAGTCTACTGTACCTACTGTGTGGATGCTTGGATGCTCTGCCAACTGCTCTATCTGAGGTAACAGTCCTTCTACTGTACCTACTGTGTGGATGCTTGGATGCTCTGCCAACTGCTCTGTCTGAGGTAACAGTCCTTCTACTAAGTCTACAGTCGTTCTACTGTACCTACTGTGTGGATGCTTGAATGCTCTGCTAGCTGCCCTATCTGAGGTAACAGTCCTTCTATTGTACCAACTGTGTGGATGCTTGGATGCTCTGCTAGCTGCTCTGTCTGAGGTAACAGTCCTTCTACTATACCTACTGTGTGGATGTTTCGATGCTCTACCAGCTGCTCTATTTGAGGTAACAGTCCTTCTACTGTACCTACTGTGTGGATGTTTGGATGTTCTGCCAACTGCTCTGTCTGAGGTGACAGGCCTTCTACTGTACCTAGTGTGTGGATGCTTGGATGCTCTGCCAGCTGCTCTATCTGAGGATATATCTGAGGTAATACCTCATGTAGGCCTGTTTCTCCTCTTCAAATCTGCAGTTCTGGAAAACCTCAAACTTGATCCTTTCATATTGAGTAGTGGTCTCCTCATAAACATGCATGGTCAACTGGTAAAAATTTGTGAAACTTCCAAATTCATAACAGACTGACTGAAAAATTGATGGTCAGACTGAGAATTGAACCCAGGACCTAAAGTTTCCACCTGTTGTACAGATGGTCTGCCCAATTAGCTATCTGAGTTGATACTCCAATCTGTCACATTAGATAATGGTATTTCATTTTCTTGTTGAGGAAGTTCTGTGGTATCTGGTGCAATTTGAGATCCCCTGTTCAAGAGTGTTAACCAACATTTTGGGATCTGATCTGCATACGGACTAATATCTTGAACTTTTTGACTATACATGCACTTGATTTTGACATTATATGTATACATACAGACAATCTTCCACATATATTTCCAACACCAGAATTTCAGTTCAACAGCATTTCATACCATGAATGAGATAATCAGATTTAGTGTCCTTGTCTCGTTCATGTGCCTTTCTAGAACTTAGGGGCAGTAAATTGATCCAGTGGTATCTATATAGAAGGTAGGGACAGTTAGGTTTAGTGGTAACACTCTAGATTTCAAATCTGATGACTAGTGCTTCAGCTGGCAATTCAGATTCTTCTACAGTCATTTATCACTCTCTGTCTCCCTGTCTGTGTGTGATGAGACAGTATAAACCTAGGCTCTATACCATGATATACCTTGGCATGTTAAGGTCTTTCATTGCTTCTTGTGGGTCTCTTTTATAAGACAAAAATTATGATGCTGTGCACCAAGCAGGTGACACAGTCATAAAATAAAATATTCTTGTGGTGTTGTATAACAATAATGAAACAAAAGCATACCAAATCTATACATATGTTTGACTGTATAAAGAATAAAGATAAGAAAATACATGTATACAATGTATGAAGATGCTTCGATCACTACTGCTGATAATATATAAATGTGTAGATTGACAGAGATCTGTATACAATGATGTTCTTATCACAGTGCTGCTGAACATTGCTTAAATGAGTTTGGTGTCAGCATAGATATTTATACATAAGAATACTCTAATCTTCATGTGGACATGGCCGTAAAGGTATAGAGTATTTGATAATTCACATGCTATCATGTTGACATGGCCGTAAAGGTGTAGAGTATTTGATAATTCACATGCTATCATGTTGACATGGCCGTAAAGGTATAGAGTATTTGATAATTCACATGCTATCATGTTGACATGGCCGTAAAGGTGTAGAGTATTTGATAATTCACATGCTATCATGTTGACATGGCCGTAAAGGTGTAGAGTATTTGATAATTCACATGCTATCATGTTGACATGGCCGTAAAGGTATAGAGTATTTGATAATTTACATGCTATCATGTTGACATGGCCGTAAATTGTAGAGTATTTGATAATTTACATGCTATCATGTTGAGTCTTGCTCGGATCTCTTCTATTTTGGGATTCATCCTATCATGTTGTTTTGGCATTCTAGTATGTTGTCTTGCACCCACCTAAGGAGTGTATTTACTTTCTTCTAACATCTTGGTTTGTTGTCTTAATTTCTATCATGACTTTGTTATTTTTATATTGACATTCTTTGGTCTTCTTATGACTATTGACATTCTATTGATATCTTGATTTGTTGTTTTGGGGTTACTTTTTGGTATGTTGACATCCTGATTTGTTTGTTTTGGAAATGGTTATTGTTCTCTTCTTAATTTTATCATTTTCAGTTGTCTTAGGTCTGTTCATTTTTCTTTCAATAAATTCTTTGGGCATTCTGACTGGTTGAATACAAATAGGAAATCAAAATTAACTTGTATTAACGAAACAATACTCAATGTACTTGAGTTGTATAAAATTATTCTAATATTCGATATGTTTTAACATTTAAATCTATCATGGTTCTGCTTCTCACAATACTAACATTCTTTAGACATCCGGACTTATTAGGGCCCCGCTCATAAGCGGTTGCCCTAAAGTAATCACTCTGTCCATCCATCTGTTTGTCTGTGTGTCTGTCTGTCCATCATCAAAAACTTTAACATTGACTATATATCTAATACACTGTCACAGGTAGAGCTTTTCATATTTGGCATGTGCTTTCTTATGACAAGACCTTTCTGTTAGTACCAAATTTTCTACTCATGTGGTCTTGACAGTGACCTTTAACCTGCATTTGAAAAACTGTAACATTGACCATAACTATTGAACTGTCAGAAGTAGGGCTTTCATATTTCACATCTGCGTTCCTCATGACAAGACCTTTCTGCTGGTACCAAATTAAGGTCAAGGTCATGGTGACAATGCATCCTGTGGGGCCCATCTGACTTTGTCAATTTTCTAGCCCTAGGCCCAACTATGATAATGTTGATATTTTGTTGACATATTGATTTGTCTTTGGCCATTCTGAATTATGTTGACATTATATTGAAACTTTGGCATGGTGTCTTTGGACTTGTCAGGGCCATGTTGACATTCTGTTGAAATAGAAGCTTAATTCTTTCATGACTATGTTGATATTCTATTGACATATTTTCTTGTTTTCAGATCTTTCAAGGCCATGCCATTGTATTGACATCATTTCTTGTAGGTTTTGGTCCCTTCATGACTGTTGACATTCTATTGACATCCTGGGTTATTGAATCTTGTCGTTTTTTGTCTGTTGACATTATACTGACATTCTGGCTTGTTGAATGTTGTTTTTGTTTTGTCTGTTGATATTCTTCTGATATTCAGGTTTGTTGTCTTTTGGACTTCAATAACTATGTTGACATTCTACTGACATTCTGGTTTGTTGTCTTTGGACCTTCCATGGCTATGTTGACATTCTACCGACATCTTGGCTTGTTGTCTTTGGGACTTCAATAACTATGTTGACATTCTACTGACATTCTGGCTTGCTGTCTTTTGACCATTAATTGCTATGTTAACATTCTCTGACATCTTGGCTTGTTGTCTTTGGGACTTCAATAACTATGTTGACATTCTACTGATATTCTGGTTTATTGTCTTCGGACCTTGCATGGCTATGTCGACATTCTACTGACATCTTGGTTTGTTGTCTTTGAGACTCCAATACATATGTTGACATTCTACTGACATTCTGGCTTGTTGTCTTTGGGACTTAGATAACTGTTTAAACTATGTTGACATTTTACCGACCTTCTGGTTTGTTGTCATTGGACCTTGCAAGGCTATGTCGACATTCTACTGACATTTTGGTTTGTTGTCTTTGAGACTTCAATACATATGTTGACATTGTACTGATATCTTTGCTTGTTGTCTTGGAGACTTCAATAACTACTTTAACATTCTACTGACATTCTTGCTTGGCGTCTTTAGGACTTCTATGACTATGGTGACCATAGTTATTACCTAATCATCTATATAAATTGTAATTCACAGTTTTGAATGTTTCCGCTTTTTAGTTTTCTGTAAGTATGAAACAGCCAAAACTGTGATGTCGGTCATGTGACATACTGTTTCCCAGTGTAAAGTGTGTCGTGGAAAATGCATTATAGGGTCCCGATTAGGTAATAAAACAGTTATTACATGGCTACTTGTCAAACTATTGTCCCTCGGTAGTGAAAAAGACCAGGGAAACTATTGCTCTCAGTCTGTGGCTTGGGGCAACTGTTTCCTAGGTCTTTCTCACTACCTCGGAACAATAGTTTGACTGTTTCACAAGCAGTCATGAAATAACTGCGTAATGTATCCTGATTATCTAAAGATGTTTTAACAAAAATAAAAATACAACCATGATAACAAGGAGCAGAGAATAAAGGATCCTTGAAAAATGTCATTGAATACCTAGCATATAGACTCAAGCACGTCTACCATTCTATTGAGATCGCGACTTATTTTTACAAGTCCGAGTATCGCTCCTTCCTTATTATCCTTGTAAATTGTCTTAGGTCTGCTCATGTTTCTTTCATGAAATACTATGGCCGATTGAATATGAATAGGGAGTTAAAACTTCATTTATATTCATGAGATGGAAGTACGCGATTTGTATAAAGTAATTCCCAGCTTAATCTGAGATGCCCAATAAAGATTCTGTCAATATTTTATGGTTATTGTACGTGGACATGTATACATACTTGGTGCAGTGTCAAGGGCAGTCACTTTTATGAAATCATTAGGTGTATACGTAAAGCTGAACTGAAAAAAACTACACTTAAAGGTCTTTGGCATCTGACTTACAATGTGTAGTGGGCTTCTTATACAGCTACGTATCACTGCAATAATCAAGCCATATTTTGACCATGTAAGGGTGTAGTAAGCAAGTTCATATGGGTTGTGGGCTGAGATTATTGGTGCCACATGACCATTATGTATGATAAATGTTATAGAATAGCTGTATAAAAATAAGAAAGAAATTGCAAAATCTTTTTGTCAAAGAATTCAAGAGAGCATAGTTTAGAATATAAGTAATGATGAAAATGATATTTGAATTGGATTACATTTACTAAACAATTCATCCTGCTTTTAAAGTCTTAATAGCAAAGATGATATTATATTGTGATGTTTTGTCAGGATCCGTGTAATTCGTATCCAAGAAGGCTACCAGTATGGAATCACAAAACGGCTAATTATTCTGTAAGCTTTAACAAAAAAAAAAAAATAAATAACAATAAAAAACCAAAAAAACCTAAGGGTGACCACATCAAGAGGGTATCGTGGAAATTTTATATCAAATGATAAGTTTGACAAGATGCGAAATGACGAAGCTTTGGCAAGATACGAAATTAATAGGGAATCGGGAAAATGATTCATCCAATTATTTGTTATGGGTGATGAAAGACAAGAATGAAGTTGTTTTAAGATACAAAATTAAAAGGAAATATTTCATCAAATGATTTGTTATTGGTGATGAAAAACAAGGATGAAGCTTTATCAAGGTGCAAAATTAAAAGGTGCAAAAAATTGCAAAAGTGGGAGGACGTGCCACTCTTTACCCCATTTCCTACGCCCTTGATATACATATCCCCATACTTCATGGTATATCAAAGCAGGACAAAACAGCGATCCACTTGCAGATATGCAGATACAGGGACGCACAGAGAGCAGAATAAAGCATAAAAAACTAGAAGCGGATACAAGAAGACTGTGGTGAGAAACTGCTCTCATTTAAGTGCAGGATTCCATCTGTGCACGAAATTGAATAGATCAATTAACTGGTATTGATCGAAGTCTGCGTTTGAAAAAGGTAAAAAATGCATGATGTCATTTTCAGGAAATAAGTAATGAACTTTAGATTTGTAGAGTCCCTAAATCCGCTCGTGTTAATTACGGAATAGTTAACTGCGAGTTATATTATTGTCGATATTGAACATTACGGTAAACTGAGAAAGCTTTTAATGTAGATCGATGACAAAGTGTTCTTTGATTGTTAGATTGACTAAACACTCGTTATTACAGTACCAAGGCATCAATAATCTCACCAGTCTCTGTGATGTAGGGGGCGAGTCAGGAGTATACTATAACCCACAAGCATGTCTACTGTACTCTAAAACTTGATATATGATATCAAATATTTACACAATAAGTCTTTTAGATCCTTAATGATAATGTCAGAACGTTACATTGTAACCCACTTAATTTTGAATAAGTCACGAGGACGTTATATAGTCAGCCTTTTGGATCGGAATAAGTGAGTAATCGGTTACATAGTCACTTAAATTAAATGGTAAGTCGCTAGGACGTTGTACAGTAAGCCTTTTGGATCTGAATAAATAAGTAGTCGGTTACATAGTCACTTAAATCTAAATGAGAAGTCACTGGGACGCTATATAGCAAACAATCTCTTTGGTTTTGAATCATTAGGACATTGTGTAGTAAGTCACTCGATTTTATGATAAAGGCAGAAGTCACTAGATGGTTGCATAGTAAGTCACGTGAAACCTATACTAATTTACATGGTGATTAACAAGGACTCAGTATAGGCCACTCCAGCCGTATCAACCTATTACAACGAGTATACATGATAATTAGTCCCCTACGGGCCAATTTCGCTGAAGGGTCTTTAGGTTTGCACTCCGTCCGTTCGTCAGTCCGTCTGTCAGTGCGGCAAATCAGTTGTCGGCAGTTGTTTTGATCATGCTTGCAGATGTTCATTTGATATTTAGTACACTGCTGTACGATTACAAGTTACAGATCGAGTTCTAATTTTGTTCCGGTTCGATAATCTTTTGTTGAGTTATGGCCCGTGATATTAGAAAACTATTACTGCAAAAACTCAGTTTTCTGTCGGGGACTAAGTAGTGCCATGCAATACTCTCATCATGCATGTTTACATAAAGTTTTATTCCGATTACGTGTATATTCATAAAAAGAATATAGCTATTTGCGTATGATGGTCAAGAGATTTGGTAACGATGGAATCAAGGTCATGTTCTGTGAACTTTCTCATCGACCAAACAGATGACCAAGTGGCATGATCGCTATACTAAACACTACCACCTCGGTAATTCTGTATTCATGTATTTTAAAACATATTAGGTAAACTCCCGGAAACCAATCAACTTATATTAGAGGAATGACTCTCTACAATACTAGGAAACATGGCATATAGTATAACAGATTTAGTTTTTGCTTCAGTTCTTAAATAAAATGGATTAATGACATAGGCTTTCTTTGATTTATATACAAGTTTTTCTCTTTCTCATTAAGGATGGAAATTATTAATTTTGAGAGCTCCCCTCGATCACGTCTTTGTATATCACATTTAAGAAGTCGTGATCTACAACGGCATCGTCAATGGAAAGTATTGGATTTCCACAGTTACGCGTAAAACACAACGACTTATTATCCATCTCTTACAGGAGCTCTCTAATCGTGTTATTGGACAGTGTGATGACCAGCGGACAGATGGATTGAGCTACCTGGTCAGTGGATGAAAGGTTGTGTACAGGACTATCTAGCTGAAGAAGGCGGACAGAACAGTAAGTACTTTAGCTTTTTGTAGTGAGTTATGTTGTCAGTTCAGCGTGCTGTCAAATGCGCTTCGAAATCGGATAAAGAATGTTTCTTTAAAATGGGATTCTATTAACTTTTTGTTCACGTTAATATTAATATTTTGCTGAAATCATTTCATGACTTCTCCTCGACGTGATTTTCTTGTGTTTTATACAAAAATGAAAATGATAATAATGATAGAAAATTTGATAAAAATATTTAATGTTAATAATTGAATTAGGGTGTGGAAGATTTAAAGTCTTGCTTGTGGAATGTCCTATTACGCGTTTCATCGGATTAAACAGTGTACAGATTGTACCCAGGTGATGTTAAATGATTTCATTACGTGCTCTCCCTTAATCATTATACAGGAAAGGACATGATTTATTTTTGTACATGTTAGACGATGAGGAAGGGGGTTTGACCAGTATGACTCGCTGCCATCCGCAAAGTTCCAAATCATGCTGAGGAACGAGAGACCGACCATGGGCAAACTTTTCACCACAATTTTAAATAAATTGTTGCTTGATTGGGATAAAGAAAATAATATTATTACTGATGCTCAGTATGGCTTTAAACCTGGTCTAGGTACAACTCATGCGATTTTCATTTTACAATCACTTATCAATCGTTTGAAAAATAGAAAACGTTTATACTGCTGTTTTGTTGATTACAAAAAGGCATTTGATTATGTTGACAGAGCTTACCTATGGTCAAAACTTATTTGAATTGGTATACAGGGCAAAATGTTTTGTATTATAATATCCCTGTATGGTAATGTTAAAACCTGTATAAAACATAATGGCATTTTATCTGAATATTTTACTACTAGCTCCGGCCTTTTACAAGGGAAGGTAATGTCCTCGATTATATACTCTTTATAAACGACTTTGAATCATATTTTGTACGTAATAATTGTCCATCTATAGAAATACAATTACATGTAATTAATTTATTTTTATTGATGTACGCTGATGCTACTGTTTTAATCTCTGAATCTGCTGAAGGTTTACAGAAAATGCTTGTTGTTCTCAAGGATTACACAGATGATTGGTACTTGACTGTAAATGTAGATAAAACCAAAGTTCTGGTCTTTAGAAATGGTGGTATATTATGCCACAATGAATGTAGGTCATATGATGATACTGAAATTCAAATTGTAGACCAATTTAATTATCTTGGTATGCTGTTTAATTATAACGGAAAATTCAACATCACAAAAAAAAAATTGCAAACCAAGGAAGGAAAGCTCTTTTTGCTATTAATTGTACTCTTAAAAATTGTAATTTTAATGTTGGAACTAAGCTAGCCGTTTTTGATACTTATGTAAATAGTACTCTTGGCTATGCCTCAGAGATATGGGGATTCTATAAGGCTCCGGACGTTGAAAACATACATATTTCTTTTTGTAAAGGTATTCTTGGTGTTAAGAAAATCTACATATTCTAATCTCGTTTATTTTGAGCTAGGAAGATTTCCTTTACTTATTAAGAGAAAATTGCATATACATGTACGTGTATCTAGATATTGGCTTAAATTAAGCAATTCTGACAACTGTATTTTAATATCCTGTTACAATGATTTAGTAGAGTCTAATGGACTATGGTACTCAAATTTTATAATGAACTGTTTCACCTTGGTCTAGCATATCTAATTGACAACTTTTTACCTGTTGAAACTTGTATCAAATTAATTGAACAAAAACTGTATGATATATTCAAACAAACTTTATTCTCAGATATTGCTTTATCATCTAAGCGTTGGATGTACCAACACCTAGTAGATAATTTCTCTTTACAATTTTATTTGAAAAAGGCACTCAATCCAATACATAGAAAACTTATTACAAAATTTAGGATTTCATCCCATAACCTTAACGTAGAGAGGGGTGTTACAACAATGAGCCTAGAACTAATCGAATCCGTATGAAGTTGAGGACGAATTTCATTTTATACTTGTATGTCCTCACTACTCCGCATTAAGACGTTTATATATCAAGAATTATTACAGTCGTCACCCAACTGTTTTTAAATTGATACAACAAAGAACTCATATACCTTGGTAAATATCTATACGCTGCAAACAAGATTCGAACCCAATAATTATATTCATGCACTCTCCATGTCTATTCAATGAAAGTCGTAATATATATTGTTTAGTGAATGTTTATATATGTAATGTAAATATGTATGTATATTTGTATATATGTTGTTTTCCCTATGAGTCGTATGGCTCAAGGTAATAAAGAACTTGAACATGAAAAACTTGAACTCGATACGGGTCGTCTGTCTTATCCATGGTTTAAGATTTGCCGTGGAAGGAGGCTTCGATTGGACGTCTTCTGTATAACACCATGCTATAGATCTGGTTGCTGAATGAAAATCCGCGGTTGCCCTCCTTATGGTTAGAGATTGGTTGAAAAACGAGGTTTCGATTGATATGAATATGCTTAGCGTTGTTTGCTACCGGGAAGGAAGACAAGACCAGAAATGACCATGCGTGATTTCATACAGAAGATTCAACACGGCTGTCCTTGGAATGGTGTGAAAAATAAGTTGTGGGAGGAGTGTTCAACCCGCATGGTTGGATATGCTTTATGCTATATGGATTGGATTGTGGAAGGAGGGTTCGATTGTCCTCTGCATGGTTTGATATCAGATAGTGAAAAGCGATAGTGTTTGGAATATTGTCATCTGCTCATCTTAGTGCTTTAAGATGTGACCGAGAAAGGATTTTATAAGATCGGGTATGAGACAGATAGTCTTCGGCGTGCAGAGTTTAAGGTCAGGTTGAGGAAGGAGGACTCGACCAGACGATTGTCCTCCACATGATTTAAGACCATATTGAGAAAACAACACACATTATACACAGCTTGCTAAAACTGTTTTGGCACAAAACATGCTTTTTACTGTTTTATCAAATTTCGTTTCATTAAGATTTGCGTTACCACATTTTTTGTTGGACTCATGACATTTTTGATAGCATGCAGTGTAATGTACAACATGTACTTGTAGAGCAGTGAGTCGTTCGTCTTTATCTCCCAAGTCTCTTAAGTGTATAAAACAAGATTAAGTCACTATTAACAGACATTTTGAGAAGACGGATATACACTATTCACACGGGAGTGTGTAATAACCCGTTTCTTCTCCTTGTTGGGAGTTTATGCAATATTTCATATCTCGTACAGTGTGTGACGTAACACACACATCTTGTATCACTACATACATTATATATATATATATATATATATATATATATATATATATATATATATATATATATATATATATATATATATATATATATAATTGCTTGTATATATAATTGCCTGTGATTGGTCGTTTATAGATATTACATCAATTGTACTATCCAATAGCTCAGATATAGAACACTGGAGATATTGCTAAATCGGTGTGCGAACATCATCCAATAATGTTTCACTGTCACGCCCACACAGCAGGCAAGTTCTATCCGCCTTCAGGTGGTTAAAAGCTGCCCTAGTACTTTGGAAGAGATAGGTACCAGAAACTATCTTTAGCTTCACGGCTTGTCTAGTACCATCACGGTTTGTAGGAGAAACACAATTACTGAACATGTCTCAAACATGCTGCTGCTAATGTCGTTGGACAGTACGGTTATTCTCGCTGTAAAATGCAATTGACCAAGCACTATTGTCATAAAATCTTCGTATAATACGTTAAGATAATTATAGATTTTCAATACAACATTTATCTGATAATTGTAAAGGAACATGAGTTAGTTGCAGATAGGCCCTCATCATTATGAATGCAAATGGTCTTAAGCGTATGTTATTGTTAAGCTTGTTTTGAGTTTAAATACAATCGTAATTGTGCTATTGATCTCATGAAGGTGCACACAGAAAGATTGTAGCAGTGTATTAAGCTAAAATTTGTATTGAAGAAGAACAACAACAATTAGAGATGTACAATCCTAAACTAGTATATGTATTTCAATATCCTTTTTTTGTAGACTCTCTATATTATTTACTTGTTACTATTTCGGAGTCTCACTCCGGTAAATGGGGAGATGAGCATTTCTCGGTCAATAATAACCTACACCTGTCGGTTCCGTGTTGCGCATGACCTCCGTTCACAATCGAAAGCGGCTATTATAAGCTTATTTATTAGAGTCTATGTATTTCAAGAATAATTTAAAGGTTTAATGTCAATAGCATTGATTTTTATGATTTTTTTTCTGGTGTTTATTTGAGCTGGCACTGGCATGCTGATTTTTTAAAATTTAATTTCATTTTGCACTAAAACAGCTTGTAACGCATTTGTTCGCTGTAAATCATAAAAATATATGAAACTCGAATGTTAATATGAAAATCTGGCCTATACTGACATGATTCTAAGTTTATAGTTATTTGTCAGTAACCAGAGCACAGTAAGCAATAGAATACATGTATCTTCAAATGTTTTAAAGCAAGTGGTTTGACAATGAGGATATTGTTCTTAGGTGAGCGCTATAAGCCCATTTGTGCCTCGTGTGCCCCATCAAATCCGGAATTAACATCCAATTCCAACGCGTATGGTTTTTGAAATTTCACCAGTTTGAAGAAAAACATTAAATTATTTGAAAAAAAGAATTAATGAAAAATTATGAAATTATATTTTCCAGTTTTATCTTACCCTAGCCTCATTTTCAAAATCCCGTACGAGAGGTGCAACTCTGTTTCGCAAGCCAAGAGTGGCGATCGCTTCCTTCTAAATAAGAAGAGAAGCGGTCGTTACTCTAGTCTTACGAGGACAAGCTTATAGTATCCCTGATACGGTGTTCTGCAAAACATCGAAGCACATTTGTGCAGATGATAAAGGTCAGGACTGTAAAAGGATATGTTGTAGTTGAATACTTGTATAATTTTTATATGCAGTGACATGTAGTGTTTTCGCATCTCCTCTGACGTTATCTATCTAAGGGTTTATCCTAATTTTCATATCTTAGGTAGCCTACGTGATTAAAGTCGCACAAACTGCTTACTGTAGTGACAGGAACATTAATTGTATTATCAGGAATTACTCGGCATGGACGCAGAGGAGTTCAGACGACGTGGGAAGGAGATGATTGACTATGTGGCTGATTACCTAGAGAATATTCGAGAAAGACAGCCATTTCCTGACGTATCCCCTGGTTACCTACAGAAACTGATACCTGACCATGCTCCCGAGGAAGGCGAGAACTGGGAGGATGTCTTCAAAGATATTGAAAGAGTCATAATGCCAGGGGTAAGCACAAAATGTCGCAGAAAGAGGTATAATGCCTGGGGCATGCTCAGTATATCCCACAAAGAGTCAAAATGCCTGGGGTATCAGTGGCGGATTTAGAGGGGGGTGGGGTGCCCAGGGGGCCCGCCCTCCCCTTTTGGCAACATATTTACTTGTAAAAATCCAGAAATGGTTGAGTAGTTTGGCTAATACACATGTGCCCCCCCCCCCCCTTTTCAGAAATCCTGGATCCACCACTGGGTATATACAATATGGTACATTAAGAGTCAAATTGCCTGGGGTATGCACAATATGTAATTAAGTCATAATGCCTTGAATATGCACAATATGTCACATAAAGAGTAATAATGCCTAGAACTTATGCACAATATATCACATACAATATGGCACATTAAGAGTCACAATGCCTGGGGTATGCACAATATGGCACATTAAGAGTTGTAATGCCTGGGGTATGTACAAATGGCACATTAAGAGTCACAATGCCTGGGGTTTGCACAATATGGCACATTAAGAGTTGTAATGCCTGGGGTATGCACAGTGTGCCACATTAAGAGTCATTATGCTTGGGATAAAAAAAGAGTCACAATGCCTGGGTATGCACTTATGTCACATAAAGAGTCATAATGCCTGTGGTATGCGCAATATGTTACATAAAGAGTCATAATGCACAATAAGTCACATTGAAAGAGTCATAATGCTTAGGGTGTGCACAAATGGCACATTAAAAGTCATAATGTCTGGGGTATGCACAATATGTCACATAAAAAGTCATAATGCATGGGGTATATACAATATGGTACATTAAGAGTCAAATTGTCTGGGGTATGCACAATTTGTCACATAAAGAGTTATAATGTCTGGGGTATGCACAATGTCACATAGTCATAATGCCTGGGTATGCAGAGTATGTTACATAAAGAGTCATAATGCACAATAGGTGCACAGGGTATTATACAATATGGTACATAAAGTATCACAATGCCTGGGTATGCACAATATGTCACATAACGAGTCACAATGCCTGGGTGTGCACAATATGTCACATAACGAGTCACAATGCCTGGGTATGCACAATATGTCACATAAAGAGTCACAATGCCTGGGTATGCACAGTATGTCACATAAAGAGTCACAATGCCTGGGTATGCACAATATGTCACATAAAGAGTCACAATGCCTGGGTATGCACAGTATGTCACATAAAGAGTCACAATGCTTGGGTATGCACGTTATGTCACATAAAGAGTCACAATGCCTGGGTATGCACAATATGTCACATAAAGAGTCGCAATGCCTGGGTATGCGCAATATGTCACATAAAGAGTCACAATGCCTGGGTATTCACAATATGTCACATAAAAAGTCACAATGCCTGGGTATGCACATTATGTCACATAAAGAGTCACAATGCCTGGGTATGCACAATATGTCACATAAAAAGTCACAATGCCTGGGTATGCACAATATGTCACATAAAGAGTCACAATGCCTGGGTATGTACAGTATGTCACATAAAGAGTCACAATGCCTGGGTATGCACAATATGTCACATAAAGAGTCACAATGCCTGGGTATGCACATTATGTCACATAAAAAGTCACAATGCCTGGGGTTTCACAATATGTTACATAAAGAGTCATAATGCACAACAAGTCACATTGAAAGAGTCATAATGCCTGGGGTATGCACAAACATCACAAAAAGAGTCCTAATGCCTGGGGTATGCACAATTTGTCGCATAAAGAGTCATAATGCCTGTGGTATGCACATTCTGTCACATTAAGAGTCATAATTAGAAATTTAATATCAAGAAAAATGAGAAAGATTTAATATGTGATTATTTATACATTTAGCTCTCCAGTGTTTATAATATTTGGCCCATTTAATTCTCGTTTACTGTACAATATGTATATTCATTAGGTTATAGTTGAGTAAAAGATACCATGCCACTGATATTTGTGTGTCAGATACCATGCCACCGATATTTGTGTGTCAGATGCCATGCCACTGAGATGTGTGTCTGATACCATGCCACTGAGATGTGTGTCAGATACCATGCCACTGAGATGTGTCTGATACCATGCCACTGAGATGTGTGTCTGATACCATGCCACTGAGATGTGTGTCAGATACCATGCAACTGAGATGTGTGTCAGACAGATGTATGTCAGATACCATGCCACCAAGATGTGTGTCAGATACCATGCCACTGAGATGTGTGTCAGATACCATGTCAATGAGAGTTGTGTCAGATACCATGCCACTGAGATGTGTGTCAGATACCATGCCACTGAGATGTGTCTGATACCATGCCACTGAGATGTGTGTCTGATACCATGCCACTGAGGTGTGTGTCAGATACCATGCAACTGAGATGTGTGTCAGACACCATGCCACCAAGATGTGTGTCAGATACCATGCCACTGAGATGTGTGTCAGATACCATGCCACTGAGATGTGTGTCAGATACCATGCCAATGAGAGTTGTGTCAGATATCATGCCACTCAGATGTGTGTCAGATACCATGCTGCTGAGATGTGTGTCTGATACCATGCCGCTGAGATGTGTCAGATGCCATGCCGCTGAGATGTGTGTCAGATACCATGCCACTGAGATGTGTGTCTGATACCATGCCACTGAGATGTGTGTCTGATACCATGCCACTGAGATGTGTGTCAGATACCATGCCACTGAGATATGTGTCAGATACATGTAGTCTGTATCTGAAGATAGGCTTTTAAAAGAAAAATTTAATGTTCACAATAGGAAAAATATGTATTTATAAAGATGGTGTTTAATGATTGATTGAGAGTATGCCAATTATGGTTTATTTTTTAGGTGACACATTGGCATTCACCCCAGTTCCATGCTTACTTCCCAACCGCCAATTCTTACCCGGCTATAGTGGCAGATATTCTCTCTGATGCCATAGGGTGCATAGGATTTACCTGGGTAAGTGCATAATTTTGTTGTTGGGGATAAATGTAAAGTACTACAGTGATAGAATCACAGATATGGGATCTATGGCCTAAAATATATATGCGTATTATATGTAGTAGGAGGTTTCGAGTTTTAAGAATTGATTCTCTGTTTCCAATTTAAAGAATTGCTTCTCTGATCATAAAATCAGTGTCATTTACAACCTGTAACCCCTCTGATAATAAACTTGGACTTGCTGTGTTTAATGTGGAATTTCATCACTTTTGAGTTGCACATGTATGTTTTTTTTTTTAAATTATATGGCTTTGTAGAGGTAGAAGGTTCAAGTGTCATATAAACCAATGTATAGACAGCACAATATCCATTTATGTGTCTTGATGACTGATTGTAATTTTTTTTATAGAAATAGTAAGAATTTGCACAAAAGCAACATATATATCTAGTTATTTATTGCTGCATTATAAAGGTGTGTCGTGAACTTAATCTGTCATTCATGTACTCAGATGTTAAGTCATGTTATCATATGTTTTGAAAAATGAGGAAGCTCATACATAATATATCTATACAATTTTCCTTCATGTTTTGTGGTATGTTTTGATCTAGCCTGAAAATTTATCTGTTTGTCCAAATGGCCAAGATTACTATGGTTTTTCTTGATCTTTTGCAGGCTTCCAGTCCATCATGTACAGAGCTGGAGGTAGCAGTGATTGACTGGTTAGGAAAAATGTTAGACTTGCCAGAACAGTTCCTGTCCTGCTCAGGGGGACGTGGAGGTGGAGTTATACAGGTGTGTCCTAACTGTAGTGTTTACAGGGAATTAAGTCTACTTAATGAACTGGAAAATGCTTTTCATTTTAATTTTGTTTTAGGCAAACTTTAACTGATGTAGTTCATTTGATGATGTGCTTATCATTGGCTGAGAGGTACATGGTTAGAACCCCAGTGTTGACATGTTAGCATGAGGTATGAGAAGGATCCCTGCTTGCTTTAGGTGGGTCTGTTGGTACGAGAAACATCCCTAACTGCTTCAGGTGGGTCTTTTGGTACAAGAAAGATCCCTGACTGCTTCAGGTGGGTCTGTTGGTACGAGAAGGATCCCTTACTGCTTTAGGTGGGTCTGTTGGTATGAGAAGGATCCCTAACATTTTTAGGTGGGTCTGTTGGTACAAGGAAGATCCCTGACTGCTTCAGGTGGGTCTTTTGGTATGAGAAGGATCCCTTACTGCTTTACGTGGGTCTGTTGGTATGAGAAAGATCCCTAACTGCTTTAGGTGGGTCAGTTGGTATGAGAAAGATCCCTAATTGCTTTAGGTGGGTCTGTCGGTATGAGGAAGATCCCTTACTGCTTCAGGTGGGTCTTTTGTGAGAGTTGAAGTTTACAATGGGCAGTAGCCATCATCCTGAAAATGAAATAATCTTGGTGTGACAAGAAACACACCAACAAATTTCTTGTAAGGTGTGACGAATATTTTTCTGAATTAAGCCATTTTTAAGTGTACAGAAGCATTCATTATGGCCTTGACCAAGGTGTGGTATGAATATAGTTTAGTAGTTTTGGTATTCATTACAACCCATTATAACCCAGAAGAACAGAAGATGTTAAGTAACAGGTTCGCTGTATATTATGAAAATGAAATTATTTCTCCTATGTAACCGAAACTTTAGCCCCAGTCATCTGATTAATAACATTTAGAGTAATTTTTTTGTTTACTCTCATTTGATTTAGTTTTTGTCACATGATTATGATGTAGTGATTTTGTTTGCAGTCTACAGCCAGTGAAGCAACACTTGTTGCCTTACTATCAGCCAGGACAATGTTCATCAGGAAGAATATAGACCCTGGGTTAGACCCACACAAGGAAAATGCTATTATGATGAAGTTTGTAGCTTATTGTTCGGACCAAGTAAGTTAATACTGTAGTTATGGACTGGAGTTTTATCTTAACCATTGAAATGTTATCAACATATTCTTGTATTTACCATGCTTACGGCTTTTAATGAAATACAGACTGAAGGTTATTTCGATCATTGAATCAATTTAGTCATGATCATAAATTTCTAAACATTCTAGCCATGAACGGTACTTACATTTTGAAACTTTGTCATAATTATTAAAATATTTTAGCTATGTACTGTAGTTACATACTCATAATCATTGACTGAGAGTACTACAGGATACAATGATAGTTTATAGTTCACTTTCCTATCTTTTCAGGCTCATTCGTCTGTTGAGAGAGCAGGATTAATTGCTGGAGTTCCTATGAGACAGCTACAAACAGATGAGAAGGGTGCACTGAGAGGGGATTCATTACAACAAGCTATAGACAAAGACAAGGCAGCAGGTCTTATACCAATCTTTGTAAGTGTGATTTATGCTGAAATTAAGGTTGTGTTCCAGTGTACTCAGTAACTAATGTATTTTACTCATGATCCCAGTAATGACTTCTTTAATGTAAAAAGTGTAAGACTTGAGGTTCCAAGTAAAGGTAGATTTTGCATGTAAAAGGTGCTTACTACTTTGGATGGTTCTGTTGATTTTGCATTGATAAAAAACTTTTATGCATTGCTTTAGGCAGACACTGCTACTGACAATGAGTGAAATAAATTTGGCAGTTTGTATTTAGTTTTTGTGACATGAAGTGCTACTCTGTTATCACCAGCATTCTGGGCGCTGCCATATTGAATTCTTGGGATTCACCCCTTTTCTCATGTATTCCTACACTGAGTAAAATAGGTCCATGTTTTGGGCATTAGATTTGCAAATATTCATGAACATTTGATACTGCTTGTATGATAAGTACTACATATTCATCAATATATTTAGCAAGATGTATGGAAAGTTTTTACCAGAGCTGAACAATGATGATTATTTTTGAGACTAACTGGCATGTAACCTATGTTTTTATTCAGTCGTTGAGTACTACGCACTGATCGCATATTTTCGGGCCTTTCTTACGGCCCTTGCCAACCACAATAGCAACATACTTTTGAGGACGTTATGCCGAAAAATGAATGTTTAAATTGATTAAAGTGGGACAACAGACTGTACAAATTAAATTTATTCCTTTCCGTATTGTAAACATTCTGCATAAGCTTCACCATAGATAGGTGTTTACGTGATCTACATTTGCAGCCTGCGTTTTCCCAATTTGTATATATAGAGTTACAAGACTTGTCATGCAATAATCTTTCATTTCAAAAATTCAACTCGTTAAATATTTTCGATTTGTTTCATATATAATCATTAAAATAACAATAAAGACATTGCCTGGAGTAAAATTTTTTACATTTTATATGATCTACAACAAAACATTTTATGTACATTCTGATTGTATCCAGTCTAATGGTTTTAAATTTTCAATAAATTTCTTACTGAAAAATTAAAATTAGCTTGCGTCGCCAGTAAAATGGTGGTTTCCAACAGTATAACACAGTATACCTGTCGGAAACAATCAAACACAGTACGTTTATCCCCTTTCTAATTCATAGTAAAAAAACATTGTTTTTTCTCTTTGAAATTGCCCCCAAATTCCTCGTTGCTATGGACAAATAGCACCATGTTTAAAATTCTTCGGAGAAACCAATTGATATTTAGTGCACTGACATAAGAAGTTTCTTCATTTTAATATTCTTAAAATTTTATAATTAAATTATTAATCACAAATTGATCCATACATGAGGGACTTGAGATTGCATCGTAAACAGCTGAACAGGCAGTTTTGCTGTAGCGTGGCGAGATGCATTGTAGTACGTCATCATGTCATGTACGTTGTCAGTTTTGTTGGTTCAACTTGATTGTAATAATTGTGCACGTGAATGGTAGAACTTGCAAATTGTCCTTGATATGAGATTTAAGATGGACATTAAGAGCACTGAACGAAGTTGTTACAGACAGGATTTTTGATAGTTGGAGTCGGAGGCAATGTGGACAAAGAGTAGGTACAATGTAGTAATACATTTAAGGACAGTATATCATGGTTATACATGTCTGAACGCTAATGTGTGGACCAATCAGAATTGTCGAAGCAAAACAAGTGAATTAGAATGTCTTTTTAACATCACTCTTCGTCCCTCGCTTTTGTGAAAGCGAGGGGACATTAAATCTCATTCCTCCATCTGTCAGTCTGTCACAAAAACTTTAACTTGGGCTATAATTTTTGATCCAATAGGGGTACGACTTTGAAACTTCACATGTAGATTCCTTATAATGAGACCTTCCATTTGAGACCATTACTTTTGACATCTTAGAATTTTTTGAATTTGCTTGTTTCCTCTTTACATTTATTTATATTTAGGAATGCCTTCCTAACTACAAACATGGATTCACCATGTCTTCTCTGTCTTTGTACACATCAAATCCACAGCAAATGCTCAAAGCAAGGACAGTTTTAGATCACCTTGACATAATTTAGATGATCTTGTGCTATAGGCCTGACATCCACAACCATTTATACTGTTTGGAAAACTTTGTTCTTGACAAACTACAAATGCTGCATTTAGTAGCAAACATCTTGGGATATAGACTTGATTGCATGCTTTGGATGCTGCATGCCACATAATTTTTTGGCTTGAGTAACATAGTTAGCCTTTTGGGGTACCTCAATTCTGGACAAGCTACAAGTACCAAACTTACACTAATTATTCATCTTGGGAAGCAGACTTGAAAACATGTTTCAATCTGTACCTGACATACTTTTTGTCGCCCCACTTTTTATGAAAGTGTGGGGACATTAAATCTCATTTGTCTGTCCATCTGTCATCTGTCTGTCTGTCCATCTGTTACAAAAACTTTAACCTTGGTCATAACGTAGGGCCTTCATATTTGGCATGTCTGTGTCTTATTGCAATACCTTTCCGTTAGTACCAAAATTTTTATCATGTGACCTTGACCGTGACCTTTGACCTACTTCAATATAACTTTTTAACCATAAGACGTAGGGCCTTCAGTTTTGGCATGTGTGTCTATAGACATGCACAACCATGACAAAGACACAGATCACTGCACCCTTACTGATAGAGCCCCAAAAGCGGGAGACCACAATCCTCTGAATTTGCTTGTTTCGTTTGATTCATATGGTAACCTGTTTGGGGCACGAGTATCCCAGTTATGGACAGTACAAGTACAAAACTTGCACCAATGATTCATCTATGGGATGCACACTAGAGTACCTGGTTCGGTTGCTTCATGTGATATTATTTCCACTTGAGTGATTTGGTTAACCTGTTGGGGATACCTCAGTTTGCGTCAAACTAGTAAAGATAAAAGACTTCTGACTCGGCCGTATGACAAGTCACCACGAATAAACAGTGTGTGAAAATTCCCAAACTTGCGCTAATGGTTCATCTTGGGATGTAGACTGGAATGCTTGCTTCGTATAACTATTTCCACTTCAGTTTTGTTTCATTAAAAGAAAATTTATTTAAATAGCTCAATGATGATTCAAGAGTCGTTTTGAATTTGTGCCGCTAATTCTAAGAATGAAACTAGTCCTGAATTAATACTATTGATAACACTAGCTCCTCTTCATCTTCATATGAGTGTCACTCAGGACCTTGCTTTATGCTACTTTAAGTTTATTACATTTGTATGAGGCAGCATCTGCTTGGTGCATTGCTTCATAATTTTGTGCTATGCTATGGATTCACTCACCACAGTGAAAGATCATTTATGTGTCAACATTTATTGTGATATGGGGTCTCTGTTCATACTGTCTCATATTAAGGACAGATAAGGAGGCAGAAAATGATAAAATGACCTAGAAAAATCCTAGCTGACTGCTGGAATTGAACTCAGTTCCTCAGATCAGATACCACTGGATTAATCTGTCCCATGGCAACACATAAAACAAACAAAACAATGAGGATGACATCTGATGGTATATTCCTGTTCTGGTTCCATATCCATAATTTGAATAATTATACATGATTAGGATGAAAGTCGAGTCAGTGGACCATCATGATAGTTATGGTGATATAACTACATGTATGTATTTGGTAACATGTTTCAACCTATGTGTCTTAAATCTAGATGAATGTTAAAGATGCAAGTTTCATGGTGATTCTGATCTTATATATTCTCCACATTGAGGATGCCAGTGCATCGTAAATTTCATTATATTCTCCACAATGAGGATGCCAGTGCATCGTAAATTTTATTATATTCTCCACATTGAGGATGCCAGTGCATCGTAAATTTCATTATATTCTCCACAATGAGGATGCCAGTACATCGTAAATTTTATTATATTCTCCATATTGAGGATGCCAGTGCATCGTAAATTTTATTATATTCTCCACATTGAGGATGCCAGTGCATCGTAAATTTTATTATATTCTCCACATTGAGGATGCCAGTGCATCGTAAATTTCATTATATTCTCCACAATGAGGATGCCAGTGCATCTTAAATTTTATTATATTCTCCACATTGCGGATGCCAGTGCATCGTAAATTTTATTATATTCTCCACATTGAGGATGCCAGTGCATCGTAAATTTTATTATATTCTCCACATTGAGGATGCCAGTGCATCGTAAATTTTATTATATTCTCCACATTGAGGATGCCTATTATATTCTCCACATTGAGGATGCCAGTGCATCGTAAATTTTATTATATTCTCCACATTGAGGATGCCAGTGCATCATAAATTTTATTATATTCTCCATATTGAGGATGCCAGTGCATCGTAAATTTTATTATATTCTCCACATTGAGGATGACAGTGCATCGTAAATTTTATTATATTCTCCACATTGAGGATGCCAGTGCATCGTAAATTTTATTATATTTTCCACATTGAGGATGCCAGTGCATCGTAAATTTTATTATATTCTCCACATTTAGGATGCCAGTGCATCGTAAATTTTATTATATTCTCCACATTGCGGATGCCAGTGCATCGTAAATTTTATTATATTCTCCACATTGAGGATGCCAGTGCATCGTAAATTTCATTATATTCTCCACATTGAGGATGCCAGTGCATCGTAAATTTTATTATATTCTCCACATTGAGGATGCCAGTGCATCGTAAATTTTATTATATTCTCCACATTGAGGATGCCAGTGCATCGTAAATTTTTATTATATTCTCCACATTGAGGATGCCAGTGCATCGTAAATTTCATTATATTCTCCACATTGAGGATGCCAGTGCATTGTAAATTCTGTTTGAAATTCAGTCTTACAAATCTCATTATATCTATCATCAGATAGATATACGTAATACAACTTTTAAGAGTGATAAATATTTATCACAGATATAATATATTGTTATGGTATAGGTTTGTGCTACTTTGGGAACTACACCATCATGTGCCTTTGATAATACAGCAGAACTGGGAATGATCTGTAAGTAGAATATTATGTGTAATAAAAATAGATTAAGGATTGTGCACATATACCAATGACTACATGCTGTTCTTACCAGTAATAATGTTAAATGCAATGCTTTAAAGTATTTCTTTATGTTATAAGTATGCTGTGTTAGTGTGTTTGGTATATTTTTCTTGAGAAATGTTACCTTAGGCTCAAAAAGTTGTTGTAGGTGACATATTTAACTTAGGATCTGTGAAGCCATAAACGTTCTATATTGCACACAAAAGTGTTTGATATTGCATACATTTATTTTATCAATCATTCATGAAAAATAAATTTCTTGTAAATTTGCAAGTATATCTTCTCTGAATATAAAGTCTGTGCGAATTTTAAACCACTCTTGATTTTACTTTTGAAATATGAAATGTACATTTCTTCCCTTAAAGAAGTCTAATGACTATTCGAAGTCAGATCCTTGTGAAAGTAAAGTCATCCCAAATAGATGTAAGTTAGAGTATCAGTATATGGTAGCAACTAGTGTTCAGTTTTGAAGGATTCAGGTTTTTGCCTTACTCAATATCACACCAGATTGATTTCAACTATTTTTAGGAGTACAAGAAACTTGAGTAGCCAGAGAAAACATCTCCATCCATCAAGTGTGCTGGTGATTTATTTCACTAGTTCTTGTCAGGACTGACCCGAGACTTGACAGGACATACTTAATACATCACAATGTGCAGTGTACATTTTATGAGTGGACATACATAATGCATCACAATGTGCTGTGTACATCATATGATGGGACATATGTAATGCATTCCAATGTGATGAATACCTCTTATGATGGGACATACATAATGCATCACAATGTGATGTGTACATCTTATGATGGGACATACATAATGCATCACAATGTGCTGTGTACATCTTATAATGGGACATACATAATGCATCAAATTTGATGTGTACATCTTATAATGGGACATACATAATGCATCACAATGTGCTGTGTACATCTTATAATGGGACATACATAATGCATCACAATGTGATCTTTACATCGTATGATGGAACATACATAATACATCACAATGTGATGTGTACATCCTATGATGGGACATACATAATGCATCACAATGTGATGTGTACATCTTATAATGGGACATACATAATGCATCACAATGTCCTGTGTACATCGTATGATGGGACATACATAATGCATCACAATGTGATGTGTACATCTTATAATGGGACATACATAATGCATCACAATGTCCTGTGTACATCGTATGATGGGACATACATAATGCATCACAATGTGATGTGTACATCGTATGATGGGACATACATAATACATCACAATGTGATGTGTACATCTTATGATGGGACATACATAATGCATCACAATGTGATGTGTACATCTTATAATGGGACATACATAATGCATCACAATGTGATGTGAAAATCATATGATGGGACATACATAATACATCACAATGTGATGTTTACATCTTATGATGGGACATACATAATGCATCACAATGTGCTGTGTACATCTTATAATGGGACATACATAATGCATCACAATGTGATGTGTACATTTTATAATGTGACATACATAATGCATCACAATGTGCCGTGTACATCGTATGATGGGACATACATAATGCATCACAATGTGATGTGTACATCTTATAATGGGACATACATAATGCATCACAATGTGATTTGTCCATCGTATGATGGGACATACATAATGCATCATAATGTGATGTGTACATTGTATGATGGGACATACATAATGCATCACAATGTGATGTGTACATCTTATAATGGGACATACATAATGCATCAAATTTGATGTGTACATCTTATAATGGGACATACATAATGCATCACAATGTGCTGTGTACATCGTATGATGGGACATACATAATACATCACAATGTGATGTGTACATCTTATAATGGGACATACATAATGCATCACAATGAGCTGTGTACATCGTATGATGGGACATACATAATGCATCACAAGGTGATAAGTACTGGATATATTGTATGATGGGACATACATAATGCATCACAATGTGCTGTGTACATCGTATGATGGGACATACATAATGCATCACAATGTGCTGTGTACATTTTATAATGGAATATACGTAATGCATCACAATGTGATGTGTACATTGTATGATGGGACATAAATAATGCATCACAATGTGCTGTGTACATCTTATAATGGGACATACATAATGCATTATCACAGTGTGATGTGTACATCGTATGATTGTCATTGAGTGGAAGATTTGCATTACATTGTATGTTACTTTGAATTGAATAGGTGAGAGGGAAGGTTTATGGATGCATATAGATGCTGCATATGCTGGAAGTTCATTCATTTGCCCGGAATTCCGTCCCTTGTTGAATGGTGTGGAGGTAAGTAGGTCATAATGATATATCAGATGTCACTGGAGTATGACAGGACTAATGATGTAACTGTAAACTAGGGTTCATCAGTATTTTCAAAGTTACATTTCAACAGTATTTTGAATAGAATGCAACAGGACATGTTGGTAAGATTGCATCTGTGTTTTGTTCATATGTTGCTTTAAGTCATTTTTAGCAAGATTTCCAGTGGATGGTTCAAATTTTTCAAGCACCCATTGGCTTTGAGGCAGATAAGCCTCTTTACTATACCAGGCTTATCCTATACATGGACTTTGGCATTATGCCCTAGCCATTGGCTGTAGTCCTGATATAGCCTTTGTTTTTACAAGACTCAAACCTTTTGATAACAGACCAGCTGACGTAGCTCAATTGGCAATCATTCATCAGTGAAAGGTGCTGTATTTGAATCCTTTAAGTGACTTGTTACTTGTTGGTATCTTGTCCTTCAAATGAGACGATAAAGCCAAAGTCCCCAGTTACGATAGACATGGCAAATAAAAGGTCCCCAGTTACATTAGACATGGCAAATAAAATGTACCCAGTTACATTAGACATGGCAAATAAAAGGTCCCAGTAACATTAGACATAGCAAATAAAAGGTCCAAGGTAAAGTGGACATGGCAAATAAAAGGTTCCCAGTTGGAGTAGACATGGCAAATAAAAGTTCCCCAGTTTCAGTAGACATGGCAAAAAAAAGGTCCCCAGTTACAGTAGACATGGCTAATAAAAGGTCCCCAGTTTCAGTAAACATGGCAAATAAAATGTCAACATTTACAGTAGACATGGCAAATAAAAGGTCCCCATTTACATTAGACATGGCAAATAAAAGGTCCAAGGTAAAGTGGACATGGCAAATAAAAGGTTCCCAGTTGGAGTAGACATGGCAAATAAAAGGTCCCCAGTTTCAGTAGACATGGCAAAAAAAGGTCCCCAGTTACAGTAGACATGGCAAATAAAAGGTCCCCAGTTTCAGTAAACATGGCAAATAAAATGTTCACATTTACAGTAGACATGGCAAATAAAAGGTCCCCATTTACAGTAGACATGGCAAATAAAAGGTCCAAGGTAAAGTGGACATGGCGAATAAAATGTTCCCAGTAACAGTAGACATGGCAGATAAAAGATCCCCAGTAACAGTAGACATGGCAAATAAAAGGTCCTCAGTTAGAGTAGACATGACAGATAAAAGATCCCCAGTTACACTGGACATGGCAAATAAGAAGTCTCCAGATATAGTAAACATGGCAAATAAAATGTACCCAGTTACAGTAGACATGGCAAATAAAATGTCCCCAGTTACATAAGACATGGCAAATAAAGGGTCCCCAGTTACAGTAGACATGGCAAATAAAAGGTCCCCAGTTACAGTACACATGGCAAATAATAGATCCCTAGTTTCAGTAAACATGGTAAATAAAAGGTCCCCAGTTACAGTAGACATGGCAAATCAAAGGTCCAAGGTAAAGTGGACATGGCAAATAAAAGGTTCCCAGTTACATTAGATATGGCAAATATAATGTCCCCAGTTACAGTAGACATGGCAAATAAAAGGTCCCCAGTTACAGTAGACATGGCAAATAAAAGGTCCCCAGTTTCAGTAAACATGGTAAATAAAAGGTCCCCATTTACATTAGACTTGGCAAATAAAAGGTCCACAGTTACAGTAGACATGGCAAATAAAATGTCCCCACTTACACTAGACAAGCAAATCAAAGGTCCCTAGTAACAGTAGACATGGCAAATAAAAGGTCCCCAGTTAGAGTAGACATGGCAGATAAAAGGTCACCAGTTTCAGTAAACATGACAAATAAAAGGTCCCCAGTTACAGTAGACATGGCAAATAAAAGGTCCCCAGTTACAATAGACATGGCAAATAAAATGTCCCCAGTTACATTAAACATGGCAAATAAAAGGTCCCCAGTTACAGTAGACATGGCAAATAAAAGGTCCTCAGTTTCAGTAGACATGGCATGTAAAGAGATCCTTTTTCAGTCCAGATGTGTTTGCTGGTCTTGATTTCTGTGTGGTTGATGAGGCAGATGCTGTCACCATATACATGATGTAATCTTGGTGTGTCATAAAATCAAACAACCAACAAAGATTGATAATATACCAAACTCAGACTTAGTAACTACTGGACCATGTCAGCGTTAACAGTTTCTGTTATTCAATAACTCCAGCAGTGGTTTTGACATTGGAGGTAACAATATTTTAGGGATCAGGGTGCAATAATTTAATTTTCTTAAGGGTACAAAAAGTTTTTGAGGAGCAGACAGCTACAATCAAATGTTGACTTGGTTGGCTGGTTACCAGAAGATCACAAATTTGGTCCTCACCACTTCATTTGTATTTTTAATCAAACAATATATCTACATTATCTAACTTTACCCATCTGTTTATTGATTACCAGCTTCTGTTCAGAAATTCACCAAAGAAGGGTGGATGTCTTGTCAGATAAGAAGTCTGACATGCATTCACTTTTCACCATAGAAATAGGATATAAGTTTTGACCTTACAAGTCTGATAACCAAAGAATTTAAATTTCAACATAAATTTAGCAGTATGTAACATGGCATAACACTCTTAGTTCTATTATAAATGGTAAATAAAAACAAAAACACGGTATATGCATAATGATGATTAGACATTTCTAGAGTGATCAAGATCTTGTTTTAATATTTGCAAATATATTCTCTGTGGGGTCATTATCAATAAACTTTATTTTTATTAAACGTAGAAAGGATCCAGTACTCTTAGTTTATTTGTTGTTCTTGTATGTGAACAGAAATTAACATCAACTAGTGAGTAGTTTTTTTTTGTATCACCTCAAACATTATAGACATATTCACTAGGTAAGGTGTTTATAGGTCTTTTTGCATGTTTGTATACTGGATAATGATGGTCAAGGAATGTCTTGTATGTGATTTAGTACCCTGATTATTCACTATAGTGAAGAATCTGTAACTTTTACTTCTTCAGCTCAATATGCAAGTATCTTAACATTAAGATAAGTATTACTGCACACTAATGTGTAGAACTGCTTATGATTCAGTAGTGAAATTCTAATTGCTTATTAGTAGTAATTTGCTTATTTTTTTCTTTTTTGCAATCAATTACTAACTAATGCTTATTACCAGTATTGAGTATGGAATGCGTTCACAAGATTAACTTTAGTTTTGGTTCAGAATAGAACTGGGCTATTGATTGATGATATCTGACCATCTGATTGCCTGACTTTCTCACTGTAATTTATAAGAACTGGTCTATTGATTGATGATGTCAGTCTGTCCGTCTTTCTTACTGTGATTAATAAAAACTGGCTTATTGATTAATGATATCTATACATCTGACTGACTGTCATTCTCCTTGTGATTAATAAGAACTAGCCTATTGATTGATGATACATGTCCATCTGGCTGTCTTTCTCGCCCTGATTTATAACTACTTGCCTTTTGATTAATGATATCTGTACATCTGATTGTCCTTCTCACTTTGATTTATAAGAAATGGTCCTTTGATGATATCTGGCCATCTTATTGTCCATCTTTCTCACTCTGATTTATAAGAACTGGTCTGTTGATTGATGATATCTGAGGTCCACCTGACTTTCCGTCTTTCTCGCTCTTATTTATAAGAATTGTGCAAAGTATCATATTTTCAATTTATATGTAGATATACAATCTTTTGAATGTCATCGTCATATTTCATTTTAACCTTTGGCCTTGATATGAAGTTTGAATATCATTTTAAATATCATGCTCCATTATGAAATAAGTTTCTGTAGTATAATCAGCTAACTTCTATTAAAGATGAGATTTAGTGAATGCCATCCTTAAATATGACCTTAACCTTGATCTTTACCTTGAAATATTAGCTACTAGTTTAGTTCTGATTATTAAAGCTATCCAAAGTATATTCTTTTCTTACTGACAACATGTAGAGAATCCGTAACGGAATCTATTGAATAATACATGTACTTTCAATTATGACCTTGACCTGTAATCAGCTGTTTTCTATGAATTAAATTTTGTCACTGAATTTTTAAATATATATATATCTGGAGTGCATGAACTGAGGTGCAGGTGGCTATTAAAATTTTCATGAAAGCTTTGATTCTCACTGTATCCTTGCTTATCTATGGATGTTTGTTTGTTTTTTGGGTTTTTAGCTCACCTGAGCGTAGCTCAAGTGAGCTATTGTCATAGTGCAGCGTCCGTCGTTCGTCGTTAACTTTTCTACATTTTCGACTTCTCCTCCAGAACCGCTGCACAGAATTTTACCAAACTCCATAGGAAGTAAGTACTCAAGGTCCTCTACAAAGTTTGTGTTTTTTATGCCGATCCGTGATCCAAGATGGCCGCCATTGGCTCTGATTGGTTGACACATTTTCGACTTCTCCTCCAGAACTGCTGCACAGAATTTCACCAAACTTCATAGGAAGTAAGTGCTCAAGGTCCTCTACAAAGTTTGTGTTTTTTATGCCGATCCGTGATCCAAGATGGCCGCCATTGGCTCTGATTGGTTGACACATTTTCGACTTCTCCTCCAGAACTGCTGCACAGAATTTCACCAAACTTCATAGGAAGTAAGTACTCAAGGTCCTCTACAAAGTTTGTGTTTTTTATGCCGATCCGTGATCCAAGATGGCCGCCATTGGCTCTGATTGGTTGACACATTTTCGACTTCTCCTCCAGAACTGCAGCACAAAATTTCACCAAACTTCATAGGAAGTAAGTACTAAAGGTCCTCTACCAAGTTTGTGTTTTTTTTGCCAATCCGTAATCCAAGATGGCCGCCATTGGCTCTGATTGGTTGACACATTTTCGACTTCTTCTCCAGAACTGTTGCACAGAATTTCACCAAACTTCATAGGAAGTAAGTACTCAAAGTCCTCTACCAAGTTTGTGTTTTTAATGCCGATCCGTGATCCAAGATGGCCGCCATTGGCTCTGATTGGTTGACACATTTTCGACTTCTCCTCCAGAACCGCTGCACAGAATTTCACTAAACTTCATAAGAAGTAAGTACTCAAGGTCCTCTACCAAGTTTGTGTTTTTTATGCCTATCCGTGATCCAAGATGGCTGCCATTGGCTCTGATTGGTTGACACATTTTCGACTTCTCATCCAGAAAAGCTGCACAGAATTTCACCAAATTTCGTAGGAAGTTGGTACTTAAGGTCCTCTACCAAGTTTGTGTTTTTTATGCCAGTCCGTGATCCAAGATGGCCGCCATTGGCTCTGATTGGTTGAAACATTTTCAACTTCTTCTCCAGATTGGCTGCACAGAATTTCATCAAACCTCATAGGAAGTAAGTACTCAAGGTCCTCTACCAAGTTTGTGTTCGGGATCCAGATTCCCTCAGGGGTGGATCCAGGGCGGGACCAAAAGTGCCCAGAAGGGTACCCCTCTTCAAACATCTTCTTCTCCAGAACCAGTACATAAATGGGGAAACTAATTGCATTTCAACAATCTATAAAGATGGGTTATTAAAAATTGTGTTCGGCGTTAAGATCCGTCAAATAGAAATTTACGCTTTTTTGACGTGTTTCTGGACTTAGTCATTTCAATGAAGAAAAGTGTCATGTTTTTCAATTAATTGATATTGATGATTTCTTAATGACTATTTTGATCACAATTGTGGTAAGGAATATTATTGTGAAAGAATTTTGTCATTATCTCAATTTTTGGATTTTTTATGAATTTTTTAAGACTTCCAGAAAAAAAGGGGGGGGGGGGGGTGTTGGCCATTTTTCACATTTTCAACTTTTTCTATAAAACCACATGAAAGATTTTAATGAAACATGGAATACATGAAGTACTAAAAGTCCTCTATCAATTTGGTAAATTTCATCCAAATTGGTTAACAGATAATGCCACCATGTCTAAAAAGTAGGTCTCACAATGGTAATATACCACTTGGTAATTGAAATATGGAGAGTAGCGGTTCAAATCCAGCTGTGATCAAAAACATTTTTTTTTTTTACACATCTAAATAAGTTTTTAGATGTTTCTCAACACTCAACATATGAAATTAGGAATTTTTTCTACAAAACTGTTTGAAGGATTTTAATAAATCTTGATAGAAATAAGTCACTTATGATCCTCTTCAAATTCTGTTGTTTTTGTCAAGACCTAGTAACAGGTGGCGCCACCATAGTCAAAAGTAGGTCACAAAAGAGTTCCCTCCTTTAACAATATTCTTTTTCATACGGGCTGTATACAGAGACAAACAGAATGCATAGAAATGATCTAGAGGGATGAGTGAAGACGTATTGTCATTTTGGTTCCCTTCCAAAATCAAATTTTAGAATTTTTTTTGGACATTTCTTTAGACTTGGTGATTCAATGCAGAAAAAAAGTGTCATATTTCCTAGTTAATTGATAATGATGATTTCTTATGGACTATTGTGATCATAATTATGGTAAGGATTGTTACTTTGAAAGCATTTTGTCAATATCTCAATTTTTGGATTTTCTATGAATTTTTTAAGACTTCCAAATGAGGGTGTATAGGAACAATTCAATCACATTTTTCACTTCTGCTGTTATACCGCATGAAAGATTTTAATGAAACATGGAATACATGAAGTACTAAAGGTCCTCTATCAATATGGTAAATTTCATCCAAATTGGTTAACAGATAATGTCACCATGTCTAAAAAGCAGTTCTCACAATGGTACATATACCACTTGGTAATTGAAATATGGAGAGTAGCGGTTCAAATCCAGCTGTGGTCAAAAATTTTTTTTTCATTTCTTTACACATCTAAATAAGTTTTTAGATGTTTCTCAACACTCAAAATATGAAATTAGGCAATTTTAAGTTAGATCTGGACAATATTTGAAACAATTGTTGTTCATGACCCAGACTTGAAATCAGTCAACAAAAGGTCCCACCTAAAGAAAATGACTAACTTGTTGCCCTGAATGACATCTTGCAGAGACAAAGGAAATGCTTAATATCAAAATCACCTGAGTGGAAGTGCAAAAAAGTGTTGTTTTTTATTCTAGCCTGAAATAAAATTTGACATATTTTCAACATCTGTGTTGACTTAGTCACATTAATGCAAAAATAAATGAATTCTTCGTTCATGCATGACTGATCATCTAGGTACGCAGGTGAGCGATATAGGCCCACTTGGGCCTCTTGTTTGTTGTTGTTGTTGGAAAGTATTGAAAAAGACATGGATTGTAATAAGAAACCTAGGAATCTGATGGTTAGGACAATACTGGTATACATTAGAACTTTATTTTCTTTAACAATAAATTCAGTATCCCAATACATGATCCATGTATAAAAAAGCTAAATGTTTTTGACTTGTTCATGTCATGTCATGAATTTACAAATCTCTTGTGTATATTACCGGTAAATTGGTTTAGAAATGTAATAATTTTCATTTCAGTATGCCATGTCCTTCAACTTTAACCCTCATAAATGGCTGCAAGTCAACTTTGATTGTTCTGTAATGTGGTAAGTATGTGCAGATATGTTTACATTTGATGTGTTAATATTGAAACTAAGAATTCTAAATTTAGTAATTACATGTGACATATCATTTACTTGAACACAGGTAACTTGAGAATTTCCAGTCCAGTCAAGCCAGTGTCTTAGTCCCAATTCAAGTATATGCTTTTTGATGTTTCATCAAGTTTTTAAATCAAGCTCCTAATGTCTTGAACTATTTCTTTCTGTCCTTTAAAGTTATGTTTGTACTATATTTTGAAAGTTGTCAAGTTAATTTAAAGAAGTAAAGGCTTAGAACTTCATTGTTCCTTTAGATATTCATATTGAAGACTTACAGATATTTGACCATCAGCCACTGAACTATTGCTTTTTTTTCCACACATTTAATCTATAAGTATGAAATACAATTTTTCTGTGATCACTATATGGTCACCTTTTGACTTTAATTTCTAAATCATATCATCTGTAGTAATGTTAGAACCATAGTATTCCTTATATCACTGTTTAGGGAATGATATATAATAGGGACACCTTTTTAAAGTGTATATATGTTGTTAGATCACGGTTCAGGGAATGATATATAATAGGGACACCTTCTTTGAGAGTATATTTATTGTTACATCACTGCTTAGGGAATGATATATAATAGGGACACCTTTTTTTGAGTATATATTTATTGTTACATCACTGTTTAGGGAATGATATATAATAGGGACACCTTTTTTTACTGTATATTTATTGTTACATCACTGTTTAGGGAATGATATATAATAGGGATACCTTTTTTGCGGGTATAGTTATTGTTCGAGGTAAGAGGAGAAAACCTATGGAATTTTGGGTCAAGCAATAAAAGACAAGATCACACTGAGAGTATGTACCAATCTGTATTGAGCTACAACAATTTGAGAAGAATTCAGATTTCACTATTTTGTCTGTATAACCACCAAATGTATATAAAATTTCCAGTTTGTATCTCATTTGACATAAAATTGTCTTCTGAAACAGAGAAGGTGAACAAACCAGAATGACAGATGAAAGTATGACAGTTATAGTTTCTGGAAGCATGTTGTTAACAAAAAATTTTAGTTGTATGATAATTTGTACAAGCCTTTGAAACATATTAAAAATGGCAAATGTCAGAAAAGCCCAAGTACATAATTTTCATTTGTTGTAACCACCATCAGTGGCGTAGTGCCCTTTAAGCAAAAACGCAAATGAATACACCAAAATTTGTAGAACATAGGTCTATTATGATTGATAAAGTATAATATATTCAATATTATTAACATGTATTTGAATGTGTACAGTTCTTGTAAAATTTTGAAGTTTGCATTGTTTGTACATGTATAATATCTATTTATATCAAAATGCTAAAATTACTGAGGTTTTGAGGAGTTTTATCCCCTTACTTTGACCCCCTCATCAAAGATTCCTTAAGGAATGAAGTTGCTTGTACCATGATGTCACCAAGATGCCACATTGTAAGTGATGTAAAATCTGAACAGTTCTCAGAATACAGTGATGAAGTCAGTTACAACATTGAGAGATTTAAAATGTGACAATCAGTTTGTCGTCATGATCAGATTATCAAAACTTTTTCTGTGCATCATTTTTCCTCTTTGTACATTGATAAAGAGAAAAAATATTAGAGTCACTCCCTAAATATTGAGAATGTAGACAAAACATTATGAGAAATTGTTGTTGTACTGTTTCTGAGTGTTTTATTTTGATGAACAGTGTGAATCATTAGTGAAAAATTCTTGAAAGTTGTTTAATACAACAAACATTTTACATTGTAATTCTTAAATGTATTTCAGGGTGAAGGACAGCCGACTTCTCAGTGATGCTTTTGAAGTGGATCCACTTTATCTTAAACATGAAAACCAAGGCAAAATGCCAGATTACAGGGTAAACAGCATCAACATTTTCATTCCACATGCTGTGTATTTTATGGCAGTTTTACACATATATTAGTTGCACTTTTTCATCCACACTTATTATTTTTATGGCCCCAGATGGATAGATTGAGGGCATATTGTTTTTATCCTGTCTTCCTGTTTATGTCTTACTTTGTCTGTGAACAACATAAACATTGGATGCAACTTTTCAATTATACCAGCCATGTTTCTCATCATTTTCCTTACGGCCAAACCTTTCCATTTGTACCCTAACGTATGGTGTTGTGACTTTGTCAGTGGTTTAAATAGTTTGTTCATGTATGCATTAACATGTATTAAGAATATTAATATAACATTCGGTATTGTAAAACTGAAAATATGCATCATCAAGTATTTTCCACCCTTTCATTTCCCCATACTGTCTACCAGAAGTTTTTTATCCAGCCCTATGTTCTCATTGTGGAAGAAAGGACATTGTAAATCTGGTAGACATTGCTGTGGTGAAGCTGCATAGATTTACTTTGCTCGCATATTACAGGAAGATAGAATATGATCAGTGTATGAGGACACATTCCATACAGGAAGATAAAATATGTACAAGGACACAATCCATAGTACAGGAAGATAGAATATGTACAAGGACACAGTCCATAATACAGGGCGATAGAATATGTCCAAAGACACAATCCATAGTATAGGAAGATAGAATATGTCCAGAATACAAGGACACATTCTATGTTTTAATGAGTTGTATCAATATCGAACCCGGTGTGGTCAGTGGATGAGGTGTTGGGAATGTAACCAAAAGGCCCGGGTTCAACTTCCATCGTGTGTACACTGATGTCCTGTCTTTCGGATGAGGCAGTATGAGAAAAAAGAGGTTCAGTGTCATTGTAGGAGTGGCATGTGAAAGATCCCTCACTGCTTCGGGTGGGTCTTTTGCAAAGATATAAATTTCTATGCCATGAATCAGGCAGATGCCATCACCATATACATGAAATAATTGCAATGTTATGTAAACGTAAAACAATAATGAATGAATGAGCGAATGAGTATCTTGTTGAATTTTACATGCAATAATAGAATACAAGTGTACATCTGGTAAAAAGGACCAGTTTCAGGTTTTAATGAATTATGACACTATTGATGAATTGTAAATATATATATATATTTATCTATTTACATAAATTTCAAGCACGTAAGTCAAACTTCTATCATTGATGTATAAGAGAAACTTTTTTTCTAGGATCTAACTGTTTGATGTTATGCCCATTATTTTCCAGCATTGGCACATTCCATTGGGAAGGAGATTCCGATCATTGAAACTTTGGTTTGTGCTGAGACTATATGGAATAAAAGGATTACAGGAGTGTATCAGGAAGGTAGGTCATAGTAAAGTAGCTCAGCTCCTATGGAAATGAGTTTGACTCGGGGGGATAAAGAGGTCTCAGTGTCACTGGTATCCATCATGATGTTTTCCTCCAAATGAGACAGTTAAAGTGCTATTAGAATGATCACAATTTTTCTATATTATGTGCCTATGTACATAAAAGAGTCGCTCACAAAATATTATGCTCATGCGTGACGCTGATCTCAAGATATATACAATAAGCAGTAAAAAGTTCGATAGCTTTTTTCAGTAGTTAATCGCCATAATATGTGACGTCAGAAGTTGTACAGGTGCTACCTTTCCCTGATTTTTCATTATTACGTTAAACTTTGAATTGTGACGTCATACTAAATGACGTTAAAAGTTATACAAAGGTTATGTAACAAGTTAAACCGGAAGTCTTTTATTTTGTTCGTGATACTAGGCAAATCGGTATTTTAAAACATCTCCTAGAGAAATACTGAAGCAGGAAACGTTGTAATTTCTATCACTGGAGGAATAATTCAATTAGTATTACATGAAAACGCAAAATTCTCCAGCATTCTAATAGCACTTTAAAGCCCAGGCCTTGTTTCACAGTAGATGTTGGTAAAGATCTTCTGGTTAGTTTATTGTACAGAAAAAAGATATCTCTGTACTCTGTGAGTATGTCATCACTAAGATCTGCTTCTACATAACATGGTCAGTTATAACACATGCTGATATACACATCTTTTGATATGCTAATGATCGATAGATTCTTTCAAATAAGGGGAATAGATGTTTACATGAGAATAACCTTCTTAGAGGGCTCAATGTTTCAAAAATACACCTTTAAGCTTGCTGAGACAAAAGTCTGGAGAGCTACTGTCATACCCCAGGTGTCATCATTGTTGTTGTTGTTGTCATTGGTGTAGTTGTCTGTAGACAAAAACTTTGACCTTGGAAATAACTTGTGAACAGCAAGAGACAGGAATTCCATACTTTGCATGTGTATTCTGTCTTGAGACCTTGACTTTGAAGTTTGATCTACTTTTTAAAAACCTAACCTTAGTCATAATTTGTGAACAGCAAGAGATACGGCTTCCATACTTTATGTGTGCATTTCTTGTGCCAATGCCTTTCATTGGGTTCCAAAATTTTTTATCTTGACCTTGAAGTTTGACCAACTTACAGAAAAACTTTTGCTATTTGAATTTGGTTGCCACTGGTGAGCTCTGTTGTCTTCTGACAACTCTTTTTTTCTTTCAGAGTGTAACACTATTGCTTTTATTTTTAGGATGTACGTTTAGCACATGAGTTTGAAGAGTACATAAAAGCAGACGAGAGGTTTGAAATTTATGGAGAAGTGGTTATGGGCCTCGTATGCTTTAGGCTGAAGGTATGTTATAATGGACATATTATTATAATAGTCATTTTGTTGTATATAACAACTTTATTTTGTAGTCACAAACCAGGCCCTGCCGTCACCAAAATTTTAAAATTCTCAACCTTAACACTCAACTGAAATCGCTGAGGTGAACTCAACTTAGTATACTCCTCAAATCACCTTCACAAAATAGTTGTGGCCTTCCTCAGTTGAGACTGATTAAACCATACTCATCTCTGTTGAGGTGTTACATTTTAATGAGCGAGTTTTCACGGATTTTTCCGTCTTGTTCAGCACAGTATAGGCAAAGAAAAAGTGAAAATCATTCCTTGTATTTACACTCTTTTTAGCTCACCTGAGCGAAAGGCTCAAGTGAGCTATTGTGATCAATCACCGTCAGTCATCTGTCGTCTGTCGTCCGTCCATCGTTAGCTTTTATACTTTTTCTACTTCTTCTCCAGAATCGCTGCACAGAACTTCACCAAACTTCATAGGAAGTAAGTACTCGAGGTCCTCTACCAAGTTTGTGTTTTTTGTGCCCATCGGTAATCCAAGATGGCTGGCATTGGCTCTGATTGGTTGACACATTTTCGACTTCTTCTCCAGAACAGCTGCACAAAATTCCACCAAACCTGATAGGAAGTAAGTACTCGAGGTCCTCTACCAAATTTGTGTTTTTTGTGCCAATCCGTAATCCAAGAGGGCCGCCATTGGCACTGATTTGTTGACACATTTTCGACTTCTTCTCCAGAACCACTACACAGAATTTCACCAAACCTCATAGGAAGTTACTACTTGAGGTCCTCTACCAAGTTTGTGTTTTTTGTGCCGATTAGTAATCCAAGATGGCCGCCATTGGCTCTGATTGGTTGACACATTTTCGACTTCTTCTCCAGAACTGCTGCACAGAATTTCACCAAACCTCATAGGAATTTACTACTCAAGGTTCTCTACAAAGTTTGTGTTTTTGGTGCCGATCCGTAATCCAAGATGGCCGCCATTGGCTCTGATTGGTTGACACATTTTCGACTTCTTCTCCAGAACTGCTGCACAGAATTTCACCAAACCTCATAGGAATTTACTACTCAAGGTTCTCTACAAAGTTTATGTTTTTGGTGCCGATCCGTAATCCAAGATGGCCGCCATTGGCTCTGATTGGTTGACACATTTTCGACTTCTTCTCCAGAACAGCTGCACAGAATTTCACCAAACCTCTTAGGAAGTTACTACTCGAGGTCTTCTACAAAGTTTGTGTTTTTCTTGCCGATCCGTAATCCAAGATGGCCGCCATTGGCTCTGATTGGTTGACACATTTTCGACTTCTTCTCCAGAACAGCTGCACAGCATTTCACCAAACTTCATAGGAAGTAAGTACTCAAGGTCCTCTACCAAGTTTGTGTTTTTCGTGCCAATCCGTAATCCAAGATGGCTGCCATTGGCTCTGATTGGTTGACACATTTTTGACTTCTTCAAAACGACTGCACAAAATATCACCAAACCTTATAGAAAGTCTTGTAGAAAAAAAGCAAAATTTTCTACTGAAATGAGCTGTCATTTCATCGTAAATTTGTGCTCAGATGAGCGATATAAGCCCATTTGGGCCTCTTGTTCAAGTTGACCAGTCATGCGGTCATGTTTAAATTTTCAACTCTACATTTCAACTTTATATTTCCTAGACACAAATAAATAAATAATGAAAATAAAAATCTAAAAAGATGTAGACCTAGATCTAGATGTTTGGAAGCAAAACAGTGATAATTGGTTGGTTGGTTGGTGTTTTACGTCACTTTCAACAATTTTTCAATTATATCGCAACATGGAAGCAGGAGGTTACCAACCTCTTAAACATAGTGGCGCAATCCAGCAGCGATAATTGGTAATATGATTATTGATAGAAAGTGCACCATTTCTATCCATGATGGCATTTTCAGCTACTGAGCTAGTTTATCAAGATAGAATCGTGACATCATTTTATCTAGGCTAGTGAATACAACGCAAACTATCATAACACCATAATTTTATTCTCTGCGTAAGTTCTTTGATTAACATTATGCACAACATTATGCCATTGCTACCAACTGTGGTTTTGGCTGTGACGTGACTTTTGCACTCTATAAGTAGTCAATCTCTTAAAACTCTCTTACGTAGCTTGTTGTCTCAACTTTCAATCATTCTTAATAATCTGTGTCATCTACGATGCTTCTGCACTACTTAAGGTACCTGAAGCTTCACTTAAATATTTGAGTATTTACTCAAGTCTCTGTCTTGAAAAAACTCAGATTTAGGTGGTGACGGTGACTTGAGGTTGAGGAAGGTTTGGGAATGCATGACCAGATTATTGTCCCCCATTTTTCACAAAAGCATGGGGACATTAAATCTCATTCCTCTGTTCAGCTGTCTGTTTGTATGTCTGTCTGTCACGAAACTTTTACCTTTGTCATAACTTTTTAACTGTAAGACGTAGGGCCTTCATATTTGGCATGTGTGTCCCTAATTGCAATACCTTTCCGCTGGTACCAAAATTTTTATCATGTGACCTTGACCATGACCTTTGACTTACTTCAATGTAACTTTTTAACTGTAAGAAGTAGGGCCTTCATATTTGGCATGTGTGTCCCTAATTGCCATACCTTTTCATTGGTACCAGAATTTTTTATCATGACCTTTACCGTGACCTTTGACCTACTTCAGTGTAACATTTTTACCATAAGATGTAGGGTCTTCATATTTGGCATGTGTGTCTGTAGACATGCACAACCATGACAATATGTCACAGATCACTTCACCCTTAAAGATAAAACCCTGAAAACAGGGGACTACAATTCTCTGAATTTGCTTGTTTGGTTTGAATTTCATCTCATATAAAAAATACAATATATAATAATGTAAAATAGTCATAATTTGTTTTATTTTATTAAATTTTTCCTTTCAATCTGGAGTTAAGTAAGATCTTTTAAACATAATGTATTTATTCCCAAATACCGTCCACTATCTTTTCAAAACTGAATTCATTCTTTAATTATCATTCTTCTTTACCTTTAATTTTTCTTTTGTTGGAAAGAAAAAGATAGACTAAATATCACAATATTGAAATATACCTCGTCCTATCACACACCATATACCTCACAATCCATCTATTCCACACTACAACCTTAAACCTCACTTGACCTATATCATATCACACCACATTCCAGTCTTCTCTTACTTCATCCCATCCTACAGTCAGACCTCTTCATGCCACTTGTACGGTACCAGTATCACACACCACATACCTCACCATCCATCTATTCCATACTACATCTTGACACCTCACTTGACCTATATCATATCATGCCACATTCCAGTCTTCTCTTTACCTCATCCCTTCCTACTGTAAGACCTTTTCATGCCACTTTTACCAGTATCACACACCACATAGCACTCCATCCACTGCATACCACACTGCTCGCCTGACTACAGACAATTGTAGCTTCATATATGCCTTTGTATATCTGCCCTGATCAGATTTACTAAACATAAAAGAGAGATCAAAGTTGATGTCAGGGGGAAACTATAATTGTCTGTGCACCTGACACCACATCTTATCCCATCTATATCATATCGCACCACATTTCACCCTCTCGTTACTTTGTCGTATCCAACAAACAAACCTCTTCGTGCCACTCGTAACATTACCACACACACACACACCACATACCTCTCGATCTACTCATACCACACTGCACACCTGACACATCCACAAACCACATTATACCATATCACATTTCACCCTTCTCTTTATCATACCACTGTACCCATACTATGGCAAAATTACGAAATCTGCACTTAATTGTATTGCAAAATGGTAAACAAGAAATCAAGTTCAAGTATGTGTCTTTGAAATTTTTCAGGGATCAAATGAACTGAATGAAAACTTGTTGAAAATGATTAACAGTGACAGGCGAATACATCTGGTACCTTCTAAAGTGAAAGAGACCTATTTCCTTCGTCTGGCTGTCTGTGCTTCACGTAGTACAAACCAAGACATCAGGTTTGCATGGAACGTTATCAACAAGCTAGCCACTGAAGTGCTAAAATGTTATAAGAACTCCAGCTAAAATATATTTTCTCGTAAATCCAGGTGAAAAATTAAGAATGTCTGCATGTCTTTATAACTTTTAAGAAAACTAATGTCCATTTATAACTTAATGTCTTTATAACTTTTGAGGAGATGGCACAGATCAATTAGAAACTTCCACAAGGAAATTGTTGTAGGTAAAAAACACTCTTTTCACAAATTTTTGGCCACTTTTTCTTTATTAAATGAAATAAAAGATGTTTGATTCTAAGCTATGTAAAATCCTTGCTAACATTACAAATTATAGGAATTTACTGTGATCATGGATTTTACATAGCTTAGAATTCAACATTGTTTATTTCAACTGGCAAAGGTGAAGTGACACAAAATTTGTGAAAAAAAGTGTCTTTTTCTTCTTATTTAAGAAAATGTGAATTCAAGACATGAAAGAGGACAGGGGCCAATAATCCCTTGTTTCAGCCCTGTGATTTTTGCTAAAAAAAAACAATATATTTTGATAAAAGATAGATATGGTTGCAATTTTGTAAAATTAATACCTGCCATGGAACATTAGGAAAAGTGGTTCATGTACTAGATTCTAATGATGTTGACAAACTTCCTTGTGACATTAAAAGACTTCTCACATTGGTTTAGGGGTGCAAAATAGACCAGAAAATGCTGAAATTTCAACATTTTGTGACTAATTTAAGATAAAAGGCATTTTTATTTTATGCTAGACTTCTTCATGTTTTGTCACACTACCAGTACAAATGATAAAAATTAAACCTCAAGTTATGTATGTAAGAAGGCCTCTGTTTTTAAGTGTTTAGATATATTTTTTCTAAAGAGGCCAAATCTATACATTAAATGCATATTTTAGAAGTTCATACATAGAAGTTATCATCTCATGACCAAACAGTTGTACTAAAAAGTAGACCAGTTTAGAGATAGTGAACCCCTGTTGTTGATAACATATTTAATTTTACATATGTTTATGAAGTTGTGATAGTTAAAGCTTAAATACTGGTATAAATTTAAACTACAAGAATGTAACAGAGTATTTTTCACATTTCAAACCTAGACCATAATTTTTTACATGTGTAACAAACGCTAGTTATTATACTGTTTTTAATCATAGTATGAACAATTATAATTCCTGGGGAGTATTCCCAAGTTATGTGATATAAGCTTATTGTTTATTCAGTATTATTAGTATTCTAATAATAACAATAGCTTTACATTTATGATATTGTTTCCACTGGGTTGTAAATCACGTTTTGATACTTATTGTATATTGTGTTCATTAACACTGTCATGATCTGTTTGATACACAGTTTACATACTGATGTTATATTGTATTTACTTCAGTTTAGGACACATATAATGGTATCACATTAATCATGTCTCAGTTTGAATATTGATGTATAAAAATGATAGATATGATTGTTGGAGCTTTCTTTTTAGGAATATTACTTACAGATTCTAATATGGTTAACATTATTACATTAGATTGAATATCCTGAACTCTGAATTATGTTTACTTTCATGAATTTTTCACTTCAGGGACTTGCTAGGTGTTTGCACTTCTAAGACATGGTTTATGATTTGGAGTAGTTACCATTTTCATAGATTGATTGATTGATTGTTGTTTTACGTCACTCTTCAATTATTTCATGTATATGGTGACATCATCTGCCTGATGCAGTTCAAAGAAATTATACATGTACTTGTACAACGGACCCACCTGAAGGAGTGGGGGATCTTTTATGTGCCATGGTACCCACCTAAAGCAGTGAGGAATCTTTTACATGCCATGGGACCCACCTGAAGCAGTGAAGGATTTTTTATGTGCCATGGGACCCACCTGAAGCAGTGAAGGATCTTTCATGTGCCATGGGACCCACCTGAAGCAGTGAAGGATCTTTTACATGCCATGGGACCAACCTGAAGCAGTGAACGATCTTTTACATGCCATGGGACCCACCTGAAGCAGTGAGGGATCTTTTACATGCCACCCCTATCATGACAAAGGGCTTTGGTTTTTACCGTCTCAGCCTAACACTGGTGTGCTGCACAGTGGTAGGTGGTTGATCATGAGCGAACACCTCATCCACTGAGCCACACCAGACACCTAAAAATTATAGGGATAACGAACCGAGGCATTAGCTAATGATGGTAACACCGGAAACCTAGAACGTATAGGGATAATGAACCTCGGCATCAACAAATGATAGTAACACCATCAACAAATGAGGTGACATCAGACGCCTGGAAAGTATAGGAATGAAAAAAACCCTGGCATCGACAGATGGTGATGACACCAGACGCCTAAAAAGTATAGGGACAAAGAACCCTGGCATCGACAGATGATGGTGACACCAGACGCATAGAAAGTATAGGAATAAAGAACTCTGACATCTACAAATGATGGTGACACCAGACGTCTAGAAAGTATAGAGACAATTGATAATGAACCATGGCATCAACAATAGGAGTGACACCAGACGCCTAAAATGTATTTGGATAAAAACCCTTGCATCAACAAATGATGGTAATAACACGCTTACAAAATATAGGGGCCAATGATTCCAGTCGTCATTAAATGATGATGATACCAAACGCTTGAACGATTAAGCAGAATACATTGACCAAGGCGTCATCAAACGAGGGTGACACCAAACGCCTCGAAGTAATGAACAACTACCCAGATATCCTCAAATGGTGATAACACGAGACGCCTCGAAAATGTACGGAAGAATTTATCAAGCATACAAATAGTGACATAAAGCCTCTAGAAAATAGTGGGGACAGTGATCCGGATTGACTTAGAAGATACAAATCAACTATAGTAGAAGACGCCATCCCCAACAAGATCAGCACTAGTCGATATTCAAATCCAAGGATGTCAACAAAGGTCAAACGCCTATTGCGTCGACACCAGAAAGCCTTCAAGAAAGCACGCCACACAGTGAACTCTAAGGACCAGGCCCGATAGCGGCAACCCAAGCCAGCGGCACGAAGGGAAATTAGGCATTCTCATGATGAGTTCATAGATCGAACAGTATGTGGTGAGATGCAAAACAACAGAGATTCTGGTCGTACCTGAAGAGTAAACGTCAGGATTCGCAAGGAACAGCCTCACTAAGGACGTGATACAGAATCCAAAACGGAAATACTCAACCAGCAATTTCATTCTGTCTACACCAAAGAGGATAGCACATCGATGTCAAAGATGTCATCGATGTGATAAACATCAAGCCTCCAACTACAGACCAGTTTCCCTGACCTCCATCTTTTGCAATTTACTGAAGGCTATCACATCATTCAAAGTCAGATAATGGACCACTTTGACCAGCTCTCCATCCTAAATAATAGTCATCACGGCTTCAGATCCAAGCGTCCCTGTGAAACTCAACTAGTCATCTCCATAGTCAGTATTGTCGGCACATTAGACCAGGGAGACCAGGTTGACCTTGTTCTGCTAGACTCGAAAGCATTTGACAAGGTGCCACATAAGAGATTGCTATATAAGCTGCAGTACCACGATGTACGAGACAGCACTTTGCTATGGATTCCTAACAACAGACAACAAGTCCTTCTAGACGGCGATGCCGCATCTAACGCAGATGTCCTATTAGGAGTACCACTGGAAACCGTATTGGCCCGCTCTATTCCTCACGTTCATCAACAACCTCCCAGTTGTTCACTGATGACTGCTTACTGTATCGCCCAATCAACAACACCGAAGACAGCAAGAGTGGCAGATGTCCTTCCATCCGGAGAAATGTGTTGTCATACAGGTCTCATCAAAAGCGAAAGACTATAAACTTAGACTACAGGCTACCCCCACTTGATTATTCTATAATTGAATGTTTTTCAAAAGAACGATAACTCGTGGCTCTCAAGATGCTTACTCCTTCCTGATAATTCTGTAATTAAATGTTTTCAAAAGAACGATAACTCGTTTATTCAGTTGTAATTTTATTTCTTAAGACAACATACAATGTTTATTGGATATTTTGTACAGTGCCTGTTGCAGTCCAAGAATTGAATTTAGATGGCCAGTGTAGCCACCTGACAAAGTACTGCTTATTCTGTCTGCGTCCTCTTGACCTAAATATCATCTCCACTTTGAAAATATTATCATCCCGTACATCGACCTTTTGTTATTCCGGCTGATAAAAACTGCCTTTAATTTCTTCATTCATGCACAGGGCCTTGATTCATGTATTTCTTCAACCGATATAATGTTAGACCTCCTCACAGCTGTCTTGCCGCAATCACAAATATTTCTCCCGACCATTTTTGATCGTACTCTCTAGAGAAAACATTGCGAATGTAACTGATGCTGACCACATCTCCTACTCTGAATTTAAAAGGCTTCCTCCCATGTTTTACTTTTGGGAAGAATTGTGTCTTTTTCGGCCAAAACATCTTCCACCTGTCATTTGATAACTTTTGATTTTCCTTATCGAAAGTGATCACATGACAACATCAGTTTCTTTGGCATCGGTGACTCTAGTAGAAGCCATACCGATGGTTGTAGAATGGGTCTACTTTCTCATGCTCTTGTAAACTTTACAATCATTTGATATCTACTTTGTTTTGTTTCAGGATGACTGATGTGGGTTTATTACCTAAAACATGCATGTCGGATTCAATTTGTTCAATTTTACGACTATTGTAGTGCTTTCTAAAGCATCTTTATACACATTACAAAAGAATAAGATATAAAGAATTTCTCACGAATGAATGAACTTACAACAAAGGAAACCTAATTAATTTTTAATGAGTGAATGAATAAACAATTCTTTGTGAAGTACTGATATCAGTTGTTACATAATTATCACCATTTATACGCTACGCTTACAGCCTCCCGCTAGGGAAACTTTATTGGGAGGCATATAGGAATTTATATTGTATTCAGTGGCGTAGAGTGATGGTTTTTCCATTACTCCTTGGAGTTACAATCAACAGCAACTTGAATGGAATAAGCATATCGATGTCGTCACAGCGAAAGCCAACAGATTTTCCTCGGCTTCCAAAAGCGAAACCTCAGAGGTTTCAGAACATCAGAGACTACGAAGAAATTGTACGTCCAACGATGGAGTATGCTGCCTCCATATGTGATCCTCATACTACTAGTGGGCAAATCAACCAGATAGAGGGAGTCTAGCGTAGAGCGGCACGATTTGCTACAAGGAACTACTGGGATAGGATTGGTTGGTTGGTTGATTGGTGTTTTACGTCGCTTTCAACAATATTTCAGTTATATCGCGACATGGAAGCAGGAGGTTACCAACCTTTTAAACATAGTGGCGCAACCCGGAATCGAACCCGGATCGTCGGCGCCGCAAGCCAAGCGCTTAACCACTACACCAAGCCTGCCCCACTGGGATAGGAAAGCAGGCAGCATACCAACATAGTCAGCTCCCTGGGATGGGAACCATTACAGATCAGTAAAGTATAGATCCACATTCTGTTGTTGTGTAAGGCAGTACTTCCCGTTGGTTGGTTTCCTAAGGTGCGTTGTGTATGCGACAAAATAGAAAAGTCGATGAGCGTTTGTATCTTAAAGGGACATAGTCCGAGACTGGAAAATTTTAGCATGAAAAGGATAAATTACGACAATATCTTATTTGTCCTGTATTACATAAATTATAAACTTTGTGTTAATTGCAAAATTTAAAACTAAAATCCCTCAATGTTTTCGTAGAATAAAGGTAACTGAGTCGAATTATATTCGGTTGGTATCAATTCCCCCTAAAAGGCGATGCTCCGCCCATAATCATGCGCGTGCGCGGATATTCACTGTAGAAAACAACAAAAATGGTTCACATGGAGGAATACAAGCACGAGAAAAGCAAAAGTGTGGTAGAAAATAATTATATACAGTCTCAAAGGTCAAAAAAGAAGAAAAGTGGAACAAATGTTAGAATCGGATAAAGTTCGAATTTCATTGTCACGTGATTTCCTCTGACCGATCTCATCAATATTCAAGTTGTTGGCCTGGTTATGTTGCAAATTTAAAACGGGCATATCTCGTTAACGACATCGACTTTGGTAATGATACTTTTTACACATCTTAGATAATATACTAACAATTGATTGCCGTTTAAGAAATCCGTTTACATTTTTATACTTTTCCCGACTTCCGTCGGACCATGCTCCTTTAAATTTTAGATTTTATGAGGGCGCGAAGCGCCCGAAATGAAATATTAATTATATGATATAATTGAAGTGAGATATAATAATGCATTGACCTTCAATTCAACTTAAAAATCCAGCTCTTTAAGGTAAAAATAAACACCCCTATATACCTCCAAAGAATGGGATATCCCCTAACACTGCGCATGCTCCAGGTAACTATATACCCTTGTACTGACTGAATACATGCTGACTTTCATAGCGAGCAAATTAAATGATAAATAAGAATACAAGTTCTAACTTCTACTTAATTCAATATCAAAATTAAATATAATTATTCATAAATCATTATATAATTGAAATTTTCATAAATTTGATTTGTCCATATTTTTAAAAATGAATATTGTCCATCTCAGAGATCTGTTTCCTCATCTGTTCTGTTCACACGTCTCAAGATTCCTCAGAGTGATCATCCCAAAAAAATTAGAGAATAAAGAGAACAATTTGAAATACTACATTAATATGGATGATTTTGTAGATGTTTATATCAACCAAAAAATTCAAATCATACATAAATGTGAGGGATAAGGGATGGGCGGGAATGCATTATTATATCTCACTTCAATTATATCATATAATTAATATTTCATTTCGGGCGCTTCGCGCCCTCATAAAATCTAAAATTATATTTCAACAATTTCGTGAGATACAATAATGCATGTTCAAAGCCGCCTTATAAATACTCACTAAGTCTATAACTTTTTCAGAATAAGATATCCCTTTCGATACAGACGGTCTATAATAAAACCTATTAAATGTGGACACGTTCGTCCAATCAGCCATATGTAATATATCCTCGATGGGAACCCCAGCATTCGCCGCTTTAGTAGTAGAAACCATTCTACGTGAATGGGCATTAAAACGAGTTATATCAACCCCAGATTGTCCCATAACCCATTTAATCCATCTGCTAATTGTTTGAGGGGACAGACCATTATGTGGTTTTCGTATGGAACGCAAGAGAGGATCCGACAAATTATCTTCTGTCCTAAAACTCTGAGTTCTTATTTCATAATGTTCTATACAACTTAAAACACAAAGTTTAGAGTCGGCGATTTTTGAGTATAAAACTGTTTTACAATGTGAATCTTTTTGTGTCTTAGAAAAACCAGGCAAAGAAAAAATAATAGAGTTATTTCGTTTGGTCATGAATTTCCTATCTAAACGAGAAATTTCCGAAACACGTTTCGGAGCCGCAAGAGCTAAAAGAATAGCTAATTTCCTACTAAGTAGTTTTAAAGATAGATTTTCATTATCGGGAAGACCTTTAAGATAATTCAAAACTTTATTTATGTCCCATGATTCAGAATGTTTAGGGACAGGTGGAGTGTCTAAGAGAATTGCCTTCATGAGCTGTTTAACTAGAGGTAGATTGCCTATCGCAATACCCTCAATATTAGGCAAGACAGAAGAAATAGTTGATCGATGGACGTTGGTCGTCCTATATTGAAAATTGTTTGAGTGCATCCAGGTTAAAAAGTCTAGTACAGAGGCCAGAGGTGCTGAAAAGGGATCAATTTCCCGTTGTATACACCAGCTATGCCACTTCTTCCAGGCACTATCATAAGCCGATTTTGTACCTAGACGCCAGGCGCGGAGGAGAAGTTGTTTAACTTCCTCCGATAATCCTCTTGTAGAATAGGATCGCCTGAGACCTTCCTGCTAATTGTAATGTTTTGTTCATTATGAGAGGGTGAGTGTCGCCTTTCGGAGATATTAAGAGTTTTCAGATTCATTGGCAATAGAACCGGCGTTTCTATTAACATGTGAAGTATCAAAGGATACCATGGCTGAGTTTGCCATGTCGGGGTTACAATAACTATTTGACATTTTTCCTCCCTCACTTTCATAAGACATCGACCTATTAGGCAAAACTGGGGGGGGGGGGGGGGGGGGAGCATAAGCTAGGCCCGGAGCCCAAGGCTGGACTAGAGCATCGGTAGCTTCCGCGTACGGGTCTGGTTTCCAACTGAAATACCTGCTCATCTGAGCATTTGTTCTGTCCGCGAATAGATCTATCGAGAAATGACCCATGACTTTTTGTAGACTTGTGAAAAAACACCGATTTAGTTTCCAACTGCTCGAATCGGTAAAATTTCGACTTTGCCAATCCGCATTTGTATTCAAGTGCCCTGGGAGATATTCCGCTGTTAGAGTTATCGCTCTTTGAATAGCCCAGTCCCATAGATGACTCGCAAGATCTAACAAAATATGAGACCTTGTACCCCCCATTTTGTTTATGTACGCTGCTACTGTTTTGTTGTCCGTTTGCAACAATACATGTTTGTTTTGTATTGATTTTGTGAAACTTTTCAGAGCCATCAACGCCGCTTTTAATTCTAATGCGTTTATGTGGAGACTTTTCTCCTCTGGGAGCCACATGCCCCCTATTTTTGAATTTTGACAAGTCGCACCCCACCCAGCTTGACTCGCATCGGATTGGATAGTTAAATGGGGATCGGGCTTTATCAAAGCTTTGCCGTTCCACGACTGAAGTTTTGTTTCCCACCATTCGAATTCTATTTTGGACTCTTGGTCGAGTAAAATTTTGTGATCGTGTAATGACCCCCTTCGAATACGGCTCTTGTTCTTAGCATTTGAAGGCTTCTGTAATGTAGGGGTGCAGGGAAAACTGCTTGATTTGTTGATGTTAGACGGCCAATTAACTGAGCTAATTCTCGCACTGAAACCGTTTGACTGTTTAACAATTCTCGACACTGATTTCGAATTTTCAAAACCTTTTCCCTCGGGAGAGCTAATGTCATTGTAATCGAATTGACTCTGAAACCTAGAAATTCTACGTTTTGTTGAGGGGTAAAAAGAGATTTTTTCATGTTTATTATGAACCCCAATTCCCTCAAGAGGTACACAGCTGTCGAGAGATCTGATTGAATTCCCTCTAGTGACTGATTCATTAGGAGTATATCGTCTAGATATACTACAAGACGAATTCCCAGACGACGCAGCACCGCCATAGGGACTTTCATGAGCTTCGTAAATAATCTTGGAGCTAAAGCAATTCCGAAAGGGAGGGAGCAAAACTGCATTACTTTCTCTTGCCATTGAAACTTTAGATATTTTCTGAATTTGTCCGCAATTGGAACTGTTAAGTAAGCATCTTTTAGATCTATCTTTACCATCCAGTCTTTTTCTAACAAGAGATCGTTTAGTAATTGGATTCCCTCCATTTTGAAATGCTCGTAGGGGAGAAATTGATTGAGAATCTTTAGATTGAACACCGGTCTGAGTTCTCCCCCCCCCCCTTTTTGGTACCAAAAATATGTTGCTGTAAAAAGAGTCCTGTGTATGTATTGATTCCTGAACCGCATTTTTCTCTATCAGAGCTTTTATTTCTAGATCTATCAAACTTTGATCTTTTACATTGAACTTTGGTTGAATGTGAATTTGTTTTTGAAAAGGAATCTTTAGAAAATTTAACGTTATTCCGCTGACAGACGCTATCACCCAAGGATCCTGACTTATAAATTTCCAGTTTTTTAAAAAATGCCGAATTCGGCCTCCAACTAGAATATTCATTGTGTTTTGATTCAATAGACTGCGCGGGAAACTGAATTTGGAAAGACTCAGATTGATGTTTAATTGATTTTGACAAACATTGTCTTGACTCGCCTGACTTATTTGGTAAGTGATTTCTTGGATTGAGGTATGCTTGTCGAGCCTCTGCTCTGATAGTTGTGCCTCTGGTTCCGATAGGGCCTCCTGTACTGGCTTGATTGGCCTCTCCTCGGACCCCCATACTGAAGGCTTGATGGGGGTCCACCTTAAAAATACTGGTTAGATCTATGATTAACCTGTTTATAGGTCTGAGATTTTTTTTGTGATTGTATCACTTGACAGGAGTTCTTTTAGTTCTCTGTTATTTTTATTTTCTTTAGCAACTTCTTTCAAAAACCTATGCCCAAATAAATTTCCATGGCTTTTGCTAAGAGCTTTTGTTATCTTCTTATTAGAAAGAAGATCGATCACTTCAGGCATAGATATTGCTAGTATAGATTTCCTTCTATCAGTATTGTAAAGGAAATGGGCGTTGCCCAATAAAACAATAGCTTTCCGAACAAGTTCAATGACATCACTCGGATTCATGCCATGGCCCGATTTATTAATTCTCTCTGCCTCTGCCCACAAGAAAGATAGGGGACCTAAGGGATCTAAAATGCGCATTTGTGTATTAATTTTCCCTTTTTCTAATTTTCCATTCCATTTTTTACCCTTAAGAAAACTTTTCTTGAAAAAGCGATCTAAACTTAAACCTTTAAGTTTTTTTAGATTTAGGAATAGGCAAATTATTTGAAACATTATGCCTCAATTTTTTACTAATTCCTAATGATGCATATTTGGCAACAAAGCGCACGATCTTTTTGGGAATGATATGTTTAGTTTTACCATCACTTACAGGTTTGAATATATCATCATCCTCATCAGAGGAACTTGAACTAGTAGACGAGGAGGAAGAAGAGCTACTCGAGCTCGAACTGCTAGTACTATTTTCTGAACTACTAGATCGTCTTCGTTTACGAACCCGTTTCTCACCTGCACGTTTACGCTTCGGTGATCGACCTCGTGTTTCACCTGTATATGTGTTTCCTGTAGACCACTGCCTACGTATATCGTCTTCCGTATCATCAATAATTGAAACACTATCATTAAACGGAGAGTCCACGGACTCAACTACCTTCTCAGTTCCCTCCTCCTCTGCGGACGAACCATCATCCTTATAATCATATTGATGTACATCCCCCCGCTCATCTGTAGACGGGGTGCGCTGTCCCGGTTTCGGGCTGTTAGGTTGTACACTAGCCATTCGAACACTTTGCGAGCTGAATTGAAAGTCAGCATGTATTCAGTCAGTACAAGGGTATATAGTTACCTGGAGCATGCGCAGTGTTAGGGAATATCCCATTCTTTGGAGGTGAATGAATGAATGAAACATATTTTATTGTCTTTATAACAATGGGATCAGGCACAAGTTATCTCATCTTAGACCGCCGTCTCCCTACATAATTTACAAATATATTACAACATGAATATTATACATGGTTTTCATAAATTATCATGTAACAAATAATCGAGCTAAATGAGTGACGTGCACGTGACGCGAAGAGAGTATTAACAGATAGGAGAGGAGAAAAGTGCAGTGCAGGTAGAGTGAGGTATTATATTAGCATTTAATCACATATCAATATTCTATGAAAAACGCTTGCTTTGTCTGATGAAGGTGAGGACAGCATTTACTATGTTTATATTTGCTGATGATGGAAGATTTTCGTCTCCAAATAGTATGGTTGAAATGTTAAGACCCCGTTATTGTTCAATGTGTTTGCAAGAGGATTTCTAATGTGTTCGTAATAGCTGCACTCGAGGAAAAAATGTTTAGGTGTTTCGATTTCACCACAGTTACACAAATTATTTGTTGACAGATTGACTTTGAATAGGTGGGCCTTTAACGAACTACATTCGCATCGTAGTCTAGTATGATGAATATTTGTTTGGCGGTTTCCATGACTGTAATGTTTAGGAGGTACGTATGGGTTGGTGTTTAAGTTTCTTTTAAATGATTTAAATGAAGGTGACGATCTCTTTTCCATAGATATACTATTCCAGAGGTCAATAGTAGATGGGAAAAAGGAGTTTTTGTACAGATTGAGTCTAAAATTAGGTTGTTGAATATTTTGACCGTTCCTAAGGTTATAGGGTGTGTTTTCGTGTACCTCAGGAGGCAATATATCGAGCAGATAGTCAGGAACTAAACAGTTTTTAATTTTGTACATTAGATGCAATTTTCGTTTTTCTCGTCTTCCTTTTAATGATTCCCAACCAAGTTCGGAATAGAGTGAATTTAAAGAGCAGAATTTTGGAAGTCCAGTTACTATTCGAGCCGCTTCAGTTTGCAGTTTTTCAAGTCTATTGCAGTCATTTTCAGTGATGTTATCCCATACTTCACAAGCATATTCAAGATGGGGACGTATAAACGAAAAATACATTTTATTTAAGGTGTTTCTGGTAAGTTTATATTTAATTTTTCGGAAAACTGCTATGAGCTTGGACACTTTAGTTACTATGTTGTCTATGTGGTTTGTCCATTTACCGTTATTGTGGAGTGTTATACCCAAATGTTTGTGTGTGTGGACCGGGTTTATAGTAGTATTTTCAAAAATGAAATTGAAATTGTCTAGGTCTTGATCTACAGCACCTATAACCAGAACTTTAGTTTTAGATGGATTAAATTCAACGAGCCAGTCTTTTGACCATTTCGATATGTTAGACAAATCTATGTTGGTATTACTAATTATTTCTGGGAGGGAACTCGAAGAGTGGGAAATTGATGTATCGTCAGCGTATAGGCGGGCCAGGCCCTCAATACCATCAGGTAGGTCATTTATAAAGACAAGGAAAAATAACGGCCCAAGGATCGACCCTTGGGGCACGCCGGCTGCAAGTTTTCCTACTGATGAGGAACTTTGATTTAGGACTACTTGTTGAGATCTGTTGGTTAGATAGCTAGTGATCCACTTCAGTGTAGTTCCCTTGAAACCATAAGCGTTCAGTTTATGGATGAGACCCTTGATCCAGACACGGTCAAAAGCCTTGCTGATATCACAAAAGGTAAAGCCTAGATATTCCTTGTGATCTAAGGCAAGGCAGATATGATGATAAATTTCAATGAGTTGGAACGTGGTAGAGTGGCCTGGGAGAAAACCTGATTGCATATTATAGAGAAGGCTGTTTGAGTGTAGATGGTTATAATAGTGTTTGAATACAACTCTTTCAAAGACTTTACCAACGCAACTTAATAGAGAGATTGGACGATAGTTGGTTGGATCGGATTTAGAACCCTTTTTATACACAGGGATGACGTTTGCGTGTTTCCATTGAATGGGGAATTTACCACTTTCTAAGGATTGGTTGAATATTATTTCAAGAGGTGTAGCTATTTCATTTGAAGGTATATAGGGGTGTTTATTTTTTAACTTTAAAAAGCTGGATTTTTAAGTTGAATTGAAGGTCAATGCATTATTATATCTCACGAAATTGTTGAAATATAATGAAACATTCAAAGCAACAAGGCAACGATGGCTTCGTGTGCTACGAAGGGGGAGACCCGGCATTTACGATAATCGAAATCAAGCTTAAGTCTGAAATAATTCTATTTCCCAATGTACATTTATACCCAAAGTCCCCATAAGTAAAATACTACTACTACTATTGTCATACCCCATGAAGCCACCTGGTGCAACAAATGTTTATATATCAAGAATAATCGACATGTATTAAAACTAGTAAGAGTTTACTACAATCTAACATTGGTCTATTTGATCCATAGTCGTGAATCCTCATCCATTGTCCACGTTAATCGATATACAAACGGTGAAATCCCAGCACCAGTTATATAATAATAACGAGTATGTGTCTCCCATTATATCAGTATGTATAGCTTTCTGTAGGTCAGTGGGTGGTGTTCCTTAAGTAACGATCCATAGGTAGCTTAGCACGCCGCTTCCTCACATCCCTCCCAATGTTACTAGAAAACAACACAATATTTTCTTTAAGCGAGTGTTCGTGTGACATGGTCTATTTGTTGATCCATAGTCGTGAATCCTCATCCATTGTCCACGTTAATCGATATACAAACGGTGAATTCCCAGCACCAGTATTAATGTAATAATAACGAGTTTGTGTCTCCCGTTATATCAGTATGTACAGTTTAACCCAATAAGGGCAAGGGCCGTCGTCTCAACCCATACCCCAGTTTGTCGCAAGCGGGCAAGGGACGTCGTCTGATCCCATACCCTAAGTCTGTTAGACCATTGGAAGAATCGGATACACTTCCGTCGGTGTTCAGCTTCTAGGTGTCGGTTTGAGCTACTGTTGGAGCAGTAGGCATGGCAGTGGGTACCTTAGCAACAAAACTTTTCATCTCTTGCTTACAAAAATCCCAGCATAATACCACTTTGATAGGGGCTCCTCTACTTTAACTTCCTTCAGATGGTTATTAGTATCAATTAATTTGTCAATGGATAGTGTTTTAATATGTTTCAATTCTTTTGGGATGTTCTCAAGAGTAAAATTGTCATCTACTTTTAAAATCCCCAAAGAAGGTTTTATGGTAATTGTTTTAATGTTCGAAGCTTCGATATATCTTTAACAATCAAACTGTGACTCTCTGTATGTGTTCTACATTAGGTTGGGCATCAAGCGTAAAGAAATATTTGGCCGCACCTCATCCAAACGAGAACATGAATATATTTATATTTACACAGCTTAACATTTTGAATCATATTTAATGACCACTTGAGGTAATCTGGCGACGTAATCGGCCAAAGACTCCATTTCTGTCATTTTTATTGCAGAAGTATTTCATTAATGATATGAAATTTGATTCGTTAGAAATCCCAACCATATCGACTTAACTCAAATTACCGCGTAAGAGGAAGAAAGATTCATGTACATCGGTCCAAGAAGTTTTCGTTCTAGCTTCTTTATTTGTTAATCTCAAATACCACATATGATATGGGAACCGAAATAATATATTTTTTTCTATTAATAAAAGCCGTTTATTGTAATTCTGGAGTTAATCATCTCCGTCGTGTGCGTATTAACACATGCCATCTGACTATGTACATTACCAATCTTTAATTAACATATCAACAAAAAATTCAAAACCTTTCAACAATACTATATCGCGACTTCTTACGTGTTTTTCCCATTGTCTCTGAACTTCAGCGGTACTGAAATTATCAAAAGCTTGGTCTGCTAGTTTAGACACTCTATACGCGTACCGCGATGCCTCTTCATCTCGTTTTTGTTTAACCTTTTGCAGTAATGACAGCGTTTGCAGTCGATCCGTTACTAGCGCGAACCTTATTGATAACTGTCTTACCTCGATTCCAAATGAACGCGGGGTGATTATCGACTACATCGTTACCTGTTCTGAAAGCAATTTTTTTTGGGTCTCATCCTCTGTTTAACCGTTCAATTTAGCATATTTTTCAATGTTTTAATTCACTTAACAAATTGAGCTGATTTAGTTCTGTTAAAAGATGGGACATCTAATTTTACCCCTTGTTTTGATAAAACTGCACTTAACCTATCACCTTGCCTACTTAACCCTTGAAAAAGTAAAGGAACATATATATTTTTAGCTATGACGATTTCAGAAAGGTAAAAATCAGATTCGCCGAGGATGATGGTTGGAATCCTGTTCCTAAGGCAACCAAATCAGGAACCGTGTAGGGCAGCACTTCCAGTTGGTTGGTTTCCCAAGGTGTGTTGTGTATGCGACAAAATGGTAAAGTCGGTGAGCGTTTTTATCTTTAATGAAACCTTTAAAGCAGCAAGGCAACGATGGCTTCGTGTGCTACGAAAAGGGAGACCCGGCATTTACGATGATCGAAATCAAGTCGAAGTCTAAAATAATTCTATTTCCCAATGTACATTTATACCCAAAGTCCCCATAAGTCAAATACTACTACTACTATTGTCATACCCCATGAAGCCACCTGGTGCAACAAATGTTTATATATCAAGAATAATCGACATGTATTAAAACTAGTAAGAGTTTACTACAATCTAACATAATAGTGTCTATTGACCTTGAGATGGTTATGAGTTCACATCAAAGTTAAATAATAGAGTCATTCAGTCACACTGCCCACTAAAGATACACGACTTTCTGTAGATGGTGGTGTTCCTTATGTAACGATCCATACGTAGCGTGCAGCCACTTTCTTACAGCTGTTCAAGATCCAGCACAACCTAAGGGCCATCATCAATTTTGATTACAGCGCAGGCTAAAATTTTTGAATTTATTAATACGTATTTGTTTGGAAAACGTGTATATCGGTACTCGTATAGCCACTTGAAATATCGTGATGCATCGGCGCAGCCTTAGCCACAGGACGTGGCCCCATTTTCAGATTACGTTGTAGATGAGAAGATTCCCACAGCACAATCTGAAAATAGGGCATAATCAAGTAGCTAGCTCCTAAAATCAAGAGTTTTCGCCATTCATTTTTAAAGAAAATATCGTCCAATAGATAATATTTTAAAATAAAAAATCAAAGGACCTGAGGTCCTGAAAGATACTCCTACTCACATCTTGTTGTGAGTAGAGATCTATGTATCACACTAAGGACTCCTCGACCTCATTTTGTATGAAGTTGATTGAAATGAGTTATGTTATTACAAATGAATGAAAATAAGGTAGTGCACATAGAAACCTGCTCACAAGGTTATCCCATGTGATTCAATGGCAGTGATGGGTTCAGAAGGGTGGGGGCGCCACTTATTTACAAATAAAAATCCAGATTTGACACAAAAAAATGGCCCAGTAGTTTAGCTAATACACATGTGGGGCCCCTTTTCGGATGGAGTGTCCATCTTTTTCAGTTAGGTGCTTTTATTTTATTTTTTCTTATTCTGATTTGTATATTTAAAGGCTAGATTGGTTATTCAAATTATGCGATGAGATTGATGACCAAAAAGCAAGTGTTCCACGGAACACATTATTCCTTTAGTGAAGGCTACATGCTGGGTTAAATAATTAATCCTCAGTAACGACAGTATATTGCAGTGAAAATAGTCCGTGATTCTCTGCCCTTCTCCCACTTTTGATATCGGCGGTTTATGGAAATTCCAACTTTTGATAATCAAAGTCTCTCTGACCCTCACCTACAAACCGCCAACATCAAAAGTGGGAGCAAGGCAGAGAATCTCGTACTACAATGAAAACTATAAAGAAGTCCCTAGACAAGTTGATATGACCGTAGTTTGGGTAAAAGAAAGTACGAATAAAACAATCAGTTCATAAAACACATCGTTATACATTTGTAGTATGAAATGGTTTATCGTTATTATTATTATATGAAATGTGCGAAAAAACCCCACCCATTTCATTTTCAAAGTGTGAAAATTAAGAGAAAACAGAAAAGCCGAGGAAATCGAAGATTACACGTACGTATGTTGATCGTGCGAATAGACTGAACATAAATTCATACACTGTCGCTTTCGCCTTGACAGGAGAGGGGACGTTTTCTAAAAGAATTCACACAATTGTGGTCAAAACTTGTCTTTAAGAAAGATTCTTACACTGAATCGATTAAATCCTCACAGCTGTCCTCGTAGAATAGACAAACATTGACACAGACATCGTACTATTTCTTCAAATGTTGTAGTTGGGTGGACGTAAATCTGACCTTTGAACTTTGAACAAAAACAAAAGCGGAAACCTTTATTTTTCTCGAGCAACAGATGGTCTGAAGAATTCGTGCATGATTTTACACTCGACGGGTATTTATATTTAATTCATTTATACAAATTACATAGATAATTGGCTCTTGATTTTCATTCCATATTATGACCTGTCCTAATAAATAATGATGCTAAATCAGACAACGGCGATCGAGATCTATGGCACCGTTTGAGTATCAATTCAACCAAGCCGGTGTGGCCTAGTGGATAAGGTGCTCGGCTCGTGATCGAGAGTTCGACTCCCGCCCGGGGCACACCGGTGTTCTGTCTTTCGGATGAGACAGTAAAAACCGAGGTCCCGTGTCACGGTAGGCGTGGCACGTAAAAGATCCCTCACTGCTTCGGGTGGGTCCGTTGCAAAGGTCTAAATTTGTATTTGTATGCAATGCATCAGGCAGACGCCGTCACCATATACGTGAAATAATCGTGGAGTGACGTAAAACAATAATCAAACAAAAACAAAAAATCAATTCAACCATGAAACTTTGTACGTCTTTATATATCGTTTATCAATAAACAACGAAATATCCGGTCTAGAAATCCAGTAAAATTGTTGCGAGGGCATTCGCCGGTTAAAATATATAAATAACGCTGAAAAATTTCTTTTCACGAATAAAACTGCTTGCACTTCAAATCATTTCAACACATTACCTTTCTAAACTCCTCACAGATACATCGTAAAATGCATCAATTTATCTCATATCGCACATCTTTTTAGGCATTCCATTTTCTTGTTCAATTCACCATAGGGCTGTGATTAGGTGTTGGTGATCGGTGGGAAAACAATAATCGGAAATACTTAACGATTGATTAATCGATTATTCTGTTTTCTACTGTAAAGTGTCTTTTGACGTGACGACCCTTTACAAAGTAGTACGAGTAGATATATGGATTACCAGTGTACCAAACGAAGCCCATCTTTCAAATGTTAACATTAGAAAGCATTTCATGAGGAAAAGATTTGATAATTTTTCTTCGTGTTCATTCTGAACTAACAACATCTAATTATGAACAGACGTGAATCACTGAAGGGGAGCGAGACCAGGTGCCTTCTTTTTCATTATTCAATATACGAATATAATTTTCATGTCTACCTATATAGTAATATTTAAATAGATATAATCCACATTTATCCAGTTCTTAAAACAAATGCTTTTAGACCAATTCTACCTATGTTCTTTGTCATATCCAAATTTTCCCTTCACTAGTCTTGATTTTTTAAGAACCCAAATTATTTCCAAACAGTGGATTCCTTCTCTCATGGAAGATTTTCAATCTCGGTACCAGCACTGTCATTAGCAGCGTTTGAAACCGCCGCCATGTCGCTTTCTAAACACCAAAACAGTTTCGAAAAAAAACCATTTTGTTCTTCTGAACTTATAATATTCCGACCACAATCGATTTTTCAAACAGTAATTGATCGATTTTTGAAAGATAAGGTCTAGCAGCAATATCGGCGAAAATCAAAACACCACTAGCTGATGTACATGTTATGCATCTCCTTTATTTACCAGATCGACAATGCATAATATTGAAGGATGACAAATATACAGGTACAACCACAAACAATTTTCTTGTTGAAGTACTGACGATATGCTGTACAGTCGATTATGATAAATGACAACACCATAATGGAGCATGTCCACATGGAAATCAAAATATTTTAACAATAGTTTTACGTGTACAAATCTGGTAGTACTGTAAAGGTGATTAAATTTAAAATAAACTTTCAAAACTTGTATGGGGGTTAACAACTGATTGCTTTGTTATATTTGAAGTAATTGATCCTTCTTTGGTTGAATGGCGTAGATGAGATGAAATTATGGCATGATTGAGAATGGAAATTGCTTTGTAAGGATGAGAAACTGACAGTGGAATCTTACATGTACACTCAGTGGATGAGAATATACACTAGTACAAAAGATTGATGAAAAATAGAAAATAATCTATAAAGCTAGCTAATACAAGCAGTGGAAAACAATGTCAAAAAATATTCATATTCAAAATATTAATGAACACAAATTTGAATGCACCTCATCAGTCTAATAATACTTGACCTTTCTGGAATCATAGCTTTTACTTTGATCAATTCCTGCAATATACTATCAGAAATTCAAGTGCTAATCTGTATCATCTGAAAACATAAGAACATAAAAAAATAACAAAAAATCAGTTTATATTTACATACACTGGAGAGATTTGTAGTTGATGAGAACTAGCATCAGATGGTGGTGTTAAGTACAGTATTATGATTTAAGTATTGTTTACATAGAGTGAACGGATTGCACATGGCCATCTGAACTATTTACACATGACCTCGATGTAAAATAATAACATCTTTAATTTGAAAAGACTCCTGGCATGAAACAAGCCCTATCTAATAGTTGGGAAAGACATTACATCTCCAACCACTGTTTCCCTAAAATGATGTTGGATTTGATTTTTGTTAAGAGAAATAGATATCATAGCAAAATTAAGTGTTATGGCAGATTGTATATGTTATGGAATTAACAATCAAATGCAATTGTTTCAATGTGGCTTTGAAAATATTTTTCTTTTTTTTTCAACATTCTGCAGACAGAGCTTATTTCATGTAGGAAGCCACTGGTGTAGGGTCTCACACTGACCAGTGTATCTATATCATGGCACATAAATATATAAGAACTATAAACACCTGATACATCAGTCTCATTTCACCATGTACATGCATATATTATGCTATATGAGGTGTCTCCCAAGCTACTCTCGTGAACGATCATGTTTCTTGGTGAGCTTTTGAATCAACCTGCTGATTACAATGGACCACAAACAAAACCACATACATTCTACACATCTCCTTTCATACTGTCTACACTTTATTCATTTTTTTTTCGTTTCTTTTTTAGAGAAATACTTTTAAAAATTCTACAACACCCTTACTGATCATTACATTTTTTTTTACTATAACTTTGTAATATATTACATTAATCATGATTAATGGCATACTATAATAATGACCCACAATGAGACATAGAATTTGAAAATGAAAACACACATGATAAATACAAATACATGTCAATATAGAATCACAGAATACAATCTACAAAACCTCACATACATACTTCATTTCCTTTTATAATTTTTTACATTTCTCAACATGAACTGTGTTTCTCATTTCCATCATAAATTACTTTCCTTCACACATTTATGTCAACCGATTTCCTTTCCTTCATTAGTTTTACATGTTATATGCTAATTTCTGTAAAACATTCAAAAAATCTAATGAGGCAAAGTCAGTGACAGGTAAAAGTATAATACTATAAGATCTATAACATCAACAGCACAATCATATCAATTATTGGTAACTGCCATATGAATAATTTGGTGAAGATTTCAAAAGCATTACAAATCGCAAACGACATGACTTTGTGCCATGTACTACACATAGTTCAAAGTCTATCTCCTTACATCAAAGAAGTGCCAACACATATTTATTCCATTACATAGTAGTGATAACAAATATGGAGAGAACTTTCAGACAATGACATTACCACTACATTTTATGAGAAACACTTGATATTCACATGTTGTTTTTCTGCTCCTAGAATCTCTTTATACACATGAAGCCTATGTAATCTTGGACTTCATCTTCATAAAAATCCAATGTATATGATAGGCTGAATTTGCTTGAGTTAAGAGTCTTGCAATACTGAGTCTTGTGCCTGCATCTTCGTTAGCATCATGATGCTTTCATGTCTCATAACATCTCCTCAAATGACGCCATCAAGTCACTCTGAGCATTCATGTCAATTGCATTTGCCATCTAAGTGATAAAAATTAACTTAAGATATACAAAAAACTTTAAAATCATTTCATTATTTTATTCAAAATGGCTCAAAACAAGAAGTGCAGACAAGATTTTTGACCCTGTCCTTTCTCCAGGGTTCAGATCCCAAGTATGAAAAACAACCGTACAGCTACACATAATGCCCTTTCCTAAACTTCATCAGATCATTTGTGGTTATAATTGTTTAGGAGATGAAAACAGGCAGCTCATGCCAAGGAATCTAACAGACATCATGCCATATTATCATATATGAGAGGCCCAAATGGGCTTGTATCACTTACCCGTGCTTATTTAGGAACAACTGACTAGTTGAAACAAAATTTACAGCTAAACTTATTCTGTAGATGCTTGTGCATTTGACAAATGACATCAATGTGGGACCATTATTTATGTAACAAAAATTCAACATACTGCTTCTCGTTTTCTACGTTCTTGTTCTCTCCTGCGTTCCCTCTCCTTCATTGCTAACTTGTTTTCCTCCTCTGCTAACAGTCGTTTCTTTTCAGCTTCAAACTGAGCTTGCTGTGCAGCCTGTAAAGCTTCTTCTTCTTCCTTCTCCCTATAATGAGTCAACTTGCATGATAAACCGTAATTCTCATAACATGAATGAAATTAAACAAAACAGTTTCAAAGTGGAGCCAATTTCCAACATGAATATTTTCATTGATGATTTTAAGATTTAAACTATAGCCTAACCTGTATCAAGCAGTCACCAAGGGAAATCATGAATGACCTCTTATAAGATGGAGGGTTTCAAAAATGTTAAGTTAAAACGTGTGCATATCTTAAATTTAAAGCTGGCCTCTAAACATAAAAAGCCGAGGCGTTTTGATTTTTTTTCCCAGAGCAAAGTTGACCATTCTATAGCTTAACATATCAATTTTGCTGAAGGTATTTTTGATGATTTGAAACAATTCAAATTTGAATGGCCATTTAACTGGGTTGACTTGGTGACTTTGAATGGTTAAAGAGGTGACTGCTGACCGTGTTACAAAGTTTACGGCATAATGGGGGTATAACATGAGGAAAACGTTTGTGAGGAATTAAAACCGACAGCTTAAAGGAGGTGACCACTTAATATAGGTGACATCACGTGCAGGTTAGACTGTATCATGTAATTTTTAAAGTAAGAGTGTTCAATGAAACACTGACAGACACCCGATAAAATATCTCGGCGAGTCTTCTTGCTTTGTAGATGACACACTAAAAGGTAGTTTGTAGTTTTTTTTGTTTTTTTTTTTTACATATGGTGTTCTTTGTATATGCCTTTTACTTTATCAAATATGTACCCTATTTTTGTTTTACCTCATTCTTTCTCTTTCTAGTCGATGTCTTTCTCGTTCCATATGTTCTTTTTGTATCTTTCTCTGAACTTCTTGTTCTTTCAATGCTTTTTCCTAGGAAATACAAGTAAATACATATAATTCATTTTAAAATAATTCTCAATAGATTTAATACCAGAGACTGATGCTGTACTTTTCTTATCTTTATTTTGTTTATTATTACCTTTAGCTTATATGCATGTCTTGATTTAGAAGCAAAATGATGTTCAAAATGAGTTACATAACATAAACAGTCACAAATCATGTTTGTTGGGCATCGCCTGAAAATTTGTTTTGGTTCTGCATCACCTTAAATTCCTTTTTCATCGCTTGTATTGTCTGGATCTGCCTTATGCACAGAAATTTCAACCTTTGCAACAGATTCCTACTACTAAGGGAGGGCTTAAGTACCTTCAGTTTTATCCAAAAGACAGGACACCGATGAGCTACTGGTTCAACAGCTGAACATGTCAGCAAATATTACCAGAAGTTCTTACAATAAATGTCAGACTTTCTATCTAAAGAATCATAAAATGAATTCATGTACATGTAGCAATTTGGAGCAGATTCCCTACCCTTTCTTCTTTCTCTTTGGCCTGCTTTTTAAATAACTCGAAGCTCTGCATGGCATTAGGCTTTTTCACAGAGGTAGATGAGGCGCCTGCTGCCAAACTGGACCATGATGCTGCGTTTTTTAATGGCTTTGCAGAATCCTGCTACAATCACAAATCTTTTGTAAAATACAAGGTAATACTAACCCTTCAAATTTTCAATTGCCATTTCTATCATTCTAATTTTGATGAATGGGTATCAAAAAGAATTTCAAGTTTATGCAATATTTTATGAAATTCATCTTTACCATACACTGTAAAGTAGAAAGGTACACAGGTGCTGCCTTCTAAAAACAGTGCTTAATTGATCACTTGTAATTTGGTCACTTAACAGTATGGATAACCTGATGACATATGCTGTTCATATATGGTCATTTCTGAAACTCCCAAATATGTTTAATATTTTATTACACATCTTATACCCACTTGTTGAATACACTTTAGATTTGTTTCACTTGCCCACATCAGGTATTAAACATTGATTGGTACCCATTTCAAAGTCAATTATATCTATGTATAATGTGCAGCTGCAAAATCAATGTCAGAAATTTTGAAAGAGAGTGTGCATATATACATGAGTGATTAAGTTGAGCTGATATTTTGCAATTTCACTTGGAAGGAATTTAAGGTTGAAATAATTATTGAAAATACTGAACTCAAGAAATCTTAGTTTACACAAAACTTTAAACATCAGCCCTGAAACCAGTAAATACAATTTACTCAAAGCCTGATTTTCATGTACACCTAGAAAATGGTAGGTACTGTAAAACATTAATATATTGTTAGGAGTACGATTATAACTACATAATTACTAACCTTTTTAGTGAGCTGTGGAGGAGCTAGTTTATTAAAGTCTGCTCTTTTATTGATGTCATTAATAGGACCATTCTGCATGTTGTTTGCTCCACTATACATGATACCTACACCACTTGCTGCTATATACATGATAATAGAACACCATCAATGACTATCACATTCAACATTTTGAAATTTACCAGTGTGGTATTGAACACAGCTAAGTACACACATGAGAAAAACAGGTATACATTGTACTGTGTTTGACTTGTCTGTAGATGGGATTCTTATACCATTTTTCTTTTATCAATTTATATTATAACAATGATACACATTGTAACAAAGTTTTTAATCTCTTTACATTAGAACATTTCTCAAGAAGGAACAAAGTTTACTTTAAATTAAGTTCATATTAAAAATACTGTGTTCGGTTTCATGTAATGCAATAGTGTTTATAAAACAGAAGAGTGCCCATGAACATTAAAATATAGAAAAATTGATGTGACATGCATTACTTATCTATTTAATAATTTTTCTATTCCAAAAACTGTTTACAACTTATGCATATATAATCTTAGTTATTTTTGATTTATAAAATACAAGATATAAGAAGAAATGCAAAATAATATTTCAATTAAATATTTCTTATTGCTTATTTTCTGGATTGTATTTGCAACTGCTGCACTGTTTTTGTTAATTAAAATCTATGTTGTTATCATATACATCTTAAACTTGAAACTTCATTTTGCATAGGTCAAGGGTTATGATCAGTATCACTGTTACAACACTCTTTGTATATGCTTTGTTTTTCTTCACATCCTTATTCATAAACATAAAGAATTTTGCTTCATTAATATCTACATGAAACAGGTGATCATCAAACATGTCGCCTGGTAATTGAACTCTTGACATGCTTGAGATCTCGAAACTAAAAGCATGGAGTACCTTTGGTTTGATTTTATTTATAGGATTCTAAGTTGCTTTCATAAACATTTCTATTCCTTAACGATATGTATGTGCACCATCTACCTGTAATTCATCTACGTCTCATACTGCATACACTTCACATTTTAAGTGCCCTAAAACAAAGTGTCCCAGTTAACAATGTAATACTGAGTTGGGATAGTAATTGTGAAATCACTGGTTAAGTGAATGACTATAACCAGTAAATGCTTATGTTCTTAATCTACATTTTGCCACCACTGCATTATTTTTCCCAGCAATGATGTGGAAATTGTCTTTAGCTGTAAATTGTCTTAGGTGGAAAATCACCTGTGACAGTGTGGTATCCCATTCAGATGGACCCTTTCTGTTGCTCTGCACCATTTAGAAACATGGTGTAAAAGCTTCAGTCTAAAAGGTCTCCATGACTTGGATACATACAAAACTAAAGGAAAAGTGCAGATAACCTTTTGGCTGTTACAAGATTTAAGTAGACACATATCAGGTCAAATGACTTACAGACAGTTGCACCTGGTGGAGCTGGAGGAGCTGTTTTATTTGGACTAGCTTTGGGACTATTGCTAGAGTCTTCCTCATCACTGATGAAGAACTTTAGGTCTGACTGCTCTCTCTGGAACTCTGGCCTTCCATCAATAGTATTGATGCTAGCAGGAGGGGAGATAGGACGGGCATCAGGAAAGTAGTTCTCTGGTGGGGAGCTCACTGATATAGGGGGAGATATTTGTAGTGGTTTGGCACTGGCTGTATTGTTGGGTACAGATGATGGAACTGGAAAAAGAAACATTTAACATCAAAATGAAAAAAAAACAAGAGGCCCAAGTGGGCCTATATCGCTCACCTGAGTACCTAGATGATCAGTCATGCATGAAGGAAGAATTCATTTATTTTTGCATTAATGTGACTAAGTCAACACAGATGTTGAAAATATGTCAAATTTTATTTCAGGCTAAAATAAAAAACAACACTTTTTTGCACATCCATTCACGTGATTTTGATATTAAGCAGTTCCTTTGTCTCTGCAAGAAGTCATTTAGGGCAACAAGTTAGTCATTTTCTTTAGGTGGGGCCTTTTTTTGACTGATTTCAAGTCTGGGTCATGAACAACAATTGTTTCAAATATTGTCCAGATCTAACTTAAAATTGCCTAATTTCATATGTTGAGTGTTGAGAAACATCTAAAAACTTATTTAGATGTGTAAAGAAATGAAAAAAAAAATTTCTCCATATTTCAATTACCAAGTGGTATATGTACCATTGTGAGACCTACTTTTTAGACATGGTGGCATTATCTGTTAACCAATTTGGATGAAATTTACCACATTGATAGAGGATTTTTAGTATTTCATGTTTTCCATGTTTCATTAAAATCTTTCATGTAGTTTCGTAGAAAAAGTTGAAAATGTGAAAAATGGCCAACCCCCCCTTTTTCTTGGAAGTCTTAAAAAATTCATAAAAAATCCAAAAATTGAGATAATGACAAAATTCTTTCACAATAATATTCCTTACCACAATTATGATCAAAATAGTCATTAAGAAATCATCAATATCAATTAACTGAAAAACATGACACTTTTCTTCATTGAAATGACTAAGTCCAGAAATACGTCAAAAAAGCGTAAATTTCTATTTGACGGATCTTAACCCCGAACACAATTTTTAATAACCCATCTTTATAGATTGTTGAAATGCAATTAGTTTCCCCATTTATGTACTGGTTCTGGAGAAGAAGATGTTTGAAGAGGGGTACCCTTTTGGTCCCGCCCTGGATCCACCCCTGAGGGAATCTGGATCCCGAACACAATTTTAGTAGAGGACCTTGAGTACATCATTTACACAAAGTTTGATCCAAATCTGCTAAGTAGTTCCAGAGAAGAAGTCGAAAATGTGAAAAAGTTAACGACGGACGGCGCACTATGACTATAGCTCACTTGAGCCTTTGGCTCAGGTGAGCTAAAAAAGCCCAAAATTGGTAATATTATTTTTCAAACATTTAATATGTGTACATTATAAAGGTGAACTTGGTCGTTATACTTTATTTAACCATGGAATGGTTAGATTGTGTTTATTGTTATGTAAAGATATACAGTCAAACCTCGTTATCTGGAAGTTGGAGGGACCGTGGAAAATACTTCGAGATATCCGTAGTTCGAGATATCCAAATTTTGAGTTTAGGATCACAAATCTTGCAGTTGTTAACATGTTAACATACGCCGGTTCATTTGACATTTGTGATTATCATAGTAGATATATGAGATATACATGTATTTATCAATAAATACGCATGAAGATGTGTATTTTGTATTGTTACTCAATAATTAATCTCAATCTCATCATACCTTCTATATTTTATGAATATATAGAGAATATACTCCAAAACTGAAAACGTCATGTTTCCTTTTCAGTAACATCGTAATTAAATCCAATACTGGATATAACTGTCTTATCCTATACCTAAAACCGAGGACGGGCTAACACGTAAGACAAGATAATGACACACTTCATAATTTGATTTAATTACTGTTACTTTGCATAAAAATACAAAGACATATATACACGGATTGGAAATAGTAATAATTAATGAACAGTGTAAAGAAATTTCTTTAAACGCAGGTATGAAAAAGCATTAATTACAGTTAATGTTAATTATCTCATTCTGTGTCGAGTTTAATAAGCTATCATCATTTATTAATATTTGGTATAAATAAGAGGGTACGCACAGACGCAATCGATTATGTAATTACTGCGGCTTTGTACATCGACATGGTCGATTGATCACATCACGCGAGCCACCTTTTATTTAGGGTAAACGCCGCGGGGAATATTGTCAATAAGAAGCCAACTTCGAGATAAACCAGGTAAATAAGAACTTCGGGACTTGAAAATGTATTCCAGATAAGCATGGTATTCGACACATCCGGGGTGAATTTAATCATAATATGAAGGATTTTTTTGGGACTGATGTTCGACTTCGAGATATCCCGGGTATTCGAGATATCAGTGTTCCAGATATCGAAGTTTGACTGTAGTAATTTAATTTTCATAATCCTATGGCACATACTGATTGGTTTTGCTAGGGGTTTAGCTGTGGCCATTGCTGTTGGTCGACTAGGTTGTTGAGGCAGAGAATGCATCATCGGTCTTGCAGGTGGAATGGCTAGGAAATAAAACATAAAACACATCTGATAACATTGAAAAATTTGAATACAGCTTCAATACAAATGTCATATCCTTCTTCTGACATCATTACAAACAATGATTATAGTTGTTTAATAAACTTGTAGCTGGTAAGACACCTTTTTGTCTATAACCAAGATGTATAAGATGACTTGCCTCTAGTTGGTGAGACTGGCTTCTGTTGTATAACTGAGGTGTGCTGATTAACTTTCTCCTGTGGCACAGTGGGCTGTACTGACAGTGGTGTAGCATTTGCGAGGACAGCAGCAACTAAAGGGCCAGGGTCTGGGGCTGGCATACTGTAATGTGGGTAGACAGTGGGAGGAGGGGCAGACTGCTGCGTAGTATGGATTAAAGGAGCCATGGACTGGATCTGAGGTTGTGGCGACACCATAACTGTACTACTCCCACCAATGTGAATCTTCATGTTAGGAGACATTGTCTGATTCCGGATGTCAGGAGACTGTCAAGATTATGAGAACACAGTATATAATACATGCAAATCTGAAAAACTTCCATGAAAAAGGTTTATGGAATTAGCAATTTTCATACAGAAAAGTTCGTCTTTTTTGCTAATGATTTGAAAACAGTAAAGATAAAAGAGTGCCTATCTGACCCATTTGATATATTAAGACTCTTTGTACTAGATGACCTTGTCTAAACCCTAAGTGTAGCATTGGAAATATTTTCATTAACTACTTAAAGACCTTTCAATTGACATATTTGTTAAAAAATGATGGTCTTAACAAATTTGGTAATTTTTTTGCATTGAATTTCCCATATCATAACTTCTATAACAAGATCTCCAAGTAAAACAATAGTTGTCAAAAGAACAACTAAGAACAGTGGAATGACTTTTAAAATGATGTAACCATGAGATGTGATTCATAAACAGAACTGAAAATGAAATTGAAAGGGGTCATAGAGCCAGGGATTGTAGTTGCAGTATCAAGTTTAATGAGACTAGAATAATACAACAAAATAAAATGTAGGTCAGATGTCAAAGACAATACCACTAAATCAAGGGTGCCAAATATAAGTATTTGCCATATTGAATCTATAAATGAACAAGAGCAATGCCTAGCGTGGCTTAATACGCCTGTTGCTTACTTTGGACGGGATCAATGTGAACATATGGTTTTATTACCCCAAAACATGGGTCTCTTTGGTAATACTTTTATAAAATACTGAAATCCAAAAAGAAGGATCCAAGTCTCATAACTCTGTAACAACAGAATGGAATTTGCTCAAAACTGAAAAATGGCTTCCCCTACACTATTTTTTTTACACTAAGTTTTAAAAAACCTGGGTCAAGATTATGACACATCCTTGGATCCTAAGTAACAATTCTGTGAAATATTATTGAAATCCATGCACAGGGCAAGAATTTATGGCCCGGACAAAGTTTTACTCACTTTGCATGCTGTGACCTTGACCTTTGACAGTCAAGGTCATAACACACCCTTGGGTGCGAAGTAACAATTCTGTGAAATAATATTGAAATCCATGCACAGGGGAAGAAATTATGACCCCAACAAGGTTTTACTCACTTTGCAAGTTGTGACCTTGACCTTTTACCAATGACCCTGGGTCAAGTGTAATAATTCGGTGCAAATCCATGCACTAGGGAAAAAGTTATGGCCCGAACAAGGTCTTGCTCACTTTGCATGTTGTGACCTTAATCTCTGACCTATGGCCTTGGGTCAAAATCATGACACACTTTTGGGTCTTAAGTAGCAATTCTGTAAAATATTACTGAAATCCATGCACAGGGGAAGAAGTAATAGTCTGGACAAGGTTTTACTCGTTTTGCATGTTGTGACCTTGACCTTTGACCAATTACCTTGGGTCAAGTGTAACAATTCTGTGAAATATTATTCAAATTCATGCACAGGGGAAGAAGTTATGGCCCGAACAAGGTTTTATTCACTTTGCATGTTGTAACCTTGACCTGTCATGACACACCCTTGGGTCCTAAGTAACAATTTCGAGAAATATTGAAATACATGCATAGGGGAAGAAGCTATGGCCGGGACAAGGTTTTACTCACTTTGCATGTTTGGTCAAGGTCATGACACACCCTTGGATTCTAAACAACAATTCTGTGAAATATTATTGAAATCGGTGCACAAGAAAAGAAGTAGTTGCCCGGACAAGCTTATCCCGGAAGCTGGACGGACAACACCATAACATAATATGCCCCGTCTTAAGACAGGCATATAAAAATAAAGCTTTTGTAAAGTCCAAAGAAATCTATGCTATCATATGAAAGGTCTGACCTAGAGGAATTTCTTAGTTAAAAAAATACAGCCCAACTATATTCTGGCTATAACAAGCATTTCAGTGCATCAAAAGTTAACTTTAGGGAAAATAATGGTGAAAACCATGCTATTTTGCATGAAAATGCTAGAGTCCAAAATGTACAAAGTCCAAACATGCATCCTTCTAGATCACTGAGACACCATTAATTTTAATATCTTCATTTTGAATAGAGTAAATTTATATACATTTATACTATTTACTTTTTCATATGTCGAACTTTAATAGACCAAGAATAAAATAAGATTAATACTGTAAAAAGTCTAATTCCACATATGCTAAAACCTCAGTATACATGCATTAAGAATAAAAAAGTAGTTTGACCTAACTAGAAATTATCTTTGCTTTTATAAGTAGGCAGTCTTCGAAATAAACCTTTTTCAATACAAGTCGAAAAGGCAGGTAACTGACAAAAATAAGAAGCCCAAGCAGATTTTCCCAAGCCCAAAGTTTTTTGACACTCTTTAAATGTCAAAGAGAAATTGCACAATTTTATAACAATTCAATTTCTCTTTTGATATCTCTCTCAGTCATTTCCAACCACGGTATACCATTGTATCGATGACAATGATGTGGAATTTCCTGTCATATAATTTCATACCACTTTTGGCCCCCTCTATTTCCTTAATTGATGGTTGTGGTCTTTTAATCAATTTTGGCAAGCCCCTTCTTTATATTTCAAATGAATCAAACTGCAAAAATTTCCAAATAATAAAGAAATATTTACAAGCCCAGCGGGCATACGATCACAACTCTTTTACATGCTGATTCCCGATTTTACAAGCCTCGGGCACTGAACTTGTGGTTTATTTCAAAGACTGAGTAGAAATAGTTTGTTCTAAATACTAAAGAACACCTCTCTATATGCACAGTTAGATTCTTTACAAGTTTTTTTGATCGGTTATTGTTTTTATGTCACTTCTAATCATTTCTCGTACATGTTGACAGCATCTGCCTGATGTACTGCATAGAATTTTATACCTTTGGAACAGACCCATCCAAAGCAGTGAAGGATCTTTCATTTACATGCCATGGGACCTCAGTTTTTATGGTCTCACCCCAAAAACGGACACTAATGTGCCCACAGAAGTGGAACTGGCACCTCTTGGTCACAAAGAAAGAACCTCGTCCACTTCTCTACACTGGCATACTAAGTTTATAAAGTTTATACTGGCTCAATTAAAACTCCAGTATCATGATGAACATCTGACATAAGAACGTCAAAATTTGAAATCTAATTCTGATAGAAACATTTTAAATATGCAATACATTTTGTTGTTTCTATGCTTATAATGTTACCTTTTTCTTTTCAGCTGATGCAGTTTTAGATTTGGACTTCTGGCTCTTTTTCCCCTTTGCTTTCTTGACAGGAGATCCTGTTAAATAAATGTTTTCAGGAAAAGTTACCCCTTTGTCAAGTTCTGAACTCTAATCTTCAGTATGATTACAACTAAGCAACCTTCGAGATCCCTAATGCATTGAAGCATCCTTTCTATTGGCAACTACAGATTCTGGATGTATAAAACAATTCCTAATCAAGAACTTATATTTACATCCTAAACAATTTTTAATCAAATCGCTGTCTACAAATCACAAAATGATACTCGCATCTGTATGGATATGGTCAAGATAACTATAATGGTCATCACTGATGACTGAAAATACTCCCATCTCCTTCTTGAAATAAGCATCATGACCTGATGTCAAGGTCATGACACAGTTTCACAAGCAAAGAAATATTTATGTGAAGTTGGTCATTATCCATAAAAAAATGAATGATCTGTAGTCTAGGCAACAAATTGAGCAATGTTTCTGCAGTGAATCTGAAATACGTCACATGACCTTAATCCAAAGTCATGACAAACCTTAATAGGTTCAGAGGAATATTTGTGTAAACTTTGGTCAAGATTTACCAGCGACTTCCTTAAAATTTTAGCAATGTCTCTGCAGAGACCACTTGAAATAGGTCACATGACCCTAAAACAAGGTCATGACACATCTTACAATTCCAAAGAAAATTTGTGTGAAGATTGGTTAAGATCTATCTCTGTCACCGACTCATAGTTTGACAGATTCAAACGATGTCTCTGCAGTTACCTTTTGTCGATTTCATGATACATTTTCGAGTTCTTAGGAATACTTGTTTGAATTCTGGACTAGATCTATCACAAAGTGAGCGTAAAATTCTGGGGAGGGAGAGTGAAGGACAAACCAATCAACAGACATCAAGTAGTCCAAACAAGGCAAATTCTATATACCCCAGTCTTTTCAAAGAAGTCATCGTACATCCAACTCTGGAGTACGCTGCCTCCATTTGGGACCCTCACACTAGCGGACAGATAAACCAGACAGAGAAGTCCAACGTAGAGCGGCACGATTCGCTACAAGGAACTACTGGGATAGGAAAGCAGGCAGCGTCACCAACATGGTCAACTCCCTAGGATGAGTTCAGATAAGAAGTGTAAAGATTCGTCTTCCCCCAACAGCAAAAAAGGATGTATACTGGTTCTCCTTCTTCCCACGTACTATCAGGGATTGGAACAGACTTCCATCAGCACGTTCCTTGGAGGACTACCGGACTGCCATGGGCAACATATCACCTGCCCACTTCAGCTTAGGATGAGGATCAAAGATTTTAACTTTTTAACTGTATCATACTGCCCTGTGAGGCTTTTATCTTGACTGCCACATGAAGCATAACGCTCAACTTTGAGTACACTTCGTATTGGAAGAAGAACATTGCCCACTCAACTTTTATTGTGAGCTTTACTCGGTTCTACATAAGCAATACCAAAGCCAGCAAGACTGACTGTGAAAATAAAAATGTTTTTATCCATATAATTTGTTTTCACATGGAAGAGTATACTAGTATACAGATATATATCCTTGACATAATGGGTTCCGTTACAAACCCAAACCCATTTTCTTTAAAGAATTCCATTTCAATTCGAAATTGATAAATTCTATCAAGTTTATTCTACAATTATACCTATTCTTGAAGATCGGTCTTGTTATGTCATCTCCACCTTCCACATTTTCTTTAAACAATTTTATTTCAACTATTTTCGAACCAATAAATTCTCCAGCTGTTTCTTCTGGAATAGTAACTATAAAGAGTGATTGCCACTGCAATCTTGATTATTGCTTCCAGAGAAGACCCTCAGAGATCAATAACACACCAAGAATTTGTCAAAGATATTATGACCAAAGCAAAACATTAACATTTAGAGCTCACCTGCAAAAACCTTGTCCAGGTACATGTCTAATCTGAAGATGCTTTCAGAAAGCTTTGGGAATTTAAAAGCTTTTGGAAGATGCAAGTTTCACTGAAGCGTGACATCAAGGTCACAGAACTTTGCATCACTTGGGAAGAACTTGTCATTGTCCAATAGTCTACCATGTTTCATGAGAGTATTATCAATGGTATGCAAGTAATAAAACTCAACGGAAAACCGTTCTGTATACAATGATGTTCGACATCAAGGTCACGAAACTTGCATCAGTCATGGAGAATTTATCGCTGTATACAAACCTATCAAGCTTGACATATTGACATCATTAATGATATGCAAGAGAAAGGCAAATTGTTGATGTCGGCCCAACAGACTTCGACAATTTATCGACTTGTTCTGCAATCTGGTCAAAAATGAATAAAGTATGAATTCCTGCATCCAGACAAATATGTATCAGATCTTGATCACTTTTCTGTCACTAAAAATTTTAAAGCACACTCATAGTGGTTGAAATATAGAAAATTTCCCTTTCCTGCATATTTATAAGCCATGCTATCTATGAACCAAGTTAGAGAAATTATAATCTGTACATCTATGGAATAACTGTGACAACAAAATACTCGTCGTAAATTTTAACTGTCAAGAGTTGCTTCTTATGTTTGTTGTAAGCTGCACCAGGATTTACTTCACTTACATGGCTGCTTGGCTGTTAGTCATTCAGAAATCCAAAGTACTAAGAGAAAACCACTAACCCATAGCCAGAACAGTTTAAAAGGCATAATATAATATATACTGTGGAATGTGAACAAGGAAGTAAATGGTAACACGACCGTAGCCAGGGCTTTTCTCATTGTCTTCTCAGCTTGTTGTTCATTAGATTCACGACTTTTGGTGATTTTTTCATTTTAGTGTTGCAACAATACTGGTTCAAAATTAAGACCTGCTGTTAAGCATCCTTGTCTTTGCACTTAACTTACTAAACAGAACCATTCTCAATGAATACTCCCATTGATGTCCAAGATTTCAAATGTACATTTATCTATTATATATAAGATTTGACAAACTTTCAACACAACTTGTTACTTGATCAGAACTACATGTACCATTAGGTGCTTTACTTCAAAGTCTACAAGAGTTTTAAAACACGTTATGTACGTCAATCAGGAGTTCTTTAAATGATTGATTGGTTGATTTTTGTTTAACGTCACACCACGGATATTTCACGTATATGGTGACGGCATCTGTTTGATGCGGGGCATACATATTTTGACCTTTGCAACGGACCCACCTGAAGCAGTGAGAGATCTTTAACGTGCCATGCATACCACGACACGGGGCCTCGGTTTTTACTGTATCATCCGAAAGACACGACACCGGCATGACCAGAATGTGACTCGAATCTTGGCCTCCCGATCAGGAGTCCGACGCAATACCACTAAGTCACGCCGGCTTAGGTGTTCTTCAAAGAAATTAAATATGTAGTAAAAATTGTATTCCTATTTGAGGAAGCCAGAACAATCAAACATCATGTTGCAGTTTGCTTATCATAGAATATTCTGGCATGTAAATAAGACATCTTATTCCAGAACCTTATCAGTCCTTCTATTAACTTTCCTTGCATTTTATAACCCAAATGCTTCACCAAAGGCTTTATACGGACAGCTCTGGATCTGCACTCTATATTGCTCATTGTCTTGCTTCACTCTGGTACAATAGTGGTAGAATTTACAAATTTTTAAGATGTACAATATATAATAGATCTAAACTTGTAATACCTAGAGATGGTTACAATGCAATAAGAACAATGATACAATAAGAGTGCAGAATGGTAAATAGAGGCACAGCCGTATTGTATATGAACAGAGAACACAGCAAATGAAATGTTTTGCATTTATTCGACAGATTAGAGATCTACAATTATAATGACAATGATGATGTACTAAGCCAAATTTATATATACATAAAAAAGAACCTGTCTTCACTACGATAAAAAAAATTTATACAGTACAAAAAAGATAGTATATCTATCATTATGTACAATTTTTGTTTTGTTTGTAGAAAACAAAAAAGAAAAATTTAAAATGGGCACAGCACAAACAATTATTTAAAAATAATAAGGTCACAAACATTCATTACACTTAGAAAGTTTGAAACTTTTTTATTAGATGGGAGAGAATGATTTGTCATTCCTTTGAATTTTAAAAATCTGTTCATGCTGTCTTTCTCCATAGGATGAGAGCATGATGTAGGAATGACTAAATAAAGGCCATGGAGTGCAAAGATGTGATTTAGAGACCAGCTCACTACCTGCTAAAGCTTTCATTATTCAATGATTATCAAAAACATTTATGAGCTAATGGGATTCAGATCTCAACAAATTAGTGCACTCATCATTTTCAACTGACTCAACACACAAACGATGACTCCAACCAACTCTGTACTTACATACACTAGATGAGTTCCTACTTAGTATAAAACACAAGTAACTCTCTCAACGATTGGACAGATGGCCATATAATCAATGAGCTCAAAATGAAGTAAAAAGCACCATACAGGAAAAATGAATTAAATGAAAAGATAATGATGAAACATGATATTATGATACAGACACACATGTTCTGAATAAATTAAATGTTCTTATGGCTCAACTGAACGGTAAAAAAATTAATACAACATGACCAACAACAAAGTTGTTAAACTTCTGTAGCTGGCCTCAAAAACAATTACACATTCTGCACTCTAGGCTAATCATAAACAACATTTTACCATCTCTTACATAAGAATAAATGTTCTGGATTTCTTGACCCTCCATAAAGTCTCTTTTGTTTTGTATTTTGGTAAATTAAGTGGTAACAATTCAGTCCAGATCCAGAGCTAAATGAGCAGCTGCATACACAACAACCTAGCAGTCATATTATTATGGCTTTTTACCTTTACCTGCAAAAATAAATCAATTTAGCAATCTAAACCCAAGACCTTACAACTTTCTATTAATTACAATAAACATGAGACTCTTCAATAAATTTTGTTAGTATTTCATGCTATTTCAATTCTTTATTTTTGAGTGTTTTCATTAAAGTGATACAAATTAGCTAGAGATTGAGCTATAATATTAAGTGATCCAACCTGACTCAGAGTCGCTGGAATCTGATGAACTGGATGAACTACTATCACTACTGGAGTCACTGCCTGAGGAACTACTGCTGCTGGCACTTAAGCGTGTTGACCCACCTACCACATCTACATTACCAGACTCTTCTGTATGAAAGAAATACAAAATATACATTGCAGTAACTGGATTACATTTCAAACTTTACAAAAAGGTAATGTAACATTTTCAGTAATTGTTGAATGCAGTACAAGCTAAATATAGCTATCAAAGTAATGGGACCAATACAATAACACACAGTTATGAACTTATACATTATATATGAAATTATTAAAATCGCAAAACAATTTGGTTGAAGCCAAATGAGAATAACAGACAAAAATCCTCCATCCCAGATGAAGAAACATTGAAATTTTTAGAAATTCAGTATCAACTCTACCAAAATTACACCGAGTCAAACTAAACGTAGCCCCCCAACCCCAAAAGTGAATGAAAGGAGAAAATTTCCTTCCTCTATTGTTCCCCTATTTTCTGCTCAATTTCATTTAAGAGGCAAAACTTGCAGGATAATACTAATGAAGAAATTTAACCTTGGTTCAAAGTCATCTTTGCAGGGTTTTCAGTAAGAATTATTTGAGGAGGCGATTTAGAAATTTGAGGTGTGTCATTTTGTTACAAACAGCCTTCCCATAATGACCATTTCTACCAAGTATGATGTTAATCCAACATGGCATAGAGAAACTATGACTTCTACAAAGCGTTATGGATGGATGGACAGACATAGACATTTAATGTCCCATTTAACAATTGAGAATATAAAAACTATTGTCTAAAATGTACTTATTCTGAATAATAACCTTGAAAAAGAGTAAAACTATCTATCACAGACCAATCTATTACCTTTTTTAGAAGTTTTTTTTGCACTTCCCAGCTGCCCTTGAACATCGTTCAACATTTTTTCTAATTCCATTTTCTTCTCTTTTTGGGCTTCTTCCCGTGACTTACCCGTAGTCTTCTTAGCTGTAACAAATCAGTTCTAATATTCAATACACATTTCAAAGCAAAAACAAAGTAAATTAAGTCTAGATACAAAAATCATACATCTTTAGTATAAATGAACAAAATATTCAAACTCCGACTGTTCATGCAGCTCATTGGTAGTATTTGGAATTTCAAAGCCTGTACTCACTATATGGCTTTCTTTTATTCTTCTTCAGACAAGACATAACATAGGCTTCTAACTCTCTAAGTGTGGATGGCTTCAATGTCTCAAAGTCTATCTCTATCTCATCAGGATTAGAATCTCGCAAGGACGGTTCTCTGGATTGAATTATATATACCACTCTCCCTAATTTATCACCTGAAATCGACAAACAAAACATCTGAAAAGAACAGTTGAACATTATAAACTACTTGGTGATTTAAATTTCTTTAAAGCATTACTAAATGATTTTACAATTTACATTGACCTTGACAAATAGCTATATTGTATATCTATTGGTGTGTTACAGTTAGTTATATCAAAAACAAATTCCGAACAAGAAAACTGACAAAGCCAGAAGGGTCCTGCCGGATGCCTGTCACCATGACATTTACCTTAATTTGGTACCAGCAGAAAGGTCTTATCACAAGGAATGCAGATGCCAAATATGAAAACTTTACTTCTAACGGTTCAATAGCTATGGTCAATTTTAAAGTTTTTAAAATGCAGGTCAAAGGTCACCGTCAAGGCCACATGATACAAAAAAAAAAAAAAAAAAAAAAAAAAAAAAAAAAAAAAAAAATATTCGGTACCAACCAAAAGGTCTTGCCATAAGGAATACACCTGCCAAATATAAAAGCTCTAGCTGTGACAGTGTTTTAGATATGTTAAGTTTTTGCTGATGGACAGATTACTACAGGGAATAAATTTAATGTTAGCCTACGACGAGTAAATATTGCTGTGGGAGACCATAAATGTTCCTTGCCCATGTTGCACATGAAATACTTTTAAGTTGATACAGCCATTTTTGATCTAGGTATACTTGGCGCTTTGTTTCTCCTTGTGATTTTGTTTCATAAAAACATTTTTAATAAAAACGGAATTTCAAACTTGAATTAGTTTTATACAATATTTCAATTAGTCATCTCTGGTTACGGGTTAAGCAAGGTCAAAGCATAGCAATTAACAAGAGTTGTGATTGGTTGATCCCCTGCAGGGAGAGAGGTATTATTATTTGAATGTATCAGGGGCTCTGTGGGATGAAATTATTTGATAAATCTATAAATATAGATTGATTCTGCTGTAAAATCATGAATTTTGATCTCATTTCGCTGATATGAAGATCTGATGGCCTAAAAAAAAGGTTGTTTACATTTGAATTTTGGCAGGTTTTTGGGGGCGACCTTCCACCAGGATTTTCTTGAATATTAGGTGGATACATATGGAAGACTTAAAATTCTGATAAAAGAGGATCTGACAAACATTTTATATAAAGCTTAGATGTAGAGGGTTTTGTGAAGCTTACTAGAAGTTTGGCAATTTAACATGGGACCCTAAGGGAAATGGAATTACTATGCTTTGGCCACAACAAAATGTTTCGACAGGCTCAGCTGAGTTGGGAAACTTTTCTCTTTGCTACTTAAAATGGTAGCATCTCTTACTAAAAGAGATGATTATTTTAAAGAGTACGATAAAAAGAGAAAATGGCTCTTTCAAAAATGATTCGCAAAATGGCATGGTATTGATTTTTGTTATAATTTGGAATTTGAATAAAAATACTAAATTTTTTTGACATTGACATTCAATAAAACACTCTATTCATTTCTTTTAAACAATTTTCGTTTTGGCTTCTTTTTTTTGGTGGGCTCGTGGAAATTGATGTGGGCCCCTGAATTTTTAATTTTACAAGCCCACACGGCTCATAAAAATTGTCTGTAGAGTTCATACCCTGGTAAATAAAAAGTTAAATTCTGATTCTATCCACAGGCAATGCAATATCCTTCTTGAACACCGATATGCAAGGTTTTCTTTTTATTTCACATGGCTTACTTGAAATCTAAACAAGAGGCCCAAGCAGTCTTTCCGAAAACTCACTAGCCCGATGCTACCAAAATTCCCTTGGGCTAGTAAAATTTGCTTTTGAAATAGCCCAACTGGCTAGTTTTACTATCGATGTCTTGGTAAAAGAAATTGTTGAGATGAAAAGACGATACACTGCAATTTCAATTCGACTGGATATTTTCTTTAGATTCGGTGCTTGATGCATTTGTCTTAATTACGGTTAAATTCAGCTGTAAGAACGACTAACAAGACTTTCATTTTATAATCTCAACTGTTTAACCATCTTCTTTATCTTCATAAGTACAGTTTTGAGTAAGCGACCATCTTTGATTTCTTAAACACCTCTTCAGTGATGGCATATTTTATTTTATATGGAACACTGCAATTTGGTTTAAAACTGTATTTATTGAAGGATTTACATAATTATTACAATTTAACTTATCAGAGGAAATTCTGAATACAAAAAGAAAAATAATCTCTCAAAAATGTAAACAGAGCTTTATAAATTGAAATCAAAACATATCATTGTAAACCTTCTCTACAGTATAGTCAAATAAAGTATCTTTAATCTATCTTTCTAATGACCAAGCAAGTGATTTACCAGAAATCTTGCATTCAAATGGTTAATGAAATTAAGAAGAGAAAATATGTTGTGGTTTATTTTTATACAAATTTCTATTCATGAATGTTTATAATATAAGGACCTTTATCTTTTAAAAGTTTTACAAAATGATGGATGTGCACAGATTTAAAGAAGTTCGTGTACATTTCCCAACAATGTTTTAATGAAATTACATAATGGGCATGCATAAATTTGGATCTAGCGATCCCTTAATTACAGATTTTCTTTAATCATTTAAATTGGTAGTGTATTGTTTCAGCCTTGCAAATTGCAGATATGCCTTCGTCAATGATGTACTTTTCAATACACAAAATTTAGTGCAATGAGAAGTGTAATAATTGTTATGACTTTGTGTACAACAATGAATCATGAAGTTAAAAATTATCACGATTAAAAACTTTTTTGTCTGGACTAGTAGAATATTCCTTTGGCTAGTAAAAGTTTGGGCCAGACTAGCCCTACTGGCTAGTGATGTAAAATAGTTTTCGAAAAGACTGCCCAAGTGGTCCTATATTGCTCACCTGAAAAATTTGCAGACAAACATGTATTTCCTGATGTTTTTGTATTGTAACTACATTTTGTACTGAAAACTAAGTGTGCAATTTGAATCATCATCAACATTAAGCAATTGTTGATGCAGGCCAAATTTAAATTCCTATATTAAATCTATGATAAATTACAACAAATGAATGCTGTATACTGTTATGGATGAAAAACATCAACTGCAGAAGTTGAAATTATAGAAAAATGCTTCCCCTCCCCTCTCCTTTGTGTGTGTGGGTGTGGGGGGGGGGGGTCTTAAAAAATGTATTAAAAAGAAAAAAAATAACATACTGGCAAAATTCTTCGACAGTTGCATTCTTTACCATAATTATGATTAAAAAAACCCCAAAATTACAGGTGATGGTGTTGATACTCTTTAATAGTTTTATACCAGAAAATTTCCAATTGATTATTCCCTAGTTGTTTTGTGCATTTAATCTAAAACTGCATGTTGTTATATTGTGAAGTGGCACAAATCAAAGGACTTGAGGTTCTGAAAGATACTCCTACTCGCATCTTGTTATGAGTAGAGGTCTATATGTATCACACTACGGACACCTCGACCTCATTTTGTATGAAGTTGATTGAAATGAGTTATGTTTTTACAAATGAAAACTAGAGCTGTCCTAACGGGCCAAATACTCCAACGACAACAATGTGGAGACATACAATAATTCATCCCTTTATGACAACCCATGAGGCATCCACAGAGCAGGTATAACAAGCATTCTTAAAGTATTGCTTAGGCAATACTAAGTCCCCCAAAACACACACACACACACACACACAACATACTGTCTTTCAGGCTGCCATCAAGTTAATTATTTGATCACAACCTTTAAAGAAATTTTTTAATTCCGAGGGCCGCAATTCCGTCAAAAATCAGTGGACCGTAACGAAACTCGAACTTGATCTGTAACTCATGGTAGTATACTCACACACCAAAAACTGGATGAATATCTACAAGCGTTTAGAAAAAAAGTCCGGAAAACTGCCATTTCAAAGAAATTTTATAATTCCAAGGGCCATAATTCCGTCAAAAATCAGTGGACCAAAACGGAACTCGAAATTGATCTGTAACTCATGGTGGTAGACTCACAAACCAAAAATTGGATGAATATCTACAAGCGTTTAGAAAAAAAGTCCAGAAAACTGCCATTTTAAAGAAATTTTCTAAATCCAAGGGCCGTAATTCCATCAAAAATCAGTGGACCGTAACGAAACTCTAACTTGATCTGTAACTAAGGGTGGTATACTCACACACCAAAAATTGGATGAATATCTACAAGCGTTTAGAAAAAAGTCTGGAAAGCGAGAGTGTGACGGACGGACGGAGTGCAAACCTATAGTCCCCTTCGGCGATGCCGGTTGGGGACTAATAATCCTAGGTGCTATTTACTATCATAGAGGTCAAAAGTCAAAGTCACAGTGACCTAGTTTTGACACATCCCCTTCCCATGATGCATCCACATGTAAGGTTTGATAAACCTAGGTGCTATGGTTCAAAAGTTATGCTCCGGACACAAAGTGGCCCAGGTTTTACTATCAGAGGTCCAAAGCAAAGGTCAAGGTGACCAAATTTTAGTACATGACACATCCCCTTCCGATGATGCATCCCTATACCAGTTTGATCACTGTTAGTCCTACGGTACCATAGTTATGCAGCAGACACGAATCGGGACGACGGACAGACAGATGGGCATGGTGATTCCTATATACTCCCCCAAACTTTGGTTGGTTATCGCATTATGTGATTCAATGGCAGAGGGGGCGGCGGCACGTCCGCTTCCGCCACATATCTGCAACTAAAAATCCAGATTTGGCACCAAAAATGGCCAAGTAGTTTGGCTAATACACATGCATTTAGACTAATGAACATAAATTCATACACTATTGCTTTCGCCTTGGCGGGGGAGGGGACGTTTTCTAAAAGAATTCACATGATTGTGGTCAAAACTTTTCTTTAAGAAAGACTCTTACACTGAATCCATTAAATCATCACAGCTGTCCTCGCTATAATAGAAACTGACACAGACATCATACTCTTTCTTCAAAGGTTGTAGTTGGGTGGACGTAAATCTGACCTTTGAACTCCTTATCAAGGAGTATCTTTACCCCCCCCCAAAAAAGGACATGGTTGGAATTTTCCTGATCTGTATTATTACAACCTCAAACCGTATTCTTGTTTTAACATGCATACATAATATGGACAGTAAACAGGTCTGCCATAAAGAGTGGAAATCTCTGTACAGATAAAACATCTGAATGCAATGCATGTGCAAAGTCCAACTTACCTGGTAACTTATTAATATCCAAACTTAATTGTCGCTTTTCGTCATATGTCATAGGTTTAGCATTATCCTCATCATCACTATCAAATGTCACTGGTGGGCCTGGCAATTGACCCACAGCACTTGGTTTATTTTTCTTTGTACCAGACAAAGTTCTATTAGTAATTTTTTTCCTTTTGCTTTCAGATGGCGACTTCTTATTAACTTTATTTTTCGGGGTTTTAACAGGTTTTGAAGTGTCCACAGTAGGTGGCACATTTAATGCGGCACTAGACACAGGCAAAGCATGAAGGTCATTCTCTTTCCTATTGTCTTCTTTCACTTTTGATTTCTTCTTTTTTAAACCTTTTTTACTTTCATTACGTTCCTTTTTTTGTTTTAATTTCTGCATATGCTCCTCTGTCAATCGTGACAATTGTTCAGTAAGATTCTTTATCTGCAAACAGAAAGAAATATCTGGGATTATCATTTACATCTCAGAAGTTGTATATACAAAGTACCAGGGATTGAAATTAATGGGAAATATTCGCAAAATGCATGTGAAATTTGGTAATTGCAAGTTGAAAATTCAGGAACTCGGAGAGAAAAAAAAAAAAAACAAAACAAAATAAAATCACAAGTTGACATTGCGTCATACGATCGCCGCTGTTTACAAATCCGGTTTTAATGAGGATGTCAGTTTTGCAGGCTTTGGACCATGTCTGCATTAGTAAAAATCTTGAATAATCCTGTATGTTTTAGGCAGTAAGTAAAGCGTTTACAATACATGTACCATATGACACTGTAGATTCGATTTGATTGCGTGACACGTATGACATGATGATAACTAATTTCTTCAAATATAAAACAAACTCCGAGTCAGAGTCGGACAAAATATCAGACAGAAATAATATTTCAATTACTGTTGTTGTTATTATCATCATTAATATATTCTTAATGCTACACTAAAACATGGTGCATGATGTACTGATAAGTGTTGAAAACATTTTTTCCCCCTTGATTTCTATTTTAGCCTGTAAATTTTTGTTTTAGCCTGTGAATTTTTATTCCACAAGCTAAAATTAGCCTGTGGTAAAAAACGTTAATTTCAATCCCTGCAAAGTACTATATATAATTTCAATACTTCATCAAACATTCTTAAAAGAACACAAAGATTATGTTTATCAATTCATGTACGTCGACAAGAAGAATGTGCTATGAACAATTTTACTGCTTCATCAAACTTACTTGAAAGACCATACAGATCATTTTCTTTAGTTGCTATTGTTTTGAAAATCTTGTGAGCTTGTAGATTTGCAAGTTTGATTCTCTTTCAAATGAATACTTAATTTGGGTATTGCCTTACACTTGTCCATATATTAACATTTTTTGCGTTAGCACCTACAATTTCTGCGACAGAAACAATGGTTTGTGAATACATGTACTACATTTGTGGGCCAAGCAGCACAGTCGATAGCGTACTTGCTTCTCACCAATGTGACCCAGGTTTGATACCCGGTGTGCCATGTGAGATGGTGAGGCTGTCATCAACCTTGGTTAGTGGGTTTTTCCCCCGGGTACTTTTGTTTTCTTCCACACAAACAACACCATTATGCAAACATCCATGCCAACGAGTGAGATTTATATAAGTTGTCAAATTGTTTATTAATCGTAAAAGAAATAAAGTTTAAATTTTTTACATTTGAGAACAATAAAATATTCATATACTAAATTTAGTCTTGATCAGATTATGCACAAGTTCCGTACTTCATTATTTTCGTAAATCGATGTTTTTTTTTCTCCAAATCAAATCCATTGTAAGGACCTTGTCCAATGATAATATCATTGATTTTTTCCCAACATTTGTCTAAATTTTTCCCAAATATTAATCTTTTAGCATTATGCAAATGGGACAAAAAAAATTCCAAAATGAAAAGAAACAAGCAACTTTGAGAGAGAGGAAAAAAAACCAACTGCAAACAGGACTTAGTCTTCCTGGTTGGCATCATGTTGTAGTTGCAAATTATGGTGCATAATGAAATGTTTGAAAAGTGACTGTCTTGTTTATTCTATAAAAAGCCACATGTCTGAGGCCTAACAAAATATACTAAGCACACCTGTCAGAATCACTGCATTGAAAATTGTCAAAACCTGATAGGGAGGAACAGATGGAAAGACTGTAGATCCCAGACAAGTTCAATTTTTTATCAGAAGGGCTCTTTATTTAATCATTTTGTGTTCTCTCTGTGCAAAAATGATTATTTACCGTTTCCTGCAATTCCTTAATCTTTGCTTCTCTTTCTGTTTCACTGTCGTCATCTTCTGATTCTGACAAAGGAAAGTCTGAAAGTTCACTATCACTATCATTGAGATCATTTCCCTCGGGTGAAGGTGCAGACTCTTCTGGCATCCTAGCATATTTCACTTCAAACACATCCTGTAGCTTGCGAGCCATCATAACAACATCACTATCGGCAGGATTATACCTATAGCAGTTGGAGAATATAAGTCTCATGTCTGTTGCAAAATCATTGGCTGATCGGTACTCTCTGCCATCCATTTTTCTCTGGAAAACAAGTAATATTTCAAGAATACAAAACTGAGAATGTGGAATAATTTAATAAAATAATACTATCACAAAAAAGTTGCATCAAATATGAAATATGCTGAGATGCACAACGTTTTCACATTCTAGACTTTATGTACCAGAAAGTCAAAAAATATATAGGAAGAAACATTTCACTTCCCATTTTTTTATGCTTAAACATAAGGGATGGACATGGCAAATATGAAGTCCCTACGTCTTATGGTTAAAAAGTTACATTGAAGTAGGTCAAAAGTCACATGATAAAAATTTTGGTACCAACAGATAATGTCCCCACGCTTTCGTGAAAAGTGCGAGACAAAGTTATTTTTACCATGAAGGTCACTGTCAAGGTCAAAAGGTCATTGATATATTAACACTGCACGAAGAGACAAGTGACCACCACCATTCCGTAGAGCCTATTCCCTCTCCAGCTAGTGTTATTTATAGCACAGACGGTGAGGGCAGATAACAAGCTGTACACACTGCGTGTAAATATTTTGAAAATTCGTCTGCAGTAGCATACACAGCATAGGTATACAGTACCTGATATAATTTACGAGAGGCTCGTGATGATAGCCTCGAGGATGTAATTAATTTTGTGGATATTTGGTGATTCTAGGTTAAACCAATGAAACAAAACGAAATCCAGCGAGATAAAAATAACCAATAACCCGTCACTTGAACCTAGGTCAGCCTCGTTATGAATTAGTGGTCACCTGTCTAGATATTTTAAGATCTTTGTGACACAAATTGACAGTCTATATTTAGGATTCTGTGAAATATTTTGTACTTCTTTAAACTGAAATTTATATCTAAATATATTATATAATATATGTATTTCAAAGATTGTGCCATCAGTTTCCATTTCAACGCTTATACATGTATGTCAAATTAGGCTTTGATCGGGCGTGTTACAAGTGTTCTACTACTATTTCTCCAATTAAGGCAATATGTCACGTGGTCTTCCCCATATTTGGAAAAATTCCCATGAAGTGTGATTGTAATTCATAATTGGCTTGCGTCACTACGCCGAATGAATATTTTAACACACACAATAAATAACAGATTAATAACAAGTGTTTTACAGCAATCTATTGATAATTTAAGTTAAGTCAGTGAAAATGTAATATTGTCGGATCGACGGACAAGTCCAGTAATAACGCCGTCAGTCCCGTAAATAACCACAGATTTCCGGACTGATTGTCCGATGAAGATGAACAAAAACTGAAAGAGAAATAAAAGGTTTAAAGACACTTTATTCTATTTGGGGAAAGATGTTCACAATGATGATAACTGTATTGATTTTGTTGAAGAAGACAAGAGTAAAGATGTCTTTTACTTGCCAGAGATTCACAAAAGTGAGCAGTTGTTGTATGATTTTTGTGATGATCTTTCTAAAGTTTTTAAAATTTTGTTTTCGGTCTGGTGAAATTTGCTTTGGTCTGGTGAATTGTACTAGTTTAACAGACCGAATGTAATGTAAAATGTTTTACAAATTTCATATTCACTCTAACAAGACCTATGCTTAAACCTGTTTCTGTGCAATGAAATGTCAATTGCAACGATAACAAAGCCGGTTTTGCAAGAACTTTTACTTTTTAAGTACTTTAGTACTACTTAGTTACGTGAATTGAGATTGGTGGTGCAGAGGTAATATTATTACGATCGCTAAAAGACTGTTGAGCAAATGCTCGACGCCCTAAAAAACTGATGGACGCTCCAAGATTGATTGACTGGTTTTTGTTTAACTTGACAGCACGAATATTTCACTTATATGGTGACGGCATCTGCCTGATGCACGGCATACAAATTTTGACCTTTGCAACGGACCCACCTGAAGCAGTGAGGGATCTTTAACATGCCATGGATACCATGACACAGGGCCTCGGTTTTTACTGTCTCATCCGAAAGACAGGGCACCGGCATGACCAGAGTGAGAATTGAACCCTGGCTTCCCGATTAAGAGTCCAGCGCGATACCACTAGCCCAAGTCGGCTTGACGCTCCAAGAAGAACAGCAATAATAAAGGAAATGAATTCATGACTCAATATATAAGAAATCACTGTATTAATTTTTGTCGATTTCTAATCTAAATTTATCATTTGGATATCCATTTGAGACAACTGTAGAACAAGTGATCACTGAAATGAGTAAGCTTGACCTTGATTAGTTATGAAATAAAACTTTTTATCATGACCTTGACCTTTCATGGTCATTTGACCACGAACGACCTCTGTCCAAAAGCCCTTACCCTAAATAACATTTGGTGAAGTATGATCAAAATTCTGATGAAAGGTGTAGGAGATATAAGTACTGCATGGTATTTTAAGTCATAGTTAATAAATGACCTTGACCTTTCAGAAATGAACGTGAGAGACCTTTATCCAAAAGCCCTTCACCTAAATAACTTTGTTCAGGTATGATCAAAATCTTAAGAAAGGTGAAGGAGATACAAGTACTTCATGGTATGTTAAGTCATAGTTAATAAGTGACCTTGACCTTTCAGAATGACCTTGAATGAACTTTGTCCAAAAGCTTTTAAGCTATATAAGTTTTCGATGACTTATGATCTAATTCTGATGAAGGGTATATGAAATATGAGCTCGGACGGACAGACAGACACAACAGCGACTATATACACCCTGAAAATTTTTCATGAAGCATAAAAGCAAATCTTTACCTTTATTGTACCTAGATCCATAGGTTTCTTGATGATATCATGATAATCATGAAGACCTAATGTATCAGCATCCACAGGTTTATAGAACGGCCAAGCATATGTCTGAAATCAGAATGTCATATATGAACTGTGTACAAGTATACAACAACCAGACTCATCAAAAATATGTTAATGAAAAGATAAAATAACTAGCAACCATTCAAATATGCTTAAGGATTAAATTTTTATTGAAAACAATACTTTAATCTATGAAAGGTTAAAAACAAATTCAAGAAACAAATCAGCTTATCAAACTTACATGATGTTTCTTGTTGAACAGCTCTTTAAGCATATTGTTACAATACTTCAATTGTTCTGTCATTTTATTCTTTTTACTTTTGGAACTGTGCTGTGCCTGAAACACAACGTACATAAATGTCATGACTAGGTTCTACTACTCTTCTGTATCGCAAGTAGTGCTTTATTAGTTTTTTTTTTAATATCATTTACATTAAAATCAATATTGAAATATGGTAAAAGTATTTACACAAATTATTAATACATGTAGCTACTACAGGACATTTTGAAAAAGTATTTAGGGTAAGTTCACGAATAGGTAATCTTGTTTTTGTCACTATCAAGTATTTAATCTACACATTTTTTTAAATAAATGATACATGAAGTACATCTCAATTTTTAGCAAAACTAACTGCTGCTGAACATCCTTTAGGTAAGTAAGATGCATTGTATATTCAATCTATAGCTATTATATTACAACATAAATACACCAATGTTGCAGATTTAAGAAAAATTCATTAAGGCAGTGTACACAAATAACTTTTAGGCTCCACAGGTCAATCGGCCCTATTTGGTGGAGATTGTCAGTTCGAAATAAAAATACATGTAATTACCACATTCTCTTAAGGTGTGGTCTGATTAATGTCTAGCATAAATCAGAAATGAAAATATCTTCTCAAAGTTCCAAGTATCATTTTTACAATTTTACAAAAGAGAACCAATTAACACTATCAGAAAACTGTAAATCATCTTACTATTGAACGAAATAATGCAAACTTCAGTCATCAATTGTATACGACTCTACCCATGTATTCCAGTATAATACTTAACTCTAGTCATGCTATCAGTGTGCGAAATTAAAGGTGGACCGATAGACAATGTCTACAGTAAATCGTGTCGGTCTAAAGTGATCGAAAAGTCTGTAGACCGACTTGTCTATAGGAAACAGGGCCGTCGCTAAGGCTTATTTGGGGCCATTCCCAACACCAAATAGTATCTTTTTTCCCTACCTTGTTCCCTTAAAATTCCCAACTGTACGTAGTCAAATTTATTGACCGAAACATGTTCAATCGCGCTATATTTTAAACTGTAACATCAGCGTGTCCGACACAAAATGTAAACACCATCAATGTACAAATATCGCTTGTAAATGCAGTGTTTTGAAGAGTAGTATTGAAGCGTTCTGAAGATCCTTTAATCGACAGGTGCGAGGTTATTTTGAATGGTCGTATTCGTAACAAGTCTTTTCGATGCACATTTGAACAAGGACATGGCAGTCGAAATTAATTTATATTAATGAATGTAGCATTTTACAAGAAACGAGTAATGGTTTAACGAGAACGCTGTGCCTTATAAAATCGCATAAAGCAACACGAGAACACAGCAATCAAAGGACTGATCACAGCCAACAATCAAAACCAGCTGCCTCAATGTCAACTGGATACAGCCATAAATAAATTCAAACAAATGAAGGACAGGTAGTGATGCAGAATCGGACAATTTTCATAATCGATGATCGGACAATAATCGGAAATCATAACCGATCGATGATCCATTATAATCGGACGAATAAGAAAACCATTTTGCAAGGGGATATTTTTATCATTTGACAATGTAATCATGTATGTAGAATTTTTTTATTTGAAAAATACAATAAACAAGAAATCTTAAACAATAAAATGTATCTCAATAACAAGTGTCTTTACCAAAGACCAAACAAAAATAACTAACAATTCCTTTATTCTCTGGAAAAATTAAGAGGGGACAAACTATTAAAAAAAAAAAAAGTACCATACATTCATTCTGATGATTCTTTGAAAATTACAAATGTCATGAAATTGATGAATAAGTTTGGGGTTTTTTTCAAGTTCAGTCCTCTGTGTAAGAAAATTCTGCAGGTGGCAAGATAAACGATTTTTTTAAACAATGAAATTTATACAAAGACAAGAGAATCAAACAAAAATACTGTATGTTCACAAGTTTTTATCCTGGTTCATTCAAATTTATATGTAAAGAAAAAAATATTGGCATTTAAGTTCCATTTCATGGGCATTTCAGTAATACGATGGGGCCATGGGGCATTCCGGTCAATTGGGTCATTTCGGTAGATAGTTACATTACATTTAATGAGTCAATCTGGGTGATAAAACTTCTTTTTCTTCGTTTCCCCCCCCCCCCCCCCAGGTGATTTTTCGATTTTTGAAAAAAGAATCGAAAATCGAAATCGAAATCGGCACACTTTCAGCATCACAGGGAAAACATTTATGAAATCCTTTAGAATGAAAATGTTAAAAATTACTCCTATTCTACCACTTTCCAATCTTAAAAAATTCATGAAAAATCCGAAAATTGAAATTTTGTCAAAATTCTACGGACTGATTTAAACTTGAGAAGGGGAAAACGTTATATATAATTTTAGGCTATACTATAGGCATAAATTCAATGTATCAATAGAACACATAACACATACACCAAATGCATGTATTTACGGCAAATACCAATAGAAGTTGGGAAAAATCTTTAAAATTGATATGCATCAGAAGTTATGGACTACTCTCACATTCAAATAAACCATTATAGTTCTTCACTGTTCAAGAAATAAAGAGAAAGTGAAGTTTCTACCTTTTCCTTGCATTTTTTTTCTCGAACTTATACAATCTCATTGAAATTGAAAAGATCTCATTGCGATTGAGCAAATGAGATTTTTATTTCATCCCTCTCTGGGGCTAGGGTGATCCCAGTATACAGACTAAATGGTTTGGAATTTGACACCAAAGACTTATCTTGTACAAAATATGAGTAATTTCCCCATTGGGTTTTTGTTGCATCGTATGTCCCCCTAAATTGGTCTTCATTCACTTTGAATGTGAAATTGGGCAATTCTTTTGTACCTAACTCGGGGAAGTTGAAAAGTCTTTAAGCATGACCGTCATTTTCAGTGATTTTGAAAATTGTCAGTCAGGACAATGAAAATAATAGAAAAAAATTCAGTATTCTGTCAGTCTGAATCAAGTTTTTTCAGTCAAAACCTTTGGACTGATGCTTTTTGACATCACCGCTAACTGCAACTGAATTTTCATTCATATAAAAGTGTAAATAAAAAGTGGAAAATGAAATTAAATCAAAATACTTATACTACCCAACCACCCCATTTTTACCAATCAAAAGACCATTTTTTAATTTACCTCCTCCTCCATTCTTTTCTTCTCTATTCTAGGCATGCTTAGAAATAAAGTTTGTTCCTACCTGTTCACCTACCTGCTCTTCAGGCAAATCACGTTTTGGTTTTTTGATCTGACGATTATAACTCTCTCTCCTTGCTGGAATTTTTTGAGCAGTAGGTAAAATAAGTTTTTTCTCGACCTTCAATGGAGCAAGTTCAAATGTAGGATCACTTGGAGAAGATGCAACCACTGGTGTTGTTGTGTCTGCTTTTCTTTTCACTCCTCTTTTCACAGTCTAATAATCAAACAAAGTAATTAAAAATTATCACTCTCTCCTTGATACAGTATTTTTCAAACAAAAAAAAAAAAAAAAAAAAAAAAAAAAAAAATATATGAAGTTCTATAAAACAATGTAACCTGAACTCACTCGAGCGTAAAATCAAGGTCAGATGCATTAGATGAATGTGCATGAGGTATCACCGTAAGATGAACACAGTGCAAGTTTGGTAACTGTAGCACTTATACTTTCTCTAATACTCAATTACCTCAAACTACTTAACTGAGTCACTCAAAGAAAATGTGGGTCAGATAGATGCGTCTACAAAGCATGTGCTCAAGTCGGTAGCCCAAGATGAACCTATGGTAAATTATGCAAGTTTGTTAACTGTAGCACCGATACTTTCTCCAATATTGAATTATCTCAAACTACTTAACCGAGTCGCTCAAGCAGAAAATGTAGGTCAGATCCATCATCTGCAATCTGATTAAAACCATATCTTTATTCTGCTCCTCTATTTGTCCCATTGCGGATAAAGATCTGGTGAAACTCCATAAGGGGTCATTTGATATGAAATGAGCAGATCTTTTTTTTGAAAAACAGGTGCATAAAAGTACAACTGCAAGTTATATTTATGTGCCTTCGTCAAAATAACTTGAAAGTACAATGATTTAAAAGGACAAATGCAATAATACATAAGCATGATATCACACTATAATCCACATGATATCAAACCTGTAAACACACATTGTTGTACTGAAACTCCACATCAACTTGAATGTCAATTTCAGGAGAAGTGATGTGGCATAGATGAACAATATAGACTGATTGATTGATTATTGTTTTACGTCACTCCATGATTATTTCATATATATGGTGACAGTTTCTGCATGATGCAACTTTGCAACAGACCCACCCAAAGTGGTGAGGGATCTTTTACGTGTCACGGGACCTCCATTTTCAATGTCTCATCCAATAGACAGGAAACTGGTGTGCCCATGGCCAGAGTCAAACCTGGGACATTCCAATCACAAACAGAGCACCTCATTAGCTGGGCCACACCAGCTTTGGAAACAGTGGAAGCCTCTCGATACCTATCTTCTTCATCAATTGGTTTCTATTGCAACAATAACAGTACGACATCACTTTGACAGTATAACATCATTTGAAATAATAACTTATATTGACTGGGATTTCAGGCAACAGATGATCAACTTGAAACATTGAGGACAGGGCCTTACATAACAGTTTGTCTTTGATAATAATAAGAACACTCTGTCAAGAATTTTCAGCTACTTATCCTTTATCAAGTCACAAATGATTGACATCAATCGTTTTGTAACTTGATAAAAGCTAAGTAGCCAAAATTCAGAGTGTTCTTATTATAATCACAACTGTGGAAGTATAAAAGAGATGTTGGTCTTTAAGACCCAACAGATAATCTGATGCCTCCATTCCTTGTTGAATTTATTCACTGACCTTAGTAGGTTGTGATGGTGGAACTACCTCCTGCTCAAGACTGGTGTTCTGAATGGAAGTGCTAGCAAATGAAGTTTTCGAATCAGGCTCCGAGTTGGTCATGACAGATGATGATGCAGCAGGTGTAGCTATCCCAACGGATGATGTCGGGTTAGCTTCCTTACTGATAGGTGCAGCAGACGAGGTGGATGGGACTGAGTTGGGAGTTGTACTTGAAGTAGGAATCTGTTGAGTAGTAGTGGAGATCGCTGGGGAGGCTTTCACTAAAGGGGTTTTAATTATGGGTGTCTTTGGAAGTTGATGAGAAAGAGAAGAAGAAGGAAGAGGTTTTGGAGTTTTCTTTGAAGGTGGAAGGATTTCCTTCTCCTGAAACAAAATATGGTAGGCATTACAAGTACTGGTATTTAAACCAGTCACCTCAAATTTAAACCAGTCACCTCAAATTTAGTACTTAAAATAGAAAGAAAGATTAATAAGGTTGTTGGCTTGACGTGCCACATTCAAAGTTTTTAATGACCGACACCCACTCAGTGTTACATTTTACATTGTCTCCATAAATTGACTTCAAAATTTTTTTATCGAAGGGCTAAAACTCTTCAGGAGTTAAATTCACTACTCTGTTGTGTTTAAAGCTTAACCCTAGTCATGCTACATAAAATACACAGAAATAGTGCTGTGAGCTGAATATTTTTCTATGTATTTTGAAAAATAAAACATGTTTTTGTATGCTGTTTTATGAAGGTTGTTTGCACAATAATACAGGCATATCATATACCAAAATGTTAAGGAATGTTTGAAGTTTATGAATATTGTAAAAGTTTGACAAAATTTACGCACAGTAAAGGTAAACTGCAGGTAAATACAGGTAAAATGACAAAAAGCTAGATTTAGCAATAAATATTTGCATTTATTTTCAAAAATGCAATAAAAGAGATTGAAAATATTGAAATATGAAATAATAATATAATAAAAGTCACACCAGTAGGCCAGTAGTTACTATACAGGTAAAACTCAGGTAATATTTAATAGTATATGAAGTATATCTAATGACAGATGCTGATTGGGGTATATACTGCTCTAAAATGATGCCCAGTGTTGTTATATGACTGAACTAGTTTGAATAACCGATTAAAATAGCAGTTTCCACGTCGTACCTGCAAAGTAGTATCAGCCATGTGAAAAATAATTCAAAGTGCGAGAGTTGATATCTAGTGAACACCGATAAAAAGAATAGATCATGTTTACTAAACATGTTGTTCAGTAACAATAAGGCCCTTCGGCATCATCATAATTATTCGGTAAACACCTTCATTCCTGCTTCCTTTTTGTGAAAATTCAATTACGAAAAACGGAGGTATGCTTTAAGTTGCCTGCATTTTCCGTAGATACTGGTCTACACACTGACAAGTTTCATGTGCCATTGTAATCATTGTCATTGATAAACAAATTGAGGAAATCCAAAGAAGATCAACGGTCTTCAGCGATGTTTACAAACACCTGTGAAATCAATTAAATCTCAGGTCAACACATGGCCGGCTGCTGTCACGTACGCGTCAATTATTCATGAAATCTATCCGATCGTATATATTTCTTTTCGTAATCAATGTCTTCAATTATATCTGTGACATTAAATGCATCAAGTTCCACATCACTATCATCGTTTCCAAAGACTTATTTGAAGAAAGAATCGAGTTGTGTTTCTAAATCTGCCATCTTGAAATACAAATTTTGATCTCACCTTTTCCCGTACCTGAATATACGAACCAATCAAATTGAAGGTGATGTCATGGAATTTTTTAAAGATAAGAATTCTGTATTCACATGTAGAAAGTCTTTCTATAACGTTTACAACGATTGGAAGGCTATAAATACGATCTAAAAAGTGGTTGCCCGGATTATTCCGGGTCCAGCATGACTAGGGTTAATCAAAAAAGAGGAGTTACTGGCTCGGTTATGTGGCAGAAGTCACCGTGGAGCTATACAATAAATACCCTTTCACTATGCTTATAACAAAACCTTTATACCTCTACTTTAAAATGAAATGTAGGACTTGGAATATCCTGATTCTCAATAAACATACCTCTGAAGGCATCTGTGCAACCTTTTGAAGAAAAAGCTTTTCTAAAACTTGTGCCATAAGGACAATATCCTGCAAATTCATAAATATTATGCATAAAAAGAAAGATCACTTAGCATATTCCTATGACAATACATAAAATATATTTAGTCTAACTGAACACTGGGATCCAACTCCTCATTATTTCTAATGAATTTTTGCCTAGGAACAAAGTATACAAAATTTACGGTCCAATTATCTGTAACCTAGTAAACAAACAGTGGAAACAGACAGCATGACTGCTTGAAATTTTGACAGAACTCTGTAGTACTTCTTGTTATCATGCAAGGTTTACTTCACTTCAACAGCTAGTACACAATCAAAGGCTTGAAGAGCCACAAAAGCGTCAAGCTAAATTTGATTTAAAGCTGTCGAAAGTAACAGAAATTGACCAGTCGTGTTCATCTTTTTTGTTGAATTCCGATAATTTTTGGAAATGAGTAAAAATAAAGGTTAAGGACATAACAGCCATATATCATATAATATATCATCATAACATTTTATTGTTCTTTACGTCATTCTTGCAAAAATATGTCAAATGTCTTTTCACAAAGAACGTACATGTGAAATCAATCCAAAACCACTGCCATTTTTTTTTTTTTTTTACAAAGATAGAAATGGAAGAGTTGTTACCATTGCCTGTAAAATATGGAAGCCTTATGCTTAATTTGTTTTATGATATGGTCTAGGTTACTGTTTCTGTCTTTGCTACTAACACTGACACTAGGGCCAACAGCTTCTATATATCGTCCTAACACACTAGTTATTATTCGGTCGTTTATAGTATGTGCACATGCAAGGGCTACAACGCCATGCCGATCGCCGTAATGATGCAAGCTGATTGTGCATCACAATCACACTTTATCGGTTGATTTGGAATAAAATTTTCACATGTTAGTTCTACGTCATTAATTTTTTATGCATTCAATCTAAAATTCTGTCTTAATCCATGCTATTATCCTTTACATCCGCATTAAATTTTGTAGGCAATTTGAGAACTTTATCGGCTGCCATTTTTTATGCCCTCATGGGAACTTTTCCAGATATGTGGAAGACCATGTGATATATACACATGCTACTTCCCTAATAAGGAAAAATTGGGGCATGGCTTTAGAAATTTTTGCGGGAAAATTCACAACTGCGCAAAAACAAGTAATACCCGTTTACATAAAGCTATTTGGCTTTGTGACCAACATCTTGATCATTTAATGCTATTCCGATTGCAACCTAATCTTTTTAAAAAGCTATGCTCGTTTAAGATAGACTGGAGTTACCTGCTCTAGCTTGCTATCGCTGCGCGAAGAGACAAGGACCACCACCATTTTGTAGAGGCTATTCCCTGTCCAGCAAGTGTTATTTATAGCACAGACGGTAAGAGCAGATAAGAAGCTGTACACACTGCGTGTAGATATTTTAAAAATTCGTCTGCAGTAGCATACACAGCATAGGTATACAGTGCCTGGTGTAATTAACGAGAGGCTCGTAATGTTTAACCTTGAGAATGTAATTAATTAATTTTGTCGATATTTGTTGATTCTAGGTTAAATGAATGAAACATAACGAAATCTGGGGAGATAAAAATAACCGACAACGCGTCACTTGAACCTTGGTCAGCCTCTTTATGATACGCATTGCCAGTCTATATTTAGGATTCCATGAAATATTTTATTTGTTCTTTTTAGACTGAAATTTTTATCTACATATATTAAATTATTATATCATTTATATCATTATATATATTTCGAAGATCGCGCGATCGGTTTCCATATTGGCGCTTAATCTCAAATTAGGCCTTGATCGCCTGTGTTACAAGCGTTCTACTACGATTTCTCCAAATAAGGCAATATGTCATGTGGTCTTCCCCATATTTGGAAAAATTCCCATGAAGTGTGATTGTAATTCATAATTGGCTTGCGTCATCACGGCGAATGAATATTTTAACACACACAATAAGTGACAGAATGTGTTTTAGGGCAATATATTGATAATTTAAGTTAAGCAGACCAATGCTTAAACCTACTTCTGTGCAAAGAAATTTCATTAACAAGGATAACAAAGCCAGTTTTGTAAGAACTTTTACTACTTTAAAGAAGGCACTACTGTTACGTGAATTAAAAAGGCCGTGCAGAGGTAAAATTTTTACGATTGCTGGAAGACTGTTGAGCAAATGCTCGACGCCTTAAAAATAATTGGTTTCTTTGATTCGTGTTGCCTTTTGCTTTGAATTCTTATTTGTGTCGGTTCTGAATTTAATGTAAGACTCTGCTCGTTTGATCTGGTCAAAAATGTCTGAAATTCAATTTATGTCCAACACAGCCATTTTCGATACAAATCTTCAAATGATCTGCAGTGTATTTTTGCACAATGCCAATAGGCTGTGGAAATTAATATGCAGTTCTACCTCTTTTGGATTGTTGTAGATGTAACAGTTTGTGAACATTTGATTGAAATCATGGATGCATTCTGTAGCAGAGTAGTAATAGTTGGTCTCCAACCGCTTTTTGATTGTTCCCAAGTCCATTGGATTTTTAATTATATCATAATAATCCTGTAAAAAAAAAAAAAAAAAAAAAAATTAAGATTTACTAGACGGTACATTGAAAATTCAATTGGATCTTCATAACCACATTTGTTATTATATCCAATATAATACTTCTAACAGATAATTTCAGGACTTCACAGTCTGAGTGAGAACAGGATGACCACAGTTTCTTGTTACCAAATAAATAAGAGCTTCAAATTACAGACAATGCAAAATGTTGAATTTGTTTTACCTTACATTCTGTCTGGTAATCTGAAATTTTTCAGAACCTTTTTACACACTACATTCTGAAATTATGCTGATCTTAGATGCAAATTTATATGCAATGCTTCGTTAATTGTCAATAACAGCTGATAATTTTTGCATTTCATTAGATTTAATTTTGTCAATACGAAAGTAACCGTGTCACATGACTATGGCAATAACATTAGTGGACATTCACGGACCCCTGAAATTCAGAGGCGAGACCAGTTCCCGGGAGGAGTCAGTGTCTCCTGTTTGGCTAACCACACTAGTCCTGAATACCCTTACATAAAGGTGAAACAAATATAATTCAGCACTGTTTGCATACATGAATGTGAAAGGACACTGTGTAGAAAAAGCCACTGCCTTATTATATCAGGAAAAAGGTTTTAATAACACTTCAGCCAAACCCTCTGTGGGGAACTTTTTTATGGGTTCCACACTGCAAAGGGAATAAGTCTGATGTTAATGTAAAACACAAAAGTAACTGGTGTCACTCTATGGCACTAGCAACAATGTACCACAGTGAACATTCACGGACAATATAACAACTAAAAAGTTGGATTCCCCCCCCCCCCCATATATCTGTTTCCAGTCACCCGACCCACCCTACAATTTACCATCCAACCAAAAGCTTTTCTGGTCGTGTATTTTTTCTGGAAATATTAAAATTGACCTAACTTGTTTTTGTTTAGTAAGAGTCTCGTAAATGTATGAAAAAACAACTTGACCGACTTTGTCGATAAAGCGCATGATATACAATGACTATGCAGCATGGCGATAGCGTCAAGGACATAGAATTTCTACCTTGTATTCATTTCAGGGAATCCAGGAAATTCATTTCTATGTCACATTGTATCTTTGAATATTACCCCAGTTTGTGTTGGTTTGATAATCATAATTTTCAAGGTGTGGAGAACCCTTACCATACATGTACTGTTTTCTACATATGATATCATGTTCTGTATTCTCCAAGTATCTAATAATTTTTTTTTCCAAAATAAAAATTTTTCCTTACCTACCCCCTTTTTTTTTGGTCAGATGACAAGAAACAGAGATATATATATATATTTCTTTGGCCTCATAGCTGAAAAGGGAGCTTGATAGGCAGGTAATTATAATTCTAGTTTAAATTTTAACATTTTTTTTTTCAACACAAAAAAAGTATAAATTCAATGATACTCGACTATTTTGTATACTTCATCCTTGAAGTTGCATTGGTCAACACATGACCCAATATACACCATATCTGTTTACTTACAGGCAAGTTTAGTGCTTTGGAGTCAACAGGTTTATGGAAGGGCCAACAATAATGATGTTTCCAAACGGCTTTAAGTACTGTCTTGAGAAGATATTGAAGCTGATTGGTCTGGCGGCCTTTAGGCCTTCCTGATGTAGCTCGAGATGGTGTTGAAGGTGCTGGGGATGCTGCATCTCCAAAGTCAGAGTCATTCTACAAGTGGAACAACACCAGAAGAATATACACTTCGCTAATCAAAGGATTAGTTTGTTAAGTTTTCTATTTAATTAATAATGCTAAAGATGATAGATGATGTTTATATACATCAAACAGACATTTCCATATTTCAATTTCTGCCCTGGCAGTCCAACAATTTTTCTGGCAGCATATGTTAATTAGTGATTTTTTTTTGCACCCCCCCTCCCTTCTTACCATTTATTCTTCCCAAGTTCCTATTCCCCCTAAAACAGTGGTTCATAAAACATTTAAGACACACAAGACCGACATTTCAATTTTCACTGAAACATCACATCAAAGTCATCAATTTTGCATCCATTGAAAAATCTGACGAGTTGACAGAAATCGACAGTTCGAGTCTCCTCTGATTTCAAATTTGCTACTCGCACTCATAAAGAGAAATCAAAGTGATACACCTAATATTTCTAAATCTTCTCCTTAATTAATTCTTATTGAAAACCTTACGGAGTGTCTACAAACCTTCCAAGTTTGACATAGGTATCATTAATGGTATGCAAAAAGTCAACCCTAATGAACAAGCTGCGTTTGTGAAACACTAATGCTCCCGGCAACACTCAAGTCCAAAAAGTTAATTTTAGTGTGAAGGTCACTGTCAAGGTCAAAAGTTCATCGACCTTGGTGTCATTTGGAAAGGGCTTAATTAGTTGAGTAGGCATGTCAAATATGAAGTCTCTATCCCTCACAGTTCAAAAGTTATACCAAAGGTTAAAGTTAAACAGAAAGACAAACAGACAGGACTAAAACAATATGCCCCCTATCTATTGATTTGAGGGCATAAAAATCTGTGTTCACTGAAGCGAGACTTACCAAATTTTGTATATAACCCCCCCCCCCAAAGAAACTTCATATTAATGGCGCAGTTAATTTAAAACCAGAAAGCATATCATAATACTAGTCCTGCATCGTAAGAAATTTGAGGTGTATCATTTTGTTTGCTGTATGCACAAATGGGGAGTAGTAAATGAGAGATCAGAGGAAATTTGAGCGGCAACCTCCACTGTTTGAAGTGGTGGTATTTCACCAGGTATCAGCTCTTATTGAAATCCCTGCAACCTGATACACTGCATAGGAATTCATATATACAGGGATAATTCTGCTTATTTTCTATGATTAAAGAAATATAGTTTTTTGACAAATTTCAAAAAGAGAATCTTGCATAATCTTGATTTTCTCCAAAAGAATTCTAAACATTATGAGAGATTCTCTCAATTTCGTAGCCCAAAATTATTCCTGTATATTTGCAACAGACAACACCAAAGGAGCAAGGGATCTTTATGGTATATGTCAGCCATGCCATGATTCAGGACCTGTTTTCGCCATCTCAACTGAAAGACAAGACACCATTTTCCTCATGGCAGTAAAAAAGCCTGGGGCCTACACTCTCTTTTATCGCCGCCTACTTTTTTTGTACATGTCATTTAGATAATAACATTTTCCCCACAAAAGGCCTAGGCTAGGTAAGGTCCTTTCACACTATAATGAGTTCACCCAACGTACGTGGACGAACTGCAAAAGAATTGACTAAGTCCACATATGCACAACTTTTCTACCCTATGGATTCACTGTGACTACATGTAAATAGAACATACTGACGTCTGAAACAAATTGATAACAAATTCCGAACGTATCATTAACGAACTAGATTTCACAACATTCTGATTCAGTGATTAAGTTAATCAAGTGTCTGGAATTAAGGAAATCGCTCCTCCTTGCTCCTTTTTTTCAAAAATTTCCTGGGGAAGGATGCTCCCAGACTCCCCTAAAAGGCTTACACATTCAGTGTTCCCACAATTCTTAGCCTCCTACTTTTTCTAAAATCCCCTGCTATTTTCTAAAATAAGGAGAACCCTACAAGCACCTTATCCACTGGCTTTCTATCTTAAGATGCTGTTTCATTTTATCTCAAATTTTTAAGTACTCACCAGATTACTGTCTTTAACAGACTTTTCTGAATCACTTGTAAAATTGTACTCATTGACAGAATTCTGCCGTACAGGACTCAGTTGAGCAGAGTCACCACCAGCTCTGTAAAAAGAATATGAATCATTGACATCCAGTCTGAATTGTTGAAAAGCAGTACTGTGTTTCTGGTTGTAAGTTGGTATCTAGTCTCATCTATACCTATGGTTATAATAAAAACCAGAACACTGACCAAATCATAAAGGGCCCCGCCATAGATTATTTGTTGATAAGATCCTACTTATAGCAAAAAGTCTACCAAAAATTGATTAAGTTTTGTTTAACGTCGCACCACGAATATTTAACATATATGGGGACGGCATCTGCCTGATGCGGGGCATACAAATTTTGACCTTTGCAACGGATCCACTCGAAGCAGTGAGGGATCTTTAACGTGCCATGCATACCACGACACGAGGCCTTAGTTTATACTATCTCATCCAAAAGACAGGACACAGACATGGCCAGAGCGGGACTCGAACCCTGGCCTCCCCATCAGGAGATGAGCGCGATGCCACTAGGCCACTCCAGCTTGTCTATCAAAGAAATTTACCATTTCACTGTTCTGATACATACGTAAATCAGTAACTGCATTAGTGTTAAATCCAGGGATGAAATAAGGCACACAAATTTTTTTTTGAAAAAGGGCACTTGATGGTGCAGCTTTCTGTGATGAAGGCATTTTAAAACACACCACTTGCTACCATAATGACTGATATATTTATCCTAGTCATGTTTTATAAAATACACAGAAATAATGCCGTGAGCTGAATACTTTTCTATGTATTTTGAAAAATATTATGATGTTTTTGCATGTTGTTTCATGAAGGTTGTTTGCATAATAATATGGACATATTACAGAGTTCCACATAAAAAATTCAAAAGTCTGAAAGAAATTAAATTCAAGGCATTGATTTCTACTGGTGTTTATTTTCATATTTTTTTCATTTCCTACTCCAAGTGTTGTGAAAAAAATTCAGTCTGACAAAATTTTGTTCAGTCTAACAAAGACCATCAGTTTGTCAGACTTAAAGTTTCAAAACTTTTCAAGAAGTCTGATATTATATACCAAATTATTAAAGATTGCTTGAACTTTATGAATATTGTAAAAGTTTGACCACAATTTATGCACAGTAAAACTGCAGTTAAATATCAGTAAAATGACAAAAGGCTAGATTTAGCTATAAACATATGAATTTATTTTAAAAACAAGAAACCGTCAAGGACGGTATGACTGGATTGCAAATGCTAAACGCAAAATGTTGATGACAGACGGACGGACCAATTTATAGACCAGTGGGCCGTTTCACAAAGAATTATACGTACGATATTTTACGCATGTACAAAAAATTCCTTAAGACTTAAGGAATTTTTTGTATGTACGTAAAATATCGTACGTATGATTATTTGTGAAACGGCCCACAGAATTGCTTTGCTTTAACATTTACAATACATGTATGCAAGTGGTCAACCCAAAGGCAGAAAACAGTGTGTGTTCACTGAAGCATAAAGTCAAGGTCACAAAATTTTTGTATTGGTTGGATAGAACATTCAAGTATCTACAAACCTACTAACTTTGACATAAGTAGCCTTTAGGGTATAAAAGAAACCAAGCTAAATGCAACTAAAAAACAAAATGCTGATGCCCTGCGGGAGGACGGACAGACAGACGGATTTTGCCAATTCATAAACCGGAATTACTTTGCAGTAACATTAACAATACATGTATGAAAGTGGACACCCTAAAGGCAAAAAACTGCGTGTGTTCACTGAAGCGTAAAGTCTAGGTCAAGGTCACTAAATTTTTGTATTGGTTGGATAGAACATTCAAGTATCTACAAACCTACCAACTTTGACACAAGTACCCTTTAGGGTATGAAAGAAACCAAGCTAATTGCAAAATGTTGACGCCGTGCGGACAGACGGTTTTCGCCAATTCATAGACCGGAATTGCTTTGCAATCCAGTCAATTACAATGAGATTGAAAATACTTAAAAAGTCCCACACCAACAGGCCAGTAGTTACAGTAGGTAACATTTATTAGTATATTTCTATTGACAAATGCTGATTGGGGTATATATATACTGCTCTAAAATTATGCCCAGTGTTGTTTTATGACTGAACTAATTTGAATAATTGACAAAAATTGTTTTTCTCTCATCGTACCTGTAAGGTGGCATCGGCCAGATGAAAAATAATTAAAAGTGCCAGAATTGATATCTAGTGATCAACGATATAAAGAATGGAATCATGTTTACTAAACAAGTTGTTCAAGTACCGATAAGGCCCATCGGCATTACAGTACTTAATTTATAAACACCTTCATTCCCCCCTTCATGGTTGTGAAAATTCAATTACGAAAAACGGAGGTATGCTTCAAGTTGCCGACATTTTCCGTAGATACTGGTCTGCATACTGATAAATTTCACGTGTCATTGTAGTCGTCATCATTGATAAACAAAATGAGGAAATCCAAAGAAGGTCAACGGTCTTCAATCATGCTTACAAACACCTGTAAAATCCCAGGTCAACATGTGCACGTCAATTATTCATGAAATCTACCCAATCGTATACTTTTTCATAATCATTGTCTTCAATGATATCTGCAACATTAAATGCATCAATTTCCACATCACTGTCATTGTTTCCAAAGACTTATTTTTAGAAAGAATTGAGTTGTGTGTACGACTCCACCATCTTGAAATACAAAATTTGATCTTGGCTTTTCCTGCATCTCAAAATTAAATTTAAAGTGACTTTATGGAATTATTTTTAAAATAGGAATTTTACCTCCATATACCATTTACAACAATTGGAAGGCTATAAAATACGACTTAAAATGAGCTATAGTTGAGCTAGTTGTTACCAGGAATATTTCGGGGTCAGCTCACGGCACATGTATTTGATTCCCGAAATATTTCGGGTTCAGCATGACTAGGGTGGAGAACTACTGAAGCTATCGTCTTCGAACCAAAGTGTTGAAAATTATGACTGTGACCTTTTGACCCCATAATGTATAGGTATCTTCCTCTCATCGTCTTAATGTAAAATATGATAAATGAAACATAAAATATGCAAGCTGTATGTAAAGAACTACTGAAGTTACTGTGTTAGAACCAAGGGTGTTGAAGGACAGACAGACGTCGTGATTCCTATAGAGCTCCTGCATCTCAATGTGGCGCACCTAATAATTGTGAAAGTCAAGGTTGTACATTTACCTTTGGTTTACCAATGGGGGAAACAAAAAGAATTAATAAAATGTGGCATAATTTTATGCACGAAATTTGATACAAAAAATTACCACATACCTTGTCATCCCTGATTGCATATTCATCCCAGTCTTAAATAAGTGTATGGATCCAGGAATGCACGATCCCAATTGGGAAATCTTATTTCCCCATACATTCCACACCTCATCTGTGTCTTAATGCATTCTGGCACAGCAATGAAACACAAAATTTATCTACAAATAAATAAAAAACAGTATGCATGACTGATGTATAATTTTTTCCCCAGTAGACTACATCTTCACAAATCAAGGGGACGCGCCACGAAAACTTCTCTTTCCCCTTGACTGATTGCATTCAAAGGTTGAGGGCCAATTCGTGATTGATTCACCTGCTCTGCACATGAACAAATCAGAAGCCTTGAAACAAATTGTGTGACAAAACGACAATTATAGAAATAGCGCACGAGATTGACGGAATGAAAGTGTCTTTCCCTTTCATTAAAGCCTCTGTGCCTTAAATTGAAAATCTTTTTAAGCTGTGTACAGTAAGTTTCACAAATATTTAGATACACAGAGCAGACAATTGACGTCATTATTGGTTTTCTTTTTTCTCGTTACCAAGTTGGCCAAGTGACACTTGATTTCATTGGTCAATTTGGTTAGCAGTACATCGAATATTTTTCACCACACGGTGCCATCAAAACCTGCAACCTTTGAACCAGTCATGGGGAAAGAAACGTTTACCTGGCCCATCCCCTGGACTTTTGTGTAGAACAGTAAACATAAAATTATTACACAACTACAGGGGGGAAACTTTGTAAGAAAATCTTAGGGGCCAAGTGGGCCCCTAATTTTTAAAATTTAGGAGCCCACTAAAATTTTCACGGCCCACATCTTTTCAGTGTACTTGTTCAGTTATACAGATGAAAATCCAGAATAATGAATGCATGTTTTGTATAATAGATTTTAATTTATTCAAAATACACAATTTTTGGTCGGAATTGCATAGCAATTCCAGACCCTAGTCGTTACAATATGCTGTGGTGAACGCGTGGAACGCAGAAAATACCTCCTCGTGTATAAATAGTGTGTCGATATTTAGAAAAAGCGTGATTAGATTTACTTTTAGTACTTATAGTTCATATTGTACAAGTCAATACAAGATAAGTTTGATCAGATGAGAAAATAGATGTGCCGTTATTCCATCGATTTAGACGAGTTTAATATATTCATGCGCTGGAGGCCATGCAGTCTTTCCGAATACTCAACGGAAAGTCCCGAAAAAGTACGATTGACATTATTGTGTAGCTGTGACGTAATTTAAGAAGTACACTACTAGTCTGTACTAGTATCCGTTGTATTATAATTAATAAAACTTGAGAATATCGCTTCTTTATATAGCAGTGGAATTCAAAGTACTCTACAACTTTCTCGTCACAACGATAAACAATCGTCTTGGTAGTTGTTGATGTGTAATGCTACTAAAACTAGCCAGTTATTTATAGATCTACATGTGTAGACGTGGTTTTCCCCAAATGTACATGTACAGCGAGAGACTGTCCAGATTGCTAATTTCACACTACTGTCAAGATCAAAAGTGATAAGAGAGAATGAGATAACTATATAGTACGAGACGGAGATGTACAGGGGTGTACAGGGCGGAGCAGTTGTTTATATGAAAACGAGCACCTATGCGCAGACCGTGTTTTTGTCAATACTGATCCTAAACATTACATGCTTGGTGTGTGATCTCTTGGTGGATCACAACTTTATTACCTTTGACGTACTTGACCATGCAATTCCGACCTTGAGGACTTTCAAGTCCTTTCATTTCAAATTCTATCTCCCTCTCAAATTCCAATAATCTGTCATTCGCTTCACTTTCATCTCAAAAAACAATCAAGGATGAAAGGGCAACTAAACGAAATTGCCGATGTGATTTCGTTTGGTTGCCACTTCATTCTTGATCGTTTTGAAATTGACCAATTGCATTTAATCCTAGTAGTCAAATATTCTACTAGGGATATATTTTATTGATAGAACTACCTTATCTGCACAATATTTTCTACAGAAAAAAAAGGAATCCTGCCCTTCCTGATAGATTTTATTAAACCTTACGCATAAATCGATAAAACGCCTATGATCGAAAAGGAGAATGAGCGAGACTACTTTATGTCTCCATCGACGCTTTAATCATTCGGAACTATCTCGCACTTTACTCGAAACCTATTACGTAGGAAAAGGTCGATGTTATACGAATGACATTTTATTGAGTGTAACAGGAACTTCGCACATAAACTGCCATGCTACGATGAGCAAAGACCTCTCGATGTCTTACGAAAATTACATTCGCCAAGTGAGTGATTTCTTTTGAGATTTCACGAGCCCACACCCAAGAACTGGTCGCCAATGCGAGTGGAAAGTTTCCCCCCTGCAACTAGAGCATGTTTGTAAAATATATGTCCCCATATGGGCTTCATTCATAGCAGCAACAAACTTTCCTAAATTACAAGTTTTATGGGCCATAACTCTTATAAACATTACCAGTAGTCTAGTATTATGTTTTGACATACATGTTTTGACCTTCAAATCTATAGGCATCCTTCCCTTTTAAGTAAGATTTTAAATTACCTCTGCTTAAAAGAACTTGACCTGTAAAATATGATCAAATTCTGATGAGCATTTAAGAACATATGATAATATCAGAGAATCACCTGGAAACCAATAATTTCAGCCCCTTCTAGCAGCTGTGACCTTGACCTTTGGACCCCAAAATCAATAGGGTTTGTCTTCTCTTGACACTAACCATATATCCAAATTTGGTTTGAAAATGATGAAAGTTACATAAAAAACCTATAATTACAGTCTATTCTCATCAGCTGTGACCTTGATCTTTGTTATCAACAACAATAGGGTTCTTCTTCTCTTGATAAGTAACTATATATCCAAATTTGGTTTAAATGTTGAAAGGTACTTGAGGAGGGATTTCAATAAGAGCCGGCACCCAGCAAAACATTGCTGCTTCAAAAGATGGAAATCGACAGTTCGAATTTCATGTGACATCAAATTTACTACCAACATCCATGTTTACAGTGGTAAAAATGATACACCTCTTATTTCTAACTCGCATCCTCAAATAACTCTTATTGAAAACCCTCCTCGAGTTTTCATCCCAACACCAATAATTACAGTCTATTTTCCTCAGATGTGACCTTGACCACTGACCTCAAGATCAATAGGGTTATTCCTCTCTTGATAAGTAAGTATATACTAGTATCCAAGCTTGAATATGTTGAAATGTACTTGAGTTATCATCCAAAAACCGATAATTCCCCCTTATGCCACATATTTACAGGTAAAAATCCAGATTTGGCAGGAAAATGGCCGAGTTACTGATTAATACACATGAAAATAGTCAGAGATTCTCTGCCCTTCTCCTACTTTTGATATTGCAGCTTGTAAAAAATTTCAACGTTTGATGAACAAAGTCTCTCTGACCCTAAGAGTGTGAAGGGCAGAGAACCTCTGACTACAATGAAAACTGTTAAGCAGTCCCTAGACTTGTCGCTTTGACCGTGGTTTGGGTAAAAGAAAGTATGAAATAAAAATCGGTTCATACAACACATCGTTATACATTTGTGGTTTGAACCGTTTTTTCTTTATAAAATGTGCAAAAGAAAAAAAACATTTGAAAGTGTGCATGTTAAGAGGAAAGAGAAGAGATTAGGAAATCCACAATTACATGTACGAATGTTGGTCACCACAAATGTTCATCGTGGGAATAGACTGATGAACATAAATTCATACACCATTGGTTTTGCCTTGGCGGGGGAGGGGACCTTTTTTCTAAAAGAATTCACACAATTGTGGTCAAAATTTATCTTTAAAAAGACTCTTACACTGAAACGATTAAATCATCACAGCTGCCCTCGCTAGAATAGACAAACACCGACACAGACATTGCAATATTTCTTGAAAGATTGAAGATGGGTGGATGTAAATCTGACCTTTGAACTTTGAGCATGATAACAGCAAGATATTCCTTGATGACTAGGTTTAATAGAATTCCCCTAGCTTATTATATTGGTGTAATTGAGAAAGAGAGGGGAGGGGAACCAACAAGTCGAAAGCCCTGTGGTCTTGTCTCTGGGTTTCCACTGATTCCGTTATCCTGATTGGTTTTGCAGTCATTCCCAATAACATAGGTCCGTCGGTTCTGACCGACACATTTACGTAAGGACCGATATCCCACTGTCAGATTGCCGGTCGGAATGGGTTCGGCAGAGTTTCGTTTATTTATACTCCCTCAAATTAAAGTGTTTTGGGTGACCATGATGAAGTAAACCTTAATATTAACGTTTTACAAAGCCGGCTTTATCGAAAGCTTTTACAAGAGCGTGATTCGCTGAGTCGGAGTTTTTTTTTCAGAGATTTGTTATTCGAGCTATATGGAGGTGTGTGCAATGTTAGCAAAGTTGAAATACGTAGAAGGTGCTATACCTGGAGAGTCCCTAAAGCGGACATTAACAAATGATGAAAGTAAAGCAAAAAAAAAAAAAAAAAAAAAAAAAAAAAAAAATAAAAAGAAATATGAGGAAAAACGGATTAAATACATCAGAATACATCTATGTTCCTCTTCTTTTTTTTTCGGACAGACAATTTGGGTTTTGGACCTGTGTGTAACTTCACTACATAGGTCCGAATGACCTATGGGTACTGAAAGTTATTGGGAATGAATGGGTTATGTTGTTTTACTAGACTTGTAACTGCGACAAGCCAACCCTTGGCAATTCTTTGACACCAATGCATTGCCAAATTTCCACAAAAAGAAGGATAAAAGTCATCAGTAACGTGCGTCCATAAGGCATACACATTAAAATCCCTTGGAACTCTCGATTTTTAAAGCCAGATTACACACAAGGACGTCTCTACTAAAGACGATTTTAATCGAATCTCAACGTGCTACCTGTGTCATTTTGTGCCATTTTTTTTGTACAGTATGTCTTTTCTAAAAAGTATGACTTTCATCTACAATTTAAATTAACTGCAAATCTTTCATCTCTGTACATGTGGTGGCAACAGTATATAGTGGTTGAAGGTACCTCAAATCCACAAAATGTCCACAAATAAGTTAGCACACTTCTCCTCTTTTCTGATCAAGATTTTATGAAGGTCAGGGATTGTAATCGCTTTTGTTTCACTTTGATCAGTATGCTATAAAAACATGATAGGCAAAAAGCCTGAAAATAACGGAGTGGGAACAGCATCATCAAATCTGACTCGCTATTTTTTTCTTGTGTGCATATTTTTCACTCGCAGTTTTTAAATTCAACTCACATTTCGCGAGTATTTCCACTTAATTTCGATCCCTGAAGGTGAGTAGTTTCTGGGAGTTCCATCACTCCCATACATCACTACAATTAGGGATTTTTCCATGACAAGTCGAAGCATTGCTGTTCAGGCAAAATTAATTTAGGATTTACTTATAATGAATGTGCCAAAGCAATGATCCCCCCCCCCCTCTCAGGGCAGACTTGGATCTAGAGGTTAAGCGCTTGGCTTGCAGCCTCCACTATCCAGGTTCGATTACCACATCGTGCCACTATGTTTAATTGAAAACGACACAAAAGACCAATCAACCACAGGGCTCCAAATTAACGTATGTCCGCAAGTCTATGACTAATAAATTATGCCACATACTAACAGATTTCTTATTGTATAAGTCCGACAGACTAATGAAAACTCTGTGATACCCACTCAAATCCTCTCACCCGCCCTGCAAACGATATGAATGAAAACTTATTTTTCTGGAAATCCCGTAACCTATTTTTAGTAACAATACGGAGTATCATAACTACTAAAATCCCTCACGGTTTGCATTTAGTAACTTAGCAAATCTATTATTCGCGATGGGGGCAACTTGCATCACAATTATATGACGTCATAACAATTACAAAATGCGCATGTATGTTGACGTTATTTTAGTTGCGATATTCCGTATTCGCCGAAAAGTACATGGAAAGTAAAGAGAGTCAGAGTTGCAGGTGCGCTTCTTTGAAACAAATTATAGAGGGCCGATGCTATTCGCATGACGGTCGTGTACGTAAACCGGTATTCTATATACACGACGGTCGTGTAAATAGCTGAGGTAGCATGCAATGGATATTTACAAGACGGTTGTGTACTTAGATATGGCTATATACACGACGGTTGTGTACCTAAAGTGATTTGGCCATTTACATGACCATCGTGTACCTAACGTGATACAGTGTGGTTATACACGACGGTCGTGTACCACCTAAAGTGATGTGGCTATCTACACGACGTGTTATGGTGTACCTAAGACTCCCTGTCGAGGCCAAGACTTGTGCCCAAACAAATGCTGGGGAAGTCTGGTACAGAAACTTTGTGTCCTATACATATGCAGAAATTGTAACATAAACTGATAAAAGATTGTATTTCCACGTATCAATTGCAGATACATACATGTCTCTGTCAAATGTAAAGCTGGCAAACAAAATAATTGTTTATTTGTCTACTTACGAGAAGTTACTCATGTATGTAGGAGGATCTAGAAATTTTTGAAAGGGGGAGGGGGTTGCAGTCTCCCATGACAAATATTTTGCACTATCGGTCTGGAAAGGGGGTAACGTTGCAGCACTAAAATATGGTCTAAAATAACCTTTTTGGGGTATACGTTTCCTAACAAAAAAAGGGGGTTGGAACTCCCTTTCCCCCTTTAATCCGCCAATAATGTACTTAAAATAATAAAATCTCTCATTGAGGAGATTTATTTGTGTATAAAACAATCAAATGAAATAAATGACCACATTCGGGTTTCCTCTGCCTTTTATTCTCTAATTGTGAAATCTGTGAGAAAAGGGGTGCCTCACAAGTACAGGCTGTATACCCGTCATCTACTCAGGCAATGTACGTAAGTAATACAGCGATTGTGTAAATAGCCATATCACTTTAGGTACACGACCATCGTGTAAATAGCCATTTCACTTAGGTACACGACTGTCGTGTAAATAGCCACTACCTTATAGAGCAGCTTCAATACGTTTTCAAATGACACTGACATTGTTTTGCATGGCGATTGTGGGGCCACAGAGAAATATGGCGATATATTTAGCCATACTTCCTTTATAGAGGAGAAGGAGCTAGAGGCACATGTGCTCTACAGTGTCTTGAAATGTTAAATCTGACAAATGAAATGTGTTTACCATGAAATTAAATCAATTTAAAATGAGTAAATAGTCTATTTTTGTGCAGACTAATGGATTTTTTTAACAGATTAGTCCGCCAGACTAGTGCTTGAAAAAGTTAGTTTCGAGCCCTGAACCAACCATCTCTCTCTTACACGGATTACCGCTTACGAACTTCAATTTTTTTCCAATATGAACCAAAATATATAATATACATATTTATGTATGTCAAAGTATGCCTAGTTCAGGGTAAGTAAGTAGCACAGTCAAGTCATCATCTTTATTCTAATTAATTTTTAGAAGGTTTTATATATATACAGACAGGGACTAAAATTAGTGGTCGCCAGAGACAACCACTTTTGCTTCCGGGCCCCCGAAATCCTTCTACATGATCGCCCGAGTCGCACTAAAATTCTTGAGTGTTAGACATAGTAAACATTTATTGCCGTTTCAATGATAGTACAATCATATTTTTAATCATTTGAAGGCTTCTTTTGTTGAAATCTTCGGGTGTTTACATTATCTCAGCCTGTTCAGGATTTGAAGTTGCAGAGAGACCACACTAAAACTAGTACACAGACGCTGATGCGGACTCGGAAAACAAAACTAATGAATTCTCTAAAAGTTCGAAATATTTTAGCATTATTGGGGTAATATTTACATTAGTACAAACTTAACAGCAGTAAATCAAGGTTTGTTATGTCGGACTTTTCAAGTGGTCGTTTCTATTTTTAGTCCCTGAGGCAGGATGACTGTAATTAGAGACAGAATGATGGGGAAGATGTCCAAGAGATATGTTAGCTGGCTGTGCAAGATACAGAAAAAAAGCATTCAGAAAGAATTAATGGGGAGAGAGAGTTAGGGACAAGGATGCATGTAGGCAGAGACTGGGTAAAGAGCTAAAGGATAAAGATTTCGAGGTGCCAGAAGATGAAAGTGATGTGATTGAGCATGGTTTTTTTTTTAAATTGAAAGATTGATTGATTGATTTTTGTTTAACGTCACACCACGAATATTTCACATAATGGTGACGGCATCTGCCTGATGCAGGGCATACAAATTTTGACCTTTGCAACGGACCCACCCAAAGCAGTGAGAGATCTTTAACGTGCCATGCATACCACGACACGAGGCCTCGGTTTTTACTGTCTCATCCAAAAAGACAGGACAGTGGCATGACCAGAGTGGGAATTGAACCCCAGCCTCCCGATTAGGAGTCCAGCGCAATATCACTGGGCCACGCCAGCTTTAAATTGAAAGAGAAATATAGTTGTTGATGTTAAAAGTAATTGGAATTAGATTTAAAGCAGTATACAAACTTTATATCTGAGGATTTGAATGGCTGCTTTCTATAACGATCTTTGTAAATAAATTGTCAACCCAAATGATTGTCTCAGTTCAATGTATGTACAGTACAGTAGTGTTGTGAAATTAGAGAAAATCTAATATCGATTTTCGAAAATAATCGACCAGTGATATCCATTAATAATTGAAGATTTTTATTTTTTCTTAATTTTAATGTTTTTTTTTTTTTTTTTTTGCATTTTTTGCCTTCATGGTACTGTCCACGTTATAAATATGAACTTATCATAAAAATAATAACAGATAATTAAATCAAAATGTTTATTGCAACAGTTTTTTAACAAAATTAACAAAAGAGATAACATTAAAAATTTAACATTACTTGTTAACAATGTAAACATAAGATAAAACAAGAAAAAATAAGAGAGTCTAAAATAAACTACAAATAGTAGGTTCAATACAACTATAAATCTACCAATAATGTGCCATGTTGGATTTTAAGAAAATCATCGAGTTGACAAGACTTGGTTTCATTCTTGATCTTTTTTATCTATCAAAGTTCCAGCAAGACTGAAAACTCTTTCAATGGGAACCAAGGATCGAAGCTGGTATTGCTAAATATTTTTGAGCAAGAATAGACAAACGTGGATATTTATATTGTTTTTGATTCCACTATTGTGACAAAGAAATGTCATTTTCTAAGTTTTACTTTCGTTCTGAAAAGCCTTTATACAGTCAAACTTCGATATCTCGAACACTGATATCTCGAATACCCGGGATATCTCGAAGTCGAACGTCGGTCCCGAAAAAAATCCTTCATATTATGATTAAATTCACCCCGGATGTGTCGAACACTGATATGTCGAATACCACTTATCTCTGTTATTTATACCAAATATTAATAAATGATGATAGCTTATTAAACTTGACACAAAATTAGATAATAAATATTAACTGTAATTAATGCTTTTTCATACCTGCGTACAAAGAAATTTATTTACACTGTTCATTAATTATTAATATTTCCAATCCGTGTGTATGTCTATGTATTTTTATGCAAAGTAATAGTAATTAAATCAAATTATGACGTGTGTCTTTATCTTGTCTTGCGTGTTAGGTATGATGAGATTTAGATTAATTATTTAGGAACAATACAATATGCACATCTTCATGTGTATTTATTGATAAATACATGTATATCTCATGCATCTACTATAATAATCACTAATGTCAAATGAATCGGCGTACATTAACAACTGCAAGATTTGTGATCCTAAACTCGAAATTTGGATATCTCGAACTACGGATATCTCGAAGTATTTTCCACGGTCCCTCCGACTTCGAGATAACGAGGTTTGACTGTATATGTTTATTTCGAGCGATCATCGACTCTCAGAAATCGATATCGATAGTCGGCGACATGGAAGTTCCATCGACGAAATCACCGACTATCGTTACAACACTACAGTACAGTCCAGGTGGAACTTAATTTACCCACTGGTCACAGTGGACATTTTTAAAGTGGGCATTAAAAGTGTCCATTGGACACAGTGGACATTCTTGTGATAGCCAGTTGGAATTAACATACAGGCAAGTGGACAGCTTGATGGCTCAGGTAAATGTCCACTCCTAATGCCCACTGAAATTTCAGGTGGACTGCCCACTGTGGACAGTCAAAGTTCCACTCGGACTGTAGTGATAAATTATAATGGTTAATGTTTGTTCACATTTACTGACTTATATAGTAAATATTCTACTGATTCTAGAAATACTAAAAACTCATGCTTTATACTCAGTTATGCTATTCAAGTTCTTTGTAAAAAAAAGCTGACATGTCTGGTAGTATGACCACATTTTGTAAGTTTTTTGCTCCTCCTGTTACAAGTACTTATGTTGATATTGTTGTGTCAAATGATAAAAGATGTTCTGAAATATCATTTTCGTCGGAAATACTAAACAATGTTCAAAATTATCAGAGGAAATGTGGAGAGTAGATCCTACATGTATATATTTGGTGTCAAATTGAGAAAATTAATTAGTTATATGATATTAAATAAAGCATTTAAAATGGGTAGTTTTTGTTTGTACGAGTGAAGCTTCTAGGTGAGTGTGGCCGGCTATGTACATGTAAACCATTTCCTGAATACGATATTCAGAGACAACATTACAAAGAAGGTAACAGTGATTAAAATCCCCCAATTAACACCTGAAAAGTAGCAGGCACTGCAGAACGCCGGTTAAGGCTGATACTTAGCGGGTCAAACTGCTGACTTACACAATCACGTAATGTTGTACAGAAAGTGTTACCAAATTCTAAACAGTGTGCGAAATTAACGGTGGACCGATAGACAATGTCTATAGTAATTCAGGAAGGTCTACAGAGATCGAAAACTTGGTAGACAGACTTGTCTATAGGAAATCTGACCCGAGTCATGTAAATGTTTTGCTCTTCGCCCAGCTATAGCTTAGCAAGAGCAGATTACACAAGTCTATTTGTACTACCAATGATACAAATGTACACAGTACAGTGAACAAAAACAAACATTTTTGTCCACATTCTCAATCTTTACTTTGGTTTTAAATTCAGGGTTCAATGTGAACAAGATATGAATTTTGTTTGTTCAATATTTAAAAATTTCATGATTTAGAGGTAAGGATCGTGACAACAAATTAACCAATGAAATCACATAATAGCGTGTTAACCTTGAACTCCGCAAAATTTGACAAATTTTTAAACAAAAGTTTAAAATTAATGATGTGGTAAAGAATGTTTAATTTTGTTCTCTATACATTTCATGATTTTCTTTGTGCCATTTCTAATATTCAAGTCAATTATGTCATATTCTTTACTTGCTAAATTTCGTATTCGTAAACTTGTCAGTGTTATATCAACTTCTTTTTTGTTATATTGTGGGCTAGTGAAAATTCTTGTGAGCTATTTGATTTCAAAATGTACCAGCCCACTGGTCTAATAAAATTTTCCTAGTTTCTTCAACCCTGATACTGAGGCTGAAATAACACCCATTGAAGCAAGTAAATTAAATATAAAAATTCAAGAAAAACCATGAAATAAGACCATAATTTTTATTACAAAATAATCAGAATTTAGAACTTTTATCATTAATTTTAATCTAGGTAATCACAGTAGAGCAGATCATAGTCACTGACATCATTTCATGCAGACGTACAGTCCTCACAAAAAATGTTTGACAGTTTGAGTACTTCAAATTATCTCAAGAAAATTACATTTTGATACATTTCACTTTGGTTTCTCCTTCCATAAATCATAAGCATGTATGTGATAGCGATGTTTATATTCATGCTGCAGTGCTCAACAATCTCCACAGACTTGAGGAGAATTATGTTTCAACAATAAAGCAGCTGCAGTATTTTACTACATTTGGTTTGAACAATGTATACTGTAAGTAGTAAATTCAATATAAGAGGAAATTTGAACACGTGTCACTTGAAGAGGTGGTATTTCGCTGAGTGCCCTTCCTTATTAAAATCCCTGCTTCTGTATCAATTCTACAGGGTTTTGCTAAAAAATTACAACTGGAAATGGGAATGTTAATGATTTTGCCATCCAATGTCACAGCTCTGCAGTTAAAGGAAAAAGGTCTATTCTGGTTTTGCTGTTAAACAAAATTGTTATGACCTGTAAGGCAGTTCTACTACTTATCGAAATGACTCACTATTTACCGAAATGACTCAAGAAGTTACCAAATAACCTGTTTTTTTATTCGTATTTGACCTGATATGGATAGAAGTGTGATAATTACATGATAGTTACAAGTTCCCACTTGACTTTTATGTGATTCGCCTTAATTGTTTCCATTTTAAAAACGGCCAACTACCTCTAAATACCTAGCGAATTTAAAGGAGGGGCCAGAGCCCCCCTTTTTGCCACATATTTATTTAATTTAAAAATTTCAGAAATCCTGTATCCACTACCAACATGTCATGTCAAATTTAATTCTCTATGCTTTTCAAAGAAATTGCACATCAGATAAGTATTTAAACCCTATTCTAAAAATTCATTATTATATACCATCAAAGAACTGGAGCTATTGCTATTTACGTATTGGGTGCAACAGAGGAAATACTAGCTATCGATATTATCTAATACAAGGTGGTATTAGCATGAAAAGTCATCTATTACATGTAGCTAGCACCCTTCTATCCATATCAGGTCAAATAAGAATGAAAAATGGGTCATTTTGGCAACTAGCTGAGTAATTTCAGTAAATAACGAGTCATATCGGCAATTCCGGGTAAATTCGGCAAGTAGCAGAACCCCCTGTACGATTGATATTCCCAAATTGGTTCAGATGAAAGTGGTTATTTTGGGGTCAATTTACCAAATTGTATTTTCAATTGTAATATCATCATTATTTTACCTATGGGTATGGTAGACTAAAGGTTGCCAAGTAAATTTAATATCCATCATTTATCTACTAGCTATATGCTACATTCACAACAGAAACAATAATGGTCCAGTATGCATACTGTGACCAAACCAGCCTTCCTGGTTCAAACAAAAAACAGAATTTGATCAGATGTGCACAGAAACAATAATGGTCCAGTATGTATACTGTGATCAAACCAGCCTTCCTGGTTCAAACAAAAAACAGAATTTGATCAGATGTGCACATTACGCCTTGTCCACTTTATAGTCATGACAGTTATCAGTACATCAATAGCCAAAATCAAAGAGTGCAGCAGATTTGCAACACATCCCAAAAAGAGACCAACTTATGCTTCATTTCATTTATATATTAATATAGGCCTAACCTAATTACTGATACTTAATACAATACCAGAAACATTGGAGAGGTGCTAGCAACTTGTTAGCATGTTCACTAAAAAGTAAATGAATAGAATGCAGATACTACAAAAATACTCTTGATTCACCTATCAATGCATACTTTCTAAACACACGTGGCTTCATGTGAAAATGAGTCAACGTCTCATCACAAAAATGACTTCCAAGTTCATGGAATTTCACGTGCTTCCGGGTAAAACGAAATACACATCCTGAAAATGGCTACTGCCGTTACAAAAGTCTATCACGATTTCAAAGCACATTCTATGATTTTTGAAAATAAATATCCATAGATCTGTTTACACCGTCAACTTTAATGACACCTTCTAAACGAATGCACTATCCTTTCTTTTACAACGAACGCATACACCGGCATAAATTTACTGAAGATCTTATATGCACTTCATCATGAACGAATACATCAGATAAACGTTGCGGACATTGTCCAGCGCAAGCACTGATCATCCGTTAAGAAATAAATAGCACAAAATATACCAATCTTAAAGAAATTTATTGTTTAGACTACCGACGCTATCGCGGTGGACAATGGCCGACGTTCTTAATTAAGAAAGGGTTCCTCGATTTATAAGCTTCATATTCTTTCCGAGGAAAATAAACTTAAAAAATTAACATAGAGTACCATGAAGCGTTGAATGGAGTGCTCTGCTGAAACCTTTGCAATGTCGGATGGCTCTTTAAGTCCATTCAATCCACATGATTTAACAGGGACCCTCTATCATTTTGCTCATTTGAATCGACCATCCCGGTCAAATGAATTGCTTATATAGTCTCTATAGAAAATATGAGGATTTCATTGGTCAATAACCATCACATGACTTTTAGGAAGACAAACTAAATCAACTACATCAAATTTTCTAAAATAATCATATTCAACATCATTCCACTTTACATCAAACTATTGTTGACACAATAAGTAAGCGTAACTAGTTGAGTAACGAGTCAAATGTAGCAACATTTTAACCAGACGGTAGCAACACAAATGACTTCTTTCTCTGATCACAACAGATGATCATTTGACTGATTGGTGCGTGTAAGTCATGTGACTTGATTTTCCACATATTTCGTTAACATTGATAGATTCGATTTATGCATCATAGTATTATATCTTAGTTAATTAATCATCACTATAATAATAAATAAATAAATTATAAAAGTTTTAGATATATGAATGCCTTTAAACGAGAATTGAACGAGATAAAATTTTGCGCATGAGACTCGCGCATGATTGCGAGTCAATGTGCTTCCGCCAAAAATTCGCCAAAACATCATAAAATATATGCCGGTGGCGTAAGAAAACTGATGTTACTTCAAACTGCATTCGCATATAGGTTAATTCTGACAATAACGAGGTACTGTAATTCAGTAAACCTTTATGTCCTAAACTAACATGCTTTATTTCTAATTTACCAGTTCAAAGCTTTTCAACTTGAAGCTTTGTTAGTGATACTTGAATTTAAGTTAAATTACTTCTTCAGCCAGGTCGGGACTCGGTACATCCAATTAACGTAACGGCGTCCAATTACCGGGAACGCCTAAAAAATTATCGAAACGGCTCTTAAAACTGTATGGCTCTGATGAACAAGTCAACATCAACAGCCTTCACATAAAATCACCCAATAATCAAGTTAGGGGCAACCTCTCATTTGAGAGATAATCACTCAAATGAGTAACTTTCACTGTTTTCAGTAATCAATTTCAAGGAATGTTTTCACTTCAGGTGAGCTATTCATACTGACAAACAAGTGGGGAATCCCTATGAACGTCATATACCGAAAATATAGCATTCCATGCCTAGTGTTTTATCTAAAGCGAAATAGCATGGCGCCGCGCCATGCCCTTTTATGCTGCGCCATGCCCTTTTTCTGAGCGCCATGCCCTTATTTTCCCTATGTGATTATTTTATGAGACTAAAGAAGATCAATCCTTGTTCACGTAATACGAAACCCTCAAAAAGATCATTATTTACAGGACCAGTATATTACGAATATCGCTTCGGACATGCCCTCTTTAGAATTTGGTAACACTTTTCGTACATTACGTAATGGTATAAGACAGCTGTTTGACACGCTTAATATCAGCCGTAACCTGTCTACTGCACTGTTTGCTACCGTATATACTCGCATATAAGTCGACCCGCGTATAAGTCGGGGGGTACGATTTGGAGCTCAAATTCTAGGATTTGCCGTTGACCCGCATTTAAGTCGGTTGGAATATTTGAGTGAACAAAGCCTGTACATGTTGAGCGACATTCAATCATAGAAATGTATACAAAGGCTTGGGAGAATGATGATCGTGCGTAATCACACTACGGGAATTTAATTGACATATTCAATAGAGGGGCATTTAAAACGTGACATATAAAAGATGTATTTATTTAAGATAAAACGATCTATCTGGTGTTACTTCATAGCTTAAGTGACTACTTTTCGAATAATTTGGTAGCCATGAAAACGGCTGTTTTTATATAATAATTTATTTGATAATTACAGCAAAAACAACACGATGACGACCGTAGCTTCATTGCTTGTTTATTAACTATTAAGTAATTAATTCATTAACGCAGTGAAACCCTACTATGATTCAGGGAATGATACCCGACAAAGACTCTTTTACCACACCGACAAACCTACCGGTATCATTAACATACTTCTAGTGTTATGTATACGCCGGACCGTTATTTAATCAATGGCCATCACGTCACGGCTCACTAAACCCGTAGACGTACTGTAGCGGATTTGTTTTACCTTTTGTAATGGGTATTTCAACAGCAAATAAGCGATATATTACGACTTTAAGTACAGAATCTGTTGGTCACAAAATATACATTTTATTGTCATAAAATCGTATTTTAAAGCAGAATTGACCGGGAATTTCACCTACGTTATCTATCATGTCTAATGTCTTCATTATCTGATAATAAACGGGAAAGTTTAGCTTCAATCCAAGGTCGGATTTTTTTCTCTCCGTCAGTATCTCGCATATAAGTCGGTAGTGCTTTTCGACCACGATTTTTTACTCCCAAAAAACCGACTTATATGCGAGTATATACGTTACTTTTCAGGTGTTAATTGGGGCAATTTAATCAATGTTACCTTCTTATATTTAGATTACATCTGTACCCGAAGAGAGTTTGACATGGTTGTATGAATGCCGAAATAGTAATTTTGCAGGTCAAATTCACATCTGTTATCAGTCAGATATTAAAGAAAATTAAAGGATGTTTGATCATTAAAAGCAATTATTCTAGGATTATACGAAAAGTAAAACATTAAATGAAAAGTGACTGGTTTACATAGCAGGTCACGATCGCTACCCATTTTAAATGCTTTACTTAATATCATTTAACTAATTTTCTCAATTTGACACCAAATATTTAAAGATCTACTCTCCACATTTCCTCTGATAATTTTGAACATTGTTGAGTAATTCCGGCGAAGATGATATTTCAGAACATTTTTTTCATTTGATACAACAATATCATCATAAGTAGTTGCAACAAGAGAGGCAACAAACACACGAAGTGTATTCACACTAACAGACGTGTCGGTTTTTTACGATCAAAGAGCTGAACAACATAACTGATTATAAAACATGACTTTTTGGTATTTCTAGAATCAAGGGCTAAGTGCTTGCTAGAATCAATAGAATATCTACGATCTGTAAGTCAATAAATGTGAATGAACATTAACTATTATAATTTGTTACTATTACTTAAGTACTTTGAGCTGAAACAATCATTTGGGCCAGCAACTTATTTACAAAGATTGTGGTATAAAGCAGTCACAAAACTAAAGTAACTAATAACTTTAAGGGGACAGATACACTTTATATTTCCCATTATTAATGCTTCCAGCAATTTCCTCTAAGATTTTGAATTTGAATTATTCAAACGTCAGTCACACATCCTTCCTGTAGCACCGAGATCCAGGAGTTTATTTGCGAAGGAAAATTGGGTGGATGCTGTAGGCTGAGAGAAATTTTTGTTTTGTTAGTAGCAAACTGTTTTCTTTATTTTCATCAAAATATTGGTCAGATTAATTAAAAATTTATATCAACCCAGAAATACAACTGCACATCAAGGACTTATAAATTTGTTTATGTCTTTGTGCACATGCATACTTCTAGATCCACATAACATTTCGTTTAACAACACATTCTTTTCAGCTAAAATAATGGCATGTCATTCAAATATTTAAGTTATGTAAAAAATAATGATACATTGTAAAGACTGCTCAAGGAACAATGACAAAACTTGCAGTATCTCATGTTGCCAGTAATAGACAGAAGGGGCAGTGCTGGTCTTGGAGAAGTTTGAATAAATTTTTTATGAACATGAAACAGTATAAGTTTACAAATTGGGAATTTATGCAATACTCAAAAGTATATAATTATTGCAATAATGTAATTGTTACAGATATTAAGTAATTATAGCTCCTACAACTGTGAAAAGGAATTTATTCTGAAGAGAAGCTGGAATTAAGATTTTCAACCAAAGCAATGTTAAGGATTGCAAATTCCATCAAATTATCAATAAGAATTGTCTTTTACATTTTCAAATATCATCTATGTAAATAAAACGAGGAAATAATGCAATTTTAAACTAAATTTTTAAATATATTTGGTGACATTTAAAGTTGCTAAATCAAGTGCCCTTTGTACCAAATACCGCGTTAAAAAGTGCCCTTTTGATGGGGAAATTTGTGTGCCCTTTTGGAATCCTAGACTTAACACTAATGCCTCAATTTCAACTGCCGTTTGGAACATAATTCCCAGGGTTTATCCATGCTGACACGTACAAATAACGAGGGTAATCCCTGACGACATTTCCAGCTAAGTCATATTATGTCACACAGCGCTGCCTGGGGAGCGTGGTGGATGCTAGTCTTACTCCTAGCTTATACCGCCTACAACAAGTCCCTGAAAACCCATATCTAGGAGTCACCATATCTGAAAACCTGAAATGGAGCACACACATAACTAATTTCTATTGAAACGGTTCAGCTCATACTTCACTACCATTTCTATTTCACCATTCATATTTTGTGTTGGGAAAACTTTGCTGATAGAAACTGGGTCATTGCAGTTATGAGTTACGAGCACAAATCACTTACCTTTCTGGCTAATTCAATCCCTAACTATGCAAAGCCTCGTTCAGCGAGATCTGACATCATGCTGGTTTATACACAAATGACTAAATTGAGGATCTTGTGTTTTAAGAAAACAGCAGCTAGTGGAAGTTACCAATAACGTGAAATATTCGTGGTGTGACGTAAAAAACAAAAATCAATCAATCAATCGCTGGACAACCCACGTATAAGTCGCTAGGGGGGGGGGGGTTACGTTTTGGAGCTCAAATTCTGGGATTTGTCGTTGACCCGCATATAAGTCGGTTGGAATTTTTGAGTGAACAAAGCTTGTACCGGTACATGATAACCGACATTCATTCATAGAAATGTTTACAAAGACTTGGGAGAATATTTCCGCTCTGATGATCGTGCGTAATCACACTATGGGAATTTAATTGACATAGAGGGGCATTTAAAACGTGGCATATAAAAGATGTATTTATTTAAGATAAAACCATCTACCTGGTGTTATTTCATAGCTTAAGTGACTACTTTTCGAATAATTTGGTAACCGTGAAAACGACTGTTTTTTGTGGCCATGAAAACGATCATGGATTCATTGCTTGTTTATTTAACTATTAAGTAATTAATGCATTAATGCAGTGAAACCCACTATGAATCGGTGAATGATCCCCGACAAAGACTCTGACTCTTTTTACCACACCGACAAACCTACCAGTATCATTAATATACTTCTTGTGTCGCCGGACTGTTATTTAATCAATGGCCATCACATCATGACTCACCAAACCTGTAGAGGTACTGTAGCGGATTTGTTTTACCTATTGTAATGGGTATTTCAACAACAAATTAGCGATATATTAAGACTTTAAGTACAGAATCTGTTGGTCACAAAATATACATTGTATTGTCATAATATCGTATTTTAAAGCAGTATTGACGGGGAATTTCACCTTTTCACCTAATTTACTGACTTCCAGGGTGTTAATATTTTAGATGAATTTACTACAAACAATTCCAAGTGCTTTAAACAGTTTATATATAATAGTACGCGTACAAATACTCATTTTTTACAAAAATAATAATTGATTGGAATCATCCGGAGGAAAGTATAGTACATGTGAAAACAGTAGACTGTTTCCGGACAGCCATCCATCAGCGGGACTAAGTCAACCCCGCTGTCCTTCCCATCGTTTTAATGCTGTAAGGCCCTTACACATATTTATCCAAATCCAGATTTGCAGTTGTAATATCATTGAGTGAAAGGATTAGTTATAGATGGGAAAAACACCTTGAAGGAGACTTAATTATGCATATCCTTTTGGCTTTTCTGATCAAGATATATGACAATAAAACTCTTGAAGATTCAACATGATTTGAAATATTTCAATTTATTGTGAATTTTAGTCCGAATTACATAAAAAACAATGCAGAACATTAATTAGAAAATGAACTAAGGTCAGTCGGGTCAACATATACACATAATTTTTTATGCCTCCGCCATATATGGCCGGGCATATAGTGTTGCACCCTGTCATTGTCATTTTGTCATTCTGAAGCCTTGTCATCACAACTCTTCCCAAACCGTTCATCAGAATTTCACCAAACTTCACATGTAGGTAGGGCAGCATATGTGCATGAAGGGAGGCACCTCTGCTCAGAAATTTTTTTCAGGAGTTATGGGACTTTGAAATTAGAAAATGTGCATTGCATATGGCTGAACCTTGTCATCGCAACTTCTCCTAAACTGTTCATCAGAATTTCACCAAACTTCACATGTAGGTAGGACAGCATATGTAGATGTGCATGATGGGAGGCAACTGTGCTCAGAAGTTTTTTTCAAGAGTTATGGGACTTTGAAATTAGAAATGTGCATTGTGTATGGCTGAACCTTGTTTGAATTTTCAAATATTAGTTCTGTGGCAATTATATTTCACTACCTTAGCTGCCATCGGGGGCATCTGTGTCACACTGACACATTAAAATTCTAGTTTTTTGTATTTTTTCATTTTTTTTTTTTTTTTTTTTTTTTGTAAATCATTGGTTTATGCAAGGACTTGTAAACTTGTTTATAAGTCCTTTGTTTATGATAGGGATTTGATTCATTCACAGATGCAAAATTTGTTGCCACTGGGGGCAGAGTGTATTTCAAACACATCTTAAGGAGGGAATCATATTTGATTTGGCTTGTTTTCTCCCACCCGTGAGAGGGTATTGAATCCATATATATGGATACATATTTCTTCTTCCATTAAAGCAAAGGACTACATATATGGTCATCTTGTCTCTATAAAAAATATAAGTTTAAACATGCAGTTATCGGACCGTGAGCGGATACTTAACAAGCTTTTAGGTAATAACGGACTCATTCATGCTGATGACAGTATATACTTTAACAAACAGACTCATGGCATTGAAAGTGACATGATAGCTGTCTCAGACAAATTACTAAAATAATTCACCCCGAGACTGAAAATTAACATAAAAAGTGATATTAACTTACCAATGACTGCTGGACGATTAGACAGAGAATAGTCAAATAACAATTGCGTGTCCATTAATCATCTGCTTAAATAATCTGTAGCTTGGAAATTGCAGCCACCTGACGACCTTGTGACATGCATTTGAGATTTATTAGAGACACAATACAAGGACTTGAGAAGGGCTTTAGTTGGGAAGGGAGAGTACCGATTAGCTGATGAATACCGACTTTTTCTGGTTAGCAGGACTGTTTGATCAACAAAGACAACAAACGTACGTCAGACACTATATTCTATGTTTAGAACCTTCTGTCCTAGAGACTTTGGCATTGTAACGTCGACAAATGGACGTACTGAAGTTGTACCACCAAGGACATAGGGGGAAAATTGGACAGCGCAAATGAAAAATTAATGAAAGCCGAAAGGACACTGACAATAAAAAACCAAAAATACTTCGACTGCTATTTCTAATGATAGTTTCTACCTTGTTTACTTGCAATAGTGACAAGTTTATTTTATCTATAAATGGTTTGTAAAGTAGAAAACACGGCTTTCTGATTATCATAGTTATAAAATAGAATAATCTTTAGGTGGATCTAATTAATGTTTGCAAGTATACATTGGTTTCCTTACAAATCAATTGAATTCTGCAAAATTATGTTTTTGATTATCAATACTATCGCTGCAACGGTAGTTCAACTGTCCAAGAATAAATACATTTGATTTGAATCAACACTTACTTTGGTCGTGTTTATAACCATTTTAATTTAAGTTAACATTATAGTATTACATGTACTAACTGAATAAAAATATAACTTTTTGCAGATTTAACTTTAAGCACACATGACAGAAATGAATGCATTATCAGAGGAAATGTGGGAGAAATCACACTTAAATAATAGAAATAGTGGTGATATCAACTTAATTCTATATCATAATTGCATGTTTTATTGAATTTGCGATATTGCATATTCCCTGTTGTACAGTAGTTGTCCTATACATAATCTCTGAAATCTGAAATAGAAATCTCTAAAATTTACCATCAAAACTTTTATATTTTGTAATGATTATTTAAAAAAAGGCTTAAGATATATTATTTGAGTAGAATCATTCCATATCATTCCATTATAAGGGCCGTTTGGGTTAAGGTTACCCATCAGGACTTGGGGTCCAAAGCTGATTTGGCTACAGATTATATATCCCAATAGTGCTAGATATAAGCCTGATCTAGAAACTGATGTATATCCTGATGGGTTATAGACAAAACGTACCCATGTCAAAACAGTAACATTCCGATCACAGGGTTTTGAGACAACCCATGACCCGGTATTAAGAGTCAGAGACATATATACACAGAGACTGGAAACTTGCATCTTCCTCCGAAATATGATGCACATCCTTTTGTTATGCTAATTAGGTGACCGTGCTCTATAATACACCGATTTTAACTCATCAGATATCATGCAGGGACGTATAACACAGTTGGTCTTTTCTTGCCGGCACATCTTGGTTCAAATTCTACAATCACCTATTACTTTTTTGTTTCTTTAGCTTTTATGTTAATTTTTTCAATGTGTAGAAATAACAGGAACTAAAATTAGCGGTCGCCTGGTCGCTCAAGACCACCACTGAAATCCTCCTTCTTGATCGCCCAAGTGGCGACTAAAAATTCTTCAGTGTTAGTAAACATTTCACTGATGGTACAGTCATATTTTGAGTGGTTTGAGTGCTTCCTTTGTTGATATCAATGTTCTTTGGATGCTTACATTATCTCTGTTTGTCGAATGTTTGAAGTCACGAAGGACCCACACTAAATCTAGTACACGGACTCAGAAAACAAAACTATTGATTTTTCTAAAAGTTCTAAATATTTTTTCATGAAACTTCATACTAGCATTATTAAGGTAATATTTGAATATTTACTTTAGTACATCTTTAATAGCAATTAATCAAGGTTTGTTTGGTCTGACTTTCTCTAGTCAGGACGCAGGATTGGAATTCAAATGTGTAACGGTCTCATAGACCAGAGGGTAGCAGGGTTCTTGCACCAAAACTTTTTCACACCTAAGAATTTTTGTATTCAGAAGTTTCTATCTGAGTGTTTTTGCCCCACTTAAAGTTATGATAAGATATATGAATGTATTTGATTTCCGAAAAAGTGTGTAAAGGGGGGGGGGCAAAAGAATTGACAGTAATGAGAAACGGAGTAAAGGGGAAGATGTCCAGAAAATATGTGACTATAATGTGAGTATGGTGTGCTAGATATAGAAAAAGAGCAGAAAAAGAGAAGTAATGGAGAGAGAGTTAGATAGGAACAAGGATACATGTAGGAAGAGACTGGGAGAAGACCAAGAGGATAATAACTCATGTGTCAAAGTATGAAAGTTATGTGATTAAACATATTTTTGAAAATGAAAGACATTAGTTGACCTACCCGAAGACAGCACTTTTGATAATAATTAATGATATTGTAAAAGAAATAATTTATTCCTTTTTCACAATGTTATAATAAAAATGCATGAGTACATCATTAGGTGCATATTTGAGACAGCTGAATACTCTGACATGCTGGGACTAAGTCTGACTCACCAAAACTTAATTGGGACCCGCCAGAATTTCTTAGCTTCTCGCTAATTTCATGGGACTCACCATTTTTGAAAATGGCGAGTCCAAGACTCACTATTTCAAAATTGCTGTACATAAGCAGATTTCTCATAGTCACTGATGGAAAAGAAATGTTTTTAGAACCTGAAAGGAAATGGCAGTTTGGGTCTAATTTAGTATTTACCAATACCAGCTTCAATGCAAACAGTACATGTCATGCCCATATTTGGATCAATAATGTAATTGGATCATAATGCTTTAAACAATTCCATCCTTCTTTCCATTCTGGTTTGAAGTCCTGTGCTGAAGATTATACTCACATTAGTGGGAGGAAGGAGGTAGGGTGGCAGGAATGAAGCAATAAGATAATATCTTTAAAGCAAGATAATAACTATAAAATACTTATATTAATTAACAAGGATGCACATCACTTCATGTATTAATGTGACGCTACATAAGTGGGGTTCAAAATCCATGAAAAAGAAAGCAACAGGGGAAGTACAGGCAAGATTATTGGGAAAAGAGGAAAATATGTTTAATTATAAATGGTCAAATAGTAGGCAGAGGTTAATGGACATGTGAGCCTCAGTGAGTGAAAATTATGTGAACTGTGGGGTTGAGTCAGTGAGCGAGTGAATGAAAGTGAAAATGTAAGACAGAATGAAAATGAGAGTGATATTGAAGAAGAATTGGATGAATCAGAGTGCTAAGTTTTTGGAAGATTGCTTGAAATCGATATTGAAGGAATTAGAAATTAAATGAAAAGAATAATAAAGAAATTCATTTAATTCTCGATTTTGGTATTTTTCTGTATAGGCCCCTAGAATTTCATGTGGGCAACAGAATTTTATAAGTTAGGGCCCCACATGGCTCCTGAAATATTTCAATGATTTTTTTTATTCCCTGCCAAAATATTTCAAGAAATCTGAAAGTCTTATAACTCATATAGCTTTTGTGCTTGACAGGAGTAAACTTGAAAATACAGTAGTAGTACTGCATTTTTAGTATTCTTCTATAAGTTATCTGTAATAGTTCTGGTATTTTTTAGATGACTACAGAAGGAGTCAAAATGACGGAGGCTGCTGATGTCAAACCTCCCGTCACAACGGCATCAACAACTTCTCAACCGACTACTCCTAGTACAACATCTACCACTGCAGCAGCACCAGTCAAATCACAATCAATGGTATGTATCTAATCCTAGTCATGTTATATAAATACACAGAAATACTGCTGTGAGCTGAATATTTTTCTATGTGTTTTAGAAAATAGAAGGATGTTTTTGTATGCTGTTTTATGAAGGTTGTATGCATAATAATATAGACATATCATACCAAAATGTTAAGGAATGTTTGAAGTTTATGAATATGTAAAAGTTTGTCCAAAATCTATGCACAATAAAGGTAAACTGCAGGTTAATACAGGTAAAATGACAAAAAGCTAGATTTATCAATAAATATATGAATTTATGTTAAAAAATACAATAAATGAGATTGAAAATATTGAAATATGAAATAATACTGTATAAGTAGAATCATTCGCTGTGTATTAACTTTCGCGGTCAGTTTCATACCGCGAAAGTTTATCTCAGTGAATTTAAATACCAAATAAATCGGGCACACTCATTCTCTCTCTATCGACTTTTAGTCTGGAGGTACATAAGGCTTAAACGACAGATAATTTTTTAATAACGGTTATAATGAAACTTTATGTAAGGTAAATGCACATTTTTTTCTAAAATAGTAAAAGCAGCACTAAATATAGCGTTTTTTTAAAAGTTCATTTATTCAAAGTCACCATTTTCACAAGCACTTTTGCCGATTGCAGCATGAATTTCAGGCGAATAACAGTTATAATCCCCACGTTTTGGCTTTGGCGAACTAGTTGTAAATGTATTGTCAAGATAAATGTTCACATTTTTCACCAAATCCCTTTTTTCTGGTGTTTTATCCATTAATGGATCGGGCATGTTAGGTTTTTTAATCGGCACTAGATGCATCTTGATTACAAGCTGTGAGTGAACTAAATAGGACGAGCTTTTAATTATACACCCCCCCCCCCCCCCAGCAAACAAAGTTTGGGGGGGATACACCCTGACAGTCTGTCCATCAACCTTTGTCCGGGGCATAACTTTTTTATTCTTTATCATATGATGATCATACTTGGTACATTTGTTCCTTTGGAGATGCCGGTGTATCATGACCCTGAACCAAGGTCGTGGGTCCAAGGTCAAGGTCACTATTCACTCTCCAAAACTTAAATATTGGTCATATATATAGTTCTATGCCCTATTTTCCATTTTGGTGCCGCGGGGGGTATTTGTCCCGTTAAGACTGTTCTAGTAATTTGTTTACCAGCGAAGGTAAAAACTACTTTCGCTCAAGATTTGGCCACTACCTTTCAGTGAAATGACCTGTACTTTTTATTTATTAGGGGCGGATCTGCGAATCATTGTCAACGCGAAAAGGTTACTTTCATAAAACCGCGAAAGAAAGTACCAGCGAATGATTCTACTTATACAGTAATTTAAAAAGTCATACACCAATAAGCAAATAGTTACTTTTTAGGTAAAACTCAGGTAACATTTATTAGTATATGAAGTATATATCTCATGACAAATGCTAATTTGGGTATATACTGCTCCAAAACGATACGTAGTGTTGTTATATAAATGACCTAGTTTGAATAACAAATTAAAATCGGGGTTTCCTTGTCGTACCTGTAAGGTAGTATCGGTCAGGTGAAAAATAATTCAAAGTGCCAGAGTCGATATCTAGTGCTTACCGCAAGAAAGAATGGAATTACGTGTACTAAACATGTTGTCCAGTACCGGCCCATCAGCATCACTTTTATTAGCCAGTAAACACCTTTATTCCCCACTTCATTGCTGTGCAAATTCAACTACGAAAAACTGAGGTATGCTTTTAAAAGTTGCTGGCATTTTTCCATAGATACTGATATATATACTGATAAGTTTCATGTACCATTGTAATCATAGTCATTGATAAACAAATTAAGGAATGCCAAAGAAGAGCGATGGTCATCAATCATGTTTACAAGCATCTGTAAAATTCCAGGTCAACACGTGGTCAGCCGCCATCACGTGCACGTCAATTGTTCATGAAACCTGCCCAATCATAAACTTTTTTATAATTATTGTCTTCAGTGATATCTGTGGCATTAAATACATCGATTACTACATCACTATCATCGTTTCCAAATTTTTTGTAGAAAGAATCGTGTTATGTTTATAATTCCGCCATCTTGAAATACAAATTTTGATCTCACCTTTTCCTGCATCTTAATATATGAACCAATCAAATTTAAGGTGACGTCATGGATTTTTTTAAGATAAGGATTCCATCTCCATTTTTGGAAAGTCTTTTTATAATGTTTACAGTGATTGGAAGGCTATAAATACGATCTGAAAATAAGCTATAGTCGACCTAGTTGTTACCAGGAATATTCTGGGTTCAGCTCACGGCTCAGGTATATGATTCCTGGAATATTCCGGGTTCAGCATGACTAAGGATTAATAGCAGGGGGGAAACTTTCCACTTGCCCACTCACATTGGCGACCAGTTCTTGGGTGTGGGCTCCTGAAATCTCAAAAGAAATCGCCCACTTGGCGAATGTAATTTTCGTAAGACATCGAGAGGTCTTTGCTCATTGCAGCATGGCAGTTTATGTGCGAAGTTCCTGTTACACTCAATAAAATGTCATTTGTATAACATCGACCTTTTCCTACAAATTAAGTTTCGAGTAAAGTGCGAGATAGTTCCGAATGATTAAAGCGTCGATGGATACATAAAGTCATCTCGCTCATTTTCCTTTTCGATCATAGACGTTTTATTGAATTATGCGTAAGGTTTAATAAAATATATCAGGAAGGGCAGGATTCCTTTTTTTCTGTAGAAAATATTGTACAGATAAGGTAGTTCTATCAATAAAATATATCCCTAGTAGAAATTTGACTACTACGATTACCGGTAAATGCAATTGGTCAATTTCAAAACAATCAAGAATGAAGTGGCAACCAAACGAACTCACATCGGCCATTTCGTTTAGTTGCCCTTTCATCCTTGATTGTTATTACTCATTGGAACTCGAAGTCACTTTTACAACGGAGGCCTGTTAGGAGACCCAATGTGAAACTGAAAACCAATGACAATGACACTGCAGATGTGAAAAATGATGAGCCTTTTCATACTGCTGTAAATGTGAATGAGGGTGCTAGTGAACTGGAAAGTGAAATTGAAGAAGTGGCTGAAACAGAAAGTGATGTAGAGCATAATCCTGATGTGTCATCAGATGAACAATGTAGTGAGGATGAAAGTGAAGTGAATGACAGATTATTGGAATTTGAGAGGGAGATAGAATTTGAATAAATTGTGTATTTTGAATAAATTAAAATCTCTTATACAAAACATGCATTCATTATTCTGGAATTTCATCTGTATAACTGAACAAGTACATTGAAAAGATGTGGGCCCGTGAAAATTTTAGTGGGCTCCTACATTTTAAAAGTTAGGGGCCCACTTGGCCCTTAAGATTTTCTTACAAAGTTTCCCCTGTATAACTGAACAAGTACATTGAAAATTTTAAAAGTTTATTGTGTGTGTTTGATCTTCATTCGCTGTCATGACGCAAGCCGATTATGAATGACAATCGTACTTTATAGGAACCTGCAATCTTGATATTGAATGTGGTTCACAGCTCTCATAACTTTGGTCCTAATATATAGGTGGGAAATGAAACATTTCTGCAAGAATGACATGAAGAACAATAAAAAGTTATGATGTCATAATTAGTACCACTTATAACCCTTGACTTCCTCATGACAACGGACACCATTAAGAAACTGTTTAACATACATCAACCTTTCTGACAAAACCCCACTGGAAAGTCAACATTCATTCACATTTTGATATGTGATATATGGATCTTGGTGCTTAAGCTTTCATCTTTTCTCTATTCCAAAAACTATCGGAATTCAACAAAAGTGATAAACACAACTGTCAATTTCTGCTGCTTTTGAGAGCTTAAAATTTAATTTAGCTTGACGCCTTTGAGTCTCTTCAGGCCTTTGATTACCAGACTAGACACTGTCAATCAGACCTGCCTTAATGTCGGACCATGACTTTGGCTGTATCTTTTGAACCCATTACAAATAGGGCTTCAATACATCACAGATTTCTCATGACTAGAGCTTTCATTTGATATCATGACTTTTGACCTTGTGGCCTTCAGTTTTGAATTTGACCTACTTTCTAAAAACTTTAACCTGGGCTATATCTTTTTAACCAATAAGGTTTGGGACTTTGATACTTCACACATAGGTCCCTCATGTCAAGAGCTTTCATTTGATACTATGACCCTTGCCCTTGGACTTTGACCTACTTTTCAAAAACTGTAACGTGTGCTATATCCTTTTTACCTTGGACTTGACCTTGAATTAAAAGAACATTGAAAATACGTCCTTTCCCTCTGACATTGCTAGGGCCAATGATTTACCACTTCAGATTTTGCTTATTTCCGTTTCAGTTTTCCTGAATTCCATTTTTTTTTTCCCATTTTCATATTATTTGGACAAAACAGTGTTTTATAAGTCTGAAAAACAGTTTATTATCAAACTTGCAGTAAATGTTTTGTTTTAACCTTGTTTCAATGAACTGTCAACAACAATGCACTCAATTATGTATTGCTTATCATATTGAAAAAAGCCAGTGTGGCGTAGTGGATGAGGTGCTCGGCTCGTGACCTAGTAAAGGGTACGGCTTATGTAGAAAAAGTGTGAGCTGCCTTTGGTTATGATGCATCGCCTTGTTCCTTTGTTAAGGTACCATTCCTTGCAAAAACTTTAAAGAAAACCTGAAACGACTACTGCAGCCACTACAATTAGAAATGAAGGTTACATTATCATAAGGCCTTATTTTTTGGAGAGTCATAAAGAAAAAAATATACATTTTAATTACAAATTTTGAAATGTGCAAATTATGTTTCAGATTGTTAATTCTGCAAATCATTACCCCACCGCGAGCCATGTTGTCTTCTAACAACTCTTTTTATATGCTTGTCAAAAGACGGGACGTATTATGGTATGGTGATGTCCGTCTGTCTGCTATTGAACGCAATAATTTTAGTAAAGGTCAGCTGTATTTCATGAAACTCATAAAGAATGTTTAAATAGTGTAGAGGAAGCCATCTTTCGATTTTGAGCAAATTCCGTTTTGTCGTTCCAGAGTTGTGGGACTTGGGTTTAAATTTTACTATGAAAAGATGCTATTGAACTCGATAACTTATATAAACTTCAGATTTTTCATGAAACTCATACAGAATGCTTAGATAATGTAGAGGAAGCCACCTTTCTATTTTGAGCAAATTTCATTTTGTCGTTCTGGAGTTATGGGACTTGGATTTAATTTTTACTTTGAAAAGATGCTATGGAACGTGATAACTTAAATAAACGTCACTTGTTTTTCATGAAACTCATACAGAATGCTTTGATAATGTAGAGGAAGCTGCCTTTCGATTTTGAGCAAATTCCGTTGTGTCGTTCCAGAGTTGTGGTACTCGGATTTTATTTTTACTATGGAGATGCTATGTAACACAATAAATTAAGTAAACATCAGTTGTTTTTCATGAAACTTAAACAGAATGCTTAAATAGTGTAGGGGAAGACACCTTTTGGCATTCAGTATTTCATAAAAGTATTAACAGAGAGACCCAAGTTTGGAGGTAATAAAACCATACATTCACATTGATCCCATCCAAAATAAGCAACGGGCGTATTAAGCCACGCTAGGTGTTGCTCTTGTTTAGTATGTGACAGTAACTCACATTTTTATTATTATTATTATTATTTTTTTTTTTTTTTTCATTAGCCCAGTAACTGAAATAGTTGAGAATTCATATATATTTGAGCAACTTTAAATGTATTGGCAACAAGTGAATTTTTAACCTATTTGTGGACAAATAAAATATTTAGATAACTGTAAGTTGTAATATCAACTCCTGATTTACTTAAGTTTTATCCCAATATTGATGATGAAATTTACAGATTCAAATTGATCATTTTCTTGTGTCCTTTGTATTTCAGAAACCAAATTACACACTTAAGTTTACAATGGCAGGTCACACAAAAGCTATTTCCTCAGTAAAATTCAGTCCTAATGGAGAGTGGCTGGCAAGTTCATGTAAGTAATTTTGAAGGAAAGACAGAACACTGGTTCACCAATGGTGGAAGTCTAACCTGGTCTCCTGGTCACAGGTGGAGTACCTCCTCAATTTGGCTACTCCAGCTTATTTTTTGCTATAAACATTTGCATTTTAAAATGGAATTAATGTTGTTGATGGCTTTCAACTATTGTTGCCAAAACTGAGAATTATAGTAAGACTAGGAAATTTATACATTTAACCACTGCTGTTAAAGTTAATGAAGTCAGCGTTCAGCAAACTGTCAGACTGCTTAAATAAGAAAAACAATTCTTGTATTGAATAAATCAACAAATGAGGCTTTAAATAAGCATTGAGCTTGATATAGGTCACTGGGATTGAGAAATATTTTGACAATATGGTACCAGTGCGAAACAGTTGTGTAACACCAAATCTAGTCCTACGGCAGTCAACTACTAGTGCAGTATAGTAGTTAGCAGCCAAAGCCTATAGTAACTAAATGTAAAAATACAGTGATTCTTTTTTTACTTCAAAGTTTTTTTTTTTCAAAGGTGTCTGTACCGTTTCATTTGGGGATTTTTTTGTCCCATTTACATAATGCTAAAAGATCAGTGTTAGGGGAATATTTAAACATTTTGGGAAAATCAGTGAAATTTCCATAGGAAATGGTCCTTATAATGGACCAGATTTGAAGAAAAAAAGAAACACTGCAAAGGTGCCTGTGCCTTTGAGATTTGGAAAATTTGCAGTAAAATTAGATTGTTTCAGTAATGTAGACAACTCTAGCTCTGATGCCATTACCAGGATCGAGCAGTAGGATTGAGATTCTGCTCACGATCTCTAAAAATGTTCGTATGTATACAACAGATGAAGGCTTCAGAGCAAATAATAGAATATTGCCCTCCAACATGCATGTGGTGGAAATGAAAGTAAAATGTGCCTGTTATTTAGACATTTTGTATAAGCCATACATGTGTCACAATAATGTAAGGAGTCCTCCAATTAGAAGTTAGTATAAAATAGTAACAAAACACTCTTTCTCCACAGATTTTCAGCCGTTTGGCATTTAAAAAATATTTCTATGATCGTAACAAGTTCTGACAGCTTGTATGTCAACAGTTCACTCTTAAAAGTAAGTTCTAAATCAAAAGAAATGACTTTGATCAATTAGAGGAATTTTAAATCAAATTTTGGAGGGAAATGGAGAAGATTTCGTATTGGAAAGGGGCTGTATATTGGCCCTAATATCCACCTAACATAATCACTAAGATGAATTACCATGTGTCAACCAAATGCATTCCATAGAAACATTGAAATATTTTGATAAAATTCCAAGCCTTAGAACATACTTCTTGAATTAATTCACATCTGTAATTATTTTCCAGCTGCTGACAAATTAATTAAAATCTGGGGAGCATATGATGGGAAATTTGAGAAAACAATTATGGGTCATAAACTTGTAAGTATATATCATAATGTAATTAATGTTGAATGTTAGGTAAATAACAGTGAATACATGTTTGTCTTTCCTGTAATTATCTACCTTTTGTGAGAAGAAAAGTGTATTTGTTTACTTCAGTTATTGAATCATTATGTGCAAATACAGTGATGGCAAAACTTACTTTTGATATACGGGACATTCGATTTAGTAAGTTTTCAGAACTTATCTGACCGAGTAAGTTTTCACCAGACTGGAAGAAATTCTTCAGGAACATGAAAAACGAATTATTTCTTGTGTCATTTATTCATCTTATTTATTATTTGACATTCTTGTATTTTTCTGCTTAAGGGGCTTTCCTTGGACAGCTCTCGGCGCTTAATCCTGCCCACTTAGATACTGTTACTATGCACCTCAAGCTTTCAGCATCATTTCCAGTATGGTTTCACCTTCATGTGCATATTCTGATTCTTTTGCAAAAAATAACTAAAAAATGACTGAATTAACTTTTTTAGCTTATGCAAGACAAATTTTTTTGACTTTCAAATAAATCAGTACATATACAGTCATAGGTCTCTTGTACCGTATACTCAGTAATTTTACAGCCATATGTCTCGTGTACCATATACTTAGTAATTATACAGCCATATGTCTTGTGTACCATATACTCGGTAATTATACAGCCATATGTCTCGTGTACCATATACTCAGTAATTATACAGCCATATGTCTCGTGTACCATATACTCAGTAATTATACAGCCATATGTCTCGTGTACCATGTACTCAGTAATTATACAGCCATATGTCTCGTGTACCATATACTCATTAATTATACAGCCATGTGTCGTGTACCATGTACTCAGTAATTATACAGTCATATGTCTCGTGTACCATATACTCAGTAATTATACAGCCATATGTCTCGTGTACCATGTACTCAGTAATTATACAGTCATATGTCTCGTGTACCATATACTCAGTAATTATACAGCCATATGTCTCGTGTACCATATACTCAGTAATTATACAGCCATATGTCTCGTGTACCATATATTCAGTAATTATACAGCCATATGTCTCGTGTACCATATACTCAGTAATTAAACAGCCATATGTCTCATGTACCATATACTCAGTAATTACACAGCCATATGTCTCGTGTACCATATACTCAGTAATTATACAGCCATATGTCTTGTGTAACATATACTCAGTAATTATACAGCCATATGTCTCGTGTACCATATACTCAGTAATTATACAGCCATATGTCTCGTGTACCATATACTCAGTAATTATACAGCCATATGTCTCGTGTACCATATACTCAGTAATTATACAGCCATATGTCTCGTGTACCATATACTCAGTAATTATACAGCCATAGGTCTCGTGTACCATATACTCAGTAATTATACAGCCATATGTCTTGTGTACCATATATTCAGTAATTATACAGCCATATGTCTCGTGTACCATATACTCAGTAATTATACAGCCATATGTCTCGTGTACCATATACTTAGTAATTATACAGCTATATGTCTCGTGTACCATATACTCAGTAATTATACAGTCATATGTCTCGTGTACCATATACTTAGTAATTATACAGCTATATGTCTCGTGTACCATATACTCAGTAATTATACAGTCATATGTCTCGTGTACCATATACTCAGTAATTATACAGCCATATGTCTCGTGTACCATATACTCAGTAATCATACAGCCATATGTCTCGTGTACCATATACTCAGTAATTATACAGCCATATGTCTCGTGTACCATATACTCAGTAATTATACAGCCATATGTCTCGTGTACCATATACTCAGTAATTATACAGCCATAGGTCTCTTGTACCATATACTCAGTAATTATACAGCCATATGTCTCGTGTACCATATACTCAGTAATTATACAGCCATATGTCTCGTGTACCATATACTTAGTAATTATACAGCCATATGTCTCGTGTACCATATACTTAGTAATTATACAGCTATATGTCTCGTGTACCATATACTCAGTAATTATACAGCCATATGTCTCTTGTACCATATATTCAGTAATTATACAGCCATATGTGTCGTGTACCATATACTCAGTAATTATACAGCCATATGTCTCGTGTACCATATATTCAGTAATTATACAGCCATATGTCTCGTGTACCATATACTCAGTAATTAAACAGCCATATGTCTCTTGTACCATATATTCAGTAATTATACAGCCATATGTCTCGTGTACCATGTACTCAGTAATTATACAGTCATATGTCTCGTGTACCATATACTCAGTAATTATACAGCCATATGTCTCGTGTACCATATACTCAGTAATTATACAGCCATATGTCTCGTGTACCATATACTTAGTAATTATACAGCCATATGTCTCGTGTACCATATACTTAGTAATTATACAGCCATATGTCTTGTGTACCATATACTCAGTAATTATACAGCCATATGTCATGGTACCATATACTCAGTAATTATACAGCCATATGTCTCGTGTACCATGTACTCAGTAATTATACAGCCATATGTCTTGTGTACCATATATTCAGTAATTAAACAGCCATATGTCTCGTGTACCATATATTCAGTAATTATACAGCCATATGTCTCGTGTACCATATACTTGTGTTTAGTGGTTGATTTGTCAAGTGATATTAGCATTTTATCATTTGAAATGAGTATTTCGGCAGTATCTTAGAGACTAATATTTTTATATATGTTGGAGCTACAGTATTTAAATATGACTGTGATAAGTAATATATTTCAGTGGTCCTGTCTCATCATAGACTCAACCATATAACATTTTATACATAATTCATTTGATGGATAACTTGATGTTAAAATGTCACATAGATTTTTATGCCTTTCAAAGGCTACTATTGGATCTCGTTCAAATATTTTCTTGAGATTTTGTTTCACAGCTTTTGATATCAAGTTCAAAATTCCATTTATTTTTGGGTCAAATTTTGTGACGAGGATACTCATCCATTGAGTTTGTTTCTTATTTTCTTTATTCTAGATATATAAGTTTGAAACCTATTGCCATTATATTTAATAACATCAAGAATGCGATTAACTTGCTTGTTCAGAAGTCTTATGAGTGAATTTAAATGTGGTGCATTGTAAATATTTATGATATCATGGCATCATTATGAATATGTTTGTAGGATATGATTTTTTTCGTGAAATCTAACTTCAGATAACAGTAGTCATTTCCAGACTGCTCCAATAGCTATGCCAATGATTTGTTTGAAACATTTGCAATTAAATTTTTAAAAAATAAAGTAATTTTGTTTTCAAGATTTATCTCCATAAATCAAGACTGTCAAATTTTGATGGGCAGTAGAATATCAATTATGGGTTGTATTATATCCAGACTATGCCATGTCCAATGCACAAAACAGTTTATACTTGTTACAGTATGAATGACCAAGAGACAATTGTCTGGAACCAGGATTGTTTTATCATGGGGAATGCTATATCTTTAATGTATAAGTCCCAGAGTTTGACAATCAGTATAAGAAAATTATCATAATAGTGCCCTATTATCTCAGCGGGTGTTCCGATTTGTTATATGATAGTAGGCCCAGATGGAATAATTGGTATTACATTACATGCACATGAATTATTTGAACGATTTCAAAGGTTATGCCTTAGACTCTAGTCTTCTGGATACCATCCACAAAACCATGATTTTGTTTAACAAGCCACGTTTGTGGGACTCTATGGCACATGCTATTGTAATTACAAAGTTACACGACCAAGGATGGTCAGAGATAAATATATTACTGAATTTTTCTGATGGTCCGTGGGGTAACGCTAAGACTGTAACTATGGAGACAGAGACCATTTATGTATCTGAATGGCTTTTAATAAATATGGTCTGTTTTTGTGATACATTGCTGTATCACAAATTAATGAGATAAGTGATATATTGCTGTAGTCATGGATTAATGAGATAAGTGATATATTGCATTGGTGAATTTGGTCAGAATTTTTAGTCTTTTAATAAATGCTTGTGACACCATTCCTTACATATATGCTAAAATGAAATACTGTTTTTGTCAAATTTGAAGGGAATTTCTGATGTTGCCTGGTCAACAGACAGTCGACTTCTTGTGAGTGCCTCAGATGATAAAACTCTCAAAATTTGGGACTTTGCCACTGTAAGTAAGAGTGAAGAATTATTATTGATAACATGCATTTTTATTTAAGCAATTCAGGGAAAGAAAGTTTATGACTTTTCATCCCACTATGAGTATACTTGGTACACTAAAGATTCCTTACTGCTCCGATGAGGTCATAGCATAGGTAAAATGATTAAATGCACTGTTTTTTGTTGTCGTTTTATACATACTGTTTCCAAGTCATGATATAACTGAAAAATTGTTGAAAGCCACGTAAAGCACCAATCAACAAACCAGCGTTTTGTACAAGTTGAAAATTGGTTGAGTTTGGGTATAGACATAGATACTACAAATAGACCAATGGTATGTTCCCATTTAAAAACTTCTCATTCTCACGTTTGTTTTTCTAATCATGTCACTTAAAAGTTACAAGGTTTCTAGACTGATTAGACTGATTTTCTGATGCTTAATGCCTAAGGTTTTATAAATTAGTTGATTTTATACAATTTACTCTTGAGATTTACGTTTCTTTTCAATAATCAAAATAGGGAACAGGTTGGTGCAGTTATATCGCTGTCTGTCCCTCGGACATGACAGTATAAAATGAAGACCCAATTACAGTATACTTTGTCATGTAACAGAGCCCTCACTACTTCAGGTGGGTCATTCAACAAAGTGACGAAGCAATGCACCAGGCAGGTGCTGACACTATATAAGTCCAATAATCTCAGAGTAAAGCAAGAACAAAACAAAGTCTTTTATAATAACTCCTGGCTTTTTCACATGCCTATGTTAATGTACATTTGTATGTAGTAAACACCAGGAAAATAAAAATAATTGAGGAGATCAGCATTATCCATGAATTGGATTTTGTATTCTTTTCAAATAACAATCTTTTATTTTGGTTGTAAGTAAAGTAATACTGGTACATGACAATCAGTTATAATATAAAATTGTATTTATCTATTACAGGGTAAATGTATGAAAACCTTGAAAGGTCATAGTAATTATGTGTTCTGCTGCAACTTCAATCCTCAGTCCAATCTCATTGTATCAGGATCAGTAAGTTTTATATTAAGTCAAATAATATCTGGAGCAGTATTTTTATCCAAGTTTTTTTTTTTTTTTTTCTCGTTGTATGAGGATCATCCTAGTTGTTTTTATGCCCCCACCATATATGGCCGGGGGCAGATAGCGTTGCACCCTGTCATTCCGAAACCTTGTCATCGCAACTCCTCCCAAACCGTTCATCAGAATTTCACCAAACTTCACATATAGTTAGCAGAGATGTTGAAATATTTCTGATCCTGTCAGACATTTGGACTGACAGATTTATAAAGTCTGTCAGTCCGGAAAGAATTCTGTCAGTTCGAACAAAATTGTATGACAATCTTTCATTGTTTGTAAATTAAAAGCTGTCATTTTATCATTTTGTTTAAGTATCCATTCACTTTAATCCAGAGACTGTTGATGCACATATGTACATGGTATATATTCTTGAACATAATACACATTCTTCAGCAGATTATTGGAATTGGTTTTCGGTTGCACATTATACACAGGATTAGAAATTCGTTATTTTTCATCCCTCTCATCAGGTTTTCAGGCTGAAGAAGAATAAGCACCCCTGTTGCGCTAGCTCACCCGTGAAACAATGTATATTTCATGATCCTTTCAAATATCTCTTAATGTTTATAAACATTTGGTTTTGAGTTCGACACCCGCATACCATTAACTTTGATACGTCCGTTACGGCTAAGGTACATGTAAAGTAAGGAAAAGTTGCCGATTTACAGAGTTATTAAGGTGTCGATTATGTCGATCATATACCATTCCATCAGTTGTATTTACCGATGTTTATTTAGACTCATCGTTTAAATTGTAATCACTTTCGCTGGCAGCTGCCGGTTTTGATATAACAATAGAATTTGATAGTACAGATAAATGACGCAGTACCTGAATATGAGCTTTGAATGCATCAATATTGTCTCGGTGTTTTACGATCTCTTTTTACTCTCCAGAAAGTTGTATCTTATCAGTATCAAAGACCATCAATAGATCACAGCAGGTATCAGATATTAAGAAGAACACTTCACGGTCAATTAACTTCCTCATTTACTAAATGTTTGCCGCGAGTTTTTCTATCATGTTTAAATAGACAGTCATTACGCAGGCACCATTTTATAGAAATCTTGTTCAAAATAATCATAGGTAACTGGTAACTAAATGTAAAAAAGAGAAAAATACTGGCCAGCCAAGCTACATATTTCCCAAGTCCAGCCTCATAATGTCAGGATCAGTAAATGTTATCCTCAGCCCATCCTCATAGTGTTATAATCAGTATGATACTGAATCTAGCTATTAGAATGCTAGGGTATTTTGCATTTTCTTAAAATCCTTGTGTATGTAGATACGCACATTGTATAGAAAAATTGTGAACATTCTTATAGCACTTTAATATCAGTAAGTCTTATCCTCAGCCACTCCTCATGATGTCGGGTTCAGTACGTCTTATCCTCAGATGGTGTCAGGATCAGTAAGTCTTATCTTCAGTCACTCCTCATAGTGTTAGGATCAGCTAGTCTTATCCTCAGTCACTCCTCATAGTGTTAGGAGCAGCAAGTCTTATCCTCAGTCAAGCCTTATACTGTCAGGATCAGTCAGTCTTATCTTCAGTCCAGATTCTTGGTGTTAGGAGTAGCAAGTTTAATCCTCAGGCACTCGTCATAGTGTTGGGATCAGTAAGTCTTATCCTCAGTCACTCTTCATAGTGTCAGGATCGGTCAGTCTTATCCTCAGTCCAGATTCATATCCTTGGGTTCAGTAAGTCTTAACCACTTGCTTGGTGTGTAAGAATTATCTGATATCTTTTAATTTTTCTGAATTTCAATTAAATATACAGAAAAGCTTGCATAAAGGTAAAAATGATAATTATCTTGTCCAGTGTCGTCACCAGGAATATTTTAAGGCATCAATTTGTTATTCTTGCAGAATTCTTGTTATCCCTACACATCTGCCATTTTTAGTGTGACAAATTCCTGTATTCACCATAAACTGTTATTATATTCACTTTAGAAAGTGTGAATTCTTAGATAATACTGCTTGAAATATGAAGAATATGGTTTATGATGTCATTTGTCGCACAGATTCAGATCATAACATTTCATAAAACCCCAACTGTTTATTGCAAGATGGTCAAGTAATTAATACTAGTATACTGCACTACAGAGATTGTGGATTGTCCAGTTCTCTGCATATTGTGGTTGACTATTTTGACATGGATGATCACATTCACAATACTGTAGTGATGGTAAATCACAGTGATTCACTGCAACATTGTGGTTGACTGTGGCTATACATTGTACAACTATTGAAAGTACATTTAAGGGTCTTAAAATCCTGTCTAAATATCGAGGTGTAACACGAGGGGTTTTGTTTGAGGGCTATTTGTTTCACACGATTTCTTTTCAATTAAGTGAATTATTTATGATAAATATTTGCGAGAGTCATTCTAAATTTTTTAAAAATGATGAATTAAATATGAGAAAGATGAGAATATCTAAATTTAGTGGTGAACGTTCATAACAACATTTTATTTTCAAAATAGGCATTTGAAATTACCAAACAGTTAAAGGTACAGCATATTAGAAAGAATTTTAGACTGTGGTCGAAAGCCTTTGAAATAAGTAAAATCTGTAAACTTATTGCTCATTGTAATTACTTATCCATTGATTTGATGCCATCAAAGAAATTGTCAAAGCCATTCTCAAAACTGAGTAAAGGTAAATAAAATCAACATTATAAAATTCAATTTCTCTTCCTTTTTCACTTTTGCAAGAAGCAATCTGATTAAAAGCATTTCTGTTTATTCTGTATTTACTATGTATACACAGGAAATACACAATAGACAGAGATGCTTTTAATCAGATTGTCGTCAAAGTAAACTTGAACTTTTGTGTAACAGAATCATAAAAAGTTATTTTTTCTGTTCGCCTTCTTTTTATCTTATTATAATTTCCTTTACTTTAGATTTCTCATTGATTTTAATGCATGATTTCAGAAAGTTGAAAAGAAATATCACCAGAGGCAATAATTAGTGTATGGCATTTGAATTAAAATATTTAACCAAGGGTTACATATTCGTACATAGTAGGATCACTGCGGAATGCTGCCGTGATTCAAGGTGATCTTTACGGTGATTCCATGTTAATGATAGGTCATTTAAAGAGCAAAGATTGCGATGGGTAGTAGCAAAGACTAAAAAACATCGTAGCAATGATATGACATCTGGACAATAGCCATTCTCTGTAGTGTACACTGGGGGGGGGGGGGTATGAGATCAATGTACTGACATGTAAAACTAACAATCATATGTTGAGACAAAGCATGCTTTAAGTTATATTTTGTGTATTTCAGTTTGATGAGAGCGTTAGAATATGGGATGTGAAAACGGGTAAATGTTTGAAAACACTTCCAGCCCATTCAGATCCAGTTACAGCTGTGAGTATTTAGTTAAGTTACATCTTGTCTAAGTGTGAGACAAATAATCTATAAACCATTTACTTTATTTTTTTTATACTCCTGCATTTAAAAATATGGGCGTATTATGCTATACCTCTGTCCGTCCGTCCATCCATACTTGTCTGGGCTTCTACTTACCTAAAGGGGGAACAAAACTTTTGATAGTGTCATTTGAAAGGGTGTGGCTTGTAGTTTTGCATGTGGGTTTCAAAGTTGGGGTCAGGCCCCTGGGGTGAGGGAAAATGGGCGGGGTCAGAAAAGCTTGTCCTGGCTTCTCCTCCTTAACTAAAGGGGGAACAAAACTTTTGATAGTGTCATATGAAAGGATGTGGCTTGTAGTTGTGCATGTGGGTTTCAAAGTTGGGGTCAGGTCCCTGGGGTGGGGGAAAATGGGCAGGGTCCGGAAAAGTTTGTCCAGGCTTCTCCTCCTTAACTAAAGGGGGAACAAAACTTTTGATGGTGTCATATAAAAGGATGTGGTTTGTATTTGTGCATGTGGGTTTCAAAGTTGGGGTCAGGTCCCTGGGGTTGGGGAAAATGGGCAGGGTCGGAAAGGTTTTTCTGGGCTTCTACTCCTTATCTAAAGGGGAAACAATACTTTTGATTGTGTCATATGAAAGGAAATGACTTGTAGACCACATTAAAACATGATGCGGGCATATAATGCTCCGGTTAGCAGTGCCCTATTTTTCTCTAATTGCCTCATTTTAAACATACAAATACAATATATCATTTCCACGTGACAGCTTTGTTAAGGAAATATTTTAGTACTTTGGAGGGTATTGGTAGGGAGTGGGGTATTTCTTATGTGCAATGTCTCCATGTAGCAATATAGGCTCACTTTGGTCTCTTGCTGTAGAATTGTTTAATTCTTTAAACCATCCCATGTTGTTTTGTTAACTCATTATTCACTTGAGAGTGTCTATGGATATTAACTTTCCTCAATCCTGTATTGGCTAAAACTTCATAGGTTTTACAATGCTAGAAAAAATAGACATAATTCTTATTTTTCCAAATTTATTTTTTGATTGGAAATATTCCAATACAACTTTGATTCGTTCTTCTTTTTCAAGAAATTCTTGTGACCTTCCACACTTTATTGATATTCTGCCTATGTTGTACTTTTTACATATTGTAGGCATGCCCCCACCTATGCAAATTTAGTCTCCTTGTGTATAGTCCTGTCCCATGATTCCTTGCATTGTAGTTTATGTTGTCCCCACAATTATTTACTATGAATTACGGTACTGTTTTATTCCTATCATTACGAAACTTCAGATATTGGGATTTTCCAAAACAACATAATGTCTACAATGCTAGAAAATAGATACTTTAATGTAGCATAATCACTCAGTGTATAATGTGCATGTGTTATCATATTTCTGAAGTTTTGGTTGGTGTACATTATACAAAGAAGAGATCCTCCAAATAATAATTGGTATCTGTGGGAAAATGTCCATGTAAATGTGAAGGCTGAACATTCAGCAGTTGCTTAGGTAACAAGGATGTAAACTGACCATGAACTAAGTACTGCTCCTTAGATCTCATACCTGTAGGCAGGTGAAAAAAAAATGTGTAATTCATTCAACTAGTGTTTCGTTGATATATAATTATAAAATGTATACTTCAGAATTAGACAGGCATGCAAAAAGAATGTCATCTGTTTACCATACCTGGTTAATGATTGGCTGTATAGGTACACTGAGGTATATAAAGCATATGATGCTATACCTCTATCAAGGTAGCGCAAGTCTAAATATTAGACTGGAATATAAATGATTAAGCAGTGATATTCAGTAAAGCTGTTTAGTTATAACTCAATCTACAATTATTCAGAAGTTTTATTGACAGACTAGTTATTTTTACAGGTTCATTTTAACAGAGATGGATCTTTAATTGTTTCCAGCAGTTATGATGGACTTTGGTAAGATCATTCTACAAGATATTATATTCTTCAGCTCATAATAGAATATAAATAATCAGGTTCCATCCCCAAAGGACATATGTTTGTTTATTATGTAAATGTGTTTTCTGTCAGCAGGATTTTTCTGTCAGCAGGATTTAACAGTAAAATATGTAAAATATTTTCATGAAATTGGTGTATGATTTATGAAGAACTTTATATGCATTTTCCATAAGAGGAGATAATAAATTTTGCAAAATTATAGAGATTCATATAAGAAACAGATCAGATTTCACTTAAATAATTGGTTTGAAATTTTTAAACTCATTTCAATTCCAATTGCCACTTTTAAATTTTGTTGATCTGGTTTTTCTTAAATCAAAACATAAACCATGGAAGACTTGTACTGTATAAATTGGAATTTATGCTGTGGATTAACTGTGCTATTGATGTGGTCAAGTAAAACCTGCACACATTAATTCCCAACATAAATTTGTGTGACGGAAAGTTTTAATATATATACATGCATTCTAATTTGATTCCCAATCATCTTCGGAACATTATTTAAAGCTGTTATTTATCTCAATGAACCTTTGTCCTGGATTGACATATAGGACAGTGGGTTCAATAATCCCATGATGTTGAGAACATATTGGTATCAGTAAATCAGGATACACATGTTTAAACATTGCCCTTAATAAGTAATGATACTTCCTTTGTAATGAGAGCATGATGAATATGTATTTTCAGTCGGATATGGGATACAGCATCTGGCCAGTGTTTGAAGACATTAATAGGTGAGAAGAATTCATTGATGTACATAGTACTTTCATCTGCAGTTTACACTGTCTATACGTGTCAGTTCAGGTATTGTTACCTGGTCATTTGCAGTTTACACTGTCTACACATGTCAGATCAGGGTTTGTTACCTTGTCATCTGCAGTTTACACTGTCTACACATGTCAGATCAAGGTTTGTTACCTGGTCATTTGCAGTTTACACTGTCTACATGTGTCAGATCAGGGCTTGTTACCTTGTCATTTGCAGTTTACAGTGTCTACACATGTCAGATCAGGGTTTGTTACCTTGTCATTTGCAGTTTACACTGTCTACACATGTCAGATCAGGGTTTGTTACCTGGTCATTTGAACAAAGATCTGTTATTTTGTTTTGAACTTTGTATCTTCATACGCATGACTTTTGAAGGTTCCATGTTGTTAATAAAAACACAGAAAAACCATGACAATATCAGGATTTTCTATTTATGTATTGAATATAGTAAGGGGAATCATAGAATTTTTCAAGTATTTCTTTTTTATTTTAATTACATATTTCAAATCAGTGTATTATTTGCTGACATTTACTTATTAATTTTATACGAGAGAGAACTTTACATACATTGAGGTTGCTAACAGAAATGAAAATGAAGGAGTTTGCAGTAAACACTTTCCTTGTTAATAATAATAAATACATAGGAAAATACTGTTTTCCTATTTAAACATAAAATAAAATGTTCTATATTTATGATTGTGTGCAGCACTTGACAAAAATATCTTTCTTCCTAATTTGATGATCTTACACATGTGGTATACGATATTATCAAAGTTTTCTTTCGTTTTGAAAATTAAACTACTGTAAGAGCGAGACTTGCTAAAGGGACTTTGACATTTTGTTTCGAATTTTATTATACCTGTAGGCAGTATTATTATTATACAGATGTGTAAAAAGCCTGTCAAACATTGACACACAAGAACTAATATTTGCAATTGTTGTAGAAACAAATTGATTACTACCCAAACCCATGGCTTCTTTCTAAGTTTCATTGTATGAAGTACAGTACAGATTAATTAGTGGGAGCTGAAAATGACATTGAGTTTTTGGAGGTTTTTGAGTTTCAGTAATTAGAGTTTAAGTTAGTGTTTAACATTGAAATGTATAGAAAAGTTGTAGAGATTGCATAATGACTTCAAGTTCCCAGGGGGGTTTCGATGTTACTGAAGTTTGATTGTATTGGCAATACTCCCGTCATCCCATTCCTATACTGACACCAAAGGACAGTGTTCCAGATTGGCCTATGCTATCAGTCTTTGGATGATGAAAATTAGAAATGGCAAATTCTGAGTGAACTAGATGGCCAAATAAAATTCTTATCTTCAAACTAAGTGACCTATCATTTTTACCTCAATCTGAGTATGGTTAACCTGAGCTTTAGTATGTATGTGCTGGTTGTATCAAGAGTTTGTGAGATGTATTTTCATTGGTCATTGGAAGATTCTCAACAAATGAAATTGTAGCCAGAAAAGAAATCATCTCCGTGCTTCATGGGATGAATTTTTGCTTTGGTCTTGAAGCATATGGTTAATATTCCTCTATCAAGTTTATTTCATAAATTGATTTAATAATTGATGACATTTTAAACTCCTTGAAATGATTCCCGTTCCTTATTGCTATGGAATGGTTTGCTTTGATTGCACCTTATAACTTGTGCCCTATAACTAGGGTTTTAATAGATGTTTCTCTTAATTTACATTGTATCAATTTTGGAACAAGTGTACAAAGATCATAATGGTGAAATTCATATACATAACAATTAATTAAGTGGTCCCTCTATTGTAAATTATATACCGGTAAGATAGAAATGTAACAAATGTCAAGTATGTGTTAAGACATTTTGATTAGACTGAGAATCAATGATGGAAATGTGTATTAGTCTGATTATGACCATTCATTCATGCCTGGAAAAAGAAAAAATTAAAAAATATTTCTAATAAATCAATAAACAAAACAGCCATGCTCTGCCTCTGTTTCATGTATTTAGTTACTAATAAATGTAATCAACCTACACTTTCTATGGTGAGAGACCAGAATGGCCTATACTTTTTACTGCATTAAGACTATGCAATTTTATTTCAACCTGAAACACTGTTATAACTTTCCAATCTGGATAAGTACCAATGACACTCAAATGTATGACTTTCACATCAACATTAATACTTAAAGCCAGGACTCATTAGCATTAACAAATCTTAATTGCACATTTCATTTGATATATGTACCTTTCTCTTTTGTGTTTTAGATGATGATAACCCTCCTGTGTCTTTTGTTAAATTTTCACCGAATGGCAAATATATTTTAGCAGCAACTCTTGATAAGTAAGTGAATGCCAGGTATTTGTGGAGTCTCTTGGCAAACTGAAGACTTTCTATTACTCTGTAATACTGTGAAATCATCTCTTTTTGTCCAGTCAATTTTCATGGAACAGTCCCAAGTGCAACTTAATAAAGAACATATGCCAGCATTTCAACCTTAAATTACTCAGTATGGTAAATGTACAGTTAATGATTAATTATCAGTAATTGTATGTGAACCTGCTTCAGTTGTTTATTGACTACATATTTTGTACGCAAGAGACTTACTGAGTTGTTGCACTTTTGTTGCATTATGAATTACTGTTGAGGATGTATATTGTGTATGGGCCACATTAAATCTGTGTTAATTGAAACACCAGAATAACCAGGATTATGCACTGTAGAACACTGTACTCTATAGTTTGTACTCAAACTTTTCATTGTTCTTTGATGGATAAACTGACTCCACATAAATGAAATAATCTTAGTATGGAGATAATCACCACACACACCTCCATTCTGTACCAGTAGTATTCAAAACAGGAGTTTGTGGCTGGGGTAATAAAGACCAGGGATTAAGCCATACTTGTGGCTTTTTGATTTCCGGTCTCTTAGACAACTGAAGTCCTACGTTATGTATGTTAAGCATGTTGAAGATCCCATACTGCTTCTGATGGGTCTATTACATAAGCTGAAATATTTGTGCAATGCTTAAGTCCTTTGCTATTACATTATAAGTGAAATAATCTTGGCATTATCTAAAATTGATTCCTTGATTGATTATTGTTTTATGTCACTACATGTTTATTTCACGTATACGAGACGGCATCTGTCTGATGCATCGCATAGAAATTTTTACCTTTGCAACTGATCCACCCAAACATCAGTGAGGGATCTTTTATGTGCCATGCCTGCCTTGACATGGGACCTCAGATTTTACTGTCTCATCTGAAAGACAGAACACCAATCTGTTCACGGCAGGAATGGAACCTGGGAGATATGGGGCATATTGTTTTATATATATATATATATATATATATATATATATGTATATATATAGTCATTTTGTGAATTCCCTAATAGAGGAATTAAAAAACAAAACGCATGACCATTTAGATTTTTCAATGAGGGACAAATTTTGTGACTTTCTTACTATTTTGGAAATGATAAACTTTTTATTTGCCATTGTATTATGTATATATGTACCAACATAATTAACAAATTGATATTTCCACAAATTCTGAAATCAGAATGAAGGACAAATTCACTCGAGTGTTGTTTAACCTTGTAATTTTACAGCATGTTCACTGCACATAAAATAAAAAAAGTAAAGGAATTGATGTATTTTTCTACGCCCGTCATTAGACGGGACGTATTATGTTATGACGCTGTCTGTCCGTCCGTATGTGCGTCCGGAGTCATGTTTTCTGGACTTTCTTTGGCCGTCCTTCAAGATATTGAGTTGAAATTTGGTATATAGTTTTATTTCAAGTGGCGTCAGTACCAGTTCAAGTTTAGTTATGATTAATCACTTTTGATGAATTTATGGCCCTTGGACTTATAAATTTCAAGAATTTTTTTTTTTTTTTTTTTTTTTTTGAAAATTCATTAAAAATCTAATTTTTGTAAAAATATTATGAAATTTAGCATGAAACAAGTAAAATGTACCAACTTTCACATTTTTTACAGGTATTGATATCTTTTTCTTCATTTTTGACAAATTTATAATTTAAGAAGGGGGGGGGGGGGGGGGCTTGGACTAAAAAATTTCAAGATTTTTTTGCAGGTCAAGTTCGAAGATGGGTTTTATAGGACCATTTTTGCAGGAGTTATTGCCCTTGGACTTATTCCTATGATAAAATGCTATGAAACGCAATTAACTTTAGTAAACGTCAGATATTTTCATGAAACTCATGCCAAATGCAAATTGATCCCATCCAAATTAAGCGACGGGCGTATTATGCCATCCTAGGCATTGATCTTGCTATAATTTATACATGTAGTGCCCTCATTTGATTAATCAGGAAAATCTTTTACATATCTTTTGTTGTTGTGTAAATCAATACAGAAATTTTACTTTTATTTTTCAGTACTTTGAAATTATGGGATTACAGTAAAGGAAAGGTAACTCTGTTGTGAAATTTTATAAGCTTATTGTAATAGCTGCCTTGCTATAATACAGAGCAGTAAAAATCACATTCCTTTGTAAAATATTGATCTACCGTTCTTGTTTTACCCTCTTATCCACAATATCAGCCCAGCTTATCAGTATCTTTTCCATTTTTAATGACTCTAAGTTGGTGTGGCTCACTGGATAAAGTGCTTGGATGGTGACTTAGAGGTCCCGGATTTCACTCTTGCTCTTAGTACCGGTACACCGGTGTTTGATATTTCGAATGAGACAATAAAAACCAGGGTTGCATTTCATGGTGGTTGTGGCATGTAAGAGATCCCTCACTGCCTCAGAAGGCTCCTAGCAAAGGTATGTTTCTATGGAGTGCATCAGTCAGATGCCATCACCATATACCTGAAATAATCATGGAGTGACGTAAAACAATAATCAATCAGTTTAATGACACTTCCCTTTTATTCTTTGAAGATTACGATAATTTTCTTTTTGTAGTGTTTAAAGACATACACAGGACAGAAGAATGAAAAATATTGTATATTTGCCAATTTTTCAGTTACTGGTGGAAAGGTAAGAATAATAGTCAATACATACCGGTAATTCTGAATGTTTAGTTTTATACCTGACAAATGTTGCGGTGCTGTAGAAGGCTAACATTGTTCCCTTCTGGCCCTTAAGTATAGAAATTGTTGCAGTAGATTTGCGTTATAACAATACTGTAATGATTCGATATTTGGTTAAGATTAAGTTAGCATGGCTCAAATAATTGTGTATTTAGGTTTACACCTCCACCACCACCCCTGAAGTTTGGGAGGTATATACAAATCACCCTGTGCATCCCTCTGTGTGGTTAAGAAATTTAACAAAGTTTCTCATAATGTTCAAGTGGGTTATCCATTACACTTTTACCAGAGATGTATCTTGGGATGAATTACTGCATGTTTCAACCTATATTGCCACAGGTGGTATTTGTCCTGTTAGGGCAGATCAAGTTTAGATCTAGTTAATTTGAGTCAAATAATTAAGTTTAGAATAGATTTAGTTATGAGGTAATCAGCAAGGCTCATATTATTCAGTATTAAGTCCAGATCTAGTAAATGTGGTTCAGCATTCAAGGTGTTTTGGTCTGGATCTGAAGGTCCTGGGTTTGAATCTACTGTAGTCTCATTATTTTCTTTTCTGTGAGTGAGACAGTAAATAACAAAATTTCATGTCATGGTGAATGCAGACAATAAAAAACAAGGACCCATTCCATGGTAAATGTAGACAGTAAAGAACAAGGCCCCATGTGATGGTAAATGTAGACAGTAGAGAACAAAGTCCCATGTCATGGTTAATGTAGACAGAAGAGAACAAGGTCCCATGTCATGATTAATGTAGACAGCAAAGAACAAGGTCCCATGTCACAGGAAATGTAGACAGCAAAGTACAAGGTCCCAAGTCATGATAAATGTAGGCAGTAAGGAACAAGGTCCCATGTCATGGTGAATGTAGACAGGAAAGAAAAAGGGTCCATGTCATGGGAAATGTAAACAGCAAAGTACTATGTCCTATGTCATGGTAAATGTAGACAGCATAGACCAAAGTCCCATGCCATGGTAAATGTAGACAGCAAAAGTACATTGTAAATGTAGACAGCAAAGAACAAGGTCCCATGTCATGGTAAATATAGACAGTAAAGTACAAGGTCCCATGTCATAGTAAATGTAGACAGCAAAGTACAAGTCCCCATGTCATGGTAAATGTAGACAGCATAGACCAATGTCCCATGCTTTGTAAATGTAGACAGCATAGACCAAGGGTCCATGTCATGGTAAATGTAGACAGCAAAGTACAAGGTCCCATATCATGGTAAATGTAGACAGCATAGACCAAGGTCCCATGTCATGGTAAATGTAGACAGTAAAGAACAAAGTCCCATGTCATGATAAATGTAAACAGTAAAGCACAAGGTCCCATGTCATGGTAAATGTAGACAGTAAAGACCAAGGTCCCAAGTCAATGTAGACAGCAAAAAACAAGGTCCTATGTCATGGTAAATATAGACAGTAAAGACAAGGTACTATGTCATGGGAAATGTAGACTGTAGAGAACAAGGTCCCATGCCATAGTAAATGTAGACAGGAAAGAAAAAGGGTCCATGTCATGGTAAATATAGACAGCAAACGATTTGGTTAATCAAAGCAACAGGCAGGTGCTTGTCCAATATAGGTGAAATGAACTTAGTGTGATGTTACACAACATTCAATTAAATTTTATTTGTCTTCCTTCCCACATACTTTTTACTGTGTTTAGAGAGTGTATATTCTTTCCATTGAAATGTGTTTTGTCTTTGTCATTTCTAAATAACATATCGGTCTTCTACAGTGGATAGTGTCTGGTTCAGAAGATAATTTAGTGTACATATGGAACTTACAAACAAAAGAAATAGTTCAGAAACTTCAAGGACATGCAGGTAGGATAGGATATCACATACAATAAGAAAGTACATAGCATTGATATGTAATCTTACATACAAAGACAAAAGCTTGAATATAAATCAGTTAAAAACAAAAAACTCAAATTTTCGCCTCGGATTTTTTTTTTTTGTAACCTTAACGAAAATGGGATTTTCTCCAGTTTAAAGTCGATTAATGTTTTAATTGTCAGACTTTTCAGTTCACTTATAAGAAGAGGTTTTATAATGATGTTGCTCTTAAGCTTTTTATGTTTAGGATGATATTTTACTGCACATTTCATAGAGGTGTATAGGCATTATGGATACAGACAAAAATCAGTCTGTTTATAATGGCTTGAATGTTTTGTTACAGATGTGGTTTTATGTTGTGCCTGTCATCCCACAGAAAACATCATTGCTTCGGCAGCTTTAGAAAATGACAAAACAATCAAATTGTGGAAAAGTGATGTGTAGTATACATGTAACATGTTATCATGAGAATTTCTACTTTTCACAAGTTATATATGAGGAATAAAATAACCACATGAGCCTTGAAATGCAAAAACGAAGAGACGTGTCACATAAATTGTCACCAGGATTTAGTGTCCAGTCTTTCTGTTTTGGTAAAAGTTACCTGGAGAATCACTTCATGCTTCTTATTGCCATTACAAATGGATGATTTCATCTGAGATTCATCAGAGATTCCTTTGCGTCAAGAATATTAGTATACTGGTAGATTTCATGGAGAAAGTCATTCTTCCTGCAGAGTTACTACGTGGACAGCTATCAGGATTTGTCTCATGAGCCATTGCCTTCAACCAGGAGAAGTAATATTTAGGAGTAGATGTAGATGGCAGTAGATTTTTATATGTATTTGTATGGTTATTGAATATATACATGGTAGGATATGTAGGTCAATTCTAAATTTACTGGAACTGTAGTGATTAATTCACCCCAAAAATATTTTAGTAACAAATACACATTAGAAATTTAAAAAGAAAATTTTTGATAAAGGGAAACAAGGTGGTTAAAGGCAATAGTTACTGCATTCTCCATAACACTTTGTAACTAAGGAGTAAGGGACAGATTTCCTGCTTTCAGGACTTGCATAAAATGACGAGCGAATATTATATATTAATATATTTATATATTAATGACACTGATTCGTCATTCAAAATCCTAACTATTGATCATAAACATACAGGCTTTGCTTCATTGTTTTATCAGATGCCACTTATTGAATAGGTCAATATTTTGGTACTCTACTATATTGTCACATCATTTAAGCAAGAATTTTCAGATTGAAGATAAACGACATTTTGTGTAACAGAGAAGGAAGTACTTTTTATCATCTGATGCATAGACTTTGTCAAATTCTTAACTAGACAATTCTTGTTATTACATTTTTAAATTGTACATTTTCTATGTCTGTATCAGCTAAGGATATGAAGAGTTCAAAAAGTTCAGTACACATGTCTTTGAATTTTGATACTTTACATTATTGTATGATGGAGTTACTATGCCTTTGTCCAGAACCTTTTTTTTTAGCCTAATAAATAATTTAGTGTGTTCACATAGTATTTTCTCAGGTTAGATATATCATGATATTGCTGTTGTGTTTGTGTTTTCTTGCTTGTATTCTTGTTTGTTTTCTGGGACATCTCCAAAGAGTGATTTCACTATAAGCCCTTTAGATCTGATAAAATTTGGAAAAATGAGTATCAAGTGTGATTTGAAAAGTCTATAGAATAGAAGAAAACCTTGCTGTGAATTAAATACTTATTGGATAATATTTGTATTGACAAATCTGTTTTTATATTCTAGTAAAGCACAACCAGCATAGATTGTTTCCTAATTTTGTACTTATGATATAACTTCAATATCATTATCAGCCTTTAATTTTACTCTCTTTTGTACTCGTGCTGTAAGTACAAGACTTTCATTGTGTACCCAAATTTTATATCAGCAACACATGCTGGCACCCTTAATTTTCTACTCTTATGACATCTGTTACTTTATGCAATCATTTCATTTTCCTGTTGTGCTCTTACATCAGTTACACTATGCCCAGATTTCTTTTTGGACTCGAGCTGTTATTTCAGTAACATTTGTCTGCCTACTACTCATTTCACACTATTGCTGTTATATCAGTTGCAGCATATTCATTTTGTACATTAGTCACACTTGTTGTTTGTCCTACATTTGTACCCATGCTGTAACAATTACAATAGATTGGGTACACTTTGTGTACACTTCTGTTACATCATAACATTTGAGGTATACACCTCATTTGTACTCGTGTTGTTTACATCATATTATCCCTTACATGTCTAGCTCTGTACTTGCATTGTTACTTAGATAGACTTACCGGTAATGTCTACACCTCTCCTTGTATCAGAGTAAATAGAAACACAATATCAGTTTGTTAGCAGATTCAAATGCAGGTTTATGTTCTTTTTTATTTTATTGTCTTCAGGGCAATGTGTCTCTCTGAATTTGGTGACTTAAAATGTACTTGATGAGCTTGTAAACTATTTATATCTTCAGTTTTCTGAAGGAAAATAAAGTTAAAAGTTAAACTATGTTTTTATGACAGTGATTTTTTCTTGATAGTCCATTATTTTGTTACCAAGATGATATCTCTTTTTTGTTTTTGAAGTATAGTTATCCTGTACAAGTCAGTTTTATTGTTTTCAACAAAATGCCATCTTGTTATACATGTTTCATCTTCAAGAAGCTTTATTATGTTGTAGTTGTAGTAAATATAAGTCATACGTGAATCAGTATTCTATAAATAGCTTGCTCAATCCTGGCAGATTAACAGATCTGATTAGCTGACACAGTGTACATGGAATATGGCCTTATCCTTAGTGACTCTTCCTCTCTGTAGTGTATGGTTAACCAGTAACTTGGTATGTAAGTTACAAGGTGTCTTCATATACATTAAGTAAATTACGAGCTGGGATCAGATAATGTATTTTGTAGAGTTTATTCTACAACAGTATGCCAATCCTGGAATATTGTATGTAAGAGTACAGTGAATAAATACATGAAAAAATGTTTTCACTTTCTCAAATATTGCATATAACACACGTGTTTGTACTTGTCACCCACGATCAAAAGTCAGTGTCTCTTCGGAAGTACCGCTTGAAGAAATTTCATAAATCGGTTGCTTCTTTAGGTTGAAATGTGGATTCCGTTATCATAGGCAAAAAATATCTTTGGCATGGCAACAAAATATCACAGATGCCAAGTGTCATAGAGCAGGCTTATCACAGTCTGTATAGCATTTGACTTGTGACCGAGAAGTGCTGAGATCAAGTCCTACCTAGTGGCTTGTCGTTGTTGTGTCACGGTAGACTTGGCACGTAAAAGATCACTCGCTGAATTCGGAGACATATACTGTGGTACATTTAAATGGTCCGTTACAAATTCTGTGGCATGCTTCATTCAGATGCTGTCACAAGAACATTTTGCTTTGTGTGGTGTAAACAGAAACCAAATTAACCCCAGTGTCATACCTCAAAGGTCAAAACGATGTATTGAGTCCTGTGTTACATTGTATTGTATAGATACATATTTACTATTTTAAGTTTTGATAGTAAAGGTCCATTTTGAAAGTGGACTGTTTTTGCATGATCTGTTCTGAAATTGTTACCTTTCTGGGTTTGTTTACTAGTAAGTTGTGATTTTGAAATCCATAGAAGCTAAGAAGTGAACAAACAATAGGAAACAAAACAACTCCATCGGACTACGTTCTCTTGACGACATAGTGTATGTTTTAAATCCATGGTAGATGTATTCAAACAGGTTAAAATTTTCATATACATGTACATGTATGTTCAAAGACCCAAAGTAATTCACTAGTACTTTTTATACGCCGGCATTTAAAAATGTGGGCGTATTATGCTATACCGCTTCCGTCCGTCCATCAGTCTTTGTCCGGGCTTCTCCTCCTTAACTATAGGGGGGAACAAAACTTCTGATAGTGTCATATGAAAGGGTGTGACTTGTAGTTGTGCATATGGGTTTCAAAGTTAGGGTCAGGCCCCTGGATGGGGGAAAATGGGCAGGGTAGGATAAGCTTGTCCAGGCTTCTCCTTAACTAAAGGGGGAACAAAACTTTTGATGGTGTCATATGAAAGGGTGTGACTTGTAGTTGTGCATGTGGGTTTCAAAGTTGGGGTGGGTCGGAAAAGCTTGTCCTGGCTTCTTAAATAAAGGGTGAACAAAAGTTTTGATGGTGTCATATGAAAGGATGTGGCTTGTAGTTGTGCATGTGGGTTTCAAAGTTGGGGTCAGGCCCCTGGGGTGGGGTAGGAAAGGTTTTCCGGGCTTCTACTCCGTAACTAAAGGGGGAACAAAAGTTTTGATAGTGTCATATGAAAGGATGTGGCTTGTAGTTGTGCATGTGGGTTTCAAAGTTGGGGTCAGGCCCCTGGGATGGGGGCAATTGGGTGGGGTCGGTAAAGCTTGTCCGGGCTTCTACTTAACTAAGGGGGGACCAAAAGTTTTGATGGTCTCATATGAAAGGATGTGGCTTGTAGTTGTGCAAGTGGGTTTCAAAGTTGGGGTGGGGTCGGAAAAGTTTCTCCTCCTTAACTAAAGGGGGAACAAAACTTTTGATGTTGTCATATGAAAGGATGTGGCTTGTAGTTGTGCATGTGGGTTTCAAAGTTGGGGACAGGCCCCTGGAGTGGGGGGGGGGGGGAATGGGCGAGGTCGGAAAAGCTTGTCGGGCTTCTCCTTAACTAAAGGGGGAACAAAAGTTTTGATGGTGTCATATGAAAGGATGTGGCTTATAGTTGTGCATGTGGGTTTCAATGTTGGGGTCAAGCCCCTGGGTGGGGGAAAATGGGCAGAGTCGGAAATGTTTTCCGGGCTTCTACTCTTTATCTAAAGGGGGAACAAAACTTTTGATGGTGTTGTATGAAAGGATGTGGCTTGTAGACCACATTAAAACATGATGCAGGCGTATCATGCACCCGTTAGCGGTGCCCTATTTTTGAGTCGGCTTCGGTGAAGCCGTAATCATTGCAATTACTTTCTTTTCAGGGGTTACAACTTTCACTACCGATATAGAGCTTACTACTCCGCTGAAAAATAAAGTGCCGAAAAATTACTGATGTTGTCTTAAAAATTCTTGATCAGCACAATGTACCTTTAGCTCAGTTAATTTAAGCTTAACATAAACTAGTTTCAATAACCCGAAAAAGGAGTTGCAATAATGTTTTCAAATTTCGCGTAATAATATGTAGTTGTGACTACTTTACGATGTGTTTACCACCGACACCGTCGGATGTACTCGATTGTGTAATTCTCCGGACAAAGCATTTGTCTTGATCTTGTATCGCTTGTTTTTATCGAGATATTTCAATTAAAGTTTTCCCCAACATGTTCTGGAACTTTAGTTCTTTTACACATATATGACAAATTTAAAGATCGATCTTCCCGCATTTCCTCTGATAATGAAAATGCAATATAAATATTTAGGTAAATGTTGTATGTTTCTAAATATAAATGATGTTAAAACATTATGAGAATCGTGAATAAGATGGTGATTTAATGTCCCACTCAGCTTCGACTCGTGACAACAATGCAGTAAAACTTTTTGCCATGAAGTTGTCGATTGCACGTTTATTTCGGATACAAGCAATTGCAAACTCTTTACCGTAAGATAGTATGAAGGGAGCAAATTTTATTAGTATTTTGTACATAGGTATAATGACGATGTAGCTGCAACAAAGACCCCCCCTATTTTCCTGAAATCCTGAATCCGCCACTAAAATGGTAAAATGATTACATACTTAAAATCAGCAAAGCCGACTCTCAGGACTTTTGAGTCCTTTGATTTCTGAATTATGTCTCAAGTAGGTTTACTGAGTATATCTCAGCGCCTATTTGATAATTGTAAACAAAATTTGTCAGCTGAGATTAATACTGCATCAAAGTGCATTGTATACAAACACCTTATTGACCATGTTACATTGAAGTTATATTTAACAAAATCTATCTCTGTATTATATTTAAACAAGAGAAACGCATAGTGTGGCATAATATCCCCGTCGCTTAGTTCGAAGGAATAAAATTTGAAAGTATGGAAATATTTCCGATTTGCCTGTTATTCAGGACCTCAAGATTACACATGCAATATTATAGAAATCCTGGAATGCAGTGAGAAGTTGTGGCAAAGAGAAGAATTTAATCCTCTCCTCCTTTTTTATGTCAAAATGTAAGAGTACATAAGAGAGAAAATCCTCTAATATATGTTAAAGTTCATACATATCTCTTTGAAATTTGAACGAGTTGGAGTGAGAAGTGAATTTCTTATAATTTAACAATAAAAAAAATCAAAAACCCATAACTCTGTACCGTCGAAGGGGATATTTTCAAAGTCGAAAGGCATCTTCTTTTATTTTATCAGAGTATTTATTGATTGATTGATTAATTTTTGTTTTACGTCACACCACAAATATTTCACGTATATGGTGACGGCATCTGCCTGATGCGGGGCATACAAATTTTGACCTTTGCAACGGACCCACCCGAAGCAGTGAGGGATCTTTTATGTGCCATGCATACCACGACACGGGGCCTCTGTTTTTACTGTCTCATCCGAAATCTTGGTAACTAAAGTTATTGTGTCCCATAGAAACTGCCATTATTCTATCCATGACAAAAAAACAAAGTCTCATAATTCTATATGAGAAGACGGATTTTTTTTAAATCGAAAGGGCTCTACCTCTATATTATTTAAGTATTCTGTATAAGTTTCATGAAAACCCGTGACAGATACAAAAGTTATCGCGTCCCTCAGAATTTGCCTTTATCCTATCAATGTCAAAAATCAAAGCCCCTTAACACTGTAACGACAGGGCAGATTTTTTGTTCAAAATCGAAAGGCTTCTTCCTCTATGTTGCTTAAGCATTCTGTTTAAGTATCGTGAAAATCCATTCACGATTACTAAAGTTATTGTGTCCCATAGAAACTGCCATTATTCTATCACTGTGAAAAAAAATTCAAAGACCCGTATAACGACAAGACAAATTTCCTTCAAAGTGGAAAGAGCTCTTTATATTATTTGGGCATTCTGTATAAGTTTCATGAAAAACCACCAACGTTTACTAAAGTTATGGTGTTCCATAGCGGACTGACAGACGGACATCGCCATACCATAATACGTCCCGTCTATAACGGGCGTATAAAAGTGATGTCGCACACAATTATCCTCACACTGCCTAGCTGAGGAATCTGTACGTTGTAGAAATATTCCCTTGAATAAATGTTTACGCCCACTGTGCACAGCAGATATTGAGGACGAATTCTACTTTCCTTTGAAATGTCCCTCGTATCATTCAGTTAGAATAAAGTATTTGAAACAATAGGACGTTGTAAAACCTGTCTATAAATTAGTGCAACTTCTAAGTTCCTCAAACACAATGAACTCTGTAGTTTGGGAAATTCATTAAAAATGCTTTTACCATAAGCAGAGACATAGATACATGAAAGTATCTATGTCTCTGCCATAAGAAAACCTTTCATAATTTAAGATATTGTAGTATATATAATTTATTGATCAAGCGCAGTACTGCATACAAATTTATGCATTCACAGATACAATAGACATGTAGGGCAGCCTAAAACGACACATAGGCAGCCCAAATTCTGTATAATACACTCTGAGAAAATGCCGCCAAAATATAGGCGAGTTAAAACTTTTGAAGTTGTTTTGTATACGACTTTGAAGGGTACATTGTAACGAATTGCGGGAAAAAAATCAATCAAACCGATCAGTAACAGAAGTGATAATAGTTGCCCATGGTTATGAATTTACCATTTCAGTTTGGTCTCAGTTAAGTTTAATCACCTCACTTTCCCACTCTTTATTTTAAACAACTATCGGCTTCGTTATTATAAACAGCTTAATATATAATGATATTGGTATTCAACAAAGTGTATTTTGACTGTAACGCCCCCCCCCCCCTCCTTCCTCGTCGTTTATTATGATAGCATTTTAAACTACGATAAATCGAGTTCATATTGTCTTGATATAATTCTGATTATAATCATTAAAGCTAAATATACCCAAATACACCAGCATATAATTAAATCTGGGCCAGATACGGCTGGTCCAATTTGAATGAAATCGAGTTTATTAAAGACGTCTCATTTGGAATGGACCAAAATCTTATAATCTGGAGTTAACAAATCCGTGCTCCCAGAAAAAAAACACGTGTGATTGAATATTTGAAGCGTCGCCGCAGAATCTTGTACATCATGTTGATCATATGCGTTTCGTAGGAGGTTTTACAGATTTGATAAAATGTAAGTACTCTGATTTGATGGGTAAAGGAACATAACTTAAACAATATCCATAGGAGATATAATATTCAAAATGTGTTTCATGAATACTTACCAGTTTGTTGGGGAGAGGAGAGCAATTTATTTAAAGATTAAATTTCTGTCATAACAGTGAGTACATTTATAGAGAAAAAAATTCTGATTTGAAATAAACTTTGTTGTCGTATCATGCCCTGCTGAATTTGACTACGAGAAATTTCCAATTTAGATTTAACTTTTCCTTGAATTTACAGGTATCACGAATGTGACAAATGATGTTATTTTCAGTTCAAGCTTCGTTGTTCCGATTATCTAGACAAATTTCCTTGGCTATGTTTTCGGAAATTAACGCTTTTTTTCCGGGTGGAAGGACTTGGTGACCCAAGTAGTAGAGTTATCGTGCCAGTGTTACTGAGTATGAATGTACACCTTTTAAGCAAGGGAGAGGGATGTAGGTTTTGTTATAGTGGTTTTTTACGTTGCATTCGCAAAATTTTTATCTATATCTAGACCAGCTAGAAGCAAAGCAAGACTAAATAGAGCCCCGACACTAATTTCCGTTTCTCGCTCAATTTTCTCCTTTTCTTAAAATGCTTAAAGCATTTGATACTATGAAAGTTAATTTAGATCTGCAAGAAAATGCATATAGTGCACTGCGTTTCTTTGTTATGTGTTTTTTTCCTTTCCATGCCTTTTACCAGTCTTTATGTGCCAGCGTGTTTTAAAAACCTGTCTCAGAGCATTATTAATCAATGATCCATTGATAGGACGTGAACCTGGGGCATCTCGACCAGAAGCAAAGTATGCTACCGGCTGATATCTACAGAGATATCTGATGATCACCTATGACCTTAGATGAGATATTTGATGATCACCTGTGACCTTAGGTGAGATATCTGATGATCACCCATGACCTTGGATGAGATATCTGATGATCACCTATGACCTTAGATGAATCCTAGATTCCTACTGTCGTCATCTGTCTCATGTTTATATTTAGCAACATATGATGAAAGAAGGCGTTTCCTGCTTCCTGGCTATATCTGTGCTATCATCGACACTTTTAGTCACGCCGGTTGCCTCTTTTAACGGAAGAACAGTCAAATAGCGCAGTCAGTCATTAGTTAGTCACTGATTTATTTCGTATGTTTATCGCGAGAATATGACAACCAAATATAGATACAATTACACGTGTTCATTCTCTTGAAAATATTCATTTAAATACACTCAAAGTTGCATAGTATATAGGTAAAACGTGTTAATTTATTTACAGATGTATTAGTTTTTTACTAAATCTCTACTAAGATCAAAAAGAGAGAAGAATGATTTCTTGAACATTGCTCTGGGGGCTTCGACATCACTGGACCTCTGGCTACGTCTCGATGTGCTGAAGGGTACCATGGGTACAAGAAGTATGTCGCCAGGAAGATGATGTGTGCGCATGACAGGTGGACGAAGCATCCATAAACTAGATAGAAGGTCGCCGATGTCCGCTGACGATGAACTATGGTCGTCGAATGCGAAAATTGGAATCGCTAAAAATAAAAATATACAAATAAATGGTTTTTCTCTAATTGCTCCTCCTAAAATCTTCGTATCATTTTCACGGAAGTATTTTAGAAGTATTTTTCCTCTATTACGCTTGGTGTAGAATTCCACCACCTGTCTTATTAGAGAAGAACATATAGATCAGCATATACATGTACTCAGTTTAAAAGCTCTAAACATTGGAATGTGGCTTAAAATCTGAGAAAATTTTGATTCAATAAACTTCTCTTCCCAATCTGATTATAAAATATCTATACCGCTTCTCTGTTTGTCCCATTCATCCGCAATGGCACATATAGAGAAGTGTAATATAGATATGGTTTTAATCATATTTAATCAGATTTCTCCTCTCCCGTTTTAAGGAAATTTTAATCTTAAAGTACTGTCTGTATTATAGGTGAGAAAAGTAAAGCTATGATAGTATAGAGTTAGAAATAGTAGACATTGTTTTTTTTTTTTACTTTACTAGGATTTCTACATGGTTTTCTCCTGTTTGTGACGCCTGTGTTTATGTGCCGACGACCCAATGTGATTAAATGGGCTAAAGCGCAACTGTGGAGCTCATTATATGTCACTTCTAAACTCTGTCAAATCTGATGTTATTCAACAACAACAGTAATAAAGAAAAAATAATCATAACAACAATAACATTTCCCTGCAGTTTATTTTTTTGTTTAACGTCACCTAAAGATTATATTTCACGGAAATTTCGATCTTTATGTTACTATCTCATTCGAAGACACAACAGAACGCCAAAGACAGAACACCGGCGCCTTGCTGATAGCGTTCTCCGCTACGAGCCGTGCACGCTGTGCTACGTCGGCTCGACTACCTGTAATAGAGGGTTATAATTATATTATTAGAGAGCTATAATTATATTATTAATGAGTTATTGTTATATTATTAGTGAGTTATAACTATATTAGTGATTTATAATTATATTATTAGTGAGTTATGATTATATTATTAGAGAGTTATAATTATTTTCTCTGAATACTGTGGAATAAAATAATAAACACTTACGTTGGTTTGCGATAGATTGATGTAGAGAGCATATTGTGAATAGAAAGACTATGCTGATAATTGCTTTCATAATCTGTAATTAGATTAGAACTAGATTCATTAAGAAATATGTCCCCTTTTACACAAATTATATCTGCGAAATATACCACGTTTATGCACCTGTTTATACCTTCCAGTCTGTAAAACAGTATAAAAAGAAACCATCGCTAAATTGGCACATGATACTCCCGCATTTTGTTGCAGTTGCATTAAATGTCAAAAAGATGTGAAAATTCCTGTATAATATACACGTCATCATAATGTAATTTTTCTTCGTACCAAGTTTCATCAACATCCACCAAAGGGTTAGGAGGAGTTGCAAAGATATGGTATTTTGCATAGAAAAATATAAGTCCACGGGGCATAACTACTGTAAATTTTTTGGACAGCATTTCTCTTCCAATATGCACATCTTTAACATCTGCGGACAAAATCGAAGTCCAAGGGTTAAAACTCCTGAAAATATTTTTTTGCACAGCATTCCCTTTTCAAATGCGCATCTACATATGGTGTTCTTTCTTTGTACTAAGTTTCATCAAAAGATCCCCAAGGGTTTATGGGGAATTGCGCACACAAAATGGACATAGAGACAGACAGACACACGGACGGACGAGAGCGGTATAGCATAATACGCCCACATTTTTATGCTGGCATATGAAAATTAAAAAAAAAACATTTCTTACAATTAATTATAAAGAAGATAGCATAGATAAATAAAATGATAACTTTTTATTTTCTTTAACATGGAACAAATTCAAAAAGATGATCCGCGCTCAGCACACTTGGATACATGTATATAAATAGTCATATGGCGATAGTTCTTGTGACAGATCTAGCATGATTTTTTCAGCCAGTTAGAAATACAGAAACAAACAAAATTGAATTGAGACATATCTGAGAAAAGCATGTTCATTCCTACAATGAAATTTCACGGAGTAATTGAGTAAATTTTTGCGCGACAATTAGAAATAATTAAAAATTAAAAAGAATCCTACAGGAAAAAGAGAAAATTCCATGGGATATTTTTAGAGGTGAATATCTGACATGTCTGGTCAGGTAATTAATCTTTTTTTCATTTTTTACGAACTGTAGAGTGAGATTTACCATCCGCTTTTTGTCGTTTACCTATATCTTGCGTTTTTTGCACTTTTTTTTTGCTGTGCATAATTAAATTTGCTCCCGGTTAAAAGTTTATCATAATTGCTCTCTATGACCTAATCAGAATCCTTTATAATTATCTAGATCGGCCGATTTGTATCCTAGTGAATAGGGCAACACAGTCTGAACTTATCATATAATGTATTTGATCAAACAACTTATAGAATATAAACAGTTGTACTTTCATCTCTTACCTCTGTATATTAGGAGTACCAAATACTGGCTAACTGAAAATCCAGTTTCCAACGCGACGATTATCGTTAAAACATAGTCTGGATTAATTGCAATAATAAGGACATGGCTTAAATTTTCACCATTTTATATAAAAAGAAATACACAATATGTATTTATTTGTTTTTGTAATTGCGATTGGTCAGCTCTGCGCGAAAACACGTGTTACTTGAGCATGCTGTGCATTGCGTGAACATGGTGTCGGATGCGCGATGTTAAAGGTAGTCGGAATGATATTATGACATCACACTGGAATAAAAACATAGATTTTATAGCATATTAAGTATCTTATTTACATGTACATGTTCCTGTATTAATTAAGAACTCTAAATATAGTGTAACCCCCAATGATTGTGAAAATAAAACGGAATAATTACGTATACATTTCTATATTTATACACGTTAACCACAATTTTCGTACAGATATCACCTATGAATGAGGTTGGATAGATAGATAGTTTATTACCAAAAGCACATGCTTATAGGTTTATAGATACAACATATAATACGAATACATGTATACAAAAACAGAATGTAATGGCGGGTAATGTCAGGCAGACGAGAGACATTTACATCAACAAAGAGTCTCTCAATTTTTGTGCGTTATATAAGTATTTACCAAGATTGAATAATTCGGAAACATTTTGAGATGTCAATAACTGAACAAGTTCGAAAACAGAAGGTCTTCTATAATGATATAATTTTAAACAGTTTTGACGTATAGATTGATAGTAAGGACAATTAAGTATAAAATGAAATTCATCTTCGATATAATTTTTTTTACAACACATACATATGCGTTTTTTTTCTGTCGATATTATCATATCGGCCCGTTTCAACAAATAATTTATGAGATGACATTCTGAATTTTGAAATAAATTGACGGCAATGATTTGGTAGTGATTTACGGAGATAAAACTGCAAGCTAAAATTGTCTAAATATTAAGAGTTTGTATGAGTAACATTTACTGCAAAGATCGAAAAATTCGTTTCTATTTTGCAAATAAAATATCAGTCAAAGGCTGTTTTAATACCCTCAAAAATATATCTTCATTCTCAACATATTGCAATTTCAATGTATAATGAGAACTAGTAGACTGTAATAAATATTTAAAATTATTTAACCAAGAATCTATAGGAGGCTGGTGGTGACATACACAGTGATCAAACATACACTCACACAATGCAATACAATTATAAGTTTTTAAAAGTTTCAGCCAGTATTTAATTATTTGAATTTTTCTGTTAATGGACAAAGGTACCCCACCAAGCTCAGAATATACATTCTAATGTACTTTGTTTGTAACACGCGATCTCATTGACTGTCCGATTTAAAAACTGCAAGGGTATTCACGATACCCCTGCAGTTTTTGATATGACGTCACGATACCCTGCAGTTTCTGATTTGTGACGTCACGATACCCTGCAGTTTTTGATATGACTGTGATTAGCAACTTGGCTTAGAAAACCATAACTCTGTGCTTCTTGTTGTAATTATTTTGTCAAATGCATTAGAATGGGGTTACCATGCTTGTGTTTTACAAAAACTGTCAGGGTATCGGCGAATACCCTGTCAGAAATGTCCGTTTCACAGCTCGGCTAACGCCTCGCAGTGAAACTCAATTTCTGACAGGGTATTCGCCGATACCCTGTCAGTTTTTGTAAAACACTCGCATGGTAACCCCTAAATCATATTCGTGGTATATTTTTTTTTACATTTAAAATTGATTTACAAAAATTCAAATAAACAGATATAATGTTCTGTGCTGAAAGAAAGCCTCAGACTTCACATGCATAATTAAGGACGCAGTTTACATATATATCAAAAACAGATAATTTAGTTTCAATATTAAGACCCATATCTTTCATGGAATTATAAAGAACAAAAAGACATTTTCTTCCCTGTTGTGATAAGGTACGTTGGGCCTTTAAAAAGTTCCTGTGTAACTTAAATTTAAACCAAGATAATTGAAATTATTTACAATTTTAATTTCATTATTACTGTAAAACCATTTTTCATTTTCTTTCAGTTTTTCAATATTGTGAGGGAGGATGATCAAGATCCAATATTTTAAAAAGAGTTGCGGAGTAAATATTGACGAAACTTGCTTAAAATTACTTTAAAATGTGTTGTGTCGATATTCATAAGCATTGAGAAGGTTTTCACATGCGTGGGATGATATTCACAAGTATGAACTGTGGTAGTATTCATACGCATTTGGGTGTTATTCGTTTAGTACGGACAATATTCAATTATAACCACCGAGATGTTCACGCGATCTCCCCTTTCTACACACAATGTCTGACGCAGTGAGGATATCATGTACGAAGAATTTCGCACAGTCATTATTTCTAAATATATCTCCGTTCTTAAACAGTACATATTAAAAAGATATCATGAAATTGTGTATAGCAGTAATAGTTTGGATGTCCACAGTTTCGGTCTTGAGCATCCATCAGAGTAGAGCATCACTGCAGAGGCATAAGATGTCCGGAGAAATGCGCATATATATGTTCTGACATTTATTATTACCACTAGGTCAATACCACTGCTGGTGGACTGTTAGTTCCGAGGGTAATCGCAAACCCAGTATCCAGTGCTTCTATTCTGACCCAAAGTATATACTTCATTTTCACGGTGATATTTTTAAAGTTATTCTAAATTAAGGAGAATCTCCCTCATGTACAGCTGTATTTTTGAATGGTAATTTGGCTCCTTTAAACTTTTGCTAAAAGGAATTTTTGTTATTAGTTTGCTCTTCTACATTTTCTTCAAGCGTACTCAAAAGTTGAGCATTACACTTCATGTGACACTTAAGACAAAAGCCTAACAGGAAAATTTGATACAGATCAAGACTTAAAATACTTGCTTCTCACAGTAAGCTGAAGTGGGCCGATAGTGTGTTGCCCATTGCTGTCCGATATTCCTCCAAGGAACATGCTGATGTCACTGCTGATGGAAGTCTAATCCAGTTCCTGATGGTACGTTGGAAGAATGAGAACCCGTTTTGTATAGTAGCCTTTCCCCCAGCCAGTTTTCCCCCAGGAAAACTTACTATATGGTAGCTCTTCCCCCGGAAAACTGGCTATATATATACAGTACTTTTCCCCCTAGGCAAAGCTTCTCTATAGCCAGTTTTCCCATTTTATAGTCGGATTTTCCTCGTATAGTAGCCTTAATCTAATCTAGTCTAGAAGCATGGGGAAAGAAGTGCTGTTGTTTTTATTCCTTTCCGAAGTTAAATTTTGATGCGTTTGGACGTCTTTTTGGACTTAGTCATTTTGCTAGATTTTCATGCGGTTTCTATGGATTTTCACCTGCATTAGTTTCGTTTAATTTACCGGTTTATAAGTGAAACAATGTTTACATGTAAGTTCTCAGTGCATACTAATTTTTTGATCATTTTAAAGACATTTATTTATTTACTTCCAAACGATTGATTGATTTTTGTTTAAGGTCACACCACGAATATTTCACGTATATGGTGACAGCATCTGCCTGATGCAACGGACCCACCAGAAGTAGTGAGGGATCTTTAACGTGCCATGCACGGGACCTCGGTTTTTACTGTCTCATCCGAAAGACAGGACACCGGTATGACCAGAGCAAGACTCGAACCCCGGCCTTTCGATCAGAAGCTGAGCGCGATACCACTAGGCCACGCCGGCTTTCACACTCCTAACGAAGGAAGCAGTGGAGCACTAATGCATGAACAGGAGTGCACATAATCAACATCTTTTTCCTAACCGCTGAATGGATTTGATGAAACTTGGTATGAATGAAGTACTCATGGTACCAAGCTTTCTTGTTTTTCGAAGAGATATGTCAAGTAGTAGATCCAGAGCGAGGCCAGAAAAGATGATGCAAGGGCCCCTCTTTTGACAAATTTCTTCTTCAGAACAGAGGACTACAGTGACAAACCTGATGCATCACAATGGTCTAGCCGCAAGTAGTGGCCCTAAATGAATGATAGGGCCACAATTCCTTACGTTGCGTAAACTTGCATTTTTGATAAAGGAATTGTCGGCACGATTCTACGCATTTCGGCATCAAATGGAGCAAATATCTAACATATATAAACATAAAGTAAACGATCGGCAATGTTATCTTACCCCCGATCTGTCGTCTGAAGGCTCTACACACATTTTTTCCCAACCTGTTTCAAATTTGCCGGTTTCTGTGTCAGCCATTCGGTCTCGCGAGATCTCGTTAAAAGAAACCTCACAAAAAGAGGCGGAGTTGACGAAAAACACATGGTCATTGTTATTTTTATGTCATTTCTTTGTTTACATTTTATTTATCGGCTAGTTACCGCATTTCTGGTCATTTCAATTTAGTTTTCTTCTTCATAAATAACTAGCCGACGAATAAAATGTAAACAGAGAAATGACATAAAAATAACAATGACCACATGTTTTTCGTCAGCTCCGCCTCTTTTTGCGAGGTTTCTGTTAAAGAGATCTCGCGAGACCGAATGGCTGACACAGAAACCGGCAAATTTTAAACAGGTTGGGAAAAATGTTTGTAGAGCCTTCAGACGACAGATCTGGGGTAAGATAAAATTGCCGATCGTTTGTTTTATGTTTATATATGTTAGATATTTGCTCCATTTGATGCCGAAATGCGTAGAATCGTGCCGGCCATTCCGTTTATCAAAAATGCAAGTTTACGCAACGTAAGGAATTGTGGCCCTATCATTCATTTAGGGCCACTACTTGCGGCTACACAATGGTCTAGAAACATGTGGGAAGAAGCGTTGTTGTTTTTGGTGCCATTCCGAAGTCCAATCTATTCAAGATTTATATGCTCAACAGTCACATCTTATAACAAAAGTTCAGATGTTAAGTGAAAAAACACATCTTGCACTTGCTAATGGTACTCAGGTACACGATATTAGATCCACTGGACCTCTTGTTTACATATCTCGTATGTGCAACTTACTATCTCGTATGTACGACTTACTATCTCGCGTTTGCAACATGATTATCTCATATGCACTACTTAGTATGACGCCCGTGTGTACACACGTGGAAGCAAACCTTGATTTAACGCACATTGCAATTTTCTCTGTGTATAAAATATGATATTTACAACACAAAAATATTTTACGGTCCTTGCAACGTCAGGTATGTTGTTCCTTAGTCCTAGTGTCTGTCTGGATTAGGTATTGCTTTGCTGTCTATTTCCTGCTCCAGTAGTTCTTTGTAGCGAATCGTGCCGCTCTACGTTGGGCTTTGTCTAGTTAATCTGTCCACTAGTATGCGAGTCCCACACGGAGACAGCATACTCCAGCGTTGAACGCAAATTGGCATCGTAGGCTTTGACCTGTGTTGATGTTCTGCAAATTATGAGGTTCCGCTTTAGGAAGCCGAGGGTCCTAAATTGGCTTTCCTTGTGATGGCATCGACGGATATGCTTATTCCGCTTCAAGGTGCTGCTGACTGTAACTCTAAAATGTTTGCTTGAGTCTTGAATATCACCGAAGAAACGTTCTGCTAGACTTCTTGAAAGCATTTGACATGGTGCCACATCAGAGATTGGTATATAAGCTGCAGTACTATGGTGTACGAGACAACACTCTACTATGGATTAAGGACTTCCTGAACAATAGACAACAACAAGTCCTTGTAGACGGCCACGCCTCATCTAGTGCAGATGTCCTACCAGAAGTACCACAGAGAACAGTACTTGGTCCGGGATCCGCTGCTCTTCCTCACATTCATCAATGACTTCCCAGAAGTCACCAAGTCAGAAACCAGGTTGTTCGCAGATGATTGTTTACTGTACCTCTCGATCAACAACACAGAGAACAGCAACAGTCTACAGCAAGACTTTACTGTACTTGAGAAATAGGAAGAAGAGTGGCAGATGTCCTTCCATCCGGAGAAAAGCGTGGTCATACAGGTCTCATCAAAACGGAAAACAATAAGTGCAGACTACAGACTACACAGCCATAAGATAGAAGTAGTGGACTCGAGCAAGTACCGGGAGTTACAATCAGCAGCAACATGAAGTGGAACAAGCACATTGATGCCATCGCAGCGAAAGCCAGTAGGACTAGGCTTCCTAAAGCGAAATCTCAGAGGTTGCAGAGCCTCAGCACGGGTCAGAGCCTACGAACCCATTGTACGTCCAACGTTAGAGTATGCTGCCTCCATATGGGACCCTCACACTAGCGGACAGATCAACCAGATAGAGAAAGTCCAACGTAGAACAGCACGATTTGCTACAAGGAACTACTGGGATAGGAAATCAGGCAGCGTCACCAACATGGTCAGTCAACTCCCTGGGATGGGAACCGCTACAGATCAGAAGAGGAAAGCTCCAGACAGACATCAGGACAAGGGGACAACATACCTTTCGCATCTCAACAACGAAAAAAAAAAAGGATGTATACCGGTTCTCCTTCTTCCCACGTACCATCAGGGATTGGAACAGACTTCCATCAGCAATGACATCAGTATGTTCTTTAGAGGACTACCGGACTGCAATGGGCAACATACCACTGCCCACTGAACAGCTTAGGATGAGGATCATGGATTATAACTTTTTAATTGTATCATATTGCCCTGTGAGGCTTTTATCTTGACTGCCCCATGAAGTATAACGCTAAACTTTTGAGTACACTTCATAATGGAAGAAGAAGAAGAAGAAGAAGAAGAAGAAGAAGAAGAGACATACGTTATCGACATGCACATACAATATTTATACACGTATATATGTTCTGACATTTATTATTTTAAAATTATTAGAAAAACAATAGAATCTTAAAAAGTAATAAAACACAAACACTCAGTTACACAAATTTTCGGCCTTGGCTGAAAATTTGTGTATCTGAGTGTTTGTGTTTTATTACTTTTTAAATTCGAAAAACATTTAGGCGAAAAATTATTTTTCGAAACAACTTTTATTTCGGCATTTAACTTCCGGTTTTGCCACATCGACGATGGAAGCTCTGTATAGCATACCTTTTACCGTTTTAGAGGTCCCAAACCTTAAATTAAAAAAGCCGTCATGGGTTAAAACGCCTTCTTCGATGTTCATGTTCTCCATGGTTTTATTGTCCTATTTCTTGGTAACGGGAGGTATGAATATTGTAATGCTTTCTTCTTTTTTTTTTTTGCGTGTACTGATGTAGCTCTAGGATCTGTCAGCGGCTAGCCGCAAATAGTGGTCCTATATAAATGATAGGGCCACAATTCCTTACGTTGCATAAACTTGCAATTTGGTAAATGGAACAACTGACACGATTCTATGCATTTCGGCGCGGCATCAAATGGAGCAAATATCTAACATAAATAAACATTATGTCATTAAGCAAACGAACATCAATAATAACTTACCCCAATCTGCTGTCGGTGAATCGAAACACCGAAACGGCACCCTAAACACAGAAACAGCAGGGTAAACATCGAAACGGCACTTAATTTTGATCAAAGAAACAAAAGACAACTTTTTTTTATTATAGATATATATATTATACGTACAATGACCAAGTTATATTATGATTTGATGCATACTGACATAGTTATTGCACTTTCTTTTCCATATTATTTTGGGTTGTGAAAATGACTGTCTTCATGTCATGAAGAGGTTTATAGCCAGTATATATTCATTATTCTTATATCACAATTTGTAGCATTTATTTGGGTAGGACTAGAAAGTACAAAACTTTTTGGGGAAAATTAATGTTTTCCTTTGATTCAAGTTATAGTTAGGAACTGATGTATGCATCCTTGCAATAAGTAGACTTTAAGCAGTTTAATGTATATCAATCAGAGGAAATTCGGAATATCAAACTTTTTATTTCTAAGTCAAAATTAAAAAAAAAAAATCAGCATTTCCAATGTTTTTTAACCTATATATTATGGAAATGGGCAAATTTGTCATTATAATGAGTATATAAGTGCCGTTTCTGTGTTTACCCTGCCGTTTCTGTGTTTAGGTGTCGTTTCGGTGTTTCGTTTCACCCATCTGCTGTCTGAAAGCTGTACACACATTTTATCCCTAACTGTGTCAGATTTGCTAGTTTGTTTATACGTAGTCTGAATCATCCACATGTTTGTTTCTGCTGTCGAGATGCAAGTATGCAAACATGTGGATGATTCAGACTACATAAGGGCAGTGATGGCTTGGATCAGGGCCTAAAAGCCCTGGGTCACTAGTCAAGGACCAGTTGCCGGCCAAGACCAGTTGCCTGCTTCTACGTTACTAGGAGTATTCAAAACGTCAGTGATGAAATTTAATGAAAAACAAGTATCCGGGTGATGCTTCTCACACAAGGGTTGTCTATGAAAACCAGAATTTGCTATGTACATGACAGTTGTATATATAGCTGTATAAATCACAGTGACTATATACACGACGGTTGTATACCTATTAGGTTCTTATCTATGTACACAACGGTTGTGTACCAAAATATACAGGACAGTTGTGTGGATAGCTGTACCAAAAAGAAAGGCTATTTACACTATGGTCATATACTTATTTGTGCACATTATATACACGATGTTTGTGCACAAAAATAAATAAATAAATGAGATAAAAAATATATAAGTGACCATGCAGATTTATGTTTTAGATACCATAGCCTGGTACATTGCATTATATTTTATTTCATACACAATGCTGATTAGAAATACCGTATTCACTTGTGTGTAGTACGCATCCATGTATAATACGCATCCCCAACTTTTGGGAATTAATTGAAGAAAAAGTCTACATCTCGTGTATAATACACAGATAAAATTGCCTCGTAAACAAGTTATCAAGAACCTTAATTTTACCTAGAAAAATATCTGTATTATAGATTGTACTTTATGGAAAACAAATGGTTACGCGTCTGAACCTTAAGATATTCAATGAATGGGATAAACCCAACTGTCATAATAAAATTTATTTGTGATCCAAATATTGTGTTGATAGAAAGAAAACTAAAAAATGGTTAATAAAATTGTAACAATTAACCACTGTAATTAGTATTCTTGATAAAATACCGATGATGAAGCAAAGCCATCATTTGCTATATATTTTACACATATTCTCTCGAAGTGTCAATGTTTGAACAAAATAAATTGATTAACACAGCAGTAAAGGTAGAGGAAATTACCGGTATCCCAGCGGGGTGTACGGTAATGGCTGATTGTTTGACAGTGAAGCCTTGATCGACGATGATAAGATAATTGGATTGCATCGACACTTGTTATTTTAAAATATGCTAGTCTCATTTGTAAAAAATCTTCCTTTCAGCGCATATTGTTAAGTGTTCAACACAAGGAGGTAAAACTGTAATAATAATCTCTTTATCAAGTGTCTAAAATCCATTTCAGTGGTCAAGTAAGGGTTTCCAAAGTGTAATGGTCACATTCTGATCATTGTCGGCGGACATTTACACCAATATCACTGCGGAAATATGAATTCTTACGCCTGGAAAAAAGGTTCTTGTTTTAGATCTTGTGTACATGTATAATACGCGCCTGGAAAATCGAAGTCAGATTTTATGAAAAAAGTGTGTATTATACACGAGTGAATATGGTAATTGTACATCTAAAAATATTTGTTGTTTCTTTTGGTCTTTTCTTTTTTTAAATGTTGTTAAAGTCTATGGGGATGGGTGTCTTATCCAGTCACGAGTCCATTTTGCAAAAATCCATACACCTTAAATGAGTGGGTATTGAGTCTTTAAATTACAATTGGTTTTCATTTCTATGGAATTGCTTGAGTATTTTACTATGTCCTGTGTATGGTCCCTACAGATTCATTGCAAGTTGCTCCCATGCAGTCTTTATGATATAGGACATATCCTTTTTTTATTGGAATGGGGGAGGGGAGTTGATAGTTGCATGGTGTACCAAGGATGGGACTAATGTTGAAGAAAGTAGTTATACAAGTGATACTTATATGTCGCCCCAAAGTCACAAATGATATTTTACGATTGATAGATTGGGGACATATTGTTTTTTTTCCTGTTTACTAATGCTTTGAAGAAATTCACACTTGTACAATATTATAATTTAGGAATCATATATGATGTCATTGTTGAGCCTCCAAGTATTGGATCTACCACAGATGAGAAAGGAAATTCTAAACCTGTAAGTATTAGAAACAGTATCTGATATTCTCATGATAAGTGTTATTTTCACAGAGTAAAGTAACAAGAGGCCAAAATGGACCTGTATTGCTCACCTGAGCATAATTTGCCCATTCACTAAAAGTGATTGCTTGAAAAAATGTACAAATACATACACATGTTTTCTCATGCTGGCTGTCAACCTTAAGCAAAACATCAAGTTAGGAAAGAAAATTTAGAAATTATTCCTAAATTTCATCGATTTAAAAAGAAAAATCAGTTGCCAAAATCCTAAAACTTTCTTTGTATGTCATTTCTATCCAATTACATTTACTACAAAAAACGGTAAAAACAGACAAAATTCATGGATTATTTTCTACCATGAGAAAATTACAGTGTACATAAATTGCCTGGAAAAGTTTAAAACAAAACAAAACAAAACAAAAAAAAAGAATTCTAGAATTTAATTTCTGAATAGAACCACAGCAACATATTTAAGGGACCTTGAATATTCATCTATGCCAAGTTTCATTACAATTTCTTCTATGCTTCTGGAGAAGGGAAAATGGGAAAAATCTATGGACAGATAACATACAATTATGGCACACTCTGACAATAGCACGTTTGAGCCTTTGGCTTAGGTGAGATAAAAGAAAACCATCAAATATTTTTATATTACATGTATTATAATTTTTATGAAATTAATTTAATTGATTATGAGATTTTTAACTTCTCCTGTTGGACATCATTTGAGTTCGTGTAATACACTTTTATCCGTCTAGCAGTATCAGTTGTTTATAAGTGCTGCTTTTCTTAGGCTGTTTATCTCACAGAGTTCATCATAGTCTGTAACTGTCAGATATTTGGCCTAGAGATGGATGTATGCTTTTGGTTCAAATGTTGTAATGCTCGGTCTTGTTGCTTAGAACAGGCATTGTGATAAGTTTCTATAGAAGTTTTGTTATCATCTGTGTGCTTTTCTACCATTATTCTAATTTAATTGATGAAACACTTACAGTAGTAATCTGTAAGTGAATCTCCCCTCTCATTTTGAAATTGATTTTAAAATACAATGTATTGTTTGAGGAATTGATCTGCTTACATGTATGACACCCAACAAATGATTTTTAATTGCTTTATAATTGTTTCATGTCACACTAAGATTATTTCAATTGGATGGTGACTGCAATACGTGAGTTTCGAGATACCGATCCGGACCGAAATTTTTCGAATTTTACGTGTTCCTCATGAAAAAGGTGAGACATGTTTATATCTGTCTCTGTGTAAAGTTAATGACTGGCTCTGTTTAAACGCTTATAAATCGATAAATATTTGAAGGATAATAATGTTTGTATCTTCATAATACATAATACATGAACATCTAGAATACTTCATTTTGACAATGCTCAACAAATTAGTGTTGGTAGTTTCACTGAATTGTTCCTTATAATTCACAATTACTGAGATATCCTTTACTATAATGGCCAGCAGTGTCCCACCTTTACCCTTTTGCGTCTCAAGAAGCACATAAAAACGAAAATTGGCGGTCCAGATTTGTATTTCGAAACTGACATATTGCCTGATGTATTACACATAAATTTCATCCTTTGCAATGAACCCACCTAAGGTAGTGAGGTTATGTTTTAGGTACCAAGATGTACTGTGGCATGGGACTAGGGTTTTTGATGGTGTCCTCCGAAAGACGGCACTGACAAGTCTTTGCTTTGGCTCAAACTGAGGACCTTTCAGCCCCCAAGCCAGGCACATTGCCGATTAGCCACATCTTCATTTAAAAACAAATTTCACTAAAGAAATGGTGATACATGTGCAAATTAAGTATAGGTCATATAGCAGTTATCAAACAAAAACTTTAGTATTTTTATATCAGTTTCCACAATAGCCAGTGTGGCCTAGTGGATAAGGTACTCGGCTCATGATCGAGAGGTCCCGAGTTTGACTTCCGTCCTGGGTGCACCGATGTTGTGTCTTTCGGATGAGACAGTAAAAACTAAGGTCCCGTGTCACAGTAGGCGTGGCATGTAAAAGATCTCTGGTTGCTTTGGGTGGGTCCGTTGCAAAGGTCTAAATTTGTATGCAATGCATCAGGCAGATACCATCACCAAATACGTGAAATAATCGTGGAGTGACGTAAAACAATATTCAAACAATTATTCAATCAATCAGTCCACAATTTTATAATTTTGAGGAAGTTACTGTTTATTCAGGGTACCCTTAATAAAAGGCGGTAGATATCCTCTGACATATGCAAATATAGCCACCATCTTGAGTCAATAAAAAAATCACCTTACTACTCATGATTATGCATGAATTTGCAGTTGATACTACCTGGTAGCTAAGTAAAGATGAGAGCCAATTCTATTACACATTCAGGTCAAGCGTTAATTAAAAAGTAAAAACTAAACAAAAAAGATATAATAAGGATCTTTTACCTTATTTTCAGGTAGCTTTTATGCCATACAGAGTAAATGGGCAATATATCATGGAGGGCTTAGCATCCAGTTTCCTGTTTACATTAGGTGGATTGGGATTTGTAATTCTGGACCAAGTTAATAAAGTCATGCCCAGATTGAATAGAATTCTACTGCTGTGTGTAGGATTTGTAGCCATTTTGATTTCCTTTTTTATGTGTAGAGTTTTCATGAGGATGAAATTACCGTAAGTAATTGCCATAAGTATAGATGTGTACTTACTCAAATATAACCAAATATCTGTGGAAAAAGATTGAAATAAAGTCTAGTGATGTATTAGCAGGGTCATGAATTGATAAGATTGTACTGACAGTGATACAAATTACAAAAACTTCAGTACATTTTCATAAGCTGTGTCTTGATTTAGTACATCATGGCCAGTACTGTTAACGCAAAAATATACATGTAATTACTACTACAATAACTTCACATAAAAATATGTTATATTTCTATAATGTGTTATCTTACACATATATTGTGTTATATTTCTGTAATGTGTTATCTTACACATGCAATATGTTATACATTTATTTTAATAATGTATTATCTATGTTGTATTTATGACATCACTACTATGATGCCATGAACATTCTTTTTATTAAATGGAAGTCAAAACATGGAACCAAATTTACCAGAGTGCATGTAAATGTTTGCCTGTGTGACAATTCAGTTAACTTCAAGGTTAATGGAAAATGATGGAATTGAATACTGTGTAAACTTATATATGTCAGAAGTATTTGCATGGTAACTCAAATATATACCATAAGTTTAAGCTACTGAACTGATTTTTATTCAATTTTTTTTCCAGGGGATATCTCATGAATTAGTGAAAGAAGGAAGCTTGATTTTCTCACAATCATCTTAACAAGTTTATACAGACTTCTTTTGTCATGTTGCTTTAGAACCATCATTAAATCCTAATATTTTATATACATAATTGTTGAGTTTCTATTGTTTTTATTTACCTGAGCCAAAGGCTCAAGTAAGCTATGGTCATAGTGCGTCGTCCGTTGTCTGTCCGTCCCTCCGTCGTTAACTTTTTCACATTTTTGACATCTTCTCTGGAACTGCATTGCAGATTTGGATCAAACTTTGTATAAATGATGTACTCAAGGTCCCCTACTAAAATTGTGTTCAGGATCCAGATTCCTTCAGGGCTGGATCCAGGGCAGGGCCAAAGTGCCCAAAACAGTACCCCTCTTCAAAAATCTTCTTCTCCAGAACCAGTGCATAAATGGGAAAACTAATTGCATTTCAACAATCTATAAAGATGGGTTATTAAAAATTGTGTTCAGGGTTAAGATCCGTCAAATAGAAGTTTATGAGTTTTTGATGTGTTTCTGGACTTCAGTGCAGAAAAGTGTCATGTTTTTCAGTTAATTGATATTGATGATTTCTTAATGACTATTTTGATCATAATTGCCGTAAGGAATATTATTGTGAAAGAATTTTGTCATTATCAAAGATTTGGGAGCATCTAGTTTTGTCATGTCCGTCTGACTCTTCTGTTTGTCCCTGGCAAAAACTTTACCATTCCACATAACTTTTAAACTGTGAGAGATAGGCTTTCATATTTTATATGCATAAATTCCTTGGGACAAAGCCTTTCCGTCGGTACATTAATTTTTGACCTCGTGACATTTAGCCTACATTGCAAAAACTTAAATATTTGGTTATGACTTTTGAATTGTAAGATGTAGGGCTTTCATATTTCACATACAGATTCCTTGTGACAAGACTTTTCAATCGGTACCAAACTTTTGACCATGGAGCTTGATCTGATATTAGGATAAAAGCTTATACTGACAATGTTGCCGCTGAGGGCACTCATATTTCACAGACACTGCTAAGCCGGTGTGGCCCAGTGGATGAGGTGCTTGACTTGTAACATTAAGGTCCCGGGTTCTCCCCCACCGTGGGTACACCGGTATTCTGTCTGTCTGATGAGCCAGTAAAAACCGAGATCCCATGTCACAGTAGGTGTGGCATGTAAAAGATCCCTCACTGCTTTGGGTGGGTCCATTGCAAAGGTAAAATTTCTTATGATGCATTGGGCAGATGTTGTTACCATATATATGAATAATCATGGAGTGATGTAAAACAATAATCAATCACAGATACAGATTGTTTCCGATACAGCATGTTTGTCATTTGAGATCTTATCTTTTTAGCTAGTTTTTTTATGGCCCCGAAATCAAAGATGAAGTTTTTATTCAGCCTATCTGTCTGTTTGTATGTGACAAATACTTAAATATTCGTTATAACTTATAACTTTTGATTAGGAAGAGATGGGGCTTTCATACTTCACGTGTATTCCTTGTGACAATGCCTTTTTTGTCAATACAATAATTTTTGACATTGTGACTGACTGTGACCTATAACTTACATTAAAAAAATTGATTTATTTGGACTTTGTTGCTACCAAGGGCATTTGTGTTTCATAAACACATCTTGTTTTTTTCTGGCTTGCCAGGACAAATGTCCGGAGAGCTAATGTCGTACCACCAGCGTTGTTGTTGTTATCGTTGTCATCGTCTAAAGACAAAAACTGAACCTGGATCATAAATTTAGAATCATTAGACATTAGGGCTTTAATATTTCATGTGTATTCCTTTTGCCAAGACCTTTCATTGGGTACAAAAATTTTGGACCTTGTGACTTTGGTCTTGAAGTTTGACTTACTTTTACAAAACTTTAACCTTGGTCATAACTCCTGAACAGTAAGAGATAGGGCTTAAATATTTCATGTGTGTATTCCTTGTGACAAGACCTTTCATTATATAGCAATATTTTTTCCGTTTTGACCTTGACCTTCAAGATTGACATACCTGCAAAAAACTTTTGCTATTTAAATTTGGTTGCCATCGGCAAGCTCTGTTGTCTTATGACAACTCTTATTGTTTTTTCATAGTAACCTACAAGATTCAGGGTTTCAAGTGCTGTTAACACACAATTTTGTATAACCCTATATGTGCTAGCACCTGAAATCCAAGATATAACTTTAGCTGATGATGTATAATGGGCTGCATTCATGGCTTGTAGAAAGAAGAATTTCGTTGATTTGAGTCTCTTTTGACTTGTCACTGCTATCTCGCTCAGTTGATACAGACAAATTTGTTGTCCCATGTCATTGTACAAAGTGGCAGATTAAAAATACATTATAACTGATGGTCCAAAATGTGTACAAATTTTGTGCAAAGCATCCAGTAGATGCTTTAGAAGTATAATACCACCAGCAAACTAAATATAACTGCAACAAACATGTTATGCCTTTGTTTAACTTTAGAAAAACGACAGCATACAGGCGCTGCTTCTGTTTAATCATAGAAAAAACGACAGCATACTGGTGCTGCTTCTGTTTAATCTTAAAAAAACCGACAGCATACAGGTGCTGCTTCTGTTTAATCCTAGAAAAAAAAGACAGCATACAGGTGCTGCTTCTGTTTAATCCTAGAAATAACGGCAGCATACAGGTGCTGATTCTATTTAATCGTTGAAATAACTACATACAGGTGCTGCTTCTGTTTAACCCTAGAAATAACCACAGAATACAGGTGCTGCTTCTGTTTAATCCTAGAAATAACGGCAGCATACAGGTGCTGATTCTATTTAATCGTATAAATAACCACATACAGGTGCTGCTTCTGTTTAACCCTAGAAATAACTACATCATACAGGTGCGGATTCTGTTTTATCCTAGTAATAACGACAGCATACAGGTGCTGGTTCTATTTAATCCTAGAAATAACCACATACAGGTGCTGGTTCTATTTAATCCTAGAAATAATCACATCAAAAAGTGCTGCATCCGTTTAATCCTAAAATAACACCAGTATACAGGTGCTGCTTCTGTTTAATCCTAGAAATAACGGCAGCATACAGGTGCTGCTTCTGCAGACCCAAATTATTAAATGTGCTTCTTACATGTACAGATATCTGTAGTATACATTGATTGATTATTGTTTTATATTACTTCATGATTATTTCACGTATATGGTGACATCATTTGCCTGATGCATTGCATAGAAATTTATACCTTTGTAACAGACCTACCTAGAGTAATGAGGGATCTTTTAGGTGTTACAACTGCTGTAATTTGGGACCTCGGTTTTTACTGTCTCTTTCGAAAGACAGGACACTGGTGTGTCCATGGCGGGAGTTGAGCCCGGGACTTTTGGGTCAAAAGGAGGACACCTCATCCAGTCCGCATTATGTCAGTATTCCAAAAGAGTGATAAAACTTACTATTTAATTACCGCCCTATAGCACTTACAAATACAGTTGGTAAGTTATTTGAAAGAATAATTCATAAACACATTCATAACTTTATTATAGAAAATAATCTCATTTATGAACTCCAATCAGGATTTCTTCCCAATCATTCAACAGTGCTTCAACTTACAGACATATTTCATATAATATGTATGAATATTAAAAATCCCCCCCAAATAAAACCCCAACAAACAGACAAACAAACAAAAAACAAAACCCCCCCACCAACCCCCCCCCCCCCTCAAAAAAAAAAAAAAAACAAAAACAAAAACAAAAAAACCCCTAACAAACAAAACAAAACATGCCTCGTGTTACGTGTATCAAAACAGTTTAATGGAGTCTGTCACAGCGCATTGAAGAGCAGACTCAAAGGTCACGGAATAGGGGGACCACTATTAAAATTTCTAGATTATTTTCATAAACAATGCATCTTCGGAGTACTGTGATGTAACGATGTGCCGGGTTATCCGCACACAGCCTTGTTGCAAATTTTAGCAACGTCGAGTGCGGGCAGTGGTTGGATGGGTGACCCTCCAACACGTTACATTTGATGGCAACGTAGTGACTCTGGGATATGCCGAGTGACCGGTCTCCTGGTCATTCTTTGTGGATGGAAAGGCGATTAATTGGCCTGCGGGCAGAGTGTTCCTACACTTGCAACCCGTGTGTCTACGTAGTAGACTGTGTGTCTACTGTAGGACAGGTCACTTAATTGTAGAGGAAGGAACCCACAGGCCTAAGGTTTGGGTCGAAGCTTTCTGAAGAGGAAGTAATGTGAAGGAGACATATAAGCGAGTTAAACACCCTCGCTAAGGAGTTAGCTATTCTGGCGATATGGTTTTAAGTAACGTTGAGTGCGGGCAGTGACTGGATGGGCGACCAGCCGACACGTTACCGTTATACTGGTATTCTCTGTATTAAGATCGTCCACAGTGGCGTAGCTACCATTACGCCAAATACGCACATGCGTACACATCATTTTGTCAAAAATGTAGTGTCTCATGAAGGAGAGAGATAGGTGGTCGTTTTCCTTTCCAGATTGATAGTACTGTTGTAATTCCTTTGATAAAAGTTCAGAATGACGACTTTGTCCTTCTTTAAAACACTAAAATCCATTAGCTTCTGCTGGGGTTCGCTCCCACCAGGACTTCGCCCTGGACCCACTGGGGGCTTCAAGGCAGCCCCAAAACCCCTTGTCTGTCTGGTGCGTACACATCATTTGCACTCTGGCTACGCCCCTGGTCCATGTTGTCACTGTACGTCAATGATATAGCAGACAATTTCCTAAATATGTTTCGATTATTTGCAGACGACACATCTATTTCTGAAAGTTCTAATAATATACAAGATCTTTAGAAAGCAACATTAAATCATAACCTGCAAAAACTATGTGAATGGTCCTCCAAATGGAAAGTAAATTTTAATCCATCTAAAATTGAAGTAATGCTCAAAGGAACCGCGCTCGAGTTTGATAAAACTCTAGGGCACTTCTTATCAAAAACATCCTGGAATCACCTTTTCTTCCAATGCCATGTGGTCGCTTCATAATGGCAATAATAAAAGGAAAAAAAAGTCTTGCGAAGGATGAAATTCATACTTAGCAGGAGCGAATCCAGGATTTCCGTAAAAAGAGGAGGGACTACATGTGAAATTAAGTATTAATCAAAATACTTAGCCATTTTGGTACCAAATCTGAAGTTTTACTCATACTTGTGGAGAAAAGAGGGGGGGGGGGTGGGGTTGCGTCCCCTCTAAATCCACCACTGCTTAATAGACAGGCCCTGGCTAAAATTTACAATACTTTAATCCTTTCCATTTTAGAATATGCTTGTGAAGTTTGGGATGGCGGTACTAAAAGGGACGAAGATAAACTAGAAAAAGTCCAGTTAAAAGAGTAGAATAGTAACAGGGTCCGGCACCATAAACTGAGAAAATACTTGAGTCAGTTATTTCATTTAGATTTATTCTATTATCAAACGTTCAAATGAATTGTAATGCAGAATGGTTTAATTCTGTTTATCGATAGAATAAAACTCAATACAATCTAAATCCCAGTTATTAATTCATTGTTGAACAGAAGAATTTGTAATTCTGACTTATTTATTTTTTCAGTTTATAGTGCCGGACACAGGTTTACTTTTATTTGTTAATCGGGAATCGTTTTACTTCGAAACGGGATGGGAAATGTTAAAGGATAAAAGAAAAAGGCGTAATTTACATTATTTTATAAAATACATGTACATTATATGATAATAGTGTCTCTCGCTTCTTCGGTGAAATGGCTAATCCCCTGATGAGAATCAATATTTATACCCTTAGGGATGACGCTGCGAAACAGGAGAGATTTATACAAAGTACCTGAATACATTTATCTCGGTACCCGTAAATGGAATATCGTTTTGACAAGACTTCGTAATATGTTTAGGAGCCTCATTTATGCGTAGATCGCGTAGATCTGACCAATTCGTCTTCTTGTCCCTGTGGTTTCCCGACTGAAGATGTGTTCCACTACTTACTCTGTACTATACAGTACTATATATACCAATCAGAGAATGCTTGTTGTACAAGACTTTGTTAACGACAGTGCAAAGTTCTGATTTCTTAATAAGATCTTCAAATGTCCTGTAGAAGTGTACTCTCATTCCAGCGTTTCTTTTTTCTTTCTCTTATTCCTTTCTGTTATAATGCTTAAATCTAAATCTTATAAATATTTACTATATTCAAATGTCGCCATCTTTACTACTTTCTTGTGTTGTAAGTATTTTACACTGAAAAAACATTTACTATCTTTTAACTTTATTACAACAATAGACTGTTATAATAAAGTTTAAACATAATAAATATTTTAAACTTTAGTGTAACAAATGTTAGGGAAATGGCTACAGTAATCTTCATATAACTTTTGCCCAATCCCAGTTGAATGTATTGTGAAATAAAATATTATTAAACTAAAAACTTATTTCACTGAGCCACAGTGGCTTCCTGCAGTATACAAATGTTGTTTCCTGTACAACTTGGATATAATTGTAACATACAAGTGAATGTCTCTGTATAATCTCAGATGCAACTGTATCATACAGGTGAATGTCTCTGTATAACCTCAGATATAACTGTAACATACAGGTGAATGTCTCTGTATAACCTCAGATATAATTGTAACATACAGGTGAATGGCTCTGTATAACCTCAGATATAATTATAACATACAGGTGAATGTCTCTGTATAACCTCAGATATAATTGTAACATACAGGTGAATGTCTCTGTAAAAACATCAGATATAACTGTAACATAAGGGTGAATGTCTCTGTATAATCTCAGATATAACTGTAACATACAGGTGATGTCTCTGTATAATCTCAGATACAACTGTAACATACAGGTGAATGTCTCTGTATAACCTCAGATATAATTGTAACATACAGGTGAATGTCTCTGTATAACCTCAGATATAACTGTAACATACAGGTGAATGTCTCTGTATAACCTCAGATATAACTGTAACATACAGGTGAATGTCTCTGTATAACCTCAGATATAATTGTAAGATACAGGTGAATGTCTCTGTATAATCTCAGATATAATTGTAACATACAGGTGAATGTCTCTGTATAATCTCAGATATAACTGTAACATACAGGTGAATGTCTCTGTATAACCTCAGATATTATTGTAACATACAGGTGAATGTCTCTGTATAACCTCAGATATAATTGTAACATACAGGTGAATGTCTCTGTATAACCTCAGATATAATTGTAACATAAAGGTGATGTCTCTGTATAATCTCAGATACAACTGTAACATACAGGTGAATGTCTCTATATAACCTCAGATATAATTGTTACACACAGATGAACCCGGGTTCGATTCCCGGTGTGGTACGTGAAATGGCGGGGCTGTCACCAACCTGGCTTCGTGGGTTTTCTCCGGGTACTCCGGTTTCCTCCCACACAAAGGACTACCTTACGCCAAGATCCGTGCCAACGAGCAAGATTCATATAAGTTGTTAACTTGTTTCTTAATCGTTGTAAAATAAATAAAGTTTAAAGTTTAATTGTAACATACAGGTGAATGTCTCTGTATAACCTCAGATATAACTATAACATACAGGTGAATGTCTCTGTATAACCTCAGATATAACTGTAACATACAGGTGAATGTCTCTGTATAACCTCAGATATAACTGTAACATACAGGTGAATGTCTCTGTATAACCTCAGATATAATTGTAACATACAGGCGAATGTCTCTGTATAACCTCAGATATAACTGTAACGTACAGGTGATTGTCTCTGTATAACCTCAGATATAATTGTAACATACAGGTGAATGTCTCTGTATAACCTCAGATATAATTGTAACATACAGGTGAATGTCTCTGTATAACCTCAGATATAACTGTAACATACAGGTGATTGTCTCTGTATAACCTCAGATATAACTGTAACATACAGGTGAATGTCTCTGTATAACCTCAGATATAACTGTAACATACAGGTGAATGTCTCTGTATAATCTCAGATATAATTGTAACATACAGGTGAATGTCTCTGTATAACCTCAGATATAACTGTAACATACAGGTGAATGTCTCTATATAACCTCAGATATAACTGTAACATACAGGTGATTGTCTCTGTATAACCTCAGATATAACTGTATCATACAGGTGAATGTCTCTGTATAACCTCAGATATAATTGTAACATACAGGTGAATGTCTCTGTATAACCTCAGATATAATTGTAACATACAGGTGATTGTCTCTGTATAACCTCAGATATAACTGTAACATACAGGTGAATGTCTCTGTATAACCTCAGATATAATTGTAACATACAGGCGAATGTCTCTGTATAACCTCAGATATAACTGTAACATACAGGTGAATGTCTCTGTATAACCTCAGATATAACTATAACATACAGGTGAATGTCTCTGTATAACCTCAGATATAATTGTAACATACAGGCGAATGTCTCTGTATAACCTCAGATATAACTGTAACATACAGGTGAATGTCTCTGTATAACCTCAGATATAACTGTAACATACAGGTGAATGTCTCTATATAACCTCAGATATAACTGTAACATACAGGTGAATGTCTCTATATAACCTCAGATCTAACTGTAACATACAGGTGAATGTCTCTATATAACCTCAGATTTAACTGTAACATACAGGTGAATGTCTCTGTATAACCTCAGATATAACTGTAACATACAGGTGAATGTCTCTGTATAATCTCAGATATAATTGTAACATACAGGTGAATGTCTCTGTATAACCTCAGATATAATTGTAACATACAGGTGAATGTCTCTGTATAACCTCAGATATAACTATAACATACAGGTGAATGTCTCTGTATAACCTCAGATATAATTGTAACATACAGGCGAATGTCTCTGTATAACCTCAGATATAACTGTAACATACAGGTGAATGTCTCTGTATAACCTCAGATATAACTGTAACATACAGGTGAATGTCTCTATATAACCTCAGATATAACTGTAACATACAGGTGAATGTCTCTATATAACCTCAGATTTAACTGTAACATACAGGTGAATGTCTCTGTATAATCTCAGATATAATTGTAACATACAGGTGAATGTCTCTGTATAATCCTAAAAATAACTGCAACATACAGGAGCTGCTATTGAATAACCCAAGGTATAGGTACAACATACAGGGGCTACTTCTGTTTAACCCTAGATATACCTACAATATACATGTTTGCTACCGAATATTCCTGTTAACAATACATATATGCAACCACAACAGAATAGATTTGATTTCATTTCAACATATATGTATCTGCATGAGATGTAAGGTTAGACTACAATGACACTAGCTTTTCATGTATCACAAAATCCCAATACCACATGGCCAAAGTTTGCAGCAATAGGCAAGCGTCGGTATAACCTTACTTGGTAGGCTATTTCAGCATAGTCCTGAGAGGGAGATGAAGGCGATTACAGCATGGACATCTAGGTTTGGCAGCACAAGCCTGATTCATGAGAGCATAGGAGGAATTAGAGGGGGCTGCAGGGGTTGCAATCCCCTCCTTTGGTGGGAAAATTTCACCAAAAAAGGTCATTTTTGACCATTTTAGGTCTACAATCCCTCCCTCCTTTCCAAACCGAATAGTGCAAAACATTAGTCATGGGAGAATGCAACCCCCCCCCTTTCAAAAATTTCTAGAAATTATTAGATAAGTAAATTTTAAGAATTTTAACACATAATTATTGTGAACTTTATCGGTCAAGACATCGATATCACTATCAAAACATACAAACACAGAAATATAACTTCTCTGGACCGCATGGCGTGTTGCATTCAAAGGATTGCAGGTCTCTGAATGTAGGTTTATTTGAAATCATATCTCTGATAATAATAAATGTTTGTGTAGATCCCCAGAAACTCCTGAACACTATTTATTACATTGTTAATATTTTGACTTCATAAAAAATACAACTTTATATAATCTCACTGTAAATGTTAATGCTGAAATTCTAATAAAGGGTTGTCCTGTGTACAGTGAAGTCCAAAATGAGCAGATTTTCATTGCGGTATAAAATTTTATAAAACTCAGTAAAAGATTTAATTAAAATCTTTGTCTAAATATCATAATAATCAAGTTATCTTCATAAATGCACTATATTTATTAATGTTATTTATTTATTTTTAAACTCTGTCTGAATTTTCTCTCTTTCTCTATGTCCTATCTCTTTATATTCTATAATCAAGGTATATCATGTACTGTTATATCCACTTCTGTTAGCGTTGCAATTTATATTCAAGGTATGTTAGCGTTTCAATTTATATTCAAGGTATATCATGTACTGTAATATCCACTTCTGTTAGCATTGCAATTTATATTTAAGGTATGTTAGCGTTTCAATTTATATTCAAGGTATATCATGTACTGTTATATCCACTTCTGTTAGCGTTGCAATTTATATTCAAGGTATATTAGCGTTTCAATTTATATTCAAGGTATATCATGTACTGTAATATCCACTTCTGTTAGCATTGCAATTTATATTCAAGGTATGTTGGCGTTGCAATTTATATTCAAGGTATATCATGTACTGTTATATCCACTTCTGTTAGCGTTGCAATTCATATTCAAGATATGTTAGCGTTGCAATTTATATTCAAGGTATATTATGTACTGTAATACCCACTTCTGTTACTGTTAGCGTTGCAATAGACTATCTTCATATTTTACATTATATAAGCGGCCCAAGACCCAACATACAACTCTTTGCCGAGATTTTTATTTTGACGTTATTGCTTAAATTGTGACGTCACCATCTAGTTCTTTACGTCAAAATGAAAACTCCGGCAAAAAGTAACATGTCGGGTCTTGGGCCGTTTATATCATGTAAAATATGAAGATGTCTATTTATATGTTTCTGGAGGAGAGAGAGTTTATAAATAAGATATATTTCTTGTTACTGATTCTTAACTTATTGTAAATGTCATATAATGATGTGTAATTCAAATAAATACTGTTTAAACCAAACTCGAATATTTTTATCTGTGTTATGAGAACGAATATGAATACACCGTTCCACATTTCAGCATAGAAAGCGATGTTTAGCGGATTTTTGATTGTTATACTTTTGGCGTCATAATCAAATGTCGGACTTGTCCAACCTTGCATGACGTCATCATAGTCAGATTTTGCGCTAAAGTGCTTGACTTTTGACGAAAGTGGAACGGTGTATTATGGCAGTGCCATTGGAAGGACGTCGTTATCGTTATACTCCAAAACATTTAGGGCCAATATTTGATGAACAAAATATATACAACTTACTTTCATTCTTGTTTAAATAATCATAATGATATACTTCTCTTCTATAATTTATTATAAATAGTTTTCAGAGTGTAAATTTATCGGAGTTACCTCCCGTAGTCAGCCATATTTGGGTCAAACGAGATTTTTATTCATAGCATTACCGATTTTAAGACTTTCAGTTCGGGAGGGTTTTCACAATTTTCCACCAGAATTAGCAGATTTAAAATAAATTATATTTTAATATTTATTGGTTTGTAAGCAATTTATATTTCCAAGATGAATTTAAAGAAATTCAGTCTGTATTTTGTTGAAGCACAAATCTTCACACTTTGACCCACAAAATGACTGACAATGGGAGATAACTTTTGTGAATTTTCTCTTAGTGAAAACTATATATTGATATTTAACATACAGTATGATAACTTAACCTTAACTGATTTATTACACATGTCTGGCGGTCTGCTAGCACTTAAACATGATATGATCAGTTGGTAAAACTTAATCTAACTTCTAAGTAAAAGTATTACATTGATTGGTAATGCCAAAAATGGACAATTATATATCAAATTGATTTTTTTATTAAGGGATAACATGCCTGTGTTTTCAAATTTGAAAACACAAGCATGTTATCTTCATTCTAATGCAAACTGTCTACACTGCACTTTAGAAGTCTACAGATATGGAGAAGTCAAACAGCTGATTGTGCCCATTTACTTATATGCGTATTATGCATATGTACTACAAAGTACTTCGCATTTTGCAGTAAATGTCTTACATGAATACTAAAAAGTATGATTGAATTGAAACAATATTCATCATCATCAATATGTTGCTCTGAATAACATTTGTATCGGACAGACGCGTCTTAATCTATCTTCACGAGAACTATCTGGGATAAAAACTCATCATCCCTCTCAGAGTGTGCTGTATACATGATATCCTCTTGTCTAATATTTCCTGTACACTAAATCCATCTAAAATTTCGGTATAGTAAAAATATCTTGGTGGATCCACTAGAGTTCGATCCCGGATTGTTCTCGAGATCCACCATATATTGTTTTTTTTTGCCACTTAGATGGACCATAATTGAGAGGATTTTAGACTAAATTATTGGTGACTGACATTTTACCTGAAATCGTATCAGATAGCAATTCAAAATATGTAGCTACCAATATATTTTAAACCTATTTAGACTTATATAACAGTTGAAACCGATAATCTTTGATTGTTTTCTTTTGGGCTCGATAAGCTATACAGCAGCACAACACGACCTCGGAAGTCACGAATTGACGTCATAGATTGTCATAATTTGTGATAGAAGAAAACTCTAGAGGAAGTCTACTCGGAATTTTTCGAATTCATACAAGTGCTTTTATTTATCAATCTCCATTTATAGCAATTCGTATGTTGTAATTCATTTTAAGTGATGATTTCTTTTTAAGATTTTTTATGTTTATTTCATTGTGTTTGAATAATTAAGAGAAACCGTTTAGATTCCTTTGACGGGGACAGCCCCTTGGATTGTGGCCAATCAAATAACAGGTCATTTGCATACTAGTCTACCTAATTAAAAGAGTATACACCAAGCGTCTGTCTCTTTGTTTTATTCGAGCATCGTACACGTTACTTCATTTGATCAACCCACCATCCTCCTCCTTCTTTCAACTGCCTTCTGCTTTTTCGTGTACATGTTATCCAGCTATGGTTTTACATCGTAATATTGTATGACCCCTTTTAAATATTGCTCAGTGTTGACATAAAATGGTGTATTACAGCGTACTATATCTTGTTTGTGTGGCGAATTATTGGGTACGCCACCCAACTTTATTATATGTGACCACCATTACATATGTTAAAATGTATACGGGGATTTATATTTGAGTTTTGAAGTGATCTCCGTGGTAATCTTACTTTGTATAATTATTACGTCATTTAATCATTGTAATAAATGACAGTTTTCATTCAAACGAACGTATCTTGTTATTTAGAAGCGGAGTGGACATAAATGTTTTTCTTGCAAATTCTAACATAACATCTACTGTACGTGTAAAAGACATTCAGTGTCCTCTTTGTTAATGCTATTGACATCTATTTGCATTAAATCGTTATAAAGTAAATAGATATAATGTCTGTCTAAATTTCTATAATACACTTCACTACTTTCCCACGACCATGATTTGACCTTTGTACCTTGAGCTATTCCATCTGAAATATATATATATATATATATATATATATATATATATATATATATATATATATATATATATATATATATATATATAATATATATATATATATATATATATATATATATATATATATATCTTGATTGATTGATTGATTAATTGATTACTGTTTTAAGTCACTCAACGATTATTTCACGTATATGGTGACGTCATCTGCTTGATGCATTGCATACAATTTTAGACTTTTGCCACGAACCCACCCGAAGCAGGGAGGGATCTTTTACGTGCCACGCCTACGGTGACACGGGATCTCGGTTTTTACTTTCTCATTCGAGACAGAACACCGGTGTGCTCTGGGTAGAAGTCGAACCCGGGACATCTCGATCAAGTGCCGAGCACCTTATCCACTAGGCCAACCGGTTTATATCGTGATACGTATCGTATCATTGTTTAGGTATAATATATATATATATATATATATATATATATATATATATATATATATATATATATATATATATATATATATATATATATATATATATATATATATATATATATATATATCTATATATATATCTCGATGTAACGACATGACTTCTCACGATACGATACGTATTTTGATACTAGAACAACGATACGATACGTATCACGATACCTAAACAACAAAACAATGATTAACTCGATACCTAAATAACGATACGATACGTATCACGATACCTAAACAACGATACGATACGTATCACGATACCTAAACAACGATACGATACGTATCACGATACCTAAACAACGATACGATACGTATCACGATACCTAAACAACAAAACAATGATTAACTCGATACCTAAATAACGATACGATACGTATAAGGATACCTTAACAACGATACGATACGTATCACGATACCCAAACAACGATACGATACGTATCACGATACCTAAACAACGATACGATACGTATCACGATACCTAAACAATGATACGATAAGTTTCACGATATGTGAATAACGATACGATATATTTCACGATACTAGAACAAATATATGAGACATATTACGATACTAGAATAACGGTACGATACGTATCACGATACCTAAACAACGATACGAAACGTATCACGATACCTAAACAACGATACTAAACGTATCACGATACCTAAACAACGATACGTTACGTATCACGATACTAGAACAGATATACGAGACATATTACGATACTAGAATAACGGTACGATACGTATCACGATACCAGAATAACGGTACGATACGTATCACGATACTAGAATAACGGTACGATACGTATCACGATACTAGAATAACGGTACGATACGTATCACGATACTTAAACAACGATACGAAACGTATCACGATACCTGAACAACGATACGTTGTACGTATCACGATACTAGAACATTGATACGATACGTATCACGATACCTAAACAACGATACGTTACGTATCACGATACTAGAACATTGATACGATACGTATCACGATACCTAAACAACGATACGAAACGTATCACGATACCTAAACATTGATACGATACGTATCACGATACCTAAACAACGATACGATACGTATCACGATACCTAAACAACGATACTAAACGTATCACGATACCTAAACAACGATACGTTACGTATCACGATACCTAAACAACGATACGTTACGTATCCGATACCTAAACAACGATACGTTACGTATCACAACACACTTGTTTAATCAAGAACTCAGGATTATGATTTACTGCATAATAATTTTGATGACCGCATGACTCCAAAAATAGTTTTTGAGAATAAAGATACACATAGCAACTTAGATGAGAAATAAAATACAAATAGACATAAAAATATAAAAACAATTTTTAATAACCTATTTAGATGTTTGTTGTGTACAATTAATTCTGTTTGAAACATTTATATATATATTATAAAAATTGTGATAATTTCTTTCATAAAGAAAGGATTTCAGTATCGTTGCCGTACGTTTGAACTTCTTCTTGCATCGTGTATTGTATCGTTGCACATTATCTTTCAACATTTGCTCCGATGCAATCTTATGGAAAGAATGAACTACAGAATTTATGTAAATTTATTTCAATAATATTAAAAGAATTTTCATTACCATAATGTAACTACTATTTCTGATATCATTTTAAACCATTATTTACCTCAATCATTAATTTTGTATCTATGTGCAGTTTAGTATAACTTTAACACTTACAATCGTCATGATGAAATATCTATGTACATTTTGTAAACGCTTGCTGTTTTGTGTCAGTTATGTTTCCTTGACATGTCAACATCATCTCGAATCTAAACGAAGTTTAGAATCATTTCTCTTTTGTTCTGTTCGATATATCTCATCGCGGTATATTGATTTGTGTCTATACGTGTATCTTAAGTATCTTTGATTTGCCATGTCAGTGTACGTATATTGTTATATGTATGTCAGAGTATAAACTACTGTAATCCATAATTTGGATTTTTTTCAACATATTTTATAAAATAATACATTCATATAAAATAATCAAATACACTTGATATGGTTTCAGTGAAAACCCCATCTTCCATTAAGAAGATTTACACATGTAGAGCAATAAATTATCACAGTGATTTCTACTCAAATACTGTTACTGCTTAGAATATTATTTTCTTCTAATGTTTAAGTCATCTAATCTGTATACAGTGTCTGATGGAGAGTCTAACTAACACCACACATACACATACACAGACACACACACATACACACTTGATGAAATAACTCGGTTATATATTGTTTTATATTTGTTCTGTTTCTTTATACACGTAGATGTATTATGATAAGTTACTAATTTGTACAACGCATGTATTTTATATGTGTTACGATTGTTTAGTTTAAACTGTATTTATTTCAATTGATCATATACACAAGTAATTAATGAACAATGCAATAAAAGGATTTGAAAACAAGCAGTGATGCTTATATAAATTCATCTCCTGTATATAAATGTTAAGTGCGATCTGGAAAAAAAAACTCAAGTGAGATACATTCTTAATTATCATACATATAAATAAGTTAAAGGAACATGATAAGATAATATATATATTGAGAAAATAAGTAAGACAATGGAAAAGTCGTCATCACTTCTACCATGATGCACCATTTTACCATGTCGGCAAAAGAGAAAAAAAAAAAAATACAAAAGCAAGTATTAACAACTGAATGAAAGAATGATCTTTGATTTTAAACATAAGAAGTTTGAAGTAAAAAAAAATCAATAGTAACAGTAAAAGTTTGGTTATATGTAGCAATAACGGATGAAAATGTATATTATGATATTTCATACAATAAGTTATTATTGGGAAGTACACCGGGGTTGAGTGTGTGAGGGGGGGGGGGGTATTCTGATTGATAAGCTCTTGGAACGCACATACTCGTCCCATCGATATGTAATTCCATACTGACGACAGTATAGTATAGTATAGTATAGTATAGTATAGTATAGTATAGTATAGTATAGTATAGTATAGTATAGTATAGTATAGTATAGTGTAGTGTAGTGTAGTATAGTATAAAAAGAATGACCACAAGAGATATTCGCAGTAGTTACGTAAAGGGATACACATGTTGTTACTAGGCGAGCATGTCAAATCGTTTTGATTTGATGATGAAGGTTTGGACTGATTTGAATATATTTTCGTTTTCTGTTTGTGAGAGATTTGTGTTACCGTATAAAAGTAAATTTGTTGTCAGATTTGGTAGTTTGATGGAATATAAGTGTGAAAGTCTTTCGTTTGTATAGTGTGTGCAGTGAAGAAGGTAATGTGTTGTTGTTTCTATTTCACCGCAGCTGCATAGTGGACTTGGAATAAGGTTTTTTTTTTTAAATAGATGATGTTTCAGTGTACTGCAGTTCATACGGAGTCGCGCGTGATGTATTTGACCTTTGCGAGAGCCAAGGAAGTATATGTTTGGAATAACTGCAGAGTCAGTGTCCAGTGCGTTTTTGAAGAATTGTAATGTGTGTATTCGTTTAATGTGTTGCGGGAGATTATTCCAGAGTCGGATTGTTGAAGGGAAATAGCTGTTGTAGTGGTGAGTTGTTCTACAATTGATACTAGTGTAGTTGTTTGCATGTCTAGTGTTATGTGAGTGTTGTTGTGCATGTTGCGGTGGTAGAATGGTGGTGAGATAAGTGGGACTTAAGCCATTAATAATTTAAACATTTGAACTAGTTTATGATTTTCTCTACGTTTTTCCAATGTATGCCAACCAGTTTCTCGAAAAAGAGCATGAATGCTTACAAATTTAGTTGCTCCAGTTACTACTGTCGCTGCCTCTACACGTATGGCCTCAATGCGGTCTTTGTAGTATTGGGGGCAGTTGTCCCATATTATATCACCATATTCTAAAACAGGTCTTATAAATGAAAAGTACATTGTTTGTAGGGTGCGTCTGTTTAGTGTGTATTTGAGACTTAAAAGGATGTTTAGTTTTTTATATGCCTTTTCAGTAATTGATTCTATGTGATCTCCCCAGTTCATGTATTTGTTCAAAGTTATCCCTAAGTGCTTGTGTTGGTCGACTTGCATAATTGGTGTGTTGTTCCATTGCAGGGGAGGATGGAACGGTTGTGTTTGTCTGTTTGATATGATCATTGATTCTGTTTTCTGTGGATTGAAATTTACCAGCCAGCGGTCCGACCATTCGTGAATTCTGCTTAAATTGGCGTTCATAGTAAGAGCATCAACAATTGGATTTTCAACAATGATATAAATTGATGTGTCATCTGCAAAAAGTTTGATGTTACAATTGACTTCATGGACAATATCATTGATGAACAGGGGAAACAAGAGGGGGCCAATAATTGACCCTTGGGAAACACCAGCATTAATGCATTTGACATTTGAGACTTTACCATTAATCACTACTCTTTGTCGTCGATCATTGATGTAATCAGAAATCCAGTCATGTAGTTTTCCATGAATACCAAACGATTTTAATTTTTGAAGTAGACCATTGTGCCAAACTCTGTCGAATGCTTTACTTATATCAAAAAATACGGTCCTGATTTCTTTGCCGTCATCTAACGCTCTAGAAAATTCATTAGTTATATAGAGCAGTTGATTTATAGTAGAGTCTCCAGGGCGAAAACCAGATTGATGTGATGAGAGTAGGTCATTAGTCAAAATATAGTTATGAAGATATTTATATACACATTTTTCAAAAACTTTACCAATGATGCTTAACAAAGATATAGGGCGGTAATTTTCGGGTTTTTGAGGATCGTTTTTTCTTAAACACCGGAATCACATTTGCTAATTTCCAAGAGGAAGGAAAGGTTGAAGTACTTATCGATAGGTTGAATAAGCAACAAAAAGGATACTTTAGCTCATTATGGGCCTCTTTGAGCAATTTTGAACTCACATTGTCGGGACCGTTAGCCTTTGTTGTATTAAGTGTAAGTAAAATGTCATCAATATCATCTTCTGTAATGTGTATATTGTGTATTTGAGTGTGACTTTGTTGTATTGGTGGTAAGAGCTTGTTGTCGTCGTTTATGTTTGACTGGGAGGAAAAGAAATCGTTCAGGATGTTGGCTTTATCAATATCATCAGTGACCAAAGTGCCATCAGTTTTAGTAAGAGCATTGATAGTGTAGTTCTGTTTGGAATATTTTGAAAGAGTTTTTACTAATTTCCACCAATCTTTGGATCCGAATTTGTTTGAATTTATTTTAGAACATAACTTTTCATGAAACGATTGTTTAGCTGTTCTTAGAAGTTTAGTTACATGATTCCTGGCTTTTCTAAAATTAGACCAATGGATTGGATTATCAGATTTCTTAGCTTTCATCCTGAGTCTATTTCGTTTCCTCATGGCCGTCTTAAGATCGGAAGATATCCACGGAATATCATTGGTGTGTATTTTGACAATTTTATTAGGAATGGAGAGAGATGCTGACTGCAAGATTTTTTCAGTAATTTCTTCAACAATTGAATCAATATCTTTGTTATTATTTACAATCAAGTCCCAATCACATTGTGATAGCTCTTGTCTAAATCGATTAAAATTTCCGATATCGTATAGCCATATATGCCTGTAGATTGTGTGTTTAATTGGTTTTGTAATGTTCAGAAAACAAACGATAGGGCAATGGTAACGAATATTAACGTCTAGGAAAGGTTCGACAACTGCATAATGTTTGATTATTTGTGTGTTATTTGTGATGAGTAAGTCAATGAGTGTTTTTGTGTTTCCTGTTATTGAGGTAGATTGTGTTATAAGTTGTTTGAACTGGTATTTGTGCATGAGCGTGCATATTTTTGTGTTCTTGGGTTGTGATTGATTCTCGTTGAAGTCACCTGTAATAATTATATTTGCATATTTAGAGTTAAATGCTCGTTCAAAAGATTCATCAACTAAATCCCATACTTTACATGGACTGTTGGGTGGCCTATAAAATGTGCCAATAAGGACAAGATTATTGTGAGATTTTACTTCTATCCACACACATTCTAAATGATTAATTTCTAGATCATACCGCCTTTTACACAATAATCCACATTTAGTATAAACAATTACTCCACCACCTTGTCTATCCAATCGGTCACATCTAAAAGGGAAATCAAAACCATCTAATTTAACATCTTCATCAGTAATATCATTATTCAACCAGCTTTCTGTGAAGCAAAGTATGTCAAAGTTATATAGATTACAATTAATTTCATTAATTTTACTTCTTATACTCTGTACGTTTAAGTGACACAGTGATAGACAGTTGCGGGTATTCACGATAGAATCATCATGTAATATAAATGTATCATTCATGTTACTGGCACTCTCATCGATTGACGTTGACATGGAATCGTTCAAAGGACCCGGATTCAATTCTATATCGCCACATTGTATTAACAGTAAAACTATGAATATAATCACAATAACTGATAAAAATTGATTCATGCAAAATGCAAGAAGAGATCTAGCTTGTTATGCAGTTGATTGAAGAAAAAGTACATATGATTTGATATTACGGCAGCCATCATGAGATGATGTATTTATAGGCGTCAATATGAAGTGTATGTATATCACAACAGACACAGCTGAGTGACCATACAGGGTAAGCAAGTTTGCAAAGATAACTGTAAACATGTTTATTTTCCCCCCAGACTCAAGAGCTTTATCATAAAAATTTCCCACTCGTGCTCTGAAAGCATCTAAGGATATCCCCATTTCAAGTGACGGAAGAGTCCTTTATGTCAATCTTAGGGGAGCAGAATAGGAAATTTGTATGTTCGTTTGTCATGTTTGTTACAAGTAACATTTGCCACAATAACCAAGATAACTGAATTGTTAAAATAAAGTCGAAAAAGGAAATAGAAACGTATTTACAAAATGATTGTAGATAATTCATGTAATGCGTGCATAAGGAGTGGGTTTATAAACATGTACAAATTGTATGGAATATAATTTATACTTTTCTTCAAGGGAGTTAGCTATCCGCATGGAGTGAAAAGGAATAGCTGGAGGGTAACCATACGTGAGAAAATTTACTAGGGCGGTTTCAAGAATAGCTCAAGAATTGATGTGATTTGATTGGTTGTTTAACATCCGGATGGGTTTAATGGAATAGCATGGAACGTAAACAAAGTTGTAGATTAAATAGTAACACTAGCTGCTACCTCAATCCCCCTGTATTATAACAAAGGGTCCATTTTAGGAGGACTGAAGCAGGCTCTGAACCTTGATCAGATCATCAAGGCACAGTACTTTGTGTTTTCTCTCGCTCCAATCAATTATAAATATTTTCCCGTCCCACACGAATATTGACTTTGCTTGCTTTCTTTTTACCATTTGGCGAGCTTCGTAGGCTATTTTATTTCGGGCTTTGGTCAAGTCTTGATTGATGTGCACGTTCTGCATGCCACTGATTTTTTCTAAGATTTTTGCTGCTTTTAAGTAGTCGATGCTTTAGTTGGTAATTGTTTAATCTCGCGATGATCTGGCGTGGTCTATCACTTGATTTGGGCCCAACTCGATGGGAGACAGCGATATCAGTTTGCTGCATGGGGATCTCTAGCTTAGCAGCTACCTCCATGAGGGCACTGTCTGTATCCTCCTGGTCTTCCGGGATGCCCGTTAACCGTATGCAGCTCCTTCGACTGTACATCTCCAAGTCGTCCACTTGCTGCCTCAGGCACTTGTTCTCCTCCGAGAGTATGGTTATGGTGTCCTGTAGAGGCCCCACCCTCGAGGCCACAATGGCCTCAATCATGTTCTGGAACTCCACAGCCATGATGTTCCTAACAGCCAGTGCTATTTTATTTACGTCTGTATCTGTCAGCGTAGTGGTGGCAGTTGGTACGAACTGGCTGAGATTCAGCGCAGTTACTGGCGTAGACGTATTCTGAGGCAAAAGGGGCTGAGAGGGTGTTGGGAGAAGGGGGGTTTGTGACCCTGCTGAGTTAGATGCGATAGACATTATGTGATTGGATTGGTAAGCTGATCTTTTCGGAGTCAGCGATAAAGATGGATCTGCACTAGAATTAACCGATCGCCTTCGTTTACTGTTCTCGATAAGATTGTATTGCATGCTATTGTTCGTTCAACCATAAAAAGTACTCACTTCTTTGTTCGTAAGAATTTCAACAAATCTCCCCACAATTCAAGAATTTTTCAACAATAATCCTCCATGTATTGAATATTTAGTTCCATAGGCACTATTTGATTTCAACAATGCATCCCACTTTTAGAGTTTTATGGATATTTTCACATTTTTAGCTGAGAGAAATTAAAACGACCGCTTTCTCTTCGCGCATGCTCAGGTAACGATTGTGTTACTATGTCATACATGTATATGTGCTTATAAATGTAGACTATTTGTGTAATACCTCTGCCTACAGGTTTTCCTCATTCACAAAGTGGACGTAGTTCAACTTGAGTTATTACAACTTAGAACTGTACGTAAAACATACCTTTTGAAATGTTTTATATTATCGTTTAAATGACCAGATTGTTTCCCCTATCTTCTCCTATCGTTGTTTTTCTGACACGAACTCTAGAATTCAATAATAAAGTAATAAGGAAAGTATTTATTTATCATTACAAACTCGCATTTAAGTAGACAGATTTCTGTCAATGTATACGTTTGTATTTACAGTGATCTTATTTATTTGAACTGACTGACAATAATCCACCTTCATGCGTAGCTAATGGGACTTTTTCCCAACCGTCTTCCACCATGTATTTATTTTTGATGCCTTTAAACCACACATGTAAATAAAAAGAATGAGTATATCATAATTAAGTATACGTATTAATTTTCATTATTTTGTCAGTATAAATATATCTAAAAGTTTATGCTCTATAACAGTACACATTGTCAAGGCGGCGAACGTCAAAAATAAAACAGAACGTTGCAATTTACTTGGATATTTGTCGTTGACTAGAGATCCCCAGTTGGGACCACTTGCAACTCGTCGGTGACCTGTCTATTAGATGTGGTCCCATGCACGGTACACGTCGGCACACACAACTTCCTCACTGCTTTTGGAAGAGTCCATTGTAAGTGGCGGATTGAAAGGCGGCGGAGGGGACCTCCAATAGATATGACCCCCCCCCCACAAACAAAGGAAAAAAAAATTAAATAAGGGAAAAAATAATGATAATAATCAAATAAACCGTAGTGATATTAAATAAGATAGAAAGGAGGAAACAAGGCATTCTTTCGCGATATTTTCCTCGTTTTTTTTTCTTAAATATAGATATGATAAATTAAGGATTAATCACACAACTTACGGTTCTTTTCACTTCAAGGTAATAGCCATCTAATGCCCCATTTCTATTGGCATGGTTTTAAAAGGATAAGCAAGCGTTTCACTTTAAAACATTAACACCAGAATCTAAAATATTTAACGACTAGCAAGAGTTTCATTCAAAACCAGAAGCTCTCTCTCTCTCTCTCACTCTCTCTCTCTCTCTCTCTCTCTCTCTCTCTCTCTGTTTTGTTACCAAAAAGCTTTGTGATTGTGTTTTTCATGTACATGCATACCATATGTATTCTTACATTATTATAAGGAGAGGTTTACCTAAGTTTGTACAACTTGTAACCAATCCTTTGCATATTATGATGGCATTAAATATGTTTAAACTAAATGGATAATGAATTTTTAAATTATCTTCTTGTGTACATTGTATATGAAATATGGATGAGCAAATGTGTATATACATGTACCACTTTGATGTGGTTAACTCAATCATATGTATCGGTTTTATGTGTTTGTATGTAAATGCGCCAGTATGTATATGTATAGGCATATACGATTGATTGATTGTTTGATTAATTATTGTTTTACGTCACTTCATGATTATTTCACGTATATGGTGACGGCATCTGCCTGATGTATCGCACAGAAATTTTACTTTTGCAACGGACCACCCGAAGCAGCGAGGGATCTTTTACGTGCCACGCTTTCTGTGACCCGGGACCTCGGTTTTTACTGTTTCATCCGAAAAACAAGCCGGCGTGGCCTGGTGGTATCGCACTTGCCTCCATATCGGGAGGCCGGGGTTCGAGTCCCGCTTAGGTCATGCCGGTGTCTTGTCTTTCGGATGAGACAGTAAAAACCGAGGCCCCGTGTCGTGGTGTGCGTTAGAGATCCCTCACTGCTTCGGGTGGGTCCATTGCAAAGTTCAAAATTTGTATGCCCCGCATCAGGCAGATACCGTCACCATAATACTTGAAATATTCGTGGTGTGACGTTAAACAAAAATCAATCAATCAATCAATCAATCAATCATCCGAAAGACAGAACATAGGTGTGCCCACGGCGGGAGTCAAACCCGGTACTTCCAGTCATAAGCCGAGCACCTTCACCACTGGGCCACATCGCTTTCAGGCATATACGAACATTTCTAATATATTGTATATATCCTTCTTCTTCACAATATATGTATTTTTTTTTCTTTATCAATCTTAAAGACGCGTTCATTGATTGGTCTAGCAACATTGCCTACAAGTGTTATAACTCGATATGCTGAATATCTTAATTTCAAGTAGACCGATTTACTATTATTATTATTATTATTATTATTATTATTATTATTATTATTATTATTATTATTATTATTATTATTATTATTTTCATGGGATGGCCATTATGGGGGGAAAGGGGGGCATTCGCCAGTATGTTCACTTGAAAAGTCTAAATATCATCGGAAACCCACTGTCGGTTGCAGCGAGCATTGGGATTCCGACGATAAACTGAAATTGCTTGCGATTTTTCATCAGCAACCAATCAACGTTAGCCTACTCTTACTTACAATATGACAGTATAAGCTTTTCACACACGATGTTTCGCTTGGTGTGCATATTCACTCGGCAACGTCATTGTGGACCCAAAATCCTCAGTTTTATGTCTTTAAAATCTAATGTGTTATATTTCTGTTGAATAAAATAATTTGAGTAACGTGTTTGTTTCGTTCTTGAAGTTTTATCTTTATCATTCGGTCGTTTTCCTCCAGGTGAACGAAGTATCCAGATGATTTCTAGATAGTCTGTCACTTGTACAGTCTACTGTACTAAGTCACTTCAATGATCAGATAAGCTTATCTCTCTATTTATCACGTGGGCAGACTCACATGTTTCCCGGTCACACATCAAAATTCAAGAAGTTGAACCTGTTGATGACAAAATACCTCCCCGAGTGGGACCATCCGGGATCACCTATTTGATTGTTTCAATTTCACACAGATATGTTCCATTTTCATTAAAAATGTTTGCAAATGTACAGATAGCTACAAATCGTCTTACAGCTGAGGAACATTTTCATTTATAGAGGGGGTGTTTGCTTTGAAATGTCCCGTCGTTTGCCATAGATTTCAATAAGGGATGTTAATCTAACAGTATATATAACTTCAAACTTATGCATAATTATAAATTACAAATGCTACAAATGAAGCTTTCGTTGAAAAGCTGTTGCAAAAACTGTGATTTATATGGAAATTGGAGATAATAGTTATTAATTTACAAACTCGTATTTTTTCTTAATTTCATGGAAATATTGTTACAAAATATTCATGTGCATACTTAACGTACATTTGATAAAATATATATTCACGTGATTTACAGTGGAGGCTCATCGACATGACATACAATACAATATGTATAAAGTTAAATACTATTGTGTTTATATAGTGAGTAATCCAATATATGTACCTGTGCATACATATTATAACAATATGTATTGATTATATATGTAAAGCACGACTAGAATCAGTGAAACACCTGGAAGTGCTATGGATCTCCGAAGAAAGAAATACCTGTAGAAATAACCCATATTACCTCCACATTTACCTCTGTGAATTACGACAATCATTTACATATCTTCAATGTGAATTGATAACCCGTAAACCTGATGAAATGGCGGATCCAGGATTTCCGAAAAGAGGGAGGGGGAGTTCACATGTGTATTCGACAAACTTTTCAGCAATTTTTGGTGCCAAATCTGGATTTTACTGGTAAATATGCAGCGAAAGCGGAGGAGGACCGTCCCCCTATAAATCCGCCACTGTGTTGCCTGGGTAACCCTTGGTATCTAGTAACTCTTAGTAACTCCCTGCTAAGTATTTATATCATAGAAGGATATGCAGTATATAATAAGGGATGAGCAGGTGATACCGCTCTCACACCCTTCCCAACTGCCTACCTCTTCTAACGTATCACTCCTGTTTCCTCTCCCTCCTACCCAATATTTCTCATCCAATCCCCTTATCCTTATATTCTTCTAAACTCTTTTCTTTCATGACCGTACCGACATTTTCCCTTTATCCATTTATTCTGTTAGACCCTCCTCTGATCATGCGCGGATCCAGAGGGATGGACAGGGGATTTGAATCCACCCTGACATTCGGCGAAATTGGCGTTTTTTGTTCAAAGTAAAGTAAGTAATTTTAAACACAAAAACATGGATGGATGAAATTCATTGGGGTTGGATTAGCTTTAATAATATATCTAACGATAGGCCACATTTCAATATATTGCAAACCTTCAGAGCAGTTTGACCTAATGATTCTCATATCAAACCCTCTACCACAGTGTGTGCATTCAAGGTCTCACAACTTGTCTGATACACCCTCTACCACAGTCTGTACATTCAAGGTCTCACAACTTGTCTGATACACCCTCTACCACAGTCTGTACATTCACGGTCTCACAACTTGTCTGATACACCCTCTACCACAGTCTGTACATTCACGGTCTCACAACTTGTCTGATACACCCTCTACCACAGTCTGTACATTCACGGTCTCACAACTTGTCTGATACACCCTCTACCACAGTCTGTACATTCACGGTCTCACAACTTGTCTGATGCATCCTCTACCACAGTCTGTACATTCACGGTCTCACAACTTGTCTGATACACCCTCTACCACAGTCTGTACATTCAAGGTCTCACAACTTGTCTGATACACCCTCTACCACAGTCTGTACATTCACGGTCTCACAACTTGTCTGATACACCCTCTACCACAGTCTGTACATTCACGGTCTCACAACTTGTCTGATGCATCCTCTACCACAGTCTGTACATTCACGGTCTCACAACTTGTCTGATACACCCTCTACCACAGTCTGTACATTCACGGTCTCACAACTTGTCTGATGCATCCTCTACCACAGTCTGTACATTCACGGTCTCACAACTTGTCTGATGCATCCTCTACCACAGTCTGTACATTCACGGTCTCACAACTTGTCTGATACACCCTCTACCACAGTCTGTACATTCACGGTCTCACAACTTGTCTGATACACCCTCTACCACAGTCTGTACATTCAAGGTCTCACAACTTGTCTGATACACCCTCTACCACAGTCTGTACATTCACGGTCTCACAACTTGTCTGATACACCCTCTACCACAGTCTGTACATTCACGGTCTCACAACTTGTCTGATACACCCTCTACCACAGTCTGTACATTCACGGTCTCACAACTTGTCTGATACACCCTCTACCACAGTCTGTACATTCACGGTCACACAACTTGTCTGATACACCCTCTACCACAGTCTGTACATTCACGGTCTCACAACTTGTCTGATACACCCTCTACCACAGTCTGTACATTCAAGGTCTCACAACTTGTCTGATACACCCTCTACCACAGTCTGTACATTCACGGTCTCACAACTTGTCTGATACACCCTCTACCACAGTCTGTACATTCAAGGTCTCACAACTTGTCTGATACACCCTCTACCACAGTCTGTACATTCACGGTCTCACAACTTGTCTGATACACCCTCTACCACAGTCTGTACATTCACGGTCTCACAACTTGTCTGATACACCCTCTACCACAGTCTGTACATTCACGGTCTCACAACTTGTCTGATACACCCTCTACCACAGTCTGTACATTCACGGTCTCACAACTTGTCTGATACACCCTCTACCACAGTCTGTACATTCACGGTCTCACAACTTGTCTGATACACCCTCTACCACAGTCTGTACATTCACGGTCTCACAACTTGTCTGATACACCCTCTACCACAGTCTGTACATTCACGGTCTCACAACTTGTCTGATACACCCTCTACCACAGTCTGTACATTCACGGTCTCACAACTTGTCTGATACACCCTCTACCACAGTCTGTACATTCACGGTCACACAACTTGTCTGATACACCCTCTACCACAGTCTGTACATTCACGGTCTCACAACTTGTCTGATGCATCCTCTACCACAGTCTGTACATTCACGGTCTCACAACTTGTCTGATACACCCTCTACCACAGTCTGTACATTCAAGGTCTCACAACTTGTCTGATACACCCTCTACCACAGTCTGTACATTCACGGTCTCACAACTTGTCTGATACACCCTCTACCACAGTCTGTACATTCACGGTCTCACAACTTGTCTGATACACCCTCTACCACAGTCTGTACATTCACGGTCTCACAACTTGTCTGATACACCCTCTACCACAGTCTGTACATTCACGGTCTCACAACTTGTCTGATACACCCTCTACCACAGTCTGTACATTCACGGTCTCACAACTTGTCTGATACACCCTCTATCACAGTCTGTACATTCAAGGTCTCACAACTTGTCTGATACACCCTCTACCACAGTCTGTACATTCACGGTCTCACAACTTGTCTGATACACCCTCTACCACAGTCTGTACATTCACGGTCACACAACTTGTCTGATACACCCTCTACCACAGTCTGTACATTCACGGTCTCACAACTTGTCTGATACACCCTCTACCACAGTCTGTACATTCACGGTCTCACAACTTGTCTGATACACCCTCTACCACAGTCTGTACATTCACGGTCTCACAACTTGTCTGATGCATCCTCTACCACAGTCTGTACATTCACGGTCTCACAACTTGTCTGATGCATCCTCTACCACAGTCTGTACATTCACGGTCTCACAACTTGTCTGATACACCCTCTACCACAGTCTGTACATTCAAGGTCTCACAACTTGTCTGATACACCCTCTACCACAGTCTGTACATTCACGGTCACACAACTTGTCTGATACACCCTCTACCACAGTCTGTACATTCACGGTCTCACAACTTGTCTGATACACCCTCTACCACAGTCTGTACATTCACGGTCTCACAACTTGTCTGATACACCCTCTACCACAGTCTGTACATTCACGGTCTCACAACTTGTCTGATACACCCTCTACCACAGTCTGTACATTCACGGTCTCACAACTTGTCTGATGCATCCTCTACCACAGTCTGTACATTCACGGTCTCACAACTTGTCTGATACACCCTCTACCACAGTCTGTACATTCACGGTCTCACAACTTGTCTGATACACCCTCTACCACAGTCTGTACATTCAAGGTCTCACAACTTGTCTGATACACCCTCTACCACAGTCTGTACATTCACGGTCTCACAACTTGTCTGATACACCCTCTACCACAGTCTGTACATTCACGGTCTCACAACTTGTCTGATACACCCTCTACCACAGTCTGTACATTCACGGTCTCACAACTTGTCTGATACACCCTCTACCACAGTCTGTACATTCACGGTCTCACAACTTGTCTGATGCATCCTCTACCACAGTCTGTACATTCACGGTCTCACAACTTGTCTGATACACCCTCTACCACAGTCTGTACATTCAAGGTCTCACAACTTGTCTGATACACCCTATACCACAGTCTGTACATTCACGGTCTCCCAACTTGTCTGATGCATCCTCTACCACAGGTTATAATTTAATGTCTCATGTTGGCTGTGCGTGTCTCCAATGAGAACCGTGGATCATACATGTGGTTTGATGTGGCCAGTTCAGGTATATGTTAAACTTGTCCGATACACACGCCAAGCACATGCAAACCGCATGTCTCCTCTGTAAATACGGTATCCATGCCTTCACTGTTGAGACTATTACCATGGGTCATATGCAGTTTACTGTTCATGTACCTCTAGAAGTGAAAGGGGAGACCATTTGCCTGGATAAGCGTCTCCTGTCTGGCCGGTTGCACATTTCATGATTACAACACATTAATACAACATAGTTATGAAATTGAAATGAATAGGAAATGAGGACTAGTAATACAAAGAAAGTGTTTCGGCCACACAACATCAGAACATGGGTATTCAATGACTGGAGTCAAATCCATTTGACAAGTTGACTAGGCCATAATCTTGAGATTTTGATGGTAGTCTTATTATCCTATCTGGGATTTTCACACGATGTTGAAAACACGTCACAAGAGACATTAAAATGTGAATTAGCTCTTTCCCATTTTACCATACAAACTTTACTTGAAAAGAATTCATATGGATATGTATATTCACCGTCCTCTTTACATGACGTTACTCTCTGGGCTCTCCCTCCAGTCAACGAATTTTTTTTAATATTTTGAAAACTCAATACAAATGGGGAAAGCTGTGAACATACACCTTTCAGATTTATTTTGTCGTAACTCTTCGGCATATTTTCGCAAAAAGGAAATGTATAAATATCGAAATTATGGAAGATTTAAAATTTAGATAGGACCTTTTTTATAGTAAATTTTATACGAAGTAAACGTAATGCACACTATGACGTCATTTGGAACGGTAGATGTTGATTTGAAAAGGGGAGTACTGAAAGTTTTCAGAAGCGCAATCTCTTGCTATCTTATATATCAACATGAAACATTATGACGCAAAATTACAGTCAATCAATAATTGTCATGTTTTACACTCAACGATAATAAGAACAAAATAATCGGGATCGAGTTCTTTTATTTGCAAGGAACAAACGCTGCTCTGATAATGGATTGGTTCAATTTGACATTGTTACCCGCCAAATATAGCTCATTGATTTTTTAAGAAACATTAATAATTTCTTATCAAAATATATTGTCTGTTTTTATTCGAAAAAAAAAAAAGAATGAAATTTGTCGGGTCATTATGAAATCAGCTTATACGAAGCCTGACATCAGCAGCTGGAACAATGTTTATAAATGAGGAGTGTATAATAGTTCACCCAACAAGTTCTCAGGGTGGCCATATTGGAAAATCTCCGAAATATACCATGTGTAAGGTGTCTTATTCGGCCAAAAGCTGGAGAGCAATTTAAACTTTAAACACACACACACATGCACACACATTCACACATACACACACAAATACAAAAGTGCAAAAAAAAAGGAAATTGAAAGGGAGTAAAGTTATTTTTATGTCTTGATCAATCCTGAATGATCAATGATATAGGCCTTTAGACCCTAGTGGCCCTTTAGACTTTTTTCGAATATCTCATTTCATTCCATGCCAGACATACGATAATCCCGGCAAAAAGTAGCATGTCTGGCATAATACCCCTTACATTATGTAAAATGGGAAAAACATCTATTAATATCGACCTCACGGGATTTTAACCATACAATAAAGTCCGAACGTTGCATCATTATATTTAGGTTCATTTTGGACAAAACTTGAAAAGAATCACTATGCGTAGGAGTTCAGCTGAACGAAGAATACATAGTCGATTACGGAGATATCCAATTTTTAGTGCTTGATCAAACATATACCCTTAATACCCTTAAGATATTGAGGCATGACGTACTACGAAAAAAAAAGTGACAGAACGAGCCAATTCGTGTAGAAACTAACTCAAGCAAGAGACATCAATAAACACGTAGTGTCATTCTTACTTCTATTTTTATCAAACAGCAAAAATAAAATTAAAGTAAATCTGTTGATTATTTTCTCCTCTATTGATTTCGGACACAATAGCCTGGGTTGGCTAACACAATGCAAGATAATCTGTAATCCAGATCTTATTTTTCAATTAAACACGGACACACTGATCTGTAACGAGATATCGTCAGACCATCTCGCTGGACGTAAGTGACCAATCCATCCGTGCAGTTTCTACGTAGGCAGACACCCTATATATACATCGGTAACCAAACACTTATTAATTCCCAGAGATTTCGGACCCCGGCCACAGACCAAACTGAGCAATGAGGCACTGGATACTTTTTGTATGCATTGCTTTATGCATACATGCAGCATTTTCGATGCCAAAATATGCACGTAAGTGTTGATGGCAAATGTTTCCTCAAAGTTACATTTTGTCTACGTTCATTCTACAATATTTTAGCCCAATTATATATATGTAGTTTTAAGCCAAAAGGTGTAATTATCTTTAATTCTTGGGTATTCGAATTGCACGTATTGTAGAAATTGAAATGCTTATATCATGAAACTATTTAAACTGTAATTCTCCATGTTATCTTTGTGAGATATAATTTGGACATTTCTTTTTATTCAAATAATGTATGTGATAGCATAATGATGAAATTATTTTGCAGTCACCGTAATAATAATCAGGAAAACGAGAATATTTTCATCAAGTTTTTGTCAGTGCAAATGTGCTTCTTTTTTTTTTAAAGTATGCTTTTCATGTTAATGTATGTGTATATGAAATCCATATTTTGGCAGGGTAAGTGCTGTGTCAGGGTGCGCTTATACATGTATAATAAACATATTTCTTCGTTTTTGCTAATATGTGGTAGCGTACAACTAAGCACATGTACAGCACATGTCGTTATTCTGGTAGTACCCTTACTATTACGGCGTTATAGTTAGCATAACATTGGATATATATTGGAAATATTACTGCATTTGATTTTGTTTCATATTTCTTTTTCCACATTACATCTCTTTTGTTTTTGATAAATGAATTAAAACTCTCATAAGATATTGTCAAGTAACGAATATAATGGATTAATCACTATGTGGTACTATATGGGACATTGGCATCAAAATTTATTTGATATATATTATAAGCGATGAACACTATAGTTTTCATTCATTAAATATTGAATGTTCACTCTGTACCCTTGATGAAGAGGGGGTATATGTAAAGAATAATATTATTGACTGCATGAAAATGTCACAAACACAATACTTGACGTACTGTGAACAGTGTGGTAGAAAATGGGCAAGTACTACGCAACATGTACATCAACATCTGTAGTTGTATCATTTACAGTGAGAAGCTATAATGAAAACACTGAGCTATTATTTCTGTTCGTTGTAAAAACTAAGTAATGTTTACTTGGCACAGAAAATAAATTTCCGTGCCAAATACGCTTAGCTTTATTTACAGTTTTAATATAGATATAAGATACTCTGTTAGGCTTCCGGTTAGTTGATTCTTCTAGTTTTTAAGACAGATAATATTTAGAACTTTTAGCATTTTACTACACATAAAAGACATAAACATATAGACAAAAGTTGCGTTATTTCATAGATGGCAAAACATTCTTAAAACCATTGCTGAACAGATATCTTTTTAACGATTTACACGATTTATTTATAAAGCGGCTGTGAATACTAGAAAATGGAACAGACTATACTTACTGAAACATTAAATAATAGATAGATAGATAGATAGATAGATAGATAGACACAGACAGACAGACAGACAGACATAGACAGACAGACAGATCAATCGATAGATAGATAGATAGATAGATAGATAGATAGACGAATACAATACAAAATGTGATTGCCCCTTGTTTTGATGGAATATGAATTGTAATTTAACAACCTAATTTTGTAGAAAAGCGGAAGCCAAATGCCGTTATGTTACCATGATAATACGATAAATTCAAGCTAACATTTTTTCAGTTAATCTCACCGCCAACGAACCGCCAATTGTTCTCGAACCTGGAACCTCCATGACCCGAACCCAGCATGCCCCCGACAGAACTATATCGTCTAAAATAGCATTAAAATGAAGATGACATGTCATATTTGTGAAAATATCTGAAATTACCATTTAGTCAACGAGAGCAAATGTTTGCAGCGTGTAATAATAGATATCAAAGGTTTGATAAGAAAGCTTGCCACCGTGTAATAATAGATATCAAGGGTTTGATAAAAAGCTTGCTACCTTGTAATAATAGATATCAAAGGTTTGATAAGATTTGATAAGAAAGCTTCTTTATATGCTTTTAAATTCCAGAAACAAGAGAGACGAGCGAAGATGTACTAGAAGACTTACTTAAAGTATTAAAGGAAAGAGAATATAGAAAATTGGACACAAGTGTAAGTAAAAGTCACTGATTTCTATGCACAATAAATAAGTAAATAAATAACACGGAACCATATAAATTACAACATTTTATCCTTTTGTTTTTGCAGAAAACTTAAGAAAACTAACTTACCTAAATGATATTCAGAGAATTTCTTGATTTTACATTTAATAATTTATCAGTTAAAGAAATTATATTTTCAATGACCAATCAAGAGTCATTCAATTTTTTTAAACACGAGCTTGCTTGATTTGAATGTATGCAGACAAGGTTAGGTAACAAATATATTGATGAGGAAACATATATATGTATTTATTTATTTATTTCAGGAAACTGAAGACGAAGAAGGAGAAGAAAAGGAGGAGGAAGAGGAGGAGGAAAAAGAAGTTAGGAGTAACGTTAATACTGAAAAGAGAACTAATGAAGAAAATAGTGAAGGGGAAGAAGAAGAAGAGGAGGAGGAGGAACAGGAAAAACCCGAAACCAGAGGTTATGATCACACAGAAAAGAGGACTTATGGACCATCCAGGACGCACAGCAACATCGATCTGATCCACCGAGTCCATAATGGAGGAGCTCTCTTGAAGTCAGTTGATATGGTAAGTTATCCACTTAATCAGGAATGGAGACGCTCTCTTTAAGTCAGTTGATATAGTAAGTTATCCACTTAGTCAGTAATGGAGGAACTCTCTGGAAGTCAGTTGATATGTATGTTATCCACTTAATTAGTAATGAAGACGCTCTCTTGAAGTCATTTGATATGGTAAGTTATCCACTTTATTAGTAATGGAGGAGCTCTTTTGAAGTCATTTGATATGGTAGGTTATCCACTTAGTCAGTAATGGAGGAGCTCTCTTGAAGTCATTTGATATGGTAAGTTATCCACTTAATTAATAATGGAGACGCTCTTTTGAAGACAGTTGATATGGTAAATTATCCACTTAGTCAGTAATGGAGGAACTCTCTTGAAGTCATTTGATATGGTAAGTTATCTCCTTAATCAGTAATGGGGGAACGTTTTTGAATTCCGTTCTCCATTTAGTCAATAATAGAGAAGCTTTCTGAAAGTGCGTTAATATGTTAACTTATTTACCGAGTTAACTGAGGAGCTATCTGGGAACAGTCACCTTGTTAAGTTGTCCACTTTGTAATGGAGGAGCTCTCTTAACATCCGCGTAGTCAGTAATGGATGAGCTCTCTTGAAGTCTTTTAGTATGGTGAGGTATCCACTTCGTCAGTAATGGCGGAACTCTCTGGAAGTCTGTTAATATGGTAAGTTATCCACTTAGTCAGTAATGGAGGAGCTCTCTGGAAGTCTGTTAATATGGTAAGTTATCCACTTAGTCAGTAATGGAGGAACTCTCTGGAAGTCTGTTAATATGGTTAGGTATCCACTTAGTCAGTAATGGAGGAACTCTCTGGAAGTCTGTTAATATGGTAAGGTATCCACTTAGTCAGTAATGGAGGAGCTCCACTTAGTCAGTAATGGAAGAGCTGTCTGTAATGGAGGAACTATCTTGAATTCCATCAATTTGGCAAGTTATGTAAAAAGGCTTGTAGGGGTATGTAGATGATAATAAATCGTAACCGAACTGTGGAATCCATGTGGTCTCAACTCAAACTCTGTGTTCAAATTCTGAGAACGTGTCAATGTAGGGGTATGTAGATGATAATAAATCGTAACCGAACTGTGGAATCCATGTGGTCTCAACTCAAACTCTGTGTTCAAATTCTGAGAACGTGTCAATGTAGGGGTATGTAGATGATAATAAATCGTAACCGAACTGTGGAATCCATGTGGTCTCAACTCAAACTCTGTGTTCAAATTCTGAGAACGTGCCCATGAGTGACCTGTAGAGGTTGTAGATGTTTTGAGCAAGGGTTGGAGTAAGGTATTTACCAATTTTAAAATCTTTGAGCATATGCTCATATTTGAGCACGTGCCCAAAATATAAGATGTTATATAACCTCAATTTTAGGTGATCTCATATTTGAGCATGGGATCAGAGTGGAGAACGCTCTCAAAAAGCTTTATAACCTTGGGCTAAGGGCACCCTATTAACATTTAATTCGGGGTAAATGGAATATAGTTGAGTCTTGAATTAAAATTTTATTTAGAAAGTGTATTCTCTTGATAATAACTATTTTTGTTTTTCGTTTGACATCATGCCAAATTATTTCTATGATATTACGACGGCATTTGCCTGATACATCGCACAGAATTTTTGAAATATTCTTTAGTTTCAACTTAAGCAGTGAGGGATCTTTTACGCGCAACATCTGTCGTGACATAGGACCTCGGTTTTTACTACATGTATCTTATCGGAAAGAGAGTTGTAAGATCCAAAATTAGGACCTCTCGGTTATGAGTCATGCACCCTATCGATTGAGCTATGCCGCCTCCGTTAGTATCGAAATAAGCTCGTATCGTACAAAAACTAATTGATTACAAATAATACGAAAATGAAGCAATATGAAAAAAGTCCTTTTCGCAATTTCATAAGAGGTATCTTTGTACGTATACGTATATCACTTAAGAATTGAATACGTATATCTGGAGACAATGTTATCGTATATATCCACCCCAGGGTTGTTTTACTTCTATCGATTTCATTGTTGTCTTTATAAGATTAAAGTGGGTTGAAACAATCTGGGTCGTGATGGTTCAATGAGCATGGCAGTGGCAGTTGTTATTGAACCGGATCTGAAAACAGCTGGTAGGCAAGATAGCTCTAAGTTTGTTATCAAAAGTACATGTACCCCGCGACCCCGTGCTCTGCCTGGTACAAAATGTACCTTTCAATAATATATTTTATTGAAAGCCGCATAGATTACGCGAGTTTGTTTCCTGTGCAGTCGTGCACGACTTATCTCTATTTCTTACATCACGCCAAGATTACCTCACATATATGGCAACAGCATATCAGGACCATGATCGTCACATCCGGTAGTCTATATCTATCCCAATACGCTTGGTTTTTGTGATGTGGTCGTCTGTTTACTTTACCCGAAAACTTGTTACGTCACGAGGTATTGAGTCTTTTCGTTTAACAGAGTTACAGTGAGGTGCAGTTCTAGCATAACATTATGTTAACGTGCAGTTTGCTTTTCTCGTGCGCTCAGGACTGATGAGCATGCGCGTTTGCGTCAATATAGATATCCATATGAACTTAATTTCGACACCGTGTTAACGCACTGGACTGTCGCGAGAACGCCTTTGACAGCCACGTTCACTACCTTATAACTTAAAACTAATATTCATATGTACATCCAGAAATATTTGAAGGGTAATCGCTATTTGGCTTGTATATATAAGAACATATGACTATGTAAACAACAACAACAACAACAACAAAATAAGGAATGAATAATAATAAAATAAATTAAGAAGAAACAAATAAATAAAAGAAATATTAAAACATAATTACGCTAATTTCTTTATAGTATAAACTGAAAAAGTTTTTCATATATACCTAATTACATATCTGTGCGGTAACTTCGTTTGTTATATTACATATGAAATCCTTAATGACGGGTGTCATTTTATAAAATCCATTTTGTTTGCTCCATCCGTACCAACGCATAGAAAAAAGATAGTAATAATCATGTGAACGTGCGACTGGACCGAGCGTACGCGGTAATGACTTGCGTTAACGCAAATTTCCTCGTGACCGTTTTCACGTTAACGTGTATTTTATGTTAGGACTGCACCCATCAATTACCCATGAAAACGTTATTTGTAGATTATCATTTTCGTAAGTTTTAGATCGGTTTCCCTAGAATTTCATGACCTCATAATTGTTTTACGGCAGATTCCGTCCCAAATGGGAAGTAACTGTGTAAATTAAAAGACCGAATATTCCAAATGGACGCAAAACCTACGCATTGTATCCTTTTTATAAAGTTGATGTTGAATTACCGGCAGGTGAAATATATGTAAAATGCAATGTTGAGGCGGGCACAGCCATTGTTGTTTTTATTTCTACATTCGTAAGATAGAAAATAGTATAACCAATCTATCCAAAATGACAAAATCGTCATATAGCTGAGGATAGATGCAATCGGCTTAGGTGAACTGAATCATTTAGAACAGAAATTTAGACCTATACAACAATTCCATCTTAAGCAGAGACGGATTTCGTACATGAGAAGTCTGTCGTAACACGGAATTTTATTTTAATTATTTTAATGTTGAGGAATTTAGAACCATACCTATACATGAAGTCTATCAGCAAAGGTTTTTTGAATCAGTTTCAAAATGTGTAGAAACTCGAACTCGTATTAGACATATCAATTAAAAGTAATATCACTGTCTACAAACTCACTTACAACCAAATTATATACTGATGTCAAGGAAACATAACGGGATATATCTTAATTAATTCTATCTCAATTCCAAATTCATTATTCTGGTATACGATATAGTCTAGGTTTCATATGTAACATGGGGCGATTGGGATTATCCTCTTATCCATTGTATAATATTACATTATTACTGACTTTGTCTAATGAAGGTTCGAGATTATAGTCACCCAATCAATGACATATTCACTGTGAAAGGAGCCTCGAAAGAGTAACTGTCCGGACCACCAAAATCCGTAAGCCCGACAAATTGCAATTAGTTGAATACTTTTATCATTTGATAACTTTTGATACTCCAGGGTCTGGCGCCATAAACTGAGAATATGCTCAAGTCAAATATTTCATTTTAATTTATTCCATTGTCAAACGTTTAAATAAATTCTCATGCAGAATGGTTTAATTCTATTTATCAATAGAATAAAACTAAATAAAATCCATATCCTAGTTGTTAATTCATTGATGAACACAAGAATATAAAATTTTTGACTTAAGTATATTCTCAGTTTATGGCGCCGGACCCTGATCAAAAGTGATCACATGACTACCGGTACCAGGAGTATCCAAAGTTATCAAATGGCATTTTTAACGCTATCTTCAAGATTCTTATAATTGTCTACCAAATTCACTTAGTCGTAAGTAATCATACAAGTTACTGAATTGACTACAGAATCAAAGTACTGAAATAACTGTGAAATTTGATAGGGACATTAATATATCAAAGAGCGATAACTCCGAACGGGAAATAATTTTCAAAATGTCATTTCTCTCAAGAATTCTGACAGATCTCTTTCATGTTTGCTATTTAATTTCTATCATAAAATGGGTTATTCAAATTGAAAAAAATGAATTGACGAATTGAATTTTGGCTAGAATAGACAAAAAATACCACCGATATGTCAAATACTGTTATATTCAGTTACTTACTTACTTAGAGCTACTTAGAGTGGTTTTCCAGTCCATGTTCCATCTGGTACCTCTATGCTGGACTCATCATCCTCACTTGGGGTCGAATTTGTAGTCACGTTCCTTGTTTGTATCCTACTTTGAAAGTCATTACACATGTACATGATGTCTTGATTTGACCAGTGCTTATCTATGCGATTTTTGAAGGTGTTGATGGTTGAAACTGTAACAACTATTTCTGGCAACCCATTCCAGATCTGAACTGTTCGGATAGCGAATGAATTCCTTCTAATTTGAGTTTTTGCCCTTTGTAGGTATAATTTCGTAGAGTGTCCTCGTTCACTTGTTCTGGTTGACGTATCTTTGGCTAGTTTCAGGCAGTGACTGGCATCTTTATCAATTTTCCTGTTAGTATCTTGTAGACTTCTATCATGTCTCCTCTTATTCTTCTGTAAGATAATGTTGGAAGTTTAAGTTTCTTGAGTCTTTCCGGATATGATAAATCCCTCATCCCAGGTAGCTGTTTTGTTGCTCGACGTTGGACCGATTCAATCTGCTCTATGTGTTGCCCAAACGGAGCTCGAAAAGTCAAGGCGTGTTCTTACTAACGTTTTGTAAAGAAGGATGAAGATCTTACTGTCTAGATGTTTGAATGTACGTCTTAATAGGGCGAACATGGAATTGCTTTGTTGACTTTTTCACTGATGTGTTTATCAAATGTAAGCTCGCTGTCGATGGTAGCCCCTATATCTTTCTCTTCGTTTGCCTGTTGTAATGTGTTTCCTTTAAGATAGTATAGTTGTTGTCTGTTGGGCTTTCTTCCGATGTTCATAATTTTGCATTTGTCAGGGTGGAACCTAAGAAGCCAAATGTCGCTCCAATTGTTTAACTTGTTTAGATCTTACTGGAGGGTTCTGCTATCATCAGGGTTGGCAATGATCTTAAAAATTTTGGTGTCATCAGCGAAGAGGTAGGCATCGGACTCCACTGTGCTTGACAAGTCGTTTATGAACAGCACAAATAGCAGAGGCCCAAGCACACTGCCCTGAGGGATTCCGGATGTGACGTTCTTCCACGATGACCGTTGTCCGTTGACAATTACTAACTGTTTTCTCTCATTCAAGAAGCCCTCCACCCATCTATATATATGGGTTGTTGGTACCATACGCTTTCAACTTCTGAAGTAACGATTGAACTGTTCAGATTATCAAGTGTCAATGACCATAGCTTCAGATATAATCTTATTATCGCCATTTTCGGGTGCACGAAGTTTGTGGTCCCGCACAATAAAGAACAAGAACAGGTTTCTCCTGTCTTGAGCTGCACTTACAATACCAACAATTTCGTTCCGGCTTAAAATACCTCCCCTTTCTCCCTCCCCATAGTTCTCAACCATGTCTTTTCGGTATTCTCGTGTTGATGATAATGCGATTCTTTTGTTATTGTCTCTACGCAATACATGCCCAATCTAAATCCACCTTTACCTTTCACTGTATTGTATAACTGATTTTTCTTTCCCAACTCTTTCCTGGAAACTGATGTTGCTGATGTTATCTGGCTAATAGATCTTTAAAAAATTTTTAAATCTTTTTTTAAATCTTTAAAATTTTCTTTAATATCTGCGTGTGATTAAATATATGCATGTAATTGGACTGATACTACATTTGTTTTAAAATTTTCAAGTTTGGTCTTCCTTTCAAGGTTGCTGTCCTTCCAAATCTTCCCTAGTTAACCCAGATACTTTCACTTACGATAAACACCATTTCTTAATTGACGTTCTGCAATCAATAGTTAAATCTTTGCCTCAATCCATGTTAGTAGATTTTTGAGATGATGAAATACACATGTAGTTCAATAGCCTCACCAAGACACTTTGAAATGTTAGATGTTTTATTTCAGGAAACCCTTAACCCCGACTCTGAGATGTTTTACTTGATTGACAGTATGAGAATTGGCGAAGAAGAACCCGATGGTAATATTCGCTCTCACCAGGTAAATAAACAACACCAATTTTCGTCTGTACTTCAAAACTTTAATCAGTGACTAAGCTAGCCATTTGTTAATCTTCATTTTATTCTTTCACTGAAATGAATTTATGTCTTTCGGACAATATGTTCTTTATACTGATTTATTATACATGTATATGTAATCAGTCATTTCGTGTAATTTAAATATCTATACACTGACTTTAGAATTCTATCAAGTTTATCTTATTGTCTATCAAAGTTTAGCTACTTGAATCGCTTTTAAATTAAAATAAATTTTAATTATCAACTCTTTGATTATTAACCGAGGTCGCTATTCGTAACTATCGCAATAAGGTTTTAAACTTTTAATGTAACACATACACAACATACGTAAACGAGCCTCTCAGCTAAGGACGTATGGAAGGACATGTGGGAAAAAATATGTCGTGCGCACTACATAAAAAGTCGTGCGTACGAGATAAAAAGTCGTGCGCACGAGATAATTATGTCGTGCTCACGACTTACTTAGTCGTGCGCACAAGACAGTTGCCGGTATGTCGTGCGCACGACTCAATCAACCAATAGGAGTATCTCTCACATAATTGCTATGAGATCTCTTGCTTTATCAGAAATCTTACTGTATAATTTTTTTTATTTAGAAAGATTCCCCATTGAAATTAGGAAACATGGTGCTTCAGCTAAATTCCATAATTTTGTTGAAATCAGAGGCTGATCCATGATTTGGACTTGGCGTGGAGGACGACGTCAGGCGAGAGGTCTGGGGACCGCCTAGGTCCCCATCTGGTCCAAAGCTTTGGTCCCGCGAATCTCACGCAATTTGGCAATTTTGGGACCTAAAATTTCACTTTAACTGACCGTCCTTAGTTGGTATCATAAACAAAACATAGAGAGATGTGGCAGACCTATTATGTGATAATTTAATAGACCTCTGATTCCATTAATATTTCAGTCTTTACATTGCCTTATTAATTACAGTCTATGTTCAAATTGAGTCATAGCCATAAGTTACTCTTTATATTTCAACATTCTTAAAAGGGGTAGGGGTTAGGAATGAGAAAATCAAGAAAACTGCAAATGCAAAGCGCGCTCCATTTGTGGAGGGAGAAGACATGACGTCATCTTCACAGCATCAAGGTTTGAGATTACACTGGCTTCACTACAACAAGACAGTGTAATGTAATCTTAAACCTTGGCGTGGTAAAGATGACATGGCCTGGAGAGGGGACGCAAAGGTAGGAAAATGGTCGTTTGTAGGCTTTGTTGTACGCTTTGTTTGAGGACGCTCAGTTGGAGTGAAATTCTAGGACCCAAAATGGCCAAATTGCGTGTTTCCGGGAGAGGGGAGACGAAGCTTTGGACCTGCTAGGGATCTAGGCAGTCCCGAGACCCCTCGTCTGACTTAAACCCCTACCCTAACTCCAATCCTAGATCAGCCCCTAATTTCAACAAAATTATGAAATGCAGCTGAAGCACGATGGTTCTTAATTTCAATGGGAACTATTTCTAAATCAGAGATCTATTCAGCAAGATTTCTGAAAAAGCAAGCTATCCCATAGCAATTATGCGAGAGATGTTGCTATTGGCTGATTAAGTAGTGCGCACGAGATAGTTATGCCGTGCGCACAACGTAACTATCTCGTGCGCACGACTTAGTAACGCTGTCGTCTTTATTTTCTTTTCTGTTAGCATTTTTCGGGATTTATATGTGTTGAAGCTAATACAGTTCCGATACTGTTGTGAACTCAGACGTCTTTGTAAGTGGTAATTTTATTACTTGAATGGATAGGTTAAAAAGAGACGAGACATCTAATGAAGTGAATTCAGTTCTTATTCTAGTTTGGTGATAAGATTAGCTTGTTTGATTATTGTTTTACGTCACAACACCATTATTTCACGTATAAGGTGACGGTATCTACCTAATACAATATACAGAAATGTATATCTTTGCATGGGACCCTTCTGAAGTAGTGCGGAATATTTTTGCGCTATGCCTACAGTGAAACCGGGGTCTTGGTTTAAACTGACTCATTCGAAAGACAGGATAGCTACGTGGATGTGGTTTGGATCGAACCCGCGACCTCTCGTTTACGAGACAAGCGCCTACCAACTGAGCAAAACAGTCACGAGCCGAGGACCTCATCTACTGACCCATGCCGATTTTCTCATGGAGCGATAAGAAAAGGTCTTATTTTGATTAGATTGAACGAGACTTTATACTTTTACTTCTCATTAAGTGTTTTATGATATCACGGAATTGTTGATATATCAATACATCTAATTCACAATAGCAGAAAATGATTCATGTGACATCATAGCATAATTAATGGTGTGACATCATGACATAATTGATGATATCACAAAATCAAATTCATGATGTCATTAACTCATTTTATGATATCACATATTCGAATGATACCGTAAAATTTAGGGGCAGGCTTAGTGTAGTGGTTAAGCGCTTGGCTTGCGGCGCCGACGATCCGGGTTCGATTCCTGGGTTGCGTCACTATGTTTAAGAAATTGGTAACCTCCTGTTTCCATGTCGTGATATAACTGAAATATTGTTGAAAGCGACGTAAAACACCAACCAACCAACCAACAAACCAATATCTAAAATTTTGCGATGTCTTGAAATGTTACTGATTAAATGATATCATTATTTGGGTACTGTATGATCATAAAAGGAATAATTGATATTAGATTCGAAGTAGTTTACGATATCAAAAAATCGATGTTAGGTACATGTAACATATATGTGTGATTTCCGAAAATCATAATACGATATAATAAAAATCAAATTTGTGATATGATAAATTATCAAAATTTTAATGATATCACAAATTCATTTATATGATATCAACAATCTGATTTTATGATATGAACAGTACATTCTGTGGTATAACTAATAAGTAATAAAACTGCGCTTTATATAGACTTACGTATAATTGCATATATTGATATCTATTGCTAAAATATTTCATATGTAAAGATATCGGTAATCTAAGACACGGACGAATATATCTAAGATATACGTGTATTTAGATATATATGTTACTGTTCTTGCAATGCATTCTGGAACGCCAAATTAACATATATTCAAATAATTGTACCTATCTTCAAATGAATTAGAGATGGTTTATTTCAATTATACGTATCTTTAATTCATTTGAAGATAGGTATAATTGAATTAAAGATAGGTGTAATTGAATTGAACCTATCTTTAATTATCACGATACTGACAATAATAACTGTTCCCCTTATGTTTGTTTCTGTACGTCACACTGGCGCGAAAATTTATTTAATAATTGTACCTATCTTCAAATGAATCAGAGATAGGTTTAATTCAGTTATACCTATCTTCAAATGAATTAGAGATAGTTTTAATTCAATTATACCTATCTTTAATTCATTTGAAGATAGGCACAATTGATTTGAAGATAGGTGCAAATGCAGTGAATTAAACCTCTATATTTCCCGCCATGATCAAATCTTTCCAAGGGAGAGTTCATTATTTTCAATAACTCAAAAACGACTTGAACATACATGTAGGTATAATTGAATTGTACCTATCTTCAAATCCTTTGTGGATATGTTTCAATTATACATATCTTCAAATCAATTGAAGATAGGTGCAAATGCAGTGAATTAAACCTCCATATTTCCCGCCATGATCAAATTTTTCCAAGGGAGAGTTCATTATTTTCAATAACTCAAAAACGACTTGAACCTAGGTATAATTGAATTGTACCTATCTTCAAATCCTTTGTGGATATGTTTCAATTATACATATCTTCAAATCAATTGCATCTAGTATTTTTAAATCATTATACCTATCTTCAAATGACTTATAGATACGTATAATTCAATTGAGCCTATCTTTTATCGAATGGAAGATAAGGGGCAATTCCATTAAAGATAGGTGTAATTTATTTGAAAATAGGTTCAATTATTTAAAAATAAGTATAATTATTTACACCTATCTTTAATTCATTTACACCTATCTTTAATTCAACTGGTACAATTATTTGAATATATGTTAATTTTGCGTTCCATAATGCATCCCCTCTCTTAAGAGCTGTAGATATAACATGTCAGCATACCAAGTTAGGGAGGACGAGACCACTACATAATACAGTCTTCAGGGAAACTTTATAAATGGTAGGAGAGCTACTATATGATCACTCCCATCCAACAGCCATGTCAAGTTAAGCTGTTGTCTAGCTAGTTTGCAAGGGCTTGAAAAGGGGGAAGAACTTCTATATAGTCAATTTCCCTAAGGGGAAGAGGTACTATAACGTTAGTATTCCGGAGGAAGACCGCCTTTATGGGGTAAAAGATACTATATAGTCAGCTGTCCCCCAGGGGGAAGAGCTACTATATAGCCAGTCCCGGGGGGAAGGCCTACTATTGGGAAAACCTACTATATGGCACCCCCTTTCTCCATATATTTACAAGTAAAACTCCAGAATTGGCACTCAAATGGCTGAGTAGTTTTGCTAATACTTGACTTTCAAATGTGCCCCCCCCCCTTTCCCCCCTTTTGGAAATCCTGGATCTGATACTGAGAACGAAGTATATTCAGTACGAACTTGATCATTTATGGTCTTAAGAGACCATACATGTGTACACTATAATCTGTTTTACTTAGGGATCATTCCTTAAGAATTTATCTGAATCTGGTGACATCTTGCTGCAGATATCATGTCAACATATCAGATCTTTATGTCGGTTTATCAGACATTTAAGTCGACAAGTCTACATCAAACATCAAAATTTTCTCACCAGTCTATATAATTAACTGGTAAATGGGGGACAGACGTACCCCACCATATCTACTCAACAAACTATTTCTAGATCTTATAGTGTAGGTATATTTTCTTAAGGAGTGATCTTGGGGTAAAATATTTTTCTATAAGTATCTGTGAATTTAAAGGAGAAGTCGAAGAGATAGTTCAAAAAGTTTACTCAGGAATATTTTAAAACTGTTTCCGTTTCCAGCAATTGCTTTTATAACATTTTTTTTTGTATTTATTTCGCTTACCTGAGAAAATCGACAAGTCATGAAAATGAATAAATTCACACTTTAGCTTATTTTTTTCAATATACTGTCTGAATACTATATCTGGTCGTTATAAGAACATGTACATAATGTACTTACGCTACTGTCTATGTACTTCAAACTGTATAAAAATGAATATCACTTTGTTAATTTAAAAATATCCATATTGTTTAACATTTCGTATTGCGTATATCGAACAATATTGTCTAAGTTATTCATCTCTGGCTTATTAGGGCCCCGCTTCATAAGCGGGCGTCCTATAGTAATCACTCTGTCTGTCCGGCCGTCTGTCTGTCTGTGTGTCCATCTGTCCTTCAGTAAAAGTTTTAAAATTTACCATATCTTATACAAAGTCACAGGTAGAGCTTTCATATTTGGCATGTGTGTTCCTTATGACAAGACCTTTCCGTTGGTACCAGAAGTTTTAATCATGTGACCTTAACAGTGAACTTTGACCTATGTTTGAAAAGCTTTAACATTGACCATAACTACTGAACTTTCATATCTGGTATCTGTTTTCCTTATGTCGAGACCTTTTGTTGGTACCAAATTCAGGTCAAGGTCATGGTGACAGGCCCTTTCTGACTTTGTCAGTTTTCTAGTTCACACTGTCATTTATATATATTCATACTGTAATTTATATATTTAGGTAAAAGGATTGGACAAATTAGCATCGAAAACGCAAAAATCAGTAGGAGGGGCACACGATTACCACAAACTTACCCCAGAACAGATGAGGGCACTCAACGAAGAGAAAAATGTAAGTCGTTTATTTCTAGTCATGCCAAGATGATTTCAGGTACAAGTGCATGATGAGGGCATGTGTCTGATGATATCAAGTACAAGTACATGGTGAGGGCATGTGTTTGATGATTTCAGGTACAAGTACATGGCGTATGCATGTGTCTGATTATTTCAGGTATGAAATGTAGACATATACATCATACAGAAATATGTTATTTGGATATATATACGTGGCTTCCAATAGAGCTTGAGTGGCCATCTTGAATACATAAAAAATTCAGACAAATAAAAGGAAATAAAATGAAATGTATATCTCTGACATTTCAGAATAGACGTCGAAAGAAAAGAAATTTTTGGACAACAGCTCGTGCATGGGAAAAAGGAATCATCCCCTACCAGATCGATGGCACTTTGTGTAAGTGTCGTATTTTTAGAAGACACCGCAACACATTGAAAATTAGTTTTACTAAAGCAGTGGTTTCAGTAAGGGAAGGGAAAATAAACAAAACTCATTACTGTTGTACTTAATAGAACCAGAAGTAATCAGAATTTTAAATTCTGTTGTGTAATTAGGGGATAAACGTACATGTACTGTGTTTAATTGTTTCCGACAGGTATACCGTGGTTATACCGACACTTGCGGAGTCAGGAAAACGGTGGTTTCCAACGGTATACCTGTCGGAAACAATCAAACACAATACGTTTATCCCCATTCTAATTCACTGTAACGCAAACATCGTTTTTTTTTCTTTGAAATTGCCCCAAACTCTTCGTTCCTAAGGGACAGATAGCGCCATATTTAAAATTCATCCAAGAAACGAATCGATACTTATTGCATTGTAGGGGTGACTATTGAGGGAAAAAATCACTATTGCAATACTATTACTATTGTGAGATTACTATTGCAATACTATTGCAATACTATTGACATTTATAAAAAGTGTACAAAAGTTAAAAAAAAGACAAAGATGATAAAATTAATGATTTTATTCTTTAACATTAACAAAACATCTTTGAGTATACATGATTAAAAAAAGAAACAAAGTAACAACAATTGCAATGATAAAGACATTTTTTGTCTGAACACAACTAATAAAAATGTAAACCTAAATATTTGGCTGAAGTAAAATTGACCGGTACCGAGAATACCAGTGTGTTTTCGCCTCATATGATCCATTAAATTGGAAGTGTTCCCACTATATTTTAAAACTGCCATACACAACCCGCAACCAAATCTTTTTTTTTTGTCCACCATTTCGTCGTCTTTGATAAATCCAAAATGTTGCCAAACAGAAGCTTTTGCATTTTTATTTTTTACAAGTTCAAAAGCGGCCGCCATATTTCCGTTGCTAAGATGCATGTGTAAAGGGAAGTAAGTATTAAAGACGGACTGCACACAGGATGTACGCATCTATGTATCCCTCAAAATAGAACGAATACAGCGGTCGGCGGACACTTGCGAGATTGCGAGTGAGTTATTTTAGGAAGAGAAAACATAATGAATGATGTGTATTGAACATTTTTTAAGTATTTCATAACTATCGAAACTAGTCGATAGTTGGACATACTATCGGCAATAGTTATCGCAGAAGACAATCTCCTATCGATGTATTGCTATCGGGAGAACACTATTGCATTGACATAATAATTTTCATCATTTTCATATTCTCAAAGTTTTATGATTAAACTATTAGTCGCAAATTGATTCAAACATGAATGACTTGACAGCGCATCGTAAACAGCTGAACAGGCAGTTTTGCTACTGTGCGGCGAGATGAAATAACGTTAGCATGTTGCAACGTCATGCACTTTGTCAGTTTTGTTGGTTCATCTTCATTGTAGTAATTGTGTACTTGAATGGTAGAACTTGCAAATCGTCCTGGATACCCTTGATACGAGGCTTAAGATGGACATCAAGAGCACTGGACGAAGATGTTATAGGCAGTTGTTTTTTTTATAGTTGGAGTCAGAGTCAAAGTGGACAGAGGTTGACAAAGAGTACATACAAAGTCGTATAACCTTTGAGGACGGTATATCGTGGTTATACATGTCTGAACGCTAAAGTGTGGACCAATCAGAATTGTGAAAACAAAACAAGTGAATTAGAATAATTAATATAGCGTCGAGGTAACAATTCCCGTCAATGAAATACACGAAACGTAACGGTACACTCCGCGTAAATATCGATCGGAACACTTCTCCCTTTTCGTCACAAACTGAAAAGATTCGGAGATAAGTTGGTAGATATATTCAGTCACATCACACGAACATGGCAGCGTCAGCTGTGATGTTCTGCAAAACACAAACCACTAAAACAGAAGCTATCTATCTATATAGTATCAGTGCATGTCGGCGCAACCGGAAGTTGTACAATAATAAAGGACCACAGTAAGCCATCCCCACAGGAAGCTGCAAAATCAAAAAGCGCCATCACATGTCACCACCACAAGGCGCCATGTCATAAAGTATCGACCAGTACCAGTAGCTGTAGAATCATACAGCATTATGAAATATTGCATCGTAATACATCGCGATTGTAAGCTAAGAAATTTAAAGGCATCAAATCAATAGTACAACCAGAGACATATGTCTCTTTGTATATATGTCTTTGATACAACATTACCGCTGATCTTGCATACAAAGCTGTAAGGTAATACACAAGAGCTTGATTTTCATTAATATGATTTTAATTCTTGTGTCTTCTGGCTGCTGTGTAAATTTATTGTTCGCTTAAAATTGCCATGTTTATTTCAAACATTAACATTGGGAATTGTTGCTCTTTTGTTTTATCCACCATTGTAGAATACTTTTTAAAAGAATCACATACCTATCGTGTAGCCATTGTATTCTGTTGCGAAATAAATCATATTAGTTGTAAGCATGATTTGCTTCGCATTTCAGCTGGATCTTCAACCTATGTAAAAGTGATAGAAGACAGTGCTAAATTACTAGCTGATCTCACATGTGTAAAATGGGTGAAGAGGACAGATCCCCTTGCACAAAATCTTGGCCACAACTCCTTTGTTACTTTCTTCAGTGAAAGGTAAACTATTGAAGTCCACTTTCCGGTTGGCGCCATGCTGTATATCACTTATATTAAGCATGACTTATTTTTCGAGAGAAACCATATACGTGTCATATTTAATTAGTCACATCAGGAGTAAGAAAGACATTATTTTATTGGTTACATCAATGGCAAGAAATTTCTAGAAAAAAGCGGGGGAGGAGGGAGAAGAAGTGTTGTAGCCTCTCATGACTAATGTTTTGCACTATACGATTTGTAAAGGGGTGCAGTCTTGGCAAAAATTTCAGACCAAAGTGCGAGTTGCAATCCCTGTAACCCCCCTCTACATCCGTCAATGAAAGACTTCATCAAGGGTAGGAAAACATTTTATTAGGCACATAAAGGGTAGGAAAGAGATTATTTCATTGGACACATTAAGGGTAGGAGAAACATTATTTTATTAAGCACATCAAGGGTAGGAAATACATTATTTTATCCGTAACATCAAGGGAAAGGAATACATTATTTTATTAGGCACATCAAGGGTAGGAAAGACTTTGTTTTATTAGTCACATCAAGGGTAAGAAAGACATTATTTTATTAGTCACATCAAGGATAGGGAAGACATCATTTTATTAGTCACATCAAGGGTAGGAAAGACATTATTTTATTAGTCACATCAAGGATAGGGAAGACATCATTTTATTAGTCACATCAATGGTAGGAAAGACACTATTTTATTAGGCACATCAAGGGTAGGATAGACATAATTTATTAGTCACATCAAGGGCATGATACAAAATTATTTTGGAGAAGAGCCGTACATGTGAAATTACGCGAAATCAAAGTTGTCGCGCATAAAAGTGTTTTACATTATTTATACAAGATATATTTTTCATCGTGTGATGGACATGGCAGTTTCATTTCAAAGATGAAATTTTATAATATTTGTTCGTTTAGTTTGGTCTTCCAGATTTGTATTAAGCAGAAACGTTTGTGCTATTTAGTGTGTCAGTATTTGACTATTATCATCTGTTATTGTTATCTTTTGCTGTGCTTTTTCTGTATCTCGACAAATTGGATGCCCCAAGATTCCAATCTACTTTTGTGTTTGTATGTTTTTTCAGTGGCTGCTGGTCGTATGTTGGTCGTATAGGCGGAGAACAGAAAATTAGTCTACAAGCACCAGGTTGTGTTTCGGTAAGTCACATGCGTCAAATCACGGTTCGGTAGTTTTACACCCGCCAGGTGGATTTAATGTCTTTTCTAGTTAAGCAGTCACAGCAATGCTCGCTTTAATGTTATTAGAAAGAAACATACATATACCGACATGATTACTCGTGCAATACATAAATGTTAAATGCGAAAGTAACTGGTATCACATGACTATGCCCCTAACAACAATGTGGATATTCACGGATCCTGAAATTCAAAAGTAAGACAAGGTGTCCATGAGGAGTGAGCGTCTCCTATTTGGCTAGCCACACCCGCTGTGAATGCCCTTACATACAGACCAAACAAATACAATTAAGCACTGTATATGTACATGAATGTGAACAAACACTGTGTAGAAAGTCCCGCTGCCACTTAACATCAGGAAAAGGGTATAATAATTAAGTAAAACCCTCCGTGGGGAACTTTTTTACGAGCTCCATACTGCAAAGGAGGGAATAAGTGTGACGTTAATGTAAAATTCGAAAGTAACTGGTATCACATGGCTATGGTACAAACAACAATATAACACAGTGGACACATTCACGGACCCTTGAAAGTTTAGAGGTGAGACCAGGTGCTCGGGAGGAGTTAGCGTCTTCTGTTTGGCTTGCCACACCCGCCGTGAATGCCCTGACATACAGACGAAACAAAAAGAATTTAGTACTGTACATGTTTATGTTTAATTCAATATATATATAATATATAATATAATTTAGCACTGAATATGTTCATGTTCATGTATATATACATGAATGTGAACAAACACTGTATAGAAAGTGCCACTGCCACATAACATCAGGAAAAAGGGTATAATAATACTTAAGTTAAATCCTAATGTTCAATTTATCCTGATTTGTATATATTTTAAAGCAGTTGTTACGTGTAAATTACATCAATAATATTTGGTTTGCACTCCATTCAACTTTGGACCTTGATAAACAAAAACAATGTTTTAAAACTAATTTAGAAAAAATCGAATTCAACGCTAAAACTCAGAGCAGCAACGGTTTCATTTGTTCTTATCATTCTTATTTTTTGTGTGCGCTACATTTACCCTCTCTGTTCCTAAGTAAATCCAGAAATGTGTTATTTTGTTTTCCTTTTTGTTTTGCTTATTTGGCTTAGATCCTAGGATATATATATATTATTTGATAAAGATACTATCCTACAAGAATCAAGAAAAGATCATATGTTTCTTACAGGATAACCTTTAATTTTTGCCCCATTGTTTTAATCAAAGACAGGTATAGCTTTGATAATTTTATTTACAGATATTATAAATAGAATTTTCATGTCCTCAGTGCCGTGATACGTCAGTTTTGTTGGTCTTGCACCAGACTTACGGGGGATTTTATGACTTTGTTATCTCCTAGCATCTTCTTACACAAATAAAAAGCCAGTGTTTTCATAAGAGAATTGAGAGATAGGTGACATTAAGACTTGAGAGATAGGTGACATTGAGGCTTGAGAGATAGGTGACATTAAGGCTTGAGAGATAGGTGACATTAAGGCTTGAGAGATAGGTGACATTAAGACTTGAGAGATAGGTGACATTAAGACTTGAGAGATAGGTGACATTAAGGCTTGAGAGATAGGTGACATTAAGACTTGAGAGATAGGTGACATTAAGGCTTGAGAGATAGGTGACATTAAGACTTGAGAGATAGGTGACATTAAGGCTTGAGAGATAGGTGACATTAAGGCTTGAAAGATAGGTGACATTAAGACTTGAGAGATAGGTGACATTAAGGCTTGAGAGATAGGTGACATTAAGGCTTGAAAGATAGGTGACATTAAGACTTGAGAGATAGGTGACATTAAGGCTTGAGAGATAGGTGACATTAAGGCTTGAGAGATAGGTGACATTAAGGCTTGAGAGATAGGTGACATTAAGGCTTGAGAGATAGGTGACATTGAGGCTTGAGAGATAGGTGACATTAAGGCTTGAGAGATAGGTGACATTAAGGCTTGAGAGATAGGTGACATTGAGGCTTGAGAGATAGGTGACATTAAGGCTTGAGAGATAGGTGATATTAAGGCTTGAGAGATAGGTGACATTAAGGCTTGAGAGATAGGTGACATTAAGACTTGAGAGATAGGTGACATTAAGGCTTGAGAGATAGGTGACGATAGGTGACATTAAGGCTTGAGAGATAGGTGACATTAAGACTTGAGAGATAGGTGACATTGAGGCTTGAGAGATAGGTGACATTAAGGCTTGAGAGATAGGTGACATTAAGGCTTGAGAGATAGGTGACATTAAGGCTTGAGAGATAGGTAAAATTGAGGCTTGAGAGATAGGTGACATTAAGGCTTGAGAGATAGGTGACATTAAGGCTTGAGAGATAGATGACTTTAAAGAAGAATAAATAGAGAAAGAAAGACAAACAAAACTGTTTTAAAAGGCATATATTCAGTGACATTCTTGTTTAATGTTACTTATGTATGTTTTCAGTTCAATGACTTCTCATTTATTCTTGATTTCTTTATAGACTTGATAAGTTCCCTTTCTGACAGCCTTCTACCTTATCCTTTGGAGCTTCCGAAATTCTTCTTAAATTCCTTTTCTCTCTTTTACGTTGAATATCTTTATATGGCCTCCGAACATTGACATCTTTTTAAGGTCTTTGTTTCACATTTATGTTCGTATTTGTTAAAATGAAATGACATGCCTTCAGATTCCCACTACTGTACACGAGATGGGCCATGCCATGGGCCAGATGCACGAACAATCACGTCAGGATCGAGACAGTCACATCAATATGTACTTCGACAATATTCAAGGAGGAACTGGCAACTTCAACATGAAAAAAGTTACCACCTATGATAGAAACCCTTATGATCAGGAGTCCGTTCTTCAATACGGCCTAAAAGTAAGTAAAGTTATAAAGGGCAGAGGATTTTATATACTTTATATGTAATACACACATAGTTGTACATTGTAATATCCAGTATGAATTAAAACAACTCCCGATCCTTTCTATCCTAATGCAATACAGCGTAAAGGTGATTGTAATGACGTTATTTGTGGGCGGGCTTTTTTCATTTAATCATGACGTCATCGACTTATTCTTAGTTTCCGATTATAATTTGAAAATAAAAATATTACCATAAAAAGCACGTCACCACGGACAGATATTGACATTTCAATTATAGAATTTGAAAGGTTAGAAATGAATGTGCAAATTTGTCTCTTAACTGTTGAGTAGATATCACTGTTTTTGTTTTCCCTCTGGGTTATTCATTTGCAATCCATTTGTTTAAAGCAATCTTAGATTCCATCATAAAGAATCCCAAGAGTCTACGAACAAACAATGAGATTCGCCGTCCGTTGTCATCCGTTAGGTGGCGCTTGTGTACTATGAGTTAGAAACGACGTTGAACGTTAGCAGCCTTATGAAGAGTTTAGGAGAACGTTTCATTGTTCTTCACGTCATTTTTGTAGGAACATGTTTTATTTCCTCCCTTAACATTAGGACCGCAGTTAATGGCGGCGAAGTCCTTTCAACTTGAATTTTAAATTTCATTATAAAAGACAGTAACTCGTAAATGGCGGGTTGACAGTCCACTTAAGCGCTGCCCATAAATGTTTACCCATTGACCAACTGTGTTATTTCGCGAAACTTTCAAGTTATTTGGCATAGGATGGGCAATAATTCGTGAAGTGTGAAGGCTGATAAATCTTGCCCTTGGTAACTTATCTTGTCGACTTAAAATATCTACGTATGATCTGTGGGGTGCCGTTTAAGTTGATATTCCAGTAAGTAATATCACCAAGTTATCATAGTGATGTCATTCAAATCATAACAGTGATATGATTTAGCCATTTCTGAGTTACTGCGTTAGAACTTACGTGTTGATATTTTATCGAAGTTTAGTTTCTTTGACCTTAACATTTGAGCTGAAATTTATAAATTGCCCTTTCAGCTATCTCAGTTGCAGTACTATCTTTCCACTGTTGTAAGTCTAAACCTTTTAGTTACATGCACTTCATCAGATTCAGTATATTCTTGACATTATTTGCCTGTGACATTGTGAGTTTAAAATACATTGTATATAGGCTTAGTTCTCATGTACAAAAAGACAGACAGACTGATGAATGGAAAACGTGATGGTTATCATTCATTTTACAAAGCGGGTCCCTAATGAATAATCTGTGACCGCGGATTGTATCCAGAATCCGTATAAAAAAGATAGTTCTTTAGTAAGTTAGTACTTTAGTACTTTCTGATTTTTATTCTAACATATTTTTATTACTCTCTTGTATACTCATTGAAATACATCAGAATGTACAATTGAAAACTTTTCAACAATGGATTTTTGAAAATTTTAAATACTTAAAGAATTATGGGTCGATATAATATATGTTGGATTCTTTGAAAGGAACAAGTTTTTTTGCCATAACTAAGGCCTCAAGGACACCAAAATCCCTTGTTCAAAAGTTTCAAATAATTGATTCTCATCCACTAAGAAATCAAAGTTGACCAGTTAGAATTTTTGAATTAATTTTTATATATTCTTTATCAAGCGGAGTTAACTTCTGAATGGACTCCTATTTAAATTATTCAAACTGTTATGCCTACAATCGTGTCACATAAGCATGTGAAATTCAAAGGCATGTTTTTGCTCAATATCCATCGTCTACCATAAAAATGTGGACATGATCCTCAGGTGAGTGATATATGACCAATTGAGTCCCTCCGAAATAACGCGAAAGTTTCGCGAAATAACGCAAAAAATTCGCGAGATACCCGAAAGGTTTGCATTATAACGCGCGTATGATTCGCGATATACCTTAAAGTATCGCCAACAAATACTTTTCTACTTCCAAAATGAGCCTTATAGGCTTTCGTACACATGGTAGTCGCGAATGAGAATTATAGGTTTCTTCATTGTACCAACTGTGAGTTTAGGAATTGCTATTGATTTTAGGATATGATAGTGATTATTGTCTGTAGTAGAATGGGATCATTTTCAGCTTTTTATTGATAAGTTATATTGCTCTTGGAATAAATGTTTAGAAATAACAGGTAACATCATCTTTCACCGCATCTCATCCTTGGATGGATTTCAATGAAATTCTACACAAGGGAAGACCACGATCTTATAGATGATAAGAAGGAAGGGCATTGTTGTTGAAAACATACTTGAGGTGGTATGGTCCCTGGACCCCTTTTTTGTTTTTGATGACGGGTAAAATAATCATGTCAAAAAGACTCTTCCTAAACTCTTCATAGATTCTGATGAAACTTTGCACTATGGAAGATCACAGTTAGAAGATTAGAATGAAGTTAAGTACTTGCTGTTTAAAATGTTTTAGTTGTGTTCTTGCCCTCGCACTTAGAATGTTTTGCATAACAAGTATCATGACCTTGTATCATGACCTTGTCATAACAACTCCTTCCAAATGGTTCAATGGATTTCTATTACATTTAGTAGAATAGAAGATCACAAAATGCAAAATTTGCATGAAAGAAAAGATCGCTGTTTATTTCCATCCTTGGACTTAGATTTGACAATATCTTTTCAGCACGATGGATTTGAATATAACTGACCACAAAGGAAGACAATTATGTGTAAATATGCATAAAAGAAGAGATTTTCTGTTCATTTCTTTCAAGAGTTATGATCCTTTAACTTTTATACACTTTGACAACTTTTATACACTGACCAGTATCGACTAAACTGACATCTTATTATCATTACTCCACTTGAACACTAGCTACATGCCATTCTACAGAAATGTGCACATAATATTTCATTTAAAGAAGCCTGTGAACGACGTCGCTCTTATATAAATGTTAAATGGTTTATCCCGTTAGGTTAAGTCTACTTTTATCCATTTTGCTTAATCCATCAACTTTTATCTTAGGCTAAGTTTTAGAGCCACATAGCTGTGCTTAGGATCATGACTTGCAATCTCCGGCTTCTGGCTGTCTGGACGATCATTGGTGACATCTATACCGTCTAGAGATCATTGGTGACATCTATACCGTATAGGGATCATTGCTGGCATCTGTACTTTCTAGGGATCATTGCTGGCATCTGTACTTTCTAGGGATCATTGCTGACATTTACACCGTCTAAGGAATATTTCTGGCATCTATAAGTTCACATTATTGTGGTCTTCGGCGCAGTGGTCTGTTTAGGACCATTAGTAGCATGTATGCCGTCTTAGGAATCTTGTTGACATGTGGATCATCTTAAGGATAATTTCTAACATCATAATCGCCTTTAGGATCATTGATTGTCGAAGAGGTCATTGCTATATTGCTAGCTTCTGGATCACCTCTAGGATCATTGACATTTGGTCCGTCTTGAGGATCCTTGTTACGACCTCTGTTCTTTGGGCGCATTGTTAATCTCTGGATCACTTCTAGGATCATTGTCCTCTGGACCGTCTAGAGGAACCTTGTTTCTATCTATGGCGTCTTTAGGCTTAGTGTTAGCCTCTGGAACACTAGGATCATTGGCCTGTTGACTGACCTGGGGATCCTTGTTTCTATCTATGGCGTCTTTAGGCTCAGTGTAGACCTCTGGATCACCTCAAGGATATTTGGCCTCTGGACCATCTTGAGGATTCTTGGCTGTCTTAGGGATAAAGTTGGCCTCTGGGTCGTCATAGAGGATAGTTGTGACGTCTTGGCCGTCTTAAGTGATGATGTTGGCCTCTAGGCCGTCTTAGTGGATGGTGTTGTTCTCTGGGGCGTCTTAAGGGAAAGTTTTGACCTCTAGGCCGTCTAAGTGGTAATTGTTGGCCTCTGTTTCCTCTTGGGGACACAATAGACCAACTGAGGGGATTTTGTTGGCCTCTGGACCATCTTGTATTCAGGATTATTTGCTTACCTATTGTTATGGTTAGGTTATTGCTGACCAATGATTGAATGATTATGTTAATGTTGATAGTATTACGTTTATGTATTACTTTAAATAATGTTTACCATTTCCATTATAGGCATTTGCTATCGATCGCAGTAAATATGCAATGTCATTCAAAGACACTCGTTTAAATTTCCTGGCCGACAAAGAGACCAGCATGTCATTCTATGATATCCAAGACGTTATTGATGGCTACCAATGCACAAGTAAGTTTGAATACCGTTATCTGTAAGCCCAAACAATTGTACTGAAAAGTTCGAGATGCGTAGATCATGTTGTTTGATGCCTGGAGTCCTATATATAGACAGATCTGTCTCCTATCAAGAGAGACATGTCAACTGTCACCTATCAAGAAGGACATGTCATTAACGAGTATAGTGGCAAGCGGACCAGTCATATATCACATAGCTGACTGGTGTTATTGGTGTTGCACCAGACACTCCACTTTCCTTCTTGGTATTAAAATGGAAAATTTTACAAAATGGTGATAAATATAATGCATCCTCTTCTTACTGACAAGTTTGGCGCAGAATTTCTTTAGGAAATTGCTGGATTTGCCCAAGTGAAAAATAGCGTAAAATGTAAAATGTAAAAAATAGATGAGAGAATTAAAAGAACTTTGTTTTCATTATAGTATTGTTTTTAATTTGACAAATTATAAAAGTATGAATGTAAATAAGTGTGTCATTATCCGAATCTTTTGTGCAGGTACCTGTAACTCTCCCCCAGTCTGTCAGAATGGCGGCTTTGTTAACCATCAGTGCATATGTTATTGTCCAGACGGTTTGACCGGTACTTTTTGCGAGCAAACTGTCAGTGATCCAGGTAAGGCAGTACTTAACAGAAATTAAAAGCAGTCTGATTTAATGTCTAAGGTTCGCATACATCTAGTAGGAACCCAGAAAGCTAATTTCTGTGGTGCGCGTGATTCCGAGATCTCGCATGGTAATGTATACAATACTCACTCTTCGGTGTTTGGATGTCTAATATGTTTTAACAGCATGTATATATTTTATATATTTGACGTTGCACTTTTGATACTAAGTAAAATTTTGCCCATTTGAATATTTTAGTTTGCAGTCAAGGAATCATAGATTTAACAGAAGGTCAACCTCAGCAAATCACATCACCAAACTATCCAAGTAAATATTCCAGTGGCAAATCATGTGTTTGGCTTGTTCGCGTAAGTAATCACAATAACTATGAATATATATGTACTAGTAGTGAATTTACAACAACAACAACAATTATTGTACCATTATAACAACAACAACAACAACAACAACAACAACTACTACTACTACTACTACTAGATATGTAATGACGAGGAATGATTTATATTACAGGCTCCTCAAGGTAAACACGTCCGTCTTACCATAGATAATTTGGACCTTCCATCAACAAATAACTTATGTAGCCATTGGTTGGAAGTGCAGTATAACTTGGTCGGCCAAACAGGAATAAGGTAAGGATATTAAAGTCTTATGTGGAAACATTCGCAGGAATACTGATTCTGCAAGTATATTGAGACCAGGATTTCTGGTGAGAAATTCTGCTCTAGATCTTATTTCTGGGTTGGGTTATCTTACCCTGGAGCCAACTTTTACGAGACTGATATATATATATATATATATATATATATATATATATATATATATATATATATATATATATATATATATATATATATATATATATATATATATATATATATATATATATATATATATATATATATATAAAGCACAAATGGAGCTCGGGTAGCTCAGTCGGTTAGAGGGTCGGATGCATGACAGCTAGGTGATTCGGTACCATAGGTCGTGGGTTCGAGTCCCAGACGGGGAACGAATATAAGTGAAATATAGGGTGCCTTGTTAACTGTAGTGTCTTTGTGCTTTATATATATATATATAGATATATATATATATATATATATATATATATATATATCAGTTGCTTTATTTCAACATAATGCTAACGAATCAAAAATGGAAAGGACGTATGGCATATAATTCTCTCTACATTTTACTTTATTTCTTTTCAGACATTGCGGAACGTACAGAGGTACAACTTACCTGACCTCTCTCTCTGGTGATGAAAATATGATGATGCTCAAGTTCGATAACACTTTTGCGTCTGATGTTCATGATGGAGCCGGTTTCAGTTTGACGGTGGAAGTTGCAAATGCGGGTATCAAAATTTATCTACAATATCTGTTATTATTCTAGTATACGCTAGAATCGAATTCAGCACCCAAAGTAAAATTCACTATTAGAAAGTCTGATTTGTTTACAAACACAAGACAAGATTTATCCTGTATATTTTCAATATTCATAACACGTTTAGTTTATGAAGGTATTCCACTGAAGTGGATTGGAAAGGAGGAAAAGAAATAGTATGACAATTGAACTGTAACTGTTAATCTAATTTACTTTCTTTTTTAACGTAGGAAAGTCTTAAAATCCATCTACAGAAAATGAGGTATACCCCGACACAATAAGTCATTAGGACGAAAATCAATTAATATACTATACAAAAGACATACACTGTCAAAGAGATCATATCTTGTGAAATGGTATACTTGATCCTGAGAGGATATAGCCTATCCAGCTGTCGCCCAGGCGCCCAGTTTGCCATAACTACCCACGCTCAACTTAATCCTAAGAGGATATAGCCTATCTAGCGGTCGCCCAGGTGCCAAGTTTGCCATTATTATCCTCTCGCACAACTTGATCCTGATAGGATATAGCCTATCTGTCGGTCGTCCTCTCGCCCAGTTTGCCATTACTATCCCCGGGCTCAACTTGATCCTAAGAGGATATAGCCTATCTGTCGGTCGCCCTCTCGCCCAATTTGCCATTACTATCCCCGTACAACTTGATCCTGATAGGATATAGCCTATGTAGCGGTCGCCAACTTGCCAAGTTTGCCATTACCACCCCCGCACAACTTGATCCTGATAGGATATAGCCTATCTAGCGGTCGCCCAGATTGCCATTACTATCCCCTCGCACAACTTGATCCTGAGAGGATATAGCCTATCTGTCGATCGCCCTCTCGCCCAGTTTGCCATTACTATCCCCTCGCACAACTTGATTCTGAGAGGATATAGCCTATCTGTCGGTCGCCCTCTCGCCCAGTTTGCCATTACTATCCCCTCGCACAACTTGATCCTGATAGGATAAAGCCTATCAGGCGGTCGCTCAGTCGCACAGTTTGCCATTACTATCCCCTCGCACAACTTGATCCTGATAGGATATAGCCTATCTGTCGGTCGCCCAGTTTGCCATTACTATTCCCTCGCACAACTTGATCCTGATAGGATATAGCCCATCTGTCGGTCGCCCTCTCGCCCAGTTTGCCATTACTATCCCCTCGCACAACTTGATCCTGAGAGGATAAAGCCTATCTAGCGGTCGCCCAGTTTGCCATTACTATCCCCTCGCACAACTTGATCCTGAGAAGATAAAGCCTATCTAGCGGTCGCCCAGTCGCCCAGTTTGCCATTACTTTCCCCTCGCACAACTTGATCCTGAGAGGATATAGCCTATCTGTCGGTCGCCCTCTCGCCCAGTTTGCCATTACTATCCCCTCGCACAACTTGATCCTGAGAGGATAAAGCCTATCTAGCGGTCGCCCAGTTTGCCATTACTATCCCCTCGCACAACTTGATCCTGAGAAGATAAAGCCTATCTAGCGGTCGCCCAGTCGCCCAGTTTGCCATTACTTTCCCCTCGCACAACTTGATCCTGAGAGGATATAGCCTATCTGTCGATCGCCCTCTCGCCCAGTTTGCCATTACTATCCCCTCGCACAACTTGATCCTGAGAGGATATAGCCTATCTGTCGGTCGCCCTCTCGCCCAGTTTGCCATTACTATCCCCTCGCACAACTTGATCCTGAGAGGATATAGCCTATGTAGCGGTCTCCCACTTTCCCAGTTTGCCATTACTATCCCGTTGCATAACTTGATCTCAAGGAGATATAGTATTATAACAGTCGCCCCTCCCCCAATTTGCCATTACTATCCCCTCGCAATACTTGATCTTGAAAGGATATAGTAATATAACAGTCGTCAGACATAAGATAAATTTTCAAGTAACCGGAAAGGACCGTTAAAAACCTAGATTTTACATGTCAAAATACGGACAACTGCTTGTGACGTACTTGGTAGAACCATGGACGTTATGTATCCAAAGATAAGAGTATTACATCATAAATGAAATGACGCCAAAGTTTGCATTGTCCGTAGTTTGCATTAAACTCAGAAATAGCCTATCGCCGTAAAAAGCGTCATTTTACGCTGACGTCACTATGTTGGCATTATGAAAATAATGAAAATCCCGGCTAAAAGTAGCGAGTCTGGCATAAGGCCCTTACATCATGTTAAATTGGAAAAACATCTATTGTTAAATAACCCTTTTTGTCAATTTTACATGATGTAAGGGGCAATACCAGACAAAAGCAAAATTGCCGCTTAGATTACTTACTATTTAGATTTGGGATTAACTGCCTGATGACAAAACACCCATACACTTGGCATATGCAGATCTATTTTGTTGGAAGATTTATAACTCGACGATTTACCGTTTCAGCATGCTTGTCCAGTCCTTGTGTGAGCGGCACATGCAATGATGCTGCGAATGGCGGATATGTTTGTACGTGTAATCCAGGATTCACTGGAACAAATTGTGACATTGTCGATCGTAAGTACAAATCCAGTAACAAACTGTATGAAAGTATAAGATACAAATTATTAGATATTTATTTCCAGTTTGGACCCAGTATTATGACCGTTTATGGACATATCTAATCGTACAAAATTAACCTGTGTGTAAAGGGCACTTCTCTGTAAGGGTCACCTTTATGTCTTGCATTTGAGGACTTAATACAGAAGTTTGTCTTTATGTCTTGCGGTATAGCTTTTTTCATTAGATATGAGGAATATCATTTTATTTTTCAGCAAATGCAAACTTTGTTTGTGATTTCGATAGCGGATCATGTCCCATTTTTAAAGACGCCACGGACGACAATTTTGATTGGACAAGACAAACGGTAAAGAACAGTGATAGATGTTTTATGATACACGCTTTATATAGATAGTCTACAAATATTATTTGAGCCTAGCGTTTTAAATCTGTAAGCTATATAGAAATAACTTTTTTCGTCCGTCTGACCACCTTTCCGTCAGTCCATCTGTCTGTGTGCCGGTCCCTTTGTCTCTCTTAGTTTAGGTAAGTTATAGATATACACGTAGTAATATCTCCATCGTTCGTCTGTCATATGTCGTCAGTCCAATCGTAAATTTTCAACATTTCCAATTTTCAACATGGGACCCTATGGGAAATGGAATTACTATGCTTTGACCACAGGGTCAAAGCATAGTAATTCCATTTCCCATGGGGTCCAATGTTAAATTTCCAAACTTCCAGCAAGATTTTCACAACATCCTACGTTTTAGCTATATACAATCCATATATCAAAATGTTTGTCAGACCGTCCTCTATTAGAATTTTAACAGTTTACTATAGGTTATTCACCTTAATTTCGAGAAAAACATGCTAGAAGGGGGTCAACCCCAAAAATTGGCCAAAATTCAAATGTAAACAACCACCCCTTTTTAGTTTATAACATTATACATTAGCGAAATGAGATAAAAATTCATGATTTTATAGCAGAATCAATCTTTATTTATAGTGATCAAATAATTTCAGCCAATCACAGCCCCTGATACATTGAAATAATAGTCCCTCTCTCCCTACATCTCATCACGACTCTCGTTAATTACTGTTCTTTGACCACAGTACAATAAATCCAATTCAAGCAGTCGGTAAACACTATAAATCCCCAGTATATACGTAGAAAGGTAATGTAATGCAGTGCTACCGAAATGCCAGAGTCCATGACTTACATACATCTCAAAGTTTCTAGATATTTCTAATTTCTACAATGTTCAAGTAATTTCCAATATAGAAACATCTAGATTATCAAGAACTTGCAAGAACATTTACAAATCATGACAAAAGTAAACTAGTTATATAACATACAGTTACAGAACTTTCTAGTTTTTCATAGAACATTCAATAATATGATCAAGCAAAAAATATATGACCCTATTAACAGTGTAGTACCGTTTCCTTCACAAGATGGGGATAATAAATTGTCCTCGCGTGACGTCAAGTATAGGTATATGAAATTTTTATCGTATTATTTTTAGCATCTTTTCTTGCAAGAAACGGTCAGTTCCTGAACAGATCACTTATAAAAAGCCGTCTCGCCGATTAAAGAACAGGCCAATTGGAATAATCGTCTAAACGACGCTGTTTATTCCGGTGTCAGTCTGTCCAAATGTCCTTGATGATTTAAATTCCTTGACACACATTAGGACCATCTTTGAACAATTAAGTACTGTATGTGTACTTATTTTACAGCAACATAATTTTCACCTTAGATATTGAGGGTTAAGGTTTTAGATATGCATTGTATTTGCGTATTCATAAATCAGCGTGATTAGTGATTGTTCCTCACAATGTCTTCATAAATATTTTATCAGCAAAATCATTAATTAACACACACACATCCAGTAAATAGAAATTTTTGTTGTATGTACAAAACAAGTTCGATTTACGTCGAGTTTGAACAAACTATTACAGGCAATTTGAGCTGTTTTATTCGAATTTCGCTTGGATTTCAAGATCGGTGATATTGTTACACTGTAAGTCGGTATTGTGTGCTGTTTCCAAATTATCTTTTGTAAGAATCATCTTTACGCATATTGACAAGTGTATTTTATATTTCAGAAAATCGATAATTTGTGAATGGAGCGAATATAAACAAATGTTAATTAAAAATAAATATTACGTTAGAAATTAGAATATACAATATACCGTACCTCTAAAGACCAGTTTTCAATTTTATTTTACCTATTACCGAATAATCAAGTAGTCAAACATGAATTGCATTTTAACTGTAAAATAGAGCATTATACATAAGGGTAATTTTTCAACGTTAAAATATGACCCATCACTGCGGGTCGATTTTCAATGAGGGTCACATTTTCACGCTAGGGTCACTTTCACGCGTTGGTGGGGTCATTGAATAACGGACCAATACGGGTAGATCAATTCACAAAGATAGGTCGGTCCAAGTCCATGCAAGACTTTGCACACATGAGGATTTTGTATTGTATACGGTATCTTTAAAACTGGTAGCCAGTGAAGATCAATCTCGACAAGGGACAGGCTTGGTGTGGTGGTTAAGCGCTTGGCTTGCGGCGCCGACGATCCGGGTTCGATCCCGGGTTGCGCCACTATGTTTAAGAGGTTGGTTACCTCCTGCTTCCATGTCGCGATATAACTGAAAAATTGTTGAAAGCGACGTAAAACACCAATCAACCAACCATCAATCTCGACAGGTTTGATGTAATCGCGCTTTCTTGCTCGAGGGAACACTCTTGTACTCTGCAGTTAGTTGATCACATTATTTGGCGAAGAAGCAACGCATTGGCATGGTCAATCCTGGATGTTACTTAAACGTGTATCAAAGTTTTACAACTTCATTCACCAATAAAGTATCTTACCCTTTTGTATTTGTCTTAGAAGGTTTTTTTTGTAGTGGTGGGTAATTCATTCACTGGGCCATAACATTTTACCCTTTGAATGGATTTGAATAATATTTCAAAGAAATTTTGTCCAGGTCAATAGGGTGTGTCATGACCTTGACTAAGGTCATATCTGAAAGATCACAGTTCTTATTGTCCTATTAAATATTCTGATATTTCAATATGCATAATGACTACTATTTAGTCATTATGCATATTTAAATATCAGAACATTTCAAATATGTCATAGGATATTATGTATGGTAAATCTTATCCGAGACATAACGTTTTATTGTCTGCATGGATCTCAATAATGTTTTACAGGATTGTTGCCATGGACACAATGTTGTGTCATAACATTAAGTCAAGGTTGTATTTGCAAGGTGAAGGTTACAGATCTTGTGTATGGTAAATCCTTTACCGGTCCTAAATTTTCTACTGTCTGCTTTGATGGGAATGTGATGTTAATGAAGCCCTAGATACGAAAGAGGCGAGGGGAAGGAAATTTCACCATACATTCACTTAACTCCTCTTCAAATTGATCGACGGGCATATTATCAAACGTTAGGTGTTCTCTTGTTTCTAACAGATATAATAATATGGATGACTGTTCTTCTGAGGGAGTGTTGTTGTCTTTGGTTCCAATGCATTCTTAAATACAAGTTTTGTCGAGTTTCAGACATCTATTCAGAATTGTTATTTTGCAAATTTTCAAATGATTTATTGGTGTTGTCATTGTAGGTTGCTTGTAGTTCATTAATGTTGCCTATTTTCACCAATATTATGAAATAAAAATGATTTTGTAAAGAATAGTACTGCAAAAATAATGATAAGATCAGTTAAAAAGGTTGTGTTTAATCGAAAGAGGTACACTACGATGTGTTTTATTATCTTAAAGCTTTGGCGATCTTTCTTAAGAAGTAAATTTTGAATGATGTTGATGATTCTGTGTAGAAATGTAGTATTCAGAGTTTCTAAGACATGTTTTAATTTTGACTAACCAAGACAGAGTAGCTAAATAAGTTACTGGATAGCATGTTTTCTAATGAGAAACCTCGGATGAGATAAATAGAATAAATATAAAAACCAAGTGAATAAATATATTTTAAGTATTTTAAAAGAATTTGGTGTTATTTTCTTATAAACATGTGTTTGTGAGACACAGATGTCCCCGGTCCCTAACAAATTTGTCTGCAGGCATCACAATGTGTGGCCCAAATAAAAACATGACATTGTAACTTTCTGTATAAAATAAAAATAAAAGTCGTAGACATGGACCTCGCCCAGCCCCCTTAGTCCTGGGTCAGGGGATTCTGTTGAAATGTGAAAAAGTCCAAGATACAAACGCCGTTGAATTTTGGTGAGTTTTGTGTTTAAGATAAAGCCCGGCATAGAAATATCTGATAATTTCTAAATGTTTCATGCAGCAGTGCTCAGATGAGCGACATATGGTTATATTGGTCTGTTACTTATTTCCAGGGAGCAACGCCGTCTTCTAGCACAGGTCCGTCAGGGGCACAGAGTGGGTCTCACTACATGTACGCGGAAATGTCCAGTCCACGTGTCCAAGGGGATGTAGCAAGACTGGAATTGACCTTTGATCTCTCTGGTAAGTACCTGATGCTAATTATACTCATCTGTCCGCCTGTCTGTCTGATTATCTGTCTGTATGTATGTATGTATGTATGTATGTACTGGTATGTATGTATGTATGTATGTATGTCTGTCTGTCTGTATGTATGTATGTATGTATGTATTTATGTATGTATGTATGTATGCATGTGTATGTATAGGTGTATGTATGTATGTATGTATGTATGTATGTATGTATGTATGTATGCATGTGTGTGTATAGGTGTATGTATGTATGTATGTATGTATGTATGTATGTATGTATGTATGTATGTATGTATGTGTGTGTGTGTGTGTATGTATGTATGTATGTGTGTGTGTGTATGTATGTATGTATGTATGTATGTATGTATGTATGTATGTATGTATGTATGTATGTATGGCAGAGAAAAGTTTTTAAACTTCATGGTAGTTTTGTCAAACGCAGAACTGTTCACTCTTAATTCACCTGGCAAATAGTTATTGTCATTGACATCCGTCAGAGCTCTTAAACTTTTAAAGGATATTTTCTACATCTTCTTTTAAAACCTTAGGAGATCAAACTTAAGAGGATTGATAGATTGGAAGTAATCCAAACAACATCTTTATTGGTTCTGGTCGGATGAAAACGATGACCACAAAAGGCATGCTTCGGTTCTGAGTGGTCAATTTGAAAGATCTTCTTTCCTGAAATTATTATTGAATATTAGATATTAAATATTACATTTATCTGAAAATATTATGAAACTGTTTACGAATGATGTCTGGGAGATTGTTTACAAACGTTCTTACTTCCGATATGATTCTTTGTTTACAAACGTTCTTAATTCCAATATGATTGTTCTGTAAACATAGTTATGGAGGCAGCATTCCTTGTCTTTCACATTTTCATCTATCATCGCTATGTGAATTTTGAATAAATGTTTCTGAAAAATAAATCCCCGCACTCATTCATCCAGTTTAGATGTTAGTTAACCACTTTCTATGTCATTTAAAGCAATGGCGGATCCAGGATTTTCGAAATGGGGGACCCACATGTGGTTTAGACAAACTACTCAGCCATTTTGGTGCCATATTTGGGTTTTTGCTTGTAAATATGTGGCGAAAAGGGGCTCCGGAGCCCCTTCCCTCTAAATCCACCACTGCAAACCTACAAATTCTCAGTGTAATCTGTATGTATTCACATTACACCCTATAGGTACAAGTGTATTTCACCACGTAAATGAAAGAAGGTCGAGTTCTGCAGGATCATACGTAATTTTCACATACGTACAACATAAATCTTTTAGGTCATTAAGGAATCTCTACGTAAAAAACTTATGGATAAAACTTACGATTCTTTGTGAAAATGTCTGTTGTTCTCTTAGTGAACGTTCGTATGAACATTAGTGTGCAATGGTGGTGTAACTAAACGAATACCCGTCTGAGAGGAACAGTGTCATATTTGTAATATCTTCATAAAACAACAAATTACCGATGTAAACTATATCAAATTTGCACTTCTAAGCTATTGAAATTTGTTTCCTTTTAATAGACATCAAAATCAGAAGGTGGTCCCTAAGAGTTATTATACCCCCCCCCCTCCCCCCGCAAACAAAGTTTGAAGATATAGGAATCACCCTGTCTGTCCGTCTTTCTGTCTGTCTGTCCGTCTGTCCACCAAACCTTGTCCGGCCATAACTTCTCACCCTGTGCACAGATTTCAATATTTCACAGAATTGTTGCTTAGGATCCAAGGGTGTGTCATGACCTTAAACCAAGGTCATAGGTCAAAGGTCAAGGTCAAAATAGACACAATAAGTAAAACATTGTCCGGGCCATAACTTCTTCCTCTGTGTAGGGATTTCAATAATATTTCACAGAACTGTTGCTTAGGATCCAAGGGTGTGTCATGACCTTGAACCAAGGTCATAGATCAAAGGTCAAGGTCACAATAGACGCAGTGGGTAAAACGTTGTTTTCATTGATGGGACACCCATTTAAATTTATACCAGTGATGCGTCTTGGGATGAATTATTGCATGTTTCAACTTTGTTGCCGCGGGGGTATTTGTCTCGTTAGGCCTGCTCTAGTTTATTTCAGTTTTTGCCTTGATGTCCTTCAACAAGAAATCCATTTTTTATGAATGTATAGCTAGTTTCATTTTGATGATGGATGTAGATGCAATACTACAATATAATTCATATATTTAACTATTGTCATAGCTTCGCCTAGATGTCTAGAATTTTACTACTTCATGTATGGGGGATCAGTGGATACTCTGCGCGTTTACACCAGTCAGTCGGGATCTCGTACCACTGTGTGGGAAATGAAAAATGATCAAGGGAACAACTGGATCAAACAAAGTATAGATCTAGCAGGCAACGTAGGCGCAAGGGTAAGTACAAATAAATAAATATTGTTATCTCATCTCATGCGCGTATAAAAGTATGTAGTGTGTATATTCTTGGGACATGTCACGTGGCAGGAAGGGTTCGTCAAACAGGAGAGAGTTTCTCCCCCAGGACGCTTGGTTTTTCCTCCCGGATACCTGGTCCGCTGAAAGCTTCACAGATCCATTAATGCGCATGATGGTACATTGTTGTTAGCGCCACTGTCATGCAGCAGAGTTTACTTGTATATTACTACCAAGTAGACACTGAATTCATGGACCTTGAAGGTCTACATGTTATCATGCCTTGATATTCAACATTTTTAAATTCTTCTTTAGAGATCGAGTTTCATCACCAGATATACAAATCTGTAGACAGGAGAGATACTGATTTTAGGTCTTCTGATGTTTAGTTAGCATATATTTGTTAACTTGTTTTCGTATCTGAAATGTTTGACTTATGAATTTTACTTTCATATTTATGACTCTATATGTAATATGTAGGTGGAACTGTTTTCATAAACATAAGATTATAGGTCCTTTATTTTAGCGGCGTTTGAAAAATTAATCTCTATAAAAATTAAACTGTAAATTGATATTTGTTGTTCAGTGATTTTTGAAAAGTTTAAATCAGGTCATAAATTTTTACTTAGTGTTGTTTTAAAATGATATCTGTAAAGATTAGGTTATATTTTTTCTGTCTTTTTTTTTGAGAAATTAAAGTCTTTCAAAGTGGGTAATTGATCTTTTTTTTTAAAATTTCTTTGAAACTCTGCCGTCAAGAAATATAAAGCTATCAGTTTTTATTTGTTGTGTGAAGAATTAATATATACATCTGCATGTAAATATAAGGATATAAACTGTTTTATTGCTGTTTTTTGAAAAACTGATGTCTTTATTTGTTTTCTTAAAGTGATTTATACAAAATATTATCTTGTAGTATTAATGATAAAACTAATAAAATCAAAGCTGTCATTGTGGTCATCAGCAGTGGAAAAGTTTTTATTTGTGTGAATGATTTTGTTTCAGGTTGGGTTTGAAGCCGTCAGAGGAAGTAGTTGGAATTCAGACATTGCTATCGACACTATCAGTCTGACTGTCGGAACTTGTGGTGAGTCGCCATGGAAACATTTGTACATACTTCTCGCTCAAGAATTTATTATGATAACGTATGTTAGTTGTGAGAATTCTCTGTGACCCGTCAGGCAAAAAGGATCTTTCAGGGGTATGTTGTCATAATATATGAAATTACGTCATAAATTTGAGCAACTTTTCATATTATATGAAATAAGTAATAACTTGTGGTCAACTGATAGGTGATATCGAAAGAATTGCCTGTGCATATTCCTTACGGACCAGAGATATTCCAAACTCATTTTATGGTGTGACTAACATGCATGTAGCTTTCACAATTATAGAAGGAGCCTTTTTCAAGTACCACAGCAATCCCTTATCTCTGACCACCAAAATACTATAGCAAACTGGTTATGTCATAATAGGTGTGTAGGGATGTAAAGTATTGCTTCGAAGTCAAAGTAAAGTCATATTTAATGCAACGAGATATCCCCCTACTGAAAATCCTTAAAATTAGGAGTTTTCTTTTCTTTTTATTTTGTTTATGAACATCTTCATCTCTGAGGGACATTTTATAAGAATAATCTTTGTTCTTTTTCCCGTTAGCATTACCAGCCTTTTATATAACATGGCAATGACTTGTAATGTATTTCTGTATATCTGAAAATTGAAACAATTCAGAGTGTTATGATTAATACCATATTACAATCAAAGGAATGTAAACATTAGAGTAATACTTGTCTATTTGTAGGTAATCCATTAACAACGGGAGCACCCACAACACAACAACCCACGACACCATCACCGACAACTCCATCACCAACAACACAACAACCAACAACTCCATCACCAACCACTCCATCACCAACAACACAACAGCCTACAACCCCATCACCAACAACTCCATCGCCAACAACACAACAACCTACAACCCCATCACCAACCACCCCATCACCAACAACACAACAGCCTACAACCCCATCACCAACCACCCCATCACCAACAACACAACAGCCTACAACCCCATCACCAACCACCCCATCACCAACAACACAACAACCAACAACCCCATCACCAACCACTCCATCACCAACAACACAACAGCCCACTACCCCATCACCAACAACACAACAACCAACAACCCCACCTCCAACCACGCAACCACCATCAACCACGTCTCCAGTAACTCAAGGGCCAACCACAGGACCAGCACTAAGCATGTCATGTACATTTGAACCTGGCCGACTATGTTTTCTATCTGATTCGAGTAACGACGACTTTGATTGGACAGTTCGCTCAGTAAGTAATATTCAATAAATCATCTTGAGGAATGATTAATTATTTGACAGATTGAGGGATGAACATGTAGCAAGTTCCATATGGTCATATATTTAACGAGTTCTTCTAATGGTTAAAAAGTCATAAGTTCGAACTTTTGATATGAATGTGGTTTAGTTTTAAATATACAATTTTGGTTTTGATCTTTTACTTTATTACAAAAAGAATGGGAATCTTTTCTGTATGCTTTTTCTTTGTATGTTTCTTTTTGGTAGCTGTAAGAACTAATAAAAATGAGCTGACTTTCGAAAATACAATTAAGAAAATTGTGAAAAATAAGTCAACAAGGCCGGTGTTGTAGCCTTTCCCCTATAGCAGCCTTTCCCACGGAAAACTTACTATGTAGTAGCTTTTCCTTCTGGATTTTCCCCATATTTCAATTAATAAACTCATCATTTCAATTATTTAGTTCACTGATTTAATTTATGTGCTAATTATTTCGCTTATTGCGCGGATTTATAAATAATGCACAGGGTAAAATACTTCTCTCAAAATGAGCGGGTTAGGAAAAAAAAAATCGGAATCCACTTTACCCCCTCGGAAATATAACAATTACTGTTTGTCCGTCAGTTCGTATATCATTGCTTTTAAATAAATAGATCTATATGATTCCCAATTTATCATGCATGACGTATAAATGTGACCTGCCAAATACTATACTTCGAAGGTTAAACTACTGTACGCGCCACTCACTCTGGAAACTCGAAAATTTGGATTTTCAGTTATTCATCTTCAGAATAATATCAAAAAAGCAAAACAGTTCGATAGATCTTGTTTAGTCGTAACTTTTGGTGTATGCTATATGTTTGTATGAGGAAGCGTTCATATTTTATAGAAAAAATCAATTTTAGATAGACCGATTTCCATGTAAAATATTGACGTGACGTCGCCAAGTTTCCCATAGACTCAATGTTAAATATCGTTTAACATAGAAAACGCCCTATCTAAAATGATTTTTCCCTATAAAATACGAATGTTTCTTCGTAGAAACATATAACATACACCAAAAGTTATGACTAAACAAGATCTGTTGACTGATTAAATTTTGTAAAACTATTTTAGAGATAAATAAGTGAAAATCAAGATTTTTCGGTTTACAAAGTGAGTGGCACGGACAGTATTCATTCCATGAAACCTTATCGGCAACAATAATCTGTTTTATACCTACTGCATTTGTTACACGTAACACAGGAGTGTTTCTTATCCTATCCGTGGCTTATAATCTTAGGATCAAAGGTAAGTTAACTTATCAAAATGCAAGTTAAATTTATATTCTCTGACTTTTAAGAATGATTCAACTAATAATTACTGCGTTTGTTTTTATTTCAGGGAAATACTCCATCAAGAAATACTGGACCTAGTTCTGCAGCTGAAGGTACTTTCTACAGCTATATTGAGGCCTCTGGCCGCAGGTCAGGACAACGCGCTGTATTGGAGAGCACGCCATTGCCTGCAAGTAAGTAAATTGTCTTTTTTTTTTTACATGTGAGTATATTGTTATACTCCCTACAAACAAAGTTTAGGGAATATATAGGAATCATCCTGTCCGTCTGTCTGTCTATGAATCTTGTTCGGGCAAAAACTTTTCCGATTACTTTGGAGGAAGATAATATTTTATACAATTTTTCTCCATGACCCAAGGGTGTGCTATAACATTGCCAGGGTCATAGATACAAGGTCAAGGTCACAGTGACCACATAGCCAAAATTCTTGTTGAGGCCATAACTTTTTCTTTTTCCTTTAGAGGGAGTATATATTTGTTGTCCATGACCCAAAATTGTGTCATGACCTTGAACCAAAGTTATATGGAGAAAGCGCTTAAACAGTTCCAATTCTTGTCCAGGCCATAACAGCTTTTTGTTACATTGCAGGCAGATTATATTTGATACAGTTGTTGTCCATGACAAGGGTGTTTCTTGACCATAACCCAAAATCATATCTACAACGCCAAGATCACAGTGCGCACACAAGCAGAATCTTTGTCCGGGCCGTAGTTTCTTCCTGTTACATTGCAGGGAGATTATATTGAACCAAGAAAATACCTACAATTTCAAGGTCACAGACAATGCTAACATACCCAGAGTTATTGTCCGCGCTTTAATTTCTCCTATTACTTTAAAGGGATATTTCATTTAGCACAAGACTCAAGGGTGTGTCATGACCCTTGACCCAGGTCATATCTACAATTCAAGGTCACAGTGTGGAGATAGTCAGAATTCTTTTCCAGACTATAACTTTATCTGTTATATTGGAAGGATATTACATTTTGCGAAGTTGCTGTCCATGATCCAAGAGTGTATCATGGCCTTGAACCAAGGACATACTTTCATGGTCAAGGTCACAAATGCAAACATAGCCAGAATTCTTGTCCATGCAATCACTTCTTCTCTATATGTTGGTGGGAGATTATATTTCGTACAATTGTCCATGACCAAAAGGTGTGTCATGACCTTGAACCAAGGTCATATCTACAAGACCAAGGTCAGAGTGTATACATGCCAGATTGTTGTCATTGGTTATACCTCAAAATGTAAAAGTGAGACATCATTACACTTATACCAGTGATGTATTTTAGGAGGAATTATTGCAGGTTTCAACACTCATGTTCATGTTCATGTCTACTTTCTTGTTCATACAAGAAATTGACATTGTCTTGTCTAGGACGTAAAGGAATGTTATTTTACCTTTGGCTTAATGCTATGATGTACAATGTTTTTTACTTCCACTGATAAAAGTTTTAATCAAAATCATTATTATGTGACGAAATTTATTATATCATGATGTAGGTGTTATCACCGACAAATTTTAGACCAAAACAATAATGCCTATGCCCAGTTATATTAAGTAATTACTCGAGAAATCAAAACTAAAACGGATTATTGTCTGCATAAATTGGCGTGGAAGAACTTCAGTAAAGGTAGGAATGGTTTACTGCAGCAGTTCTTCTAATGTGGATAAAGGATCCAGAATGGTATTTCCCAGTTGAAATTCAACCTTACCTATCCCTGCTCGCATCAGTTGTTTACTGTCTACAATTAAATTGCGAGAAGGTTCAGCACAATGGCAGATTTTAGGGAAACATTCCGTCAAAGGTACTTTTTTGTTAGTTATATAATTCAGAATATAACAAATTTTTGAAAACTCTATTTCTACATTTTCTTCATAAGAATTTTTTTCTCAGCATTTCGTTTCTCTGTGGTGAGATGTATTCAGACGTTAGCATGAAGCCTGGTCCTGTACTTCCCTAATTCCTCGGACTAGAAATAGCGCTGATATGCATTAAAGCATATCTACAAGATACTTTCGGAAATATTACACCTCCGCCCACCTACTGCTCCCGGAAAAACCCCTACAACTTATTGACAACTCTTCCTTATTGTTTCCCTGTGTTTATCAGATCACTTGATTTCAAGATCACATGTCTTACTTTACAAAATGACATATGTGGTTGAGCTCATTCTTAATCATTTAAATTAAATGATAGGAAAAAGTTTTGTTTGTAAAAATTAAACATATTTGCGATGTATTAAATATCTCAAAATAGTTTTTATGTTTTCTTGAAAGAAAGATTAATAATGGCTATTACGATTTCAATATGATATACAATTTTTCTACATGAGAAAAAATGATGAATAATTTTTAAGATGTCATTTAAAATTTTCGTGAAGGCTTTATTTCCCGGTAAATAAAAAAGAGAAGGGAAAAAGAAAAGTTACTGACTCAGCTGTCTGACAGAAGTCACCACGGAAATACACAGTAATGATATGAAAAAAACCCACATAAGGACAGCACAAAAATATTTGATTATAGTGCAGTGACGATAGAACGGTCATTTGATATGACAATGGTCAATCAATTGGGGTGGTTAACCGGTTTACGGGCCCATGTTAAGTATCAGAAAGAGAAACAAACGAATAACACTTCATGTATTGTATGAATCAGATATAAACTACAGCGCAGTAAAGGCAAATGAACATATATTTCAGATTGCAGTTATGAAAATATTCAATTTAATTTTATCAATAAACCACATTATTTAACCACACCAATTGAATGATGTTTGCTACTTCAATTGACCGTCCTAAGTCGGTATTGTAACCGCAGCACAATCGAATATTTCTGTAATGTCGCTCCGTATATATTCTACTATTATCATTTTTTGTGTGCAGGTTCTTGATGATTTGTGTCATACAGCTTTGTCAAATGTCTTCTGTTTTCTCTTTAATATTAATACTGATAATGTTCATTTGCCTTTTCGTTGAAACAACCATTACTGTTTCAGGTGTTGACATGTGTTTATCCTTCCAATACCACATGAAAGGAACAGGTTTGGGATCTCTGGATGTCTTTTACGGTGTCACCGAGTTCTCTGGCACCAATGTCTTTTCTGATTCATTAAATCACGGTGATCAATGGCAAACCGTCTCCATTACTTTGCCCTCTGCAATTCAAGCACAGGTAAAAGATTTATGTACATTCTATCCAGATTTTATGACCATCGGCTTGAAAACGTTGCTTTTAACAATACCTATTTCAGAGCATTCCTACAATTTTAACTTTTATATCTAAGTCACCTTTATATAAATGTTTCTTTCGAGTTTTATCGTTGAAGTTCATGCGACTGTAGTTGTATATATACTAATCAAACGCATCCTGCATCAGTAACTGTCATAAAAATTGTATGGCAGTATGTTTCATGTGCACATTATATAATTTTACAAACAATATTCCTGTTTAACATAGTATATTTGATATTTTCATTACAGCAATTATTTGTCGTTGGAACGAGAGGGCAGTCTTGGTCAGGAGACATCGCTATAGACAATGTTAACGTACAGATGGGAGCATGTGGTAAGTTTTAGTTGGTCGCTTGGTTGTTTCGTCGCTTAGGCTATTTTTTCAGGTTATAACACATCATGGTTACAGGAGGTGACCAAATTTCTAAAACATAGCGACACAGTCCTAGACTCGAACTCAGATCGCAAGCACCCCAAGACAAGCGTTTTACTTTGCTGAGTCTTAATGTTATTATTTTTTAATAAATATAAAACGTATATACCTTCTAATTTTGTACACCAGATGCACATTTCGACAACTTATGTCTCTTCAGTGATGCTCATGGCCAAATGGTTGGAATTCTCATATCATATAAATATTTGAAGAGCAGTATTTTACCCAAATTGACCGAAAAAGTGAACCAAAGAATCAATCTAAGGACAGAGCTATGCATGAGGGAGATACTCCTTAGTTTTAGAGTTATTTGTATAATTTCATGACGGAAAATTTTAAGTTTATATCTCATACAAAAGCACTGAAACGTAGACCGTCAGTACAAAAGCACTGAAAACTAGACTTATGATGCTTATGGACTATCAGTCCACCAGCAGTGACACCGGTCTAGTGGTTATAATAAATATAAAACGTATATACCTTCTAATTTTGTGCACTAGATGCACATTTCGACAACTTATGTCTCTTCAGTGATGCTCGTGGCCAAATGGTTGGAATTCTCATATCATATAAATATTTGAAGAGCAGTATTTAACCCAAATTGACCGAAAAAGTGAACCAAAAACTCAATCTAAGGATAGAGCTATGCATGAGGGAGATGCTCCTTAGTTTTAAGAGTGATTTGTGTAATTTCATGACGGAAAATTTGTTACTGACTGTCAACGGAAATTTGCTGGTTGATCACCATTTCTATAAAGTATATTAAAAACCGTTGCACTCTGACTCACATGACGATGGAGGCTCATTGAAGCGCTTTGTCTAATTCTTTCAAAGTAGATAGGTCGTGAACCTTGACCCCCTATCATCATCAGTTGAGAATCCTACACATGAGGAACATTTGCTCACTTTCAGACGACAGAGCACGGTTGGTTCATGTTAATGTCGCCGAAAATTTTGATATTTATAATTATTCCATAATGTCAACTTGTGTGGACAGTTGATTTTTGTTCTCGATATGGAGGATTATATATAAATGTTCAATGTGGGTTCTTTGGTTGTTATTGTTTTTATGCTTAGTGGGAAGATTGGTCCTACACAACATTTGAGTGATGAAAATCATATTAACTTGTCCGTTCTGAATTGGTTTCACAACTGTATTGCATTCGGATATTTTTGTGATGTTTTGTGCGCTTAATCTTTTTTTCTCTGCACCCATTGTTATTTCTGTCAAACAACCGAGTCAGATGTCTTCTGTTCCATTCATCAGTTGTCTGCCTGTACATCTATGTTATATAAGGGAGCATTGCATCTGTCGTCCGTCTTTCCATCTATTTGATAGGGATCACTGTTATCTGTCGTCTTCCCATTCCTTTTTCCGGTACTAATTGATCTGTATTCTGTACATCCATTTACGGATCACTTTGTCATTTGCATGCCCATCCAGCTATTTGTTATGAATACTTTATCTGTCTTCTGTCAGTCGCCGTATTAGTAAGTGGTCATTTCATTTATCTGTTATCTGAAAGTCCATGTATATGTTAGGAATACTTCTTCTTTTCCTTTTTACATCCATTTATTTGTTACAAATCACATTACTTTTATTCGTTCGCCCAAAACTTTTTCTAGAAATCATTTAATCTGTCGTCAGTGCATCCATTTATTTGTTACGGATCACTTGAGCTGTCGCCTGCTATTCCATCATCTATTAGAGCTCTCTTTATCCGTTGTCTTTCCATACATTTATTTGTATACGGATCAAGCTATTTTTACTCTGCCAATTTATTGTTTGGAAATCGGATCGGTATCTCAGATTTTCATTTGCTAGAGGTAATTTCATCAGTCGTCTGTACATCCATGTAATTGCTACTGCTCACTTAAGCTGCTGTCTGCTATTCTATCTATGTGTTATGTCGTATGCTTGTTCATGTATACATTTGTTAGGAATCACTTTAGCTGTCGTCTGTCCGTTCATCTGTTTGTGAGGGATAAATCTATCTACCGTCTTCACATCCATATTACATCCATATATATAACGGGTTAATTTTTGTTGACTTCATTTTATTAATAAGGTATTTTTTTCTTTTTATTAGTATTACCAACAACACCGCCATTGCCCACGGCTGGACCGCCTATGACTTTGAGATGCTCATTCGAAGCCAATGAACCATGCTTCCTAACAGAATCTAATAGCGACACCTTTGACTGGACTCTTAGAAATGTAATGAGTATATCATTGTATATAGGCTAATTTTCAAATTATTTCTTCAAATATTGTCAACAACCAAAAGCCTCAATGATATATTTATATTTTTAGCACACTTATGAAATATAGTCTCATTAATTTTCTAGGGAAGGCCCTTTAGAAATATTAGGGCTAGCCACAGGAAACTACAATTTTTGGCTTGTATGAATGTCTTTTAAAGGCATAATAGCCATTATTCTCACGAAACTTCGAAACTTTTATTTTGTGTGAAAATGCTTGTCTTGTGTATAAAAATATAAAATATGAATAAAATGCATGGATATCCGATCCTTAACAAGCCTAAGCCTTGTTATACGTCTCTAAAGCCAGTGTTGAATTCTTATCATCCCACACGAATTTGTTATCGTTTGAAACACGTGAAACAAAACCATTATGTGGTTATTAAATCGCTCTTCATATTTTTTTACACACGATATATATATATATATATATATATATGTGTGTGTGTGTGTGTGTGTGTGTGTGTGTGTGTGTGTGTGTGTGTGAAAATAATAATTATTGTACTTAATAGTAATAAATAAATTAGATAGGAAATGAAAAGAAAAAATAAATAGATAAATAATATAGAAAGAGAGAAAAAGATTATTAAAAAAGATTATCTTGTTGAAAGAAAGAATAAGATTATTATTGAAAATGATTTTGCCCTACATTTCTCACTATCCATTTTTTACCCCAGAAATTGATGGTCATTAATTGGCAAATAGCCTTTTGTAATGTAATATTTAAATATTGAGATGAAAAGGTAGATTTTCAATTGTATTCCTTTTTTCGTTTGATCATTGTAGCTATGGTGCGAGGTGTGGTCCTAGGGGATCTTGATTATTAACCTTATTATTCAAAAATGTCTGATGTGCGCCAAAATCTGATCTGTTTATTACAGGGGCCAACACCTTCATCAAATACCGGTCCACAAGGGGCATCAGAAGGGATGCAGTATAAATATATTGAAGCCTCTAGTCCCAGACGGCGTGGGGATTTTGCAGTGCTCGAAAGTGTTCCATTGGCAGGTCGGTATTATTAAAGTGTGACATATAGTTACTCTAAAATATGATTTGTTAGACAATTATATTTGTACTGTTTATGTGCGAATATTGGTTGTACATCTGGGAATGAGTACACCCCGCAATAACCCCACCCTTTACTGGTTTTGCTGTGCTTTTTGCTTACTCCTCCCGGGCACCTGGTCTCACCTCGATTTTATTGGGGTTCGCATTTGTCTGAATATGACACTATACACGATATTGTCCTTTAATTCCATGGACTATGAGATATGGTTTACCGTTCGGTACTTCTTCGTTTTTTTACTTATACTTAGAGATATTTCCTTCAATATACCTTTAGCATATCTCTTAACGCCATGGGTTTGTAATTTCACATGTATTTCCTCTGTTAAAGTCTCAGATTATTTGTACGTCAACTTCCTTTGTTACAATGTAAGTGTCAGTGTAACTCTTACTTCCCTTTTTATTGTTTCAAATGTAAGTGCCAACGCAACCTCCTTGGTTCAAATACCAGGTGTCAGTGTCACATCAGCTATTCCCCTGTGCATGCTTGTGCTCTGTACGTAGAACACAAATGTACTTGCTTTTGTCCAGAGTAATCTATAACATATTTATTTCTTGCAGACTCAGATTACTGTCTTACATTTGATTACCACATGTTCGGCTCCAGTGGTGATCTTAACGTATATCGTGACAACGGCGCTCATTCAGTATCAGTCTTTCAAGAGTCAATGACCTTAGATAACCAATGGAAGTCAACTTCAATCAGCTTACCGGCGCTTCCATATTCAACGGTATGGATCTATATTGATATATTCTGAAGTTAGATATCAGCATCAGAGTAAAGGTGTTTTTCAAATAGTACAGTATATGCCAAATAGGTGTGATATTCCAGTCCTAGAGTATGTGTTGTGTACAAGTATTGTGACTTACTCCCAAATCTACAGTGTATGCGAGATAAATGTGATCTGAATAAGTATTGTGACTATCTCTCAGACCTAGACTATGTGTACATGCATTATGACTTACTTGCTGACCTAGAGTATGTGTACATGTATTGTGACTTACTCCCTGACCTGGAGTATGTGTATATGTATTGTGACTTACTCCTTGACCTAGAGTATATGTACATGTATTGTGACTTACTCCCTGACCTAGAGTATGTGTACATATATTGTGACTTACTCCCTGACCTAGGGTATGTGTACATGTATTGTGACTTACTCCATGACCTAGATTAGGTGTACATGTATTGTGACTTACTCCCTGATCTAGGGTATATGTACATAAATTGTGACTTACTCCCTGACCTAGAGTATGTGTACATTGTATTGTGACTTACTCCCTGAACTAGAGAATATGTACATGTATTGTGACTTATTCCCTGACCTAGAGTATGTGTACATAAATTGTGACTTACCCCCTGACCTAGAGTATGTGTACATGTATTGTGACTTACTCCAAGACCTACAGTATATGCCAGATTAGTGTAATCTACCTCCAGTCCTAGAGTATATGACATATGTTGTGACTTGGTCTTAGCCCTTTAGTTTATGCCAAAGTGGTAGGATCTGCTTCTAGTCATAGAACATATGTACAACTCTTACGAGTAATTATAAAGTGCAAAAAAATCATCCATTATGATTATAAAAGTTAAATAGAAATATAGACTATCAGGGGCCCCTTGTAGAACCAACAATAAGGAACATCAATTATACTAGACAACATAGAGATATATTTCACACCAGCTATTTATAGCCTTATGTGTCTTGGAACTTGGGGGAATCAGCGCTGTGTCCTTTGAAGTATGACACTATTTGCTCCGAAGAGAGAGTGTATTTCCGCGAGAAGTTGTGTAACTAGCAATAACGAACATCCATTATACTAGACAAAACAGAGATATAGACTATCAGACACCCTCGAAAATACTATTACGAACCTCAGGAAGAAGCTGAGATGGGTCCAGACTTACCTCTAGACCTTCAACCTGTGACGAAGTATCCCCACTTACTATGATAATACACTATCTCTTACAAAACACAAGCTCTGGCAGTAAATTTATTTTCGACATTAGGACACGCTATGACAAGCTATGACAATAGAGCAAAATCTCACACTAGGATACTGAGGATGTAGAAAAGCTCTGGTGATAGGACATATTCTGATAAAAGGACATGCTCTGGGAGGAGACCAAGACTTGGTATTAACTTTGAAATGCAATTAGCGTTTTGTAAATCGACTGTCAATAGCCTTTTATATCGGTGTCATTATTCATGTATAAATGTATGTTTTTCTTTTTCGATTTCGTTACAGTTGTTGTTTGAAGGTGTTAGGGGCACGTCATACAAAGGCGATGTCGCTATAGACAATGTAGTATTAGCACTAGGAGTTTGCACAGGTAAATGTTAATGTTTCTGTTACCAATAAATTCCTTTCGATGTTCAATACTGAAGACTACCATTAACGCTACCTTAGCACGTGCACTATAATGGGTGGAGTCGGTTACTATGTACGATTACGTCAAGTCATCACATATCAGAGTGTCGGTGTAAAAATCAGATTTATTTGTAAAGTAGTGGCAATATCAATGAGAAATTTCAATTTAAGCATTCCGGGTTTAATTTGCAGAGGTACATAGGAATAGAAATGTAAAGAATAAATGTCGTATTCGTAGTTTTTACGGAATATGAAGCCAATACGTTAAATGCAAATTCTACAAGAACTGCTTCAAGGGTAATGCAATTCTAACATGACATGCTGGATTCTTATGTCCCGAATCGATGGATGGGGCATTTTTTCCCTTATGTTTGACAATTTCCGGTAATCTCAGCAGTTTGCAGTCAGGATTAGATATAAGGATCATATAAAAGATCCTAAATAGGAGTAGTACATTACTTAACTTAATAGCACAGTTCCTTCAAGGAAGGACTCTAATGAACTCCTACTTGTCAAGTTAATTCTTTAAATTTCAGATTGGCCTAACGCACGCGAGATTAGTTAGGAGAAGGCCCTTTACATGTTAAATAGTTTCTCCCTTAGAAGTATATGTCTGGACTTCTGGTGGTATCTAGACTTGAAGAAGCGGGAGTGGGAACGGATCTTTTATGCTTTCTTTTAAGATAGTAACCCAATAAAGATTGAAACTCCATTTTTGTAACTAGAAAGAGATAACCAGATTTCGACATTTACGTTTTTCTTTGTACGCTATAAGAATCAGAACAGAATGTGAATACACTATTATATATGACAATATGAGAATGAAAGTATAAACCACTACATTGATGGTATAATTATATTTGCAGGATGTTCTTCTAGTCCATGCAAAAATGGTGGAACATGCTTAGACGCCCCCGTTCCTGCCGTTGCCGTCGCTGCAACAACTTTCTCGTGTATTTGTCCACCGGGCTTCACTGGAATTGACTGTTCATCACCAGGTATGATGCTTCAACAAGTGTGTAATCGACTTCGGTTTTCTTGATGGCTGTGTTTAACAAAAAGACGCTGTAAAATACGTAAAATATGTTTTCGAATGGTAGACTGAAAAGGGAAAGTCCCTCCCATTTTCACTTGAAACTTCAACAAAATTCTTCATAATTACATGACATATTTTGAAGAGATCTGTATGGAATGATGTATGCAGGCTTTCTATAAGTGTCTGTGCTGGACTTTCCTAGAGTTGGTCAAAGATGGAGCAAAGTAAATCTTGGATGGTACTTGTTTTTGGAGATGAGAAACCTGATTCGGAAACCTAGACTTCAAATCTCAATATAACAGATTGCTCCGTATGGACGTATCTGGTGTCATTTCCATATTTTATCATGAGCTGAAATTTCAGGGAAATCGGTTAACCTTGACCGTTTTTGAAGATTTATAATTGATGATGCATTGTTAAATAGCAAATTCAATGAATTATTATAGTGGTTAATCTAAATTTTCTTATATTCATAGAATTTAATTTATATTTGTAATTCAGCAGTTACATGACCAACGTCTTGGAAATTCTTAATTGTTGTTGTATGATTTAAATTTTAAAAAAGATATCCATACTGTATTTCAGATTTCTCAACAAATACAACTAGTATGGCTTGTACATTTGAAAGTGACGTTCCTTGTTTCCTGACAGAGAGTACTAACGATGACTTTGATTGGACAAGGCATTCAGTATGTATTTTCACTAAAATATGTGAAGTATATTCTATTGTACTGCATAGTTTTCATCTAATTTTCATGTAGTAAAGAGCGAGGATTTCCGATGGCAAGAACATCAAGTAGCCTTGTCAGTAGTAATGCTTGTTAAACTTAGTTTACAGTTTACATGGACCTCGGAAACAAAGTGTTTGTTATCACTAATTTTCCACTACCTCATAGACAAGTGCCTAGAATAATACTCCCCCCGTTCAATTTTTAGTTGACCACAAAAAATATCATTGAGTTTCCGCCCATTTTCTGCTTTGATGCATTCAATTTATATTGGGTATACAGATGTATCTTGGGAAGATGCAAGTCATATTCGAATATGAGTGTGGTCGGGTAGTTGTTGACAGAGTTATTGCCCTTGAACATAGAAAATTTCTTAAAAATCACAGTTTCCGCTCATTTTCTCTTTGAAGGTGTAATGGATTAATTTGATATTGGGTATATAAATGTATCAAGGGAAAATGCAGGTCATTTTCGAATACGGGTGTGGTCCATTACTTTTTGACAGAGTTATTGCCCTTGAACTTAGACAATGTCTTAAAAATGATAGCTTCCGCTCATTTTCCCTTTGAAGGTTTGATGGATTCAATTGATATTGGGTATATAAATGTACCAAGGGAAAAGGCAGGTTTTGTTTGAATACAGGTGTTGTTCGGTACTTTTAAACAGAGTTATTGCCCTTGAACTTAGACAATGTCTTAGAAATGACAGTTTCCGCTCATTGATGAAGATTTGGTGGATTGAATTAATATTTGGTATACAGATACAATATGGGAAAGTACAGGTCAAGTTCGAATATGGGTGTGTGCCGGTAATTTTTGACAGAGTAATTACCCTTGAACTTTGAAAATATTAGTTCTCTGGCAATTATATTTCACTAGCTTAGCTGCCAGAGGGAGCATTTGTGTCGCACCGACACATTGAAAGTCAAGTCAAATAATATAATTTATGCTATATTACGCGCTATGAATTTGCCACTGTCGGGGCAGCCGTGTCAACAGACACACTCTTCTAGTTGATTTTTTGTGTGGCCTCTGACTCAGTTAAGTATTTTCGTTAAAAGAGTTATATCCAATTTTGGGCGTTATCTGACGTAAAACAACGATGAGGTCATATAATTGATAAATATTAAGAGAAATGAAAACAAATTGATCGTTTTTATGTAATAATGCAGCAAATTTATAGTTCTTATGAGGTATGAAAGCAAAATGCTAGTTGTTAAGGGATATGACGGTAAATTGATAGTTTTAATGCAACATGACAACAAAAAATTTGATTTAAATATGAAATATTAACATTAATAATAAATAATGGGGGTGTTTAGATTGATAAAAATGATAATAATAATAAAAATACATAAGAAATTTTGACTTGCTTAGATAACAAGAAATGATTGAGATTTATAAACATAAAACATCCATACAGAATAAAAAAGCAACGTTTAGATAATGTTTTGAAAGGAGTAATGTTCGAATGATAAAAAGGGAAATATTGAATATTGAAGGAGCAATGTTTCAATAATTGAGGAATAATACATGTAATTAAATATTTAAGAAGCAATGTTTGAATATTTGAGAGGAATTTATTGAGTAATTAGACAGCAATTTTCAGATAATAAGTAACCATATTTTAAAATTTAAGCGTAAATATTTATATATTCAGGGATTAAGTAATGAAATATGTAGGGAGTAAATATTTCAGTTTTAAGGGGCAATGTTTCTAATACATGTAATTGATTTTCCGATAGATACTGACATCTTTGTTTTCTTATAATGATTCTTTGACTGAAATTTTATAACATATCCAGTTCTACTGTAATTATAGAAGTCTACTTTTGTCTTACCCTGTGTATTTTTTAATCACAAGGGCCCAACTAAGTCAAAGGGAACAGGTCCAGCGATGGCTTTTGAAGGCGCATTTTACAAGTACATCGAAGCTTCTTCTCCCAGAAGATCGGGTGATATAGCAGTCTTGATAAGTCCGTGGCTATCAGGTAATAACTAAGTCTTCTTTATCTTGGGTCTGATCTCTAGGTAATTTTGTTATTATGAATTCATATCATAACTGAACACGTAAATCTGTAAACCATACATAAATCAGCTGTGTGTATATAATAATTTATTTGATTTTATGCTGTTTTACGCCAGAAGAGATTATTTCACGTATATGGTGATGGCATCAGTTCGATGCATGCTATTTGTCCTTACTTAGACACCTGGAACAGTTCGGGATCTCTTACCTGCCAATGGCTGCCGAGACCCGGGGCCGCGGCGATTTCTGTCTTCTCATGAATACAGGACACCGACGGTACGACGACGTACTGATATTATCAACAGATTTTGGCGAACTCTATATACATAATGGAGATAATTAACAAGAGATCTTGCTTTAGAACGTACTCCACGTCAACGTTCTTATGTCGTTCCTCGTTCACGAAACATGACTTATACAAACAATGTGTACCTCGTGTTTTTATTTTTTTATATATATATCGTTTGTCACCCAAATCTTATCAGGAGTATAAGTCAATGAATTTGTGATAAATTTTGACCAAACAAATATGCCCTAGAACCTACAGGTGTACCATAAACTTGATCCAAGATCATGTGATCGTTTTTAAGGTTGCTGCAGAGACATTGTTTAAATTATTGTCAGTCACTTTGTGATGTATTTTGATAAGCTTTGCACAAATATAACTTAAAACCGAAAGCTGTGTCATGCATGATTTTGACTCAAGATCATGAGACTTATTACAAGGTTGCTGTAAGTTCATTGCTTTAAATCTTGTCAGGGCTATATGTCATCTACAGATTGACTGATAGATCTTGACCAAACTTAATGCAAATATTACAGAGATCCTCATAGAGTGTTATGACCTTAACTCATGGTCATGTGACCTATTTCCAGGTCACAGAAGTTACATGGTTATAATATAGTCTGGGCTAAGGTTATGTCATGATTTTGAATCAAGGTTATGTGACAAATGTCAAGGATAACAAGGCAGGTATTTTAGTCATCCGTGATGACCCTCATCCGTGATGACCATTCTGGATATTATATGTTATGTATTTTATTTGTATCTGTTTGTTTTTCAGTCTTCAGTCCAGTTTTCAGTACCTCTGTACTGATCCGAAATATGTACTTCAATTTACTGTGGGAAAAAGTTTGTAAATTATTGTAAAACTAAGGAGTTGCTTCCTAATTCATAGCTCTGTATTTAGACGGGTTCTTTGGTTCTTTTAGGTCAACATGGCTACAGGGTCTTGAGACAACCCCTCCCCCGGTATACAGAGTGTAAGAGGGAGAAAGGAACTAAGGAATATTATCAGTGATTCTTTTCAAACTCTCACAACTTCTTTACTTGTCCGTCAAATTTAATGACATTACTCTCAATCGAGAGCCAGAACGTTTATCTGTCACTTCATATACATCACTTTATTGTCAGCAATAATACCATGCATTAAACTCACCGAAATCGTGCAGCAAATATAAAATCCAGGTCACCGTCGTTTTTCTACACCAAACTTCCAGCGAAATTTTTGTCTAAGAGGACGACTTCCACCATTTTAGCGACTGTAGAGCACCTTCTCGTGATTACATTCATTAAAGGCACGTTCATTTGTCATAATCACCACAATGTTAAACTTTTCACATCATGTCAATGTCCACAGAAACGGGCAAAGTTTCGAAAGATAGTAAAGCGATGTATATGAAGTGAAAGATAAACGTTCTGGCTCTCGATTGAAAGCATTGTCATTAAATAACGAATATGTGATAATTTGAGAAGAACCATTGATAATGGTCGTTTGTTCCATTCTCCCTCTTACACTCTATATACAGGGTAAGGGGTTGTCACAAGATCCTGCGAACATGGTAATGAGTTTGCTTTTCAAATATTTGTACTTTCGATTTCCACAATTTAGACCCTCAGAATCACTGTAGAAACATAAGTTGTCGAAATCAGTAAACGTATCTATTTTATGTTCTAATATTTATTATCGAATACTCATTCTTATTAACTATTGGTCAAAGCATAGTAATTCCATTTCCCATAGGGTCCCATGTTAAATTACAAAACTTCCAGTAAGATTTACACAACATCCTACATTTTAGCTATACTCAATCCATATATCAAAATGTTTGTCAGACCGTCCTCTATCAGAATTTTAACAGTTTACCATAGGTTATCCACCTTATTTCGAGAAAATCTTGCTGTAAGTTGGTCTCCCCCAAAAATTGGCCAAATTTCAAATGTAAACAACCACCCCTTTTTAGGTCATAAAATTTTTACAGTAGCGAAATGAGATAAAAGTTCAGGATTTTACAGCAGAATCAATCTTTATTTATAGATAAATCAAATAATTTCATCCAATCACAACTTCTGATTCATTGAAATAGTAGTCCTTCTCTCCCTACACCACATCAGCCAGTCACGACTCTCATTAATTACTGTTCTTTGACCTATTGTGGTACATTTTTTCATTCAGATGAAGATAGATGTTTCTCTTTCGCATATCACATACATGGTAATGGCGTCGGAAGTTTGTCTGTAGTGCAAGATGATGGATTCAATTCGACAATTTTATGGCAAGAATCTCAAAACTTTGGAAATGTTTGGCAAACAGCAATAATGGCAGTACCAGCACTTCAGGGTTCGCAGGTAGAACGTCATCTCTAAGATACATCAATCCTTTTTTAACCTCAATATGTGCAGAAAACCTCTATACTACTCTCATTGTCATTGTCAGATAACACAGATATTTAGTTTAGAGTTGATTGTCCACCTTATCCCGCGAGCTCTTTTGTGTTCTGACTACACTTGCTGCATAAATAATGCATGTACATTGTATTTCTTCATAAGATGTAAAGCAATATATTTTTAAACAAGTCTAAAGTACGGATGCAACTTGTCCTCATACACAAACAAACATATTCACAAATATTTGGCGATATAACGCAATTATTATTGCATAATAATGCATAAGTATCACGATAAAACGCAAATTTATATAGATATCATGCAAAGTATTTGTAATGAATAATTATTGCGTTATATTGCAATTCATATACTCCAGAACCACACGCCTTTGAATAATTTTTAATCTCGAGGAACCCTAGAACACTGCCATCCTCCTTCTAAAGCGATGATTTATTAACACACCTTAGTTAAATATTTTCCAACTCCCACAATTTCAAGTACATTCCAAATTTTAGACAGGTTTATGTCATTTGTAACTTGCGTTTTGTAAAATATATTATACTTTTAAAAGCATTCTTCACTTTTCATGCCCCGTATCAAAAGACCATGTGTTTATTGCTCTTTTCCTTTCCACAGAGCTTTCACCTCGTTGGCCCCAACCCCCAAATAGTACCAATCTTAGGCTGATAAAATTGTGGGGCTGGGACAAACGAGGCTAAAGCTATTTGTCCTCTCCTTTGGTTTGTGTGTTTGTGTGTGAATATAAGTGTGTGTGAGAGAGTGTGTGTGTAGGTGTGCGTGTGTAGTTATATGTGTGAGAGTGTGTGTAGGTGTGTGTGTGTAGGAGTGTGTCTTTTGCGTAATTAACTTTAATTTTGCTCATAACTTTTGAAAAATTAAGATTTCGTATTTGGAAAGGGTTTTACACTGAGGCCGTGTAAAATTAATTCTGTGTTTCTCAGACACAGTCAAATATGCCAATAGTCATATTTATTGCAACTTTGGAAAAAAATAGTCGCCATGTTTCCGTTTTAATCCATTGTTAAATATAAAATATCTATTTATAGAACACATTTAACCCCTAGGATTGCAGTCTCCCTTGACTAATGTTTTGCACTATTCAGTCTGGAAAAAAGCGGGGCGAAGGCGGGTTGCAGCCGTTAAAATGGGTAAAAATGAGTTTTTGGTAAAATTTTCCGACCAAAGAGGGGTTGCAACCCCTGCAATCACTTCTAACTCCGCCAATGGTGCTGTTTGGGGGAAAATGCGAAAAATAAATAAATAAATAAATAAATAAATACCCTACCTAACTTGCCTTTTTTTGAGACCCAATTATCTGAGAAACATGAATTAATTTTACATGGCCTAATAAAGCGCAGCCATAACATGAGAGACCGCTTTCATTTTTATGAACTTGTTTCGTCGTTGAGGAATTATGATACATTTGTTCTTTGTATGCTAAATATAACCTTTATTTATGCATGAATTGTCTGTGCCTCGCACATGTAATACTCAAAGTTTTGTTTTAAGCATATACAAAGTGTTTTACAAACACATCTTGTTCTTTTAGATAATGATCAGTGGAGAACGAGGCAGGAATTTTAAGGGAGACATAGCTATAGATGATGTTCTTCTTGAACAAGGATTATGTCGTATGTAACAAGCTTTAACCTATTATTATAGAGAAGTTTGTGTTGATTGCAAAGTGGAACATGAACATGATGGTGTTACTGCGGTGTATCTAATGCCTTCTTTACAAGGGTCGAAGTACACCAATTTAATGCAATTTTCAAAATCAAAGCTAAAAATCCAGAAATTAGGGGAATGCGTACATAGAAATAATCCTTTCATATTTTGGACGTTCCTTTATTTCATGTGTAGCTTTATAGTAGGGGCCGCGCCATATGGCTAGTACCCTATATTTATCACTCTGTCTGTCCGTCCGTCTGGGTTTTTTTCGTCTACACCTGATAACTTAAGTTTCCTTTGAAAAATTTTTATAGATTTATAGGTAATATTTGGATGAATGAGAGGAAGAAGCCTTTCGATTTTGAAGATTATCCGATCTGTTTTTACCAAGTTATTGGACTTAGAAAGCTTATGCTGATAATAATAAAATATGACGGATGCGTATCATACAGTAATCATTCTGTCTGTCCATCTTTCTGTCAACCTGTCTGTCAGTATGTCAGCATTTGCTTTCGGCACTGGATAATTTGAGTGTCCTTGACACATAATTTGTGTTATAAGATTATCATAAATACTATTCAAAATATAGTAGAAAATGGTGAGAGGAAGAGACTAATACCTTTCGAGGTCAAAGGTTAAGGTCACAATCAGTTGTGAATAATAAACATGGTTTTACACATCATTTCTTGGTCTGATGTGGTAATTTTTCATTAACTTGATCCTTTCTCATTTTTAAAGTTCAAATCACAAGAAATGTCTAGTTTTCAAGATAAGACGTTAAGACTATGGGTTTAACTTACTCATTTGATCAGCAGTGTACTTAATCAAGCTTTGGTGAGTTATGTACCTTGTTTACACATACACCCTTTTGTATCTTAGCCTGCTCGACTGGCTTTAACCCATGCCAGAATGGTGGAGTCTGCACCGGCATCTCAATCGATGGAGTTTATGAATGCAACTGCACATTTCCTTTCATTGGAGCGCTGTGCGAAACTAACGGTATGTATTTATCAAGAAAACTGAACGGATTATACTTACAAAGGACACAAATGGTGCTGTACTTACTGAAAATATTTAGGGGATGGTATATATCAAACTGAATAAGGGACATAGAAATGTTTTGTCAAATTAGTTTGCATATTTACTGAGATCTTATAATTACTGTGCGTTCAACTTACCTTCTTTTGAAATAAAGCTTTTTATTCATACCACATTTAGTTAACATTACCTATCAATAAACCAGACTCCCTTCATCACAGCTAAATAGTCATTTACTGCATTTTAGCCTTTACAGTCTCTTGTCTCAGTTACCTGTTTTGATAAGAAATTCTTGTTCCACAAATATAAGAGAAAACAGAAGACATATGACAAAGCTGTATGACACAAATCACCAAGGACTTGTACACAAAAATTATAATAGTAGAATATAAATAGAACGACATTTAAAAAATATTCGATTATGCTGCGCTCACGATACCGACTTAGGACGGTCAATTGAAGTAACAAAGGTCGCTCAATTGGTGTGGTTAACCGGTTTACGGGTGCCCACCTTCCCACTCACCGCAAAAGCAGCACAATGAAAGGATACACATTTAAAACATTATAAATAATCCTTCATATATAGAACAAGGATCAACAGGTTTTTCAAGAAGAGAGGTCATAAAATTTATTACACACGAAAAATTTGTAGAATAATATGTTGCTATCAAAAATATATAAGGCGACATCAACATAAGTAAACCGTGCTCTGTGCGTCTGTAAGCGAGCTCAGATCCTTGATCAATAGGAGTCCCGACTAACGGTCAGAAGGGACGAGGATCAGGACCTTGTCTCCTCTGTAAAGGTTTGGACAAGGCCCGTCATAGAGCCCCATCGTCCTGTTAGTCAACATGCAACGCTCAGGTGAAAGTCTGCATTGGGTTGTAGAGGGACCCAATACAAGACCTATGGTCTTAGAGATGATTTCGAGGTCATACTGTTGAGGTCGAAGGCGTTTCATAATTTTAGAATCCGCGGATATGAAATTATCGGAACCTTTGACCCTCAAAGTTTTTCGAAGTTTATGATATCTATAAACCTGAGTAAGACGTTTAAGTGGTAATCTGAGAATTTTTTGCGTGAAAATCCAAAATGTTAGTACAGGATCTAGCGATCCGTTCCAATTGACTAATATAAATACCTTATGATGGGAGTCTGGGGACATCACCATCTAGATAAAGGAAATTTACAATAGGAAATCCATAGTCGTCACGTTTATCATATATGTTGGTATGCAGTATTGGCTTTGTTTAATTCAAGTTCAGATGGATAAGTGTCAGTGACATAGTTTTCAAATCCAGGGTTATCAATAACTAATATATAATCAAGATATCTAGAGGTGTCATTGAACTTATCAGTAAGGTTGAAACGTTTAGAAGTTTGAATAGAATGCATGAAGTCTCTCTCATAAAAGTATAAAAATAAATCTGCTATAAGGGGAGCACAGTTAGTTCCTAAAGGAATCCCAATAATCTGTTGATAAGTCTTGTCATTAAAATGTATATAAATATTATCCATCAAAAATGTGATGGTATTACACAACTCAGTACAAGTTCAATATTTATGATTATCATATTGTTCGTTAGAGAGAAATCCGTACCATTTGTGGTGCTGAATTAAATATAGTTCCTGTGTGTGACCTTTTAATGTGTAAACCTTAAAAGACTCCCTTTTCAACATTTGTGTTATTTTTGGTCTCTTCGCCGGCTAATCATATGTTACTTTTATTTCACATCTACTGCTTGCTTTGGCATTAAACATCCCAATATAAATCTAAATGTCATTATTATACTGAATATTGCCGTGGTGACGTCAGTAACGGCAGTGTCAGGAAATTTCTTTCTGCCTTGATTAACTTCATTTCAAACAAAGGTTTTACTTGCAGGAAAAGGATTGTTATTTTTCATTCAAGAATGGCCCATCTTCAATTGAAGTCTTTCTTATTTTGGAGAAAACGCCTCAAAAAGTAGTTACGACTAAATAAAAGTAAAGAAATGACCATCTTTATTTCAATTGTTGTATTTCAATTTACGGAAATGGTCAAATAAGTCAAAAGATTTTCAGTAAGAAAGAAGCGAATGAAATGCACTAATGACCCTTTTTCTACTAGATCAAGTTTTCGATCTCTTACAAAAACTAGTAACATTTACGATATTACAACAATTTTCTATGTTGTTCTAACCAGTTTTTATAACCCAGAATAATATCTTCAAGTAGATTTTTCTTCAGTTTGAATCATATCTTTTCTAGGTTTTCCACCACTATTCAGCTGCGATTTCTCATCAACAAGCTCATGTTTCATGCAAGATATAGCCAATGATGACTTTGATTGGTCTACGGGAGTGAGTAGAAATCACTATTAGTTTTCTGTCTTAATATAAAGAGAAAAATTATGTTTGTTTACGTTTCATATTCTCATTGATAGGAGGGTGATTGTAAAGCTCACCCGAGAAGAATTCATATTTTGTATAAAGCATCTGTATGACATGCTATTTAAACTTTTGCAAGGGAACGCTCCTCGGCAATATTTGGCCCAAAAACCAAGGGATGACATTTTAAATATACTTCTGTAGGAAATATCATCAGTATTTTCTTTCTTAAGAACCACAAACTTCAATGTCCACATATTTAGCATACAACAACCTTATGACAACAAGTTTGTTGAGCAGTCCTGTCAATATTTGGCCCCACCTCAGTGGCTAACAATTTTCAAAAAGGCTTATATAGAACTATTTTGAAAGCTTTCTTTTCAAGAATCACAAAGCACAATAACTTCGTATTTAGTGTATAGCATGAGTATGATGTGTAATATCGTTTTTATTCAACACAAGGCCCTGTGACAGTTTTTAGCTTACCCCAAGGCTGACAGTATTTTACTCGCTTGGTTGTTAAAAGAAATATTTTTTTAAATCTTCAAGAAGACTCAGATGTTTAATCCCACAGGAAGGATTAAACCTTTTTTGAAATTAAAAAATAATTGTGGGACTCTTTCCTCTCGCAACTTTTTACGAGAAGGGGTTATACTTTTTTCAATACCTTATAGTAATACCTTTTGATGAATTTTGCTTCAGAACTTAAATGGAAAGATTTTGACATGGTAAGTATTAAGTACTCAGGCTCCCTCACAATTTTTGCTGTTTTCGGTCAGATCCGTCAAGGTGTGGATCGATCTAGGGCGGGACAACCTAAGTCCAAGAGGATATCCTCGGTTACTCGACTATCCGAATGACGACTCTCCGGTCTTTGTCTTTTTGCACATTTTCTGGCGGTTTCTTTTATTTTCTCATTGTACATTAATTATAATACAAAAATTTTGTGTAAAATATTTTTTTCATGACATGGATGTCAATAGAAAGAATTGCGATGAAAATACTTTTTACAATTTTTGCATTTGTCATTTATCAAGAAAGGGGTGGAGGATACATTATTTGTATGTACATTGTTTTTATAAAATTTAATAGACTTCAGGGCGAGCTAGAGAAATTCTTATTATCCTATAGTTTGCAAGGGAAAAGAATAGATAAAAATAATTTCTTATATGATCATTCAGCAACTGGAACTTGAAATACAAAAAGCCTTATATCGTATTGAATGTTCATACATATGTTAATTCTCACTCGGGATATACGCTTTCATAAAAGCTTCGTTTCTAAAAGGTAAAGGTTACTGAAACTAAATAATGATAAATTAAATAAAAATGGAAAAGAGCTTATATATTGGCAAATATTATACTCTCCCATTCCATGCCAATACCTTGAAATGAAAAGTAATATAGTTTTTTTTAATGAAGTTCTTTACATGTTGATATAACCAAATCTCCCCATACATTAGATGTATGGGCAGGTAACGTATTTTTGAAATACAACGCTAGGACTAGTTGTTTGAAAATTTAACCACTGGTTAAGCCAACAAATGGTTAAATTTTATTTAACTATATCATTGAAATGAGAAGTTTTTCCAGTCATAGTCTGTATACTGATTTATGGCATATACAACAAGCTTTGTAAAGTAATTAAGATATTCACAATTAAATTAATTGTCACTGAAACTTTAAACACTGATAAGCTTAACCAGTGATTAAAGTTTCAAACAACTGGCCCCTGATATCCATATGATTCACCGATATTCCGACAAATTATGTATCACAGCATCACACACATATTGATAAATGTATATTTGCATCAGTATTTTGATTTTGATAAGGTTAAAACACCAAGTGGACGAACAGGTCCCTCTGTCCCATATGACGGCAATTTCGCCTACATTGAGGCATCTTCTCCAAGGAGGAGGAATAACGAAGCCACCCTGTCTTCAGTGGGTACGACTTTGCCTGCAGGTTAGTGATCAACTTTTATACATTAACAATTTATGCAGGAAGCTACTCATCTTGTCTTTTACCCTACTTTGCTGTTTTTGGAAATTTACAGAAAACTATAAAATAAGGTGATAATATGTATTTTAAGAGTTAATATAACATTTTATACGCCCGTCGAAAGACGGGACGTAGTATGGTATGGCGATGCCCGTCTGTCCGTCAGCTATGAAACACAGTAACTTTAAATAAACGTCAGCTGTTTTTCATGAAACTCATACAGAATGCTTAAATAGTGTAGAGAAAACCGCCTTTCGAGGTTGAAAAAATTCTGTTTTGTCGTTCCGGAGTTATGGGACTTGGATTTGATTTGATTTTTACTATGAAAAGATGCAATGGAACGCAATAACTTGAATAAACGTCAGTCGCTTTCTTATGAAACTCATACGGAATGCTTAGATAATGTAGAGGAAGCCGCCTTTTGATTTTGAGCAAATTCTGTTTTTTAGTTTTACTATGAAGAGATGCTATGGATAACGGAACGCGATAACTTTAGTAAACATCAGTTGTTTTTCATGAAACTCATACAGAATGGTTAGATAATGTAGGTAAAGCCGCATTTTGAGCAAATTCCGTTTTGTCGTTCCGAAGTTATGGGACTTCGATTTTATTTTTGCTATAGTAAGTGCTAAGGAACGAACGCAATAATTTTAGTAAATGTCAGCTGTTTTTCATGAAACTAATACCGAATTCTTAAATAATGTAGGAGAAGCAACCTTTCGATTTGGAGCAAATTCTGTTGTGTCGTTACGGAGTTATGGAACTTGAATTTTAATTTTACTATGATAAGATATTATGGAGATGCTATGTAACGCGATAACTTAAGTGAACGTCAGTTGCTTTTCACGCAACTTATACAGAATGGTTAAATAGTGTAGGGAAAGCCACCTTTTAATTTTCAGCAAATTCCATTTTGTCGTTACAGAGTTATGGCACTTAGATCTCTCTTTTTGGATTTCAATATTTCATAAAAGTATTACAGGCTGTCCAGCGTCCCAAAAATTCCTAAAAAATCCTATTTTTTCAAGTTTTGTTAAAATTCCTAAAAAATGAAAAATCCAAAGGGATTTCCTAAAAAAGCCCTAATTTTTTTATGCCAATCTCTACTTTTTTATATCCTTTTCAATTCTTCAAAACATTTTTGACTAAATGCATACTTCATGTGTGTTTTAATGTAGTTTTTAGTTCTAAATCAGAGTAGACAGTGAAGGCAGTTGACCAATGGATAGAAGTGCCCAGTTTGTTATTGGTTGTGACTGAGTGACAGAGATGTAATTCTTAAGGTCACAGCCAACAGCATCTGGGACACTGAACCCCTGGGAAACATCTTTCATACAAGTAAAGACTTGTATGTTAGTTTCTATTTTGCCAAAAGAGCAAAGGTAAGTCAATTAATACCTTCATATTCCTTATTTTTGTTACAAAATTCCTAATTTGAGCACTAAATTTTCCCTAAAATTTTGAAATTTTAGCCCTAAAATTAGCCCTAATTTGCTGGACAGCCTGGTATTACCAAAGAGAACCAAGTGTGGGGGTAATAAAACCATATGTTCACATTGATCCCGTCCAAAGTAAGTGACGGGCGTATTAAGCCACGCTAGGCCTTGCTCTTGTTACTATTTTTTCTGTACATTATTATAGTTATATATACTATATAGATACCATATTGACTAATATATTTTGTGTGTTACCTATGTAGACATATACTACATTGATTACTATAGTGTTTGTGTCACATACATGTATATTGACAGATACTATATTAACTTCTATAGTGTTTGTGTCACTAATATTGACAGATACTATATTGACTACTATATAGTTTGTGTTTCCTATATTGACAGATACTATATTGACTGCTATATAGTTTGTTTCCTATATTAACAGATACTGTATTAACTACTACATAGTTTGTGATACCCATGTAGTTGGATATTATATTGACTACTATAGTGGTTGTGTCTCATATATTGACAGATACTATATTATCTACTAAATTGTATGTGTTTCCTGTGTGCATGTCCTTGGTGATTTTTGTCATACAGCTTTGTCAGATGTCTTCAGTTTTCTCTTCTATATTTACAGATACTATATTGACTACTATATTGTTTGCGTTTCCTATATTGACAGATATATACTGACTACTACATTGTTACCTTTATAGACAAATACTATATTGACTACTTTATTGTTTGTGTTGCCTATGTTGACATATATTATATTGACTACTATGCTGTTTGTGTTACCTATGAAGCTATATTGACATATACTACGTTAACTATTATATTGTATGTTGCTATTGACAATTATCATGTTGCCTACTGTTTGGAGCTCGTGTAGGACAGTGAATAGATTGCAGTGCTAGTGAATGAGAGGTCCCGCTTTCGACTCCGGGCTCACCGGTGTTCTGTCTTTCGAATGAATTGGTGAATGTCGAAGTACTGTGTTATAGTAGGCGTGCAATGTAAAAGATCCTTCACTGCCTTGAAAGGGGGAGCTCCGTTTCAAATGTATAAATCGCTGTGTAATGCATCAGATATGTAATATCACGGTATACGTGAAATAATCGTAGAGTGATGTAAAACAATAATCAATCCATCTTTATTGTTTGTTAATGTCTATCTTGACAGTTACTATGTTGACTAGTATATATATCGTTTGTTAATACCTATCTTGACAGTTATTATGTTGACTAGAATATCGTTTGTTAATGTCTATCTTGACAGTGACTATGTTGAGTAGTATATCGTTTGTTAATGCCTTGACGGTAACATTTACTATGTTGTAGATGTATTGTTTATTGTTGCTTATGTTAACCGTAACATTTACTATGTTGACTACTGTATTGTGTATTACTACTTATGTTAACAGTAAAATTTACTATGTCGACCACTCTATGTATTATTTCTACCTATATTGACAATACGATAAACTGTGTCGACCACTCTGTTTTATTGCTACCTATATTAACTATGCGATGAAATATATCGACCACTCTGTTTTATTGCTAACTTTATTAACAATACGATAAACTATGGTGACCACTTTATTTTATTGCTACCTTTGCTACCTACAATGACAGTACGATAAACTGTGTTGACCACTCTTTTGTATTGCTACCTTTGCTACCTATATTAACAATACGATAAACTATGTCGACCACTCTGTTTTATTGTTACCTTTGCTACCTATATTAACAATACGAAAAACTATGTCGACCACTTTATTTTATTGCTACCTTTGCTACCTACAATGACAGCACGATAAACTATGTCGACTACTCTGTTTTATTGCTACCTTTGCTACCTATATTAACAATACGATAAACTATGTCGACAACTCTGTTTTATTGCTACCTTTGCTACCTATATTAACAATACGAAAAACTATGTCGACAACTCTGTTGTATTGCTACCTTTGCTACCTATATTAACAATACGATAAACTATGTCGACAACTCTGTTGTATTGCTACCTTTGCTACCTATATTAACAATACGAAAAACTATGTCGACAACTCTTTTGTATTGCTACCTTTGCTACCTATATTAACGATACGATAAACTATGTCGACAACTCTGTTGTATTGCTACCTTTGCTACCTATATTAACAATACGATAAACTATGTCGTCCACTCTATTTTATTGCTACCTTTGTTACCTATATTAACAATACGATAAACTATGTCGACAACTCTGTTGTATTGCTACCTTTGCTACCTATATTAACAATACGATAAACTATGTCGACAACTCTGTTTTATTGCTACCTTTGCTACCTATATTAACAATACGATAAACTATGTCGACAACTCTGTTTTATTGCTACCTTTGCTACCTATATTAACAATACGATAAACTATGTCGACCACTCTGTTTTATTGCTACCTTTGTTACCTATATTAACAATACGATAAACTATGTCGACCACTCTGTTTTATTGCTACCTTTGCTACCTACAATGACAATACGATAAACTTTGTCGACCACTCTGTTTTATTGCTACCTATATTGACAAATACTGTGCTGAATACAATATTGTTTCGTTTGTTTGTATTGACTGTTACGATGTTGATAACTATGATGTCTTTTATATATATATATATATATATATATATATATATATATATATATATATATATATATATATATATATATATATATATATATATATTACTTTGTTAGATACTGTATAATTGCTTTACGATTAAAAGCATTGTTTAAGCTATATTGTTGATGTGACTATATTTATTTATTTAAGGTGATTTGTGCCTTTCATTTGTCTATAACATGTATGGAAATGCCATTGGAAAACTGGCTGTTCTGTCGGGTGATGATGGGATGGAATCTGAGCAGTGGTCATTGTCTGGTAACCAAGGTGACGTTTGGAACCGACAGACTATAACAATTCCTGATTCTAGTCAACAATCTCGCACAGTAAGTGATACCTATAATAAATTTTTCCTGATGTAATTCTGTGGGCAACAGAATTAAGTATTAAATTGATCATAAGTGTTTACAAGACATTAATCATCACAATCGGATCAATACACAGATAATTATCCATATATCCTGTAAAAACAGTAGATAGGTTTGCAAAACACAAATTGTGAACAGAGAAGTCTATCTTGTACTCGTATGTTAAGAATTTCGGTGGGAAAACACAGCAAGATGGTCAAAACTCATTTTGCTAAAACAAAAAAAAAAAAAAAAAAAGGGGGGGGGGGTGAATACCTTGTAACAAAGATTCATTTCAACCATGCACACCATGTGATTTCATTTCATTTTGGCATCAACACTGTTGAAATTTAATTATGACGTATTAATGAAGAAATTGTCAGCAAGTGTTGGGTATTAGTTGATAGACCGCAGCCCCTCTATCTGCTAAATCATCTTATTTCTTTTAAATGCTTTATATACCTTTATATACCTTGGTCGGGACCACTACATTTCTGGTTTTATTTTTGTATTGGATGACTTTATACTGCATACAGTCTATCTTTAACACGTCATATATGGCCAGTTTAAGAAAGAATCAAATTCACCCTTCCACAAAACGCAATTTTTCATTTTGATGACGTCATCTGAGGTCCGACAAAACTCCGACAAATAACGTATTTGTTTATGACGTCATAAGTAGAACAAATGAAAATAGTCTGAATGTCACGTTCTTTTACGAACCATGCAAGGGTGAATTGCAAGAGTACAAACTTTTCTTCGTAATATCGGACTTACGCTATAGATAATTTGTAGATAAAACTTGGCTCGTATTTGTACTAGTAAACTGTTGCATTCTAAAAGTAACAACAGCAATACATGTAAAGGCACACCTTCTTTAGCGGCCATCATTTGGAAGGTATATAAGTGTATAGTTAATCAAAAGTTAAAAACGAAGTAAGATGGTCTTTAAAGGCAGGTAATTGCTGAGTATAGGCGGCCTTTTAAACAGGTTTGACAGTATGATATAAATGTCAGTACAATATTAGCTTCATGTGTTTCCAGCAAAAGTACAGATCTGTGAGAGGAGGTTTTTCGGTGTCGGTGATCGCTGTTATTCACTGGGCTCGATATTTTCTTTACTTATGTTCCATATAATGATTTTGAGCTGTTGTTGTTTTTTTAGATCTTGATCACTGGCTACCGGGGGAGAAGTTTCCGTGGCGATATTGCCATTGATAACATCGAATTGTATCCAGGCGCATGCCAATAAAGCTGACCTCAAATACCTTAATGAAAAAGTAAGATATCTAAAGAATGTAGTCATATAATACACAGAAATTCTTTGACATTTTTAAATCCTTTAACTCATTTCCAAGCATATTTATAAATTTCCATCAAAAAATAGTAAACATCTTTGAATTATGAAAATGTATTAATATCTCTATATTTTTTGTAGGCAGCCTACAGAGAGATGTGCAAATATCACAGTTTTTATGTGAATATATATATCTAACAGATTAGTCTAGTTATATACTCATTGCAATAAACATTATCACATCATTCATGTCTTATTGTATTTATTATGGTATATCACGTGAGGTATATGTCCTGTAACTGAACAACCTCAAAGTCTAGGCATAGTTAATGATTCGCCATTACGGGCTTGGATCCCAGGGTATATGTACCCTAAAATACAAAATATATAGGGAAAATTTTTCCGTCAGATGTCGGGAAAGCAGTATGGAATCCTCTCCTCTTTTCCGATCCGCCGATGATTTTTAAAGTCGAATTTAGTAAAAAGTAGAAGGGCAGAAATCCGCTCTTCTTATTCAAAATTTGTTATAATTTGCGATGTCAAATGCGTCATAAATCATCATATTTTTAAATCATCCCGGAACTGCACAAATGAGATATGGTTTACCCTTCGGTACTTCTTCGTTTTGTCACTTTCACGTACAGTTAATTTGACAGCCTATATTTTTACTTCCCCCGCAATAAAATTGTTGGTTAGTATACTGGAATCACCTTATTCGTTTATCAGTCCTTCTGTTTGTCTGAGTGTAGATGCAAATTTGTCATCCCAACATCTCTGACATCGTTGTATGAATTTCTATGAAAACTTGTATAATCGGAGATTATAATATGAACATATTCATGAAGGAATGAGTATATTGTTTAAACTTTTTAATGAGATAGTGGACATGAGGACTTCAAATATTTCATCACTCGAATTCAGAAATCATATTCTGTTGTCCATGCTCTATGACTGACATTTGACCTCCTATTCAATATAGCACATCATTAACTAGTGTGGAGTTGTACAACTTTGTTACGGCAAGAGTAATTGTCCCATTCGGACAGTTTTAGACCTGGATTAGTCGTGGCGCACTACTTTACTCCATGACGGTATTACTTTAAATTCGAGTGATTACAAATTTAAAATTCTCAATTCTCTCTACGCACATATTTTAAGAGACATCGGTGGCCGAATGAGTTCAGTTTATATAACATTGGCCATCTTAATAGTAATGTCTTGTATCCACTCTATATTAACATAAAAAGCCAAAATCTTGTATTTTGCCGACAGCTGGCCGTAGTAACTAGACACCGACCGACGTTTTAATAACAAATGACATTCGAACCTCATATACATGTATTTCGTCAACAGAGTATCGCATATAAATACATCTGAGTACATTTGTAGAAGAACAATAAACCCTGAATATATATCAAGCCCAGAATGTTCGGACCAAAAAAGCTCTGAAAACTGGACATAATATATTGCTGTACATATTACATGACAAAATAAGTATCATTATTATTTCTGTAATATAAGCAAAAACTTGAGTTTTCTACTCGAAAGAATGATCGTCTAAGTAATATTGTCGAACACTCCAAACCATAAAGCAATTTGTTATTGGCTGTAATTATTGGCCTATGAATAACAATTTCATGTAATTTAAAATCGTTAATACAATATTTTCCGTTATACTTCGAAATGAGGGAAAAGTTAAGTATCCACTCTTTATTCACATAAACAACAAAACAAAACCTTATATTTTGCCGACAGCCTGCCGTAGTAACTAAAACTTCAAAGATTGAGGTTACTGTCTGAATGCAAATTATATTAAACATAAGATAAATACTCAGTAAACTGATTAAATTCATAAATTATTGTTGATCTTTAATCGATTTTCAACTGAACAAACAACATAGCTATCTTCGCTTGATTGACTCCTCGAACGACGATGTCTTTTCTAGCATCTGCCGGTCACATGATCTGGAGCATTAGCATCTGCCGGTCACATGATCTGGAGCATTAGCAACTGCCGATCACATGATCTGGAGCATTAGCATCTGCCGGTCACATGATCTGGAGCATTAGCAACTTCTGTAGCTCCCCCAGCATGCAACGAATGCAAACCCAAATTCTTGTCACCACCAACCATTTTCAGCTTTGAATAATGCTTTCTCTTGCACCAGTATGACTTAGCGTTTTTGTATTTATATTTCAATTTGCATGTTCCTTTAGATCTGACAACAGGTATAAACAAAACAGGATTAGATTCCAGTAAAATATCTTCTAATCTTGTATGTATTTGCAACATAAGACCAGGGCAAGCTTCAGTAGATCCTTTAGAAATAAATTCTCCATCCCATTTCTACATTGATCTATTTTGCATTTGCGAATGTGCAAAGAAATGTATCAATCAAACATTATAACATTAGTGCATAACAAAGAACTTAATTCATCGTAAGGTAAGAAACCAGAAAAACAAATGAATATCATACACAATCCTCTTATAACAAGCAAGTCATCACAATCTTTAAATTTTTCCGACAACACTATCAACATTTCCGGCAACACAGGATCTTTCCTTTGTTTCGTTGAATGCGCTTCTCGTCTTGCGGATTCCTGTAAATTCTTGACGGAAAGCATTTTCTGTTGGATCTGAGACATCATTGAGATTATGTGCCCATTTTATAGAATACACAGCTAAATTCACAGCAGAATCAGAAGCACCGGAATCCATTAAATGCGTTATATACAATGCCAAAATGAACATGTGTGCTGGCACAGACTGGTGACCTTGTGCGAGAATGAAGCGTTCCCACCTTCTGAATCCGATAAAATACGATGTGCTGGTGCTGTCACTGTAGAAGCTAACAGACAAAGAGGGAACTTGATAAGCCATGTAATAGTGATCTTCGATCCCACTGTTCTGCATTTTGGCTTGAATATTACCCTCATGATTTAAGCCTATAAGAAAAATACAAATTAAAATTCTATTCAAATAGTTACAAATCTAAATATATGGCCAACCAAACATTCCGTTATTTCCCCTTCCTTTGTGAGTACAGTTCCCTTGAAAATATCTATAAACCTTATCTATGAAACTTAACGACACTTTTGAAACCAGACTTATCACAAATAAAAGGCCAAAACGGAGCAGATATTCATTCTGGTAGTACCATAGTGCCGGATGCTTTCTCTTTGAAAGCCTTTTTTCACAAGTCAGTTCTCAGATCTCAGAATCTGATATCGAGCTACCATACCGTTTTTGGATTCTAAAGATGCATAAAACTCAATATAAGCATCGATTCATAGCAGGATTTCCAAGTGTTCCATCAAGCCTCTTTCCATATTAGTCGCCAAAACAGAAATCAAACATAGTCTTCAGAAATAAGTCGCCAAAACAGAAATCAAACATGGTCTTCAGAAATACTGGCGTACTGCTTACCCGAGAAGCAGAATCAATCAGATGTGGATCATAAAGAATTCCAAGGAACTTCTAGAGAACTTAAAATCTCCTACATGTATTTTTAATAATGTCACTAGCATCAGATCTTTTGACTTTTCGACTTTTTATACAACCATTCCTCATCAAGAACTTTAGAATAACATCAATTATTCAAAACGCCTTCTTTAACAAAAAAGGAATTCGCAGGTATAAGTAACTCGGTTTAGGCCACAACAACACATATTTTGTAAAGGAACAGTCTAAATCCATCAGCAAGTATACAAAAAAAAATTCTTATAGATAATATTTTGTGATATTTGGTGGGAAAGTGTTCCAACACATTGTTGGCGCGCCTCTTCTGACCGACATATTTTTGTACTCTTACGAAGCAGAATTCATACAGTCTCTGCTCTCCAAAGACCGCGAAGCGGTTCTCGAATGATTTGTTTGTTTCTCACCCAAGTTCATTCCCAATGAACCTAGCAAAAAAGGACAGTCATTCCTTATATTTACAATGCATTTTAAAAGGTTCTTTTTTGAAAACAACATATAAATTTTCCGTTATCAACCTGGCAAGGACCGAATTTTTCCTGAAGTGGAAAAGCACTTCCGCCACGCAATATAGTGCGTGTCTAGAATGCTAAAAAATACTCTATCTGTCCAGGTATTTTCTTTAATTGCTCAAAATTAACAGATGCATTAATTCAATAATAGAACATCGGCCTTGAACTTGAGTAAGCCCCGCTTCTGTTTATATTTCTACGCATGTGATTTGCCATACGCCGGGTACTACTTCCATGACCCAAGTTCATGAGCTGATGAAACGAGTCTGTTTAGCATGGTTCATCGAAGGAATTAGACTAGCATTGTAAATATTTTGAATTAAAAATGTCACATTTCCTGTTGTATTTACTATCAAACATATCACAGGTATGTGGTTCCAACTAACGATATAAGGACTCGAGTAACCACCACTGAATTCCCCAGTCGTCACAGACCGGCTTTCTACTCAGTCCATCTGCCAATACATTATCTGACCTTGGTAACATTGTTTAAATCGCTAGTATGTATTATTTTACTGTTTACATAATTCAAAACTTTTTTTTTGCTTCCTAGTTTCAGAATACTTTTCACATTTTTGTTTTCATTGAAAATCGTAATTGTCTTGTTTCTCATAATTTCTGCATTCTGACTAGACTGTCTATTTGCTCCCGTTTGTGTTATATCGGTGAAACAGGGACGGAATCCGTTTAAGCTCATTCCTTGTTGATAGCAGTTAATTTGAACGCGGTGGATTTACAGTCGATTTTCTTGCCATTTTTACAATAATTCGACTTACACAACTGTATTTCATACATATTAACTTATTTCAAGTCATGTTAACACAAAAAATGTTAATTTGATCCTTTTTCCCTGCTACAAATATCAAGTCGTTGACCAAATCCAAAGTGATACATTCACGTAATACAACCAATCACATTGCAGTAAATTGTTTCCTGAAAAATGATGAAAATAACATTTTTTGGTGTTAACATGACTTGAAGTGGGTAAATGTGTATGAAATACAGTTGTGTAAAATTTTGAGAAGATCTGAGTTATGTAGAGACAACTAACCGTGAGTTCCAAGGGCATCATGGTCGTGTCTTTCATCCTTATAGATCAGAGATGGATGTTGCATTGTAGCTATGTATATGAATTGATTGGGAGAATGTAGTTATTTACTACTGGAGCTATGTAGTTGAATATGACTAGGCTGGATGTAGCTATGTTCAACTATAGTTAATCAAAAGGTAATTTGTCTAGCCTGGATGTAGTTATGTTCCAGTATAGTTAATTAAATGGTAATTTGACTAGCCTGGGTGAAGTTATGTTCCAGAATAGTTCAGCCTGGATGTAATTGTTTTTAAAAAGTGCTAGAAGAATTTTCACAATTTTTCTATATACTGTGCCCATTTACATACACCATCGCGAGTCGCTGACAAAAATCACGCTTCTTCGTGACCCCGACTACAAGAAATATACAATAATCCAAAAACAGATCGATTGATATTTTTTCAGTCGTTAATCTCCGTAATATGTGACGTGAGAAGTTGTACAAATGTCACTTTTCTTAATTATGACGTTAATGTTCGAATTGTTACGTCATAGTAAAATGAGGGGCAGGTTTGGTGTAGTCGTTAACAAGGGCTTGCGGCGCCGACGATCCGGGTATGATCCCCGGATTGCGCCACTACTTTTAAGAGGTTGGTTACCTCCTGCTTCCATGTCGCAATATTTCTGAAAAATTGTTGAAAGCGACGTATAACGCTAATCAACCAACCAACCAACCATAGTAAAATGACGTTAAAAGTTGTACAAGTTGAACAGGAAGCCTTTATTTTACCCAGGATTTCCCGTGAAATCAGGCAAATGGATATATTTAATTATCTCTCAGAGAAATACTGAAGCAGAAGGATCAGTAATTTTTATAAATTTTATAATAATTCAATCAAGATTTTAGGAAAATGTCAAATCCTCAGAGCATTCTAATAGTACTTTAAGTATTTTAGCTATACACATGTAGGTAAGCTGAGAAATCAAGAATGTCACAGCTCATGCCACAGATTGATTTACTGTCATCATGCCACAGATTGATTTACTGTCATCATGCCACAGATTGGTTTACTGTCATCATGCCACAGTTAGATTTACTGTCATCATGCCACAGATTGATTTACTGTCATCATGCCACAGATTGGTTTACTGTCATCATGCCACAGTTTGATTTACTGTCATCATGCCACAGATTGATTTACTGTCATCATGCCACAGATTGATTTACTGTCATCATGCCACAGATTGATTTACTGTCATCATGCCCCAGTTTGATTTATTGTCATCATGCCACAGATTGATTTACTTTCATCATGCCCCAGCTTGACATTGCATACAAGTTGACCCGATTTATTGTCCTAACTCGATATGCGGAATATCTAGATTTCAAGTAGACCGATTGATTTATTTTTTTTTTTTAAGTTTTATGGGAGGGTCATCAGGGGGTGAAGACATTCGCCAGTATTTTCATTTAATAGATAGCGGTCTAAACATCGTCGGAAACCCACGGTCTGATGCAGCTTCCGTGGTATTCCGACAATAAAAAAGAAATTGCTTGCGATTTTTCTTCAGCAACCAATCAACACAAGCCTACTGATACTTACAATATGACAGTATAAAGCTTTTAACATACGATTTTTCGCTTGGTGTGCCTACTCACACGGTAACATCAAAATCGAAAAAGAATCGTATTTGATGTTGACATATTTCTTTTGTTTCAGTGTATCAGATATAACCGATTAACGTAAGAACAATTTCCTTTGAAATAGATGAATTATGGCAAAGCTGGTGGCTCACATGATTTAAGTCCATCCATTTTTTAAAGATAGAGAACCACATGTTTACGCATTTAAAATCGAACGTGCTATATTTCTTTTGAATAAAAGTAGTTGTTTGTTTCTTGAAGTTTTATCTTTATCATTCGGTCGTTTTCCTCCAGGTAAACGAAGTATCCAGATGATTTCTAGATAGTCTGTCACTTGTACAGTCTACTGTACTAAGTCATTTCAATGATCAGATAAGCTTATCTTTCTATTTATCACGTGGGCAGGCTCACATGTTTCCCGGACACACATCAAAATTCAAGAAGTTTAACCTGTTGGTGACAAAATACCTCCCGGAGTGGGACCACCCTGGATCACTTATTTGATTGTATTAATTTGCTATAAATATGTTCTATTTTCATAAAAAAAATATCTGCATATATACAGATAGTTACAATTTGTCTATAAGCTGGGAACATAGGGGATGTTAATCTAAAAGTATAATAATGTGTCCTGTATATTGATATTTTGTTAACTAAACACATTCTAATATAAGGTAAACTCAACAAATAATATGCAGACACTACTTTAATTACATAGGTCTTCTATAGTGAAGTGTATAGTCTCTCTCAGTCTCTAGTATCCAGGGGGAGAATATCCATTTATTACTATAGAAGGATGTGTGTGGAAGTCTTGCTGTTTTGGCTTCCTGTCCGAATGATAATATTTTATTCGTTTTTGACTTACTTTGCACTATTTTTTTTAATTAAAAAAAGCATTTCATAAATACACTTTTATAACTCCAACTTCGATAACTCGAAAACCCCCTGAAACTCGAAGTTATCTTGCGGTCCCGAGAACATTTTGAATATTTTAACGTTATTTACCTTCTCAAACTCCAACTTCTGAAACTCGAATACCCCCGAAATCTCGAAGTAATTTTCAGGTCCCGACGACAATTTTACACTAAATTCACCTTCGAAAACTCGAAACAAATGACAGGATCGGAAACTAATTGGTTTGTTTACACAGCGATTAAAATTTCATAGCCGTGTGCGTTCATGCTTGACGGATTAACTGACCAATTGTTGCGCAATCGATCGTTAAGGTTAACTGCTGTAATTATGACAGAATGCGATTTTTAATTGCTAATGGTGAAAATTGTCGCCGATTATACATGCTGCAAGTATTTAACAGTTATCGACATTAATAAAATTACGCATAAATAAAACATCTAAGGTATTGTACCATGTGCTATGATTTTATGTTTTGTTCTGACCTGCATTTAAAATAAACTGAGAGTATTACTTCTCCTTCATGTTATTTTTCACGACTAATACTAGTATTACAGTGAGACTTAGTCAAAAGTACACGAGTTGTTTTAAAGTTCGATCTTTCACTTTCGATTTGGCGGGAATTTTCTTACCCTCGATAACTCGAACTTTCCGAAACTCGAAGTAATTTCGTTGGTCCCGAGGACTTCGAGTTATCGAAGTTCGACTGTACTTTTGATATATTGATTTTTCACGTTTTTAAGTCTTCACTACTTCTAGATTAAATTTGAGAAAGCAAAGATGTTCCTCATGTACAATTTTACATGTTTTAAAAGTTTTAAAGAAACTAAAGATTTATGGTCATCTACAATCATTGTTCAATATCATTGTGCAATGTTTTCTATGTCTAAGGTGAACAATATAAGCCCATTTGGGACTTTTTTCACTTTTGTTATCATGTATGTTAAGTGAAGATACACATTTTTATTGTTTTACTTTTGTTCTCATTTTAAAGTTATGTTTACTTTACATTTGAATAAATGTGTAAAAATCATTTGACGAATGTCCTGTCGCACTGATTTGAATGAAACTTAAAAGGTAGGAAACACTGTCAACAAATATGGCCACCATTAATTTTGAAATGCACATGGTTTAATTCAAACATCAACTTTGCATATGTGCTCAGGTGAGAGATGAGACAAATTCAATTAAGGTCCATTTTGGTCACTCGTTTTAACGTTAAAATATTGGTGTGTCTGGCATATAAATGAGGGCCGGTCAGCACGAAGGGAAGTTGGGGAAAGGGATTGGAAATCAGCGGTAAGTGGATGCGAATGTCACTACTCCGAACAAGAATCTGAAGAGAAAATCTCTCAGAAAGCAGATGGTAGAGCCCTTGTCTACCTCTATGCTAATATATTTTTAAAAAGCAACGATTCTATCAAGTTTTGTTGAACATATTGAATAGCACAATTTGTCCAATGCTAGAAATTCCGCTGAAATATGAGTTGAAATTATGTAAATCACTCTAAAACTAAGAATTATCTCCCTCATGCATAGCTCTGTCCTTAGATTGATTCTTTGGTTCACCTTATCGGTCATTTTAGTTTCAATACTGCTCTTCAAATATTTATATAATATGAGAATTCCAACCATTCGGCCTCGAGCATCACTGAAGAGACATAAATTGTCGAAATGCGCATATGGTGCACGAAATTAAAAGCTATATATGTTCCATATTTATTACACAGTTAAACTACTACACATTACAGTATAGGGAGCAATCTGGCGAGTGAAGCCAGCCGGGAAAAAAATCAACATTCAGCTTTATATTTGCATGATCTGGTATATGTACATGCTAGTAGCCAGAGTATTTATTTTCATTTCAGTCAAAGCCAGATTTTTTTTATTTCCAGCATTTTCAGGGTCAGAATAATTATTTCTAAAAAAATGCCAGCCCCCCCCCCTTCCTCAGAATCAAATGTTCGTCCCCTTATGCAGAACTATAGTACAAATACTACAAGTTTTCGTTGAGAAGCTGCCATAAAAAACTGTGGTTTACATGAAAATTGGAGATAATAATTATTAATTTACAAACTCGTATGTTTTTCTAAATTTCATGGAAATAATGTTACAAAATATTCATATAGATAGTTAGCGTACATTTGATAAAATATCTGTTCAAGTGATTTCCAATGGGAAATCCAACATTTAACAATGGCAGACTTTATGTCACTCGCTTCGAATATAATTTATATGTAACCGATTCAGTGTCATGGATGGAAATGGTATACACATACCATCTTTTAAGAATCCGAAGCCGGCGTGGCCTAGTGGTATCGCGCTCCTGATCGGGAGGCCGGGGTTCGAGCCTCGCTCTGGTCATGCCGGTGTTCTGTCTTTCGGATGAGACAGTAAAAACAGAGGTCCCATGTCGTGGTATGCATGGCACGTTAAAGATCCCTCACTGCTTCGGGTGGGTCCGTTGCAAAGGTCAAAATTTGTATGCCCCGCATCAGGCAGATGCCGTCACCATATACGTGAAATATTCGCGGTGTGACGTTAAACAAAAATCAGTCAATCAATCTAAGACTCCGAGTCATTGATGGCAATGATATACACATACACATACAATATGTTAGGACCGAGAGTCATAGATGGGGATCACACACACATACCATATTCTAGGACTCGGAGTCATCAATGGGAATGATACACACATAATATAAAATATGCTAGGACTCAGAGTCATAGATGGTAATGACACACACATACGATATTCTAGGACTCGGAGTCGTCGATGGGAATGATATACACATACCATATGCTAGGACTCAGAGACATAGATGAGAATGATATACACATATCACACGCTAAGACTCAGAGGCATAGATGAGAATTACATGCACATACCATATGCTAGGATTCAGAGACATAGATAAGAATGATATACACATATCACACGCTAGGACTCAGAGGCATAGATGAGAATTACATGCACATACCATATGCTAAGATTCAGAGACATAGATGGGAATGATACACACATGCCATATGCTAGGCCTCGGAGTGATGGAAACCCATTACTTTCTAGGACAATTACAGACTGTAGTGATCTTAATGATATCAGTATCGAAGAAGTACCAAACCGTTAATCATTCTCAAAGTCCAAGGACAGATACAAAATCGTGTAAGTTTCAAAAAGGATCATGTACATGATCTATGCGCTGAAATTACGACTTGTAAGCTTTTGACATCATAGCATTTACAACCACAAATATACAATAAACTATATTAGTGCTGAGGGACCCCGAGACAACAATATCCAGACTTTGCTTTTGTATTTTGGGTACATGGTCCGAGACGCTGGATTGGGAAATTCGCAGTGTTTTGGTTCATTATTGTGAATTTTGCAAAGGAAAAATTAAAAAAAATTGTACATGTCTACATGCTTTAAAAATAAAGTGATTACAGTATTTGAAACTTCTGATATTCAAGAACAGTGAATCGTTCATGTTTTTGAATCTATTAACAATGTGTCATACTTGGGGACATGGAAGAGACGTTGGTCTGTGGTCAAATTGCTTTTTGTTGTCCCTGTCTGACTCTCATAACCGACTCAGAATCGTTAAGTATGTTTCTATGGTTTAGAACATGATCATCTGACATGACTCCGAGTCTGAGACTATGCTTCTTCAGTACATGTGCTTTTGGCACATGTATTGCTACTCGAGCTTTTTTCAAGACCGGATGATGAAAGAAGCGAAGACAACGCGAAGAGCAGCTTAAATCATTGGCAACAATATATCATTGCCAAAGGACAATAAATGACTCCTATCTTTAAGGAAAATTTATCATGAGTTCAACTTATGTTGTTATATTTAATTGGGGCGCCGCTGGCAATGGATATATTAATTCTACGCCAGCAGTTATCTGCAGAAATATTTGAAATGACATGACGCCAATATAATAATAACACGTGAGACCAGACTATGCATGTTAAAGGCATATTCAATATTAATTTGTTTTGTTGACGTCGTAATATGTTATTACAATACTTAATATTTTTATTCACTACGAGTATAATATCAAAAATCTTGGAAGTGGATACAATTAATCAAAACAAGAGAACTGAAGACATCTGTCAAAGCTGTATGACAAAAATCACCAAGGACATGCACACAAAACATGATAATTGTAGAATACACACGGAAAAACGACATTGCAAAATTATTCGATTGTGCTGCGGTTACGATACCGACTTAGGACGGTCAATTGAAGTAACAAACGTCATTCAATTGGTGTGATTAACCGGTTTACGGGAGCTCACCTTCCCACTCACAGGAAAAGCAGCACAATCAAAGGACACACCTATAAAAATTCATACATAATCCTCCATATAGAGAACAAGGATCAAAATGTTTCTCAAGAAGAACACGAAACGTTTATAGAATAATATTTTGTTATGAAAAATATATAAGGCGACATCAACATAAGTAAACCGTGCTCTGCTTGTCTGTAAGCCGAGCTCGGATCCTTGATTAATAGGAGTCCCGACTAACAGTCAGAGGGGACGAGGATCAGGACCTTGTCTCCTCTGAAAAGGTTTGGACAAGGCCCGCCATGGAGTTCCTACCGCCCTGTTAGTCAGTGTGCAACGCTCAAGCAAAAGTCTGCATTGGGTTGTAGAGGGATCCAATACAAGACCTATGGTCTTAGCGATGATCTCGGGGTCATACTGTCGATGTCGAAGGCGTTTATTAATTTTAGAACCCGCCGTAACCCGGATACCCCTTCCAAAATAAAGAAACACCTGACAAAGATAAGCTGATACTAAACTCGTGGGAATTCATGGCAAATTCTTTAGTTCTCTTAATGCCTGAAGATCTCTCAATCCATATTGAATTTACAAGATTTATGAGCAATGCGAAAACCGTATTTCAACAACATGTAACAGTATAAAATACAAACAAAATCCATGAAAAACAAAAATTCCCGAAAATTTTAAAACATGCAAAACCACGCAGTTTTTATATTAATTTTGATATCAAAATGTAGCCAACTCAGGTCTTCGGTAATGTTTATATGCAGAGGAGAGCCATCTCCCTCTTATTTGAATTCCTTGATTAGGTATGCCTGATAAAAGCATGTGAATAGCTGCCCCGATCTCCTTGGTGACTTCTGCCTTACAGCTTAGTCAGATATCTTTCCATGCAATCCCTTTCAAGGTCTAAAAATCTAAATGCTTTGTATGTAAAGATGATGGATAAATCCAAACCATAAGTCTAAAAATCATGAAACCAGAGGACATACAAAATCAGTGAAAATGAAAAACAAGTGGAAAATAACAAAATATGTCTACTTGAAGAGCATATGTGAACCCCTGTGATGGAGTGAGATCAGGCGCCCGGGAGGAGTGAGCATCTCCTACTTACTAGCAACACCCGTCACATATACCCAATAGAAAGAGTCAAATCGTGTAAATTCCATATGTATTTATATATGGAGAAGTCAAAGTAGGTAACCTTCTAGTATAGAAGGTGTCAAATCTGTGTAAAATGATCGGAATCGATCTCAGTCCAGAATATCAATTAAAAGTCTGGATAACGAGATATCATATGGAGTAATAAGAGTCTCGTAACGACCGTAGAACTTCCTCAGTGACGTTGCTAGTCTAGCACATATATAACCCTGGTTGAGAAGCTTAACTGAAAGTCGCCTAGCCCTCAGAACAAAGTCACTGTAATTTGAACATGCTCTGGAATAACGCATTAACTGAGATATGAATACGCCGTAATAATACACTTCAGAATTGATATGCTGTTTATGGTTTACCATTGATTGTTATGACGAAATAATGAACTGCCTACAAGAGATCTGGGGCCTTATTCACAAAGAAACTTAAGTCTGAGTCTAAGAATTGAGACCTATATGGTAGCATGTGTCTTAATTCTAAGAATTAATAAAAAGTTTCTGTAAACAGTATATCTGACAAGCTATTCACAGACAAGCTTTCGACAAATTCTTAGAATAATGACACATGGTATTTTAGGTCTCGATTCTTAGACTTAAGTTTCTTTGTGAATAGACCCCCCCCCCCTAAGCCGTAAGATAGCCTCTAACAGCCCGAAGCATACCAATGACTCAGATGATTTGCTTATTGTAATAACAACACCTTTAAGATACTGGGCCGTTTTTGAAAAACGCAAGTTCACCTTGATTTTGCCTCTAGTTACTATTGAAACAGAAAGATTTACAAAATTTTCATGCGTTTTGTTTGATACTACTATTCTCTACTATTTCTCCGATTCTAAGTAGCCCAAATACTGCAATAGTAAAACAGACCCGAATAGTAAATGCTCATATTTTGATAATGTAACAGTAGGCAAGATATTCAGGATTTTCGGTAACAATAACTTATAGGACTCCTGATGTATTTTGTGGAGTTAGTTTTTTTTAATCCTGCTAACATGCTTTGAACAACAAAGGATCTGACTGGGTCCACTAAACCATGTTTTCGGGAGTTGTAACTCACGGGAGAAATATACCTTTTAGTTGTAGAATAGGACAGGTTTTGATGCCAGAAAAGCTTTGAAAATGACTTCATAGTCTATAGACGGCGGTCACAAAAATGAATGGTTAAACTGTATTCTGAACTTATCAGAAAAAGACATTGGCCTTGTTGCAGGCGATCCGTATGTTGTTTGAAAGACTAGCCTCAGTTAACTGATTGACATGTCCTTCGAGACATTCCAAAATTGAGCAGGCACTTGACAAGGATGGTAATCTGTCCAAGGTGCTAATTGCCTGAATCTGTCCCACTGTGAAGGAGAAACCACATCCGCTATGTACTGCTTTACATTGAATATTGTACTTAAAAAATAATAAGAATTAATAACAAAATAATATTAATTTTCTCATCAAAGTTAAAACTCCCTTATTTCTTTTTTATGTTTCTTATTCAAAATTCACCCAGGACTAAATAATCAACATGCAATATTAATTTCCTATTTTGTAATGTCCCTGCCCTTAAATGAAAACCTAAAACAATGGGAACAAACTTTTTAAAATGTTATGTTCTTTTTATGCCTTTATCTAAATTCCGTTCCTGAAGACAACAGAGGTAAGATAAATCTACACCTCATCCTACTGCTCCTGAATAAAATCTTAAATTCTGATCAAATTCCCATTCTAAACTGGAAATTTTGTAGTACCATTGAATTCTAAAAGAAATGTTATCCACATGTGTAGGTCACTGTGTATTTGTTTCGAAAGCCGTACAAAATTCTGTGAATTAGAAACACACGAATTTAATCCATAGATACGACATATACATGTCCGACCTGCTGGCAATGCTTTAGTAATAAATGTAAAAGAGCCTGCTAAGGAATGAAGTTTCTTTAGTACAATCTGGGACCTCCCTTGAACTTCTGGTATTTCTTTCTGTAAATTACAGCTTTCTCATTTGGTGTGAAAATTGATTGATTAACAGAGTCTATACCTACATGTAATCCCCCCATAATATTATGTAGTTGGGCCTTCATAATAATAACTGGAAAAAATTCTCAAACAAAGCACACGATATTGCCCAATCCATCGGTAAACATTTGTCTACATAGAATTTATATACATAGAAATACTACATAGAAACTTAAATCCAAGAAGACTAAAATCTTCAGGTGTAATTGGCAATAACCTAAATGCATTAGAAATATCCATTTTGGCCAATTGTGCCTCTGGACCCAATCTGTGAACCATGTTAACAGTTTGATCAAAGACGAGTAATTGACAGTACATATTTCGGGATCGATAAATTCATTGATACTCTTTCCATAGGGAGCTGATAAATTAATGATTAACCTCAAACCATCTAGGTGATGGCAAAATACCAATGGAACTGCAATAAAAGTTTTGAAATAGTGGAGCATCAAATGGGCCTATTGTACGACGTAATTCAATTTCTTTTAGGCTAGTCAAAATAGTCATAAAATTGGACCCACATCGCAGGAATTGCAACACAAACTCTTTTACATTGAATGTATTGCTAATTCCACCATCATTCACATCTTAAAACCTTAATGCTGTATTATGTGCACAGACGCTTATTTGGGGTAAACGTAGCACATTTTGATAGAAATCGCTGAAAAATGGAAAACTTGCGTCACATTGTGTTAATACAATTTATTGAAGTAAGGAAATGCATGATTTATTCGAATAAGATAATTTGTCATGTTTCATAACTTCTATGCTCTAACACGTGCATGGACGCTTATTTTTGGGGTATAAATTTTTTTTATGGGGTAGCAATTTTTGATAGAAAACTGTTTTAATACAATTTATTAATGTAAGAACATGCATGATTTATTTGAATAAGATAATTTGTCATGTCTCATAACTGCAGATATCTTATTTTTACATATACTTTAGAAACTGTTAACAAGACGACATATACAATATATTGCAATACGTTCAATTTTTCTATCTCTATTCATCATTGTTTTAACATGTGTATAGACCAGTGCTGAATTTTGAAATAAAATTTTTAAAAGAATTGCAATAAAATTAGCTGAACACTGGAATTTTTTTGCCTGTTTTAAAACAAGAACAACGCCCAGTGTGACATATTACGCCCGTTGCTTAATTTAAAGGGATGAAATTTGAAAGTATGGAAACATTCCCCCATTGCCCATTATTATATTATAATAATTCCACTTTCCCCCATTTCTTCCATATTCAAATTCAAGGATTGAACAATTCTACATTTCCACTGTAATATATGTATATAGATAGTTTCTCGTTCAACGAGATTTTTTTTCGCATTTGAACGAGAATTTTTCTCGTTCGAACGAGATAAAAATGTTTTTCTGTTATAAAATGGTACGAGAACAGCTTCATATAAATCTCACGGTTAGGTGAGAAATTTTAATGAATAAATAAGTCAATAAAATTAAAAACAAATTCCAAATTTCCCAAGATTATGCAGTGGGTATATATTTTAGCTATCATTATTTGCAAATGTTATCCTAAACCCAAATACATCTTTTTAAGCATTATTGTCAACTGTGCAGCATTATAGGAACCAAAACAAACAGGGGCAAACATTACAACTAGATTACAGCGCAGAGAAGAAACTCTCTGATAAGACATAGTTCTGAAATAAGTAATTTAACTATTACACTTCTACTGTCTCCAGATGGAAATATTAAAATTGAAATTGAAATTTAAACTTAAACTTTAAAAAATCACTCTCTTCTCGATAACGTAGCTGTACAAACTTGAAAAAATCAAAGGAAAGAGAAGGGTAGTATAGTACAGCTCTATTTATATCTTGATCCTGAGGGTCAATAATATAGGCTTTTAGTCCGTAGTGACCCAATTTATATCGACCTCACGGGGTTTTTAACCATACAATAAAAAGTACAAACGTTTCATCATTGTCCATTATGGACAAAACTTGAAAGGAATCATTATGAGTAGGAGTTCAGTTGACCGAAGAATACACAGTCGATTAAGGAGATATCTAATTCTGAGATTTTGATCAATTGACCAAGCATAGCCTTAAGATATTGAAATATGACGAACTATGGAAAAAATGACAGAATAATACAAATTACGTAGAAACCAACTCAAGCAAGAGACATAGATAAACACATAGTGTCATACACATTTTTATTTTTATTAAAGACATACCCGGCTTGCAAAACTTTTATATCTCTGTACTGTAGAGTTCTACAAATCAAACGCAGTTGATGACAAGAAAGATAACAAAATTTTTAAAAGAATTGCAATAAAATTAGCTGAACACTGGAATTTTTCATCTGTTTTAAAACAAGAACAACGCCTAGTGTGACATATTACGCCCGTTGCTTAATTCAAAGGGATGAAATTTGAAAGTATGGAAACATTCCCCCATTGCCCATTATTGTATTATAATAATTCCACTTTCGCCCATTTCATCCATATTCAAATTCAAGGATTGAACAATTTTAAAATTCCACTGTAATATATGTATATAGATAGTTTCTCGTTCAAGCGAGATAATTTCACGTTCAACGAGATTTTTTTTTTCGCATTTGAACGAGAATTTTTCTCGTTCGAACGAGATAAAAATGTTTTTCTGTTATAAAATGGTACGAGAACAGCTTCATATAAATCTCAGTCAATAAAATTAAAAACAAATTCCAAATTTCCCAAGATTATGCAGTGGGTATATATTTTAGCTATCATTATTTGCAAATGTTATCCTAAACCCAAATACATCTTTTTAAGCATTATTGTCAACTGTGCAGCATTCTAGGAACCAAAACAAGCGGGGGCAAACATTACAATTAGATGACATCATTACAGCGCAGAGAAGAAACTCTCTGATAAGACATAGTTCTGAAATAAGTAATTTAACTATTACACTTCTACTGTCTCCAGATGGAAATATTAAAATTGAAATTGAAATTTAAACTTAAACTTTAAAAAATCACTCTCTTCTCGATAACGTAGCTGTACAAACTTGAAAAAATCAAAGGAAAGAGAAGGGTAGTATAGTACAGCTCTATTTATATCTTGATCCTGAGGGTCAATAATACAGGCTTTTAGTCCTTAGTGACCCAATTTATATCGACCTCACGGGGTTTTAAAAAGTACAAACGTTTCATCATTGTCCATTTTGGACAAAACTTGAAAGGAAACATTATGATTAGGAGTTCAGTTGACTGAAGAATACATGGTCGATTAAGGAGATATTTAATTCTGAGATTTTAATCAATTGACCAAGCATAGCCTTAAGATATTGAAATATGACGAACTATGGAAAAAATAACAAAATAATACAAATCATGTAGAAACCAACTCAAGCAAGAGACAAAGATAAACACATAGTATCATACACATTTTTATTTTTATTAAAGACATACCCGACTTGCAAAACTTCTATATCTTTGCACTGTAGAGTTCTTCAAATCAAACGCAGTTGATGACAAGAAAGATAACTCTAATCTAGTTGTGAAAAAAGCTGCAGGATTGTCAGGGATATTGCAAATACGGATTTTTTTATTTATTTTATTTTTTTTTTTGTCTTTTCACAGAAAGGTTTATATGGAAAGGTTTCAATTCATTTAAATCATTACAATGATTACTGAGTATGTATCCAATATATTTTATTTCAAACATGAAGAAAATGGTTCAGTTTTGAAGGAAATCTGTCCTAAAACTGTATAAGTAGGATATGACCTTAAGTCGCAAAAACAGAATTCAAATAAATCTGTGGATTATTTTCTTCTCTATTGATTTCGGACACAATAGTATGGATTGGCTCACAAAATGCAAGGCAATATGTAATCCAGATCTTATTTTTCAATTAAACACGGACACACTGATCTGTAACGAGATATCATCAGACCATCTCGCTGGACGTAAGTGACCAATCCATCCGTACAGTTTCTACGTAGTTTCTACGTAGGCCGACCCCCTATATATACATCGGTAACCATACACTTTTAATTAATGCCCAGAGATTTCGGACTCCGACCACAGACCAATCTGAGCAATGAGGCACTGGATACTTTTTGTATGCATTGCTTTGTGTATACAAGCAGCATTTTCGATGCCGAAATATGCACGTAAGTGTTAATGGCAAATGTTTCCTCTTGATGTTTTCAAGGTTACACTTTGTCTACGTTATACATATATATATACATGAATATTTTAATTGTATTTCTCCATGTTATTTTTGTGAACTATACTTTGGACATTTCTTTTTATTTCAAATAATGTATGTGATAACATAATGATGAAATTATTGTGTATCCACCTGTTGCATTTCACAGTGATAATATTCGGGAAAATAAGAACATTTTCTTCAATTTTTGTCAGTGCAAATGTATTTCTTTTTCTAAAAAGGTGTACTTTTTAAGTTAATGTATGTGTATTCATGTATAATAAATATATTTTTTTGGTTTTTTTTTCGTATGTGGTTACGTAAAACTAAGTACTCGTACAGCACATGTCGTTATAGTATCCTTACTATTATGGCGTTATAGTTAGAATAACAATGGATACTTATTATAAATATTACTACTTTGGATTTTGTTTCATATTCCAAGTTTGAGTAATGTTTTGCACAGACAATAAATTTTGGTGCCAGATATGTTTAGCTTATTTACAGTTTTGCGATAGATATAAGATACTGTGTACTCTTGCCAACGTTTCTGTCTACCATAACACAGAACTTGGCCAGACAGAGCGCCGACGAGTAGCCAATTGTAACGAACCCGGGACCTCTAGGACCCGAGCTAAGCATTCTCCCGACAGAGCTATATCGTCTAAAATAGCATCAAAAATGAAGATGCCATGTTTTGTGAAAATATCTGAAATTACCATTTAGTCAACGAGAACGAATGTTTGCAGCCATTTATTCGAATAAAATCAGATTTATAATTAGAATAACCGACTACTTAAACAAGTATATTGCCGCAGTGTAATAATAGATATCAAAGGTTTGATGAAAAAGCTTTCCACAGTGTATTAATAGATATCAAAGGTTTGACAAGAACGCTTATCACCGTGTAGTAATAGATATCAAAGGTTTGATAAGAAAGCTTGCCGCCGCGTAATAATAGATATATCAAGGGTTTGGTAAGAAAGTTTGCCACCGTGTAATGATAGATAGCAAAGGTTTGATAAGAAAGTTTGCCACCGTGTAATGATAGATAGCAAAGGTTTGATAAGAAAGCTTGCCGCCGCATAATAATAGATAGCAAAGGTTTGATAAGAAAGCTTGCCACCGTGTAATGATAGATAGCAAAGGTTTGATAAAGCTTGCCGCCGCGTAATAATAGATAGCAAAGGTTTGATAAGAAAGTTTGCCACTGTGTAATAATAGATATCAAAGGTTTGATAAGAAAGCTTCTTTATATGCTTTTAAATTCCAGAAACAAGAGAAACGAGCGAAGATGTATTAGAAGACTTACTTAAAGTATTAAAGGAAAGAGAATATAGAAAATTGGACACAAGTGTAAGTAATAAGTCATTGATTTCTATGCACAATGAAGAAGTAAATGAATATCACGAAACAGTATAAATGAAATCAGTTTATTCTTTTGTTTTTGTAGAAAACTTAAGAAAAGTAAATCCCTTTAATAAAAATTAATATTCAGAGCATTTCTTGATGTCTGAATGGAGAATTTTACATTCAATAATTTATCGGTTAAAGAAATAATGTTTTCAATTACAAATCAAGAGTCATTCAAAATTCATAAACACGGGCTTGCTTGATTTGAATTTATGCAGACAAGGTTAGGTAGCAATTAAACTGATAAGGAAAAATATATTTTTATCTCAGGAAAAGGAAGACAAAGAAGAAGAAAAGGAGGAGAAGGAAGAGGAGAAGGAGGAAAAAGAATTTAGTAGTAACATTAATACTGGAAAGAGAACTAATGAAGAAGATAGTGAAGAGGAAGAAAAAGGAGAAGAAGAAGAGAAGGAAGAAGAGGAAAAACCCGAAACCAGAGGTTATGATCACACAGAAAAGAGGACTTATGGACCATCCAGGACGCACAGCAACATCGATCTGATCCATCGAGTCCATAATGGAGGAGCTCTCTTGAAGTCAGTTGATATGGTAAGTTATCCACTTAGTCAGTAATGGAGGAACGTCTTCCGTTCACTATTTAGTCAGTAGTGGAGAAGATTTCTGGAAGTACATTAATATGGTACTTATGCACTGAGTTAATGTAGGAGCTCTCTGAAATCAGTCACCTTGATAAGTTATCCACTTTGTAATGGTGGAGACCTCTTGACATTCGTCAATATGGTAATTTGTCCACATTGTAATGGTGGAGCCCTCTTGACATTCGTCAATATGGTAAATTGTCCACATTGTAATGGAGGAGTTCTCTTGACATCCGTCAATATGGTAAGTTGTCCACTTTGTAATGGAGGAGCCATCTTGACATCCGTCAATATGGTAAGTTGTCCACTTTGTAATGGAGGAGCCCTCTTGACATCCGTCAATATGGTAAGTTGTCCACATTGTAATGGAGGAGTCATCTTGACATCCGTCAATATGGTAAGTTGTCCACTTTGTAATGGAGAAGCCCTCTTGACATCCGTCAATATGGTAAGTTGTCCACTTTGTAATGGAGGAGCCCTCTTGAGATCAGTCAATATGGTAAGTTGTTCACTTTGTAATGGAGGAGCCCTCTTGACATCCGTCAGTATGGTAAGTTGTTCACTTTGTAATGGAGGAGCCCTCTTGACATCCGTCAATATGGTAATTTGTCCACTTTGTAATGGAGGAGCCATCTTGACATCCGTCAATATGGTAGGTTGTCCACTTTGTAATGAGGGAGCGATTTTGACATCCGTCAGTATGGTAAGTTGTCCACTTTGTAATGGAGGAGCCCTCTTAACAGCCGTCAGTATGGTAAGTTGTCCACTTTGTAATAGGGGAACCATCTTGACATCCGTCAATATGGTAAGTTGTCCATTTTGTAATGAAGGTGCTCTCTTGACATACGTCAAGATGGTAAGTTGTCCACTTTGTAATGATGGAGCCCTCTTGACATCCGTCAATATGGTAAGTTGTCCATTTTGTAGTGGAGGTGCTCTCTTGACATACATCAAGATGGTAAGTTGTCCACTTTGTAATGGAGGTGCTTTCTTGACATACGTCAATATGGTAATTTGTCCACTATGTAATCAAGGAGCCATCTTGACATCCGTCAATATGGTAAGCTGTCCATTTTGTAATGGAGGTGCTTTCTTGACATACATCAAGATGGTAAGTTGTCCACTTTGTAATGGTGGAGCCCTCTTGACATCCGTCAATATGGTAAGTTGTCCATTTTGTAGTGGAGGTGCTCTCTTAACATACGTCAATATGGTAAGTTGTCCACTTTGTAATGGTGGAGCCCTCTTGACATCCGTCAATATGGTAAGTTGTCCGCTATGTAATGGAGGAGCCCTCTTGACATCCGTCAATATGGTAAGTTGTCCACTTTGTAATGGAGGAGGTATCCCGAATTCAGTCACTTTGGTAAATTATCAAGTTGTCCACTCAGTAATGAAGGAGCTCTCTGTATGTCCGTTGATATCGTAAGTTATCCACTTAGTAATGGGAAAGCTCTCTGGAAGTCCGTTAATATGGGAAAGTATCATCTTAGTCAGGAGTCCTCTTGATATCCAATGACTCTTAATTATAGAACATTTCTCTTGAAGTCAGTCAATTTGGTTAGTTATCCACTTAGTTATTTAGGAGTGCACTAGAACTCGGTCAATTTGGAAAGATATCCACTTAGTTATTTAGGTGTGCTCTTGAACTCGGTCAATTACGTAAGTTATCCACTTAGTTAAGGAACAGTTCTCTTGAAGTCAGTCAATTTGGAAAGTTATCTAAGAAAGTGGGGAATGGTATGTAGATGATGATAAATCCTAACCAACAGGCGGAATCCGTGTGGTTTGATCAGAAATCCATTTCCACTGAACTAACCTGCCCCTAAACATGTCTGGATAATATCATCCAGATTCATCAACCACAATGATACCAGGAAGTACATGTGTTGGCTTGATAATCACGATTTTTGTTTGTTTCCTGTTTGAGATCAAATTATTTCACTGATATGGGGATGGCATTTGTCTGTAACATGACAATAGTCAATCAATTGGTGTAGTTAAAAGAAATCATATAGGTTTCTCCTGTCTTAAGCTGCTTACTTTCGTTCCAGCTTACAAGTCCTAATACCTCCATCTCTCTCTCTCTCTCTCTCTCTCTCTCTCTCTCTCTCTCTCTCCATAGTTATCCACCAAGTCTCTTCGGTCTTCCTCGTGTTGATGAGAATGCGATTCTTCTGTTATTGTTGGTATGTCTACGCAATACATGCCTAATTCAAATCCACCTTTACCTTTCACTGTATTGTATTACTGATTTTTTTTTTTACTCCCAGCTCTTTCCTGGAAACTGCTGTTGCTTAGCTTATCTGGCCAATAGATCTTTAACATTTATCTTTCTGCGTATAATTAAATATATGCATAACAATTGGACTGATATTACATTTGATATAAAATTTTCAAGATTGGTCTTCCTGTCAAGGTTGCTGCCCTTCCAAATCTTCCCTAGTTAACCCAGATACTTTCACTTAAAATAAACACCATTTCGTAGTTGACGTTCTGCAATCAATAGTAAAATGCTCTTTCACAAATCTTTGCCTCATTCCATGTTAGTAGATTTTTGACGTGATGAAATACACATGTAGTTCAATAGCCTCACCAAGACACTTTGAAATGTTAGATGTTTTATTTCAGGAAACCCTTAACCCCGACTCTGAGATGTTTTACTTGATTGACAGTATGAGAATTGGCGAAGAAGAACCCGATGGTAATATTCGCTCTCACCAGGTAAATAAACAACACCAACTTTCGTCTGTACTTCAAAACTTTAATCAGTGATTAAGACAGCCATTTGTTAATCTTCATTTTATTCTCTCCTGAAATGAATTCATGTCTTTCGGTTAATATGCTCTTTATATTAATTTATTATATATGCATTAAGTCAATTCATGTAATTTAAATATCTATACACTGACTTTACAAATTTATCTTATTGTCTATCAAATTTTAGGCACTTGAATCGCTTTTAAATTAGAAAAGATTTTAATGATCGACCCTTTGATTGTTAGCCGAGGTCGCTATCCCTACACTAGCGCAATAATGTTTTAAACTTTTAATATAACATACGTAAACGAGGCTCTTAGCTGAGGAAGTATGGAAGGGACATGTGGGGAAAAATTAGGTCGTCCGCACGACTTCCTAAGTCGTGCACACGAGATAGTTATGTCGTGCGCACAACATAAAAAGTCGTGCGCACGAGATAATTATGTCATCCGCACGACTTACTAAGTCATGCGCACGGCATAAAAAGTCGTGCGCACGAGATAGTTATGTCGTGCGCACGACTCAATCAGCCAATAGCAGTATCTCTCACATAATTGCTATGGGATCTCTTGCTTAGTAACCATGGTGCTTCAGCTACATTCCATAATTTTGTTGAAATCAGGGGCTTATCCAGGATTTGGAGTTAGCGTGGGGGCGACGTCAGGCGAGAGGTCTGGGTCTATGTCCCCAGCTGGTCCAAGGAGGAAACTCACGCAATTTGGCAATTTTGGGGCCTAAAATTTCACTTTAACTGACCGTCCTCAGTTGGTATCATAAACAAAACAGACAGACAGACAGAGAGAGAGAGAGAGAGAGAGAGAGAGAGAGAGAGAGAGAGAGAGAGAGAGAGAGAGATAGCCGCAAGTAATGGCCCAAAATGAATGATAGGTATAGTGCCACTTATTGCGGCTAAGAGAGAGAGAGAGACAGAGACAGGGACACACAGACAGACAGACAGACAGACAGAGAGAGAGATAGACCCATTATGTGATAATTTACTCGACTTCTGATTTTTCTATTTCATCAATATTTCAGTCTTTACATTGCCTTATTGATTACAGTCTAAGTTCAAAATGAGTCATAATCACAAGTTCTTCTTTATACTTCAACATTCTTAAAGGGGATAGGGGTTATGAATGGGAAAATCTAGAAATTGCAAGTGTAAAGCGCGCTCCATTAGGGGAGGGTAATGATATGGCGTTATCTTCGCAGCGTCAAGGTTTGAGATTACATTGCGCTTCACTACAACAAGTGTAGAGTAGTGTAATCTCAAACCTTGGCGTTGTAAAGATGACATGGCGTGGGGAGGGGACATAAGGTAGGAAAAAGGGTGTTCGTAAGCTTTGTTGTAAGCTTTGTTTGAGGACGCTCAGTTGAAGTGAAATTTTAGGCTCCAAAATTGCCAAATTGTGTGAGTTTCGGGGGGGGGGGCGAAGCTTTGGGCCTGCTAGGGACCTAGGGGGTACCCAGAACTCTCGTCTGACATAGACCCCCCACCCTAACTCCAATCCTAGATCAGCCCCTAATTTCACCAAAATTATGAAATGCAGCTGAAGTACAGTGGTTCCTAATTTCAATGGGAACTATTTTTAAATTAGAGATTTATTCAGCAAGATTTCTGATAAAGCAAGAGACCCCATAGCAATTATGCGAGAGATACTGTTATTGGCTGATAAAGTAGTGTCCACGAGATAATTTTGTCTTGCGCACGACATATCTCGTGCCCACGATTTACTAAGTCGTGCGCACGAGATAATTTTTTTTTCTATATTGGCTGATAAAGTAGTGTCCACGAGATAATTTTGTCTTGCGCACGACATATCTCGTGCCCACGATTTACTAAGTCGTGCGCACGAGATAATTTTTTTTTCTATATTGGCTGATAAAGTAGTGTCCACGAGATAATTTTGTCTTGCGCACGACATATCTCGTGCCCACGATTTACTAAGTCGTGCGCACGAGATAATTTTTTTTTCTATATTGGCTGATAAAGTAGTGTCCACGAGATAATTTTGTCTTGCGCACGACATATCTCGTGCCCACGATTTACTAAGTCGTGCGCACGAGATAATTTTTTTTTCTATATTTCCTTTTCATACTTCCGTACTAAGCTGTCTTATCATACAAAAACTTCAAAGATGATTTTGTTTTATGTTTACTTTAAATACCGATAGGAGCTTTAGAGGATAAGAGAGCTAAAATGCTACCCTGGAAATCACTGTAGCTCCTAATCCATGGGCCGATCCAGAGGAGGGAGTTTGGCTGTTGCTGGGGTGTCATCCCCTATATTTTTGAAAACTTTGCATTAAAAAAACCCCATGTTTTATTAAATTTAATGGTGTATACCATCTACCCCTTTTCCTTGGTAAAATTTTACCACCAAAGAATGGATTCACCATTTAAAAAACTGCTGGATCCGCCTTGATCTGTGTATCCGCGGAAAGTCAGCCATTTTCTCCGGTTTCTTCCACCACTTCGCACTGGCTGCCTTCCAACAGGAGAAATGATCTTCCCCCTCCCGGACAGACTAGGTCTCTCCTCTTTTCCCTTCTTTTTTGCCGAAGTGATCTTTCTGATACCCTTTGTCCTGCGTCTGTACATCTGTCCGTCTGTCTGCCGCAATACAGGATCTCATTCTAATCAAAATAAACTCTTTTTTATCGCTACGATACTCTACGCTGTAAAAATCAAAGTACTTTTAGTACTGATAACCGGGCTTTCAGTAACTGGTCAAGTAGCAAAAGATTGAAGTTAAAATAAGTTGATAACAAATTCAAGGAAACAAGAAGTGACACATTTCACTATAGACCATTCTATAGCGTAATACACGGGTGCGGCCATCTTTAGATCACGTGACTATCCGCCATTAAGGTACTGAATATGGCTATCATCAGCCTAGTTTCGTATCTTCAGTAAAGGACAAGTTTACAAGTCCTTGCATCAGCTTATACTAACTAATGCGTGGTTTTTTTCATTTGTTTTTTATTAAATTGTTTTTGCAGTTTGGACAGTGATTATAAGTGAAATACAGACTATTTGCCATGGGTTGCCTTAGTAACATTACTTTACAAAACCTAAAGCAAACGGAGATAGATTCAATCTTATCGCTTATAATGCGAGTTTTTATGAATAATATACTGTTTAGTACTGATCTATTAAAATTAAATTATTTCAGAGACATAAATCTCTGATTATTCCCATGATTGTTACTTCGATCCATGTCCCTATGTCGAGTGGTAGCTTGTAAACTAACAGAAAATGGATTATGTAACAGGTGTAAAACCAGGTTATCACCTGGGGTCAGTAATATCTCAGCATAGGTATCCTTGGCAAAAGTTAAAGCTACATTCCAGAAACTGTCGTTCGTATTACGCAATAAACTTACTGGATTTATGTCGGCTGTTTAACCCCATCATCAGTAAGTATTATTGATACACGTGTATGTTGATTGAAGCAAATTAATTAACATTGCATACACGAGGGAAGTAATGCAGTGAACTGACGTTCGTTTTATCCATTGGCGGATCCAGCGCCTCCTTTGAGGGGGGGGGGTGTCGAGGGGCGAATTTTGACAGTTTTAACAGAAAATTGGCCAAAATACAGACCAAAAGACCGGATAGCTACGTAGGTGTGGTTTTGATCGAACCTGCGACGTCTCGGTTACGAGCCAAGCGCTTACCGACTGAGCAAAACATACTCATGGAGCGATATTTACTTACTAATTGATTATTGTTTTACGTCACTCTACGGTTATTTCATGTATATAGTGACGGCATCTGCTTGATGCATTGCATAAAAATGTATACCTTTTCAAGGGACACTTCCGAAGCAATGCATGATCTTTTACGCGCCACGCGTATACGAAAGACAGAACACCAGTGTGCCCACGGCGGGAGTCGCACTCGGGAGTTTTCTGTCACGAGCCGAGGACCTCATCCACTGAATCACACCGACCTTCTCATGGAGCGATAAGAAAAGTTCTTATTTTGATTAGATTGAACGATACTTTATACTTTTACTTATTATTAAGTATTTTATGATATCACGGAATTGTTGATATATCAATAAATCTAATTCACGATAGCAGAAAATAATTTATGTGACATCATAACATAATTAATGGTGTGACATCATGACATAATTAATGATATCACAAAATTAAATTTATGATGTCATTAACTCATTTTATGATATCACATATTCGAATGATATCGTAAAATTTCGCAATGTCTTGAAATGTTACTGATTAAAAGATATCATTACTTGGATATTATATGATCATAAAATGAATAATTGATATTATATTCGAAGTATTTTATGATATCAAAAAATCGATGTTAAGTACATGTAATATATATGTGTGATATCTGAAAATCATAATACGATATAATAAAAATAAAATTTGTGATATGATCAATTATCCAAATTTTTCTGATATCACAGATTCAATTTTATGATATCAACAATCTTATTTTATGATATCAACAGTACATTCTGTGATATAACCAATAAATAATAAAACTGCGCTTTATATAGACTTACGTATAATTGCATATATATTGGTATCGATTGTTAAAATTTTTCATATGCAAAGATATCAGTAATTTAAAAACACGGACCAATATATCTAAGAAAGACATGTATTTAGATATATACGTCCGTGTTCTAGCAATGCATCTCCTCATATCAAAGCTGTAGATACAATGTGTCAGTATACGATGTTGGCGAGGATGAGGAGACCACTACATGCTGGATATAGTTTTCAGGGAAACATTATAAATGGGAGAAGAGCTACTATATGATCACCCCACCCAACAGCCATGTCATAAGTAAAGCTACTGTCTAGCTAGTTTGCAAGGGCTTGAAAAGGGGGAAGAACTTCTATTTAGTAAATTTCCCTAAGGGGGAAGAGGAACTATATAGCTAGTGTTCCGGGGGAAGACCGCCTATAAGGGGGAAAATCTACTATGTAGGGGGAAGGCCTACTATGGAGGAAATCTACTATATGGCACCCCCTTTCTCCATATATTTACAAGTAAACCTTCAGAATTGGCACCCAAAATGGCTGAGTAGTTTGGATAATACTTGACTTCCACATGTGCGCCCCCCCCCCTTTTTTGAAAATCCTGGATCCGCCACTGAGAACGAAGTATATTACGTACCAACTTGATCATTAGTGTTACCGCAAAAGACCATAAATTATTATCTGTTTTACCAAGAGATCGTTCCTTAAGAATTTATCTGAATCTGGTGGCATCATTCTGCAGATATCATGTCAACATATCAGATCTTTATGTCAGTTTATCAGACATTTAAGTCGACAAGTCTACATCTAAATTTTCTGACCAGTCCATATAATTTACTTGGAAAGGGGGGGGGTGTAGGCAGACGTACCCCACAAAATCTACTCAACAAACTATTTCTGTATTTTATAGTATAGGCATATTTTCCTAAGGAATGATCTTGGAGTAAAATATTTATTTATGAGTATGTGAATTTAAAGGAGTAGTCGAAGTGATAATTCAAAAAGTTTACTCAGGAATATTTGAAAAATAATTCCGTTTCCAGCAATTGCTGGCGTCATGAATCGACGTCATGAAAATGAATAAATTTACAATTTCAATATACTGTCTGAATACTATACCTGGTCGTTATAAAACATGTGCGAGTCACCTACGTTAATGTCAATGTACTTCAAACTGTATAGAAAATGAATCTCATTTTGTTAATTTTAAAATATCCATACTGTTTAACATTTCGTATTGCGTATATCGAACAATATTGTCTATGTTAAATACCTCTGTCTAATGAGGGCCCAGCTTCATAAGCGGGTGCCCTATAGTAATCACTCCGTCTGTCTGTCTGTCCGTCTGTCCTTCAGTAAATACATCAACATTTGCCATATCGAATACTCAGCCACATTTAGAGCTTTCATATTTGGCATGTGTGTTCCTCATGACAAGACCTTTTCATTGGTACCAAAAGTTTTGATCATGCGACCTTGACAGTGACCATTGACCTATGTTTGAAAAGCTTTAACATTGACCATAACTAATGAACCTAAGAAGTAGGACTTTCATACTTGGCATCCGCTTTCCTTATGTCAAGACCTTTTTGTTGGTACCAAATTTAGGTCAAGGTCATGGTGACAGGCATCCTGTGGGGCCCTTTCTGACTTTGTCAGTTTTCTAGTTCATACTGTAATTTATATATATTCAGACTGTAATTTATATATTTAGGTAAAAGGACTGGACAAATTGGCATCGAAAATGCAAAAATCAGTAGGAGGGGCACACGATTACCACAAACTTACGTCAGAACAAATGAGGGCACTCAACGAAGAGAATAATGTAAGATCTCAAAATAATTCTGAATTCATTTATTTATAGTCAAGCCAAGATGATATCAGGTACAAGTACATGATGAGGGCATGTGTCTGATGATATCAGGTACAAGTACATGGTGAGGGCACGTGTCTCATGATATCAGATACAAGTACATGGTGACGGCATGTGTCTGATAATATCAGATACAAGTACATGGTGAGGGCATGTGCCTGATGATATCAGATACAAGTATGTAGTGAGAGCATATGTCTGATGATATCAGATAGAAGTACACGGTGAGGGCGTATGTATGATGATGTCAGGTACAAGTACATGGTGAGGACATAAGTCACATGATATCAAGTACAAGTACATGGTAAAGGCAGGTGTTTGATGATATCAGGTACGAGTGCATGGTGAGGACATGTGTCTGACATTATCAAGTACAAGAACATGGTAAGGGAATGTGTCTGATGATATCAGGTATAAGTGAATGGTAAGGGCATGTGTCAGATGATATCAACTATAAGTACATGGTGCCGACATGTATCTGATGATATCAGGTACAAGTACAAGGTTAGGGCATCTGTTTGATGATATCATGTACAAGTACATGGTGAAGGCATGTCACTGATGATATCAGGTACATGGTGAGGGTATGTGTCTGATGATATCAAGTACAAGGACATGCTGAGGGTATGTGTCTGATGATATCAGGTACAAGTACATGGTGAGGGCATGTGTCTGATGACATAAGTTACATGTACATGGTGAGGACATGTGTGTGACGATATCAAGTACAAGTACATGGTGACGGCATGTGTCTGATGATTTCAGATACAACTACATGGTGAGAGCATGTGTTGATCATATCAGGTACAAATGCATGGTGAGGGTATGTGTCTGATGATATCAGGTACAAGTACATGGTAAGGGCATGTGTCTGATGATATCAGGTACAAGTACATGGTAAGGGCATGTGTCTGATGATATCAGGTACAAGTACGTTGTGAGGGCATATGTCTGATGATATCAGGTACAGGTACATGGTGAGGGCATATGTCTGATGATATCAGGTACAAGTACATGGTGAGGACATGTCACATGATATCAAGTACAAGTACATGGTAAAGGCAGGTGTTTGATGATATCAGGTAGAAGTGCATGGTGAGGACATGTGTTTGATGATATCAAGACAAGTACATGGTGAGGGCATGTGTATGACGATATCAGGTACAAGTACATGGTGACGGCATAAGTCACATGATATCAAGTACAAGTAGATGGTAAGGGCAGGTGTTTGATGATATCAGGTACAAATACATGGTGAGGGCATGTGTCTGATGATATGCAGTACAAGAACATGGTGAGGGCATGTGTCTGATGATATCAGGTACAAGTACATGGTGAGGGCATGTTTTTGATGATATCAGATACAAGTAGATGGCCATGGCATGAGTTTGATGATATCAAGTACAAGTACATGGTGAGGGCATGTGTCAGATGATATCAAGTACAAGTACATGGTAAGGGCATGTGTCTGATGATATCAAGTACAAGTACATGGTGACGGCATGTGTCTGATAATATCAGATACAAGTACATGGTGAGGGCATGTGCCTGATGATATCAGATACAAGTATGTAGTGAGAGCATATGTCTGATGATATCAGGTACAAGTACATGGTAAGGACATAAGTCACATGATATCAAGTACAAGTACATGGTAAAGGCAGGTGTTTGATGATATCAAGTACAAGTGCATGGTGAGGACATGTGTTTGATGATATCAAGTACAAGTACATGGTGAGGGCATGTGTCTAATGATATCAGGTACAAGTACATAGTGAGGGCATATGTGTGATGATATCAAGTACAAGTACATGGTGAGGGCATGTGTCTGATGATATCAGGTACAAGTGCATGCTGAGTGCATGTGTCTGATGATATCAAGTACAATTACATGGTGAGGGCATATGTCGAATGATTTCAAGTACAAGTACATAGTGAGTGCATGTGTCTGATGATATCAGGTAAAAGTACATGGTAAGGACATAAGTCACATGATATCAAGTACAAGTACATGGTAAAGGCAGGTGTTTGATGATATCAGGTACAAGTGCATGGTGAGGACATGTGTTTGATGATATCAAGTACAAGTACATGGTGAGGGCATGTGTCTAATGATATCAGGTACAAGTACATAGTGAGGGCATATGTGTGATGATATCAAGTACAAATGCATGCTGAGTGCATGTGTCTGATGATATCAAGTACAATTACATGGTGAGGGCATATGTCGAATGATTTCAAGTACAAGTACATAGTGAGTGCATGTGTCTGATGATATCAGGTAGAAGTATATGGTGAGGGAATGTGTCTGATGATATCAGGTACCATTGTATGGTGAAGGCATGTGCTTGATGATATCAAATACAAGTATATGGTAGGGGCCTGTGTCTGATGATATCAAGCACAAGTACATGGTGAGGGCATGTTTCTGATAATATCAGGTACAAGTGCATGCTGAGGGCATGTGTCTGATGATATCAGGTACAAGTACATGGTGAGGGCATGTGTTTGATGATATCATATACAAGTAGATGGCCATGGCATGTGTTTGATGATATCAAGTACAAGTACATGGTGAGGGCATGTGTCATTTGATATCAAGTACAAGTACTTGCTGAGGACATGTGTCTGATTATATCAGGTACAATTACATGTTGAGGGTATGAGTCTGATAATTTCAGGTACTACTACATGGTGAGGGTATGTGTCTGATGATATCATGTACAAGTACATGGTGCAGGCATGTGTCTGATGATATCAGGTACAAGTACATGGTGCAGGCATGTGTCTGATGAGTTCAAGTACAAGTGCATGGTGAAGGCTTGTGTCTGATGATATCAGCTACAAGAAAATGGTGAGGGTATGTGTCTAATCAATTGAAGTACAAGTTCATGGTGAGGGCATGAGTCTGATGATATCAGGTTTAAGTACATGGTCAGGACATGTGTCTAATGATATCAGAGATAAGTGTGAGGTAAGGGCATGTGTCTGATGATATCAGGTACAAGTATATGGTGAGGGCATGTGTCTGATGATATCAGGTACAAGTACATGGTGAGGGCATGTTTTTGATGATATCAGATACAAGTAGATGGCCATGGCATGTGTTTGATGATATCAAGTACAAGTAATGGTGAGGGCATGTGTCAGATGATATCAAATACAAGTACATGGTAAGGGCAGGTATCTCATGATATCAGGTACAAGTCTATGCTGAGGACATGTGTTTGATAATATCAAGTACAATTAAGTGCATGGTGAGGGCATGTGTATAATGAATTCAAGTACAAGTACATGGTGAGGGCATGTGTCTGATGATATCAAGCACAAGTACATGGTAATGGCATGTATCTAATGATTTCAAGTACAAGTACATGGTGAGGGCATTTGTCTGATGATATCAAGTACAAGTACATGGTGAAGGCATATATGATAATATCAAGTACAAGTACATGGTGAGGGCATGTGTCTGATGATATCAGGTACAGGTACATATTGAGGGCATGTGTCTGATGAAATCAGGTATAAGTGCATGGTGAGGACATGTGTTTGATGATATTAAATACAAATACATGTTGAGAGCATGTGTGTAATTATGTCAGGTACAAGTACATAGTGAGGGCATGTGTGATGATATCAGGTACAAGTACATGGTGAGGGCAGGTGTCTGATGAAATCAGGTATAAGTACATGGTGAGGGCATGTGTCTGATGATACCAGGTACAAGTACATGGTGAGGGCATGTGTTTGATTATTTCAGGTACAAGTACATGGTGTGGGCATGAATGTGATGATATCAGGTAGAAGTATATGGTGAGGGCATGTGTCTGATAATATCACTTGTAAATGCATGGTCAGGGTATGTGTCTGATGATATCAGGTACAAGTACATGGTGAGGGCATTTGTCTGATGATATCAGGTACAAATACATGGTGAGGGCATGTGTGTGATAATATCAGGTAGAAGTACAAGGTGAGGGCATGTGTTTGATGATATCAAGTACAAGTACATGGTGAGGGCATGTGTCTGATGATATCAAGTACAAGTACATGGTGAGGGCATGTGTCTGAAGATATCAAGTACAAGAAAAAATTGGGGGCATCTGTCTGATGCTATCAGGTACAGGTACATAGTGAAGGCATGTGTCTGATGAAATCAGGTGCAAGTGCATGTTAAGGTCATGTGTCTGATGATATCAGGTACAAGTACATGGTTAGGGCATGTGTCTGATGATATCAGTTACAAGTGCATGCCGTAGGCATGTGTCTGACGATATCAGGTACAAGTGCATGGTTAGGGCATGTGTCAGATGATATCAGGTACAAATACCTAGTGAGTGCATGTGTCTGATGATATTAGGTACAAGTGCATGGCGTAGGCATGTGTCTGATGATATTAGGTATGAATGTAGACATATACAACATACAGAAATATAATTTGGAGAAATATACCTATAGAGCTTGAGTAGCCATCTGGAATATAAAAATTCAGAGAAATAAAATCAAATGAAATGAAATGTATATCTTTGACTTTTCAGAATAGACGTCGTAAGAAAAGAAATTTTTGGACAACAGCTTCTACATGGGAACAAGGAATCATCCCCTACCAGATCGATAGCACTTTGTGTAAGTGTTGTATTTTTATGAAGAAACCACAACACATTGAAAATTTATTATACTAAAGCAGTATCAGTAATGGAAGGGAAAATAAATAAACAAAAATCATTAATGTTCATCATTTTCATATTCTCAATGTTTTATGATTAAATTTTTAGTCAGAAATTGATTTACACATGAGTGACTTGGCATCGCATCATAAACAGCTGAACAGGCAGTTTTGTTACGGCGCGGCTAGATGAAAGAAAAAAGAGGAGTTACTGGCTTAGTTATGTGGCAGAAGTCACCATGGAGCTATACAATACATGAATATCAATAATATACTAGCACATATAACACATTACAAAAATATTTGATTGTAGTGCAATTAACATGCTAGAAAGCATGTTGCATGGAGGTACGAGATGGTTAAACTTCATTGTAGTAATTGCACATTTGAATGGTAGAACTTGCGAATCGTCCTTGATACCCTTGATACGGGGCTTAAGATGGACATTGAGAGCACCGGACGAAGATGTTGTAGACAGTTTTTTTTAATAGTTGGAGTCAGAGTCAATGTTGACAAAAACATTTGACGACGGCATATCGTGGAAATACATGTCTGTACGCTAACTTGTGGACCAATCAGAATTGTCAAAACAAAACAAGTGAATTAGAATAATTAATATAACGTCGAGGTATCAATTCCCGTGTATGAAGTAAACAAAATGTAACGGTACACTCCGGGTAAATAGCGATCGGAACACCTCTCCCATTTTGTCACAAACTAAAAAGATTCGGAGATGAATTGGTAGATATATTCAGTCACACGACACGAACATGGCAGCGTCAGCTGTGATATTCTGCAAATCACAAACCACTAAATTAGAAGCTATGAATCTATATAGTATCAGCGCATGTCGGCACCACCGGAAGTTGTACAGTAATAAAGAACCACGGTAAGCCATCGCCACAGGAAACTACAAAATCAAAAAGCGCCATCACATGTCACCACCACAAGGCGCCATGTCATAAAGTATCCACCAGTACCAGTAGCTGTAGAATCATACAGCACTATGAAATATTGCATCGTAATACATCTCGATTGTAAGCTAAGAAATTTAAAGGCATCACGGCTAGACACTGAAGCAAATCGATAGTACAACCAGAGACATGTGTCTCTGTGTATATAAGAACTTGATTTTCATTAATATGATTTTAATTCTTGCGTCTTCCGGCTGCTGTGCAAATTTATTGTCCGCTTAAAATTGCCATGTTTATTTCAAACATTAACATTGGGAATTGTTGCTCTTTTGTTTTATCCACCATTGTAGAATACTTTTAAAAGAATCACATATCTATCGTGTAGCGATAAATAAAATTAGTTGTAAGTATGATTTGCTTCGCATTTCAGCTGGATCTTCGACTTACGTAAAAGTGATAGAAGACAGTGCTAAATTATTAGCTGATCTCACATGTGTAAAATGGGTGAAGAGGACAGACCCCCTTGCCCAAAATCTTGGCCACAGCTCCTTCATTACTTTCTTCAGTGAAAGGTAAACTATTTAAGTCCACTTTCCAGTTGGCGCCATGCTGTATATCACTTATATTAAGCATGACTTATTTTTCGCGAGAAGCTATACACGTGTCGTATTATCTTAGTCACATCAAGGGTAGGAAAGACAGAGATTTTTAGAAAAAGGCAGGGGGGAGGTATTGCAGCCTCCCATGACTAATGTTATGCACTATTCGATCCAGAAAGGGGTGCAACCCTGGTAAACTTTTCCGACCAAAGTGCGAGTTACAACCCCTGCAACCCCCTGCTACATCCGTCAATAAAAGACTTTATCTTATTAGACGCATGAAGGGTAGGAAAGACATTTTATTAGGCACATCAAAGGCAGGAAAGACATTTTATTAGGCACATCAAGGGTAGAAAAGACATTATTTTATCGGTAAATCAAGGGTAGGAAAGACACTATTTTATTAGGCACATCAAGGGTAGGAAAGACACTATTTTATTAGGCACATCAAAGGTAGGAAAGACGTTATTTTATCAAGCACATCAAGGGTAGGATAGTCATTTTATTAGTCACATCAAAGGTAGAAAAGACATTTTATTAGTCACATCAAGGGTAGGAAAGACATTTTATTAGTCACATCAAGGGTAGGAAAGACATTTTTATTAGTCACATCAAGGGTAGGAAAGACATTTTTATTAGTCACATCAAGGATAGGATAGCCATTAAGGGGTTACCTTGCGAGTGTTTTACAAAAACTGACAGGGTATCGGCGAATACTGCGAGGCGATAGCCCCATTCTAATGCATTTGACAAAATAATTGCAACTAGAGGCACTGAGTTATGGTTTTCTGAGACACGTCGCTAATCACAGTCATATCAAAAACTGTAGGGTATGGTGACGTCACAAATCAGAAACTGCAGGGTATCGCGACGTCATATCAAAAACTGCCGGGTATCATGAATATCCTTGCAGTTTTTAAATCGGACAGCCAATTAGATCGCGTGTTACAAACAAGATGCATTAGAATATTTTATTAGTCACATCAAGGGTAGGGTAGACATTATTTTGGAGAAGAACGGTACATGTGAAATTACGCGAAAACAAAGTTCTCGCGAATAAATGTGTTTTACATTATTCATACAAGTCATATTTTTCATTTTGTTTTCATTGTTTGATGGACATGGAAGGTTCCTTTCAAAGATGAAATCTAATAAGCAAATTCAGAAAATTGTGGTCCCCGCTTTGGGGGTTCTATTAGTAAGGGTGCAGTGATCTGTGGCATACAGTCGTGGTTGTGCATGTCTACAGACACACATGCCAAATATGAAGGCCCTACGTCTTACGGTTAAAAAGTTACATTGAAGTAGGTCAAAGGTCACATGATATAAAATTGTGGTACCAACGGAAAGGTATTGCAATTAGAGAAACACATGCCAAATATGAATGACTTACGTCTTACAGTGAAAAAGTGACATTGAAGCAGGTGAAAGGTCGCGGTCAAAGTCACATGATAAAAATTTGGGTACCAACGGAAAGTATTGCAATTAGGGACACACAGGCCAAATATGAAGGCCCTAGGTTTTACGGTTAAGAAGTTATCATCAAGGTTAAAGTTTTTGTGACAGACGGACGGACGGACAGACAGACAGACAGACGGATGAGATTTAATAACCCCGCGCTTTCATGAAAAGCGTGGGAAAATAATATTTGAGCGATCAGTTTGGTCGTTCAGTTTTGTATTAAGCAGAAACGTTAGCGCTATTTAGTGTGTCAGTATTTGACTGTTATCATCTGTTAATGTTATCTTTTGCTCTGCTTTTTCTGTATCTCCACAAATTGGATGCCACAAAATTCCAAACTATATTTGTGTCTGTATGTTGTTTCAGTGGCTGCTGGTCGTACGTTGGTCGTATAGGCGGAGAACAGAAAATTAGTCTACAAGCACCAGGTTGTGTTTCGGTAAGTCACATGCGTCAAATCACGGTTCGGTAGGTTTACACCCGCCAGGTGGTTTTAGTATCTTTTCAAGTTAAGCAGCCACATCAGTGCTCGCCTTAATGTTATTGGTAAGAAACATACATATACCGACATGATTACTCGTGCAATACATAAATGTTAAATACGAAAGTAACTGGTATCACATGACTATGCCCCTAACAACAATGGGGGCATTCACGGATCCTGAAATTCAAAAGCAAGACCAGGTGTCCGTGAGGAGTGAGCGTCTCCTATTTGGCTAGCCACACCCGCTGTGAATGCCCTTACATACAGACCAAACAAATACAATTTAGTACTGTACATGTTCATGTTAATGCATAATATAAAATATATATAATATATGATATAATTTAGCACTGAATATGTTCATGTTCATGTATATATACATGAATGAGAACAAACACTGTATAGAAAGTGCCACTGCCACATAACATCAGGAAAAGGGTATACTAATACTTAAGTCAAACCTTAATGTTCAATTTGTCCTGATTTGTATATATTTTAAAGCAGCTGTTACGTGTAAATTACATCAATTATATTTTATTTGCACTCCATTCAACATTGGACCTTGATAAACAAAAACAATGTTTTAAAACTAATTTAAAAAAATCGAATTCAACGCTAAAACTCAGAGCAGCAACGGTTTCATTTGTTCTTATCATTCTTATTTTTTGTGTGCGCTACATTTACCCTCTCTGTTCCTAAGTAAATCCAGAAATGTGTTATTTTGTTTTCCTTTTTGTTTTGCTTATTTGGCTTAGATCCTAGGATATATATATATTATTTGATAAAGATACTATCCTACAAGAATCAAGAAAAGATCATATGTTTCTTGTAGGATAACCTTTAATTTTTGTCCCATTATTTTAATCAAAGACAGGTATAGATTTGATATTTTTATTTACAGATATTGTGAATAGAATTTTCATGTCCTCAGTGTCTGAGATTCGGCAATTTTGTTGGTCTTGCACAAGACTTCTAGGATTTTATGACTTGGTTATCTCCTAGCATCTACTTACACAAATAAAGAGCCAGTGTTTTCATAAGAGACTTGAGAGATAGGTGACATTAAGGCTTGAGAGATAGGTGACATTAAGGCTTGAGAGATAGGTGACATTAAGGCTTGAGAGATAGGTGACATTAAGACTTGAGATATAGGTGACATTAAGGCTTGAGAGATAGGTGACATTAAGGCTTGAGAGATAGGTGACATTAAGGCTTGAGAGATAGGTGACATTAAGGCTTGAGAGATAGGTGACATTAAGGCTTGAGAGATAGGTGACATTAAGACTTGAGAGATAGGTGACATTAAGGCTTGAGAGATAGGTGACATTAAGGCTTGAGAGATAGGTGACATTAAGGCTTGAGAGATAGGTGACATTAAGACTTGAGAGATAGGTGACATTAAGGCTTGAGAGATAGGTGACATTAAGGCTTGAGAGATAGGTGACATTAAGGCTTGAGAGATAGGTGACATTGAGGCTTGAGAGATAGGTGACATTAAGGCTTGAGAGATAGGTGACATTAAGGCTTGAGAGATAGGTGACATTAAGACTTGAGAGATAGGTGACATTAAGGCTTGAGAGATAGGTGACATTTAGGCTTGAGAGATAGGTGACATTAAGGCTTGAGAGATAGGTGACATTAAGGCTTGAGAGATAGGTGACATTAAGACTTGAGAGATAGGTGACATTAAGGCTTGAGAGATAGGTGACATTAAGGCTTGAGAGATAGGTGACATTAAGGCTTGAGAGATAGGTGACATTGAGGCTTGAGAGATAGGTGACATTAAGGCTTGAGAGATAGGTGACATTAAGGCTTGAGAGATAGGTGACATTAAGACTTGAGAGATAGGTGACATTAAGGCTTGAGAGATAGGTGACATTAAGGCTTGAGAGATAGGTGACATTCAGGCTTGAGAGATAGGTGACATTAAGGCTTGAGAGATAGTTGACATTAAGGCTTGAGAGATAGGTGACATTAAGGCTTGAGAGATAGGTGACATTAAGGCTTGAGAGATAGGTGACATTAAGGCTTGAGAGATAGGTGACATTAAGGCTTGAGAGATAGGTGACATTGAGGCTTGAGAGATAGGTGACATTAAAGAAGAATAATTAGAGAAAGAAAGACGACAATCAAAACTGTTTTAAAAGGCATATATTCAGTGACATTCTTGTTTAATGTCACTTATGTATGTTTTCAGCTCAATGACTGCTCATGTATTTTTGATTTCTTTATAGACTTGATAAGTTCCTTTTCTCTCAGCATTCTGTCTTATCTTCGGTGCTTCTGAAATTATTTTTCTCTCTTTTACGTTGAATATCTCTATATGGCTTCCTAACATTGACATCTTTGTAAGGTCTTTATTACACATTTATGTTCGTGTTTGCTAAAATGAAATGACATGCCTTCAGATTCCCACTACTGTGCATGAGATGGGCCATGCCATGGGCCAAATGCACGAACAATCACGTCAGGATCGAGATGATCACATCAATATGTACTTCGACAATATTCAAGGAGGAACTGGCAACTTCAACATGGAAAAAGTTACCACCTATGATAGAAACCCTTATGATCAGGAGTCCGTTCTTCAATACAGCCTAAAAGTAAGTAAAGTTACAAAGGGCAGAGGATTTTATATACTTTATATGTAATACACACATATATGTACATTGTAATACCCAATATGGAATATAACAGCTCCCCGATCCTTTCTACCCTAATGCAATACAGCGTAAAGGTGATTGTAATGACGTTGTTTGTGGTTGGGCTTTTGTCATTTAATTAGGACGTCACAGGTATAACAGCAATCGACTTTTTACTTAGTTTCCTATTATAATTTGAAAATAAAAATATTACCATAAAAAGCACGTCACCACGGACAGATATTGACATTTCAATTATAGAATTTGAAAGGTTAGAAATCAAAGTGCAAATTTGTCTCTTAACTGTTGAGTAGATATCACCGTTTTTGTTTTCCCTCTGGGTTGTTCATTTGCAATCCATTTGTTTAAAGCAATCTTAAATTCCATCATAAAGAATCCCAAGAGTCTACGAACAAACAATGAGATTCGCCCTCCGTTATCATCCGTTAGGCGGCGCTTGTGTACTTTGAGTTAGAAACGACGCTGAACGTTAGCAACCTTATGACGTCATAAGAACGCTTCATTGTTCTTCACGTCATTTTTGTAGGAATACTTTTCGTTTCCTCCCTTAACATTAGGACCGCAGTTAATGGCGGCGAAGTTCATTCCACTTGAATTTTAAATTTCATTATAAAAGACAGTATCTCGTAAATGACTGATTGACAGTCCATTTAAGAGCTGCCCATTAATTTTTTCCCTTGACTAAGTGCGTTATTTCGCTAAACTTTCACATTGTTTGGCATAGGATTGGCAATAATTCATGAAGTGTGAAGGCTGATAAATTTTGCCCTTGGTATCTTATTTTGTCGGCTTAAAATTTCTACATATGACCTGTGGGGTGCCGTTTTAATTGTTATTCCAGTAAGTAATATCACCAAATTATCATAGTGATGTCATTCAAATAATAATAGTGATATGATATAGCCATTTCTGAGTTGTTTCGTTAGAACTTACGTGTTGATATTTCATCAAAGTTTAGGGGTTTTTTTTACCTTAACCTTTGAGCTAAAATATATGCAAATTGCCCTTTCAGCAATCTCTATTGCAGCATTATCTTTTAGGGATGAGTATTGTGGGTCAAAATGTGTATCGCGATATATTGCCACTCTCAAACAAATATTGCAAAAACTGCGATATTTATATGATATCAGTGAATCTTTAATTCAACTTCAACAAAAGAAAACAGGAATGCCAAGACAATAACAGGCAACATTTTCAAGTCAGTTTGCCCCTTTCCATACCCTTAAAACAACACATTTATTCCATATTTGGCCTTTTTATTACGAACAAACTATCGTTCACTCGCCATCTATCAAGTAAACAAAACGAAAGTATGAATATAGGAAATATCGATCTCGACCCGGTTTAAAAAAAGCACTGTATGTATCGGGAAGCGGAAAATTGTAATATACCGGTCTGGCGATAAAACCGTTCACCCCTATTAATATCTTTCAAAGATAGTTCTTTGGTAATTAGTTTGTAAGTTCTTTTCCGTTGTGTAATATACATATGAATGTTTTATATTCGCCTAAGCGAAGCTCGCAAAACTTGAGCTATTGTCACTTCTTGTTGTCCGGCGTCCGTCCGTTATCCGTCCTTGTATACTTTTCACATTGCAACTTCTTCTTACAAACCACAGGACAGATTTTGAAAAAAAAACTTGGTAGGTATGAAGTACTAATGGTCCACTACAAGTGATATAATTTTCCTTCCGGATCTGACGACAGGTAGGGCCACCGCATGCAAATATAGGTCACAGAAGGTACCCTCCTTCGGCAAACTTTTTCATCAGAACTAAATCAAATGTAGACAAGCCAAAATATTCTAGAGTTATGTCTTAAAAGGTGTTTTAGGTTTTTTGGTTTTCGGGTTTTTTTAATATTACAATAGATGGTGATTTCAAATCTTGATTAGAGCCAAATTATCTTTATGATTTTTATTCTAACATATCTTTATTACTGTCTTGTATACTCAATGAAATGCATCATAATGTACAATTGAAAACTTTTCAGCAATGGATTTTTGAAAATTTTAAATACTTAAAGATTTGTGGGTCAATATAATATACGTTGGATTCTTTGAAAGAAACACGTTTTACTATCATAACTAAGGCCTCAAGGGTACCAAAATCTGTTGTTCAAAAGTTTCAAATAATTGATTCTCATCTACTAAGAAATCAAAGTTGATCAGTTAGAATTTTTGAGTTAATTCTTATATCTTTATTAAGCGGAATTAACTCCTCAAATTGACCCCTATTCAAATTATTCAAATTTGTATGCTTACTATCGTGTCTCATAGGCATGTGAAATTCAGAGGCATATTTTTGCTCAATATCCATCGTCTACCATAAAAATGTGGACATGATCCTCAAGTGAGCGATATATGACCACTTGAGTCCCTCCGAAATAACGCGAAAGTTTCGCGAAATAATACCCGATAGTTTTGCGATATAAGGTCAAAGAACAGTAATTAACGAGAGTCGTGATTGGCTGATGCGATATAGGGAGAGAGGGACTACTATTTCAATGTATCAGGGGCTGTGATTGGATGAAATTATTTGATTAATCTATAAATAAAGATTGATTCTGCTGTAAAATCATGAATTTTTGCATTTTGAATATAATTCACATTGGGGCTTCTAAGGGAAAATATTGGCCTCTGGGTCATCATAGAGGATAGTTTTGACCTCTTGGCCGTCTTAAGGGATAATGTTGGCCTCTTAGTGGATGGTGTTGGTTTCTTGGGCGTCTTAGGTGAAATTTTTGGCCTTTGGGCCATCTAAGAGGTGATTGTTGGCCTCTGGTCCGACTTGGGGACACAATTAACTTCTGAGCCAACTCAGGGGATTTTGTTGGCCTCTGGACCATATTTGTATTCAGGATTATTTGCTTACCTCTTCTTAAGGTTGGGTTATTGCTGACCTATGACTGAATGACTAATGTACGTTTATGTATTATGTACTACTTTAAAGTTATGTTTACCATTTCCATTATAGGCATTTGCTATTGATTCAAGTAAATATGCAATGTCCTTCAAAGACACAGATTTAAATTTCCTCGCCGACCAAGAGACCAGCATGTCATTCTATGATATCCAAGACGTTATTGATGGCTACCAATGCACAAGTAAGTTTGAATACCGTTATCTGTAAGCCCGTCCGATTATACTGAAAAGTTCGAGATGCGTAGGTCATGTTGTTTGATGACTGAAGAGTAGAGACCCGATTTAAAGACAGACCTCTCTCCTATCAATACAGGCCTGGCACCTGTCAATACAGACATGTCACCTGTCAAGACAGACATCCTATTTGTCAAGACTGACCTGTCACCTGCCAAGACAGACTTGTCACCTATCAAAAAGACTTTTCACCTGTCAAGACAGACCTGTCACCTGTCAATACAGACATTTTACCTGTCAAGACAGACATTTTACCTGTCAAGACAGACTTGTCACCTTTCAAGACAGACCTGTCACCTGTCACGACAGAAATTTTTCCTGTCAAGACAGACCTGTCACCTTTCAAGACAGACATGTTTCCTGTCAAGACAGACATTTTACCTGTCAAGAAAGACATGTCATTAACGCGTATACTGGCTAGCGGGTCAATCAAATATCACATGATTATTGGTGTTGCACCAGAAACTCCACTTTCCTCCTCGGTATTAAGATTAGAAAATTGACAAAATGGTCATAAATATAATGCAAGCGGGATCCCATCCCCTTCTTATTGACAAGTTTTACTTCCATGGGGCAGAATTTCTTTGGAAAATTGCTGGATTTGCCCTGGTGAAAAATAGCGTAAAATGTAGACAGAAAGAGAGAACAGAACTAGAGCTTACCTGTTGCCTCGCAACAGGGCGGGTCTTCCTCTCTCGAAAGAAAAGAGAAAAATAAGTAGATAGAAAGAAGGAAAGAAAGAAAAAAGATCAGGAATATGACTTACATGTACTTAACACATAATAATGGCGCCCCCCTCCCCCTCAAAAAAAAAAAAAAAAAAAAAATCCAAAAAAGAAAAAAAAAAACGCAAACAAACAAATTAATCAATGTTTGAAATTAAAAAAAAAATTATCTAAAGAAAGAAACAATCGAAAATCAAGTAAAAGAAACATTTAGAATTTCCATAAAAATATACTAGATATTCATAAACAAAACAGAGATACTCCAATGAGTATACGCATTTATTGCGGCATCATAAATATGCCGATTAGGACAAAGGAGAACTATGTATATATCTCACCGAGACACTATGTAAACACACTCGTGTAATTAAAGCGGCATGGATACAGCTATAGAAAGTCTGTGTATCACAGAATTCCCATTCAGAAGCGTGGTGACGTAATGCGACATAGCTGGATAGATCGTGAGTATTGCGCGTTTCAACGGTCAAGATAGCTGTATATATTCCACTGAGATGACTACTATAGTAAGGAGACAAAGAAACTCAAATTAAGTAAATCATACATATTGCGGGTTTCCTTTATAATTGTCGATTAGATATTCCACGGGCAAAGCGCAGAAACTCGCGATTGAATTAATCGCGAGTTACTGCGCTTTGCCTGTGGAATATCACACACGTCTGAAGTCCTCTGTAAGAGCGGTGCTGTGTGAGGTATTAAGCAAGGCAAATTCAACGCGCTTCTCTAATGTGTAATCCCGACGAGAAGAATTCTTTATTGCGTTGTTCATCAGTAGCGGGTAGAATGCAAAAATGTGATTTTTGTTTAAGAAATCGAATTCAAAATATTTCTCAAACTCTCGTTTTCATACTTTGTTCATACGACGAATAAGGAAATACATGAAAGTTACGCAAATAAGATATTCTTTTAAAATCTTAAAATTTCTCACTTTCTAATACTGAGAAACATGTTTCATACTACTAAAGAGACTGAAAATAAAAAAGTTTTGGAAATTACGTAATTATTTAAAAACTTTAAAATGATATAGCGGCCAAACTTAAACAGATATATATTATCGGCCGATAAAGTTTGTAAAGATATGAACCTAGAGAATATGACAGTTAAATTTGGAATAGTTTAGCGTTAAAAATGAGGCCGAAAGGACGATAATTTAAAATTTAACTCATTATTATGTAATTTTTTAAAATCTTTGATTTTTAATTTTTTTTTTTATGTAAACGGGTACCGGTGCCAATGAGAGTCTGTAGCAAAAATTTGCAGTGTATAGATAAATCCATTTCTCAGAGAATGGAATTGAAAAATCGGGGTGAAATTTCGGCGTTTTAAGACCCTCTCTCGATAGGGTTGCCCGACGATAGAGGGAAGGGGGCAAATATTTCGATGTTTTTGAAAACAAAATTCAAAAGAGCTAACCCTTCTCCTTTGCTGATTCAGATTTTGGTGATCATATGATAAAAACTAAGAAATTTATGAAGCAATTACGTAACTAACAAAATTTTTGAAAAACTTAAATTTCTCAATTAAAAATGGATTTCAAACATTAAAAGAAACTTTTCTACCATGAAATTGACATTCTAAATCGTTTAAACCATTTTTAAAATGCTTAGACTTAAAATAAAAAAGTTTAAAAATTACGTATTTTTTAAATTTAAATAGCGGTTATACCAAATACGCTAAATAATTGGTGTTGGTTTCAATGCCAAAAACATATTTGTCAAATATGAGAATGAAGAGTTGATGAGTGTATTATGAATAATAAACTTGTATTTGAGAAAATTTAAAGAATAAGCACTATTACGTAATTTTCTTAAAAAGAATATTTTTTTTTCATTTTTTCTTATAAATCAATTTCTCCTGGCTCATCAAATAAGTAACAGAGATTACAACAAAGATTGTTGGTTAAGTCGTTCCTGAGAAAATTGCAGTCAAAGTGCTAAGAATAATAATAATAATAATAATAATAATAATAATAATAATAATCATAATAATAATAATGACAAATGTACAGAAAAAAACTTCACAATAACAGAAGGGTCTTCCGAAGGAATTGGAAGACCCTAATTAAAAGAACTCTGTTTTCATTAAAGTATTATATTTAATTTTAATACTTATGCTTTGACAAATTATGAAAGTATGAATGTAAATAATTGTGTTATCGGAATCTTTTGTGCAGGTACCTGTAGTTCTCCCCCAGTCTGTCAGAATGGCGGCTTTGTTAACCATCAGTGTATATGTTATTGTCCAGACGGTTTGACCGGTACTTTTTGCGAGCAAACTGTCAGTGATCCAGGTAAGGTAGTACTTAACGGAAATTGAAAGTAGTTTGATTAGATGTTTAAGGTTTGCATATATCTTTTAGCAACTCAGAAAGCCCATTTCCGTAGTATGCGTGATTCAGAGATCTCGCATGGCGATGTATGCAATGCTCTCTCTTCGTGATTTGCATATCTAATAGGTTTTAACAGCATGTATATATTTAATACCGGTATATATGACGTTGCACTTTTGATACCATGTCAAATTTTGCCCATTTGAATATTTTAGTTTGCAGTCAAGGAATCATAGATTTAACAGAAGGTCAACCTCAGCAAATCACATCACCAAACTATCCAAGCAAATATTCCAGTGGAAAATCATGTGTTTGGCTTGTTCGCGTAAGTAATCACAATAATCATGAATATATATGTACTAGTAGTGAATTAACAACAACAACAACAACAACAACAACTACTACTACTACTACTACTACTACTACCACTACTATATGATATGTAATGACGAGGAATGATTTATATTACAGGCTCCTCAAGGTAAACACGTCCGTCTTACCATAGACAATTTGAACCTTCCATCAGCAAATAACTTATGTAGCCATTGGTTGGAAGTGCAGTATAATTTGGTCGGTCAAACAGGAATAAGGTAAAGATAAAGTCTTATCTGGAAACCTTGGCAAGAATTCTGATCCTGCAAGTATATTGAGACCAGGATTTCTGGTGAGAAATTCTGCTCTAGATCTTATTTTCTGGGGTGGAGTGTCTTACTCTGGAATCAAATTTTACAAGACTGATTTTCCTCTAATGACATGCTGCCCTGCTATCCTTCGATTTAATTCTTAAATAATATAAGTTGCTTTAATATAATAATATAACATAATATTAACGAATCAAAAATAGAAAGGACGTAAAGGATATATTTCTCTCTACGTTTTACTTTATTTCTTTTCAGACATTGTGGAACGTACAGAGGTACAACTTACCTGACCTCTCTCTCTGGTGATGAAAATATGATGATGCTCAAGTTCGATAACACTTTTGCATCTGATGTTCATGATGGAGCCGGTTTCAGTTTGACGGTGGAAGTTGCAAATGCAGGTATTTAAATTTATTTACAATATCTGTTATTATTATTCTAGTATATGCTAGAATCGAATTCGACACCAAAGTAAAATTCACTGTTGGAAAGCCTGATTTGTTTATAAAACAAGAAAAGAATTATCCTGTATATTTTCAATAGTTTTAAAACACATATTAAGACCTTTTACATGTTTATCATTTTCAAAAAGTGTGTTATCTGCCCTTGTTTCTTAGGGTTTTCCACTGAAGTGGATTGGAAAAGAGGAAATGAAATAGTATGACAGTTGAACTGTAACTGTTAATCTAATTTACTTTCTTTTTTCACGAAGGAAATTCTTAAAAACAGAACTTAACTCTACCATCTCCAGAAAATGAGGTATACCCCCGACACAATACTTTATTAGCACGAAAATAAATTGATATGCTATACAAAAACATATACTGTGTAAGAGATCATATCTTGCGAAATGGTATACTTGATATTGAGAGGATATGGCCTATCTAGCAGTCGCCCAGTAGCCCAGTTTGCCATTATTATTCTCTCGCACAACTTGATCCTGATAGGATATAGCCTATCTAGCGGTCGCCCAGTCGCCCAGTTTGCCATTACTACCCCCTCGCACAACTTGATCCTGGGAGGATATAGCCTATCTGTCATTTGCCCAGTAGCCCAGTTTGCCATTACTATCCCCTCGCACAACTTGATCCTGATAGGATATAGCCTATCTAGCAGTCGCCCAGTAGCCCAGTTTGCCATTACTATCCCCTCACACAACTTGATCCTGATAGGATATAGCCTATCTAGCAGTCGCCCAGTAGCCCAGTTTGCCATTACTACCCCCCGCACAACTGGATCCTGATAGGATATAGCCTATCTAGCGGTCGCCCACTCGCCCAGTTTGCCATTACTCCCCCCTCGCATAACTTGATCCTGATAGGATATAGCCTATCTAGCGGTCGCCCACTCGCCCAGTTTGCCATTACTATCCCCCGCACAAGTTGATCCTGAGAGGATATAGCCTATCTAGCGGTCGCCCACTCGCCCAGTTTGCCATTACTATCCCCCGCACAACTGGATCCTGAGAGGATATAGTCTATCTGTCGGTCGCCCAGTTTGTCATTACTTCCCCCGCACAACTTGATCCTCATAGGGTATAGTCTATCTAGCGGTCGCCCATTCGCCTAGTTTGCCATTACTATCCCCCCTCACACAACTTGATCCTGAGAGGATATATTAATATAACAGTCGCCAGACATGAGATGATTTGCCGTAAAAAGCGTCATTTTACTCCGATGTCATTATGTTGCCATTAACGTCATAAAGAAAATCACGGCTAAAAGTAGCGTGTATGGCATAAAGCCCCTTACATCATTTAAATTGGATTGATTGATTGATTGATTGATTTTTGTTTTACGTCACACCACGAATATTTCACGTATATGGTGACGGCATCTCCCTGATGCGGGGCATACCTTTGCAACGGACCCACCCGAAGCAGTGAGGGATCTTTAACGTGCCATGCATACCACGACACGGGGCCTCGGCTTTTACTGTCTCATCCGAAAGACATGACACTGGCATGACCAGAGCGGGACTCGAACCCCGGCCTCTCGATCAGGAGTCCGACGCGATACAACTAGGCCACGCCGGTTTTATGAAATTGGAAAAACATCTATTGTTAAATTCAGGTGATAAATGTTATTTGCGAAATAGGCCTATTTCTAAACTACTGTCTTTTCAAGTTTTTGTCCGAATTGTCAATATGACGTTAATGCTTGAATTGTGACGTCACAGTAACATCACACAAATCTTAGCCCCACAACTGCATTTGTGCGGTATTGCTCCTTTCATCATGTAAAATTGGGAAAGATTTATGAGCCTATAATGTTACGATGAAAGGTAAAAGTTTAGAAATTGTGAAGATGTAACCTATTTAGAGACTATTTTCCAAGCCCAGTGAGTCTACATTTTCCAAACAGCGTTAAGTTGGCTTGTGGTGTTCGAGAGGATTCAGTAGGTGATCATCTTTTCTATATACATGTATCAGATGTTTCGTGATATCCAATCTACGCATATGACTCTGTCAGCTGATTCTGAAATCTATGACTAAAGTTTTAGTAGTTTATAAATACCCACGATTCTCAATGATCTATTCCTTATTGGTCAGTATTTAGATTTGGGATTAACTGCCTGATGACAAAACAACCATACACTTGGCATATGCAAATCTATTTTCCTGGAAGATTTATAACTCGATGATTTACCGTTTCAGCATGCTTGTCCAGTCCTTGTCTGAGCGGCACATGCAATAATGATGATAATGGCGGGTATGTTTGTACGTGTGATCCAGGATTCTCTGGAACAAACTGTGACATTGTCGATCGTAAGTACCTAACAGTACATTTCAAATCCATTAACAAACTGTATGAAAGTATAAGATACAAATTATTAGATATTTATTTCCAGTTTGGACCCAGTATTATGACCGTTTATGAACACATCTAATCGTACAGAATTAACCTGTGTGTAAAGGTCACTTCTATATAAGGATCACCATTTGTCATTGGATATGAGGAATATCATTTTATATTTCAGCAAATGCAAACTTTGTTTGCGATTTCGAGAGCGGATCATGTCCCATTTTTACAGACGCCACGGACGACAATTTTGATTGGATAAGACAAACGGTAAAGATCAGTGATAGATGTTTTATGATACACGATTTATATAGACATTATTTGAGCCTTGCATTGTAAATATGTAAACTTTATAGGAATCACCTTTCTTGTATGCCTGGCCACCTTTCTGTCAGTCCATTTGTCTGTCTGCCGATCCACCTGTCTGTCTTAGCTTAGGTGAGTAATAGATATAGTAATGTCTCCATCGTTCGTCTGTCCTATAACGTCAGTCTGTCCTATATCGTCCCTCTGTTCTATATCATCAGTCTGTCCTATATCGTTCGTCTGTCCTATATCGTCAGTCTAATTGTAAATTTTCAACATTTCCAATTTTCAACATCTGAAGGAATTTTATACAGAATGATAGAAATGGATACTCATAGTCCCATACAAGTGTTGTTGGTTTTGGCAAGTTCCATTAATGCCGGACCAATTGCGGTTGACACACTTTTCCTTCAGATCGGCTATGCATAGATCTACATACTTTACACAGATTAAAAATTTGAGGGTGCAGTACTAGATGCTAAATCAAGCTTTGACAAACTTCTGTTTATATGCCCGTCTTCATCTTCAGAATATTTTTGTACTGTGTTATGGCGTTGTTCGTGCGGCGTCTGTCCGCTATAGTATGCCAGGGCCATAACTTTTTACCCCTTACATGGATTAGAATAATATTTCACAGAATTGTTGCCCATGAGCCAAGTGTGTATCACAATCTTGAACCTAGGTCATATCTACGAGTGTGTATGGTGGGTAAATATCAATCAGGGTCATAACGTTTTACCTCTTATATGGATTTGAATAATATTTCACAAAATTGTTGCTCAGGACCCAAGAAAGTTCATGACTTTGAACCAAAGTCATATCTGCAAGACCACAGTGCATATGATGGGTAAATCTTTGTCCGGGTCATATTTTATTATCCCTTGCATGGAGATGAGTAATATACTATTCACACATTGTTATATAGAATAATCAATTTGAAATCTCTTAAGCGCTTCACAATGAAGTAATAAAAATATATACATATGCATACATACATATATACATTTATATACACATATACATATACACATGTACATACATATATACACATACATACATATACATATACACACATACCCACACACACACACACAAACACACACATACATGCAGATACACACCAAAAATATATAAGATTGTGCAGTTTTAACTATATATTTTGATATATACGTTTATATAGTGTAGAGCATTCTATAATTTAGGCACTGCGAAATCAAACCGTCTTTGTGCGGAAACGAGGAACGTCTAAAAGCATACCGTTTTCAGATTGTAATGTTCTTGATGGGCGATACGGGTAGATCAATTTACAAAGATAGGCCGGTCAAAGTCCATGCAAGACTTTGTGCACATGAGGACTTTGTATTGTATACGATATTTAAATGGTAGCCAGTGAAGATCAATCTCGACAGGTTTGATGTAATTGCGCTTTCTTGATCGAGTGAACAGTCTTGCCGCGGTATTTTGTACTCTGCGCAATTTGTTGATCACGTTATTTGGCAAGCCAAGAAGCAACGCATTCGCATTGTCAATCCTGGATGTTACTAGGGCATGCATCAAAGTTTTGCAACTTCATTCACCAATAAAGGGTCTTATCCTCCCGATGTTTCTAATTTGAAAGTAAGAGGACTTCGTCATAGATCCAGCATGACCAGAACAACATTACAAGTGTTATAGAGAACTGTAACGATATCATGAGGAACCCGTAACAATGCTGTCTCTGTAGAATGGCCTGAACGATAGGCGGATTATTTCGAGTCTTGCAAACGATTGTATTCTAAATGCGTGTGCACACGTAATCCGACTACCTTCCTCAGTACTTTAGATACGAATGAGAAATTAGACACCGGTCTATAATTCTTTAAAACGTCTTTGTCTAAGGTGGGTTCCTTTAGTAGTAGTGGGGAATTCCTTCACTGGGCCATAACATTTTACCCTTTGCATGGATTTGAATAATATTTCGCAGAAATTTTGTCCAGGTCTATAGGGTGTGTCATAACTTTGAACCAAGGTCATATCTGAAAGATCGCAGTATTTATGTATGGTAAATCCTTGTCCGAGACATACATTTTTACTGCCTACATTGATTTGAATAATATTTCATGGAATTGTTGCCCAAGTCCCAAAGGTGTGTCATGCCTTTGAACCAAGGTTAAATTTCATGATTAGCATTATCTTACAAGAGTTTTAACTCTTTAATGAAATTGAGTAGAAAATTTAAGGGGAGGGGGCAATTCTGAAGCCATAAGCCCTAAATACGAAAGTGTGGAGGAACGGGGTGGAAAGGGAGGAAAGTTCGCCATACCTTCATTTAATTGCTCTTCAAATTAAGCGACGGGCGTATTGTGCAACGCTAGTCGTTGCTCTAGTTTCGAACAGGTATAATTATTGTTGATGACTCTTCGTAAGAATAAACGACTTAAGACCTCCTACATTTGTTGCAGGGGCGTATCTAGACTGTAAATGAAGTCGAAGCACAAAAGGCGAGGAGACTGGGGACCATTTAGGTCCTCAGTGGGTCCGGGGCGAAGTCCTGGTAGGGGGGGAGGACGAAGACGGATTTGAGCAAATTCAAGACACATTTAAATGTATTTTAGAGGAGCTATGTAGGTCATGTCAGAAGTGTATCTATGAAGTTTAAATTGATTGACTATGCATAAGTAAAGTAATTTCGATACATCGTTACTATTTGCGCCTTTTACCGCTCTTCCATATCACAAACTGTACGAGTACCACTCTCGTGAAAGATTAAAAAACTTTTTTGGAGATTAAACATATCATTTAATCATACAAACAGCACAACATGACATAGATACATATTACTGTTTATATCAATGTATACTGAGGGTCATTTCATGTAAATGTCCTCAAGAGTACTCCAATGTGAGCAAATTGCGAGTCGAATACAAGACAAGTTCTGATCTAATTTTGGGTAGTTTTTCTCGGTCATTTTTCATTTGTTTGAGAAAGATTTAATTGTTTAAAAAATCAAAGATTTATCTTTAAATTTGTTGCTTGCATATCTGTTGTACAGACTTCTAGCAATCTAGAGGTGAGATCAGTTGTCCGGGAGTGAGCGTCTTCTATCCGGATAGTAACGTCCGCTTGCTCATCACATGCATATAATTCAGACTAGAGTGTTCATGAAAAGGTTTGTCGCCTGCCAAATATTTGACCTTAAGTAAGTGACCTTGACCTAGACCTTCACAGGGTGTTGAGTCTCATCATGATTGATCATCTCTGCAAGTTTAATGGGGGTATGTTGTGAATAAAGTTGGTAAAAGCTATTTATGTTAAAGTGTGACTATCTGATGGACGGATACACAGACGGACACCGGACAAAGTGATAACGCCTCGCCTTTGAAAGTAAGAGTATGAATTTAAGAAAATAGCGATGACAAATATGAAATTGAAATTCTCTCTCGGTATTGAGATATGACTGCTTAAAAAAAATGTTATGAACAGAAATCTTATCATTTTTGCTAACCACGCAGGAATATACAGATTCCTCCTTCTCTTTCGATTGAAGTTTATTTTCACTTCGCGACGGCGCTTGCAGCTTTCAGGCAAACAAAAAATCACATGCAGACACTGCGGTAACATATATTCAAGTTTTCTTTATAGGGGAACTCAATCTTATATGATCTATTCCATGTAGATGTTAATAAGTTAAGTTTGTTAAGCTTGTGGGAGTCATTGTATTATAATTACAATAAATATTTGTTATTACATGACCAATTCCAATCGTAATGACTCGTCCCTTTTCGTACGCAAATAAGATTTTTTGTTAAAAAAAAGGCAATGATGATGTTCCGATTGGACCGATTCCGGTGGTTGCGTCTCCTACATCACGTCGACTTATCAATACTCCTCGTACATGCAAATGAATCGGGGTATTGGGGGATCATCAGTTAAAGACCTGTTCAGACTGTTACTGTTAGGTTCACAGAAAGGTTTCTTTTCATGTATTGGATCTTGCTCAGATTTTGAGTTTATGACAGGTTCCTCTTGACCAGAATTAAAGAAAAAAGATCTGAATTATTTTTTGTGATATGATTTACCACTTTTTATCATCCAGAATCTGAACTGACGAATTACATAACGCCGAAAAACGCTAATTAAAGCGTTCCGAACATCAGTATTATTTTGTATGAAAATCAAAAATGTATAATATATAAAATGAAACATATTATGAATTTTAATATTCTGAATATTATAATGCAGATCTAGCTTAAACTGCGATTCCAAAAAAAAAAAATAATAATAATAAAAATTAAAATCCTCAAAAATGATGTTTGAAGCTCGTGCTTCTGTGCATACACCTAGCTACGCGACTGTGTTGTCAATTTTTTGTTGGATTTATTAAGAAATTGATCTTTATCGAGGCAAAATAGGTCTTATGGAATATCCTCTTTTGAAAACCTTTCTCTGAGCAGCTTCATGGAATGAAAAACTGAATGGTTGAAAATGATAAAGAAGGATGTCTGAAGCAGTATTGTTGTTTATTGGCTCCAATGCATTATAAAAAGTTTTGACGTGTTTCAGACACCTGTACAGAATTGTTATTTTGCAAATTTTCAAATGATTTCATGTTTTGTGTTTTCATTGTAGGTTGCTTGTAATTCATTAATGTTGCTTATTTTTACGGATTTTATGAGATGAAAATTTTTTAGTAGAGAAATGTATTGCAAAAATGATTATCAGATCAATTAAAAAGATTAGGCTTAATCAAAAGGGGTACACTATGATGTGTTTTATTGTCTTAAAGCAGCTTTGACGATCTTTCTTAAGAATTAAATTTTGAATGATTTTGATGATACTAGGAAAAATGTAGTTCTCAAAGTCTCTAAGATTTGCTTTAAGTTCAACTCACTAAGAATGGGTAACTAAATATAAGTCATTGGATAGATTTGATTTTAATGAGAAACCACGGATGAGATACTAGAATAAATATAAAAACCAACTGAATAAAAATATTTTAAGTTTTTAAAAGAATTTTGTGTTCTTTTTTCGCCAATTCTGATAAACATGTTGTGTTTCTAAATCACAGATGTACCCGGTCCCTAACAAAATCTTCTGCAGGCATCACAATGTGTGGCTGTAATAAGAACATGGCATTGTAACTTTGTGTATAAAATTTCACAAAGTCCTAGATATGGACCTCGACCAGTCCTCTGGGTCCTTGATCAGGAGATGCTGTTGAAATGTGAGAAAGTCCAATATACACATCAGTTGAATTTTGGATAGTTTAGTGTTTAAGGAAGGTACTGCATCTTCCTTCAAGCAGGACGGGATTACGTACGAATAGACCAACAATCAGACAAACAGACAGACGATCCGAACGCTAGATGCCCCCGGATCTTTCAGACCGGGGCATAGAAATATCTGATAATTTCCAAATTTTTCATGCAGCAGTGCTCAGATGAGCGACATCGGTCTGTTACTTTTTTCCAGGGAGCAACGCCGTCTTCTAACACAGGTCCATCAGGGGCACAGAGTGGGTCTTACTACATGTTCACGGAAATGTCCAGTCCACGTGTCCAAGGGGATGTAGCAAGACTGGAATCGATCTTTGATCTCACTTGTAAGTACCCGATACCGATTATGCTCATCTGTCACTCTGTCTGTCCGTTTATCGGTCTGAATGTATGTATGGATGTTTAGACGGAAGAAGGGAAGGGTCGATAAACAGTGATGAATTTGTCAAATATAGAATTTTTCTTTCTCTGTTCACATGTCAAAAAGTTTATTGTCATTACTTGGCATCCATTATAGCCCTGAAACTTTCAAAGGCTATTGTTTGCATCTTCTTTTAAAACATCGGTCAATTATGATCAAACTTAATAGGGTTGATATATTGGAAATAATCCGAACAATATCTTCATTGGTTCTGGTCAGAAAACCATGACCACAGAAAGCATTCTTCGGTGTAACCTGCATGTATTCACATTGCACCCTATGCGTACAAGTGTATTTCAGCAGTTAAATGAAAGACAGTGGAGCTCTGTTTTCTTATTTTGTATGAACTTTCGTATGAAAATTGCTGTTGCAGTGGTGATGAATCTAAACAAATTTCCGTCTGAGAGGAACAGTGCAATTTGTTTCCTTTTAAGAGACATCAAAATCAGACAGTGATCCCTAAAAGTTGTGCGGTTTAGTTTTTGACTTTAGTAAGGAAACCAAATTTTTATAAATGTAGCTAGTTTCGTTTTGATGATAAATGTAGATGCAATACTACAATATAATTCATATATTTAACTATAATTGTCATAGCTTCGCCTAGATGTCTAGAATTTTACTACTTCATGTATGGGGGATCAGTGGATACCCTGCGCGTTTACACCAGTCAGTCGGGCTCTCGTACCACTGTGTGGGAAATGAAAAATGATCAAGGGAACAACTGGATCAAACAAAGTATAGATCTAGCAGGCAACGTCGGCGCAAGGGTAAGTACAAATAAATAAATATTGTTATCTCATCTCATGCGTGTATAAAAGTATGTAGTGTGTATATGTTTGGGACATGTCACGTGGCAGGAAGGGTTCGTCAAACAGGAGACAGTTTCTCCCCCAGGACGCTTGGTTTTTCCTCCCGGATACCTGGTCTGCTGAAAGCTTCACAGATCCATGAATGCGCATGATGGTACATTGTTGTTAGCGCCACTGTCATACAGCAGAGTTTACTTTCATATTGTGTATTGTAGTGACCAATCTAGTACTTATATTACGTATCCAGCGGGACCCTGAAGATCTGTATGTTGTCATGCTCTGATATTCAACATATTCACATTCTTTTTCTAAAGATTGAGTTTTATCACAAGACATCCAAATCCTTTGATAGGATAGATACTGATTTTAGGTCTTTCTGATGTTTAGTTAGCAATTGTTTATTAACTTGTATTCATATCTGAAATGTTTGACTTATAAATATTGATTTCAAATTTATGACTCGATATGTAATAGGTGGATGGATCGGTTTTCATAAACATAAGATTATAGATCCTTTATTTAGCGGTGTTTGAAAAATTGATGTCCATAAACATTAAACTGTGAATTAATATTTGTTGTTCAGTGTGTTTTGAAAAATTTAAATCAATAAACATCAGGTCATAAATTTTTATTCAGACTGAGTGTTGTGTAAAAATGATATCTGTAAACGTTAGGCTATTTTTTATTTTCTGTTCTTTGATAATTTAAGGTCTATCAAAAATGGGTTATTGATCTTTGTTTGAATTTCTTTAAAAATTGCCGTCAATAAATATAAAGCTATCAGTTTTTATTTGTTGTTTGCAAAATTGGTATCAACATGTAAATATAAGGCTATAAATTGTTTTATTACAGTTCTTTGAAAAGCTGGTGTCTTTATTTGTTAAAGTGATTTATACAAAATATAATCATGTAGCGTAAATGAAAAAACTGATAGAATTAAACCTGTCATTTTGGTCATCAGCACTGGAAAATTTTATTTGTCTACATGAAATTTTTTTCAGGTTGGGTTTGAAGCCGTCAGAGGAAGTAGTTGGAATTCAGACATTGCTATCGACACTATCAGTCTGACTGTCGGAACTTGTGGTGAGTCGCCATGGAAACATTTGTACATACTACTCGCTCAAGAATTTATGATGATAACGTATGTTAGTTGTGAGAATCCTATGTGTCCGTCCGTCCGCCATAGGGCTATAACTATTTACCCCTTGTATGGATTTGGGTAATATTTCACAGAATTGTTCCCCAGGACTCAAGGGTTTGTCATGACATTGAAAAGGTCATACCTGCAATATTAAGGTCACAGTACTTATGTCAGTTAAATTCTTGTCCGGACTATATTTTTTCCAACTTGTATGGATTTTAATAATATTTCACAGAATTGTTGCCCAGGAGCAAAGGTCTTTCATGATCTTGAATCAATGTCATATCCGCAAGGTCAATGTTACAATGTATATGTTTGTTAAATCTTTGTCCGGGCCATAACTCCCCCCCCCCCCCCCCTTTGCATGGATTTAAATAATATTTCACAGAATTGTTGCCAAGGACCCAAAAGTGTGTCATGATATTGAACCAAATGTGCAAGGTCATCGTCACAGTGCTTATGTTTCCCGCTTCAGTTTAAGCGACTGACATACAATGCAACGGAGTTTCTCTTATTTAAATGTATATTGAGGAAAAAAGAATATCATTTTCTGCATTTGTTAAAGTACACTCTTTACACATCATAATTTCGCTGTCACGGCTGGAGAAATCAGGTCACTGTGTGAACTACCGATATTGGTTTTGGTACCTGCATTACTTTGCAATGTTTGTTATATTGCAAGATATATATTTCCAATCATGAAAGAAAGTTTACATGTATAATTGATAAATCCAGCAATTTATACAGAAAAGTCGCTTGTGATATCTGACCCCGTTAAAAGTCCCCTATTCACCCGAAGCGTCACATATACAAAATGTAATTCTTATTGTGATTGTCCTGCAAAATTAATTGAATTTAAGTTTTATGTTTATGCGAGGAATCAAACTTAACCTACGGGTATCTTGTTCACATTTTTTCTTTCGCTCCGTGTGTAAATAACTAGGATGAAAAACGTTTGGAATTGTTTGTAAATAATAAGTTATATCGAAAGAATTGCCTGAGTATGTTCCTTGCGGACGAGAGATATTCCAAACTCATTTTGAAAGAAGTCATTGATGTGGTGAACTAACATGCATGTAGCTTTCACAATTATAAAAGGAGTCTTTTTCCACAGCAATCGCTTATTTCTGACCTCCAAAACAATATAGCAAGCTGGTTATTTAAAATTATTGATGTATTGAGATGCAAAGTATTGCTTCGAAGTCAGATTAAAGTCATATTTAATGCAGCCAGATGCCCCTGCAATGGAAATCCTTATACTTGGGATTTTTTGTTTGTTTGCTTTTTTTTTTTTTTTTTAATTTTGTTTATGAACAACTTTCATCCTTTCATGTAACATGGTAATAACTTTTAATGTATTTCTGTGTATCTGAAAATTGAAACAATTCAGAGTGTTATGATTGATACCATATTACAATGAAAGGAATGTAAACAGAGTAATACTTAACTGTCTATTTGTAGGTAATCCATTAACGACGGCAGCACCCACAACACAACAACCCACGACCCCGCCACCAACAACTCAGTCACCAACAACGCAACAACCTACTACCCAGACAACAACCACTCTATTACCAACAACACAACAACCCACAACCCCGTCACCAACCACGCAACCACCAGCAACCACGTCTCCAGTAACTCAAGGGCCAACCACAGGACCAGCACTAGGCATGTCATGTACATTTGAAGCTGACCAACAATGTTTTCTGTCTGATTCGAGTAACGACGACTTTGACTGGACAGTTCGCTCAGTAAGTAATATTCAATATATCATCTTGGCTGATTGCGGAATGAACATGCAGCACGTTCGATATGGTTGTGTTGTGTGTAGAGAGTTCGTCTAATGATCAAAAGGTCATAAGTTCGAACATAAATATGATTTAGTTTTAAATGCACTGTTTTGATTCTGATCTTTTACTTTGTGACAAAAAGAATGAGAATAACCTTTTTTGTCATTTTTTTTCTTTGTTTCTTTCTTTTCGGTACATGTAGTCTTAAGAACTAATAAAATGAGCTAACTTTCAAAAATACAATTATGGAAATGGTGAAACGTAAATCAATATGGCCGGTGTTATATAGTAGTTTTTCCTCCCGAAAAAAATGGCTATATAATAGTTTTTTCCCCCGGAAAAATGGCTATATAGTAGTTCCCCCCCGGGGGAAATTTGGCTATATAGCCATTTCCCCCCTCTTATAGCCATTTTCCCCCGAGGAAAAACTACTATATAGTGGATTTTCCCCCCAATGTGAAATTCCAGATTTTCTTTTCACACTTAAGTAAATCCAGCTTGTTACCTTGTTAACAAATTGTTAATAAATAGATTTCTATTTAAAATAGAGATATCTCAACTTTTGATACGGAGATATATCCAATTAATTTAGAGATATCTCATTTTCTTAAGTAGAAATGTCTTCAATTTTAATCTTTTTTTCCAAATACAAATGCACATATTTAGAACAGAGATTTATCTACTAAAATTTCATTCGAGATATCTTTATTTAATCCGAAAAATTTCTATATATACAAATGGAAAAAATAAAATTCGTTCGTTTTATGCCCAAGGAATGAAATTCGGGGGCATCTAGTTTTTGACCTGTCTGTGACTCTATCCCTGTGGCAAAAACCTTGACTTTATCGTTTGTACCAAGAGGTACAAGGCTTTGAAACTCCACATATAGTTTTCTTGTGATGACACCTTTTTTTTTAACTAGTGACTTTGACCTTGGTGCTCTACGTTTTCAAAAACTTAAACTTTGGCTGTATCTTTTGTACCAAAAGGAGAAGGGTTTTTGAACTTCATATATATATTACTTGTGTAAGATCTTTCATTTGGGACCATGACTTTTGACCTCTTGACCTTGAAGTGTGACCTACTTTTCAAAAACTTTAACCTTGAATATATCTTCTACACAAAAGGGTGTAGAGCTTTGAAACTTAACATATAGATACTTTAAGATGAAACCTTTCATACTTTGACTAAGGGACAAGGAAATCACATTCTTGTGTTCATGATTTACAACATCTGCGACTAGACAAGAATTGTCGTAAATTGCAAATCATGGACACCTGGGTGGAATTCCCTTCTGTTGTTTTCATGTTCATCATGTACTCTGTAAATGATGAGCGATATTATGATATATATTATGCATCAGTCTTATTTTATTTAGGAATTGAATATCCAAGGAATTCTTGCACGTTCAATTCTTATATTTATCATTGGAACATTTTGATTGATAAATTCCTATTTTACTTATGATGTATTACGAAAAGTTGCCTGGGATCGAATCTTGAGTTACAGCCTGACGTTATGATTGAAATCTATACGCAAGTAAACGACAATTTTTACAATGAAGTAATAGAAGAAAATAGCATACTATGGTAAATATATAAAGAGAAAGACTTGTAAATAAATAAATAAAACAAAAAATAAATACACACACACAAAAAAAGACCCCCCCCCCAAAAAAAAACCACTTAACAGTATATAGAAACCCATTAACCATAACACCATCGGTTTGATCCACAGGCTATTACTATAGTACATTTGTATTTCAAATGTAACAGTTATCTGACTGATACAGAACGAACGTGTATAATTTCCAAACCGTTTCGTAAGGGGGAAAACTACTATGGGGGAAAGACTACTATATAGCCATTTTCCGGGGGGGGGACTACTATGGGGGAAAAACTGCTATATGACACCGGCACAGCAGCCATGGAATTTTCTTTAAAATAGTAATTTCATTCTCGCCTTAGTTGGTTAATTTCATTCTCGCCTTAGTTTGTTAATTGAGAAAAGTTTACTAGTTTAAACTTAGGATAATATCTGATAAACCATGTTGGTATCTATAATATTACGTAATACAGTAATGTCTTGCATGACGACCGTCTTTCAAATCTTACTAATGGTTTTTTCTTTTATTTTTAGTAATTTAATCTTGTCGTTGGTTGTGTTTCTGGCTTCCAGTGTTTCTCTAAAGATATGGCATACCGATTTTGTTAGTTTGTTTTACGCATGCGGTATAGGCTCTGATCACAAAAGCCCTATTGTAGCTAGGATTCCAATGATTGTCATTTCATATAGAATTATTTGATATAAGGCGAAATGATATATAGAATGAGTGTCTGGGTACATTTTCATGGACTCGTTCTTGGTACATTTTGCCGGACTCGTTCATGGTACATTTTGACGGACTCGTTTTTGGTACATTCTCGTGGCCTTGTGGTAAATCCATATTTCCCATAAAATTTATATCGGCATTTTATACTCACGCCCTAAAAAGGCTGGTGCATATGGTTTTACACGTGTTGCCCATCTATCAATGAGTGGTTATATACATCTGTAGTATGAGTGAAAGCAGGTCAAGTTTAAACTGGTCACAATCGATTGATTTAAAGCAGAGTGTGATGACCCTTGAAATTCCACTGCGCAATTGGTTTGTCAGTAATGAATAAAGATTTCTAGAAATATGTGGTATTCGTGGTATTCACTTGTAATATGAATAGGGACAGGCAAATTTAGTTAGAAATTGGTTAATAGGTTTTAACTCAAGAGATTTGTCATATTGGTAAAAAGGACTTCATCGCGGTGTGACATCCAAAATTCAAAAGTTCAGTTAGAGCTGAAGTCGTAATTAGGGTCATAGCAGATTATTCCAAACAATGTCCCAGACGAATGATGTTTGGTATTGAATCAGCATTATATATGCGTTTATGCTAGTCTTTTTTTTTTTTTTTTTTTTTTTTTTTTTTTTTTTTTTTTTTTTTTTTTTTTTTTTTTTTTTCAATCATTTATTCTAGACATTCAAAACATACACATTTATGCAATATATACAATACATATGGTATGATACTGGTATTAATGTAAAGTCTTTTTCCTGAGATGTTATAAAAATTATTATATCATCATAACAACATCTACATGATACATCCTTGAAAATACACGTACCGGTATATTAATAATTTGGTTAATGTTTATCATCTTTAGTGTTTATCAATAAATACAAAACTTTGCATACCTTTAATGTGAAAATTTAGTATATGTATATATATATATATGTTTGTATATTTCTTCTAATAATGTGCCAGTATCAGCATGTATCTACACTTATCTCTTTACATTTGAAGTAAATCACAATAATAATTCTACCCATATACACATGTATGCTCATGTGCCAAGGACTGGTATAAATTTTCTCCATTCCTTTACAAAATCATCTGTTTTTCCTTTCTTTTCATACACAGTTTTATAGACTGTGAACATATATCTAAGATAAACTTTTAAACTTTCAATAGATAAATCCAAGTTTTGACATTTCGTTTTGTAAATATAGAATTTTACATTTAGTAAAACAATACTGTCGCATGATTTTTTAAAAGGTCCTAGTAAAAAGTATCTTTTTGAAAAATTTTCTGTTATGTCTGCTGAGATTTGTCCCACTTCATCCATAAATTTAAACAATAACTCTTTTAGTTTTTTTAAGTGCCTTAGGAGATGTATTATAGTTTCTACTTCTTCATTACAAAAAGTGCAAAGTGGACTGTCATGAATTCCTACTTTATATGCAGACTTATTTGTCGTCAATATGTAATGATTGATTCTGAACTGAAACCATTGTAATTTTTGATCCTCAGTACCAAGCACGGATTTGTAAATAGAACTCCAATCATTTTCTTCCAGTTCTAGAAAAATATTTGACCATTTTTGCTGGGATTTAATATCAATATTTCTCAATTTCAAGACATTATACATTTCTTTTGAACCTCCCTCTTTTTTTACAATATTTATTAAATTATTCGGAATCCATGGTCCGTATGTCTTCTTCAAAATATGTTTTTCACTTTTTCTTAGATATGATTTTATTGAACTGACTATACCATTATATTCCAGAAAATTTGTATGTAATTCGTATTTCCCATTAAATTCCTCATATGAAAAAAATGTATTGTCTTCCTTTAAAATATCATTAATATATATTATTCCTTTTTCATACCAATGTCTATAAAATACATTTTTACCATTGACTTGAATATTTGCTGTCCTCCATAGTGAACTTTCAGCAATATTAATCTCATCAGTACAATGTCTGTTTTGTTTATCAATCAATTCCTTGTATGAAAAGAAAACATCTTTCCAGAATTTATTTCCATGCGTTTTGATATATTCTGATACATATTGTTCACCACATTGTAAAAGAAATTTTTTATTTATATTTTGTAAAATGAGATTTTGCCAGATGCCTTCAGTATTTAGAATCCTCCTTATCCATGTTGTTTTTAAAGCCATAATGTAAGCCTTTATATCTATCATATTCAAACCTCCTTCACTATAGTTTTTAGTTATAACTTCCCTTTTTATCTTATCAATTTTAAAATTCCACAAAAATTTAAAAAGACAGTTGTTAATCTCTGTTAACGTATTATTATCAGGGTTTGGTAATGAAATGAATAAGTGATTAAATTGGGATATTAGCAATGATTTTATTATTGCTATTCGTCCTATTGGTGATATGTTTCTATTATTCCATTGTTTAATAACTGATTGCATTTTTAGTATTTGTTTTCTATAGTTTATTTCACATATTGTACTCAAATCTACATCAAAATCAATTCCCAATAATTTAAACTTTGATTTACCCCATTGTAACCCCCATTGTTTACATAATTTTTCATTACTATACCGTTTACTGCCTATCCATATAACCTGTGTTTTTTCAAAATTTACTTTCAGTCCTGATATTTCTTCAAACCATTTAAGTAATTTCAAAGATGTGTTTAGTGATTCTTCTGATCCATCCAGCAAAAGGGAGGTATCATCAGCATACTGAGATATTTTAAACTCAAATCTGTCTACGTTAATGCCGCGAATTTTAGGCTCATTTCTTGTTTTTATAGATAATATCTCAGCACATAAAATAAATAAATATGGAGATATTGGATCGCCTTGTCTACAGCCTCTTTTAGGTAGAAAGCAGTTTGATAGATTACCTCCTTGATTAACTCTTGATTGAATATTATTATAGATAACAGAAATCCATTTTCTAAAGGAATAACCGAAATTGAAAAAAGATAACACTTTATGTAAAAATGTCCAAGATACAGAATCAAAGGCCTTTTCAAAATCTATAAATAATAATAATCCTGGAATATTTTTGTCCTCAGTATATTGAAGAATATCATATATGAGCCTGGTGTTTTCACCTATATATCTTCCTGCAATGAAACCGGTTTGTTCTTTACTTATTAACTTGTCTAAATGTGGCTTTATTCTATTAGCTAATACACCAGATGCAATTTTGTAAACTGTATTTAGAAGTGTAATTGGTCGCCAATTTTTTAGATATTGTCTTGGTTTATTGTCTTTGGGGAGACAGGTTATTATACCTTCCTTTTGTGTTGTAGATAATTCTCCGATACTGTACCCATAATTTATAGCTCTTACAACAAAAACACCTATGTTATTCCAAAACATTTTAAAAAACTCAACAGTAAAGCCATCTGACCCAGGACTCTTATCATGTTTCATCTTCTGAAGGACTCTACTAGCTTCCTGAATAGTTATTAAGCCCTCTAGGGTATATGATTCCATATTTGAAAGTTTAGGAACATTATATCCTCCCAATTCCTTTTGTAAATCAATTATATCCTTACCTCTGTCGTGTTTTTCAGAATATAAATTTTCATAGAATTGTTTGGTTTTATTTAGGATTTCTTTTTGATCTGTTATAACTGTCCCCCTATCCTCTATTTGTGTTATGATCTTGTTAACAAAATTGCGCGACTCCAAGTTTAGAAAATACTGTGTTGGTTTCTCACCCTCTGTTATCCACCTAGCGCGGGACCGTACCATTGAGCCTCTTAGTTTTTCTTTTCTGATATCTTCTAACAACATTTTATTATTATCTAGTTCTCTCTGTGTATTCATATCTACATTCTCTTCCAGTCTTTGTATTCTATCTTTTATCGATTTTTCCCGCTCAGATTGCACCTTCTTTTTATAACTTGAGTAGGATATAGATTTACCTCGAATTTCCAAAAGTAAAGTTTCTAAGAAAAGTTGATCATTTATAGTAAACTGTAGGTTATCTCTTTGAATATTTCCAATATGTTCTAAATTATATATTGGTACAGCATATTGTTTCATTGTATTATTTATAGTTTTATTGATCAAATCTACAAAATCTTTATCATATAAAAGTGAGTTGTTAAATTTCCATAACCCCTTACCTTTTTGAAATATGCGTTTATGCTAGTCTTTGGTCAGAGCAGAGAAATTGAATTATATCTATATAAGTTTTGTAAATTATGAATGAATAACAATCATACATCAGATATTGATAACTAATTATATTATTCAATATTATTAAGAGATGATTCATTATCACAAGGAACGACTATATAGTGCGGTTAGAAAAAAATGTTTGTCTAAAATTTTGTCATGACAATGTGTAATTTCGGAAGCTTAAATTTCTTTACCCCTCGGAAAAAAATGTTGGAACATATAAGAATCAATTCGTCTAGTACTGCTTTTTATAGTCTCTGGATCTATATATATGTTTACCAACTTGTCAAGCATGACGTATGAGTGTGCCATGATCTTGCCAAACGCTATTCTTCCAAGGTCAAACTAATTATCTCATGAAACCTTATCGGTAAAAGAGAAAACAGAAGATATCTGACTAAGTTGTATGACACAAATCACCAAGGACATGCACATAAACATGATAATAGTAGAAAAAACACAGAAATTATTCGCAGTCCCGATCATTTATTAAGAAAAAAGAAAAAGATTATTATCAAGGACGATCTTGTTGAAAGATTATTATTAAAAATGATTTTGCCCCATCTTTCGTACTATCCATTTACTTTTACAACAGGAAATGTAAATAGAAAGTATTCAATATTAGATAGATGGTCATCAATTGGCAAATAGCTTTTTGTACATATTTGTAATATATGAATAATGAGATAAAAGGTAGATTTTCAGATTTATTGCTTTTTTATGGGATCATTGTAGCTAAGGTGCGAGTTGTGGTCCTGGGGAATCTCGTTTATTATTCTTTTCATTAAACTTCTGGATGTGCGCCTGAATCTCTTACATTGCATGAACTGCTCCGTTTATTACAGGGGTCAACGCCTTCATCAAATACTGGTCCACAAGGAGCATCAGAAGGGACGCAGTATGCGTATATAGAAGCCTCTAGTCCCAGAACACAAGGGGATTTTGCAGTGCTGGAAAGTGTTCCTTTGGCAGGTCGGTATTATTAACTTGTTGTTAATGTTCATGTAGCGTATAGTTATTATTAAAATATGATGAGTTATACTACGTTAGAAAACAATTTTTGTACTATTTATGTGCGAATATTGGTTGTATATGTAGGAATGAATATACTCTACAATATAATCCCACTCTTTACTGATATTGTTGTGTGTTTATACTTAGAGGTACTTCTTTCAATATCTTTAGCGTATCTTTTAATACAATGGGTCTGTGATTTCTCATTTATTTCCTCTGTTACACTCTCAGATCAGTTGTAAGTCAATTTCGTTTGTCACAATATAAGTGTCAGTGTAACATCAACTTCACTCTTTATATTCTTAATGTTATTGTCAACTCAACCTCCTTGGTTCAAATACCAGGTGTCAGTGTCACATCACCTTCCTTGATTACATTAATTCTCAGATGTCAGTGCCGCATCCATTTCATCAGTTATTATTGCAAGTGTCAGTCTGTGGGTCAGTTTTACATAACCTCCTCGGCTGCAGTTTCAAATGTTGATGTCACTTCGGTTACCTTGCTCTACCACGGTAAAATTGATGTATGCGTTTCACAGCGCAAGTACCCTTTAGTCTGCGATGACCACCCTTATATTCTGGCATTATTAAGTGTGCTGTCAGCCTGTATCAACGTGGCTAACAAGTCATTCAAACCTACATGTAATTTGTAAAGGAAACTTCCTTAATCAGCTATGCCCCTATGCAGTACGCATGCGTCGTAAAAGAAAGTCACGAAATTTAAACTTGGAAAAAATATCGTAAAAACATGTAATCTAAAGCCTCTCAACCCTTTAAAAGTGGAATAACTTATTGTACTAGTAACATTTTTGTGTTCATAAGTGATATATCTCTTGGATTTACTCTATAAGACGTGGTAAGACATTTTTTCCTTGATTGCCATTGCTACCGAGTTGAACTCATACTCACGAAAATATTGTTGACATTTAAAAACACAAATACTGTATTATGAGCAACAGTTTTCACACAAATACTAAGCGGAAATATTTATCGTCTTCCTCATCAAACTCTCCTTCGCTATTGCAAATAAGTAAAAAAACCCAAGGAACAATCAACATTCAATATGAGCTACACTGGCGAATCATCAGTAAGTGCGGTGGCGGATCCCATTCATGCTCTTGCCAAATTAGGAGTGATACAGGGACCTCTGCAGAGCACATATAATGTGTCTCCCATGCCTAATACGTCAACACCACTACCAAATGTGAATCTTCCCCCAATACCTCCATCCCACCCAAGGCTGATGGATGAAGATATTGTGAGAATAGCAATAGCCGTTAAATCGATGATGACTCAAGAAATCAACGATATGATTCAAGCTAGAGTTGCCCCGCTTGTCAAGTGCTGTACCCAGTTAGCTAATGAAAATAAAATATTACATCAAAAAATTGATGATCTTGAAATGTATAGCCGTCGCAACTGTGTACGAGTATTTGGTGTGTCAGAACAGGAAACTGATACGGATAAGATTATTCTAGACATTGCAAATGAACTTGATGTGCCTCTGACCCCAGATGACATCGACGTATCGCATCGCATTGGCAGGCCAAGTGCTCACACCGAAAACACCAAACCAAGACCAATTATAGCCCGCATTAAAAACTACTCCCTTCGCCATAGGCTGTTAAAAAATAGTAAGAACCTACACAAAAACCCGGGACGAAAAGGTGTGTTCATAAATCAGGACTTAACTAAAGCCAGAAACAAAATTGCATTCGAAGCCCGCCAGCTCGTTAAAATTGGCAAAGCGAAATCTACTTTTGTCTGGGACGGAAAAATATTTCTGATAGACAATGCCGAGCACAAACACAAATTACTCTGCCTAGACGACCTCCTAAATGTCAAAAGGAAAATATGCCCGGAAATGTGTGTTGATCCTAGTGATCTCCCAGGTACACTGGAATTCTAAATTCACAACACGTGCAGCAGTGTTTATCAACATTACAGTAAACCTGTTGATTGGATGGTGAATTGACTCTTCCGGGGCAAATGCACCGGCCCATCCAATCACGTGACTATTCATACCTAGTATACAGACTAGGCGTATCCAGATGTTTCGCTCCACTGCTGTAACTTGTACGCATGAAGTTTATGATCGTACCTTTTGTATCATCGAACACGATCTCCTGTATATAACACTATTCCTACCTAATTTGATTTCATAAATCTCCTACATACGAAATGAGATAAATGATTTGTCAGGCCAATCAAATGTGATCGATTATTGTGACTCTTGTCATATACACAGCACGCGCAGCTGTAATAACACAACGTCAACCCCCGGATTGGATGGTGAATGACTCTTCCGTGGCAAAAGCACCGGCCCATCTAACCACGTGACTACTTTGACCTAGTAAGCAGACTAGGCGTACTCATTGCATAAAATATCGCTCTGCTGTTGACTGAGTGTAACTTTCACGACCATCACTTTTATGATTTATGATATAGTTTTGCCCTATACATGCACAGGTGTTATGTGCATTTAAGTACAAGTTTAGCACTTTTGGGCATTTAAGATTGTAGCTATACATATGCGAGTTCGAACAATTAGGTTGATGTATATAGGTGTATATGTATTACGAAGCTATGTAATACAAAATTGTGTACTGATTTTTGTGTATTATCAATCACAGAAGTATATCGTTACTGAAATACTTAACAACTCGGTATTTTCATATCTATACGCAGTGATAAGTATATAACATCTTACTAAATAGCATTCCTTCAAAATAAAATTGTAGTTTTTCTGAGATCAGATATCTGATATGGTCAGTACAGTTCAACTTATTGACTTATAGTATCATAATTCTACAAAAGCAACGCAATCGATATTGTAAATGCGTAATTGATATTCAATATCTTTACTGTTCTGCTGGATAGCTTTTTCAAATTGATATATCTGTAAAAATTTTGACTTATCTCTTTACCTGGATTTAACATAACCAAAAATGTATTTACTAATATGTTTCATAAGGAAAATAGTCCTCAAAATAGTTTGCTCGAGGTTTCATCCTCTGAAATTATGCAAATCTTGCTTGTGCAGTTATATGTATATCGATGTATAATTTGTGAGTGTATATGTATGAGTGTGTGTATATGTGTGTATGTGTGTATATATATGTATATGTATATATATATATATGTATATATGTATATATATGTACATGTGTAATTATGTGTATGTATGTATGTATGTATGTATATGTATATTAACTCTCTGACTGTAAATTTTGCCCCCCCCCCCCCTATTGAGTAATTCTACAGTATCCAAAAGTTAAAATCTATTAAACAGGTTTGGGGCGGCCACTCGTTTAAGAGATGGTCGCTCGGGTGTGCGTAAGGGGGATTGCTTGGCCTTGAGGGGGCATGTTCGACTCTGGCGGAACCCTAATACATCCTAGTAAAATAATGCGTGTTTTGTAAAAACTAGCCTTTTTAGTATATGAACTAAGTACTTTACCACTTATAAATAGTAGAACATCATGACCACTTCCACTAATAAAGGGTTCATACTTGCTTTTTTTTTCTTATCTCAACCATGTCATTGGTTGACCCATCACTCAATGAGTCTTTGTTAGCACTCATTACTCTGTATATATGTTTATGTTATTCTTTTTTCACAATATGTCTTCGTGTTATTTTATACTGTACACTATATCATAGAGTTGTGCTTATTCCTCCATTTCACTACAGTGTCTCAAATGACCAAGTTTCAATCCAATGCAATCTCAACGACTATAGATTATTCGAACCTTTCCGGACTCTGAACTTTGACATCAAAGACAGCACTATTACGTAATGAATATAACAGTATTTGAATACAGAGTCCGTATAGGAACATTTAATAATAGATGCCATTGTATTAAACATTCTATGTATATAGACTTAAGTCATACAGTAAGTCTAGCATGTAACATTACATATTTCTCAATACTGTGTTCAATTTTACTGTTGTGTGGTGATATTGAAATCAACCCAGGACCTGTTATGTCCAATAATACTATTTCGCTTGATTCAGATTTAAACTCAAATGAAGACACAAACAGTTTAAATTTTAAACTGAAAATGTACTTATCCTTAATGCACCTTAATATTCAGAGCTTAAAACCAAAACTTAATATCCTAAATGGCAATCTTCAAGACTTTGATATTTTGTGTTTTACTGAAAGCTGGTTGAACCCAAATATTACAACCACAGATATTTTACTGGAAAATTTCAGCTTGCCATTCAGAAAAGACAGAACTGATCGGCCCGGTGGGGGTGTCATTGTATATTGCAAAAATAATCTATACACTAAACGAAGATTAGACCTCGAACCTAGAAATCTCGAATGTGTCTGGATAGAAATTATTTCTAATAAAATTAAATACTTAATCGGAACTTTTTATAGACCCCCTAACAGTGACGTCAACGTCTGGAACCAAATCGAACACTCAATTGAATTAGCAGTAGACACAGGAACTAAAAATATTATTGTTACAGGTGATTTTAATGAAAATCAGAACACTCTGTGTGATACTAAAGTGAAATACTTTTGCAATGCCTTCAACTTACACCAACTTATTAACAAACCTACATCTTATTCCGAAAATTCATCTACTTTAATTGATCTTCTTTTAACTAGTACTAAGGATATTATATACCACAGTGAAGTTGTTGAACCTTTTCTTGATGTTAACATACGCTACCACTGCCCAATAATAGCAATTATTCAACAAGACAAATATAAAAACAATGTGTTTAAAAGAAAAATATGGCTTTATGACAAATGCAACTTCAACGATTACAGACGAGAACTATCTCAAATTGACTGGGGATTAATTATAACGCCCACTGACCATATAGATCAGAGTGTCAATAAGTTTACATCAAAACTGATTGAAGTTGCAAATAAACATATACCAAATCGTTTTGTTACTATCAGGCAAGGTGACTTGCCCTGGATAACATCTGAAATACGTAGAGCAATGCGAAGTAGAAACAGATCGAGGTCCAAAGCCAAGAAAAGTAACTCTATATACCATTGGAATAAATTCAAAACCCTACGAAATAAAGTTGTTGACTTACTCAGAACTGCTAAACAAAAATACCACGAAACTCTCTGTAACAAAATACAAAATAATAACTTCTCTAATAAAGATTGGTGGAAACTAGTAAAACAACTATCTAAATTCAATACTAAATCAGATAATATAAAAACCCTTGTTTCTGATGAAGATAAAGTAATAACAGATGATAAAGAGAAAGCTGAACTACTGAATAACTTCTTTGCCTCTCAATCTATTATTGAAGATAATAATGTTGACCTTTCTTGCAGTGAAAACCTTAGTCAAAATCAAAATGTCCTAGAAAATATAGTGATCCTCGATTCTGAGGTGTGTGATATTATGAATATATTAAATATATCAAAAGCTGCAGGTCCTGATTTTATTAGCCCTAGACTCCTTAGGGAGGCCTCTACAGAATTAGCTGCCCCGTTATGTAAACTCTTTAATGCATCACTAACACAAAAAGTATATCCATCACAATGGAAACATGCAAACGTAGTTCCGGTCTTCAAAAAAGATGATCCATTAAAAGTTCAAAACTATAGACCAATCTCTCTCCTTTCCGTAATTAGCAAAATATTTGAAAAGTGTATTTATAAATACCTACATAACTTCATCCATGTACATAAACTACTATCTAAACATCAGTCTGGGTTTCAGGAAGGGGATTGTACAATTAATCAACTATTATATATAACACATGAATTTTCCGAAGCCCTTGACGATGGTAAAGAAATTCGAGTTGTATTTTTCGATATTAGTAAAGCCTTCGATAGAGTGTGGCACAAAGGATTATTACATAAAATTAAACAATTTGGAATAACAGGAAATTTACTGAAATGGATTAAAAATTATCTTTTGGATCGTAAACAAAGAGTGGTTTTAAACGGAAAGGAGTCTGATTTGGCCAAAATAAATGCTGGGGTACCCCAAGGGTCAATCCTTGGTCCATTATTTTTCTTAATATTTATAAATGACATTGTTAATGAAATAAGCTGCAAAATAAAGCTATTTGCTGATGATACTTCTTTGTACATAATTATTGATGACCGTGATACTGCATCTCAAATACTTAATGAAAATCTTGAAAAAGTAAATAAATGGTCTAAGCAATGGCTTGTTAAATTTAATCCCAATAAAACTGAGAGTTTACTAATTTCCAGAAAACGCAACCAAACCCCCCACCCACCCCTCTTTTTCGATCACATACCCGTTTTGGAAGTTTCAAAACATAAACACTTAGGTCTCATTCTGAACAATAAATGTCATTGGGGTGAACACATCGATTATATTCTACAAAAGGTGACTGTGAAAACTAAATATATTACGTAGTTTTAAATTTGATCTTGATAGAAAAACACTCCAGTGTATGTATTATTCATTCATACGTCCAATTCTAGAATATGGTGATATTGTATTTGATAATTGTCCTGACTATTATAAAGACAAAATAGAAAACATTAACATTGAAGCTGCAAGAATAGTTACAGGGGCCACTAAACTTGTTAGTTTTACTGAGCTATATAAAGAATCTGGGTGGGAAAGTCTTGAAAAACGCAGGGAAAAACATAAATTAATTGAGCTCTATAAAATTATTCATGCATTAACTCCTCAATATCTAAAAGAGTTACTGCCCCATCAACATGAACAACAACATGCATATAGTACTAGAAATTCTGAAAATTTTGTTGTGCCTCAATGTAGAACCACTTACCATCTAAATAGCTTTATTCCTTCTACTATCTCCCTCTGGAACAGACTCCCTCGTCACATTAAAGATTCAAACACTTTGACTTCGTTTAAATATAACATTGATAAACACTATTCTCCAAACAAAATCCCAAAATACTATCTCGTTGGTACTCGCATGGGTCAAATATTACATGCGCGATTGCGCATGTCCTGTAGTAGTCTCAAACATCACCTTTATGTAAAAAATATTGAATCTGATCCTTTTTGCACTTGCGGAGAAATTGAAACTACTACACACTACTTATTACATTGCCAAAATTACCAAAATCTAAGAATTAACTTAGAAAATTCATTAAATTTTCCAATAACTTGTAATATTCTCTTGTATGGAAACGAGGACATGTGTTTTGAATTTAATAAAAACATATTTATTAATGTACAAAACTTTATTCTGAATACAAAACGCTTCACATAACATGTGTCAATAACAACACTAGTATTAATTATAATAAAACATATCATAAATAATAAAAATAATATCCTACATACTGTGGAATACTTTATTTTCTTCGGGTCCAATTTTCGTGGTTTCACAAAAAATAACAGGTTCGTGGGTTCGTAATTTCGTAATTTCGTGGATAACACATGATGAAATAAAAAAAAAAAAAAAACCAAAATATAGTAGCTTTGTCTCGAACATACGATCTATTCTGAAGTCACCCATTGAGTGACATATATTCTTAATAAAAACATAGCATAGAATAGCACAGTATAGTATAGTATGGCATATTATGGTATGGTATAGTATAGTATGATATAGTATAGTATAGTTTATTTATCTGTCATTATTACATAGTTGCATCTTCATTGCTTTTTTTTTTTCAAGTTTATATTCAATCGTATTATTACAATATTTAGTGACTGTAAAATCAACTATTTTTGGGAAATGAATTTATATAAGCGTTTCGCTTTTTTTCAGATCCCATGATATTATATTATGTAATTTACTTATTCATTGTATTATTTGAATTAATAAAATATGTTTAAACCAGCTATGCCCCTATGCTGGTGCTCTGTACTTGGAACACATACTGGTTTACTTTTATCTGTAGACCAGAGTAATCTATAACGTATTTATTTCTTGCAGACTCAGATTACTGTCTTACATTTGATTACCACATGTACGGCTCCAGTGGTGATCTTAACGTATATCGTGACAACGGCGCTCATTCAGTATCAGTCTTTCAAGAGTCAATGACCTTAGATAACCAATGGAAGTCAACTTCAATCAGCTTACCGGCGCTTCCATATTCAACGGTATGGATGTATATTGATGTATTCTGAAGTTAGATATCAGCATCAGAGTAAAGGTGTTTTTCAAATAGTACAGTATATGCCAAATAAATGTGATATTCCAGTCCTGGAGTATGCGTTGTGTACAAGTATTGTGACTTATTCCCAAACCTACAGTATATGCGAGATAAGTGTGATCTGAATAAGTATTGTGACTCTCTCCCAGACTTTTTGTACATGCATTGTGACTTACTTCCTGACCTAGAGTATGTGTACATGTATTGTGACTTACTCCCAGACCTAGAGTATGTGTACATGTATTGTGACTTACTCCCTGACCTAGAGTATGTGTACATGTATTGTGACTTACTCCCTGACCTAGGGTATGTGTACATGTATTGTGACTTACTCCCAGACCTACAGTATATGCCAGATTAGTGTACTCTGCCTCCAATCCTAGAGTATATGACATATGTTGTGACATGCTCTTAGCCCTTTAGTTTATGTCGAAGTGGTACGATCTGCTTCTAGTCATAGAACATATGTACTAATATTACGAGTAATTATAAAGTGCAAAGAATCCGGTATGACTATAAAAGACAAAATAGAGATATAGACTGTCAGGGATCCCTGGAATCACCAGCAATGAGGAACATCCATTATACTAGACAAAATAAAGATATGATATAACAGAGCTCAGGAAGAACCAGAGATGGGTTCAGACTTACTTCCAGACCTTCAACGTGTGACGAAATAGTCCCACTTACTGTGATGATAGACTAGCTCTTACGGACAGGCTCTGGCAGAAATTTTAGTTCCGACAATAGGACACGCTATGGCAAGCTATGACAATAGAGCAGAATCTCGCACTAGGAAAATGAGGCTGAAGAAAAACTCAAGTGATAGGACATGTTCTGATAATAGGACAAGATCTGGCGGTAGAACAAGTCTTGGCATTAATTTTGGAATGTATTTTGTAAATCGAATGTCAATAGCGTCTCATCTCGGTGTCATTATTCAAGTATAAATGTATGTTTTCCTTTTTTCGCTTTCGTTTCAGTTGCTATTTGAAGGTGTTAGGGGCACGTCATACAAAGGCGATGTCGCTATAGACAATGTAGTATTAGCACTAGGAGTTTGCGCAGGTAAATGTTAATGTTTCTGTTACCAATAAATTCCCTTCGATGTACAAAATTGAAGACTACCATGAACGCTACCGTAGCACGTGCACTATAATGGGTGGAGCCGGTTACTATGTACGATTACGTCATGACATCACATGTCAAAGTGTCAGTGTAAAAATCAAATTTATTTTTAAAGTGGTAGCAATATCGATGAGAAATATCAATTTTAGCATTCTGGGGCTAGTTGTTCGAAACTTTAACCGTTGGTCAAGCTAACTAATGGTTGAATTTCATCTGACTATATCTTTGAAATGAGAAGACTTTAAGTCATAACCTGTGCACTGATTTGTACATGTAGGATATGAAACAAGCTTTGTAATGCAAATTAGATTTTTATACAGAAATCTTATAAATTAAAGTAATTGTCTCTTAAACTTTCACCACTGGTTAACTTAACCAGTGGTTAAAAGTTCGAACAACTGGGCCCTGTGTTTAATTTGCAGAGATACATGGGAATAGAAATGTAAAGAACAAATGTCGTATTCGTAGTTTTCACGGAATATGAAGCCAATGAGTCAAATGCAAATTCTACAATAACTGCTTTGAGGTAAATGCAATTCTCACGTGACATACTAGATTCTTATGGCCCCGAATCGGTAGATCGTGGACATCTTTCTTTTTCCTAACATTTGAAAATTTCTGAGAATCTCTATAGTTACAAGTTATAGTTATAGGGACCGTTTAAGATATCCACAATAGGAGTAGTGCATTATTTAACGTTATAGCAGAGTTCCTCCAAAGAAGGGTTGTAGTGAACTCGTACTTGTCATGTTAATTCTTTAATTGCCAGATTGGCCTGAGAGATTAGTTAGGAGAAGGCCTTTTATATATGGAATCGCTTCTCCCTTAGAAGTATATGTCTTGACTTCTGGCGATACCCAGACATAAAGAAGCGGGAGTGGAGAGCTTTCTCACACTTTCGTTTTTCTTCCTTTACTACAACTATCAGAACATAATCACAATGTAAAGTGACACCATCTACATAACCAGAATGTATATACCATATTTAATATTACAATATTAGAATGAAAATATAAACCATTGATGTTATAAATATGTTTGCAGAATGTTCTTCTAATCCATGCAAAAATGGAGCAACATGCTTAGACGTCACCGCAGCAACTTTTTCTTGTATTTGTCCCCCGGGCTTCACTGGAATTGACTGCTCAACACTAGGTATTATGTTTCAACAAGTGTTTAATAGAGCCTCGTCTGTTAAAATCCGTTTTTCTTGATGGCTATGTTTAACAAAATGCTGTTGTAAAATACGTAAACTATGTTTTACAATGGTGGACTGAAAACGGAAAGCCTATTCAATTTAAGATTTCACAAAATTCTTCGTAATTAGAGAATATAGCTTGAAAAGATCGGTATGGAATGATGCATGCAAGGTTTTCAGTAGGTGTTTAAGCTGGACTTTCCAAGAGTTGTCCAAGATGGAGCAAAGTAAATCTGAGATGGTACCCTTTTTAAGATGAGTGTCTTGAATGAGGCAACATAGGATTCAAATTTCAATATAACAGAGTGCTCTATATGGATGTACCTGATGTTTTTAACGGATTCCTTTAGTTTCTGATACTTTGCCTTATTTCATCATCTGACAGTTCTATTATATAAGGGAAATAGGATCACCTTGATCTGGTTTTTGAAGATTTATAATTAATGGATGTTGAATATTAAATACAACGAATTATCGTAATGGTAAATCTGAATTTTCTAATATCCATAGAATTAGATTTATAATTGTAATTCAGCAGTTACGTGACCAATGTCTATTGGTCTTGAAAGTTGAATTGTAATTGTATGATTTAATATTTAAAAATATATGCTTACTGTATTCCAGATTTCTCAGCAAATGTGACTAGTATGGCTTGTACATTTGAAAGTGACGATTCTTGTTTCCTAACAGAGAGTACCGCAGATGATTTTGATTGGACAACGCGTTCAGTATGTGTTTTTATTTAAAAAAATTATAGAATTATAGGAAAATAATTTTTTTCTGAAAGATATGATTTTTGCAGATTATTTTGAGTTTTATGAGGAGCATATTATGTTTTAATTGTACCATACAGTTTGCATCTGGTCTTTTTATATATATTAAACAGCGAGGCTTTCCAATTTTCAAGAACATCAAGTAGTCCTGGTAAATAGTAGTGCTTGTTAGACTTAGTTTACACGTACCTTGTAAACAGAAGTGTTTGTTTGCAATACTTTTCCACTGTCTCATTGGTTAATAAAAAATTAATAAAAAAAAGAAATAAAAATAATAAAAAATAAAGAAAGAACAGAAAAAAATCACATTAAATTAAATCAAACTTACTCAAGTCACAAAAAATGAAACTAGATATTTGATTGGTACCACTTTTTTACTGTCTTTTTTTTTTTGGCCAATGATTCAATTGTGTTTTTTCATTAAACAAAGTTATTTACCATTTGGGACGGCATCTGACGTAAAACAATGATGACGTCATAAATTTCCTATGGAAACGTCCATGTTTGGACCATCATTTCTCTGAATTTTAGACCGGTTTCTATAGAGTAATTCTGGGCAATGAAAAGACCGAATAGGGGAATTACCCTTGATCTAGTAATTTAGATCATCTTATATTATATTATATCATATCATATTATATTATGTCATATCATATCATATTTGTACAGACGATATATGATACTTTGAACAATTTATTATATGCTCTATATGTTGTATAACAACCATAAGATGACAAAAATTACCATGGTTCTGACATGATACTGATAATGTTGGCTTTTACCTTATTTTAATTAGAAAACAATTTGAAAAGCATTAAACGAATACTGCATCTCTGGGTGTGTCATGAGACTGAAAATTACCGTCTGAATAGGCTGGTTTGAGGACCGAGAACTTCCTAATAGGGATCAAGGGGTTTTGGGGGTAGTTTCTTTTTGTTTTTTTTTTACCTCATGTCGTATATGTATAATGATGCACCAAAAAATGGAAAAAAGAGATCTTTGCAATGTAGTGATCGAAACAAAGATGGTTATTTTTCATCTTTCATATTTTCGCATCTACCTTGCTTCTTACAATCTTCAACGAAAGGCAGGATAACAATAAGCTAAAACAGGGATCGATTGGCTTACGAAATGAGCAATTGATGCCACCTCATCTTATTTGGGAGATGAGTCATTGAAAGTCATAAAGTGATATGACAACAAATCGGTACATTTTTAACAGTGATATGACATCAAAGTTTATAGTTCTTCAGTACTATGAAAGCAAATTGATTGTTCTTATGTGATAGGAAGGCGAGGTGCAAGTTGTTAAGTAATACGATAGTTCTTATGTAATGTGACAACACAATATTAATTTAAATTTGAAATAATAAAATCAATGATAAAAAATGGGGGTGTTTGGATTGATGAAAATGATAATAAAGATACATAATAGATTCGGACTTGTTATGGAAAACGCAGATAAGTGAGACTTATTATCATCCATATAGAATGAAGAATCAACATTGAAAAGAAGTAATGTTTGAAAATTAAAAAGGGAAGCATTGAAATATTAAAAGGGCAATGTTTCAATAATTGAATAATAATAAATGTAAATGAATATTTAAAAAGCAATGTTTGAATATTTGAAAAGTATTTATTGAGTATCTAGATAGCAATGTTCAGATACTAAGTAACAATATTTTGAAATTTAAATGTTTATATATTTAAGGAGTAAGTGTTGAAATATGTAGGGAGTAAATGTTTCAGTTTTGACAAGTGTTATTCCGGCAGATGTTGACATCTTCATGTTCTAACAATTATTCATTGACTAAGATCTTAAAACATAACCATGCAGTTTTATTGATATTATAAAAATCTACTTTTGTCTTACCCTGTTGTAATTTTTAATCACAAGGGTGGAACTCCATCATCGAATACAGGTCCAACGGTGGCCTTTGAAGGCGCATTTTACAAGTACATCGAAACTTCTTCTCCCAGAAGTTCGGGTGATGTAGCAGTCTTGATAAGTCCGTGGCTATCTGGTAAGTACTCTGTCTTCTTTATCTTTATCTGATCTCGAGATAATTTAATTCATATCTTAATTGAACACATAAATCTGTAAAAACTGTAAACCATACAAAAATCAGCTGTTTATATCAATATCAAAGAAATACCAAACAGTTAATCATTCTCAAAGTCCGAGGACAGATACAAAATCGAGTATGTTTCAAAAAGGAACTGTTGTGAACCCCGAAATACTGGAAAATTCCGAGGTGAGACCAGGTGCCCAGGGAGTAAGTAAGGACAAATAGCATACATCGAACTGATGCCATCACCATATACATGATACTTGTTTTAGTATCTATATTCCTATCTTTATTAAGACGAGGTATTTATGATTCGCTTTATCGGGGCTAATTGTGTGTCAGGCCTATTGCTGTTTGTTCGTTCGTTTGTCACTCAGATCCGGAGTCAGTCAATTTATGATAGATTTTGACCAAACGAATATGCTCCAGAACATACAGGTGTGTCATAAACTTGATCCAAGGGCATGTGATCGGTTTCAAGACTGCTGCATTGTTTAAATCATTGTCTAGGCTGTTAATTAGTTACTTTGTGATCTTAACCAAGCTTCCCACAAATATTCCTCAAAACAAAAGCCTGTGTCATCACTAGTGCTTTGACCGATTTGTGACTTATTACAAGATTGCTGTAAAATCATTGCTTAAATTCTTGTCCGGGCTACAAGTTAGTCACATATAAATAGACTGATATATCTTGACCACGCTTCATGCAAATATTACTCAGATCCCCAAAATGTGTTATGATCTTAACTCACGGTCATGTGACGTATAACAATAACACTGCAGAAACATGGTTCTAGTACAGTCTTGGCTGTAAGTCGGTCAATTAGTGATCGACTTTAGCAAAATTCACACAAATATTTCTCAAAGCCTAAAGATATGTCATGACCTCAAATCAAGATTATGTGACAGATTTCAAGGATAAGAAGGCAGGTATTTTAGTTATCCATGATGACCATTTTAGATAATATATTTTATGTATTTGCATTTGTATTTGTATCTGTTTTTTCTTCGATCTTCAGTGCAGTTTTCAGTACCTCTGTACTGATCCGAAATATGTACTTCAAATTTATTGTGAAAAAAGTTTGTAAATTATTCGAACAATAAGGAGTTTCTCACTCATTGATAGCTCTGTCCTTAAATGGGTTCTTTTGATTCTTTTAGGTGAATTTGGTAATGAGTTTGTTCTTCATATATATCTATATTTTTTAACTTCAACAGTATAAGTATTGAGCATCAATGAATATATATAAGTTGTCGAAATAAGCATATGGAGCTCTGAATTAGTAAACGTATATATGTTCTTATTTTTATTATTCATTATTCATTCTTGTTAACTACTTTGGTACATCTTTTCATTCAGATGAAGATAGATGTTTATCTTTCGCATATCACATGCGCGGTAATGGCATCGGAAGTTTGTCTGTAGTGCAAGATGATGGATTCAATACGACACTTTTATGGCAAGAATCTCAAGACTTTGGAGATGTTTGGCAGACAGCAATGACGACAGTACCAGCACTTCAGGGTTCTCAGGTAGAACGTCATTTCTATAAATAGATCGTTCCTTTTCACTCAATATGTCCAGAAAATCTCTATATTACTCTCATTGTCATTATCAGATAACAAAGCTATTTAGGTTAAAGTTGATTGTCTACCTTATCCAGCGAGCTCTTTTGTGTTCTGACTACACTTGCTGCCTAAAAATGCATGTATTTCTTGTTAAGATGTAAAACAATATATTTTTAAACCAGTTTGAAGTACGGAATCCTCCTCACACACACACACCTACACCTACACACACACACACACACACACACACATATTCATTGCGTTATAACGCAAATGTTTTGCAATACAACGCAATTGTTATTACATTATAACGCAGAAGTATTGCGAAATGCGCAAATTCTTACTGCTATAATGCAAAGTATTTGTAGTAAAACGCAATAATTATTGCGTTATGTTGCGATTCTTTCGCACACTTTTATTGCACTTTAATGTTTGGTATTTGTAATATAACTCAATAGTTATGGCGTTATAACGCAAAGGTTTCACAATATTATAAAAACGTATTGCTTTAAAATGCAAACGTATTGCGTTATAACACAAAATATATTCAACATTTTTTTCAAAAACAAATCTTAGGTTCAGATTGTATGGTATCTATTACAAGTGTGTATAAGTGAAATTCCATAGAAATATGCTCCAAGGAGTGACGATTATTAAGTCTCATATACTCCAGAACCGCACGCCTTTGACCCATTTCAACCTGGAGGAATCCTAGACACATTACCACCGTCCTCCTTCTAAAGTGAAGATTTCTTAACACACCTAGACTAAGTATTTTCCAACTCTCACAATTTCAGATACATATCAAATTTTAGACTGGTCTGTGTCTTTTGTAACTCGCGTCTTGTACGTAAAAAAGCATTCTTCCCAATACCGAAGGATCATGGGCATGTTGTTCTTGTCTTCTTCTCAGGGCTTTCGCTTCATTTTTCCCAACTCCAAAATTGTACCAAACTTCTATTGGTGCATTTGGGGCGTTGCGACCATCGAGGCAAAAGCGATCTATCCTTTCTTTTTGTGTTCGTATGTATGTATGTGTGTGTGTAGTTGTGTGTGTATGTGTGTAACTTTAACCTTGCTCATAATTTTGGAAAAATTAAGACTTCATATTTGGCAAGTGTACCACACTAATAATGCGCAGTCAGGTCAGAACATGAGATAGACCGCTTTCTTTTTTGACGAAATTCTGATTCATCGTTGAGGAGTTATGATACATTTGTACTTATAACCCTGAGTTTGAAAACTATATCACTGACATTTATCCATCATAACTTCAATTAAACAAAGCCAATACTTCCGACCAGGAAACACCTTTTTTGGACTTAAATATTAAACTTTTAACAGCAATATTCATACAAACATATATGATAAACGTGATGAATTTAGATTTCCTATTGTGAATTGCCCTTATCTAGATGGTGATGTCCCCAGACTTCCGTCATATGGCATTTATATTAGTCAATTGGTTTGGTTTGCTAGAGCCTGCACTAACGTTTTAGATTTTCAAGGAAAAAATCTCAGATTACTTTTAAACTTCTTACTCAGGGTTATAGATATCATAAACTTCGAAAAACTTGTAAATTTTATAGATCTTATTCAGACATTTTATCTAAATTCAGAAATGTGACCTTTCAACAATATGTATCCGGCGGAATTTCCCATCCCAGTTTCTACGGTGATCTAGTGTACTGACTAAGAAGGGTCAAAGGTTCCGATAATTTCATATCGGCTGGTTCTAAAAGTATTAAACGCCTTCGACATCGACAGTATGACCCCGAGATCATCACTAAGACCATAGGTCTGGTATTGGGTCCCTCTACAAACCAATGCAGACTTTTACTTGAGCGTTGCACGCTGACTAAGAGGGCCATGGGGACTGTATGACGGGCCTTGTCCAAACCTTTTCAGAAGAGACAAGGTCCTGATCCTCGTCCCCTCTGACTGTTAGTCGGGACTTCTATTGATCAAGGATCTGAGCTCGCTTACAGATGGGCAGTGCAGGGTTTACTTTTGTTGATGTCTCCTTACATATTTTTGATAGCAACATATTATTCTATAAATTTTTATGACCTCTCTTCTTGAGAAACCTGTTGATCCTTGTTCTCTATATGGAGGATTATTTATAAATTTTAAATGTGTGTCCTTTGATTGTGCTGCTTTTGCGGTGAGTGGAAAGGTGAGCGCCCGTAAACCGGTTAACCACACCAACTGAGGGACGTTTGTTACTTCAATTGACCGTCCTAAGTCGGTATCGTAACTGCAGCACAATCGAATATTTTTGTAATGTTGTTCCGTGTATATTCTGCTGTTATCATTATTTGTGTCTTTGGTGATTTGTGTCACACAGCTTTGTCAGATGTCTTTTGTTTTCTCTTTTGTATGCTAAAGATAACCTTTATTCAGATACAAATTGTCTTTGTCTCGCACTCAGATTTTTTTCAACCGTATACAAAGTGTTTCACAAACACATCTTGTTCCTTCAGATAATGATCCGTGGAGAACGAGGCAGTAACTATAAGGGAGACATAGCCATAGATAATGTAGTTCTTGAACAAGGATTATGTGGTATGTAACAAGCTTTAACCTACTATGATTAAGATGTTTGTGTTGATTGCAAAGTGGAAAATGGCCCTGATAGGGTTACTATGATATATTAAATGCCTTCTTTACAGGCGTAGAAGGACACCAATTTAGTGGAATTTTCAAAATCAAAGCTAAAGAACCGAAAATTAACGGAATGCGCACATAAGAATAATTTTTTCATATTTTGGACGTTTTTTATTTGATATAAACATTTATAATATGGGCTTCACCACCATATTCACCATATGCCAATATTAATCACTCTGTCCGTATGTCCGTCCGTCTGTCTGTACTTCAGAACTTCCTTCTGCACGTGATAACTTGAGTTTCCAATTTAAAAGTTATATATGTTCTATATTTATTATTTGAACAAATTTTCATAGATTTTATACATAATATTTGGATGAAGAAGAGAAAGAAGCCTTTCGATTTTGAAGATTATCCGATCAATTTTTACAAAGTTATTGGAAAGTTTTGTTCATGCTGATAGTAATATAATATGGTGGGTGCGTATCATATGGTAATCGTTGTCTGTCCGTCTTTCTGCCCACATGTCTGCCAGTCTATCAGCATATTCTTCTGCTCGCAATAACGAGTTTATTTTGAACATATAACTTGTCTTTTAAGGAGATTATCATAAATACTAATCAAAATCAGATAGAAAATGGTAAGAGGAAGACACCAATACCTTTGAGGTCAAAGGTCAAGGTCACAATCAGTTGTGAATTATAAACATGGTTTTGACACGTCATTACTTGGTCTGATGTGATATATTTTGATTAACTTGATCCTTTCTCATTTTAAAAATTTAAATCACGAGGAATATCTAGTTTTTCAGATCAAACATTAAACACTTTGGGTTCAGCTTACTCATTTCAACAACCGTATACTTAATCTAGCTTTGATGATTTATGTACCTTGACCTTGTATACACATATAGCCTTTTTGTATCTTAGCATGTTCGAATGGCTTTAACCCATGCCAGAATGGTGGAATCTGCACCGGCATCTCAAGCGATGGCGTTTATGAATGCAACTGCACATCTCCATTCATTGGTGACCTGTGCGAAACGAACAGTATGTATTTATCAAGAAAACTTATCAAGAAAACTAATAGAACTGTACATATTGAGAGAATTAAGAGGGTGGTATACATCAAAGAGATTAGAACAAACTAATAGTTTGTCAAATCAATTTGAATATTAACTAAGATTTTATGATTACTGTGCGTTCAACTTACTTTCTTTTGGAATAAGCTTTCAATTCATACGACATACATTTTACATTACCCATCAATAAACGATACATCCTTTCATCACAACTAATTATAGTCAGTTACTGCATGTAAGCCTTTACAGTTTCTTGGAACCTCAGCTGTTTTGATAGGAAATGTCTGTGAAACAAATAATTTCTATTTTTGGTGTTAAAATAAGAGTAGTGTCTGTGTGTGTGGAAAGGATTGAATGTTTCCTTTAAAAGCGTCATCACTAACGAGTCTTTTAATGTTAAACTAGAAAAGATTGTTGATTCAATATTTGTTGATTTGTTTTTTGCCTTTTTGTTGACTTATCATATGCGATTTTCATTTTACTTCTACTGCTTGCTTAAATCTAAATGACATTGATTAATGTCATGAAAATAAGGATTTTACTTTCAGTAAAGGAGATAGTATTTTTCATGAAAGAATGTGCTTATCTTCAAATGAAATCTTTCTAATTTCATAGTACATTTCATAGTAGTTACGACTAAAAGTAAAGGAATGGCCAGCTTTAGTAAAATTGGTGTATTTTAATTTACAGAAAAAGTCAAATAAGTAAATCAATGAGAAAGAGGTCAAGGAAACGTACACATGATCCTTTTCTACGAGATCAAAATAAATAGTAGAACGTACATACGCTATAGTTTTGTGCACCAGATGCAGATGTTTTTTCAGGGATGCTTGTGGTGAAATAATTTCTATAACATTCATGATATTATAACAATTTTCCATATTGTTCTAACCAGATTTAATATATCTGCACAATTTATTCACGTAGAATTTTATCAATTTAAATCATACACTTTCTAGGTGTTCCACCACTATTCAGCTGCGATTTCTCATCAACGGACGCATGTTTCTTGCAAGATATAGCCAATGATGACTTTGATTGGTCTACGGGAGTGAGTAGAAATCACTTATAGTAGTTTTCCGTTGTAACATAAAGAGAAATTGTTTGTTATTTCACCTATATGCCGGACAAATGGCACCAGCTATTCGGAAAGATGGCACCACCAAGTGAGATGATCTCGATGTGACGTAAATCTAAAAAAGCCAGATCTATTGAATATAAACATTCAGACAATATGAATATGTATAAAAAGACTTAAAAGCTACAAAATAATTTTATATTATAATATATAATATTATATATAATATATTTATATTATAAAATAGTATGCTGCATATTTTCATTAATAGGATGGGTGATTGTAAAACACACCTGAGTGTACTTCATAATTTGTATGTAACATCCTTATGATGTGCTATTTCAAGTTTTTTAATGGAAGGCTCCGCGACAATATTTGGCCCCAAATCAGGAGTGTACAATCTTTAATATGCGTCTGTATATCTTTTCTTTTCTTCTTGAGCAACCACAAGCTTCAATGCCTTCATATTTGCTAAACATCCTTATGACATGCTGTAACAGATTTGTTGAAGGGACGGTCATGTGGCAATATTCGGCTCCCACCTCAGTGGCTAACAATTTTTACACAGGTTTATAAAGGAAGTAGTTTGGAAGCTTCCTTCTCAAGAACCAAAGAGCACAATAACTTCGTATTTAGTATATAGCATGAGTATGACGCGTTATATTGCTATTTATTCAAAACAAGGTCAAGTGACAGTTTTAGCCCTACCCAAGACTGACAGTATTTTAGATGCTTGGCTTGTATAAGAAATATTTCTAAAAATCTTCAAGAACACTCATGTTTAATCCAACCGAAAGATTGCATTTAAACATTTTTTTCTTAGAAAGAAAGGGGGAAATGGAATTCAAAAATAATTGTGGGACTATTTTCTCTCTCAACTTTTTAAGATTAAAAAAGAGCAGGGGTTATACGATTTTCAATGCTTTATAGTATTACCTTTTTATGAATTTTACTTCAGAACTTAAATGGAAAGATTTTGATGAAACATTGTAAGTATGAAGTACTGAAGCTCCCCCACAATTGTTGCTGTTTTCGGTCAGATCCATCAAGGGCTTCATACAATGTTAGCTTATATAAAGATCTAATGTGGGAACGATTTTGGGGTCAAAATGTCAACTCGAAGGGTCACAAAAGGTCTTCTCGAAGGGTCACTTACTAAAAATAGACGATTATCATTGTATTTCGGTTTCCAGAAGATAACTGGAGTTAAGAATGATTGAATTCTTTCAAACTTTATATAAGACTAGCTCATGTAAAGGTCTAGGGTGGGATTGATTTTGGGGTCAAAAGGTCAATTCTGAAAATAATTGTTACTAAAAATAGACATTTACTACTGCATTTCATTTGCCAGATAATAACTTGAGTTAAGAATGATTGATTTCTTTTAAACTTAATGTAAGACTAGCTTATGTAAAGGTGTAGGGTGAGATTGATTGTAGGGTCAAAAGGTCAATTCTAAGGATCACTGTTACTAAAAATTGACATTTATCACTGCATTTCGGTTGCCAGATAATAACATGAGTTAAGAATAATTGATTTCTTTTAAATTTCATACAATGCAAGCTTATGTGTAGGTCTAGGATGGGATTAATTTTGAGGTCAAAAGGTCAACTTCAACGGTCACTTTTACTGAAAATAGACATCAGCATAGTGAAGTTGTAGACTTGCCACTGAAAATAGTGATTTATCATGACTATAGATACTGATGCCAGATATGAATAAAACGAGGCTATAGTTTTGCTGTTAGTTTCATTGATATAAACTTCACAGAATTCAATGTTATTTCTTATTAAGTCATGCAAAAGGTTACCATGTTCACATAACTGTTTCATGTTACTAATAAGGTATTAGTCACTACAAGTGCTGCATGCAACACTGACTGTAAGCTTGTTATCTTATAGTTTGCAAAGAAAGAGAATCGATAAAAATCATTTCTGAAATGTCAAAATCACTCAGCAACTAGAACTTGAAATACAAAAAAGGGCTTATATTATTTTCAACAAGCAATGATTATGCTTTATACAAATGGTCATATCTGAAAGGTAAAAGTTACTGAAAAAACAATGATAAGTAAAAATGAAAAAGGGCTTGTATATTGGCAAATATATTCCTCTCCCTTTCCATGCCAATACCAGGAAATGAAAAGTAATATAGTTTTTTAAATAAAGTTCTATGCATGTTCGTTGATATTAACATTTCTTCTCATGCATTAGGTATATGGTTGTATAACAGGTCTTTGAGGTAAAACACCGATTTATTTTCTGCAACAAGCCATGTGTCTTGTTAACAGATTTCCACAAATTATGTATCTCAACATCACACACATATTGAGAAAGATATTTTCATGAATATTTTGAATTTTATAAGTTTAATACACCAAGTACAGCAACAGGTCCCTCTGTCCCATATGACGGCAAGTTCGCATACATTGAGACATCTTCACCAAGAAAAACGGACGATGAAGCCACTCTATCATCAAGGGGTACGACTTTGCCTACAGGTCAGTCATTTAATTTAAACGTAAATAATTTAGGCAAGTAAATATTCATATTGTCGGTTATCTCAGTTTGTTGCTTTAAAAATTGCAGAAAACTACATGAATATTAAAAAGTTATACTATTTATTTTGAGAGTTAATTTAGCTTTTTTACTATACATTACATACTATATAAAATTTATTGTTTGTTACTAACTACCTTAATTTACAGTAACTGTATTGACTACTATACTGTTTGTTGCTACCCATATTGACAGATACTATATTGACTACGTTATTGACTACGTATGTGTTATCTATGTTAACAGACACTATATTGACTAATATGCTGTTTGTGTCACCTGTGTCAACCGATACTATGTTGACTACTATATTGTTTGTGTTATCTATGTTGACAATTACTATGTTGTCTACTACACTGCTTGTGTAACCTATGTTGACAGATACTATGTTGCCTACCTTTATTTACGGTGACTATATTGACTACTATACTGTATGTGTTACCTATATAAATAAACACTATATTTACTACTACGCTGTTTGTGTCACATATGTTGACAGATACTATATTGACTACTATATTGTTTGCTTTACCTTGGTTGACAGGTACTATGTTGACTACTACATCTTTTGTTACCTATGATGACAGATTCTTTGTAAATTACCTGTATGTACAGTGACTATATTAATTACTATATTGTATGTGTTACCTATATTGACAGACACTATATTAACTACTATGCTTTTTGTGTCATCTTTGTTGACAGACAGTTTATTAACTATAATGTTGTTTGTGTTACCTATGTTGACGGATAAATATATATTGACTACTATATTATATGTCTTACCTATGTTGACATATACTGTGATGAGGACTATGTTGTTTACATATGTTGACAGATACTATATTGATCACTATATTCTTTCCGTTATTCCATTAACAGGCATTATGTTGACTACAATATAGTTTGTGTTTCCTATATTGACAGATACTATATTGAGTACTATATTGCTTGTGTTATCGATGTTGACAGATAGTATATTGACTGCAATATTGTATGTGTTACCTATGTTGACAGATATTATATTGACAACCTTTAATTACAGTAACTATATTGACTACTATATTATTGTGTTACCAATGTTGACAGATACTACATTAACTTCTATATGGTTTGTGATACCTATGTTGACTGATACTATATTGACTACAATGTTACTTGTGTTATGTATCTTGACAAATACTGTGTTGACTACTATGCTCTTTGTGTCACCTGATTGCAGATACTATATTGACTACTATATTGCTTGTGTTACCTATGTTGACTATAATATTGTTTTTGTTACCTATGTTGACTACAATATTGCTTGTGTTACCAATGTTGACAGATACAATGTTGACTACTATATTGTTTTTGTGTGTTGACAGTTATATGTTGACTTCCTTTATTTACAGTAACTCTATTGATTACTATATTGTATGTGTTACCTTTGTTGACAGACACTATGTTGACTACTATTCTGTCTGTATCACCAATGTTGACAGATACCTTTTTCATTACTACACTGTTTATGTTACTTATGTTAACAGATACTATGTTGACTACCTTTATTTACCGTGACTATATTGACTACTATTAGTAGTTACCTTTGTTGACAAATACCATGTTGACTACTATGCTGTTTGTGTCATCCATGTTGTCAGATACCATATTGACTACTATTTTGTTTTTGTTACCTATGTTGACAGAATGTGTTACCTATGTTTACAGATACTATGTTGACTACTACATTGTTTGTTGCTACTAATATTGACTGATATCATGTTTACTACTGTTTGGGGCCCGTGTAGCTCAGTGAATAAAGTGTTGGCATCGTGAACCGAACGAGAGGTCCGGGAACGGCTCCGGCTTTGGACACACCGGTGCTCTGTCATTCGGATGAAACAGTGGAAACCGAAGTCCCTGTTATGGTAGACGTGGCACGTAATAGATTCCTCGCTCTCTGGGGGAGTGGTTCCATTCCAAAGCTATGAATTTCTGTGCATTGTATCAGGCATAATCGTAGAGTGACATAAAACAGTAATCAATCTTTATTGTTTGTTAATACGCAACTTGACAGTTACTATGTTGACTAGTATATCGTTTTAGCTATTTACATGGATTGACATTTGACGGTAACATTTACTGTGTTGGCTACTGTATTGTGTATTGCTACTTATGTTAACAGTGACATTTACTATGTCGACCACTCTATTGTTTATTTCTACCTATATTAACAGTAGATAGATAGATAGATAGATAGATAGATAGATAGATCTGTCCAATGACGACCACTCTATTGTTTGTTGTTACCTATATTAATCCTTACTATGTTGACTACTATGTAGCTTGTTTCTACTCATGTTGACAGTTACCGTGGTGACTACTTTATTGTTTGTATTTAGTTCCATATATAGATCTATAATTACTTTCCTTTGTTAGATATTATACAGCAGATGACTTCGTAATAGGTGGTTAAGCGCTTGGCTTGCGGCGCCGACGATCCGGGTTCGATTACCGGGTTGCGCCCTTATGTTTAAGAGGTCGGTAACCTCCTGTTTCCATGTCGCGATATAACTGAAATATTGTTGAAAGCGACCTAAAACACTAATCAACCAACCAACCAACTTCGTAGTAAGTAGGCATTAGTAAATAATTGAAATAATATACCGAAAAATCAATGTATATTTTTTTACGAATACAAGAATTCTTTAAGCCATTTTGTTGATGGAGCTATATTTATTTATTTAAGGTGATTTGTGCCTGTCATTAGTCTATAACATGTATGGAAGTGCCATTGGAAAACTGGCTGTTCTGTCGGGCGATGATGGGATGGAATCTGAGCAGTGGTCATTGTCTGGTGACCAAGGTGATGTTTGGAACCGACAGAATATAACAATTCCTGATTCGAGTCAACAATCTCGCACAGTAAGTAATACATATATTGAATTATTTCTGATATAATTCTGTGGGTAACAGAATTAAGTATTCAATAAATCGTAAGTGTTTACAAGACATTAGTGTTAAGAAAATAATACCCCCATATATTTGATTCTGTTCATTATGTAATTAAAAATAGACTTTGGTTCTATACCCATTTAAATTATATGATATATTAGTATCCAATGTATTAGACTGATGACAGTCTATACCGGTGATATCATGATCTCATACGTGTGTACAAATAGAAACAAGTTACATACAAATAAAATCAGAAATCATCACAAACGGATCGATACACAGGTAATTGTCCATATATCCTGTAAAAACAGGAGCTAGGTTTGCAAAACACAAATTGTGTACAGAGAAGTCCATGCATGGTTTACTCGTATTTTAAGAATTTCACTGGGAAAACACAGTAAGATGGTCAAAACTCATTTTGTTAAACCAAGGGGGGGGGGATTGAATACCTTCTAACAAGATTCATTTCAACCATTTCAACCTCTTTACTTATGTTCCATATAATGATTTTGAGCTGTTTTTTATTTAGATCTTGATCACTGGCTACCGGGGTACAAGTTACCGTGGCGATATTGCCATTGATGACATCGAAGTGTATCCAGGCACATGCTAATAAAGATGACCTCAAATACCTTAATGAAAAAGTAAGATATCTAAAGAATGTAGTTATATAATCCACAAAACTTCTTTGGCATTTCAATCTTTTAACTCATTTCCAAGAATATCTAAATATTTCCATCATAAAATAGCAAACATCATTGAATTATGAAAATGTATTAATATCTCGATTTTCTTTTTTTGTAGGCAGCCTACAGAGAGGTGCAAATATCACAGTTTTTATGTAAATATATATCTAACAGATTAGTCTAGTTATATACTCATTGCAATAAACATTATCACATCATTCATGTCTTATTGTATTTATTATGGTATATCATGTGATACATGTGTCCTGTAACTGAACAACCGCAAAGTCTAGGCATAGTTAATGATTCGCCATTACGGGCTCGGATCTCAGGGTATATGTACCTTAAAATACAACAAAATATATATGGAAAGTTTTTCTGCCATATGTCAGGAGAGGAAATACGGAATCCTCTCATCTTTCCCGATCCGCCCATGATTTAAAGTCGACGTCTTTAGAAAAAGGGGAGGTGCAGACACCCACTCAAAATAATAATTTGCTTTGTCAAATTTGTCATAAATCATTCTCTCCATTTTTTCCACCTCCATTAAATTTGGCAGCCTATTTTTACATCCTCCCCAACAAAGTTATTGGTTGGTATAATGGAATTACCCTTTCGTCTGTCAGTCCGTCTGTTTGTCTGAGTGTAGACGCAAACTTGTCATCGCAACACCTTCGAAATCGTTGAATGCATTTCATTGAAATTTTGTGTAAAGGGAGATCATAATATGAACATGTGCATGAAGGAAGAAGGATGATGTTTAAAACGTTATGATAAGGTAAATGGAGCCGAGGACTTGGGGTTTTCATCACCGCGGTAACATTATCTTGTCATCACAACTCTGGAACTCCTCAATAGATTTACACAAGACTTTGTACAAAGAAAAATCGCAGTATGAAGGTGTGCAGGAGGATGTTGTCCAAAATTATCTAAAGGAGTTATGGACCTTTGAATTTATAATTTTCAACATCGCGGTAACATCATCTTATCATTGCAGCTCCTCCCAGAACTGCACAATTGATTCCATGAACCTTTGTACAAAGAAAGATCATTACATAATGATGGCGTGAGGAAAGGAGATTGCTGCTCAAAATGTTTTGTTGTACAACTTTGTTGCCGCGGAGTAATTGTCCCATTCGGACAATTAAAGTCCTGGATTCGTCGTGGCATATTACTTTACTCAATGATGATATGATTTTAAATTTGAAGGATTACATTTTAAAAAACCATATTTTAAGAGGCATCAGTGGCCGAATGAATTATTTAACACATTATGCCGAAGGAATAACTATCACTGAGGCGCCGACAATGCCCAGATTCGCCTTACAAATGCTTTTTCGATAAGTAAACGAATATATAATGAAGCTGATTTTGGTTTCATTTTGAATAATTCATCTCTCTCTCTCTGACAGGTTTTTAATTGCCATTGATGTAATGGGGTACTTTTTGGTATCAAGCAATACTCTTTTCAAGTACATGTAGTTAAACTGCAAAAATTCGATAAAATTTTGTTGTAAATTTAGTGAAGAAACATTGTAAAACACAAAAGAAATATAAATTTAGCACAAAAAAAAAAACCAAGCAAACAAACAAAAATCAAAAACAAAAATTCCCCAAACAAACAACAACAAAATAATAAATCAATGACATAAATAACAATATTCCAAATAACATTTATTTGTAAGTCTGTTTCAATCCATATATTTCATAGACTGATAATTGACGTATCTACAATAGATATCTGTAGATTCGGCTTCAAATTCATTTATTCTTATGCCAAGTGGCACATCAGATACATGTATAATACATTGCAAGAAGTACAGGATATCAATGTGAACACAACAGCATGACATTAATAGTACATGAACATTGATGAGAACAACAGAATAGAAATGGCAGTTAGATTACATAAATACATATTGTATCTTATGAATGTATGACGTCTGAATTCTATAGTGTAAATATCGGAATTCTACACCTCTAAATGTTATCACTATGTATTTTCTTAAACCGAGATAATAATTTAAATAACAGACAACAATCTGTTTTCATAAACATTGCATCCTCGGACTACTGTTATACTAGTGCCGGTGTCCCTCAAGGGTCTGTATTAGGACCCGTTATATTTTATTTTATTCATTGATAAAGCAGATGATCTCTTAAATGTATCTCGATTATTTGCAGACGATACATCCTTATCTGCAAGTTCCAATAATATACAAGATCTTAAAGCAAACCTAAACCATGACCTGCAAAAACTATTGTAAATGGTCCTCCAAATGGAAAGTAAATTTTAACCCATCTAAAACTGAAGTAATTCTCATAGGAACTCGCGAGGATACAATTTCGCTTGAGTTTGATAACACGCTAATAAACTCCACATCTTTTCATAATCTAGAAATCACCTTTTCTTCTAATGACAAGTGGTTGCATCACATTGACATTATATGTAAATCTGCATTTAATGATATAAATGTCTTGAGTGAGTTAAAATTCATACCTAGTACACAGGCCCTGGATAAAATTTACAATACTTTTATTCTTCCCATTTAAAAATATGCTTATGAAGTTTGGGATGGTTGCAATAAAATGAACGAAGATAAACTAGAAAAAGTCCAATTCGAAGCGACCAGACAGGCTTACATTTGCTTGTTAGTCGGGAATAGTTATACTTCGAAATGAGATGGAAAACATTAAAAGATCGAAGAAAAAGGCGTAAATTAAGATTTTATAAACTATATAATAAATGTGCCCTCGCTTTCTCGGTGAAATCGCTAGAATTAATTCTTATAATCTTAGGAATGACGCCGAGTACATCGTACTTAATTATTGACTCCAAAGTACATTAAAATTCTTCTTCCCATTCACAATACACATCTGGAACGCTCTTGAACCTGAACTGAGATACAGGTGTACTCTAAGTCAAATATATCCTGAGTAGTGTAACGATCCCCGATAATGCAAAAAAATGAGTTGACCTAATTGTACTATAGTATGTACTGATTTGACCTAAACGTACTATAGTAGGTTAAAGATGAGTTCAAAAAGTGTCCTTGACCTTGGATTGAATGTGGAAATTGTACTTGTTAACCTTGAGTTTACTTTTCTAAAGAAATGGTTAGCCCTTAAAAGGGCTGTTTTTTTTCTTCCTGTCCCTTACCAGCATAAGGGGCAGTGGCGACGTGCCTTTCTCCTCTCACTTCGTCTAACTGTAGTATTGAGGAGTCTATCTACCAAGTGACCCACCCGGCAGGGTGGTGTACTTCTCCTACCGGGTGGATGATCTTGTCTCTCTTCCTCGGGTTCTCTTTTGATGATTGTTGCGTTCAATGGCTGATCTGGCTCAATTTTGATATCATTGCCCGATTCTCGCTCTCTTAATATCACACGGCCTATGGCCGGCTCATGGATCGTGTAGATCAATCTCCTCTCCCAATCAATCGTGATTCTGATACTCGCTTCCATGTTGTCGAAAAAATAAAATTTTTTCAGGTAAAGTACTAGAACATATTCTGAAGTATATATACTAATGTAAACGCGGACGTGTAAGGAAACACCTTTTTGGTAACATAAACATTCTAATGTAAAACATAAACAATTTAAATTCAATCTACCATAAAACGCGGACGTGTAAGGAAACACCTTTTTGGTAACCTAAGTGTACTAAGACAAAGTCTTGAAATATTTTACTGTAATTGCGGACGTGTAAGGAAACACCTTTTTGGTAACATAAACAAAGTCTTGAAATATTATCATTTTTGCGGACGTGTAAGGAAACACCCTTTTTTCAGTATAAATAAGATTTTTTTCTAGAGAAGCGCCAGTTTTGAATCGAGATTTTCTAAATCAAGATTTACGTATTAAACATGAGTTTAAATACCAATATCGACTTTGAGACCATCTTAGAGATGTTATTGAAGGATGATGCTATGCAGGAAAAGGCAGGAGGGGGGCAAACAACATCTATCCCCACTACAGTAAATCAAAAGCCACAACAACAGGCACAACTTTCACAGCAGCAGCAAGCCCAGCCGCAACAACAACAGACACAGGCACAGGTACAACAACAGCAGCAAAAGCAACAGCAAAACACCAACTTGGCCCTGCCGGCGCTGCCAAAGATAAACTATTCACAGAACAGATTAACATCAACAAGAGCTCTGCAGCGTCGGATTCACGTGCTGGAATCCAACCAGAAAGTGTTGATAGAAGAGCTGGGGAAAACACGCAATTGCCTAAAGGAGTTGGCGAAACTAGTGCTGGAAAATAAAGAAAACGAAGAGATGTAAATCAACAACATCAAAATAAAAAGGTCCTTTTAAGGACCACCCAAAGTTTTACGAAAAGTAGTCATTTGTTGAATGCAACAATTATTTACTATGACTTTTCAGGAAATAAAAGAAGACGAGGAATAAAAATGTAAGTTTTTTTTTCTGTATAATGTATAACGGGTAAAAAAATATAAGTTTTTTTAGAAATAATGATACGAACTCGTTTAAATGTTTTCAACCTTATGGTTACTTTTCTAAAGATATGGTTGGCCCTTAAAAGGGCCGTTTTATGATGTTAAAAATCTTCTCATTCTTCTCTCTCTGGAGGGTAACTTGGGTGGTCATAGTTCAGCAGCCTTTCGATCTCTCGGTCTTGTTGCCTGCTATACTCCATCATTTCTTCTTCTTCTTCCTCACTCATTTCCTGGTCGTTCTGCTCGTTGGTGTGATGGAGGATATTAGATAGTAATTGTCTAAATATCCTCCACCACAGCAAACTCCTAGGGTTCCGTCCCGGATGACCAATATGGATACTGATATCCTCGTCTCCCACTCTGAACGTAATAACACCTCTTATTTCAACATCCATTTTGAAATGAAGTCTTAATACACGGTAAATGACTATATACTGTCAAATTGCGGACGTCAAAGGCATCACCTTTTTCATGTATTCAGAAGTGAAGGTCGAGCTATTTTCGTCACACAGTCACGAAAAGAACTCGAGTTTTTTTTAACTTAACTAAGAAAATACGACAAACGATAGAGATAAAGTAAGACATGTTTTATTCACATAATTACATGATCAATAAAATTGTCGTTTACACATAATGTCATTACATGATCAATAAAATATCTGTCTCACTACTTTGTTTAAACTCTGCCATTACGGCTCGGAGCGATGTCTCCATCGTCCAAGTTTGGTCATTTCGGATACTCGACAGATGTTTTCTGTTGTTTACACATAATGTCATTACATGATCAAAGCGATGTTTTTCTTGGTCATCTTTTTCTTGGGTATCGTCTCCTTTTTTTCTGCAATCTTTACTTTCTTGGGAGCTTTCATGTTAGGAGTTTTCGGAGGAGGCATACTCGGAGTGGTTTTCGGACTCGGTGGTTCCGTGATTACAGGACTAGATGGTTGTCGAGCCTGCGGACACTCGTTAGCCCAATGTCCTTCTTCGTTACATCGAAAACAATTTCCCTTGTTCGCTTGTTGTTGTTGTCTCTGAGGGCACTGTCTAAACCAATGTCCAGGTTGTTGACAATGGAAACACACATTATTAGGAGTGTTCCTTTCCACTGTGTTATATTTAAATTTCTTACGGCTAGGTTCGCCTGTATCATCGTCACCATCATTATCGTGATACCTCGTGTTAGCCATTCGTTTCTTGATCTCACGTAACATATTTTGGGCATCAGCAACGTGTAAGTTCATTTCACCCATGCCTACATTGATTTGCACGGTTTCTAGCTTGGTTTCTTCCACGGTCTTTTGCAGTGTAGCTAGCGAACTCGTCAAGGTATCTTGGTTTTCTTTTAGGGTCTGCATCTCGACCTGATGTTTCTGTGCGACGAGGCTCTTCAATTGAGTCAGTAGAGCCTCTTCGTTCGAAGGTAACATGAGAGTATCATCGTTCTGCATCCCTTCGTCACGCATCAAATCTTTAATGAAATTGGTAGGAATCTCTGGTGGATGCATGCTCGTTTCGTCTATGAAGGCAGCAGAAGAACCAGCAGTAACAGTAGCAGTAGGAAACCTCGGTTGAGCCATGGTTGTTTTCTCTTGCGTGATGAATGCGAGAATGAAGTCTGTCGTTTACTCTCGTCTTTATAAACGAAATGAGTGACCTTCACCCTTAAAATCTTACCTTCACCCTTTAAATCTGACCTTGACATTGAAATGAATGTTCTAGACTTTTTTTCTAAAGTTGACCTTGTATTAGATCACATCAACCTTGACATTGAAATAAAATCACGACCTTGACATTTCAAGGTCATAGGAATCGTATAAAAAACCCGTGAAAACGCGATCGAGATTAAAACGCGAATTATCAGTCACGATGCCAGTCACGAGAGAATTATTGAGATCGAGAAAGTTTCGCACGCTTCTACGACGATGGATACAAAGACATGGTGGAATAGAAGGAGCTAGACGTCGCCTGCGGGAAATGAACAAGTCACCGCAAGATTTCTATACCATCAAGTTGAATCGATCACACAAGTCCAGAAAATTCAAGACCAGTGGTATACGATACAACGTACAGTTTAAAGCATTGACTCGAGAGATATCTCCAGGTCAGCTGCCGAGGTTTCTACCTAGGGTCATGAATTCGTTAGTAAACGATTTGAAAAGTAAGTGCCATGCCAAAGACAAAGACTACATCAGACTGATCATCAATCACCCTTCTCTGAAGTCCGAAGTATGGGTACCTTTCACCATGAGTCAACACTTGTCTAGCGAAATGGTCTTGGCCGAAATACAGAAAGTACAACAGAGTAATGAAGACTTTAAGTTGGAAGACGGGCAAACAACGATAGACGTCATCCACATCGAGATGCCTTATGGAACGGGAGGTAACAAGGCGAAACATCTGCATGCCGAAAAAGATGAATTTAGGAAAGACAAGAGATCCATCGTTCGGATCGTAAACGATTCCGACAACATGTGCCTAGCTAGAGCCATCGTGGTCGCCCGTCTACAAGCCCAGAAACCCACGGACCCCAAAGAGATGCAAGAATGGAAAAAGGCATGGTTTCGTATGAAAGTTTCCGATAGATTCCGTGATCAAGAAAGAGCAGCTAAATCACTATGTCAGGAAGCGGGCGTGTCCATAGAGCATGGGTGTGGACCTGTAGAATGGGGTAAATTCCAGACGGTCCTGAGTCCACAGTACAGATTGAAAATCCACCATCAGTTGACAGAAGCTAAGAAGATAAAACTACAGTTACTGTACAAGGGGGACGTGAGAAACAACATGAGACCCACCATGCTGAATATCCTGTATTCGAACCAACACTACGATACCATCACGTCTATGCCTTTGATCGAACGTCAACATTACTGCGACTTTTGCGACGTCGGGTATACCCACAAGGAAGATCATCGCACGAAATGTCCCGTGAGGTGTAACTACTGTTTGAATTCACCACCGTGCCCCCAGGACGATTCTAAGGTCACGTGTCAGAGCTGCAAAGGACATTTTCCCAACATGCAGTGTTATTGGAACCATCTGAAACCCAACAAAGTGGGAAAGAGCATATGCGACCTCATGACGAGATGCCGGGATTGTGGAAGTTGGATGAGTAAAGTACTGATGAAAATACACCGCTGCGGCGATAAAGAGCACGTCTGTTCCATCTGTAAGACCGTGGTGGAACAGGATCATCTCTGTTACGTACAACGTAAACCTAAACCTAAGAAGAAGAAAGGAGAAAAGAACTCGTACATCTTCTACGACTTCGAATGTAGCCAGGACACGGGAGTACACGTTCCAAACTTTTGCGTGGCACATCGAGCTTGCGATGCATGCATACACTCACCCATCGAAGAAGAGTGCGAGACGTGCACCCCATTACCCGGAGGAAGAGAAGTCATCTTTCAAGGAGAGAAAACCTTAGAAAACTTCATGAGCTGGATATTTTCTAGCTGTGTCACGAACACCAACAGAGAAAAGAAATCATGCCACGACGGTGTGACGGCCATCGCTCACAACATGAGAGGATACGACGGTCAATTTATTTTACATTTCCTGGTCAATCGTGCATGCATGAAACCCGACGTCTTGATGAGCGGAGCCAAGATCATGACGATGTCTGCCAACGGAATACGTTTCATCGATTCCTACAACTTCATGAGTTCCTCGTTGAGTAAATTACCCAAGGCCTTCGGATTGACCAAATTGAAGAAAGGTTACTTCCCTCATCTTTTCAACACCCCGGTCAACCAGCAGTACTCGGGTACCTATCCTCCGATGGAAACGTACTTGCCCGACTCCATGGAAACCGAGGCTCGACGTCAGTTCATCTCGTGGTACGAAGATAAAGTGAAGAGCGGAGAACGGTTCGATTTTGCCACCGAGATGCGAGAGTATTGTCGATCCGATGTAGACATCTTGAGAAAATGCTGTGGAAAGTTCCGAGAAACCCTTCTGAACTTGGTCGACGTCGATCCCTTTGCGGAATGCGTCACGTTTGCCAGTGCCGCCAACTTGGCGTTTCGACGCAATTTCATGCCTAGAGATAGTTTGGCCATCATACCTACCGAAGGATACCATCCAAAGCGCAAGTATTCCATCAAAGCCCTACGATGGTTGAAATGGATCGCTCACGACACCAATCACGACATACGACACGCTCGCAACGGAGGGGAAGTCAGTATTGGACCATATACCGTGGACGGTTACGATACCAACACCCAAACCATTTACGAGTTTCACGGATGTTTCTGGCACGGTTGCCCCGAATGTTTCCCGAACATGATACATGAGGACCATCCGATACAACACGCACTCACGTTTGGGGAAATATATCAAGCCACGCAACAACGACAAGTCAATCTGAACGAAATGGGATTCAACGTGACCTGTATATGGGAACACGAGTACGAACAGAAGATCAAGGACGACCCGATGTTTGCCGAGTTCATTCTTTCGACGTACAAACAGATAGCCGATCCGCTGGAACCACGAGATGCACTGTTTGGAGGTCGCACCAATGCCACTCGATTGTATTGCGACGAAGGAGATATGCGTTACATCGACGTCTGTTCTTTATATCCATTCGTATTGAAATATGGTATCTTTCCCATCGGACATCCTACCATCATCACGGAGAAATTCCAGAACGTGAGGGAATACACGGGACTCGTCAAGTGTCGCATCTTCCCACCCCGTGGATTGTATCACCCCGTATTACCCTACCGCACGGATCATAAGTTATTGTTTCCTTTATGTCGGACGTGCGTGATGAGTAAAGAGAACATAGGATCCGACTACCGATGCGAACACACGGACGACGAGCGAGCACTCACGGGTACTTGGACCACGCCAGAAATCGACATGGCCTTAGACATGGGATATCGAATAGATCGCCTGTACGAAGTGTGGCATTTCGAACAATCCAGCAACACGCTATTTCGAAAGTATATAGATACCTTTCTACGCATCAAACAAGAAGCCAGCGGATTCCCTAGCGATTGCGATACGGAGGAAAAGAAGTTATCGTACATCGAGGAAGTGTTCCAGCGAGAAGGTATACGGATGCAGGAAGTATGTAAAAATCCCGTGTTACGTACCATAGCCAAATTATTTCTGAACTGTCTGTGGGGAAAATTTGCTCAGCGACTGGCTCTGACTCAGAATCGTTACTTATCGGAACGGAGCGAACTGATCGAGTTGTTACACGACGATACGAAAGACGTCAAACACGTAGAAGTCATCACCAACGCCAAAGACGATTCCTTAGACATGGTATTGGCAAGTTTCACGGACAGCAACGATTTCATACCACCGTGTCCCTTTGGTAACGTGGTCATCGCCTGTTTTACCACCTCTCTGGCTCGTCTCAAGTTATACGATGCATTACACCGACTAGATAGAAGAGTACTCTATTTCGATACAGATAGCATCATCTACGTTCACGACAAAGACGCCTGGTCTCCCACCATCATGGATAGTTTGGGATGTTGGACCGACGAATTGAACGGAAAATCTATCACGACGTTTGTATTGGGAGGACCGAAGAACTATGCCTACCAATTAAGCGACGGAAGCACGACATGTAAAGTGAAAGGTTTGACCTTGGACTACCGTACCAGTGAAATCATTAACTTCGATTCTATGAAGGAGATGGTTTTAAGAAAACTCGAAGGCCTCGACATTGAAGAGGAAAAGATCAAGGTCGTTTATCCTTCAAAGATCGTCCGTGCAAAAGATCATACTCTTCACACTAAGGTGACCAGTAAAGACTATCGCGTGGTGTATGATAAGAGACAAGTTTTAAACAATCTCGACACTTTACCTTACGGCTATTGAAGGAACAAGATGTGTGACGACACGACACAGCGTTGCTCAAACGTTTGTTTGAAGTGTGACCATGACGAAATAGAAGAACTGTTTGGACCACAATATTATCCTTGTCCTCACTGCAAGAGAGAAACGTTTGAGGAAGACTTGGGATGGTATTGTTACCAGTGTCATTTCGAGGTCTGTGAAGATTGTACTCATCCAGACAAATGTCCGTTTTATCGATGTCGACATTGTCAAAACAAGTCCGACGATGGAATCTGTTGTCTTAAATGTAAACAGCTGATTTGTAAGTCGTGTGTGACAACGACATGTATCTATCTTCAATGTGAATTTTGCATGGAAGGTATCGAAGAAGACAAACTCGAAGATTCCATTTGTGCAGACTGTCGCGAAATAGTCGATAGACATTGGTCTAAGAAACATTGAAAAAAACGAATCATTTTACCGTCGGATGCCGAACGAGCAAGATGTGCGACGACATTCGTCCGATGATTAAACTGGCACTGTGTATGAACATGAACCTACGTAAATGTAATGGATGTTTTCGAGGAGAATCATGTGATTATGATTTCGAAAGGATCATGAACAATGTGTTACACGACGGGAACATTATATCGGACATCATCATGTTAGTGTGTCGTTTTCATAAGACTTTTGTGCCTAGAGCCTACGTGAAAGAAGAACTCATAAATGTTTTACCTTTGTATTATTCGAAACTTCGTTCTATCTATTGTTGTCAATAAATTTGTATAGAACACAATAATGTAAAACATTTGTTTGTACAAATAAATTTGTGTAAAACATTTGTTGTAAAATAAATTTGTGTAAAACATTTGTTGTAAATAAATTTGTGTAAAACACAATAATGTCTTATTATTCATGGTCTTAAGCTATCGACGTCATTTGACGTCATGACTTCAAACGTGCGGGTCATAGATTCGAACTTGATCGACGATGCATTCGTGTTTAAACACGAATTTACCATGGTGGTAGCCGGACCTAGTCGTTCGGGAAAAACAGAATTTGTTAAGAAGTTGGTGAATCTGAAAGATTTCATCATAAGACCACCACCCCGACGAGTCATCTGGTGTTATCGAGAATGGCAAAAGGCTTACGAAGACATGAGAGGTGACGTCAAGTTCATCAAAGACATTCCAGAAGACGACGAACTCTTAGTATCCGATACTACCGTTCCCCATCTCCTGGTCTTCGACGACATGATGGGTGGTAAAGCCGGCGACTCCATCGTGGATTGGTTCACGAGAAAAGCCCATCACCGCAATACCAGTGTGGTATATATCACGCAAAACGTGTTCGACCGAGGACCTCATCATCGCACCATTAGCTTGAATGCACATTACCTGGTGTTGTTCAAAAATCCTCGAGATAAAAATCAAGTGGACGTGTTATCGAGACAGTTAAAACTTCCTCACATGAACCACGCCTATCAAGATGCCACCGCTCGTGCTCACGGCTATTTGGTGGTAGACCTGACTCCCACCACACCGGACGAGTATAGATTACGTTCGGACGTGTTTCATCATCCGGAAGAAGGAGGAATCGTCGTGTATGCTCCCAAGCTATAAGAAGTCCGACTCGAAACGTTCGAGGTCATTATTTGACAAACCGACGAGATGCCAGGATCACGGCCGAGAACTTCGGGAAAATTGATAGAACTCTTGAGAAAGTTGAAAACGACTAAAGATGCCAGACGAAGACAATTTCTACTGGAGGAGGGTCGTAAATCTCTATTGAATTGGTTCAGCATGGGGGCCAGGAACATGATCAACGGAAGCATGCCCATGACCAAACCGACGGAAAAATTCGTCAAGAAACATTTCGATATCTTACAGGCGATAGCCGATCGGAACACGGATCCCGACGAAAGACGACGTCTCATCTTGAAACGAGGTGGAGCTGGATTCTTGGGTGGGGTCATCATTCGCAACATGATGCAATGGCCGCAACGTGAAAACGACAATAAGCGTTTTTACCGAGTACGTAACAGAAATCCCTTGGAGAATCCTCCCCTCAGACGCGGTGTCAGAAGAACACCGCAACCCAAGCGTCAGAGAAAACAGAGAAGAGCACAGCCTAAACGTGGGAGAAGACAGAAAAGAGCACAGCCTAATCGTCAGAGAAGAGCACCGCAACCTAATCGAAGACGTAACAATTCACCGCCCATCATGAGTGCAGCAGCACGTGTGGCGTTAGAAGCGGCTAATCGTAACTTCGGTGCTAACGTGGAGCCTTATTTCAAGGCTTTCAAGAAACCCATACCCCCTTTGAGACTCAAAAGAGACAGTGGATCCTCCTCTTGGGTACCTGTATAAAGTTTTGCACCAAAAAAAAAAAAAAAAATATAAAGGAGACGACACATACGACAAGGTGGCATTACTGAAAGACACGTAGTCTGAGAAACATCATCATCATGGTTAAAAAGAAAACGGCAGGTTTACGAGCTCATGCAGATTTCATCCGGTTATTGGGAAATCCCTCTTACTCCAAAAAGTTTAAAAAGGCCATGCTACGAGAAGCTCCAGACAGCTGCATCTGCAAATTGTGCGAATGTATCTTGAACGTATTAAAAGGCGTGGTACCTTTGACTCCTCATCAGAAAGCCAAGTTAGCTCCAACGAAGCAGGTGTTGAGACTACTCGTCAAACCGGGTAAAAGCATCAAAGATCGACGAAAAACGTTGATACGACAGACCGGAGGAATATTTCCTTTACTTCCACTACTTCCTGCAATATTAGGACCCGTACTGGGAGGATTAGCGGGTGGTGGACGTTAAACAAATCATGGCGCGAAAGATGGTCTTGGTTCCTAACGCTCTATACGAAGAGATGCAACGCAGTAGAGATCCCATGACTTTACCGCATCCTTTACCTTATCCACCCGAAGTCACGGCGGCCGTAAGAACGGGACAAGAATTGGATGCTTTAACGCAAGGACCCAGTGATTTAACACCATCCCAGAGAAATGCATTGATAGGACAGAGTTTGTATCGTTATCGTACCTACTTGGATCATACGAAACAAAACAGACCCGTCAACTTACCGACGTTACCGAATACTCAGGGAAATACCGATGTCGCGGGAGAAGATCCGACGGTAAAGGAGGGGCTGATCGAACAGATCGTGAGTAGCGCCCCTAAACCCATGCGTGCCAAAGCCAAGATGTTGATTCAACACATTCAACGCCATCCACAGATCTTATCCTGGGACGAAAAGGGACAAGTCAAGTATCGCGGAAAAGTCGTTCCCAACACCAACGTCATCGACTTGATCGGAGATGCCGTGCGTAGTACGGATCGTAAGGGATTCAGACCACAAGGAATAGAAATGTTTACTCGAGGTCTAGGGGAAATCAACGTCCCTCGCGATTACGTCCGCAACCCGAAATTCATCAGACATTTGAAGACGGCACCTACGCCCAAAGTCACACCACCATCACCACCACCATCACCACCACTACAGGATTCACAGAGGCCGACGCCATTCCTTCCTAAATCCCCCGCACGAGAAAAGAGATCGGTAGATGAAGAAGAGGAGGAGGAGGAGGAAGAGGGTGGATTTTCCTCGCCGTTAAATACGCCCTTTAAGACTCCCAAGTCTCATTCCGAGATGGAAAAGAGATGGATAACGTTCAGTCCTAGATCATGGCTAGGCGGAAGCAGTTAATCTTATCCGATCTATTACGCGACATCTTTTACGATCCGGGACAACCTGGTGGATATGGAGGAGTTCGACGCCTGTACCGACAAGCCAAACGTTTAGCACCCGTTTCCTTAAAGTTCAAGAAAGAAGACGTAGAAGAATGGTTGAGAGAGCAATCGACATATACGCTTCACAAACCCATCAGACGTAGATTTCCACGCAATCGTACCGTGGTGACCACCATGGACGAACAGTGGCAAGCCGATCTAGCAGACGTGTCCAACCTCAAAGACGACAACGACGGGATGACGTTTCTCTTGTGCGTCATCGACGTGTTTTCCAAGTATGCCTGGGTAGAACCTCTGAAAAACAAAACTGGAAAGGAAATGATCCAAGGATTTCTAAACATCTTGAAAAGAGCCAAGTCCCGACATCCGAGACGTTTTCAAATGGATAAGGGCAAAGAATTTTTAAACAAGGATTTTCAACGCATGTTAAAAGAACGAGACATTCACTTCTTTACCACGAACAACACCGATACGAAAGCCAGCGTGGTGGAACGATTTCAAAGGACTTTGAAAGCACGCATGTGGAAATATTTCACTCACAAGCGAACTCGACGATACGTAGACGTCTTACCTAGATTTGTGAAGAGTTACAACACATCCCGTCACTCGACCATCGGACGGGCACCGGCCGACGTGAATCCCTCTAACGTCATCGACGTGTGGCAATACGCTTACGAGAACCTAGGACCTAAAAAAGGGAAACCACCCAAGTTCGAAGAAGGAGATCGAGTGCGCATCAGTAAAGTCAAGCACGTGTTTACCAAGGGATACTTACCGAATTGGACGACGGAACTCTTTACCATCAAACGTCGAGTAACGGGGCGTTATCCGTACGTCTACGTCCTCGAAGACGATCACGGCGAACAGTTGGAAGGAACGTTTTACGAAAGCGAACTTCAGAAAGTGATCAAGTCGGACGACGTCTACGAAGTCGAAAAGGTGATCGAAACTAGAAAACGCCGCGTCGGAAAGAATCGCGTCATTCGAGAAGCGTTAGTCAGGTGGAAAGGTTATCCACCCAGTTTCGATTCATGGATTCCTCATCAGAACCTCATCGCATTGACGTAGAGGAGAGTCCGATACCACCTATCAACAACAACAACAACAACAACAACAACAATAACATCGTACGTTCATGGAAGTGGTGTGGCGAAGCGGTACCTAGAAGCGAGATCGTATTTTTCACCCAAACGTTCGTGGCGATGACGGTCATCTTGGCGGGCGTCATTTGTCTGGCTTTGGGTCAAGACAACAGAGAATTCTGGATGGTCATGCTGAGCGGAAGTTTGGGGTATATAATGCCCAGTCCCAAGTTGAAACAATCAAATTGGATGCGATCGCGACTGGAGAAGACGTCAACATGAGTTTCTACATGACATTACCCAGCGACGGATCTTTGGAAACCTTTCCGAACAACACCCTGTCTTCTTTCCGTACACACTTACCTCAGATGATGGACTTAGACGACGGGGAATGGGAAGTAGGATTGAGCGAGATCGTCTATCCCACCACCGTGGAAAACGTCAAAGAGGGAGGCAACTACATGGAGATCATCGTACCCAGTTACTTTCGAGGAAGATCCGTGACACCGAGTCCTTCCGAGCGTTTCAAGATTAAAAAGCTCACCAACAGCTTACCGTTCAGTGCCGCCGACCGTCCCGACATACGTGTTCCCATCGCCCACCCCAGTTTCAGCATCCCCATCGTGGGCGTGACCTACCGAGTCGAAATCATGACGGGATTTTACAGTTCCATCGAAGGAGTATTGGCAGAATTGAATCACGTACTTAAACACGGATTCGGAAGCATCTTGAAAGGGTTGGCAGACGAAAACGAGACCGATTTCAGAGAGCTGAAGTTCGAGTATTTGAAGACCTTCAATCGAGTACAGTTGTTGGTCAAGGGACCCGATCACGGTACCAAATACATCTATCCCGTCCGATTATGTCCGGCTCTGGCGCACATGTTGGGATTCACGATCGATTCGGATCCCTCGTGGATGACCAAGACGACCTACGGCGTAGTGACTCCGGATCTCTACATAGGAATGAGTGCCCTGTACCTGTATAACAACATCACGCGATCACAGATCGTCGGATCCAAGAACCTACAGCTCTTACGCATAGTACCTTTCAAACAACAAAGGGTCGACACCGATGCAAACTCGCACGGACATTGGGAACCGCGCCTGGTGGAATACATACCTCTGGCCAAAACCCTCTTCGATACCTTGGACATCCATATATACGATGGATTGGGGGAACGAGTCTCATTCTTCAACGGCAAAGTCATCGTGAAGCTACATTTTCGTCAGAAGCGCTACATTTAAACCATGATCGTTCATCGAGGGGTGGTCCGTCAGAGAGGTCGGGGCTTGGGTCGTGGTGTTCGAAATCAACGAGGAGGAGTATTTTCGTTACCGGTTCTTGCATATAAAGCAATGAAAAAAAGAGAAGAACAAAGTAAAAACGCTCCAAAACCCTCAATGAAAGATTTGTTTAAATTATGGAAAGCTCATGCTTCTCTTATAAGAGAAGCGCAAACGAAAAAAGGACCTAACGGAATGTATCTGGATCCCTTAAAAATAGTTATGAATATGCATGGTAATCCCTTTACTATCTTTTAATCATAAGAGGAACCATCCATATATACGACGGATTGGGGGAACGAGTATCATTCTTCAACGGCAAAGTCATCGTGAAACTACATTTTCGTCACAAGCGCTGCATTTAAAACCATGATCGTTCATCGAGGGGTGGCCCGTCAGAGAGGTCGGGGCTTGGGTCCCCTGATAGGACTGGGAGCCAAAATGATGATGGGACCCGGAATGTCGATAGCTCAGTCGGTCTTACCAGCGATTTTACCCGCACTCATGGGACAAGGAGGTCGAGGACGACGAAGAAGAGGCCAGACGGGATCGGGATTTAAAGATATAGCCTTGTCCTTTCTCAAAAAAGGGGGAAAGAAAGTATTGAAAGGAGCACTCAACGCGGGACTAGACATCGTGAATCGGAAAAGAAACTGGAAAGATGCTTTTTTACATCACGGCAGAGAAACGGCTAGCAACATTCTGTCGTCGGCACCTTCCGACGTATTCACCAGCGTAGTGATGCCGGAACCCAAGAGAGCCAGACCGACCGAGGAAGGCGTCAGACGAGCTCTCGCAGAAGTCGTCAAGCGTCATAATCCCGTCAAACGAACTCCTACCACGGCAGGAGTCAAACGAACTCCCACCACGGCAGGAGTCAAACGTGCAAATCCGGTCAAGAAAACAGGTGCCGTGGGACCCCGGGCTCCCATAAAAAGAAGAGCTGTCGGAAAGAAACGTCAGTCTGGAAAAGGACGTGTCAGAAGAAAGTTGGGTGTGCTACTACCCGCCGGTCCAATCCAGAGAAAACTGAAATCTGCCAAGAAAAGACTGAGATCCATCAAGAGAAGATCGATAGACATATTCGATTAAGATGATGCACAGAGAATCATGCGAGTGTTCGACGGAGGGCTTACAGTTGAATCGAGTTCCACAAACGATGACGGTGTTGGAGAAAGCCCAATGGGAAGAATTTTATCCCGTGAGTTCCATCGACAATCGAAATCCGACGGCACCGATCGAATTCGATATCAAGGGACACGGGGAGGACTTTTTAGATCTTTCTCAGACTTTCGTCTACATGAAATTCAAGGTCACGAAAGCGGACGGAACGGATTTAGGCGCCGACACGCAGGTCACTCCCGTCAACAACATCATGCACAGCATGTTTTCGCAGATCGACATGTCCATGAACGGCAAGACCATCACCCCGAGCACCGACACGTATCCGTATCGAGCTTATTTGGAGACTTTACTCTCGTACACTCCCGAGACCCTCAGGAAACAGATCAGCAGTACCGACTTGTGGTTCACGGATCAAGCTGGACGCATGAATGCCGTCAACCCGTACGAGGACGATAAGACTGCCGCCGGCTACAACATCGGTCTGATCCAACGTCACAAGAAGATCGAAGAAAGTAAATGGTTGGAATTGTACGATCGCATACATCTGGACATGTTTCAACAAGGGAATTTCATCGTCAACGGCGTGGACGTCCGCTTGAGATTCAACAGGGCTCGTACGTCGTTTTGTCTGATGGGAAACGAGGACGGTAACATTCACATCGAACAGATGATGTTATTCGTGCGTAAAGTGAGACTCATGCCAAATGCGCTGTTAGGAGTCAATCAGATGTTGAACACCACGACGGCCAAATACCCCATAAGACGCGTGGAAGTGAAATCCTTTACCATTCCGCAGGGCACTCGTTCGAAGATCACAGACAACGTGTTTTCCGGACAGTTACCCAAACGGGTATTCTTTTGCATGACGAAAAATGCAGGCTACAACGGAGCTTTGAATCGGAACCCGTTCGATTTCGGAAACTTCGATCTGGAGAAAATAGAAATCAGTCTGAATGGAGACGTCCAACACACCAAACCCTACGAACCGAACTTTGACGACAATCTATACCTGCGTTCTTACATGTCCTTGTACCAATCCCTGGGAAGGATCGGCGACGATTGGGCTCCAGACATATCCTACCAGGAATACAAGAACGGTTTCGCCATTTGGGGATTCGACTTCACCACGGACCAGAACGGACACGTAGCCGATAAATTTCACATGGTAAAAACGGGTAACATGCGCATCGAACTTCAGTTCGGCACAGCGTTACCGACCGTCATCAATTGCATCGTGTATGCAGAATTCGACAACGTCATACAAATCAACAAACAGAGGGAAATCGATGTCGACTATTAAAGCCCTGGATACTCATCAACTGTACGATATTCTGTCTCGCGATCCATACGTGAGTCCTCATTTTGGAGGCGTGTATCCTCGGGACGCCTTACCGATTGGAAGCGACGAACGATCTTTCGTCATCAACACGGACGAGGCCGATAAACCGGGAGAACATTGGGTGTGTGTTCACTTCGGAGAGGACGGGATAGCCGAATATTTCGATTCCTACGGATTACCACCATGGGCGTATGGCGATATCGTACGTTTCATGCGATCCAAAAGTCGAAGCCTAGTCTACAATACCGTACCTTATCAAAGTTGGGATACCCCCGTGTGCGGACATTACTGTATCTATTACCTACACCACAGAAGTCGAAAGGTACCCAGATCGGATATGATGCGTTGGCTGATGTCGTATCACCTACCGATCCCGTCCAAGACGACATGGAAGAAAGAAGACAACGATCGTTTCATTTACCAATGGTATCGAGAGAACGTGATCCCGAGAAAACCCAGACCTTTAACGATGAAGAAACAGACTTGCTTGTGTCGGAAAGCGCCGAATCTCGTACATCCCGCCGCTGCTGTGACGTCTGCCTTGACTTGACTTCTTTCATACTCATGATTTTAGCCATTCAATTGTTCATTGTAGGTTTAGCTTTGCTTAACTATGTATGATATTATGTATGATATTATGTCAAAATGTATAAATCAAAATGTATATATCAAATTATGTCAAAATGTGTTAATCAAACAAAAATATTTGTCGAGTATCCGAAATGACCAAACTTGGACGATGGAGACATCGCTCCGAGCCGTAATGGCAGAGTTTAAACAAAGTAGTGAGACAGATATTTGATTGTAAATATGCATTGTAAGTGAAGAACAAAGGGACGGTCCTAATCCTTGTTCTTTACGTTGTGTTAGCGGGACAATAAATTGATTCAAAACATATTCTTCTTTGTTTGTCTCAAGTACAAGGTTAATTGAATAGAACAAGTTCAAGGTCGTATAGACAAAATGTTATTTGAATACAAGTTCAAGGTCAATTGATTTAAAAACAACTTCAAGGTCGTGTGGAAAAGTCCAGAACCTTCAGTACAAGTTCAAGGTTATTTTGAAAAAACCCAAGTTCAAGGTCAAGGTCATCAAGTACAAGTTCAAGGTCGAAACCAGATATATAAAATAGGGAAAGAAAGCAAGACTCGTCATTATCATCAATCATCATGAATACTTCGTTCGACAGACCAAACCCGGAGCACGTTCACCTTGCTAAACAGAGATTCGCCAACATGTTACATTCCTTGAATGAGGAACTGAAAGGACAGGGGCTTCGAGACCTCAAGATCAATTTACAGTTCGTCTATGATATGTCGCCAGCAGAAGTATACACCCAGTGTGCCAGTGATCTCGTTCAAAGGATGTTGTGGAATCTATTCATACGCTTCGAACCTGAAAAGCGTAACGTGAACTTGAAAGCACTGCTACAATGTCTCAATACCAAAAACACTCGCAAGGCATTCGATCTGGTATACGATGCTTGGGAAGAAATGATCGTGACTTTGAAAGATTTGACGATCATATCCATGCACAGAGTCTATCGATACGAAGAAGAAAAAAAGGATGTCACTATGAGCAAACCGCAAAATCAAGAAGAAAAGGATGTCACTATGAGCAAACCGCAAAATCAAGAACTATCCGATTCGGAAGACGACGACCATACGCCGTTCCGAGTGGAATACTTCGCCGTTCATCCCGATTGCATCGGGGAAGAAGATCACCAAAATCAACTCATGTTAGAAATCTGTCCGAAGTGTAGGAACTATAACGAAGCCTTACATCGAGGCGAAAAAATGCTCTCTTAAAAGACAGAGTCGTAATAGAAACTCGATCAGTTACAGTCATGTTGTCGAGACTACTACAGTGGCAGATTTGGTTCTCTTTAACCATCCTTAGACGTTCGCAATGGAGAGAAATGTTATCCGAAATCAAAAACTTGAGGGACTATCACGAAGTAGTGATCGCCATGTTTAAAGACGGAAGAGTGTCCGAAACAAAACTATACGTGTTAGAACTCTTTACTAAAGATCTGTGTCGAAAATTCGGAAACGATGTATTCAAAGACTCCTTCGATAGAGTGAAAGATAGACTCATGAGATTAAGACCAGTGACTGTGTAAACATTTTGTATGACGAAATTTGTAAAATAATAATGATTAACATTCTGCCATTGCTGTGTAAATAAAATCATAATAAACTGATAATAAAATAAGACTTACCGTGTTTTTGTTATTGCATCAACCCTCGAGTTACTTTTCAATTTTGTAGTATTGCATCGACCATTTGGCTACTTTTCTTAAGATATGGTGGCCCTAAAAAGGGCCGTTTTTAGTTCTTTTTTAAAGAACTCAGTGACCCCCGCATTTGCGGGAGCCACACGCCGGGCACGACAGTGCCCGTCTTCTAGCAGCACAAGAAAGTGCTGATAGAGGACGGGGGGAAAACTGCAATAGTTCCGACTGGAACGGAGGTTCGGGAGGCTGTGATAGAATTTCAGCATCCCAATCTTCTCTCGGTACAGGAGCTGGTTGTGCTGCCGCTGCCGGTGGTGGTGGCCTTACCGGTGGTGGTAGCCTTACCGGTGGTGGTGGCCTTGCCGGTGCTGCCGTCAGTACTGGTACTTGTGGTGGTGGAGGGGGTGGCGGGTAGTTCGGAGGCCCGTGATGTTGATTGGGCCTCCAGCTAAATGGTCTTAAGGTCACCACCTGTCTAACTGTACTTCTTGTCTCCTTTTTCTGTTCTTCCTCTCTTTTCTTTTTGATTAGATTGCTAATTTCATTAGCAATATCATCCAAATTATCCGCCATCTCTATCAACTCTAATGCTTTTACTCTGTGTTTCTCCGAAATTTCTCTTATGCGTATTGAAAACTGCTCCATACTGTATAAAGAACTCATCTTTAATACGTAAATCTTGATTTAGAAAATCTCGATTCAAAACTGGCGCTTCTCTAGAAAAAAATCTTATTTATACTGAAAAAAGGGTGTTTCCTTACACGTCCGCAAAAATGATAATATTTCAAGACTTTGTTTATGTTACCAAAAAGGTGTTTCCTTACACGTCCGCAATTACAGTAAAATATTTCAAGACTTTGTCTTAGTACACTTAGGTTACCTAAAAGGTGTTTCCTTACACGTCCGCGTTTTATGGTAGATTGAATTTAAATTGTTTATGTTTTACATTAGAATGTTTATGTTACCAAAAAGGTGTTTCCTTACACGTCCGCGTTTACATTAGTATATATACTTCAGAATATGTTCTAGTACTTTACCTGAAAAAATTTTATTTTTTCGACAACATGGAAGCGAGTATCAGAATCACGATTGATTGGGAGAGGAGATTGATCTACACGATCCATGAGCCGGCCATAGGCCGTGTGATATTAAGAGAGCGAGAATCGGGCAATGATATCAAAATTGAGCCAGATCAGCCATTGAACGCAACAATCATCAAAAGAGAACCCGAGGAAGAGAGACAAGATCATCCACCCGGTAGGAGAAGTACACCACCCTGCCGGGTGGGTCACTTGGTAGATAGACTCCTCAATACTACAGTTAGACGAAGTGAGAGGAGAAAGGCACGTCGCCACTGCCCCTTATGCTGGTAAGGGACAGGAAGAAAAAAAACAGCCCTTTTAAGGGCTAACCATTTCTTTAGAAAAGTAAACTCAAGGTTAACAAGTACAATTTCCACATTCAATCCAAGGTCAAGGACACTTTTTGAACTCATCTTTAACCTACTATAGTACGTTTAGGTCAAATCAGTACATACTATAGTACAATTAGGTCAACTCATTTTTTTGCATTATCGGGGATCGTTACACTACTATCCTGCGTAACAGAAAAGATGTGTACACAGTACTTGAATATATTCAAGTGTTATATCTTTTCCATTAATTCTTACATCTATAATATATCAATAGAATATTTAAATATAGCCATCTTTACGACTTTCTTGTGTTGTAAATGTAAATATCAATGTTACTTATTACCTTCCGTTATAATTTCCTGGAATGAAATTCCCGATGAAATTCGTAATAATCCATCAAGAGCAGCATAAAAAGATATTTAAATCGTGATATAACACCTATTCCTGCGTATAATCATTCTGGCACACGACAAAACCAAATAATCCACTCTCGATTGAGAAACGAATGTAGCTCACTTAAACCCACTTATTCAAATGCAACGTACGAAGTCCACTTTGTGCATATGGAAGTATTGAAAATACAAAACACTATCTCCTAGAATGTCCACTGTAAGTAGCACGCTTGCACGATAAAACTAACTACTCTCCTTCACGGTAACACGCTTTCTTCGACTCGTGTTAATAAACACACTTGGTATTATCCACGAATTTTTCAAAAAGTCTAAGCGTTTCAGCAATGTAAAGATTAAATCAATAGGTATCAATAAGTTATTTATAAACATGTATAAATCTTTAAGTCTTTATAGACAAACTTAATCTATTGTTTCTTCATATAGTTTTATGGATGCTGTTGAAAAATATCTACTCATTTTTATTTTCCATTTCATAAGTGAAATCGCCAGTATTATTTCCTATGTACTTTCGTGTGTAAGTTTTCGTTCTGTCTTGAGTATGTGTATTACGATTATAATTTTAAGGACCATGCAATATTTATCACCGGGGTGGGACCGGTGCATTTGGAAATTTGATTTTAAAAAATGTATGTGTCCCATGCATACTTCTTTCAAAAAAGTAATTGTCCCATATCAATTTTAAGTGAAAAAAGTACATGTCCCATCACAAATCACATTGTTTGGTATAGTTTTAATGTTTATGTGTGTATAAATATATTATCAGCCAACACACAATATAAAATGTTTGTACATGTATGTGTATTTGGAAATATCCATAAGTAAATTATTTTTCCTAAAGCATTGTGTAATTTATAAATTGTAAAAATATACTGCATATCATTTACTCAGAAGCATAAAAATGATACTAACAACAAAACTGTTCAAATGAAGCATGCATTACTATGTCATATGTGAAAGTGTCCTACTTCCTATGTCTTTTTCTATCACACAGTTGTTTCAAATATTGTCAAGATCCAACTGAAAATGTCCTAATTTCATATGTTAAGTGTTGAGAAACATCTAAAAACTAATTCAGATGTGTAAGGAAATGAAAAAAAAAACATTTGACCACGGCTGGATTTGAACTGCTACTCTCCATATTTTAATTACCCAGTAAAATATATACCATTGTGAGACCTATTTTTTTAGATATGGTGGCATTTTCTGTTGACCAATTTAGATGAAATGTACAAAATTGATAGAGGACCTATAGTACTTCATGTGTACCATGTTTCATTAAAATCTTTTATGTGGTATAACAGCAGATGCTAAAAATGTGAAGAATTGTCGCAATACACCGTCATTTGGAAGTCTTAAAAACTTCATAGAAAATCCAAAAATTGATATATTGACAAAATTCTTTCAAAGTAACATTCCTTACCATAATTATGATCACAATAGTCCATAAGAAATCATCATTATCAAATAACTAGGAAATATGACACTTTTCTATATTGAAATCACCTACTGTCCGCGCCACTCACTTTGTAAACCGAAAAATCTGGATTTTCACTTATTGATCTTTAAAATAGTTTTACAAAATTAACATCAATAGACAGATCTTGTTTAGTAACTTTTGGTGTATGTTATATGTTTCTACGAAAAAGCATTCGTATTTTATAGGGAAAAATCATTTTAGATAGGGCGTTTTCTATGTTAATTTTGACGTGACGTCGCCGATGTTTAACATTGAGTCTATGGGAAATTTGGCGACGTCACGTCAAAATTTAACATGGAAACTGCCCTATCTAAAATTGATTTTTTCCTATAAAATATGAACGCTTCTTCATAAAAACATATAGCATACACCAAAAGTTACGACTAAACAAGATCTATCGAATGGTTTTGCCTTTTTGAAATTATTCTGAAGATGAATAAATGAAAATCCAGATTTTTCAGTTTCCAGAGAGAGTGGCGCGGACAGTAGTCCAAACCAATGTCGAAAAAAAAAATTCTAAAATTTGATTTTGGAAGGGAACCAAAATGACAATACGTCTTCACTCATCCCTCTAGATCATTTCTATGCATTCTGTTTGTCTCTTTATACAGCCAGTATGAAGAACAATATTGTCAATGGAGGGTACTCTTTTGTACCTTCTTTTGACTATGGTGGCGCCACCTGTAAAGAGGTCTGGACGAAAACAACAGAATTTGAAGGGGATCATAAGTGATTTATTTCTACCAAGATTTATTTAAAGCCTTCCAACAGTTTTGCAGAAAAATGTAAAAAATGGCCAATCCACCCTTTTTTTGGAAGTCTTAAAAATTCATAAAAAATCCAAAAATTGAGACATTGACAAAATTCTTTCACAATAATATTACTTACCATAACTATCATCAAAATAGTCATTAAGAAATCATCAATATCAATTAACTGAAAAACATGACACTTTTCTGCATTGAAATTACTAGGTCCAGGATCACGTTAAAAAAATGTAAATTTGTATTTGACAGATCTTAACCCCGAACACAGTTTTAGTAGGGGACCTTGAGTACATCATTTATACAATGTTTGATCAAAATCTGCAATGCATTTCCAGAGAAGAAGTCGAAAATGTGAAAAAGTTAACGACAGACGGACGACGCACTATATGACTATAGCTCACTTGAGCCTTTGGCTCAGGTGAGCTAAAATCAGTGCATTGTTGTAAAAAATAGTAGTTATCCCATGCAGAATCTCTGTGAAAAATCTCTTTGTCCCATGTTGTATGGTCTTAAAAAAGTGTATGTCCCATCACATTTTGCACCGGTCCCACCCCGGTGATAAATATTGCATAGTCCCTTACGTTTGTTGTCATTTTTACCATTTTTGCAGAACTAATCTTTATTCTATTTCTTATGCGGTTTTTAGTATAGACTATATAATGTCAATGACGTCGTGGAGTGCCTTAACGTTACTGCATACTCGTGTACATTTACATTGAAACGCACATAAATACATGACTATATAATATTCATGTATATGAGTAAACGACATTCTTAACAAAAATCCCAAGCTCTGTCTTATTCCCATGTAGGATTTCAAAAATATTTACAGAATCCGTTGTGCCTGTACGTAGTAAAAGAGAAAACAGAAGACATCTGACAAAGCTGTATGACACAAATCACCAAAGACATGCATACAAAAATTGATAATAGTAGAATATACTTGGAGAAACATTACAAAAACGGTTACGGTTACGATACCGACATAGGACGGTCAATCGAAGTAACAAACGTCACTCAATTAATGTGGTTAACCGGTTATCAGACGCCCACCTTCCCACTCACCGCAAAAGCAGTACAATCAAAAAACACATATTTTAAAAAATATAAATAATCCTTCATATAGAGAACAAGGATCAACAGGTTTCTTAAGAAGAGAGGTCATAAAAGTTTTATTATACACGAAAGATTGATAGAATAATATGTTGCTATCAAAAATATGTAAGGCGACATCAACATTAATAAAAATAAAATTAACATTTTACCCCATTTTCTTTATACTATAGCCTTGATCAGTCTATATAACATCGCTTATCTAATAATAATGTTACTATAATTGCAGCCCAAATCGGCATTTTAACCTCCTGTGCGGAAAGTAGGAATGTCTAAAGTAGCCCATCATCAATGACAAGTTGGCATTTAAACCTCTTGTGCGGAAAGTAGGTATGTCTTGGTATACTTGAGGAAGCTCCATACAATGACTTCACAAAGTTACTTTATCTCTCATACTTTAGCCACTCGTTAGCTTTACCAATGGTTATAGTTTTGAACAACTGGGCCCTGGTATTCTTTTGGTACTTCCATTTCCTTCACGACGTATTACTGGGCGCCAAAGGGTAAACAATGTGGTGGTAGTTAAACAAAAATTAATTAACGTTTCGCTTCTGCTTACCTAAACGTTGTGTGGTTTTTTACGCTTAATTGTAATGAAGAGAACCTTTATCGGAGAGACTTTTTCGAACTGGATGCATGTTTTCAACTAGATCATATCTCCTTATGTGGGTTTATTTCACAGCAGCAAAAAAGCCTCCCAGGCGAACATGTATTGATAAGTTTCCTAGAATGTTACCATTAGTGTTCATGACGAACTGACTCCTAAATCAAGACATTCTCCCCTTTATATACCAAAGTATTGAGAGTCCAATTCGACAGTGCCATTTCACCAATATTGGTTGCTTGCCATTTTTACAACAGAACTGTACTCATTATCATATCTCTGGCATAAGTGATTTGTTGACCACATTATCAGGTCTAATGGTAGAAATGCCCCCACCACTCGACAGGGACATCATTCGTCCTCAAAAGAAAATTTGACCCTTTGACCCCTAATCTAATAGAGTATATATTTGCCTTAAATCATAAGCCAAGCAACAAGTGCACAGAGATTGATGAAGCTTCACTGGATATTAAAATATGGAGAGTGCCCATAAGGCAAGTGTGACGGATGCACATACAAACGAACAACCGCCTTAATATATCCGCATCACTATGTTTGGTGAGATAAAAGCGTCATTAATATGAACACAAACTAGAACTGTCTTAATAGGATAAATACCTGCATAGCTGCGACAACCAATTGGTTCATGGGATAACAGTGACCTTGTGCAAATGTCATATAGACCCTTTGCTTACCTTAAGCGATCTTAACCTTTAGACTCTAAACAAATAAGGTACATTCTTAACTCAAGGAGAAGCTGTATCAGTTGTTTCACAACAATGGGTGAAAAAGAAATTCAGTTATGGTCCAGAAACTTTTTTCACTTATCCATGCTCTTTGACCTAGACATTTGGACCACCAATTGAAAAGGCACATCCTGGACTGATAGGGAGTTTGTGTATGATGTTTCATGACGGTGGGTATAAAGAAAATTATGTTACAGTTCTGAGTCCAGAAATCATATTCTGTTGTCCCTGCTCTGTGACTGACATTTGATTTCTAATTCTATATAGCACATCCTTGACTGATGCCAAGTCTGTGAGTGAGGTTTCCCAAACATATGCGTAAAAGGGAATTCTGATATGTTCTGGAAACTAAATTCAGTTATCTACCATCTGTGACCTTGAGCTTTGACCCAAAATCAATAGGGCACATCCTTGACCCACAGTGAGTCAGTGAATGAGTTTCACATTTGATAAGCCGGTGTGGCCAAGTGGATAAGGTGCTTGACCGAAAGGTCCTGGGTTCGATTCCCGCTGTGGGCACACTGATGTTATGTCTTTGGTATGAGAAAGTAAAAACCCAGGTCCCTTGTCACGTTAGGCATGGCAAGTAAAAAATCCCTCACTGCCTCGGCTGGGTCTGTTGCAAAGGTAATCAAAGGACTCAAAAGTCCTGAGAGTCGGCTTTGCTGATTTTAAGGATGTAATCATTTTACCATTTTAGTGGCGGATCAGGATTTCAGGAAAAAGGAGCGGGAGGGGGGGGGGGGCAAAAATTAGGTCTTTGTTGCAACTACATCGTCATTATACCTATGTACAAAATGCTAATAAAATTTGCTCTCTTCATACTATCTTACGGCAAAGAGTTTGCAATTGCTTGTATCCGAAATGGACGTGCAATCGACAACTTCATGGCAACAAGTTTTACTGCATTGTTGTCACGAGTCGAAGCTGAGCCAAGGAACGACATTCCTTCAAGTGGGACATTAAATAACCATCTTATTCACGATTCTCATAATGTTTTAACATCGTTTATATTTAGAAACATACAACATTTACCTAAATATTTATATTGCATTTTCATTATCAGAGGAAATGCGGGAAGATCGATCTTTAAATTTGTCATATATGTGAAAAAGAACTAAAGTTCCAGAACATGTTGAGGAAAACTTTAATTGGAATTATCTCGATAAAAACAAGCGATACAATATCAAGACAAATGCTTTGTCCGGAGATTTACACAATCGAGTACATCCGACGGTGTCGGTGGTAAGCACATCGTAAAGTAGTCACAACTACATATTATTACGCGAAATTTGAAAACATTATTGCAACTCCTTTTTTGAGTTATTGAAACTAGTTTATGTTTAGCTTAAATTAACTGAGCTAAAGGTACATTGTGCTGATCAAGAATTTTTAAGACAACATCAGTAATTTTTCGGCACTTTATTTTTCAGCGGCGTAGTAAGCTCTATATCGGTAGTGAAAGTTATAACCCCTGAAAAGAAAGTGATTGCAATGAGTGCGGCTTCACCGAAGCCGACTCAAAAATTACTATGCGATTCATCAGGCAGATGCCGTCACCATATATGTGAAATAATCTTGGTGTGACGTAAAACAATAATCAATCAATTCGCATTTGATAAGTGTAAAGAGAATTCAGTAATGGTCTCGAGACCATATTCAGTTATCCAATGTTCTGTGACCTGTTCCTCTGACCTCTAAATCATAAAGGCCCATTCTTGTCTGAAGGAGAACTTGTGTGTTTTAAGTTTCCTAACCATGGGTGTAAAGGAAATTCAATAATGGTCCAGAAACCATAATCAGTTATACATGCACTGTGATGTCACATTGACCTTTAACCTCTAAATAATGCCAATCTTTGACTGATGTAAAGTTAGTGGGTAACGATTCTTAGCTATAGGTGTGAAGGGATTTCAGTTGTGATCTGGAAAGCGTGTCTGAACACATGAAGGAACAGACAAACACACATGACGATTCCTTTATGACACACACACTCTGAACACATGAAGGAACAGACAAACACACATGACGATTCCTTTATGACACACACACTCTGAACACATGAAGGAACAGACAAACACACATGACGATTCCTTTATGACACACACACTCTGAACACATGAAAGAACAGACAAACACACACGACGATTCCTTTATGACACACACCTTTGTTTTGGTTTTACTGATGACTAATCATGGCTTGGATATACAAAACAAGAGGCCCAAGTGGGCCTATATCGCTCACCTGAGTACCTAGATTATCAGTCATGCATGAAGGAGAATTCATTTATTTTTGCATTAATGTGACTAAGTCAACACAGATGTTGAAAATATGTCAAATTTTATTTCAGGCTAGAATAAAAAACAACACTTTTTTGCACATCCATTCAGGTGATTTTGATATTAGGCATTTCCTTTGTCTCTGCAAGAAGTCATTCAGGGCAACAAGTTAGTCATTTTCTTTAGGTGGGGCCTTTTGTTGACTGATTTCAAGTCTGGGTCATGAACAACAATTGTTTCAAATATTGTCCAGATCTAACTTAAAATTGCCTAATTTCATATGTTGAGAAACATCTAAAAACTTATTTAGATGTGTAAAGAAATGAAAAAAAAATTTTGACCACAGCTGGATTTGAACCGCTACTCTCCATATTTCAATTACCAAGTGGTATATGTACTATTGTGAGAACTGCTTTTTAGACATGGTGGCATTATCTGTTAACCAATTTGGATGAAATTTACCATATTGATAGAGGACTTTTAGTACTTCATGTATTCCATGTTTCATTAAAATCTTTCATGTGGTATAACAGCAGAAGTGAAAAATGTGATTGAATTGTTCCTATACACCCTCATTTGGAAGTCTTAAAAAATTCATAGAAAATCCAAAAATTGAGATATTGACAAAATTCTTTCAAAGTAACAATCCTTACCATAATTATGATCACAATAGTCCATAAGAAATCATCATTATCAATTAACTAGGAAATATGACACTTTTTTCTGCATTGAATCACCAAGTCCAAAGAAATGTCGAAAAAAATTCTAAAATTTGATTTTGGAAGGGAACCAAAATGACAATACATCTTCACTCATCCCTCTAGATCATTTCTATGCATTCTGTTTGTCTCTGTATACAGCCCGTATGAAAAAGAATATTGTTAAACGAGGGAACTCTTTTGTGACCTACTCTTGACTATGGTGGCGCCACCTGTAAAGAGGTCTGGACGAAAACAACAGAATTTGAAGAGGATCATAAGTGACTTATTTCTACCAAGATTTATTAAAATCCCTCAAACAGTTTTGTAGAAAAAGTTGAAAATGTGAAAAATGGCCAAAACACCCCCCCCCCCCCTTTTTTTTTTTGGAAGTCTTAAACGTAAAATTCCTAATTTCATATGTTGAGTGTTGAGAAACATCTAAAAACTTATTTAGATGTGTAAAAAAAAAAAAAAAATTTTTTTGACCACAGCTGGATTTGAACCGTTACTCTCCATATTTCAATTACCAAGTGGTATATGTACCATTGTGAGACCTACTTTTAGACATGGTGGCATTATCTGTTAACCAATTTGGATGATCCGCACAAAAAACAAAACCTTTGAAAAGGACTATGAGTACTTGCATCCTACCCAGTTTTATGACAATCCTTCAAGTTGTTCTGTAGATCAAGTTGAAGATATGAAAAATTGTCCCCCCCCCCCCTTTTCTTGGAAGTCTTAAAAAATTCATAAAAAATTCAAAAATCGAGACATTGAAAAAATTCCTTCGCACCAGCATTCCTTACCACAGAAATGATTAAATGAAACCAAATGAATGCATCAATGTTTACTAAAAGAAAATAATAACTCTTTAATGCATTAAAATAACAAAGTCCAAAATAAAAATGAAAAAACGTCAAAAATTTGATTTCGGAATGGAACCAAAAATATCAACACTTCTTCCCATATGCCTCTAAATCATTCCTATGCAGTCGGTTTGTCGCTGTATGCACCCGATCTGAATAAGAAGTTTGTCAAAGGAAGGTACCCTCTGTGACCTACTTTTGTCTGTGGTGGTGCCACCTGTTCATGGATCCTGACAAAAATGACCACATTTGTCGGGGACCTTGAGTATTTGATGCATGCCAAGTTTCACTGAATTCCAGCAAGTGGTTCCGAAGAAAAAGTTCAAACTGTGAAATGTTTACACCAATTATCCCACCCCCCTTTTTCTTGAAAGTCTTAAAAAATTCATAAAAAATCCAAAACATAAAATATTGAAAAATTTTCTTCGCAGTAGTATTTCTTACCATCAAAATGATCAAATTAAACCAAATTAATGCATCAATGTTTACTAAAAGAAAAAAATACCTCTTTTCTGCATTAAAACTACCAAGTACAAAAAAACGTCAAAAAAACGTCAAAAATTTGATTTCGGAACGGAACCAAAAATAACAACACTTCTTCACACATCCCTCTAGATCATTCCTATGCATTCGGTTTGTCTCTGTATGCCCCCGGCCTGAAGAAGAAGTTTGTCAAAGGAGGGTACCCTCTTTGACCTACTTTTGCCTGTGGTGGCGCCACCTGTTGATGAATCCGGACGAAAAACAACAACACTTGTAGGGGACCATGAGTACTACATGCTTATCAAGTTTCATCAAATTCTGTTCAGTGGTTCTGGAGAAGAAGTCGAAAATGTGAAAAGTTAACGACGGACGACGGACGACAGACGACGGACGGACGACGGACGGTGATTGATCACAATAGCTCACTTGAGCCTTTGGCTCAGGTGAGCTAAAAAGATTCCCAAGCTTATAATGGACAGAGAGTGGAGGGTTACAAAATTCACTGAATTAAGACACAAACTTTGTTCTATGTTTTATTGGAGACTAATCATGGCTTTCCTATAATATATAAACAGATTCCAAGCTTTATCATGCTTTACAGTATTATCAGGACATCTTGCTTTTATCATATGATAATAAGTATTCATTTACATTTACTATAATAACTGATGTTTATGTGTGGAACAAAGATCCTTTGACTAGATTATACACATAAAATAAATACATAATTAAAATTCATAGCTCTATTCTCCGCTGAGAAAGAGAGAGAGAATGAAACCCAAAACTAGAAACTAGAGGATATTTACATGTTTTATTTTTTTGTAGTCAAAATAATGAAATCTTTGACCGTGACAAGAAATACCACTATGACTTTTTCCTACATATTACATTATGAACAAAAACCGAAAAAATAAATTTAAATACCATGCAGTGGTACAGAGAAGGAATACAGTAATTTAATTATTCAATGATTATTATTGTAATACAGCTTTTACATATCATCAAGTATATCTTGCCAACACTGTGATGATTCTGATTCAATATATCTATTCTTTAGGTACAATGTGAATCAAAACTCATGAAGCAGCTTTTTGGTCATGCCAGTGTGCCATCATTTACATGTAAATCAATGTGCCACCATATACATGTAAGCCAGTGTGTCACCATATACATATGAGTCAGTGTACCATCATGTACATGTAAGCCAGTGTGCCACAACATACATGTAAGCCAGTGTGCCACCATTTACATATAAATCAATGTGCCATCATATACATGTAAGCCAATATGCCACCACATACATGTAAGCTAGTGTGCCACCATGTACATGTAAGCCAGTGTGCCACCACATACATGTAAGCCAGTGTGCCACAATGCAAATGTAAGCCAGTGTGCCACCATGTACATGTAAGCAAATGTGCCATCACATACATGTAAGTCAGTGTGTCACCATGTACATGTAAGCCAATATGCCACCACATACATGTAAGCTAGTGTGCCACCATGTACATGTGAACCAGTGTGCCACCACATACATGTAAGCCAGTGTGCCACAATGCACATGTAAACCACTGTGCCACCATGTTCATGTAAGCCAATGTGCCACCACATACATGTAAGCTAGTGGGCCACCATCTACATGTAAGCCAGTATGCAACCACATACATGTTAGTCAGTAGGCTACCATATACATGTAAGCCAGTGTGCCATCATGTACATGTAAGTCAGTGTTCCACTATGAACCATCTAACTTTTGATGTTTAGTTAGATTACTGACAGGGAGATGGTACAAGTTTACCACTATGGTCACCATTGTAAAAGACTTAAAACATTCTAATCTCAATGCTGTATCTAATCCTGACACTGATTTAGTTGATAAATCAATCCTGTTTGGGATTTCTACACTACACATGAAGCTATAGACAATATAATAGATCACAGAAGTCTCCGGTGACCTTTAACTAAACTATATCTTAAATGAAGTGTTTCAATCATATTCTAAAACAATTTGGCATTTATTTTCATAGACAGAGGGACCAGGATTTTGTTGAAAGAGTTCACGATATACTTAATTCCACCATCTTTAAGTGGTATGCACTACAGACTTAATATTGCGACTTTAAAAATGCAGTTTAATTTTATCAACTGTTTTAAGTAAGAAGAAGATAAACAATAATCTCCAGAGCCTAGAGCATTGGCACATCTGTCAATCCTCCATCTCCTGGATTCCATCATCAAGGTACATCTGTAAAAACCCCCTTCGGTTTTGGTTTGGTTACATCATCTTCCCCAACATTATCAATGACCATCTGAATAAAGAAAATACATCATGTAGGTAATTAGGTTACACAAGTAAACTTTTGCCTGCACTGCAAGCCAAGCACTTTACAGCAACACACCAGGTATACAGTCATACAATGAGAAACAAGATTATAATGTGAAAAGGGTATATAAATGACTGAATACATTCTTGGGCCATACCTGTCGTGCATCTGCTCTACTCATGTCCCCTCGGCACATTAACAAATTAATCAACTGCTCCGTTCTGATATCAGGATGGTTCTTGATTAAACCCTGAAATGAGAGAACTTTTAATACATGTACTATTATTCAATCTTTTACAACTAAAATACATGTGTAGTACATATTTTAGGATAGTTATTATCATCCAAATGACCTACAATTTGGAGCATTAAACATCATTATACTATAAGTAAAAAGATATAAATATATATGTATTTATATATATATATATATCTATATATGTATATATATATATATATATATATGCATTTTAATTATACATTTGTTGTTGCCAAAACTTTTTACCGACACAGCAATAGTGTCAGGAATATATACAATATTTATAGGCAGTTGACATTTATTCCTCCTATTCCTTACAAACACACAAAGACAATATAGTTAAAGAAAGTTGGCATCTAACAGCAGAAATACATCAGTTATGTTGCTTGCAAACTACAATGTATACATACAATGTATCATATTCATGACTTTTAACTGTACATGAATCTTCAAATGTACAGTGCACTATTAAAGTCCAGGTAGAATTTACGATATGGACAACAATGTACATGCATGATTTAAGATATGGACAATATATGCATGATTTTTACAATAGGAACAATATATGCATGTTTCACGATATGGAAATATATGCATGTTTTATGTGGATAATATACATGTATACATGTGTTATGATATGGACAATATATGCATGTTTTCATTAACAAACAATGGTGACCCCAAAGTCATAAATAGTGTTAAGCATAGAGACATATACTAGGAAAAACCCAAGTTTTTGAGAAGACCACAAAGAATTGGAGAAGTTTCAGAAATTACAAAAAGAAAAAACAAAAACAAAAAACCCCCCAAAACTAGATGTGTCGCTCCGCCACGAATACCCCCACTGGTTACAAAATATTTCAAATGACATTATTTGAACAGCCCATGTAGTCCAGGGGCTATACATCCTGTAAAAAATTCAGGACAGGATTTCAGGACCATGCCTCCTGTAAAAATTTCAGGACAGAATTTCTCTTACAAAATGCACATCTAAATATTGTGATTTTTGTTTGTACCAAGCTTAACTTAAGTTCACCGAAGGTTGATGGAGCAGTTGCAAAGACAAGGTGAATTTACTATATCTGCTTAAAAATATAAGTCCAAGGGTCATAACTCCTGTAAAACGTTTTGGACAGCATTCCCTTTACAATATGCACATCTACATATTCTGATCTTTCTTTGTATAAAGTTTCATAAAAATCTACCCAAGGGTTCAGTGGAGTAGCTAAGACAAAATGCCAAGAACAAAACTTTCTTGGTTTAGTTGGCTCAGATTGAAAGGTAAATCTTCAGATATACAAAAGGTAGAACATTTAGTAAAATGCAGGATGAACAGGAGAAAAATCTATGCCTACAATTGGATTTATAACATTTCCTACAAGTCTGCCCTTACTGGGATGAAAAACTTAGTGGAGATCTGAGTTATGTAGGCACAACTAACCGTGAGTTCTAAGGGCATCATGGTCGTGTCTTTCATCCTTAGGATTTCTGCTAGGGGAGGCAGTACCAAAAATAAATCACGCGTCTGAAATTGAATGAAACTATTAATGGAAATCTTAGATGAACATTTAATAAATACATAAGTCATAGTATGGAAGTTATATAAATGAATCATAATACATCATTACCTGTCTATTGATATGTGTATAAAATGTCACAATATCAGATCACCTGTAACATGATCAGTTATCTTTAAAAACGTGACTTCTATCTTGAATGAGCTTCATAGACATGTTCAGAGTAACAGAGTACAGTACCTTTCCTCTAAATGACATGATATATAATTTATGATATGTTAACCGATTTATAACAGTATTATCCAGAACAAAAGATTCATACAAGTGGAGTCAAAAGCTTTGTAGCCACATAGATAAATATGTGGTGAGCCAAGTTGAGTTTATGTGTCATTATGGTTATGTAGATGAGAATGGTGTGATATTGTTCTAGTGTTATCTCGTAGATGAGAATGGTGTGATATTGTTCTAGTGTTATCTCGTAGATGAGAATGGTGTGATATTGTACTAGTGTTATCTCGTGGATGAGAATGGTGTGATACTGTTCTAGTGTTATCTCGTAGATGAGAATGGTGTGATTTTGTTCTAGTGTTATCTCGTAGATGAGAATGGTGTGATATTGTTCTAGTATTATCTCGTGGATGAGAATGGTGTGATATTGTACTAGTGTTATCTCGTGGATGAGAATGGTGTGATATTGTTCTAGTGTTATCTCGTAGATGAGAATGGTGTGATACTGTTCCAGTGTTATCTCGTAGATGAGAATGGTGTGATATTGTACTAGTGTTATCTCGCGGATGAGAATGGTGTGATATTGTTCTAGTGTTATCTCGTAGATGAGAATGGTGTGATACTGTTCCAGTGTTATCTCATAGATGAGAATGGTGTGATATTGTTCTCGTGAATGGTGTGATACTGTTCTAGTGTTATCTCGTGGATGAGAATGGTGTGATATTGTTCTAGTGTTATCTCGTAGATGAGAATGGTGTGATATTGTACTAGTGTTATCTCGTAGATGAGAATGGTGTGATACTGTTCTAGTGTTATCTCGTAGATGAGAATGGTGTGATATTGTTCTAGTGTTATCTCGTAGATGAGAATGGTGTGATATTGTTCTAGTGTTATCTCGTGGATGAGAATGGTGTGATATTGTACTAGTGTTATCTCGTGGATGAGAATGGTGTGATATTGTTCTAGTGTTATCTCGTAGATGAGAATGGTGTGATACTGTTCTAGTGTTATCTCGTAGATGAGAATGGTGTGATATTGTTCTCGTGTTATCTCGTAGATGAGAATGGTGTGATATTGTTCTAGCGTTATCTCATGGATGAGAATGGTGTGATATTGTACTAGTGTTATCTCGTGAATGAGAATGGTGTAATATTGTTCTAGTGTTATCTCGTGGATGAGAATGGTGTGATACTGTTCTAGTGTTATCTCGTAGATCTGACACTGACAAGTCAAAAAACATTATAACCTATTCACAGTAGAAATATAAATAAGTGTTGAGTAGGCCAGAATGTGGTTGTGTTCCATTGCCGTAGCCTAGATAAGAATTTGCTAGCTAGGATAAGGTAATGTTCCACTGAACTTATATATATGAGTATTTGGCTAGCCAGGGGGTGGAAATGTTCCACTGTAGTTATACATGAGTATTTGGCTGGCCAGGATGTGGTAATGATCCACTGTAGTTATACATGAGTATTTGGCTGGCCAGGGTGTGGTAATGTTCCACTGTAGTTATACAGGAGTATTTGGCTAGCCAGGGTGTGATAATGTTCCACTGTAGTTATACAGGAGTATTTGGCTAGCCAGGGTGTAGTAATGTTCCACTGTAGTTATACAGGAGTATTTGGCTAGCCAGGGTGTAGTAATGTTCCACTGTAGTTATACAGGAGTATTTGGCTAGCCAGGGTGTAGTAATGTTCCACTGTAGTTATACAGGAGTATTTGGCTAGCCAGGGTGTAGTAATGTTCCACTGTAGTTATAAATGAGTATTTGGCTAGCCACGGTGTGGTAATGTTCCACTGTAGTTATACATGAGTATTTGGCTGGCCAGGATGTGGTAATGATCCACTGTAGTTATACAGGAGTATTTGGCTGGCCAGGGTGTGGTAATGTTCCACTGTAGTTATACATGAGTATTTGGCTGGCCAGGGTGTGGTAATGTTCCACTGTAGTTATACAGGAGTATTTGGCTGGCCAGGGTGTGGTAATGTTCCACTGTAGTTATACAGGAGCATTTGGCTGGCCAGGGTGTGGTAATGTTCCACTGTAGTTATACAGGAGTATTTGGCTAGCCAGGGTGTAGTAATGTTCCACTGTAGTTATAAATGAGTATTTGGCTGGCCAGGGTGTGGTAATGTTCCACTGTAGTTATGAATGAGAATTTGGCTAGCCAGGGTGTGGTAATGTTCCACTGTAGTTATACAGGAGTATTTTGCTAGCCAGGGTGTAGTAATGTTCCATTGTAGTTATACAGGAGTATCTGGCTAGCCAGGGTGTAGTAATGTTCCACTGTAGTTATAAATGAGTATTTGGCTGGCCAGGGTGTGGTAATGTTCCACTGTAGTTATGAATGAGAATTTGGCTAGCCAGGGTGTGGTAATGTTCCACTGTATTTATGTATCAGAATTTAGCTAGTCAGGATGTGGTAATGTTCCACTGTATTTATACATCAGTATTAAGCTGGCAAGGGTGTGGTAATGTTCCACTGTAGTTATGTATGAGAATTTGGCTAGCCAGGGTGTAGTAATGTTCCACTGTAGTTATACATGAGTATTTGGCTAGCCAGGGTGTAGTAATGTTCCACTGTAGTTATACATGAGTATTTGGCTAGCCAGGATGTGGTGATGTTCCACTGTAATTATATATGAGAATTTGGCTAGCCAGGATGTGGTAATGTTCCACTGTAGTTATACATTAGTATTTGGCTGGCCAGGGTGTGGTAATGTTCCACTGTAGTTATAAATGAGTATTTGGCTGGCAAGGGTGTAGTAATGTTCCACTGTAGTTATAAATTAGTATTTGGCTGGCCAGGGTGTGGTAATGTTCCAATGTAGTTATAAATGAGTATTTGGCTGGCAAGGGTGTAGTAATGTTCCACTGTAGTTATAAATGAGTATTTGGCTGGCAAGGGTGTGGTAATGTTCCACTGTAGTTATAAATGAGTATTTGGCTGGCAAGGGTGTGGTAATGTTCCACTGTAGTTATATATGAGTATTTGGCTGGCCAGGGTGTGGTAATGTACCACTGCAGTTATATATGAGTATTTGGCTGGCCAGGGTGTAGTAATGTTCCACTGTAGTTATACAGGAGTATTTGGCTAGCCAGGGTGTGGTAATGTTCCACTGTATTTATAAATGAGTATTTGGCTGGCCAGGGTGTGGTAATGTTCCACTGTAGTTATATATGAGTATTTGGCTGGCCAGGGTGTGGTAATGTTCCACTGTAGTTATATATGAGAATTTGGCTAGCCAGGGTGTGATAATGTTCCACTGTAGTTATACAGGAGTATTTGGCTGGCCAGGGTGTAGTAATGTTCCACTGTAGTTATACAGGAGTATTTGGCTAGCCAGGGTGTGGTAATGTTCAATTGTAGTTATATATGAGTATTTGGCTAGCCAGGGTGTGGTAATGTTCCACTGTAGTTATACATGAGTATCTGGCTAGCCAGGGTGTAGTAATGTTCCACTGTAGTTATACAGGAGTATTTGGCTAGCCAGGGTGTAGTAATGTTCCACTGTAGTTATACATGAGTATCTGGCTAGCCAGGGTGTAGTAATGTTCCACTGTAGTTATACAGGAGTATTTGGCTGGCCAGGGTGTGGTAATGTTCCACTGTAGTTATGAATGAGAATTTGGCTAGCCAGGGTGTGGTAATGTTCCACTGTAGTTATACAGGAGTATTTTGCTAGCCAGGGTGTAGTAATGTTCCATTGTAGTTATACAGGAGTATTTGGCTAGCCAGGGTGTAGTAATGTTCCACTGTAGTTATAAATGAGTATTTGGCTGGCCAGGGTGTGGTAATGTTCCACTGTAGTTATGAATGAGAATTTGGCTAGCCAGGGTGTGGTAATGTTCCACTGTATTTATGTATCAGAATTTGGCTAGTCAGGATGTGGTAATGTTCCACTGTATTTATACATCAGTATTTAGCTGGCAAGGGTGTGGTAATGTTCCACTGTAGTTATGTATGAGAATTTGGCTAGCCAGGGTGTAGTAATGTTCCACTGTAGTTATACATGAGTATTTGGCTAGCCAGGGTGTAGTAATGTTCCACTGTAGTTATACATGAGTATTTGGCTAGCCAGGATGTGGTGATGTTCCACTGTAATTATATATGAGAATTTGGCTAGCCAGGATGTGGTAATGTTCCACTGTAGTTATACATTAGTATTTGGCTGGCCAGGGTGTGGTAATGTTCCACTGTAGTTATAAATGAGTATTTGGCTGGCAAGGGTGTAGTAATGTTCCACTGTAGTTATAAATGAGTATTTGGCTGGCCAGGGTGTGGTAATGTTCCAATGTAGTTATAAATGAGTATTTGGCTGGCAATGGTGTAGTAATGTTCCACTGTAGTTATAAATGAGTATTTGGCTGGCAAGGGTGTGGTAATGTTCCACTGTAGTTATAAATGAGTATTTGGCTGGCAAGGGTGTGGTAATGTTCCACTGTAGTTATATATGAGTATTTGGCTGGCCAGGGTGTGGTAATGTACCACTGCAGTTATATATGAGTATTTGGCTGGCCAGGGTGTAGTAATGTTCCACTGTAGTTATACAGGAGTATTTGGCTAGCCAGGGTGTGGTAATGTTCCACTGTAGTTATAAATGAGTATTTGGCTGGCCAGGGTGTGGTAATGTTCCACTGTAGTTATATATGAGTATTTGGCTGGCAAGGGTGTGGTAATGTTCCACTGTAGTTATATATGAGTATTTGGCTAGCCAGGGTGTGATAATGTTCCACTGTAGTTATACAGGAGTATTTGGCTAGCCAGGGTGTAGTAATGTTCCACTGTAGTTATACAGGAGTATTTGGCTAGCCAGGGTGTGGTAATGTTCAATTGTAGTTATATATGAGTATTTGGCTAGCCAGGGTGTGGTAATGTTCCACTGTAGTTATACATGAGTATCTGGCTAGCCAGGGTGTAGTAATGTTCCACTGTAGTTATACAGGAGTATTTGGCTAGCCAGGGTGTAGTAATGTTCCACTGTAGTTATACATGAGTATCTGGCTAGCCAGGGTGTAGTAATGTTCCACTGTAGTTATACAGGAGTATTTGGCTAGCCAGGATGTGGTAATGTTCCACTGTATTTATACATCAGTATTTAGCTGGCCAGGGTGTGGTAATGTTCCACTGTAGTTATGTATGAGAATTTGGCTAGCCAGGGTGTGGTAATGTTCCACTGTAGTTATACATGTATATGAGAATTTGCCTGGCCAGAATGTGGTAATGTTCCACTGTAGTTATACAGGAGTATTTGGCTAGCCAGGGTGTGGTAATGTTCCACTGTAGTTATACATGAATATTTGGCTAGCCAGGGTGTGGTAATGTTCCACTGTAGTTATACATGAGTATCTGGCTAGCCAGGGTGTGGTAATGTTCCACTATAGTTATACAGGAGTGTTTGGCTAGCCAAGGTGTAGTAATGTTCCACTGTAGTTGTATATGAGTATTTGGCTAGCCAAGGTGTGTTTATGAATTTGGAGAAGCAGATGTGTTGCACTGTTGTTATGTAAATGAATTTTATTGGGTGGAATTATGATATAAACCATTATCATTATTTACATGAGAATTTGGCTAGCCAGGTGTGTTTATGTTACATTGTAGCAATGTAAATGAATTTGATTGGACAGAATATAGTTATATTCCACTATATTTATGTAGAAGAATTTGATTGGGCAGAATGTAGATGTGTTCCATGTAGCTATGACTATGGGTGAATATGATTGGCAGAATGTAGCAGCGTTCCACTATAGCTATGTAGATGAATATGATTGGGCTGAATGTAGTTATAATCCACTGTAATTATGTGGGCGACATACAAGTGAACCTTTTGTCACTAGTAAACTGGAGATTGGAGATTTTTCAGCCGCAGAATTTGATTGACAGAATGTAGTTATGGTCTACTATAGTTAATTAAATAGTAATTTGACTAGCCTGGATGTAGTTATGTTCCACTATAGTTATGGTAATTAAAAGGTAATTTGACTAGTCTGGATGTAGTCAAGTTCCACTATAGTTAATCAAAAGGTAATTTGACCAACCTGGATGTAGTTATGTTCAACTATCGTTAATCAAAAGGTAATTTGATTAGCCTGGATGTAGTTATTTGCTGTTGTAGATAAGCAGAAGAGTGTATGGCTTACCAGAATCACCAGAATATTGTTATATTAAATTAAATGTAGATAAGAATTTGAAAAATCAAGGTGGTTAAGTACTTTATCTATACAAATATACGTAAGTGAAGAAATCAAGAATGTAACAGTTCATGCCACAGACTGATTTACTCTCATCATGCATTTTCACTGTCTTACACTGACTACAACATGCCCAGAGAGGTAACATCAGAAATAATGCTTCATACTGTTTTTTGTTTCAATACCATTCTGATATCTTTCTAAAGACAGTATCATGCTTCATAAGTTGCAACTCATATATTAAGACATATAATACATATCAAATATAATATAAATCAAAAGTCAAATTCATGATCAGTATCATAAGTTTTGTAATAGAACTAAATATTCTGGTAAAATTGTAACTCTGGGAAGCTATTCATACAATTGATGTTTGATAAACTCAAAGATAATTTTCTCATGCATTCTACATAATGAGAAATAAATGACAAGTAATAACCAGGGAGAAATAGAATGCTAACAGACAGATATATAACTTACAATAGTTAATGGAATCTCACTGTCCTTTTATAAAGTACAAAATGTTTCTGTATATGTACCATGTTGTTTTTCATAATTGTCAAATGAAAAAACAAAAACATTTTCATGACTTTTTTTTTCTAAAACTATCATGAAGTTATAAGCAAATAAAATCAATAAGTCAATAGGCAGAGATAAATAGCAATAAAGAGCAACAGATTTCATCAATCCAACTTTATTATCGAATACACACAAAGTTACACAGCTGCAGATGAATCAATACCACAGATTAATAAACATTGAAAAACCCACACGACACTTTAACAGACATGTTAATCAATATCAAAGACTGATAGGAATAAACCAACAACAGAGTTCAACATATGCTGAAGCTAACATTACAGATTGATACAAACAGATACAGATTGATAAAAACAACTACCAACACGCTGAAATCCATGTCAATGACTGACAAAAAATGACATCCTAATATCAAAGTTCTACTGACACTGACGAACCAATTATGAATTTACAGAAACTGACAAATCAACAAAAGACATTAATAGACAATGACAAATCAAATCCAGGACTGCCAGAATGATATCAAGAGACTAAGTCTTGCTAATATATTTGATTGCTTGTTTAATTCTTGTTTTTTATCACAATAATATCATTGCACTCATATGATGATGGCATCTGCCCGATGCATTGCACAGAAATTTAGATCCTTGAAATAAAGGCACGAGTAATCAATCTTTCATGTGCAACATCTAACAAAAATACTTAAGAATGGATTTAATATAAAATATTTTCCCATTATTGTATATTCTACATGACTTGAAATGAAGATATCACTACATATGTATGCATGTTTCAATGGTTAATTATCTGCTAGCTTAAATATAGTTCTATGCTTTAACTAAGTTTCTTTAAAATCAATTCTATATACAAGAGTCACTACAACATTACCTGATAATAAAGCTACTACATATACATAGTTTCATTAATTGGATTCTAACATGAAAATTCTTAGAAAGTCAATATATTTTACAAATGTTCTCAAGATGAGGTTCAAACTTAAAACCCTGTCACCCAGAAAACCAAAACCAAAGCAATTTAATATAAATGTGTGCTTATGCAACGTGGAACTTTTTGGGGATATAATTCTACATTTTTTAAAAATTTGAATTTGATGATGGATATATAGTAATGTACTGCTTGAGATGTACCTGTTTTGTGTATTTTGTGAATAGCACTCCCAGCTGATGAGCCTCTTTACATATGCGTTCAGCTGCCTGTCGTCTGTCATCATATGTTTTGAAAGAAAGCCTCCTAAAAGACAGTTATATTGTTATTTTATTTTACATTTCAAATCTGCATTTATTTATGCTCTATCTTACATTAGTTGTATATCATTCTTTGTGGATTCCCTCAAATTTTGGTGCCTACCTCTTTCTGCAAAGTTTCCTCTGTAGTTTGTTAATATTAGTAGAATTCCTACAGTTTCTGTACCTCTTTATTTCTGCATGATATCCTCTTTTATAGTTTGCTATATTTGTGAATTTCCTACAGTTTTGGTGCCCACTTATTTCTCAATGGTGTTCTCTGTACAGTTTGTTAATATCTGTAGACTTTCTACAGGTTTGGTGTCTACTTATTTCTGTTTTCTGTATAGTTTGTTAGTATCTGTGGATTGTCTACAGAGATCAGTTGTTCAAAACTTTAACCACTGGTTAAGCTAACCAATGGTTAAATTTCGTCTGACTATATCTTTGAAATGATAAGGCTTTAAAGCATAGTCTGTGTTCTGATTTGTAGCAAATGAAAACTAGCTCTGTAGCGTAATTTAGATTTTTAAACAGAAATTTTATAAATCAAATTAATTGTCCCTCAAACTTTGACCACTGGTAAGCTTAACCAGTGGTTAGCTTTTCAAACAATTGGCTCCAGTTTGGTACCTACAGTGTTTCATTATTTGAGAATTTCCTACTTTTGGTGCCTACTTATTTCTGCATGATGTCCTCTGTGCAGTTTTATTTAATTGAAGATTTAATACAGTTTTGGTGCCTACTTGTTTCTCAATGGCGTCCTCTGAACAGTTTGTTAACATCTGTAGACTTTGGTACCTACTTATTTCAGCATGATGTCCTCTGAACAGTTTGTTAACATCTGTAGACTTTGGTACCTACTTATTTCAGCATGATGTCCTCTGAACAGTTTGTTAACATCTGTAGACTTTGGTTCCTACTTATTTCAGCATGATGTCCTCTGTACAGTTTATTAACATCTGTAGACTTTGGTACCTACTTATTTCAGCATGATGTCCTCTGCGCAGTTTATTAACATCTGTAGGCTTTGGTACCTACTTATTTCAGCATGATGTCCTCTGTACAGTTTATTAACATCTGTAGGCTTTGGTACCTACTTATTTCAGCATGATGTCCTCTGAACAGTTTATTAACATCTGTAGACTTTGGTACCTACTTATTTTAGCATGATGTCCTCTGAACAGTTTGTTGACATCTGTAGACTTTGGTACCTACTTATTTCAGCATGATGTCCTCTGAACAGTTTGTTAACATCTGTAGGCTTTGGTACCTACTTATTTCAGCATGATGTCCTCTGTGCAGCTTGTTAACATCTGTAGGCTTTGGTACCTACTTATTTCAGCATGATGTCCTCTGTACAGTTTGTTAACATCTGTAGACTTTGGTACCTACTTATTTCAGCATGATGTCCTCTGTACAGTTTGTTAACATCTGTAGACTTTGGTACTTACTTATTTCAGCATGATGTCCTCTGTACAGTTTTATTTTATTATTATTTGAGGATTTCCTACAGTTTTGATGCCTATTTATTTCTGCACGGTGTCTTGTACAGTTTGTTGATATCTGTCGACCACCTACAGTTTGGGTACCTTCTTATTTCTTTATGGTGTCTTCTGTACAGTTTGTGAATATTTATGAATTTCCTACAGCTTTGCTACCTACTTATTTCTGCACAAAAATAAAAATTTAGATGGAAACGATTGTAAGTATATGATCAACAATATAATAAGTGTGTACTCACTTTCCTAGCAATGCTTTCAAGTATTCTCTTAGAACTCTCCTCTGTCCTTTGTCTACCAGATCTGTGTGAAATACTGGCTTCAAATGCACAAAATCCCCACTATAGTCTGACCAAGTGGCTACCAAAATATCCACAGCATCTGTTCTCTGTTGCCTGGAAACATATATTTCTTTAGTGATAGTTAGTGGTAGTACTTCATAACTAACATCCATAGTACTTTATTGTATGATGAAATATTAAATATGTAAGTGATTTCTATTTCATAAATTTCATATGTTTTATTCTGACGTATATACTTGGTCAGTTGATTGGATTTTCATGTTCCATTGAACAATATTTCACTCATACCATGACATGGAAGCAGAAGGTCATCAACCTCTTAATGTCTTATTGCTATATTGCTACAATGAATTTCTGTTTTTTTAAATAATTTCGCTGTTCCATAAAGCATAATTTTTCACTGTGATGACATCAACTGAAGTATGACAAATGATGTATTTGTTTATCATATCCTAAATACAATAAAGGAAAATTTGCAGAGTGCACTCTCTTTTATACACAATAAAGGATCAATTGAATATCCAAACAATCTACAGAACTGAGCAAATATGCAATGAGAAAAATGTCATTACCATTCTTTAGTCATGAGTTCTTCGAAGCATTTACTGTTCTTCAGGTCTATAAAAACTTCCTCCAGTATTATATTACATCTATAAAGAATAAAACATTTTAAAGACCAGATATTTACACTACTTTAATAACTCATACACAAACAGTCATAATTTCTTTACATAATGACCTGTTCTGATATGTCACCTTCTGCCTACCTACCTGTCTCTCCCATGAAACTGAAGCCTTGTGTCACATTATACACTGACAAGTAAAAGATCTCTTACTGCACTGTGTAGGACTGTTACATAGGATGGTTGGTTGATTAGTGTTTTACGTCGCTTTCAACAATATTTCAGTTATATTGCGACATGGAAGCAGGAGGTTACCAACCTCTTAAACATAGTGGCGCAACCTGGGAATCAAACCTGGATCGTCGGCCCCGGAAGCCAAGCGCTTAACCACTACACCATGCCTGCCCCTGTTACACAGGACATAGTTATAATGGTATATGCCAGGCAAGTAAAAGATCTCTTACTGCATTGTGTAAGACTGTTACATAGGACATAGTTATAATGGTATATGCCAGGCAAATAAAAGATCTCTTACTACATTGTGTAAAACTGTTGCATTGGACATAGTTATAATGGTATATGCCAGGCAAATAAAAAATCTCTTACTGCATTGTGCAAGACTGTTGCATGGGACATAATTATAATGGTATATGCCAGGCAAGTAAAAGATCTCTTACTGCATTGTGTAAGACTGTTACATAGGACATAGTTATAATGGTATATGCCAGGCAAATAAAAGATCTCTTACTGCATTGTGTAAGACTGTTACATAGGACATAGTTGTAATGGTATTTGCCAGGCAAGTAAAAGATCTCTTACTGCATTGTGCAAGACTGTTGCACGGGACATAGTTATAATGGTATATGCCAGGCAATTAAAAGATCTCTTACTGCATTGTGTAAGACTGTTACATAGGACATAGTTGTAATGGTATTTGCCAGGCAAGTAAAAGATCTCTTACTGCATTGTGCAAGACTGTTGCATGGGACATAGTTATAATGGTATATGCCAGGCAATTAAAAGATCTCTTACTGCATTGTGTAAGACTGTTGCATTGGACATAGTTATAATGGTATATGCCAGGCAAGTAAAAGATCTCTTACTGCATTGTGCAAGACTGTTACCTAGGACATAGTTATGATGGTATATACCAGGCAGGTGCCACTACCATACATGTGGAATAGTCATGATGTAGTGTAAAACAATAACAAAACAAGCAATTATAATTACTGTGTTACCACACTGTGACAAACAAGCACTCCGAGAATATTGCTAAAGCAATACATGTCCCTTACTGGCCCCAACAAGGGGCTGATACTTTTAATACATTTCTTGGAATACATAATGCACAAGTAAGTCATGATGCAATCAATGAAAAACATTTATGTGAACCAGAACAAAATTCAAAACTGATCTGTAACTTGTCACGGTACAGCACTGTACTAAATACCAATTGATAATCTGTGGTCTGAAAAAAAATGTGGGAAACTAAGTATATGTACTTGTATTAATTATCTAAGTCCAAGGACCATAACGTAGCAAAAGAATTAATGAACCAGAACAAAATATGAACCTGATCTGTAAATTATCATGATAATGTACCAAATATCAAATGATACTTTGCCAGCATGACGAAACAAGAGGCCGAAGTGGGCCTATATTGCTCACCTGAGTACCTAGATGATTAGTCATGCAGGAAGGAAGAATTCATTTATTTTTGCATTACTGTGACTAAGTCAACATAAATGTTGAAAATATGTCAAATTTTATTTAAGACTAGAATAATAAACAACACTTTCAAAATTATTTCAAAGTAAAATTCCTTACCATAATTATGATCACAATAGTCCATAAGAAATCATCATTCACAATTAACTAGGAAATATGGCACTTTTCTGCACTGAAATCACCAAATCCCAAAAAATATCAAAAAAAACTTCTAAAATTTGATTTTGGGAGGGAACCAAAATGACAATACATCTTCACTCATCCCTCTAGATCATTTCTATGCATTCTGTTTGTCTCTGTATACAGCCAGTATGAAGAAGAATATTGTCAAAGGAGGGTACTGTTTTGTGACCTACTGTTGATTATGGTGGCGCCATCTGTAAAGTGATCTGGACGAAAACAACAGAATTTGAAGGGGATCATTATTTCTACCAAGATTTATTAAAATCCTTCGAACAATTTTGCTTTGGCTCAGGTGAGCTAAAAAAACTGCAGAAAACTGATTTGCCGAACTGACACACGGACAGACAGATGGATGGACAGAGTGAAAACCTAAAGTCCCCTTCTTTTTTTCGGTTCGGGACTAAAACAAAAACCATTATCAATGAAAATGCAAAATCCTTACTTGAAATTTTATACCTCTTTTGTAAATACATTGCAAGTTCTGACTGAAAATCCTTTCCTAATTTGAAAACTGTTCTCAATTATTTGGAATTCTTTTTAAGTTAAAGTGATTAATATTTATTAAATAAAGATAGTCACTTAGTCTAGAGTTTGATAAAAGAGGCAAATTAAGTGTTAAATGTAATGAAAGTAACAAACCTACTACAGCTCACAAGATACATAGAGAAACTGCTAGATTTGTCAAAATTAAATCTCACCACAATGTACAAAGAGAAATAGCTTGAGTTATCAGAATTATATCTCACCACAATGTACACAGAGAAATAGCTTGAGATATCAGAATTATATCTCACCACAATGTACACAGAGAAATAGCTAGAGATATCAGAATTATATCTCACCACAAGGTACAAAGAGAAATAGCTAAAGTTATCAGAATTACATCTCACCACAAGGTACACAGAGAAACAGCTTGAGTTATCAGAATTATACCTCACTACAATGTACAGAGAAATAGCTGGAGTAATCAGAATTATATCTCACCACAAGGTACAAAGAGAAATAGCTGGAGTTACCAGAATCATATCTCACCACAATGTATAGAGAAATAGCTGGAGTTATCAGAATTACATCTCACCACAATGTACAAAGAGAAATAGCTTGAGTTATCAGAATTATATCTCACCACAATGTACAAAGAGAAATAGCTGGAGTTACCAGAATAATATCTCACCACAATGTACAAAGATAAATAGCTAGAGATATCAGAATTACATCTCACCACAAGGTACACAGAGAAATAGCTTGAGTTATCAGAAATATATCTCACCACAATGTACAAAGAGAAATAGCTAGAGTTATCAGAATTACATCTCACCACAATGTACACAGAGAAATAGCTTGAGTTATCAGAATTACATCTCACCACAATGCACAAAGAGAAATAGCTAGAGTTATCAGAATTATATCTCACCACAATGTACAAAGAGAAATAGCTAGAGTTATCAGAATTATATCTCACCACAAGGTACAGAGAAATAGCTGGAGTTATCAGAATTATATCTCACCACAAGGTACAAAGAGAAATAGCTTGAGTTATCAGAATTATATCTCACCACAATGTACACAGAGAAATAGCTAGAGTTATCAGAATTACATCTCACCACAAGGTACAAAGAGAAATAACTTGAGTTATCAGAATTATATCTCACCACAATGTACACAGAGAAATAGCTAGAGTTATCAGAATTACATCTCACCACAAGGTACAGAGAAAATGAGCTTGAGTTATAAGAACTATAAATAAAACATAAATAAACACTATAAAAACTGTAATTCAATGCTCTTGCCAAGGTTTCAGCCGAAGCCTTCATCAGGGTGATGAACATATTCTTTGCTGACTTTTACAATCATGGCCATGTAGTTCAAAGAATATATTCATCACCCTGATAAATGCTTTGGCCGAAACGCTGGCAAGAGCATTGAATTACAGTTTTTAAAACTTTAATGACAATTAGATATGAACTTAAATTGCTTCAATAAACTGTGATTATATATTGAAGTACCCTAATTTTCCTATCTTCAGGAACAGGTCAGTTAGCTGTTGAAATCTGTCTTTCCGTATGTTAATGTCTTCATCCTCGTTATCAAGTTCTTCTTTCAAATATCTCTGCCTTAGCTGTTTCATATATTCTCCAAATGAAAGTGTATTATTTGTGTTGGCGATCTAAAAATAAAAATTATTCACATATATTCTGCATATGTATAATATTCAACTGAAATGGTTTCTTTAAAGTCCCTTGGGTTATTATTAGGTACGGAGTATATTTTCTAAACATTACCAGTTTGTAGTACCCATTTTAAATATATACTCATACTAGGTACTAACAATACTTTTACATAGTTATATGCTTATTATAGATTAATTACCTATTAATGCCTGTTGTTGTGGGTACTATGCTCTCTTAGTGTTGCTTTGGGAAGGAATAGTGCCTGAGCGATAGTGAGGGCACTATTTACCTTCTCAAAGCAACACTATGAGACCATAGTACCCACAAAAACAGGCATTAATAGGTTTAGTGCATCACATGACTTTAATTGCAGCATAATTAAATGTATTATGGAGATACCATATTGTATTTTACTCCAACAGCACATTTTCTACATGCACAGCCTGTTTGTTGTCGTCTGTTTACAACTATGCCGCGCCACCTATAAAACTCGCCGAGGGACATAACTCTGTCAGAAAATAAGCAATAGTGCCCGGACTGGGCACTATCACTTCATAGTCCCGACGTGGTTATCCAATGAATTACCAAGGATTTATCATGTGATGCACTAATAGGATATAACACCATGTTCCAGGAGGGACAAAGAAATCTCAATCCGAGTGCCCATGCCTATTGATATCCATGACAAGGCTTGCCAGGTCATGGATTTCAATCAGCATGGGCACCAGGATTTACATTTCTTTGTCCCTCCCAGAACAGTGTTTTGCTTCTTTTTCTCACATTTCCCCCTTTTCACTTGTTGGTAGTCAAAGAAAGACAACTCCAATAATTACAGACAGACTTGGACCAGTACCCTATGCAAGAAAAATAAGTCCCTGTGTAAGTTGATTTTTATTGTCAAGTATAAGCAGCATAAAGAAGATTTTCTGTAATAGTTAGCTTATTAAACAAGAATTCAAAGTGTATATCTTTATAATTATGGTCATGGTACACACACAAAGATTTTAGATTATTCCGCTGACCAAAGTACACAACGCGCACTTAAATGAACAAGTGATGCACATCGCATCACTTGTTACACAATCAGTGATCATTCTTTTTCATTGCTATCTTGAGATTTTTTATGTTTGTGTTGATTGTGATTATGACGATATTGAAACTGCCTTCGTGAATAGAGGATCTTCATATTTTACATGATATAAGTGGCCCAAAACTTGAAATGCAACTCTTTGCCGGAATTTTGTTCTGAGATTATTGCTTGAATTGTGACATCACTATCCAGTCCTTTAAGTCACAATGAAAAGAGCAAAGAGTAACATGTTGGGGCCCTTATATCATGTAAAATGATCATCTAATGATGTGTTATAGATGATATTGTGTATTGGATTTCTAGTATTAATGCTTTGGGAAAATTCATATGTACTGTCCAAGACTGACGACAAGGACATAAAGCTGATGAGGTAAGAACATTTAAAGAATTTTTTGCATTCAATGGCAATGACCTAGATAAAAGAGATGACATATTAAGTTGCTGATGATCGCTGAGGGTCCTGCGGTTCGTCAACTTCCGGTTAAAGCCATGCCTACAGGGTGACTTAACAGAGGGAGAGATAACAAAATCTATTAAAGGAAAAAATGAGAATTTTACTATCCAAAATGTGAGAAATTTTTTTTTTGTTAAAACTGTAAATGTAATGTTTTATTTCTTCATGAGTAAAGAAAATGGTAACCATTCCATCATTAGACAAGTTTAGAAGAATTTCAAGCAAAAGAAATATGAGTTAAACCTGACAGGCAACATTATACAGTTGTTGACTGGGGTTGAGGGCAACAGCTGATCTGTTGGACCCATGGACGAACTGTTGCACAAGGCTGAAGGCCGAGGGCAACAGTTTGTCCAAGGGTACTTCATATCAGCGGTTGCCCGAAAATCCAAGTCGGAAACTGTTTTTATTCCACTTGTCAGATAATAAATGTAATAAATATCACACATTTCTTCCACTGTTACATTACAAAGCTCTTCAATTGACATTAACATTGCCTCTAGGTAATCGTTAAACAAATTCACTGCTGTCTTGATTACATTCTTAGTATTTTTACAGTCCCTTTCATCGAGTATCCTCTGAATTTCCTCTTCGGATGCGTTTGTAAATCTCTGAGCCGGGATACCCGCCACCATGTTTTAAAACATTTAAACGACTTCATAATGTTATGACATCATGATGAAGTCGTCAGTCCAATAATTTTAACTGTTGGCCCTAGGGCCAACAGTTAAAAACATTGGACCAGTAATCACTATGAATTATATAGGGATATTGTGTTAAGGGTATAACAATAAACACTACTAAAAACCTTGTTTTCTAAAGATTCATTGAAAGCATCATACCGACAGAAATTTCTACCATTTATAAAAAATCTGATTTGACATAATATCATCTAATTTTTAATGGTATTTCGCCATATAAGTTGCAGAAATAAGACTCATAAGACAAATTACCACTTTGCACAATAGTAAAGTTGTAAAAAAATCTATTTTCTTACTATGTAATGTAAAAAAAATTGAGGTTCACTTCTATCCAGTAAATGGCGCTCTTTATAACTGATAATTGCACCTGAAAATATATATACATGTACAAATGTAGTTGTAATAACTTATCTTAAAATTTCTCCATGTTCACTATACTTCAAAATATAACAATTTATCTTATTTTACGTTACATTGGCACCAGGACCCAGGTTTGAGCTCCACTGGTGGTTTATAGGGTCTGGTCTTTCAAATAAGACAGTAGAAACTGGGGACCCATGTTACAGTAGACATAGCACATAAAAGAAACCTCAATGCCTTGGGTGGCTTGATGCACTGGCTTCTGGCTGTTCAAATAAGACAGCAGAAACTGAAGACTCATGTCACAGAAGACATAGCACATAAAGTGGTGGGTTGATGCACTGGATTCAGTTTCTGTGATATTCATCGAGCAAGATTTATGTAAGTTGTTAACTTGTTTCTTAATCGTTGTAAAAATAAATAAAGTTTAAATTTTAAAGTCTAAAATCAAGCAAGTACTGTCATCTAATAGAAATAATCTTGATATGAAGTAAAACAATAATCAAAACAATACACTGTATTTACTATTTCAAACCCAAGACCTTTCGAACATGAATTGAGTATCTTGCTGAATGAGATACATCCACTCAAAATTAAGAAGCTTTACATTATACTAACAATACAAACAATTCTAACTCCCATATTTTGTTACACTCACTCTCATAATCCTTTGCAAACAAGTTGAGTTCATCTGTAAATAATTCCAGCACCTTTGTTACCAAATCTTCTCCTATCATCTGAGCCACTTGAAGCTACAGTAAAATTACACTTCAATTATCATAACATCAAGAACTTTAAATCAATATTCATAGATGTAGTGAGAATTATATAATAACTTTACACAGAACCTGTCTAAAGCAGACACAAAAGGATGTGGGAAGAATGTCACTTAATACAGGTGACAATAATTACAGGTATATTCCAAACATATTTTTGGTCTTTTGATACTAATGATTTATAAGTACAGGTATATTCCAAACATAGATTTAGTCTCTTGATACAGGTGACCTATAATTACAGGTATATTCCCAATATAGTTTTGATCTCTTGATACAGGTATAACCCAACATAATTTTGACCTCCTGATACAGGTGACCTATAATTACAGGTATATTCCAATACAGTTTTGATCTCTTGATAAAGGTGACCTATAAGAATAGGTATCCCACCTTAGTTTTGATCTCTTGACACAAGTGTCGTTTGATACAGTTGACCTCTAAATACAGGTGACTACAAGTGGTCTTTAAATACAGGTATTTTTAAATTCAGGTAGTCTCTAAGTCTTAATGCTGGGGCTTTTAACAAAAGCTTTCAAACAAGACAAAGTTTACTGTTAAAGAGAGATTATTCTTAAATACTAATGATCATAATGAAAAGTTAGTAACTGTTTCATCAATTTTAGGTCAAAAACAAATTTTCTGATCAAAGAAATAGATATACAGAATGAAGCCAGTGTGACTCACTGGTAGAAGTGCTTGGCTTGTTACCAAAAGGTTACGGGTTCGATTCCCACCAGGGGCACACAGTTGTTCTGTCTTTCGGATGAGACAGTAAAAACTGAGGTCCCGTGTCACAGTAGGCTTGGCACATAAAAGATCCCTCACTGCTTCAGGTAGGTCCGTTGCAAGGTAAAAATTTCTAAGCGATGCATTAGGCAGATGCCGTCACCTTATACATATACATGAAATAATCATGGAGTGATGTAAAACAATTATAATCAATCATAAAGAATGACAGTTTGTCAGTGCTAATGGGATGCAAGATTTCAACACTACAGTCATATGCTAAGATGTAAATTTACTACTTACAGGGGCATGATTTTAAATCATCTTGTGGCATGTCATAGTACAAAAGAACAGTTCATCACTTACCCAGACAGCTTCATCGCCCCTTTTGGAACACTTATATACAGTAATACATTGAAATTAGTTAATTATACATGTATATCATTAATGAAATCATTTTTCTCACTTATAAGCCATGTAAATTGAGATGAGTTCATAAATAGAAGCTTACATTCTGTTCCATCATTTGGAAAATGATAACAGGTAACGATGTGGAATAATATCCGTCTCCATCTGCGTCAGGGTGCTCATTCCTATGCCAGTCCTGTAAATATCACAAAAAATTCATAATCAACATTTAAGGAGAGAACTGTCAGCTATATGGACAGCTGCCATCTGACAATGTGTCCCATCATAAAAACAACAGATGTTAAGGTCAGACAAATGGTCTGCATCCAGTACAACTGCATTAGTGTTGATTGAATGATGATTATCTCTTGAATAAAGACTATAAGTATGGCACAAAACTACACCTAAAACAACAAAAAGCATTTGTCTTACCTAAGGTTACATGTTCAGATATGAATATTTATATATAGAGATAATAATCAGATTAATATGGCATAAATATTTATACATGTTTATATATGGCATGAATATTTATAAAAAAAAATAGAGATAATAATCAGATTTATATGGTATGAATGTTTATATAGAGATAATAATCAGATTTATGTGGCATAAATATTTATACATGTATATATATGGCATGAATATTTATATAAATAGAGATAATAATCAGATTTATATGGCATGAATTATAGATGTATTTCAATAAATATAGAGATAATAATCAGATTTATATGGCATGAACATTTATATAGGGAATAATAATCAGATCTGACCTTTTGATCTTGAGTAAGAGAGTTTTTTGTCCACTCCATTATATTGTGTCGCATGGTCTTCAGATATCTAAAAAAATATTACGAAAATGAACATAATATGCACATAACAAACACAGAAAATTAACAATATAAAGATTTTAAAGACCTCTAAAGGGAAGTATATATGAGTATTAAAAATATCTACACTCTTTCTCATGATATAATGTTGACTACAATAATAGTTTATTGTTGTCTACATTATATTGTTATAAAGTAATGACAGATTTTATACAAGTGTTGAACAAATTTCCATTTTTTTTTTCACTTGATAAAGGCCAGAAGGCCTAAAATTTGTGAAAGAGAGTGTTGTTATTTTTTATAAGAAAATTAACATTTATTTCCTTGTAGTTTAAAACCAAAGATGGCAGAAAAAAATAGTTATAAAATGGAAAGAAATCACCAGTATTTGCTACATTTCATAAATTTCTCAACAGAAAAATGCATATACAATGTATGCTCTACATGATTTTTATTACATATTTTTCAATTAGTCCACATGTCAGTTTCTATACTTAATCTATGGATATTTATAATATTTCAAAATGTTTACACTTACTGATTTTGTAATTCATCAATTTCATTGTTTTCTAGGAGAGGACCAAGTTCTTTGGTATCAAAATCTAATGCAGGATTCTTCATCAGTTCAGGTGAGCTAATGAAAATTGATATAAATTGAGTTAAATGATTTATTGAATAAATTGATGTAAATTCAGTAAAATGATTTATTGAATAAATTGATTTAAATTCAGTAAAATGATTTATTGAATAATCTGTATCGTAGGAATATAATTAAGTTTTGAATAAGAACCTAATCTTGAGCATTAATTCTACCAAATCATTTCAACTTCTCAATAATCAAGTCCACTTCCCACATGCTATCTAGTACAAAATGAGTGAAAAATCTCAAGATTGGTTTACAATTTTATCCAGTAATACACAAAGAAAATTTAGTTTTGGGGGAAAGCTGGTCCAGTAGTATTGCACTGGAATTCAGATCTGAGGATCATTATTCAATTCTGGATATCCACTCTGGTTACTCTAAAGTAAATCATCTTCTCGCCTCCCTATTGGTCATTCTGACAGAGGCAGAGGCCCAGTATCATGCACTGTAGTAAATCATCTTCTGCCTCCCTATTAGTAAATAATCTTCTGCCTCCCTATTGGTCATTCTGACAGAGGCAGAGGCCCAGTGTCATGCACTGTAGTAAGTCATCTTCTTGCCTCCCTATTAGTCATTCTGACAGAGGCAGAGGCCTGTTGTCATGCATTGTGGTAAATAATCTTCTGCCTCCCTATTGGTCATTGTTTCACTAAAACTATAAATATTGAAAGAATGTCCACAGAATTTCACACTACTTTATTACATTTAAGAAGAATGCATAAAGCCAATGGAAAGAAAGTTGGAAACACAAGCAAATATATCCCCTTCCCTAAGTAAAATTCTTCATAAACACTCCTCAACACATCCATATTCAAGCAGATGTTTCCCCCTCCCCAAGTAAAATTTTTCTGAAACACTCCTTAGCACATCCATATTCAAGCAAATGTTGCTCAAATATAATGCATTATTTATGCAAATGCATCCTTTCAGGTGTACCGTTTCAGTAATATAAACAATGGTAATCAGATTAGAATATACCTTATATATTACCTTAATTACTTTATACTTTAACTCACTATCAAAACTAGATACACAATTATTTTATGAAAATCTGCTGTCTTGGAGTGGGTTTTTTTTTTAAAGTTTTTACATTTCCTCGATAGAATAATGAGACTATGAGTTCTGCTTTATGTACTACAAAGCATTGATGGTCTGATTTCTTATAAATGTTGTATTTGTTTATGACGCTATAAATATGTAACAGAACATCCTTTGAATGACTTGTTCTTTTACAAATCATGCAAAGGTCTAAATCTGCATCCGCTTATAAAAACTGTGTAATATGCATATTGTACTGATTCTCAGTTAGCAATGTAACTCACAAACTCAGCCCCACCCACTATAGCAATGTACATGACTAATAGACCCCTACCAGCTGTAGCAATGTAACTTACAAACTGAGTCCCACCCACTATAGCAATGTACATTAATAGCAGACCCCTACCAGCTGTAGCGATGTAACTTACAAACTGAGTCCCACCCACTATAGCAATGTACATTAATAGCAGACCCCTACCAGCTGTAGCAATGTAACTTACAAACTGAGTCCCACCCACTATAGCAATGTACATGACTAATAGACCCTACCAGCTGTAGCAATGTAACTTACAAACTGAGTTCCACCCACTATAGCAATGTACATGACTAATAGACCCTACCAGCTGTAGCAATGTAACTTACAAACTGAGTCCCACCCACTATAGCAATGTACATGACTAATAGACCCCTACCAGCTGTAGCAATGTAACTTACAAACTGAGTCCCACCCACTATAGCAATGTACATTACTAGCAGACCCCTACCAGCTGTAGCTATGTAACTTACAAACTGAGTTCCATCCCCTACAGCAATGTACATTACTAGAAGACCCCTACCAGCTGTAAGGATATAACTTACAAACTGAGTCCCACCCACTATAGCAATGTACATGACTAGCAGACCCCTACCAGCGGTAAGGATGTAACTTACAAACTGAGTTCCACCCACTATAGCAATGTACATTACTAGCAGACCCCTACCAGCTGTAGCAATGTAACTTACAAACTGAGTCCCACCCACTATAGCAATGTACATTAATAGCAGACCCCTACCAGCTGTAGCGATGTAACTTCCAAACTGAGTCCCACCCACTATAGCAATGTACATTACTAGCAGACCCCTACCAGCTGTAGCTATGTAACTTACAAACTGAGTTCCATCCCCTACAGCAATGTACATTACTAGAAGACCCCTACCAGCTGTAGCAATGTAACTTACAAACTGAGTCCCACCCACTATAGCAATGTACATGACTAGCAGACCCCTACCAGCTGTAAGGATGTAACTTACAAACTGAGTTCCACCCACTATAGCAATGTACATTACTAGCAGACCCTTACCAGCTGTAGCAATGTGACTTTCAATCATTAACACCCTTTGAAGTGATGTGACTTACTTATAGATTCCTACCCACTGTAGAAATGTGACTTACTAACAGACTTCCAGCTTCTCTGGCAATGTGACTTACTTACTAAATAGGCTCCTACCCATTGTAGCAGTGTGACTTACTAATATACAGAGACCCAATGTAATATTGTGACTTACTGACTTACAACTATTTTAGGAATGTGACTGACTAATAGAACCCACCCACTAAAGTCATGTGACTTACTAACAGCTTTACAACTACTCTAGGAATGTGACTTACTAATAGACTCCAACTCATTGTAGAAATGTGACTTACTAATAGACTCCAACCCACTGTAGCAGTGTTACAATCTCATTTCCCTCTAAACCATTCTGTATCATTTCCTTTAACTGAAATGACAGATAAGGTAATGATAATCTATCCATGGCACTTGACTTTTACACAAAATTTTTTGGAATATAGATATAATATGCATAAGATTACAACATCTTTCTATATCAAATCAAAATGATCATCAAACTTACGAGTAATTAAAAGTATGTTAATTATGAAAAAAAGAGATAATATTTACATGAGCTGATAGAGCCTTGTGGTACATATGCACATAGGTTGTGACAATCTTGTAATCTGGAGGGAATATTGGAGGAAACATTTGCTGAAAGAAATTAAATATGCATTAAGTAAATACATGTCATTGAGGTATTGATCTAGACAGCTTGGACCACGGCAACTCAGCCCTGTACCACTCAGTCTGTGTTATGGCCATATCTATTCATGCTGATCAGGACAGCTCGTACCATTAACAACTCAGCCCTGTACCATTCAGCCTGTGTTATGGCCTTATCTATACATGCTGATCAGGACAGCTCGTACCATTAACAACTCAGCCCTGTATCACTCAGCCTGTGTTATGGCCATATCTATTCATGCTGATCAGGACAGCTCGTACCATTAACAACTCAGCCCTGTATCACTTTGCCTGTGTTATGGCCATATCTATTCATGCTGATCAGGACAGCTCGTACCATTAACAACTCAGCCCTGTACCACTCAGCCTGTGTTATGGCCATATCTATTCATGCTGATCAGGACAGCTCGTACCATTAACAACTCAGTCCTGTATCACTCAGCCTGTGTTATGGCCATATCTATTCATGCTGATCAGGACAGCTCGTACCATTAACAACTCAGCCCTGTATCACTAAGCCTGTGTTATGGCCATATCTATTCATGCTGATCAGGACAGCTCGTACCATTAACAACTCAGCCCTGTATCACTCAGCCTGTGTTATGGCCATATCTATTCATGCTGATCAGGACAGCTCGTACCATTAACAACTCAGCCCTGTATCACTCAGCCTGTGTTATGGCCATATCTATTCATGCTGATCAGGACAGCTCGTACCATTAACAACTCAGCCCTGTACCACTCAGCCTGTGTTATGGCCATATCTATTCATGCTGATCAGGACAGCTCGTACCATTAACAACTCAGCCCTGTATCATTCAGCCTGTGTTATGGCCATATCTATTCATGCTGATTAGGACAGCTCGTACCATTTACAACTCAGCCCTGTATCATTCAGCCCGTGTTATGGCCATATCTATTCATGCTGATCAGGACAGCTCGTACCATTAACAACTCAGCCCTGTATCACTCAGCCTGTGTTATGGCATTCTCTGTTTGTGTTAATCAGCCAGTTGACATTATTCATTATCAAGATGTGTGATAAACATCCTTATTTTTCTATACAAATTTGTGTGTATTCTTTTGTATCTGGTTATCTAATATAGTAGATTTCTTTTTTACTTGATATCCACATATATCTGAAGCTACATGTTTATTTAAATTTCTAGTCAAAATTTATTTATTTATCATTTTTAACACTTTTGTACAAGGTACTTCAATTTTGAATACCAATATTTAAATATTATGGTACTTTTTAGTCAAAATTTAAATAAGAGATTTTTAAAAGGGCAACATGGTCCCTCAAATGGGCCAAGTAGTTTTTTGTTAATGGACCCAAGACCAAGTTGTCTATGGTCTGAGCTGTCCATTAATTACCCACATCTACAAACACATCTAGTAATAAGTACCACATCACATATAATACTGGACAAATTAAACTCTTGATTCTCCAGTATAAATATAAAGACCATTTGAAATTCATGTAATATCTTTAGCATAATTATAAATGATTATTGAATAAAATACAGAATAATAATTGTTGCTTTCCTTTCAAATTAATACACATGTAATAAGTGATAATTACTACTACTCTTTGACAAGCAATGATATTTCTTCTAGCTCTATTATTTCTACTTACCTATTTATCACATGACCAAAACAGCCACAATGCTGTTCTGTATATTAAGTACCTGTTTATGACACATATGTAACATTTCATGTGATATGTTCTCTATGAAGTCAAAGTTACAAGTACTGTGATGCAGCATAAGCCCAGAAGAAAATTGATTTCCAAATTTTAAAGACACCAGATCTCATCAAAGTTATCAGAAAAAAAAATGCACTTTTTATACCTTATATCATGTGATAAAAAAAATCTCCAATGTAATATTTTTTTCATATGGTATTATATGAAACCAGTTGCATGTTTTATATCTTCAACCCGTTTCATAATACATCGTACAAAAAAGAGGTCAATTTAAGATCCTCCATTTGTACTATTATAAACAATGCAAGTTTTCAAATGAAGATTTTTACCTTAACGACTTTAAGATCTTCCAACATAAGTTGCCTAGTAACCTCAAGATGGCGTACCAACCACATCTTGTTCGTATCTCGATCTTCAAACTGGTTACCTTCAATTCTAACAAAAAAATTTTGATTTGAAAAATGGATATTTTTAGCAACATTGTGTTGATAATCAAAAATACCTACTGTATATTGTTTAGTTTTTTTTTCAAAAATGACTAAATTACATATGGGATCTTGAAAAACACTTAGAAACTTGTTTTGGTATAAATCAAAATGATAGTTTTTGCCACTAACTGGGGATTTGAATGGTAACTCTATAGCATGCAAGTACTGTCAATATCAACAATAGAAACAAGAGATTTGCATCACAGATGCAATGTGCCGAGTTGCAAAACCTCAGTAACAACAGGGCACATATTCCAGTCATGGTGAGTAAGTGTACGAAGTTTCATTAAAATAGCACTAAACGTATTGGACACATGGTATGGAAACCAATTTTTGATACCCCCTCCTATGACCTTGACCTTTGGACCCCAGAAACAATAAGGCACATCTTCCACTCATGGTAGGTGTATGAAGTTTCACTGCAATAGCACTAAATGCACTGGACTTATGGTCCAGAAACCAATTTTTATATTCCATTCCTATGACCTTGACCTTTGACTTTTGACACCAGAAACAATAGGGCACATTCTCCACTCATGGTGAGTAAGTTTCATTGCAACAGCACTAAACGTATTAGACTTATGGTCTGGAAACCAATTTTTTATATTCCACTCCTTTAACCTTGACCTTTGACTTTTTGACCCCAGAAACAATAGGGCACATCTTCCACTCATGGCAAGTAAGTGTATGAAATTTCATTACAATAGCACTTAATATATTGGACTTATGGTCCAGAAATCAAATTGTTGATGGATGCCTGCCCATCTTGCATCAAATTAAGAGCCTAGTTTTGAAAATCATTGAAAAACCAAGAAAGCTAGATTATCACATGAAACCCTCAAATAGATATTTTCTAATAAAGATTACCAAATAATTGCTTTCTTCTTTCTCTCTATGGGATAATCAAGAATATGCCACAGAAATGTTTTAAAAACGACTAAGTCGGTAAGGAGGTCAAAAATGTTTTAAAAATATGACTTCAGAATGGAACCCTGGTGTGTTGATCTTTGCAAAAGCTTGTCAAATGGTGTTACCCTTTAGGATCTATGTGGTCCAACACCGAATCCATCCCTTTAGGGATTGGGCGAAAAAACAAAACTCTTGTATGGGACCATGGGCACTTAAAATCTACCCAGTTTCATAAAACTTCCTTCAGTTGTTCTGAAGAGGATGTCAAAACTAGAAAAATTAAACCAGACAGACACAAAGAGGCAGACAGATGCTAACCAGGAAGTGATCACGATAGCTCATTTGAGCCTTTATTATTAATATTAATGCATGTTTGTAATTATAAGGGCATTAATTGTTTATTGTACTTTATGCTTATATTATGTAATACATCAATGTATTAGGATGGACTACACATCCCTGGTTGTTTTTACTCGATAGAAGCCGAGTGGCGGAAAAGCAGTGAAACAAGTGTTTAGCCTTCTTATTTATGAACATATATAATAAATACATAAACAGGCTTTATGAGTGGTTGCTAATTAGAGGAGAACACCAGATTGATCTACGATTTATTATCATACATAGAGACACATAACATCCCTGGGTTACTGGTTTGTCAAACATAGAGACACATAACATCCCTGGGTTACTGGTTTGTCAAACATAGAGACACATAACATCCCTGGGTTACTGGTTTGTCAAACATAGAGACACATAACATCCCTGGGTTACTGGTTTGTCATACATAGAGACACATAACATCCCTGGGTTACTGATTTGTCATACATAGAGACACATAACATCCCTGGGTTACTGATTTGTCATACATAGAGACACATAACATCCCTGGGTTACTGGTTTGTCAAACATAGAGACACATAACATCCCTGGGTTACTAGTTTGTCATACATAGAGACATATAACATCCCTGAGTTACTGGTTTGGCATACATAGAGACACAAAACATCCCTGGGTTACTGGTTTGTCATACATAGAGACACATAACATCCCTAGGTTACTGGTTTGTCATACATAGAGACACATAACATCCCTGGGTTACTGGTTTGTCACACATAGAGACACATTACATCCTTAGATTACTGGTTTTTCATACATTAAGACATATAACATCCCTAGATTACTGGTTTGTCATACATAGAGACACCTATGGGATTATAAAAGACTAATTACCAAAGTTTATGACAAAGAAGAACTAAAAACGATTGATATTGTAAATTTCATTACCTCATTGAAATGTACATGGATAAAAAGAGTTTTGAAAGGTAGGCAATCATGGATGCAAATTTTTAAGGTGAATTTTGGTACTGATATTGAAAAGAATATTTAGGATTTTGGAGATGATTTTCTTAAATAAATTATTGATTCTTGCAATAACGAATTTCACAGAGATATGTTTTAAGCATAGAAAAGAGCTATGACTCACTAACTTCCCTTTCAAACGATGAAATATTACTTCTTCTCATATGGTATAATTCTAAGATTAAAATCAACAATAGGCCTGTATATATTGAACAGTTACACATAAAAGGAGTATGGAAAATTGGTGATTTCTCAGATGGGAGAAGATTTTTCTCAAAACCGATTTTGAAATGAAATTCAGATTATGCCAATATGTATTTTGACTTATTATAATGGTATACTAAGTTCTCTTTGGAAATTTTTGAGATTAAATAATGTAACATTAATAGATGAAGAATTACCCACGTTATTCTTCTCATCTTTTTCAACTCAGCATGTATTGCAGAATGGAAAGATGATTACAACTTTGACATGGAGTTAAAAAGATGGTTTCAAAATTTGTTTTGATACACTAACAGACTCCTCCTAACACTAACAGACTCCTCCTAACACTAATTTCTGTTCAGAATCCTACACAGAATTTGCCAGTTGGAAAATGACTAAAGAAAATTCAAAACAACAACCTATGTTTCTTTTGTGTAGGTGATGTTGAATTATTAGAAATGTATTTTTTCACTGTGACTACAAAATTTGGGACAACAATTTTTTTAACAAAACAATAAAAAGTGTTCATCTTAGCCTTAGTAATGTTTTATTTAATATAATAAATGATGAAAATAGTTTTGGTTTAAATCTAATAATTCTTTACACAAAGCACTATTCATCTAAATCTAAAAGATGCAACTATTCTACTTTGATCTTTTTAAATAACTAGAAAACTAAGATAGTCAGAAGGGCCCACAGGATGACTTACCATAACATGACCTTAATTTGGTACCAATAGAAAGGTCTTGCCATAAGGAATACACATGTCAAATATGAAAGCCCTACTTCTTACAGTTCAATAGCTATAGTCAATGTTAAAGTTTTTCAAATGCAGGTCAAAGGTCACTACTAAGGTCACATAATCAAATGTTTTGGTACTAATGGATAGGTCTTGTCATAAGTAACACACATGCAAAATATGAAAGTTCTACCTGTGACAGTGTATTAGATATGGCCAATGTTAAAGTTTTTGCTGACAGACAGAAGGACGAATGGACAGACAGAGTGATTACTATAGGGCATCTATTTATGAAGCGGGGCCCTAATTGTCTTCCACTGAACCATTAGACCCAATAATGTACTGATAAATTTGAAGACATATGGAATAACTGAGAACTTTTTTCAAACATTTACATCACATGACATTAAAAATATTTTTATCCTGTCATTTATATATTCTGTATGGATAGTTATATGTCACTTTGTATTGTACTGAGAGTGTGAGTGAATGTGAGCCTCCCCCTTCCCCCTCCCTTCCCTACCCTTTCTTTATCTTTCTCTATCCTATCAGAATGAGATTATGCAACATCATAAGATGGACATTCATGACTTGTTTATGTGGTCACATGAGATACTGTATCAATTTTAAAATCAAAGGCTTGAAGAGCCACAAAGGCGTCGAGCTAAATTTGATTTAAAGCTTTCAAAAGTAGTAGGAAATGACCAGTCGTGTTCATCACTTTTGTTGAATTCCGATAATTTTTGGAATAGAGTAAAGATAAAAGCTTAAGCACCAACAGCCATATATCATATAATATTAAAATGTGAATGAAAGTTGTCAGAGGGCAACATAGCTCTCCAGTGGGGCTTTGCCATAAAATAAGATGTATGGTAAACAGTTTCTTGATGGGGTCCATTGTCATGAGGAAGTCAAGGGTTATAAGTGGTATTGATTATGACATCATAAAACATTTTATTGTTCTTTATGTCCCTCTTGCAGAAATATGTCAAATGTCTTATCACAAAGAATGTACAAGTGAAATAAATTGAACATCATTGCCATTTTTTTTACAAAGATAGAAATGGACGAGTTGTTACCATTACCTGTAAAATATGGATGCCTTATGCTTAATTTATGTTCTGAGATATGGTCTAGGTTACAGTTTTTGTCTATGCTACTAACACTGACACTAGGGCTATCAGCTTCTATATATCGTCCTAACACACTAGGTAGTTATTATTCAGTTGTTTATTGTATGTGCACATGTGTAAGGGCTACAATGCCATGCCATTCACCATAATGACGCAATCCGATTGTGAATCACCATGGCACTTTATCGGTTGATTTGGAATAAAATCTTCACATGTGAGTTCTACTTGATTTATTTTTCATGCATTCAATCTAAAATTCTGTCTTATTCCATGCTATCATCCTTTATATCTGCATTAATTTTTGTAGGCGATTTGAAAACTTCCTCCTCGGCTGCCATTTTCTATGCTGTCGTGGGAACTTTTCCAAATATGGGGAAGACCATGTGATATATACACATCATCTGTATTTAAGATAGACTGAAGTTACCTGCTCTTGCTTGCTATCGCTGCGCAAAGAGACAAGTTCAATGCCATTCTGTAGAGGCTATTCCCTCTCCAGCTAGTGATATTTATAGCATAGGTATTCAGTACCTGATGTAATTTACAAGAGGCTCGTGATGTTTAGCCTGGAGGATGTGATTAATTTTGTTGGTATTTGTTGATTCTAGGTTAAATGAATGAAACAAAACGAAATGCATTGAGATAAAAATAACCGATAACCAGTCACTTAAACCTAGGTCAGCCTCGTTATGAATTAGTGGTCACCTTTCTAGATATTTTAAGATCTTTGTGACATGCATTGACAGTTTATTTTTTAGGATTCTATGAACTATTTTATTTCTTTTTTTTAAACTGAAATCTGTATCTAAATGTATTATTATTATTATATCATATTCATTATTATATATATTTTGAAGATCACACGATCGGATTCCATATTGGCGCTTATATGTCAAATTAGGCCTTGATCGCGTGTGTTACAAACGTTCTACTAGGATTTCTCCAAATAAGGCAATATGTCATGTGGTCTTCCCCATATTTTGGAAAATTCCCATGAAGTGCGATTGTAAATCATAATCCGCTTGCATCATTACGGCAAATGAATATTTCAACACACCCAATAAGCAATAGAATAATAACAAGTGTTTTAGGGCAATATATTGATAATTTAAGTTAAGCAGACTAATGCTTTAACCTATATCTGTGCAATGAAATTTCAATAACAAGGATAACAAAGCCAGTTTTGCAAGAACTTTTACTATTTTAAGTACTTTAAAGAAGGTACTACTTTGTTACATGAATTGAGATTGGTGAAGCAGAGGTAAGATTTTTACGATCACTAGAAGACTGTGGAGCAAAGGCTCGACGTCTTAAAAATTTTTATGCGTAATATCTTCTAATGATAAAATACAGGACATTGCAAAATTTACGAATTAAAATGTCATCACTTAGTAAAGAAAGTTATGTTTGTATAGCTTGGATAGAGTAGTGTTGTCTGTTATTGCTTAACACTACGGTAGAATTATCTACGATGACTTTGCTTACAGTGATATATGCCTTTGGTAGAAATAATACATCACTTCCCATCTATAGATCTCACCTGACAAGGCCTAAATATACAGACTGCAGTGAGTTCTTACACACTGTCTGAGTCTAATCAGAGGTCCATCACATACAAATATTAAAGGTGATTGTCACATATACAAGTATTAAAGTAGTCGTTACCTAGATTCTATGGATTGTTGTATAATTTGGAAGCATTTTTCCCGCCACTTCTTTGGCCGACCTGGAGGCATGAAGCCAGATTGCTGCTTACGCTTCATGTAAACATCATCAATACTACAATTATAGCAAAAATATAACTTTATGATGAAAATCTAACTTTAAAGGACCCCACACACCCTTACACACTCACACACAACATACAAATATAAGCACAAAGAAAAAAATGTAGGCCAAAGGTAGTGAACAAGGCCACAAGGTCAATGACCTTGGTGTAATTTGAAAGGGATTTATTAATGGAGTATGCATGACGAATATGAAATCTCAATCTCTCACCGTTCAAAAGTTATGGTAAAGGTTAAAGTTGACAATGGACAAAAAAAAACCAGACAGACAGACAGGTCAATAACAATATGCAACCGATCTATCCGGGGCATAAAAATATTACAAAAACGTTTGCTGTTCAAGAATGTCAGATTGACCAAAGGTGTGTGCAAGTCACTTTAAAAATAAATGTCATATATAAAAGCACAAAGAGTGACAACGATACTGAAACAACAAGTAAATTGTCAAATTTTCGAGGTGCTCTTCAGGACACAACAATTACATATGTAGAGAGAGACAAACACAAACAAACAAAGCTATTTTTTGTTTCACTTAGTTTAATAATTTGTTTATAGTGTGTTTGTAATTAGTGTCGTTGTCACTTTTTGTGCTTTTATTTACATTTATGTATATATTTTCAAGAAGTAAAAAACCTTATTCAATCATATTGAACCTTTTTAGTAGCAAAAGTAGTACATGTATTACAAAGCTTATGATTCTACATGGAACTCACTGTTAAAGTTTGACGGATTAATCAAACGACCAAAATGAAGAGTACTGAAGTTAGAGCAGTGATTAAGTATCTATGAAAGAAGGTGGAAGTTCATAAGGACTATATGAAAACCCTTGGGAAGGAGTTCCCTTCTTATAGTATTGTTGAAAAATGGGCTGCTGTTAAAGAAGGGGAGGAAGAGCAATGAACATGTTGAACAAATTGAGTATAATGAATGTTCTGGTCATCCGAAGGAGGCCACCACAGATGAAAATGTTAGATGAATCCCTAGTCTAGAATGTTGACTGAAGATTAATAGAGAGACAAGTATGATATCGGGTTCACCATTTTGATCCTGAATTTAAGAAACAAAGCATGCAAAGAATTCATCTTGGCTCATCCCCTCCAAAAACATTCAAGAGAACTTCCTCAGCTGGGAAAATCATGGCCTCTATCTTTTGGGACATTCAGGGAATTACCATGATTGATCTCTTGAGGAAGGCCGAACAATAAATGGTGCATATTACTGGTATGCAAATGAGTTAAAAAGGATGCATCAAGAGATTGTGAGAAAAAGGAGAGGAAAGCTAACCAGAGGCATTCTGCCCTTACAGGTTAATGCATCTGCCAAAATTTCCATAGTTGCAATGACGGCTGTGATGAAATGTACCTTCAAAGTTCTTATTCATTTCCCATATTCCCCAAATTTAGCCCCACCAGACTTCTATCTGTTCCCACTTATCTACATATTAAGAATTTTGGAGGCAATGAAGGTGTTGTGGATTACTGTATATGAGTGCTTAGGGGACCAGAATGCAGCATTCTGTTTTGAAGGGATTCAGAAATTGGAACAGAGATGGAGAAATAGAGAAAGTGCATTGAGATGAAGGGAGATGATATTGAAAATTAAAGTCAATTCTTTCAATCCAGGTATTCCTAAGTATTTGAGAATTTTTTTATCATACCTTGTTTGACATCATACCAAAATTATGTCACTAATATGTTGACAGCAACTCCATGATGCTTTGCAAAGAAATTTCAATGAGTGCATGAAGCCACCTGAAGCAGTGAAGAATTTTTCATGTCTACCTTGACGCATGGATTTGGTTTTAACTTCATCATGACATCATTCAGCATTTGGTGGGATTCCAACTCAACTTATATCTCTCAGCCACAAGCCAAACATACTATTAACTGAATGACACTGGTTCATAACAACACTGACATAGGCATTTCCCTATCAGATTACATATTGTTCCTCCCTTTCTGCTTCCCTATTAGATTACATACCGATCCTCCCTTTCTGCTTTCCTATTAGATTACATACCAATCCTCACTTTCTACTTCCCTATTAGATTATGTACCGTTCTTCCCTTCTGGTTCCCTATTAAATGACATACCGTTCCTCTCTTTCTAATTCCCTATTACATTACATACCGTTCCTCCCTTTCTGCTTCCCTGTTAGATTACATACCGCTCCTCCCTTTCTGCTTCCCCATCAATTACATACCGTTCCTCCATTTCTACTTCCCTATCAGATTACATACCGTTCCTCTCTTTCTGCTTTCCTATTACATTACATACCGCTCCTCCCTTTCTGCTTCCCTGTTAGATAACATACCGCTCCTCCCTTTCTGCTTCCCCATCAATTACATACCGTTCCTCCCTTTCTACTTCCCTATCAGATTACATACCGTTCCTCTCTTTCTGCTTTCCTATTAGATTACATACCGCTCCTCCCTTTCTGCTTCCCCATCAATTACATACCGTTCCTCCCTTTCTACTTCCCTATCCGATTACATACCGTTCCTCTCTTTCTGCTTTCCTATTAGATTACATACCACTCCTCCCTTTCTGCTTCCCCATCAATTACATACCGTTCCTCCCTTTCTACTTCCCTATCCGATTACATACCGTTCCTCCCTTTCTACAATCCGTAGAGCTGTCACAATCAAGGTAGGTTCCCTTCTCACAGACATAATAGTTCTCTGCAAGATGACCCATAACTGTTTCCCCAGTAGCTCTGACAACTTAAGAACATCTTTGAAATATTTTTCCAGAGTCTACAATATTCAAAGATTTATGATCAATACGTCATAATTGACTTGCCCTAAGAAGAGTAGAATTTTTTAAAGTATGATCATCAGCTTTTTTCAACTAATACATGTGCTGTTAGTTGTTTGTAAACATATGTCATAAATAAATACTGACATATTTAAATCCATGTCATCACAAATAAAAGATTATGTCTCATAACTTTCAGGAACTCATTTTGTTCTTGTTTATACATACAGTGATGCTCCGTTTATCCAGACACGTTTGTTCCCGGCCGATTTGTCCGGATAAATGGATTTTCCGGATTACCGGATCATAGTACCGGTACATTAAATGTTAAAGAATCTTATTTCTTGATAAAAGAAGGGTGTATACAGTACACGATAAAACACAAGTAATAATCCTTATATGCGTTTAATTTGTATATAAAGAAATATATATATTTATTACGTATTTAATGTATTAACATCTTTAGTAAATTGTACATTAATTGCAGACAAATTTCTGAAACCTGAATGACTTTTCAACTCACTGTCTTCTGTTTAAATGTTGACAGCCGCCTTTGTATATACCTCGCGCTTGACTAATTACTTTCACTTCTATCGCGATCGGAGTGTTCATCTTACATCATACAAATTTAGAATTGAAAAGTATTTTATGTCTGGATAAATTTATACAATGTTCATGTTTTAAAAGAAAAACTAAAACTTAAAACTTCTCTACAAAAAAATGTAATAAGCACTAAGTAAGGATACGTGATGAATTATCGATCTCAGATAGAAGAGTGACAATACTTAAAGTTTGGTTACAATCTAAAGCTCCAATAATTAATTAACAATGTAAGCTGTATAGTCGGCAATTTACTTTTATTTACTATCATTCAACTAACAGTAATCTTCATTTCTGGCGTGAGCATGTACTGACTCATTAAAAAGCAATCATCAAAGACCGCTAACATGACGTTTGACTACACCACAAGCGGTCAGTTCTTAATTGGATAGGTAATTAACATACCATAGGTAGGTGACCAGGTAAATGCGTTGTTTAACTGTTAAACAAACAATCGGCGCAGAGAGGAGAAAAACAGTGTATTAATTAAACTGCAGTTATTTGCTAAGTTACGTCCGGAAAGCGAAATTTTGTCCGGATTATCGGAGCAAATTTCATGTACTTTTGGAATTCCGTACCCGTATTTCTTTGTCCAGATCAGTAACACGGATTTCCGGATTATCGGATCAAAATATCATTTGGGAAATCCGTTCCCGCACTTTCTTGTCCGGAAAGTGGATTTTCTGGATAAATGGAGCCTGGATTAACGAAGCATCACTGTAGTATGTTTATACATCTATTAGTATGTTTTGTCTAATTCCGCACCAAGAGGATATACTACCTATATGAAAGGTTCAACAAGGTTGAAGTAACCACAATACCTGGCAAAAGCCACCCCACCTCTGGCAGGTACACAGGCAGACTTCCCTACTTATCTCAATCACAAAATGAAGAGATAATGGGCTATAGTCAATATCAGCCCAAGGCATTATTTCAATTGTTCATCCAAAAAACTCGTACTAACAAATATCTAATTTTCTGACAAACTCTGTTCCTTGAACATTTAACACATGGAGCAGAAGATATTGTAATATTTTCTTACTTTATACACCACATTAACATAATTACCAACTGTTAGTCAACAAAAGACTGCTCACACTTCATGATCATGAAGTGGACTTCAGATCCAAAGGTTTACACTTTTTATGACCAAAATAAATTTCTCTGTATACAATTTGATATTAAGAGAGATAAGCCTACATTGTTGTCTGTCGGACTATACTGTGGTTGTTTATGTAACTCAAACATCAGGTCATCTCGAGACTGTTCCAGGTCCATCAAGCTGTAAACATACAGGATAAAAAAAAATAGTAATGTACAATGTAATTCTATCTTGATATTTAAAATTCTACTTCATGTGGAACGAGATGGAAGGACAAAATAAGATGGAAGGACAAAATAAGAAAAACTAAAGGACATCTATGATTAATACTCAAAAATTCATTTATAGTTATGCTCCTACAACTTTAATACAGCTTTAATTTAATTTTTAACTTTTCCCTGTATTAAAAACAGTCATTTGTACCATATGAAATATCTTTAAGATAAAAAAATAAGTACATTAAATGCAGTAAAATTCCTTTTGAATTCTAGAAATCAGTGCCTTGATTTATTGATTGTTTGTTATTGTCAAAGGCCTAATGCTAATATTAGTTACACTGATTTCTGCTATTTATAACCTATCTAATGATTGCTTTTAATTTGTTTTTCTTTCTGTTATCTGAAGTTGATAACATGGTGGGTAGCATACATGCCATATATTTCAGGCGTCATTCTGGGATTTTTCCTGGGGCAGAAGACATTATTTCTGGGACAAATACCCTAAAATTCTGTGACACTTTCTGGTACATTTAGACATTAGCCCATGGATAAGGATATTTCTCACACACTATACATGTTCATGTAGATGTACTACGTATGAACCAACTCAGCTGTTCGTCACATAACCTGAAGATTCCATGACAATCACAATGCCCAAATCTCACTCCACATCCACTGACTGACTCTTGTCATATCAATTTGACTGACTAATGTCATATCAACTGACTGTCCTAAGTCTGTATCGCAACTGCACTTTAATCAAAACCGTCGGTTTTCGCCAGTAAATTTTAAATTGGGTCTGTATTTTTTTCCGGAAACGGGACCGGCAGCCCGGTATAAAAATCGAAAGTTTGTCCTTAAATCAAAATAGCTTTATTCAATTTTCTTTATAATCGATTACCTACAAGAGCTTTTCTATTACAGTTTTGATTAAAACTACATCGTAGTCTTTTCTGAAATGTATTTTCTCCGTTGTTACGTCCAAAAGCGTAAAAGCCGAGCCGGTCCGAATATTATCTTGCATTTGAAGTAGTTAGTGATAGTTAGAGCGATTGTGAATCGAAGGTCACCACAAGAAAGTTTGAATGTATTTCAAACTAAAGTATGTCTAGGGGGCAGTGCCAGGGAGGAAGAGGAAGGCTAGTGCCACTATAAGTGATGTGTCTCGCCAGGAAAAGGCTATGAAACATGTTAACCATGTTTTCACAAGATGAACAATTATAAACGAATAAATTCAATTTCAAATCTATAAAGTTCTATTTTACTATTATAATGAGTTGGATATATCATAATTGATATCAACATCACACAAAATTTGACGGTCTGGTAAAATGGCTCCAGGTCTGGTAAAATTTCTACTTTCACCAGACCTGTGGTCCTGTAAAAAATTTAAACTTTCATGTAGACTGATAAATCTTTGGATAAAAATTTCAATAAAAAACAATATTTCATAGTGAAATCAAAACAGATTTTTGAATAGACAAGACTTAATAAGATTATTCTAGGAAGACAAGATGTAGGCATGTTCAAAAAGAAAACACGAAATACATGCATTTGTGTTTTGTTACAATTAAACTTTAAAGCAAATTTATCAAATATTCTCACTGTTTGTGTGCCTGTAGAAGTTTTCCCTCAGCTATGAGTTCCTCAGTTTTTCGGACACTCTCTGGGACAGTAAAAATGTGTCGTAGATTCTCCATTGCTGTAGCTAACTACAACCAAAAAGAAAAGTTATTCTGTTGCATTTTTTGTTACACAACAGTATACTTAATCTGCCAATTTGATCTTGTATATATAAATTCTGCTGGCCAAACTGAAAGAGGTTTGTCTATGTATAGTCTGAATCATCCTATTCTTTGTGTAACTGCATCTTGTAGGGAGAATCAAACATCTGCATGATTCAGACTACATATGAACAAACCGGCAACTAATGATGCATAATCAAAAAAATTTTCATAATCGATTAACTGGTGGAATCCAAAGCTGTTATTTGATGGATTATCAAATTAATCAATGAAATACAGAAACATTTATTTTTGGAAATATATGCATAAATGTTTTGCAACTTTTTCTGTATACGGTGTTCTGTAGAGCTGTAGCTGCAGCCAGGTGTCTATATATATTGATAACCACTTCTTCTAATTTTGTCCATTATATGATGAATTGATGATCTCTTTAACAGTAACCACTGAGCTGTGAATTTACTAACACAAAACACATTTCTAACTACAAAATAACTTTAAATAATGACTAGTTAACAAGGATTCGGCGACGACTGCCATAAATGTTTCACCACTCCCAGCAGCATAAGGAAATGTGGCTCTATTATCAAAATACATTTACAATTTGCTGCAAGAAACATTCATGCAACTTGTGAGATTCAAAACCCAGATGTCATGAGCAAGGCATGCTCTCTACTGAGCTAGCTGGCTCAATTCATTCTTTATACACCTAAAATCAATATCATCATTATTAATAACACTACATATAGTACTGAAATTGTCAACAGTCAATGAAAAGATCAAATGTGAATTACCTGACAGAATCTGGTATTTTCTTTCTTTACGTCCAGCAGTTTATCGTGCAATGGCTGGATGGCTTTATATGTATCCTCAATCTCATCCATTCTATGATATACAAAACAATAATGGGCTATGCACTTGAAACAAAGCAATCGAAGGAATGATTGGTGAATCTATCTTGAATGTAATTCACCTATTCACTCTCACATATTGTAAAAATCAAATATTTATTAAAAATTATTTTGCACTATTTTAAGAAAAATGTTTGTTTTTTAGCAAGCTACTGTTTCATGAAATATGGATGGATATCCAATATGCTATATGATTTCTGAATCATTGAATAATCATTAATTATACTGTAAATGAGACCATTACGATACTCTTTCATGGCTGTCTTGGTGTAGTGGTAAAGCACTTGGCTTGTGGTACTGGCAATCAAAGTCTGATTCCCAAATGGTGCAACTATGTTTAAAAAGTTGTTTACCTCTTGCTTCACATCACCATATGACTGAATAAATTGTTGAAAATGATGTAAAATACCACTCAATCAACAAACCAACCTTTAAATCATCATGATGGATAAAATATAACCCCCAAAAAATGACTTAACTTTGACACTTGTCATTATACCTTGAAAAATTAAAAAAAAAAAAAACCCATTAATTCTAGCTTAAATGTATGTTTCCCTGAATGCAAACCCCCAACAAGGTGGGTCACTTCTACAGCAATGTTGTTGTATTCACCTGCCTTTTTAAAACTACCGTACGCTTAATCGAATGTAAAGTATTACATTATCGGGGGCTGTAATAAATGGTAATATTCTTTGTATCTGTCTTTGATAAAGATTAGGGGGCACATCAAAGTCGTTTAATACAGACTTTTTCAATCACCTGGGACCATAAAACATGGTTGCTTGTCATGTAAGACTGGAAGTCACTTAGCTAGCTAGTACTGACCACTTAAATAGTAAATGGCATCCTTACCTCTGTTTGATTTCATACACATCTTGTAATGCACTTTGTAACTGATTTAATCCGGTGCGTACTCCATCTAGTTGAGACTGTACAGCAGTTTTCAGCATAGTATCTACAGAGGCCTGGTGAAAAAAAAATTAAATTTAAAAAATAAATTGTAAATTTCAAGATTGTCATTTTGTATGGTATAAGAAAGAGATCAATACATGTATTGCTTTTCCAGAATTCTTCTGACTTTAAAATAAATATTTTTGTGCCTTTCTTTATCTATTTATTTCTTCTGTTAAACCTATTGTGGATTATGTCATGAGATGGCATATAGTACAACTGATAGTGTGCTTGGCTTCAGGTTCAAGTCCCATCAGTGACAAATTAGTGTCTGTTCTTTTGTATGAAACAGTACAATACAAGGCCCCTAAGTCCAAGTAAACATTACCATGTAAAAACCTTATCATTACTCCATTATCCATACAGGCCTATTAATTTCTGTGCAATACAACAGGCAGGTGCTATAACCATTCTAGTGAAACAATCTGCGTATGACATACAACAAAAAAACAAAGATGCCTTTTCTCTCCAAAACTATCTTTAAAATGTTTCTACAAAATCCAATTGATTTTTCTAAAACATCATCAAAGTTTAACTGCATAAAGTAGATACAAAAGTTTTGATTTCATTATTTTTCCTACTTCTCCATTTTGAAACATTTACATGTGACTCTAGCCTGATTATCTATATACAATTTAAATACCCCAAAAATAAAAAGGCATCAAATAAAAATAAAGTTTAGTGAAAAATATTGCATACAGAATTATTGCTAAAACTGAAATACATATAATATATATCATGAATATTGGGATGTGTGATTTTTGACAACTTTGCAATGATGTTTTCAATAATGACTGTGTTTTATTATATGAATGTGTTTTACAACACACTTTGCTGCATTTTGCATTTTTCAGTCATATCAGTTACAATATAGAATGATATAATCAACCTCTTAATAATGGTTGTACAATTGGGAAATTGGACCTGCACTGTCGCACCCTAAATCCAAAACACTACAAGTCTACCTCTTGCCAATACTGACATCACTGAATATTACAAACATGCATATCGTGTCAACAAGTTACTCTGTGATCAAATAATACTTATGTCTCTTGTCAGTAAGTGGCAAGCTACTTCTACTCACTCTATCTAATACTTATGTCCCTTGTCAGTAAGTGGCAAGCTACATCTACTCACTCTATCTAATACTTATGTCCCTTGTCAGTAAGTGGCAAGCTACATCTACTCACTCTATCTAATGCTTATGTCCCTTGTCAGTAAGTGGCAAGCTACATCTACTAACTCTATCTAATGCTTATGTCCCTTGTCAGTAAGTGGCAAGCTACATCTACTAACTCTATCTAATGCTTATGTCCCTTGTCAGTAAATGGCAAGCTACATCTACTCACTCTATCTAATGCTTATGTCCCTTGTCAGTAAATGGCAAGCTACATCTACTCACTCTATCTAATGCTTATGTCCCTTGTCAGTAAGTGGCAAGCTACATCTACTCACTCTATCTAATACTTATGTCCCTTGTCAGTAAGTGGCAAGCTACATCTACTCACTCTATCTAATGCTTATGTCCCTTGTCAGTAAGTGGCAAGCTACATCTACTCACTCTATCTAATGCTTATGTCCCTTGTCAGTAAGTGGCAAGCTACATCTACTCACTCTATCTAATACTTATGTCCCTTGTCAGCAAGTGGCAAGTTACATCTACTCACTCTATCTAATGCTTATGTCCCTTGTCAGTAAGTGGCAAGTTACATCTACTCACTCTATCTTATACTTATGTCCCTTGTCAGTAAGTGGCAAGCTACATCTACTCACTCTATCTAATACTTATGTCCCTTGTCAGTAAGTGGCAAGCTACATCTACTAACTCTATCTAATACTTATGTCCCTTGTCAGTAAATGGCAAGCTACATCTACTAACTCTATCTAATAAAGAATATGCCAGGACTAATTTTGTTATTGGATTTTGAAAAAGCATACGACTCGATATCATGGACATTTATTAATGAAGTCTTAGATTTTTTTAAATTTGAACACCAAATAAAAAGGTGGATAAATCTTTTTAATACCAACATATATACGGCAATAACTCAATGTGGTTTTTTATCTAAATTCTTTAAAATTGGTCGTGGCTGTAGACAGGGTGATCCCATTTCGTCTTACATCTTTATACTGTGTGCAGAAATACTTGCTTTAATGATTAAAAGTAATCAGAATATCAAAGGGATAAATATCAAGAATACAGAGTACTTAATATCTCAATTCGCTGATGATACCACCTTAATACTTGATGGCACAACTGAGTCGTTTAATGCCACTATGTACATCTTGGACGGTTTTTCTTCTCTTTCTGGTTTAAAACTTAATGACACTAAGACTAAAGCTATCTGGATAGGTAATAAAAAGTTCAGTAAAGAAGTATTCCACCATCGACTAAAGTTAGACTGGAGTCAAAAAGATTTTGATGTTTTGGGTATAAAATTTTCCATAGATCTTAATTCAATTGTTAAGATAAATTACGATGACAAAATTGAATATATTAAAAATGAAATGAGCAAATGGAGACACAGAAACATTACACCTATAGGAAAAATCACATTAATCAAATCATTATTTCTATCCAAAATGAATCATTTGTTCTCATCTCTTCCTAACCCCCCAATGCACATACTTAAGGAAATAAATAAGATGTTTTATAATTTTGTTTGGGATGGAAAACCTGATAAAATCAAGAGAGATGTTATGGTGCAAAATTATAACAAAGGTGGTTTAAAAATGATAGATATACAAAAACATATTATGGCTATAAAACTAACATGGATAAAAAAGCTCTTATCAAAAAATGCGGAATACGTTCATCTTTTTGAAAGTACAGTCTGTACAATTCACAATTTGGTTAACAGGGGGGACAATTACTTAGATATACTAATACAGAATACAGACAATACGTTTTGGGTGGATACACTCAATGCATGGAAAACTATGTTGAAAAAAGTGAAAATAAATTCTCTAGATGAAATCATAAACACTCGTATCTGGAATAATACTGATTTATGTATAGCAGATAAACCATTTTTCTTTGGGAATTGGTTTAGAGCAAATATTTATACAATCAGAGATATTATGAATAATAATTTTGAAATCCTGAGTCAAAATGAATTGAAGGGAAAGTTCAACTTGAGAACTAATTTTATTGAATACTACAATATAAAACATAGTATTGAAGCATATTGTATAAAGTACAAAACTATTATTGACAATAATGAATGTATCTTGAATAATCTGTCCTTGCCTCCTATAATTAAACCTTTTTATAATAACAATAGTGGTTGTAAATATTATTACTCACTTTTAAGTGTTTCTGAAAATATATCTAGTCCAAGTAGTATGAAAAAATGGAATGATATTATACTCCTTAATGATATAGATTGGAATTTTATATATAGTAACCCTTTCAAAATTTGTGCTTCAACAAAATTACAATGGTTTCAATTCAGAATTAATCATAGAATCCTAGGCACAAATACATACTTGAAGAAATTAGGAATTACTGAAAATGAAACTTGCTATTTTTGCAAAGCTGCACCTGAGAGTATAATTCATATTTTTTATTTTTGTCCAATAGTTCAAGATTTCTGGGAAAATATTACCAAATACATTTATGATAATACAAATGTTCTTTTAGATATAAACATGAAAACAGCAATATTTGGTAAAAACTACAAATTCAGTAGAACTTCCAAAAATCTTATATTGCTGATTGCAAGATTTTATATTTTTAAATGCAAAATGCAAGAAAGAGTTTTGAATGTAAATGCTTTCAGAATAGAATTAAAAAACTATATCATTAGTGAAAAAATGCTAGCAGTAAATAATAGCAATCTTCCTTCCTTTGAAAAGGAGTGGAGTGTGTGGACAAACATTTTTAATCTTGAGTGATCAGGATACTTTTTCTATACTCATTATCAGAATTATTTAAAAACTATGATTTTTCAATGTACTTTTTGAACTACTAATATGAATGTCTGTATGAAATCTCCTAGTTCTTTCGATTAAATTTTCATACACGATAAAAACGCTATCAAAATACAGTTTATTAATTTAAAATATATGATACATGCCAAATAGTAGTGTTGTATACACTTATACTTACAATGTTTATATTTTTCTGTGATGTTTTTGTGATGTGACTGAATGAAAATAAAAAAAAAAAAAAAAAAAAAAAAAAAAAAAAAAAAAAAATCTCTATCTAATACTTATGTCCCTTGTCAGCAAGTGGCAAGCTACATCTACTCACTCTATCTAATACTTATGTCCCTTGTCAGTAAGTGGCAAGCTACATCTACTCACTCACGGTTTTTACTGTCTCATCTGAAAGACGGAACACTGGTGTGCCCTGGGCGAGAGACAAATCCAGGACCTCTAAATTACGATCCAAGCACCTCATCCACTGGGCCACACCGACTTACCTTCTTCCTAGAGATTCTCCTTTTATATTGGTCAACTCTCTCTAACTGTTCTGGACGCTGTAACGAAATACGACATGAACAATGAAATATATACTCATAATCAACTATTTTTCATACTGACATATGTGATGCATGAATAATGGTGATAGTCACCATTATTCATGCATCACATATGTCAAATTCTTGATAAGAAAGTTAGTTTTGCAATACCAGATGACCTAATATTCATTTCATCATTAGGTTTGAAGGTAAAGGACAGTAACTGTCAAAATGAAAAATGTTATTTGATCAAAGACTGAAAGAGCTTACATATACAGATAAAAGTTCACTAAATCACACAAGTTTGGACACAAAACATGTAAAACACACAGTCAGTTTATAGTATAATCACTGTTTGGGTTGTTTGCCTTATTAAATCTCAGGCACATCATTCTCATTTACATAAACATGTACATATATACACTATGATCTGCATTTTTGAATCATTTTTGTCTCCTACAAAATTTTCAAGGGACTAAGCAGTCCTGGGACAGAAAGAAAGTACAGTTGATTTTTTTTCCACCTTTAAATCAATGGGACATGTATCATGAAGGAATGACTATATACCTGTCAAAGTCACACATGTATCATGAAGGAATGACTATATACCTGTCAAAAGTCACACATGTATCATGAAGGAATGACTATATACCTGTCAAAGTCACACATGTATCATGAAGGAATGACTATATACCTGTCAAAGTCACACATGTATCATGAAGGAATGACTATATACCTGTCAAAGTCACACATGTATCATGAAGGAATGACTATATACCTGTCAAAGTCACACATGTAACATGAAGGAATGACTATATACCTGTCAAAAGTCACACATGTAAACTACAGATGTGCCTTTAATTGGCTAAACCTAATGACAATGTAATCATCCCAGAAAAATCATAAAAGTAAAGTGATTCATTATATTGTAGCTTGTGAAGAAATTATTAGAAAATACATGTAAACGAGCAGCAAAGCTGTGAATTAAAAGGATGCTAATAACAGTGATCAGAAGTATGTATGAGACTCAACTGATGAATTCACAGGCTAGGAATACTCAACTGATTAGTTCAATTTATATACATTTGTATCAAAAAATGCTCTTTTTCATGAAATGACATAAAATGGGTGGATAAAAAGCCAGCAATTTATAGTAAATATGTATAAACATATAATATGCAATGCTTTAAATTCATTATTCCTGTGTTATGATTGATACTGTTCCTGTAGAAAGTTTACTGAAGTTACAACTTACATTTTATATTCAAAGACAATGTATATCAAATAATCCTTCTAATATCAATATCAGTGTTATTGTTATTGAAGGCAGCTTAATGAATGACTTATACTCTAATTCAAGACTCTCAGAATTTCTTTCTTTTAACTACTATCAAGATTTTCTGTAGTGAATTGAACCTGAAGGAGGCTAGCTATGTGCTTCTTTGCAGATTCCTTTGCTTCCATCTCCATGCGTCCCAGATCTAAAGGCGCCGGGGGACTGAGGTTAGAAACAGGACCAGACATCCTGTGATATCTCAAAATCTGTCAAATAATATTAGTGTTAAAAATAATTATACAATGGAACTTAAATACTTTATAAATCTTATATTTCATGACAAGAAAATAAATATTTTTATATTTCTATACTCCAGCCCTGCAGATGTTGATGTGTTTTACTGTTTAGTGATCAACATGTCAGTTCATTTGGGCATCCTTCCTTCTCATTGAGGAGTGGTTAGTGTAAATGTTTCCAACTGTGGTAACTAACATGCCATCTAATATACATTGTATATGTAAAACTAATTTGCAAACTATGATATACATATGATACATGTAAAAGTAATTTTGCAAACTACGATGCACAGGCTAAAGTGATTTTGCTACTTTGTCTTTAAAAATTCCAGAATTATAATAATGGAGCGGGTGTCCTGGAACACAAATTAATTTTTTTGATCTTTGAATTTTTTCTGTTTTCTTATAACTATGTTTATTGATGTTTCTCGTAACTCTATGATGAAACAAGAAGCAGCATCTAGTGTTTAGTCATGAAGGAAAATAAAGAACCAAAGGAAGCCACAGATCTAGATTTGTTGAATTAGTAAATAGTAAACTTTAAACTTGGAATCAAACTCCAGACTTGTAACTTTACGTTTGATTTTTGTTTACCCGAATAACTTGAACAAAATTTATATTATTTAATAAATGTGGAAATTAAAATAGCATTACAATACAGTTATGGCATATCACACTGACAGCTGCACATGATCTATCATTCTATGACTGTTTATTGCTTAATGCTATGAGAGGAAGACATATTTCACCTCTATGGTAGTGTTACTCAACTTATTGACTGTGTGATTGCTAGGTTGACTTCAAACAACACATATAATAGTAAATTTTTTATTAAGAAATACATGTGCAAGTACCAAAAAGAGTGTCATCATTCATAATGTGAAACATGACATTGGACTGTAGATTATTTGAAGGACAGTAAGCTGACCAGCAGGCATTTTCACTAAAAAACATACAAAATTTCTTTTATGTACGTACAAAATAACTCCTTAGGTCATTAAGGAATCTGTACGTAAAAAAACCTAGAGAAAATCTTATGATCCTTTGTAAAAATGCCTGCAGACCTCTTTTTCAATCCATCTCTGGACCTCCAATCATCCAAAACGAAAGTAGAATAACAAGACTCATGTTTCATTACAATTCTGAATTTTTGATCATCTGTTTCCAAATGGACAGTAAACTAATAAGACTCCAGTATCTATCAATCATCCCATGGGCAGTAAACTGAAGAGAGACTCCAGTCTCATTTTGATACCAGACTTCCCTATCTTGAGTCAAAAACCTTAACAATAGAGATACCCAAACATATGTTATTTGCTTAAACTTACGCGGATTATGATATGTACATATTCATGATCTACGAAAAATTATGTCTTATTATTAAGTCATAATTGATAGTCATAATTTTATAATAAAATACAATCTTGTGACCTTATTCATGTACAATCATAACACGAGCAGACCGTTTTTATTTTATTTTAATTTCAAACACAAGTTCTGATCTGTTTGTCACACCACGCAAGAGCAATACATATAGCAATCTAACTAAGTTCATTTCAATCCAAGAAGAAGAAGTGTACACCACACGCCCCACAGTCCTGAGTCCAACATTGAGAAAATATTGTACGAGTCCGCCAGTTTCGATTTTTTATTACTTGAGCGTCATCGTATTTCTTGTATCAAACACAAATCATTGTATCTTCATCGACAGAGGCTGACTTATCAGACAATTGACGTATTGTGTACTTTGTACAAAAAGAACATTTTAAAATGACGTTTAAAGGTCAGAGGAAATTCGCAATAACAAGGCATTTAACTCGAGTATAATCTTTCGATTACCTTTTTAACACCGTATAAAATCTCATTACATGCTATACTTTCCTTACAGTAATTAAACTTATATGAATACAAAGTAGAGGGTGTAGACCGTAGACGTTACAGTGTTTACATTTTTCACGCTTCTTCCGGTTTCTCCGCCGCCACTGGCGCGTTTAATCTCGTGACCTCTCGCTTGTCACGTGACGGTCGTTACGTGTGTTCCAAGTAACGTAGGTTGACGTCATAATAAAGAGCGTGCTGTTTAGCATAGAAATTGAACGTCCATCTTTAATTGGTGACTAAGTTCAGTGAATTAAGGGAATTTTAGGTGATTACTGTGAATTTGGTCATTGAAACGTAATCTAGGGTAAGACTTAACGAATGCGGAAATACCGTGTGTTTGTCGTTCCACAACGACATTTTGTAAACAGGAAGAAAATCAATATTTACAATAGGCTGAAATGTAACAAAAGGGGACACTCAGAATAACCGTTATCGCTGTCCTTAATACTCATTTATATTGCTGTATATAGTATGTAGAACGTCTTATGACGTTACGTGTAGTTTAGCATTCATCTTGCCGACGCTAACGTTGTAAAATTGCCTTATAAGAAGATAGGCACATGTATACATGCAATAATACAGCAACGCATGATAACTCACTGCATTCTCATAGTATATTGCCGTACTGCTATCGGTGGAGTCTTGACGGGGTAGAAAGTAGGGAGGGGGGAGGGGTCGACTTGTCAGCTGTTGAAAAAAATATTTCAATATTACAGTTTATCAAGGCTACAACTTTTGTGAAAGTATATTGAGTGTATTGAGACAGGTAAGGGTATTTGCCATATTTGCTTGTTATGTATCAAATGTTCAAGGAAGAGAAACTTTTGGGCAGACTATGATTTTAATGCAAAATTTTCATTTGCCACACAAATGCTTGTTTTACTGGGCTTCCTTTGGCCAACCACCAAGATTCAGCACAGTCTTTCCTGCCAGAGGTTTTTTTTATGGATTCATAACCCTAAAGTTTGTAAATGCCCCCCTTCCGGTTCTCCTCAGAGTATGCAGATGTTAACAGTTAGCTTAAGATGGCTGGGCAGTTCCAATATTCTTGCAATTTATTTCCTTATATCTGCATAAAAAAGACATTGACAGTCACAATGCTTCTTCTTTATACATTAGAATGTGTACTCATAGGTTGAGCAGTATACTTATGCTTATACATTATACTCAAGTTACAGTGTTTTACACTACATTTGTATATTAATATTAATGTAAAGTAGTAATAATATGGTGTGGTTTCCTAATGGGCATCAAAGAATCCCACAAGTTCCTGCTAATTACCTCATTTCCTATTCATTTTCAAATGAAATTTTACTTCAGTTTATTATCACTCATTCCTGTGGATTTCTCATCTCTGACTGTCTTTGATAGTGTGATAAATTTGTGAAATCCATATAATAACCCATAGTTAGAGAGGTTAAGGTGGAGGTCACAGCAGAAAACCCACATACATGTAGTACACTACAGGATCTAGAATCAGCACATGATATATCATTCATAAAACCACATACACTAAGCTTCATATATGTATGCCATATTTTCATGATCCACATTATAGGCTACGTTTACATGTATGTATGCAATACCATTGGTCTCGCATATACTAGCCGGACTAGGTTATGCAGTTTCATGGAGCCTTCAAATGACAGATTGTGGAGGCAGTATTGATCATTAGACCCATGTATACTAGGCTGTGGTGGCAGTGTAATGGAACCCACATACAACAGGCTGTGGAGGCAGAATCATATTCATAAGTCCCACATACCGTTACACTAGGCTGTGGTGGCAATATCTTGGGTTCCACATACTGGTACATGTACATTTCAGATTGTGGAGGCAGTATCATAAGACTATGTATACATGTACTACTAGTACTACTAGGCCATGGTGGCAGTATCATGCGTCCCACATACACCACTATGGAAGCAGTATCATAAAACCCACATACACTAGACTGTGGTGTCAGTATCATGGGTCCCACATACACCACTGTGGAGGCAGTATCATAAGACGCACATTAGATCCACATAGACTAGGCTGGGAAGATAGCATTATGAGACCCACATACACTACTTGTAGTTTGTATCAACAATCATAATATTCATATAGTCTAAGTTGTGGAGGCAATATCATAAAACCCATGTACAGTTTGTACCATCTACATGTATGTTATTTTAAAAGTAAACTTCAGAAAAAGGGTAGACTTGTTCATAGTTATTGACTATTATCTTACATATATATACATTTTATTTTTATTAGGTATGAAATCTTGATGCTTTCAAAAGCTAACACTTTACATTGCAAGGGAAGAGAAGAATTCAAGAAATGGTAAGTTGTCTTGGAACTGAAATTTATATAAAATATATAGTTCTAAAAATGTTTTGTTTTTATAAGCTTTACTTAACCTGCATTTATTTTTTAAGTATTGACTATCTTAAAGATCCATGTCTATGATATGTATCACAGAGTGATTTATACACTATATACAACATTATTTCATGTTATGATTTTTATCCCCCGCTGGCATGAAATGGCCTGGGGCATATATTGTTACCCTGTTCTGTCATTCCATCATCATTCAGTTTCCCCTCATTTTCTCTTTTGAAAGTTTGATGGATTAAATTGCCATTAGGTATACAGATGTATCAAGGAAAAATGCAGGTCAAGCTCGAATAAGGGTGTAGCGTAGTAATTTTTGACAGAGTTATGCCCTTGAAAATAGAAAACTTCTGAAAATGACAATTTCTGCTTGTTTTCTCTTTGAAGGTTTAATGGATTAAATTGCTATTCGGTATACAGATGTATCAAGGAAAGATGCAGGTCAAGCTTGAATATGGGTGTAGTCTGGTAATTTTTGACAGAGTTATCGCCCTTGAAGATAGAAAACTTCTTAAAATGACAGTTTCTGCTTGTTTTCTCTTTGAAGTTTGATTGATTAAATTGATATTGGGTAAATATATGTATCAAGGGAAAAGCAGGTCAAGTTTGAATATGGGTGTGGTCCAGTTATTTTTGACAGAGTTATTGCCCTTGAACATAGAAAACTTCTTAAAATGACAGTTTCCACTCATTTTCTGTTTGAAGGTTTGATGGATTACATTGATATTGGGTAAATAGATGTATAAAGGGAAAAGCGGGTCAAGTTTGAATATGGGTGTGGTACAGTAATTTTCGACAGAATTAAAGCCCTTGAACATAGAAAACTTCTTAAAACTGACAGTTTCTGCTCGTTTTCTTTTTGAAGGTTTGATGGATTAAATTGTTATTGGGTATATTATACCATATAGATGTATCAATGGAAATTGCAGTTCAAGTTCAAATATGCATGTGTTCCAGTAATTTTTGACAGAGTTATTTCCCTTGAACACGAAAAAATTTCTTGAAAATGTTAGTTCTGTGACGATTATATTTCGCCACCTTAGCTGCCAGTGGGGGCATTTGTGTCGCATCGACACATTAAAATTCTAGATTTGTACATAGTTTTGTGATATTTTAACAGTCTTATATGATTTATGAGACAAATAGATAACCAAGCTGTATCTTGTTTTAAGTATTATGTTCTCTTTACACTCATTAGCTTGGTGTCAGAGACTACCAATTTGTTGTCAAGCTAGTAATTGCCGGATAAAATAATAAACTGTAATAAACTGGCTGGTAAAATTTGTCTGTGGACACTTAAAAACAGTTTTCGTGATGACTGGTTTATGCACTGAACGATGTATACTCATGACTTATTTACTAGGATCCAAGATAGGTTACTCAGCAGCTAACTTGGCTCAGAGCTTAGAGGTAATGGGTTTTAGTTCCACTAGTGCCTTGTTTGTGTTCCCCCCTTTTTTTTACAGTAAAAGACTGACATCCTTTATTATGGCAATGGTTCGACTTGGCATATAAAAGTTCCTCCACTTCTTTGGGTGGGAGTCGTGCATACATGTAGGTTGACTTTTTGTGTAATGCATTAGACAGATACTGTCACCATATTATAAGAAATAAAGACTGATGCAACAGTAAGTCATGAACCTATGGTGATGCCTCCAAGATCAAGATCACAATGATTTTATGATTGACATTGATGTTTGGTCCTTAAAACCTTAGTAGTAGCATGGATCTACTTCTTACTTCCCAGAATTGTAATTTATGACATATTAACAAAGTTTTTCCATGACTTCCATTCTAGATCATTCCTTCAAGGCCCATGATCAAATATGTCAGTACATGTACATGTACAAAAGACCTTGGCATTAACATGAATTTGCTCTGAGTAGTTCTGTCTAAGACATAAGGGTATGTTATAACGTTGACTGGACATATTGAAGGTCATACCTACATGTATAACTTGAAGGTCAAAGTGACCTTACTAGTAAAAATTTAATCATTTATTGATTTTGTGATTGCCTAATAAATTCATTTTACCAAATAATGGTTCATCAGTCTATCCAAGCTCATATCTCTTAAACCTTTCCTTCAGACAGGAACTGCAAGACAAAGGTCACTTAAGCCCACCATATCTGCAAGATCTAAGTCCTTCAGCAAGTATCTTCCAAATATGTGTATCGGGAAAGGCCTGTTATACCTAAACCATTCATCAGAATTATATCATATTTCACACAAATATTCCTTGGGATAGGAACCTTAGGACAAATATCACTCAAGGTTATTTCTAAAAGGTCAAAGTCACTCAACATGTATCCCAAAATATTGGGGAAGGTCCCATATCCCTTAAACTATTCATTAGCATTATATCATATTTTACTCAAATGTTCCTTTGGGCAAAGGTCACTCAAGGTCCTTCTAAAAGGTCAAGGTCACTCAACACATATCCCTAAAATATTGGGATAGGCCTTTTTTTCCAGCACTTGTCTTTGACTGTTTATCAGAATCTTGTCATGTTTCACACAAATGTTCCTTAGGAAAGGATCTCTGTGGGCCAGGAACTTATAAATTTTAGGAAAGACCTTAATTTCAGGAATTTCCAATATTTCATGACAATTCTACACAGAAGATATCATTGGTTTGATTTAACTTTGAGAGCAATCATTACTTTCACTAATGTTCTTATTATTCTTTATACATGTACTTATAATACTGTATTTCATGGAATGTAAATTCATGGGCACTGGCAACTAAGAAACCACAAATATTGGATTCCATTGGATATAAAGCATTTTATAGGAAATGTTCTTTCAAATTAGATGTCTAACACTTTGTAGTTACTGAGTATTTGTCTTGTTATGACTATGTCTAGTAGGATATTCTTTCTAATTACAGGAAAGTTCAGAGGAGATGTATCATAAAGGCTTAATGAAATTCAAAAAGCCTGTGCCGGTAAATAGAAATACATTCTATTATCTGTATGATAGCAAAGAAAGGCTTGTGCATTTATTATTAGCTGTATGATAGCAAACAAAGGCCAATGCATTTATTATTATCTGTATGATAGTAAATAAAGACCTGTGCATGTATTATTATCTGTATGATAGCAAACAAAGGCCTGTGCATTTATTATTATCTGTATGATAGTAAATAAAGGCCTGTGCACATATTATTATCTGTATGATAGCAAACAAAGACCTGTGCATATATTATTATTTGTGTGATAGCAAACAAAGGCCTGTGCATATATTATTATCTGTATGATAGTAAATAAAGGGCTGTGCATTTATTATTATCTGTATGATAGCAAACAAAGGCCTGTGCATGTATTATTATTTGTGTGATAGCAAACAAAGGCCTGTATATATATTATTATCTGTATGATAGTAAATAAAGGCCTGTGCGTTTATTATTATCTGTATGATAGCAAGAAAGACCTGTGCATATATTATTATCTGTATGATAGTAAATAAAGGCCTGTGCACATATTATTATCTGTATGATAGCAAACAAAGGCCTGTGCATATATTATTATTTGTATGATAGCAAACAAAGGCCTGTGCATATATTATTATCTGTATGATAGTAAATAAAGGCCTGTGCACATATTATTATCTGTATGATAGCAAACAAAGACCTGTGCATATATTATTATTTGTGTGATAGCAAACAAAGGCCTGTGCATATATTATTATCTGTATGATAGTAAATAAAGGACTGTGCATTTATTATTATCTGTATGATAGCAAGAAAGGCCTGTGCGTTTATTATTATCTGTATGATAGCAAGAAAGACCTATGCATATATTATTATCTGTATGATAGTAAATAAAGGCCTGTGCACATATTATTATCTGTATGATAGCAAACAAAGGCCTGTGCATATATTATTATTTGTATGATAGCAAACAAAGGCCTGTGCATATATTATTATCTGTATGATAGTAAATAAAGGGCTGTGCATTTATTATTATCTGTATGATAGCAAACAAAGGCCTGTGCATGTATTATTATTTGTGTGATAGCAAACAAAGGCCTGTATATATATTATTATCTGTATGATAGTAAATAAAGGCCTGTGCGTTTATTATTATCTGTATGATAGCAAGAAAGACCTGTGCATATATTATTATCTGTATGATAGTAAATAAAGGCCTGTGCACATATTATTATCTGTATGATAGCAAACAAAGGCCTGTGCATATATTATTATTTGTATGATAGCAAACAAAGGCCTGTGCATATATTATTATCTGTATGATAGTAAATAAAGGCCTGTGCACATATTATTATCTGTATGATAGCAAACAAAGACCTGTGCATATATTATTATTTGTGTGATAGCAAACAAAGGCCTGTGCATATATTATTATCTGTATGATAGTAAATAAAGGACTGTGCATTTATTATTATCTGTATGATAGCAAGAAAGGCCTGTGCGTTTATTATTATCTGTATGATAGCAAGAAAGACCTATGCATATATTATTATCTGTATGATAGTAAATAAAGGCCTGTGCACATATTATTATCTGTATGATAGCAAACAAAGGCCTGTGCATATATTATTATTTGTATGATAGCAAACAAAGGCCTGTGCATATATTATTATCTGTATGATAGTAAATAAAGGCCTGTACATTTATTATTACCTGTATGATAGTAAATAAAGGGCTGTGCACATATTATTATCTGTATGATAGCAAACAAAGGCCTGTGCATATATTATTATTTGTATGATAGCAAACAAAGGCCTGTGCATATATTATTATCTGTATGATAGTAAATAAAGGCCTGTGCACATATTATTATCTGTATGATAGCAAACAAAGGCCTGTGCATATATTATTATTTGTATGATAGCAAACAAAGGCCTGTGCATATATTATTATCTGTATGATAGTAAATAAAGGCCTGTACATTTATTATTACCTGTATGATGGCAAAGAAAGGCCTGTGCATATATTATTATCTGTATGATAGTAAATAAAGGCCTGTGCACATATTATTATTTGTATGATAGCAAACAAAGGCCTGTGCATTTATTATTATCTGTATGATAGCAAAAGCCTGTGCATTTATTAATATCTGTATGATAGCAAACAAAGGTCAGTGCATTTATTATTATCTGTATGATAGTAAACAAAGGTCAGTGCATTTATTATTATCTCTTATGATAGCAAACAAAGGGATTTGCATTTATTATTATATGTATGATAGCAAATAAAGTCCTGAGCATTTATTATTATCTGTATGATAGCTAAGTGTGTAGCCAACTTGGAGCTGAGGGGTCAAGTGTTCGATTCCCACTGGTTACTAGTGGATGTCCTGTCTTTCAAATGAGACAGCAAAAACTAAGTTTCTATGTCATGGTAAGAGTTTGCATGTTAGAGATCCCTCATTACTTCAAGATGTGGATCTTTTGCATAGGTCTAAATTTCTGTGCAATACATCAAGCAGGTGCTTAATCACCATGTGAGTGAAGTAATCTTTGTATGACATAAAACAAAGATCAAACATTCAAATGATGTGGGAAATAACATTGATTTTTTTCTAGCTGATCAGTGTGATAGTTAGCTTCTTTCTTTCTCTAGAGTTTACCAGAAGGTAAATATATAGATGTGACATGTGGAGTGCTGAGGGCTCGCTTGCACAGAGAACTGTTTATCTGTCCTGGGATAAGGAGAGAATGTATTGAACTAGAGAATGGAGAGTTTGTCACACCAAAAAGATTCATGTTCATGGGTGAGAAAGCACGTTTGAAGGATTGGAAGAATGCAGTGAGGATCAAAGGTGTCCAAGTCAGGTAAAATTAGTCAGTAATTGTCTATTTTGGGTTGATTTAGGCAATGTAAAATTAATTCTATGTTTCTCAGACACTGCCACGCTCTCAAATTTGGCACCGGTGAGTCATATTTATTGCAACTCCAGAAGAAAATAGCTGCCGTGTCTTCGTTTTGATCCATTGTTAAATATAAAATATCTTTATAGAACATGTTTTTCCCCTAAGAGAAAGTACTTTGTCAGTTAATAAAATGCTTAATGTAATGCTTTTAAAGAGACTTCAGGAATCGGAAAGGTCATAGTCCCATTCAGATCGAAAATGGCACATTAAACCACTTACTTGGTGTGCCCTACTGCGCATTCAAATTTCAAAGCAGTGAACATTTGTTCTGCGATGTGCATTCTCGGTTTTTGACATAAGTGTCTTAGTAATATCTGGTTTGATAAAGACGCTTGATTTACAGCGATACGATCTTAATGGTGCTCCCGAAAATGATCCCCAAAGCCTATCCAACGCGCTTGAAAAAGCTTACCTTCCAGTCATTTATTGCCTCTTCGTCTGGCACTAACACTAGTGGTCGTTTTAGTGAAGTTGCATGGATTCCCCAATCAGCTGATCTTGAAAAACAGCCTGGCTAGTAGCCCGAGTTACTAGCAGGCGTAGTCATTAGTATTAAAAAATCAAGTATTTATGAGATTAACTACGTATTCCTGCATCAGATAAATGCTCTTTCACACCATGACAAATTGACGCAATGTACGGGTAACGAATTGTAAAAATTTGACCAAGTCTGCATAAATCTGTGTATAATTGCTGGCGTACGCTCTGTGCATCACTTGCATATGTTTTTTGTATGTTATGTTGTGCTGTGCATATGTTGTACAAATTAAAATACATCACGTGTCTTAATTATTCATTAGTCAATAATCCTCTTTCTACATCTCCATAATTTCAGTCAAAGTTTCAGGTCACATATCTGTATACACACATGCAACGCAATTTCGTTCATGAAAAATCATTTTGCAGAATTGCAAAAAAGTGATTCTTGTCATCTTTCTATCCATTCCGTATAATCACTGATATTTCAGACTAAAAGGTCAAAGCATAAAGACTCACAGCTAGTATACAATCTGTGCGTTGAGAGCGCGGTATGTGTATACTACGCATACGTTACTCATTTGAATAACACATGGTGAGAGTTCCCAGTGGAAACGCCAATGACACACATATATGTATAATGCGTTTGCTGCGTTCTGACTGTTCGTTGGCATACATCGAGAATTTTTGTGCATGCACAGGATTTCTCGACGTAAGGAACGAGCTGCGACGTATGAGTGCATACAACGACAAACTGAAAATGCTTGCATAACGTTCTCCTGACATATTGCCAGCATACAACAGAATATGACAGCGCGTGCCAATATTTCACCATACGCAGGTATACGTATTTCTAATTCGTATAGAGTGAAAGCCATATAATTTTCTTTACGCTTATGATTTTAGGTGAAACACATTTTCATCGGGTTCAACTATGTTTACAGTATGGGTTTACCAAAGATTGTTAATGAAACATTTACAGACACCGAAAGATCATGGTTCTACTTAAAATAAAAGTGCTGGGTCTCTAGAATATCATCGTTACCAAACTTCGCAATAGACTAAGTCCCACAAATTGTGAGAAATTGTTCAGAGTCAGAATTGAAGGCAAATTAAGGACTTCTCAACCACAATTTTCTTAACTCACTGCAGAAATTCATAACAAAAAGGTATAATTAAATCAAACTGATTTCCCTTCATTATTGTACAGATTTGTTATTATTGTCATGTCCCCTGAATTACTCAATAGTTACATCTAATAAACATGACACAAAATACAACTTTGCAAAAACTGAATTTTCTTAATGGCCCTTTCGTAGTGAAAGATGGTCCATTGAAATTAAAAATGGTCCATTGAAGTCTGAGCAAGGGTGGGGGGAGAGAAAGATAGCTTTCTTCTAAGCATTAAAGTTAGCTTAAAGGAAGAAACAGCTGTGCAATGGACGATTCTTCCATGTGTAAAAGATACATCACTTGCCCAACTAATAAAGGACGTGTTGTCAAACAAAGATCAGAAAATTCAACTGCAGACAAATCTCTAGGAAATGCTATAAATATTCCCCAAAATACAAAAAATAAATACCCTACCTACCTTGCTACTTTTTTGAGACCCGATTATCTGAGAAACAGAATTAATTTTACATGGCCTTATTAAAGTAAACATATACATGTACATTTACATGTATATGGTAACAAAAGATCAAAACAATTGATGTTTATCTTAATCTCTGGTTAAGTCAAATATACGCTTTGGTCCTGCCTACTTCAATTTCACAAGTTTCAACTTAACATTTATATACAAAATGGGAATAACTTAATAAGCACTGTGTGTGGAGTGGTTTTATGATTCAAATTGTCAGAAATTAATTTCCTTTAGTTATCTTTAGCAAATATCTTTCACTAGTAGACTTTCAAATGCTAATGTTTCTGTACAGTGCATCATTCAGCTGCCATCATTATGTGAAAGACTCTTGCAGTGATGTAAAACAACAAAATTATTGATAAATATCTGTGGTTTTACAGGCAGCTGGAGATGACAGGGTGGTATGTGAGTGATTTATACCCTTATACAATAAGACAAAAAGATAAATTTTTAAACTGCCAAGTATTATTGTATAAAATACACATGTAACAAGAGCAAACCTTAATCAGCAGTGAGAGATAGGGTGGTTTGGTTTGAAAAATGTGACACCAACTGGTGGGGATAGGTTAAAAACTTGAAAGGAATAATGATTCATATGTAATTCATTATTAAATTAGTACAATGTATTAGTATTGCTCCCAAATTTCAAGGTAGCAGTGTAGTTATAGAACACAATAATTTGTTTTGGCGGAGTCCATTTAACATGCATACATGATTTTTGTTACTGCAGAAAGTATATAGATGCTGGAGAACTGACATTCTGGAATCACGAGACAACATGTACTGGGAGATGCCAGGCTAGAACGCCAGCCAACAAATATGGCAGTGTCTTCAGTCATTCACCTACTCAGTTTGTAACGAAATCAGATCTGATAACTGCTTCCACAGAAAATGGTGTCATGCAAATACATGTAAGAATAAAACCTTAAAAGTAGAAAAACATGTACATTTTATTATTTTCAAGATATGTTAGGTAGGCCATAAGTGATAAATTTTTATGTTCCACATAATCGAATGCAATTGCCTTTTGCCTGGTATGAATATGTTAACATCCGTATTTTTTTATTAATCATAGAATAAAGTTGGTCAGAAAGATACATTTAAAGGTAGAAATATTTTTCAATTTCATGTATGCAAATGTTGCACAATAATGAGTAATGATTAATTATGTGTACATTTAATTAAGAGCAAGAAATGGGAAATATGCATTCTGCTGGAAATAGTATTCTGTCATTTGTAACTTATGTTATTGCCCCAGTAATTTAAAATTCACACCAAATAAGTTTTAACTGGTTTTCTTTTAGTTGAATATTAAGTCCTTCCAAAAAGAAAAATGTACAAGAATTAAAGTCAAAAGAAATTTTCAATTTTACATTTTATGATAGACATGTATTTTAGAGGTATAAGCTACAAAATATATTAGCAATTTTTCCGTCATTTCCATTCATGTATTTTACTTTCTAACCTGCTATATCTGGTAATATGCATTTCGAATTCTACCAGAAATTTTGTTCTCATTTACAATTTAAAATAAAGGGGAAGGGATAACAACAAGGGAATGATTCCTCATACAAGCAGTAGCAAGAGTATTGAGACATTTTTCTGCTGAATTCGAATCCCCATCTTGTAATTGATAATTGTGGACAACTGAGAATGAATATTAGGATAGAAGTTAAGAACTGTTGACTCTTGTTAACTCAGAATGAATATTAGGATAGAAGTTTAGAACAGTTGACTCTTGTTAACTCAGAATGAATAATAGGACACAAGTTAAGAACTGTTGACTCTTGTTAACTCAGAATGAATATTAGGATAGAAGTTAAGAACTGTTGACTCTTGTTAACTCAGAATGAATAATAGGACACAAGTTAAGAACTGTTGACTCTTGTTAACTCAGAATGAATATTAGGATAGAAGTTAAGAACTGTTGACTCTTGTTAACTCAGAATGAATAATAGGACACAAGTTAAGAACTGTTGACTCTTGTTAACTCAGAATGAATATTAGGATAGAAGTTAAGAACTGTTGACTCTTGTTAACTCAGAATGAATATTAGGATAGAAGTTAAGAACTGTTGACTCTTGTTAACTCAGAATGAATAATAGGACACAAGTTAAGAACTGTTGACTCTTGTTAACTCAGAATGAATATAAGGATAGAAGTTAAGAACTGTTGACTTTTGTTAACTCAGAATGAATATTAGGATAGAAGTTAAGAACTGTTGACTCTTGTTAACTCAGAATGAATATTAGGATAGAAGTTAAGAACTGTTGACTCTTGTTAACTCATAATGAATATTAGGATAGAAGTTAAGAACTGTTGACTCTTGTTAACTCAGAATGAATAATAGGACACAAGTTAAGAACTGTTGACTCTTGTTAACTCAGTATGAATATTAGGATAGAAGTTAAGAACTGTTGACTCTTGTTAAATCAGAATGAATAATAGGATAAAAGTTAAGAACTGTTGACTCTTGTTAAATCAGAATGAATAATAGGATAGAAGTTAAGAACTGTTGACTCTTATTAACTCAGAATGAATGATAGGACAGAAGTTCAGAACAGTTGACTTTTGTTAGAAGCTTAGAACAGTTGACTCTTGTTAACTCAAACAGTGTTAAGTGGAATTTCTTGTTAATTCAAACTAAAATATGACAGTGTAATAGGCAGGGTGGGAAATTGTGACTGGACTGAGGAATGAAACCCAGAACTTTCCACAACTTAGGCGGACGCTCTCACCATTGAACTTTCCGGGCCGATACCAGCATCCATCACACTTCCCCTCTATTAGACGTTTTCAAACCTTGAAACCAAACAGAGAAATTACTCTTCTTCTTTCTTACATGAGGGTCACTCTATGCCATATCTTGTAACAGGCAGGGTGAAAAATTATGCCTGTACAAGGGAATCAAACCCAGAACATGTACTACTTCTGTGCACAGCACCTCAAACATATTGTTTGTAGGTTATCATAGTGTATCATTTGTCATGAATGCTTGTAGTGTATCAACTGTCATGAGTGTAGTGTATCAACTGTCATGAGTGTTTGTAGTGTATCATCTATCATGAGTGTTTGTTTTGTATCATCTGTCATGAGTGTTTGTAGTAGTGTATTATTATCATATATATTTGTGGTGTATTATTTGTCATGAGTGTTTGTAGTGTATCATCTGTCATGAGTGTTTGTAGTGTATCATCTGTCATGATTGTTTGTACTGTATCATTTGTCATGAGTGTTTGTACTGTATCGTATGTCATGAGTGTTTGTAGTGTATCAACTGTCATGAGTGTTTGTACTGTATCATTTGTCATGAGTGTTTGTAGTGTATCATATGTCATGATTGTTTGTAGTGTATCAACTGTCATGAGTGTTTGTACTGTATCGTTTGTCATGAGTGTTTGTACTGTATCGTATGTCATGAGTGTTTGTAGTGTATCAACTGTCAGGAGTGTTTATACTGTATCGTTTGTCATGAGTGTTTGTACCGTATCAATTGTCATGAGTGTTTGTACTGTATCATCTGTCATAAGTGTTTGTAGTGTATCAACTGTCAGGAGTGTTTGTACGGTATCATCTGTCATGAGTGTTTGTAGTGTATTATTTGCCATAAATATTTGTGGTGTATCATTTGTCATGAGTGTTTGTAATGTATCAACTTCATGATTGTTTGTAATGTATCATCTGTCATGAGTGTTGGTAGTGTATCAACTGTCATGGGTGTTTGTAGTGTATCATCTCTCATGAGTGTTTGTAGTGTATCATCTGTCAGGAGTGCTTGTAGTGTATCTCTCTGTCACAAGTGTTTGTAGTGTATCATCAATCATGAGTGTTGTAGTGTGTCAAATGTCATGAGTGTTTGTAGTGTGTCAACTGTCATGAGTGTTTGTAATGTATCATCTGTCAAGAGAATTTGTAGTGTATCATCTGTCAGGAGTAACTGTAGTGTATTGTCTGTCGCGAGTGTTTGTAATGTATCAATTATCATGAGTGTTTGAAGTGCGTTAACTGTCAGGAGTATTTGATTGGTTCAAAGTAATAATATACATTTAATATGACTGGCAGTTATATTGGTGATATATTAGTGTGACTTTAGAAAGAAAATAATCACCTTTTGATAGGTAAGATAATTCTGAATTAGATGCATATATAATGAAATTAGTGAATAAAAATATTTTGATCATTAAAAATGATATTTTTGGACAGAATGTGCAAGGAGGTGAGAATGTAGAATGGGACAGCAATGGATATGAGGATCCAGATGAGCATTCCGACATTAAGCCAGACATTGAACAGCTCCAAATTCAGATGTTGGGAAATGTCAGCCAGGCACAGAAACAGATCCAGAGCACTCTGGCAAATGCGGTTTCCAAGCAGATGTGTAGGCCACCCATGAGCACATCTGTAGTGACATACCCTGAGGCATCAGGAGAAACAACAGATGAAGGTGAGTATGTACTACTGAATGGTGTCAATTTTGTGTGGCCTTCAAAACATAGCAGTACATGTACTTAGAGATCACTTTTACCAACATAAGCAAAGTGATGCCACCATATTTAATATGTCATGCTTGCATTTGCATCAGATCCAGCATCGATGCGAACATTTTATTCACACTTAGTCTGTTAAATGGATCTGCTTCTTACTTCACAACATTGTTACATATAAGTTGGGCATAACACAAGCGCCATGACTTAGATTTAAGGTCATATCATTATGACTAGGGTTACAGTGAGACGCTGACCAAATTTCTTGTTGGTTCACTGTGCTGCTTGAGAGGATATTGTCCCTGACCTAGTTTACTTTGTGTACCATTCTGTAAATGAGCAGATAACAAATATAATTGATACCAGTAAGTTGTTTGGCCTTCTCTGTTATCAATGTCATATTTCTCTGCTATTGTATATGTATTTTACAAACACTGATGTAATATTTGACATTGATTTGTAGAGGATCGTGTTTTGTGGAAAGGCATCGTGGAATTGGGCTTGGTCGATGAATTCTTTCGAGAAATTAAAGCCTCCTTAGATCTGTTGAAGAATAACATGGTTAGAAGGATGGTTCCTTTAGAAGGTAAATGCTACAACTGTGTTATATATATATATATGTCCTTATTGACCCTTCCATTTATGCACGAAAAACTGTTAAATCAGCTGACGTCACAATACTTTACACCTTTGTCATACCTCAGACAAACATTGAAAATGTATTGTGTCCTCACAGTATTCAGTAAATATTCCGCAAAAGCGATGGGTCAATTAATGCATTAAGTCCAATAAAGTCTGATGTATGATTTTATCATAGCTAGGGTTGACACCTGTACATTGTATTTTTACCATACTGAAAACTGTTTGTTTTATGTATTTGAAACTTGCTAGGAGTTACACTAAAACTGTTAACACTTGGTGTGTGCCAGACATGGTTTACATCACATAGTTAAAACAACCTAGAACAGTTACAAGCAAAACATAAAAAAATAATTACCAGCCAGGCAACAGAATAAAACATCTGTCTGTTTGGAATCATTCTTCCGAACACCTTGCTTTTCTAAGGATTTATTACTATACTATCGTGTCAATAAAAATATATCCTCACAGTAAAAAATTCGGGTATGGAGTCATCCTATTTCATTCATAACAGTGTCCTAACTTAATCATGACCAATGGGAGATACTGCCATTAACTGCGGTTCTAATATTTAGGAAGGAAATAAAACATATGCTCTCAAAAATGACATAAAGAACATTGGTACGTTATTGTGACATCTTAAGTTTGCCAACTCCAATCAATGTTACTGACTGATAGTACACAAGCACTGCCTAATGTACGGTACCTCCCATTAATTATATACAGGCAGTGTTTTCTTCGTGCTTCAATATATATTAGTTAAAACGGAGTGAATTTACAATGTATAAATGTGCATGAAGATATATACAGGAAAATTATGTTAATGAAATATACTGCTCATTGGAATGATCGGATTTAAGGATTACAAAATAAGTTAAACCTTTAGATAGATTATTGAGTTAAATTTCAGTGTTATATTTTTCAAGAAAAAATCACATTACAATCATAGTCTGCGAATTGTGTTAGATATATAATTAAACATGGTTTTCTTCTGCTAAGCATCAATTTATAGGTGTGTAATTATTCATACTTACCTGGAATTTTTCAAATTAACGTAGACTCAGGAATTCATTGGATATGACTTTATAACAGCTTCATAAAGACTTGTCCTATACAGAAAACAATAGGATGAGCATAAAAAACTTTTTGTCTGTGATGTCATATACTTTTATGATACATGGAGATCTTGCATGGCAGTTAGTAGATTGATTTACTTGAGGTCATGAAGCCCTTGGCATGAATCCAACAAGTGAATACTTTGTGTTCTATTGAATTAAATAAAAAACAAATTAATCAAGGCATGAAGCAACATGCCCTGGTAAATGTTGACACAGAAAAGATCCTTCACTGCTTCTGACGAATTTGTTGCTCAGGTGAAAATTTCTGTACAATGCATCAGGCATATGTGTTACATAAAAGATCTTTCTCTACATTGAGTGGTCTGGTGCAATGGTATAGATTTCTGTGCAATGTATCAGGCAGATGTGGATGCAATGCATCAGGCAGATGTGGCATGTAATAGATCCTTCATTATGGTGGGTGGGTCTGGTGCGATGGTATAAACTTCTATGCAAAGCCTCAGGCAGTTGTGGCATGTAAAAGATCCTTCATTATGGTGGGTTGGTCTGGAGCAATAGTATAAATTTCTATACAATGCATCAGACAGATGTTGTTCATAAAAGATCCTTCACTACGTTGGATGGGTCTGGAGCCATGGCATAAATTTCTATGCAATGCATCAGGCAGATATATATGGTACATAAAAGAACCTTAATTACTGTGGGTAGGTCTGGTACGATAGTATAATTCCTATGCAATGTATCAGACAAACATAGCACTAAAAAGATCAATCACTTCTGTTAGTGGGTCTGAAGGGGTGGCATACTATGCAGTGTATCAGGCAGACATGGCACATGAAAGATATATTACTGCTGTGGGTGGGTCTGGTGGAATGGTATAAATTATATGCATTGTATCAGACATGCATGACAAATAAAACTACTGTGTATCACACAAATGCCGTCACCATGTAAATAAAGTATTTCGGAATGACATTAAACAGTAAACAAACATGGGCATAGTCTTTCATGCACATGTAAAATTTGCTTTTGAAAATTAATTGCTGATATTTAACAAATGTAACATTTGGTGATAATTAATTTATTTTGTTTTCTTGATTTTGCAACTTGTAAAGTAATCATTTCAATGCAACTAAGCTGTGTAAGCATTTAAAATGTTTTCATGCATATGTATTAAATAACAGGACATTTGTGAACCAAAATTTACCTCACTGTATATGTCTGTATTTCATTAGATACAATGAAAATTTCTGTGATTGTGAAGCAACTGGGACTTATGTCGAAATTGAAGTACAAACTGGAAGCTCATCAAACTGACATGGAGAGACAGAGAATGAGACTTGACAAAGAAATGGAAGGTAGGTTAATTAAAGGGGAAAGGCCAAGCAGATAATGAGATTACACAACGAGATGGAATGTAAATTGAGAGAGGTGGATTATAGATTAAATTAAGAGAGGAAATAGACAAAAAGAGAAAGTGAACATGGAAACAAAGGGTTGATTTAGTAAAGAGAGAAATAAATAAATATACTAATAAAAGCATCTTTGAAATAGGTTTATATACATTGTCCCCTTTGGGTTTTTGCATGTTAATTCTTTCAGGATTTGTGATCATTAAATAATTTCATATATTTTAGAGCTACAAAGAAAAGTGAAGGAATATGAGCTAAAGAAGGAAATGCTAAAGAGGAAGTCAGATTGCTTCAATCAATTGTTAGATATGGCCAGCAAGGAACCAGAATCATTGCCAGAATCAAAAAGACTCTGCTCAAATGGACCATCCCAGATTGTTTTTCCCACATCTATGCCACTCAGGAATTCTTCTGTAGAAAAATCAACATCAGCTCACTTAACTGAAGAGGTGGATACCTTGAGAGCAGACCCCACAGAATCTCTGTTCCCAACGAGGAACCCTATTACCGAGCAATCACACAAGCAAGTAGAATCACCAAAACCAAATCACACAGAGTCGAGACGTAAACAGAAAACAACAGAGAAGGTCATGGTGAACACAGCTAGGGAGGAGAGAGATAGCGTGGAGTTGGAATACATCAATGGAAACAGCTACGATATGGATTACAATGAGATGGATGATGAAGTCAATGACCCCAGCTATGTGCAGTCAAGCTGTAATAATCAAATTACCAAGGCCAATGGTGAAGACGACAATCACACAGGACCTATTAATACAGAAGCAGGTCAAGGAGACGCAAATGCTAATGCTGCTGCTTCTTCAGACCAAGTGCCAAGGTCAGGTCCATTGACGAGGATCAGAAAAGGCTCTCGCAGTAGAAAATCACTCTCTGATAGGGATTAACTCCCTTGATTTACGTGTTCATTTGTTTTGTGATAGCTGTTGTTCAGATATTTCATGCTTTGTTCAAGTACCTCTAAATTTAAATTACAACTTAAAATCTTTTTGAATTTTTATTTTGTGGTAAATTAGGAAGCTTTGGTTCCTTATTGACTACAGCTTTGGAGATCTTGAATTCCACTTTTGTTTCGTGAACAGAACAGTACACATAACTTGGATATATCTGACTCAATATATTAGAGTTCTTAAAATTGGTGTTGAACATTTACTTGTTAAAGTATTTCTTACATTCCATTAATTGATGCAAGTGTCATGTAAAGAAGAGTGGGGAAGTTTGCAGTTCACATTGTCATACAATCACTTTCTTGACCAATCAAATATCATAATAATGTGCAATATGAAAATGTATCACCCACCTGTTCTCAGCAGTCCCATGTTCTTTATTTGTTACTTGTACTTTACATCAAATTTTTTAAACTTCTTATTTTTTGTTTGTTTTATGTTACTGTGCAAAAAGTCTTTCTGAAATCCATGAGTTGCAAGGATGAAATGATATATCATGCTGTTGCATATTTTCCCTGTGTCAAATAGAAATTGTTCTCATATTCAGTTTGAATTGTATTACTGAATATAGAAATCCAGATGTTTGTACATCGTCAATTACTATATTAATCAGAAGTCCAGATGAAATCCAGATTTTTCTTCATTCACTTTAAATTGCAATATTTAGGAATCCAGATGTTCCTTTATTAATTTACATCTACATTGTTAAGAAATCTGGATTTTACTTTTTTCATTTTACAGTTTTGAGAAATCCTGATGGATGTCCCTTAATTCAATTTGAATTACAATGGTTAAAAAATCTGAATGTTCCTTCCTTTGCTTTAAATGTCTGAGCTTTATAGTAAATGTACTTTGTTTATTGCAGTACATGTACAGTATTTTTCCTTGAGATCGTCTATATCTGTAACTGCTTGTATGTACAGTGTCTTTGAGACACTTACACTGACATCTAATGTAAATGTTTGACTTTAATTTCAGGCTTTAATACATAGAAGGAAGGCTTTTGTTAATATCTTTCGATATTGTACACCCAGACTTTACTAACCTTAAGTAGAAACTTACTCCCTTGTATTGGTATCATGACAGATTGAATCATTAAGTAATATGTTGTTTATCTGTTACTGTGGAAATCCTCTAGACTTTTCCTGTATTGTTTACTCAGTGTTATATATAGGTTGTATGAAAGATGTGCTTTGATATATATGTTACGCCGTAATGTTCTGAATCATTCTTTTAATGTGCCGTTTGCGCCATACATGAAGTGTATTCAGCTATACCAAATTGAATTGTGCACCTGTAACATATGTATCATGCAGTGAATAACTATTTTCTTTTCAATGCTTTGATCTCAATCCAATCTGTTTATGCATTGGACCTCGTAAATGAAATCAGTTTCATATATATATCTATATTATCATGTTTACTGACAACTATGTATACTATACTGTTCTGATAACATGTATGCATAAGTAGTATAGAACCAATGTAGGACTTAACCTGTATGAAGTAAAGCACCTATGTTTGTCCCTACAATGTCTCTTGATCGCCTTTTCATGTAAAGATACTACAGTTTCAGTTTCCTACTTGGTAGAGGAAATCAATAATTAGTGTTCGTTTTGTTTTTTTGGGGTTTTTTTAGGGTTTTTTTTTTTTGTCAGGAAATCTCTTTCAACACCTTGTTCATGTAGAAGTAAGAAGTGAGATCCTAGTGATGACAGTTATGTGTAGTATACCTGTGAATTCCATCTGTGCTACATGTTACCTACAATGTCACATGTCTGACCATTTTATATTATTACACACTTGTATCAGATTGTACAACTTAATCAGAAATCCTAACAAACTTTTTATGTTGTTATTATAAATGTATGATCATTGAATTCCAGATTTTTCTTATGAATTAAAGTTACTATGAAACTCAGTCATTTTTGTGTTTTCCTGCATCATCATCTCATCCATGTCTTTTTAGTCCTCCATCAGTAAATCTGGAGGGCACTGTAGGTTTCCACTACATCTTTCTGGACTTGAAATTTGATTTTTAGGTTTGTATCAACAAGTTACAAATCATTTTCAAGTTTGATCATAATTCATCTATCTTCAGAAGAATTATTGATTAAGGTGCTTTAGAGATGTTTGTTGTTTTATGACCCTAGTATTTCAATAATCAAGATAGATCCACAACTTGCAGCTAGGAGAATATATGAATGTGCACAGTTTGAGCAGATTTTAGCAAAGACTTCCCTTTTCATGGAGTGTAGATGGATTTTTTCTATAAATCTATATGATAAAAGTAGTCTCTAACTTGTACGTTTATTTTCAATATAGAAAAACAACATCTGATGAGCAAACTATTATTTCAGACATATTTTCAAACCAAGGTCGACATTGGGGAGGGGGTGTTGAAAACCAAGGTCGACATTGGGGAGGAGGTGTTGAAAACCAAGGTCGACATTGGGGAGGGGGTGTTGGGAAACCAAGGTTGACATTGGGGAGGGGGTGTTGAAAACTAAGATCCACAATGGGGAGGGTGTTTTGGTAAATCAAGGTCGACATTGGGGAGAAGATGTTGGGAAACCAAGTCAAAATTGGGGAGGGGGTGTTGGGAAACCAAAGTCAAAATTGGGGAGAGGGGGTTGGGAAACCAAGGTCGACATTGGGTTGGGGTTGTTGGAAAACCAAGGTCAACATTGGGGTGGGGGTGTTAGGAAATCAAGGTCAACATTTGGGGATGGGGTGTTGGGAAACCAAGGTTGACATTGGGATGGGGTATTCGGTCGGGATGTTGGGAAACCTAGGTTGACATTGGGGAGGGGGTGTTGAAAACCAAGATCAACAATGGGGAGGGTGTTTTGGTAAATCAAGGTCGACATTGGGGAGAAGATGTTGGGAAACCAAGGTCGACATTGGGGAGGGGGTGTTGAAAACCAATGTCGACATTGGGGAGGGGGTGTTGGGAAACCAAGGTTGACATTGGGGAGGGGGTGTTGATAACTAAGATCCACAGTCGGGAGGGTGTTTTGGTAATTCAAGGTCGACATTGGGGAGAAGATGTTGGGAAACCATGGTCAACATTGGGGAGGGGGTGTTGGGAAACCAAAGTCAAAATTGGGGAGAAGGGGTTGGGAAACCAAGGTCGACATTGGGTTGGTGTTGTTGGGAAACCAAGGTCGACATTGGGGTGGGGGTGTTAGGAAATCAAGGTCAACATTGGGGATGGGGTGTTGGGAAACCAAGGTTGACATTGGGATGGGGTATTCGGTCGGGATGTTGGGAAACCTAGGTCGACATTGGGGAGGGGATGTTTGGAAACCAAGGTCGACATTGGGGAGGGGGTGTTGAAAACCAAGATCCACAATGGGGAGGGTGTTTTGGTAAATCAAGGTCGACATTGGGGAGAAGATGTTAGGAAACCAATGTCGACATTGGGGAGGGGGTGTTGGGAAACCAAAGTCAAAATTGGGGAGAGGGGGTTGGGAAACCAAGGTCGACATTGGGTTGGGGTTGTTGGGAAACCAAGGTCGACATTGGGGTGGGGGTGTTGGGAAATCAAGGTCAACATTAGGGATGGGGTGTGGGAAACCAAGGTTGACATTGGGATGGGGTATTCGGTCGACATTGGGTCGGGATATTGGGAAACCTAGATCGACAATGGGGAGGGGATGTTGGGAAACCAAGGTCGACATTGGGTGAGGGGTGTTGGGAAACCTAGGTCGACATTGGAGAGGGGATGTTTGGAAACCAAGGTCGACATTGGGGAGGGGGTGTTTAAAACCAAGAGCCATAAATGGGGAGGATGTTTTGGTAAATCAAGGTCGAAATTGGGGAGAAGATGTTGGGAAACCAAGGTCGACATTGGGGAGGGGGTGTTGGGAAACCAAAGTCAAAATTGGGGAGAGGGGGTTGGGAAACCAAGGTCGACATTGGGTTGGGGTTGTTGCGAAACCAAGGTCGACATTGGAGCGGGGGTGTTGGGAAATCAATGTCAACATTGGGGATGGGGTGTTGGGAAACCAAGGTTGACATTGGGATGGGGTATTCGGTCGACATTGGGTCGGGATGTTGGGAAACCTAGGTCGACATTGGGGAGGGGATGTTTGGAAACCAAGGTCGACATGGGGTGAGGGGTGTTGGGAAACTAAGGTCGACATTGGGGTGGGGTGTTGGGAAACCAAGGTCGACATTGGGATAGGGGTGTTGGGAAACCTTGCCCTTTATATAGTATAGGTATTGACAGTTGGATTGTTACATAGTTATTTGATGTAAGTGTTGCCTTTAAAACTTGTTTGAATAATGTCATATGGGAGATAACTTCTTTTAAGATTCAAATGTCCAGACAGACAACACTACAAAATCAGAGGTATAGCGAATTTTAGTTACCATTCCAAAAATAACTGAGTATATTCTATGGATTTTTAAATGATGGTTTTAACTACTCAAATACTCGAAGTTTAAGCGGTACGTTATCGTCCATTCGTAATAATACATTGTTAACACGACTGTTCTGAGACTTGAGTTGTATTACCGAGTTGTTGTTCAGGGTCCGGCGTCATTAACTGAGAATATACTTAAGTCATAATTTCATATTCTTCTGTTCATCAATGAATTAATAACTGGGGTTTGGATTTTATTTAATTTTATTCTATTGATAAATAGAATTAAACCATTCTGCATAAGAATTTATTTGAACGTTTGATAATGGAATACATTAAAATGCTATCGTTTGAAATTTCGCTATCGTGAATTGACCATACACATAAGAAAAGAAAATTCATTTACTTGTTACATGTATGTGTGTATACTGTATGTGTTCTTCCTCCCTTTTTTGTAATGACTTTGATGAAACTTTATAAACTCGGATACCCGAAGAAGATATGAAGATAGCACTATGCAATCCTGTATGAATGTCATTTGAAAAATCTTATAATGTTATTTTCTCTCATGTCCTGATCACACTTGAAAATTTAGTATCGGATATTTTCTTCGTTTTAGTTGAAATTATAATGTCTCTGGTATAGATATAAATGTAGATATAAATTATTTCTTCTAAATTACGGAAGATATTTTGATAAGCCTCAATTTGTGACAGTAAGATAGAGCAATTGATAATAACAAAACAAAAAAAAAGATCATTTTTATGAAGTAGATAGAGTTATCTTTCTTTTATTACTATCCTTGAACACACTGATCACGCATTCGTAATACACAATTATAAGAATTAAAATTGGTTTTTGATAAATAAATTTGAGATACCCGACTTGTGGAAGCATTCAACTGGAACAACAAAATGTATGTCATTGACCATATATCCTCATGATATATATAAGGAATCGCCGTACCTCATACAATTTCATGAGAAAATAAACAGCTACAGGAGAGGAAGAAATGGATGGGATCTATGATTTTTTATTTCACAGAGAGAAGACAGAAGGCATCTGACCAGGCTGTATGATACAAATCATCATGCACATCAAACATGATGATAGTAAAATCAACACAGAAAACGACATTACAAAAATATTCGATGGTACTGCAGTTACGATACCGACTTAAGACGGTCAATTGAAGCAACAAACGTCACTCAATGGGTGTATTTAACCGGTTTACGGGCGCGCGCAATAACCAATTTTAATTCTAAAAATAGTGGTTTTATTGCAATAAATATGTTACCATAATATATCTGTTGAGTCTCTGACTGCACATGATATTCTACTTGAAGCTTTGTCCGAAAGCATCTCCTTCTGAGGATTTTCCAGACAACATTCAAGCTTGATGAAGGAGTATTTCGGGATTCTGATGAATAACTCTGCCCCTGATTTGAGAGAGAAAATCAGTTCACAAAGGAAGAACAAGAGGATCCTGACACAGAGGATCTAAGAGATCTGGGTACCAAAATAATTTGGTCATTCGGGAGCAATAAGAATGAGCACGGTTCTTCTTGTCTGATTTTCATCAGAATCCGAGGAAGGAAACATATGGGTGAGAAAGCATATGCCAGCATTCCCCTCTAAGAACGTGACATTGTGTCTACTGCAAATGCTTTTCGTCCGGAATTGGAGAAAAGTAGGTTGGTACATTGTGATCTAGGCATTTCGCAAAAGGGCCGATCATTGGAGGAAAATATTTTAATGTTACCCAGTGACAACACAGTTGGATGAAGTTCACTGGAATGAAACAACCTGTCTACCAGAATGATATGCTTGCCTGTAATGTGTCGAGTTGATAAAGATATTGACATTTCTAGACAAAGAAGAAAACTCTCTTTGCTTTGACTGTAAAGAGAGTAAGAATAATTCCCTCCCTAGTTTTTCAAGTAAGCTACCACTGTTGAATTGTCGGTGGCTACCATTACAGCCTTGGACATCAGAATGTTGCTGAAGTACCCGAGTGCAAGCAGAATCGCCCTCATATCCAGGAGATTGATGTGCTCCATTTGAAGAGATGGAGACCATACCCCTGCTACAGACTGACTTTCCAGGAAGGCTCCCCGGCCCTGATTGGACACATCCGAGTATAGTACGAAATCGAGAATAGGAGGTACAGGCGTCCCAGTGGGACAGCATCTGCAAGGGATACCAGAAGTCCTAGCTGTTGCAAGAACTGTCGAGCCTATACAAAACTGAGTTATAGAAAATTGAAGATTTCTGACAAAAGAATAGAAATTTCTCCTCTGGCGACATCACTAAACCCAGTTGGGTGTGATATTTGTCGCCCAGAAAAGAAAAAAGCTCCTGAGAAGTAGACAGGTCTGACTTCGAATGCATATACCTTGTTGCCTCAGGCAAACCGCAAGTACATGTATTTTCTGTGCTTGAGAGCTATAATAATGTGGCAATAGGCATGTGTCAGATCAATAATGTTGTCCTGATGGTTTCCATTCTGAAATAAAGTATTATTAAGTACCTGTTCAAGGTAGAGAGGCCTATAATTGCCCCATCCCCTGACTTCTTTTTCACGAAAAAATTACGGGAGTAAAACCCAAGAAAATCCGGAGTGCCAATAGATCGGCAGATGAAGTCAAAGGCGTTGTATGGAATTTCAACTCCATCCTTCCTCGAATGACTGATAGTATCACTTGCTTTGTGTAATGTTGGACCACTCGTTTCTAAAATGAGGTAGCGTTCCTCCTCCTATTGGTGCTTGTACCAGAGGTATGCCCTGAGGGTTATAGCCATTCGAGGAGGCAAGCGCCTACTCAGACGTACTGGTTTACCTTGATGGGACCAGCTTGAAGTTTAGGAAACTTGGCTCTGTCTCGTACAGAGGAAGAGGAACCACGAGCCTGAGATACCGATTTAGGATTCTTCTTCTTATGGTCAGATTGACATGCAGCTAAAGAGTCTGAGGAAGACTGGGTTTGTGACATACGCACAGCCCTCATTCCACGAGACAATTGTGCGTCCACTTTGACTAGGGCGGGGGGGGGGGCGTTTATCAACTCCTCCTGAACATCTTCCACGGACAAGCCAAAACTTTTGTTCGACAAAGGAGAAATTCTTAGAGACTCCGTAAGAGTTTCTGATACTTAGGACTTTTCCAGTATTTCACCCTCTTAAAGAGCGTGAAATTGACCAAAATCCCCTATTGCCAGGAGCTGTGAAGCCTTCAGAGCTTGGTCTACCTGCAAGGAGATAGTACCTAAGGTCAGGGTCAGGATGAGGAGACCCACAAAGTCCTAGTCCGACAGGAAGTCTCCTTCCTGAGACCCAGGGGCTAGACATAGCATCTGTATTGTCTACAGGTCTACAGACGGAAGGAACAGTCCCACCTTGAAACTGTTCAAGAAATTACACCTTTATACATTACATTTTCCGTACACAAACAGGCATATTACAATATTATCGGGATATATGGTCAATGACGTACACTTTGTTGTTCCGGTTTTAATGTTTTCGCAAATCGGGTATCTTAAATTGATCATGGTAACATATTACCATAAATGTAACAATGCAATAAAACTACCTATCTTTTTTTCTCAGAAAAAAATGTCACTCTGCGGACTTGCTAGAAACAAGGACTTGCACAACTATGTATGGCTTTAATTATTACGGAAACAGTGGCGTACCCAGCTTAAAATTTTGTGTATTAATAAAAAAATTGTATACATTCAAATACTTGTAAATAAACATGTAAATATTGATATCATTATATATAGACGTACCGGTATGTCCTACTTGTGTATTCTTTTGTGTTTTTACGTAAAGAACGCTACACCACTGTGAAAGGCGATTGTCATCTTTTAGCAGAGATAAGCCATCCAACAATCTAAAGTTTTGTATACAGTTATGAATTATTCAGATATGTCGCATTCAATACACAACATCACAAAACCATAACGTCATTTCTTGTGTCATAACACATCGCATAAGACTTTCATTGGTTCGTAAGCCGGCGTGGCCTAGAGGTAACGCGCCGGACTCCTGATCGGGAGGCCGGGGTTCGATTCCCGCTCTGGTCATGACGGTGTCCTGTCTTTCGGATGAGACAGTAAAAACCGAGGCCCCGTGTCGTGGTATGCATGGCACGTAAAAGATCCCTCACTGCTTCGGGTGGGTCCGTTGCAAAGGTCAAAATTTGTATGCCCCGCATCAGGCAGATGCCGTCACCATATACGTGAAATATTCGTGGTGTGACGTAAAACAAAAATCAATCAATCAATCAATCATTGGTTCGATGTTGGATGATTGGTAGATTAGTGTTTTACGTCGCTTTCAACAATATTTCAGTTATATCGCGACATGGGAACAGGAGGTGGTTCAATGTAAATCACTGCACTGAGTTATGCTTGAGTCTTTTACGCAGGTACCTGTTTGTAATAAAAGAGCGAAGAGCTCCGAATGATAGATATGAAAGTACGTATTTTAGAGAAAATATACCATCCTACCAGTAACCCACATCTCAGCACTCACTTTAGAAGGAAAAGGGAAGATTACTGTATACGACAATTAGGAGCAGTTGCTCCATGTGGTTGTAATGACCATATTGATAGTATTGAAACTTACAAGTCCTGGTTGTCGGTCAGTAAATGTAATACGTGTGTTTGAAGTCATGGTAAACGAAAATATAATAGACCGGAGATCCATAACATTTCCTACGATGGCCTTCTAAAGTTTATCAATCAAATTTTAGGTCCTCATCAGTCATTGTGTTCGTACAAAGCTTTATTTGTTACCTTTACAAAACGTACATGCGTTGTACGAATCCACGTGAAACTTACATTTCAATGAATCTGGCACTCCAGAATATCGATTCCGAGGTATTAGTATCTCCTGTAATAATTTCTATTGAAACGGTCGGCTCATACCTTCACCACCGTTTCTATTTCACCATTCATATTTTGTGTGGGAAAACTTTGCTGATAGAAACTGGGTCATTGCATCCAAAAAATGGAGTAACATGCACAAATCACTTACCTTTTCAGCTAATTAAATCCTTAACTATTCATATCTATCCATTTTCTTGTAAAAACAGTCCATGTATACTCGAATAAATACATCACAAAATATTTGGTGTAGCTCTCTATTACTTCCAAACTGCCATTTAAAATTATGTCAATATGTGGTTTCACTGGCTGAAGAGTTCTAATTACTGGGGGCATCCAAGGGAAACATGGTTATAAAAATGAAGAAAAGGGTTGTTTTTCACTGAAATTTTCCTAGACATTTATTAAGTATTTGTATTTAAAGTGTTTTTAAGATATCTGCAATTTAACTGGCAGGATTTTATGAAAAAAAAATTAGGCTTAAATTTTTTTTCCTATTTAACCTCATGGCCTCACACATGCGCACTCAATCTAGTTTGAACATGGCCGTTTGAAAGTATTGGAGAAATACACCAAATAATTTGTGATGTATTTATTCGAGTATACATGGATTGTTTTACAAGAAAATGGATTAATATGAATAGTTAAGGATTTAATTAGCTGAAAAGGTAAGTGATTTGTGCCTGTCACTCCATTTTTTGGATGCAATGACCCAGTTTCTATCAGCAAAGTTTTCCCACACAAAATATGAATGGTGAAATAGAAACGGTGGTGAAGGTATGAGCCGACCGTTTCAATAGAAATTACTCCTGTAACAGACTATTTCAAGCCGTCCATTCAGACAAGCTTGTGGATGGTAATAAGAGGCACCCCTTTCTTAAGTATTTTTTGCAAATAAGGGAAATGACGCACTTAATTTAAGTAAGATTTAAAAAAAAAATCACAAGTCTGTTTAAGATGATATTCCTCCATACTTCAAAACGAGCGAGTCGCCCTGTATTTCCAATGAATATACACGAAGTTTCCTCCAATATATTTAACTGTAATCAAAATTTGAAATGTGTAAATCTGAACGACTTTTATAACCCTATACAATGTTTATGCTCCTCGTCTAGGTTTAAATATAATTCATGTGGTTATATGGTGACAGGAGATTTTTATATTGTTCGTTATAAAACAAAAGATAGAGATCTTTTAAAGTAAGGCCCAAAATATAGAGGGCCACAGTCATTTACATGGCGTCAAAATTTTGATATTATAATGAGCTCATGTGAAGAGTATGCCATATGTTAGGCTAAGAGAGAGAAGGTTGATTTAGACATTCTTTCTGAATGGCTGAAGTCGATCAGATGTTTGCTAAAGAAAAGAATTCGAAGACTTTGTCGTTTCTTTAAGAACAAACACAATTCTAAATTTCGTGTCTCCAGCGTCGTTAGAGAACTTTCTCGACTTCACAAAAATCGTATCATTGCTCCTCCTGACAAGGTAGCTAACAATTACACATTCGTATGTAAGGCATATTATATTAAGTGTCTTGTAGAAGAGCTTGGTCTTCATTCAATACCTGGTAATCCTACTAACACAGTTATATATTTGTCTTCTTCAAAGTCATTGGATAACCACAAGTCAGTTCTCAATTCATTTGGCATTACTACATTGAATCTTATCTCGAGCTACCACACCTTTTTTTGGATTCCAAAGATGGATAAATCTCCATATAAGCATCGATTCATTGGTGGATCTTCGAAGTGTTCCACCAAACCTCTTTCCATATTACTGACGAAAATTCTAACAGAAATCAAACATGGTCTTCAGAAATACTGCTCTACTGCTTACTCGAGAAGTGGAATCAATCAGATGTGGATCCTAAAGGATTCCAAGAAACTTCTAGAGCACTTAAAATCTCCGAATTTTAATAATGTCACTAGCATCAAGTCTATGACTTTTGACTTTTCAACTCTTTATACAACCATTCCTCATCAAAACCTGAAGTACAGAATAACTTCAATTATTCAAAACGCCTTCTTTAACAAAACAAAACAAAAAAAAAAAAAAAAAAAAAGAAAAAGAAAAAGAAAAAAAAAAGATAGGAATTCACAGGTAATATTTTCTTGTTTAAGGCCACAACGACACATATTTTGTAAAGGAACAGGCTGATTCCATCATCAAGTATACAGAAAACGAAATCATCCAAATGTTAAAATTTCTCATAGATAATTTTTGTGATGTGATTAGTGACAATGGTTCATTAGTATCCTCTCTTTGTGACAAACGTGACGATTTCAATTTCATTATTATAAACTTCCCTTTCCTGAATAGCAAGATACCTTCCTCTTCCGCATATGGCGTCTTCGTTTCACAACTATGCCAGGGCATGCTCTAAATGCGAAGATTTCGTCCTGGGATCTGACCATACTAACTATCCATCTTAACCTTTTGACTATACCTGATTTGACAAAATATGTATATTCACAGAAATATGTTCCGATGCCGGAATTTCAGTTCAACAGCATTCCAAACCGTGAATAGGATAACTTGATTAGTGTTCTTGTCTCCGTCATGTGCTCATAAGTGTATATTTATGTATTTACTTCCTGGACATGAGAAGTTGTTGCAGGGCTTTTGCGACGGGCATTGCAACAAAAGGACGCTTACTCCTTCCGGGCACCTGGGTCCGGCGCCATAAACTGAGAATATACTTAAGTAAAAAATTCATATTCCTCTGTTCATCAATGAATTAATAACTGGGATTTGGATTTTATTTAGTTTTATTCTACTGATAAATACAATTAAACCATTCTGCATTAAAACTTATTTGAACGTTTGATAATGGAATAAATTAAAATGAAATTTTTGACTTAAGTATATTCTCAGTTTATGGCGCCGGACCCAGGTCTCACCACCATTTAATTGTTGGGGTTCGCATTTGTCTGAATATGAAACGATACAAGATATTGTCCTTTTATTCCATGGACTACGATATATGGTTAACCCTTTGGTACTTCTTTGTTGTTTACAATATTCAGTTCTTTACTGACACGAATATACATGTATTATTTTTAATTGGCTTGCTGAATACTCCATATTTAAGAATTCTTGATATGACTTATGTTAAAGATTTACCATTGTCCATTTAGATTTTACTCCGATTTGAACGCTTTTAAGTACAATATACCGGTACTATACGTACGGTTCATGGGGTTCGTGTTGAAAATAATAAATACTCTTAAATGCAAAAGCTCAAATCTGTTTTGTTGCGTGCTGAAAGTAACGATATATATGTAAACGGAAATAATTTTTTTTTTATTTAACTCAGTTAAGACATAAAGATGTTTTGAGATACCGGCAGGAAATCGACACATTTTGTACAATTTTGATGGGCGATTGGGACATGGAAGGTGAGAAACTATACCAGTTGATGGATGAAATGTCCTTCCAGTAACCCAAATCCCTCCACCACCAAAGTCATCACCGCTTTGTATGCCATTCACATAAAGATATCTATTTATTTCTATTGAGGCAGTTTGGGGAAGTGGAACAGGAGCACTTGGTATATTCGTAATAGTTGTACAACGACGATCAGTTCACTTTAATTTTTCATTCGTGTAGTCAGTTCACCATGGTGAAAGATGGACATTCAAATAGTATAGATATCTCTATACACCTCACAATGAAATGCGGAAATTACACAGTTCAAATCGAGAGCAGTCACCTTATTGAAATGATCTGTATAGTTGCGAATTTAGTGGGGGCGGGGATCCCCCTTTTTGTCACAATTATGAGAAAAACTTCAGATCTGATACCCAAAATGGCTGAGAATTTTTGCTAATACTTGGTTTAAGATGTGTCCCCTTTTTTCGGAAATCCTGGATCTGCCACTGCTGCAGGTGCAATATTCTACCATGAACGTGAACAACAACGAAAATACACATCTTCAGTAGAAGGGATGTTCAACGATTGTGAGACAGAGAGGTTAAAACGTGTGAAAAGCGATCGTGAGGCAGAGAGGTTAAAACGTGTGACAAGCGATCGTGAGGCAGAGAGGATAAAACGTGTGGCAAGCGATCGTGAGTTAGAGAGGTTAAAACGTGTGATGTCAAGCGATCGTGAGACAGACAGGTTAAAACAAGTGACAAGCGATCGTGAGACAGAGAGGATAAAACGCGCGACAAGCGATCGTGAGGTAGAGAGGATAAAACGTGTGACAAACGATCGTGAGGCAGAGAGGTTAAAACGTGTGACAAGCGATCGTGAGACAGAGAGGATAAAACGTGTGACAAGCGATCGTGAGGCAGAGAGGATAAAACGTGTGACAAGCGATCGTGAGGCAGAAAGGATAAAACGTGTGAGACAGAGAGGATGAAACATGTGACAAGCGATCGTGAGACAGAGAGGTTAAAACTTTTGACAAGCGATCGTGAGACAGAGAGGATAAAACGTTTGACAAGCGATCGTGAGTCAGAGAGGATAAAACGCGCGACAAGCGATCGTGAGACAGAGAGGTTAAAACGTGTAATACGCGATCGTGAGGCAGAGAGGTTAAAACGTGTGACAAGCGATCGTGAGGCAGAGAGGTTAAAACGTGTGACAAGCGATCGTGAGGCAGAGAGGATAAAGCGTGTGAAAAGCGATCGTGAGTCAGAGAGGATAAAACGCGCGACAAGCGATCGTGAGACAGAGAGGTTAAAACGTGTAATACGCGATCGTGAGACAGAGAGGATAAAACGTGTGGCAAGCGATCGTGAGGCAGAGAGGTTAAAACGTGTGACAAGCGATCGTGAGGCAGAGAGGTTAAAACGTGTGACAAGCGATCGTGAGACAGAGAGGATAAAACGTGTGGCAAGCGATCGTGAGGCAGAGAGGTTAAAACGTGTGACAAGCGATTGTGGGACAGAGAAGTTAAAACGTGTGACAAGCGATTTTAAAGTATAATCTCCTGTTTATAGTAATTTATGGCATAGAATTTCTAAACTTTACGTAACTCAGTCCACTTGGATGAGATCACGTCTATATTCCTGATATTAACCAAACAACAAAAAAGAACACCTCAAGTAAGACAACTGAGTTATGTGCAGATAATTTCACGCTTAAAGTTTTCACGCTTTAAGTTCTTGATCCATCGTCTTGTTAATAGCAAATGACCGCCTTTTTAGAATCCATTGCCGGCATCGAGCATTACAGTACGGCTTTCGACAGCGTCACTTTTCATTCAGTTTTCCACAGATTTTTCGAAATTCAGTCGACATTTTTGTTAGCAGGATCATTTATATAGATATTGTATAATTCACCTAGTAAAGTAGGTACATCCAGAGAGATATATAGCTAGTATAACGGAAATACTTATTTTTCCTGAATTGAATAGCAGGCTTTGACATTGTGTGAAAACAATGAGTGCAGTCACATGTTGATATAGTTCTCAGGTTATTGATTTTTGCTTTCTTGTCATATGTATGATATGTGATAGATATATCAATTGTAGTATGTGTCTCTGGGATAACCGTATACGAGAAATGGAACATCATGATATGATATATGAATATATATATAAATAATGTAACTGTATGTTAATCTCTCGACTTTATTTTTCTTGCTTTTATAACTCTAGATTTCACAAATTACAGTGATAAAATTGTGCGGAAATGTTTACAGAAATAACTTTTTTTATACATTTATCTTCGCTGTAACTTACATAACATTGAATTTTAAGTGTTTTATTTTTCCTCTTAAAAGAAAGATTGTTGTAAATGATAACAAATCTAACTACATTGCCATCGGTAAGCATTATTTGTATTTCCGTCATGGGACAGTATAGTACCGCAATTGAAGAAATGTCGGCGCAGAAAACTGGAAGCCAAGATATGTGATGGAAATGCAATATTACTTTAAATGTATGTACAAGTGTGGACGACTGAATCACCAATGGCATTGAGATGCACGATGATAATATTGGCGATATAAGGATAGAGTCGGGTTAGGGCGCAACCATTTGATTTTGGCCGCCGAAACTTCTTAAACTACTCTCCCCCTTTCACTAAATTTGGATGGATACGTGGCAAAATAAATAATTCCGCTCTGAATATTGGCAAAAAAATTTCATGGCTCTGAATCAAATGGTTGCTCCCTTACAATATGATCTGTCAAACTGACGTGTCAGAAATGATACCTTTGTATAGCACGATAGTTTCAAGACTTATATTCAACATACTATTAACTTACAGGTAAATTTACCTTATTTTATATGAAAAACCGACAGAACAAATACGTTTGTAACTTTCGTACATTTTCAAAAAATGTGACTAAGTACACTTGCACCCAGCACTGTGACAAAGGACATCATTGCAACATTGCCTCTGTTGGGAAGCGAGTTTCTTTGTTCTTGCACTTCCTCGGTACGTAGTTGGAGAGCCATGGTTTGTGCTCGGATGGACTCGAACTCGTTTTCCAACTCAGACATCTGATCTTGTGGGAGGGAGTTGCTACTAGATGACAGAATGCTTCTGATACCTGACTTCACTACATTTCTGATGCCGCTGATGACATTTAGTACATTGTCTTCTTCCAGTGCATCGCGGATTTTGCGCAGACTTCCCTTGATGATATCTGGAGTGAACGCCAACCCTTCTACCTTCGATGTTATGTTGCGTATTTTGCTGATGATTGGACGAATTTTGTTGCCCAAGAAGTCAGGGAGACTTGATAATGCGACGGGTGCCATCGACTTCATTTCCTATTATGAAAATAAAAAAGGTCTTTCAATTAATGACTCCATCGACTTCATCTCCTACATCAATAACAGAAATAAATACAAAATACATAAAAACGTATGCATATATTGGAACGAATGTATAGAATATGTTAGAATAACTGACTGAATCTTTAAATTCGTTTTCTATCTTTAGCTATATGTATGGATACAGATCGTGTTCATTACATTCGAATGTTACTTCGAGACACGATATTGTATACATCTCCTGACTCATACCAGTCAAGTGTAGACACACATTGCGCATGCTCTCTGTAGTGATACCTTGATTGTGCACACTCTCTGTAGTGATACCTTGATTGCGCACACTCTCTGTAGTGATACCTTGACTGTGCACATTCTCTGTAGTGATACCTTGATTGCGCACACTCTCTGTAGTGATACCTTGATTGCGCACACTCTCTGTAGTGATACCTTGATTGCGCACACTCTCTGTAGTGATACCTTTTATTGCGCACACTCTCTGTAGTGATATCTTTATTGTGCACACTCTCTGTAGTGATACATTTATTGCGCGCACTCTCTGTAGTGATACCTTTTATTGCGCACACTGTCTGTAGTGATATCTTTTATTGTGCACACTCCCTGTAGTGATACCTTTATTGCGCACACTCTCTGTAGTGATACCTTTTATTGCGCGCACTTTCTGTAGTGATACATTTATTGCCTACACTCTCTGTAGTGATACATTTATTGCGTACACTCTCTGCAGAGATACCTTTTATTGCGTACATTCTCTGTAGTGATACCTTTATTGCCTACACTCTGTAGTGATACCTTTATTGCGCACACTCTCTGTAGTGATACCTTTTATTGCGTACACTTTCTGTAGTGATACATTTATTGCGTACACTCTCTGTAGTGATACCTTTATTGCCTACACTCTCTGTAGTGATACCTTTACTCGGAAAAGTCTTACCTTATCCATACTATCTGCGATCATGGAAGTCATATTTTTGACATCCATGTCAATACTCTCCATTTTCCCAACGAGCGACTGTAAATCATCTTCTTTGATGAGCCCTTTCAGGAAACGGAGTTTAGAAGTGATGAGGTCCCGGATTTCTGTAATGGCGGTAGCAAAGTCCCGGTTTTCCAAGGCAGTAGACAGTGTTTGTAGACGTTCTCGCAGATTGGCTGGTGTAAAAGGGAATTTGATGGCCACTTTCAGCACCGTGTTCACTGCTTTGATGTAAGGACTGAGAAATTCGGTGATATCGTCCAGGAGCGCATTAGTCGGAGAAGGTCCTAGGATTACATCGTTTAATCTATTAGTTCCCTTGCTTTTTAATTGTTTGATTACATATTTGAGTAAAACACACATATGTACTTTTAAAAGTATTCATTTAACGTACACATATATTACATGGAAAGTGAAATATTGATATTCCACTGAACTGAATGAATAAGAAATTTCTTTAAAATTCTTCTTTCTCTAAAATGTTATTATTTGCATTAATATTCTTTTTTTATTGGTTGTACTCCAAAGTAATTTGGCGTATATGATAGCGGCACCAGTCTGGCGCATGTCTTCAATGTTTTGTCCTATGCGACTCACTCAAAGCAGTGTGGGATATTTTATGTGCCAAGGTATTCCAGGGGCACAGGGTCTCAGTTTATACTGTCTCATCCGAAGGCGACGGCAAGTCACCGTAGAAAACTTCGAACATCATATACTCTATTTCTATATTTGTCATTTATTTTTACAAAATTATAAAAGAGTTTGTACATTTCACTGGTACGGAATACATTTATATATAAAAGCTGAACTATCACAGTTGGTAACGTACTTGACTCGTGGCCGAGGGGCCCCAGGTTCGACTCCCATCGGCTCCCGATTTTCTGATGATACAATAAAACCTGATGTCTTTGTAAATCTTGACGAGATATTACAAAAAGAATCAGAAACAAATATAAAAACTTACTTTGTACTACGACGACCAAAGTGACAAGCAATACTGCTGCGACGGAAGCTCTGACCATTTTTTGTGTAGAAGTATAGAAGCAGGTGCTAAGAAATACATTTAAGAGTCATTACATAAGTCATAAGACGTAAGAAAGAACTCTACCATCATAGATATATTCAACTCTTTAAGTTACAGCTTTATATATATATATATATATATATATATATATATATATATATATATATATATATATATATATATATATATATATATATATATATATATATATATATTGTTTAAAAAAGGAAGCTTTGTTCGTGTACATGCATTTGCTGAAATTTCTTAATTGCAAATTACAATAAATAATATCATAGAACTTTGCATAATACTCAAAGGTAATGTCCTATGATCTATGTCATGTTTTTATTTCCCAAATTACAATACATGTATGTGATAGGACAGGACCTTAGTACTTTCAAAACTATTTATGACTTTGTTGCAATATGTTCTACATAAATTCAATGTAAAACACGAAAGTAACTGGTGTCACGTAACGCAAATTCAGATAACAAAATTTATACGTAAATTCAAATAACAATATTTATACATAATTTAAATAACAATCGAATAAATGTATCTACATTAAATACAAGTATTTTTAACTTCTACTGAATAACAAGTTTGCTTTTTCTGTTTCCAGTTAACAGACTTTTCATTCCTTGCCGTATAATACTGATAAACTTACCATTAGATGTTCCTCTTCAAATGCTGCACCAAATACTATAGGAAAAGCTTTATTTTGGGAAATTTAGCACGTGATTCACAACTTTCGGAAACTGCCTCTTGTAAATGACATATGATAGTTTTAGCTATATAATGGACGACAATATTTTCGTATTTTGTCGATGCTTCGAATCTTGTGCAAGATCACATGGGTAAATACATAAACAGTTCAAAGCCTCCAATACACGGAAGAAAAAGGAACATTTGATAGCCAGTTTTACTTAAGTACTTGTAATCGTACATTACTTCGAAGTTTAGACGTTACATACGATAAGTCTTTACCAGACGTAAATCAATTCACAAAGATGGCGCCCTTCGTAAAGATCCGACAAAGAGAATACTCTTATCAGAAAGAATATTTTGCGACAGGACGCAGGTTTTAGAGGTATAATGAAACTGGAAAGTTTGGAAAACTTTTTTGATACTAGTTTTAATACAATTAGGTATATTTTCATTTGAAGCACATTTTGATTTTTTTTAGGAAATAGCAAATGATAATTGCTTTTTAATATAAAATATACATTAAATGTTTTCAAAGAATACTTGATTATCATAGAGTTAGTTATAATTGAGATGGTTACTTAAGCAAAACTCAAATGGGGACACACTATCATCTTTTTATCATTTATTGACATTTGTGTATTATTTGAAAATTTGGGAGAAGTGTGTGTGTGTGTGTGTGTGTGTGTGTGTGTGTGTGTGTGTGTGTGTGTGTGTGTGTGTGTGTGTGTGTGTGTGTTGGATTTGGCTACAAAAATTGATTTGGCCATGTTGGAGCAATGAGAATGATCAAGCTCGGGCCCTCTTGTCAGATCCTCATCAGTGGTCGAGGAAAAAGACACAAGGGTGGGAAAGCATTTGCCAGCTTCCTCTTCCAGGAGTGTAACATTGTGTCTACTGAAAATGCCTTCTCTTCCGGAATTGGAGAAAAGTAGTCGAGGTCGATCATTCGACGAAACCATTTTGACGTTACCCAGTAATAACACAGTTGGATGTCTGCCAAAACGTTCTGCTTTCCTGGAAGGTATCGAACTGATAAAGAGATTGACATTTCCAGTCAAAAAAGAAAATTTTCTTTGCTTAGACTGTAAAGAGAGTAAGAATGAGTCCCTCCCCTCTTTTTTCAAGTAAGCTACCATTGGCTACCATTACATCCTTGGACTTCAGAATGTTGCTGAAGTACCCGAGTGCAAGCAGAATCGCCCTCATTTCCAGGAGATTGATGTGCTCCATCTGAAGAGATGAAGAGAGATGGAGACCATACCCCTGCTACAGACTGACTTTCCAGGAAGCCAGTAGCAGATGAATCAGTGTAGTCAAGCAACGATACGAGGGAGAGGGGGCAGATCGAGGTATAGATTTACATATGATAAATGCACAGGCCCGATCAGAAAATAGGGAAAAGCAGTAGTGTCTGGAACACTCCATGCATAATACCTTAACCCAATACCAGTTTGGCTTCGAAGTACTTAACTTGCAGTAGTGTAGGACACTCCCCGAGGAGGTCCCCACAAACCCTAAAGCTGGGAACGAGTACTAGAAGTACTGAAGTACGAGTACACTTTCCCTGAACGGAAACAAAGCCCGACTGACTGAAACATAGGAGTCAGTAGTAATGGAAGGAGGAAAAGACACAGACACTGCATCAATAAAGAAATCTGTACATGTGATAACTCTCCAAAAAGAGCCTGTTATATCCAGAGAAATGGATACCGAAACTCCACGGTCCATAATATTATACAATATTAAAACAACAGATATTGCAATAAGCTAACGATATGATATCGGAGGAAATCCAGGTTAAACTGAAGACAAAGTTAACTCTAAATATATATATATATATATATATATATATATATATATATATATATATATATATATATATATATATATACAAAATACACTTTATTACCAAATATTTACTCAACAATATCACTCAGTAGACTTGCTGGAATATATTCGTCGTTGTTATAGACGACAGACGACAATGTTTGGCTTTGAATGATACGGAAATAAATGGGCCTATATCGTTCACCTGAGCACAAATTGCTTATTTACAATAAAATGACAGCTAATTTCAGTAGAAAACTTTGCTTTTTTTTCTACAAGACTTTCTATAAGGTTTGGTGATATGTTGTGAAGTGGTTCTGTAGAAAAAGTCCAAAATGTGTTCACCAATCAAGGCCAATGGCGCCCATCTTGGATTACGGATGGGCACGAAAACACACAAACTTGGTAGAGGACGTTATGTACTTAGGTCCTATGAGGTTTGGTGAAAGTCTGTTCATCCGTTCTGGAGAAGAAGTCGAAAATGTGTCAACCAATCAGAGCCAATGGCAGCCATCTTGGATTAAGGATAGGAACGAAAAACACAAACTTGGTAGAGGACCACGAGTACTTACTTTCTATGAGGTTTGGTGAAATTCTGTGTAGCGCTTCTGGAGAAGAAGTCCAAAATGTGTCAACAAATCAGAGCCAATGGCGCCCATCTTGGATTACGGATCGGCACGAAAAACATAAACTTGGTAGAAGACCTCGAGTACTTACATCCTATGAGGTTTGCTGAAATTCTGTGCAGCGCTTATGGAGAAAAAGTAAAAAATGTGTCAACCAATCAGAGCCAATGGCGTCCATCTTGGACTACGAATCGGCACGAAAAACACAAACTTGGTAAAGGAACTTGAGTACTTCCTTCCTATGAGGTTTGATGGAATCTTGTGCCGCCGTTCTGGAAAAGAAGTCGAAAATGTGTAAACCAATCAGAGCCAATGGCGGCCATCTTGGATTCAGAATCCGTACGAAAAACAAATTTGATAGAGGACCTTGAGTACTTACTTCCTATGAGGTTTGGTGAAATTCTGTGTAGCGGTTCCAGAGAAGAAGTCCAAAATGTGTCAACAAATCAGAGCCAATGGCGGCCATCTTGGATTACGGATGGGCACGACAAACACAAACTTTGTAGAGGACCTCGAGTACTTACTTCCTTTAAGGTTTGGTGAAATTCTGTGCAGCCGTTCTGGAGAAGAAGTCGAAAATGTGTCAACCAATCAGAGCCAATGGCACCCATCTTGGATTAAGGATCGGCACGGAAAACACAAACTTCGTAGAGGACCTTAGTACTTACTTCCTATGAAGTTTGGTGAAATTCTGTGCAGATCTTCTGGAGAAGAAGTCCAAAATGTGTCAACAAATCAGAGCCAATGGCGGTCATCTTGGATAACGGAAGGGCACGAAAAACATAAACTTGGTAGAGGACCTTATGTACTTACTTCCTATGAGGTTTGGTGAAATTCTGTGCAGCATCTGGAGAAGGAGTCGAAAATGTGTCAACCAATCAGAGCCAATGGCCGCCATCTTGTATCACGGATGGGCACGAAAAACACAAACTTGGTAGAGGACCTTGAGTACTTACTTCCTATGAGGTTTGGTGAAATTCTGTGTAGCAGTTCCAGAGAAGAAGTCCAAAATGTGTAAACCAATCAGAGCCAATGGCGGCCATCTTGGATTACAGATGGGCACGAAAACACACCAGCTTTGTAGAGGACCTCGAGTACTTACTTCCTATGAGGTTTGCTGAAATTCTGTGCAGCCGTTCTGGAGAAGAAGTCGAAAATGTGTCAACCAATCAGAGCCAATGGCACCCATCTTGGATTAAGGATCGGCACGGAAAACACAAACTTCGTAGAGGACCTCGAGTACTTACTTCCTATGAGGTTTGGTGAAATTCTGTTCAGAGCTTCTGGAGAAGAAGTCGAAAATGTGTAAACAAATCAGAGCCAATGGCGGCCATCTTGGATCACGGATTGGCACGAAAAACACAAACGTGGTAGAGGACCTTATGTACTTACTTCCTATGAGGTTTGGTGAAATTCTGTGCAGCATCTGGAGAAGGAGTCGAAAATGTGTCAACCAATCAGAGCCAATGGCCGCCATCTTGTATCACGGATGGGCACGAAAAACACAAATTTGGTAGAGGACCTTGAGTACTTACTTCCTATGAAGTTTGGTGAAATTCTGTACAGAGCTTCTGGAGAAGAAGTCCAAAATGTGTCAACTAATCAGAGCCAACGGCGGCCACCTTGGATTACGGATCGGCACGAAAAACACAAACTTAGTAGAGGATCTTGAGTACTTACTTCGTATGAAGTTTGGTGAAATTCTGTGCAGCGCTTCTGGAGAAGAAGTCCAAAATGTGTCAACCAATCAGAGCCAATGGCGGCCATCTTGGATCACGGATCGGCACGAAAAACGCAAACTTTGTAGAGGACCTTGAGTACTTACTTCCTATGAGGTTTGGTGAAATTCTGTACAGAGCTTCTGGAGAAGAAGTCGAAAATGTGTAAACCAATCAGAGCCAATGGCGGCCATCTTGGATGACGGATCGGTACGAAAAACACAAACTTGGTAGAAGACCTTTGAACTTACTTTCTATGAGGTTTGGTGGAATTCTGTGCAGCCGTTCTGGAGAAGAAGTCGAAAATGTGTCAACCACTCAGAGCCAATGGCAGCCATCTTGGATTACGGATGGGCACGAAAAACGCAAACTTTGTAGAGGACCTTGAGTACTTACTTCCTATGAAGTTTGGTGAAATTCTGTACAGAGCTTCTGGAGAAGAAGTCGAAAATGTGTAAACCAATCAGAGCCAATGGCGGCCATCTTGGATCACGGATCTGTACGAAAAGCACAAACTTGGTAGAAGACCTTATGTACTTACTTTCTATGAGGTTTGGTGAAATTCTGTGCAGCCGTTCTGGAGAAGAAGTCGAAAATGTGTCAACCAATCAGAGCCAATGGCAGCCATCTAGGATTACGGATGGGCACGAAAAACACAAACTTGGTAGAGGACCTTGAGTATTTACTTCCTGTGATGTTTGGGGAAACTCTGTGCAGCGTTTCTGGAGAAGATGTCGAAAATGTAGAAAAGCTAACGACGGACGGACGACGATTGATCACAATAGCTCACTTGAGTCTTCGGCTCAGGTGAGCTAAAAAATAACAACTGTATATGTATGCAAAATGCATGTGAATATTAATATCATTATAGATAAACCTATGTCCTACTTGTGTATTCTTTTGCAATTTTGCGTAAAGTGCGCTACGCCACTGGGAAAGGCGATTGTCATCTTTTAGCAGCCATTAACCCTCCAGCAATTGAGAGCTTTTGTAAGCAAAGATGAAATATTTAGATATTTCACATTAAATAGGAAGGATTATAAAAAGCATTACGTCATTCCTTGTGTCGTAACACATCGCATAAGATTTTTATTGGTTCGATGTAAATCACTGCATTGAGTTACGTTCGAGTCTTTTTACGCAGGTACTTATTTGTAAGTAAAGGGCGAGGAGTTCTGAATCATATATAACAATTGACGCTTAAACAAGTACATACATGTATTGTTTTAATTCCCTTGCTGAATACTCCATATTTAAGAATTCTTGATATCACTAAGGTTAAAGTTTTATCATTGCCCATTTCGAATTTCCTGATTAGAACGATTTTAAGTACAATATACTGTATGTACAGGATTCATTACCTACATTGTCATAAAAAGATTTTTCTTTTTTTTTTTTTGTTTTTTTTTTTTGTTTTTGTTGTTAAAGATTTCTTGTTTATCGACTAAGTTCTCATTAAGCCTCTTGTGAAAGAATACTCTTACACGTATATATGTTTATGTTCTTATCTATTAATTTTGTTGCATGCTGAAAATAAGGATAAAGGCGGACATCGGTTTTATTTATATTCAAATCCATTAAGATATAAAGATATTTTGAGATACCGGCAGGAAATTGACACATTTTGTACAATCTTGATCCGCGATTGGGACAATGGATTGTGAAACACTACACGAGATGAGGGATGATACGTCCTTCCCGTAACCCAACTCCCTCCACCACCAAAGTCATCACTGCTTTATATGCCATTCACATAAGGTTATCTGCCCTTTTCTGTTGAAGCAGTTTGGGGAAGTGGAAAAAGGAACACTTGGTATACTTGTAATAGTTTTACAATGACGACCAATTCTCTTTTTCACTAGCATAGGCTATTAACCATGGTGAAAGTTCAAGGACGTAGGAGAAAAGGGGGGGGGGTGGTTAGTAGGAGAAAAACGTCCTTTTATTTTTATTAAAACATAGAGGAAATTAATGTTATTAAAGTTTAAGTTAACAAGTTACTAACAGGGCACTAGAGCACCCTCTGGGGTTTTTTTTCTTTTTAATTTCCAGAAAGGTTCCCCCTACTGTTATATGTCAAGTTATATCACTGGAGATTGTCAGTCAAATAGCACAGACATATACAACTCACTATGGAATGCGGAAAGTTAGACAGTTCATACCAAGAGCAGTCACCTTATTGAAATGTAAGTGCAATGATCTACAATGATCATAAACAACGACTAATATGAATTATATAACTTTCCGCATTCCATAGTGTATAGAGTGTATATATATATACACTCTATGGATATATATGTATATATACATACATACATATATATCCATATTTAAGGTGATACTTAAAAGATGGAAGTGATTTTGTGATGGAATATTTTTGCCCTTTTTGGCCATACTCAGTTTGGCCTTCTTGGCGATTTTCAAGTGACAGTATGTCTTATTTCACAGGATTCAGATAAAAAGTAAAGAAATTCTGATAAAGGACCCCAAACTCTCTTCTTTTAATTTACTGCAACCCCTGGATCCTCGATAGCCATCACTCCCGGCCCGCTACTGGCATTCATCATAGGGTTTACCCACTTGTTGTGCTTGTTTCCCCTTTCCTTTTGAATATACGACCCGTCTGTTCTACAATATCCCTATATGGACATGTCTTAGAAAATAGAGACATAATTCTGTCTTGTGGTCTTTACATCTATATAATCATCGTGTGAACCCATGGATATAGGCTCTACACTACCCTGGGATACAACGAACGAAGTATTTACTAACGTTTTCATTATAAGGCAATCAAATCGACTGACTTTTTTGTCAAGGTGTGACAAAATTGGTGTTTGAGAGGTTACATCAGCTCCCAATCGGATCCGCCACTGGAAGAGGAATTATCAAGAAAATTTTCAATAAACTGACGACTATAATTAAATTGCCAATCCGATACATATTTTGCAATTTATCTTACAGGGGTGCATTAGATATACAGAGAGAAAACTTTTATTTCTCCGTGTTTTTCATTATTCATTTTTTTTCAAAGACACATACTACTTTTTAAAATATTCTATGTCTCTGGTTTTTTTTTTCTTTTCCGACAGATTTAGTTTGTAGTTTCAGAGAGACCCGAGGTCGTGGGCGAATTACGCCATTTCACAAAATGGCTGAGTATTTAGGCTAATACATGACTCACACTTGTGCCTTCCCCCCCCCCCTTTTTTTTTTTTCGAAAATCCTGGATTAGCCACTGGTGACGGGCCATAGTTGTTCAGACTTCAATAATTTGGACCTGCTGTCGGGCACCCACCGATGAGCAGCCAGGGATTATTAATGTATCGGGCCTCCTCTAACACGGGCGCTGCATACGATGAGCATCAACTGAGATTCCAACGACCCGACTCTCTACTGCCCTGTGATCCGATAACCGTATATGTTTTACAAACATTGCTTGCATGTTTAATTGTTTCAGCTAATTTTTATTTTACATTTAATACTACGGTATATGAACTTAATTTTTAATAACGTAAAACTGAATTATTTTCCTCATTGTTGTGATATTTGATTGTTGACAACTATTTTTGTTCTTTGAGGTCAAAATTCAAGGTCAAGGTCATCACATGGCATCATTAAAATGCCCTTTTACAAGGACAATACATTTCCTTAAATGAACTGTACCATATATACTTTTTGGAGACATTCCATATTATAAAGTCTTGGTGACAACAAGAGGCTTTCGTGAATCTACGACCTCGACTACCTATAGGTTATGCTTTAAAACTATGCGCCCTCGGTTCCGTCATCTAGTATGAAGGGACGAATCAATATTCTCTGTTGCATATATCATTAATCTGCAGTTCTGGTTAAAACAAAAGTACTAAGCATCTTCACTCTATAGCCTTCACATCGTTGTAAGCTAAAGTATCGGAGTCCGTTCTCCTTCAAAGAACTCATCATGGCTTACGGCTTTCAGTTTTGGACATTTTCTTGTCTTCTGAACAGCATATCTATGTTCCCTCTAACCTATACCTTTCCCCCTATTCGAGGAACATAAGACGAATTTACATGAAATATCTATATTACATTCGAATAATGTTATTGTATCTAATTTCATACAATTGTTATGCTTATGTCGTCATAATCAAATGTCCGACTTGTCCAGTCCTGCTGATGTCATCGAAGTCGTATTTTGCGCTAAAGTGCTTGACGCTAGACGTAAGTGGATCGGTGTATACCATCAACTCAACCCTTCCACAAAACGCATTTTTTTATTGTTGTGACGTCATCTGAGGTACGATAAAACTCAGACAAATAGCACATTTGTTGATGACATTATAGATTGAACAACTAAAAAAAGACTGAATGTCACGTTCTTTCACGAACCGTTGAAGGGTGATCTCTATCCCTTAAAAGTAAAGTTACTGTGTGTCTATTTGTGTTTGTGTCCGTATGTCTGTGTGTGCCGAGAAAGAGAGAGAGAGATTTCAACGAAAATTGACGTGAAACAATATTTCAAAATAAGATCATCTACCGTGAACAAACGTGGCCTCTGATTGGTCGACGAATTTTTTAGTTTTTCTCGACGGATGCATACATTTTAACGAATCTTTAAAGGAAGCAAGTGTCTAAGAACACTTATCGTGATTGTTTGAATCATTCTAAAATGTCAACAAAGATGGCCTACATTATCTAAAATTAGGCTAGTTAACGCATTACCAAATTTCCTTCATTTATTCATGATGGTAAATGTGCTGAATGATGATGCTCACGTAAGCCATTAGACCAACCTAGGTATCTTTTTTAATTTACCGTTAGTGGAACTTCAGACTAGTACATTTTCGGACTGGTGGACCTTCGGACTAGTGCACTTTCGGACTGGTGGACCTTCGGATTAGTGTACTTTTGGACTGGTAAACCTTCGTACTGGTGAAGCTTCGGACTAGTGGACCTTTGGACTGGTGAACTTTCAGACTGTGAATCTAATGAGTTAATTTTTCAATGATAAAATTGTGTTCAGATGTTTACAGAAAAAAACCTTTTTATACATGCATCTTCGCTATAACATACATAACATTGAAATTTTGAATTTTAAGTGTTTTATTTTTCCTCTTAAGAGAAAGATTGTTGTGAATGATAACAATGTAAAATGAAACTACATTGCCATCGCTAAGCGTTCTTTGTAGTTCCGTCATGGGACAGTTTAGTACAGAAAACTATGTGATGGAAATGCAATATTACTTTAAATGTATATACGAGTGTGGACGACTGAAGCACCAATGGCATCGTTGATTGATTTATTGAATATTGTTTTACGTCACTCCACGAATATTTCACGTATATGGTGACGGTATCTGCCTGATGCATTGCATACAAATTTAGACCTTTGCAACGGACCCACCCGAAGCAGTGAGGGATCTTTTACGTGCCACGCCTACCGTGACAGAGGACCTCGGTTTTCACTGTCTCATCCGAAAGACAGAACACCGGTGTGCCCCGGGCGGGAGTCGAACCCGCGACCTCTCGATCACGAGCCGAGCACCTTATCCACCGGCTTACCAGAGATGCACAATGATAATATTGGCGATGTAAGGATAGAGTCGCAACCATTTGATTTTGGCCGCCGAAACTTCTCAAACTACTCTCCCAATTTCACTAAATTTGGATAAGTGGCAAAATAAATAATTCCGCTCTGACTATTAGCAAACACATTTTCTGGCTCTGAAAATATGCAAAAAAGAAATATCCGGCTCACAAAAGTCTTCCTGCCCCCTCCTCCCATACGAATCAAATGGTTGCTCCCTTACAATATGATCTGTCAAACTGACGTGTCAGAAATGATACCTTTCTATAGCACGATAGTTTCAAGACTTTTATTCAACATACCATAAACTAACAGGTAAATTTACCTTATTTTATATGAAAAACCGACAGAACAAATACGTTTGTAACTTTCGTACATTTTCAAAAAATGCAACTGACTACACTTGCACCCAGCACTGTGACAAAGGACATCATTCCAATATTGCCTCTGTTGGGAAGCGAGTTTCTTTGTTCTTGCACTTCCTCGGTACGGAGTTGGAGAGCCATGGTTTGTGCTCGGATGGACTCGAACTCGTTTTCCAACTCAGACATCTGATCTTGTGGGAGGGCGTTGCTACTAGATGACAGAATGCTTCTAATACCTGACTTCACTACATTTCTGATGCCGCTGATAACATTTAGTACATTGTCTTCTTCTAATGCGTCGCGGATTTTGCGCAGACTTCCCTTGATGATATCTGGAGTGAACGCCAACCCTTCTACCTTCGATGTTATGTTGCGTATTTTGTTGATGATTGGACGAATTTTGTTGCCCAAGAAGTCTGGGAGACTTGATAATGCGACGGGTGCCATCGACTTCATTTCCTACAGTAAAAATGAAAAAAGGGTCTTTCAATAAATGACTCCATCGACTTCATCTCCTACATCAATAACAGAAATAAATACAAAATACATAAAAAACATATATTGGAACGAATGTATAGAATATGTTAGAATAGTTTATTGAATCTTTAAATTCGTTTTCTATCTTTAGCTATATGTATGGATACAGATCGTGTTCATTACATTCGAACTTTACTTCGAGACACGATATTGTATAAATCTCCTGACTCATACCAGTCAAGTGTAGACACACATTGCGCATGCTCTCTGAAGTTATACCTTGATTGTGCACACTCTCTGTAGTGATACCTTGATTGTGCACACTCTCTGTAGTGATACCTTTATTGCGCGCATTCTATATAGTGATACCTTTTATTGCGCGCACTTTCTGTAGTGATACATTTATTGCGTACACTCTCTGTAGTGATACCTTTATTGCCTACACTCTCTGTAGTGATACCTTTATTGCGCACACTCTCTGTAGTGATACCTTTTATTGCGTACACTCTCTGTAGTGATACCTTTATTGCCTACACTCTCTGTAGTGATACTTTTACTCGGAAAAGTCTTACCTTATCCATACTATCTGCGATCATGAAAGTCATATTTCTGACTTCCGTGTCAATACTCTCCATTTGCCCAAGGAGCGACTGTAAATCATCTTCACTGATGAGCCCTCTCAGGAAACGGAGTTTAGAATTGATGAGGTCCCGGATTTCTGTAATGGCAGTAGCAAAGTCCCTGTTTTCCAATGCAGTAGACAGTGTTTGTAGACGTCCTCGCAGACTGGCTGGTGTAAAAGGGAATCTGATGGCCACTTTCAGCACATTGTTCACTGTATTGATGGAAGAATCGAGAAACCCCGAGATGTCGTCCAGGAGCGCATTAGTCGGAGAAGGTCCTAGGATTGCATCATTTAATTTATTGATTCCTTTGCTTTTTGATTGTTTTATTACATATTTGAGTGAAACACACTTTGAAATTTTTTAAAAGTACAATGTATTCATATAACTTGCACATATATAACATGGAAAATGAAATATTGAAAACGCATACACGCACTATGACAATCCTCCTTAAGCCCGGGGAGGGGGCAAACAAAAAATGGTTTTAGTGTTTGTCAGATATGTGACAGAATGTCAAAAATGAAAATCAATATAGGACGTGGTTGTTTTCCAACATACTTATTTAAAAAATCAAAGGTTAGTCCGTCAATGTGACTAATGTTTCTTTGTCTAAGAACATTTTCATCTAGACAACCGGGCTTAAAAGAAGTATCTTAACATCTCCTTTGAATATCTATTACAAATATGGATAATCACGCCTATTTATAATATAGCCAGGTTTCGTGGACAAAATCGTGGATTGATATCGTCATGTATATAATTTTTTTTCTGACGACTGGTAAAAAAATACTGTGCAATATTTCACATGACACAGAAACTGTTTTAAAAATAAACAAAGCCGGCGTGGCCTAGTGGTATCGCGTCGGACTCCTGATCGGGAGGCCGGGGTTCGAGTCCCGCTCTGGTCATGCCGGTGTTCTGTCTTTCGGATGAGACAGTAAAAACCGAGGCCCCGTGTCGTGGTATGCATGGCACGTTAAAGATCCCTCACTGCTTCGGGTGGGTCCGTTGCAAAGGTCAAAATTTGTATGCCCCGCATCAGGCAGATGCCGTCACCATATACGTGAAATATTCGTGGTGTGACGTAAAACAAAAATCAATCAATCAATTTAAAAATAAACAATAATGAATCAGGTGCATGTCTTCATTGATTTGTCCTATCCTACCAACCCATTCCAAGCAGTGAGAGATATTTAATGTGCCAAGGTTTTCTAGGTCTGACACACAGGGTCTCAGTACACAGTCGCTAACGTACCTGACTCGTGGCGGAGAGGCCCCAGGTTCGACTCCCATCGATCGGTATCTGATTTTTGATGATACAATAAAACCAGATGTCCTTGTAAATCTTGACACGACATTACAAAATTAAATGAAACAACACGACCATAAACAAATGTAAAAACTTACTTTGTACTACGACGACCAAAGCGACAAGTAATACTACTGCCACGGAAGATCTGGCCATTCTTTGTGTAGAAGCAGGTGCTAATTGATACATTTATATGTCATTAGAAAAGTCATAAGACTAAGAAAAAACTCTACCCTCATAGATATATTCAACTCTTTAAATTACAGATTTATATATACATTGTGTTAAAGAAGGAGGTAAAAAGCTCTATTTGTGTACATGTATTTGCTGAAATTTCTTCATTACAAATTACAATAAATAACATCACAGAAACCTGCATGGTACTCAAAGCTAATGTTCTATGCCCTACTTTCAAAACCATTTATGACTTTGTTGCAATATGCTTTACATGCATTCAATGTAAAATACGAAAGTAACTGGTGTCACGTGATACAAATTCAAATAACAAAAATTTATAATTGAATTCAAATAACAATATTTATACATAACTTTAGATTAAAATCGAATAAATGTATCTTATATATAATACAAGTACATGTATATTAACTTCTACTAAAAAATAAGTTTGCTTTTTTTGTTTCTAGTTAACCGACTTTTCATTCCTTGCCATATGATATAATACTAATATACTTACTACCATTAAAGATGTTTCTCCTCAACTGTTGTACCAAATACTATAGGAAGAGCTTTATTGGGGAAATTAACCACGTGATTCACAACTTTCGGAAATTCTCAATTGCCTCGGGTAAATGACACATCTTTATATACGGAAGACAGTTTTAGCTATGTAATGGACAACAATATTTTCGTATTCTGTCGATACTTCGAATCTTGGATAAATACACAAACAATCGGAAACCTCCCATACACAGAGGAAGAAGAAGGAACCTATAATATTAAGCCAGCTTCACTAATAATCTTAAGTCGTATCGTAAGAGTAAACGTAAACAACGGTTAAAATGCGTTTCACTTTCGTAATTCGTAAACGTACATTACGTCAAAGTTTAGACGTTGCATACAATAGGTCTTTACCTGACGTAAGTGAATTCGCAAAGATGGTGCCCTTCGTAAATATCCGACAAAGAGACCATTCTAATCAGAAAGAATATTTTGTGACAGGACGCAGGCTTAAAAAGAGGTATAATGGGACGTAGAATTAACATCTAGATACTGGAAAGTTTGGAAAACTTCTTTTGATACTAGTTTTAATGCAATTAGGTATATTTTCCTTCCAAAACATTTTGGTTTCTTTTAGGAAATAAGATATTTTTAATATAAGATATACATTAAATGTTTTCATAGAATACTTGGTTATTATAGGGTAAATTATAATAGGGTTGGTTCCTTAAGAAAAACCCAAATGGGGGACACACTTTCATATTATTTATTTTTTATGATTATTTATTGGCATTTGTGTATCATTTGCAAATTTGGGAGAAGGGCAAAATGGTTAAACATCACAATAAAAAGAGTAGGGGATGGTGTTGGCGGGGGGTGTAGGTGTTTTTGTGTATGATATCAATATTTGTATAATGATTAATTTCGATATTGACGTTCTATAGGTACTGACATGAAAGGGAACACAGTGATTCCCGATATTAATGTCCCATAGGAATTGACATGAACGGGAACACAATAATACCCGATAATAACGTTCTATGGAAACCGCCATGAACGGGAAAACCAGATTCCCCGATATCATCATTCTACGGGAAACTGCAGAAGATGAACGGGAAATCCGTAATCCCCGTTATTAACATTCTACAGAACTGTAATGAATGGGAACACCATAATCCCCGATATTAACATTATACAGGGACTGACATGAACGGGAACACCATAATCCCCGATATTAACATTATACAGGGACTGACATGAACGGGAACACCATAATCCCCGATATTAATGTTCTACAGGAACTGACATGAACGGGAACACCATAATGCCTGATATTAATGTTCTACTGGAATTGACATGCACGGGAACACCATTATCCCCGATATTAATGTTCTAAGGGACTGACATGAACGGGAACACCATAATCCCTGATATTAATGTTCTACAGGAATTGACATGCACGGGACACCATAATCCTCGATTTTAATGTTCTACAGTAATTGACATGCACGGGAACACCATAATCCCTGATATTAATGTTCTACGGGAACTGACATGAACGGGAACACCATTATTACCGATATTAACGTTATACACTGACTGACATGTACGGGAACACCATAATCCCCGATATTAATGTTATACAGGAACTGACATGAACGGGAACACCATTATCCCTGATATTAAAGTTATACAGGAACTGACATGAACGGGAACACCATTATCCCCGATATTAACGTTATACAGGAACTGACATGAACGGGAACACCATAATCCCCGATATTAATGTTCTACAGGAATTGACATGCACGAGAACACCATTATCCCCGATATTAATGTTATACAGAAACTGGCATGAACGGGAACACCATAATCCCCGATATTAACGTTATACAGGAACTGACATGAACGGGAACACCATAATCCCCGATATTAACGTTATACAGGAACTGACATGAACATGAACACCATAATCCCCGATATTAAGGTTATACAGGAACTGACATGAACGGGAACACCATAATCCCCGATATTAACGTTCTACAGGAATTGACATGCACGGGAACACCATTATCCCCGATATTAATGTTATACAGGAACTGACATGAACGGGAACACCATTATCCCCGATATTAACGTTATACAGGAACTGACATGAACGGGAACACCATTATCCCCGATATTAACGTTATACAGGAACTGACATGAACGGGAACACCATTATTACCGATATTAACGTTATACACTGACTGACATGAACGGGAACACCATAATCCCCGATATTAACGTTATACAGGAACTGACATGAACGGGAACACCATTATCCCCGATATTAACGTTATACAGGAACTGACATGAACGGGAACACCATTATTACCGATATTAACGTTATACACTGACTGACATGAACGGAAACACTATAATCCCCGATATTAACCTTATACACTGACTGACATGTACGGGAACATCATAATCCCCGATATTAATGTTCTACAGGAATTGATATGCACGGGAACACCATTATCCCTGGTATTAATGTTCTGCATGAACTGGCACTGTATGAGTTAATTTTCTTAAGAGCACCATAACACCAAAGTAAACGTTCTACAAGAACTAGCACTACATAACTGGGCTTACTTGGACACAAATAGCATCATATGGACACGTTATAGGACCGTGCACTGCGGGAATGAGATTTCCTATAAGCTATAGAATCCCTATAGGAACTGCCTGTTATAATGTAATAACTAGCATTGGATATCCACAAGAAGTTAAACTACGTCGATATCATCATACTATCTGTATTGACTTTCCATAAGTCGTGACGATGCATGAATGGGTTTCCGAGTACCCTCTTGTAAAACACTTCCACCGGCGTTTATTCTCACCAAGATAAGGTTGGGGATAAAGAAGACTAAACATGTATATATAAGTTCCTGTAAGACATATTTAGCATGTCATTTTAAAAGTAGATCTAAGTGATTTTCTTTTCTGAAAATTTTTTCCAGTGTGCTCTAGGTCACGTGATTTCTTTTATTCACGCTTTATAAAGATACAGTCTGAATTCAGTCACGTGGTTTATTGCTGAAAAAACCAAAGCAGAAGTATTTATTTACATGGTGACGGTACGTGTCATCTTGCAATACGTATTAATATTGACTTATATATAAATCCGAATTATAATATGACTTGAGATTTTCTCCCTATAGATTCCATAGAGCTCGCTCAGTGATTATTCTCCAGCACATTTCCACTTAGATACGCCATGCCTAGCATACAACCACTGTTCTTAATGCTCCGCCCATTTCATTTTCTGAAAACTGAATTATATATTCTTCCTTTGATATTGTACTTGTATATACATACAAACCATGTGGGTTTTTATTTTACTAATAACTTTACTACTATTGATGTTTACGTAACAATATTACTTCTTGTTTGCAGAAACATATTAGAATAGAAATAACAACTACTTAGCCATGGTTTATTGTTCGGTAATTCCCCTAGTCGCATGAACCAATCAAATTATCACAGAGCCGCAAATTGTTTTTAAATGTTAGCCCTAAATATGACGTGAGACTTCTTCTTCTTCTTTTTCCATTACGAAGTGTACTCATAAATGAGTGTCATACTTCATGTGGCAGTCAAGATAAAAGCCTCAGAAGGCAGTCCAAAAAAAATGTTTGGTTTCTTTTGTTTTATTCAATAGACAAAGAAACCGACGAGTTTTCCTGAGGGTTCAAACCCACGACCTTTTAGCAGAATACTTCAACTTTTGAGTCAGATCAGCTTTTTACGTTCCCTTTCATAGATTTGAAAGACACATGACATTTATCTTTAGAAATACTTGTCTATTTAATGAAATGTATTGGATATTCATTTGTTTTTCTTGCTTACATCTCGCCAATTTCAGTTATCTCACCTATATTATGACGAATAAGTCTGACGTATTGCACAAAAATTTGGACTTAAGGAAAAGACATACCCGAAGCTTATGCACTGCGTTACATGAAGAGTGCCTTTTTTAAAACTAACCTACCCCCTCCCCCCTTACGTATCGTCTCGTTCCCTTTCCCCTAAGGTAAGAAATGATAGTTAGAATGGGGCCATTTGAACCAGTATTTCCTACAAGTTCCGATGATTATCAAAGGAAAATAAAGCACCAACATGTAAAACAATGTCTAACCTTTTGATATCTGTCCTCAAAATTTCATTCAAGCATGTTTAAAGGCACCAACAAACGCAAATTTGAACGGCAGAACTCGCGGACAATTTGCTCGCCAGTTCGCCATGTTGATTCAACTTTGACAGGGTGTAAAAGACAAGATCGGCATGCGCAGATACAGAGGGGGGTCTGGACCCCCCCTGGAATCCGAAAATTTTACCAAAAAAAGGTTAAATTTGGGCATTTTTGGGGTTGGACCCCCCTCGTCTAAGAGAAAAATTTACCTTTTTTGGTTGGACCCCCTCTGACAAAAATTTCTGGATCCGCGCATGATCGGTATAATGACAAGATTGCCACGATCTTGAGAAAAAGGAATATTAAAGTCATAAAATGGAATAAAGATTTAAAACGTTTTTGTTTTCTTTAAGTAATGAAATAGATTCAATCTACATTGAACTACTGTCCGGAATCTCTCTGACGTTATCCAAGTAAACAAGGTAAAGTCTTGTTATGTGAATAAACCTGAATATTACATATTGCTGGAGAGCAAACTGTCCGTGAGTTATGCCGTTCGAATTTGCGCTTGTTAGCGCTTTTAAACATGCTTGAATGAAATTTAGAGGACAGATATGAAAAGGTTAGACATTGTTTTACATGCTGGTGCTTTATTTTTCTTTGATTTCCATCGGAACTTGTATGAAACACTGGTAGAAGCGCCTCAATCCTGTCTATCATTTCTTATCTTAGGCGAAAGGCAACCGAGACGATATAGGGGGATATTTTTAAATAGGCACTCTTCATGTATCTCAGTACCTCTGCCCGAAGCAGTGAATAGTCATTTACTTGCCATGACAAGGGGAATTCGGTTAAACTGTCTCATCCGAAAGAGAAGATATCGCAGGGGCGCCACTGGTATTCTAACCCGTGACAACCCATCAAGCATATGCATATAAATCCCAATTTTGAAGTAAAAGCCCCTCCCATTTTTTCATTTTTTCTTTTTGGCCTGTTAGTTGAGAACTGTTGGAAAGTGATCTTTTTCTTGATTTGAAAACTACCTGTTGAACATTATCTCTTTTTCAGACTCGCAATTGAGTATTTGACCTAACCACTAAGTATGTGATATAACCACAGAGTATGTACCAAAATCCTTGAGTATGTATATAACTACTGAGTATGTGAAATAACCACTGAATATGTGATATAACCACTGAGAATGTGACATAATCATTGAGTATGTAATATAACTACTAAGTATGTGATATAACCACTGAGAATGTAATATAACCACTGAGTATGTAACATAATCACTGAGTATGTAATATAACTACTGAATATGTGATATGACCACTGAGAATGTGATATAACCACTGAGAATGTAATATAACCACTAAGTATGTAACATAATCATTGAGTGTTTAATATAACCACTGAGAATGTAATATAACCACTGAGTATGTAACATAATCATTGAGTGTGTAATATGACTACTGAATATGTGATATAACTACTGAGAAAGTGATGTAACCACTGAGAATGTGATATAACCACTGAGTATGTGATATAACTACTCAGAAAGGGATATAACCACTGAGAATGTAATATAACCACTGAGTATGTAACATAATCATTGAGTATGTGATATAACCACTGAGACTGTGATATAACCACTGAGACTGTGATATAACCACTGAGAATGTAATATAACCACTGAGTATGTAACATAATCATTGAGTATGTAATATAACTACTGAGAATGTGATATAACTACTGAGTATGTGATATAACCACTGAGAATGTGATATAACCAGTGAATATGTGATATAACCACTTAGAATGTGACATAATCATTGAGTATGTAATATAACTACTGAATATGTAACATAATCATGGAGTATGTGGCTTTTGATATTTTCTTTTTGTAGAATTCCTGCCTTGAAACCAAGAGGAGCCGACTACAGACTCGTCAATGGTATTTCTACAGACCGAGGGGTACTGATCACAGACTCGTCAATACCATGTCTCCAGACCAAGAGGTACCGATCGCTGACTCGTCAATGTAATGTCTCCAGACCAAGAGGTACCGATCGCAGACTCGTCAATGGCATGTCTACAAACGGAGGGGTTCTGATCACAGCTTCGTCAATGTAATGTCTCCAGATCGAGGGGTACTGATCACAGAATCATCAGTGTCATGTCTCAAGACCTAGGTGTACTGATCACAGATTCGTCAGTGTCATGTCTCCAGACCTAGGTGTACTGATCACAGATTCGTCAGTGTCATGTCTCCAGACCTAGGTGTACTGATCACAGATTCGTCAGTGTCATGTCTCCAGACCTAGGTGTACTGATCACAGATTCGTCAGTGTCATGTCTCCAGACCTAGGTGTACCGATCACAGACTCGTCAATGTAATGTCTCCAGACCGAGGGGTACCGATCTCTGACTCGTCAATGCCATGTCTCCAGACCGAGGGGTACCGATCGCAGACTCGTCAATGTAATGTCTCCAGACCGAGGGGTACCGATCGCAGACTCGTCAATGGCATGTCTACAGACCTAGGGGTTCTGATTACAACCTTGTCAATGGCATGTCTCCAGACCGAGGGATACCAGTCACAGACTCGTCAATGGCATATCTACAGACCGAGGGGCTCTGATCACAGCCTTGTCAATGTAATGTCTCCAGACCGAGGGGTACCGATCACAGACACGTCAATGGCATATCTACAGACCGAGGGGCTCTGATTACAGCCTTGTCAATGTAATGTCTCCAGACCGAGGGGTACCGATCACAGACACGTCAATGGCATGTCTACAGACCGAGGGGCTCTGATTACAGCCTTGTCAATGTAATGTTTCCAGACCGAGTTTTTGGTCTGTAGATATGCCACAGACTCTTCAATGGCATGTCTACAGACTGAGGGGTACTGATCACAGCCTCGTCAATGTAATGTCTTCAGACCGACGGGTACTGATCACAGAATCATCAGTGTCATGTCTCCAGACCGAGAGGTACCAATCACAGACTCGTCAATGACATGTCTATAGACCGGAGGGTACTGATCACAGACTCGTCAATGTCATGTCTCCACACCGAGAGGTACCAATCGTAGATTCGTCAATGGCATGTGTCAAAACCGAGAGGTACCGATCTCTGACTCGTCAATGTCATGTCTACAGACCGAGGGATACCGATCACAGACTCGTCAATGTCATGTCTACAGACCGAGGGACACCGATCACAGACTCGTCAATGCCATGTCTACAGACCGAGGGATACCGATCTCTGACTCGTCAATGGCATGTCTACAGACCGAGGGGTACCGATCACAGACTTGTCAATGGTATGTCCACAGACCAAGGGGCTCTGATCACAGCCTCGTCAATGTAATGTGTCCAAACTGAGGGGTACCGATCTCAGACTTGTCAATGCTGTCTCCAGATAGAGAGATACCGATCGCAGACTCATCAATGTCATGATTTGTATCCTAGAAGTATCGTTCACAGATTCGTCAATGTCAGGACTGCAGATCGAAGAGTAAGACTACACACTCGTCAATGTTATGTCTTTAGACCGAGAGGTACCGACCATTGATTCGTCGATCTTTCAACGGGGTTGTACCGACTACAGATTTTCCTAAGTAATATCTTTAGACCTAGAGGTATTGACCACAGACTCGTCGTTGTTATATCTGTTTCTTGACCACTATCTTGCAGGTTAAGCTGTAATCTGAGCTTTATATTCATACTAATTTAAATGAATTATTTCAAAAAGTAGTCTATATCTAGAAGACATTTTTACAATGTTTGATGGCTCAAATATTGCATTAGAATTGCAAAGATCAGGAATCATCCTTACATTGGAAAAATTCTTACATAATTTGCAAACAAATTCTTATTTATATGCATTTGAAATGGCGTAAAAAGGAAATAACGCCGATTAAATTTATGCATTTTAAAAATATTTTTCGGGAAGAGCCATGATCTAGGGGTTAATTTTCAAGTAATCATATGGTTTATCTATACCTGTGTTATTGGGAAAAATTATCAACACACCCATACCTTCGACATATTACTTCACTATTTGTGTCAATCATAGACAAGGTATAGAGTTCTAATACAGTGCTTACTTTCGTTGTTGAAAATATGATACTTCATTCTTTGTGGTGTTTATTACCTCGAGAAAAAGACAGTGCCTTGCTTGAATATAAAAAAAAAAGAATCATAATCTTTATCCCGAGGAAAAATTAAATCTCTTCAGCTATACTCCCTAAAACTCTACAGATATACTCTCTCAAATTCTACAAATATACTCTCTAAAACTCTACAGATACTAGTGTACTCCATAAACTCTACAGATATACTCTCTTAAACTCAACAGATGTACTCTCTAAAACTCTACAGATATACTCTCTAAAACTCAACAGATATACCCTCTAAAACTCTACAGATATACTCACTAAAACTCTACAAATATACTCTCTAAAACTCAACAGACATACTCCCTAAACCTCAACAGACATACTCTCTAAAACTCCACAGATATATTCCCTAAGACTCAACATATATAATCTCTAAAACTCAACAGATATACTCTCTAAAACTTCACAGTCATACTCCCTAAAACTCTACTGATATACTCTCTAAACCTCTACAGACAAACTCTCTAAAACTCAACAGATATACTCTCTAATACTCTACAGATATACTCTCTAACACTCTACAAATATACTCCCTAAAATCTACAGATATACTATCTAAAATTTACAGAAATATTCCCTAAAACTCAACAGATATTCTCTCTAAAACTCTTCAGATATACTCCCTAAAACTCTACAGTTATACTCTACTCTCTAAAACTCTACAAATATACTCTCTAAAACTCTACAGTTATACCCTCTAAAACTCAACAGATATACTATCTAAAACTCTACAGATATACTCCCTAAAACTGAACAGACATACTCTCTAAAACTCTACAGATATACTCCCTAACACTCTACAAATATACTCTCTAAAACTCAACAGATATACTCTCTAAAACTCTACAGATATACTCCCTAAAACTGAACAGACATACTTTCTAAACCTCTACAGATATACTCCTAAAATTCTACAGATATACTCCCTAAAACTGAACAGACATACTCTATAAAACTCTACAGATATACTCCCTAAAACTCAACAGATATATGTTTTAAAACTCCACAGTCATATGCTATGAAACTCTACAGATGTATTCCCTATAACTCATCAGATATACTCTCTGAAACTCTACAGACATTCTCTCTAAAACTCTACAGATATACTCTCTAAAATTCTACAAATATACTCCCTAAAATTCAACAGACATAGTATTCTCTAAAACTCAACAAATATACTCTATACAACGCAACATATATACTCTCTCAAACTCAACGGATGTACTGTCTAAAACTCTACAGATATACTGTCTAAATCTCTACAGATATACTCTCTAAAACTCAACAGATATCCTCTATCAAACTCCACAGTCATATCCTTTAAAACTCTACACATATACTCCCTACAACTCAGCAGATATACTCTCTAAAACTCTACAGATATACTCTCTAAAACTTTATATATATACCCACTAAAACTCAACAGACGTATTAATCTCTACCACTCTACAGATATACCCTCTAAAACTCTACAGATATACTCCCTAAAACTCTACAGATATACTCTACTCTCTAAAACTCTACAAATTATACTCTCTAAAACTCTACAGTTAAACCCTCTAAAATTCTACAGATATACTCTCTAAAATTCTACAAATATACTCTCTAAAACCCAACAGATACACTCTCTAAAACTCTACAGATATACTCCTTAAAACTGAACAGACATACTCTCTAAAACTCTACAGATATACTCTCTAAAACTCAACAGATGTACTGTCTAAAACTCTACAGATTTACTCTCTAAAACTCTACAGATATACTCCCTAAAATTCAACAGACATAGTATTTTCTAAAACGCAATAGATATACTCTCTAAAACTCAACAGATATATTCTCCAATACTCAACAGATATATTTTCTAAAACTTTACAGATATACTCTCTAAAGCCCTACAGATATACTCTCTACAACTCAACAGATAAACTCTCTAAAACTCAACAGATATACTCTCTAAAACTCTACAAATATACTCTCTGAAACTGAACAGACATACTCCTTCAAACTGAACAGATATACTCCCTGAACCTCAACAGATATACTCCCTAAAACTCAACAGATATACTCCCTTAAACTCAACAGATATACTCTCTAAATCTCCACTGTCATATGCTTTGAAACTCAACAGATATACTCCCTAAAACTCAACAGATGTACTCTATGAAACTCTACAGATATACTCTCTAAAACTCTACAGATATACGCCCTAAAAGTTAACAGACATAGTACTCTCTAAAACTCAACAGATATACTCTCTAAAACTCTACAGATATACTCCCTAAAACTGAACAGACATACTTTCTAAACCTCTACAGATATACTCCTAAAATTCTACAGATATACTCCCTAAAACTGAACAGACATACTCTATAAAACTCTACAGATATACTCCCTAAAACTCAACAGATATATTTTTTAAAACTCCACAGTCATATGCTATGAAACTCTATAGATGTACTCCCTATAACTCATCAGATATACTCTCTGAAACTCTACAGACATTCTCTCTAAAACTCTACAGATATACTCTCTAAAATTCTACAAATATACTCCCTAAAATTCAACAGACATAGTATTCTCTAAAACTCAACAAATATACTCTATACAACGCAACATATATACTCTCTCAAACTCAACGGATGTACTGTCTAAAACTCTACAGATATACTGTCTAAATCTCTACAGATATACTCTCTAAAACTCAACAGATATCCTCTATCAAACTCCACAGTCATATCCTTTAAAACTCTACACATATACTCCCTACAACTCAGCAGATATACTCTCTAAAACTCTACAAATATACTCTCTAACACTCTACAGTTATACCCTCTAAAACTCAACAGATATACTCTCTAAAACTCTACAGATATACTCCCTAAAACTGAACAGACATACTCTCTAAAACTCTACAGATATACTCCCTAACACTCTACAAATATACTCTCTAAAACTCAACAGATATACTCTCTAAAACTCTACAGATATACTCCCTAAAACTGAACAGACATACTTTCTAAACCTCTACAGATATACTCCTAAAATTCTACAGATATACTCCCTAAAACTGAACAGACATACTCTATAAAACTCTACAGATATACTCCCTAAAACTCAACAGATATATTTTTTAAAACTCCACAGTCATATGCTATGAAACTCTATAGATGTACTCCCTATAACTCATCAGATATACTCTCTGAAACTCTACAGACATTCTCTCTAAAACTCTACAGATATACTCTCTAAAATTCTACAAATATACTCCCTAAAATTCAACAGACATAGTATTCTCTAAAACTCAACAAATATACTCTATACAACGCAACAGATATACTCTCTCAAACTCAACGGATGTACTGTCTAAAACTCTACAGATATACTGTCTAAATCTCTACAGATATACTCTCTAAAACTCAACAGATATCCTCTATCAAATTCCATAGTCATATCCTTTAAAACTCTACACATATACTCCCTACAACTCAGCAGATATACTCTCTAAAATTCTACAGATATACTCTCTAAAACTTTATATATATACCAACTAAAACTCAACAGACATAGTAATCTCTACCACTCTACAGATATACCCTCTAAAACTCTACAGATATACTCCCTAAAACTGTACAGATATACTCTACTCTCTAAAACTCTACAAATTATACTCTCTAAAACTCTACAGTTAAACCCTCTAAAATTCTACAGATATACTCTCTAAAATTCTACAAATATACTCTCTAAAACCCAACAGATACACTCTCTAAAACTCTACAGATATACTCCCTAAAACTGAACAGACATACTCTCTAAAACTCTACAGATATTCTCTCTAAAACTCAACGGATGTACTGTCTACAACTCTACAGATTTACTCTCTAAAACTCTACAGATATACTCCCTAAAATTCAACAGACATAGTATTTTCTAAAACGCAATAGATATACTCTCTAAAACTCAACAGATATACTCTCTAATACTCAACAGATATATTTTCCAAAACTTTACAGATATACTCTCTAAAACCCTACAGATATACTCTCTACAACTCAACAGATAAACTCTTTAAAACTCAACAGATATACTCTCTAAAACTCTACAAATATACTCTCTGAAACTGAACAGACATACTCCTTCAAACTGAACAGATATACTCCCTGAACCTCAACAGATATACTCCCTAAAACTCAACAGATATACTCCCTTAAACTCAACAGATATACTCTCTAAATCTCCACTGTCATATGCTTTGAAACTCAACAGATATACTCCCTAAAACTCAACAGATGTACTCTATGAAACTCTACAGATATACTCTCTAAAACTCTACAGATATACGCCCTAAAAGTTAACAGACATAGTACTCTCTAAAACTTAACAGATATACTGTCTACTACTCAACAGATATATTCTCTTAAGCTTTACAGATATCCTCTCTAAAACCCCACAGTCATATACTTTAAAACTCTTCAGATATATTCCCTAACACTCAACAGATGTACTCTCTAAAAATTCTACAGATATACTCTGTAAAACTCTACAGATATAGTCTCTAAAACTCTACAGATATACTCTCTAATACTCAACAGATATACTCTCCAAAACTCTACAGATATACTCCCTAAAAATCTACAGATATACTCTACTCTCTAAACCTCTACAAATTATACTCTCTAAAACTCTACAGTTACATTCTCTAAAACTCTACAGATATACTCTCTAAAACTCTACAAATATACTCTCTAAAACTCAACAGATATACTCTCTCAAACTCTACAGATATACTCCCTCAAACTGAACAGATATACTCTCTACAACTCAACAGATATACTCCATAAAACTCTACAAATATACTCTCTAAAACTCCACAGTCATATGCTTTGAAACTCTACAGATGTACTCTATTTAACTCAACAGATATACTCTCTAAAACTCTACAGCTATACTCCTTAAAATTCAACAGACATACTCTTTAAAACTCAAGAGATATACTCTCTAATACTCAACAGATATACTCTCTAAAATTCAGCAGATATACTCTCTAAAACTCTACAGATATACTCCCTAAAACTTTACAGATATACTCTCTAAAATTTACAGATATATTCCCTAACACTCAACAGATATTCTCTCTAAAACTCTACAGATATACTCTCTAAAACTCAACAGATAATTTTTCTAACACTTAAAAAATATACTCTCTAAACTCCACATTCATATCCTTTAAAACTATACAGATATACTCCCTAAAACTCAACAGATGTACTCTCTAAAACTCTACATATATACTCTCTAAAACTTTACATATATAGTCTCTAAAACTCTGCAGATATACCCCCTAAAACTCAATAGACACAGTACTCTCTAAAATTCTTCAGATGTACTCTCTAAAACTCAACAGATATATTCTCTAATACTCTACAGATACACTATCTAAAACTCAACAGATATACTCTCTAAGACTCTACAAATATCCTCCCTAAAACTCAACAAATAAACTCCCTAAAACTCAACAGATGTACTCTCTAAAACTCTACAGATATATTCTCTAAAACTCTACAGATATAGTCTCTAAAACTCTACAGATATACTCTCTAATACTCAACAGATATACTCTCCAAAACTCTACAGATATACTCCCTAAAAATCTACAGATATACTCTTCTCTCTAAACCTCTACAAATTATAGTCTCTAAAACTCTACAGTTACATTCTCTAAAACTCTACAGATATACTCTCTAAAACTCTACAAATATACTCTCTAAAACTCCACATTCATATCCTTTAAAACTATACATATATACTCCCTAAAACTCAACAGATGTACTCTCTAAAACTCTACATATATACTCTCTAAAACTTTACATATATAGTCTCTAAAACTCTGCAGATATACCCCCTAAAACTCAATAGACACAGTACTCTCTAAAATTCTTCAGATGTACTCTCTAAAACTCAACAGATATATTCTCTAATACTCTACAGATACACTATCTAAAACTCAACAGATATACTCTCTAAGACTCTACAAATATCCTCCCTAAAACTCAACAAATAAACTCCCTAAAACTCAACAGATGTACTCTCTAAAACTCTACAGATATATTCTCTAAAACTCTACAGATATAGTCTCTAAAACTCTACAGATATACTCTCTAATACTCAACAGATATACTCTCCAAAACTCTACAGATATACTCCCTAAAAATCTACAGATATACTCTACTCTCTAAACCTCTACAAATTATACTCTCTAAAACTCTACAGTTACATTCTCTAAAACTCTACAGATATACTCTCTAAAACTCTACAAATATACTCTCTAAAACTCAACAGATATACTCTCTCAAACTCTACAGATATACTCCCTCAAACTGAACAGATATACTCTCTACAACTCAACAGATATACTCCATAAAACTCTACAAATATACTCTCTAAAACTCCACAGTCATATGCTTTGAAACTCTACAGATGTACTCTATTTAACTCAACAGATATACTCTCTAAAACTCTACAGCTATATTCCTTAAAATTCAACAGACATACTCTTTAAAACTCAAGAGATATACTCTCTAATACTCAACAAATATACTCTCTAAAATTCAGCAGATATACTCTCTAAAACTCTACAGATATACTCCCTAAAACTTTACAGATATACTCTCTAAAATTTACAGATATATTCCCTAACACTCAACAGATATTCTCTCTAAAACTCTACAGATATACTCTCTAAAACTCAACAGATAATTTTTCTAACACTTAACAAATATACTCTCTAAAACTCCACATTCATATCCTTTAAAACTATACAGATATACTCCCTAAAACTCAACAGATGTACTCTCTAAAATTCTACATATATACTCTCTAAAACTTTACATATATAGTCTCTAAAACTCTGCAGATATACCCCCTAAAACTCAACAGACACAGTACTCTCTAAAATTCTTCAGATGTACTCTCTAAAACTCAACAGATATATTCTCTAATACTCTACAGATACACTATCTAAAACTCAACAGATATACTCTCTAAGACTCTACAAATATCCTCCCTAAAACTCAACAAATAAACTCCCTAAAACTCAACAGATGTACTCTCTAAAACTCTACAGATATATTCTCTAAAACTCTACAGATATAGTCTCTAAAACTCTACAGATATACCCCCTAAAACTCGACAGACATAGTACTCTCTAAAACTCTACAGATATACTCTCTTAAACTCAACAGATACACTCTCTAATACTCTACAGATATATTCTCTACAACTCAACAGATATACCCTCTAATACTCAACAAATATACTCTCTAAAACTCTACAGATATACTCTCTAAAACTCAACAGACATACTCTTTAAAATTCAACAGATATAGTACTCTCTAAAACTCAACAGATATACTCTCTCAACTTTAACACATCTACTCTCTAATACTCAACATATATACTCTCTAAACTCAACGGGTATACTCTCTACAACTCAACAGATATACCCTCTAATACTCAACAAATATACTCTCTAAAACTCTACAGATATACTCTCTAATACTCAACAGGTCTACTCTCTAAAACTCAACAGATATAGTACTCTCTAAAACTCAACAGATATAGTACTCTCTACAACTCAACAGATATACCCTCTAATACTCAACAAATATACTCTCTAAAACTCTACAGATATACTCTCTAAATCTCTACAGATATATTCTCTAAAACTCTACAGATATACTCTTTGAAACTCTACAGATATATTCCCTAAAACTCAACAGACATACTCTCTAAAATTTACAGATATATTCTCTAATACTCAACAGATATACTATCTACAACTCAACAGATATACTCTCTAAGACTCTACAAATATCCTCCCTAAAACTCAAAAAATAAACTCTCTAAAACGCAACAGATGTACTCTCTAAAACTCTACAGATATGCTCTCTAAAACTCTACAGATATAGTCTCTAAAACTCTACAGACATACCTTCTAAAACTCAACAGATATACTCTCTAAAACTCAACAGATATAATCTCTAATAATCAACAGATATACCCTCTAATACTCAACAAATATACTCTCTAAAACTCTACAGATATACTCTCTAAATCTCTACAGATATACTCTCTAAAACTCTACAGATATACTCCCTAAAATTCAACAGACATAGTATTCTCTAAAACTCAATAGATATACTCTCTAAAATTCAACAGATATACTCTCTAATATTCAACAGTTATACTCTCTAAAACTTTACAGATATACTCTCTAAAACTCAACAGATATGCTCTCTAAAACTCAACAGATATACTCTCTAAAACTCTACAAATAAACTCTCTACAACTCAACAGATATACTCTTTGAAACTCTACAGATATATTCCCTAAAACTCAACAGACATACTCTCTAAAATTTGCAGATATATTCTCTAATACTCAACAGATATACTATCTAAAACTCAACAGATATACTCTCTAAGACTCTACAAATATCCTCCCTAAATCTCAAAGAATAAACTCCCTAAAACTCAACAGATGTACTCCCTAAAACTCTACAGATATGCTCTCTAAAACTCTACATATATAGTCTCTAAAACTCTACAGCAATACCTTCTAAAACTCAACAGATATACTCTTTAAAACTCAACAAATATACTCTCTAATACTCTACAGATATACTCTTAACAACTCTACAGATATACTCTCTAAAACTCAACAGATATAATCTCTGAAATTCTACAGATATACTCCCGCAAAACTCAACAGACATACTATTTAAAACTCAACAGTTTTATCTCTAATACTCAACAGATATACTCTCTAAAACTCAACATACATAGTACTCTCTAAAACACAACAGATATACTCTCTAAACCTCAACAGATATACTCTCTAATACTCAACAGATATACTCTCTAAACTCCATAGATATACTCTCTAACACTCAACAGATATACTCTTTAATACTCAACAGATATACACTCTGAAACTCTACAGATATATTCCCTAAAACTCAACGGACATACTCTCTAAAACTTAGAGATATATTCTCTAATACTCAACTGATATACTCCCTAAAAATTCAACAGACATGGTACTCTCTAAACCTCAACAGATATACTCTTTAAAACTCAACAGATATACTCTCTAATACTCAACAGATATACTCTCCTCTCCAAAACTCAACAAATATACTCTCTAAAACTCTACAAATAACTGTCTAAACCTCAACAGATATACTATCTGAAACTCTACAGATATATTCCCTATAACTCTACAGACATACTCTATAAAATTTACAGATATATTCCCTAAAACTCAACAGATATTCTCTCTAAAACTCTACAAATATACTCCCTAAAGCTCCACAAATAAACTCTCTAAAACTCAACAGATATACTCTCTAACACTCTACAGATATACTCCCTAAAACACAACAGACATACTCTTTAAAACTCAACAGTTTTATCTCTAAAACTCAACAGAAATGCTCTCTAAAACTCTACAGATATACTCCCTAAAACTCAATAGACATACTCTTTAAAACACAACAGATATACTCTCTAAAACTTAACAGATATACTCTCTAATACTCAACAGATATACAACCTAACACTCAACAGACATGGTACTCTCTAGAACTCAACAGATATACTCTTTAAAACTAAACAGATTTACTCTCCAATACTCAACAGATATACTCTCTAAAACTCAACAGATATACTTTCTAATACTTAACAGATATACTCTCTAAAACTCAACAAATAAACTCTCTAAAACTCTACAGATATACTCTCCAAAACTCAACAAAAATACTCTCTAATACTCAACAAAGATACTCTCTAAAACTAAACAGATTTACTCTCTAATACTCAACAGATATACTCTCTACAACTCAACAAATATACTTCCGAAAACTCAACAGACATACCCTTTAAAACTCAACAGATGTACACTCTCTAAAGCTCCACAGATATACTCTCTAATACTCAACAGATATACTCTGCAATACTCAACAGATATACTCTGCAAATTCTACAGATATACTTTTTAAAACACTACAGATGTACTCTTTAAGACTCAACAGACATACTCTCTAAAACTTTACAGATATACTCCCTAAAACTCAACAAACATAGAACTGTCTAAAACTCAACAGATATACTCTCGAAAACTCTACAGAAATACTCTCTAATACTCAACAGATATACTCTCGAAAACTCAACAGATATAGTCTCTTAAACTCAACAGATACACTCCATAAAACTCTATAGATATACTCTCTAAAACTTAATCGATATACTCTCTAAAAGCTCTAAAACTCTACAAAATTTTCCCAATGGTTTTACTTAGACATATTCGCTAGATAAACATTTCGCGAAATGGAAGATACAATCCTTAATATAGTTTTCAAGTCTAAGTTTGTTAAGCTTTAAGTTTGCATCGAATCACGAAGTCGCCAATCAGAGTGTTCTACAATACAGTATGATGCACCATACGAGTGAAGTTTGACGACTATATAATTATATGTGTGACAGAGTTCATCTTTATTAACTTCCTCATTCACGGTTAGACGACGAGATATATAATGCTACGAGCAAGGAAGTTTAAGTTGTTAGTAATCACTTCCCTTACAATTAATAAACTATACGTGGTCATCAGTTTTGAAGACATATCTATTGGCTTATATTAGTTTTTCTTGGTTATCAAAATTTACAAATTTGTCGCAAGTTCTTTTGTAAAACGGACACAGGAGGACCAGGCGCATATCACTCTCGTATTTTGTATTATAAATGTACATTGTATATACTTCGATATTAACATTAACGATAAACGAGTATGCATACAATAAGTATAATGCCTTCATTTTTTCTGTCATGGTACGATATTTTTATTATCACACCAGTTGCTTTCGTATTGTACATTATTATCTTTTACCCCACCTGTGACAAAATCGTTTATTTTCATTGACTTAAACCGTACACGTGAACGCCCTCCAATTTTTAAATTCTAGGCGCTGAGGGGTTTTTTATCTAAGGCGTCGCGAAAGGGTTAAAGAGACACTTGACTGCGATTCCTGTCGTGTGCTCAGATCGAGGAGACCGGTAGGGGTGACGCGATGGCTGCGAAGAGGTTTGAAATCTCCACAACAGAGGAAATAGATTCCAAAACATTATTGATAAATTCAAAAGAAGAAACAAGAAGATGTAATAATAAGGCAGCTAACATGCTGAAGGCTCATCTTCGAGAGATCGAGCAAGATGAGCATTTTGATCGAGAGATCGAGCAAGATGAGCATTTTGAAAAATTTGCCTGCGAGCAATTGAACGTAGTTTTGTCACATTTTTACCTTGACGTAAGGCAAGTAATTAGGGACTATACAAGGCAAACTCTCTTGAGAAGCATTCGTATTTGAAATGCACTCCTCACAACAAGTTATTTGATTTGATTAAATATGACGCATTTAGAGAGGCCAATACAACAATGGTAAAAGTAAGAGGTGGGGGTAAATTCGTTACCTAGTCTTTGAAACCCGGTATGGTGTGGTACTCGGTTCTTGGTTCAATACCTCGTACTACACCGTACCGGGTCTAAAACACTAGGCAACTAATAATACTTATATAGCTACATTCCTTCATCACATAAATAGATCACATGATAGTCCCTGAGAGTAACCACAACTCTAGTTTTCAGTGTTTTGGTGCTGACCCGAAATAGATACTTCCAATGCATTGTGACTAAAGTTTGTAAATTATTCTTAGATTAAGAAGTATCTCCCTCAGTGCCTCTCACTTTAAGATATAGAAGTATCTCCCTCAATGCCTCTCACTTTTTGATTTAGAAGTATGTCCCTCAATGCTTCTCACTTTTAGATATAGAAGTATGTCCCTCAATGCCTCTCACTTTTAGGTCAAATTTAGTAATTAGTTTACTCTTCACATATTTACGATTTAGTTTTCAACAGTTTCGGCCTAGAACACCGCGGAGATGTCGAAATGCGAATATAATGCACTTAATTTATATGCTATGTAGTGCACTAAATTTATACGCTAATATAGTGCACTAAGTTTATATAGGTATGTATTACACTAAATTAATACACGTATATATGTTTTGAAATCTATAGATTCCAGCTCATAAGATACGGAAGAGCCTGCTCAGATAATGCTGATTTCACATACACACATCAATACATTCTAGTATAACTAATTTCATTTTTTTACGAGTCGATTACTTCGTATGTTCCAATGTGACGTTGAGACGATTTATACTAGTAATAGTTGTGTACTACACTCCTTAATTTGAATCTCCAATCCAAGGTATGACCGTTTTACCATAATCTTTTTTCGAATCTGGCTTTCCAAGGAGTTTAAAATAAGGTTTGGTATATCATCACTATTTGATCTGGAAACATCACATACTTTAATGCCACGTGGGTTATTTGTACTGAGAAATTTCAGCACGAAATTAACACTTCGTAATAAACCACAGTAACAGCTACCTTGAGACCCACCTCTACTGAGAGATCATCTCCATAACAGAGTCACTTTTGATTCCCATTTCTTCCTATTAACTTTTGCTTAGATACTGAATCTGCACAAAGGTCACTCGTAAGTTCTCTATTACAAATGTACTACAGATAAAAAGGTTGACTTCTAGTTATGGCATGGTATATGATATATTGTAAACTTTTAAAACCTGGATTACCCACCAATATTCAGCAAGATTTGCATTTTATGACGGATTCTGAAATATCGCTTACTTAGATATGTATTGTTATTATTACACCTGTTATAGCTCAAAATCCACATCTCAGTAGGCACTACAGTCAAGCCTGCTTTAAAAACCACCTGTTTGAACCAACCACCTGTCATTAATAAGCACCTTTATCTGTCCCCTACCACTTATTATTTGTAATGTGTCGGCGGGTCATCCATTCAGTCACTGCCCGCATTCAGCGTTGCTTAACTTACAACAAAACTTGGCGAGGTAAATTCATCACCAGAATAGCTAGCTCACTAGTGATGGTGTTAAACTCGCTTATATGTCTCCGTCACATATTTAAACGAAACCTGAATTAAAGACCACTTGTCTTAAGTGACCATTTTTTCACAATCCCTTTTGTGGTCGCATATAGCAGATTTGATTGTATCATGATATAAACGCTATAATCAAATTTTTAAATGTTCTGACCATTTGGTAACAACACTGTTTACTGTATGTTTGACATCTTTATACGCTCGTTAATCAGCAATGCAAGTCGGCGTAGCACAATCGATAGCGTGTTTGGTTTAGGATCGAAAGGTCCCGGGTTCGAAGTGGTGTCTTGTCTCATGGATGAGAAATGAAAACTGAGATCAAGTATCACTGATTCCAAATGACCTTGTCATGTAAAAGATCCCTCACTGCCTCGGATATATCCGTTGCGTGGATCGAAGTATCTATGTAATGACTGCACTCTTCAGGCAAAGTGCGTCTACATATACTTGCAAGTTGAATAATGCTGACTTGACGTAGTGCAAGTAATTAAAATAATCAATATTCTACAATGTAGCTAATAATGATTTTATATACAAATATTTTAATCTTTTCATTGAATAGTTTTATACATAGAGGTTCATTGAACACATGTATATGTAGTTTTAAGTAGAATTTACAGATCATTTGATTTATAGAAAATTTTACCAAAAGTATAAGATATATTTTACAAAGCGATATTTATTATTTGATATATAATGAATTGCACGTACTGCAATGGAGTATATGGTTATATGTGCGATATGATTACAATAGATTTGTGTTTTGACACGACTCACTTTTTATAGTTTGATCACAAAAATACTAATCTAGGTGTTACATCACTGGAAATCTAAATTTCATTGACCATTTATATTTTCATATGGCAAGATTAAGAAATGATATGGCAAATAATAGTTACAATTACTATATGTTATATACGTATACATGTATTACGATAGTGATATACGGCATTTTCATTTGTAATATTCAAAATTTTACCAGAGCTGACCCGTTGACTCATTTGTGACGCTTATGAACCTTTTGCTATACAATATATGTATTCAAATGAAGAACAAAAGACACCAAGAAGAGATTTATGCCAAATACGATGGATCCTGCATGATTTTTAGGAGTGGTTTGTTGCACAGCGACCACTCTCTCGGCCAATGCCTTTTGGACACCGTCTTGTAGGCCTAACATCCCTATCTCCATATTGCCAAGCATACCTATGGCTTCAGCGGTAAGCTCGGGGATGTCCTTAATTAGCGTACTGTTAATTAATGAACCATTTTTGAGAGCATTGAGTAGGTCACCATTCTTGATGGAGTCCTCTACGTGTTTAGCGATCTGTTTGATGTTGTCTGGAATCACCGTGACAAGAGAGATGTTCTTAGCCATCTCCTGGACTGTCTTGATCAATGGTTCTAATTTGGCGATGTCAACAGAAGGTATGCCATGAATTCCAAGTGTTTGCAAAGCCTTCTCGATTTCCTTGAAAAGATGTCATTGAATTGCCTATACTTTTATACATAGGAAATTTAATGTACAGTAAAACAAAAAGTTGAGTAATTATCAAAATTAGTCACAAGGTCATTCCATTTTGGTTTTGGATGACCTTTGTAATGAAGAGTTTTCAAAAATCCATTTGATGTGATAAATTCTATCAATTATTCTAGTTGTATACGTGCGTTTTGTTTCCGTATGTTATCCGGTGATGCACTTTTAATTTTAACGACTTCCTGTAATCCAAACAATGACTTCACACAATTGTCCTGTGGCTTAACGATGGCAATAGCGTATGTCAATAACGTGATAAAGGGCACCAGTGCATGTAGTACGAGACATGATGACTTCAGTAAACCGTATATTAGTAAACATCATGATGGCCATAGATACGTTTTACGGTAGCAATACAATCATGATATTTGCTGACACATTTCTATTTAAAGCTTCTGGTGGTAGGAAGCCACAGTACAAAGTCATAATCTTACTGTGTTATTACTTATAGTATTTAAACACAGGACGTTTGCTTGTAGGCTGAACAGTTTTCGATTGGTTTAATAGTTTTACAAACTGGGTACTTATTATCACTTCAATTCACCGTCCTAGTTACTCTGTACTGAAACATTTTATGACGTCCGTGTTTCATATTGATAATTTTGTTTGGCATTTCAATGGTTCATCATACTGTTGAAGTTGACATTTGATTGTCTATTAGTTTGTTTTGCTTTGCCGATGTACTTTCTTTTTATATTGAATAAATCAAATATATTTTATCTCTTTTTTGTATCAATATAACGACACATAGTTGATGGCTATATAACTTTAACACCTCTAACATAATGGTTTTTAATTGATTAATTCATATAATAAAATCAATTATTATAATTTAACTAGGGGGAGAACCCGAATTCACTGATTGTTACCACATGCAGAATCTTTGCGAATAATTTAGGGTCAATAAGCTGACAACATATTTAATAGAGGGTTGTATATTCTGGGCTTTATGGGATTGAACACATAATGATTATAAGAACATCTTTATTTGTATAAATTTTGTGCACCATATGCACGTTTTGACATCTTATATTTCTCTAGTGATGCTCAGTGCGGAGACTGTGGAAATCAAATGTATAAAGGTATTACAAGAGAGAAAACTGAAGACATCTGACAAAGCTGTATGACGGGAATCACCAAGGACATGCACACAATAGGACACTAAATGCCAAATTGACCTAAAAGTACGAGCCAAAAACCAATCTACGGACTGCATATTTACTTTCATCATTATTTTGATTGTTTTATTTTATATTTTTTTATTAAATGAATGAATGAATTAAATACTTTCGTGTTTTTCGATTTTGAAATAATTCTTTTCAAGATCGATACCACTGTAAATACTCTCTTGAATGGGAGTCTGAAATGAATAGGACTTAGGCAACTTTCTGTACAAAAATGCAACAAACAAAAATGGCCTCTGATTTAGATCTTAACCCTTAATTGGTATCTAAACTGAAACAGTTCTCGACTGATCGGGTCATAAAACATCAATGAATAAAGTGAATATTCCTACAGACTTGGCTAGCAAAGCTTAAAGTAAAACCTTCCAACGAAAGCGGATCACGACTAAAGGAATATAGAAAGTTAGTTCCCAATCTGTCAGTTTCTGACATAAAGTGGAATGACAATCTTTACAACCAAATATCGGTTATACGATATAGAATTTTACTAAAACAACTGTGTTTGGACAAACGAGAGGCTGAAGTCATTTGTAAATATGACCAAAGCTACAGTCACCAATGGCCATGTAGCCAATGTGAAGATTACAGTCTTTGATAAAAGTATCGGTATGTTTGGGTCAGCGAACTAATCCTACTGGAAGTCGGTGATAAAAATTCTGGAGAATGCACATGTGTCGCAGAATCCTCCTACACTGTGTATTTTTCATTTTGACAGAATGTTGGACATAAATCAATGTCATGTTGATATTTCACTCAGTACGTAAATAACTAATGAAGTAAGTCCTTCAATATCATTCAATACGTACAAATTTCATCTAAAAGAGCTCTCTGCAAGTGCTTGAAATTTATTTAATACTTCCGGTTATGATAGAAGATTTATTTTATCAAACAGTTTTCTGCATTTCTGATCTTGGGCCAATTTTTTATAAAATTACGAAACGAAAATAAAAGTTTGACCTCCTGCTTTTTACAATACTTCATACGGGGGTCCTGTTCTGTACATCCTTGAATTCTTTCAATACTTACACGGTTCAATCACCTGACAAAGCTTTCTATATGTTCCCGAATTTTATTTGATATTTACAAGGTTTATTTGATATATCAAAGTTTTCTGTAAATTATAGAATTTTGTTTAATACTGACAAGGTTCATTTCATATGAAAGAGGGTTATGTAATTATTGAATTCTATTCAATACTTACAAGGTTTATTTAATATAGCAGAGTTTTCCGCAAATGCTTAAATTTTATTCAATACCTACAAGTTTGTTTTACTTGATGAAGCTTTCTGAAAATCCTTGAATTTTATTCAATACTTACAAGGTTCATTTCATCTGACAGAGCTTTCTGTAAGTCGTCATATTTCAAACCCAAACTATCAAGGAGTAATGATATTTTTTTGCTTGCGTCGTCAGCTAAACCTTGTGTTCCTAATAGGGTGGACTTGTCATCGAGAAGTTGTTGTATACCCTTGATTCCGTCCATGATATTGTTGGAGTTGTTAAGCTCAGTTTTGATCTCTGTAATCACGGGATCTAGAGTTTTCATGGCAGTTTTGAATTCGTCTTCTACCAGTGTTAAGATTGCCGTTACTTCGCCGAGTGATTTTTGCAGTCCATCCAGAGTAAATGCTTTGACACCATTCTGTTCTAGATACGAAAGTCGAAATAAGTTTCAAATATGCCACTTTGTTTTTCATTTCTATATAAGAGTTTTTTGGGTTTTTTTAAATTCTGGACGAGATAGTTTACAAGTACATGTACTTTCCGTCTTATATAAATCTCATAAACTGACGTTTCATTGATTCAACATGCTAGAATAAAAATATTTTGTTTTAATTTCCTTTTTTCATTCACTACTAGTATACTAGTATCTAGCTTTTCGATAATTTTATATACTATACTTTTCAGTTTTACTATACTAGAAGTGTTATGGACGTAATTCACGTTGTGGGGACAATACGACTAGGATTAACACGCGGTATTGATAATGGTTATATCAGTCACCAAATCACAGATTGATTGATTGAATATTGTTTTACGTCACTTTACAATTATTTTACATATATGGTGACGGCATCTGCCTGATGCATTGCATACAAATTTAGACCTTTGCAACGGACCCATCCGGCGCAGTGAGGAATCTTTTACGTGCCACGCCTACCGTGACACGGGACCTCGAGTTTTACTGTCTCATCCGGAAGACAAAACAGCGGTGCGCCTAGGGCGGGGGTCGACCCCGGGACCTCTCGATCACGAGCCGAGCACCTTATCCACTAGGCTAAACCGGCTTCCAGATCATAGATATTATTGATTATATATAATAAATGTTATAACATTGTACATACCCCGTAATGGCACGAGGGCGAGTAAAATAAGTATTAAAGATGCACTAATATATAATCTGAAAGATAAAAAAGATTTTCAATCATAAAGCTTGGTAACTAGTTTTAAATACTTTCATTTACATACTACAAAACATTCCAAAGTGTTTTACGAATTACTATGTTTTAGAATGCGAACATACCTGGTCATCTTTATAACTTAGTTTTTTACAATGCTTCTCTTGTCGACAATCTTTATTTAGAGATAGACCTGGATAAGATATGTACGCACGGGAAATGTATATATTCACACAGGATACAGAAATGAATAACGGAAATGGTAAACAGAAATTAATCTTATAATGTTGATACTGTAAACATTTTGACTTTAAAAAATCTCGGAGTTCGATAACGTTAGGAGGAGGATGCTATTGTCCGGGTATGAAAGACAATGAGTTGTTAACGTTAGGAGGATTATGCTATTGTCCGGGTATGAAAGACAAAATAACAATGAGTCGTTAACGTTAGGATTATGATGCTATTGTCCGGGTATGAAAGACAAAATAACAATGAGTTGTTAACGTTCCTCATCCTTGATACATATATATTTCGATTGGATGGAAACACTAAACAATGCGGAACTGATGTAAAAAAAATGTTATATATAAAGTAAAATAAAAGATCTGAAATTGGTTGCACCCCGCCTCGGAACCGAGCCGCGTGCAATCAATTTCAGATCATAACTTCACTTCCGGTGTCTGCTAAGCATGCCGTAATATATGTACGTCATTGGAACAACCTTTTTTAGGGTTGTCTCCTTGGCGTAACGTTATATGCGGCATGCTTTGTAGGCTAGGCTAAGCCGCCGTACGGTATAAATTTACTTCATAAAATAAAAGACTTTGTTTAATAGATATGACAGACAAGAGAGGATAATGATGTTATAGAGTTTTCTCGTTGAATATCATGGTATTACAAAACTTCATTAGTAGAACATTACCAGAATCAGTGTTTAATGGTAGAATCTACACAACAAGATGGTTAGCCCGGTGTTTAGTTCTGGGTATGAATCCTAGGGCAGTGTTCGTCGAATGAGAAAATGAACATAAATTATGAAAATCTATATCCCATTTCAAGCTAGACAGTGGAATATTACATCACTGTTTCGTTGGGAGAGCTACATTGGACTACATTATTAATTAACGTACATGTTAGGTTCCTTTACAACGTTCAACATAATAACATATCAAATCGTCATTCATCAATATAATAAATTTCACCAAGCATTGTTCAGAAACATAATACCACAAAACCTCGTTTCGCTACAACAATGTAATACAAAAAGTCATTGTTCATTGTTTCAGCCTCTGATCAACGCAGAATTGTAGAGACATTAAATTGTTTTAGACATAGAAAACAACTTTTACATAAATGAAACATCAAAAATAAAAACATAAACATAATTGAATTAAACTCGCGATAACCTTATTTTCAGGGCCGCTTTCAATTCTGTATTCTCGTATATACGATAGCCAAATCATAGTCGTGTCATAATTTTACTACCAGTTCACTTCACTTAAGAAAATTGGAGAACGACTTTTTTAAATTAACACATATGTTGCTGTAAGCTTTAAAAACTTGTCCATGAAGACTTCCACGTTATGCTTCAATCTATTGTGAAAATTTTGATTTGCAAGAAAGTGAGACTTTTGAATGGTTAAGATTTATCTTTCTTTGGACTACATGTTTTCTAGGGGTAAAAATATAATATGCAAGTAGTAACTGTAGACTGGAGTTACCTGCTCTTGCTTGCTATCGCTGCGCGAAGACTGGAGTTACCTGCTCTTGCTTGCTATCACTGATATTTTAAACTATCTAGGCGGGCATTGGGGTTTGGGGGGGGGGGGGTTGTTTTTGGATTTTTCTTTAATTGCATTCCAAAAAGTGTAATTTAAACAGCCCAAAAGATGAATGACAGGTAAGTGATTATTCGGAGGGTATCGCCGGGACAGTTATCAGGGCATCGATGCTGGCACAAACAATTTTCGGTGACAGATTTGTGAATTGTTTTAGAACTAAGGAGTATCTCATGCATAAGTCTATCTTTAGATGGGCTGTTATGCTTTTTCTTGAAGTTCAGTTTGGTATTGGTATGTGGTATAAAAAGCACTGGTATATAGTTTCCTGAACAATCAGTTAAAACAATCCAAAAAGTGTAATTTAAACAGCCCAAAAGATGAATGACAGGTAAGTGATTTTTCGGAGGGTATCGCCGGGACAATTATCATGGCATCGATGCTGGCACAAACAATTTTCGGTGACAGATTTGTGAATTGTTATAGAACTAAGGAGTATCTCATGCATAAGTCTATCTTTAGATGGGCTGTTATGCTTTTTCTTGAAGTTCAGTTTGGTATTGGTATGTGGTATAAAAAGCACTGGTATATAGTTTCCTGAACAATCAGTCAGGACATAAATTCACGTCGCAATATATATTAGGACATATATACGTGAATTAATTTTATACATCATACTGAATCTGTATGCTAGATCTTCTGATGAGTTCTTTCATGTACCAGGGCAGTCTACTAAATGAAGAGTAATTATCACAAGAGTACGAAAAGCAGAGGTTACGATCGCTATAAAATCGTTGTTTGCACTCATCAAAAATCGTCGTTTTAAATACTGACCTCTATATTTGATTTTCAAATGGTTTAGACTGTTTAAATGGTGGTAGTAAAGTATTGCAACATTCATGCCAATCATGACCTTTTACAGATTGTGACTACCATTACACCATTATTGCTTTTAGACATGACAACGAGTAATACTAGCTCGCACAATCTTATGGCATCACGGTGGGTGTAACCGGTCAACAATAAAATGCTTACTCCTCAATGGCACATGGTTACACTTCTGCTGATCATTTTACAATAGTTTTACCATTTATCAATGGTTTCTGGATTGCCTATATTGTCTAATGTGTCTTGTATTATGGATATTCCCTTTTTCACTACTGCTTGATATATCTTAGTATAATTCTCTTTCCTTAGATACGATGTATGTTAAATTCGTCAATTTATTAATTAATATTCTTTCCAAATAGTTTGGATTTCCACAGTGTCGACCTCGATTATCATTGAATTTCTATAACTATTTAAATATCTGATTATAAGTTTACATCATTTAAAGGGTCCTCACTATTATACCAATGGGCTATACATTTGAACGTGATAATCAAATATTAAATGATTTAGACATCGAGAAACGTCATTTAAATGTGTAGACAATATTACATATTTTCAGCTTTATTGACCATTTTATAAAGATGAATTATCTGTCCTTGTTAATTAAGGAAGTCCGCGGAAGTCGAAAAGTAGTGGTATAAAAGTAGTGAAGTAACTGTTTATTCAATTCGCTTTTCTTAATTGTGTGATCAATTGGCCATGGTGAGATATGGTTAGTGAAGTAGCAGTCGCATTTATTTACCTCACAGTGCTATGCAGAAAGTGAGAGAGTTCTCATTCCGGGCCAGACACATGTGCTTTTTGAAATGGTCTTTATATAGCCAATTATACATAAGATTTTCTTAATGTGTTTAATTACAAATTCATACTCTTGTATGCTTTCATATTCTATTTCCATACAAATTCCTTACATATTGTATTGGATGGTTGTCAAATTTTCTGATTTCATTTCTTGAAATGATTAATCGTAATTGATGCAATATATTGTAAATTAGAATATCAAGGGTTTGTTCCATACCTCTATATTGATCAACCATGTCTGGTATCTCGGCGTTCTATTTATACAGAGTAATCCCTCTTACATCTGTAATGTTTCGGCATATGACCCATTAGCTGTAATAATTGATTATCTTATTTTCAGTTTGCGTCATCATCTCTTCAGAGTCTTTTCATCTCGTTTCCTAAAAGTTTATATCTCTCTTGAAATTATTGTTCTTTGCCTTATGTTATTTTAATTAACTACACTGAATGATTTCTTTGAGATTCTTAGAGAAAAATTTAATTATGAAAGTTTTCTATTGAGGCGCAACATAAATAAACATTAATGTCATTATAAAGAACCTATCATGTGTTTTTGGCATTGTTTTCAAAATCCTCTGCCTTCTGATGTTCTTCGTTGTTGGAAGATGCCATCAAAAATGAAAACGTGCAAATATTTGGAATTTAACATGGAAGTTTGAATAAATAGGTTCCATTTAAAAATACGCGAAGTTCTACAGGATAACCTGTCCTTGTATTTTGATCCCCAACCTCGTGGTTTGATGGAAAATACTTGGTGAATTCTACAAACCTTGGATTGTATATGATTGTGTAGAGAATTCGACTCAATCAAGCAGAGATTCTAAGAGTTAGAAATTATGAAACGGATATTGTGATAGAAGATGTTCAATGCTATGACTGACAGGATGTCTAGATTTTGTTTTCAGGCTGGTGACAGCTGATTATATTTCCTGCAGGACATTATTCCATCTTTTACAATGATTCTTTCTCCCTCAAAGTTCATTCTAAAGTATAGTTCCCTGTTGTTCTTCGTCACCATACACGTGTTCAAACATATGGCTATTGCTGTACATAATTATATCTCTTATTTGAAATATCTGTATCGAAAGCTCGTTTTAAATGACAACTTAATTTTTTTTTCATTGAAATCTTTGTAACCATTTTGAACAGAATGAATAGAAAGATTCATTCTTTGTCTACTTCAAACTAGTCAATTCATTGACATTGAAAAAAATCCGTGTGTTAATTTATTGCACATCATTTTACGCAGTTCGATAACTTATGTCTCTTCAGTGATGTTCAAAGCCGATATTTTGAAAATACAAAGCACATCAGGTATGACCAAACAGTTCTGGGCCCGACATACTTTGATAAATAAATAAGTATAAAACTCCAGAATCGAGAAAACTGTCGTTAGAACTGTGATTTGATATTTATGTAAGAAGGGAATGACTTCCATGGAAATTCACGAGAACTTCATGAGAACCCTTAGGGACGAGCCACATTTTTATAAGGTATGATCAAAAAGTTCTCGGACCGATTTACTTTGATACAATAATTAAGCATAAAACTCCAATCAAACAATTATTCAGTTATACTGAACGTTTTTGAGAGAGAGAAAGCAGTATTTTAAAGCTTAAGATTTTATACGGAATTCGCTGTTAAAGGTTAAAATCCGCCAAAATAGAGAAAACTGAAGTTAGAGCAGTCTAGGTAAGAAGACGATGACTCCCAAGGAAGCTCATGATGATTTCATGAAAATCCTTGGGGAGCAATCACCTTTAAATAGTATGTTTAAAAATGGGCTGCTGAATTTAGAAGGGGAAGGAGAACATTGAATATGATGAATGGTCTGGAATGTAAAATACGAAAGTAACTGGTGTCGCTTGATTGTGACACTAACAACAATGTGCCACAGTGGACATTCATGGACCCCTGAATTCCAGAGGTGAGACCCGGTGCCCGAGAGGAGTGAGCGTCTCCTGTTTGGCAGTCCAAAGGTTGCCATTAATGACAAAAACGTTGATATTGTGCACAGTCTTGTCATGTGTGAGTGAAGACGAACCTCTGAGATATAGCCAACGACGTTGGCATAAATCATGGGTATGTCTAATATCTGGGTTAGATGGGTCCTCATAATGTTGACTGAAGATCAATAGAGAAAGAGGTTTAATGTTTCTCTTTCATCTTTTTTCTCGCTGTGAGGATGGTCCTGAGGATTTTATGTGTCGAATTGTCACACAGGGTGAAACTTAGGTTCACCACTTTGATCCTGAATTTTAGAAACAGAACATGGAATGGATTTAACCTGCTTTACGTCCTAAAAATTCAAATGATTTTCCTCAGGTGGGAAAGTCATCGTCTCTATCTTTTGGGACAGTCAGAGAACAATTATCATTGATTTTCATGTGGAAGGCCTATGATAAATTGTGCATATTAATCAAACAGGATGCGTCGGAAGATTGCGAGAGAGAGGAGAGCAAACCAACCAAAGGCGTTCTGCTCTTGTAGAATAATGGACCCGCTCATACTTCCCAATTTCCAATGACGACAGCGACGGAATGCACTTCATCCCCCATATTCTCCTGATTAAGTCCATCTGATGTAGCCGTAAAATCTTGTCTATGTGGTATTAATTTTGGAAGAAATGAAGGTGTCATGGACGCTGTATGTAAATCTTTAGCGGACCAAAATGAAACATTCTATTTTGAAGGGATTCAGAAATTGGAACAGAGGAAAATGTGCATTGAGATGAAGGGAGATTAAATTTTAAAAAAAAATGACAATTCTTCTACTTCTGGGTATTCCTGAGTACATGGGGCCGAGAACTTTTTTATCATACCTCGTAAATATCAGAAGAGCGAACTAATTACCCAAATTTGACCTTATATTACGAACTAAAGAGCCAATCTAAGGGTAGAAAATATAATTTGTTCCATCTGTTCACTATTTATTGTAAATAGTTTGCGAATACTTCAACTGATTTTGTCAAGCTACAGTGTCGATAAAACACCTTTAATGTGCTTGATCAATAACATACATACGGATTGCATTATTGTGATGCATTGAACACTTCTAAACAAGAAGCCGTACGAACTATACTATTATTGTGTTATTTATTTTCATACATGCAATGTCATTTTAATTATTATTATTATTATTATTTGTTGGAAAAGAACGTAAACAACATACTAGAAGTGTTGTTAAGTATTGTTAAGAGAATATAGGACTCTGTGACCATAACACATTTAGATTTTAGTACATATAATATCTGACCTATGTAGAATTAACGGTATAAACTGATATGGTGTGAAATATTTTCTTCATAATAATGATTTTGTATAATGTTAAAAGTTATAGTTAAACCTGCTTAAACGACTACCAAAGGGATAGCAGTATATGCTTGATAAGGTTGATTTTATATAGACAATTAAAGAAAAGAAAAAGAAATATTAAAGACAGGTGAGTGAGGCAAATGCTGAATACAGGTGTTTTTGTTTTTAATATATGATTTGTTTACAGTCAGAGAGAGAGAGAGAGAGAGAGAGAGAGAGAGAGAGACCAGTGGTTTAAATCTAATAGAAGTCTGATCCAGCTATAGAGGATTGGTCATGCTGCCATAAACCCAACCTTTATTATGTTAGTTGATTCTTCTCTTTTATCATATTGCAAACATTGCTAAGTTAATTTCATTATTGCATTAGATTAATAGATTTTAAAGGAAACTGAGTACGAATGCATGCCAATACATAATACACTACACTATAATACAGTTTCCAAAATCTTAATGAAGTAAGTGAACAATGGCGTATGATGCTTTGCACCTAATCGACTGAGATCTTATGGGCAGTTAACTGTAAATGACTCCGATATTATTTTCATCTAATTTGATGTCTAATCCCATTGGTGATCAATTTCATTTAGTGTGATCATAAAAGATTTATACAACTGTCATATGTAACAAGGAACTGAAAATAATCTACATAGCCCCTTTTTGTTATTGACTGGTTAAATCGTGTTAAAACATTAATCACGATGGCCCTTACATCAACGATTGTTTTTCGAAAGGTGTTGGTTTTGCATATTGTAATTACATATCGACCTTTTTACCAAACATTATCAATCGTGAATGTTTTTAAAAAGATCGTACCATGTGTAAATAAAGGTACCAGAGTATATATTTTATCGATTTTCTAGTTTTTTTGTATTAGCTGTGAGAAACTGACTTTTAACTCTAAATAGTGTAATAAACTAGAATTACATAATGCGCTGCATGTGCGGATGAAGGGAGTTGACATGGGGGTCTGGACCTACCTTAAGATTTGCTAAAAATTACTTCTCTGTTTCTTGTTTGTTTTAAATAAGGAATTTTATTTTCAAAGATATGGTAACATTCACTCCATGAAATTTCTTTTTAGATGGAGTCCCTCTTAACATAGCTTCTGGATCATCGCCTGCACTTGAAAAACGTCAACAGCTTTGGAGAGGTTTATGTTTAAACACATGTACATCGTAAAACGTTATTTGTGTGAGCTTTACGTAATAACATGATGCATTGATAAGCCCCATGTGACTACACTGCACTCATGGGACGTAAGAAATACGACCCGGGAACACAACACACAAACAAATCGTCATGTAAGCTGACAATTCTGAGTCATCATTGCGATATATTTTGTTTATCGTATCTTATTGCCGTTTTTATTTACCTTAGTGGTCATTCTGTCTTGAGGAAATAAAAAAAATCACCAGATCTGAATTTTTTCTCATCGTTTTACATGTGGATAACTTTATCGCCTGCGAACATTTAACAGTTTTAGTTTTCTAACTTTCAGTATTTAATTTTTCTAAACTGGCTTTTTCCATGCCATGTCACTGTGACACTCACAGCAATGCAATACATTGGAACTACAAATCAAATCTGAGACAAGGTGCTAGAGAGTAGTGAGTGTCTCCTGTTTGAGTAACCACACCGACAAAAAACATGACCGACCAAAACGTACAGACAATACAAAATATATTACGTGCATGCGTCATGTGAGAGAGTGTCACAGACATACAACATTAGAACAAACAAGGATATGATAATACTCCCTAAAACGTCGTTAATCCATTTGTATCCAGAATAAGAATATATATCAAATCAATGTTGTCAAACTTTCACAAAAACTATACAGATAAACATACGATACCTTTACCTTTAGTCATACATTGATGTTGGTGGACCACAGGGATCCGAGGGCATTCGTAAGTATTGTAAATGAGTTAGAGCACAGATCTTAAAGTGCTTTTAATTTCTACGCACGTGAATGTAATATCAACTTTTTAAGTTTTGAAATATGAGCGCCTCTGATCACGGTTCCAGATGTTTTTGAAATCTATGTGGTTCTTATATGTATAATATTATATGTAATTAAAGATAGTAAATAATGTTAAATAATGGAATAGACTGTCTAATTTATTGACCTTTTACATTAAGATATATATCATTGTCATTTCCAAATGCACAAACATTTTACATCGCATTGCAAAGATATTTAAGTTTCATCCAAGATTCTGAACTTGTTCTTTGATTCATATTATTTTAATTTGTAATGTAATGTAACGGCTCGTGACCGAGAGGTCCCGGGGTCGACGCTTGCCATGGGAACACCGGTGTTCTGTCTTTCGGATGAGACAGTAAAAACTGAGGTTCCATGTCACGGTAGGCGTGGCACGTAAAAGATTCCTTACTGCTTCGGGTGGGTTCCGTGGCAAAGGTCTAAACTTGTGTGCAATGCATCAGGCATATGCGGTTACCATATACGTGAAATAATCGTGGAGTGACGTAAAACAATAATCAATCAATGAATCAACCTGCTGCAGGGCCGATAAATGTATGCCATTACGATTCTTTCCGAAGCGGTAAGGTTTCTTTTACGTGTCACGTCTACCGCTACGCGGAATTTCGGTTCTTACAGTCTCGTCCGAAAGACGCAACACTGGCGAGCCAGGGTGGAAATTGAACCCGGAACCTCTCTGTCATTCGCCAAGCACCTAACCGATTGAGCCATGATGGCTCTGAACTTGTTGGTTTGAAATAAAGTATGTTTGATTTTAAAAGAGATATTGCGTGAACTTCTCGATTCCAGAGATGAAAGCGGGTGTTCCACATGCTGGTATTTTGCAATTAGTAACAATGGAAGAGGTATGTCGGGAAACAAATGGGAAAAAGAGGCTGAATTCCATTCAAGAGTAAGATTTAAATACTTGTGATATCTTACATCTAAATGACGTATGAGATTAATGACTATGTGGCATGCACATTTTTTCTCATCATCTTTATATACATTTAGCATTGTTTGCCTTGACTCAATTCGTGATTAATGTTCACCTACGGTTAAACCCTGACCTGAGGTGGAGGAACTGACAGGGAGAAGTAACTTTACTAATTGCTAGAGTTAAAACAGGCTACACATCATTTGTATGAACTTCAGGTCTATAAATTCAGCTGATAATATGTATTTTCGTTTCTGTGTTGGAAATCAAAATCACAGTCATGTTGTTTAAAAATTTTAATAACGGGGGTATGAGACTTGAATGCTGTAAAAGTTGATTTTGAAATGATAGACACGGCGAAGTTGAAATGATTGTGCAAATATTGCATAGTGATTACAACTGTCCAATATCTATACCATGCATGCATGATAAGTATCAATAAACGTAAAAAAAATCGTCCGTTTTATAATTATCTTTTACCATTTTTGTTTACATTATTGACAACTGAACTAAATTGAATTTTTTATCCTCTATACATATTTACTGTTTTGCTTTGTGTTTTATATTTTTACCAATTTAGATACATCAATCATAATACAATATATGAATGCCATATCTATTTACACTGTTTGTCCTGTATCGTTACATGGATTCTAATCCCATTTAAAACGAAATAATTAGGGTTTACATTGTAACTAACCGATAAGATCAGGTCAAACACATAACGAAATCACATTCTCCGATAGGATAATATTCATTGTAGGAATTAAAATGTAAGATTTCTGCTCCCTTTCATAACTTATCTTACAGTCTATGTTTTAAATGTATGTCAACATTCATTCACGTTCTCCATTCCCTGTTGGCATACAAAATAGGCCAGACCCTTGGCAAACACCTCCGGTACGTTGTTTATTCATTCTCAACTTCTGCAGAAGGGGTGGATCAAACACAGATTAGATAAATACGGCTCATTTAAAGAACTTATTTATACAAGATATTTAGGGCTCTTTGACAAGAGATTTAGATCTATAGAAACAAATACTGTGACCGCAAATACAATTAAATACTCGTAGGATTGTACGCGTCCTACCAGCACTCAGGTATGTACAAATATAAAAATACGCTATCAATTAGAATATATTTTTATCGTCAATATACATCGAGTTTGACATTCCAGTATAGATGCAGTCAGTGGCTGTGTAAATATCCGACAGTGTGGGAAGAGGGAGCAAACTCTAACGTTTTTTTAAATGATGCAAATTTTCGTAATTTTGTGTGCAATTCGGAAGGTCATAGAATATATACTGTGATGGAGAGGATAGCAAAGTTACTATGGTTACATGTGTATTGAGGAGGTGACCTTTGACATGCCTAGATATAGCCGACATAAGTCGGTACGGGGATCTTTATGTAACCAAATATCTCCAGACGTTCTCTAAAAGTGTAGTGGTTAAGCGCTTGGCTTGCGACGCTGACAATCCGGATTCGATTCTCGGGTTGCGCCATTATTGGGAACTTTAAGAGGTTGGTTACCTCCTGATTCCATGTCGTGATACAACTGAAAAATTGTTGAAAGCAACGTAAAACACCAATTAACCAACCAATTGTAACTTACCTCGGAAGACTTTGTCATGTAATAAAGCCGGATCTCATATCTACCTCCTCACCCGATATGGGGGATATGAAACTAAATTGATGTAAAGACAGGATTGGACGGTCCAGAATTGACAATCCTGCGCAAGTCTTGCCAGGGTCCTATAAGTAAATGTCGAGGTCTAATGTTATGGCAGAAACTGGAATGAAACAGAACCCCATTCCATTGTTCCCTGGTATATGTGTTTTGGGTGATTGCATTGTACATGTAACAGAACCCCAGTGTTTTGGATATGGTTCTATTGTATATATTATAGAACTCAAATGTTTGTTCAAATGCATTGTATATGTGTCATTTGATAACTTTTGATTTTTCTGATCCACTGTATACGCAACAGAACCCCAGTGTTTTGGGTGGTTCCATTGTATATGTAACATAACCCGAATGTTTTGAGTGGTTCCATTGTATATGTAACAGATCGCCAGTGTTTTGGGTGGTTCTATTGTATATGTAACAGAACCTCAGTGTTTTCAGTGGTTCCATTGTATATGTAACAGAACCCCAGTGTTTTGGGTGGTTCCATTGTATATGTAACAGAACCCCAGTGTTTTGCATATGGTTCTATTGTATATATTATAGAACTCAAATGTTTTGGGTGGTTCCATTGTATATGTGTCATTTGATAACTTTTGATTTTTCTGATCCACTGTATACGCAACAGAACCCCAGTGTTTTGAGTGGTGCCATTGTATATATAACAGAACTCCAATGTTTTGGGTGATTCCATTGTATATGTAACAGAACCCCAGTGTTTTGGGTGGTTCTATTGTATATGTAACAGAACCGCAATGTTTTGAGGATTCCATTGTATATGTAACAGAACCCCAGTGTTTTGAGTGGTTCCATTGTATATGTAACAGAACCCCAGTGTTTTGGGTGATTCCATTGTATATGTAACAGAACCCCAGTGTTTTGGGTGATTCCATTGTATATGTAACAGAACCCCAGTGTTTTGGGTGATTCCATTGTATATGTAACAGAACCCCAATGTTTTGGGTGGTTCCATTGTATATGTAACAGAACCCCAGTGTTTTGGGTGATTCCATTGTATATGTAACAGAACCCCAGTGTTTTGGTGGTTCCATTGTATATGTAACAGAACCTCAATTTTTTGGGTGATTCTATTGTATATGTAACAGAACCCCAGTGTTTTGGGTAGTTCTATTGTATATGTAACAGAACCCCAGTGTTTTGCATATGGTTCTATTGTATATATCATAGAACTCAAATGTTTTGGGTGGTTCCATTGTATATGTAACAGAACCCCAGTGTTTTGGATTGTTCCATTGTATATGTAACAGAACCTCAGTGTTTTGAGTGGTTCCATTGTATATGTGTCATTTGATAACTTTTGATTTTTCTGATCCACTGTATACGCAACAGAACCCCAGTGTTTTGAGTGGTTCCATTGTATATATAACAGAACCCCAGTGTTTTGGATGATTCTATTATATATGTAACAGAACCCCAGTGTTTTAGATAGTTCCATTGTATATATATAACAGAACCCCAGTGTTTTGGGTGATTCCATTGTGTATATAACAGAACCCCAGTGTTTTGGGTGATTCCATTTTATATATAACAGAACCCCAGTGTTTTGGGTGATTCCATTGTATATGTAACAGAACCCCTGTGTTTTGGATGGTTCTATTGTATTTGTAACATAACCCCAGCGTTTTGGATGGTTCCATTGTATATATAACAGAACCCCAGTGTTTTGGGTGATTCCATTGTATATATAACAGAACCCCAGTGTTTTGGGTGATTCCATTGTATATGTAACAGAACCCCAGTGTTTTGGGTGATTCCATTGTATATGTAACAGAACCCCAGTGTTTTGGGTGGTTCCATTGTATATGTAACAGAACCCCAATGTTATGGGTGGTTCCATTGTACATGTAACAGAACCCCAGTGTTTTGAGTGGTTCTATTGTATATGTAACAGATCCCCAATGTTTTGGGTGATTCCATTGTATATGTAACATAACCTCAGTGTTTTGGATGATTCCATGGTACATGTAACAGAACCCCAGTGTTTTGGGTGATTCCATTGTATATGTAACAGAACCCCAGTGTTTTGAGTGGTTCCATTGTATATGTAACAGAAACCCAATGTTTTGGATGGTTCTCTTGTATATGTAGTAGAACCCCAAATTTGACAAGGGGAAATCATAAATGATGGAAATAATTTACAAACAAAAATCAAGATTTTTGAAAGTATCACTTAATGGTATACACTTAAAAATTCAGGGTTGATGAGTTCTTGACGCCTGAAACCCTCGAAGTAAGCCGCCCCGTTTTCCCCGATATTTACTGTATAATTTGTTTGTGCCTGTTATTCTAAACATCTGAATACAGTTAATTTTTTTTTCAAAAATCCTGGTCAAAATGCTCCAAGTATATTCTTTTATAACTTTCTCTACCTACATTTGTTATTGTAAAGCAGCCTCGTGAGAATTTCTCAAAGTTATGTGACACAAAATGTGAAAATCAGATTTTAAACTAGTTATGTTTGGTAAAATTTGACACCTCGATAATTGAAAATAAATCTAGTTTCCCAAAACTCTTTCAAATTTGACCTCTAGGAAAACAAACATGTGGAGAATGATTTGATGAGATGGGAGCATTCTGTAATCAGAAAAAGAACTCCGTGTGCAGATTGGTTACATTTGGTTATTTTCGAAAATAAGTTAATTTCATCGTTAAAATGTTATGTTAAGTCGCAATAATGGTTTTCTATGCAGTTTTTATAGATCAAGAAGATAAAATGCAGAGAGTGTGTTCTGATATAAAGTCATTGATAACGCTTGCAATCAGTTCCACTCCAGCACGTGCTGTGATATAACGCATTTTGTGTATTGCTTATCGGACAGAGTGTGAGACTTGCATCATTCTTTGATAATCAGAGCAAATTCACTATCAGGTAAGATCATGTGTTGTTGAATGAAGTACTTTACAAGAAAGAAAGTAGGGCGGATCATTTTGGTAAAATTTGTCGAGGAAACCAAAAAGAATTAGAGGTTTCTAATCACCTATGAATCCTCGAACATAAGGGACAGCTGTGGTATGCTGGAAATGCATCGATTGTTTATATAGGAAAACACAATTACAATAATTGTTGTTATCGTTTTTGTTACCCATCAATATAAACTCGTAAATCGTTAAACAACACCTTTGTTATTTCATTCAACACCTTTGTTATTTCATTCAATATTGAAATGATTAATCCTTAGTCCCTGTATATCGTTGAACAAATTATGTTACAAAAAAGAAAAGAAAAAAAAAGAAAAAAAGAAAAAAGCCACACACACAAAAATAATAATAATTATTATCATTATTATCACTAACAAGATCCCTTCTCTTGGCAAAAGGGTGTATGTGTCTTCTTGAAGGACGAGAGGAAGTTAAGATGCTTGAAGATGTGTTCATATGCATGTGTATGTAGGGACAAGTGTGGTGTTGATAGGCTTGCGGTACAGGCGATCAGGGTTCGATTCCTGGATTGAGCAATGTTTAGTAGGAAGTTAAGATGGTTGAAGATGTGTTCATATGTGTATGTAGGGAGTGGTGTGGTGTTGATAGGCTTGCGGTACAGGCGATCAGGGTTCGATTACTGGTTTATGAGGTTTTATTACATCCTGCTTTCATATCACATCACGACTGATGAATTGTAGGAAATGACGTGACTAACCGACCGAAGGTCTATATACAAACCTCAACCAAGTACTCTTTAATTGTATTCAATATATGTATCTTATTAAAACAAAATCATTAACTGCTATTTTCAAAAACAAAAAAGCAAAAAACAAAAGCACCCCCCAACACCCCCCCCCCCCCCACCACCAACTCAACCCAACAACAACAAAAAACAAAAACAAACCCACCCACCTCCCCCCAAAAACAATATATACACACACACACACACACACACACACACACACACGCACACACACACACACACACACACACACACACATATATATATATATATATATATATTATATATATATATATATATATATATATATATATATATATATATATATATATAAACCAAAACAAACCCCCCACAACCCCCCCCCCCCAAAAAAAAACCCAAAAAAGATAAAACCCAAAAAACAAAAATAAAAACAAAAAACATAAAACAAAACAAAAAATAAACACTCCTTTATATTTTTTCATAAAGAAATGTATGTTCTTACTCAAATTGTATCCAAACTTCCAATTAACCAACTTATGTTATGCATAGGTAAAATTATTACGTATCAATTTATGCATTACATAAATTTATATACAACCTTAAAGTTTCCTGCATTTAAGCATTCATGGTTTAGATTTGTAGTTTTGGTATGTTTGGAAATTTGCTACCATATTGTAATGCATCTAGGACACTAAAATTCCTCTCGCTACGGTAACTATAAGTTGTATTAACAGAGTGGAATCGGTTAGTGAATTCTAGAACATTGAATAGCTTTTAACACCGGATGTAATGAATGATTGATGAGAGTATTGTCTACGTTATGCAATATTGATGAGTCATTTTTCAACCTGTTTTAAGGTGTTCAAAATGAAAATATATTCCATAGAATTCACGAGAAAGTAAAACTTGTGAATCTTCAACAATGTAAATTCAACACAGCTTTTGTGTCGATTAAGCATTAATAATGTATGTTCTAAATTTACCTCTATATAAACATATATAATTCATTATAATATATCCTTTATGTTTTGTTTTTGTTTTGTTTTTGGGGTTTTTTTTCATTATGGAAATCAGCATAAGCAGATTCGAATATATTTCCAAAACCACATCGCCTAAGATAAAGAAATCTTTTTTTTTACTTTGTACTTCTGTTATAAAATAAGTTAATTGATTCCCCACTATATGGCCATGGGTTGCACTCTATAATAAAAAAATCCCCCTTTCAGCAACCTTTATATATCGACGACTGCAAAAACGGTGGGCGATGTACACAGCTCTCCATCTGCCCCTGTGATCTAATGAGTAACTCCTCTTGTATGACTATATCGCAGTGTATCATCTGAGAAATGACTTAGCTCAGAGAGATGAACATGTCAGGGTTCTTTATCATTTCCTAGATAATTGATGTCACCTCTCATCATGTAGTCCATACACACTCAGCCAATCACTGTCGCGTCAAGAAAAATTGCGGTCAGTTCGTAATATGACGGCATGTTAAAGAATTCACGCAAAATACTTTAAAAGCAGTCCTCTTACGTTACATGTGTGTTCACTGCGCATCTGACGTCTTTATCCAGTTTAGATTACCAGTGATGTAGTGCCCTTTACGCAAAAACGCAAATGAATACGCTGCAATTTGTATATCTTAATTGTATTATTTTAAACAATCATTAGAGTGTATACAATTCTCGTTATTAATATTTTGAAGTTTGCATTGTTTTATTTAATTTACCCTTTCCACAGACCCCCTGACTCTCATTAATTTGAATACACGAAATTTTAAACTAACTACGCCACTGATTACTCGTGCATCCTTTACGACGTTACGATCAAAGCGTAAGATGACGATAGACTTTAAAAATGCACAGTCCTGTTTGTGGTCGTCATACTTTTTATACAATGCAGTTTGACGTCACACTTTACGTATAGAATACGACCTTATTCAAGACACACTGCGTAGCACTGCACGACTTTAATGGTGCTTTAGATTTATCAATCCATACATGATAACGTGTTTATGTTGTATTTCATATTCACATTTATTTGTCAAAATTTATGTTTCGGAACAACGATGTTTAAGAACAGGAAAATGGAGAATATTAAGGTATCAATGTAGCAATTATTTTCCATAGGGCTACATGTTAATGAATGGAGAAGTTTCTATTTAAAAGAGGATCATTGGAAGCTTCCTTTACATTTCAATAAACAGACAGGCCCCCACTAAAGTAAAAACTTTTCATTTTCATTTTCAAAATTTGCCTTCTTTGAACTCACCCTCAGTCCGCAGAATTTGTACTTGCTGAAAATACCTTGACCCTTGATATGATTGATTGATTATTGTTTTACGTCACACCACGAATATTTCATGTATATGGTGACAGCATCTGCCTGATGCGGAGCATACAAATTTTGACCTTTGCAACGGACCCACCCGATGCAGTGAGGGATCTTTAACGTGCCATGCATACCACGACACGGGGTCTCGGTTTTTACTGTCTCATCCTAAAGACATGACACCGGCATGACCAGAGCGGGACTCCAACCCCGGCCTCCCGATCAGGAGTCCGACGCAATATCACTAGGCCACGCCGGCTTCCCTTGATATGAAAAATACTGACCCATTATATAAATTTTAATATTGTAACCTGTCAACAGATAGACCATAAATAGCATTTCAATCAAAAATATGAACCTGGCATTTATATCCACTCAGAAGCCTAGGATTTTTCATCCCGAGCAGGACTTAGGGTAGCCAAAACGCTTACATGACTCCAGTCAAGGTCAATTGGTACATTGATACCTTAAATGCTGTCTTTTCTGTTGGCCATTTTAATCAGGTGAGTTATCTGCCCTTGCTCATAAAGGTAGTCCGCAGAATTGAAAAAAAAAAAACAAAAACAAAAACAAAAAACATTGGTATAAAAGCAGTGCCATTCAGTTTACTCTTCTTATTTGAATATGGTCGATTGACCAGGGTGAAATATAGTCAATCAGGTAATAGACACTGTCATAAACCTCACTCTGCGAAAAATGAGAGAGTACATGTCAAGAGTAGACAAATCACCTAATTGAAATGAAATGAAACTTGTTATTCTAGAGAATGCTGTCACGATGAAAGCACATTATCAAAAGTGACACTGATATGGTGCAAACAAGAGCTTGGAATGTATGTCTTGTTTTTCTTTTTGTCTTTGTTCTTTCTTTCTTTTTTGGGGGGAGGGTGAGGGTGTGTTTGTTGGTTTGGTTTTTGTTTTATATATTTTTAAACCTGCATCAATAGTTGTAAGTGCCCGTCCCCACTTTCTAGGTGCTTATTATCTGCACGAAATGCACACTGTATTTTCCCGTCTAGTACACTAATCATTGTAAGATTGTATTTATCTATGTAAATATAAAGCAGATATTGATTTATGGGCATTGTTTATAGAGAAAATGCATTGCATGGTATAAAATATTATGTGCATCTTCACACATGTTTTCTGTGAGCTTGCATCCTCTTATTGTTAAGATAAATCATTTTGGCATTCTCATTCTGAATGAATGGAGAAATTGGCGGGAAGCCTTTGTTTTGATGCTAAATCTGTTATTTCAATGCTTGAGTAATGGCCCATTTTCGTATTTTGTAACTTAAACTGATAATTGACAAAGGATAGACGTCGGGGAGTTCATTTGAGTTATCGTTCGTTGTAGATAGGAATTTCAATAGTGAAATTTAGTAAATTACGCAGCATCTATTAAAGGAAAAGCACTTTTATCAGAGCCATCACACTGCGTTACTCAATTAGGTTAACATAATTAAAATAAGATTCGTTTCTGAGATTCCATCACGAGGCCAATTTGAATGCCGCATTAATGTTTTGTTTATGACTGTTTTACTTTATAAAGTACTGTACATAACGGGGGAAAGTCTTTGTTGTATGTTATTTCGCAAATTGATTTTGGTTTTGGCAGCTGTATTTCTTTACAGTACAAATATATCTTTGATACATGTATTTGCATAATTCTTGTACATACGTTTATCGCACGTTTTGCAAAACTCTTTGTATAAGGATTCCAGATTAATTTTTCCCATAATCCTTTGTGAGCGGTCAGTATAAAAGCTCTTGTTTTCTCGCCGTCCTTTCATTCTTCTGATTGCTTATTACTGTACAACAACGCCCAGAGACTGTTTTAATTGTAAGTTTACTAACTTTGATATTCTAGCGGAATGGAAGGGCTTTTTACTTGGAATATCTGATACGTTTGAAATTTAGCTTTTGGTATTCTGACTTACCGGAAACGCTGCACTTTATATGCAAACTTTGAAATTCATTATGTGTCACACATAGGTACATAAATGTACTTCATTTTGTTGTATACTATATAGTTTGTGATGTTGTCTTTAAATCTACATTTATTGAAAAGATTTGGTGTAAATGATTGATTGATTGATTATTGTTTTACGTCACTCCACCATTATTTCACGTACATGGTGACGGCATCTGCCTGATGCATTGCCTACAAATTTATACCTTGCAACGGTCTCACCCGAAGCAGTGAGGGATCTTTTACGTGCCACGCCTACCGTGACACGGGACCTCGGTTTTTACTGTCTCGTCCGAAAGACAGAACGCCGGTGTGTACAGGGCGGGAGTCGAACCCGGGACCTCTCGATCATGAGTCGAGCACCTTATCCACTAGGCCACACCGGCTTTATCTGGTGTACACTATGTGCACACTGCATATTGATATTATTTAATTTCAAGTTTATGTGCTAGTAAATATAAATGATATTTCGGATGATCATGTAAGACAAAATACATGCACTATGTTCTCATGGAGTTCTTATTTATTTGGAACACCACCCCGTAACAGTTCGTATAATAGGTCATTGCATTCAAAATATCTTCTTGATCTATAAAAACTGCCTAGAAAACCATTATTGCGACTTAACATAACATTTTAACGATGCAATTAACTTATTTTCGAAAATAACCAAATGTAACCAATCTGCACACGGAGTTCTTTTTCTGATTACAGAATGCTCCCATCTCATCAAATCATTCTGCACATGTTTGTTTTTCTAGAGGTCAAATTTGAAAGAGTTTTGGGAAACTAGATTTATTTTCAATAGAAGGATAATAAGTTATTTTTTAAAACCATTTTCTGGGATTTTACCTTCATATATGATACTCCCCTGTTCATGTTTAGGTCCTAAATATAGACACGAGAAACAAAAAGTGTTTTAGCCTTATCCTTCATATTGATGAAAGGTAACGTTATATTTATTCATTTAACAAACCATTCTTTGTTTACTTTGTAACGGTTATAGACACAGACGTATTGATTAAATTGCGACTTTATTATACTGTTTTGAAGTTAAATGATACAAAGATAAACCACTTTTTCATCATATATCATTTTACTGTATTGCGAAAGAACTTCTAGTATGAGTAGTGTTTCCTGTGATACGGACACAATGATTGGATGTAACATTATAGCCCTGTTTGTGATGCTGAATCAATGCAGTCGAGTCAACGTCCCCTCGGAGATACTATTCGACACAAAACGGTTTTCGGTTTCCGGAATATTAGATAAAGAAGAAATCTATGTCAAAACTAATTCAATGCATAAGAATAAAGCGCATTTAGCTGTGTATGATATGAAACTTAATATGAATCACGATTAACATCTCGGATAACTGCATATGGAATGATGCATACACTTTCTAAAATATTATATAATAAAGTTATTTATTTGTTTTATTCATAAGATCAAACGCTCCGTGAAAATAAGGATTCATCCTTGACCTTGATCTATGATATGGCAAACTAATTTTGGGTTTATTAGGCATAACATATTTTCGATTTCAGACGACTCTGTTCATGAACAGTATTACACTAATAGCGATCTATGCTGATTTTATGTAAATAGTTATATTTTTAATTCATGTAAGCACAGAATTGGCGAGGAGGGGTGTTCAATTTTCCTTTGTTACCATTGTTATATTGCTCCATCTTCGATGGGTAATGGAACTCATTCGAATTTATGTTCTCAATGTTGTAGAAGTATACTTGTAATTCTGTTCTCAATGCATTAAAACCAAAGTCTTGTTTTCCGTACATTTATTTAACAGCTGTGTCTTCCATGTATATGGTAAGAGTCGTGTCATCAATGCATTCAGATTACATCTGTGTCTTTAAATGTATTGCGGTAACAATCGTGTAATCAATGCATTCAAATTACATCTGTGCCTTCCATGCATTGTGGTAACAGTCGTGTAATCAATGCATTCAGATCACAGCTGTGTCTTCCATGCATTGCGGTAACAGTCGTGTAATCAATGCATTCAGATTACATCTGTGTCTTTAAATGCATTGCGGTAACAGTCGTGTAATCAATGCATTCAGATCACAGCTGTGTCTTCCATGCATTGCGGTAACAGTCGTGTAATCAATGCATTCAGATCACATCTATGTCTTCCATGCATTGCGGTAACAGTCGTGTAATCAGTGCATTCAGATCACAGCTGTGTCTTCCATGCATTGCGGTAACAGTCGTGTAATCAATGCATTCAGATCACATCTGTGTCTTCCATGCATTACGGTAACAGTCGTGTAATCAATGCATTCAGATCACATCTGTGTTTTCCCTGCATTGCGGTAACAGTCGTGTAATCAATGCATTCAGATCACATCTGTGTTTTCCATGCATTACGGTAACAGTCGTGTCATCAATGCATTCAGATAACATCTTTGTTTTCCATGCATTGCGGTAACAGTCGTGTAATCAATGCATTCAGATTACATCTGTGTTTTCCATGCATTGCGGTAACAGTCGTGTCATCAATGCATTCAGATTACATCTGTGTTTTCCATGCATTGCGGTAACAGTCGTGTAATCAATGCATTCAGATTACATCTGTGTTTTCCATGCATTACGGTAACAGTCGTGTAATCAATGCATTCAGATCACATCTGTGTCTTCCATGCATTGCGGTAACAGTCGTGTCATCAGTGCATTCAGATCACAGCTGTGTCTTCCATGCATTACGGTAACAGTCGTGTCATCAATGCATTCAGATCACAGCTGTGTCTTCCATGCATTGCGGTAACAGTCGTGTCATCAATGCATTCAGATCACAGCTGTGTCTTCCATGCATTGCGGTAACAGTCGTGTAATCAATGCATTCAGATCACAGCTGTGTCTTCCATGCATTACGGTAACAGTCGTGTAATTAATGCATTCAGATCACAGCTGTGTCTTCCATGCATTACGGTAACAGTCGTGTAATCAATGCATTCAGATCACAGCTGTGTCTTCCATGCATTACGGTAATAGTCGTTTCATCAATGCATTCAGATCACAGTTGTGTCTTCCATGCATTTAATTTAATATGAACTCAAATTACAGCTTTATTGTCAATGCATTAAGGTAAAAGTCCAATCTTACTAAAACGCGACTTGTACTCCGTTCCTCTACGATACTCTCCGTACACGGAGAGTATCGTAGAGGAACAGAGTACAAGTCGCGTTTTAATAAGATAGGGTAAAGTTGTATGTTTTTTTTTTTCTTTTGGGTCGTTTCGTTACATAGAGTTATTTCCCATATAAGCAGGTATCTGACGTCAAACCATTGCGACGTCATACAATTTCTATATCCTTTCCCGTAATTTAACACCGGTTTGCATAGAACTGGTTGAGGTCACAATGGTTTGACGTAAAATTCCTGCTCAGATTGGAAATAACTCTGTATAATGAAAAGCTCTAATGCGTTCAGTTAACAGCTTTGTTTTCAATGTGTTCAGGTGATAGTCGCGTCATCAATATAATTAGGTCACAGCTTTGTCTTCAATGCAATAAGATTAAAGTCATGTCTGCAATGCATTCTGGTCACATCTTTCTTTTTAATGCGTTTGGTTGTGTCTTTTTCAACAACTTCGTCGTCAATATATTACGCTTAAAATGGTGTTTTCCGCGTATTCAGGCCATATCTTTGTCTTGTAAGCATCTATGCAACATTCGTGTCATCCATGCGTTCAGAACACAGCTATGTTGTATACATGCATTAAGGTAGCACTTATATTTGCCTTCCTTTAATAGTAATTTCATTAATGCATGTAGATAATTGCCATTGATGTATATACATCACACTGATACGAATTCACTAGTGTGTTGTAGGGTAATACGTCGGTCCCAACTGCAGTGGAGGATCACGTGACACCTCGATCGTTATTGTTGCACATGAAGACAGGACATCGAACCACTAATTGGACTCGAACCCAGAAACAGTCTGTCATCAGCCAAACACCTCTCAGATTGAATTCACCGTCTCATTATGCATTTAAATAATTATTCATATGTATTAATAATAATAATACAAAAACATTAAAGTACGTTTTACAATCGTTATAATGGGGTTTAACCATATCTAACATTCATGCTCCGCCTATGAATAGATTTTTGTGGTATCATAACCCCGTTTAATCTTTCTCATGAATACCATTGTGTTTCATCAAAAGGATTTAAATTTAGATTAAATTCACAACGTGGTGCAATAAATGTCACATTTCAATAGTGCTCCTTAAGACGCGGACAAATAGATGTCAAATCAGCGCTATCTACGACAAATGATGTGTTGGTGTGAATGATACTTCAGCGTTTATTGTGTGTTCTCGAGTAGGGGGTATAGAAATACAAAGACTGATCACTTTATAGCAAATATCATTACTGCAATTTAAGTATCCTGTTGAAATTTTGTGTGTTCGAAAATTCCTTATAAACTTTGAGTGTGAATAGACCGCATTATTTATAAAGGACGGGGGCTTCGCTAACTAGCTAGATGAATCGATTGAAGAAAAATCCTCTTAAGAGCGGGTTATGATTTCATTTATCACAAATTGAAAAATATAAACCCTCGTATTTCTTACATTTAATGAGGTATTTCATAACAAAATGAATTGAGAAGAATTCTACATAAACGTATTTTTTGCTGAATTGAAAACTCGAGGCCGAAAGTTGAAACTTCAACCCCCAGGAACCAGGTACTTTAAAAACAGACGTGCTTGAGGTAATGAGAGGTAAACACACCTGCTGGAGGTAATGATAGGGAAAACAGACCTGCTGGAGGTAATGATAGGGAAAACAGACCTGCTGGAGGTAATGAGAGGTAAAACAGACCTGCTTGAGGTAATGAGAGGTAAAACAGACCTGCTGGAGGTAATGAGAGGTAAAACATACCTGCTTGAGGTAATGAGAGGTAAACACACCTGCTGGAGGTAATGATAGGGAAAACAGACCTGCTTGAGGTAATGAGAGGTAAAAAAAGACCTGCTGGAGGTAATGAGAGGTAAAATGAACCTGCTAGAGGTAATGAAAGGTAAAACAGACCTGCTTGAGGTAATGAGAGGTAAAACAGACCTACTAGAGGCAATGAGGGGTAAAACAGACCTGCTAGAGGTAATGAGAGGTAAAATGAACCTGCTTGAGGTAATGAGAGGTAAAACAGACCTGCTTGAGGTAATGAGAGGTAAAACAGACCTTCTAGAGGTAATGAGAGGTAAAACAGACCTGCTGGAGGTAGTGAGAGGTAAAACAGACCCTCTTGAGGTAATGAGAGGTAAATGAACCTGCTTGAGGTAATGAGAGGTAAATAAGACCTGCTAGAGGTAATGAGAGGTAAAACAGACCCGTTCATGGTAATGAGAGGTAAAACAGACCTGCTGAAGGTAATGAGAGGAAAAACAGTCTTGCTAGAGGTAATGAGAGGTAAAACAGACCTGCTGGAGGTAGTGAGAGGTAAAACAGACCTTCTGGAGGTAATGAGAGGTAAATGAACCTGCCGGAGGTAATGAGAGGTAAAACAGACCTGCTAGAGGTAATGAGATGTAAAAGTTTGCTGGAGAAAATGTAAAACTGTCTATTAAATTTGCAGAAATTTCTGATTATACACGCTACAAATCAGTAAAATGAATATAACTAAATGTTATTTTATATTAGTTCCTCTGGTTAGATAAATCAGAGAGCGAGGTTGTGGAGAACTGGTTCCACGTGTTTTGCTTAACGAAGATCAAGTATCAGTAGTAAGAATTTGTGTATTGCTAAAAGTCAGATTTCTACGTAAGTTTCAAACCTTCACATTATCACATTGTATAAACCATATAAATCATAACATATGTTTTAGTCAAACAAGCTTTAAATGCCACCCGTATTAAGCAACCACATGTTTTAACAACTGCCTTCTCTGTTTTGTCTAACCTGCTCTAAAGGCCACCTGTATTAAGCGACTACATGTTTTAACAACTGCCTTTCTTCCGTCTGACCTGTTTTATAGGCCACCTGCATTTAGCGATCACATGTTTTCAACCATTGCCTTCTCCGCTCAGTTTAACCTGCCTAAAAGGCTCTCTGTATTAAACGACCACATGTCTTTAACACCTGCCTTCTCTGTTACGTCTAACCTTCTTTACAAACCACCTGTATTGAGCAACCACATGTTTTAACAACTGCCTTCTCTGTTACATCTAACCTGCTTTAAAGACCGCCTGTATTGAGCGACCACGTGTCTTTAACAACCTCCTTCTCTCTTCCGTCTAACCTGCTTTAAAGGCCACCTGTATTTAGCGATCACATGTCTTTAACAACATTTCCTGTAAGCAACTACTAGTTGTATGCATGAAATCATCATGTACTTAGAGACTACCTGCCGCAGTCAGCAATTTGTTGAGTTTGTCTTTTATGGTCGCTTGTACAGGTTTGACTGTATACACTGGCCGTTATAAAATTCTTAAACGATCGTGCTGATAAAAGGAAGTGTTATCTATCTTGAGAGCACCTCGGTGAACGGGTTTGCAATTATCTGGATATCAATATTTGTGTAATTGATTACTCAATTTTTCTCGGCTGACAGACTGTACTTATCCCAATAAACGCCCAACTTTACAAAACAGAATCACAGTCTGCCGAGACAAATAAAGGTGTACTATAGCTAATGGGAGTGCCTTCATAATGCAATGATTTTATACAAGAGGGACACACCTCATCTGTTGGTCTCACAGACTTTTGGCCTGGAGCATTGATAGTATATATCATTTGATTTATTTATTATGTGATGGTATTAAAGAATATAAATCTAGATATTTTGATGGTCTGAAATAGTAAGGGTATAGATAAAATGTTGGTGCTATAAAGTGAATGCCTATGTACTTCGATAATCTTATTAATATACTGAGTGAAGGTCCAGATGATTGGATGGTCTGATAGAGTGAAGGTCCACATGATTTGATGGTCTGATAGACTGAAGGTCTAGGTGATGCGATGGTCTGATAGAGTGAAGGTCTAGATGATTTGATGGTCTGATTGAGTGAAGGTCCAAATGATTTGATGGTCGGATAGAGTGAAGGTCTAGATGATTCGATAGTATGATAGAGTGAAGGTCTAGATGATTTGATGGTCTGATAGAGTGAAGGTCCAGATGATTGGATGGTCTGATAGAGTTAAGGTCCACATGGTTTGATCGTCTGATAGAGTGAAAGTCCACATGATTTGATGGTCTGATAGAGTGAAGGTCCACATGATTTGATGGTTTGATAGAGTGAAGGTCAATATGATTCGATGGTCTGATAGAGTGAAGGTCCAGATGATTTGATGGTCTGATAGAGTGAAGGTTCAGATGATTTGATGGTCTGATAGCGTGAAGGTCCAGATGATGTGACGGTTTGATAGAGTGAAGGTTCAGATGATTTGATGGTCTGATAGAGAGAAGGTCTAGATGATTCGATGGTTTGATAGAGTGAAGGTCCAGATTATTTGATGGTCTGAGAGAGTGAAGGTTCAGATGATTTGATGATCTGATAGAGTGAAGGTCTGATAGAGAGAAGGTCTAGATGATTCGATGGTCTGATAGAGTGAAGGTCCAGATGATGTGACGGTTTGATAGAGTGAATGTCTAGATACATGTAAATTATTGTGTGTGGACTAAAATGATTTGAAGGTCATGGAGAGTGAAGGACTAAATAATATAATTGTTCTGTAAAAGTGTCGATAGTCAAGGCTTCGTTTCTCACATGAGGGTAACATATCGGAACATTGGCTAACGAAGTTGGTATTTGGGTGTGGACCTAGACAATTTCTAGATTTTACAGGTAGTCGTGGATCTGGCAGATTTGTTCGATTTTGTTGTTTATGTGTGTGGGTAACTTGTTTGTACAGTTGTTTGCTAACTTTCAAATTCTACCAATCTTTCAGTGAGCACATGACAATGTTACGAAGAGGTTATACAGAAAAAGTTTTATTTTTATGATTTCTTCGTGACAGTGCCATAAAAAAGTACCCATGATTCCAAAAAGAACAAGTAAAATACGAAAGTAACTGGTGTCACTGGTGACTATGGCACTAACAACAATGTACCACATTGGGCATTCACGGACCCCTGAAATTCAGAGGTGAGACCAGGTGCCCGGGGGAGTGAGCGTCTCCTGTTTGGCTAACCACACCCGCTGTGAATGCCCTTACATACAGACGAAACATCTATAATTCAGCACTGTGTGTATACATGAATGTGAACAAACACTGTGTAGAAAGTGTCACAGCCACATAAGGAAAAAAGGTATAATAACGCTTAAGTCAAACCCTAAGAAACATTTTAGCTCCAAAAGTATGCGAGATTTCGCACAGGTAATACAAGGTATCGTATACTCTCAAACTCATGAATTATCTCGGATCTCCGATGAATGAAAAAGGGTTGTTATCAGTGCACCAATTAGCATGTGTGTAATTATAGACGTGGATGACTCGACATTGAAATGCTTGCTGAACAGGAACAATATGCTGTTATACACATGCTGAGGAGGAGTTCGTATTTCCCTTGACTTATTTGTGAAGGATAATTTACTACATGCATATTGCAATTTCATTGCGGAATTTTGCTGACGAGCTCTAGGGAAAATGTTCACTTACCTGCATTTGATAATAACATTTACATTGGCGGATTCAGAGAGCAGAGGGTGTTTTGGGTTGCAAACTACTCCTCCCCTGATTATCGTGGAAAGATTTACCACAGGAATGTCATTTTGGACTTTAAAAAGTTTTACCACCAAAGTGTGCAAATCCTCTTTTTAGAATTTCATGACAAGCCTGTAATTTATGTCCGGAAACCTGATCTCCCTCCTGGTTCTTTTAAATATATGTTTTTTTTTTAATTTTGGTTTGGTTTCTATGAAACCTGATTTTCCATTTTTGCTGTTTTCGTGTGCATTTTGGGTTTGGCTATCTATTACCATATATCCTGTTTTCTGTTCCTTGATAATCTTGTTCCCTTGCACATCAAAGATGTAGTAAGATGTGATCTTTATTATTTTTATTATTTATTGTTGACCTTTTTTCTGTTCTCTGCAGATACTCTCTTGATACCTTCCCATTTTACAACATATATCACGTTAACAGTATACTCTTGTCTATAAATGAATATACATGTCTTGTACACTCGAATGATGACAGGAAAGAAGCAAATCATTTGACAGGCATTTAAACTTATGTTATTTTTAGGCCAGAGCGGATTTTTATACAAAAAGTCTTCAAAAAAAAAAAAAAAAAAAAAAAAAAAGCCGGGGTGCCCCCTTTCCTTCGTCATTGAGGGTACCAGTTTTAAAAATGTCGTCAATGAGGGTACCAGTTTAAAGATATTTTTATCAATAGTGAGTTTCATGCATGCGGTTACCAGTGTTTAATAGATGCGCTTGGTTGTTAGTATCTACAGAATCATGGTATGTCAATATACCTTTCCTAATGTGAGACATACCTTGTTACTGGAACTTTCATTACATGAAGTTAATGTTTGGATTGTGACGTCATAGTAATATGACGCAAATCAGAGCGGCAAAACTTCATTTTTCCGTTATCGCCACTTACATCATGTAACACTGGAAAAATCAATTATTACAGCCAGCGCACACAATGTATGTTGCCCGATGTACCGACTGACGGTATGTCAATAGTCCGCAGTGATGGACAAATCCCAAAGTTACTCCGACCTTCAACATAAATGCCGCTGGATCCATTACTTTATATTCATTCTCATTTTAATGATTCCCTGTGATACACTCTGTCTTTCAGACCATTGTATCAGAATCTGGTGTCACGACATGGCAGGGAGATGGTCATTGTAATACACCCGCGCTTACAGAACGATGACCATTGTAGTATATAAGCTCTTGCAGAGCGGTGATAAAGAGAAAGCAAGATAACTGTGTCTTGCCTTTTCTGTTATGGAAACTTAGTCATTTAATTGTTGTCGCAGACATTATTTTGTGAGAAATAATCGAATTTGATAAGGGATGAACTAGTGGCTTATACGTGATAACAAATGTGGTATTAAGAGGCGTGTTGTTAAATGGATTTAGTCTGTCTAGAATACCAGACTGCAAAAGTATGTATACAGGTTACGAATCACAAAGGTACATCTCTGAGTTCAGAGCTAAGGGGAAGTAAGTATACAGGTAAATCTCTAGGATTCAAGAGGGCAGTGTAGGCATAAAGTACCGGTATACCTCCATGTTGTGAGGAAACAGTGTACGGAATTTGAAATTCTACTGTAAACTCGAAGAAGATGGTGATGATGAATGGCATAGGTGCATTTGTATAGGCTCCGGACTTTGTCAGTAAATGTATACCTGCAAGTTCTTAGGGAATAGTAAAGGATCACAAAGGAAGATGTTTAAGTTCAGAGCGTATGGTGGAAGAAAACATACAGGTAAATCTGTAGAATTTGAGGCAGAAGTGCAAGGAAGCACCAATACAGATGCACTTTTAGGTTCTCAGCGAAAAGTGTAAGGAACAATGCAGGTTCATATTTAGGTTCCGAGGTTATAGGTCATCACACAGGTGACCTTGGTAATTATTGACCTACTTGTATTTAGACAAACCACCTTGTGTGTATGACTTTTATTTAGATATGTGATCTGCATAGATTGGTGACCATTATGCTTTCGCTGTATATATTTTATAAATCATACTTATAGACATCTGGCCATTACTTGAGGCTCTTTTCTCTATAATTTGATTCTTCATTTGCGAATGGATTACATGTAGCATCAACAGTAATTCACTGAACATGCAAGTACTTGAACTTGCCATGTTAGGTTGCTTTCGTTGATACATCTATCAAATGATGGAACGCCATTGGCGTTTATACGAAAGCTCTAGAGCCTCTTGTTACTTTATCCTGTACATTACGTTAATTTAGATAGATTTCTAATCTACAAAGCGCGTGTGATCCATCCATTTGATAAGGTCAAGATTTAAGACGAAACACATGTTTTATGGCGAAGTCCGCTCGCCACTTTACCAGAGACATGTGACGACAGTGGTTATACGGACGCACATGGTGAGTGATTCTTTCTCCAGTAAATAAATGGAAACTCATTCGTTATATTTATGTTTCGGGTTCCATTACGTATAACGTTGATGAGATTTGGATTCATGGTTCTTGTAAAAGTATTTTCTACGATATCAACTTTTTTTAAGTACAACTGCTTCGTATGCAGATATATCACCTAAAGTATCAGGTTCCGGGCGTTAGTGAAGTGCATGGTTCAGTGGTGGATTTAGAGGGGGGAGGGTCCGGCTCCCCTTTTTCGCCACAATTATTAATAAAACTTCAGATTTGACACCCAAGATGGCTGAATATTTTGGCTAATACTTGACTTCCACATGTGTCCCCTGCCCCCTTTTCGGAAATCCTGGATCCGCCACTGCGTATATAACTAACTTCCTGGACTGAATGATGACCAGGTAATCGGCTTCTTAGATCGTATCGACGAGGATATTTAGTCACGATATTCAATGATTTAAGATGCATTGATCACTGCATTGTGTTAAATATACGAGTTATTTACTCCAGAAAAAAAATCCAGCCTGAGTGGCCAAGGTGAATATTTAGTTTTTGCAGCCGCCCCTGTTCGTAGTTTCTGAGTGTTCTATTATATTGGCTTCTCCTCATCTTTACTCTCTTTGTGCACGTTATGAGACGATGCATTCTTCTTACTGGATCTTTTCGTTATACAGAGTTTATTTCCCATGTAAGCAGGTATCTGTCGTCAAACCTTTGTGGCATCATACAAATTCTACATCATTTCCCGTGATTTTACATCAGTTCTTATAGAACTGTGGGCCGTTTCACAAAGAATCATATGTATGGTATTTTACGTACGTACAAAAATTTCCTTAAGTCCAAAGGAATTTTTTGTACGTTCGTAAAATATCGCACTTATGATTCTTTGTGAAACGGCCCACTGGCCTCGAGGTTATAGTACTCTTCCACGTGCTTGACTCCAAACCTGTACTCACTCGAGCACGGCTCTTGAGTATGAGTACGGGTGAGATTATAAACGCTTTCGAACACGACTAAAAGCTTCATATTCTCAAGACCCTCAAGTGAATTTTCACGAAAGAACAACGAGTCTGGTTATTTATTTGACGTAGTCTGCAGCTGATTCTGTTATAAGCCGCCATATTTACATTTCGAGTACGATTCTGAGTATGGTTCTAACCAATCTTTAGATTTTCGAGTACATGCTCAAGACTGGAGGACGCAATCATGCTCCAATTTTTCACAACCTCGATGAGTTTCGAGTCGTGCACACGTTTGATCACGTACTCAGTTTTGAGCACCAAGGTGTGCTCCAAAAAGTTTTATAACCTCTAGGCCTGGTTGACGTCACAATGGTTAGACGTCAGATACCTGCTCATATGGGAAATAAGTCTGTATAACGAAAAAAAAAAACCCCAATAGAGACAGCAGTGTCTTCGTAACTCGATGAATCATATCAAAAACCTTCAAAAATACATTTGTGTTGTCTGTATGTATTGTGTATTCTTGGTGGGTGTAACTAGCCAAACAGGAGATGTGTATTTCTCACGAGTACATCATTTGTCTTCCAATCAATACATGTCAAATCTCTCAAATGTCTGAAAAAGTGACATGAGAAAGTTTAGAAGGGATTTGATTTAATGTGTAATTAAGATATGGTCTTAAGTCTACAAGGTAAAGATGTAAAGATTTTACCGATATAGATCTACGAGTAAAAGATAAGTTGGCGAGTCCTAATCTACCACCTTACTATGTACTACCACCTTACTATGTACTCCACCTTTATTGCGTTATATTTTGTCACCACTTCACTCATCAGCCTCATTACGATGGTATGAAAGCTTGTGGTGGGACGTTATGGCTGGCAGGGCGACCTCTAGTTACCTCGTTATCCCAGTATTTGTTTAGGTGAGGAGAATTAGATAGGTAATGTTATATGTACCTTCATTGTGCTTCATGTTCGCGTTATGTAAACAATAACGACGCAGGTGGAAGACATATTTCAAATAGTAAGTGGATATGCTATTTACAAATAATATATTGCTTCTGTATCAAATAACCTCAATCGAAAAGCTACTTCTCTTATATTGTAAAATGGGCATAGTAAAAGGGTGGAATAAGTGTGATATAGAGGGAAAGAGAAACAATTACATATAATCTGGTTAGCAGTAAAATAATATACAAATAGATAGATAAATTAATGAATGGAATTATACATCGTTATGCAGTTGCTGAAGAAATGGAAATTTTTCGTGTTAATTTTTGTGAAATGAAGATAACAAGAGTAGATCAATGAACCACATGTCATCTATTTCTGATATTTCGTCCATTATATACTACAAAATGTTCTTCAGTTTTATATATATTCTGCTTACGCTCGTTTTACGACTGTTCTGAACATGTTTTGCAGTTTGTCGTTGTGACAGTAAATTATAATGTTGTCCAGCATATGACAGTCCTTCTTGTTAGACACCTATTTTCATTATAAAGTTGATAAACGAAATGTTCGTGTGTCATGCCATAAAATGTAAAAAGGGATTGACATGAAATGTTTTAGACTTTTGCAGGACTCGACTCTCATTTGCATTATTTATTCAAGAGATAAGTATTGTTTCAAACAGTATGTAGGTACTTCTATATCTGTTTACATGAATAATCAATGCATTTGAAGTATATTGTGTATTTGTTTGACGTTGTGGATTTTGCTGTCAATTGGACTGAACTTCTCAACTCTATCATATCAAAACTCCATCCATGGTCGAAAAAATTGCGAAAGGCGTTTCCTATCTATAATCTGGCTACGACTATGTAGAGCATTGCCTCTCGTAATATTTAGAAAGGTTATGTTTCTATCATGCATACGTGCACTGGTAGCAGTAAGTAGCATCTAATTGTTCACCTGAAGCCACCTGACCTCCTGTGACGACATGGAATGATAAGGAGGTAATCCCGTGGATAATAAATGTTTGTTACGCGGAAATAAACACTGTGTGATGAATGTGAAATACATGTAATCCGAAATAGGAGGTATCTACTTGCATATGATTGAAAGTAAGTCTATAGTGTACTATTTTGAGTAATATTAATAATATTCATAAATGTGTTACTCTGACAGATTCATATCGTATACCGACAATGACAATGTTCTGTCGATTTCGTCAAAGTTGGTAAATGTTATCATTTGACCCTATGATATAGATATGGTCAGGAGTAATTGACAGTATATTGTACTGTTGATCTATTATACAACCGCGGATCTAGGAAATTTCTGAGGAAAAATAAAAAAAATACGAAAAGAAAGTTGACAGATGGTATGTCTTGTGATACAGTTTTGATAAAACAAAGGGGGGGGGGATTGTTAGGGGGAGGGGCTGTAAACTATATTTAAAATGGAGTGATCTTGACTCCATATGAACCAGTTGTAATAATCTGTCCCATGACACGAAACTGTTCTTTTATTTTTATACCCCCGCCATATATAGCTGGGGCATATATTGTATTTCACCCCTCCGTCGTTCTATCATTTTGTCATGGTACATTTTGTCATAGCTTGTGATCATTATAATTAAAGTTAGTACAAACAAAGATCACAATATGTAGATGTGCATATTTAAGGGTCTTCTATCTAAGATTTTTTTTAAGGAATTATGGTCCTTGAAATTAGATTTCTATAAATTCAATACGCAAGATCGCAAATACTTATTCCGGTCATGTTTTGTATATTCATGTATTGTATAGCTCCATGGTGACATCTGCCACATAATTGAGCCAGTAACTCCTCTTTTTTCTTTCACCTACCAAATCTTTTATTCTAAACTTGGGCAGATTTTCTGCCCCACAGGAGAACAAAAGAATGGTGAGTATAAAAGCAAGAGCCAAAATGGATAATCAGTAATCACGATGTTATATGGAATTCTTCTACTTTAATTTGTCACTTGTTAATCCCAAGAACCAAAGTATGATAGTTGTTGCAATAAATTATTCAATTTTCAATTTGTTTTTATTGTATAGTTATTATTTTCAAACTTTATTTTTTATTCATCACATTATACATTTGACATTTCACCTAATTTCAAAATATAGTAACACCTGTCTTAGCGGCTACCTCTATTAAGAGGTTACCTGTCTATAAAGGTAACATTTTAAATTCCCAAAATCTATGTTTTCCTAAATAAAAGACCTCTGTATAAAGGCCACCTGTCTATAAAGGCCACTTTTGACTCTTCCCTTAGCTGACCTTAATAGACAGGTTTGACTGTAATATCCTTTTCAAAACACGTACTTGAAAAATTTTGCATTTTGATTTATTGTTGTATAGTATACATGAAATAGACAGCTGTAGAGTTCCTCTTCCTCATGAACTCATCAGACTACTCCTGAAAGTTTGAAATCAATTTATGAGAAAAAAAACCCCCCATGTGCTATGATTTTATCAGTAAAAGTGTTTGACGTTTATTTAAACGTTTAGATGATTAAGAATGTATTGTAAAAGACACAAGGTATGTCTCTTGTTTTTATTTTAGTTCATATTATCAAGTACAAATCAGAAAAATAGGATGTGGTCGGTATCGAGTGTCGAGTAACATATATGGGTATGGTGTGCTCGGGAATGCAACTCGTATCTTATAAAACACTTTTCATCCCAATAAATCTGGGCTGTAATAGACGTTTATTTCCATTCTTGATACTCACAATTATTCAGATCATTTGTCATAATGGAATAATCCTTGTATTCTCGTATTCATAAAATCAATTTCGAAATTTAAATATTCTTTACGACACGCTTCACGCACTGAAATACATTACCTCCAGACATGAGAGAGCTCTGACTTCTGCTTTCAAAAATGTCACCAGGAATGACTAGCTTTAAAATTATTAATAAATATTATGTTCGCATACGTAAACAATTCATAAATTACACACTTTACACCTCATGTCAGATGAACAAATCCGAAGATGGAGACATGAATGATAGATGGTCTTTAAATGAGTTTAAGTTGTATGCGCCATGATCGGCAATGAAGTGAGCCTTTCTTCCACTTCAATCTGTGCGGTACATTATAGGGGTCACTGAAAAAGTTCACTACCATGAAATCTCAAATTACACGACTTCTTAAAAAGATAAAATCATTACACTAGACAGTTAGCTCACGTGTATATCTTGCTTTTTTTACAGGTTTACATGCTTCTGTGTATACTGTGGACATATGTACATAGTCGCCGTTGAGCGAGCTTAAGTAAGTGTACTGAATATTTATTCACCTATCTAATATACATAGATGGCACCATGCACTTGTATGAGCCATTATATTCTTCATCCTTTAAAACATCCCCTTTAAAAGTTCTGTTTATTTCAAATAAGAAGTTCAAAATAAATATCTCACCATAGTAGTTTTCGGCAAACGCATCAAAGTAAAAGCTGGAAAACATTAGTATAATTTCATTTTCCCGCGTTGCAGGTTTGTAAATGTACTTGTACTGTAGTATATATTTTGATAAGGCCTAATCATCGGATTACTTTAATGTGTATCGATTTCTTCTTTTTGTTACTTCAGTTTTCATAAAGTGATAGTGTACATTTATCTTATACGTGTTATAAATACGTTTGTGTCGTGTATGTGTTGGGTATTCATGACGGATTTAGCGATCCAATCAGAAGAAGCTTACTCCTCCTGGGCAGTTAGTCTCGTCTCTAAATTCAAAGATTCCATAACAGTCCACCATGATACATTGTTGTGGGAGCCACAGTGACATAACTGCCCAGCATGATACATTGTTGTGGGAGCCACAGTGATATAACTGCCCAGCATGATACATTGTTGTGGGAGCCACAGTGATATAACTGCCCAGCGTGATACATTGATGTAGGAGCGACAGTGACAAATACCCGTTTGTACTTTACATTGGTTTATCAATAATCAAACAGTTTAAAAGATCTAATATCTAATGAATTTTGCTCTATCATGTTCAGTTTCATGTTTAGTAAATTCGCAATTAGAGACGTCATCACTCCTTTGGACATTAGATAATGACATTAAGATCCATGATTGCTTTACGTGGCAGCACAGCTTCTACTCGTACTTTCGATTCCTATTTCCACCAGGAAAAAGCCTAGACAGTTTTGCTAGACAAATAATTGAGGAAGGAATGTCCCACTGCTTACGATAGGTTCGTGATTTCTGACTTTGACTGGGTGATATTTTATTCCGTCGGTTGGGTCCGTGATTTCTGACTATGACTGGATGATATCTTATTCCTTCGATAGGGTCCGTGATTTCTGACTATGACTGGATGATTGATAGTTTGGTCCGTCGGTTGGGTTCGTGATTTCTGACTTTGACTAGATGATATTTTATTCCTTCGGTTGGGTTCGTGATTTCTGACTATGACTGGATGATATCTTATTCCTTCGGTTGGGTTCGTGATTGCTGACTGTAACTATATTATATTTTATTCCCTCGGTTGGGTTCGTGATTTCTGACTGTGACTAGATGATATTTTATTCCTTCAATTGGGTTCGTGATTTCTGATTTTGACTGGATGATATTTTATTCCGTCGGTTGGGTTCGTGATTTCTGACAGTGACTGTATGATATTTTGTTGCTTCGGTTGGGTTCGTGATTTCTGACTATGAATGGTAATTTTATTCCTTCGGTTGGGTTCGTGATTTCTGATTGTGATTGGATGATATCTTATTCCCTCGGTTGGGCTCGTGATTTCTGGTTATGACTGGGTGATATTTAATCCCTTCGGTTGAATTCGTGATTTCTTGGTGTCCAAAGAGTTTATGCTATTTCAGTAAAACAGCATTTTGTGTGTTGCTTGTTCACACATTGATCGAGGTTATCACACATTATACATGAACATATTATAAACAGGAAAGAGCTTCCAAATTAATTAAACTGTATTTCCTTATATGTGATTTTCGTTACTGAGTTCGAATCACGGTTAAGGCCTCAGCACAATTGGCGTGTGGAATGCATGATATTACCCGAGAACATAGCCGGTCTCATCTAGTATACTTCCTTTAATGTAAATCTCCATGCACGATAGAAGCCGGTCCAACTTAATCGGTCACGTGCCTTGCTCGATGTCGAAAAGGTGACACACCCCCCCCCCCCCCCCCCCCCCACACACACACACACACACACACACCACCACCACCACCATGCGATCAGAGGCTCGTCAGTTACCAGTCATACGGATTAAACAGTAACATTTGTTGCTACGTTTCGTCATTGAGATTTCCTTGCAGTGCATCACATATGGATTGTCTCTATAAGAGTTGGGTCATGTTGCTGGGATTTACAAGAAGAAAATCTCAGTGTTACTTACAGGTTTGGATTCAAGTTGAATATGATTCGATGGTTCACTGACGCCTGCGCTCACCGCCACCACCTATATCTTATATCTGTTGTATTCAAGACAATAAATGGAGTGCCGAGAAATAATCAAGATGAGAAAATATAGATGTAAACTATAAACTTATATAGAGTCTAAAACACGCGCACGGTAGTTCCATTTATTTCAGTATACACCTGACAAATTCACTTTAACCTTCACGAAATTTCACACGGTGTCACTTGGAACAAGATACAAGAAATTTTATGGAAATTTAAAAACTTGATATAAGATACGATGACAGGAAATCTGACGTTTTGTGAGATCAAATGATAATTTCTTTAAAGAGGGAGGTAACTTTAACCGTCCAAACACTAATCAAGCTGTTCTGTGAACTGTCTCTTATTGTTCGGTGTACATGGCGAATGTTTATGATGTTAAATGATATGAAGATGAAATATGTTGGAATAATAGAGGAATTAATGGTAATCGGAGAAAAGGAACCGCGCCACCGAATTTGCAATTTCTATCTGGGACTTTGAATATCGGACATCCAGTGGAACTCTTTCGAATTCACATCTAACACCATACCAATATTTCTTCACCTACGTGATGGCGCCACCAACCTCTTTGCCACCCGGCTGTTGCATAGTCCTGATCTTTTTACCTATGCAGCGGACCTACCCGAAGCAGTAAAGGTGCCAACTTATACTGTGGACTTCAGTTCGTAATGTTTCATCCGAGGGACAGATCGGGAAAAGATAAATCACGTTACAATTTTTTTCGACTGTTGAGATCGAACGTTAAAGCAATTGCAGTATCACTGGATCAAGCAGCCCCTTATTCTGTGGTATTTTACAAATTAAGTCAAACACCATTACAGTGCATTGTCAATTTCAGATCAGCATTACACAAATATTATTCATATGCGTATACTTATAATTAGTCTCTGTAATTGTATATTGTTGTGGTGTTGTTTGTTGTTGGGCTGTTTCTTCTTCTTCTGCGGAGAGTGAGCCAGCGTTCACGTGCCATGTCTACTGTGATACGGATGCTCGGTATTTACTGTCTCATCCGAAAGGCAGGATACCGAAAAGCCAGGAGCGACACTCTAATCCGGAACTTCTCGATCCTGAACTAAACTTCTTACCGATTGAGCTGTACTGACTGTTGAAGTGGGTGTGACTTAGGCTTTATTACTCCCAGTGGTTTGGATAACCTCTGTTTAACTTGTTGTTTCGTTAGAATTTTGAACATTCATGGTGGATGTAGCTATTCTAACAGGAGACGCTCCCTCCTCCCTGACACCTGACGAGTCCCCCATAGTGTGTTATTGTGAGTGCCGCAGTAAGATTGAACCTGTCACTCTTATCATACAGTGGTATAGGAATGATGAAGGGCTGATGTCTTGATACTTTTGTACATTTTGTAGATTGCGAAAGTTTTTACCTTTAAATTGGCACTCTTTTGTACCTTAATGATACACTTGAGATACATGTTGTTTTAAACGCAGTAAGAGTGTATACACTTTACAATGTCGGCACCTCCTCTCGTCCAGGTGGTAAGGTCATAGCTTAATTTTGCAACGTTACCCCCAAACAATGCATTGGATAGGAGCAATTGTCGAGCAAGCACAAAGTGACTGTCCTAACTGCTCATTCTGTCGTGGTTTATTGACCGAAGTCTCTACGTTAGGTCAAGGCAAAGTGATGGTTAGACTGGCGCTATGATTTCCGCAGTAATTAGCGATGTCTTGTAAATGCTTATTTTGCAGTCATTTTGATTGTCATGTAGTTATTTACATACAGTATACCTTCTGATTAGTCCCGTCTCGAGTACTTTCACCGGTCAAAGCACTTCTGGTGAATACATATTGTTTATAGCTCACCTGCACTCAAGTGGGTATTCGAGGTACTGTGTGACTCTCTGGATGCATTCAGACAATAGTGGTATAATCATCTTAAATGTATTCATGTATGTTCGCAGGTAGGCGGGTAAAGTGGGATCCATGGTTTAGAAAATATGGGATGGGAGCGACCATGAAAAATTCCTCAATGTGAAGACATGAAAGGAAATGTTTTACGGTAAATCGCAATTAGTATTTTTAAATTGGGTGAAAAAAGAGCGGACTTGATTGTCCTGGCTCAGTTACTGATACGAAAAATTAATCGATCATAGTTGGAATAATTGTTAAGAAAGTCCATGATTATTGGCTTAAACTTTAGAGGATAAGTTAGGTATTGATATGGATTGTATGGTGCCACCCACTTGTCTTTAACTGTTGTGCAAAATGTCAATAAATTACAAAAGACGTCATTGAACTTTTTTTGAATTTCTGATTGAGATCGATAAAGTAAATAGTCTAAATGGGTTATATGTTCCGGTTAGGTTATGACACACGGTTATTTAGTATTGCATAAGTATGGAACGGGGATATCACCTGTGTAGGGTGTGATCTACTGTGATACAGTGATACATATGTCACCTGTTGACGGCATGATACAAAAGGTTCATTTAGTGATGTATAGGTGATAAATGTACTACCCGTTAAGAGTATATTACAGAAGGTTGATTTAGTCATATTTAGGTGATACATATATCACCTTGTGAGAGTATGATGCTATCGACTTATATATTGATACATTAGTGATACATGTACTGCCTGTTGAGAATGTGATACAAAAGGTTCATTTAGTTGTGTTTTAGTGATACATGTACCACCTGATGAGAGTATGATACAATCGACTTAATTAGTGATGTTTTATAGTGGCGGATTTAGAGGGGGGGGGGGGTCCGAGGCTCCCTTTCCACCACATATTTATTACTAAAACTCCAGATTTGGCACCAGATATGGCTGAGTAGTTTGGATAATATATGTACAGATGTGCCCCCCCCCCCTTTTCGGAAATCTTGGATCCACCACTGTTTTAGTGATACATGGGCCGCTTGAAGAAAGTATAATCTATGGTGATTCAGTGGTGTTAAGTGGTACTCGTATCACCTGATGAGGATATGATCTATAGTGATTATCTATTGAGGGCATGATACAGAGGTCCATTCAGTGATGTGTAAGTAATACATGTACCGCTTGTTTATTGTATAGTCTATGGTGATACAGTGTGTGTAAGTGATACATGTACCGCTTGTTTAAGTTGTAGTCTATGGTTATACAGTGTGTGTAAGTGATACATGTACCGCTTGTTTAGGGTGTAGTCTATGGTGATACAGTGTGTGTAAGTGATACATGTACCGCTTGTTTAGGGTGTAGTCTATGGTGATACAGTGTGTGTAAGTGATACATGTACCGCTTGTTTATTGTATAGTCTATGGTGATTCAGTGTGTGTAAGTGATACATGTACCGCTTGTTTAGGGTGTAATCTATGGTGATACAGTGTGTGTAAGTGATACATGTACCGCTTGTTTAGGGTGTAGTCTATGGTGATACAGTGTGTGTAAGTGATACATGTACCGCTTGTTTATTGTATAGTCTATGGTGATTCAGTGTGTGTAAGTGATACATGTATCGCTTGTTTAGGGTATAGTCTATGGTGATACAGTGTGTGTAAGTGATACATGTACCGCTTGTTTAGGGTGTAGTGTATGGTGATACGGTGTGTGTAAGTGATACATGTACCGCTTGTTTATTGTATAATCTATGGGGAATCAGTGTGTGTAAGTGATACATGTACCGCTTGTTTAGGGTATAGTCTATGGTGATACAGTGTGTGTAAGTGATACATGTACCGCTTGTTTAGGGTGTAGTCTATGGTGATACAGTGTGTGTAAGTGATACATGTACCGCTTTTTTAGGGTGTAGTCTATGGTGATACAGTGTGTGTAAGTGATACATGTACCGCTTGTTTAGGGTGTAGTCTATGGTGATACAGTGTGTGTAAGTGATACATGTACCGCTTGTTTAGGGTATAATCTATGGTGATACAGTGTGTGTTAGTGATGCATGTATTACCTGTTGAGGATATGACACAATGAGTTCATTTAGTGATTACTGATATAGAATCACTCATTATGTCAGAGAGACCAAACTCACTTAAATCAAATGGGAGTGCGTAGCTTACGTAATAGCAGTGGGAAGCGACAGGGGGTGTCCCTTGCTTAGATCTTGTATAACATAAAAATGATGTCACATACCAAATAAACCTCCGTTCTGGCCCACCGAAAATTTATAGTGTAGATAATAAAGGTTTTGTCGACCTATTTCTCTTTGATTTGCTTCCTACGGATATGTAGGAGACATATACACGTATTCACCGCTGTTCAAGCGTGCTTTGTCCTTATTGGACTAGTGAAAAAAAAATCTCAATACATCCTCAAGATGTGAAACGGTCGCAAAACACTGATTCGTAGCTGTATAAAGGAGTGGATAAATATTTGTATTATGCGGTGTCTCATTTAAGGGATGAGTCTCTCATTATTATTGTTCATGCAAATTGAAGCCAATAAGACATTCATTCCTTATATTCCATTTCAAAGTATTTTCGCAAATACTTTGTGATCTGCAAATCGATTTTTCATTTCTTAAATATTTTCATTCCTAAAATAAATACGATTTGTAAGCTGACAATTTTTTAAATCTTCTATTCTCCTTTTCAATTTGTTCATGTATTAGCTCCGTCCCTTAATTACGTCACTGTTGTGCACGTGCCTTACTAGCGTTCATGGAAAATAGATTCAACCATCCTTTGTATGTTCATTAAGATAAATACATGTATTTGGAAAATGAAAATATTGATGGTTATTTCGTTTTCCTATTCAAGGTTCATCCATACTTTCTGATTGGTATATATCACCCGTCAGGTGGGCGTAGCGATTTCTGATTGGTATGTAACCAATCAGGTGAGAGTAGCGGTTTCTGATTGGTATATAACCCGTCAGGTGAACGTAGCGGTTTTTGGTTGATATATATAACCAGTCAGGTGAGCGTAGCGATTTCTGATTGGTACATGTATACATAACCAGTCAGTTGAAAGTAGCAGTTTGTAATTGGTATATAACCAGTCAGGTGAGCGTAGCGGTTTCTGATTTGTACATGTATATATAACCAATCACGTGAACGTAGCGGTTTCTAATTGGTTTATGTAACCAGTCAGGCGAACGTCGCGGTTTCTGATTGGTATATAACCAGTCAGGTAAGCGTAGAGGTTTCTGGTTGGTATATGTAACCAGTTAGGTGAGCGTAGCGGTTTCTGGTTGATATATATATAACCAGCCAGGTGAACGTAGCGGTTTCTGATTGGTATATGTAATCAGCCAGGCCAACGCAGCGGTTTCTGACTGGTATGTAACCAGTCAAGTGAGCGTAACGGTTTCTAATTGGTATATATAACCTGTCAGGTGAGCGTCGCGGTTTCTGATTGGTATATATAACCAGTCAGGTGAGCGTAGCGGTTTCTGATTGGTATATGTAACCAGCCAGGCCAACGCAGCGGTTTCTGATTGGTATGTAACCAGTCAGGTGAGCGTAACAGTTTCTAATTGGTATATATAACCAGTCAGGTAAGCGTCGCGGTCTCTGATTGGTATATATAACCAGTCAGATGAACGTAGCGGTTTCTAATTGGTATATATAACCAGTCAGGTGAGCGTCGCGGTTTCTGGTTGGTATATATAACCAGTCAGGTAAGCGTCGCGGTTTCTGATTGGTATATATAACCAGTCAGGTGAGCGTAGCGGTTTCTGATTGGTACATGTATATAAAATTAGTCAGGTGAACGTAGCGGTTTCTGATTGATGTATAACTAGTCAGGTGAGCGTAGCGGTTCTGATTGGTATATATAACCAGTCAGATAAGCGTAGCGGTTTCTAATTGGTATATATAACCAGTCAGGTGAGCGTAGCGATTTCTGATTTGTAAATATAACCAGTCAGGTGAGCGTAGCGGATTCATTGAGGTCTCTTGTTATCCAATAACCACAAAAGCAATCGAGAGACATTTGCCATTAACTTGCGTCAAACGAATGTTGTGTGATGGCAGACAAATCAATTCACTAACGAAGTGCTTTTATTAGCCAATATTTCCATAGGCCTCAGAAAGCATAAGCAGAACAACTTTTGAAAAGCTACCAGGAAGTAAGAATCTACCGCTTCTCTTTCTTTTATTTATTTATTTTATTTTCATAATTTTCTTCTTTTGGCTCACTGTAATTATTACAGTCACAGAACACGAGCCGGATTTAGCTACACATCAACAATATATGTTGCGTCATTTTCCTACTCAGACCCAATCTAGTTGTCAAGTTGCCGATAGAAATTGATTTTTATTGAATGAAGAGAGATTTTTCATCTCGATGGACCGTTTCAAGTCCGTCCATAATTTACCAGAAACTGCTGTCAGTGGCAAACCGAATCATGTCAAGAGCAAAGGAAAGGAGAATGCAGGCGATTTGTTAATTTGAGGGTCCTTCTAACTGGTAATTATGGCAACGTGTGTGTGTGATTTGCAGAATAGTCGAGAACTGTGTTTGCCTCGGGTATTCAGTAACTGGGTGATTAATATTTCATTGAATAACGGGTAAGTGTAATATTTTCATACCGTCCCACACAATGATGTATGATGTAATGAATGTCTTTAAGTCAATACAGTAATTGATATTTCTTTCTTGGTAATGGGGTTTGTTCTACAATACACTGATATGTTTGATTTAACTCAGAAAGAGGCTGGCATGTAACTAGTTGTACAGGGATTCGAAATGCGATTTCCAATGGATCGTTGAAACTGTTGGTCTTCCTTTTAAGTTATCAGTCTTTTGTGAAGTACAATAGTTTTACATGCCTTCTTAGCTTTCAGTAGACTTCAAGTCTTACAGTCGACGATACAAGGTGCCATTAGTCTTCCCCCTGAGCTTCCAATCATTTGCCAATATGGGAAGGTGACTTTGTATTTCAGATTTTATATTTCAGATCAATTGTCGAAAAGTTGTGCCAGATCGGTCTAATGTCGTAAGTTTGTATTCCTTGCAGGCTTTCAGTCGAAAGCCAACTTTATTAGTATACCGTATGTAATTTCAGTCAATTTTAAGGGCTGTTTGTCTTCTTTCCGGACTTGTAGTCGCCCGCCAAGGCAGTAATATTTGCAGTCTTCTGTCCGGACTGTTAGTCGCCCGCCAAGGCAATTACATGCATTCTTTTATCTGGAATTTCAATCAGCTGTCAGGGCCATTAATCTTCTTATTGGACTTTCAGTTGACCGTTATAGGAGAGTGAAAGCTTTACTATTTCTGTTGGACCAGTGGGGTCGTAAGTCGACTTTTTGTGTCTAAAGGCGACACTTGTGAATTCAAGACCTTGAACTTTATAACTTCCAATAGAGATTCATTTTACTTCTGCACGTATAGTTCTGTCATGTAGGAATATGCGAACCTTCCTGTTCTAAATAAACTAAATATTAAAACTTGATAAGTATAAATCATTGATCTCCATGCCGAGTGGGAAGTGAAATCTTGATTCTGTATATATTCGGCGAAGCTTTTATCTACTGTACGATGTAGATCAACAGATAATTAAAAGCTTCAATTCTACATGATCTGAAATTTTGTACAAGGTATATTCTTCATTGAAGTGCAACACGAGGCAAAATCATCATTTAAAACCTTGACCAAAAAGTTTTAACCGTTTCTCTTTAAATACATCACTTGCCAAGTCGAATAATACTGTATAAAGGTGGTCACCGTCAATTTTACACAGGTGTATAAAGGAACATAAATTTGTGGCAAAATACACTTGGTTATGGCATACACAGTCACTGTTCAGAGTGGATTGCTTTCCCTGGGTTAGAGCTTTAAACATCACATTACAACGTAAAGTGGGAAATAGAGTTCGATGTTAGGTGTGCAGCTTTCTTGGTCGAATGGCATGCATTTTTACTTTGTAATTTGATTTGAAGTATCAAGTGATCAATAAAGTGTGCATGCTGATAAAACCACAAAACATGGCTTCTTGTAGAGTTACCAACTTTGTTTTAGACATAAGTGGGAAAACTAAAAATGAACGACTATTTTGTGAATTCCTTCCGTTTTCTAGGAATGTAGACTCTTCCTCCTTAAATTCAAATTCTACCTATTGGTATAAAAAATGAAGATAATATAGAAAGTGTTGAGCAAGTGTACATGGAATGCCGCACGATCGGAATCTGTGTGAGAATTTGTCATAAATGTTGATAAAGCCATCGGTGTGGAGTTTGATGGACGGTTCCCCTCTACAGTCGATACCTCCGGAGTTTGTGAAATATGTATCTGGCAACTACCATTCGGAGGAAAATCGGTCTTGCATGACATTTCCTTTAGATTTGTGAGATTTTCCTATTTATATTACTTCAAAAACTAATTGATAATAAACATTATAAAAGAAGAAAATAACAGTGGCATGTGTAACCTTAATGGGATCTTAATTTCTTTGGATTAAATGAGATTTTTTGCCCTTTTATAAATACTTAGCTATAGTCCTGCGATGACTGCATTTTTATTTTTAATCTACGAGAAGTTTATAAAACGATGTGTCGCCGCTAAGTATGTTGAGGAATTAATGAAAAGATGAAAATAAAGAATGCAATAATATTTCTTCATTGTATGTAACTTAGCGTTGTTACACACACACACACACACACACCTAAACACACACACACTCACACACACACACACACACACACCTAAACACACACACACACACACACACACACATATATATATATATATATATATATATATATATATATATATATATATATATGTGTGTGTGTGTGTGTGTGTGTGTGTGTGTGTGTGTGTGTGTGTGTGTGTGTGTATGTGTGTGTGTGCGGGCATTCCATCGAAAGTGATTATAAATAAGAAGATGAAAATGTAAAAATGAAAAATAACATGTGATGTAGTTTATTCTAGCTCTATCAAAGCTTTATAGCAATGGAAACTAAGCAACTATTAGTGAAATATGTTATTCTGCAAATAGTTTGGAGTCAGTAAATAACTTGAAAAAATTATCGGTGGATGCTGCAAACGATGAAATATTTGAATCCGTTTCGGGGCTATATATATTTTAGTTTATTAATTGCGGGGAATAACTCTGACATTCTTATACCACATATGGTTAAAAGTCATATTCTCTGTTACAATACCAAAAGATGATTAGTGTTTCAGTGTAAAGTAAGAGAGAGAGTGAGAGAGAGAGAGAGAGAGAGTACTTGCATAATGCGTTCACCATCATATATACGACCTCTAGAAATACAAAATACAAACTCTCGTAATGCAGTAGAGATACATATGATATATATATATATTGCATATCCAGGTCAACAGTAGAGTTTTATTTACCGGAAATTAAAGTTAATAGCACATTTTATGACAATAATTGTTATTTATGATGAAGGTAAATGATGAAAATCAAATTTATTGTATATAAAAACAGAATATTATTATAGGTTAAAAGTTTTATTACATAAAGAATGGAAAAGATCATAGAAAGGATAAAATGTGTACGTCAAGAAAAAAACCTTGTATTTATCTACTTAAATGTTCTATTTTATTATATATAAAATCTGGAGAGATCTAGGAACAGATAATGTTCATGCATGGAATACGTCTTGCTATCTAGCTTTCATATAACATTGAAATAGTGCATGAAATATCTCCTGCTAGAGTGCATGCTATCGACCTTTATCATATCAGCTTATCACTCTTAACACTGCTTCTGCAAAACTGGAAATCCTCAACCTTTCTTAGATTCTTTCCAAAGACTCTGTTAGGCCGTAGAGTCGAATATTAGAATGTTATAGCGCACAATCTAAATAATCACAGAGGCATTTGTATTTCATTTTTTGTTTCTTGATGCCATGAAGACGCTGTAAATTCTAATGACAGCTACAGGCGAGAAAATGAGCAAAGAAAAGATTTAGATACTTGAATTCGATTGTTATGCCCCCGGATCGATAGATCGGGGGCATATTGTTTTTGTCCTGTATATTTGTCTGTTTCTGTGTCTGTTGTCAGTCTTAACCTTGGCCATAACTTTTGAACGTGAGGGATAGAGACTTCATATTTGACATGCTTACTCAACTAATGAAGCCCTTTTAAATGACACCAAGGTCGATGATCATTTGACGTTGACAATGACCTTCACGCTAAAAATACATTTTGGACTTGGGGTTATAACTTTTGAATCAGGAGAGATAAAGACTTCATATTTGACACACGTACTTAACTAATGAAGTCTTTCAAATGAATCCGAGGTCGATTACCTTTTGACCTTGACAATGACCTTTAGGCTAAAAATAATGGTTTTGAACTTTGGTGCCGCTGGGGGCATTAGTGTTTCACAAACACAGTTTGGTTTTATTTTATTTTTAGTTTTTGTGGGTTTTTTTTCGGGGGTTGGGGTTGTGAAGGGATACTTATAAATCAGATCCCTGGACAAATTACCCCACTTTTTTAACATTTGTTCACATGAATCACTAGTGAATGTTTTATAAAGCACTGATATTAAGAAGAGAGCAGAACATTCCACCCTTGCCAAATAATACAATTTATGCCATCATATACTGACAAAGTAGTGAATGAGCAAATCATTCATCATTTCTTTTTGAAACCGGCTCAGGTTGGCATTATCATTTGTATTTATATAAAGTGTAATACACCTGCCTGGTACCGGGTAAGGCACAGCATATACATATATCTGTATACGTATGCATACATGTGATTTCACCGGAGAGATAAAATCATTTCAAAACTATTAATGTATTGTCTATATGAGGCCTCACAAAAATCTATAACGTGATACCACAACTGCTATAGGTATGTGGATATTAAAAAGTACAGTCTCTCTCTTTCTCTGTTATGTAAAATGTAAGACTTTGATATATTTGTCAGTAAATGGCGAGGAGTGATGCAATGTATATGAAATAATGCACTTTGAAATAATTTTGATGAAGTATTACTTAATAGCCGTATGCATTTTGAAAACAAACTGCTGCGTTGAACATATGCTTAGATTTTATAAAATGTTTGAGTAAACAGATTGCTTTTTGAATTAAATAGTGATCTTCGTATCTGTTATCAATCTGTATGGAGTGAATTCTATCGTAAAAGACGTTAGAATCAAGTGCTTTGTTCACTGTTTCATCATGTAGTGCTCTGTAAATAAAAACATTGGTTGACATTATCTTTGGCAGCTAATACGATTCAGCGATTGGATTGGTTAAAAAACCGATGTCGTCTGACATGTTCATGTACACGTGTTGTAATGAGCTGTCCAGATCACTTAATCAGTTTGCGGTTTCGAGTTTTATTCATTACTGTTTGAGTAACATCTAAATGTGTTATGGAATGCGTCGGGCATTTCATGTGGTATTCCATGTATAATGAAGTAAAACTACAGTAGACTATAATGACAAGGGGTAGGAGTGCACGCGATTCAGATTTCATACCGATTTTTCCTAAGTTGTACCTGATAATTTACTGCTTTTTGATCAGTTGTAAATGGCGACGTTAAAGCATACCATACCTAGACCTACACATGACAAAGATTTGTTGGGATTTTCGTTTGGTGACTGATACGGGAGTTTTATTGCTTAAACAAGTCTTCAGTCCAATCTTGACATGAAAAAGGAGATACCCAACCTCTTAAATATAGAGGCTTAATCCTGGAATTCCATCCACGTACCGAGTCCACCCTCTTTTACGAAGAAACAGGGAATGATTTACCATTCTCTTCTTAGTTATTTATTATTATCATTTTACACCTGGATCGCCCACTCAATTGCAGGTTTAACGTTGCGGTAAATGTATATAGTCGGTATTCACAAATATTAATAGGTAGAAAAGTTTGAAGTCTGAATGATGCGCATAGAAATTGTCATTTACTTTTTAACTTTCAGTGTCATCTTATGCTCTAATGAAACCAGTGTACAACACGTGCATATTGAAGAGTCGATTTTGGAGTGTTTCACCGAAATTATGGTCGAACATTATTGAAATTTGGTATACTAGAACTTGAAATCGGCATATAGGTATGTAAAATATTGATGGGTAAGGTTATTGGTTAGAGTGGAGTAATATGTATTGGCAAAAATGGAATGCGTCTTTCTACATATCCTGATGTGGGAATACATGTTTAAGCGGGAATAGAAAAATTCTAAATGCAAAAGAAATGCAGTCTAGGTCACTCGGCCATGTATCTTTATTATGTTTATATATGAAGTTCAATTACTCAGGTATCCGTTAGCAATTATTAATGAACGTGTAGGATCTTTCGAGTGTCCTGTGTTTCCAGTCTTTTGATTCAAAAAAACAAAACCGTATTTGGTGTGTTTACAAAAGAACACTAACTGCTTAGGGGTCTTTTGCATATCGAAATTTATTAAACAACAGAACGGATAAGTGCAACCATTTATTCATTTTTTATACGCCCGTCGAAAGACGGGACGTGTTATGGTATGGCGATGTCCATCTGTCCGTCCGTCCGCTATGGAACGCAATAACTTTAGTAAACGTCAGCTGATTTTCATGAAACTCATACAGAATGCTTAGATAGTGTAGAGAAAGCCGCCTTTGGATTTTGATCAAATTCCGTTTTGTTGTTCCGGAGTTATGGAACTTGGATTTTCTTTTTACTAAGAAAAGATGCTATGGAACGCGATAACTTAAGTAAACGTCAGTTGTTTTTCATGAAACTCATACAGAATGCTGAGATAATGTAGGGGAAGCCGCCTTCGATTTTGAGCAAATTCCGTTTTGTCGTTCAGGAGTTATGGGACTTGGATTACAGTAGCAGTGTTCAACGGGACCTTGAATTTTACCTGCTGTCCATCACCCTGGTTATAGAGAGGAAGCACCAGCTATATTGAAAGCAAGGTTTTAACAGCTGTCCATCCTCCTGGTTATATAGAGGCGGTGCCAGTTATAGTGCAGGCTACATCTGTTTTACCATCTCCCCTTGATTCCTGAAGATGGTGTTTTACCTGCTGTCCATCACTCTAATTTTATAGAAGCGGCACCCGTTATAGTGCAGGCTACATGTGTTTCACCTGCTGTCAATCACTATTTTTACAGAGGCGGCACCCGTTATAGTGCAGGCTATATGTGTTTTACCTGCTGTCCATCAACCTAGTTTTATAGAGGCGGCACCAGCTATAGTGCAGGCTATATGTGCTTACCCGCTGTCCATCACCCAGTTTTATAGAGGCGGCACTCGTTATAGTGCAGGCTACATGTGTTTTACCTGCTGTCCATCACCCTTGTTTTATAGAGGCGGCACCAGCTATAGTGCAGGCTACATGTGTTTACCTGCTGTCCATCACCCTAGTTTTATAGAGGCGGCACCCGGTATAGTGTAGTCTACATGTGTTTTACCAGCTGTCCATCACCCTAGTTTTATAGAGACGGCACCAGCTATAGTACAGGCTACATGTGTTTTACCTGCTGTCCATCACCCTAGTTTTATAGAGGCGGCACGCGTTAAAGCTCAGGCTACATGTGTTTCACCATCTCCCCTTGGCTCCTGAAGATGGTGTTTTACTAGCTGTCCATCACTCTAATTCTATAGAGGCGGCACCCGTTATAGTGCAGGCTACATGTGTTTCACCTGCTGTCCATCACTAATTTTATAAAGGCGGCACCCGTTACAGTACAGGCTACATGTGTTTTACCTGCTGTCCATCACCCTACTTTTATAGAGGCGTCACCAGCTATAGTGCAGGCTACATCTGTTTACCCGCTGTCTATCACCCTAGTTTTATAGAGGTGGCACCCGTTATAGTGCAGGTTACATGTGTTTTACCTGCTGTCCATCACCCTAATTTTATAGAGGCGGCACCAGCTATAGTACAGGCTACACGTGTTTTACCTGCTGTCCATCACCCTAGTTTTAAACAGACGGTACCAGCTATAGTGTAGGCTACATGTGTTTTACCTGCTGTCCATCCCCTACAGTGTTCTAGGATTTTCTTTAAAAACACTGTCAGATTATATCGTTTTAATCATGATAATAGAAAACATTAAACACTCAATAAATCAATGTAATACAGCACAATATTGATCAACAGTTTTAAAGTTTCTCCCAGGGGTTCGAAGTCCACAGATTGCTTTCTGGGCAATGAGAGGATTGGGTTTATTTTATGGCCCTTTACATGTTTGGAGCCAGTGCCAATTCTCAGCCACTTATCGACATCCCGTGATGCATTATATTCTGAGACCATTGGTCCATATATGTTGATCCTTATTAGGTGGCTGAGACTTTCTTGAGACAGACGATTTCTATGTGCTTTCTTAAGATGCTTCATCCATGAGAACGATTTCAGCCACGATTCACACAAAGAACGTTAACGTTTTTCTTTGTCATAAATATGATCCTTTTCTCTTTTGCTAGTTTTCTCTTTAGATTTATCTGATGTTTTGTTAGACTTGAATCCGAATCTCTCTAAACTCATTTTTAACTTTCTACAAAAGTTTTCATCAAACCGGAAACAACATTTCGTTTTATTAAACGAAACTATACGTGAACTAAGTTCCGGTATTGCGTATTTCATGCCACGGCCATGGAGTTATTAAAAGCATAAAACCAAATTAGGGACGATGTCATAATGCCACTTGTGAAATATTTATACGAATTATCGTGTGTTTTGAACGAAAATGTCGTAAAACTAAATGGCATTGTCGCATATCTGAATTCCGGAACAGTGCCGAATTTAGTTTCTCCTTAGTGTTTTTGAATGCATTTCAAATAGGCGACTATTTCAACTTTCGACGATTACGTATTGCTGGTTCATTACTAGGTTTTAAAAGCGAACTTTATCGTGAAATTCAGGATCATACACGGACAGTACTGACAATATGCATGGGCTTAAAAATTCACTTACCCACGGGTAAGTAGCGTTTACTTTTCCAGTTTCCCGACGTAAATTTTCACTTACCTCGGGTAACGGGTAGTTGAATCCTAGAACACTGGCCCTAGTTATATAGAGGCGGCACCCGTTATAGTGCAAGCTACATGTGTTTTACCTGCTTTCCATTACCCTAGTTTTATAGAGGCGGCATCCGTTATAGTGTAGGCTACGTGTGTTTTACCTGCTGTCCATCACCCTAGTTTTACAGAGGCGGCACCCGTTATAGTGTAGGCTACATGTTTTACCTGCTGTCCATCACCCTAGTTTTATAAAGGCGGCACCCATTATAGTGTAGGCTACATGTGTTTTACCTGCTGTCCATCACCCTAGTTTTATAGAGGAGGCACCCGTTATAGTGCAGGCTACATGTGTTTTACCTGCTGTCCATCACCCTAGTTTTATAGAGGCAGCACCCGTTATAGTACAGGCTACATGTGTTTTACCTGCTGTCCATCACCCTTGTTTTATAAAGGCGACACCCGTTATATTGTAGGTTATATGCGTCGACACTGCGTCGATTGGGTCTGATACGTAGGACTACATTCCCGTGTATCGTATCGCATATGTCGTCACAAGTGCAGTAATTTGGGTGTGACATAAAAATCAAACAAACAAAAAAACATATTGGTGACAAACATTTATATTCGTGCACACGTTTTTATCCAGCTTCCGTCCAGCATCCTGGGTATATGCGTAAAGTCATGCACATAAGGCTTTGATATAATCTTTGAAATTAAAGTCTATTGAATGTGCAATAAGGAAGCAATATATTGGCAGTTATTATACTTCTATGTATAGCTCATCGTATATCCTCCTTTCCCCTGTAAATAAGCCAGGATGTTGTGCCACAGTTATCGGATTATCATCACATGAATATCTCCTTAAAACTAAGGATGGGGGAGGGTTTCTTCAAATGTTATGAAGGAGTCGGCCTTCACCTAGGGAGGTAGCAGACTCAATTCTTGTTTGATCATTGATATGTTTCGTGGACGTTAAGCTGCCTATGGTGATAGTCCTCTGTGATGAAAATATACTGAGACGAACTCGGAAAATTCTCTCTCTCTCTCTCTCTCTCTCTCTCTCTCTCTCTCTCTCTCTCTCTCTCTCTCCCTCTCTCACTCTCAGTACATGGGGGTATGAAGTTCAACTATTGCTGTAACGGCGAATTTAAAGGATTACATTAGTTTTTATTTTTTTTAACTGCAATTGGTTTTACATAAAGCACAATATTACCTCTAGATACTGTCTTAAAAGCCACATCAGCTGGAATGCTGTGTAGCCTGTAAAATATGCTATTGTATATAGGTGATATATGATATATGATATATATAGTTTCTATATATGTTTTCTTCCCACGAGGACACACTAATGAAATACTCTGTTTCATGTTCACATTTGGGTACATAGCGGGAGAGTTTTGATCATGTAAACACACAGCATTTCTCGAATTGCCTGAAAGAAAAGATAAATCTAGACTGAACATCATACTTTAAATCTAAACTTTATTTATTTTACAATGATTAAGAAACAAGTTAACGTATATAAATCTTGCTCGTTGGCACGAATCTTGGCATAAGGGTGTCGTTTGTGTGGAAGGGAACCGGAGTACCCGGAGAACACCAACGAAGCCACCATCACCGGGAATCGAACCCGGGTCGCATTGGTGAGAAGACAGCGCACTGCCGACTGCGCTATCTGGCCTCCAAATGGAGAATGCCAAAGTAAAGGATATGGAGAAAGGATAAAAAAATTAAAGAAAGTGGATGTTAGAAATATTCACTCATTAATCATTTTGAAAGGAATATTTAGTTTAAGGACTTTTTCAATATTTAAATATAAGATAGTGATTTTTCTTTGTTTTCAAATGTATGCGGCATATGGATGTGGGCCTTTTTTTTCGCCTCACTTGAAAGTGACGTAGAAAAAGAATAACCTATCCTTTTTTTTTTTTAAATCAAATTCATTATTATTATATTCAAAATCATCAGTACATAAATATGTCGTATAGCAATTCGTAAAAACAGTAAATACATTAAACAATATTTTTAAATGTAATTTGTTGACCGGATTGCAAAGCAATTCCAGTGTATGAATTGGCGAAATCCGTCTGTCCGTCCGTCCGTCCGTTTGTCCGTCCGTCTGTCTGTCCGTCCGTAGGCACGGCGTCAACATTTTGCGTTTCGCATTTGCGTTTAGCTTGGTTTCTTTCATACCCTAAAGGAAAGCCGGCGTGGCTTAGTGGTATCGCGCTGGACTCCTGATCGGGAGGCCGAGGTTCGAGTCCCGCTCTGGTCATGCCGGTGTCCTGTCTTTCGGATGAGACAGTAAAAACCGAGGCCCCGTGTCGTGATATGCACGGCACGTTAAAATTCCCTCACTGCTTCCGATGGGTCCGTTGCAAAGGTTAAAATTTGTATACCCCGCATCAGACAGATGCCGTCGCCTATACGTGAAATATTCGTGGTGTGACTTTAAACAAAAATCAATCAATCAATCATACCCTAAAGGGTACTTATGTCAAAGTTGGTAGGTTTGTAGATACTTGAATGTTCTATCCAACCACTACAAAAATTTAGTGACCTTGACCTTGACTTTACGCTTCAGTGAACACACTGTTTTTGCCTTTAGGGTGACCACTTCCATACATGTATTGTTAATGTTAATGCAAAGCAATTCCGGTCTATAAATTGGCAAAATCCATCCGTCCGTCTGTCTGTCTGCCCGTCCGTCCGTCCGGCGTCAACATTTTTCGTTTAGCATTTGCAATCCGGTCATACCGTCCTTGACGGTTTCTTGTTCTCTAAAATGTATTGTATTTTATCAAATTAAATATTTTGGACTTCCCCTTGTACTAAGATCAGAGTTGATCGTGATTTAACGAATGGCATTGTATGTCCTCATTTCTTCACGTAATGAAAATATTTTCGAGGAATTCCCCCACTACAATCACATAATCACTTTGTCAAGTATGAAATCAGAAATACCATATTGTCCATTATATATGACATGGTGTTCGCTTCTTAAGATAGTGCTTTAGTATTTATGTACAGATAATTACAAATAAGATGAATGAAATAAAATGATTTGGCTTGCAGGCATATCGATCAACAAAGCAACCAATCATGGCAAAAGTAAAATCACGCTCAAATGGTTGTACGGCTGAGTACACTGCGCTATCCGCTAAGGCAACAGACGATCCGAGTGTGTTATGGAGTAAGAAAGAAGAGGTCTATATACAGAGAAAGCAGTACGTTATGGCACAGGAGGAGGACATAGATGATTTGGAGGGACCCTGTGGCTGGCTTAGTGTACATCCTAAGGCAATACAGAGGTTTAGAAGGCCGGTATGTGTCCTGATATGGCTGTGTTTGGCAGGCGCGATACAGGTATGTGACTTGAAATATAATTAAAGGTATTTATGTTTTGTAAGGCATGTCAAGTGAAAAACTTATAAATACATATGTACAACATAGCAGTGCAAAATACAGTGTTGCTGAGAAGACACACATGATGTTTCTATACCGTCATTTACAATAGTGTCAAGGAGGGGGCAATATATTACGCTCGAGGCCTTATCTGTAGCTAGATCCATACCTGAATCTGTTATATCCTATGTCGAAACTCAGGAAGGAAATCAACAGTGGAGAGAGGGGGTATAACTATTTTCAGTGGTCAGAGCAGGGCTCAAGTTTTTAATGTGATATTTTCTCCAAAGTAATCGCATGATCAGCTACGAAAGTCACTCCGGATTCCCTATATGTATCTTGTAAAAACTTCAATATTTCAGTGTCTATCTGTTGTATGCATGTGTATACTTTTAAAAAGCCTTGTTTATATACATGCAAACACTTACTTTCTATCCTCTATAGTTATATGTCTGTATGTCAGTCAAAACCCTCCTGTCGAGTTCGTTGCAATTTGTTTCCGATTCCGTCAAATGTGTTTTATTTGGAATTCATTTTTTTCGTATTTGTGTAAGTTTCATATGTAAATATGTGGACGCATTAACGCCCACTTCTGGATTGAAGATTTGTATAGTATCTATCGTTTTAAATTCTCACTCGTCAACGTCCCTGGATCCGTCTATGTACACGAAATAGCACTAGCGATCACAGTAAGGAGTGATGTGATTGATCTATATGTCTTTCCGATGTTGACAAAACACTTATTGCGTATATATAATATATATATGTACGTAGTTCTCTACTCGTGTGGGGGGCAGGCTTGGTGTAGTGGTTAAGCGCTTGGCTTGTGGCGCCGACGATCCGGGTTCAATTCCCGGGTTGCGTCACTATGTTTAAGAGGTTGGTAACCTCCTGCTTCCATGTCGCGATATAACTGAAATATTGTTGAAAGCGACGTAAAACACCAATCAACCAACCAACAACTACTCGTGTGCGATATGTACTAACATTTATTATGTTCAGTCTCATTGTCACACAAATTTCTTCCACCTTTTGTTGCCATGACATGATACTTGTTTTAGTGTTTGAATAAAACCAAATCAAATCTAAGTATTAATCGAGTAAGATTTAAGAAAGCGAAGTTTGGGTGTCAAGCAACCCTCGCCTTGCATACGTGTAGTTTGTGAACCAACAGGTGATAGTGCTGTTAAACTGCCCTTTGTAAGCTGTGGATTTGTAGGACGAATGAGGATCGTAAGCCGTAAGATCGAGTGGTATCGAGTGGATCCCAAGATGCTCTAAGATCGCCCGGCGTCGAGTGTATCCCAGGATGCTCTAAGATCGCCCGCCGTCGAGTGATTCTCAGGATGCTCCAAGATCGCCCGGCGTCGAGTGGATCCCAGGATGCTCCAAGATCGCCCGGTATCGAGTGTATCCCAGGATGCTCTAAGATCGCCAGGTATCGAGTGTATCCCAGGATGCTCTAAGATCGCCCGGCGTCGAGTGGATCCCAGGATGCTCTAAGATCGCCCGGCGTCGAGTGGATCCCAGGATGCTTCAAGATCACCCGGCGTCGAATGGATCCCAGGATGCTCCAAGATCGCCCGGTATCGAGTGTATCCCAGGATGCTCTAAGATCGCCCGGTATCGAGTGTATCCCAGGATGCTCTAAGATCGCCCGGCGTCGAGTGGATCCCAGGATGCTCTAAGATCGCCCGGTATCTAGTGTATCCCAGGATGCTCTAAGATCGCCCGGTATTGTGTGTATCCCAGGATGCTCTAAGATCGCCTGGTATCGAGTGTATCCCAGGATGCTCTAAGATCGCCCGGCGTCGAGTGTATCTCAGGATGCTCTAAGATCGCCCGGTATCGAGTGTATCCCAGCATGCTGTAATATAGCACTTCATCGAGTAGATCACAGACTGCTGTAAGGATCACCCAGCATTGATCTGTTGGCTCGTTATACGCTTTAAGATCGCCTGTTATCTGTTGAGACTTAGGATATTGTAAGATCGCTCAGCATTAAGTGGATCCCAAGATGCTGTAAGATGGGATCAAATGGATCACAGAATATTCTAAGATCACCCGGCATGGACTGGACCCCAGGTATTATAAAGTCGCCTGGCTTTACAGCGAGTGGGTCCCAAGATGCTGTAAGATAGAATCAAATGGATCACAGAATATTCTAAGATCACCCGGCATGGACTGGACCCCAGGTATTATAAAGTCGCCCGGCTTGACAGCGAGTGGGTCCCAAGATGCTGTAAGATGGGATCAAATGGATCACAGAATATTCTAAGATCACCCGGCATGGACTGGACCCCAGGTATTATAAAGTCGCCTGGCTTTACAGCGAGTGGGTCCCAAGATGCTGTAAGATAGAATCAAATGGATCACAGAATATTCTAAGATCACCCGGCATGGACTGGACCCCAGGTATTATAAAGTCGCCCGGCTTGACAGCGAGTGGGTCCCAAGATGCTGTAAGATGGGATCAAATGGATCACAGAATATTCTAAGATCACCCGGTATGGACTGGATCCCAGGTATTATAAAGTCGCCTGGCTTTACAGCGAGTGGGTCCCAAGATGCTGTAAGATAGAATCAAATGGATCACAGAATATTCTAAGATCACCCGGCATGGACTGGACCCCAGGTATTATAAAGTCGCCCGGCTTGACAGCGAGTGGGTCCCAAGATGCTGTAAGATGGGATCAAATGGATCACAGAATATTCTAAGATCACCCGGCATGGACTGGATCCCAGGTATTATAAAGTCGCCTGGCTTTACAGCGAGTGGGTCCCAAGATGCTGTAAGATAGAATCAAATGGATCACAGAATATTCTAAGATCACCCGGCATGGACTGGACCCCAGGTATTATAAAGTCGCCTGGCTTTACAGCGAGTGGGTCCCAAGATGCTGTAAGATAGAATCAAATGGATCACAGAATATTCTAAGATCACCCGGCATGGACTGGACCCCAGGTATTATAAAGTCGCCCGGCTTTACAGCGAGTGGGTCCCAAGATGCTGTAAGATAGAATCAAATGGATCACAGAATATTCTAAGATCACCCGGCATGGACTGGTCCCCAGGTATTATAAAGTCGCCCGGCTTGACAGCGAGTGGGTCCCAAGATGCTCTAAGATCGTCAGTCATCAAGCAGATCCCAAGATGCTCTAAGCATCATTAAGCCCTGATCAAATGGATACCCAAAATGTTGTAAGATCGCCCGTAATCGAGTGAATATCAGGATGCTGTAGAATCGCCTGGCATTAAGTGGGTTCATAAATCCCAGTATATTGTAAGGTCGTCCGGTATCAAGTGGATTCCAGGATGCTATAAGATCGTTGTGGGATTGAGTGGATTACAGGATGCTATAAGATCGTTGTGGGATTGAGTGGATTACAAGATGCTATAAGGTCGTTGTGGGATTGAGTGGATTACAGGATGCTATAAGATCGTTGTGGGATTGAGTGGATTACAGAATGCTATAAGGTCGTTGTGGGATTGAGTGGATTACAGGATGCTATAAGATCGTTGTGGGATTGAGTGGATTACAGGATGCTATAAGATCGTTGTGGGATTGAGTGGATTACAGGATGCTATAAGGTCGTTGTGGGATTGAGTGGACTCCAGGATGATGCAGGTCTTCCGGGAATCAAGCGGATTCCGGAGGTACTGCAACATCGGTATGCAATGATAATTATCACTGACACTCGAACACAATCGATACAAACAGCAATCTCTCTCTTCGTCACTTTTAGCAAAGAGCAAAGAAAAAAACACTTGTTTTAACTTTTACAAAAGGCCAAAGGGAAAGAACATACCGGCTGATTGATTGATTGATTGATTTTTGTTTTACGTCACACCACGAACATTTCACGTATATGGTGACGGCACCTGCCTGATGCGGGGCATACAAATTTTGACCTTTGCAACGGACCCACCCGAAGCAGCGAGGGATCTTTAACGTGCCATGCATACCACGACACGGGGCCTCGGTTTTTACGGTCTCATCCGACAGACAGGACACCGGCATGACCAGAGCGGGACTCAAACCCCGGCCTCCCGATCAGGAGTCCAGCGCGATACCACTAGGCCACGCCGGCTTAGAACATACCGGTATATTGTATATAAGTACATGTCAATTCAATTTTTTTCGAGTCATTTGAAAAAGTCCATGTGACTGAAGCATAAAGCCATAAATCGTGAAAAGGTCATACTTGGCTGGCACAATTAACGCCCTCAACTGCTATAAACTGAGACAGGAAGGAAAAATAAAAACCCGATGCTAATGTTGTCACGACATAAAAGAAACAAGTGAAGTGAGATACTGGATCAGTCTGCTTATAGAGCTTATACTAATATTTATTCCTTGGGGAAGCTGGCGTGGCCTAGTGGTATCGCGTCGGACTCCTGATCGGGAGGCCGGGGTTCGAGTCCCGCTCTGGTCATACCGGTGTCATGTCTTTCGGATGAGACAGTAAAAACCGAGGCCCCGTGTCGTGGTATGCATGGCACGTTAAAGATCCCTCACTGCTTCGGGTGGGTCAAAATTCGTATGCCCCGCATCAGGCAGATGACGTCACCATATACGTGAAATATTCGTGGTGTGACGTAAAACAAAAGTCAATCAATCAATCAATCAATATTCCTTGGGGCGATGGGTCTGATGGCGATACATAAGTCAAAATTGTGAGGTCATACGTAAAGCAGATACCGGCACCGTATAGGTGAATTTATCCTAGTGTGGCGTAAGACAATAATCCTAATTAATGGGGCGTTAGACAATATATTAGTAATCCTAATGTGGCGTTGGACAATAATCCTGATGTGGCGTTATATAATAATCCGAATGTCGTGTTAAACAATAATCCTAGACTCCTAGTGTAGTGTTAGACAATTATTCTAATGTTAGACAATAATGATATTGTAGTGTTGGGCAATAATCTCAGTGCGGTGTTAGGCAATAGTCTCATCGCGGTGTTGGGCAATACTCTCAGTGCGGTGTTAGGCAATACTCTCATCACGGTGTTAGGTAATACTCTCAGTGCGGTGTTGGGCAATAATCTGAACGCGATGTTAGGCAGTAGTCTCAGTGCGGTGTTAGGCAATACTCTGTGTGCGGTGTTAGGCAATAACCTCAGTGCGGTGTTAGGCATAATCTCAGTGTGGTGTTGGGCAGTAATCTCAGCGCAGTGTTAAGCAATAACCTCAGCGCGGTGTTATGTAGTAACCTCAGCGCGGTGTTAGGCAATAACCTCAGCGCGGTGTTAGGCAATAATCTCAGTGTGGTATTGGGCAGTAATCTCAGCGCAGTGTTACGCAATAATCTCAGTGCGGCAAACTTTAAGAGGACTGACCTGACCAAAATAATCCTAGAGTAGTGTTAGACAATAATAAGACAAGCTTTACGGGGACTGACCTGATCAAGATAATCCTGATATGGCGTTAGCCAATAATCAGACAAGCTTTACGGGGACTGACCTGATCAAGATAATCCTGATATGGCGTTAGATAATAATTAGATAGTAATCCTAATGCGGCGTTAGCCAATAATCAGACAAGCTTTACGGGGACTGACCTGATCAAGATAATCCTGATATGGCGTTAGATAATAATTAGATAGTAATCCTAATGCGGCGTTAGCCAATAATCAGACAAGCTTTACGGGGACTGACCTGATCAAGATAATCCTGATATGGCGTTAGATAATAATTAGATAAACTTTAAGAGGACTGACCTGATCTAAGTAATCCTAATGCGGCGTTAGCCAATAATCAGACAAGCTTTACGGGGACTGACCTGACCAAAATTATCCTGATGTGGCGTAGGACAATAATCATATAAGCTTTATGGGGACTGACCTGAACAGTAATCGTAGTGTGGCGATAGACAATAATTAGACAAACATTACGGGGACTAACACGACCTAAGTAATCCTAATGCAGCCTAGTACGAGAGTCTCGGCCCGGCCTTCTTCCACTTTTGATATCGGCGGTTTGTGGGAGAAGGTCAGAGAGACTTTATTACCAGCCAGTATCGGGATGTACAGGCCTCTGGGGACAAAGGAACCCAACGAATTTGCAGCCAATAATCCAATGAATGAACATTCAATTTGCTCGGTCATAGCAATATCTTTTCCAAATAAGACCTATAAATTCTTCTAGCTGCCGTCTTAGTTGAAAATGATAGCATGTTAAAGATCCCTTACTGCTTCGATTGGGTCCGTAAAACGAAATTATGACGCAATGCACCAGACAGGTTCCGCCAGCATTAATCTTGGAGTGACGCAAAAAAAAAGAAAAACAAACAAAATATTACGAGTTTGTATGTAAACAACCCTTCATCACACACGCACATGGAGGGACATATTTTGGTTTGAATACCTTGATTTTTATATATTGTCGAGAAGTTTCATGAACAACACTTTATTTCTAGCTTGTATAAGGTGACTTGCGTTGGTAGTTGAAGACTGTTCACCACAGACAACAATAGACAGGATGTATCAGAATTTACGTGAGATCAATACGTCACTTACTCCGGTATAAAACGTACTCTCCCGATCGATCATCGGCATTGTATGTTTGTATTAAAAACATCAAGATGCTGATTAACATTATGAATAGCAAAAATATTTGAACACTAAAGCAGATTCCTTTGAAGCATTAACAACAGTTCCGAGATAGTTTGTTAAGAGAGTCGTGGTAATTATAAATCAACAAAGGATATTATTATATCCATTGTTGTTTATTACCCGCGACAAAAAGAATTTAACGACTCTCTAATGGTCTAATGGAGTCGAAAATAAAATGAGGTATATAACACTGTATTTAAAATTGACAACCATTTATAGTAGACACAGATGTATTGTATGACACACTGCGCTCTACAGGGTAACACTCAAGATCCTATCGCTGTACGTGGTCACGTTATGACGCTCTCTAGTCGCTGTCTATATCCACAGTATGACTTTCCCTAGTTACTGTATCTTTCCACGGTACATGTATGACGCTCTCTAGTCGCTGTAGATGTCCACAGTATGACGCTCTCTAGTCGCTGTAGATTTTTACGGTATGACGCTCTCTAGTCGCTGTAGATGTCCACGGTATAATGATATGTAGTCGATGTAGATGGCCATGGTATGACGCTGTATTGTCGCTGTAGATGTCCACGGTATGACGCTCTCTAGTCGCTGTAGATGTCCACGTTATGACGCTGTATTGTCGCTGTAGATTTCCACGGTTTACCCTGTATTGTCGCCGTAGTGCCCATAATATGATGGCCTGTAGTCGCTGTAGATGTCCACGATGTGGTGCTGTCTGGTCGCTGTAGATGTCCACGTTTACTGGTCTGTAGTCGCTATAGATGTCCACGGTGTGATGCTGTCTGGTTGCTGTAGATGTCCACGTTTACTGGTCTGTTAGTCGCTATAGATTTTCACGATGTGCTGCTGTCTGGCCGCTGTAGATGTCCACGTTTACTGGTCTGTTAATCGCTATAGATTTCCACGATGTGGTGCTGTTTGGTGCTGTAGATGTCCACGTTTACTGGTCTGTAGTCGCTATAGATGTCCACGGTGTGATGTTGTCTGGTTGCTGTAGTTGTCCACGTTTGATTGTCTGTAGTTGCTATACATGTCCACGATGTTCATGTTTGATGGTCTGTATTTGTTGTAGATGTCCAAGGTATGGCGCTGTCTGGTCGCTGTAGGTGTCCACGTTATGACTTTCTGTAGTCGTTGTAGATGTCCTCGGTTTTACACTCTCTGGTGGCTGTAGATGTCCACGGTATGATGCTCTGTAGTCGCTGTATATGTCCACATTATGACACTCTCTAGTCGCTGTAGAAGTAGATGTAGATTTAGATGATCGCTCTCCACTTCTTCGATCTGAACTACTGCGGTTTGTTTGACTACCACCATCCATTGGAATTGCAAGGAGTGCTACTTGTGTCATATGGAAATTTTATTTGCATCATTTCTTGTAATGGGATACAATTGATACTGATGGAAATTGTTTCTGATAACTGTACCTATGTAGACGCATTTGATTTAAATAAATTTCCATTCATGTAACAACCGGTTTGCGTTATCTTTCAAGCATTTGGTACACATCGTAAATTGATATTGAACAAATAACGCTTGAATAAGCCCTTGCTTAAATGATTCAGTGTGAGAGTTAGAAGGGAATTATTAAGTTTTTATGAATGTATGGCTTTTCCATGTACATGATTAATGTTCTATGACATACTTCTATTTTCTATTGTTCTAGATTTACAGATATGCCATAAACCATTTACTAATTACTTGTATTAATACATTGATAATCTATTGATAAGTTACTATTTGATCATCTTGGAAGATATACCGCGGCCATTCCTTTGACAAAGACACCAAGCCGTTGACAGACATGTGAATTTTCGATTTTAGAATCGTTTGCTTTATCCTACTGTCACGGAAAGGGAGGGGTGGACTTGCAATGACTTTTGGTACAGACATGTTGCTGGAATCGTTAGCATCCTACCTATTCATATATTGGATAAAGTGTGAAATCATGCTCATTCATATACTGAATAAAGTGAAAACCATACCTTTATATAGGAGGTCCCCTCGTGTCTGTATATACCTTTATATAGTAAGTCCCATCGTGCCTGTATATACCTTTATATAGGAAGTCCCCTCGTGCCTGTATATACCTTTATATAGTAAGTCCCCTCGTGCCTGTATATACCTTTATATAGGAAGTCCCCTAGTGCCTGCATATACCTTTATATAGGAAGTCCACTCGTGCCTGCATATACCTTTTTATAGGAAGTATCTCCTGTGCCTGTATATACCTTTTTATAGGAAGTCCCCTCGTGCCTGTATATACTTTTATATTATAGGAAGTATCTCCTGTTCTTGTATACACCTTTATATAGTTCGTCCCCAATGCCAGTATATACAGTCTCCCGCCTGCCTGAATATACTTTTATACAGGAAGTATCTCCTGTGCCTGTATATACTTTTATATAGTAAGTCCCCGGTGCCAGTATATACAGTCTCCCCCGTGCCTGTATATACCTTTATATAATAAGTCCCCAGTTCCAGTATTTACAGTCTCGCCCGTGCCTGTATATACTCTTATATAGGAAGTATCTCCTGTGCCTGTATATACCTTTATATAATAAGTCCCCAGTTCCAGTATTTACAGTCTCGCCCGTGCCTGTATATACTCTTATATAGGAAGTATCTCCTGTGCCTGTATATACCTTTATATAATAAGTCCCCGGTGCCAGTATATACAGTCTCCCCCGTGCCTGTATATACCTTTATAAAGTTCGTCCCCAATGCCAGTATATACAGTCTCCCCCGTGCCTGTATATATTTTTATACATATCATTATACCGTGGACATCTACAGCGACTAGAGAGTGTCATACCGTGGACATCTACAGCGACTAGAGAGTGTCATACCGTGGACATCTACAGCGACCAGAGAGCGTCATACCGTGGACATCTACAGCGACTAGAGAGCGTCATACCGTGGACATCTACAGCGACTAGAGAGTGTCATACCGTGGACATCTACAGCGACCAGAGAGCGTCATACCGTGGACATCTACAGCGACTAGAGAGTGTCATACCGTGGACATCTACAGCGACCAGAGAGTGTCATACCGTGGACATCTACAGCGACTAGAGAGTGTCATACCGTGGACATCTACAGCGACCAGAGAGCGTCATACCGTGGACATCTACAGCGACTAGAGAGCGTCATACCGTGGACATCTACAGCGACCAGAGAGCGTCATACCGTGGACATCTACAGCGACCAGAGAGTGTCATACCGTGGACATCTACAGTGACTAGAGAGTGTCATACCATGGACATCTACAGCGACTAGAGAGTGTCATACCGTGGACATCTACAGCGACTAGAGAGTGTCATACCGTGGACATCTACAGCGACCAGAGAGCGTCATACCGTGGACATCTACAGCGACCAGAGAGCGTCATACCGTGGACATCTACAGTGACTAGAGAGTGTCATACCGTGGACATCTACAGCGACCAGAGAGCGTCATACCGTGGACATCTACAGTGACTAGAGAGTGTCATACCGTGGACATCTACAGCGACCAGAGAGCGTCATACCGTGGACATCTACAGCGACTAGAGAGTGTCATACCGTGGACATCTACAGCGACTAGAGAGTGTCATACCGTGGACATCTACAGCGACCAGAGAGTGTCATACCGTGGACATCTACAGCGACCAGAGAGTGTCATACCGTGGACATCTACAGTGACTAGAGAGTGTCATACCGTGGACATCTACAGCGACCAGAGAGCGTCATACCGTGGACATCTACAGCGACTAGAGAGTGTCATACCGTGGACATCTACAGCGACTAGAGAGTGTCATACCGTGGACATCTACAGCGACCAGAGAGCGTCATACCGTGGACATCTACAGCGACCAGAGAGCATCACACCGTGGACCTCTACACCGGACGGAGACTGTCATACCGTGGACATCTACAGCGACCAGAGAGCGTCATACCATGGACATCTACAGTGACTAGAGAGCATCACACCGTGGACCTCTACACCGGACGGAGACTGTCATACCGCGGACATCTACATCACCGGAATTGTGTCGCATGTGTGTCCACTTCACGGAAACAGACAGAAAACTGCTTCGAACATGTCCAGCGGGGTTATCATTATAAGCCTACTAATCACACAATTTTAGCATGATGACTACTATTGAAAGCAACTTCTTCTTCCTAATAAGAGAAGAAAACAGATATTATGAAATCGTTGTCTACAGTATTTTCTTGGCTTCTGTAATTGAAACTCTACATGTACGATGTTGAACAAGCAGGATCACGGTGACGATGTAAGAAATATATCCTAACTGCACTTGTCAGAAATGTGTGTCGTGACCACATAAAACTGTCATGCGCAGCCACAGTCTAATCCCAAACTGTCAGTTTGTTTCTCTTCACATTAAACGTGTTTTTATTTTTTATCAGATTTTTTTATAGATATGTATTCAGTAAATCGCGACATCGTAGTTGTTTTGGGATAAGATTATGATATTGACCGTGTTATTGCTGTAGTGTAAACCTTGTCCGCATCCAGTCGAATTTTGATAATTGATTTAAACTACTTCAGTTACAAAAAGTAAAATAAAATAAAAAAAAATATGAACAAATAAATAAATAAAACAATAAATAAATAAATAATAAAAATAGAGGGCACTAACCGTTAATTGTGATTGCGTTAGCATTGACGTAAAATCTCGAAACAAAATTCAATAAAAGTCATCTATTCCTTACGTGTCAATGACATTAATCAAAACGAGGCTTCTCAGGCGATTGTTTGTTAGGAATCTACCATCATGCGGATGTCCTATAGGAATTATGTGATCTGTCTGTCCATCCGTCAATACTTTGGGATGAAAATCGACAATTTAGGCTTAAGGTATATAACCTGCAAGTTTCAAATTTCACATACAGATGCAGAATAATGGGAGGAACGTACCAATAGATTTGGGAGCCAAATGTCAGAGACCAAGGTCACACAGTCGGGTTCTTAGTATTTTTTTTCAGTTTTTAGTTGTTTCATGTCAGACCATGATTATTTCACTGATGACGGAACTTGTCCGTTCTATTGCGACCTATGAAATGGACCTAATCGAAGCAAAGAATGATCTGTACGTGTCCGCGTCTACTATGGTATCATACCTCGGTTTTACTGTCTACTGTGGTATCAAACCTCGGTTTTACTGTCTACTATGATATCAGACCGGGTTATACTATCTACTATGATACCAGGCTTCGGTTTTACTCTCTGCTATGATATCAAACCTCGGTTTTACTGTCTACTATAATATCAGACCTGGGTTATACTATCTACTATGATATCAGGCTTCGGTTTTACTGTCTCTTATGATATCATACCTCGGTTTTACTGTCCTCTGTTATATTAGACTTCGGTTTTACTGTCTATTATATCAGTCCTCGGTTAATGTCTACTATGATACCAGAGAGTCAGATCACGGTTTCACTGTCTACTACAATATCATACCTTGTTTTTTCAGTCTACTATGGTATGAGAGACTCTTATCTCGGTTTTTACTGTCTACTGCGATATCAGACCCTAGTTTTACCGTCTATTGATACCAGACCTCGGTTTTTCTGTCTACTATGATATCAGAAACTCAGACCTCTGTCTTCTGCGATATCAGACTTGTTTTTTTTCTGTGTACTGATATCAGACTTCGGTTTTACTGTCTTATATGATATTAGACCTCAGTTTTGCTGTCTCATCCGGACTCTGAGAAAACATTCTTGGGGTTTGAAATCGGTATTTTTCCGACACGCACAGAGCATATTAACTTCTGAACAAGGGCGCCTCATCTAAGGAATGCAACAAAATATTTGATTCTAAACCTATTTTTGTTTTCGTCAAGTTTATGAAGTATTCAACTTTCATGTACGTTGTTTAGTGTCGAAGCCAATGTCAGATTCACTACAGCCTTAGCAATTCTTTAGAGAATTTGACTCATTTTCATCGGTTCATCATTCAATTTTATATCAGTGTGTATCTCTTAAAATGAAAATACATTTATATTTGCTGTTGAAATTTGTATGCAGCAACTCCATCGGGAAAAAGGAAATTTAGAATATGGATACAGTGACTGATCTAGTCGACGTGTGGTGCACAATGCAGTATGGTTATATATAGAACGGATAATTAGCTACAAATTATATTAGCTAGGACCCTAAAGCATCTTTTATTTTTGAACTCGTAGCTGTTAACTTGAAGGTATTAACATCATCATTTGTACCCAGGGGATACTGTAAATATCATTAAAGATAGAGAAAATGAAAACACTCTCACATACGAGATACCATCGGAAGATTTGAGGACAAGGCGACACATTGCATCCTCAAGTGTCAGGTTAACATTACCTCTTGCATCTACACGTATGAAGATAACACAGTACCTCGTGCATCTTAGGTCTGAGGTGAATACTATACCTCTTTCATCCTGAATTCTGAGGTTTACCAGTACCTTCTGCATCCTCATGTCTGAGGAGAGCACGTTTTATGTGCGATACACTGTTTTGTATGTACCATATTTGGTATAAAGTATTGTGATTTGTCGTATAAATTCGTAACAAGTTATGAACTTTAAATATTAAACCGTACCTGAATCTGCTTTATGGAACGAAGTGTACATCTAGATAACTTCACTGTGTCTGACGTATGTATATATATATATATACAAGGTAACCTACGGATTACGCTGCTCTCTTTCAAGAAATGAAACTAGCATTTGGGAATTAAAATTTACATCAACCCGTCTTATATACGATGCAGACTTTCTCGAGGAGTGAATTTACGAAGGTTTTTCGAGATATGCTGAATGTATATTAAATGGATATGGAAATAGCAAAGGAACATGACCAGGAAGATGGGCGGTTTGGATGGGGACGTTTTAAACCGATGTTTTTAAATAAAATGAATAATGCAATATGTGTTTTGGTATGGATTTCCATTGCTGGAGCTTTGCAAGTAAGATTTCTGTGCATTTTTGTTTTCAGAGTTCGGACAAATACGTAAATATCTTTTTTTGCATTGTAATTAGATCAAGCGTAGCTGAGCGATTAGCATGCTGGGTTGGAAGTCGGAGTATAGTGGGTTTGAATCTTGCAGGATGTATTATTATTTACAGAATTCGCATGATACCTGAGATTTAAGCAAGTATAAGAGAGTTGCCGAGGAATAGTAACGGACAGACTTGGTGTACTGTTTGAACTTTTGACATGCAATGCAGCCCATTCGGGTTGGATTTCCAGATGTGCCACTATGTTTAAGAGGCATATGGATACCATTGAAAACTTGTAGAAAGCGACACAACACCAAAATTTACAAACCACTGTATGGTGTCAAAAAGTTATGACATAGGAAATGTTTTATAGGAATGCATTGCTAAAATGTTTCTAAGCAATATATGTTGAAGGTTATTTAATTATCAAATTAAGTATATTCACTGAAAGCTGATGATAAAGTCAGATCATGGGACGTGACAAGAAGTATTGTCCACAACCAGTTTAATATTTCTGATAATAAACATTCCTTCAATAAACGTAAAGTTGCCCAAAAGGAATTTTTTGTCAATTTTTTTTTTGTGAGAGTTATTCTGACAAAGTCGACGTAAAAGAATATAATAATACAAATACAAAAGATTTGTAAATACTAGATGTATATTACACAAAATCAGTCATGCAAGAAAAGTGCTAAATATTTATTTAGGTTACAACCCAGGATACTGCAAGTCATACTTTAATCATATGTTATACATCTGACCTTGTCTCTCCGTCTGATTACTGACGGACTGTACAAGTCGTACTGTAATCATACATGTATGCCATACATCTGACTTTGTCTCTCCGTCTCATTACTTACGGACAGAACAAGTCATACTGTAATCGTATATCATTCATCTGACCTTGTCTCTCCGTCTGATTACTGACGGACAGTACAAGTCATTCTGTAATCGTATGTCATACATCTGACCTTGTCTTTCCGTCTGATTACTGACGGACTGTACAAGTCATACTGTAATCGTATGTCTTACATCTGACCTTGTCTCTCCGTCTGATTACTGACGGACTGTACAAGTCATACTGTAATCGTATGTCTTACATCTGACCTTGTCTCTCCGTCTGATTACTGACGGACTGTACAAGTCATACAGTAATGGTATATCATACATCTGACCTTGTCTTTCCGTCTGTGTACTGACGGACAGTACAAATAATACTGTAATCGTATATCATACATCTGACCTTGTCTTTCCGTCTATGTATTGACGGACAGTACAAGTCATACTGTAATCGTATGTCTTACATCTAACCTTGTCTCTCCGTCTGATTACTGACGGAAGCATTATTATGACAGATGGTTTATTCTAGGGGACTTAAGCCAGAGGACGGGTTTGCTTTTCACTAAGGTAAATCCAATACATGTACACTATACCATTTCTAATATCATGTCTTACTTTAGCTATCGTCAACCTTTTTATATCATACTAAGTCCGTCAATAGTTGTATCAGGGGCGGACAGAGTAGTGAGTACAAAAAGGTGTATAAAAGGAGTATCCCAGTGTAATACATCATTGTGCTGCGATGGGGGCGTGTTCTCTGTGTCACGTTATATTCTCAATGTATTCATTTCCACCCTATGCTATCTTTATCTGTAGTGTCGGTTATACTTGTATTTATCTTACTGAATTGTAACATATACTATAATCTCTATCTTTCAATTCGCATCGATGAACTTCTTTGTGTTTTAGACATTGTATTTTGAAGTAATAATCCCCCAAAAGACGATGCTGATAGTTTCCTTTTATCTCGAAAACTTATTATAACATAAGCCACATCTGGGCAAGATATGAGAGTACAATTAGTACCATCAAATGACTCTCGAATATATGTTTGTTTTCTGCAGCTTGTGGAGTTAGCGGTCAGAAGATGGTCATATTGACGTAGCGGTGACGGTATGGACACTGATATAGTGTATATTTTACCTTAATAGTTGGTACTGAGTTTGCGTTATGGAGATATAACACAAACATCTGAAAACGATTGCATTTTCCGTAAATAAAAGAGTACAGGAGTACAGAGCGGTCACGAGCAAATTTCTAAGCACAATAGGTGACGTGATTTTTCCGGTACACATGATTGCGTCGTTTAAGGTTCGACTACGCTAGAATCTAAAAGTAAGATGGAAGTAAATGTCATAGAATGAACGATATAAAATTCTGATATAACGAGCTTGTTGTCAAAACAGCAAGGAAGAAAACTTTAGTTGTCCTTAATTTATAAAGCTTTAAGAATGATATACTCGCAACTGTTTCTTGGCATTATATCTTGTGACTGTTTTTTTCCCGTAATTTGAACACACTCCTCGAGTTACGATTTGAACCTAATAAATAAAACGATCAAGTTTGGGTTTGAGAATAAAGTGCAAATGTAGAAATACAGTGTGTACAGAATCCATTTCCATGGTCGATTGCATATACGAGTCATTCAATACACAGAAAGCCAAAATCCTTTTGATAATGAACACCAACATGGCAAGGTAGTAATCCACTGGTGTAACATACATGGTGAGGTAGTAGGTGGTATCCACTGGTGTAACATACACGGTGAGGTAATAGGGAGAATCCACTGGTGTAACATACACGGTGAGGTAGTAGGTGGTATCCACTGGTGTAACGTACACGGTGAGGTAATAGGGAGAATCCACTGGTGTAACATACACGGTGAGGTAGTATTGCGTATCCACTGGTGTAACATACAGGGTGAGGTAGTAGAAGGTATGCATTGTTGTAACATACACGGTGAGGTAGTAGGGAGTATCCACTGGTGTAACATACATGGTGAGGTAGTAGGGAGTATCCAATGGTGTAACATACACGGTGAGGTAGTAGGGAGTATCCACTGGTGTAACATACACGGTGAGGTAGTAGGGAGTATCCAATGGTGTAACATACATGGTGAGGTAGTAGGGAGTATCCAATGGTGTAACATACATGGTGAGGTAGTAGGGAGTATCCATTGGTGTAACATACAAGGTGAGGTAGTGGGGAGTATCCACTAGTGTAACATGCACGGTGAGGTAGTAGGGAGCATCCACTGGTGTAACATACATGGTGAGGTAGTAGGGAGAATCCACTGGTGTAACACACACGGTTAGATAGTAGGGGGCATCCACTGGTGTAACATACATGGTGATTAGTAGGGAGTATCCACTGGTGTAACATACAGGATGAGGTAGTAGGGTGTATCCACTGGTGTAACATACATTTAGTAGGGAGTATCCACTGGTGTAACATACACGGTGAGGTAGTAGGGAGTATCCACTGGTGTAACACACGCGGTGAGGTAGTATGGAGTATCCACTGGTGTAACATACACGTTGAGGTAGTATGGAGTATCCACTGGTGTAACATACACGGTGAGGTAGTAGGGAGTATCCACTGGTGTAACATACACGGTGAGGTAGTAGGGAGTATCCACTGGTGTAACATACACGGTGAGGTAGTAGGGAGTATCCACTGGTGTAACATACACGTTGAGGTAGTATGGAGTATCCACTGTTGTAACATACAAGGTGAGGTAGTATGGAGTATCCACTGGTGTAACATACACGGTGAGGTAGTAGGGAGTATCCACTGGTGTAACACACGCGGTGAGGTAGTATGGAGTATCCACTGGTGTAACATACACGTTGAGGTAGTAGGGAGTATCCACTGGTGTAACATACACGGTGAGGTAGTGGGGAGTATCCACTGGTGTAACATACACGTTGAGGTAGTAGGGAGTATCCACTGGTGTAACACACGCGGTGAGGTAGTATGGAGTATCCACTGGTGTAACATACACGGTGAGATAATAGGGAGTATCCACCGGTGTAACATACACTGTGAGGTAGTAGGGAGTATCCACTGGTGTAACACACGCGGTGAGGTAGTAGGGAGTATCCACTGGTGTAACATACACGGTGAGGTAGTGGGGAGTATCCACTGGTGTAACATACACGGTGAGGTAGTAGGGAGTATCCATTGGTGTAACATACACGGTGAGGTAGTAGGGAGTATCCATTGGTGTAACATACACGGTGAGGTAGTAGGGAGTATCCATTGGTGTAACATACAGGGTGAGGTAGTGGGGTGTATCCACTGGTGTAACACACGCGGTGAGGTAGTAGGGAGTATCCACTGGTGTAACATACACGGTGAGGTAGTAGGGAGTATCCACTGGTGTAACATACACGGTGAGGTAGTAGGGAGTATCCATTGGTGTAACATACACGGTGAGGTAGTAGGGAGTATCCATTGGTGTAACATACACGGTGAGGTAGTAGGGAGTATCCATTGGTGTAACATACACGGTGAGGTAGTAGGGAGTATCCATTGGTGTAACATACATGGTGATGTAGTAGGGAGTATCCACTGGTGTAACACGCGTTGAGGTAGTAGGGAGTATCCACTGGTGTAACGTACACGGTGACGTAGTAGAAAGTATCCACTAATGTAACATGCATGTAGTGACCACATACGTGGTGAGTGGCATAATATTTGTACTGTAGTCTCCTGCATTGTGAAGTGGTCCCATGTATAGTACAAGTCATTTATTTTGATATGGCACTCCATATCCTCATAAAACTTAATGGCAACCACTATAACGACTTTAGCTATGCCACAGCATAGTGACCACTGGCATAGTGAAATGCTTACTGGCGCGTTGTCACACGGCAAAATGGCTAGTACTTGACATAGTGATCACTGGCTTAGTGAAATATTCATTAGGATGGTGTCGCAAGATAGCGTAGTTAACGCATGGCAGTGATCCCCGGCACAGTAAAAATGTTTATTGGCATGATATCATGAGGCAGCGTGGCTAGCACATGGCATAGTGATCACCAAAATAGTGAAATATTCATTGGGGTGATGTCACCAGGTAGCGTGGCTAGCACATGACATAGTGAACACCAACATAGTGAAATATTCATTGGGGTGATGTCACCAGGTAGCGTGGCTAGCACATGACAAAGTGAACACCAACATAGGAAATTTTCCTTGGGGTGATGTCACAAGGCAACGTGACTAGCACATGCACAGTGATCACTAGCATAGTGAAATATTCATTGTTATGATGCCACGACGCAAAGTAGCTCCGTTAGAAGCATGATATGTACATGATCGAGATGCCCCGGGTTTAAATCCCCGATCGGCGATGAGGCGGTGTCCAGTTTTTGGGATGAAATGGTATAAACAAGGCTTGTCGTGGTAAATACTTGGACGTGAATAATGATCCCCTTTTTGTTGTTTTAGTGGGTCCTTCCAAATTTCTGTACAATAATAATAATAATAATAATAATAATAATAATAATAATAATAATAATAATAATAATAGCAATGAAATAGATCAATGAAAAACCCGATGATACCAATGCTCTGTAGGATGACGTTGGTATACAGATATTATCAGTATCGGCTAAATGATTTGGAATGTGTAAAATGAGAACAATACTAATGCAGACTGAGTGTTGTTGTTGAATACTTGCGGTGCAGGGGATCTGGTTTACGGATTGTGTCACTGTGTTTGTAGTATGTCGTAGTATGAGTGGGAAACTCCTGAAAGCAACGTAAAACCCCGCTCATCCAACGTAAGACCCCGCTCATCCAACGCAAAACCCCGCTCATCCTACCAATTTATGTAGATGTCTTTATATTGATAGCGCCACATTCCCTTTGTTAATAATGTCGATGAATGTGTTGCTGATCTATATTTATGGCATTTTTATTTGAACATCTTGTATTGAATTCATCGATTCCCTTACTTAGTGGGTTGGATATATAAGAATATAGCTTTATGAAATCCGATGAAAAGCATTCAACCCAAGTCACGTATGGATTTGTATTTTTAAAATATTTGTACAATGTTCTTTGTTAAATTTCTGATTAATTATTTTTTCTACGATATTAAAATCGTTACTAAGCAACTAAATGTAGATATATAAGACATACATATATAATGTAAGTAAATCACCTTTAGAGATAAGTCATTATCAGGAATTGTTGAGTTAACAGCGTGATAATGGTGGATAGAGATTTTCGTTTTCTTAGATCTGGTTGTGCGCAAAAGGTTTTATCAGCGTTTAATAGTGTGCTTGTTTAACTCTTAGTCAATATAGATAAAATACCTATTAATAAAAACAGAAATTTAGGTCATCATATCTTTTTGCCTATTATATTTTATATACTTGACATTAATGTGGCTCCTCTTTTTTCATGATTACTTTTCAATTGAAAAGTAAAGTCTTCTCTTGTTTTCTAGATGATTTATGCCAGTAATTACAGTGCCTTAATAATACTGTACATCAATATTTTTACAATTAGTCACCATCTCAAATAGTTCATTTTCTGCAGAATTTATTATATCCATTGTTTAAACTTTGTTATACTTAAGTTTAAAACATGTATTATGTTTAATATTTATTATAACAATTTAGTTTAAACATAATAAATGTTTTAAACTTTAGTGTACCACTTTTATAACAGATTGGGTAAATCTAATTTAATGAAAATCATTGCAAAACTTGTTTCCGCTCTAGTTTAGAAGTCAGTGTTATGTGGTGTACGATTTGGCCCACTTTCTCTACGTTAAGGATATTAAGCTTACGTTTACCTCTTCATTTATCAAGAAAGCAGTAGGCCTTAATAAAGTAGCAAATCGTCTACCAAATAATTTGGTCATAATATAATAAATTTAATAGCCCCTTTAGCAGATTCTGTTTACCTGTCTTACTTGCCACAGAGATATGAAAAAGCAATTTGCATATATGGCGCCTTTTATACATGTGATACCCTTGAGGTCAATAGTTTGCATTATATACTTCTTTGTTTTAATTTTTTTTTGCATTTTATCACGTGGACATCAGAGATATAAGCAACATGAAGATTGCCCTAAATTCTTGAAATTCAATTATCATGCAGTTTGATGTACGAATTGACACCATGGCGTCTCGCTGCTTTCAGTAGTATCGCGTAACCTAGATTCTGATAAAAGCTTGTGAAGGGCAGGTGTCTTATCTGAGATAAGTTCTTATAAAATCAGCTCATTAAATCAGGCTCATGTTCAGTAACTACCTCTTATCTGTACTCATACGGTTCAAAGACAAATTTCAGTTTTGTCTTATCAAAATGATCACATCATCTAGTAAAGTCAGAGGCTGTTGTATAGATTAACACTTACCTACAAAGGGAGATGACTCTTCTCCGGGGATTTTAGTTGGGATTTCGAGTTTAGAATCAGAGTACGTTATAGGTTCCTAATGTTCTTTAACAAAATCTACCGTACCATTCCGAAACATTGTGCTTGCTGTTTAATGTAATTTTGTTATCATTAATGTTAATCTGGATAATGCAATAGAATTATTATTCCCCACTACAAGACGTGTAATTATTGTCAATAAAGTAAAGCTAAAAGCAAATCTGATCTCAAATAAATTACAGATGTAATCGTAAATTTTTAGACTTCCGTGTTCAAATCATATTAAGTAGCGTAACGGTTCCGTCTTTTACGCTTTAGTGTGTAGGATGCAAAGATTGCTTCAAACATATGTGACAGAAAACAGACAGACGATAGAGAGGTCACACAGATAGCCGACAGAGAGGCGACACAGACAGACGACAGAAATGCGATACAGACAGACGACAGAGAGGCGAGACAGACAGACGAACGACAGAGGCGACACAGATAGACAGACGACAGAGAGGCGACACAGACAGATAGAAGACAGAAAAGCGACACAGACAGACGGACACAAAGAGGTGACACTTATAGACCGACGACAGAGAGGCGACACAGACAGCCGACACAGAGGCGTCACAGATAGACAGACGACAGAGAGGCAACACAGAGAGACGACAGAGAGGCGACACAGACAGACGGACGACAGAGAGGCGGACGACAGAGGCGACACAGATAGACAGACGACAGAGAGGCGACACAGACAGACAACAGAGAGGCGACACAGACAGACGGACGACAGAGGCGACACAGACAGACGAAATAGACAGACATACAATGTGATCCCTAAATGCAATAGTAAAAGAGTCCTTTTTGTTTCACCTATGAAACATACTGTAGTGCATGAAATACTGTGAAATACTGACCTCGATAATCTCATCACAATACTGACATGTACGAATCACATTGTTTGCCTGTCTGTTCGTCCTATCTATTTTTGCAAGCAACGCGTGTTCTGTGCAACACAACTCTCTTCTTATTGATCAATCAGTCGATAACTTTGAAGTTTTCGATATAATTGACGTCATAAAAACGTTCTCGTAAGACGATGTTGTACTTTAGTAGTCATCATCTTGATTGATACGGATGTGTATTAACTTACTCTACTGATAGTAGTGTTTATTTTGAGAGTCTTTCAATATGTTCCTGTTTCTTTCCTTATCTCCCTTGTTGACAGGTAGATTAAATGAGATTTGATTCTTGACAAACGTTTATTCCATGCTGCGTTTGGAAAATAAACTTCAATTTTCGAGATCGGAATTCCAAGTTGCTACTTTTCATGAATTGATCGGAGCCACGTGTGTATATTATGCGAAAACACAACGGGAAAACGAGTTATAGTCGTACAAAAACCAAATACGTCAAATGTTATTACCAAACGTAAGAGAGAGAGAGAGAGAGCCTCAAGTTTTTTTTTCTTTGATCAAGGACTGAAGACGGATAGGTTGGGCTAGTGGTCTTGTATTGGACCTCAGACCTGACTCGGCTTTTGTAAGCAGCTTTAAATATAATTTTCATTTTCGCTATTTATTCATCCTATGAGACAATATAAACCGAGGCCCCGTGTGGCGTAAAAACAAAACAGAAACAAACAAACCAACAAAAAACAAACCAACAAAAAAGAAGCAAAAACAAAAACAAAACAAAACAAAGCACATAAAAACAATATTTTTGATCCAGGAACAAATTGGCGTAAAGTTCGTCTTCACTTACCCTGTCATAAAGTTATCGGTTGTGTACGTATACGACAGACACTTCTGTACTATAAGCAATCGTCTTAGGTTATTCAACTCTGGCTCTAGTAATAGTATACAATTATAACGACAGATAGCTGTAACTGAATATAGTAATTTAATATATACACACTGTATAGGCTTGATTGAGAGAACGTATCAGATTTACTTACACAAAACCTTGTGTAGACACCTTATGTATTTTGGTGGTATATCTAGCCAATACAACACATTCCACGTTTGATATGCTTTTGATATTCTATGGTTCTGTGATTGGTCTATCTAAATTAGAGATTATGGAACTTTTGCTCGTTTGTATGCTATTGTTCTGTGTGGCTGTGATACTCTCTAAACGCGTTAGTTGCATAAATAATTATATCTTACGTGGAGTGTTAACTAGTTTTTATCATGTCTGTTATGGGCATGCAGGGTGGATGTATCAAATGAAGCAGGAGATGCTTACTGTCTCCTACCCGTTCTCACTTTTGGTTTTCATCAGTGTCTACTATGTTGTGTTGCCGCGAGTGCCGCAGTGATATAGTGTCAACTCTTGTATGTTACATTAATTTACAATCGATTTAGTGGAGAAGAAACTCATATAAGTATTTGTACATGCATCAGTATTTATTATAACCATGATAAGACATAACTATAGATTTTTTGTTTTTTGTCAATGCCATGCCAAGGTTATTTCATTTACATAGTGACGGTTAGACTTGCTTAAGACCCTCTATATTATGTTCAGTTTTTGAATATATTTGTATTTAATGAGAAAGGGGAATAAACAATTTTCTTTATTACTCGTGCTATCTAGTAATACTTTTTTCGGTTTAATAAAATTAAGCAAAGAAGAAAGATTAAGGGACACCAGTAAGTTTAGATGACCGTATTTGTCTGATGCATTGTACAGAAATTATGACCTATGCAAAGGAATGTCCGAATTAGTGAGGGACAGTTTACGTGCCATGTGTATCGTGACACAAGGCCAATGTTTTTTATTGTTTCATCTGAAAGAAAACAAACCTCCACTAACGAGCAATCGGTGGGCTTCGAAACTAGAACCCGAGTCAAGCAAGCTAGGAACAGAGCTAAGCAGGCCTCGCTATAGGAAAAGATAATTTCATCTGAAATATTGTATTTACAATGTTATTGTGTAGCTCTGTATGTTAGATAGCTAAAGTGAGTACATGACAATGCATAACTGTATAAAGTGTACGTGAAGGAAAACATCATGCGATAGTGACAGAGAAGTTCATTACACATCCGGATAGCCTACTACCCTTCCAGGAAGTTAATAGCAAATTTACTCAAGTAGAAACTACATGCTGATAGCGAATTTAAAAACACTTGATCGACTTAAAGTAGATGTGGTATTTTACAGTAGGAAACCCCCTATATATGTTTTGTAAGTTTTTCTGAAAATACAGGTTATAAAGTTTGCGGAGATTATAAAGCTCTGTGTACATCTCAGATCGTTTAGTTCCAGCCAATTTGTCCGAACTCTTGGGAGGTTATCATTGGCATTGAGTTCTTTTCAGCGCTCGTGGCATCTAGACAAGTTAGACGAGGAGAGGATGGGGTCTTCAAGTCTAGGCAGTGGTAGTGTTCCCCGTAGTTGTTAGATGTTGTATACGATACATTAAACATCGGAACTGGCGGTTCTTGAATGAGAACATCCTTTTCTGTCTCACGATAATTGCAGTGGGATGAAGGAACCCACATGACACTTTGTCGCATAAGAATATTAATGTAGTATCTGCGCCTTAAAAAGTGGGTTGGGACACAACTTCATTGAAATTGGTTGTATATATAATATTAAAAGAATAATCAAGAAAATATCTATAATAAAAAAATCTAGATGTCGCAGTTACATGTACAAGGCTCTTTTATCCAACTTCTGCTGTAATGTAGGGTAAAAACAAACATACATCTACTGTCCCCTTCTCTCATACGCACTTGGATATTGTTTACAGCTTATGGCATTGTAACATTTCTTTGTTGGAAGGTTTAAGATTATAAAAAAAAATATGTTGTTTGAAATTTCATGATTTACACCTGCCAAATAATTATAACTGAATTTTATTTTCTGACTGATAACCTAAACGTCATTTGATGCCGCTGTTCTCAAGGATATAAGATGCAAAATGTAAATCGACAATATTCGAGTGCAGATGTAAACACAAAGTGTAGCCATATTTTTGGATAATGCTACCTATGTATAGCACAATCCGAAAATAGGGCTACGTTTTTGTGACATTGTTAAGGATCATTTCATACATGTATGAGATGATGGGAGAGATCTAGAGATTGATTTTGCTTCTATGACAAATGCTGCTTACTATATTGCACTTTAACCTTGAATCAGGTGAGCTAAAAAGGGTTTTATGGGGGTACATATGTTTTTACAAACTGTGATACCAACAAGGCTCCAAATCAGTGAAAGGATTATGTAAACAGATAAAGGCTGATAAACATGCACTAATAAAAAAAAGTGTGAAATAGCAACTTCAAACTAAAGCAGATCAATGGTGCATACACCTGGTAGAAATAAGATAGTTTATATTCCAAGCATACCATCAGGCGCAACATTTTTGAATGGAGAGATAATAGGAATACATATCACAATGGCAGCTGCCATGCAAGGCGCATATCTAGGATTGATGTATGATGGTTTGTGCATGATATGGGACACAGCGTTATTGTTTGGTCTTGTAAGACGGTTCACAGACAAAGAACGCTACGGTGTAATTGATGGAGAATCACGATGTATGTCGGAATTAGACTTCAGATAACAGAATGATACTGAGCTAGATCTTAACATTGTTAAGGCATCAGTGCGAAAGGAAAATCTCGAAACAATATGCAAATTCAGAGATCACACTAAGGTTTCTATTTAAGAAATAAATGGGGGTTTTTTTGTTAGATAGAGGTACACCACGGAAAAAAAGTACGGAAAACTTATGTATCATGCGTTACTCGCAATGATGCAGATTTCTGCCCTTTTTTTCGTGGTATAGCTCCATCAAAAAAAAAAAAAATACATTCATTTCTTAAATAGAAACCCCAGTGTGATCTCCGAATCCGACAAAAAGCAAATTAGATAAATTCCTTATCATTTAGTTCCTTTCAAACATGTATTATATTCCCAGAAATTGGTACGTTATATTCTCGAAGTCGGCGTAACATCACACTAAGATCTAAAGGAAGATAATCCCCGAAACATTCCGAGGATAACCTGGGGGATAAACTTAGTGTTTATCATAGACCGTAATGCAACTTTGCTGAATTATATTTTGAACACAAGGGCTAAATGAGTCTTAAAACTTCTGAAATCCATTTAGGAATCTCACGACGATTGACTCCCTTTCTTTCTTCGAATTTAATATGACTGCAGTTTGCAAAAATGAGATTTAAAAATATCGGATTTTTCGTAGAAAGTGATGATAAATCCCGAGGCTAATCCCCCAACAAATATTATTGGTTCATGTGACCTGTCCGACTTCAAGAATATGCACTATCTCTCAACATCTCTAAATTTTGCCGCGGTGACGTGAATATTGACGTCACAGTTAAGAAACGCTGGAAATTGTGTCGAAAGCGATATACCACAAATTTTAAACCAATGCGTGTAAAATTAAATAATTTGTCGTTCAGGGTTCGATCTTAGTACTTAAAACAGGGTGATTTTGCAGAAACAGTGATCAGAAAGGATGGTATGTAATAAAGATAGATGATTGTTTACGAGAGGTGATCGATTAATACAAATGATCTTTACAGCAGATTTGACTGCATTATCCAATGGGCAATGAGGCTTTGGGCTATTATTAAATCCAAACGCAGTTGAGTATTCAGATTCCATTGTACTTTTATTCAATACTAGTTCTCGTACATATTAGGCTATGTTTTGCTCTTAATGCTAACATCATTCTGGACATATTACGTCACACACGTGCCGTTCATCTTTGTCCGACATATTGGGACTTCTTTACACCAACGTTCATCTTTCCCTCTGCATGTTTCCTTGTCACGTTTGCAAACAATTACATCACAGCTGTTTGCTTGTACGTCAAGAACTAGGTTTTTGTCATGTGATTAAAGCATTAAGAGTTTCCTTCAGCAGCACGAATCGATTTCCACAAACTGCCAACATTTGCAAATTATTTCAATACTATTATATGTCTTCGGGATGGGAGACCTAGCCATTCTTCTTCTTTATAGACTGACATTGCATTTACGTAAAATCTCATTCACGATCTGACTTTGTCATTTCTTCTCCTGGTTCTCTTTTGTCTAGACATCCATCTAACCATTAAGATTGATTTCTCAGTCGCAGGCTTTCACGTTCATTTCCATTTTGATATTTTTTTGACATTTGACGAGCTCATTTTTATGGTAGTTTTCAGCATTTGTGGTCTATTTTTATAGAATGTTGATCAGTCAACGGACTTTATCTAGGGAAACCCGTAAATCAAAATCGCAGATTACTTGAACCAGACTTGCGCATGAAAATTGCACATGACGGTCTGTCATATATTTGCTTCTAAAGTCTTGAATATCAGGGAGATAAGGGCGATAAACCTGTTTTGCTCGTCTCCTCCGCGTCTGTCGGAATAGGAATAACCCACAGATAAGATATATATTACGTGACGTTATGAACCTCAATAAAGATGGCGGTAAATGGACCATCTTGCAGTACTTACTGTAGTAAACCTTGCAGATGTAATTATAATGGAAATGCTTTACGAGGAGACATACCTTTCTCCTTGCACTTAGGAGTACCGAGTTGATGTTAGAATTTTTGTTGCACGCGACGCTGTTATCAGCTTGAATGTTAAAAAAAACCCTCAGTAAAGGTATATAGAAAAAATGCAAAAATAACCTTTTCACTTCACAAGTCAATGGATAATTGTCAAATGGAATCATATTCAGAATTCACATTTGCGTAGATCTCCCGCGATGATACTCCAGATATGATATCTATACAATGCACATTTAGACACAAATTATTGCCATGTTTTTAGATTATGCTGTAGGTATATATTTTTACTAGCTCAGATTTTATTGTTAGCAGCTCCTATACCTTCATATTCTACACCTTGCCTCAATTTGGACACAAACACGTATACCCTTCATGCTTCTACTTTAACTTTCGAGTTGGTGCTGGATCTGGAGTAGCTATCGATATCATGCGCGCGTGCTTGGTTCGGGCCTAGAAGTCATGGGTTCGAGCCGCAATGGAGGCCCTTAAAATAAAAAATAAGAAAGAGTTCTGTTTCAGTATAGATATTTGCTCGAAAAAAATCCTTATTTCTTTGGATGAGTTCTTTGAAAATGTAAATTTGTGTGTAATGTATTGCAGATGACTTCACTTGTAAGTGTACTATAATCGTACCGTGACGTAAATAAGATCAACAACAAACGTTGATAGGCCGGTGAGGAGAGTGTAACACAAAAAAGGGTTGTAGTAGCTAGCGAAAAGGAAAAACTTTGGACAATGGGCCTTTTTGAGTTTTTCTTATAACAGTACACATAGACTTTGATGGACCATTTTTCAAATGAATTGGACTATGACTCCCTCCCTAACCACTGATTTGGTGGCACTGCGTAATGCATCAGTGCTACATACGGACACATCCGTGGCTCTGATGGTTCATCTACCGTGACATGGAGCCTTGTGTAGTACTATCATCCGAAAAATAGGACACTGACAAGACTCCTGCAGAATGCGATCCCCAGACCTTTAGACCCCGAGATAAACACCTTTACCACTGAGATATACAGGCTCTGGACCAGTGTAGGTGCCATAAGATCCTAAAGAAGTTCTTTTAGGCCCAACCACGCGTCTGTTGAGCGGATTCCGGGTAAGGATTTCAAGGAGTGGGTACCCTCTAGTCTAAAATTCTACCCTCAAAGAAAAGGTTTTGTTTGTTTTGCAGTTTTAAAACCCCTCCCTCGTTTGTGATAATACATTACTTGATTGAAGTCGCTGTTACGGTACTTTGTTTACAAGTCTTTATCAAGTAGCCTGTGTGTCTGTCATATTACACCCGATAAGACGGTGGATCTGAGACTCATTCTGAATTAGAGTTTGTATTTATCTCAAAAGCAGTTGTTGAAATCACGTAATTTAAGTAAATAAACATTTATTTCTCAGTATCGTGTTATGCAATTCAAGATGTGAATAATGAGTGAACAGTGTTTTCCACGACATGTTTGTAAATACGAAGTAATGTTTATGTTAAGGAAAATGCACTCTAATGATGTATAAAACAGGCAGACTTCGTGACGGACGTGATCATATTTCTTATAAGACTATAAGATAATTCTCTATTACATATAGGTAATTGATTTCATATATGCAAATTTGAAAGTGCAATATAATTAAAATTACCTTTCTATAGTAAAAGTTACTTGAAATGATTAGTAAAAAAGGAAATGTCCGGTATGCAGTATTTCTCTCTTATTATATGCAATATGAGGGTGAGTATGCCTGTCTTGATTCGCAGGTATTATTATCTATCTTTAATTTACAGGGAATGGTAGTCAATGGTTTTGTCAATGTGGTCATCTCCAATATTGAGCGTCGTTACGGGTTGACCAGTACGGAGACTGGCACAGTGGCTAGTTGTTATGACATAGCCTCTGTGATATGCCTAATACCGGTCAGTTACTTTGGAGGGCTGGGCTGTAAACCCAGATACTTAGGTAAGTGTTCAGAAATCCAGCTAGGGTATTACGTTAATGTTAAAAGTGATTTTATAATTTCCTTCATTTTTATTAATGAATTCATTTCACCTTATAATTGGTATTAACAAATGCAAAATCGAATACACAAAAATTTTGAAAACATTTTTTCAATTTGTCACTGAACAGATTGTATTGTACTCCCCTGTATTGATATGAAGAGCTCTTGTTCTTAATGACAAGCTGTCGCCTACTATCAATAATTCAGCAAATCATTACATCAGTATGACAAATCGTTAACACTGTAAGTGTTATTAATGTTACATCTAATAAGATTTGACATGACCTTGGATCGAGGATATCAGTGTGTCTCAAGTTCTTGGTCGAACTGTTCCTATGACCAACAGTTAACATAAAACATAAAACCACAGAAGTAACATGGATGTGCATGTACTTAATACAATTGCTTCCCGTAACGAATCGTGTATTCAGTCTACATGTATCTGTCGCTCTATAAGTCCACCGTTAACATCAAATTCCATTTATTCTTCAGTATTTATGCCCTTAAAAAGACATTAATTTTGTTGTCAACGGTGGACTAACAGATACATGTAACCAGTCCATGAAATGTAAACAACAAAATAAATCTGTCTTATACTGTTATGTTGTTATCCCAGATTAATTGTCATTCTGGACATCCAGAATCATAGCTCCAAGGCCAGCCACAGTGAAACTGTGAAAATATAGAATATAGAAATGTAAACTCCCTGGCCAATGCTATGTTGTCATTGGTGGGTATTTCTTACTTGGGAATGCTGAAATTAAATGAATGATTGAGAGGGATGCATAATGTTCTGTAACAGAATTAAACTGTTTTTTACAGGTATAGGAGTATTCATCATGGGTATTGGATCATTGATATTTGCCCTTCCTCAGTTCACTACAGGAGTGTACAACTTCGGTGGCAGCAACGATGGCCTTCTCTGCGATACAAATGCCAACAGTACTTCAAGTTGTACCTCAGATTCTGGACTCAATAATTATAAATACATTTTCTTTCTGGGTCAACTTCTACATGGGGCAGGAGCAGCACCACTGTATACACTAGGTGTTACCTATCTGGATGAGAATCTGCCTCTTAGATCATCTTCAATGTATATAGGTATGTATGTTGCTTTACCTTGTCGGTTGCTTTCCATGTCCTCCATACACTCACACTTTGTCCTTTTCCAGTCCTTGCCTATTCATATACTTGCAATTTGTTGGTGCTATTCACTTCAAGTTTTTCCAGATAAAGTCTGTACTAGTTTAAATCTTGTCTGCTTTACCCTACCCCACTCAGGTCCAGAATTTTCCATGCCCTTATCAAATATCCTTGTCTTTTATGTCCTTGCATTTTCATGTCCTTTCCTTTCTTGTCCCTGTTCATTTAGACCCTTGTACTTTCACATTTATGCTTATTTATATCCCTACCTTTTCATGTCCTTGTTTATTCTTGTCCTTACCTTCCATGACCATGATAATACTAGTTAGTGTCCTTACCTTCCATGACCATGATAATACTAGTTAGTGTCCTTACCTTCCATGACTGTGATAATACTAGTTAGTGTCCTTACCTTCCATGACCATGATAATACTAGTTAGTGTCCTTACCTTCCATGACTGTGATAATACTAGTTAGTGTCCTTACCTTCCATGACCATGATAATACTAGTTAGTGTCCTTACCTTCCATGACTGTGATAATACTAGTTAGTGTCCTTACCTTCCATGACCATGATAATACTAGTTAGTGTCCTTACCTTCCATGACCGTGATAATACTAGTTAGTGTCCTTACCTTCCATGACCATGATAATACTAGTTAGTGTCCTTACCTTCCATGACCGCGATAATACTAGTTAGTGTCCTTACCTTCCATGACCGCGATAATACTAGTTAGTGTCCTTACCTTCCATGACCGCGATAATACTAGTTAGTGTCCTTACCTTCCATGACCATGATAATACTAGTTAGTGTCCTTACCTTCCATGACTGTGATAATACTAGTTAGTGTCCTTACCTTCCATGACCATGATAATACTAGTTAGTGTCCTTACCTTCCATGACTGTGATAATACTAGTTAGTGTCCTTACCTTCCATGACCTTGATAATACTAGTTAGTGTCCTTACCTTCCATGACCTTGATAATACTAGTTAGTGTCCTTACCTTCCATGACCGTGATAATACTAGTTAGTGTCCTTACCTTCCATGACCGTGATAATACTAGTTGGTGTCCTTACCTTCCATGACCGTGATAATACTAGTTAGTGTCCTTACCTTCCATGACTGTGATAATACTAGTTAGTGTCCTTACCTTCCATGACCTTGATAATACTAGTTAGTGTCCTTACCTTCCATGACCATGATAATACTAGTTAGTGTCCTTACCTTCCATGACCTTGATAATACTAGTTAGTGTCCTTACCTTCCATGACCGTGATAATACTAGTTAGTGTCCTTACCTTCCATGACCGTGATAATACTAGTTAGTGTCCTTACCTTCCATGACCGTGAAAATACTAGTTAGTGTCCTTACCTTCCATGACCGTGATAATACTAGTTAGTGTCCTTACCTTCCATGACCTTGATAATACTAGTTAGTGTCCTTACCTTCCATGACCTTGATAATACTAGTTAGTGTCCTTACCTTCCATGACCTTGATAATACTAGTTAGTGTCCTTACCTTCCATGACCGTGATAATACTAGTTAGTGTCCTTACCTTCCATGACCATGATAATACTAGTTAGTGTCCTTACCTTCCATGACCGTGATAATACTAGTTAGTGTCCTTACCTTCCATGACCGTGATAATACTAGTTAGTGTCCTTACCTTCCATGACCATGATAATACTAGTTAGTGTCCTTACCTTCCATGTTCTTTTCCATTAATCATACAAAGTAAAATTCATTACTACTGGTAGTGTACTAGTTACCGGCTAAGACCAATTTTAATACTGGCTACTACATTATTTCAGCTTTTGAAACGTGAATTTATGAGATTTTCTCACGTGATTGTCTGCAGTACATAGGATACTAAATATTACATGTGAAAATTTCGTCAATTCACGTTTTGAATACCCTTAAAAACGTAGTAGCCGGCAACTGGTTTTAGCCGGGGACTGGTCCTTTGCCAGTATCTTTTACAACTGGATACAAAATCAGTGCACACATGCACACACACATGTATACACACATTTATATACATGTATATATATTTATTAGAAATCACCAAACATATCTACATAAAGGAAAATAACAAATCAACATTTTATTCTATAAATGAGTTGATAATGTTGACAGTTATCCATGATCAATAATTAGTCATTTTTTTCTGAATATTATATCCTAAATTTTAATTACTTGCAGGCATATTTTATGCCTTTGCTATTGTGGGACCAGCCATTGGATACCTTGCAGGGGGAGCATTCCTTGATATTTATGTAGATTTTGAGTCTGTTGATTCCTCAAGGTCAGTAATGCTTATAGGTTTATTTATTCATTTATCAGAAAAATTCATTACATAATTAGAATTGCATCGTTGAAAACTCGCTTTGGATATTAAGTTGAAATTATTTATAGAATAAGTGTCTTATTTTGTGTTTTAATGCAGGAATAAATTACAAAGGCTGATACATTTATTAGATATAATGTGCTAACTATATATATGCACTTTTAACGCCAAAATATCATACTGGAAACTTCCATTTCCTATTTATAAACCGCATCAGCAAATCATTTCGGAAGGAAGTTATAAATTAAAAGAAACAGCTGGTGTCCCATGACAACATAAGGTTTATCCAGAATGACATACTTTTGTCAAATGTCAAACACTTTAGCGCAGAATACGACTTTGATGACGTCGCGCAAGGTTGGAAGTGTCGAACATTTCATTATGATGTCATAAGCATAACAATTAAAAGTCCACCAAACATCGCTTTTCTGTTATTACATCACCGATCAATGTAATTTATACGGAAATAAACAACAAAGGTCTTGAAAGCTTCATCTCGGGTAATTACAGTGGTTGTGAATATATCACATACATCAAACAAGATAATTATTAAATGCTCTTTTTAAAGAAACAAAGAGAAAATGTAATGAGACACCCATTTAGGAAAGATCATACATAAGATAATAAAAATCATGAGAAACTCCATGAATAAGTATTAGGTGAATGTATGATAGATCTGTTCTATTAGGACTTTATCAAAAACATTTACAGTGTTGAAACTTATATATAATCATATATCAATTGTTGATACTGGCATGACTACAAAATTTTTACAGGATTCAGAGTAACAGATGATAAGTAGGTGTCATGAGGTCAATCATACATGTACTTGAGAAGTACCTTATTATTGGCTATAGAATGGTCAGTGACCCTTGAGCCATGATTCCTTAATGAACTGTGTTCTTGTATGACCTTCATATTGTTTGTTATAGTTTGAAGATCACAGCTGACAGTCCACGTTGGGTTGGAGCTTGGTGGATAGGGTTCCTCATCTCAGCAGGTCTGGCATTTCTGACGGCATTTCCTCTCTGCGGTTTCCCTAGCAGCTTGCCAGGTGAGTATTTATACAGTGGAATATTATGTGGAATATTATTCCCTTTGAAATATTCCTGAGATAGTGGATGTTGCCAATAGTTATGGACTGCCAAGACTTATGCTGGAACTATGTGTTACAGGTTCTTCTAAGTACAAAGCAGAGAGGGAAAAAGAAGTCTACCATAAGAAGGGGGAAGTAACTCCAGAAGTATCTCAGGAAAGCAAATTCAAATTTAAGAAGATATTTGAATCTGTCAAGATTTTGTTGACAAACCCAACATTTATGTTTCTCAATCTGGCAGCAGCATGTGAAGGTAACAATATAATTTCTGTACTCAGATCATACTAATGTAATAATAATTTTCATTCATTTCACAAACACAATACAAAATGTAAGAACTGAATTGCTATACTTTTCGTTTCGTACAGGAAATCTGCTAGCTGGTTTTGCAACATTTGCTCCAAAATATATAGAGGCTCAATTTAGTCTTCAGTCATCTGCTGCAGCACAATTTGTGGGTAAGCATTGAACTTGACAGATATAGTTACACAAGTTGTATGTTGTTTTTCTTCCTGTATTAGAGTATTTGGACATTCCCTATCCCATAAAGATTCTTTTGATTCCATAAATGTGTTATCATTTTGCCAGGGTTACACAGAAATGGTCTTATCAGCGTGAATTTAAAGTATTTCAATCACTCAATTTCTAATTTCATTGCATCAAAAAATGAAATATTCTTCAAAAGTGAGCAGCTATTTACAATTTTGGTTTTTGTAGGCTATGCTGCCATCCCTGCTGGAGGAGGTGGCACATTCCTTGGTGGATATCTTGTGAAGAAATTCAACCTAAGGGTGAAGGGGATTATCATTCTATGTTTGGCTGTAACTGTACCTTGTATCGTATTCTGTCTTATTTTCCTCGTTCACTGTCAAAATGTGCCATTTGCTGGTGTCAACATCAACTATGGAGAACATCCCAGTAATGCGTAAGTTTCAGTCGTTGATAAATGTATATGAACAAGCAAATTCAGAGAATTGTGGTCCCCCACTTTTGGGGTTCTATCAGTAAGGGTGCAGTGATCTATGACATATTGTTATGGTTGTACATGTCTACATGTATCTGCGGTGCCATTAGGGACACACAAACCAAATATGAAGGCAACACGTCTTACGGTTAAAAAGTTGCATTGAAGTAGGTCAAAGGTCATGGTCAAGGTCACATGATAAAGAATTTTGGTACCAACAGAAAGGTATTGCAATTAGGGACACACATGCCAAATACGAAGGTCCTACTTCTTACGGTAAAAAGTTATGACCAAGGTTGAAGTTTTTGTGACAGACGGACCGACAGACGAATGAGATTTAATGTCCCCAAGCTTTCACGAAAAGCGGGGGACAATAAGTAATGTTTACAAGTAAACTGATCAGCAGCCAACAAATGTTATATTCAAAGAAGGGTAACTCTAAGTGTTTTCATTATTTACAAGGTGGAGATAATTCTAAGTGAAATTCTGTGACTACTTACAGTGTAAGTCTTAATTTATTGAATGGCATAGAAATATCTTGCAAATTCTTGAAATTAATAAGTTTGAAAAAAATCTTATGAATGAAGTAATCAAGTTACAAAGACTCATTCTTTTCCCATAATTCCTTATACTGTTCCAGTGTACCAGAGTTGAAGATTCTGTTTCAGGTCATTACAGTTCCTGGGGGATTTTGAAACAAACACCTGCAACAAAGACTGTGTGTGTGCTCTAGATAACTATTTTCCGGTTTGTGGTATAGATGGAGTGGTGTATTATTCACCTTGTTATGCTGGCTGTCAGAGCTCTGACCTTACAAAAGATCCCATAGTAAGTGGACACTTTAAAATAGTGCTGATTTCATTACTTTTATTTTTCTTATCATCAGTATTTTTTAAATGGTACATGTATTATTATTTTAAAATTCAAAAAAAAAAATTGTGTTTTAAATTCTGATATAATAGAAGGCTTTACATGTATTTATATTTTGTTGATTTTATCTGGCAATGAAAATTATATGAAGTTATGGTAGTCAAACTATAAAAACTTGGGTTAGTTAATGTGAATATCACACTGACCATTGAGATATAGATATATCATGGCATAATAGCCACTGTTCTAAGACATCATTACGCAGATTCGTCTCTGAATTTGGTTGAATTTGAATTTTTACTTTGATTATTTTGTAGTTATACCATAATTGCTCATGTGTGAACTACGATACCTATACGACCCCAGTGTACTTAGCTAAGGCGGGCAAATGCGAAAGTAGCTGTACTCTACTTCCAGTGTTTATGCCTATATTTGCTTTAGTAATGCTGTTGACCTTCACTGCCAGTATGCCAGCTCTGTCAGCCACATTAAGGTATGTTTAAGTCTGCATTCTTTAAAAGATGTGTATGTGAGAAGAGGACTCTTAAAAGAGTAATAGATGTAAGATATTTAATACTGAAGCACTATGCCATGGTAACATTGCCATGTTATAGGTCCCTCACTTCCCTGGATGGAGGCACTAAGCCATGGTAGCATTGCCATGTTATAGGTCCCTCACTTCCCTGGATGGAGGCACTATGCCATGGTAGCATTGCCATGTTATAGGTCCCTCACTTCCCTGGATGGAGGCACTAAGCCATGGTAGCATTGCCATGTTATAGGTCCCTCACTTCCCTGGATGGAGGCACTATGCTATGGTAACATTGCCATGTCATAGGTCCCTCACTTCCCTGGATGGAGGCACTATGTAATGGTAGCATTGCCATGTCATAGGTCCCTCACTTCCCTGGATGAAGGCACTATGTCATGGTAGCATTGTCATGTTATAGGTCCCTCACTTCCCTGGATGGAGGCACTATGCCATGGTAGCATTGCCATGTCATAGGTCCCTCACTACCCTGGATGGCTGGATGGAGGCACTGTCATGGTAGCATTGCCATGTTATAGGTCCCTCACTTCCCTGGATGGAGGCACTATGCCATGGTAGCATTGCCATATCATAGGTCCCTCACTTCCCTGGATGGAGGCACTATGTCATATTAGCATTGCCATGTTATAAGTCCCTCACTTCCCTGGATGGAGGCACTATGTCATGGTAGCATTGCCATGTCATAGGTCCCTCAATTCCCTGGATGGAGGCACTATGCCATGGTAGCTTTGCCATGTTATAGGTCCTTCACTTCCCTGGATGGAGGCACTATGTCATGGTAGCATTGCCATGTTATAGGTCCCTCATTACCCTGGATGGAGGCACTATGCCATGGTAGCATTGCCATGTTATAGGTCCCTCACTACCCTGGATGGAGGCACTATGCCATGATAGCATTGCTATGTAATAGGTCCCTCACTACCCTGGATGGAGGCACTATGTCATGGTAGCATTGCCATGTAATAGGTCCCTCACTATCCTGGATGGAGGCACTATGCCATGGTAGCATTGCCATGTTATAGGTCCATCACTTCCCTAGATAAAGGCACTATGCCATGGTAGCATTGCCATGTTATAGGTCCCTCACTTAACTGAATGGAGGCACTATGCCATGGTAGCATTGCCATGTTATAGGTCCCTCACTTCCCTAGATGGAGGCACTATGCCATGGTAGCATTGTCATGTTATAGGTCCCTCACTTCCCTGGATGGAGGCACTAAGCCATGGTAGCATTGCCATGTTATAGGTCCCTCACTTCCCTGGATGGAGGCACAATACTATGGTAGCATTGCCATGGCATAGGTCCCTCACTTCCCTGGATGGAGACACTATGCAATGGTAACATTTCCATGTCATAGGTCCCTCACTTCCCTGGATGGAGGCACTATGTCATGGTAGCATTGTCATGTTATAGGTCCCTCACTTCCCTGGATGGAGGCACTATGTCATGGTAGCATTGCCATGTTATAGGTCCCTCACTTCCCTGGATGGAGGCACTATGTCATGGTAGCATTGTCATGTTATAGGTCCCTCACTTCCCTGGATGGAGGCACTATGTCATGGTAGCATTGTCATGTTATAGGTCCCTCACTTCCCTGGATGGAGGCACTATGTCATGGTAGCATTGCCATGTTATAGGTCCCTCACTTCCCTGGATGGAGGCACTATGCCATGGTAACATTGCCATGTTATAGGTCCCTCACTTCCCTGGATGGAGGCACTATGCCATGGTAGCATTGCCATGTTATAGGTCCCTCACTACCCTGGATGGAGGCACTATGCCATGGTAGCATTGCCATGTTATAGGTCCCTCACTTCCCTGGATGGAGGCACTATGCCATGGTAGCATTGCCATGTTATAGGTCCCTCACTTCCCTGGATGGAGGCACTATGCTATGGTAGCATTGCCATGTCATAGGTCCCTCACTTCCCTGGATGAAGGCACTATGTCATGGTAGCATTGTCATGTTATAGGTCCCTCACTTCCCTGGATGGAGGCACTATGCCATGGTAACATTGCCATGTCATAGGTCCCTCACTACCCTGGATGGCTGGATGGAGGCACTGTCATGGTAGCATTGCCATGTTATAGGTCCCTCACTTCCCTGGATGGAGGCACTATGCCATGGTAGCATTGCCATATCATAGGTCCCTCACTTCCCTGGATGGAGGCACTATGTCATATTAACATTGCCATGTTATAAGTCCCTCACTTCCCTGGATGGAGGCACTATGTCATGGTAGCATTGCCATGTCATAGGTCCCTCACTTCCCTGGATGGAGGCACTATGCCATGGTAGCTTTGCCATGTTATAGGTCCTTCACTTCCCTGGATGGAGGCACTATGTCATGGTAGCATTGCCATGTAATAGGTCCCTCATTACCCTAGATGGAGGCACTATGCCATGGTAGCATTGCCATGTTATAGGTCCCTCACTACCCTGGATGGAGGCACTATGCCATGATAGCATTGCTATGTAATAGGTCCCTCACTACCCTGGATGGAGGCACTATGTCATGGTAGCATTGCCATGTAATAGGTCCCTCACTATCCTGGATGGAGGCACTATGCCATGGTAGCATTGCCATGTTATAGGTCCCTCATTACCCTGGATGGAGGCACTATGTCATGGTAGCATTGCCATATAATAGGTCCCTCACAATCTCGAATAGATTTTTGCATAGGAAGAAATTTTTTGTATGTATCTAACAGACATGGTCTCCAGGTAATGATAATTTTGATGTGACATAAAGCAAGAAGTAAATGAATGTCATGGTAGCATTGTCATGTTATAGGTCCCTCACTTCCCTGGATGGAGGCACTATGCCATGGTAACATTGCCATGTCATAGGTCCCTCACTACCCTGGATGGCTGGATGGAGGCACTGTCATGGTAGCATTGCCATGTTATAGGTCCCTCACTTCCCTGGATGGAGGCACTATGCCATGGTAGCATTGCCATATCATAGGTCCCTCACTTCCCTGGATGGAGGCACTATGTCATATTAACATTGCCATGTTATAAGTCCCTCACTTCCCTGGATGGAGGCACTATGTCATGGTAGCATTGCCATGTCATAGGTCCCTCACTTCCCTGGATGGAGGCACTATGCCATGGTAGCTTTGCCATGTTATAGGTCCTTCACTTCCCTGGATGGAGGCACTATGTCATGGTAGCATTGCCATGTAATAGGTCCCTCATTACCCTAGATGGAGGCACTATGCCATGGTAGCATTGCCATGTTATAGGTCCCTCACTACCCTGGATGGAGGCACTATGCCATGATAGCATTGCTATGTAATAGGTCCCTCACTACCCTGGATGGAGGCACTATGTCATGGTAGCATTGCCATGTAATAGGTCCCTCACTATCCTGGATGGAGGCACTATGCCATGGTAGCATTGCCATGTTATAGGTCCCTCATTACCCTGGATGGAGGCACTATGTCATGGTAGCATTGCCATATAATAGGTCCCTCACAATATCGAATAGATTTTTGCATAGGAAGAAATTTTTTGTATGTATCTAACAGACATGGTCTCCAGTTAATGAAGGATAATTTTGATGTGACATAAAGCAAGAAGTAAATGAATGAAAGTTGTTGGTTTGCACACAATCATTCCTACATTTTGTATTTCCAAATAATTATTTTTTAATATTGTAGGTACTTCTTTATCACAGCTTTCCTTTTGAGATAAATAGATTTCAAACAAATGTGATGCAATATGGATGTATTGATTTAAACCAAACTTACTACAGGGTCATTTTATCATAAAAGGGAAAACAAGCTGGCTTTACAAATATAATGGGAGTTATGACCTTAATCTTGCAAGTTTCATTGAATTGTAGAATCTAAGTTAACCATCAACTGAACATTCTTTAACCGTTTTGTAGATTCAGTCAAACAGCATTTGTACATTTTTTTCTTAAAGGGAGATAACTCTTATCAAATGAAATTGATGAGGGCAATAATGCATCGTTTTCTGATGCATGTCATATCCATGTATTTCTTGCTCCAACCTTAATTTATATCATGATGATCCCACTGAATTAGTATTGAAATTTCTGTGTTGAATTTGTTGTTAATTTTTCAGGTGTGTACCACAACAAGAAAGGTCATTTGCTCTAGGTATACAATGGATCATTGCTCGATGTCTAGGTAAATATAGAACATATATACATACACAAGTACAATTGCTAAACCCTTATTGTGCACATTTATTAGATATATATAATAAGTGTTTCAGGCAACATGTATTGTTGTTTTCTAACACCCTTGTTAGATCTATTTGGTGCTTATTAGTACTTAGCCAGCGTTGTCTGCTCTATTGACATTAAGTGAAGAAGTAATTTTTATGTAAACAATATATATAATACAACTCTAGGCATTATCACTTTGATTGTAACATGCATGTATTCACCTTTTTTGGCTTTTCAGGTTCAATTCCAGGACCAATTTTATTTGGGAAAATAATCGACATAACGTGTTTGTTGTGGCAGAAGAAATGCAACGATGATGAGGGCTCTTGTTTCTTTTATGACAACAAAAAAATGAGTCATAATTTACTAGCTGCAAGTATTTCTGCAAAGACCTTCTCCTCAATATTTTTCTTTCTGGCTTTGATATTTTATAAGATACCACCAGACGAAAAAGAAAATAATGAAGTCGTGGACAGCAGTATTGAGAAAAAAGACAGAAATAGATTAGCAATTCAAAATGTAAATAATACACAAAGTGTTGATACATTGACTACATCGGTGAACGATGAAACCACAAATTCTATAAATGGAGATGTTAATGATAATCGGCCTAATTTACATATCAAAAATAGCTTAAATAATATGGCTGATACAAAGAAAGACAACTCTAGTTCAAGAAATATGGACGAAGAAATTGTTTCACATTTGTAAATTCTCTTGCTAAGACAGATATATGTGTATCATCATTTTATTTTTGAAATGTTGAAAATTATTGTTGTTGAGATTAAGAAAAACAGATGAACAAACATTATCTATTAACATTATCATGTTCATGCCAAAATATTTAAAGTCCCATGATGTATATGTTCCAATATCATTGAGTTGCAGCAAATTATAGTGTTCTAGGAAAAAATCTTATCACCTAGCTCTAAGGGGTTTTTTTCTAGAAGAGTTTTCTATGAAATAGAAAACTAGATTTTCATAGATGTATAGACCAGAAATGTATATTTTGTGATAGTGTATTATTTGCGATGAAAAACGTCTTCGTTTTAATTTGAATATATTTTGATGAATGGTAAACAAGTACCATGCCTTTTTGAACATGTTGGTGGTGTCATAGGCGATATGTGTCATTACATAACAATTTTTTTTTTTTTGATATTTGTACACGTTTAGGTGAAATATTGAGCTGTGATATATGACAAAGGGTTTTCTTAATTTTTTAAGTCTTTGATTACAATCTCAGTCACAAATACTATTCTTATTTCCGTAGATTCTATTTATACATGTTTCTTATACAACATTTCTTTTTTTATATATGATTTATTTTTTAAATTTTGATACGGGTGAAATTGAAAAGTAATTCTTGAAGGTCTCAAGTTTATTATTAGTATTTAACCTAAGTCATTCTACATCAAAATTTATCAAAATGTAGGGGTTTTCAAAAACAAAGGTCTGTAATTTAAATAAATCAATTATATTGGCATGTATTTGAGTTTTATCTAGAGTGTTAGCTCGTGTGCATTATTGGATAAATTGAGCCTAGTTGTTGCCTGTTTTACTGCAGTCATGAGAGCCATTTGACAAAAGTTTCCAATTAAAAGGAGAGGATTAAAATTCAGTATAGCAGTTTGGATCCTTAGAAAACAGGTATATGGTGTAAAAAGGAGAATAGATAGTGAAAATTCACAGGAGTTATCTCCCGCAGTCAGCCATTTTATGGGTCAGAATGTGAAGTTTTGTGCTTTAATCAACAAAGATACAGACTGAATTTCTTTAAAATCATTTTTGAAAATATAAATTGCTTACAAACCAATAAATATTTAGATATAATGTATTTCAAAACTTTTAATCTTGTTGCAAAATTATGAAAACCCTCTCCACACAAAGGTTTTGAAATTGGTAATACCAGAGACATATATATGTCTCTGGTAATATATATGTCTCTGGTAATACTATGAATGAATATCTCTTCTTTGATTACGGGAGGTAACTCTAATAAATTTTGACTCCGTGAAAACTATCTATACTTGCCAGTTTTCAAAAATTCATCTAAAGGGCTACCACATAAACAATTGATTTACAGATCTCCTATGAGGCAATGTTAAATTTGTTCATGCCATTGCATTTAACTGAATAGACACTTGTTATATTTGGAAGATAATGATGAATCACAAAAGTTTAACACTTCAAGATTGTGTCCTCAACGGTATTAACCCAAAAGCAAAAGAATCAAGAGTCAAAGGAGTAAAATAGGCAGTCTGGGTCTCTCATTTTGTAATCTGTATAGATAGCTTGTATGAACATAACAGTATTAGTATTGATAATCATTCTCCTGAATGTGATAGTAATACTATGGTGCTGATGCTGACATATCCACATTGTGAGCTTTCCTAGAATTACATGTATACAGAGGTATGCTGAGTATTATGTGCAATGATTGATGTGCATCTTCATGGAATAAATCCATAAAATGAACAATTGTCGACATTACTTGCATGGAAGGATAATTTATATTCTGATAGTATCAACTGTCCTGCGATCCAATAAAAGTAGTCCATATGTATTTAATCCACAAACTTTCTATAATTGTGTTATGTTCGGGGCCGAGGAGTCCAGGGTTCGACTTCCCACAGGAGAGACTTTGTGTTATGTCACTTAATGAGACAGTTAACATCGAAGTATTGTGTCACGCTTAATGTTAAACCCCTCCCCCTCCAACATACACGTACGGATCATTGGTTGGGTAAGTTGCATGGGTTTGAATATCTGTGCATCACATCAGGGAGATGTCATCGCCATACAGGTGTGTTAAACGTGACGCGACGTTGAACAGAAACAAAGACGTCACCCCTAGATCATTTCACCTATATGGTGGTGGATCATTTCACCTATATGGTGGCGACCAGGGCATGGTGGTAGATCATTTCACCTATATGGTGGCGACCAGGGCATGGTGGGGGATCATTTCACATATATGGTGGCGACCAGGGCATGGTGGTGGATCATTTCACCTATATTTTGGCGACCAGGGCATGGTGGTGGATTGATTTATTGATTTTTGTTTAACGTCACACCACGAATATTTCACCTATATGGTGACGGCATCTGCCTGATGCGTGGCATACCAATTTTGATCTTTGCAACGGACCCACCCGAAGCAGTGAGGGATCTTTAACGTGCCATGCATACCACGACACGGGGCCTCGCTTTTTACTGTCTCATCCGAAAGACAGGACACCGGCATGACCAGAGCGGGACTCGAACCCCGGCCTTCCGATCAGAAGGCGAGCGCGATACCACTAGGCCACGCCGGCTTAATGGTGGTGGAAGGAAACCGGAATCACCTATATGGTGGTGGAGGAAACCTAAGCCATTGACCTTCTTATTTGACCCACCTGAAGGTCGAAATGAAGCAAAGAATTAAATACAATGATAAAGTTATATTGTAACATGATGGAATATCGATACGGACTGCAGTAACTGGGTTCTGTCTTCTTGCATATAGAAAGTTTAAATTTTAAAAAAGTCAATTTAGGATTCAGTTCGTTACACAGCATTTAACATTTAACTTATATTTTTATACGTTATTTTCAAAATCTTCATGAAACAAAATAGATTTATTTGAAAAGTTACGTCTTCTTAAAGCAAGGTTTGAATCTGGCTACGTGTGGGAGGAAAATATCGCAAACGCTTGGCTCCTGAAGATGGGCAAGCTAATGAAAAGTTGTGTGTTTAGATTATTGTATTCTATTAAAGCGACGGACCTGACAGCTCTATAATGTCATAGAGAAACTTTCCGAAAAATATTAATAAACTTGCCAACATGAGATGTTTAAGAAGGTATGCAACCATCAGCTGAAGGTACGCAACCGGCACCTGAAGGGTACGCAACCATCAACTGAAGGGTACGCAACCATCAACTGAAGGGTATGCAACCATCAGCTGAGGGTTCGGAACCATCACCTGAAGGGTACGCAACCATCAGCTGAAGGGTACGCAACCATCAGCTGAAGGGTACGCAACCATCAGCTGAATGGTACGCAACCATCACCTGAAGGTACGCAAACCATCACCTGAAGGTACGCAACCATCACCTGAGGGGTACGCAACCATTACATGAAGATAGGCAACCGTCACCTGAAGGGTACGCAACCATCACCTGAAGGGTACGCAACCATCACCTGAAGGTACGCAACCATCAGCCAAAGGGTACTCAACCATCACCTGAAGATACGCAACCATCACCTGAAGGTACGCACCCATCACCTGAAGGTACGCAATCATCGACTGAAGAAACAAAAATGAACTTTTAGGAGATGTAAAATGTTCGAAAGTTCACAGAAAATATTAATATCATGCGATTTTATTCAACAATAATCCCGAATATTTGTTATCTGAAAAATAGAAAATATCCCCGGACATATATGTAATGCAGAACTGACGTTTTATACCCTGCACTACCACAAAAACTCGGTGCTTCTAGTTATAACATACAATTATCAATGATCTTAAACTTGGTTACTACATCCTATTATATGATAATTTGGATTAATTGTTGATAATAACAATGCGATATTTATTTAGCTAACATAACAATGTCGCATATTATCAGTAAAACTGAACCCTGACACATCACATGTGATAACGTCCATATAGAGCAACGTTCATTCAACTTTGTAACTGGATCAAATATGGCTCCTCCTCAGTGACTGACATCGTTAGTAAGTATGCTTTTGTGTATATCACTGAAGAAAAATTTGGTAATCACAGTATTTTCTTGATCTTCCTGCCAGATTATTTATTCTCTGTATTTCGATCTTCATTAGAAGGGAAGATACACGTCGTTTTAAAACGGTCTCTCGGGCGAGTTGAAAGATAAACATGGCTAAAACTAAGTTACATTTTTTCTAATCTAGCTTAAAGTTACAAAGATATCTCTATATTTCTATATACTAGTATTTAACAATATATATTCGGCGAGTTAAAGAGCCAATCTGATTGATTGATTGATTATCTTTTAAGTCACTGCACGACTATTTCATGTATATGGTGACCGTGTTATAGAGCAAACCTTCCCCCATGGCAAATCTTCCCCCCGGATAATTTGCTATATAGCAAATTTTCCCCCTAGGGGAACTTCTGCTATATAGCAAAAGTTCGGCATAACAAAAGTTCCTACTTTTACGTTATATGTTTACATTTATCGTGCACAATGGAAGGCGGAAAGTGAGTTGTGGAGTATAAATTGCATTTTAAGTCGGTTCGTTTTTCTCCGGAATTCTAAAGGGGTGGGGGAACTTCTGCTATCATAGCAAAAGTTCCCCCTTCACTTCGAATGATGAATTTATAACAAAACGGGTTTGGTTTTCGTCTTATTTCAAAAGTAAACACGTGCTACATTAAAATGTCGACCTTCAAATGTACCCATTGGAGAGAGAGCGGCAGGACTCATCTTATATACATGTAGAAAAAACGAAAAAAATTTTCAATATATTGATGAAAATTTCACAGAGTGGATCTCACACATTTAAGATGAATATGGAGTACAGTGGGATGAAACGTATTGAGGTTCTTTGCCATAAAGAGGTATATAACGAGGACATATATTTTATTCAGTTGGTATCAAGTATAATGGAAAAAGTGTTCGTTTTATTCAAATCATCTGTATTGTTTAATTTCTCGATACATATTTTTCCAATGAAATTTTGATGATATTGCTGCAAATGTCCTTTCTATGCCCATGTGTCCCATATTGTCATGGTATGTTTCTAAAATACCTTTCACGCTCCCCTCGTCTACAGATTCTCTCATTTGTTTACTTTTATTTACCCAAAATAGACTCTCTCCTTTGATTACATAATTTTAAGCAGCTGCTCTGATCTTCCGTTTATCATCTTTAGAACAATCCGATGGATAGGAACCACTCTACGTATTTGAAAATAAATTCTCTTTTCTCCATTTTGACCTTGGATTTCAATTTGTAAAACTTGTAACTTCCTAATTTTCGGAAGCAATTGTTGTTTAACTTAAAGTTAAATTGGTTTCGGTTTTAAAACTCCGTATTTCTTTTTCCGGAATAACACTACAGAGGGGAATATCTGCTTTATAGCAAACATTCCCCCGGGGGAATATTTGCTATGGATGGGGGATGATTTGCTATATAGCAAACATTTCCCCGGGGGAAGTTCTGCTATATAGCATTTATTCCGTGGGGGAAAGTTTGCTATATAGCAAACGTTCTGGGGGAAGTTTTGCTATATAGCAAATCTTCCGGGGGGATTTTGCAAGGGAGAACGTTTGCTATATACCTCAGTGATGCAGCGAACCCATCAAAAGTAGTGAAGGACCTTAATTATGTACCTGTCTCATCCGAAAGACAAGACACCAGTGTACGAAAGGCTCAGAGAGACCGTAATAGAAGATCATCAGTTTATAAAGACATACAACTGTATGATGTATGTGTCTATTCTGGAAGACAGAATATTTGTTTTTTGTTAGATCAAAGCTGGGTTATTACTTCTATTTATTCGAGGGAGGCCAGAATATATTTATTCCCAAAATACTGTCAGTCCCATTTCTCAGTATATAATGGTTGACCCCGAACTAAAATAAATTCTTAAATATAAGATCTTAGGGACTTAAATGATCTTAAATGGACTAGTTTATGTTAATGTTTGTTACTGCATCTCCTTTGAAAATTTAAAATAAGATTTTGACGAAATTTGCCAAGAACAATTGTTGGATGGTGTTTTTCCCCAAGTACAGGGGTCATACCATGAATTATTTAGTACTGTATCTCCTCCAAAGATATGAAGCGAAATCCCAGTCCTTCAAGGGTCAATTTAATCCTTTTGAAATCTTATTGGTTGGGTCCGTATCTTTTATGTTTTATGCTGGATTGCGATAAACCTTAAATACGAAATTATCACCAATTGATCTTATACGATGATAATCTCCAATCGATCTTATTATATTTATTTTAAATGTCTTTCAAGAAAAAGCGAGGAATTTGATGGTTGCCTAAAAATGTTTAGTAGTCAAGGAGAGTTTAAGTTAAATGAATCTTTTGGATTCTGAAATCGAGCGCCAAATCCCTAAAATTGCTCATGTGATAAAAGAGATCCGGTTCTAGTCACGAACCTTGAAATTCAGCTTTTTCTTTCAGTTACCGTCAACTGCAGAAAGACCTGAACTCTGGTGATGGATTTAGGATCATCCTTTTATGATACTATGACGTCATTAGATTATACACAGACACGGACTAAAATCATTGTGATTTTTTTCACATTCGTTGCAAATACGTTTTTATTCTTGTTGTGTAGTGTTGTATCGTCCACATTCAAAGCCTATCAAAGACTAAGAAACAAGGACAAGGTCATATGGAACTCGTGCATCGTAAGGGGTATAAACAGTTCTGGTTTTGCCGGCGTAGGAATCTGGGCCATCACATCTGACGTCATTCTTTACCGTGACCCAGTTTATGGTAGATGTCCCACGACAGAATGCGTTCTACCTTATGCAGTGGGATTCTTTCTTTTCGAATTATGTACAACAATAGCCTCAAACGTTTTGCGTAGGAATATAAGCTACATGTTGACGATACATCACCTAATTACTCTATATACTGAAAGTGTCATCGTATTCACCGGAGCTGGACACTTCTTTGGTGTGCATGCGCTCAGTCTTGAAATGTGCCTACCATTCGGTTCTGTGTGCTGGATTTTACGAAAAGCCGGGAAAAGCCGAAGTTGGATATATTTTCTTTTCCAGTATATTTACGTACATACATTCCACTTACGATCAGTAGTTGAGTGTTATTTGTGGTTTGTCACTTATCAGCACGCCACCTACATATGGACCTCCATGCCGTATGCGGTTTTCTGTCCAGTATACGTAGTGCTGACTTTGTTTACGTTTTTGATGACGCCATACTGGGCATACGACGAGGCAAAAATTATGGTGAATAATACAAAATGACAAAACAATTTAGTGGGGTTGATTAAAATTTAAGATAAATTAGCTCGACTGAACGTTGTCTAACATCACGGCGGATATATTTATGCATTGAGTATCCTTTAACATGGATCATCCCCGTCCACATTTTTCTTTTAACAATGGCGAAATGTCATTAAAATTTATTATTGATTGGTTATGATGTGAAATATCGTTTTTAAATGACATTGTATGTCTTAAAATCAATAAAAAGATGGTACTGTATTTCTACATCAAAACGTTTCTCTTCCTTCTTTAGTAAGCTAATGTGACATCGATACCTAGACACGACAAGTTTACCCCAGATTTTGAACAACTGTCTTTCATATATGGAATGCTATTCATAACGTCGTGTCAGTGCTGACGTTATATACAAGTTCAAACAAATTTTTGAAAGATTGTCTTCTATAAGACCATGACAAAAGGCAGAAAATCTTAACATGCAACGAACACACACACCTACACACACAGATATATATATATAAGCAACGAATTCAGTTAAAATGAAGAGTTACATTTAGCATTTTATTTTAGATGAAACTAATTCTGAATAACATCTGTACAAGTCATGCCCTGTACAATTACCAGGAAAATTGTACATTTTACTGGGGAAAAGAACTGTTACTATAAATACAGGAGTTTAGTAAGCAATTTCACATTGGGAAAGGGGCGGGGCTTAATTTCAAGAACCAACACTTGTGCTTTGAAACTATAAACTAATCATATAACAATGCAAAAGACTCAGCTTTCTCCGAAGAAAGACTACTAATACTCATTAAAAAGGGAATCATGATCAATGACGTCGCCACTTGATTTAATTGCCAGAAACTCAATCTGGAAAGTATTAAAATATTTAAGTTATGTTGTTACTTAATCATCAGATGCACTGTTCACTGAGGGTTCGCAAGTCGGATTCGAACCTGCCATCCATCGATCCCGAGCCAACACACTTACAACTTAGTTACGCCAACTCTATTCATCTTTAAAGCATAAGGAATGTATTAATAAAGTATTTGATTATTTAATATTACAATACTGAGGAAGATATTAACAAAATATATGAATACTGAGATTTGTACTATGATTTATCTTTAAATGTTTGATATATGTTAGAGTCGATGATTGATTCTTGTTTCACGTCACATCAAGATTATTGTCATTATATGGTGACGGCATCGGCCTGATGTAATGCACACGAATAGTCCTTCACAATGGATTCATTCGAAGCAGCGAGGAATCACTGGATCTCGGGTTTTACTGCTTGTCCGAAAGACATCATTGACACTGATTAGCCACTGGCAGGACATGAACACGAGACTTTTTAGGCGCAAGCCTAGCCGCAAGTAGTGGCCCTATATGAATGATAGGGACGCAATTCCTTACATTACTTAAACTTGCATTTTTTATTTGTATTCATGAAGAAGAAAACTAAATTGAAATGACCAGAAATGCGGCAACTAGCAGATAAATAAAATGTAAACAGAGAAATGACATGAAAATGACCACATGTTTTTCGTCAGCTCCGGCAAATTTGACACAGGTTGGGGAAAATGTGTGTAGAGCCTTTAGACGACAGATCGGGGGCAAGTTTTTATTGCCGATCGTTTGCTTTATATTTATATATGTTAGATATTTGCTCCATTTGATGCCGAAATGCGTAGAATCGTGCCGACCATTCCGTTTATCAAAAATGCAAGTTTACCAAACATAAGGAATTGTGGCCCTATCATTCATGTTATAGGGCCACTACTTGCGGCTAGCGCAAGTCATGCATGGCATTATAATATGTATAATCGAGATCTTCCATGTTATAATCGCACACACACACACACACCTACACACACACACACACACACACACACACACACACACATTTAATATATATATATGAACATATTTTTATGTACAAGATCTCCCCAGTTCCCAGACTTATCACCAATTATTGTCCAAATATACCTTTTATACCCTCTTTACACTTAAGTCTGAATTGCTTACTTACAAAACAATACACTATGGGATTAAGAACGGAATTTAACAAGTAGGAACGAAGAAATAGTTGATAAACAGATTTCCCAGCACTTGACAGTCTTCCGAAAAAGTGCGTATCTTCATATCTGATAAGAACTAGGATTGAATAAGGAAGAAAAGATACAATAAACCCTATTGTTACAAGAAAAAGCATAAATGTGGTTTTCCCTGCATGGATTTTTCGAGTATCCATTGACTGAACGGAACTTTGTGAAATTTTATTGCTAATTGATTTCTTTAGTTCCATTAATAATTTATTTGTCTTTCTCTCGGCATTGGTTTTGCTTCTCATAGAGTGTCTGAATTGTAGGAATGATACAGGTCGCCTTGGTGTCTTGTCCTTCTTTTTGGTTGGGTTGTCATCAAGGTCCTCCATGGTAACGCTGGCCTCGGATATCTCGGTTCTGCAAGAACTGGAGCTTGGTACTTTCATTTTCATGGATTTACGAGCTGCATGTTGCCTGAATACAACCCGTCCAATCAGTACATATAAAACAATCAGGACAACATCAACGATAAAATGTACAACTAATAAAAGCAATACAAAAGCCAAAGGATATACAGTTGTATTGTAGTAATTGTCGATAAGACACGTTTTGCCCACAATGACCGCTCCTGTAAGAGGAAAGTTAATGGTCTGGGTTCCATAAAGAATTAACATAGGCCATGATGTTACCACAGCAAACACAACAGACAAAAAGGTAATCCTTTTAGCCAAACTGGTAACAATTTGGTTATCAGAGATACGGCAAATTCTTTTGAAACGATCTACAGCAATCACCACAAGTAAAAATGTCGAACCGGCCGTAATGCATCCGGTAATAAACCTGGATACTTTGCAGAATACAGGAAAATCAAATTTGACGAAGTGCAGTAAAAGTGCAACTTCTGTCGTCATGGATACGAGACAGTTTATAAGATCATATATTCCTAATGCCAGAATGAAGATCCTGGAGGTGCTTTTATTCCATTTGAGTAAATACACGTAAATAACTAATACATTCCCTGGTATCCCTAGTAACAGTAGTATGCAGACATACACGAAGGAAGGGAGAAGTGTTTGTATGAAGATGATGCTGTTTACGGTGTCCAGAATTGGTCCTTCATAAATATATATTGGCAGCATATCGCGCGTTGTGTTTAACACTATGTCAGGAGACGTCGATGTATTTGTCAAATATACGTTCGTGCTGCTTTCCATAGTTTCGTTGTGTAAGATACTGAATGGCACTTCTCCACTACTGCCAATCCTGAATCGTCTTCTGTATGATTGAGCTGATGAAGGTGCCAATCCTTGTTGATGGAATCAGATACACGAACACTCTCTTGGATATGACGTAATAGAATTTGATAGAATGTCTAGAACAGTGTGACGAGTTTTCTTTTTCGATTCTAAAACTGTTGCTTTTTTCCCAGATTCAAAAATATGTCTTACATACTGTCAGTTTGTTGTTGAATATAACTTAGTGTGTGACACAAGTTAATCATCAGTCTTATATCCAATCTGTATAACCGACCGCGCGTGAAATCACTTTAAATCCACTCACAATTTACACTTCTAAGGTACGGAAACTTGTGTTTATAAGCCTAAGACAGCTTCTCCTACACGACAATGGGATTGTTTTAAAAACATACTTCAGTCATTTCCGATTACACTTCCTTAAAGAAAATGTCAGTTATATATTTATGTAAATAAATTAGTATATGTAAACGTAGATTGTATATGAAGGGCAAAATAGAAAGAAAAAAAACAGAGGAATTAATCCTCTTATGCATACATTGTTCATGTAAGCACCTTGGAATTAAATTATGAATTACACATGTATCAGAATTTTCACTCTAAAAATCGCGCAAACATTACATTTTTTAATTTAGAAAAGAACGTTTCCCCCCCAAAAAAATCCTTCTAGACATAGTATAGTATAGTATAGTTTATTGATCAAAAGCTGTACAGCTTATAGATTTCGATACATGATAATCAACAGATGTATAATAAGGTCAAGTATAAAAGAAAGAACATATATGCGTGTTGTTAAACACATATGTATACAGATATTCATAAATAAAACAAAAATTAAAATACATGACCGATGTATTTTGTTTTCAATCGACTATGCCAATCTGGAGAAGTGCTTTGCTCTCAAAGGAAAGTGTTCTTATTTGTTGAACGTGTACGAGCAAAAAGCAAAGTCCACATTTGTAAGAAGACTGACACACACACACACACACACACACACACACACACCTACACACACACAAACAAACACTCACACACACCTACACACACACACACAGGACACGAATGATCACAAACTTTCATGAAAATCCTACAACTCGTGCAAGTTTAGAAGAAAGAAATATGCACAAAATCTTTGATTCTGTTTGAAATAATTGTCATAGTTTTGTAATAATCATAATATCATAATAACCATAAGTACATATATATGTACTCGGTTAATGCATTGAGTGCATTTTGGCATTACATGACTCTTCAGTGATATTCAAAGTCATACCTCGGAATTCCAAAAAATTATTAACTAAATACGAAGATTTTTAGAAAGACCACCACCTTAAAAAAATAAAATAATAATAAAAAAACTCTAATTATTTTTGAATTTTAAATTCGGGTCAATACAGAAAAGCCATATGTAATACGATATTTGTATGAAGGTATATTTGTCTTTCATTGCTGACGTGTTGGTCAATGAACTGTGCAAATTTCAAGGTAATGTTTTAGAGTTGGTATTACTGTGAGTTTTGTATGTTTGTTTGTAGGGAATTTTTTGGAGGGGGTGTTGTGTTTGGTTTTGTTCTGGTTTGGTACTTTTTTGTGGGGTGGTGTTTGTTGTTTGGTTTTTATATTTTATTGTTTGATTGAGTTTTTTTTTTATCTTTTCAGTTATCTATTGTTTATCTATTATTCAGTCATTCATGTATTTATTGGAGCTGGGAGCATTGTAAATTCTTTTAAGATAACTGTGTATATCTAGAGAGATAAGAGACCTTACATATAATGTTAAGTTTAATCTTCAAGCCACACAGTATTCTCAGTTTACCTTATATGGCTTAAACTAAGATTTCGGAAAAATTCTCATTCAGATTTAAGTACAATACTTTCAAGTGTTTTACCGGCAAAACAAAGACAATTAACCACATGAATGTGATGTAGACGTAATTCCCCATATAAGACTGTTTCTGTGAAATTTTTCTACAGTTATGTTTTACGTACAGTTTTAGTTTATGTCCGTTATATGGATGAGCATTCCTGGCCAAACACTCATCAAGTGTATGTGACATGACGTCATCTCTGGATTTTCCAGTAGGTTCATGAATGCCCCTGTAACATTAAAAAGTGACCCCCTTTAAAAACTGACCCACGGGTCAGTTTTCAACGGTTTAAGGGTCGATGTTTAACGTTGAAAATTGACTCGGTCCGTTATATAATGACCACACCCACGCATGAAAAAGTGAACTTCGCGCGAAAAAGTGATCCTCGTTGAAAATTGACCCGCATTGGTGGGTCATATTTTAACGTTAAAAATTATCCTTGTGTATACATAATGCTCCCTTGTATCATTAAAATTCAACTCATACTGTGTACTTCCTGTTTTCAAACGGGTCAGTCACAGAATGGTCTAAATTTTACGTTGGATAATGACATCTTATGTAGAAAATTATGCAAATTTCGATCTTATTAGGCGTATTGTTTAAAAGAACTAATACTTTGAAGGGGCCATATTTCAACATTAATTAAAGCCTCTTTATGAAAAAGCTTCGATCTCCTCAGTGTTTATAATACAGTGTGACTATTCGATTATTCAATAGTAAGTAAAATAGACATTAAAACTGGTTGTTAGAGGTAGGGTCAAATTTCAACATTAAAAAACGACCCCATTTCGAGAAAATCTACGTAAATATATTACAAAACACGTATTTAGATAAATTCATTCTATGTTTTTGTTATGTAAAGACTGATAGTTTGCGGAGACAATGCATTGACATAGACAGGGAAGGGGGTCATATTTCAACATTAATTAATGACTCCATATGCAAAAAGCTTGAACTCTGGTTTATAATAGACCATGCGGTTGGGTCAAATTTCAACATTATAAAACGACCCCATGTCGAGAAAATCTCAGTACATATATTACAACACAGATATTTAGATAAGTATACTTTACGATTTTGTTGAATAAAGAGTGACAGTTTGCGGAAACAATGCTTTGACGTAGCCAAGGAAAGTGTGTGTGTGTGGGGGGGGGATGTCTTATTTCAACATTAATTAATGACTCCATATGAAAGAAGCTTGAACTCCCGTTTGTAATAGAGCGTGACTATTTGATTATTCAATAGTAAGTAAAATGAACTTTAAAACTGGGTATCAGAGGTATGGTCAAATTTCAACATTATAAAACGACCCCATGTCGAGAAAATCTCCGCACATGTATTACAATACACGTATTTAGCTAGGTACACTTTACGGGTTTTTTTTCTGTTGAATAAATCGTGATAGTTTGCGGAGACATTGCAGGGAAATAGGGAAGGGGAGGGGGTCATATTTCAACATTAATTAATGACTCCAGATAAAAAAAGCTTCGAACTCCGGTTTATAATAAAGTGTGACTGTTTGATTATTCGACAGTAAGTAAAACAGTAAGTAAAACGAACTTGAAAACTGATCATCACAGGTAGGGTCTAATTTCAACATTAAAAAACGACCCCACGTCGAGAAAATCTCCCAATTAGAAATACAAGAATTTAGCTAAGTACACTGTCTGTTTTGTTAAATAAAGAGGGATGTTTTGCTGAGACAATGCAAGGACAGTAGCTGGAAAGGAGGTTTTAATATTTCAACATTAATTAATGACTCCCTATGAAAACATTCGAACTCCGGTTAATAACATAGTGTGGCTATTCGATTATCCGATAGCAAGTCAAATGAACTTGAAGACTGGTCATTAGAGGTAGGGTCAAATTTCAACGACCCCAAATCGAGAAAATCTCCTTTTTACGATACATGTACTTAGGTAGATACACTTTCAATGGGGTAAAATTTTAACGTTAAGAAAGGATAACTTTAATAGCCTATAAAATGTCTCTGTACAGGAAATATCTTGAACAATCAATGCAGGTAGATTAATTATACGGTAGTAGATTCGTCCCTTATATATATATATATATATATATATATATATATATATATATATATATATATATATATATATATATATATATATATATATATATATATATATATATATATATATATTATATATATATATATATATATATTATATATATATATATATATATTCGTCATTTGTGACACTTGATACAATTATGAACTTTTACATGGTAAATAGGCTGTGTTGTCATATCCCTATGAAATAGTTTCTAAATAAATTCTATAGAACAGCTGTGGATATCTTATCGGTTTAGGGAATTGTTAGAAAATTCGGCCTCTGACAACGGTTTGTCTTCGAGTTAAACTGATAATTTGTTGCCATCAATTCCAGTCAATAACTATATAATACTCACAAGAAAATCAAATATTTACCGAAGAGATGCGAAGGTAAGTATTCTTCTTTTTTTTTTGGGGGGGGGGGGGGGGGCGTTGTCTTTTGTCAATATCTAGAGTATAGAGCCCGTGTGGCCCAGTGGGGTTAAGGATCTCTTCTTATGATCGAGAGGTCCCAGGTTCGATTCCCGCCCTGGTCATATCGGTTATCTGTCTTTCGGATGAAAACTGTGAAAACCGATGCTCCGTGTCACGGTAGGCGTGGCATGTAAAAGATCCCTCACTGCTTCGGGATAAGTCCGTTGCAAAGGTATATTTTTCTATGCAATGCAACATGCATCTTCGCTAGCCAAGGCTCTGATCCGATTTTCTCTTCTCCCAGCAGCCTTCGCTAGTGAAGATGTGCATGAGGCAGATGTCGACACCAAATACCTGCAAAAGTCGTATAGTGATGTTAAACAAGAATCAATCAATATAGAGCATACATTCCATTTTCCACTTTCTAACGTAATGCTTATGAATAAGTTTTTCATTTACACTTAGCATTCGCATCATTAAAAAATTATTAAATGAAAGATGACATAAACTTGTCCATATGCTTAATGATAATTTTCAAAAAAAGATAATTTGGAAACAGCACACGTTACCCAAAAAGTCCGGTTACCGACTTAAAGTGCGATGGTGTGATTTTTCTTTTCGGTTGGAGTAAATTGTCAATGTTTGTATCTAAGTATGATCTGTCATTTTAGAAATCCCAGTAAAGTTCGTATAAATTACCTGTAAAAGTATTTTCAAACTCGACGTAAATCGAACTTGTTTTGTAGTTATATCAAATTTATATTTACTGGATTGTAAAAACTGTATTTTCTAGGGGTTCATATTAAGCGGAGTTAGTGTTGCTCTTTGTGCTTTAATTAATGCTAATTCATGAATATGCTAATACAGAGTATATTTAAAACTTTATCATTGACATTTTAGGTGAAATTTAGGTTGTGTCCAAATACAGTAATTAATTTTCAAGATGGCATAAAGTGTGTCAAGGAAATTAAATCAGAAAGGACTTTTGGACAGATGGACACCGGAGCGAACAGCGTCCTTTACATGATTATTACAATTGGCCTGTTCTTTAAAAAAATAATAATATACGTGTATTTGACGTCACACCTCGACAATTATTTGTTATCCACATCTTGTGAATGAAACGCTTCTACACTAAGACTCTAAGTAGTGCATGTATTTCAAGAGTTGTTTCGCCGTTTTAAGGGACTGATCAGTCGAATACATGCATGTTTTGCAAGTGTATAAAATAATTACTTGCATTACTACCCAGTGACATAAATCAAGAGAACAAATAAAGCTCTAATACATATATACATATTTTAAACGTTGATTTTATTTTTGAAATACAAAAGGAGTTGAATCACGGTGCAAAATGCTATACGTTTGTGGTGATGGTTTCTAGTCCCATATATGTGAAACATGTCCCATATATGTGAAACATGTACATGTAAAACAAATCATCCTTCTATGAAAAAAAAATATATAATATTCAGTAAAAAAAGATTAGAGGGGTTGACCATAAGTCCAGACCCCCATAATTACGATCCTCACTTCTGTTCTGGATCCGCTGATGTCTTTGATGTGGATGCTTTTATATTGATCCAGTGACCATATGCATTATAGGTTAAAGACAAACAAAAAAGTGAAATAGTATAACCTTTTTCCCAAAATAGCCCCCACCCTCGAGAAAATGTGCCTAGTAAATAGATTTTCTCCCAAGATAAGAAGTATACTAGTATTCAAGAAATACAATTCGAGTTTGAAATCATCCAAACCACAAATCTTTCCCCCTGTTTATATTAACCTTTTTCTGTATGCACAATATCTATCAGTTGCGAAGCCCGATTCGCTCCGATATGGAAGGAGGAGGCAAGAGTTATATGAAAGGGGGAATGAGATGGAATGACGAGAGACATCCCATATGTCCACCCCACTTCCACGGAAACTTGTATTTCAATGCTGTGCATAAAATTAAAATTCGTTAAAAATGACCCCATAGAGAGTCAAAATTTAATGGCGTGCGTCAATTTTCAACGACTTTTGGACCAAATTTAGCGTTGAAATTTAACCCGCGGGTCAGTTTTTAATGGGGTCACTTTTTAATGTTACACCCGCCGTGATATTCGGACATCCTCGTCCTTTTCCTGCGTAAAAAAAACTCGGACGTCACTCGTAGCCATTATTGAAAAATAGTTCCTGTAGTTATGGACGCTCGCATGTGTTCCAGACAAATAGGTCAGTGCTTGGCGTGTAATGAAGACAGTAGAAGACTTTCACGATTCAAAGGACCTGAGTTAAACAGTGAGACAGAACTATTGCAGCTTTAATTACTGATGACATAGATTTGTACTGGATTACATTTTACATCGCTGATATATTACCGAGTACAATGCCGGAAACCAATTGATGCATGGAATCGATGTAAGTCATTCCGCCGAGTGGCGTCCGAGTCTTTTTACGTAGGTACAAGTAAAGGGCGAGATTGTTCTGAATGGCCGTGATACATTACAGTGTTTGCGACACTGACATTGCTTTCCTTACTTAAAAGTATAATTAAAATTGTTGTTTTAGCACAAGATGGATGCACGACTTGTTTGTTTGATCCCATACTTACAAGGAGCGAGACCATGCTTATGCATCATCATTAGTGTAGCTAAGTCCTATTATGTGGAACTCTTGTGTACCTTTTCTTTCCCACGACCCTGATTGTAAAGTTGTGGACGTGTTACGGAGCGCTTTCACTGTTTGGTCAAAGCATAGTTATTATCTTGAAACCTTGTTGTTTTATGTGAGTTACGGTATAACTGCTACTTCCATGTGTCACACTGCTGTGAAATCATACCATTACATTGATGTCAAGTTTTATGCTATGGAAGGATTTTGTTAACATTTGGAAATTTGCGCATGACTTAGATGACCCTTACTCAACAAGATTTTTTTAAAGGATAAAGCAGAATACTATAGTAAACTGTTAATACATTGTATTTTGATATAAGAGAGGTTAACCAACGGCTCTGTAAAGCTAAAATGAAGCAAGTTGTGTTATTTGTCTTATTGGGAATTCAGCAATTTAACAACGAATTCTATGGAAAAAAAGAATTACCATGTTTCGAAGCAACAGGCTTTTTTTTTACCGCCAAGTAAATAGAAGATTTGCTCAAATATCTCTGTTGTATTTTTAACTTTTCAGTATCAAACAGACAGAATTATTTTTTATTTAATGAGTAACAGGAATAAATCTATTTCTCGTGTTCTTTAGAGACATTTTTCTTTTCACTCAAATAAAACAAAACAAAATAATAATAGAGGGACTGGAGCAAGTCAAAGTAAAATAGCTATTCGCCCGATCACGTAGAGGTTAAACCAAGGACATGCGAATTTTCAGCCTTTCAGTAGTGTATGGGACATGAAGTTCGTAAAATCCCAATTTAAATTAGGTGAATGTTTAGTCGTCATCTAAAAATCAAAGTATTTCGATTGGCCGTAGATTTTCATGTCAAAGCTCTAGGATTCTAGGTGTATTAATATTACCGAAAAGTCAGTTAGCTATACTTTAATGTATGTTTATGTCTGGCGAAAACTCACCAGACTTTATGAGTAGAGGTGTCAGACATTACGACGGTGCAATTCAGAACAAGGTCTCTTCGTTGAGAGGAGCTGAGTAACTGGGCTAAATCTTAGTGAGGCTTCTCTAAGATAAATTCTAGATGGTATAACTTACATTGCGGATGAAAGTTCCAATAGCTTACTGTTAGAGAATAGACGAGTTTTGATGAGGATAAGTACGAGAAAAATACCTTGAGTTGATTGCCTGCTCTTAAGCAATAACGGTCTAAATGATCAGTATAAGAAGTTGTGATATACAGGAACCTGACCTATAGTAGACAAAGACAATTCTAGAAAGCGACACAACACGGACTCGACGAGTTTAAAGACCCGGTAGAACATGCTTCCAATGAAATGTCATTGGTCATTTATGTGACATTATAATATATTATGTATATTTTTATATCTTCTTAATGATAATTAATGTTTTAACTTAATAAAGATGAGATCGCAAAGCGAGATTATATCAAAGTAGTTAAGCTTACAATAAAGGGAGTGAAGTGTTGTTATCAGAAAATCACAAAGGTTTACCAGAGACATATATACATGTGTATATTAAATCAACTGAATGATTGTTGTAAAAATGGGATATTTTTTTTTAAATACGGATTAAAAAAAATGATTGTTTATAGAAATGGTGGAAAGTTATGCATGGATGATAACTAGTGTTTAATGGTTCTAAAACAAAAGTTCTCTCCTCTTTTAACTACTTGGGTGTGACATTGAACAACAATGGTACAGATAATAAAACTCAAAGTGTTATTGCAATGCAAGGTAGAAAATGTATGTTTGGTATCTTAAAACCCTGTAATGATAATTTTCTAATTGTTTAATACAAACTCAAAGACAAAGTATTTGACAGGCCTACATATCTATTTAATAGGCCAACATATGTATTTGATAAGCCTACATATGTATTTGATAGGCCTACATATGTTTTTGATAGGCCTACATATGTATCTTGTGTTTTGAATTATGGTTGCAAAATATGGGGTTACCATCATGGAAAATATATGAAAATGTACATATGTGTTTTTGTGAAAGAATTTGAAAGTAAAACACAATACACCAAATTTTATGGTGTATACGGTACTTGGCAGACTTCCTTTAAACATCATACGGATAGTAAAACATATTCTATGTACATCTGGCTTTGGTGTAGTATGGAAGAACCAGAGCGTCTCTTCATATGCATTTCTGTATATTTTGAAACAGTGCTTGGCAGATATATTTCTAAAGGTGAGAAATGTCTTTTTCGACAATTCTCCATAATATTTTGTGTATAAATACCTTGTTGATTCCTTTTTATTACAATATCATTTACGTAAATCTTCACCAGATGATTTTGCTACTTTATTGTCTAAAATTACATTATGATATTTTACATAATCTCACCTCTGTCAAAAATCTCGAAATCTGATTGGTTAAGACGAACCAAATATTTTAGTGCATTCGACTACTTATCATTCCCCGTCAAAAGTATCTTATTATAATATACCCCTTCCGCCGAATATACTCACAGGGGTGACCTTACATTGAGAAATTCCCAAGACCTAATCCATAATAGTCTAGTAATACGTGTTTCCTATTGACGTATTACTAATCTATTATGGATTAGGTCTTGGGAATTTCTCAATGTAAGGTCACCCCTGTGATATACTTTTGATATAGGCCTACCCCCGCCTCGATTTGGTGATCGACGTCATTTTATTCCCAGACGAGAGTAAACAATATGGCAGAGGGACGGTTTGCAAATGGAAGTGAGGATGAAATAAACAGAATTCGAACGCAACTCAACACGAAGAACACTGTTAAGAGCAACAAAAAGGCAACGGGGATATTACGAAAACATGAAGTGAAATAAGCAAGTTATACAGTGTATGACAAGGGAGGATACGAAAATACTGAGTTCATGAAAAAAAAATTGTATAGGGTGAAAAAGGCCTTCGGTGGGAAAAATTCGTTATACAGTGTTTTACAGGGGGTATACGAAAATATATTGGGTCCATCAAAAAAAGGTGTAAATTTTTTTTTTCATGGACCCAATATATTTTCGCATCCCTCCTGTAAGACATATATATATAACTAGCACTCTGCATTGAACAGGGCAGATATAAAAAATGGAGAGAAATAACCGTGTTTGTCATTTTTATAGAGATGTAGATGAGGATGAGTGCCACTTTGTTTATCATTTTTATAGAGATGTAGTTGAGGATGAGTACCACTTTGTTTATAATTTTTATAGAGATGTAGTTGAGGATGAGTGTCACTTTGTTTATAATTTTTATAGAGATGTAGTTGAGGATGATTACCACTTTGTTTATCATTTTTATAGAGATCTAGTTGAGGATGAGTACCACTTTGTCATTATTGTGGAGATGTAGTTGAGGATGAGTACCACTTTGTTCATGTTTGTCATTTTTATAGAGATGTAGTTGAGGATGCGTACCACTAAGTTTATCATTTTTATAGAGATGTAGTTGAGGATAAGTACCACTTTGTTTGTTATTACTGTGGAGATGCAGTTGAGGATGAGTACCACTTTGTTCTTGTTTGTTATTTTTATAGAGATGTAGTTGAGGATAAGTACCACTTTGTTCATGTTTGTCATTTTTATAGAGATGTAGTTGAGGATAAGTACCACTTTGTTTGTCATTATTGTGGAGATGCAGTAGAGGATGAGTACCACTTTGTTCTTGTTTGTCATTTTTATAGAGATGTAGTTGAGGATGAGTACCACTAAGTTTATCATTTTTATAGAGATGTAATTGAGGGTGAGTACCACTTTGTTTGTTATTACTGTGGAGATGCAGTTGAGGATGAGTACCACTTTGTTCATGTTTGTCATTTTTATAGAGATGTAGTTGAGGATGAGTACCACTAAGTTTATCATTTTTATAGAGATGTAATTGAGGATGAGTACCACTTTGTCATTATTGTGGAGATGCAGTTGAGGATGAGTACCACTTTGTTCTTGTTTGTCATTTTTATAGAGATGTAGTTGAGGATAAGTACCACTTTGTTCATGTTTGTCATTTTTATAGAGATGTAGTTGAGGATAAGTACCACTTTGTTTGTCATTATTGTGGAGATGCAGTAGAGGATGAGTACCACTTTGTTCTTGTTTATCATTTTTATAGAGATGTAGTTGAAGATGAGCACCATTTTGTTTATCATTTTTATAAAGATGTAGTTGAGGATGAGTATCACGTTGTTTATCGTTTTTATAGAGATGTAGTTGAGGATGAGTACCACTTTGTTCTTATTTGTTATTTTTATAGAGATGTAGTTGAGGATGAGTACCACTTTGTTCTTATTTGTTATTTTTATAGAGATGTAGTTGAGGATGAGTACCACTTTGTTCTTGTTTGTCCTATGTATACAGATATCAGGAGATTATATTTTAAACCATGCTACTGGATTCGTCTGTCCACGTTTAAACTTTTTCCGTTATTTGCAATTCAGAACACAAAACTATTTCTAGGCACAATAGACATTGAGCCATTTCTAGACACAACTAAAGCTGATACATTATTAAACATGAGTAGAGGTTACCAACCTATGGGAATAAAAGTTATAATTGTAATATGTTTCATTTCACTCATCAAAATGTATATTTTTCTGTTCGATTTATTCCAGCACAAGGTCATTAATATTTGTGATAATTTTTTGTAATAAGACTCTCTCAATATAGATTTTAAAAGGTAGTTATTGCTGAAAATTTAAGATGTTCTATCAATGGTGAATATGACAAATTCGCTGTAATATGGCTAGCATAATGTCTGCTGAAATCTATAGTACAATTTTACTTAGTTTTTCATACGTCAGGAATATACCGAAACAAGATTTACTGTTATACACAGAGAGAGAGAGAGAGAGAGAGAGAGAGAGAGAGAGAGAGAGAGTGTGTGTGTGTGTGTGTGTGTGTGTGTGTGTAAGTGTGGGTGGGTGGGTGTGGGTGTGTTTGTGTGTGTGTAGGTGTAGGTGTGTGTATGTATGTATGTAGGTGTGTGTATATATGTAGATGTGTATAAGTGTGTGAAGCCGGCGTGGCCTAGTGGTATCGCGCTGGACTCCTGATCGGGAGGCCGGGGTTCGAGTCCCGCTCTGGTCATGCCGGTGTCCTGTCTTTTGGATGAGACAGTAAAACCGAGGCCCCGTGTCGTGGTATGCATGGCACGTTAAAGATCCCTCACTGCTTCGGGTGGGTCCGTTGCAAAGGTCAAAATTTGTATGCCCCGCATCAGGCAGATGCCGTCACCATATACGTGAAATATTCATGGTGTGACGTTAAACAAAAATCAGTCAATCAATGTAAGTGTGTGTGTGAGTTTAGATGTGTGTGTACGTAAGACAGTAAGTATATTAGAACCATACTTATAGTATATCCTATTATATAAGAAATAATAAAATAATATCAAATTCTAAACTCCTAATCTGTCAACATATAGGGGTTTTTTTTACAAACTCATAATATTTCAAACGTTGAATCAAAAACGTTTTCCCTTCACTAATAGTCCGAAATATCAAGCACTGTCTAATATCTTACCATTGAGGGAAAGGACGTAAATTGAAATACAATCAAATTTAATTGTGTTTTCCCCACATTTGCCACTTTGTTATTATTTAATTCACACTCCAACCATTTCATCTGAAATCTGAATATCATGTAATGAATTTTAACTTTCTCTAGTTTTACTTTAACTAAAATTGAAATTTATTTTTATCTAAAATTAGAAATATACATCGGCCAACGAAGGAAGGAAAAGAAATCTCGGAAGTTATATTAGATTTTCACTGGATACCAAACTTTTATGGAATTTTAGTAAAGAAATAAATGTATTATTGTTTGAAAGTATATAATGGAATAAGCGATATATGATTTAATAGGATCTGACTTTCTCCAATTTCCGTTGATTCATTCTACGGCAAAATGTCAGACCCAGAATCTATGTTTGGGTCAGATATTTCGAAATACCCGTTATCCAAAACACAAATAAAGAATCCTTAATTTCCGACGCTGTATTTTGGAAGTTTAACTACATGTATGCACATTGTATCATGTAGATTTATTTGTCATCACTGTGATGGTGTAGGGAGCCACAATGACAGTACGAATCGATGCAATGGGCTTTATGGTCATCACACTTCAAGATTTGGCAGTTAGCCTCGGTGGAACATCCTGAAATAAATAACCAATTATTCTGCGTTGATCTAGCGAAACACATTGTTGATTTGATAATGAAATACTGGTAATTATCATCTTATGTCAATCAAAGGCATGGCTAAGCCTAACAAAGTGAAAAAATAAAACAATAACAAAAAAAAAAAAAAAATAACAATAAAAATAAAAACTGTAAAATAAATAAATGAATAATTAATTAAACCCCTTGCAACAAATATCTACTAAATACTGACAAGAAAAATGTAAACAACGAAGAATTACCTCTTGTCCTAAACCTTTAAATATGTTTCAATTAATTTTCGAACGTTTGTTTGACAATGCAGATAGTAGACAGCTAGAGCTGATTTCGCCTAAGCTAGAAATACATACATTATTAATAGATAATATTATAGAAAGGGCGTTTCCCCCTTTTTTTCAGAAGAGGTGTTTTTGTGTGTTGGGTTTTTTTTTTTATTTCGTACTTTTGGTTTTTGTCTCTGTTAAATTTCTCGCAAGGCTTGATAGGACATCAAATGACACTCCTTATAGCCCATGTTTTGTCTTAGCATTTCGCATCTTTCATATTTTCTCCGATAGCATACTCTTGCTTTGTTTCGTTCCGTGTTTTTTCTTCTAGCATAGAGAATTACAAGGCTGACCCTTCTGTTTGTCTGGAGTATCCATATTTAACTAATAATCCTGCGTGCATATGATTTGGGGTTTTATTTTTATTTCAATTTTATTTTATTCATTTATTTGTTAAATTATCTATTAATTTATTTATTCTATTAAAATTAATGCTTCCAAAACTGTATTTTTGGCTAACCCCTTTTTCAGCCAGCGATATCTTGCTTGATATTTCTACATTTAAAGAATAAAGATATTTTTATAAGATATTATTTCACGAAATTTAAACGCAATGGTTGGTTTGATTTCAAGAAATGTTAAATGTTTCTTTAAAAGCGACTTCTTCAAAGTGTGTTTCTGTACGATACAGGGTCGTACCTTGCCTTTTGGAAAATGCGTTTACCGCATGTAGGAAATCTTTTGCTGGAGAAACAGGGTTTCCGTAGTCATGGATTTAATTAATGACATTAATTTGGCAAATGAACGATTCATTCCCTAAGTTCCCCAGTGAATCCGACAAACCATAACGTTAGCATTGAAGTGTCAGATGAGGTCACCAACGTATCCAAGGATGTACGTGTATGTCATATCACATATTATACTGTATGATATCAGTCAAACACACATTGATATCAATAACAATAGTTTATTCCACCGGGACATCCACATTACGGATGAAAATAAATAATAGTACAGGTAATTGTAACTTAGTAGGTGTAAAACGCTTTATATTCTCTAGAACGTTTTTCCTCATTACTTCGCGAAAAGCGAAAATAATAACATCACTATCCTTCATCTGACAATGAAACTATAACATATATGTGTCTTCTTGCGAAAAGTTTGTCTCGCAAAGTGATATAAAGCATAAAGCGAAATCAACTAAATATGTGATTTACAACATTATTACAGTATTTACTTCACTTCGAAAGTACAAATCCTTCGACCTATATGTTGCCGCTGCTGAAATGGAAGGGAATTATTATCTATGTCTACCGTGACTCGGTCAGGACCTCGGTTTCACTCTTAAGACACCGACCCACGGCCCCTGTGTTACCACCCAAGCACATTACTGAGCTGGGCTGTTTCTGTTGAAGTTAGCTATCCTTACATCACAATGATAATGTAGTAAGTAAAACAGCACAGGTAATATTGTAGTATCATATCATAATAGTACAATATTATCAAATATGAAAGGAAGTACTCATAGAGATTTTTTGTCTAAACTGACAAGTATGCCTATTTATGAAAACTAACATATTTTTATTCATTAATCTGTTCGTTTTCCAAAAGTTATTTCTTAAAATCATTATCCTACCGTATCCATGATTATTTCTCTTGTAGCATGTACACCACCCACTTGAACATCCTAAATGAACGTCGGTTCCGGGAGCACACAAAGTTTGCCGACAGTCGCTAGACACTCTACATTGTTCCGCGCAAGCGAGAGCTGCAAAACAAAATTGTTGATATTAAAAAGTACAGGTATCAAACTTAATGGACCTGGGTTTGTATCATATACGATAGGAAACGATGTCTGTATTTACAGGGGCAAAACCTACATCTTATCTATTTTGAATTAATAAAATTTCGTCATATAAAACAATCAGACAGTAAACTTGTTAATGAATTTCGAGATATTAAAGAAACGGACAATCTAGTTAATGAAATTTCATCATATTAAAGAAACACTACCACGTACAAAACGTGAGACTAAGGCAGTCAAACTTCATATGTATTGACACGTAAAAAATTAAAATTGAGAACCAAGCGCTCAAACAGAGTAGTGGTCTCCTGCTGGCTATCTATACCCGCCATAAATCAGTCCATTGTTAAATTTGGGTATCAAATGAAGCAAAACCACAAAGAACAGAAACTGATTAAAAGAGACTCTACGCAAACTGATTTTTATACGCCCGTCCTAAGTATAATATTATGGTGTTGTCCGTCCGGCGTCCGGTGTCCGGCGTCCGTTGTCCGGCGTCCGGGATAAGCTTGTCCGGGCCATAACTTCTTCCCCTGTGCATGGATTTCAATAATATTTCACAGAATTGTTACTTAGGACCCAAGGGTTTGTCATTATCTTAAACCAAGGTCATAGGTCAAAGGTCAAGGTCACAACATGCAAAGTGAGTAAAACCTTGTCCGGGTCATAACTTCTTCCCCTGTTCATGGATTTCAATAATATTTCACAGAACTGTTACTTCGGACCCAAAGATGTGTCATGATTTGGCCCAAAGTCATAGGTCAAAGGTCAAGGTCACAACATGCAAAATGAGTAAAACCTTGTTCTGGCCACAACTTCTTCCCCTTTGCATGGATTTCAATAATATTTCATAGAATTGTTACATTTGACCCAAGTTCATAGGTCTAAGGTCAAGGTCACAACATGCAAAGTGAGTAAAACCTTGTTCGGGACAACTTCTTCCCCTGTGCATAGATTTCAATAATATTTCACAGAATTGTTACTTAGCACCCAAGGGTGTGTCATGACCTTGACCGTCAAAGGTCAAGTTCACAGCATGCAAACTGAATAAAACCTTGTTCGGGCCATAACTTATTCCCCTGTGCATGGATTTCAGTAATATTTCACAGAATTGTTACTTAGCACCCAAGGGTGTGTCATGACCTTGACCCAAGGTCATAGGTCAAAGGTCAAGGTCTCATCATGCAAAGTGAATAAAACTTTGTTACTATGATAAGATGCTATGGAGATGCGATAACGCGATAACTCAAGTAAACCTCAGTAGTTTTTCATGAAACTTATACAGAATGCTTAAATAGTGTAGGGAAAACCACTTTTCAATTTTGAGTAAATTCCATTTTGTTGTTACAGAGTTATGGGACTTGGATCCCTCTTTTTGGATTTCAATATTTCATATTTTGTTAGGTACAACTCAAAAATTAGCAAAATTACCACGAAAAGATCTCTCATTAACGATCAGTAACCATACGCTAGATAACGTCAAAAACGATAAACTTCTAGGCTTGCGTATAGACTCTTCTTTACAGTTTAACAAACACATTGATGATGTCTGTCGTTCAGTGTCTAGCAAAATTGCCCTTCTTAGGAAAATAAAAAGACATCTTCCACTTTCCTATCGAAAACTATACTATAATGCCTATATATTACCCTCCATAGACTATTGTCTTACAATTTACGGAAACGCCGCCAAAACTCACGTAGACAGAATACACAAACTTCAAAAATGTGCCGCTCGTGTTATTTTAGATGAACCACACGACTCGCCATCTCAGCCTTTATTTGTAAAATTAGGATGGCTAACTGTGTACGAGAGGATTGATTATAATAAGGGCATACTCCTGTATAAATCTCTTTATGGTCTCTGTCCTAATTATATTTCTGATATGTTTATTTTCCAATCATCATCCGTTTATAACCTTCGATCTATTGGTAACCGTGATTTGTGTATCCCGCACCATAATAATGAATTATTCAAAGGAACATTTCAATACACAGGAGTGCAAATTTGGAATAATCTCCCCCTCCACATTAGGACAGCCAGTAGTCTGTCAATATTTAAGAATGCTCTCTTTAACTTTATTATATCAAAACGATGATGACGTATATATGTGTATATATATGTATATGTGTGTATATGTATGTGTATGTATGTATGTATGTATATATATGTATATGTGTATGTATATGTGTGTGTATATATATGTATATGTATAAGCACAAATAGATACAATATTCTTATACATGTACTAGTAAATTATATCATTTCTGTGTATAAATGTTTCTTTTTCTGTGTTTGATATTTTGCATATATACATGTATGTATTGTTTAAGAGAAGGCCTCAGGGAAGAATAGTGTAAACTAACTGAGTTACCTTCTAAAAATAAAGAATTATTATTATTATTATTATTATAAAAGTATTACCAAAGAGACCCATGTTTGGGGGTAATAAAACCATACGTTCACATTGATCCCGTCCAAAGTAAGCGACGGGCGTATTATGCCACGCTAGGCGTTGCTCTTGTTATTTTATCTTATAATGACTGTCAGTGTCTCTCACATTGATGTGTACTGACGATATCCCTCTTTCCGTAACTCAAACTATTGAAAATATCCATATGCAACTTCTTCAGTGTGGGGATGTGTAATTTAATATTGATAAAATGATTATTAGTTGAACAAAACTTATTGAGGATTAGAAATTGACAACAAATTTAAGATACCGATATTGACAATTCGACGATTGAATTTTTAAATCTGATAGAATTTCAAACGCGTTTAAAATAAATTTCTTTGAAAACAGCATATTATATCAATTTAGGAACTTTTTGATTTAATTCTTTCGTCCAAATATTAAACGGCAGTTCAATTTATTTTATGAATAGCCTATAAGCTGCATTACATGCACAGTGTATAAAAGATATCTCAGAGGTTTGGTTTGTTTTCCTCTTTGATAAAGTGAACATATATCGACAATGTTATCCACACAAATTACCTAGGTATGGAGAATAGAAACATATATCGACAATGTTATCCACACAAGTTACCTAGGTATGGAGAATAGAAACATTTTTAGACAATGTTATCCACACAAGTTACCTAGGTATGGAGAATAGAAACATTTTTAGACAATGTTATCCATACAAGTTACCTAGGTATGGAGAATAGAAACATATAGACAATGTTATCCACACAAGTTACCTAGGTATGGAGAATAGAAACATATAGACAATGTTATCCACACAAGTTACCTAGGTATGGGATATTTCTTGAAGAACAAATCTAAGTGAATAGAAACATTTAATCAACATGCAAACCCTTCAACCAATCAGAATAGAAGAGTTCAATGTTATAATTAACTGAATAGTTCAGTGTACCTCTTCATCAGATCGTATATGTCTACAACAACAAGAACAAACGATTGCGATTTGGAGAACATTTTTTAAACAAGAAAATTGAATTCTTTTTGAAAAATAATCTTAAGTAAATGGTAACTAAGACGAATCGTCAATATAGTGGTACTATGTGTTTACATAGAGTTAACATCTTCTGTCGGCACCGTATTATATAACATTCTATATGTTAACACAGTGTCACTAAGAAGAGATTAAAGCAGACACACGACGGTTGTATAAGCGTCTCTTGTATGTACATGTACGCATACAAATAAAAATATCTTACCGAACACAACAGCCAGTAAAGCTACGACAAACATTCCTTTCATGTTGAACAGTAGTGAAGTTCTCAAATATTATCAAATGATCGTGTAACTATATTCATACAGTCATGAGTGAAATACTAGTGAAGGATTAGTCTATGAGATAAGGGAAGATAGGAAAGTCATGCTATAGAGGGAGAGCGTGACTGAAACGGAGGGGTTTAAAAAACTAAACTAAAAATCACTATCACACTATAAACTGAAAAGCTTTACACGTAGATTTCGTTGTTATCGTATATAAATGTTTTGTCTGACAGTTGTTTGACGAAGTAAACTGTATACCATTGGCCATGTTTCTTATCGGGAGCACAAGTCAGAATTGCATTCTAGCATTACGCGACATACTGGGAAGCAAACAACAATTGATTCTTGTGGCACACAAATTGTATATAAAACGTATTACAACTTAAACTCATAGTTCTGTTCCAAGATTGGATTTGGCATTTTTATTATGTCAGTTTTTGTAACACGAAGTGTTACACTGTTATCGACCCGGGTCATGGGCGCTGCCATATTGGAGTCTTGGGATTCACCCCTTTGCTCATGTATTCCTACACTCAGTGAAATAGGCCCATGGTTATGTGCATTAAATTTGCAAATATTCATGAACATTTGATACTTCTGGTATATATATTCATCAAATTATTTAGGAAGATGTATAAAAAGTCTATACCAGAGCTGAACAAACACGATGATTATTTTTAAACTAACTGGCATGTAACCTATGTTTTCATTCAGTCGTTGATTACTACGCACTGATCGCATATTTTCGGGCCTTTCCGTCTGCCCTTGCCAACCACAATAACAACATGCTTTTGATGACGTTATGCTGAAAAATTGATATTTTAATTGATCAAAGTGGGACAGCAGACTGTATAAGTTAAATTTATTCCTTTCCGTATTGTAAACATTCTGCGTAAGTTTCACCAGAGCTGGGTGTTAACGTGAAATTGCCCCCCCCCCCCCCCCGAATTCCGCGTTGCTAAGTGACGAATAGCGTCATGCATAAAATTCTTCCGAGAAACGAATTGATATTTTGTGCACCGACATAAGAAATTTCTTAAAATTCTATGATAAAATCAATAATCACAGATTGATTCATACCTGAGTGACTTGACATCGCATCGTAAACAGCTGAAGAAGAAGTTTCTTAAAATTCTATGATAAAATCAATAATCACAGATTGATTCATACCTGAGTGACTTGACATCGCATCGTAAACAGCTGAAGAGGCAGTTCTGCTCCGGCGCGGCGAGATGAAATAACATGATGGAAAGCATGTTGCATGGTGATACGCATGCTATGTATGTCATGTACATTGTCAGTTTTGTTGGTTTAACTTGATTGTAATAATTGTGCACGTGAATGGTAGAACTTGCAAATCGTCTGTGATATGAGATTTTAGATGGACGTTAAGAGCAGTGAAGTTGAACGAAGCTGTTTCAGACAGGGATTTTGATAGTTGGAGTCAGAGGCAATGTGGACAAAGAGTAGGTACAATGTATCAATACATTTGAGGACGGTATATCGTGGTTATACATGTCTGAACGCTAATGTGTGGACCAATCAGAATTATCAAAACAAAACAAGTGAATTAGAATGTCATTTTAACATCACTTTTTGTCCCCCGCTTTTGTGAAAGCGAGGGGACATTACATCTCATTCCTCAATCTGTCAGTCTGTCACAAAAACTTTTACCTGGGCTATAACTTTTGATCCAGTAGGGGTACGAATTTGAAATTTCACATGTAGATTCTTTGTGTTGAGACTTTCCATCTAAGATCATTACTTTTGACATCTTAGAATTCTTTGAATTCATTTGTTTATCTTGACTGTTATGTATCCTCAGGAACACCCTCATCTGATTACAACCCCCTCCTAATTACAAACATGGATTCTACATGTCTTCTTGTACACATCAAATCCACAGCAAATGGTCAGAGCAAGGACAATTTTAGATCACTTTCACATAGTTTGGATGATCTTGTGCTATAGGCCTGAAAACTCAGTTCTGGACAACTACAAATGCTGCAAGTAGCAAACATCTTGGGATATACACTTGATGGCATGCTTTGGATGCTGCATGTGACATAATTTTTCAGTGGCATAGTTAGCATTTTTGTGTACCTCAGTTCTGGACAAGCTACAAGTACCAAACTTACACTAATTAATTATTCATCTTGGGATGCTCCTGTCTCGAGAGCATGTTTCAAGCTGTACCTGACATACTTTTTGTTACCCGCTTTTTGTGAAAACGTGGGGACATGAAATCTCATTTGTCTGTCCATCCGTATGTCTGTCACAAAAACTTTAACCTTGGTCATAACTTTTTTAATTGTAAGATGTAGGGCCATCATATTTGGCATGTTTGTGCCTATTTACAATACCTTTCCTGTGTTTGTAGACATGCACAACAATGACAATGTCACAGATCACTGCACCCTTACTGTTAGAGCGTCAAAAGTGGGGGACCACAATTCTCTGAATTTGCTTGTTCCGTTTGAGTCTTTTGGTATCCTTTTTTGGGCACGAGTATCTCATGGACAGTACAAGTACCAAGGTTGCACCAATGATTCATCTATGGGATGCACACTAGAGTACGTGGTTCGATTGCTTCATGTGACAGTTTTCCACTTCAGTGATTTGGTTAACATGTTGGGGGTACCTCAGTTTGCGACAAACTAGTAAAAATAAAAGACTTCTGACTCGGCCATATGCCAAGTCACCTCGATTAAACAGTGTGTGAAAATTCCCAAAATGGTGCTAATGGTTCATGTTGGGATGCAGATTTGAATGCAAGCTACGTATAACTACTCCCACTTCAATTTTGTTTCATTAAAAGAAAATTGATTAAAATAGCCCAATAAATGATTCAAGAGTCATTTTAAATTTGTGCTGTTAATTCTAAGAATGAAACTAGTCCTTAATTAAGGGGGTAGTCTGGTGAACTAGTAAGAAGAATTAAAATCTACAACTGGCTATTTCATGCATATTCTATAAGAACAGACAGAGGTAGATTAAATGACGTATCATGTTATGGAGCAAATTATTGTACTAAAATCAATGCAAATTAACACTATTTCATTCCTATTTTTATATACAGAAATATCATTTTAGAGCATTTTATATTTTTTTTCACAAATATGACACAAAAAAGTTGGGATTTTTTTCATTTTGGTAGATAAACTTATGAATTTATACTAATTGATTGAAAAAATAACAAGGATTAAGGAAAGCTCTGACAACTTACGAAGCCTTTCATAGTGGCTATAGTAATTAAATAAACCTACTAAAATGATGACAATTTTACAAGAAATACACTTATTTGATAATTTCTAAAATCCATATCACTGAGATATTACACTGTAATGTGCAATGGTCTGTCACAAGTCAAAACAACATAAAATTATAATAGGTAATGGGGCATTTTACAAAGAAATTTGATAGATATTACCGGTACACCCTCCCCCCATTTTGCTATAACCTCACTTATTTTGTGTGTAATATATATTGAATGAAATATTTCCTTATCATGATCAAGAAAGGGATTGATTTGTATACATGTAAGCTTCAAATGACTTTTCAAATTAAACCATACTTAAATTTGATATGATCAAAATATATCAACACATTAATGTCCTCCCCCTTTTAGAAAGATGAAGGCTATTTGGAAAACAAGTACATATATTTCCTTGAAAAATTTGCCTTTGTGGTACATAATTACTTCAATGAATATGTCAGTAACAACATTATTAATTAACAATAACAGTATTAACAATATTAATTAAAAGTTTAAAATGTCTTCTTTTTAATGATATGTAAAGCATGCCTTTACTGTTAAGGAGTCCGGAGATATAATGGCTCAAAGATACCATACTTTTCAACAGACAGCATATACAGCAGGTGCAACGACGTCACATCATCCTCTGCTGCATGAATCTACAGTCCTTTTCAAAACTGTTGGCACTCTAAGGGTTAAAAAAAACCCTCTTGTTCATTGAATTTAGTTTTGATTTTTCAAGATAATTAAATATACTGGCCTTCGCTTTTAGTTGCCTATCTTGTGCTTTTTATACGCCCGTCTTAAGACGGGGCGCATTATGGTATGGCGTTGTCTGTCCGGCGTCCGGGATAAGCTTGTCCGGGCCATTACTTCTTCCCCTGTGCATGGATTTCAATAATATTTCACAGAATTCTTGCTTAGGATCCTAGGGTATGTCATGACCTTGACCCAAGGTCATAGGTCAAAGGTCAAGGTCACAGCATGCAAAGTGAGTAAAACCTTGTCCGGGCCATAACTTCTTCCCCAGTGCATAGATTTCAATAATATTTCACAGAATTGTTACTTAGCACCCAAGCGTGTGTTATGACCTGGACCGTCAAAGGTCAAGGTCACAACATGTAAAGTGAATAAAATCTTGTTCGGGCCATAACTTCTTCCCCTGTGCATGGATTTCAATAATATTTCAAAGAATTGTTACTTAGGACCCAAGGGTGTGTCATGACCTTGACCCAAGGTCATAGGTTAAAGGTCAATGTCACATCATGCAAAGTGAATAAAACTTTGTTACTATGATAAGATGCTATGGAGATGCTATGTAACGTGATACCTCAAGTAAACCTCAGTTGTTTTTCATGAAACTTATACAGATTGCTTAAATAGTGTAGGGAAAGCCACTTTTCAATTTTGAGCAAATTCCATTTTGTTGTTACAGAGTTATGGGACTTGGATCCCTCTTTTTGGATTTCAATATTTCATAAAAGTATTACCAAAGAGGCCCATGTTTGGGGGTAATAAAACCATACGTTCACATTGATCCCGTCCAAAGTAGGCGACGGGCGTATTATGCCACGCTAGGCATTGCTCTTGTTTGGTTTTCAAATACGCCCTCGTATTTTACTTTTCCCATTTCGTATTTAGATCTATATCAGCGTTGTCGATTGCTAGAGCAACAGAAACCGGTATGTCGTAATTAAGTTTTGTTTAATAGAAAAACTCATAACTCTAAAAACCGTTTTCTTCAATATCACATGATAATTTACAAATACATGCATAATAGACAAATTATTGAATATTACTACTGTATTTTCTATCACGACTAAAAATGTCACATCATCGTGACATTATGAGTTACCTCCCGTTAAGCAGATTACTTTTCGGCTTAAATCGCTCACCAGACTACGTCCTTGATTTTATTGATAAAACTAATTCCTCCTCGTCTTCATATGAGTGTTACCCAGGACCTTCAGTCCTTTGATTTAATTAGTCGCTCCATATATATTCTGGTTTTCACCACCACACAGCTGCTGCCCTAAGAGACATTAGTAGTCAAATTGCCCATGTGATGCAATGAAATATTAATTTAGTACCGGAATTTATGCTCATTTATTTGTTAACCTACCTAAGTGAAATGTATACTCCTTTTGGACATTTTAAAATCTAAATGCAATGTATACTTCTGTTGGACATAAAATCCTTATCAATACAGTAAAGTAAAGTATGTCAAATTGTAATCAGTTGCATTTAGTATTAAACATCGTTAAGAACAAATTGTCAATACTGATGGATGAAGCCGGCGTGGCCTAGTGGTATCGCGTCGGACTCCTGATCGGGAGGCCGGGGTTCGAGTCCCGCTCTGGTCATGCCGGTGTCCTGTCTTTCGAATGAGACAGTAAAGACCGAGGCCCCGTGTCGTGGTATGCATGGCACGTTAAAGATCCCTCACTGCTTCGGGTGGGTCCGTTGCAAAGGACGGGTTGAAAGGTCAAAATTTGTATGCCCCGCATCAGGCAGATGCCGTCACTATATACTGCGGACTCTTCCTTTAGGTGCTATTCAGCTGTTGGTCCATCTCTATGTAGGTACCATTTACAAACGCCGCTTGGGGTTTAACAGACTGATAACTTGTATATACTCGAACTTGTGATATTTTTCATTGGAAGGAAAAGCGTACAGTAGACACTATTTCTCCTCGACACTTTCTACACATACTGACAATGAAATCAGGGCAAATGGAAAAAGACTAAAATGTAATAAGACATTTGTAGGATTCTTGATTACATTAGTTGAATTAGACAGTTTTGGTGTGGCATAATGTTGCATAGAAAATTGAAAATAATCGGCTATATATGCATGATAGACATTCGTCAAAAACGTACATGTATGTATTTTCAAATTTAAAGAAGAAGAAGAAAGAGAGTTGGAAGATGTCGATAATTGGAATGAAAGCTCAATACAATAACTTGTGGCAGCGTCCATTAACGTTAGACAATACAATATAATATATTATATAAGTAATAAATCACAAACACTCAGTAACACAAATTTTCAGCCACCTCACCTTTATCAAATGTAGAGAAACAAAATTCTTCGTTACACAGCTATGTGATATCCATGCTGAATCATAATAAAACATAAGCTTATGTTTTGACACATGCACACCTTACACGCTCATATACACACACATACTCGTTTTGCCTACAAACCGAGGTATACATTCCGAGGTATGCCACGAACACACTGGCATCAGCTTGAACAATTTTTGAAAAACTGAAGTGACATAAACTGTACTTTCATTTACGTCTTTTCGTACCAGTCACCTCCATCAGTATATATGACCACTGACCATGTAGGTGAGAGTAAATTCCACCAGTATACATGTCCACTGACCATGTACGTGTGAATCACCTCCACCAGTATACATGACCACAGACCATGTATGTGCGAGTCACCTCCACCAGTATACATGACCACTGACCATGTATGTGCGAGTCACCTCCACCAGTATACACATGACCACTGACCATGTACGTGTGAATCACCTCCACCAGTATACATGACAACTGACCATGTACGTGTGAATCACCTCCACCAGTATACATGACAACTGACCATGTATGTGCGAGTCATCTCCCCAGTAAACATGACTACTGACCAGGTACGTGCGAGTCACCTCCACCAGTATACATGACCACTGACCATGTACGTGTGAATCACTTCCACCAGTATACATGACCACTGACCATGTACGTGCGTATCACCTCCACCAGTATACATGACCACTGACCATGTACGTGCGAGTCACCTCCACCAGTATACATGACCACTGACCATGTACGTGTGAATCACCTCCACCAGTATACATGACCACTGACCATGTACGTGTGAATCACCTCCACCAGTATACACGACAACTGACCATGTACGTGTGAATCACCTCCACCAGTATACATGACCACTGACCATGTACGTGCGAGTCACCTCCACCAGTATACATGACCACTGACCATGTACGTGTGAATCACCTCCACCAGTATACACGACAACTGACCATGTACGTGTGAATCACCTCCACCAGTATACATGACCACTAACCATGTACGTGCGAATCACCTCCACCAGTATACATGACCACTGACCATGTACGTGCGAATCACCTCCACCAGTATACATGACCACTGACCATGTACGTGTGAATCACCTCCACCAGTATACACGACAACTGACCATGTACGTGTGAATCACCTCCACTAGTATACATGACCACTAACCATGTACGTGCGAATCACCTCCACCAGTATACATGACCACTGACCATGTACGTGCGTATCACCTCCACCAGTATACATGACCACTGACCATGTACGTGCGAGTCACCTCCACCAGTATACATGACCACTGACCATGTACGTGTGAATCACCTCCACCAGTATACATGACCACTGACCATGTACGTGTGAATCACCTCCACCAGTATACACGACAACTGACCATGTACGTGTGAATCACCTCCACCAGTATACATGACCACTGACCATGTACGTGTTAGTTACCTCCAGCGTATACATGACTATTGGCAATTTACGTGTGACTTTCTTCCAGGAGTTTAAGGACAGTGGCGGGAGTCAAATTTTTTTTATATCTCCGCGTTGAAGAGTTCCACCCCGTCCGTGTACGATAACCGGCAGAAGTTCCGTTTTGACTCCGTACTTTTCTTTGCCCGCGGCAAAAGGCATAATAACACTTGAATCAATCCCATTGTTAGTCAATCCCATTGTTAGTCACACTTCAATGCTCATATAAATCAGGATTCATAACCTGAGTAGTCATTATAAATCTCCAAGGGAAGGAAATGAATCAATTGAAACCCCTGATCAAAGGGAATCTGAAGAAGAAAGTGAGGCAAATATTTCCAATAATTTTCTTGGAATTGCCTAATAGGTATTTTATATTCTTCATGCATACTCTTTTATGCGTTTTTGCAAGACTGCAATGCATATTGCAGGTACTGAGCATTGTGCTGGCAAGACTATACCACCAAGAGAGATAACTCTTATTGATGGTTTACAGAATAAATGCAAGTGTCACTTTCCCAATGCCAATTTCATAAAAGGTACAAGGGAAAGGTCCCAAGTTCCTGTCTTTATTTAGAAATATGTATTTCAGAGATCTTGTATTTGAATTCTGAACAGAAAATATCTGCTAGAATTTTTTTTATTGTGAATTGTGTATTTCTGCCAATATGAGGCAATGAAGAAATTCCATGTTCTGTCAAATCAGGAAGTTGGAAAATCTCAAAATGTTTATTGGTAGCCATATCAAAGATTACAATGAAACTCAATAATGCTCATGTTTAATACAGCACCTCAAAATTGATAGAATGATATCTGAAAATTGAATAACCGGGATCTGTCCTTAAGTGACCATTGACCGTGTCCGTGAACGTGTGACGCCTGTCAGTTATGTGCCAGTATATCGGTGTTGATAAGCTGTAGCTGTCAACGTAACAGAAGACGGACGAGATCTGACGCCGTTCTCTAGCGGCATATATCATAGGGATGCTTCTGAGGGCCGACAGATATGATGAGCTCGGAGTATACACGCTATAATAATGACTATGGAATTATCTCTATAAGGTCAGTCGATAATACTTTATGTATCTACTTATTTACGTTCATTATTCACTTTATTTATTTCTTATAAGTGTAAATCAAACAGTTTCTAATCGAAACATTTATTTCTCAATATAGAAGTTTCATCAAAATTCGTATGTTGGGGTAGGATGTAATCTATAACAGTGTAAGAGCAATGGACTTCTCTCTGGAATAATTTACTTAATATACATATCGTTCGAACGAGTTAATTTTTTCCTTAAAATGGCACATAAAGTTTTAAAAAACATAATTCTGTTGTTTTATTTGTGTCAAGTTCAATGCAGTATTTCAGTAAGAGGAAAACCATACGTATTGTTTATAACTTTGCAATTTAAAGAAAATCATTGAGGTCGTTATTTTGTCCAAAATAAACTTCATCGTGAAGTTTAATTTTAGGGAAAAGACTATTTGATTCGGGAAAGGTAGGATTTTATATATTGTCTTTAAACTTATCTGAGAAATCGGACACACCAGATTTACATCCCTTTCCCCGAATCAAAATCAAATGGTGGCCCTCTATCACTTCGTTTCTACAAATAATCAAGAAGAAATCTCAGATACGTATATAATCAGGGACTGTTCAGTCCACTGTATCAATCTCTGATGACTTTTAAATCACCCCATTATTCGAGAAATAACGGACTTACATTTGATAGAAAAGCCCGATGTTGTGTGCAAGGGACAGATATATAGCTGTTTGACGTCGTACACTGTACAGTATGGGAAGTGATATAAATGAAGCGAATTCAACAATAGTATTCACAGGAATTGCGGCATTTCCATGCAAGGCGGTCACCATTTCATAAATAAATACTTTCATCTGATTTGTTCTTTGAGATAAGCCATGGGGTTCGTTTCAAGCTATAGCAGTAGTACTTTGTTTATCTACTTATTAAGTGGAGTGTTGTGGTGCAGTCAGAATCGTAGTAATTCTGTGGAGTGCTGTGGTGCATTCAGAATCGTAGTAATTTAGTGGAGTGTTGTGGTGCACTCAGAATCGTAGTAATTTAGTGGAGTGTTGTGGTGCAGTCAGAATCGTAATAATTTAGTGGAGTGTTGTGGTGCAGTCAGAATCGTAGTAATTTAGTGGAGTGTTGTGTTGCACTCAGAATCGTAGTAATTTAGTGGAGTGTTGTGGTGCAGTCAGAATCGTAATAATTTAGTGGAGTGTTGTGGTGCAGTCAGAATCGTAGTAATTTAGTGGAGTGTTGTGGTGCAGTCAGACCCGAAGTGTGGAGTATTGTGGTGCAGTCAGAATCGTAGTAATTTAGTGGTGTGTTGTGGTGCAGTCAGAATCGTAATAATTTAGTGGAGTGTTGTGGTGCAGTCAGAATCGTAGCAGCTAGGTTGCTGAAATTAAATTAATGCACATTGCACTTCATCAGCTAAATGCTAATATCTTTTTTGCATGTATATTAGATCACATATAGATAGTTCTATGGTTCTTCATTCAAATCTCTAAATGAGGTGCAATGATAGAGTACCGTATTTGAAATGGGATTGCTTTTAATACAAATGTGTATCACATTGGTTCAGCTAAATTTCTCGTAGAGATAACAATTATTTGTGGCTACCAGATATGAATTCCAATAAAATCTAACTAAAATGCAATGTAGCGCAAAATATGAAGCGAAAGTAATAAGTTTTGATAAGAATACCACGGTTTATCGTCGCATTGCATTAAAAAAATGAATTTTACATCAGTTTATGAATTATAAGATTTCACAGCCAATGTCTCTTCAAAACATCACTAAATGTTAAAGAAAGGAGGTATACTGAAATATTTAATATATACATGTATTAAAAGAATAATATAATTTTATAACAGTTTTCAATCATATGATACTTCAAATTATGAAAGAGTGACATTTGATATATCGATTCCATGTACATTTCTGCATGAAAATTGGTGTTAATAAAGTGGATACATTAAATATATAAACATGATATGTGACATAGTTTGTATATCATTGTGTATGGAGTTTCGTTCTGATATACATTGATACAGTAAATTACTATTCGGGGAATGTCATGTGACATGGCAAGACTATCACAGGTAAGTTACTGTGACTATATAATAAGTCGTAGACAATGTATTGATTAGATTATTTTATTTTTTGACCAAGTTTATTGCACTTATATATTGATGGCATAAACCTGATGCAATGTACAGAAATTTAGATTTATGCAACAGACCCACGCGAAGCATTGAGGGACCTTCTATGTGCCACGTCTACCAATAAATGGGACTTTGGTTTTAACTGTCTCATCCAAAGCCGACGATCCAACGGCTGGACTCGATCCCGGGACCCCTCGATCACGAAGCACCTAACTGACTGAGATACGAAGTATCACAATGTATGTAGGTTTCCTTCTTTTCTCCTTTTACTATTCATTAAAAATCTGAAATATTCTCTAGAAAAATTAACGAATGCAGTATAACATTTAAACTTATGTTGGATAATCTTAGGTATTCCTTATATCTAGCTCTAAGGCACCAGTCTGATCACTAGTTTACAGACCAGTATTACTCAACATCTGGTCACTAGTACACAGACCAGTATCTCTTAACATCTGGTCACTAGTTCACGGACCAGTATCTCTTAACATCTGGTCACTAGTACACAGACCAGTATCTCTTAACATCTGGTCACTAGTACACAGACCAGTATCTCTTAACATCTGGTCACTAGTACACAGACCAGTATCTCTTAACATCTGGTTACTAGTACTTAGACCAGTATCTCTTAACATCTGGTCACTAGTTCACGGACCAGTATCTCTTAACATCTGGTCATTAGTTAACGGACCAGTATTACTCAACATCTAGTGACTAGTTCATGCACTTAGCATCTGGTCAATAATTCACAGACCAGTATGACTTAACATCTGGTCATTAGGTCACGAAACAGTATTACTTAACATCTGGTCATTAGTTCACGGACCGGTATAATTCAACATCTGGTAATTAGTTCACAGACCAGTATGACTTAACATCTGGACATTAGGTCACGAAACAGTATTACTTAACATCTGGTCATTAGTTCACGGACCGGTATAATTCAACATCTGGTAATTAGTTCACAGACCAGTATGACTTAACATCTGGTCAATGGTTCACGGACCAGTATTACTCAACATCTGGTCAATAGTTCACGAACCAGTATCTCTTACAATCTGGTCCTTAGTTCACGGACTAGTATTACTTATCATCTGGTCACTAGTTCAAAGACCAGTATTACTCAACATCTGGTCACTAGTACACAGACCAGTATCTCTTAACATCTGGTCCTTGGTTCACGGACTAGTATTACTCAACATCTGGTCACTACTTCACGAACCGGTGTATTTTCGTCAAACAGGTATTATATATATATATTATCCATCAATGAATTCACATCTTATCATCATTAACACAAGTAATTTGCAAGGAACACTACCCCGGCAGTGCACAACAACAACCAGTTGTCCGCTCGTTAAAATTTCCATGCGCTCCAGTTTAGAAAGGGGAAAAGCTTTAAAATATCTACGATTTATTTTGTCTGGATTTTTTTCTACCTCGGTTTTTATATTTATTATGTCCGAGAACAGCGATTGATTGATTGATTGATTTTTGTTTAACGTCACAACACGAATATTTCACGTATATGGTGACGGCATCTGCCTGATGCAGGGTATACAAATTTTGACCTTTGCAACGGACCCACCAGAGCAGTGAGGGATCTTTAACGTGCCATACATACCACGACACGGGCCTCGTGATACCACTAGGCCACGCCGGCTTCCGAGAACAGCGAATAAATGCAGAAGTTACCATCAAATATTATATTTTTTTTACAGTACACTACTATGTGCGCTAAAACCTTATTATATCAAATTTGTCAGTTGATTGTAGATATCCAGAGGTCATTCCCGCGTGACCGAAAATAATATAGCCTACCGAAGTGTTGAGTTATAAACAGCGGTCATATTTCAACAAGGGCAGCATACCGTACGTGAAAAACACGACAGTTATTGGATACACATACATGTACAAAATAATATATTAATGTTTTGTTTTTATTGGTGTGAAAACATTTGTAGTATTGCGGTTTTACACTAGAGAAGTGGCATGTACATGCATATTTATTGACGTATATGTAAATGTCATGTAATCCATCTGGACAATAAAACACGCGCCTTGCCAAAGCAGTGGACAACTGCTAATTGTTTTATACTGCCGTGATAGTGTGAAATATTCTGTTCATTGCTTAAATATGTGTTAACAGTAATAAAACAGGGATTCATGAATAAATTATTTAATTATATGCCTATGTGAACAACAACATATACATGTGTGTTATAGTAATCAAATGTTGATATACACCGTAGTTCTCCCCGAACGTTGTACGTACTTATCATATCTGATAGAAGTTATTAATGTGCTAATTATTGTATAATATTTGTCTCAAAAATGAATTCAGAAGTAGAAAGTCATGGAGAGAAACATTATGAAATAAGGGGAAACAAGAATCAAGATCTGACACAGCTTTACACACACACACACACACACACACACACACACACACACACACACACACACAACAACAACAACAACAACAGCAACAACAACAACAACAAAACAATAAAATAATTTATATTCGATAAATTTATATTTAACAATATTTTTATATGATTAATTCGACCAGCTCGTAAAAATCTATAATAAATCATAAGAAGAACAACTTAATAATCAGAATTTGAAAATAAAACTACAGAGGAGAACATATTATAAAAATATAACAGAGAATTTCATCATCATGATGTAGCAATATTGCAACATTTTGACTTCTATTAATGCGTTTTACTACTTGTGGATAATTATCCCCTCGCCACAGTGGTGGTGGAGATAATGCAGTCGTTCGTGTGTGTTTGTATTTACTTTGTCAGAATTCATTCACTTCGTACTCGCAGCATTTTTTATGAAATTGACAATATAATCATTATAACAAGTTGATAGATAAAACAAACACAGCAATCCAAAACTCCTGAAACAAACGGACATACAAAATCAATAAAAAGAAAAACTAATACAAAACAAGCCAAACAGCATCTTACTGTATGAACGTATGAGAACGTCCAAAAGAGAGTGAGATAAGGTTTCCCTGGAGAGTAATGAGCGAAGATAGAAATCCGTTGAAAGTGGAGGGGGTGTTATATGTGTGTACAAAAGTTTACGCATGATTTGTTATAACAAAGACATATCATGTAGGAATACAATGACAACATATTCCTTACACGTACAGTATACTTCAAGGGGAAAAGATTGAAAGGAAAGGGGGAGGAAACTGATCTGACTCAGCTGTACAATAAAAGGAGCAAAGGAAATGCCGAACAAACAAGTATTAGCACATAAAAGACATTACAAAACATTGGAATGTAATACCGCTGCAGACTTCGGACACTGCAGATTTTGGACGATCTAATGGAGTGTAAATCCTCACTCACAATTCATGTGGTTAATCGGTTAAATGGCCCACTTTTTCACTCTTCACTAAAATAGTGCAATCAGAGTACACATATCTTAAAAATCAAATTAAGTGGGCCCATAAACCTACAAAGAGAAGAGATTACTCAGGTTATGAGGTCATATAAAATATAAACAAGAATACCCGGTAGTATAATTGAATACAATTTTGATTTCAAAAGTATAATCACTGCTTATCCCGGACCTGTAAAAGAGAGAACAGAAGACATCTGACCAAGCTGTAAGAAACAAATCACCAAGGACATGTACATATGAGAATTCCGACTAACAATCAGAAGGAATCAAGACCACGAACTTATCTCCGCTTAAAATGCTTCATAATCAATTGTTGTAGCATGGACAGAATGGACTTACAAAATATATTTCCCCTCGGAAAACGGCCCCAGAAAGGAATGAATGCCCACAGGGAAGCCTATCCCAATCTTCAGTCTATGTCATTCTAGTAAACAATTTCTCTCAATTTTATGAAATCTCAACTTCAGTAAGTTGTTGATCCTTGTATTCCTTAAAGAATATCTATAAACGTTAAACGTATGTTTTTGATTATACTGACTGTCTTGGTAAATGCGGATGTGGGCTCGGAGACCACATCAGTTGAGTCGTCCTATGTCGGTGCCACAACCGCACTACTTAGTCTTCTCTTCTTTCAGTCATATTCAGGTTTATATGTTGTAAACATATCATCTAGAAACCTAGATATGTCATTGAACACAGCAAAGACATTAAAGAATATAAAAGAACAAAGCAAAGTTATAAAAGCTGGTATTTCAAGCAATATACACATTTGACATCTTAGTTTTGACAAAATGGATGAAGAAATCATACCTTTAAAGACAAGGGCAAAAGATTAGATAAAACAACCGTGATCTGATCTATTAAAATGTCAACTGAAATATTGTCTCTCTGTTGACATAAATTGCATCAGGACATCAAAAACGAAATAACTTGTCTTAATTACAGTGTCTATAATAGATGAGACATAACTTTCTTTCATTTCCGTTCTGTTGGGTTGAATGTTCGCCTGTACTGAAGATTTTACTTAACTAATCTCATAAATTACAGTGTCTTACAACTTCTATATGGATCCACAAGTAAGTAAGTGTACGAATATTTATTATATATAAAGTGAACTTAGTGAAGTTCTTGTAACACAAGATAAACTGTGGACACGGTGATTGATGCACAAACATAGACGTAAGTTTTAAGGTTTCATTTATACATCTGCAATATGTCAGTAAATCATAGACCAAATCGCTGTGGCAAAACATTAAATCAAAACCTAGTGTATAATGCTTTATCAGAAAGATGAGTGCGCTGGTAACTGAATATCCAGTGTTACAGAATATGGACAAATTAAAGGTAAGAATCTGTTCGAAAGTATACATGTTCTTATTATCCAATCTACTTATCCCGTGGCTGTTGTGGTGAATTTGTGAACTTGCTTCTGCGTCTCTCTTCAACATTTTATGATTATGATTATTATTATTATTTTATTTCATATTCCAGTGATCCTTGATTTAATCATGAATCTAGAATTACACCTGCAGATAATTCTGTGGAGAAAAAATTCTTGGTGTTCATTGAAGTAGTAGGACAATAAGTTCGTCATATTTAAGAATGAGTGTTATACAGTAGTAGTTGTGTAACCAGAAACAAAAATTTCTGGTATTATATAATAGTATGTCATACATAAATTTCTGGTATTATATAATAGTATGTCATACATAAATTTCTGGTATTATATAATAGTATGTCATACATAAATTTCTGGTATTATATAATAGTATGTCATACATAAATTGGCAATGAATTCATTTATTTATTTATTATTTTTCATGATTATTATTTTTTTATTATCGTTTTTATTATTATTATTATTATTTTGTCATGTCTATATACGTCAAGATAATAGATTGATTATTATTAATTTAGGATTATTCTTTAATTATTATTTGTCGTTTTGGAACGATTTAATTACATCAATCAATTCTTCATGCATGTATGAAACGTGAATGTACTTTATGTGTATCATTTTAACAATATTGCATAACAACGAGTGTTGTAATAGTTAAGGACAAGTTCTTTCATCATTTCGCCGTTGACTTATTTCTAAATGTTAAGAAATTTGATGCAAACACCTGCATAATCCTTGCCATATTCTACAATTCATTTTCTACGACAAACTTTTTTCATTTATACTTTTGTGTCAAGTAAGAACTGATTAAATATACCTTGTTATTGCATTTTACTGTGATAATTCGCGATGTCTCTAAACAATTTTATTTACGTCAACGAATTCCCATGAAAATTTCATGTGTAAAATGTCCAAATATGTGAAATACCTATGATATGCATATACAAATGTACATTATGTGTTCCTACTAAATGCACACAAGAATACTGAATAATAATTGATGAATGAAGCACGCGGTACGTATACTTATCATATCTTTGTCCTGAACCTCGTTACTTCTGTTAGTCGGGACTCCTACAGATCAAGGGTCTGAGCTCGCTTTCAGACCGACAGAGCTTTGTTTCCTCATTTTGATGTCGCTTAATATTTGATACCATGATGTTTTTCTACATTACCATACGTGTGTATATGATTTTATAAACTCTCAACTTGAAACACTTGTTGACCCTTGATCTCTATATGGAGAAGTATTTATATTTTTGAATGTTTGTTTTGTTTTGTTTTTGTTTTTGTTTTCATTATTATTCTGCTGTTGCAGTGAGTGGGAAGGTGGGCCTGTAAGGCGGATTACCACACCAATTGATTGACTCTTGTCATATCAAATGACCGTCCTAAGTCGGTATCGTAACTGCACTATAATCGATTTTTTTGTGGTATCCTTATGTTTTTTTTATCTCATTACATTAAATACTGTATATTTCCGTGGTAACATCTGCCATACGGCTGAGGCAGTAATTTCCCTTTCTTCCTTCATATTGTACTTGAACTAACTGTAAAGGTCTTGTAAGAATAACCGTGAGTTGGAGAAAACATTTGTAATTACAGCTAGGAAAATACAACAATACTGATTTTAAGATTCGATTCAATGATTTAATGAAATGATCATTGTATTATACATAAGTATTTCGTATGTCACCATTACAATATTTCATAATTATTCCACCCGCTTATTCACCAAGCTGATGTGTACACTCCCCGCCTTATCTATAATGACCCCTGTACATGTCTGATTATATTATGTTATCCATAATGACCCCTGTGCATGTCTGAGTATAGTATGTTATCCATAATGACCCCTGTACATGTCTGATTATATTATGTTATCCATAATGACCCCTGTAGATTATATTATGTTATCCATAATGACCCCTGTACATGTCTGATTATATTATGTTATCCATAATGACCCCTGTACATGTCTGATTATATTATGTTATCCATAATGACCCCTGTACATGTTTGATTATATTATGTTATCCATAATGACCCCTGTACATGTCTGATTATATTATGTTATTAAGATCAAATTCAGGTGTAGTAACACATCCTTATATTGTTTTCATCATGTTTAATCGTTACTCTATCATAAGGAGATTATTTTTATTTAAATCCCATGAATCTCTATATCAATATTTAATTTATTTTACATATGGTTTTATAATGAATGTACTCATAATCGAGGCAAGTGTAATCAAGTTATTTATAATCAAGGTAACTATAATCAAGCAATACATGATCAACGTATATATAATCACGGGATCATTTTGACAATGTATCACTTTGTGTTTAAAAACCCATTTAACCAATAACTCGAATCATTGCTATACTATATTCGGTAATGTATTCCCATTTAAATTTGTATCGATGTATTCTTACAAGTCTTCCTGTTTTCCATTATGAGATAATTCGTGTATGATTGGTCAAATTTATAACGACCAATGGCGACGTCACACTTGACACAGTCCAACATAATGTCCCTCGATGCTATATGTTTCATGACTAAGCAATCACGCAATCATGAATACATCGACATGACACTTCCCTATTCGGGGTCAAAGGGAAAAATACATGAAACGAACACAAAACAAATAATACAGATTTAAACTAAAAAATACATTTGATAGTTTGATTGACACAGACTGTGTATATAACATAATGTGACTTATAACACAGTATGTTTAGCGCGGTATTTTTTCTCAAAGCTTCCTTGTGGTTACTAACTATAAATGAATGATGTTATTTGTAACTGTAAATATATATAAGTATATATGTTAAATAATTTTTCTGTTTGACTGACTGTTGATATTTTTGGTGTGCCTATATATAGCGAAAGTATGTCAAATGTTTATTAAATAATGATTGTCAATTTGTTTGAACATATTTGTCTTATGTGGGAAATTAAGATCAAGTTAAGGTTAAGGTTTTAGTCTTGCCTTATATGAAGATAATTTTATGTTATAAAGAAAAAAATATTTCCCCTTTCCATATAGTTTTCATCAGTGTATCATCCTATACTTTCTATGATATTATGGCGAATGTGTTTATGGAGATGAGCGATGAATTGTATGGAACTTGTCAATGTCTCTGTCAACACTGACACTTCTGAAATTTCTATATTCCAAAAAGTGAGAATATAACACATTTCACCTGATTTAATGAGTGCATAAGAGTAATAAAATAAACCAATATAAAACTGCATGAATTCATATTACCACGCCAAAGATGTGTACATCAAGCAGGTAAAACTCCAACAGATTAATTTTATACAGATATGACATTTTATTGACATTAAAATGAATTAATTTACTTTACATTATAATGAATGAGTAAGCATACATTACACTGTCAATGTTTGATTGATAGTGTCATACTCGCAGTTGTCAAATGAAAATTGAACGATATTCCATGAGATGAGTTTTGCATATATGCAAAAACAACACCACAATAATAATGGATTGTACAGTAATAGATAGGTGGCGCGACATCTTCTCTGTTGACAGCATTAGGAGGGGTATAAATTAACATCTTTTATATACTTCTTTGTAACTTATACGTAACTGTGTGTAGCACACGGTTTACTTTTCATCGTCGATATATACATGTTTGTAATATCTAAATATAAGGCTTGAGGGTAAGTAAGCTCGGGTTGTTCTTCACTTGGAATTTGAATTTATCTGGTTTCCTAATTTTTATACGGCGTATTTGACGATTGTTGGTAGGAATTACGAGAAGCTTGCTCTTCCCGAGCACCTGATCTCGCTCCTTTTTGGAGACTTCTTTATCTTATTTCGTTCCTTATCCTCTTCAGTTTTCTCTTTTATTCTATTTTGGCTGATTGTTTATATCCTTCGGCTTCATGAATTGTAGACTACTGACTATAAGTTGGTTTTATCCATTACAACTACCAATTCTTGCTACTTTTGAAGTCTGCAAACAAAATTTAACCGTTGGTATTGTGATATAAATTATTATTTATATTAATCATCACTTTAACCGATTGTTTATTCCTTTATAACGCTTAATCCCACATTCGGTCCTCCTAAGGGTCCGTGATACCTTATATCTCTAAATTGTCTTGTATAGTAAATATTCCTTATTGAATTCTGCTCAGTATCTTATTTCAGAACTTACCTTTAATCGGAGATACTTAGGGAGTATTTTAGTTTCAAGGTTTGGTGTTAATTTAATCGTAATATAATTTAAAAGTAGCAATCTGTACCTAAATAACAATATCTGGGTTTGTGGCCTTGTCCAAACCTCTTTCAGAGGAGACATGGTATTGAACCTCGTCTTCTCTGTCTGTCAGTCGGGACTCCTACAGATCTAGGGTCTTAGCTCGCTTTCAGACTGACAGAGCACGGTTTATCATGTTGATGTCGCATATACTTTTATATCATTATGTGTTTTACAATACCTTAAGTGTTTATATTTTTATGACCTCTCAATATGCGATACCTGTTGACCCTTGTTCTTTACATGGAAGATTTATTTATAAATTTTTAAATGTACGTTCTTTGATGATTCTGCTGTTACGGTGAGTGGGAAGGTGGGCCCGTAAACCGGTTAACCACACCATTTGTTTGGCTTTTGTCAAATTAAATGACCGTCCTAAGTCGGTATCGTAATTGCACTACAATCAAATATTTTTGTAATGTGTTATATGTACTAGTATATTATCGATATTCATGTATTCTATAGCTCCATGGTGACTTCTGCCACGTAACTGAGCCAGTAACTCCTCTTTTTTTCTTGTATCGTTTAATCGCTTATCGTTGTAATATATCAGGTGAGGTATATGAGAAAAATATCTCAGAGAATCCGAATGTATATATGCCATGATATTCTAATCTGCCTGCTGCTTGTTACAATTATATTGTATATGACTTGAAAGATATTTGTTCAGGTTTTTCCATAATAATATCGTCGTACTCTTCCAAAGCCTTGACACTGAACTGCCCTTTAAAAAATAGAATCCAAGGTAAAGGTAATTAAATTGATGCAATATTACTGTTGCACTTGCAAAACCATACTTAGATGGGCATTCATGGACCATTTGAAACAAGAGGTGAAACTATATATGGATCATTTTATAATAATAGTCTGTTTTAATTGTAGTTTTACAATGAAATATTTTGTTTATTTCATAAAATATGAAATCAGGCAAATAGAAATCTATGAACAAACTATGTATGGCTTTTATTTATCCTTACAGAGCACAATGAAGATTGCTTCGATCACCTTGGTTGCCTTATGTCTAATTCACCAGAGCAAACAACATGGTTACATTGAGTTCCCAGCGCAAAGGGGGTCGCTATGGAGGGAGGGGTATGCAACACCGGTAAACTACAATGACAACGCCCTCTACTGTGGAGGTAGAGAGGTAAGCATATACTTAACAAACCGTCAAATATCATATAATGATATCATTTTATATCAACCTCTGATGGGCCAATTTTAATGTATGTAGATGTTAAGATAATTGTATTGAATAAATATAGAGCATATATACCTTTTCATTTGGTGCACCATATGCGCATTTCCACAAGTTATATCTCTTCAGTGATGCCCGTGGCCGAATGATTGGAATTCTCAAAATATATAAAAATATGAAGAGCAGTGTTGAAGCCAAAATGACCGAAAAGTGAACCAAAGAATCTATCTAAGGACAGAGCTATGCATGAGGGAGATACTCCTTAGTTTTAGAGTGATTTACTTAGTTTGATGGCTGAAAATGTGAAGTATATATTTCATGTCAGTACAAAAGCACTGAAAACTAGACTTATGATGCCCTCGGGAACTATCAGTCCAGCAGCAGTGACATTGGCTTAGTGATTATAATAAATATAGAACATATATACCTTTTCATGTCAAATTACATTTTGAGTAATAATAATTAATAATAAAGCTTGGTCTGACATAGAGTACTATTAGATGAAATACTAGTGTATCACTGCACACGCAGATATAAAACGTTCCCTTTGCCTTTTTACACTGAATAATACATGAATAACAAATGGGCCTAAAGATACATATTCCAATTTTAACCATACCCGTATCTGGTATATCCTAAATAAACTTTTTGTACCGAAAATGGAAATATCTGTCGTAGACACATACGTGGCATGAACATTACATAAGAAATATAGAGAATAAAAAGCAATAAAACACAGATTAGAACCTGTAGAGGCATAAAAGATATATATTCTTTTCACAGGCTTTTGTAAAAGCAGAAGGACGATGCGGCGTCTGTGGAGACCCATACTATGGCGAGAGACAACACGAGGCAGGCGGGACGTATGCTCTGGGAGTAATAGCGGCTAGTTATCCTGCGGGTACAACTGTTATCAAGGTATTATCATACATTTAGAATAAGTGGGTATAATGAAATGTTGGAAGCTTGATTGGAATGAGCTTGACTACTATGTAATTAATAAGTAATTAAATAATTAATAAAGATACAAATATACAGATTAAGTAAAATCTTCCGAAGGGAAATCGTTGTATAGTAGAAGAAAGCCCCATTTTGTAAAAAAGCGTCTGTTATTCATTTAACCGGTATAGGTACATTACACCAAATATACCTTTCAACAAATCTCTTCAATAAAACTCAAGGCCCAAATCTGTCAAAAACTTTTGTAAAGCAAATTTATTACCAAATTGACTTGAAAGGATGAATACGTGTTATAAGGTAGATTTTTCCCACCTGGATCATTCTCCCACGAAAGAGTGATCAGAGAGAAGGATTTCCCTTTTTGCCCATTGAAATTTTTAGAGTAAATCTTCTCACAAGATGTATTAACATGAAAACATTTAAATATCTCGAATGCTTTCTTAAAAACTCTAAAAAAAACCCTATGTGCCTTAGTGTAAAGAATATTTCCCCGGAACAATGATCTTTGAGTATGTCCCCTTAAGGGTAAAGTATATTCCAGAGTCGGCTTTCTTCGAAAATTTAACACTAGAATCAATCTTCCCTGGGGAGAAGGGAGTTGCTATTTGTAAAACCGGTAAACATCTTTAATTTGATTTCTTTAATTAAAGGGAATTTTGTAAAATACATTTTGGGTCAGTACCAACATACTGAACAGTGAGCTGGTGGTATATGCGGGAATCTGACCGTCCAATAAAGAAATTTCGATCCTGTAGTAATAAGAACTAAATATTATATATTTATATGTACTACTTAAAAATCTATCTTTTTGACCAATATCTAATATATTGATAATTGTCTTACTATGTTTAGTCTACAATTCGCCTGACTACCCATCACAAAGGATTTTTTGAGTTTCGCATTTGCCCACATGACAATCCTGATACACCTGTTACTCAGGAATGCTTGGACAGAAATATTTTACGGATAAAAGGAGCTACAGCTAAGAGTCAATTCACTCGGTACTATCCTGAATACCCAAAAGGAGGCGATGGAATATACCGATTGGTTTTGGAAATTCCGGCTGGAATTCGTTGTAAACAATGTGTTCTCAGTTGGCGATATAAAACAGGTATAGTGCAAAGTAGTAGTGCCTGTAGTTTATGTCCGGTCTTCCTTTCTTTCTTTATCTTTTTACGATTAATACATCTAAATAATCATAATCAAAAATGGAATTGACATAACTTTTAGCACTGAAGTTATCAAAAATGTATTCCAAATCACAGAAACACAAGGTCGTTCTGATACATAGTGCTTGAATTAATGATGTAGTACTGACGTAAAGAACACATTGTATAAACCAATTTCCATGCAGAGTTACGGTTACGGTTCAATAATAAATTATTGTATTTGTGTTTTCAAAGCAGAACCACTTATATTACTACGCTGATCTGTGCACTAGAAAATGTAGTGCAGTAGGTATTTACAGATCATTTCACGTAAAATGCATATTAAAACCCATTGTAGTATGAAAAGTTTTTAAAATTAAAAAATCAAGCAACTGAAGATAAAATTTTAATGATACAAAATCGTATTTCACAAGAGTCTTGTAAACCCTGAGAAGTGGGCAGAGGTGTCTGTGAACAGTAAAGGAATGACAACTCTGCTTTGGAGATTGTACATAAGCTTTTCTATTCATTTCAGGAAACAGTTGGGGAACAGAAAAAAATGGTAAAAGCTGTTTGGGGTGCGGGCTGCAGGAGGAATTCCGTAATTGTGCAGATATTAGTATAGGTTACGATAATATCACTCCAGGGTCGGTTCTTACCTCTCACGTGAACTCAAATCAATCTCTGCTGTGGGAAGATGGTGCAATATACCCGCAAATTGCTAGAAATTCTAAGGGAAAGAATTTTAAGCTACCTGACAATACACAGACTCCGAAAATAGATAAAGTGACTAAAACAGAAGGCGATTCAAAATCTAGAATAGTTGTCCTGTCAGATGAGAAACACAAAGAGCTTTTAAAAAATTCAAATATACAAAACAAAATCAAGAACAGAAAATCTATTAATGCAGTCTCAAAAAAGATCAATAAAAACAAAACTACAAAATCACAACAAAAGAGACTTTTGTTGCGAAAACCTTCAGAGAAGAAAAGAAAGCAAAGCACTACAAATGTGGGAAAGCTTATATCGAACACTCCTCTTTTATCACAGGTAAGGGAAGCGCATGACATCTTCGTTAAATTACAAAAGCAAAAAAGGCATCGACAACTATCAAGGCTTCAACAGCTGCAAAAGGCAAGAAAAAGAACACAACTTGCAAAAAGGCAACAAAAAAAGACAAACAACTTTCGGCAAGTTATTCCAAGAGTTAAAACAGTTGTTCGTAATCAGATGATTTCAGCTCAGCCAGCTGCAAGGACAACTTTTAGAACAAGACTATCGGATTCAGCGTTACAAAGAACAAGTACACGTCGAGAAATAGTAACCCAAAGCTCTCTAAGGCGTCTGGGAACATTATCACAGAGTTCTCAAAGATTTCGTGGAATGGTTACTCCAATTCCTATTAGGCAAAGGATTTCTTCTGCATCTTCAAATATTATTCCTGGCTTGACACCTAGACGACAAATAATGTTTTCACGATCCAGAAACGAATTCGAACCTCGTTTTCCGAACACTTTGTTTAGTGAAAATGACAATAGATTACGAATGCCGACGGTTACGTTTCCACCTTTAAATGCTGTTAACTCAAGGATATACATACCAAATTATTTCAATGATATATTTGATACAGGTTTCTCCCCAAGAGGACCTGTTTCCATGTTCGGGTAATATTTTTATAGACGAATATTTCGGTTTATTCCGTCCACAGTCTCGTTAAATTATTACGTTCAACAGCACCACATTTTTGATGATATGTGATTCCTGGTCATACAAGGTCCCACGAATTGCAGTAGCAGATCTTATACGTGCCACATCTATCGTAAAACGAGACTTCAATTTTCACTGTCTCATCAATCGAGACCTGAACTCGGACCCTTTGTTTACAAGCCAAGATTCTATCCGATTGAATTAAGTCGGAGATGATGAATTGCATATCTTTTCATCTCGAAGTATAAAGGTAGTGAAAGATATAGACAAAGATATTAATATTGTGTTCTCAATAATTTAGATTTATATTGAGAAATTAAAGATGAATGTTCGATCTCGATTGTTGTGAGTATGTTTCCAGTATACTGATTTGATAATGATAATCCAGTTTTAAAACATTCAGACGATTTGATAATATTGTGCACCTAATAATTTATAGCATTCAAATATTCGTATGTGAATTAAGGTTGCACACATGTAATTGTGTAATGGCATTCATTTAAAGCTTAAAACATTAATTAGTACACGATGAAATGCAAGTGTTTCTCATGTTGCGTTTTATTTAATGTCCCGTACTAAAAAACAACAAAACAAAGCACGGAAGACAGTGATATCTATGAGATCATGTTAATCCGGGTGTTAGCGGATAATACTGATCGCGATAATCTACTAATCCAGCATTTCAAAGGTGGTGAGAAAACCAAAAAATGTGATAAGAAGCGCAGCTATCATATCTTAGAATTATTAGCATAAATGGTAGTTCTGCCACTTTAAATTTAACGTGTATTATTAACATATTTATTCGGCTCCATTTCATTTCACACGTAAGTTACTTTACAAAATCGTAAATTCGTCTTCATATAGGGTCAACATATATAAAATATTATGAATGTTTCATACGGCATATTGCATTGATTTGGCATTTATTAATGGGGTCACTCGATATTTTTATGTAATAAAGATATTTTGTGTATTCAAAAATGTATATATCAAATGGAAATGTGTAAATATTATTGTATTGTCTCGGCTATTAAACTTTACAAATCGTCATTGTTTTGTTTTTCTATTGTTAAACTTTTATATTTGACATTCGTGGGATAATACTAAAATTGAATAAAATGTATCTAGTGTCAATGCAGATCGGTATTACAAAATACATCAGGCCGACAAATTGTCATGTCAAACGAAACCATCCCATAAATAACTACAAACTAGTTCAATACTAAATAAAACGCATCCCCCTTTTTTATTCGTTTCTGAAGTAAAACAGAAAAAAGCGCTCATTTAAATATTTGATTCTTATCCCTGTGTGAGATTTTAATAACATTTACAGAATCAGTTCAATCAATCAAAGTGTGTACCATTTTGTATGTTCGTAAGATCTAGATATTTATCGCTCAAAATGTGATCATTGCCCTTCTTAATGACGGTGTTCCATATAGCCTATGTAAAGAGGGATTTTAATATGCCAACATCTAAAGTGTTACTGAAATTCATTCTATACAGACTCCTTCGAAAGGCCGGAAGTTAACGAGTCAGACTATTTCTTGTACGTTGCATTGTGACTAACTATGCAGTGGGTGCTTTGTGACGGACCTTTTCAGAAAAATAATGTCTTATGAACCTCGTTCTCTCTGACAGAACACCTACGGATCCGGCTCTCCTTTAACCGAGCAAAACATAGTTACTTCATGATGTCACTTTACAGTTTTGACATTTAACTTCTTTCCATAATGTTATTAATGTTTACGTTTTTACATCATCAGTAATCTGTTTTCTCTATTTGGAAGATGATCTATGAATTTCTGAATGCAGTTTTCTTTCTTTTTTTCTATTCATGTGTCTTTCTTGTGCTTATTTTTTCTTTGTTTTTCATACCCATGGCTACTATTCTCGTACATATAGGAGCATAAATACGTATTATGTTTATCTCCTAAAAATATGGAAATCGGAAATCCAAAGTTAAAATATATGAAAAGAAAACCAATTATAACACTGACCAAAAAGTAAAGTTCAAAGAACCAACTTGACGACAAAGCCATACATGAAGGCGATGCCTCTTAGTTTAAGAATAATTACCATACTTTTGGCACGGGAAATTTAACGTATTAAAGGGTCAATACGGAAGCACTGTAAACTGGGCTTGTGGTCGACCTCGGCTACTTCGACCCAGTGATAACATAAGAATATATATTAATGTAGTACACCATATGTGCATTTCGTTACTTTATCTCTTTAGTAATGCTAGTGGCACTCCAAAGAGCAAACTCAAAACGTAAGAGCCAAAGCACCAATTTAAGGACAAAGTTATACATAAGGGAGATATCCAGTGGAAGAACCATCCCAAGTGTCCAGAGTTTTGGCAACTCAAGATGCAATAAAAACATCAGTGGATAAACAGGCGTCATTTTATCGAAAATGTTGCATATAGAAGAAAGAAATATGACGAAGAAGTAGAACAGTAACGGTCATTAGAAAGAAATTAAAAGGTTAAACAATAAGATCGACTATTACTGGAAGGAAATAAAAATCCTAAAGCAAAAACGTTATGAAATTTATATCATTTGTGGTACCGGTCAACACGATATACGATCGATGTCTGTAACAAAAGTCACTCAGTCGGTATGATCATAATCAACCGGTTTATTTGCCCACCTTTCAACACTATGCTAAAGAGTATGGCTAAAAGACAAACATCTAAATACCTTTCAATAGATAATAAATGTATTTATCTTATTGATATATCTACAGTTATCAATGCAATCGTGCATTTGTCTGGAGAAATATATATTAACCTCCAAATAATACATTGATATCGTTAGCTATTCGTCCTTTATATAGATGAATTAGCTTATTTGCAATGTTATTATAAAACACATAGTTCTTTTACAATTGACCGTTTCACTATTCGTAAAATTCATAATATTTTCACATCACGTTCTTCAAAAATGCGTCGTTTAGTCAAAATTTTGTCGAATTTCGGATGCCCTTATCTCATTAAGAATTACTCTTTGTAGAAGAATGAAAAATTAAATGTAAGGCTGTCACCAAGGAGTCATGTGAAAATTCATATAATTTCAACGTAATTTCAACAACATAAATAATTGTTGGGTATGTTTACAATGCATCAGGATATCTCGCCAAAAGATAAATAAAGATAAAATATAAGATTTATTCACTTTTTTCAATAATGTCAAATATGAGAGGAGAAAAGTGACCACATGATTAAATGCATTATAGGAAAACTGAATCAGAATACATAGATAAACCCTGCACAAATTTTACATCTGCTGGTGGACCAAGCATTCCGTGAGTACCTGAAACTAAATATCAAAATGAGTTTTGTTTCGGTTTTAAAAAGATTTCAAATTTACAGTCATCTTGATATGTTGTAATATATTGAAATTGTGGGTCCATTACTTCTTATTCACAATTGGCAAACAGATTCACCTATCTGGTGAATAATTTTGGTTTGGCTGTAGCTTCACTGTGTTAAGGAAACCTGCATGTTTGTAAATTTTACTTACTATTAAAATGATGCATTCCAAAGTATCACATAACGGTACCATACGTATTCGATTGATTAATGTAGCTGAATTAGTTAAAATTTCGACTTATCAGATAGATATAAGAGACTTTATAATGTATAAGTTCAATTAGAATAGAAGCAGCAGTAACTAAAGGTACTGGTGTCATCAAACAGCACCACTCACAACAACACACAAAGGTACTGGTGTCATCAAACAGCACCACTCACAACAACGCACAAAGGTACTGGTGTCATCAAACAGCACCACTCACAACAACACACAAAGGTACTGGTGTCATCAAACAGCACCACTCACAACAACACACAAAGGTACTGGTGTCATCAAACAGCACCACTCACAACAACACACAAAGGTACTGGTGTCATCAAACAGAACCACTCAACAACGAACAAGGGTACTGGTGTCATCAAACAGCACCATTCACAACAACACACAAAGGTACTGGTGTCATCAAACAGCACCACTCACAACAACACACAAAGGTACTGGTGTCATCAAACAGAACCACTCAACAACGAACAAGGGTACTGGTGTCATCAAACAGCACCATTCACATATTCGGTCATAATTTTACAACGTTATCAGGCTAAATTAAAGAAAGATCAAAATTATCAGAGAAGGGTTAGTTGGTTTGACAGACTTCCAGGATTTGATCTAATTCATCTGGTTCATATTTACGAATATATTGGCGTTTTTCCCGGTGATATGCCCCATGGGCTTTCAAAAGTTACAAATCAGCCGTATAAACGTACAACTATTGAACAAAAGGCTGCAATTTCGGAAGCTTTAAAACATGGCAAAAAACCATACAAAATTGCGATGGACTTGGGAAAATCTGATCCAGATAATTTGATTGATCTTAAAGTCATTCAAAATGCTAAGTATAGATCCGACAGAAAACAAAAACCAATTAACTCTTCTAGCAATAATCTGTCGGATGATTTCCAATCCATTTTTTCAACCATGCCCAATTACAAATTTTCTTAGATCTGTAATTGGGAACAATGACGACAGACCACCAAACATAATCTGTTTTACGGACGAACAGATTGAGGACATGAAAAATTGTATGTCTTACGACAGTATTGTAGGTATAGACAGGACTTTTAATCTTGGTCCATGTTTTATTACATGTCTCGTTTACCAAAATAAGAATTTGGTTAGGAAGGGAACTGTAACATCCCCTATCATGTTAGGCCCTGTACTTTTGCATTGGGACGGTTCATATCTTACTTATTGTGATTTTTTATCTAAGATTAGGTCAGTTTTGGGGTTTTCAATTCCCGTCGAGAAATTCGTCTTTGGCAGTGACGAGGAATTGGCACTTGTAAACGCGATTAAAACAACTTTTCCAGCCTCAGAACATATTTTGTGCACTAGACATTTAATGGAAAATGCTCAGCGTAATCTTTTAGGCCAGAATGTCCCAGAGAAAAATCGTAGTGAAATAATATCATCTATTTTTGGAACATCTGGGCTTCTATCTTCTGATTCTCGTATTTCCTATTTTGAGCGTGAATCAGAAATTTTGGAAAAATTCGGGCATGTCGGCGGCAAATATCTTAAAGATAAATTGCTCCCTACATTAAAAGAAAAAATTTTTCTCCCGAGTCAAAGAAATTCTGTAATACCTTGTAACTGGAAAAACAATAATTGTGAGTCTAAGAATCACAAAATAAAATTGTTAGGGGACTGGAAAGTTTCAAAAATACCAGACTTAATTGAAAGGTTAAAAGAAATACATGAAAATCAATTATTAGAAATTCGCGGGGCATTACATGGTAGGGGAAACTTGGAACTGGCAGACAGAGCTCGACATTTGAGACTATCACATGACATGTGGATAGATTTGACGGACGAACAGCGTAGGAAGGTCTTGAAGTATAACGCTCAACTTTTGCGTACAATTTGTAATGGAAGAAGAAGATGAATGAAAAACTGCTTGTTTCTGATGTCTTTCTGCGGGAACAATGATGATTTTGTCGACCATTTGAAACGTCAGTCCCGCTATAAACGATGATTGGAGCTACATGTAACAAGAGCAAGTAACTCTACTTCTGTGCTGTAAGCCTATGTGGAACTCTTTAATGCCAAAAAAGAAAGAATCATGGCGGCTGCCTTGGATGGGTCATCCACAAAGGTAGAATTAATGCGAATAATACTCTTTATATATAATAATATTTGAATATGAGTTTGTTTTCCTTACTGTATACATTATATACTCAAACTCTGATATATATGTAAGTATCACTTATTATGAATGTCAGAGGAAATTCTAATCTTGGTCATTCTGCAAAAATTTACTACAGTACATTGTGTGTCTGACCGGACCCACCGTGTCTGACAGACTACAGTATTGGCATGACTGATGGAGGACCAGTTCTTGACTAAATCCAGCTCCCGGCTTACTTGTTATTTTGGCTTTTAAACGTGAATTTACGAGATTTTTTATGTGATTGTCTGCAGCTGCAATACATGTATCGGGTTGCATGTAACACACACAATAAACTGTCACGTTTAAAAAGCCGAAATAACAAATAAGCCAGGAGCTGGGTTTAGTCGAGAATCAAGGTACATGAGAGAGGAATTGTAAAATTACTTCGTGGACTTTGACCATTTTAAGGCTACAGGACCTGATGATATACCATCTTTCATCTTAAAGCAGGCAGCAACATCAGTAGCACCCTACCTCACACGGCTATTCCAACTTTTATTAGATCAGGGAAAGATATCAAACGAATGGAGAAAGGCGAAAATTGTCCCAATCTACAGAAAATAGGAGAAATATCAACCCTCCAACTATAGACCAGTATCACTAACCTCAATTTCATGCAAGCTCCTGGAGCATGTAGTCCACAGCATGGTGATGGACCACATGGACCGACACGGCATACTTTGTGATGAGCAACATGGCTTCAGGGCCCGTCAGTCATGTGAAACCCAGCTGACTGTCACACTAGACCAGATAGTGCAGAACATGGACAAAGGATACCGGACCGATGTCATCTTGTTAGACTTCTCCAAAGCGTTTGACAAGGAGCCACATCGTAGACTCCTTCTCAAGCTGGAGCACTACGGAGTGTCAGGTTGCACTCTAGGCTGGATGCAGGACTTTCTTAGCTATAGAACCCAATCATTCGTATTCGAAGCCCATACATCAATAATGTGGGGTATGATGGAATTTTCCCCACCCTCTTTTTTCCCTTTTCAAGTCATGATTCAGTTCCGATTTCATATTGTTTTTTCTATATATATTAATATCATCGTAGGCAAATGATATCAATGACACAGATTCCATTAGTTTGTCAACAATCGGTGTCGACGTTTCGTCCTTGCCTTCCGAATCCTTTTTTAGTAGCATATCAACTACTTCCATGATTGGTCCGATTGCTCTTAACACAACTTTCTTTGTTTTTTGATATTCTAGATCCGTAGATCTTGCTGTTGTTGAGATATTGGTCCTTATCTCTTTATTCACCATCGGCAGTGTCAAAAATTCACAGTTTTCGGGTCTAAGATTTTTATCGAGAACATCCGATCTCTTTTTATCTTCATCTTTCTTAGACTTGCGTTCTTTAATTACATTCTTAAGTAGATCTGCCAAGCCTTCTGGGATAAGAGGCCCCGTTTTCTCTGTAGGTGTAAATTTGTGGGCGAGGGGGGAAATCCATGACAAAGGTGTGGATCTATTAACATCGGTGTCCTGAGGCTGCTGTGATTCATTAGCAGATAGATCAGTGGAGGATTGGGCGCCATCCTTGCACAAATTGGGGTCAGATAACTCTGTAACCGCCGATCTGGATTCTGCCATATTTGAATCTGTTTTTTGTTTTTTCTGTGGTGGTTCTTCTACTACCATCAGATCTGACACAATACTGTCTATTCTTTTGTTTGTGTCACCTATTTCATTTTGAACAAATGATTTCAATTGTTCAAATTGTTGTTTTTGCGCTTCTAATAAAGACACTATAATGGCACTCTGAATGTTTTCCAGAACAGTGCCTAGAACAGATTGCTGTTCTGATTTATCGGCACTAGGACCAGCAACAGTGTCGATCTGGTCAAAAGAAGGCTCTCCGAGATTGCTCAGAGTATTGTTAGCCTTTAATATTGTGTCATCGTTCTTGTTACTACTGGTCACTCCTACTCCTAGTTGTTTGGCCATTCGATTCAACACTGGTTCCAACATTTTTCTGAATAAATCCCATTAAATTATAAATGTAAAATATGAAGTCCTGAATATTAATTAGTCCAGTTATTACAGAATTGATCATTAAAAGTAACATCCTGATTATTACAGACAATTCACTACCACTCTTGTTCTCACAGAATATGCTACGTCTTATCTGTACTGGGTTCTCACTGACTATGCTACATCTTATCTGTATTGGGTTCTCACTCAATATGCTACATCTTATCTGTACTGGGTTCTCACTGAATATGCTACATGTTATCTGTACTGGGTTCTCACTGGATATGCTACGTCTTAACTGTACTGGGTTCTCACTGGATATGCTACGTCTTATCTGTACTGGGTTCTCACTGCATATACTACATCTTATCTGTACTGGGTTCTCACTGAATATGCTACGTCTTAACTGTACTGGGTTCTCACTGAATATGCTACGTCTTAACTGTACTGGGTTCTCACTGAATATGCTACGTCTTATCTGTACTGGGTTCTCACTGAGTATGCTACATCTTAACTGTACTGGGTTCTCACTGAATATGCTACGTCTTATCTGTACTGGGTTCTCACTGAATATGCTACGTCTTATCTGTACTGGGTTCTCACTGACTATGCTACATCTTATCTGTACTGGGTTCTCACTGAATATGCTACGTCTTAACTGTACTGGGTTCTCACTGAATATGCTACGTCTTAACTGTACTGGGTTCTCACTGAATATGCTACGTCTTAACTGTACTGGGTTCTCACTGAATATGCTACGTCTTATCTGTACTGGGTTCTCACTGAGTATGCTACATCTTATCTGTACTGGGTTCTCACTGAATATGCTACATCTTATCTGTACTGGGTTCTCACTGGATATGCTACGTCTTAACTGTACTGGGTTCTCACTGAATATGCTACGTCTTAACTGTACTGGGTTCTTAACTGTACTGGGTTCTCACTGAATATGCTATGTCTTATCTGTACTGGGTTCTCACTGGATATGCTACGTCTTTACTGTACTGGGCTCTCACTGAATATGCTATGTCTTAACTGTACTGGGTTCTCACTGGATATGCTACGTCTTTACTGTACTGGGTTCTCACTGAATATGCTACGTCTTATCTGTACTGGGTTCTCACTGAATATGCTACGTCTTATCTGTACTGGGTTCTCACTGAATATGCTACGTCTTAACTGTACTGGGTTCTCACTGAATATGCTACGTCTTATCTGTACTCGGTTCTCACTGAATATGCTACGTGTTAACTGTACTGGGTTCTCACTGAATATGCTACGTCTTAACTGTACTGGGTTCTCACTGAATATGCTACGTCTTATCTGTACTGGGTTCTCACTGCATATGCTATGTCTTAACTGTACTGGGTTCTCACTGGATATGCTATGTCTTAACTGTACTGGGTTCTCACTGGATATGCTATGTCTTTACTGTACTGGGTTCTCACTGGATATGCTACGTCTTAACTGTACTGGGTTCTCACTGAATATGTTATGTTTAAACTGTACTGGGTTCTCACTGGATATGCTACGTCTTTACTGTACTGGGTTCTCACTGGATATGCTATGTCTTAACTGTACTGGGTTCTCACTGGATATGCTACGTCTTTACTGTACTGGGTTCTCACTGAATATGCTACGTCTTATCTGTACTGGGTTCTCACTGAATATGCTACGTGTTAACTGTACTGGGTTCTCACTGAATATGCTACGTCTTAACTGTACTGGGTTCTCACTGAATATGCTATGTCTTAACTGTACTGGGTTCTCACTGAAAATACTACGTGTTAACTGTACTGGGTTCTCACTGAATATGCTACGTCTTATCTGTACTGGGTTCTCACTGAATATGCTAAGTCTTATCTGTACTGGGTTCTCACTGAATATGCTACGTCTTATCTGTACTGGGTTCTCACTGAATATGCTACATCTTATCTGTACTGGGTTCTCACTGAATATGCTACGTCTTATCTGTACTGGGTTCTCACTGAATATGCTACGTGTTAACTGTACTGGGTTCTCACTGAATATGCTACGTCTTATCTGTACTGGGTTCTCACTGAATATGCTATGTCTTAACTGTACTGGGTTCTCACTGAATATGCTACATCTTAACTGTACTGGGTTCTCACTGAATATGCTACGTCTTATCTGTACTGGGTTCTCACTGGATATGCTACGTCTTAACTGTACTGGGTTCTCACTGAATATGCTACGTCTTATCTGTACTGGGTTCTCACTGGATATGCTATGTCTTAACTGTACTGGGTTCTCACTGAATATGCTACGTCTTATCTGTACTGGGTTCTCACGGAATATACTACGTCTTAAATGTACTGGGTTCTCACTGGATATGCTACGTCTTAACTGTACTGGGTTCTCACTGAATATGCTACGTCTTATCTGTACTGGGTTCTCACTGGATATGCTATGTCTTAACTGTACTGGGTTCTCACTGAATATGCTACGTGTTAACTGTCTTCTCACTGAATATGCTACGTCTTATCTGTACTGGGTTCTCACTGAATATGCTACGTGTTAACTGTACTGGGTTCTCACTGAATATGCTACATCTTATCTGTACTGGGTTCTCACTGGATATGCTACGTCTTATCTGTACTGGGTTCTCACTGGATATGCTACGTCTTATCTGTACTGGGTTCTCACTGAATATGCTACGTCTTTACTGTACTGGGTTCTCACTGAATATGCTACGTCTTATCTGTACTGGGTTCTCACTGAATATGCTATGTCTTAACTGTACTGGGTTCTCACTGAATATGCTACGTGTTAACTGTCAGTGTTCTCACTGAATATGCTACGTCTTATCTGTACTGGGTTCTCACTGAATATGCTACGTCTTATCTGTACTGGGTTCTCACTGAATATGCTACGTGTTACCTGTACTGGGTTCTCACTGAATATGCTACATCTTATCTGTACTGGGTTCTCACTGGATATGCTACGTCTTATCTGTACTGGGTTCTCACTGGATATGCTACGTCTTATCTGTACTGGGTTCTCACTGAATATGCTACGTCTTTACTGTACTGGGTTCTCACTGAATATGCTACGTCTTATCTGTACTGGGTTCTCACTGAATATGCTACGTGTTAACTGTACTGGGTTCTCACTGAATATGCTACATCTTATCTGTACTGGGTTCTCACTGGATATGCTACGTCTCATCTGTACTGGGTTCTCACTGGATATGCTACGTCTTATCTGTACTGGGTTCTCACTGAATATGCTACGTCTTTACTGTACTGGGTTCTCACTGAATATGCTACGTCTTAACTGTATTGGGTTCTCCGTCTTATCTGTACTGGGTTCTCACTGGATATGCTACGTCTTATCTGTACTGGGTTCTCACTGAATATGCTACGTGTTAACTGTACTGGGTTCTCACTGAATATGCTACATCTTATCTGTACTGGGTTCTCACTGGATATGCTACGTCTCATCTGTACTGGGTTCTCACTGGATATGCTACGTCTTATCTGTACTGGGTTCTCACTGAATATGCTACGTCTTTACTGTACTGGGTTCTCACTGAATATGCTACGTCTTAACTGTATTGGGTTCTCCGTCTTATCTGTACTGGGTTCTCACTGGATATGCTACGTCTTATCTGTACTGGGTTCTCACTGAATATGCTACGTCTTATCTGTACTGGGTTCTCACTGGATATGCTACGTCTTAACTGTACTGGGTTCTCACTGAATATGCTACGTCTTAACTGTACTGGGTTCTCCGTCTTATCTGTACTGGGTTCTCACTGGATATGCTACGTCTTAACTGTACTGGGTTCTCACTGAATATGCTACGTCTTAACTGTACTGGGTTCTCACTGGATATGCTACGTCTTTACTGTACTGGGTTCTCACTGAATATGCTATGTCTTAACTGTACTGGGTTCTCACTGGATATGCTACGTCTTTACTGTACTGGGTTCTCACTGAATATGCTACGTCTTATCTGTACTGGGTTCTCACTGAATATGCTACGTCTTATCTGTACTGGGTTCTCACTGAATATGCTACGTGTTAACTGTACTGGGTTCTCACTGAATATGCTACGTCTTATCTGTACTGGGTTCTCACTGAATATGCTACGTCTTATCTGTACATGGTTCTCACTGAATATGCTACGTCTTAACTGTACTGGGTTCTCACTGAATATGCTACGTCTTATCTGTACTGGGTTCTCACTGAATATGCTACGTCTTATCTGTACTGGGTTCTCACTGAATATGCTATGTCTTAACTGTACTGGGTTCTCACTGAATATGCTACGTCTTAACTGTACTGGGTTCTCACTGAATATGCTATGTCTTAACTGTACTGGGTTCTCACTGAATATGCTACGTGTTAACTGTACTGGGTTCTCACTGAATATGCTACATCTTATCTGTACTGGGTTCTCACTGAATATGCTACGTCTTATCTGTACTGGGTTCTCACTGAATATGCTACGTGTTAACTGTACTGGGTTCTCACTGAATATGCTACGTCTTATCTGTACTGGGTTCTCACTGGATATGCTACGTCTTATCTGTACTGGGTTCTCACTGGATATGCTACGTCTTAACTGTACTGGGTTCTAACTGAATATGCTACGTCTTAACTGTACTGGGTTCTCACTGGATATGCTACGTCTTATCTGTACTGGGTTCTCACTGAATATGCTATGTCTTAACTGTACTGGGTTCTCACTGGATATGCTACGTCTTTACTGTACTGGGTTCTCACTGAATATGCTACGTCTTTACTGTACTGGGTTCTCACTGAATATGCTATGTCTTAACTGTACTGGGTTCTCACTGGATATGCTACGTCTTTACTGTACTGGGTTCTCACTGAATATGCTACGTCTTATCTGTACTGGGTTCTCACTGAATATGCTACGTCTTATCTGTACTGGGTTCTCACTGAATATGCTACGTGTTAACTGTACTGGGTTCTCACTGAATATGCTACGTCTTATCTGTACTGGGTTCTCACTGAATATGCTACGTCTTATCTGTACTGGGTTCTCACTGAATATGCTATGTCTTAACTGTACTGGGTTCTCACTGAATATGCTACGTCTTAACTGTACTGGGTTCTCACTGAATATGCTATGTCTTAACTGTACTGGGTTCTCACTGAATATGCTACGTGTTAACTGTACTGGGTTCTCACTGAATATGCTACATCTTATCTGTACTGGGTTCTCACTGAATATGCTACGTCTTATCTGTACTGGGTTCTCACTGAATATGCTACGTGTTAACTGTACTGGGTTCTCACTGAATATGCTACGTCTTATCTGTACTGGGTTCTCACTGGATATGCTACGTCTTATCTGTACTGGGTTCTCACTGGATATGCTACGTCTTAACTGTACTGGGTTCTCACTGAATATGCTACGTCTTATCTGTACTGGGTTCTCACTGAATATGCTACGTCTTATCTGTACTGGGTTCTCACTGGATATGCTACGTCTTAACTGTACTGGGTTCTCACTGAATATGCTACGTCTTAACTGTACTGGGTTCTCACTGGATATGCTACGTCTTTACTGTACTGGGTTCTCACTGAATATGCTATGTCTTAACTGTACTGGGTTCTCACTGGATATGCTACGTCTTTACTGTACTGGGTTCTCACTGAATATGCTACGTCTTATCTGTACTGGGTTCTCACTGAATATGCTACGTCTTATCTGTACTGGGTTCTCACTGAATATGCTACGTGTTAACTGTACTGGGTTCTCACTGAATATGCTACGTCTTATCTGTACTGGGTTCTCACTGAATATGCTACGTCTTATCTGTACTGGGTTCACACTGAATATGCTATGTCTTAACTGTACTGGGTTCTCACTGAATATGCTACGTGTTAACTGTACTGGGTTCTCACTGGATATGCTACGTCTTTACTGTACTGGGTTCTCACTGAATATGCTATGTCTTAACTGTACTGGGTTCTCACTGGATATGCTACGTCTTTACTGTACTGGGTTCTCACTGAATATGCTACGTCTTATCTGTACTGGGTTCTCACTGAATATGCTACGTCTTATCTGTACTGGGTTCTCACTGAATATGCTACGTGTTAACTGTACTGGGTTCTCACTGAATATGCTACGTCTTATCTGTACTGGGTTCTCACTGAATATGCTACGTCTTATCTGTACTGGGTTCTCACTGAATATGCTACGTCTTAACTGTACTGGGTTCTCACTGAATATGCTACGTGTTAACTGTACTGGGTTCTCACTGAATATGCTACGTCTTAACTGTACTGGGTTCTCACTGGATATGCTACGTCTTATCTGTACTGGGTTCTCACTGGATATGCTACGTCTTATCTGTACTGGGTTCTCACTGAATATGCTACGTCTTATCTGTACTGGGTTCTCACTGAATATGCTACGTCTTATCTGTACTGGGTTCTCACTGAATATGCTACGTGTTAACTGTACTGGGTTCTCACTGAATATGCTACGTCTTATCTGTACTGGGTTCTCACTGAATATGCTACGTCTTATCTGTACTGGGTTCTCACTGAATATGCTACATCTTAACTGTACTGGGTTCTCACTGAATATGCTACGTCTTATCTGTACTGGGTTCTCACTGAATATGCTACGTCTTATCTGTACTGGGTTCTCACTGAATATGCTATGTCTTAACTGTACTGGGTTCTCACTGAATATGCTACGTCTTAACTGTACTGGGTTCTCACTGAATATGCTATGTCTTAACTGTACTGGGTTCTCACTGAATATGCTACGTGTTAACTGTACTGGGTTCTCACTGAATATGCTACATCTTATCTGTACTGGGTTCTCACTGAATATGCTATGTCTTATCTGTACTGGGTTCTCACTGAATATGCTACGTGTTAACTGTACTGGGTTCTCACTGAATATGCTACGTCTTATCTGTACTGGGTTCTCACTGGATATGCTACGTCTTATCTGTACTGGGTTCTCACTGGATATGCTACGTCTTAACTGTACTGGGTTCTCACTGAATATGCTACGTCTTATCTGTACTGGGTTCTCACTGAATATGCTAAGTCTTATCTGTACTGGGTTCTCACTGAATATGCTACGTGTTAACTGTACTGGGTTCTCACTGAATATGCTACGTCTTATCTGTACTGGGTTCTCACTGAATATGCTACGTCTTATCTGTACTGGGTTCTCACTGAATATGCTACGTCTTAACTGTACTGGGTTCTTACTGAATATGCTACGTCTTATCTGTACTGGGTTCTCACTGAATATGCTACGTCTTATCTGTACTGGGTTTGTTGCAAAAGTGATCTGGGTGTAAGATTGTATCTCTCACGTGGTAACCTCATGACTTGTGCTGAAGGAGAATTGAAATATTCTTGACACGACATAAAAGGATTAACAAAAAATAACTTTCAGCAACAGGGAACAAGCTTTGAATATAGGTCAGCATAACCTTGATACTTCAAACCTGAGACTTCTCCCGCAACAAACTTGGGGCTAAATTCTGCTAATTTGGTAATATGACAAATTTGACTTCCAGAATAATTGAACTACATGTATTCTTGACATGACATAAAAGGATTAACAAAAAATAACAATTTTTAGCAACAGGGAACAAACTTTGAATATAGGTCAGCATAACCTTGATACTTTCAATTGATTTTACTTACAGTTTGAACAAATCTACAATAATCATGCAATACCTTTTTATATATCGTAATGAAACTGTAGGAATTATCTATACTCAACAATTGAATTGCAAAGAATGAAATGATCAAGCATATTCCCATATGGCTGCCATGGTCATGATGGTAATCACCCTCAGAATCTATTAACTGTCCTTTCTGCCTCATGATTGTAAATGTTTTTCTAAATCTGATTAAAATGAAAAATGATTTTCTCAATTTCATGATATATAATACATGTAAATTGCATGATGGGAAATAATAGTAGGTAATCCAATCTTGTGCTATAACAGCTTTGAAACTTTAAAAGATTTTTTTTATCTCTCTAACTTTTTGTGGTGATTAGAAAATATTATGATACAATGTATATAATGTGCATTCATAATTTAAAACCCTTTGTGCATACAACTTGCAAGTCCAAAATGCATACAAAGAATAAAGCATATCATATACCTTAGCGAAAGATTTGACCAGTAGAGAATCAGGCTCGTCAAATTCCCTGGTACATGTATATTTCCTTACAGAGTACAAGATAGATTTTGGGCAAAAATACTCAGAATAGATGTTAGTTTAATTACATATACATATATATGTCATAAACGTGTATTGTATATATGACATATTAAGGAAAGAGACTGCATATTGAAATGCATACTTGAGTCTCTTGCCATTACATGTTGCATCAGTCTTGCTAATCTGAAATGCCAAACATACAATCCTCCCATAGAAAGAATTGACATGAATGTTTGAAAAATTGAAACTCTTTATTGCTCACCATTTGTTTTGTCATTCAGTCATTTACATCCAAACTATAATTCTGTCCTATCAGAATGTTTGATTTATGCCCTGTAGCAAGTGAACTTTAATTTCTTTCACCAAATTTCCTCTAATTGGTATTTCATTCAAATTGGAATTCACCAAAGACTAAGAATAGAAATCATGGGAAAAATTCAGCTAAAGGCTGTTAAGATCAGCTAGCAACTAGCTTTTTATCAAACTTTCTAATATAAAGGCATTATGATTTGGATCTAAACAAATGAACAACAAATCGAATTGTGAATAATTACACAGAAACAAAATTCATGAAGTTTCAGGTCTTTTCAATTCTCTCAGTAGGAAAAATGCAAATTAAGACCAAGATTTTATGCTTGGGTCTGACATTTAGGACTACAGTCTTTCAAAGTACATCTTAATCATGTCTTAGCAAGCATTTGATTTGAATTTTGTGAAACATATATTTTATTTGTTTTATTTACTTTTGAATAATACTTAAAACAAAGCGTGAAGATCATTGAAGAGGATAAATCATTTTATATTTACAATTGTACAAAGTTTTGGCAGTCGGAGGATAATCTTTGACAAGTCAGCTGAAGTCCAAATTCTAATGATGCGTAAGTACAAAATATTTTTAAGTCAAAATAGTCTAGATTCAGATTATCTATAATGATCAGTTTTAATCATAATTTTAGGATGTGGTAATGACTTGTCATGGATTTATATCCTTGTTTCTTTCCAAACAATAATGAAATGTTTAGTTCTTATACATTTGCATAATTGTTTAATGCATATATTAACTTTCATATGTATGATGCTTTTAATGGCTTTACATTTAGAAACACTCTTAAATTTTTCAGACCATATCCTCGGACAAAGTAGGGAAGTCATGCCTTAGTAGGCTGCCCTTTCGCCATCCAGAGGCTGTATTACATGATGTCTATTACAAAGACATAAATCTGATCGATGTCCTTGTGTGCAATGTGACAGAAAAGAAACAAATGTCAAAAGTTCTGAAACAACTATGTATGGAAGCTCCACTGACAGACTGTCTTCACCTGAAACGTGTAAGGAATTTAACATGTAAGGATGAGACGACTATGTTACAAGTGATCATATGTAAGAAAGATGACCCTGCAGCTGTATCTCTGGACCTGACAAAGGCTGTGTACAATAGTCTAAGTAAACCCATTTTGATGAAGGTTCCGAAATCCTCACCATTGACACGTAGACAGTATGATGACTGTATACAATACTGGCCTGTGGCATTCCATGAAAACAAGCACGTTAAGCAGTTGATCAGTAAAACCATATTTAACGAAAAAGATATCACTGTAATAGAGAGACACATGAAATCTGCAATAGAATGTGCTAAAATTGGAAAAGAAAAGAAGCAAATGACTATTGGTGCTGTGATTGTAGATCCAGTCAATGATAATGTCATTGCTATGTCACATGATCTGCGTCATGGTGACCATCCTCTACAGCATGCTGTCATGGTATGCATTGATTTAGTCGCACATTCACAGGGAGGTGGAATGTGGAAGTTTACAAACACAGCTGTAATGGAAAATTTTGAAGAAAGTAAGATGGCTAGAGAAAATTCAAATTCAGATGTTTTGACCGAAAGTGAAAATAAAATGATTGCAAATTGTCCGTCATATTGCAGACAGAAATGTGATCAAGGAGACCAGTCTTATATTTGTACACAGTACGACTTGTATGTTACTCATGAACCATGTGTCATGTGTGCCATGGCATTGGTTCATTCTAGGATAGGGAGAGTGTTTTATGGAATACCAGCTGTGGATGGTGCTCTAGGGTCAAAGTTCAAAGTCCATTGTCAACAAAATTTAAACCACCATTTCGATGTTTTTAAATACATTTTGAAGGATGAGTGTGAGAAACTAGATTCATTATAAAACATGTAAAACTTTAATTTCATGCATGTCACTTAAATTTGTTACACCCTTGTGTTTGTATGAATTTTAACATTGACAGGTGTAAAGGGAATTCTGTTAAGGTATGGAAACCATTTTCTTTTATCTATGCTCTGTTTTTTGTATGCTTACAAGTAGACATCACCAATAAAATTCATAAAATAATTGGAATAGTTGGTGTTTTCTTACATTGTATCGTGTTTCATAGCTGATAAATATCGACTGCATTTTCCTTATATGCAAGTTGGTAGGGCAACTGCACTGTATTTTCCAATGTTTGCAGTGGCTGTCACATAACCAAACACATATTGTCCCATCATGACGAAAGAATACATACATGTATAATATCATTCTGGGATCACCTTTTCTTTTGCTTACAAAATTGTGACAAATAAGGCCACATCAAATTTATTGTAAGTTCTTCAAGAGCGTCCGCACTTAAAATTGCCAATTTCAAATTTTAATATTAAAAAAATAATCGCGCACGAATTTTCCAATCGAACGCAAAGAGCTATTTTTCCTTCTAGATTTGACACTAAGCTTCCTTAATATGCTTTAAAAAAGATGTTACTGGTCTTCATAAACGACCTGATAGATTCCCGAGTCAGAATTGTACACCAAATAGATCATATTCCGATTTTGATAATTGCTGTCTTTTTGTCCGAGCTAATACCTTTTGGCGTTGTTTTTCATAGTGACGTTATAATGAATCTATGTCATGCGTTATGACGTCACTATGAAAAACAACGCCAAAATGTATCAGCTCGGACAAAAAGACAGCAATTATCAAAATCGGAATATGCTCTATTGATGATGATTGGCGTTTAAAGGCTTCAAATGGAGTAGATTTTTTTGCTTAAGACATCGATATTTTCAAAATGATGCAGATCTTTTAAATATTTCATATCTTCCGTAACTCTATAGGTCCTTATTTTGTCAAACTTTTGTAATTTCAACTTCATTTTAAAAATTAATTTAATTTTTTTTGCGCCCTCTCGCCCCTTAAAATCATCAAATATGTCAGAAGAACTAATAATTAATTTGTTATGGCCTAATGCAATTCTTCAGAACAAAACAAAAAATGAAAGTTACACACTTGTGTTTTTAGAAAATTGGAGTTAAATTGAGAACCAGTTGTCAATTTCTAAAAGACTGCTGAGCGGATGTGTAACTGTTTAGTCATTTAAACACCCCCCCATGGAATTACGATTTTGACATACAAAAATGGGTATCCAGTGGGTTGAAATTATGAAAAAAATATATCAGTATATAAATATAAGGATTGTTTTTAAATTTTTATGATGCATTGGGGTAATGCTTGCAGTTGGTCTTGGAAAAAATTCTTTGTGCTGAACAGAATTTTTTTCCAAGACCAACTGCAAGCATATCACAGTGCATGGGAAAAATGAAAAATGATCATTAAATTTTAAATATTACTATGACTACTGCAATTAGGATAATTGTTAGTTAGTAATTTGAAATTTTAATTGTTCATGGTTGGAAACTGTAATTTTGCTGTGCATGTTCAAGTACTATATTACCTAAAGCTATAAGAATCATAGGCACAGCAACATACATACAAATATAAATAAATATACACAATACAACATACATATAAATATAAATGTATATACACAATACAACATACATACAAATATAAATGCATATACTCAATACAACATACATACAAATATAATTGCATATACACAATACAACATACTATAAATATAAATGCTTATACACAATACAATATACATATAAATATATTAATGTATATACACAATATAACATACATACAAATATAAATGCATATACACAACACAACATACATACAAATATAATTGCATATACACAATACAACATACTACAAATATAAATGCATATACACAATACAACATACAACAAATATTAATTATTATTATTATACATATACGCAATACAACATACAACAAATATAAATGCATATACACAATACAGCATACATACAAATATAAATGCATATACTCAATACAACATACATACAAATATAATTGCATATACACAATACAACATACTATGAATATAAATGCCTATACACAAAACAACATACATATAAATATATTAATGTATATACACAATATAACATACATACAAATATAAATGCATATACACAATACAACATACATACAAATATAATTGCATATACACAATACAACATACTACAAATATAAATACATATACATAATACAGCATACAACAAATATAAATTATTATTATTATACATATACGCAATACAACATACAACAAATATAAATGAATATACACAATACAGCATACATACAAATATAAATGCATATATTCAATACAACATACATACAAATATAATTGCATATACCCAATACAAAATACTATAAATATAAATGCTTATACACAATACAACATACATATAAATATATTAATGTATATACACAATACAACATACTACAAATATAAATGCATATACACAATACAGCATACATACAAATATAAATGCATACATGTGTTGACTATCATACAGATACAGATTTTTTTAGAATCAATGATGTTATCATGAACCTTACCAAATCTTTTGAAAAGCTCTGTTCTGACTAAGGTTTATTCCCCCCCCCCCCCAAAAAAAAAAAAAAAAAGAAACCCAAAGAAGATAATGTGTATATTGTATATTTTAGTACATTAGCTATCATGAGAATGTTTTTGTAGGATCAATCACTTTATCCCAAACCCAACCAATGTATTGATCTTAGTCCAAGATACTCTGGCCCTGAACACCTTTATTGTTAATTGTTATTGTCTAGGTTTTTAATCAGAAAGGTTTTATTCATAAAAATAGATAACTTATGTTATTTCATCAAGAGTCACTATAAAACTGCTTTTGACCAGAGTTCAGTGCTTGCTACACAAACTTGTGACATTATGTCTTGTAGGTATAAAGTGGTCATTCTCCTACTCGATCATTAGACAATTTTCCAAGATAAACAGTGTAGCATGACAGACATCATGTTTTTGCACTGTGTAGGTGAAGTCATGATGTTTACAGTGTAAGTATGATCCAGACCACCATAATACTGATATAAAACAAAATGGATGTAGGTACGGAGAATCTCCCATCATATTGATACCGGTACATTTCTAAAATATAAGTCCAATCGTGTAATATTACAGTTTTAAAGAGTAACTTAAAGTTAGTGCTTTCAAAATTATTTTGCCCCCAGATTGATAGATCAGGGGCATTTTGTTTTTGTTCTGTCTGTTTGTTTGTTTGTCTGTCTGTTGCCAATTGTAACCTTTCTCATAACTTTTGAACCATGAGAGATAGAGACTTCATATTTGGCATGCATACCTCATTAGTAAAGTCCTTTCAAATTATACCAAGGTCAGTGACCTTGTGACCTTGACCATAACCTATATGTTAAGTTCATGTTGCAACCAGGGGCATATTGTTTTACAAACACATCTCATTATTTTATGTATCGATTGTTGTGCCCTTTAAATTTAAAGTTTGGTTTTTCTATTTTGAAACATTCCTATGTGCTACATGTATTGATATTCCAATGTTATCTTTGTTGATTTCTTCCATAAGATTAAAAACATTTTGTGTTTGTAGGATATTTTGTCAGAAGTAAAGAACTTTATTGCTGGGACTAGCCATGACCGAAAAGTATCGAGAGAGAGCTTAACATCATCTGCTCTTTGTTTATTACAAACCCTGCCTGCAGCACGTCATGCTGTACTAGAACACCTGGCCAATGTTTTTGATGAAGCAGTAAACAATTACCTTCTTCAGTCACATGCACCTGAAAATGAGGACACCTCAGGTAAAACCATTCATCATGTTGGAAACAGACTAGTTCTAAATATAGTAGCATAGGTTTTTGTTATAAAATATGCATGCTAGAAACCAAATGGAGACAGCATTGAAGCAGTCTGTAATCAGTGGTCTGCTTTCTGTATATTCTATGTTTTCTAGTGAAATATTGTGAATGCTGTAACATACAAGTACCGGTATACAAGACATTTATGTTACTGAAATAATTAGTAGTTATTGTGGAACATCATTTCTAAGGAAGTTATGTAACAAACTTATATTTCTGCAGTTAACTAGTTTGTTTGCTGGGTAACAGCTGATTAAAGATTTTGGTGTATAGTTCACTGAAGCAGTAAATTATCGGAATAGATTTCATTTAATAATTCTAATTCATTAATCACACTTGAACATTTACTTTTTAAGTGATGTTGAATCCCTTATCACACTGCATTTCTTTGTTGAACCCCTTATCAAACTTCATTTCCAAAATCTGACCACTAGTGTTGCATCATATCTTTCTGAAAGCATTTTTCTTAGAATATATATCATAAATGTATTCTGCCTTCTGAGGAGATGTTATAAAAGAGGACTCCATATCATTGGTGTACATCGGCACACAAAATATCCCTCACTGGTTAGGGATGGTCCACTGAATGAAATTTATTAAGCAAAGCGTCAAGCAGGTTGTGGCCCCTTAGTTGTGAATTTATTAAGCAAAGCAACAGGCAAGTTTTGGCAACTTAATTGTAAATTTATTAAGCAAAGAATCAGGCAGGTTGTGGCACAAAAGTTGTAAATTCATTAAGCAATGCATCAGACAGGTAGTGGCACATTAGTTGTAAATATTTTAAGCATTGCATTAGGCAGGTGGTGGCATCATAGTTGTAAATTTATTAAGCAATGCATTAGGCAGGTGGTGGCACCTTAGTTGTAAATATTTTAAGCAATCCATCAGGCAGGTGGTGGCACATTAGTTGTTGATATTTTAAGCAATGCATTAGGCAGGTGGTGGCATCATAGTTGTAAATTTATTAAGCAATGCATTAGGCAGGTGGTGGCACCTTAGTTGTAAATATTTTAAGCAATGCATCAGGCAGGTGGTGGCACATTAGTTGTAAATATTTTAAGCAATGCATTAGGCAGGTGGTGGCATCATAGTTGTAAATTTATTAAGCAATGCATTAGACAGATGGTAAATTAATCCTGGTTTTACATTAAACAAAAACTGAAAAAAAATCAGTGATGATGATGATGATGATGAAAAAGGCACCTTTGTTTAAGTTGTTACAGGTTAGTTTTAAGAGATGTTATATCAGCTGTAGAAAAATATTCTTTCATAGTGCGATAAGTACATGTATCTTCATTTCTGTCAGAAATTGAAAGCTTGGATAAAATCATCAAGGATGCTTGTGGGGTCTTACTGGGCTTTATAAAATCCAATCCCAGAGCCTGGGCTCCAATCATATCAGCAGTAAGTAGAACAATTTTATATAAACTTCTCGTTAATCTTCAATTCTATAACACCAAGGACATCATTTATTTAAGTTGAAGTTCAAATTACAAATTCCTAATAGGCCATTTCCAAGTTTCCTTTCTTTTATTAGTCACATGCTTTTTATGGTGATATTTAAGAATTTCAAAGCATAATCGAAAACTCAGGATTCATCTATTATGATTTCTGTAGAGAAATTAAGCCCATTTTGTGCAACAAATTTTCAGAAGGAAATTTCAGATAATTAGCAAGATGCAGCTTATTATGTAATTTTAGCAAATTGTCACCTTCAATCGAGACTCATCTTTCATTATTCTGATATTGGAAGTGGTGTCAGAGCAATGGGAATGTAATCAATGGGAATGTAATCAAATTGTTGCTATTTTTAGTGGGCTTTGGAACTTCTTGGTCATATAAGCTGTAAATATTCTGGCCGTCCTAGAATGCCAAACCCTAACAGCCTCAATGAGTTACTGCAGTTATGGATGACATGTATGCCTACAAAATCACTGATGGAGGTGGCCACGGAGTGCTTTGCTGCCATGTAAGATTTTATGTTAACGAGACAAAATCTAGAGAAACATCACATATGAATCTAATTTTGCTCATTGTATGTCTTTCTATCTCTTCAGCCATCAGTATAGATTGATTTGATTGCTATGACTGCCTCTTTTAAGATCTTTGTGATCCATGATACTTATTGTTTCCAGTCTATGTCCCAGTCATCAATCTTTAATTTTTTTAATATTAAACCAAATTCATCATGGTAAGATATATTTTCTGAATTTTATTTTCCCAGAATCAGAGATTCAATACATTGTTTAATCTGGGTACATCTGTCTGTGTATGGTAAAATGGCAAAAAACTTTTGACTTTCCTGCCATGCAGAGACATCAGTGTTTCACAGACACATCTTACTCATAATTAAATATTCAATGGATAAACATATAATTCACACACTGTTCTTCTTCTCCACTAAATTTCAGCAGATATATAAGTATACATTTCTCAGAATTTAACTACATTTCTATGCCCCCAGATCGACAGATATATTTTTGACATTTATTACCTCTATTGTTTTTTACCTGTCTGTCTTGTTTACAACTTTAACCATCGCTGTAACTTTGGAAACGTGAGATAGAGACTTCATATTTGGCATGCATACTCTTCTAATAAACCCTTTCAGATTACATCAAGATCATTGATCTTGTGATCTTGACTGTGACCTTTGACATATATTTTAGAATTTGCCTTATTTGAACTCTGTTGCTGCCGGGGGCATTTACATGTATGTTTCAACAAACACATCTTTTTAGTTAAGGTCTACATAAAGTACATTTAATATACAAATGAAAAGTCTGCTCATTGTGGTATATATTAATTAAAATAATAATGGTAAGGAATATTATTGTGAAAGAATTTTGTCAATATCTCAATGTTTGGATTTTTTATGATTTTTTTAAGACTTTTAAAAAAAGGAGGGGGGGGGGTTGGCCATTTTTCAAATTTTCATCTTTTTCTGCAAAAGTGTTGGAAGGATTTTAATAAATCTTGGTAGAAATAAATTACTTATGATTCCCCTTCAAATTCTGTTGTTTTCAGCCAGACCTTTTTACAGGTGGCGCCACCATAGTCAAAAATAGGTCACAAAAAAATACCCTCCTTTGACAATATTCTTCTTCATACTGGCTGTATGCAGAGACAAACAGAATGCATAGAAATGATCTAGAGGGATGAGTGAAGACGTACGTATTGTCATTTTGGTTCCCTGCGAAAATCAAATTGTAGACTTTTTTTCAACATTTGTTTAGACTTGGTGATTTCAATGCAGAAAAGTGTCATATTTCCTGGTCTGAAATAAAATTTGACATATTTTCAACATATGTGTTGACTTAGTCACAGTAATGCAAAACTAAATGAATTCTTCCTTCCTGCATGACTGATTATCTAGGTACTGAGGTGAGCGATATAGGTCCACTTGGGCCTCTTGTTTAATTTCAGGTTATTTATTTTCTCAGAAAATGTTAATGCATTGTTTTTATAAGGAAAAGAAATTGATAATAAGTAATTAACATAATGAAGAGAACAAAGTAAAAATTTCAATTCGAAATTAATTATCTGAAAGCGTTTTTAATATATCTGAATCTCTTCCACATATCATGATTCAGTTTCTAAAACCCAATAATGAACACCGTAACTTTGAATCTATCACCTGATAAGCTTCAAGCATTACAGGCATTTTTTGCACACAATGACTGGGACTGGATTAGTTAATTGAATATTGTTTAACATCATTCCACAATTATTTCACATATATGTTGACGACATCTGCCTGATGCATTGCATAAAAATTTAGAACTTTGCAACAGACCCATCAGAAGCAGTGTGGGATCTTTTCGTGCCACGCCTACCATGACACGGGACCTCTGTTTTTTCTGTCTCATCCAAAAGACAGAACACCGGTGCGCCCAGGGCTGGATCTAACCCAGGATCTCTCGATCATGAGCCGAGCACCTTATCCACTAGGCCACACTGGCATGACTGGGACTGGACAAATACTCCACCAGCACCATGACAGAGGACCTTACAGACTCCGAACAGCCTTGCAATGAGCCTCTCATTCCACAGCTTAAAGGGGAACACCAATGCCCATATTCACATGTCACCATGCGTGATAGATGATCGCAACTGGCAGATGTGGTGACTTGAATCAGACATCCACCATGGTAATCATAAAAAGAGAAAGGTCCTATACAAGAAGTTCTGGACACCGCTTTGCCATCGTGGTGTGTGGGATGATTCTCATTATTTAGATAAAAAGACTTGGGCAGTTAGTCTGGACAGAAGGCAAAACAGATTTGTGTGGCAGTTCCATGGATATAGGGGGGACATTATGCCCACCTGTGTGTTTCGTGAAGTAAGGGAGAAATATCGGCTAATGTCCTCAAACTCTTTCAAAATAAAACTTTCCCAATAGAGATCAAAACAAATACATCAAACACCCCACCCCCTAAAAAGTAATAAAACTAATCAAAATGAAAAAATTAAAACACTACTAGAATCTTCAGAATTGGGACTAAAGAATGTACTTTCTATTACCAGTTCAAACCATACACATTGTTTACACCAAACTATAGCATGTTCACACCTCCCGATTACCAGGCATCTACAGGCATACCCAATACCCCGATTACCAAGCGCCTCTAGGCAATACCCCAAGCTGGAGACAAGCAGTGACTTCGGCAACTAGTTAAACCACGCCCCCAGCTTATCACGTGATTTCAGCTGTACAGTCAAAAAGTTTCCCTTTTAATTTTTGCCACCTGGTCATTTTCAGATTAAGAACAATGATATCAATACAAATATTTTTCTGGTTTGTCTCAGTCATTTAACTGTTCAGGTTCTTCTGCCATATTGGGTGAAAATTCCTGGCATAGCATTAAACATTAATACATGTAATTAATCATAATTTATCTTTTTCACTTTTAATGCAGGGTAACAGATGCTCCAGATGTTTGTGTAGATACATTACTGGAATCCTCTGTCAAGTACAGCCCAAACTTTGACTGGGTTGTTGCTCATATTGGGTAAGGACATAAATAATATGTGTGCAGAATTTGTGTATTCTGTAATGCCTAATACAAATTGACCCTTAACTCGTTCTGAAAACAATGTGTTTTCTGAAATTTTTCAACTATGATTAAATGATGTCATAATAAAATGTATCACTTGTCAGAGGTTTGTCTGACTTCAGGAGATATCATCACGATCAAAGATTGATTACACTTGTAGGAGTGTAATCGTTCATTGTGGCATACTTCTCTACCTTTACTCCATTAACTGTATGTGTAGTAAAAAAAATTTAATTTCTAAGGTAGATATATCACTGTTTTATCTGAAACCAATATATTATCATTTAATGATGAGTACCAAACAAATTGTTATCTAAGATCTTTCTGTTTGTAACAAAATATAAATATAGTGAATTTAAATTCACAATCTCTTGGCCTTTGTTATAAACAAAGTTTACAGTATTTTCCTGTGGGATGTTAAAGGTTTGGAGATTTCTTGAAGTTTTCTGGTTCTAGCCAAGTACTTCAAGCCTTGATACAAATTGCAGCATAGTAACATTGACACCGAGAATGAAGATTCATGAAGCAGTTCTATCTTCAAACCATTTGAATGATATATAGTATGATAACAGGTAATTGATATCAACTTCTGAAGTGAAGGATAATAAAAAGGTTGCTTTAAGTTTCAGGGTTAGGTTGAATATTAGATATTGAAAGTATATTGCAGTATCCCAGTAATTACATGCCATAATTTGTTAACAAAAATGCCATCTGCAAAGACATGTTGGTAATGAAAGTTGTGTAAAAAACATTTTGTAATTTATAGATCTTGCTTTCCTCACACAATAATCACTCGAGTGTTGATGTGTGGTTTGAAGGACTACTGTCACCATGGTAACAGGGATTCTAGTGTAGACCCACATCTTGAAGAGAAGATACCGAAAATGGCCTCTGTGGTAGGAATTCTGGGACATCTAGCATCCAAGCATGGGCAGAGTATAAGAAATGCGCTCATGAAACTATTTGAGGTATGGAATACATGCAGTATAAAGTCTTATCATCATACTCATATTTATTTAGGTAGATGATGATAAGTCATAGCAAGCCCCTCGCTGAAGATGAAATTATGGTTAGAAACTTACAGGACACCCTTCTTTGACTGCTTATGTTACTTTTCTTATCTTTTTATCAATTGTTTTTGTCCCCTGCTTTTTGCGAAAGCGTGGGGACATTAAATCTTATTCGTCTGTCCATCCGTCTGTCTGTCACAAAAACTTTAACCTTTATCATAACTTCTTAACCGTAAGATGTATGGCCTTCATATTTGGCATGTTTGTCCCTAATTATAATACCTTTCCATTGGTACAGAATTTTTTATCATTTGACCTTCACAGTGACCTTTGACCTACTTCAGTGTAGTTTTTTAACCGTAAGACATAGGGCCTTCGTATTTGCATGTGTGTCTGTAGACATGCACAACCATGACAATATGTCACAGATCATTGCACCCTTACTGATAGAACCCCCAAAGCGGGGACCACAATTCTTTGAATTTCCTTGTTTATTTTATGACAAAAGCTTGAACTTTTTTGAAAAAAATTTGCTCTATTTGTTGGAAAGAATATCTTGTGTAGAATGAGCTTGGCTTCTTACAATAAATAAAACTATACATACTAACTATTTAAGAGGATACAAAGGAAGAATTTGAACATTTAGGAAGATGTGTGACCCTTCTGTTACTTTTTGTATAAAAAATGTATGAATGTTTTATATGGTAAAGGCTTGAACCATTGGTCACAGGTGATGGTAATTCTTGATACATATACAATATTTAGGGACAGTGTCAAGTGACATAAGAAGTAATCGTCTACTACCTCTTTTTCGTATTTGAATTTACCATGTTATAAATGCATTTCTAAGTGTTGATTTGTTGCTTCAGAAAAGTCCAGTTATTATAAAAAAAAATCAACAAAAATACAGTTCAGTCTTGAGAAATTGACCAAGATGAAACATTGAGTACATTCAGTGAATTCTTATTATACTTGAATTTGGTTTTAAGATATCAATTCATTTTAAATGGAAATTTATTTATCTGTACAGAAGTAAACAAGAATCACATGTTGTGAAAAAAATCTTGGAAATTGCAAAATTCAATATGAGTTTACTGTATTCAGTTATTAAGGACTTTAAATGAGGACTTAGTTACCTAATGTAATATGGTAAATGTCCACACAATCTTGTCAGAATGCATATCTGGCATCACTTCATATGAAATACAGTTGACAGGCTCTTCTTTTCTCAAATGCTGATGACTTGAATTTCCTGTTAACTCAGATTTACAGGTCTGGATTTTAATTTCTTGATATAGGTAAATATCCCTAACTCAAAATTTGCTGAACTTGATCTTTTTAATATGCTCCTTAGTTATCGAGAGTTTACTGTATAAAGAATTACAGCATGACCAGGACAGATTCTGATAAATATTGACAATTGGTCTATTTGTATTTAGGAGAGTATGAAATCAGAGAGTGAGGTTGTCAAGGTAACAACCTTGCCCTTCCTTCTACAGCTAGCATCAATGTCACAAACATTACTGCAAGTACTTACAGCAGACCTGATAAAGTTCTGTGAGTCATCTATCAATTTTTTTTATTTCTTATAAGTATTGAATGTTAGATAATTTTGTATAGTTGCATTAAATATAAATCAAGTTTATTCAGTACAAGGTCCATATACCTCGAAATCTATACATGTATATGTCATACAAATGTATATATCATACAAATGTATATATCATACAATTGTTTATATCACACACTTGTATTTTCAAAATAAATGAATTAAAAGATACATGACACCGACTCTTTTATGCAAGATATTATCTTCTCCTTTTTCTTTTTTTTTCTTATACCAAGTGCACTCAAAAGTTGAATGTATACTTCATGTATATCATGAATCATTTCATGATAATGTATGGATATCTTCACTGTCCCAGTTTCCCAATATAGTCCTTATGTTTAGAATTATCAAGTATTTTCTGACTTAAAGTGCTTCAAAATTGGTATTTAAAATCAGAAATAAAATTTCAGATTTCTTCCATATTGAAATTTTCAAGACATTTCCATGTAAGATGCATAATGTTAATGTTTGTATCAAAATTTGTTCAAGGCACACCGGCCATTTTAAACAGACTACATCAACAGTTTCAGAACTTCATTACTCAGAATCCTGATGATTTTGAAAGGTTTGTAAAATTTCAATAATGATATTTTTTCTGTAAGTCTTTCTTTGGTACATTTTGCAAAACATCAAATGCTTATGCATTACCAGTGTTCTTGCATGAAAGATTTAAATATACCCTTTAAGACAGTTGTAGGGTTTTGTTTTTTAAAAGTTCTCAAACAAAAACATTTCTCGTCACATCAGGTAGATATCATCAGGTAGATATATTACATAGGTAAAACTGTAGTGCAAAATCAGGTCATGATGCCTCTTTTCTAGATAAAAATTTACAAATTGCAGCTGGCATAGTTTAATCATTAGCACCCAGTTTTAAGTTGTGTTTCTGAAAAGACTGTAGAAATGGAGTCTCTGTGTAGGGAGCATGTAAAAGATCTCTCACTGCCTCAGATGTAACATAACATGTGTAGAGAGCATATAAAAGATCTCTCACTGCCTCAGATGTAACATTACATGTGTAGAGAGCATATAAAAGATCTCTCACTGCCGCAGATGTAACATTACATGTGTAGAGAGCATATAAAAGATCTCTCACTGCCTCAGATGTAACATTACATGTGTAGAGAGCTTGTAAAATATCTCTCACTGCCTCAGATGTAACATAACATGTGTAGAGAGCATATAAAATATCTCTCACTGCCTCAGATGTAACATAACATGTGTAGAGAGCATATAAAAAATCTCTCACTGCCTCAGATGTAACATTACATGTGTAGGGAGCATATAAAAGATCTCTCACTGCCGCAGATGTAACATTACATGTGTAGAGAGCATGTAAAAGATCTCTCACTGCCTAAGATGTAACATAACATGTGTAGAGAGCATATAAAAGATCTCTCACTGCCTCAGATGTAACATTATATGTGTAGAGAGCATGTAAAAGATCTCTCACTGCCTCAGATGTAACATAACATGTGTAGAGAGCATATAAAAGATCTCTCACTGCCTCAGATGTAACATTACATGTGTAGAGAGCATATAAAAGATCTCTCACTGCCTCAGATGTAACATTACATGTGTAGAGAGCATATAAAAGATCTCTCACTGCCTCAGATGTAACATAACATGTGTAGAGAACATGTAAAAGATCTCTCACTGCATCAGATGTAACAACATGTGTAGAGAGCATATAAAAGATCTCTCACTGCCTCAGATGTAACATAACATGTGTAGAGAGCATGTAAAAGATCTCTCACTGCCTCAGATGTAACATAACATGTGTAGAGAGCATATAAAAGATCTCTCACTGCCTCAGATGTAACATAACATGTGTAGAGAGCATATAAAAGATCTCTCACTGCCTCAGATGTAACATAACATGTGTAGAGAGCATATAAAAGATCTCTCACTGCCTCAGATGTAACATAACATGTGTAGAGAGCATATAAAAGATCTCTCACTGCCTCAGATGTAACATAACATGTGTAGAGAGCATATAAAAGATCTCTCACTGCCTCAGATGTAACATAACATGTGTAGGGAGCATGTAAAAGATCTCTCACTGCATCAGATGTAACATTACGTGTGTAGAGAGCATATAAAAGATCTCTCACTGCCGCAGATGTAACATAACATGTGTAGAGAGCATATAAAAGATCTCTCACTGCCTCAGATGTAACATAACATGTGTAGAGAGCATATAAAAGATCTCTCACTGCCGCAGATGTAACATAACTTGTAGAGAGCATATAAAAGATCTCTCACTGCCTCAGATGTAACATTACATGTGTAGAGAGCATATAAAAGATCTCTCACTGCCTCAGATGTAACATAACATGTGTAGAGAGCATATAAAAGATCTCTCACTGCCTCAGATGTAACATTACATGTGTAGAGAGCATATAAAAGATCTCTCACTGCCTCAGATGTAACATTACATGTGTAGAGAGCATATAAAAGATCTCTCACTGCCTCAGATGTAACATTACATGTGTAGAGAGCATATAAAAGATCTCTCACTGCCTCAGATGTAACATAACATGTGTAGAGAACATGTAAAAGATCTCTCACTGCCTCAGATGTAACATTACATGTGTAGAGAGCATATAAAAGATCTCTCACTGCCTCAGATGTAACATAACATGTGTAGAGAGCATATAAAAGATCTCTCACTGCCTCAGATGTAACATTACATGTGTAGAGAGCATATAAAAGATCTCTCACTGCCTCAGATGTAACATAACATGTGAGAGAGCATGTAAAAGATCTCTCACTGCATCAGATGTAACATTACATGTGTAGGGAGCATATAAAAGATCTCTCACTGCCTCAGATGTAATATTACATGTGTAGAGAGCATATAAAAGATCTCTCACTGCCTCAGATGTAACATTACATGTATAGAGAGCATATAAAGATCTCTGACCACATCTCTTGGATGTGTTACATGCCTTAGAATACCTGTGCAAAATACATCAGTGAGATGCTGTTATTGCATATGTAAAATAATGTGTAAAAACTCGAAACTAAACATGATTTCATGAATATAATTATGTATTCACATTTCAGCATGATGTTACTGGTGATACATTTACTGATGAGGATAGATAAAGATGCATACGAGGTTGTGGAGTTTATCCTCCACCTGGCTACTCCAGGTACTTCTTCATACCATTATCATATACATGTATATTTAATATTGTTTATAGTATTTTATATATCACATTAGAGGTTATATCAACAATAAAAGTTTTGGGATGTTTTTAAAAGTAACATGAAAAAGTGTCAGTTTTTATTTGCTAATACCATCCTATATACTATAAACCACTATAATACATTGATACTCCTACAACTTAAGAACTTGGCTTTATGGCAGAGGATCAGGGTTCATTGCCTGGATTGCCCCACTTTGTTTGAGAGCTTGGTAATCTCCTGCTGCCATGTCACGATATCACTGAAAGAATTGTTGAAAATGATATGAAACTTGAAAACTTTTGTGAAAATAATGAGTTTGTTTACAATTTTATTTTAGATCTTCTTCTCCTTTTTCTTCATCTTCCACAAAGTTTAACAGTGAACATAGTACTTTATGAGATAATTTGATTAGCTGTTCTGTTCAGTTCATAGTATATTCCAATGATATACATGAAATATGTAGAGGTCTTTTAGAAGTACATCAATAAGGCAATTCAAATGTATACCCCTCATAAAAACTTCCTCATTTTCTGTGTAACATGGTAAAGTATACATAAGTGACTGACCATATTTCACCATGGTCAATTTACCATACAAATAAGACAAGTAAATTGACTGAGTAGCCATCATACAACCTTTATACCATTTCTTTCCATTTGTTAGAATAACTTAAATAACTTACCTTACAGATCTGTCCTCATCCACTTTATGTGCTAGATACATCCTTGAATGATTAATGGTATTATGTTATATATTTCTTTATTGTCAAGTATAACACTTCTTTGTTCTCCTATTGTAGATCTGTCTTTGGATGTGTTACCATGTGAAGCTGTGCAGGAAGTGGGTGGACATTTAATTGTAAGTGAATCATGTAAACAGATTTTTTGTAATACCAAACTGATTGTCTTATTGACAAGGAGACTTAATTACTATAATCCCAACACAAAAAAATCAAATCCAAAAACCTTAGTGTGATATTTAACAATAGGAATCAGAACAAACTAATCTATGTTAAGACTATTGATGTATGAGGTATGATCAAAAGGTTTTTAACCTCATGTACTGAGGAATACTCAGGAATGAAAGAATTTTCATTATTTCTTAATATAATTTCCCTTCATCTGAATGCACTTTTTCCATCTCAGTTCCATTTTCCGAATCCTTTCAAAATAGAATGCTTCATTCTGGTCTCCTTGATAAGATATATAGCATCCATAAAATCTTCATTGCTTCCGAAATTTCTGCCTAGATGATAAGATTTTAGTTTTGAGAACAGAATATAGTTAGATGGAGAATATAGAGGATGAGGAAGAACTTTGAAGCTGCATTCCATGGCAGTCATGATCGCAACTTGAGAAGTGTGAGTGGATGCAAGAGCAGAACACCTCTGGTTACCTTGCCTCTCCTCTTTCTCACAATCTCATGAAACAGCCTCTTCTACTCCTTTGCACTGTTTATCATGCAGCTTTTCTAAAAAAACAAAACAATCCTGATTATTCCCTGATTGTCCCAAAAGATAGAGGCCATGACTTTCCGACCTGAGGAAAATCTCTTGAATTTTTTAGGAGGGATGAGCTAGAGTGAATCCATTGCATGCTTTGTTTCTTAGATTCAGGATCAAAATGGTGAACCCAAGTTTCAACCTGAGTGACAATCAACCCATAAAATCCTTGAGATCATCCTCATAGCAAGACAAAAGATACAAACAAAATCATCTTACCTGTTTCTCTTTTGATCTTAAGTCAATATCCTAGAGACCCATCTAGCCGAGACCTTAAAGATGCCTAAAATGGCGGTTAATATTGATTGAACAGCACTATAACTTATGCCAACTTCTCTGGCTATATCTTTAAGGTTTTGCCTTCTATGACACATGATAAGAGCATGTACATTAATATCGTTCTCACATGTGGTCGCTTCTTTGGGACACCTCTTTCCTGTGTATAGGAATTTTTCAATGAAATTTCATGTCGTGTAGATAAATATTATACAAATAGAAGAGCAAAGAGAAGAAAGAGACACAGTATTTGTTTTATTTATATTATCTCGCTGAAACTTTCAAGTCAGATTTTGGCAAGCAGAGAAGTTATAGGCCTTAACCCTATACACAGGAAAGAGGCGAACCCATGTAATATAATTGCCTGTACCTCGAGTTGTCCACCCTGTTCATCATCTGTAATGCTTTCTATCCTCTTGTATATTCTGCAGCCCATTTTTTAAACAGTAGTATAGGTTACTCCTTCCAAAAAGTTTTCAGGAATCCTCAAGCATTTCCTTGGGAGTCATCCCTGTCTTACATTGCTACTTACCGGTAATCACTGCTCTAACTTCAGTTTTTTCCATTTTGGCTGCTTGACCAAGCCTTCTACTTCTAATTACATATTCTGTCTATAATAGAAGCTTTGAAATACTACTCATTCTACCAAAAAAGTTCAGTATGAAAGAATAATGGTTTGATTCAGAATTTATGCTAATATATATCAATGTATATCAGGTCGAGAGCTTTTTGATCATATCTTGTAGAGAATTTTGTTTCTTTCTGTTGTCTGTTCAGTGAACACTCCTTTAAAATTTTCCATAGCACAACAATTTATTCTTGTAATACCTCAGATACAAATATATTTAAAAAATTATTTGCTACTCTTACAGAACCAGTTGTTGTTTGAGCTTCAGAGAGCAGTATTTCATCGACACAGAGATGGAATCACAGATGTACCTCTGCTGACTTCACTAATTCCTCAAGTCAAACTTATAACAGAGCTATTACTTCAGAGCACTGGTAAAAAGTAGGTCATCTCACTATTAAGACACTAAGTACCGGTAAAGGGTTTTATATTTATACAAATCTGTTAATGTATTAATACTGGCAAATTTACCCATTGATATTCAGTAGATTCCTAATCTGTCAACAAGCTGTCAGAAAGAAAATTTTTATGGTGATTTATCATCTTTGTATCTGTGTTACTTCTGCTGAGACAGTAAAAGGTGAGGGGCATTGTAACAATATATCACATTGCTATGTAAACGATTACTCACCATTTCAGAGAGATATCTTAGATAATTCAAAATTTTGAGGTCATGCTTTACATTGATGTCACAACAATATAGGTGACATTAGACATTAAGCAAAGGAATAGCTTATTGCTATAATATCATATTGACATCAGTCTATTCAGAAGTACATGATTGTAATTTTCAAATCTATTTACATATTTTCTCTATTTTATGCCTCCTCTGCAGATTGTAAGTACAATCATTTAATTATGCTTCTCAAATGATTTTCATTTCCATGTGTGCATAGCAGTGAGATAATAGATGTGCATGCACAACACAAGGACTTAAATGTTAAGGTGTCTCTATAAATACTGGGTATAGCTTTTGATTTAGTCCATTTTTATGCACCAAACAAATAGATCAGTGTCATAATGTTTTTGTCTTGCCTTTTTATTTGTAGACAACTTTAACTTTGGACATAACTGCTCAGTTATACCAGTCAGTGCTTTCATATTTCCCATGTGTATTCTTTGTGGTAAAATCTTTCCATTGGTACCATATGACCTTATGATATTTCTTTACATTTGACCAACATTTCAAAAGCTTAATCTTTAGCCTTAACTTAACATTGTTGGGAGCTAGGACTTTCATATTTCACATGGTTTTCCTCTGATGAGACTTTCCCATTTATACCATAATTTATGACCTTGTAACAATGACCATTAAATTTGACCAACTTTGGACTTTGAAAAAGAAACTGTAACATTGACCTTCACTTTTGAACCATGTGAGATAGGGCTTTGATATTTTGCATATTGTTTCTCTTGGTATGAACTTTCTATAGAAATAATAATTTATCGCTTTGTGACCTTTACTGTCAGTGTTGAATACATTTGAAAATATCCTCATCAAAAAGTTTTTCCTCTTGGGAGCATAGTGTTTCACAAATACATCTTATTTAAAACTAAAATGAAGTTTGTTATGTGCATGGTGTATTGTTTCATACTTGTCAACAAGATTAAATTCAGGGTTTTTATAGTCTAAAATGTATTTTATTAAGATGTAAAGTTTATGTGTGTGGATTTGTTGTAGTCATACAGTCAGTAGAGACATATGAAATTATCTCTCATACCTGTATCATTGTCAGTCATGTACAGAAGAAATATGTGCTTAATAGTAATGTCATTCTTGTTTCTTATTAAAGGGTAAATCAGTTTATCATTAAAATCTCTAATTAATATCAAGTCACAATATCTTCATATTTGGTTAACAGTATGAACAAGGACTTACTTTGCAGAAGTAGTCTACAGTCGATTTCACACTTGGGGTGCTTTGTACAGAAGGCATATATTCATAGTGATTATTTGATTGTTTTGTTTGATTCTTGCTTTACGTCATACATTGTACCAAGATCAGTTCACTTACAAGGTAAGAGCATCTGCCTATTGTAATATACAGAAATTTAGATCTTTGCAACAAGCTGACCCAAAGCAGTGAGGGATCTTTTACCTGTCATGTCCATAGTAAGAGGGGACCTTGGTTTTTTTTCTGTGTCATTCAGAAAGACGGGACACTGACAAGCTCCTGGCAGGATTGGAATTCTGGACTTCTTGGTACCAAACCAAGATCTTACCAATTGAGCTTCCAAGGCTCGGTGATTATCTGAATAATGATTTGTTGCAAAAATTGACTACAATCATGGTTAAAACCCTTGGACACAGAAATGTGTACGGAGACTGCTTTTCGCTCTGTTGGAATAGAATTCTTTCAGGTGTATATCTGCGCATGGGTTGGTTAGGCTTTTACATTACATTCACAATTTTCATATCACCACATGGATGCAGAGGCTGCCTATCTCCTGAAAGATCCCAGGTTTAAGTCTTACCTATATCTGGTTGGTGTCCTGTCTTCAGAATGAGACAGTATATACTGAGGTCATATATTCTGGTAGACATGGCACATAAATCTCCCTCACTATTTCAGAAGGGTCTACTGCATAGTTCTAATTTCTGTTTAGTGCATCAGGCAGATACCATCACCATATCCGTAGAATAGTCTTGGGTGATATATAAAAGAATCAAGCGTCAACAAGGATACAACCTCTTAAATGTAATGATACAGTCCTGGATCAAATCTGGAAAATGTGTGTCCATAACATGTTCCATAACAATGTCTTTTCTATTATATTCTGTTTTAGATGTGACTGGATATTGCGGCTTCTGTCATTTATAAGCTTATACAGTGGCGAGGATTTAACTACTAATGTACTGGTGCATATCATCTCCCATGCTACCACACCCTCCCAAGTAAGTTTCAGACAACTACACTAGTCCAGGTAACACTGACTATCACACACACAGGTAACACTCTGACTATCACACACACCTGGGTAACACTCTGGCTATCACACACACACAGGTAACACTCTGGCAGTCAGACCCACACAGGTAACACTCTGGTAATCACACCCACACACAGGTAACACTGACTGTCACACACACACAGGTAACACTCTGGCTATCACACACACACAGGTAACACTCTGGCAGTCAGACCCACACAGGTAACACTCTGACTATCACACCCACACACAGGTAACACTCTGACTATCACACACACAGGTAACACTCTGGCTACCACACCCACACAGGTAACACTCTGGCTATCACACACAAAGGTAACACTCTGGCTATCACACACACACAGGTAACACTCTGGCAGTCAGACCCACATATGTAACACTCTGGTAATCACACCCACACACAGGTAACACTCTGACTATCACACACACAGGTAAAACTCTGGCTATCACACACACACAGGTAACAATCTGACTATCACACCCACTCAGGTAACACTCTGGCAATCACACCCACACAGGTAACACTCTGGCTATCACATGCACACAGGTAACACTCTGGCTATCACACACACACAGGTAACACTCTGGCTATCACACACACACAGGTAACACTCTGGTTATCACACACACACAGGTAACACTCTGGCTATCACACACACACACACAGGTAACACTCTGACTATCACACACACACAGGTAACACTCTGGCTATCACACACATACAGATAACACTCTGGCTATCACACACACACACAGGTAACACTCTGGTTATCACACACACACAGGTAACACTCTGGCTATCACACACACACACACAGGTAACACTCTGACTATCACACACACACAGGTAACACTCTGGCTATCACACACATACAGATAACACTCTGGCTATCACACACACACAGGTAACACTCTGGCTATCACACATACACAGGTAACACTCTGGCAGTCACACCCACACAGGTAACACTCTGGTAATCACACCCACACACAGGTAACACTGACTATCACACACACACAGGTAACACTCTGACTTTCGCACCCACACAGGTAACACTCTGGCTATCACACACACGCAGGTAACACTCTGACTATCGCACACACACACAGGTAAAACTCCGACTATCACACACAGACAGGTAACACTCTGGCTATCACACACACTCAGGTAACACTCTGGCTATCACACACACACAGGTAACACTCTGACAATCACTCACACACAGGTAACACTCTGGTAATCACTCACACACAGGTAATACTCTGGCTATCACACACACAGGTAACACTCTGGCTATCACACACACACAGGTAACACTCTGGCTATCACACACACACACACACAGATAACACTCTGGCTATCACACACACACAGATAACACTCTGGCTATCACACACACACAGGTAACACTCTGGCTATAACACACACACAGGTAACACTCTGGCAATAACACCCACACAGGTAACACTTTAGCTATCACACACACACAGGTAACACTATGGCTATTGCACCCACACAGATAACACTCTGGCTATCACACACACACACAGGTAACACTCTGGCTATCACACACACACAGATAACACTTTGGCTATCACACACACACAGGTAACACTCTGGTTATCACACACACAGGTAACACTTTGGCTATCACACACACACAGGTAACACTTTGGCTATCACCCACACACAGGTAACACTCTGGCTGTCTCACACACACAGGTAACACTCTGGCTATCACACACACACAGATAACACTCTGGCTATCACACACACACAGGTAACACTCTGACTATTGCACACACACACAGGTAACACTCTAGCTATCACACCCTCACAGGTAACACTCTGGCTATCACACACACACAGATAACACTCTGGCTATCACACCCACACAGATAACACTCTGGCTATCACACACACAGGTAACACTCTAGCTATCACACACACAAATAACACTCTGGCTATCACACACACACAGGTAACACTGGCTATCACACACACACAGGTAACACTCTGACTATCGCACACACACACGGGTAACACTCTAGCTATCACACCCTCACAGGTAACACTCTGGCTATCACACACACACAGATAACACTCTGGCTATCACACCCACACAGATAACACTCTGGCTATCACACACACACAGATAACACTCTGGCTATCACACACACACAGGTAACACTATAGCTATCACAGACACACAGATAACACTCTGGCTATCACACCCACACAGGTAACACTCTGGCTATCACACACACACAGGTAACACTCTGGCTATCACACGCACACAGGTAACACTCTGGCTATCACACACACACAGATAACACTCTGGCTATCACACACACACAGGTAACACTCTGGCTATCACACACACAGATAACACTCTGACTATCACACACACACAGATAACACTCTGGCTATCACACACACATAGGTAACACTCTGGCTATCACACACACACACACAGGTAACACTCTGGCTATCACACACACAGATAACACTCTGGCTATCACACACACACAGGTAACACTCTGGCTATCACACACACACAGATAACACTCTGGCTATCACACACACACAGGTAACACTCTGGCTATCACACACACAGATAACACTCTGGCTATCACACACACACAGGTAACACTCTGGCTATCGCACCCACACAGGTAACACTCTGGCTATCACACACACAGGTAACACTCTGGCTATCACACACACACAGGTAACACTCTGGCTATCACACACACACAGGTAACACTCTGACTATCACACACACACAGGTAACACTCTGGCTATCACACACACACAGATAACACTCTGGCTATCACACACACACAGATAACACTCTGGCTATCACACACACATAGGTAACACTCTGGCTATCACACACACACACACAGGTAACACTCTGGCTATCACACACACAGATAACACTCTGGCTATCACACACACACAGGTAACACTCTGGCTTTCACACACACACAGATAACACTCTGGGTATCACACACACACAGGTAACACTCTGGCTATCACACACACAGATAACACCCTGGCTATCACACACACACAGGTAACACTCTGGCTATCACACCCACACAGGTAACACTCTGGCCATCACACACACAGGTAACACTCTGGCTATCACACCCACACAGGTAACACTCTGGCTATCACACACACACAGGTAACACTCTGACTATCACACCCACACAGGTAACACTCTGGCTATCACACACACACACAGGTAACACATTGACTATCACACACACACAGGTAGCACTCTGGCTATCACACACACACACACAGATAACACTCTGGCTATCACACACACACACACAGATAACACTCTGGCTATCACACACACACACACACAGATAACACTCTGGCTATCACACACACACATACACACAGGTAATACTCTAGCGCCCACATTCACTTAGGTAAGATTAGCACATCCACCTAGATAAGACTATAGCAGTCCAGTAATTTTTATGCCCCCAAATCAATAGATCAGGGATATATTATTTTTATCCTGTCTGTCTGTCAACTTTAACTTTGATATTGGGTTAATACATTTATGACACGTCAAGTGACAGTACACATAACGGTAAATGACATCTACTTCATTTCGTACATATGACGTTAGTCATACATTTACACTACAAGTGATTTACAAGTACTCTTAGGGTTACAAATTTTTGTACATATGGCCCCACGCTACCACATTCTCACATATAAGATTAAGACTGCCACTTCCAAAAGGTAAGACTCAGCCTCCCATACCTACACAGTTAAGACTCTGGTAACCACATACACTGAGATAAGACAGTTACTGCATCTACCTAGGTAAGACTCGGGGCTTCTATGCCTACACAAGTAAAGTTCAGAATGCCACACCCACCCAGCTAAGACTCTGGTAACAACACCCACCAAGGTAAGACAGGTAACTGCACCTACCTAGGTAAGATTCAGGCTTGTAATCCTACACAAGTAAAGCTTAGAATGCTACACCCACCCAGCTAAGACTCTGGTAACCACACCCACCAAGGTAAGACAGACTACTGCATCTACCTAGGTAAGATTCAGGCTTGTAATCCTACACAAGTAAAGCTTAGAATGCTACACCCACCCAGCTAAGACTCTGGTAACCACACCCACCAAGGTAAGACAGACTACTGCATCTACCTAGGTAAGATTCAGGCTTGTAATCCTACACAAGTAAAGCTTAGAATGCCCCACGCCTACCCAGCTAAGACTCTGGTAACCACACCTACCAAGGTAAGACAGACTACTGCATCTATCTAGGTAAGATTCAGGCTACTATGTCTTCACAAGTAAAACTCAGATTGCCATGCCCACCCAGCTAAAACTCCAGTAACCACACCCACCAGGTTACCTAGGTAAGACTCAGACTGCTAAGCCTACACAAGTAAAGCTCAGAATCCCCCACACACCCAGGAAAGACTTCAGTAACCACACCCACCAAGGTAAGACTGGTTTCCACACCCACCAGGTTACTGCATCTACCTAGGTAAGACTCAGACTGCTAAACCTACACAAGTAAAGCTCAGAATCCCCCAAACACCCAGGAAAGACTCCAGTAACCACACCCACCAAGGTAAGACTGGTTACCACACCCACCAGGTTACTGCATCTACCTAGGTAAGACTCAGACTGCTAAGCCTACACAAGTAAAGCTCAGAATCCCCCACACACCCAGGAAAGACTTCAGTAACCACACCCACCAAGGTAAGACTGGTTTCCACACCCACCAGGTTACTGCATCTACCTAGGTAAGACTCAGACTGCTAAACCTACAAAAGTAAAGCTCAGAATCCCACACACACCCAGGAAAGAGACCAGTAACCACACCCATCAAGGTAAGACAGGTTACTGCATCTACCTGGGTAAGATTCAGGCTACTATGCCTACACAGGTAGAACTCACACTGCCATACCTACCCAGGTAATATCGTAGTTAACATGTTCACCAAGTGCACTAGGCTACTATACTCACTCAAGTAAGATTGGGGTTGCTAGATTCACTGAGGTTAAACTCATTCTACCTCATCCTCTAGAGTCAGACTCAGGACACTGTACCAACTCAGCTAATACTCATTTCTCATGCCACAACATCTACACAAGATCTTTAATTCTGTTTTGAGGAGCTGGAATTCATTTGATATCTTAATACGTTTTATATGATGAATGTATATTATGGCAGAGATCGGGTTGCACATGAACAAAAAGAGATCAAGTTGTCATTACATGAGCTTTATGTATTTGGTCAGTAAACATAATTAATTCAATATTGTATCCTTGATCACCCCTTTTATTATTAAACTATTTGATTTATCATGAGATCAAAGAAACAGTGTGTGTGACTTTTTTCTATAGAACTACTAATGAGTCCTATATGTGTACTGATGTAGTGTGATTCATATTTGTGCAGTATATTGTGGGCTCTTTCTTGATTTCACTAATACAAATGTACCGGGTATTCAAAACAATGAAGAAGGACTAGCACAGTTTGTTATGAAATATGATTTTACTATAATAAGGACACTTGCAGTATACAGCATTATATGAATCAAAGTTTTAGATTACCCTTCCAAGATGTTTATTTGCAAATATACACTTTTTAATACTTATACTGATGTTATTTTTTGTAGTTATCAAACTTTCTCCAGCTGCAAGGAATAGTAGAGGTTAAGTTAGGTGATATACTACCAGGAACAGTTCAAAAGGTCACAAACTCATTGAGGTCACATAAAAGCAGTCAACCACTCACCATACTGAAAAACATACTCTTAATATTAGAATGGGAAAAAGCAGCAGACAGCACTGACAAAATCAAAGAACGGTAGTTATTAATAGATTTAGTTTAACTCAATATTACTGGTAGTTTGAAAGTGAATCTGTGATGGTAGGGTGTCTCATGTAGGGGAGTGTGAACTGATATTTATTAAAGGTTGTAAACTTGTTTGTTGATGTTGATGTAGAGATTAATATAAAATTTACACCTAATTATGTATGCTTCAAGGCACATGTCATGTGTAATGAAAAGAAGATCTACACATACATCTGGACACAAATTAGATTTATAATAAAATGTCTACATTTATATATATCCATGTTTAAGTTTATGTAATTCATAGTCCTTATGTCAACCCTCATCTGATTTACACCATAGGAAGTCCATTGTCCTTACCAATCCTATAAATTTTTGTGATGGGGGAATGTTGAGCTTTAACTTTCTATTGAATATGTTTGCTGACATAAAAAGTATTGTCAATATATGTATTGATGTCAGTAACACGCAGAATTTATATTGTAAGACCTTTCCTTTTCAGTTCGTCTTTCACATTTTGTATCAAATCTTCTTGGCAAGCATTGATACCACTGCTTTCACACAGTGATCTTAACATTACCATGACGACTGTACAGATCCTCAATGTTTTGGGTTTACCGTCCAACATCTCCTGTCCATCTGCCATCCATGTATCAACAGCACTACTCAGTTTTTTCTTCTCCTTGTTAGATGTTAATGGTAGGTATAGAATGACCAGCAGCGTGTCTCTTTCCGTCCCAGATAACAATTAATAGTGGCTATATGTGTCAACTCGTTTATAGTGATTTTGAATATTGTCCCAATTTCAATTAGATCCACTTTGTTACTCTATTGTTGGCTTAATATAGAAATGATATACGATTTTGAGATAATTCTGAGTTTGTGGTCACTTTCAGTGAATAGAACACATCAAAAACAAGGGTATTTCCATGGTTAGAAATAAATTTCAACACTAACACTCCACGATTATTTCACATAAATGGTGACGGCATCTGCCTGATGCATCGCACAAATTTTTACCTTTGCAATGGACCCATCTGAAGCAGTGAGGGATCTTTTACGTGCCATGCTTAATGTGATATAGGACATGGTTTTTACTGTCTCACCTAAGAGACAGACCTTTGGTGTGCCCACGAAGGGAATCAAACCCAGGACCTATCAGACATAAGCCGAGCACCTCATCCTTCTTACAATAGAAGAGTTTCTTTTGAACTGAGCGTACAAGATTGTTGTATTAACTCTAGCATTTTGTTTTAAAGATTTATAGAAAATACTAGGATTGAATATTCATGCATTAAAAAATGTTCCTTCAAATTGATTGATATTTATTCAATTCACTTTCAGATACTAAAACTTCCACTTCAATGTTTAAAGTTTGTCGTCAGTGCTTCAAGAATATGAGCAAACATAACCATGTACAGTTCATCCTCATAAGGTTTCTTTTAGAAAGTATTGTGAATAAGGTATGGATTTGTCTGGCATTGATTCAGATGTTACCTACATGTATGCAGTATAATGACAGTGATTACTTCAGTCGTTGTTTGTCAGTTTTCCAATCTGCGTACACATCGTCTCAGACGTTGTTGAAGCTATTTTCACTGATGACACACATACTCATTGGAACACTACGATTTCATTCTTCCTTGTCATTAATATAATGGATATATTATGACTGTAAGAAAGTGACATTGTTTTGCATATATATTTGAAATACTAGAAGTTAGTGAATAATTTTCAAGATTCTGTTATTCCTGCATTTAGCAGTTAAAATGATGCTTTAAATCATAGGTCAAATTACATAGGTTAAAATTTTATGCAATGATTAAATCAAATGTCATTGCTGTATGTGAAAAAATTTTGGCATGAAATATATCTATAAACAAACCAATATGGTTAAAGAGGAAAATTCCAAAATCACCAGAAGAAGAAGAATATATGTAAATATTTTTTCAGGATGTTGCTTACCTGCTAGGTGGTAAATCTGAACAAAGAACATCAGATGCAGAAAAAGTTCAGCTTCTTACAGAAAACCGAAAACACGGTTTATCTCTTACCTTGCCTAGGTCCCATTCCAGTGTCTTTCATGCAGGCATCATAGGTCAAGGACCAAAAAGGTCTTCTAGAAGAATACTCCTGTCAAATGTAAGTCTTACTTTTCTCATAACGTATATGCCAGTAGTTACAGATACTTACTGGTGTTCTGTCTTTTGGATGAGACAGTAAAAACTGAGGTCCCATGTCTTTGAAGGCATTATGAGGTGCCTCACTGCTTCAGGTGGGTCCATTACAAAGGTGTAAATTTCTATGCAGTGCATCAGGCAGCTGCCGTCACCTTATACATGAAATGATTATGGAATGATGTAAAACAATACACAGTAATCAATCAATCAATCAAGTTCACCAGGAACAAATGTCTGACATGGCATTTTGACAAGGTTAAGATTATACATGATAAAAGTTTTGTCATTGTCTATGTTACAAACCTAATTATCTGGATGCATATTTGAAAAAATAGTGGTATAGTTTTCCAGTTGTAAGATTGAAGCACGAGATCGCCTTCCTCTCATAATATACTGGCCTATCAGAAAACATACAGACACACCATAGCTCAACTCTCAGATATACTGACCTATCAGAAAACATACAGACACACCATAGCTCAACTCTCAGGGATACTTGCCTATCAGAAAACATACAGACACACCATAGCTTAACTCTTAGATATACTGGCCTATCAGAAAAGACACAGACACACCATAGGTCCACTCTCAGATATACTGGCCAATCAGAAAACATACAGACACAGCATAGCTCAACTCTCAGATATACTGACCTATCAGAAAACATACAGTCACACCATGACTCATCTCTTAGATATACTGACCTATCAGAAAACATACAGACACACCATAGCTCAACTCTTAGATATACTGGCCTATCAGAAAACATACAGTCACATCATAGCTCAACTCTCAGATATACTGACCTATCAGAAAACATACAGTCAAACCATAGCTCAACTCTCAGATATACTGACCTATCAGAAAACATACAGACACACCATAGCTTAACTCTCAGATATACTGGCCAATCAGAAAACATACAGACACAGCATAGCTCGACTCTCATATATACTGACCTATCAGAAAACATACAGTCACACCATGACTCATCTCTCAGATATACTGACCTATCAGAAAACATACAGACACAGCATAGCTCAACTCTCAGATATACTGACCTATCAGAAAACATACAGACACACCATAGCTCAACTCTCAGATATACTGGCCAATCAGAAAACATACAGACACAGCATAGCTCAACTCTCAGATATACTGACCTATCAGAAAACATACAGTCACACCATGACTCATCTCTCAGATATACTGACCTATCAGAAAACATACAGACACACCATAGCTCAACTCTCAGATATACTGACCTATCAGAAAACATACAGTCACTCCATGACTCATCTCTCAGATATACTGACCTATCAGAAAACATACAGACACAGCATAGCTCAACTCTCAGATATACTGACCTATCAGAAAACATACAGACACATCATAGCTCAACTCTCAGATATACTGGCCTATCAGAAAACATACAGACACACTATAGCTCAACTCTCAGATATACTGGCCTATCAAAAAACATACAGACACACCATAGCTCAACTCTCAGATATACTGACCTATCAGAAAACATACAGACACACCATAGCTCAACTCTCAGATATACTGGCCTATCAGAAAACATACAGACACACTATAGCTCAACTCTCAGATATACTGGCCTATCAGAAAACATATAGACACACCATAGCTCAACTCTTAGATATACTGACCTATCAGAAAACATACAGACACACCATAGGTCCACTCTCAGATATACTGGCCAATCAGAAAACATACAGACACAGCATAGCTCAACTCTCAGATATACTGACCTATCAGAAAACACACAGACACACCATAGCTCAACTCTTAGATATACTGGCCTATCAGCAAACATACAGACACACCATAACTGAACTCTTAGTTATACTGGCTTATCAGCAAACATACAGACACACCATAGCTCAACTCTCAGATATACTGACCTATCAGAAAACACACAGACACACCATAGCTCAACTCTCAGGGATACTGGCCTATCAGAAAATATACAGACACACCATAGCTCAACTCTCAGATATACTGACCTATCAGAAAACATACAGACACTCCATAGCTCAACTCTCAGATATACTGGCCTATCAGAAAACATACAGTCACACCATAGCTCAACTCTCAGATATACTGACCTATCAGAAAACATACAGACACTCCATAGCTCAACTCTCAGATATACTGGCCGATCTGAAAACATACAGTTCCACCACAACTCAGCTCTCAGATATACTGACCTATCAGAAAGTATTCAAACACACCACAGCTCAACTCTCAGATATACCGGTACTGGCCTATCAGAAAATAAACAGACACACTATGTGACCATAGCTCAACTTGTGTATCATTTTTCAGGATTAAATACTCAAAGCTGATGGAAGAATTGATCTGTTCCTTATAGTTGGTTTTGATTTCTTCTGTTAATTTGCAGGCACACGTCAAACGCAATAAAGAATATTTGACAGATCTTTTAGCAACATGTTCACAGGATCATTCTCTCACTGACTCCTCACTAAAAGAAGACAAAATGGAGACAGATTCAGAAATTTCAAGAAATACAACAATGAGGTTTCAAGTTTCTGGAGATCTGTGTAGAATGATAGGAGGATTACTGACAGAGATGTTGACCCCAGATGTACTCTATAATAACCGATTTTGGCCAGAGGAAGAGTCTATTTCCATGACAGTAGAAAGGTCAGATATAATGTCACAAATTTCTGATTGAATTCAATATCATCATAAATAAGTAATTTTTTTGTTGATAGTTTCATTAATTTGTTTGCATGTCCAACTCCTTTGAAAAGAAATGCTATAATTTATACCTGCTAGTTCTTATCTGATTGGCAGCCGTTGATTCTCATAACCTAGAGGCGTAGACTTGAAATTACTGATGGTACTAGTATCTTGAAATTCTTAATTCCTTTTGTTATTTGCAGAGATTTGTATGTCTTCAAACAATTTGAAGAATATCCTGTATTATGGGACATTATGAAATTATATGCAGCAAGTAAGTATTGATGAGATTTGGAAAAAAATTCATATTTCATCTGTTTGAATGTGTGACATGAATACATGTATATACCAACAATTGTATTTTTTTAGATGAGACAAGCCGGCGTGGCCTAGTGGTATCGCGTTGGACTCCTGATTGGGAGGCCGGGGTTCGAGTCCCGCTCTGGTCATGCCGGTGTCATGTCTTTCGGATGAGACAGTAAAAACCGAGGCCCCGTGTCGTGGTATGCATGACACGTTAAAGATCCCTCACTGCTTCGGGTGGGTCCGTTGCAAAGGTCAAAATTTGTATGCTCCGCATCAGGCAGATGCCGTCACCATATACGTGAAATATTCGTGGTGTGACGTAAAACAATAATCAATCAATCATTTAGATGAGACTAATATTTAATCTAACAAGGCCTCATTTTGAAAATCTTTAGACTCTACTTCTAGAAGTACTTTTCCTTTAATCATCTTATTGCCATGATATATATTGCTGCTCTATTAATTAGTATCCTCATGGATCTATATCACTCTCCTTGTGTCACAGTATTCCATGTAAGTTCAAGGTCAAAAGTCACATAAAGGGCTATTCCACTTTGTGGTACCCTTGTTAATCTGTTTATAACACTAGTAGACATACATGTCTAGGTATAAAGTTAAAAATATATTTATAATAAAAGTAAAATAAGACCGTTGGAGCTTCAGGCTGAACAGACGCTCTGGTTTTGTAAACTACAAAATAAGCCCTTTTATCTGTCATTCTTGTGTCTCAACAACTAGTTTTTAACAGGCATTGATCGTTGAGATTTAATTATGGAACAAGTTTGTTCTCTTTTGATCATTCATAGATTCTTTAGCCATGAGCAGATGTTCTCCCATCTTGAAATCAATCACAGCATCTCTCATGCGACATTTTGAGACATCTAGAGAAAAGTCGTGCAGAGATAGTCCTAAACACCTAGAGGCAGCAATGTCCCTTATCCGGTGTTTATCAAAGGTAAAGAACAATTTCTACTTTGTTCTATGAAAGTCTATTGATATCTGATTCAACTTTGTTTTAAGTAATTTGCAAGACCTTAGAAGGTTAATAATGTATTTGTATTGCCTATAAAGTATGGTGACACAGAGGGATCACATTGATTCTCATAATAGACATGATAGACATTAGTTAAGGGTTTGTCTTAGGGAATATTCTTACAACACATGATTGGAGTTCGGTTCCTGGATTGCACCGCTATGTTTAAGAGATTGGTTATCTCCTACTCCCATGTGGCAAAATAACTGAAAAATTATTGAAAGAAGAATTAACAGGCTTTGCATATTGAAAGAGAAGATTGAATATGTTTCAGAGGTCTGTCACCTTCTGTTTGCATGTTGTGGAGTAGCTGAAAAATTATTGAAAGCAACTTGAAACACCTCCAGCTTCCATGTTGAATATTGTTGAAAGCGACATGAATGCCCTATTAGCAGACTATTTAACCTCATTCCTCAAACATAAGTCTGTGTATGTGTTACCCTCAGGGTCAGCTATTTTTGCAGTTGACGTATTTATTCTGAAATATTTAAAATTTACAATAGAAGCAGCTTTTCAAATTGGCCTAATCAGCTTACATAAATGTTAACCACAAGATGATTTCTATATGTTTTTTTTTTTTTTTTTTAAGCCGGCGTGGCCTAGTGGTATCGCGTCGGACTCCTGATCGGGAGGCCGGGGTTCGATTCCCGCTCTGGTCATGCCGGTGTCATGTCTTTCGGATGAGACAGTAAAAACCGAGGCCCCGTGTCGTGGTATGCATGGCACGTTAAAGATCCCTCACTGCTTCGGGTGGGTCCGTTGCAAAGGTCAAAATTTGTATGCCCCGCATCAGGCAGATGCCGTCACCATATACGTGAAATATTCGTGGTGTGACGTAAAACAATAATCAATCAATCAATCTATATGTTTTTATCTCTTTCTTTATTAGAAGAATTTTATTACATTTTCAGAGTTGTTTACTTCCTGAGCCTTTACGATATATCTCGGAGTTATTTCCCTTTGCAACTCCCTATGAAATGTATTTGCTGTTATTGAGTGTATGGAGATATATGAAGGTATGAAAAATCAGTAGATGTATTATTATATAAATTGTCAGTCAGGTATTGAACTGGATCTTTTAGTAGAATGTAGTAAGCAAAGCTTACTGTAATGAAAACAGAACTTGGCATTATTTTGAAAGAAAGTAGTAAATTACACCCTTATATAGTAGGTTATTACCCCCAACATATTGGTCTGTTTGTCTTTAGTCATTTCTTGAACCTTGGCTAGAAGTTTTGAACTACAGTACATAGGATAGAGACTACATTTTTCCTGCATGCTTTACATACCAATCCCTATAACATGAAGTCCTTGAGCTTTAGTGTAAATCTATATGCCAAAATTAAGCTGATGGCTGGAGTGTAATATTCCAGAAAACTTTGTTCCAAATTAATTTACAACATGTGTTATCCTGTGTTATAGGAGAACCCTCCTACTGAAGATCCTGAGGAAGTACAGAGACGAGGTAACAGGGTAACAGATATCAAGTCAAGTTTTTATTTTGAGATGACCATTTTTCCCATTTTCATTGACTTACATATTATGAAAGTTGACAAACTTCCTAGAGTTGAGGTCAGTCAGGGAGCATTGACACATCAATCAGTAAAGTATATTATCTTATTGTTAAGGTTTTGTTGAAGTCATTCTGTTAACTTACTGTCGTTCTCTGCCCTGCTTTATGCTAATATGAAACAGTTGGTAAATTAGGGAGCAGTGAATACCAGAGACATGTGTATATATGTCTTTGTGAATACAACGCATGAGAATTTCAGGGACTCTGATACTTCTTTTGTGTTTATATTTTAGTATGGTTATGGAGGATTGGTGCATTGTGTATGATATTTCTAGTAATTCATCATATTAAGACATAGATATTACATTTATTTTCTCTGTTTTGTCTGTGTTTTGATTAGTTACTTTTTTCTATAGTGCTTGTTCATGTCTAAACATTTTTTGTTATTGATATTTTTATACTATTTGTCAGCCCTTTTATTTGCAGTTTGTGACAGTCGACATTTAGAAATTATAAGAGCAGTTCTTCATAGCAACATACACACAATGGGGCATTTTTATCCTCGATTCGCAGGAGAGTTACAGTGAAATTTTGGCCCTCCATTGGCTAGAGAGTGACAGTGATATTTTGGCCATCCATTGGCTAGAGAGTGACAGTGATATTTCAGCCCTCCATTTGCTTGAGAGTGACAGTGAGTTTGTTAGTAATTTGCCAGGATTCTAGGGGAATGATGAGTTACATTGATCAAATCATGGTTTGATTGTACATTGTATAGGTTAATGAATAAATTGTTGCAGAAACATATGGATTAAATTTTTTTTTATCGGCTAGCATAAAGCATCATATAACAGTCTTACAAAACTAGAGACATTTCTGACGAACAATTCCCCTGCAACAGCATTCAACAACATACTTTGTTGGTCAGACATATCTGTGGTATACATCATAAGAAAATAACATGAAGATGTAATGGCCCAGACAAGAATTCTGGCCTTGTGTTCACTGTGACCATGACCTTTAAGATAATCTAGATTCAAGGTCATAATACAGGCTCATAAAAGTCGGATGAAGAAGTTATTACCTGAAAAGTAATTAGGGCCAGGTGTTCACTGTGAACTGGATGACATGATGTGGATTCAAGGTCAGGACACAGTTATGAGTCATGGAGGACAATTGTGTGTAATGTTAGATCACTGCATGATTACATAAGAAGTTACGACCCAGACAAGAACACTGGTTATGTGTTCACTGTAACTGACCTTGATGGTATAACCTAAGTTCAAGGTCATGACCCATCTTTATGATATATGAAAAAGTTGTGTTTGATATTTTGTCACTGACGTAAGTTATGGCCCATACAAGGTTGATGAATAAAGGGAGAGGTTGATTCCCATATACTCCTCCAAACTTACTTTGAGGGGGTAATAATGAAAGGACTAAAAAGTACCTTAACATGTACAGTTGGGTGCTGTCCTAACCTTACATTTAGTACACTTCAGGTTTACCTTGACTGTTGTCATGGTTCACCTTGTGATCACTGTGTTATGCCATTGGTAAACAGTCTTCATTATGATGGAATAGCAGTTTAGAAGGGTTTTTACAATGCTTTTAACAATTTATTATACCTCCTACAACAAAGATGTGAGGGGGGTATACTGGAATCAGGTGGTCCATCTGTCCGTCCGTTTGTAGACACAATAGAATCCAGGCTGTATAGTGTTACTTTTTTCACCTAGATTCAAAATACCATACATACAGACTCTGCATGGGATGAGGATGATCCCTATCAATTTTGAAGTCAAAGGTCATGTGTACTGTACATTGATATAGTTAAATGGTTTTTGGGCTCTATAGTTATCCTTTTCACCTAGAGTCAAGATACCATACATACAGACTCCCCATGGGATGAGGACGATCCCTATCAATTTTGTGGTTAAAAGGTCAAGTGTACTGGACATTGATATTGGTAAATGGTTTCCGTGCTCTATACATTGTAGCATTATCCTTTTCACCAAGTCAAAATACCATACATAATGACAATCCATGGGATGAGGATGATCCCTATTGATTTTGGGGTCAAAATGTTAAAGGTCAAGTCTATGGGACATTGATATAGGTAAATGGTTTCAAAGCTCTCATGGGTTTCCCTGTCCATCTTGAATCACTATAATGAACATATGGACTCCCAATGGCATAAAGCTGATCCCTATTGATTTTGAAATCCAAGGTCAAGTGTATTGGACATTGATAACGCGACATCATTTCCGCACTCTTACGTGTAACTTTTTTCATTTAGAGTCACCATATCACACATATGGACTCCCCATGGGACAAGGGTGATCCACTCCCCATTTGACAGGGGTGATCCTTATCAATTTTTGGGTCAAGGGTGTATTGGACATTGATGTAGGTAAATGGTTTCTAGGCTCTCACTTGTTTCACAATTTCAGTCTTCTTCAATTACATACAACAATTTTCTATATATATTGAACCTTGTCTGACACTTTAGGGTGTGTGTGTGTGACAAGTCCTTCAACAAAGGCCTCGCCTCTTGGATCAACATCATCACAACACACACATCTCTCAAGGAAAGCTACTGCACAAGTTCATACTACCCACAACTTCCCCTTCTCACCCGAGGTTTTGTCATGCACATGACCTGATCTTCATAGTGTGAAGGCCATATTCAAAGAATCATTCTTTCCACGGGGGATATTTGTGTCTGCCCAATGGCGACAATTCTTGATGATAAATGTTGCAACATAGAAGCAGGAACTTGCCAACGTCCGTAACATGTTAGAACAATATTATTTTAATTTGAATAGCATGCACTTAACCACTACACCACATCTGCCATAGCCAGTTGTATTTCAACAAACAACAACAACTTCTTACTAACCATTTATTTTTTTGTCACTTCATTCAAAACAAACTGCACCCACTCTGTACAAAGAAAAATGATAGAATAAAGATGTCATGAATACCCAGAGATCTAAAGAAGTAGATTCATACATGTAATACTTGACCCAAATTCATTATCCAAATAACTCTGGTAATAGAAAATATATTTTATCAATTCAAATTTAAGTATCAAAACTTCAGCCCTTTGCTCATTTGTTTGAAGTTTCATGACATAAATAATAACTAAAGGTTGACTATGAAAACTTATTTAACCTATGAAAGGTAATTATATTATTAAAGATGGATACACAATGGAAAGTAGGTATATACAGAGAGATCAATTACTGAAGAAACTTCACATATACATGTAATACTTTTCAAAGAATACTTATCATAAAACATAGCTAAATCTATCATATTATTATGACATATAATACCAGATCTTGGATTCCCTACAAAAAGTTGATTACAACAGAACAAAATTCAAATATGTTATAGTTTTACTTTAAAGTAATTTGTCAGAAGTTTGCCCTACTTCATAGGATGTAATCCAAATAAGAAGCTATGTCGTCTGGAAGAGTCAATTATTAATGGATTTCACACATTATTTTAAACAGAAAGTGTACAAGTAAATTTCAATGTAGATCTACTATTTCTCTTGAACACTTCAAATAAAAGAATTCTGTAAATAAATTTCATTAATATGCACATGTACATGTATAATCTTTAAATATTTATATACATGTATAATTATTATTGAATATTTCTTTAAATTACATGAATCAACAAATAACAGAATTAACAGGTAAAAAATTTTGTAAATAATAAGATAAAAATGATAACATTGGCAGTCAGAGCTAAACATTTTTTCAAAATGTTAATATAGGATAATGAAATAGGCAAGTCATCTCAAGACAGATAAAACAAAACTACATATCCCTTTCAGTTTCTTGATATGGCTGCAACACAACAAACTCTGTAGACAAAGGGTTTCATTCAGGTGAATTTTACCTCCTCAAATTGAATATTTCAGGCACAGGTTTCCTGTTTGCAATAACATAATTCATATGATATAGTTTTGTCTATTGATCCAGCCTTAATTGTTTGAGTTACGATGCAATTAAATCACGAAACTGAGATCATGGTTTTTTTTGCTATCCAACTGTAGTATCAGAATTAAATCTAATTCCTTATCATTATTGATAAGTGCAGAGGGTAAAAACTAGACAACACATATATAGCATGCAAAAACAAAATAAAGCACTGCAGAAAAAAAAATTGAGTAAAAGGGGGGCGGTGTATGAACATACAACAAAATATAACTTCATGAACACATTAATGAATGCATTTACTCGAGATTCTTAATATAAAAAACAAAGTCAACAATAAAAATATTCCTTACAGTTATTACAGCGCTACCTGGAGTTTAAAGTCAACAAAGAAGTCGGTTTCAGATCTCTGTTTTTGGCCCCATGATCATCCAAATTTTAGTAGGTACAAATTTCAGTTTCTTGTGTACGGGGTATTGCAGACATTAGTGATTACAATCTGATTAAAACCATATCTTTACTCCACTTCTCTCTTTGTCCAATTGCAGATAAAGATCATTTGAAACCTCTGCACATGCCTTGCTGAGCCATTGATTGGCCATGGGAAATAATGGTTTCAGTGACTGAAAAGTCATCAAAGTTCACAAGAACATGACCTCTTATGGGGTTTCGCCAGATCTTTATCGGCAATGGGACAAATAGAGAAGCGGAATAAAGGTTTTGTTTTAATCAGATTGTAGTGATTAAAGGTGTAATATCCAAGATGGTGTTCTATCTCATGTAAGTAAAACTGTTGCCACATCATCACTTACAGAAATATTAGAAAAGAAAGGATTTTGTGAACATAAACCTTTTCCCTTCCAACATTTTCACAAAAAAAAAGCAGCAAGGCCAAAAACGATTGTTGCTGGACCTACTCCTTTCTTTGTAATTACTACTGACAGTTACAAGTTTTTCATTCTAAACATCAACTCTATACACACATCAGATTCCATCAGACACTGGAAAGTTGACATAGGAATCATTACGTACAATAATACGAGATTATTTATATAGTCACAAAAATTCAAAAACAAACTATATGTATAGACTTAATATAGAAATACTTGTGATTTCAAACGTAATTAACAAACGATGCACCCGATGGTAAGCCAAATCCGTTCATTGTAACTAGTGTAAATTCATGACTTATTTCTATTTTGGATTTCTATAGTTTCGATCTTGAGCATCAGTGAAGAGGCACAAGATGTCAAAATGCAAACAGTGCACTACATCAATGCATGAGTAAATCTCCTCTTATTATTCTAAGCAATTTGTTAAGCTGTTTGGCTGTGGTAATACAGGAAATCCATCAAAACTGATTATTACTTCAAGAGCTTAAACTGACCAAGTTCAAGACTGTAAGTGCATATATTCTTCATATGGCACTTGACTTTTTGTGGCAGTAAATTCATCACTAGAAACTGTAATGAATTTTTGTAGCAGTGGCCCATACTAATGTGTCATCACAAAAGGATGCACACCATTTCAAGATTTTCTCAGGTTGTGTCATATTTAAAAGTGATAAAAAATATCTCAAGCACGTTATACTTCTTCAAAGTTTTACCTGGGTAATTAAAAAAACTTCTGGTGTGACCTACTATCTTAGGACAGGAACTTGATGACCTATAATTGATGAGGACTTCATAAAAAGAACAAATATCCATAATTCACACTATGAACATATTTTGTGGTTATCTATAGGTTACATTTAAGTGAATAACAATTTTTGTGTCATGATAATATTAATAAATAATGAGAATCAATGAAAATGATGATGCACGATAGTGTAAAAAAAAAGTTCAAAGCAGATACCCTCCAGCAATCACTGGGGTAATGATTTAAATACAAAGGATTTGGACCTGTCACCAGAATGTCATAGGATTTATTCTCCCAAAATTTCATTTGAAATATAGCAATACACTGGGTTGTAAAAACATACTGCACCCGTGTCAAGAACACATTTGGCACATTAGAGAATCTTAGATGGTATAAAAAAGATTCTCAGCAGCAGGGCAAAACTTGCCCAGGAAGTGCCCCACAATCGAGTAAAATTACAATAATTCTTTTGCACTAATCATTTATCTACTCAAGTACATATGTGTGTGGTTAGAAACTCGTTATAGTAAAAGGTTTACCTTGATACTCTCTATAAACATAAATATTATCAACTTCACAAAGCAATACACATTATCTGACTCTGCAGAATACACATTATCTGACTCTGCAGAATACACATTATCTGACTCTGCAGAATAAAGGCAGATTGTATGCCTGTATTGTAACAATATCAAGTATGACACAATTAGCAGTCTGAGAGGAGAACACACATTTCAAGTGCCAGAGTCTACTGGACCTGATACAATAGGTTTTTCTTTACTACAGACAACTATGTTTGCAACATGTTCTTTATACATGTATCTCTCTATACTGAATACTACAGAACATTTTTGTAAATACTAAATTCTTCTACAATATGGAATGAATTTCTAAAATATCCCATTAACTTTATTTGACAAGCGTTTTACATTATTGAAAAACAGTATCCACTGCACAAGTACAATTAAATCATATGGACGAGCAGAATCCATGACACAACATAGCCATGTTGACACAAAACAATGGTTTACATTGGTATGTATAATGAAAGATTTTAAACATGATCCATGATGATACTCAAAGCAACGAAACAATAGCTACCAGAGAGGTATTTTGAGCTCTATTAACTCCAGTCTAAACCCATAGCTACACCATAAACAGCAAGGCATTGCAACGCAAAGCCTATATAAATGTAGATAAAATAAGACAACTTCCTAAGCCATGGTTGTTATCTAAACACATACAGCAACAACTAAAATAAATTATGGTGCACTTGTGATCTGAGTTGTTCATTTCCTCCTCAGCCGATACAGAACGCTGCTATGACAACATAAACCTTAATCTTCATGTTTTTCTTCCGGCATAACTAAAAATGTTTTCTGTATAGCAATCGATGCTTTATCTGAAAAAGATTAAAAGTTCAAAAATCATTACAAGTATTACAATAAATATCTATAACTCATTTATCTATAACTCATTTATGATGACATCATGAGAAGGGTTTCCAATTTTAAAAGATTTAAAAACTACGATGACAAACTCAAGATTGCCTTTAAAAATAGTCTTTGTGTTTATTGTGCTTAAATAAAACAGTCTGAACAAATTGAAGTGCTTTTCAAATTGACACTACAAGGCATTATGAATGTCTACTGATCTCTGGACAGTAACTTTGGCAATTTCTAAACAAGTAAAATGTTACTATCATTATCATTATTTAAAAGGAGAATTATTATATGTGTGAATGAAGCTTAGTTTTGTTTTTCGTGTTCTCTAAAAGTTTATCTTCCATATCATTTTTCAATCATGACCAATAACACAAAAGAGAGAGATATCTCAGAATAAATTGTGGATATAGGCACAACATGATGAATCCAAGCTCCTTCACATATAAATGGTGCAAAAACGAAACAAAAACTGAACAAAACAATGCATAGTGATATGAGAAAGCAACACAACTTGTCTATATGTAATATGACCACTAGCTTCAAGTAAAGTAACACACAAAACTTCACAGGATAAATCAAGATACCTTGACTTCGTATTGTTTTTGTGAAATTATTTATTCAACATGTAAAGGTAAAAATTCTTCATGGTATATGCAACTTTATCAACTACCTTTTTAATGAGAAATACTTTTTTTTATAGATCTAATACTCATATTTTAAACAAGATAGTTACACAGCTTTCTCACAGTGAATGAAAGCGAGTCTTACACATAAAGCTTGCACAACTAGCTTCTTGGTATATAAATAATTGGAAAATCACAGAAAGAAATATTAACTTTCAAATGAACACTTTTTATTAATAGTTAAACAATCAGTTAGTAGTATTTTCATGCCCCTGAATCGACAGATTAGGGATTTATCGTTTTTGTCATGTCTGTCTGTCTGTTCTTTTGTCTGTTTTTTGTTCACTTAACCTTCCCTATAACTTTTAAACTGTAAGAGACAAAGACTTCATATTTGGCATGCACACTCCACTAATAAATCCATTTCAAATAACACTATGGTCAATGATCTGGTGACTTTGACCATGATCTTTATGCTAAATTCAATTTTAACAAACACTGTTAATACATGTAGATTGGTGGCATATTGCTTTTTTTCCTGTTTCAGATTGACAGATTAGTTTTTGTTCCATTTTAAACTCCATTGAGGAGTTATGGTACTTTGTATCCTATAGATAGCCTTTATTCAGACACATATGGTGGATGTCTCATGTGACTTAAGTTTGCCTATAGAGATCTAACTGATATTACAACATATTCAATATCAGGACCAAAGGAAGACTCCTTTAATTATTCACTGAAATTTATTTGCTAAGTTATTGTACTTTGTATGCCAAAAATACCTTTATTCAGAAATATATGGTCGATAATTCAAGTTTGTGTGGATGGATATGAATGATATTATTACACATTCAATACCCAAACAGGCTTTTTTTAACACTGGGGGCATAGCGTTTTACAAACACATCTTGTACCTACTTGAATTAGATGTAACTACTTGAAAAAGTAGAGTTTCATTTACTCCAACAACAAGAATTACTCAAATAACAAAATTCTAAATAAAAGAAGTTTTGCTTTTCATTCCATGTCCGAGTCAAAATGCTAGTAGCTCAACTACTCTCTTGATATGTATGACACTTGAAGTCTAAACATGGATTGTAGATTCTTTGCTCTGGTATGTTTTGACTAGATCTAACTTATTTCAGTCATCAATATAAAAGTATTTTTTATATTCCTACTTTTTTTTTAATTCAATATCAACTGACTGTAAATAGCAAACAGATGAAAGGCAATACATTTAACACATAGTGAACATCTCATCTCAGCAATGAAGCACAATGAAATTGAATACAATGACTAATTCAATGCTTTTACCTGAGTTTTGTGTTTGATAGAATATGCATAAAACATGTGTACAGATATTTAATGTTTAGAGCACTAATTCTAAAACCTGTCTTCAAGTTTTCTAAGATGATTTCTTTAGATTTCACTCAGACTGTCTATGTTTCAAGTTTGTGATCAGCAAATGCTCCCAAATTAGGAAAATAGAAAGTTTGATCTCTCGCACCAGAAACGACTGATAAATATTTGGCTCTCTGACCACCAATGAAGTGAAAGTTGAGAAGAATGTTTTTTTTTCGAACAAGGAAATTACTAATACTGCAATATCATGTAGTTGTCTGATTCTATGTTAAAAAAAGAATTGTGCATTGTTTTCAAAAAAAAAAAAAATTCTCTGTATACTGTGTATATTTTGTAACTTAAATGAGGAACTAAAGGACTTGTTACTTTCTGGTTTTCAAATTTTCTGAATGTACTGCAACAAAAGTCCAACACAAAAGTAAATATCATTCAAGGCCTTATCTGTACACTGTATACTTTTATTATAAATGTCCTTGGATACGATAATAACACACACGAACATTCATACATGATATTCAAAATTCAAACTAGCATGGTCTGACTGTGTGTTGGTTAATACAACTGGATGTAAAGTTCTGTTAATGAACTTAACAAAGCAAGCAATATGGAAACAACAAGCAGCATCCAATATGCACTTTGCTAAAACACTAACTGTAATACACCATTGCATCAGAAAATTCAAACTGTTGTCCAATCAAATTCTTCTTTGGAAAAAAATCTATATGGTTTTGGAATTTTCATATTTCAATTACAGTGTGCCAGGCAGTGCAGAAGGGGCCCAGGTAGCGCAGTAGGAAGCCAGGTAGCGCAGTCGGTAATGCACTCGCTTCTCACCAGTGCGACTCGGGTTCAATTCCCGGTGTGGTACATGAGATGGTGAGGCTGTAACCAACCTGGCTTCATGGGTTTTTTCTGGGTACTCCGGTTTCCTCCCACACAAACGACATCCTTACACCAAGATCCGTGCCAACGAGCAAGATTTATATAAGTTGTTAATTTGTTTCTTAATCTTTGCAAAATAAATAAAGTTGAAATTTTTTATATACAGTGTGAAAAGAATTTGATTGGATATTAATCAAATTTGCCATGGTAACAGGAATAGATAAACAATGGAGGTTGAATTACATGTTATGTAATCAATCCTGTGCTTGTTTGTCTTCCTCTGGAATACATAGCAACAGTTTCTGTATTGCTAAGGATCCCTTCTCTGTAATAGAAACACCCACATTATGTGATCAACTATTGCAGGAACAATTAAAGCCAACTACATATCATATAACAGAACTTAGACATAAATATTCTCCATAGTATGACAGAATTATGATTCCCTTCAAGGTGCTGGACAAGAGGCTCGAGACGATGGCATGAAATGTACGATATGATGAACATCAGAAGTACATCTGACACATATCCACTTGATGTGTAAGTAACAACATTATCTAATTAATGATAAACAAAGACAGCAACGAAGACACATTCTCACACCTACGGAGAATTCACATGTACTATATCCCAATACATCCTATACCGTATACTGCCTTTGATTTGTATAAAGAATATTTTGATAAAAGAATCAAATGAAAAAATCAAAGTTATTGTGATTATATTGATGTGAATGACCTTCAACTTTACACATTTGTTTATCCTTTACTCATTTACTATTTCTTCTCTATTTTGCCTAAAAGAGCACGATGACATAATGAAGGAAGTGGTAATTAGTTGCATAAAAATTGCACTTACCAATAAACTCCACAAAGGTTTTGGGTTTATTTTCCCACTTTACACAAATGATGTAAACTGGAATTCCAGAGGCTATGATCCCCAGTCCTATACCTAAAGATAGAGGACAAGTATTGCTGATACTATACTCTAATGAGAGGTCAAATGATGGTGGTAGCTGACTGCCACAGAGAAATTCAATATATGTAATCTAAAATTATTCTTCTGTTTGATTAAATATGTACATTATTTTCATTCTTTTGCCTAAATTCCCAAGTTTAGAGTCTTTTTGTATCTTAAAATCCAACTTTAATGTAAAAACTGACATTACAAGGACCTTGATTTTCATTGAAATTACTCCAAAACAGAGAAAAAATTTCAGCATCCTAAAAAGTTTACTCCATAAATATCAAAGTATATCTAAATTAGTGAATATAATCAAAATTAGATATTTAAGCTATAACCATCTTGACAATGGAATAAACAATCATCAGACAAATGTTATTTATGTAAAAAAAAAAAATCCAAGTCTATAAAGTTTACTTAATTTGGTTTATTGGTGTGGTATTAATGGTTTACCAGATATTAGCTGCAAGTTGTGACAATAGTTTAATGATAGGGCCACAGTTCCTTATGTTGCATAAACTTGAAATTCTGATAACAGAACGACTGGCACAATTCTTCATATTTCAGCTTCAAATGGATCAAACATCAACATATACAGTGCCCGCCCCTTAATTGAATATCGCATTATTGAATATTTCGTTTTATTGAAAAAGATGCTGAAATCCAGAACCATTTTCTATCAAATCTTTTGAAAATCTGCCACTTATTACACTAGGAAAAAAAGCGACTTCATTTATTTGAATAGCGCAATTATCTCGCCAAGCATACCTTTGTCAAAATTTAACTGTATTGCGCCGGAGGTCATGTTGCTTACTACGGTGCAGGCGACTTATTGATTAGATATAAATCGTTTCACACCTGTCCAGGTGAAGGTTGTTGAGCAGATTACACGTTAATTGTATGATAGGCCGTGGCGGTAGGGATGAAAGGATTAATTAATTACCAACTGCCAAAGTCAGGTCTACTAGATGCCATCCACCTACTCAGTAAAGCCTGGCACACCATCAACGGCTTCTGCAAAGCTGGCTTTGCCTCGTCAGACGACGCAAAAGAACCTGACGATGTCCAGCCGCCTGGAGATGTTGAGAGCTAGACGTCTGGTGCCTTCATCATAAATGATGGCAACTGGAGAGCACAGCTGTGTGAGTTTCCCTGGAGAGGAAACCCGACCATTCGACGCCAGTGACGAGGAGGATGAAGAAACGGCAAGAGTAATGTATGGCGAACTTACAGATGCAATGGCAACAATTTGATGATTTATTGAGAAAACTAAAACGACGACCTCTGCATGCTCTATCCATACCTGCCAACCCTAGAAGACGGTTAAGAGGAACAACGGGTGGTCATTGATATTTTCTCATTCTGTTGTTCAGAAACAAAGTGTTTTTGTGTTTTTGAGTCCCAATATGTTTGATAAAGTCTGTAATTTCCCATGGGAGATAGTAAACTCACATTTGCACACCGTGCAGTAAGCAAACTTGGGCCCTCTTTTACTTTAGGCAACGACCCCGTTAAAACGAGAAACGTAATCGTTTCTGAAGTTTTGTTTCCTGCGCACATTCTTTTTCTTTTTAGTCGACGCCTCGTGGGTCGTTTAAAACATATAGTTAAGTGTTTACAAGAGTGTGACAAAAAAAGAGAGGTAATTCCAATCTAAAGTGCGCAATAATGACCGAAAGTGGAAAGGACAAGTCCAAATCCGGAATGAGCATGTAAAAATCGGAAAAATTCCGCCAAAATCGGAACAGTTGGCATGTATGTGCATCTGAAAGTGCCTTTAAATTTTCCTTCACTAAAATAAATTGTTGAACCTTTCTTGTATCTTTAATTACCCTGGTTACATGACTGAGACACAACTACCTGTATTTCAATAGACGGCAGTTTTATCATTACTGTCTGATGAGCAGGTGTAATGTAGCTATTTAATAACATTAGGTCACTGTATTTAAAAAGACAGTTGCAAAATTATCAAAAATGTGGTTTTTGACTTTACTGTTGCTCAAACAAACAAAAAAGGGATTTAAGAGAGTTAACTCTAGTGTATTTATATACAGATACATGTACACAGATTCCAATACAGATAGCGCAAAAGTGATACACCTATGGAATTCTTTCACAAACTGTCAATCTTCTGGTCTTTAAAACTGATATTGATAACTGTGTAACTGATACCGTGTAATTGAAAATTCGTTAATTTGAATAATAAAGTCCTGACAAATAGCCTATTCAATTAAGCGGCTTGCATTATATAAACATAATGCAAATGATCAGTAATAAAAACTTATCCCAGATCTGTCATTTGAAGCCTTTTCACACATTCTGCCCCAACCACTGTGTGTCAAATTTGCTGGTTTGTTTATATGTAGTCTGAATCATTCACACATTTGCATAACTGCATTTTGTTGGCAGAATCAAACGTATGGATAACTAAGATTATATATAAAAAAGCGGAAAGTTTGACACACGTTGGGGAAAAATATGTGTAGAGCCTTCAAAAAACAGATTGGGGGTAAGTTTCTATTGGCAAACATTTGCTTTATGTTTTAATATGTTTGATATTTCCTCTATTTGATGCCTAAATGCGTAGAATTGTGCCAGTCATTCTGGTTTTATCAAATTGCAAGTTTATACAAGGAACTGTGGCCCTATCATCAAAAGAGTATTACGACTTTCAAATAATCATATTCTACAGTCAGTAAATATAATGTTAAACGGTAACTGACCTGTTTCTGTTGGTTTTTCATACAATGGTAACAGGATGAGGAAGATTGTGACAAAAAGGTAGAGGATTGGCCAGAATAAGTGCACCTGAAAAAAACCCCAATAAACTTAAAATACAGTATGATTACGCAAGTACAATACTTTGGAAACTGGGCCTTTTCGTTATACAGAATTATTTCCCATATGAGCAGGTATCTGACATCAAATTATTGTGACGTCAACCAGTTCTATGGAAACTAGTGTGAAATTATGGAAAATGATATAGAAATTGTATGACATCACACTGGTTTGACGTCAGATATCTGCTCATATGGGAAATAACTCTGAATAACAAAAAACCTAATGGCAGGTACGATGCCATTAAAGCTAGGTCAGTAATGTGCACTCACTCATGACCAAGATCATAAAATACCTGGTCCCAGATTCTGACTGATGGGATTTTCTCAATCAAAGGCTTTGTAAAATACCATGTCATGACCTCATAAATTTGGCTTTCCTTTCAGTCACAAAGAACAGGATGTACTGATAAATTTACAAGAACAGACTTCATAGGAGTGTACACAACAGAAAAGCTAACAGTACTTTATGGTTTCAATACTACACAAATTGTATAGTAATCATCATTTTTTTCTTTGTGAAGTATACCTCTGGATTCTGTTACATAAAGTACAGAATTACATACACAGAAATGGATATGAAATATAATACTTCATGTCATATACCTTGCACTTACAGACAAACAACTGCCCTACATACCTTGATAGGTCTATTGGCATTAGGTCGAGTGTACCTAAAGTACACAAGACAAACTATCGACAGTCCAATGGCTAGCCAGTTTACGAAGCTCACATAGTTAATGAGAGCATACATGTCTGAAGAACACAGGTACACCAAGGAAAAGAGACCCTAGAAAGAAATGTAAGAAAACCGGTAAAAAGATATTCAAACTATTCTAAAAACTTCTGAATCGAAAAGTTTACAGAGGCATGCAATGCTGATCTAGAGTTACCCTAAAATGTGTATGTTACAGTGATGCTTTATGTTTCAAATATAAAATATTTTGACTTTTTAGTTTACAAAAACAGGCACCTTTCCACATGAAAGCACTTTGAACAAAGGCATACAGGTGTGAATATACACAAAGAAATATTTTTCATTTTGTCATGTTGGATCTACAGCCAGTTGTTTGAAACTTTAACCACTGGTTAATGTAACCAAAGGTTAAAGTTTGAGAGACAATTAATTTAATTTATAAGATTTCCATATAAATATCTGAATAACATTACAATGCTGGTTACATATGCTACAAACAAGTATATAGACTATGACTTAAAGCCTAGTCATTTCAAAGATATAGTCAAATAAAAGTTAACCACTGTTTAGCTTAACCAGTGATTTAAAGTTTTGAACAACTGGCCCCTGCTGTTTAATTTAATTTTTTTCTTACATTTAAAACAAATATTATTGTTAAAGACATAATAAATACGAAACACTACTGGTCATTGATATGATATATTAAATATCAAAATACTTTTATTATCAGGGTCCAGCGCCATAAACTGAGAAAATACTTTAGTCAAAATTTCAAATTCTTCTGTTCAACAATGAATGAATGAGTGGAATTTGGATTTCAATGAGTTTTACTCTATAAATAAATAGAATTAAATCATTCTGCATGACAATTTATTTGAACGTTTGATAAAGGAATAAATTAAAATGAAAAAATTGACTTAAGTATATTCTCAGTTTATGGCGCCGGACCCAGGCTAATTAATGTCTAGTGAACTGACAGAATTTACACCTCAGAATCCTTTTACTACACGACAAAAATCAACTGACTGAAGTGAAATCAAGTAGAATGAATGAGCATGAAAAATGGCTTACCATAAACAGCACAGCTGGCATGGGAGTCATCCTCTGTACAGATACATAGCTAAGAACCTTCGGCATGTGTCCTTCCCGTCCTCCCACATAAAACAATCTACAATCCACATAGAATGCAATAGAAGTTCACATTCTCTATATTCAATCAAAAAATAAATGCTACTACATTGTACCTTTTTATCATTCAAAGATTCCTTTAAATGACAAAAAATTAATATAACTTTGTACGAAAATGATTTCTCCTCCTTCAGTGACATTGGGCTTTATGATGTACTTCAGTGACATTGGGCTTTATGATGTACTTCAGTGACATTGGGTTTTATGATGTGCTTCACTAAGGACAACAACTGTGTTTGATGTAAGTCATTCATGGATCCATCATGTAACCAAGAGGACATTTTACTACTTATCACGTTTGCTTACATTATGCATTTTTATGCAGATAAATGTGTCTGACATTGGCCAGATCTATACATCTTCTTTAACCCACAACTAAACCTTACCTTGCTGATGTAAAGAGGATACCATTTACACCTCCAAACGTGGAGAGTGCCACAAATACAGGCATAATCCACCACATTATTCCATATAACCTCTTAGAGAACATCTAAAATATAATACAGAAATCTATAGTTAAAAGTCTAATGCAACTGCCAACAAAGAAATGAATCCAACCTTATTTCTTGATAAATCAGATCTTGACTGAATATTCACTTCATATTACTTTTGTAAGGAAATGAATACTGTGTATCAGATTTAGTTATTGAAACTAAAGCAGTCCTAACAGGACAAATACCCCCCACGGCAACAAAGTAGAAACATGCAATAATTCATCCCAATATACATCACTGGTACAAATGTAAATGGATGTCCCACTTACAAGCACATTTTGAGGAATAATCGATGAAAACAATGTTTTACCCATTATGTCTATTGTGACCTTGACCTTTGACCTATGACCTTGGTTCAAGGTCATGACACACCCTTGGATACTAAGTAACAATTCTGTGAAATATTATTGAAATCCGTGCTCAGGGATAGAAGTTATGGCCCGGACAAGGTTTTACTTAGTGTGTCTATCATGACCTTGACCTTTGACCTTAGTTCAAAGTCATGACACCGCCTTGGATCCTAAGCAACAATTCTGTGAAGTATTATTGAAATTCGTGCACAGAGGAAGAAGTTATGTCCAGGACAAAGATTTTTTTTCTATTATGACCTTGACCTCTGACCTGTGGACACACCCTTGGATCCTAAGCAACAATTCTGTGAAGTATTATTGAAATCTGTGCACAGGATGAGAAGTTATGGCCCGGACAAAGTTTTTCTTATTGTGTCTATTAAGACCTTGACCTTTGACCTATGACCTTGGTTCAAGGTCATGACACACCCTTGGGTCCTAAGCAACAATTCTGTGAAGTATTATTGAAATCCATGCACAGAGGAAGAAGTTATGGCCCAGACAAAGTTTTACTTATTATGTCCATCATGACCTTGACCTTCGACCTTGGGTCAAGGTCATGACACACCCCACCCGTTGGTCATGGGCAACAAACCTGTGAATTATTATCATAATCTATCCACCCAATAAAAAGATATGGCCACAGTGACCTTGATGTTTGACCTTGGCAAAGTCATGACACACCCTTGGGTCATCGGCAACAATCCTGTGAAATATCTAAATCCATCCACCCAATAAAAAGGTATGGCCTGGACATGATTTTAACAACCAAGTTCACAGTGATCTTAACCTTTGACCTATGACCTTGGGTATAGATCTTGACACACCCTTGGGTCATGGGCAACAATCCTGTGTAATGTTATCTAAATCCATCCACCCAATAAAAAGATATGGGCCAGACATGGTTTTAACAACCAAGTTCACAGTGACCTTGACCTTTGACTTATGACCTTGGGTCAAGGTCATGACACACCCTTGGGTCATGGGCAACAATATTGTGAAATACTATCTAAATCCATACACCTAATAAAAATATATGGCCCGGACACAGACGGACAGACATGATTCCTATATACCCCCCAAACTACATTTGCGGGGGTATAACTACTGTCCACTCTCTATAATTCAAATCTAAAGGGTTCACGTAAAAAAGTTAAGTCTGAATTAGGGATGTAAACTTCTATGAAGAAATAGAATAAGTTTGAGTTGACAGGAAATTGAAGTTAGTGGTATTGAGTAAACAAGGGTCAACTTTATTCCTGTTTTTGAAAAAACTTCAAAATTCAAGACCTGGAAAAAAATCCTGGTAAAGTTTTCTTTTTTTCCCTACTCCAAACTGATTAGACAACCACCTTCACAGAATATATTAAAGTACATTTATGATTTGTTAAAAAATCAGTAACAATAAAGTAAAATTAAGCTTGATAAACACCATAATGAACACAGAAATGGAAAACATTAATAAAGCTTCGTCTAGAAAACATAATTAAAGCATGATCCATCTCTCTGTTTGAGGAGCATTAAAGTCAATATATAATGTATATCACAAATCCATGTTCTTAGCTAAAATGTGAGTAGGACAGAAACTACTTACAATGACTATATGGCTGACTGTTCACTGATAAATTAACTAAATTTAACTATTGCAATATCAGACTGATAGAATAAGTCAATCTAACTATGAAAACATCAGACTTATAAAATAAGTCAATTTAACTATTGCAATATCAGACTTATAGAATAAGTCAATCTAACTATGGCAACATCAGACTTATAGAATAAGTCAATCTAACAATTGCGACATCAGACTTATAGAGTAGGTCATTCTAACCACTGCAATATCAGACTAATAAAATAAGTCAATCTAACTTGGCAATATCAGACTTACAGAATAAGTCAATCTAACTATTGCAAAATCAGACTTACATTTTAAGTCAATCTAACTATTGCAATATCAGACTTATAGAATAAATCAATCTAACCACTGCAATATCAGACTAATAAAATAAGTCAATCTAACTTGGCAATATCAGACTTACAGAATAAGTCATTCCAACTATGGCAATATCAGACTTATAAAATAAGTTAATCTTACTTTGGTTATACTACTACTTATATTTTTTAAAGGACTGTCTGTCCTGGAATACATGACCATACAATGGATATTCCATGTTACTAGGGTAACTTATTATGGCAAAAATAGCAGAACTTATGATTTCTGTAAGACTCACTGTGGTGAAGTATATCTGATTGAGTCTTACATGTTATGTAACTAAGGTAACTTACCACAGCAACGGCAGCACCACTCAAAATCTCTGATCGACTGACTGTGGTGAAATATGCCACATTGGACAAAAAGTATACTACTGTTACCATGATGATGGAGATCCAGATAGCCTTCGGCAGGTTTCTGTAATGTACCAATAATTACTGTGAGAGAAATTCTTCAACTTTACACTATGAATCAAGTTGAATGATGTTTATTAACTAGAAAAATTTATAAACAAAATGTGTTTCTGAAACACGAATCCCCCTGGGAGCAACAAAGTCCAAATAAGGCAAATTTTGAAATGTAGGTAAAAGGTACATCAAAGGTCACAAGGTCAATTACTTTAGTGTCATTTGAAAGGCTTTATTAGTGGAGTATGCATGCCAAATATGAAGTGTATATCATTCACAGTTCGAAGGTTATGGCGAAAGTTAAAGTTGACGACAGATAGGTAAATAAGGCTATTGCATCATTTACGCAAGTTTCATTAAGATGTATTAAAACCATCTGAAAACCAAGCATAACTGTAAAACAACTTCAGAGAAGAAATATGACGAAAAGTCAAAAGTTCAGATAGAGATAACTAGCCTAGATAAAGATAATTAGCCTACATGTTGGTCAAAATATTTTGGTACTGGTACCTCGTCACAAAGAAGACCAAATGTGGCATCCCCTCACTTAGCTGCAAAATCCATGGTACTAAAATGACCTTGACCTTTAACCTTTTGAGTTTTGACCCCAAAATCAATAGGGATCTTCCAGTTATTAAACTTAAGCTATGTGTGTAAAATAACCCAACAGGGCCAAACTTGTGGCTACTGGATTGTCTGCAAGCTTTTGTTACAGACACATGCAAGCACCCACACATGAATGGTTCCGTAACTATCCCCCTCTCACCTTGCAAGGTTGTTGCGAGGGGATAATGAAAGAAAGTATTACTGGAAATTAATGAAAAGTTCAAGGAGCGTAAATCAAAAATTATTCAACCATAACTAAATTAGAAATTAACCTAGATATTCTAATGATGTATGTATATACCAAATTTCACTTTGATATGTGCATGTAGACGGCGACGAATGGAAACTAACTTCTTTTAAATTTTGTAAGTCCAACAGCATGTATTATTTGGTCTATAAGTGATTATGGTAGTGTTGTATTTTTCTGCCCAACTCAACTACAGACAAAAAAATCACACACAGACAAAAAAATTATAGACAGAGCAAGAATTACACAGACCAAAAACTAGACAGACCCGAAACTACAGATCGACCCAAAACTACTGATAGACCAAAACTACACACACACCAAAAACTACATACTCCACAATCTTCGATTCATGGGAAACGGTAAACTGTATTTATGCATTTTGTCGAGTTTCTAAAATTCAGTTTCACCACCACAAGAGCATACCTATAAAACACCCTGAAAATAATTTAATACCCATCAAGTACGATCGTTTCCGTAAAAAGTGAATGTGTGAAAATCTGTTAAGCAGACCAGCTTTAAAGGTCAAATCCGTGTCAGATGCATAAAAGGCCATCTCTTAAACTTCACATACATTTTGGGAGGGATAAATAGTATCCATTCTAAAAGGTGACGTGGAGGGCCCTTTTCAAATACCTTGTACCCAATACTATATGCTTTCTTCAAATGACATGTATCATGGATTTTTCAATAAATTACAACTAAATACTGGTATGGGAGATTTTGTTTACATGTACAGAAATTTATAAGACATGTAGCACACCATTCGAAGGCTGCACACATCATTCCTTTATATTTAGATCAATCTGGCCAAATTTTCATCAAATAACATACGTGTACATAAAGACCGCTGTGATAAATGTCTACATAAGCATGTATTTTACCATTCACAGGGCTGTCTCCACCAGGTGTTCCCATATAAAATCCGCGCTGTGAACTTAAATTGTAACCTTTCTAGTGACAAATTAGTTTCAAGCCATGGGGCGATTTGAATGAAGCAACATTCAGGAGCGGATCGATAAAAATCCATTATCAGCAATATTCAGGAGCGTATCAAGATGAATTAATTATCAACAAAATTCAGGGGCTGACTGTTAAGAATTCATTATCAGTTACATGCACGAAAGGATCTATATGAATTCATTGTCAGCAAAATTCAGGGGTGGATAAATATAAATTCATTGTTAGCAACTTTCAGGAGTGGCTCTTGATGAATTCATTATCAGTAACATTTAGACGCGGATCAATATAAATTCATTATCAACAAAACTGTGGAGCGATGCAACATTCGGGGTCGAATCCATATGAATTCATTATCGGCAACATTCAGACAAGGATAGGTATATAATTCAATACTAGCAACATTCAGGATCGTATGAAACAGTGGTGGCAGTGACACAATTTCACTCAAGCTCTTAAAAACAATATAAGCTCTTTAAACAATATTCGTTTTTTATCGCCTTGCATCCAATACTGAGCAACAATCAGGGACAGATCAATATACAGTGTAAATTCATTATCAGCAACATTCCGCAGCGGATCGACTCTGGATAACTATTAATAGATCTCCTCTCATCTGCCCATGAAGTATTACATATACAAACGCTGGGTTGTGGATATTTTAAATTGAAATCAAATTCAACGATTTGTTTCCTATTTGGTCTGTTTATACCAAGCATGTGTAAAGTATATGTGATTGTATCCCTAAAAGAGTTCTTCGCATAGCTGCTTTCTATAAAATAACAACAAATACAAGTAAAAATACAAAATTTCTAAAAAAAAATACCCTATTTCGTGGGAAAGCGATAACATAATAAGATAACGATTTGATGGATGTTCATCGATAATATAAGTTTTCTAATACCTGTATTTTGGTTAATGAGATAATGACGTAAGGGCACTGCCCCCCCCCCCCTTCCTTCCGAATGTTCCTCTATATTGCGCCGACAGATAAAGGTAAAACGCATAAAATATCACGATGCCTGTCACAGCAAAGCACGGTACACTTAAATAACATCTAAGATCAAAACGTCCACAGTACACTAAATGACATAACTTGATGCGCATGGAATACCAAACAGTCCAAACTCAATCACTATGACGATAACTAATGCGTTTCATATCATTTACATGCACACTGTATAACCATATTTATATTGTAAATGAACATGCACGGATCTAGATGTGGAAAATGGGAATCCTGGAATTCGAAAAATCGGTTTTTCTTTATACTGTTAATGAAAACTGGTAACTGTATACTCCAGATAAGACTTTATCTCGGAGCCTCTGTCTGTGGTGGACCCCAAGTATCCCTCAACAAAATTTCTGGAGCCGCGTCTGAATATATAAGTTATAAGAGCCTGATGTGTCTTTGATGCACTTTGGGTTATTGGGTTTTAAATCAGTCCCTGTGACACTGAAGCAGGAGATTATCAAACTCTTAAAGTGATACATCTGGGAAATCAAACCCAAAATCCCTGTACTACAGGGACAATCCGTCTGTGACAATGAAAATAATGTACTTTACATATCTGACTGCACTGATCTCATGACTGCACTGATCTCAAACGTACAAGAAATTTAAAGATAATGATGAAGATTAATACTAAAGAACTTATAAAAAATAGTAAATCATAGGATAATACATAAAACGTGGATATTTTCAGAAATGACTGGCATCTTAGTCATGTGATCACTTTTGATCATCGGTATAAAAAGTTATATAAAGACATTTGCTTAATAACCTTTGCTTATTTGTGCTTGTTTTTCGCCAAAAATGCATTGATTTTAGAATATTCGCAGAGAATTTCTATTGATTTAGAACTTTTGTTATAGGTTTTTCAGTTGAACAGGCCCCTGGACTCTAGATTTTCACCTTGGTTAACTCATTCCGAACACGCTCAGAGTGAATTCCTACTGTTTCAACATCACGTGACGTTTACCGCGAAGTTGTATTTAAAATTATTTACAGGGTTGATCAGATTTAATTTCGTTCTTTCACTATGGAGTAAGTATGGTTTAAATCCACTAAAATTCCGTGATTCCGTGACCGTAATAAAACGCCGTAGCTTTCAGTCTAAATGCGCTAAAGTATTGTTTGTAAATGTAGGGCAATCATATTTTATCTTCATATAAACCAGCGCAAGAAGGAGAGAACTAGTTTAAACCGCTAAGTCTGCAGACGATGTTTATCATATTATTACTCTACTAAATCATAAACGTATTAGGCGGCTAAACAGGTGCCCTGTATTAAGCATTGTAATGTTCCGACGTATGTCAACACTGGCCAAAGGAGGTATGACGGCTGACAATAAATTGGCAAGACTCATTTATCGCATAGATGCATTATTTCCGTTGCATGTCTAGGGAATAAATTAATTAAATACAATTAATATATCTGGGTTTGATTGTGTTCTGATCATGAGCCCAAGGTTATGTATTTTAGAATGCAGTGTTACGCAAAAAAATTAATAAATAATATAATAAAAACCAAAGAAAACTAAACAATCGGACCCCTCCGAATACTTTTAATCTATATCCACTGATTGATTAAGATTTTGGAAAAACTAGATGAGTCGGAACGACACTAAAACGCCAGCTGAGACCCAATTAACTGAACAAAAGGCTTATTTAAAGTTAAAACTTGACCTTCTTCTATTCTTACTATATATATACATATAACACTTCAATTCAGAATCCATATCAAATCGGAACACGAACATTCTTGAAATCTGTCTAGGTCTCAGATCCACAACTCTGCTAAAATCAACAGACAGACCAGTATCAAGTTAGATTATGACCAGTACTTTCTTTAAAAATACCATTATATGTCAAATATGAACTCAATATTTTTATTTCTCTCAAAAGTCAGTTAACAAACAGAAAATGTGAATCACGAGTCCAAAAACCGTAACGGCAGAAACTTAACCAACCGGGAATAAATATGAATTTGACTTGCATCCTTCCTTACATAACTAACACCATATACTACAGCCGTAAAGACGGTCATGAGCAACACCATACATGTATACCACAGCCGTAATGACGGTCATGAGCAACACCACATACCACAGCCGCAAGGACGGTCATGAGCAACACCATATACCACAGCGGTAATGACAGTCATGAGCAACACCATATACCACAGCCGTAATGACGGTCATGAGCAACACCACATACCACAGCCGCAAGGACGGTCATGAGCAACACCATATACCAAAGCCGTAATGACGGTCATGAGCAACACCATATACCACAGCCGTAAGGAAGGTCATGAGCAACACCATATACCACAGCCTCAAGGGCGGTCATGAGCAACACCATATACCACAGCCGTAATGACGGTCATGAGCAACACCATATACCACAGCCGTAATGACGGTCATGAGCAACACCATATACCACAGCCGTAATGACGGTCATGAGCAACACCATATACTACAGCCGTAAAGACGGTCATGAGCAACACCATACATGTATACCACAGCCGTAAGGACGGTCATGAGCAACACCATATACCAAAGCCGTAATGACGGTCATGAGCAACACCATATACCACAGCCGTAAGGAAGGTCATGAGCAACACCATATACCACAGCCGCAAGGGCGGTCATGGGCAACACCATATACCACTGCCGTAATGACGGTCATGAGCAACACCATATACCACAGTCGTAATGACGGTCATGAACAACACCACATACCACAGCCGTAATGACGGTCATGAGCAACACCATATACCACAGCCGTAAAGACGGTCATGCGCAACACCACATACCACAGCGGTAATGACGGTCATGAGCAACACCATATACCACAGCCGTAATGACGGTCATGAGCAACACCACATACCACAGCCGTAATGACGGTCATGAGCAACACCATATACCACAGCGGTAATGACGGTCATGAGCAACACCATATACAACAGCCGCAAGGACGGTCATGAGCAACACCATATACCACAGCCGTAATGACGGCCATGAGCAACACCATATACTACAGCGGTAATGACGGTCATGAGAAACACCATATACCACAGCGGTAAGGACGGTCATGAGCAACACCATATACCACAGCGGTAATGACGGTCATGAGCAACACCATATACCACAGCGGTAATGACGGTCATGAGCAACACCATATACCACAGCCGCAAGGACGGTCATGAGCAACACCATATACCACAGTCGTAATGACGGTCATGAGCAACACCACATACCACAGCCGTAATGACGGTCATGAGCAACACCATATACCACAGCCGTAATGACGGTCATGAGCAACACCATATACAACAGCGGTAATGACGGTCATGAGCAACACCATATACCACAGCCGTAATGACGGTCATGAGCAACACCATATACCACAGCCGTACGGGCGGTCATGAGCAACACCATACATGTATACCACAGCCGTACGGACGGTCATGCGCAACACCATATACCATGGCTGTCTTATGGCTGCGCATAATGCAACATGTAGAATAAATAGAAACTGGCCAAGTTAGGTTGATAAAAACGAAAAATTATGAAACTTTTACTACAAAGATGAATGCAATGAATTGGAAATGCTATCACGAGTTTAAATTCTTGAAAATCAATGATTCTAATATTAAATATTCTGACTGCAATGTATCTTTACTTCCGTTTTCATGAGTACATATAATACTATTATATCTATATTTGTACATTGTATCAATTTTCTCTCATAGATTAAAACACAATGATACGCTGTAACGTAATACAGTGTGTATTACATTTATACCAGCATAAATCTAGCGCACTAAATGTGCATTTCGACAAACCAGGTCACTTTGATGGAAAGCATGTCGTTAAAATGTGCTACATTTTCTGCTGAGTATATCTTCTTGTATGTCGTGACAGGTGGATATTATCAAGACTGCCGACATGTCATAAATAATAATGAAGAATGCTGGAAAAGAGAGGGGAGCAAGTCGTAAACAGCCTAGTGTCATCAAAGTCTCCTTTAATCGATCCTTGGTACGAAAAGTTTGCTGGACTACAATCATTAACTCGTAAGATGATAAATAATGTTATTATACAAGGTGTTTTTTATGTTGTGAGCGAACAATTTTTTTCAATATTGTAAACAGGTGTGATTCCAAATATTAATGCCATGGAATGTTTCTTTGTTTCATTCCTGTATCATGTCACAAGAAGATTTCACGTCTATATTGACAGCACCTGTCTAAGAAATTTAGACCTATGCAACGAAACTCACTCAAAGCAGCGAGGAATCTTCTACTGTCGAAATCTGCTGTGACACGGGACCTCAGTTTTCGATGTCTCATCCTAAAAACGAACCCATGTACTTTTCAACCTCAGCAAGCTCCGACTCCCACGAAATATGTCTCGCGTGCTTACATGTGCATTTTAAACTAATTTAACACAATACCGTAAATTGCGTGATGTGAAAACGGCCTTCATTTCCATTTCACAATTCTCTCACAATAAAAATTTCTGACAACTAGACAAAAATACCACACATTATTATCTAATCTAACATCTCTTCCCTGCATTAATGAAAATACCATATAATACTAAAATAGACTTTGGAAATTCCAGAAAATTAACTAGTTGAATATTCCGCTTTCTATCCATTGACAATCAACATGCATGACCCTTCTTCGCTATGGATAATATGCTCCTTATTACCTGTACGGGTCTTTCAATTCTTCTATGACGTAATTCAGGTAGTTCCTAAAAATAAAGTACAATACAGTTCAGTTGAGTTGATTTAGAAACGAAGTATGAACAATTGATACAATTAATGTATGACATCGGCACATTCACAGACAGACAGACACACAAGCACACATTCGTACACAGCCACATATAAATATATATGTTCATATACAATGAAAAACTATAAATCAAAGCAGTGCAGAGTGAGTGGAAGAATAAATTCAAGATAAAAGTTTTCAAGCTAAATACTGATACAGGTAAATACGATGTCGTCACATTTCTGATAACAACACTGTCATTCAGAACCACTTCACACTACTTATGTGTTGATCAATCTTAAAACAAATGCGCTAAATGAGAACCGCTATTAATTACCTGCAATAATATTGGAATATGACACTTTCTCAAAGTAATACCACTGACTGCAATTATTCGTCACCTGTATCCATTACATTACGGCCATTAATGGGCCAATATGGAAAGCAGCGAATATTCATGACTAGTTTATTTGAAGTACTTTAAAGAAGCCATTATGGATATTTCATTTGCATTTCATTAAGTGCAATATTTCATAGGACTGTCATGTTCTAGTTCTAATGTTCTAATTTTTGTATTTACCACCGCAAAGTAATTTCAAAAATTCGAACATGACAGGACACCAGCAAGCTGGATGTCAGAACCATAGGTACATGTACTAAGTTACTTATTTTCAGCACTTCCCAAGAAATTATAAAGTAGTGGTGGTGCACGTACATGCTCCGCACGTACAGTAAACCTGATACGTCACTAACATTTCTAAAAACCCTTGTATTTGCGAGGGTTTCTCATCATATATATTAAGGATTTTTTCTTAACAGTTTTATAGACATCCTCCGTTATTAACGTTAGCGATTCATCATCAACGACGATAACTGATTAGCAAAAGTAAGGCAGACGTGAACAATAGACGATTTTAAAATAAACATCAACATTGCTAGTTCTTTTTCAGTATATTATAAACAGATACATAGAAAGTGTCTATGTCACTGTTATAAATTATGGATACGAAAGAAGAAACAAACTATGTAATGGGATATTTCTTTTACAAATGATTTGAAAGAATAACACCTATGAGACAGCTCAACTGAAAAATTTGGAACATTAAGTTTCGTTTTAAATGCGTCGTAAATAAAATATAACTGGACAGTAACCTAATACAATACAATAACAAAACAGAACCGCTGGCACAATGCGTTTGTGAACATCGCACATAGATTATACCATCTTGCCAATACATTGCCCGGTACTTGATTACATAGTTAGCACATCACGTTAGAAATACGTAATTATATCTTCAAACTTTCTCAAAATGGTGAAGTTTTCGGAAAATCCACTGAGCTGGGATAACATGTAGAACATAAATTCGTTAGCTTTTAAATTCTATTAGTAATAATGAATGTTGGCTTGAACAAGCGCCCACTTCTTAATACCCAGTGCTTTGTCAATGATAGCTCTAATTAAAATCATAGACATTCCAAATAATGTAAATGTAACAAAAGCAAATGCAACAACAACATCTTTCCGTGTTTGTATCGTTTCTGTTTCATTTCACTGTCAGTGGTAGTTCAGTGATTATGTAATGAATTTGTAACATGTCTTCATAAACATGTTTACCTCTCTCTAAATGATGGTACGTAATGCACCCCCAAGGATGTATAGTTCACTAACACCTCGTACGTCCATACTTTAATACCAGTGGCAACAACAAACGATGATGCAAGAAGTATTTCACCGTAAGATTGGAAACGCATAAATGTACGTTAACTCGGAGGGGAAATATTGTAAACTGGATTTTTATGTGTTGTTTCACTTCAAGCCAACAGAATGACAGGATCTGACTTGCAACAGAATATAACACCGCCCCTCCCCAGCCTGAGTCAGTAATATAACACACATACCCGCCAGAGTCCGTAATATAACACCGCCTCTCCCCCGCCTGAGTCAGTAATATAACACCGCCCCTCCCCGCCAGAGTCAGTAAAGCACCGTCTACTGTGCATGGTACTTTGGTGGAGAATGCGGGTTTCGGTTTTGCAGACATACGAAAGACAGGATCTCGACAAGCGCCGGTGGCACCCGATCCGTATCTTTCGACCAAAGTCAAGCATGCTTCCAGTCGAATATGTAAATACATGAATAAATACATAATTCTATGCCCTGTGTACCTACCATCCATTGTAGGCAAACAACCCCGAGTAGAATCCAATTGCGATTTTACCGACGTCTGTCACTGTATCCTGGAAAGGGTTCTCAAAATACTCGTACTCTCCTACAACAAAAAGAAAGCCATAGTACTCAAAATACTCGTACTCTCCTACAACAAAAAGAAAGCCATAGTAAGTAGATCTATAAATAGTCCCGAACTGGTCAAGAGAATAGTCATGAAGTTACCGCCATACATGACAAACTATACCATACACTGCTACATTTAATATGTAAACACCCATTTATACCAGAATACAATATATACGACAATATTTAAGTACAATATTTATATGAGAATATTTAAGTACGATATTTATATCATCTAACGACATGCTATCTAAATAAACGTCCTACTCTATAAAAGAGACATATATACGTGTCTCTGTTTATAATACTACGATATTTATCTCGCGATACAATACAAATGGCGGTAGCTATAGAACTTTATTATATAATCTGATTTTATTCCTGCGCTCATTGGCCGTAAACTGTACATGTGATCAGTAATCATGAGACCGTATTCACTAAATTTGAGCTTTTCCATCAAATAAGAGTACCGCGAAATTTCTCGCTTCCGTTTTTTTCAGTAAATACGGGAAACGCGCCAAAATAGCGTAGCATAGGGTGTATATGTTGTTTCTCATTTCAAGGAGCTGATCAAGTGATATGTAGCAACCATATTTTCTGTATGAGTTGATTAAGTTCACTATATAATAAAACAGTTATGGACTTTTTACTCAGTGAATATGGTGTGATACTCCTCAATATTTTCAAATTCGGTAAATATCACACCATATTCACTGAGTAAAAAGTCCATAATTGTATAATATGATATGTATAACGATATACGTAACGGTATGCATGCGCGGATACAGAGGGGGGGGGGGTTTAGGGGGGGTGAAACACCCCCCCCCCCCCTGGAATCCGAAAATTTTACCAAAAAAAGGTAATATTTGGGCATTTTTGGGGTTGGACCCCCCCCCCCCTGTTCTAAGAGAAAAATTTACCTTTTTTGGTTGGACCCCCTCTGACAAAAATTTCTGGATCCGCGCATGGTATACATGTGTATCTCGTACAATATCACGATATCCATCCCAAGACAATATGAATATCGTAATAAATAAGTATTATAATCTCGAGAAAATACGATACACATCTTGATATCATATCACGATATACACCTCCTTATACACTATGTACCATCATATCTACCTTACCATCTACATCAAATATATATATATATATATATATATATATATATATATATATATATATATATATATATATATATATATATATATATATATAACCGACTGAGCTAAATACGAATATAAATGAAATATAGGGTGCTTTGTTAGCTGTAGTGTTCTTGTGCTTTATATGTTTGTCTAATTTGTCTAAAAAAAAATTCTACATGTATTTCTTCGGAGATCCAAGGTCCATAGTACTCCCAGGTGTGTCACAGTGTTTTGTGGACGGTGATTATTTGCCTTCTATTGCAGAACATGAAGCATATGAATTAAGTAAAGTACGCGTTCCTGGTCAATACTGTGCTGAAAATTACGTTTATATAGTGCTGTTCTGTACTGTATTTTTATCTACCCCATAATGTTGCAATTAATGGTACATGATTATATAACATTACTCTGAGAACTTCGTTCATTTTGATAACATTGTTATTCATTGTAAAGAAAAAAAAACATTCAATACCAAAAGAGTTCAATAGATGCCTAGATATTACACATCATTAAAACTCGTAATCAAGGTGTCTAATTTGACATATTGAGACGTGTAATAGAAAGACTCCTTTTAAGGCACAGTATTTCTGTAATACATGTTTAGGTTAACACTTTTTGTCCGCTGCGTCTTGTTTCTGTATCCCTTTTCACGTTTGTTTTCGATTCTTCGTTATTTCATGTATATAACTATAGTGGTGGTCAATGTTTCTTCGTGAAAAAATACAGATGCAGATGAAAACGCAGACATTCGTCAGATTCATTGGCACATTAACATAACATTTCACTGCGATTATCATTCAGCATGACCTCATAAAGTTTCAAGTGGGAGACATTTGAATTTGATCCAATACAATACTGATGGTGAATTGACAAAAGACATCTTTACTTATAAACACATATAACTATCGGTGGATGAATGGTTGCTGGATAGACACATACAACTGACTTTTTGTTTTCACAAAGTTGTTCAGTCAAACTGTACTTTATGTCGCCTTGCAACAGACTTGTACTTAGGAATCAGGGTCCTTTCTCTAAGAGATTTAGTTTCGAACGTGCTTTAAGAAAAAAACGTACTTTTGTATCAATATAATTTTATTTGAGATTAAATATAAAACGACAATCTGTATAACACTACGCCAAAGATCACATCAAATACGTTAACTAGAACTGTCCTAATGGCCTGTGGCAGTAAATCTGAATGACAACTAGAATTTTAATGTGTTGGTGCGGCACAGATGCCCCCGCTGGCAGCAAAGGTAGTTTGAGAGAGAAGTAATATTTGAAAATTTAAAACCATTTAAGGGCAATTTAAAATACTCTGACAAAAATTACCGGAACACACCCATATTTGAACCTGACCTGCAGTTTTCCTTGTTACATCTATGTACCCAAAATCAATTTAATCCATCAAATCTTCACTGAGAAAATGAGCCTAAACTGTCATTTTCAAGTACTTTTCTATGTCCAAGGGCAATAACGGTCAGAAATTACCGGAACACACCTATATTCGAACTTCACTTGCATTTTCCCTTGATACATCTATATGCCCAATATTAATTTAATTCATCAAATCTTCAAAGAGAAAATGGGCGGAAACTGTCATTTTAAAGAAATTTTCTATGTTCAAGGGCAATAACTCTGTCAGAAATTACCGGAATACACAAATATTCGAACTTGACCTGCATCTTCCCTAGATACATCTGTATACCCAATATCAAATTCAATCCATCAAAACTTCAATGAGAAAATGAGCGGAAAATGAATGATGGAATGACAGAATGATGGAAAAGGGTAACACTATATGTCCCTGCCATTTCATGGCGGGGGCATGAAATGTGTAAACAGTGACTTTCGGTGAATGCCATGACTCATCCGTGTCAATCCTAAAAGCAATAGTCAAACTTCAAGGTTAAGGTCACGGTGTATGTATTTATAAAGTTTCACGTCGACAGTAGTGAAAGGAGTTCTGTTATGGTCTTCAAACTATTTTCAGTTATCCATGATCTGTGATCTAGAATTTTGACCTTCTGACCTACAAATCAAAACAGTGAATCTGCGTTTGAAGTTTTACGTTGATAGTTGTTAAGGGAATTCAATTATATTCTGGAAACCATTTACAGCTATTAATGCTACGTGATCTTGACCTTTAACCTTTTGACATCTAACTCAATAGGGCACAATCTTTGCTCAGAGTAAGTCTTTGTATGAATTTTCACGTCGAAAGGTGTGGAGGAAATTTACTCTGGTCTGGAAGCCCCTTTCCAGTTATCCATGCTCTGTGACCTTTCACTTTTTGAACTCCATATCCTTGACTTATAGTGGGTGTGTGTATGAAGTTTCACGTTGATAGGTGTAAAGGGAATTCATTTATCGTCTGTGACCTGACCTTTGATCTAATAGGGCACATACTTGACAGACGGGATGTCTGTGGGTGTGTATGAAGTTTCCCAGCCATACGTAGGTGTAAAGGGATGTCATGCATGGTCTGGAAACCATTAACACATTGAACACACTCATGTTATTTAGCATTTCTCAATTTATGATTTACTGAATTCATACGAAGGTAGGAACGCGATCTTACCAAAGTAGCGACGAGGTTTGTTGCCAAACCACAGGGGCACGGTACGCTGAGATAGTAAATAAAAACAAATCTGACTTACTTTCATTTTTTCTATATACAGAAAGTGAAAGTATGTAAGATATACTTTTATTTACTATTTCAGCGTGACGTGCCACTGTGACCAAACTTAGGCATTAATGACCTAATGCCCTTTCCTGTGTCAGGGACAAACTAATAAAGCCTTAACACTATGGATATGGTAGCCATGGTGATTTAAGCTGTTAGAGTGGGAGTTGATTGATCGATTAATAGGGGTTTCACATCCCTTTCTAAGCCTCTTCTGTCTTACTGCCATAAAGAAGGTGAAGGTTACCGACCTATGTTGTGGCGCAGTTAAAACCGGAAAGGCAGATCGTATGTCACACAAACCAAGTATAACCACAACACCAACCTGTCCCTCTAAAAAAAAAGATGACATACGATTCTGCATCGAACGTGATTTAACTTAATCAACTGAAAGAATTAAACATAGGAAGTCTTTTAAAAAGTCATTATGACACTTCTAGCAGATTTCAAGGTGCCACACCTTCCCATATTGTACCCAGTAATGGTCATTTAAAAGCTTGGCGACACGAGTCGACTGATTTAATCGGTATCTTTACAATCTACAGGATGATTGGGAATCTTCTGATGATATGCATCGCGAAAATGTATAATATATAGATCTATTACTTTAAAAAAAAAAGTATATATGTCATCATTAATGTAGTTATTAATCAGGTGTAAGTAGATACAAACACAAATTAAACATTCATTGAACACGAAGCAAGCGATTAACAATCCTAAGTTTCTGAGTGCTGTGAATGGGCATGTGTACTCTGTTTCATCTAATAATGTATATAACAGTCTGCTTTCTAGACATCAAAGTCGAATAAATTGACCTTGGGATGTATTCCGAAAACGACCTCAGCAACACGTACATGTATAACCGTCTGACGAAAAAGTCCGAGGTAAGGACAATCGAATGTCAATAGTGATGAAATCAGGCTTAGTATTGAATCAATTCAATCTGATCGCCACCAGAGAAGACTGGGATCGATCAGACATTGCTGTTTATCACTTCGATCGTTTAGTCGCAGACATTGATAACCTACTAAATCATGAGTTATAAAATGACAAAGCTTCGTTCTAATCCCAAGACAAAAAATATATATATAAAATGTGTACGTAAATATCGTAAATTTAACTCTTAACATTCGGAAATAGACGGACATTGACGAGGTATACTGACTAACTCGCGTGACACATTTCGCGGAAAGGGCAATTTCTTCATCAGTGTATAATAATGTTATTATGTCAATATGATGTTAAAAGATGATAAAATAATTGTTATCGGCCTTTTAAAAGAGCTCTTTACATGACAACAATGTATGTTTAGGTTAACGACAAACACCACCCTTCCCCTCTGTTCAATATAAACAGGAATTCCGTATGTAAACTTCTAAGTGTAAAATTAAGTAGTATTTCATGCATAGTGTCGCGTACTCAAGTTTATTGTTCTTTCAGCTGTCTGATTCTTGTTTAACACCATGCTAAGATAATCTCCCTAATATAGAGGCACTGTGTGCTTGATGCATTGCGACACATTTTGAAATGTGCAACGGAACCACCTGAAACAGTGAGGGATTTTTTTCATGAAAGAACGTCTACTGTGATTCGAAAAACTCGACACCAACGAGTCACCTAACTGAACTCGAACCCGGAACGTCTCGGCCCCAAATTGAACGCGTTACCGACTGGGCTACGCAAACCCAGGGTATCAACTGAAACGTAAGTAGTTCCTACGACGGCACATGCAGGCCTAGCCAGTCATTTTTTATCTTACCTGGGTATCACTAAGACCCTATGGCAAATACACTGGTACACCTTAACAAATGCCCCAACCCCTAATCAACACTCTCTTGACAGAAGATAATAGAGCACAATGAGTTGCAAGGTAGTAATTTAGCCCACTTGGTCACCAAGACCGCAGAGTATTCATGTCAACGATAAAAAGTGCATCTTCTTAGTGACGGTAATGTGTTGACATTATTCTGATATTTACTTTTCTTTTGGACATTAGTCATCAATTTATTCACAAAAGTGTATTGTAGCGTCTAAGAGTCCAGTGTTAACACGAAGGCACGAGCTTCCCGATCCCTTTTTATCTGTTACGCTTTTCAGTGATCTTTTTTTTTGTAACTGGTCTCCATCGACTGGATATTACCTTACCCTGTTTCCTTTAAGTATTGTCAGAATTTGCATCTATATACGGACAATTATAGTTGTTTTCTTTGGCAAAATATTTATAAGCTCCTTTGGCCAAAACCTCTTGTTCTTACCTATTGAAAGGATCTATTACAATTGTAAAGGAATGAAAAGACGCAAAATTCCCCATTCACACAAATCATGTTTATATACACATTTCTAGACTACCCAAGATCATTTTACCTAAACTGGTTAATACCTTAATCAGTAAGGAGCTTGGCTCGTCCTAGAAACATCTCGGGTTCGATTCCCACTGGGAAGTGCGCTACACACGAAATGAGAAAGGTGAGATGACTTGATTGCTACGGCAACTTGATCAGATTGTTCGGCAACTATTCTTGCAGATCGGTGGACGAGGTGCTCGGTCTGTGACCGAAAGATTCCGAGTTCCACTCCCACCGTCTTTCAATAATCAATCAGTCAATGAATCAATAATTCTCTCTTACCAGACATTCGAATCGAGACTTGTATAAGGCGAAAGGCCGAAATAAATTCCAACACAGTTTTAACCACTGATGCCCCTTCCTTCCACTGAATATACATAAAATTTAGGTTTCAAATCAAACAACAAATTAGTTTATCTTAAATAATTTATCATAAATTATCAGTCTTCCACACATGGAAGTATGATGTTATCAACCTCTCAAGTAAAACAAATTATTTTAGATCAAACAAATCTGTTCCTTTAAACTTATCAAACCTGTATTTCCTTTTAATTCATAATTTAAATGTTGCCACAATATTTCATCAAACAGGAACCCGGGGGACGGCACAACCCTCCCACTTTTTTGGCCGCTCGTGGACAGATCTTTATCAGGTTAGAAAACGGATTTCAGGCAGGAGGTCCTCCTTACACTTTTGAAATGCTTCCTACGGCCCCGCCATATATCCGATCAATCATGTAAACATTGGGATACACTACGTCTTAGACTTGTACCCTCTTACTCCTACCGACTTTTTTACATGTAAACACTGAAATCTGAGACACTCCTGCACGAACGTCATTCTTGCCCTTTATACGTAATTGTTTTTTCTGGAGTGACCTCCAATTCTATTCCCTCATCAATTGATTTATCTTCTTAACAACAAACACTCGTAACTTCAATATATACTAGCGGAAGACGGGATATGATAATCGTACAAATAATTTTCATCAAAAGAACCATTCAAGAATCAATACTGAAAAGAGACGTTATTTCTATTCCCGTCCCAATGGTGTATTTATTTTCATTTGCCACATGTATATATCTGTGTATGAATATTGATCACTTTCAGTGATTGCGCATGGAAACATACAGTGTGAAATATTTCTAATTCACTCACGGTATTTGCAATGTCAAATTATAAAACACATTTAGTGTATGTCATTATTACTGCTTTTCTATGCGGTGCATTTTGGAAAAGTATTAATTATAAATGCGTGCATTGGAAAAGTATTAATTATAAATGCGTGCATTTGCATACCTGCGAGGTCCATATATGCAAAAAAAAACATTGATCAGTAAGTAATATGAATATAAGAAAATTGCATAAAAATATATAGCTTGGTGAGTTTTTGAAGAATCGAGTAAAAACAAATGAAATCATGAACATAAGTGATTTCAAGGTGGTTGATTACTGATGGTAAAATAACTAAAAAAAATCTAGTATATGATATTCATTTCGGCAATGCTAGCTCGGAATAATTTCTAGAAAAGTGAGACGGATTTTACCTCTGCCTATCTGCACAAATCCGGTGATGATAATGAGGGCCAGGGCCAACATCTTGGCATACGTGAAGACGTCCTGAACTCGGGTCGCCCATTTTACATCAGCGCAGTTCACGAATGTTAACACCACTGAAAAAAAGAAGCATCATGTACTTTGCTACTCTTCTGTTAGATTCTGTGGTGACTGCATCTGAGTGATGCAGAGCAGAGAAATTAAAACCTATACAACAGAGCCATCCCAAGCTGTGGGGGATCTTTTACAAGCCACGTCGACCGTTACACAGGGTCTAGGTTTTCACTGTTTCATCCGAAAGACAGGTCACCGACCAGTCACCTGCGGTATTCAATCACAAACCAAGCAGTGGAAAACGCCTAATGGATAAAGTGGCTGGCTTGGTGTAGTGGTTAAGCGCTTGGCTTGCGGTGCAGACGATCCGGTTTCGATTCCCGGGTTGGTACCTCCTGCTCCCATGTCGCGATATAACTGAAAAATTGTGGAAAGCGACGTAAAACACCAATCAACCAACCAACCTAATAGATAATAGGCCGTAAAAATTTAGTCAGTTGCTGTGATTTCACAATGCTGGCAAACAGATCAGAATGAAAATCCCTGCAAAAAGTAACATGTCTGGCAATAAGACCACTTGCATCATGTTCAACTGGAAAAACGTCTATTACTTGTACGTCTAATTTGACGTTAACACTTGTTTATAAATGTCACTTTCCGTCATCACTTTTTTTTCTTTTTGCTGCTGTGTCAAATGTAGACATTCAAAAGCGTGATGTTTCTGACAAGATTCCTCCGCCAAAAAAAAAATATGCAACACGATCTGCTAATTTACCAGATTTTGCCACTGAAAGGAAATGGGATCAATGCCACACTTATACCCGTATAGAAGTTTTAAATACTAAAGTTAATCTATAAGAGGTGGTTATTAGTTTTACCCATACATTCTACACGAATTTGTTCTCCTATGACCTCTGACGCAACATACCGGTGCCACAACTTCAGTCACCTTTTACCATCTATATTTTGCTGAATATAAATACAGAGGTGTTGAATAGTTTTCAAACATGTCGGCCATTTTCAGTGGCTTTGAAAATTTTGTCAGTCAGGACAGAATGAAATTTTGCAAGCCAAAAACCTTCGGATTGACACTTTTCAACATCACTATAAATGGAACCCTATCTGTTAAATTGGATTAGGTATATACGAGCGGGGTGAACAGTAGTGTGTAAGGGGAGTATGCTTAGAGAAAGGAGAGATTGAAGAAACGACGGGGGACTTACGCATCTATTCTGTTTATCTGCAATACCGGAAACTATTAGGTAGAAATAACAAGAAACAGACGAGTGATGAAAAAATATAAACTGGGTGAAGGAGAAAAATAAATTGCAGAAAAGCGAAAAGGGGGGGGGGGGGGTTTACCAACAGAAAATAAGAAATGGGAAGGAGAGAAAAGAGAAACATTCTATAATTAGGTACTTCTATTATACGGAGAATTTTAACAGTCATAAATTAAATACATGTATAAACATTATACAACACTACTCATAATAGTAACCCAGGCTTGAAGGCATTTAAATGTCACCTTTTATTGCGATAGTCGTCGGTAGTCATTATATTGCATCATGTGTTTACATGTATACACGCTCAACAGGTAACTGCCTTCAATGAGATAAGTAACCAAGTGATACATTTAGCAATAAATCAATACGGTGGTTATTTGTGTCAGTTTCCAATGTTGTAGAAAACTGTTACTAAACCAATCAACGCATGATGAATTGCCATAGTAACCAAATTAATCCGAGGTGTTACGGAGATGAATGGTAAACCACGTGGGCCGGCTGAGGATTGCTTCATGAAAGCGCGATACACAAAGTAGATCAATTGTAAGTGTGTACATGTGTAATCTTGTATGGATCTACAAACAAAAGTGACCTACTCTACTTACAAATCCGTTATTTTTGTAACATGTATGTAAGATAAGACTTGTGCAAGACCTTGGTCAATGAATTATTGTACAAGTATAAGCCATAAGGCGACCTACTTACATGTACGACGATTATAATGAGTAGAGTAAATAAAGGATCGCGGCGTTCATTAGACAATGCACGTGGTCGAAGTGAATAAATCATACTTACAGATACATACTACAGCCAGGAGTCGTACAGCCACGTCCGGTTGCTGACAATCTGGAAACAATGGCTCGATCACGTAGTATGCGAACGTAAGCGCCACAATAGCTTGAGAGCATGGTCGTACAATCATACACTCGATCCAGAGCCGAAGAAAAGCCACAAACGGCCCAAATGCTTCGTACATGTAGGCATAATCAGCACCAGACTTCCTGATCAAAGTACCAAGCTCAGCATAACAGTAAGCACCAACCATAGAATAAAGACCACATAGTACCCAGATGATGAGCGACAGCCCGATACTGCCAGCGCCTTCTAAAACTCCTTTTGGGCTGACAAAAATACCCGATCCTATGATACTCCCCACTATAACAGTTATCCCGTTGAGTAGTGTGATCTTAGGCTTCAGATTAACAGTCTCATCATCCTTATTGGGGTCTGAACTGTCACTGGACTCCGAGGAAGGGGGTGCTTTTTCATTTTCTTTCGGTGTAACCGGTTTGTAATCTGTTAATTCCGCCATTATGAATAAAACTAACGCTTAAATCACAATTTATTTAAATGCTATATGTTTCTGTTCAATTAAAACGGTTCTCACTTATCACATATATGTATTGTTTATTTCAAGCTTTCAGCTCTAACACAGTCCACGTTGTGAGCTTATTCTAACCAGTTTATTCAGGTCTGCTATTATCAAATCTTGATCCCGAACTAAAGAAAAAAAAAATCAGTACTGTATTGCATCAGATATTGTACGTCATACACTTCCTGCTTCTTAATTCCCCAACAGATATTTTAATTGTCACTATTTTAATGATAGGAACTCAACGACAATGTACTTTTTCTATTTTTAAATCCAAACACACAACTTAAAATTATGTTTACGTATGTACAATGGCTGATATAGGAAGGATGTGTCATCGTGCGTATTTACATTATTTTTGTAGTAATATAAAGTAGTAATGCCCACCATTATAATATACGATGTGACTCTACTGACTAGAATTATGTCGATAGTCGATATGTCAACATTTTTGAGGTTTTATTTTGCATACTGATAGCGAGAAGGGGTGTCAACTCCTCGCCCCATTTCTAACTCTCTTCGATATCTATTGTCATGCAAAAAATCATACACTTTACCTAGTCCCTACTATTCCGGATTATCCCCATCCGCACAAAAAAATTATGTATTTTTTAATTCTTTCTCTGATTTGAAAAATTTTCTCTAAAAATATTATAAAAATTGCCCCAAAAATGACCAGGGTATCAGAAGTATATCTTTAAAATGAGAACAGAGAATTTTCACCTTATTCAATACAACGGTCCATCACTTTCAACTTCCCACAGCCAAAAGCTCAAATTAACTGTTGTCATAGTGCGCCGTCCATTGTAAACTTTTTTTCACGTTTCCCACTTCTTTAGAACCATGACGGTATTTTAATGAAACTTGGAAGAGATAAAGTACTCACTGTACTCTATAATGGATAGATCTATGAGAGGTGACATAGACACCAAATGACACCCTCCTTTGACAAAATTCAGATGAGCTGCATAGATCAACAAACCAAAGTTATAAGATTTACAGGGATGCCTTAAGAAGGTGCTATTTCCTTTAGTTTCAAAATTAAATGACTTTGACGTTTTTTCAGACTTTTTATACATTTTCATGTTTTTTGTTCCGAAATCAAGTGACTTTCACGTCTTTTGTGACTTATTGTACATTTTCAGGTATGTTCTTTGATGTTCTTACTCTATACTTCTTACTATACATTAATGTTGTGTATTTTATGTTAGTTATCTAATTTTAAGAAAATAATGTGAACATAAATAATTTGACTAGATAATACATTTCGAGAAATGTAATTTTAACCATCCAGGGTGCTGTTCTGACCTATATACGCACATATTGTATTGTATACAAACGAATTTCTCCATGAAGTAATGAAAATCTATTTATGTTCAAGAGAAAATCTCTAAGCTTTTACCAAGTGTACCATTTACTCAGATTTTACACAAATTTATTCACAAACAGAGAACGAAGATTGTATGATTATCAGTTACCAGTTCTTTTATGTAATTTGGATACTGAAGAAAGAAATTCAATTTAAGTTCAAACATATTTTATTTCCAAAAATAAATTGGGGTCGAGCTAAATATTTCACAACATTATAGAAGCCCTACAAAGTCTAACAATATCATGATCGGCGATATATATACAAATATATTGTATGTAATAATGGATGAACAGTAAACAAGAAATTAATTAAGGAAAGAGAAAGAGAGAGTTTAAATCTCTACGTAGCGAATCTTGCCGAATCTTTAATGTAATTTTGAGTAGCTATCATAATTTCTTCATTTTCTTCATCTGATAAACCCAGAGCACAAAAAAATTTTTTTCTAATGTTAATGGAATGAATCTAGACAATTTATTAACGAACCTTTATCTTTGTTGGTGGTATTTTGAACATTCAAAAAAGATATGAAAAGCGAAGGGTTATACCTTATACCAGGGTAAAGATTATTTCAACTTTTAATGTAGAGGGAAAGAAGGAATCTAAGCGCACGTTATAATTGTTTATTCTTTTATACGAGGCATAATAGTCAAATAGTCCAGTGCATTATTATGATAAATTATATGAGAAAGATTTAATTTTCTCCTTTCGCGACGATCACTTAACTTTTCCTACCCGTTTCGAAATAAAGAGATTATATAGAACTGTAAATAGGTAAACCAGTGACTAGCCTTGCGGCTTCTAGTTGCACTTTTTCTGGTCCCCACCCCATTTCCCTTTACTACACTCTCACCAAACTTCACAGCCATATTCAAGAGTTGGTAAGATGAAAGAACAATACATCTTGTTTACGGCTTTTCTAGAAAGATTAAATTTATATCTTTTAAGAAAGTTTATTCTTGCTAAGGCAGATTAACAAATACATGTATTAGCAATGTGATCAGACCATTTTGTAATACATTGTACTTAAAATAGTTAATTTATGGAAATTCACTGGTTAATAGGGGTAAAATTTTTAAAAACTTTTCAGGACAATTCCAATAAATAAGAATACTGTTTAGAAGAAATTCAATACTAGGCTTATTTCACCGGAGATGATGGGGTATATACTATCACAATAGAAAAAGACACAAGAGGCCCAAATGGGCCTATATCGATTTTTTTCTACAAGACTTTCTATAAAGGTTTGGTGATATTTTGTGCAGTCATTTTGAAGAAGTCCAAAATATGTCAACCAATGAGAGCCAATGGCGGCCATCTTGGATAACGGATGGGCACGAAAAACACAAACTTGGTAGAGGACCTCGAGTACTTACTTCCTATGAAGTTTGGTGAAATTCTGTGCAGCGGTTCTGGAGAAGAAGTCCAAAATGCGCCAACTAATCAGAGCCATTGGCGGCCACCTTGGATTACAGATGGGCAAGAAAAACACAAACTTGGTACAGGACCTCGAGTACTTACTTCCTTTGAGATTTGGTGAAATTCTGTGCAGCGGTTCTGGAGAAGAAGTCCAAAATGTGTCAACCAATCAGAGCCAATGGCGGCCATCTTAGATTACGAATGGGCACGAAAAACACAAACTTTGTAGAGGACATCGAGTAGTTACTTCCTATGAGGTTTGGTGAAATTATGTGCAGCGTTTCTGGAGAAGAAGTCCAAAATGTGTCAACCAATCAGAGCCAATGGCGGCCATCTTGGATTACAGATCGGCACGAAAAACACAAACTTTGTAGAGGACCTCGAGTAGTTACTTCCTATGAGGTTTTGTGAAATTATGTGCAGCGTTTCTGGAGAAGAAGTCGAAAATGTGTCAACCAATCAGAGCCAATGGCGGCCATCTTGGGTTAGAGATCGGCACGAAAAACACAAACTTGGTAGAGGACCTCAAGTACTTACTTCCTATGTGGTTTGGTGAAATTTTGTGCATCGCTTCTGGAGAAAAAGTCCAAAATGTGTCAACCAATGAGAGCCAATGGCGGCCATCTTGGATTACGGATCGGCAAAAAAACAAAAACAAAAACAAAAGAAAAAACACAAACTTGGTAGAGGACCTCTAGTACTTACTTCCTATGAGGTTTTGTGAAAATCTATGCAGCGGTTCTGGAGAAGAAGTCGAAAATGTGTCAACCAATCAGAGCCAATGGCGGCCATCTTGGATTACGGATCGGCACGAAAAACTCAAACTTGGTAGAGGACTTTGAGTACTTACTTCCTATGTGGTTTGGTGAAATTTTGTGCATCGCTTCTGGAGAAGAAGTCCAAAATGTGTCAACCAATCAGAACCAATGGCGGCCATCTTGGATTACGGATCGGCAAAAAAAAAAAATGATAAAAAAAAACAAACAAAACAAAAGAAAAAAAAAACAAACTTGGTAGAGGACCTCTAGTACTTACTTCCAATGAGGTTTTGGGAAATTCTATGCAGCGGTTCTGGAGAAGAAGTCCAAAATGTGTCAACCAATCAGAGCCAATGGCGGCCATCTTGGATTACGAATCGGCACGAAAAACACAAACTTGGTAGAGGACCTTAAGTACTTACTTCCTATAAAGTTTGGTGAAATTCTGAGCAGTGCTTCTGGAGTAGTAGTCGAAAATGCGCTAACCAATCAGAGTCAATGGCGGCCATCTTGGATTACGGATCGGCACGAAAAACACAAACTTTGTAGAGGACCTCGAGTAGTTACTTCCTATGTGGTTTGGTGAAATTTTGTGCATCGCTTCTGGAGAAGAAGTCCAAAATGTGTCAACCAATCAGAGCCAATGGCGGCCATCTTGGATTACGGATCGGTAAAAAAAACAAAATAAAAAACACAAACTTGGTAGAGGACCTCTACTACTTACTTCCTATGAGGTTTAGTGAAATTCTATGCAGCGGTTCTGGAGAAGAAGTCGAAAATGTGTCAACCAATCAGAGCCAATGGCGGCCATCTTGGATTACGGATCGGTAAAAAAACAAAATAAAAAACACAAACTTGGTAGAGGACCTCTACTACTTACTTCCTATGAGGTTTAGTGAAATTCTTTGCAGCGGTTCTGGAGAAGAAGTCCAAAATGTGTCCACCAATCAGAGCCAATGGCGGCCATCTTGGATTACGGATTGGCACGAAAAACTTAAACTTGGTAGAGGACTTTGAGTACTTACTTCCCATGAGGTTTGGTGGAATTATGTGCAGCCGTTCTGGAGAAGAAGTCCAAAATGTGTCAACAAATCAGAGCCAATGGCAGCTATCGTGGTTTACGGATGGGCACGAAAAACACAAACTTGGTAGAGGACCTTGAGTACTTACTTCCTATGAGGTTTGTTGAAATTCTGTGCAACGATTCTGAAGAAGTCGAAAATGTAAGAAAAACTAACGACGGACGGACGACAGACGACGGACGACGGACGGCGATTGATCACAATAGCTCACTTGAGCCTTCGGCTCAGGTGAGCTAAAAGACTTATATATCTGCCTGTCAATTCCAACTGAATGAAATCCGGATATTAGAGAGGGGAATTCTATATCAGACCCATTTTCCCATTTCGGAATTTATGTTGGCACCTTTTAAGGGTTAAATTTATACTAGAATGGCCTTTACCCTTCGGAAGGAAAATCAACGCCATGCCCTTTTTTTCCTTGGGGAAAAAGTTTATGATGCAGCAACGGCATCTCTTTGATGTATTGCACAGACATTTAGACCTTTACTGCCAGGGATCTATGGCGTACCGTGTTAAGAAGCTACGCAAAATCACCCTGAAATATTTGATGAGCCAGGAAACAATTATCTGCAGAGATGACTTTTGTTGTTGTTGTACTTGAGGGTTGTTTGTTTTTGCTAGATTTTCGAATTAAGATTAGAATCATTCTAATGAGATGACTTAGTCCTAACTGCTAACTGAATATGTATATTTTCTTCGGAATTTAAATTTTCATTACCAGACAGAATTTCAACGATGTTTAAGGGTAAAAATTTATTAAGTAGGTGAAAACTTGACGTGAGACATCTTCGTATGGGAATCCACAAGAGCAACTAGCCAATGAAGATGGATTTACTAAGATGTCGGCATTTATATTGCTGCAATAATGTCTTAATCTAGTAACTAGTATGTTAGCTTTACGTTCCCCTACAGTAAAATATTTCGGTACTATGTGGCTATCATTAATGTCATTCAGCTTATATTAAATTGTAATAAAGTAGCTCTGTTTCGAATTTCATCGTTTAAGTTATTCCAGAGATACGTAGTGGAAGGAATGCATGAAACCAAAGAACAATGGAGACAAAGTGAAGGTGGTCGATAATTTTGTTATCTCTTAAATTATAAGAAGTTGTCTCTTGAACCTGAACTGGTAGAAGCCTTTTTAAATTAACCTTAAAGGACTTCGATCACATGTTTACGGACAAATTCATCACCATAAATGTGAGATTTTGTCAAGGTTTAGTTTTTTAATTCTAAATACAACTGGACCATTTATTCCCGATCCTTTGTCACATAAAAAGGAAACTGGTCTGTATTGCAATAGAATGGAATTGTATAACTAGATTTATCAGACGACAACAGAGCTCGACGTATGGGACGTTTTCTATTAAATATATTATTTGTCGAGCATTTCTTATTTCAATACCTGACAAAATGAAAACTCTGGTCACAATGAATCTACATGTGAAATCCCTACCTCTAATATTTCAAAAAAAAAGTTCAGGTAAAAGTTATTTAAAAGTAGGTCAAATTCCAAGGTCAAGCTAATTAGGTCAAATGTTATGATACAAAACAAAGTTTGTTTTGTATCGTGAAAAGGATCTGTCACAAGGATTTGTCTACATATGAAACATCAAAGCCTTATTTATCAAATAAACTACAAAAATATAACCCAGATTAAAGTTTTTTTTAAAGTAAGTCGAAGTCCAAGGTTAAGGACACAACGTCAAAAGTATATCCGATTCATTTATTCAAGTTTTAGCGAAATTTAGAAAGTCTTCACATACTTTAATGATAGAAAAGGGTCGTTATAATGATAGCAGAAGAGACTAAAGAATATGCCGATACTGTAACATCAATGATATCGTGAGATGCATACCATTTTATTTTAGTTAACGCTTATATCGTGATTTACGTTCATTGTATATTAATAGTTATTCTTATATAAATTCTTGAATGTTTAAACTTGTTCAATTGCTCACTGTGAAGAACAGGAAAGTTTTATGCAAATTGTCCTAATTTCTCATTTGCGCATCTAAAACGTAGATTCAATGATTAAGGTACTTATTTTCATTTATACTTACCATTTGATTTATTACTATGTCATGTATTTGTTTTTCTCTTGTTCTTACCATATCCAGTATTATTATCATAATAATGTCATGTAATTGTCCATACCTCCAAATTTTCACTCCACTCACTGTTTACATAATTATATATTTATATTGTATATATGTTTTGAAAGAAAAAAGAGTTACTGGCTCAGTTATGTGACAGAAGTCACCATGGAGCTATACAATACATGAATATAAATAATATACTGGAACATATAACACATTACAAAAATATTTGATTGTAGTGCAATTACGATACCGACTTAGGACGGTCATTTAATTTGACAAAAGCCAAACAAATGGTGTGGTTAACCGGTTTACCGGCCCACTTTCCCACTCACCGTAACAGCAGAACAATCAAAGGACGTACATTTAAAAATTCATAAATAATCCTCCATGTAAAGAACAAGGGTCAACAGGTATCGCATATTGAGAGGTCATAAAAATATAAACACGTAAGGTATTGTAAAACACATAATGGTATAAAAATATATGCGACATCAACATGATAAACCGTGCTCTGCTAGTCTGAAAGCGAGCTAAGACCCTAGATCTGTAGGAGTCCCCACTAACAGTCGGGGGACGAGGTTCAGGACCATGTCTTCTCTGAAAGAGGTTTGGACAAGGCCCGTCATATAGTCCCCACCGCCCTGTTAGTCAGCGTGCAACGTTCAAGTAAAAGTCTGCATAAGGCTGTCGAGGGGCCAAATACAAGACTTATAGTCTTTTTGATGATCTCAATATCATATTGTCTATATAGAAGATGTTTGACTATTTTATTACATGATAAAATAACGTTATCGGAGCCTTTTACTTTCCTTAGTTTATATACGAGATCACCGTAAAAATTAGGATGGGAAATTCCATGGATACATACTGTTGAAAAGAAATATTTCCAAATTTAGATAGAGGTTCTGAATAAGATCTGAAGAATTTGCCGAATGTTTTTCTTAGCTTGTGACATCTGTATCCCTGAGTTAAAAGTTTAGTAGTAATTTGTAAATTTCGTTTATGAAAGTTCAAAACATCGGTGCAGCCTCTGACAAATCAAATTAATTGAGATACATAGATACCATATGATGGGAGTCCAAGTAAGGGAAATTTACAATAGGAAATCCAAAATCCTCACGTTTATCATAAATATTAGTATATATTAGGTGGTTGATAATTTTGATGTTTAAATCTAAGAAAGGTGTAGATTTATCTCAAGTATTAGCTTTATTCAATGTGAGCTCTGGTGGATATATTTCTGATATAAATTGTTCGAATTCAGGGTTGTCGATAACCAAAATGTCATCCAGATATCTGCAAGTACATTATTATTAAATTTGTCAATGAGGTAAAAACGTTTTGATTTTTGAATAGAAACCATAAAATCCCTCTCATAACAATAAAGAAATAAATCTGCTATCAGAGGCGCGCAGTTAGTACCCATAGGAATCCCAACTATTTGTTGATATATCTTGCCATCAAATTGCACAAAAATATTATTCATGAGAAAATCTAGTGCTTTACATAATTCCTTGCAAGTCCAGTATTTATATGAAGTACATGTATATTGTTTGTTGGAATTGAAACCGGAGTTATTGGAAGTACATATGTACGTTTTAGATTCTCTGTGAAAACCCCATTGTATAAGAGACAGCGACATGCTTTTAATCAAATCATGAAGCAGAGATGTATAAAGTGTAGAAAAATCAAATGTAGAAATTTGAGTCGCTTTGAAAGTTAGCGAAAGAAGTTTGTCTATAACTTCATAAGAATTTTTAATCGACCAAAAGTAATTGATGTTACTATTATGAAATGCGACATCACAATATTTGATAATATGATCTTTTATAGCAGTTAGAGCAGACTTAATATGCTTCGATAGTACCGTAGTAGAGCAGTGGCTAGAATTAGATATGAAACGTGATTTATATGGACTTTTATGTAGTTTTGGGAGCCAATATATGGTTGGACATGGTCATGAGGTGATCGTGCAAGGTGCTGTCTTTTGAAGTAGGGCTTTCCACATATGTATGAGTGGAGTTTAATTCGTTTTTAAGTACTTCAATATAATACAGTTTTCAAACAACTATTATGTTATTACCTGCTTTATCAGCAGGAACAAAGACATATTTAGCATGTAAGTCAGCTATCTTTTTTTTAATAGAATTTGCCGTCAATGTATTAGGCTGATGAAATAAATGCAGATTTTCCGTTAAGTTCTTAATACGGATATCGACAATTCTTAAAATCTCGTATTTCCAATCATTAAGAGCATGAACCTTTACCTGTTCTTTTTTACACCAACGTTTACAATATGTAGTTAAAGCATCTTTTATAACGTCACGGCATTTATTGATTGATTGATTGATTTTTGTTTTACGTCACACCACGAATATTTCACGTATATGGTGACGGCATCTGCTTGATGCAGGGCATACAAATTTTGACCTTTGCAACGGACCCACCCGAAGCAGTGAGGGATCTTTAACGTGCCATGCATACCACGACACGGGGCCTCGGTTTTTACTGTCTCATCCGAAAGACATGACACCGGCATGACCAGAGCGGGACTCGAACCCCGGCCTCCCGATCAGGAGTCCGACGCGATACCACTAGGCCACGCCGGCTTCGGCATTTATTGAAATGTATCCTGGACGGTAACCTATATTTAGGTCCTTTTCCAAAAAGGGTGCGCAACTTCTTGTCCGAAATACAGTTTAGGTCACCAGTCATAACATGACCTGAAATAACATGTTGTAATGTTTCTGAGGCTGATTAGACAAAAGGCTAAAGGCAAACTAAACCATACCATATAAAATGAAAGCTCTGGTCAAGAGGGAACCTATGTGTGAAATATTCAATCTATATACACACACACACACACACACACACACACACACACATTCCCTATTTGGTAAAAAGATATAGCCCGAGTTAAAGTTTTATTGAAAAGTAGGTCATGGTCATGTTCAATAAATCAAAAGTCATAGAGTCAAATGAAAGTTTTGTTATGAGGAACCTATGTGTGAAGTATTAAAGGCCACACCTTATAGTTCAAAAAGATGTAGCCCACGTTTTGTCTGCGGACGCCACCGCTTACGACGACGGCAATAGCGTCGGGGGTATGGCATTAACTATCCGGACGGAAAAATCAAATTTTAAGATAAGCTCTCCAGAGATAACCTCTGTATACATGCATGCATAATCAATATTGTCTTTGCTCTACTATACATGTATGTAAGAGACAGACAAAAAGCACTTTTCACAATGTTCCCAGCGGGATTTTCTGCAAACTCCATCTTTGATTAACAATTCCAATAGGTTTATTTGAACGAGCGTAAGTCAAGCATATCAAATTGACTATGCTAGATTCTATAGTCTTACGTGTGTTTTATTTAATGCGTATCCTACCCTTGATACTGATACATCTCGGGCCCTAACCTTTATTTTGCGTGTATGTGGCATGGAAGACCATAACATGTAAAATAGCCTTCATTCCTTATTCCGAAGTATCCATTGCGTGCGTCATACATGTGCTTTATGAATCAACACATCAGACAGGTGCTACCGTCACATGGATAAATCATGAAGTAATCCTAATATGTCATTAAAATCAATCGATCGATCGGTCAATTTCACTACAGCGTAATTGTTATAATTACTATCAAAAAGGTATTGTGACTTATGGAAGAGATAAAGTACTCCATTAATGCCAGTATATTATATGTACAGGACAGATGATTGTATTCTATGAATGCCAGTATATTATATGTACAGGACAGATGATTGTATTCCATGAATGCCAGTATATTATATGTACAGGAAAGATGACTGTATTCTATGAATGCCAGTATATTATATGTACAGGACAGATGATTGTATTCCATGAATGCCAGTATATTATATGTACAGGAAAGATGATTGTATTCTATGAATGCCAGTATATTATATGTACAGGACAGATGATTGTATTCTATGAATGCCAGTATATTATATGTACAGGACAGATGATTGTATTCCATGAATGCCAGTATATTATATGTACAGGACAGATGATTGTATTCCATGAATGCCAGTATATTATATGTACAGGACAGATGATTGTATTCCATGAATGCCAGTATATTATATGTACAGGAAAGATGATTGTATTCCATGAATGCCAGTATATTATATGTACAAGACAGATGATTGTATTCCATGAATGCCAGTATATTATATGTACAGGACAGATGATTGTATTCCATGAATGCCAGTATATTTTATGTACAGGACAGATGATTGTATTCTATGAATGCCAGTATATTATATGTACAGGACAGATGATTGTATTCTATGAATGCCAGTATATTATATGTACAGGACAGATGATTGTATTCCATGAATGCCAGTATATTATATGTACAGGACAGATGATTGTATTCCATGAATGCCAGTATATTATATGTACAGGACAGATGATTGTATTCCATGAATGCCAGTATATCATATGTACAGGACAGATGATTGTATTCCATGAATGCCAGTATATTATATGTACAGGAAAGATGATTGTATTTATATATTTTGATACAGACCACATGCACTAGTAGATTACTTTGTTTACTTTGAGATCACTGTGATTTTCACTGCTTAAAGTCTCATCTAGGGATGATCTCACAGTAAGCAAATTTATTTTCGAGTAACTGTGATACAATCAGGTGATTCCCATGATATGTATACATGTAAATAAAACATGATATAACCATATTCATGTTTTTTCCGTATCTTCATATTTACAGCTGTTCAGTATTTTCCATGTACAAATTTGTTCAGAACTTTCCATTTCATATTTGTTCAGTACCTTCTATATTCACATTTGTTCAGTACCTTCCATATTCACATTTGTTCAATATCTTCCATATTTGCATATGTTCACTATCTACCCTTGTTCAGTATTGCTCTTAATTTGACCAAGCTTTCGGAATGATGTACACCGGAAATTTATGAATTAAGCTGTGTAACATGGCCTTGAGATATTTATCGTTAATGTTTAAAAATAATGTTTAAACGAACTTATTCAAACTGGTGACATGCAAATGATCATGCATTATCTTCATTTTCAGTACCTTGTGCAATCTGATTAAAACCATATCTTTATTCCGCTTCTCTATTTGTTACATTGCGGATAAATGTAACAGATAGAGAAGCGGAATAAAGATATGGTTTTAATCAGATTGTACCTTGCGCGATGCTTTGTAAATGTAAAGTAAAAGAATGATAACCACAAATTAAAATTTATATATATATATATTTGCCCCCCCCCCCCCCCCCACACACACACACACAGTAACACACTTAGTCATAAGTGCAGAAGACTTGTTTTTGATGATTAAACACAAAAAAAAAATTATTCATGTAGCGTCCCGTAATTTTATTTCGGTTTTAAACATTCTTTGATATGCGTTCACGAGAGATCATAGTGTACACCACGGTTGATTTGCTTTCAATTTATAATCCTAAATCTAAAAATTGCCTAAGCATCGTCTATCCAAGTGGAAGTCAAGGAAACCACAGACTGTGTACCTGGATTTGAGGCATATTTTGAACACAAAATTAAACACCTTCCATACTTAGAATGTTCCCGAAACGACAATCTCGTCTGAACGTAAGTGACGGGTATTGTCTGTAGCAGGAGATTTCACGCCCTTTTGGTGGTTCACACATGCTATCCGAGTAGATGCTTTTAGTTCTGTTTCTATTCGTTTTTCTCTTTTGTTGATTTTACATACTCTGCCATTTCATAATTTATTGATTACTGAGTTGATTTTGTCCATCATATTATCATTTGTAGTCACATATTTACTCACGAAAGCATGAAGATAACTTAAAGAAGTACAACGAATTTACTTTGCCAGATTGCAATACGAGACAAATAAAAGAACTTCGGAACTCTATGCGCGTGTTAAAGCGAAGTCAACGTTGTGATTGGCAGTTTATGAGGACGTTTACATGTACCTCCACAAGTATACAAAGCGGAGTGGTGTCTTGGGTATATCAACCCCACCCATCCGTAATAATTTGAACAGGTATGGTTATAATGTATATAATGAGAACACATACAATTACATTCCCCTCATCTAATTATTTACAATCCTAGTATCATGGCTAAAATCAAATTATCCTAATGAGATGTACATATTATACGTGTGAAGCTTCTTCTTCTGGCAAAATCTGAGTGTGTTCGTCAAGAGCTTAGGCGCTACATATTATATTGCAAATACTGAACTGTAAACGAAGTCAACGAGACAAGACAAAAGTCACAAGTCCACGGGACATACATATACAGCACAGAGAACCTCTGTAAAAGGTGACAACATGTGATCCGGAAGAGTGAGAATGCCCCGCTCCGTGCAGGTCATCCGCCGTGAAGTCCCCGCGCCTGACAATGCATTTATAGTTTCCAAATAAGACAAAGGCCATTTCAGACACCGAAACACCATATGGAATATTTAAGTCTTTGTATGAAGCACGGCTCATAAAAACGGCTGTACACGTCGTACCTAGAATAAACTGCAGAATAATGAATGAGCTATGAAATGTATACACCATAAGCTGGCATCAAAGTCGTCAAGTTTGTCATATAATCTGGCAGTAAGTGTTCGGCCTTATGTATTTGAGGAAATAAAGACTGATTGATCGATTGATTGATCGACTGATTGATTGATTGACAATCAGCCAGTCAATCAATCAATCAATTGATTGTCTTAAAAATCTTATCCTACAGTCGGACGTACGAATTGCAGAGCTTGTTATGCATCACCCTGCAATGACACTATGATTTTTTTTATAATCTACCCATATCATGCTATATGGCCGACAATTCTCTTGTTATTTTTACTATTAGTATTTATCTGATATTTGAGAAATTCTCGGCCTGACAATATCTGTAGTCTTATCTAAAGAAAATTAATTTGTCATCTTTATTTAACACCCAGTATAGCTATTTACGGCGCATGTTATCGGAGATTATGCGTTGATAGGTAATGGTGATTAATTAAAGAATAACTTTGAAATAGAAGAAGTTTGACGTGCACATGTCACGGACTTGCAGATTTCACTGACTTTCAGATTCCACGCTACATCAGTCATAAAGACTATAATTGTTCAACGTTCGACCATGAGAGGTATGTACGCATTGGTTACCGAGACCCGCACTGAGTCACTGTAAGAGGTCGCAGTGTCTAGCGTTAAATAGGCTTATTGGTTAATAAATTTTGAAGAATTTTAAAGAATTTTAAAACATTAAAAGGGACAGTGAAAGCCCGGAAGTTTGACAATACCAGTATATGCGAGAGCTTAAAGTATTAAGCTGGTGACGGTCAGACGCCCCAGGGTAACAATCCATTACAGATTAACTTCCCAAATTGTGTCCATACACATTCATGGTCGGGTGTATTCAAACAATGTGGATTAGATGTCTTGTCTAAAGGACACAAGATGAAATATACACTAGATAATACAGAAAGGAAGGAACTGACCGGTCAGTAGTCAGCCGCGGGGCTTTACTTCAACCAAGTAATATAGAAAGTCTATACATTATGATATATGCAGAGAAAAGTTGCAACGATGTAGATGCCGATGAACGTTGGTAGTGCCCTATAGATAATAATATTCAAAGGATCACCAGTACGCCTATTCGCAATTGACTGCAGGGACATCAGAAAGGAGGGGGATACCACCAAGCTTCCAACAGACGTTGACCAGTACTCTGCAACAGTGGAAATGTTAATGGTAAATGGAGTTCCACACTAAAAAGTGTCAGTTGCTCCACGTTACCAACCAGGGGAAGTGTATAGAACAACCATACATCATTCATGGTCACATCCAATCTGATTAAAACTATACCTTTATTCCGCCCATAAGGATATGGTTTTAATCAGATTGAGTCACATCCTGGAAGTAACGGACTCAGCGAAGTGCCTTGGCGTTTATATCCATAAGAATCTGCTATGGAACCATCACGTTGACCTATAATCGCCCAAACGGCAAGCTCAACATCAGCCTTCTTGAGACACAACATCACCCAATGCCCACAAAATGTTAACTTCAAATGCTCTACCCAGTGATTAGACCACTAATAGAAAATGCATGCGGTATTTGGACACCAACACACATCCAATCAACAAGCAGCGTTTCCCACATGATTCAACAGCTACATTGGTCATTACTACATGAGCACAGAGCTATAGTTGAAGCCACAATGATGTATAGCATTGTATGTACCAGCTGACTGACATTCCAGCTACTCTCCTGGTTCCAGCAATATCTCCCAGAGGCAACAGCAACAACTTCCTCGTGCTGCAGAAGGACCTAACAGCACTTGAGGAATGGGAAAAACGTTGCAGATGTCCTTCCATCCAGAGAAGTGTGTGGTAATTCAAGTAGCCACTAAAAGGAAGACTATACCAGCAAACTACAGTCTACACAACCATCACTTAGAAGTTGTTGACTCCAGCAAGTACTTGGGTGTTACGATTAGCAACGATCTACTATGGAAAAAGCATATTGATGCCATTACAGCCAAGGCAAACAGGATCATGGGCTTTCTCCAACGAAACCTCAGAGGATGCAGAACAACAGCACAGGTCAGAGCTTATGAAGCCATTGTACGCCCAACCCTGGAATATGCTGCCTCTATCTGGGACCCACACTCCATCGGACAGATCAACCAGATAGAGAAAGTCCAACGAAGAGCTGCACGTTTTGCCACAAGAAATTACTGGGACAGGACACCAGGCAGTGTCACCAACATGGTCAACTCGTTAGGATGGGAACCACTACAGATAAGAAGAATAAGGATCCGCCTTCTACTGTTCTTCAAGATCCAGCACAACCTAGTGGTCATCCCAGCAGAGCAGTATCTCATCCAGACTGACATCAGAACCAGGGGAAAGCACACCATCCGAATACCAACAACAAGGAGGAATGTATACCGGTTCTAGTTCTCTTTCTTCCCACGCACCATCAGGGATTGGAATAAACTACCATCATCAGTAACATCATCCCGTTCTTTGGAGGAGTACAGGACAGCACTCAGCAACTTACCACCAGCTCAGTTTAGTACAGAGTGAGGAATTAAGATTTTATTGTTTTAATTGTAACACCCTGACCTTTTCACACAACTAACCGGGCCTTCTAACTAGCGCAACGCGAAAAGGGGTCCAGACCCAGAAACCTAATAAACCCGAGCACACACAAAACTTCCTACCATGTACCTCACTCATGCACCACTGTCTCTAACAGGAGCCTTTCAACTAGCGTATTGCAAAAAGGGGCTCCCCTTTCATCTAACATTAAAAACCTTACTATCAATACCCAACATTCTATTAACAGAGTCTTCTAACTAGCGAAACGCGAAAAGGGGCTCATCTTTTCCATCTAAAACCTTACTCCTTTTTTTTTTTTGACTGCCTTCTGAGGCTTTTATCTTGACTGCCACATGAAATAGGACACTCATTTATGAGTACACTTCGTAATGGAAGAGGAAGAATGACAACTTATACGCAATGCCAGGGCATGCTGTAAATACGAAGATTTCGTCTCGAGAGCGAGGCTTCTTGTCACAAAACTACTCTCATAAAGATATATTCAGGGACGTTTGAAATTGTCACTGACTAAATTCTATGGTCGATATAGGGATATGATGCAATTTGATATCCCCCTTTCAAGAATATTAACTTTTTGACTATACTTGATTTGACACAATACGTACATATACAGACATTTGTTGACGTGCATTTTCGACGCCGGAGTTTCAGTTCAACAGGATTTCATACCATGAATATGATACTTTGATTTAGTATTCTTGTCTCCTTCATGTGCTCATATGTATACGTATTTACTTGAGAAATCTCGACTTGAAAAGTTGTTGCGTGACTTTTGCGACGGGTGTTGCATGCAACCAGAGGACGCTTAATCCTCCTGGGCACCTGGTCTAACCTCGATTGAATTGGGATTGCACTTGTCTGAATAAGACACTATACACGATATTGTCCCTTTATTCTGTGGATTACGAGATATGGTTAACCCTCCGGTACAAAAAATCCTTCATTGTTTACTTCGGGATCGGAATCATTTCGTTTTGCGGTAAATCCAAATCGAAGGCATAAGACGAAGTAAGTTTGTTAAGAGCCTTTTCATTGATATTGTTATGATTTCACACATGAGTAAACATCTGCTTCAATGTGATTCAGCGTATTTGACCACATTTTGTGCTTAGTTTCCGAATTTCCTCCGCATCCATCATCGTATTGGAAGAAGATCAAATCAAAGTTTTATTTAACGTCGGTACATGGTTAAAACAGTACAAACATTAGCTCTTATGAGCTATTAGAACCGACACATAGTAAACAGACACAAACACATTTAAATAATACATACATATAAAGCGCTACATAGCATAAAAAGAAACATAAAAATGCGGCCGATGCTATATACACGACCGTCGTGTATATAGGCACTACCGGCTATATACACGACGGTCGTGTATATAGCCACTGCATAAAGAATTTCTATATACACGATGATCGTGCGAATAGCTAAAACCGCGGAAATTTTCTATATACACGACTGTCTTGCGAATAACAAAAAACTAGAGCAAATATAATATTATTCACACATTAATACATTATAGTAAAAAAAAATAACCATTATAAGTATATTATGAAGTTTCAAGTTGTTAATTTTTAAGTCCTTGGTATGATAAGAGGGATTTATAGAAGGCGACAACGAAGAAGAAGTTGGTATTGTAAACGTCCGAGGCTTACCAAAGCTCACAAAATTATATTTAGATTTACAAGGTGGAAAGAAAAAAAAGAGAAACTTGAACGAGCTTGAAAAAAGACCATACCACCCGCGTGCAATTAGCCAATATTGTCTCTATATACACGACCATCGTGCAAATAGCCAACCAAAACGTATATAGTCTATATACACGACGATCGTGCAAATAGCCAACAACATCATACATATCATGCTCGGATACAGAGGGGGTACCGGGGTCTGGAACCCTCCCCCCCCCCCTTGGCATCCGAATCTTTTACCGAAAAAAGGTAATATTTGGGCATTTTGGGGGTTGGACCCCCTCAGACAAAAATTTCTGGATCCGCCCATATATATGGTCTATATACACGACGATCTTGCAAATAGCCAACAACATGATATATGGTCTATAATATACACGATGATTCTCCATATTGCAAATAGCCTACAACAAATATATATGGTCTATGTATGCACAACTAACCTCCAGGGGCAACATATTGGGACCAAGAAAGTCTGTGTGATTTTAGAATTTAGGTCTTCAATATCCATCCAGGTTATTTATACGATCGTCGTGTATATAGACTGTGATAGACTATATACACGACCGTCGTGTATATAGCCACTACCGGTTATATACACGACTGTCGTGTATATAGCCACTGCCTAAAAATGCGGGTGTGTGTTGTATGTGTTTGTGGGCGTAGTTTGTGTGTGTTCTTATGTGTTTTGTCTAAAGGTGGCCCATACCAGCTATTTATAAGTGATTTAAACTGTGCAAGTGTACTTGTCATAAAGAGGTCTGGTAGGGAGTTCCAAATTTTTGGATGCTTCTGATCTAAAAGAGTGTTTTCCATATGTTGTTGTCCTAACCTGTGGTATGTCTGCTGTGTTGTGGTATCTGAAAGTATGGGATTTACCTGTAATGTTGATAAGGTAATGTAGGTAAGTGGGTGTTTGTTTGTTTGTGATCTTGTATACCTCTAATGCGAAATTTCTTAGGTGTCTTATTTTGAGTGAAGGTAATTTTTAACGGGCTAGTAAATTTGCATATGTGTTTTCGTAATCATTGTAGATGAATTTGAGCGTCCTTTCTTGAATTTTTTCCATCTTTTTTGTGTTTGTTTCCCCGCAAAAGTGCCAAGTAGGTGGACAGAAGTTGAAGTTTGATAATATGAAGGAGTGATAATTTGACATTTTGAGACAATGAAAAGTGTCCATATCATATAATCATGATATACTGTCAAGTTAAGATCTTGCATACCTCTATTGTGCCAAGTTGTTCTGTATATAAGCATTGGTAACCTAAGTTTCCTTAGGCGTTCTGAGTAGTCCTGGAAGTTGTTTTGTAGTGATGGGGGAACGGCTGAATTTCATAATCGATCATCAGTTGGAATCGATTGATGCTTTCGATGCGATTTTGCCGATTATAATCGGTTTGCAAATATTTACAGATTTAATGCATAAACTTGCTTGATTTTTCACTTTTCTTTGTTATGTTGGGCATAAATAAACATGTAGTAGCATCCATATGGACCATTAACCAGGCACTGGTAGCATTAGCTAACCTGGGAGTTCCAATTAGTCTAGAAAGTCTGTTTTTGTTGTTTGGTATGATTTATAAAGAATGTAACATCTTAAACACTTACATGTATTATATGAAAGGTAGTGTATGTTAGCTGGTTTTACAATGCACACTGTACAGTGGCAAAATGTTTTAACTTGTTAAATTTACTTATTGCCAGGTTAATAACAACCCCAGTCACTCATAAGTCACATTTCACTTATTACCAATACTTTCCCAGGTTTTTATGTAGGAATATGAAAAGGTCTACATTTGAAGCGGTTAGCCGGCAGCGGTTTTAATTTTTTGAAACCAAGTATCCGGCAAGACAGAACACTCTCTCTGAAGGGACACTACTAGCCTGAATGCACAGCGTATTTTTTGACAAGTAACGATATCATAGTCTCGGAAAGTACAACTCATTCTTTCTCCACCATTCAAGAACTGTCAATCCTATGTCCTCATCTTTTAAAACTACGAGATATCGCCTGATCTCATCCTACACCATATCATCTTGTGAAATCTGGCTCTCTCCAACACACATTACGTCACTGAGCCAGTCCTCAGTGTCTGCCGATTTCAGCTTTTTGCACGGTGGTTCTGAAAATTCGGCAATTTGTCTGTCTTGAATTGTTTTTTGAAAAAAATACTGTGGTACATATTGGGAAACGGAAAATTGCAATATACTTGTTTGGCGAGAAAACTGCTCGCCCCTAGTCTTTAATAACTCCTATGTCCTTCTCCTCATCAACTTGTTATTGAGTTATGTCCCTTGTAATTATATTGTTGTTTACTGTCTCTCTTTCTTCCTATACTCATCACCTAAATTTGTCTGAATGAAAGTGAAGTTACCAGTTGTCACTCCTTGTATTTAGTTTATGAAGGTCTCCCTGAAGTATTGTACATGTATTATCTCCTTTCTTTGTGATTATTTTGAAGATTTTGGTGTCATCTGCAAAAAGGGCATGAGTCCACAATGTTTGGCAGGTTTTTTATAAACAGTCCAAGTATTGACCTCTGAGAGATTCCAGATGTAACATCCTTCCAAGACAAGTTCTGTCCATTAACCATAAATACCTGTTTCCATCTTGATAAAAAACTTCCCACCCATCCTTGAATTTGTCTATGACACCATATGCTCTCACCTTCTGCAGAAGCCTTCTGTGTGGAACTGTATCGAACACTTTCTGATGGTCTATATAAACACGGTCTATATCATATCCTCTTTCTATGGCCTCTGTACACCTATTTCGCTTTTCTTGTAGTTGTAGAGTTGTTGATCAGCCACTTAGAAAACTATATTGCCTGTCACTGAAGAAGCTGTTGTTTTTCATATGGTTTGTTATATGTCTTCTCACTAATGACTCCATAACTTTACATATGACTAATGTAATACTAACAGGTCTATAGTTCCCAGCTTTGCTTTTATCTACCTTTTTAAATATTGTACATACCTGAGCCTTCTTCCACTCATCTGAAATCTCTTGAACCCTTAATGATGCGTAAAAATAATATTAAACTAAGTACTGATCGTTGTTGTTTCTTTTAATAGCCTAAGGTGTCCATACTAGGTGACTTTTCGATCTTGACCATCTTATGCATTTCCTCGATACTGTCTGCTGAAATATACAACTCCTCCATTCCTTCTTTCATATCCCTGTCCTTACACTCCAGTGTTTCTCTTTCTTGCTCCTTAAGTTAAAGTCCTTTGTAAAAGACACTAGAGAACTTCAAGAAAGAAAACAATATTTTTGTCTTTTCACTGTTATCTGTTATCCTAGATTTCTTGTTGTTAGGATGTGTTTGCAGATCCTTAATTCCTACTCTTGTCTCTGATTTTGCTTTAATATGTACTGTATGCTTTCAGTTTCAGTCATGTGCATTGATAATTGAGTTATGTCGAGAGTCAAGTTGGTACTACACAGGACACTAGTTCAAATTTGCTGACCTGAGTTTGATTACGGTTGTTTGAATTTTCTAAGATAATTTATCATCTGCCTTCCTATCTTTCCTTTGGATGAAACAGTCCCTGTGTACATGTGTGGCAGGGTAAGTTGCAGTTTATTATAGTTCACACATAAAAGATCCCTCACTGCTTCAGGTGGGTTGATGGCACAGGACAAAATCATGAACCAGTGCACCAGGCAGATACTGCCACCAAGTAATTGTGATCCTGAGTGGCATAAAACTGTAACAAAGCATCATGAGAAGCATGTCATAATATTGGAAACATGAACTACTTTTTGCTATAGTAATATATGATACATGTCTCTCACAGTTATGACAGTATGTATATTTTGTATTGTATCATTGCTACAGGATGTACATGTAAGTCAATATTGTTGAATCTATCCTAGTTTTATTAAACGCAGATGTAATTTAACATTAAGATTTTTGCCAGTAACTTATGATAACATACCGTTAGAAGTATGTCTCATATTTGAATATTACTTCAATCAGAAGGAAATACATGATTTAAATAAAAAAAAAGAATGTCATACATGTTGTGTCAACTCTATTCGTTATGGTATCTGCCTGTAAATTCATAAGTCATATATCCTAAACCATTAAATTTGATTATGCCTCACCCACTTGCAACCCCCAAATTCTTTGTTCCCTGATAAATTAAGGATCATAGTTCATGTACACTGTTGTGGCTGTAGTTTCTGCCTGTCTGTTAGTCTTTCCGTCCATCTGTCGGAATATATCCAAGACTACTCATCAAAATTTGATCAAATCCATTAACATGGTTCCAGTGGTGATCTTTCCTTTTCTCAGATTTTCTTTTATTTCAGACACAAACAATTTGAATTTAAATTAAACAAGAGCATGGCAGCAAAACCCATGGTAATAAATTGACCTTTGACTTTTTGACCCCAAAACCAATAGGGATCTTCCTCTCATGATTATACTGCAGCCATATGTGAAGTATGAAACAGATAGGAGCAAAACTGTGAGTTCTAGAGTGTCTACAAAGTATGACGACCTCTAGTGACCTTAACCTTTGACATTTTAACCCCAAAATCAATAGGGATCTTCCTCTCATTATACTTAAGCTACATGCATATGTGAAGTATGAACCCAATAGGGCCAAAACTGTGATTCCAGAGTATCTACAAGGTTTTGCTACAGACATACACGCCCATGCACATAAGCACACACTCATGCACCCATACACAAATGGTACTGTTACTATTTCCCCCCTACAATGCTATTGTGAGAGATAATTAAAGTGAATTGAATTCAATCTAATTTATATAGTAAACTTTTTTTCAAATGGAGTCATTCATTTATTTGATGCAGTTCTAGGAGCGTCCATCAGTTGTACTGATTTTCTAGGGCAGCCTCTGAGACAAGAAAAGCAGCCATAGCTGGTGATGTGTCTTGCATAAAACCAAATCGGAGTTTTGACGGTCCTCTTTGGTAAGTAGTACCAGTGAGTGTAAGCAGTAGTAGATTTTCAAAAACATTTTTTTAAAGATTAATGCATTGGTAATCTCTCTGTTACTCTCCAACTTTTTGGAGTCTTTTCCCTTATTATTATATGTTTGGGATTGAATATCCCATTTCAAAGATTTCTTGGAATTTTGCTTCTTTAAGGATTTGATTGAACAGTTTTGTCAGCAGCACAGATAGTGATGAGCATGCAGGTTTGATATTTTTCACAGAAATATCTATTTCAAATTAGGCTTTGTTGTTATTGAGAGACAGGATCATGAGGATGGCATATTTTACCACTAGGTCTAATAATAAATTGCATATACCCATTGACTTGCCATTTTTACACTGATTTTTGTACAGCATCCTTACTGTCACTGACTTATTCTTTGTTGTGTTTGAGATTCAGTTTTAACTTTTATGGACAGTATTGTTTTTTCATCTGTTTTACTAACAGTGCCCTTCTTTTGTGAGTATGTATTTCTTTTTTAGGGTTGGTAATTGTTTATACATGTATCATATGTTGCTTTTTTCAGGGAACCTACAAAATGGCCACCTCATCTGATTTGTTCTCCTTTGCCTTATCGGGTAAAAAACAAATGAAAGAGCAAGTTACACCTCACAAGATATCCCTTCTGGCATTGATATATGAATATTGTGAACTGAAGAAGAAGCAGACAATAGTTGATGAGATAGAGGATGTAGAGAAGGACTTGATGACAGTTATCCCCACACTAAAGGAGAGTGATAGACTTACAGAGGAACTAAAGAGAGATTTTATCTCTGTGATACTTGAATTGTTGCAAGTAATGTGCAATTATCCAAAATGTTTTATCAATCCATTTTAGCAGAAACTAATTATTATAAATCAATATTAAGGAGGTTTCAATTGTCTGTTGAGGGAGCAAATTATCAATAGTAGCATATAATGGTACATGAGTGATGATTTTCTCAGTTATTTATTTTTATTTATTTGACTTTTTGACATTGATATTGATTGAAAATATGGTAACCATAAAATCTCATTTGCACTTGCATAATATATCACCAAAATGCAACACCAACCTTAACACATGATCTTTGATTATAAGCAGTGAATAACTGTAGAGTAGTATGATTGATATCAATAATAATATAAGGCTTAATTATGTTTGTAGAGCGCTGATTTACCTTTAGAAGAGTTACTGGACAAGCTAAAACCCTTACTAAAGTACACACTGTATGATGACTTTAGTGGAAGGTAAGTATATATAATGACTAAAACTCTTACTGAAGTACACACTGTATGATGACTTTAGTGGAAGGTAAGTATATATAATGACTTAAACCTTCACTGAAGTACACACTGTATTATGACTTTAGTGGAAGGTAAGTATATATAATGACTAAAACCCTTACTAAAGTACACACTGTATGGTGACTTTAGTGGAAGGTAAGTATATATAATGACTTAAACCTTCACTGAAGTACACACTGTATTATGACTTTAGTGGAAGGTAAGTATATATAATGACTAAAACCCTTACTAAAGTACACACTGTATGGTGACTTTAGTGGAAGGTAAGTATATATAATGACTTAAACCTTCACTGAAGTACACACTGTATTATGACTTTAGTGGAAGGTAAGTATATATAATGACTAAAACCCTTACTGAAGTACACACTGTATGATGACTTTAGTGGAAGGTAAGTATATATAATGACTTAAACCTTCACTGAAGTACACACTGTATTATGACTTTAGTGGAAGGTAAGTATATATAATGACTAAAACCCTTACTAAAGTACACACTGTATGATGACTTTAGTGGAAGGTAAGTATATATAATGACTAAAACCCTTACTGAAGTACACACTGTATGATGACTTTAGTGGAAGGTAAGTATATATAATGACTAAAACCCTTACTAAAGTACACACTGTATGATGACTTTAGTGGAAGGTAAGTGTATATAATGACTTAAACCTTCACTAAAGTACACACTGTATGGTGACTTTAGTGGAAGGTAAGTATATATAATGACTTAAACCTTCACTGCAGTACACACTGTATGGTGACTTTAGTGGAAGGTAAGTATATATAATGACTAAAACCCTTACTAAAGTACACACTGTATGATGACTTTAGTGGAAGGTAAGTATATATAATGACTAAAACCCTTACTAAAGTACACACTGTATGATGACTTTAGTGGAAGGTAAGTATATATAATGACTTAAACCTTCACTGAAGTACACACTGTATGGTGACTTTAGTGGAAGGTAAGTGTATATAATGACTTAAACCCTTACTGAAGTACACACTGTATGATGACTTTAGTGGAAGGTAAGTGTATATAATTACTAAAACCCTTACTAAAGTACACACTGTATGGTGACTTTAGTGGAAGGTAAGTGTATATAATTACTAAAACCCTTACTGAAGTACACACTGTATGGTGACTTTAGTGGAAAGTAAGTATATATAATGACTACAACCCTTATTGAATTAAACACTGTATGATGACTTTAGTGGAAAGTAAGTATATATAATGACTAAAACCCTTACTGAAGTACACACTGTATGGTGACATTAGTGGAAAGTAAGTATATATAATGACTAAAACCCTTACTGAAGTACACACTGTATGGTGACTTTAGTGGAAGGTAAGTATATATAATGACTAAAACCCTTACTGAAGTACACACTGTATGGTGACTTTAGTGGAAAGTAAGTATATATAATGACTAAAACCCTTACTGAAGTACACACTGTATGGTGACTTTAGTGGAAGGTAAGTATATATAATGACTAAAACCCTTACTGAAGTACACACTGTATGGTGACTTTAGTGGAAAGTAAGTATATATAATGACTAAAACCCTTACTGAAGTACACACTGTATGGTGACTTTAGTGGAAAGTAAGTATATATAATGACTAAAACCCTTACTGAAGTACACACTGTATGATGACTTTAGTGGAAAGTAAGTATATATAATGACTAAAACCCTTACTGAAGTACACAATGTATGGTGACTTTAGTGGAAGGTAAGTATATATAATGACTAAAACCCTTGCTGAAGTACACACTGTATGGTGACTTTAGTGGAAAGTAAGTATATATAATGACTAAAACCCTTACTGAAGTACACACTGTATGGTGACTTTAGTGGAAAGTAAGTATATATAATGACTAAAACCCTTACTGAAGTACACACTGTATGGTGACTTTAGTGGAAGGTAAGTATATATAATGACTAAAAACCTTACTGAAGTACACACTGTATGATGACTTTAGTGGAAAGTAAGTATATATAATGACTAAAACCCTTACTGAAGTACACACTGTATGATGACTTTAGTGGAAGGTAAGTATATATAATGACTTAAACCCTTACTGAAGTACACACTGTATGGTGACTTTAGTGGAAGGTAAGTATATATAATGACTAAAACCCTTACTGAAGTACACACTGTATGATGACTTTAGTGGAAAGTAAGTATATATAATGACTAAAACCCTTACTGAAGTACACACTGTATGGTGACTTTAGTGGAAGGTAAGTATATATAATGACTAAAACCCTACTGAAGTACACACTGTATTGTGACTTTAGTGGAAGGTAAGTATATATAATAACTTAAACCCTTACTGAAAAACACAATACATGGTGACTTTGGTGGAAGGTAAGTGTAAAAAATAACTAAAAGATATAATGTCTAAACCTGTACTGAAATACATACTGCATATGGCTTTATACGATTTTAATGAAAGGTAAGCATTTATAATCACTAACATTTTATTTAGTCTACCAACGATTCTATCGAATATTCTTTGAAACAAAATGATTTTGGTTATGCCATCACTATGACCAGAGGTGTTGAAAAGTTTTCAAATATGTCAGTTATCTTCAGTGATTTTGAAAATTTTGTCAGTCAGAACCATGAAAACATAGAAACAATTTCAAAATTTTGTCAGTCTGAAAGAAATTTTGTCAGTCAAAAACTTCGAACTGACACTTTTCAATCCCACTGTATGACTCTGTGTAATGAAGCCTCAGTGACTGATTGGGCTTTGATATATACTCTATGTACAGACAGTGTCAGTGACTGAGTGGACCATAATAAACTCTATGTACTGACAGCCTCAGTGACTGAGTGGGCTATGATATATACTCTATGTACTGACAGCCTCAGTGACTGAGTGGACTATAATATAGTCTTGGTATTGACAGCCTCATTGACTGAGTGGGCTTTGATATATACTCTATGTACAGACAGCCTCAGTGGCTGAGTGGACTATAATATACTCTATGTACTGACAGCCTCATTTACTGAGTGGGCTATGATATATACTCTATATACTGACAGCCTCAGTGACTGAGTGGACTATGATATATACGCTATGTATGGACAGCCTCAATATATACTCTATGTACAGACAGCCTCAGTGACTGAGTGGACTATAATATACTCTATGTACTGACAGCCTCAGTGACTGAGTGGGCTATGATATATACTCTATGTACTGACAGCCTCAGTGACTGAGTGGGCTATGATATATACGCTATGTATGGACAGCCTCAGTGACTGAGTGGACTATAATATACTCTATGTACTGACAGCCTTAGTGACTGAGTGGGCTATGATTAATACTCTATGTAAGGACAGCCTCAGTGACTGAGTGGACTATAATATACTCTATGTACTGACAGCCTCAGTGACTGAGTGGGCTATGATATATACTCTATGTACTGACAGCCTCAGTGACTGAGTGGACTATAATATACTCTATGTACTGACAGCATCAGTGACTTAGTGGACTATGATACACTTTATGTATCAACAGCCTCAGTGACTTAGTGGATTATGATATATACTCTATGTATGGACAGCCTCAGTGACTGAGTGAACTATGATATATACTCTATGTACAGACAGCCTCAGTGACTGAGTGGACTATAATATACTCTATGTACTGACAGCCTCAGTGACTGAGTGAACTATGATATATACTCTATGTACTGACAGCCTCAGTGACTGAGTGGACTATAATATACTCTATGTACTGAGAGCCTCGGTGACTGAGTGGACTATGATATATACTCTATGTACTGACAGCCTCAGTGACTGAGTGGACTATAATATACTCTATGTACTGACAGCCTCAGTGACTGAGTGGACTATAATATACTCTATGTACTGACAGCCTCAGTGACTGAGTGGGCTATGATATATACTCTATGTACTGACAGCCTCAGTGACTGAGTGGACTATGATATATACTCTATGTATGGACAGCCTCAGTGACTGAGTGGACTATAATATACTCTATGTATGGACAGCCTCAATGACTGAGTGGGCTATGATATATACTGTATGTACTGACAGCCTCATTGACTGAGTGGGCTATGATATATACTCTATGCACTGACAGCCTCAGTGACTGAGTGGGCTATGATATATACTCTATGTACTGACAGCCTCAGTGACTGAGTGGACTATGATATATACTCTATGTATGGACAGCCTCAATGACTGAGTGAACTATAATATACTCTATGTACTGACAGCCTCAGTGACTTAATGGACTATGATACACTTTATGTATCAACAGCCTCAGTGACTTAGTGGATTATGATATATACTTTATGTACTGACAGCCTTAGTGACTGAGTGGGCTATGATATATACTCTATGTACTGACAGCCTCAGTGACTGAGTGGGCTATGATATATACTCTATGTATGGACAGCCTCAGTGACTGAGTGGGCTATGATATATACTCTATGTACTGACAGCCTCAGTGACTGAGTGGGCTATGATATATACTCTATGTACTGACAGCCTCAGTGACTGAGTGGGCTATGATATATACTCCATGTATAGACAGCCTCAGTGACTGAGTGGGCTATGATATATACTCCATGTATGGACAGCCTCAGTGACTGAGTGGACTATAATATACTCTATGTACTGACAGCCTCAGTGACTGAGTGGGCTATGATATATACTCTATGTACTGACAGCCTCAGTGACTGAGTGGGCTATGATATATACTCCATGTATGGACAGCCTCAGTGACTGAGTGGACTATAATATACTCTATGTACTGACAGCCTCAGTGACTGAGTGGGCTATGATATATACTCTATGTACTGACAGCCTTAGTGACTGAGTGGACTATAATATACTCTATGTATGGACAGCCTCAATGACTGAGTGGGCTATGATATATACTCTATGTACTGAGAGCCTCAGTGACTTAGTGGACCATGATACACTTTATGTATCAACAGCCTCAGTGACTGAGTGGGCTACGGTGGACTGTATGTATTGACAGCCTCAGAGTACAAAGTAGGCTAAGGTAGACTCTTTGTACTGACAGCCTCAGTGACTGAGTGGGCTATTGTATACTCTATGTACTGACAGCCTCAGTAACTGAGTGGGCTGTGGTGGACAGTATGTATTGACAGCCTCAGAGTAGGCTAAGGTAGACTCTTTGTACTGACAGCCTCAGTGACTGAGTAGGGTGTTGTATACTTTATGTACTGACAGCCTCAGTAACTGAGTGGGCTATGGTGGACTGTATGTATTGACAGCCTCAGAGTAGGCTAAGGTAGACTCTGTACTGACAGCCTTGGTGACTGAGTGGGCTATTGTATACTTTATGTACTGACAGCCACAGTAACTGAGTGGGCTGTGGTGGACTGTATGTATTGATAACCTCAGTGACTGAGTGGGCTCTGGTATACTCTATGTACTGACAGCCTTGGTGACTGATTGGTCTATGGTATTTATTTCTCTGCATAGGACATATGTATCTAAACTGGAAATGTTGAATTTTTCAAAACATGTTTTCTCTTATTTGCTTTTGCACGGTGGCTGCTTTCTTCAGTAAATTAATGAGTAAATATTTTACTGCATATCAATTGAATGGTTTCTATGAAAACCATTATTAGAGAGTGTAAACTTATGACATACTGATTTACAAGGAGTATGTTTTACTTTTCTAGTTAGTCTAGTGGGATTAGGACTTAGATGTCTTTATCCAAGAAGCTGCTGATTGTTATAGTATTTGTACTCCATAATTACTACAAAGTGCTTCATCATGAAAGAATAAAAAATCACATGTACAACAATAAATCTATGATATTTTTTGAAAATTTAATGATAACTGACATGATATGAAACTTATTTCAGATTAAAAGATTTCTTTGAAAGTGGTGTGTTGTCTTTGATGGACTTCTTCCAAGAAATTTCTAAACTTCTTCCAGAGCCAGGCACATTTGAACCTATCATTAGTGGGTCCAGTGTCTTGGGTGAGTCTCCATCATTTAAGTGTTTAATTGAACTGAAGGTTACTTATTTTAGTTGCTAAACACTTAACTCTGCACTCGCAACTTTCAGGCATTTAGGTTTTATCTTATTAGTTCCCTGCCAGTGAAAATAGAGGGGACTATAGTGTTTATGGTTGTCCAACTGTCTGTCTGTCCAGACAATAACTTCAGTGAGGAATGACCTATTTGCTTCAAACTTCATACAATATTAGCTGATATAAAGATCTAATGTGGGATTGAGTTTGGGGTCAAAAGGTCAACTGTAACTGTCACTCTTACTACAAATAGACATTTATCATTGTATTTCGGTTTCCAGATGATAACTTGAGTTAGGAATGATTGATTTCTTTCAAACTTCATATAAGGCTAGCTCATGTAAAGGTCTAGGGTGGGATTGAGTTTGGGGTCAAAAGGTCAATTCTAAAAATCACTGTTACTGAAAATAGACATTTATCACTGCATTTCATTTGCCAGATAATAACTTGAGTTAAGAATGATTGATTTCTTTTAAACTTTATACATTGCTAGCTTATATGAAGGTCTAGGGTGGGATAAATTTTGGGGTCAAAAGGTCAATATATAACCTACATTGTAATCACAATCAAGGACTACAGACACCTATCAATTCCTGAATTCCCATAATGTCAGTCAATACTAAGTAAATTTAAATTTTTTAATTATATTGTTATTCCCTAATAAGTATTTCTTCTCACTATATCAAAATATCATATATCTGTCATGTTTATACTTCTTCTTCAATGCTTAATAAAACAGTACCAAACTGTACAATATTGTCAACATTTATATACTATAGAAGTTACCCCTTTGTTGCATATAATTATGCATTTCAGATTTTGCTGTCAATTTCACTACAACTTGATATTAACTTCACAGAATTTAATGTTATTTCTTATTAAATCATGCAAAAGATTACCAAGTTCACGTAACTGTTTCATATTGCTAATAAAGTATTAGTCACTTCGAAGGTACATATTGCTGCAGGGGATGAGTGTTGGAAGCAACATTTGTTTAGAAAGTATCTATATCTATGATATTAATTCTAATATATATATAAATAATGATATAGACTTCATTCATTAAATATTTATTGTTAAAATGTTTATCTAGTGTACACAAGAAAATTAGAAGCTGTTGATCTCTGTAAATCATGCACTGGCAAGAGAGATAACTTGTACCTATTGTTTACTAGAATTGAACTTCATTCCAGCTATTATATATTATGAACTGTTAGACTTTCAACTGTGTATGTTATCAGTTATATTGTGTAGGAGATGACAAGCAAACTATGAGATTTATACTTGTAATTAAGTGTAAGTTCTGTTCATGTTATAATGCCAACATATTTCTACATGCAGGTTTGTTTTTGCGGCGTATGATATTGGCATTTGATAAGCTCTCTTTCACTCAAGTCACTATGCTCCATACCCATTTTAAAGTGTATTATGAAGATGTTCATGCCCCTCCTCCTGCTGATGTGATGGAGGAAAGTGGTAACTTCGGCGGATCCTTGTTAGATTCTATAAATAGCCAACCAGGTGGAGATAGGCTTACTCGCAGCGGTCTGGTCAAGAACATTGAAAATGAGTTGTAAGTACTTAACATGTAAAGTATGGCACTGGTTGTAATCAGCAGGTACATGTATATGAATATGGTCTCCTGACTGACTACAGCCAAACTTGGGTATCTCATAGTCGAAGAAGGGTTCCATGAAAAATGCTTTGAGGTATCAGAATTTGAGATAACAGAAATTTGATTTTACAGCCGTAAATCAAGAACTTGTGACTGTGACTTATAACATTGCTCGAGGTTAAAATATACAGTCAAACTTCAGTATCTCGACATTATAGAAACCAAGAAAAAAATGCTGAGATATTGGGAGGTCGAGATATCCAGACTGACAAACTGAGAGTAAAAAACAGAAATGATACATGTTGAAATTGTTTTTGATAATCGCTGGATAGAATATAAATGTAGCTGCCAAATAGAGTAGCAATAACAAAGACGTAACATGGGTTATTGTTAATGATTGTTTTATTCACATGTTAATAAATTTACAATGTTATATTTCACAATTAATAAGATACTTTGTCTGGATAGAATGAATTTTGAGTTTACTTTTTACCTGACCATTTGAAATTATCTGACCATTTAGGTGGGGATTGCCTGAAGATGAGAGACATGGCATACACAGATTTGATGACAAACGTAAAATGAATGCCATTTTAAATGTTTTCATGATAGATAAAGTATTTGAAGTTTGTTGATAGCTTATTCTTGTAACATGAATCACCATTAAAATTTTCATCATTAAATGAACATTTGATTGATTATTATCTGCAAACATCATCCCATTTCATCATTTAGGTAGCACAGTTTTAATATCTTACACACTTATCAATATATAAGCCAAGCTGTCGATGCGCTGGTTGTTATGGTCAGATAATTACACGTGTTGCATAATGATCAATTAAAGCTAGATCACTGTTATAATGATAATCCGCTAAGAAGAAGCCATTGTTGAAATAAACCAGGTAAATTTTGACACGAGGACTGCAAATTAAGTCGAGATAAACATGGTAGTCTACATAGGGCAAGATATCCCAGCTAAATTTGATTAGATTACTAAGGAAAAAATTTGGGACCCACGATCAATGTCGAGATAAGCCGGGTTATAGAGATATCTACTGTCGAGATATCAGAGTTTAACTGAACATGTGTACTTTATTGGTAAATAATAAGTGTTATTTCAGTCAAATATTTTATCAATAGAAAATCAAGAAAATTTGTTTCAGAGATGTTAAAACACTTCATTACTTTAATTTTTATACATTTAAGACCAAAGACACATGTTTTATAGGGGCAGGCTTGGTGTAGTGGTTAAGCGCTTGGCTTGCGGCGCCGACGATCCAGGTTCAATTCCTGGGTTGGGCCACTACGTTTAAGAGGTTAGTTACCTCCTGCTTCCATGTCGCGATATAACTGAAAAGTTGTTGAAAGCGATGTAAAACACCAATCAACCAACCAACACATGTTTTATACTATAACCAAACACTCAGGATGGCCTGAATTGAATTGAGATAAATTTCTGCATGCCATAACTTTAATATAAAACACAGAGAGCTATTATTTGTTACATAAATATACATGTACATGAAGACAAAATATAAATAAAACTTTTGGACAATGTAAAGAATGATGAAATGACACTAATTACAAAACTAGTAAAAGCACAACACAAGTCAATATTTATTGATTCATAATTAGCTGTGATCATTTATAAAGCATGATGTGCAGATCCTTTAGGATTACTATACCAATATGTAATTAACCTGGCGTGGTCCACCAATTAAAGGAAAATGACGGTAAATTTGTTGATATAAAGTAAACATTGAGATATAACGGGTAAATTAAAACTTTTGGACTTTTAATTTATTCGAGATAAGCATGTATTTCACATATACAAGGTGAATTCAATTATATTATTAAGGAAAAAATTCAGAATTGGTGTTTGATTTTGAGATACTCGAGATACCAGAGTGTGAGATATTGAAGTTTGACTGTATTTGAAACTTCTAAGTTCTACTATTTGTACCATATGAACAAAACCTCTGTAATGGCACCAGTTGATTGATTTAAGAATGTAAAATTCAATTTCTAGTGCTCATTAAGAGAGAGACACAGATTTCAATGAATCCGATGTAATAGATGATTGCCAGTCATTTCAAGATTAATTCTCTGAAATGATATTTCTTATCCGACATAAGTTGTCCTCAGCAATTCTATACCTGGGTACCGGTATTTAACCAGTGCCGTACCTCTTATGTATCCTTGTATGTGCCTGATGCATTGCACAGACATTTTAATTTATTCAGTCGACCTAACCAAATCACTAAGGGATTGTGTATGTGTTGGACCTCAGTTTTTTGCTATCTTATATGAAGTATAGGACACTGATAAATTTTTAATGGGACTTAAGCTTCTTTATAATGAGCACTCGGCTACATAGCCCCCTCCAGTTATTTATGGTACATGCATTATGGTATATGAATAACAAATACTTTGGTCTGAAGATAATTTGATATATTTTATGTTTTTCAGGAAAGATGGTGATGGAGAAAGTGGATTCTATTCATCTAAACAAGCTGAATACTTCATCTCAAGACAGGTAGGTACATCACTCTCAAGACAGGAAGGTACAACACTCTCAAGACAGGTAGGTACAGCACTCTCAAGACAGGAAGGTACAGTGCCCTCAAGACAGGTAGGTACTATACTCAATATGCAATACACGATATATCTATACATATCTATATATATATAATATACTCTGAATATATTCAGTTAGTACTTATACTTCATTGAATAATTCTTTGTAAAAAATTCAATCTAAGCCTTCAAAAACAGTAAAAAAATAAAAAAAAAAAAGAGAGAAAAGGTAATCTGCCAGTCTTTTACAATTTAATTATTTTTCTGATTCTTAAAATGAAAATGAATCAGATACATGTTTAAATTACATACTACATGTGAAAAGGTAAAAAGATCACAAATTTAGCTGTACAATTGCTGGTAAGGTTTTAATTTTTAATCATTGTGATGGGATATATCAGCAGAGTAACTTATAATCATTAGTCATGTATTGTAAACATGTTATTAGATATATGTATATAGAAATCCAGCCAAATGTTGTCCTATAATATTGAATTGGATATATATCAGAATACAGTTCATAAGCTCATACTTATGTATATCATATCAATGTCATGTATGAAGTGTATTTAGAGAGCTTGACTTCTTTACTTTATAGGGGTTTCTCCTGCAGCATAATGAGAATGAGGCTATGTCTGCTAGTGCCCTTCAGCAAAAGATCACCAAAATGTTACAGTCCAATCCAGACCTAGCTGAAGCTGTATGTGGATTAAGTCTCAATAAACATTCTACTTCACATTTATAAAAGTGGAAAAATTACTATCGACATTTCACTGCCTCTGTTTAGTCTGTTCTACCAAAAGCCTTTCCAGTGGACTTTTAGAGCAGTATTTATGTTATCTGGACTTGATATATTAAATGATCAAATATAACTACAGCTAATGCTAGTATACTATAACACCAATACCTTGAATTTCCCATTCACTCAAACTAATTTTGAATTCTCGATTCTAATTTCTTAATATCAATATACATCACTACTTCAAACTATTTTTAAGTGGAATTGTTTTCTATGGTCCCGAACTTTGAAATCTTCATTATAATTGTTTGATATAAATACACACTCCTAACTCAAACTATGTTTAAGTCGAACTGTTTTCTATTGTCCCTAATTTTGAAATCCTCATTCTGATTTTTTTATGTAAATATACACTTCTTACTCATACTATATTTAAGTCGAACTGTTTTCTATTGTCTCTGAAAGTTTCAGTTATCCTAACTGCACATGAAAGAAACACTTGTTGAATACATTATTGATTGTTTTCACATATCCACAACAATATTAATCATAACGACTGGTATTCAGTTTATGGTTAACTTGCTTGTTATCACAGCACTTGTTGAAAGTTCACAAATCACATTTAGAATGACATTTTCACATGGATTTCGTTATGTTGCGAGAAAAAGTTGGTATATTTTTTATCTTATGCATATTGCTCACTACGAAATGTTGAAAAAAGGTGTGCATTATACATGAGTGATTGCGGTAATTGCATAACATTCACTAATTCAACTACATGTCTGTCTGTAAGAATGTAGAGAGGTTGAGATTTTTAATGCCTACAACTATGTGTACGTGTAAGTGGTGTTTAAGAGTATGACTTCATCAAAATCTGTGTGCCACACACCCATGACCACATGCTACATGTCATCAAGAACGTGTAGGAAGCTGTTTACAAGTAATTGTTTACTTCTACGAATTTCTCGCTTTTAATCAGTTCTTCATAGTGCAACCATATATAATTTTACAGTGAAGAATTCTTTTGCATTGTATTTTGAGCATTATTCATACAGCTTTATTTCAAAATATAAGTCCGAAGCAGGGGTAGTTTCATGGCTACATGGACATGTCGTGATGAGTTGATACGAAGATTGACATCATCTTGTCCATGATTTAGGCCTACCACAATTTATTTGGACGAATTCGATGTGGTAAAAATTGGGAGGATAGGCGAGGACTCTCTCCCCAGATCTTTCACTACATGTTTTAGCCAATGGAGAAAAAACGGGAGAGGGTAAGTTACATGTCCCCCTGTTTTCCTAATCTAGAGCCCATCGGAAATTCGGAGTACCATCCTTCGGTCTTTGCCCGTATGATTATCCGGTCCTCTCCGTCCCTTCCTCAAACCAGTGACAATGTGAACGTTTGAAATACGTGTACATCAACTTGTACTTGGAAGTAGACGTTGGCGTACACGCAAAACATTTGGATCCAAAATCTCAACAAGATGAATGTGTAAAAATATGTGTAAAGAAACGTGTGACACTACACGTTGATATACACGTACAGGTAGTCAAATCTCAATTAACCTCTTTATTTTATTAATTACTATACAAACTTATTGATAACCTGCATTTAAAAAGGCCGAATAGGTAATTTGATATCTGAAGCACTCAGCCTCAATTGGTAATGTAATCTTCCATGCCGATTTAGATGGTCAGTGTACACCTTCGCTTCAGATTTAATTGCTGTGTTTGCTTAACACTTTTCTCAAGACATTACTTTGTTTATTTGATACTATCTTTGAGTGATCAAGCATGAGTTTGAGTAATCGGGAGTAAAATATGAATGATATTAATTATAGAACCTTGAAATTAGTGTGAGGTATTAAAAATTCGACTTACCGTAATTTGAGTTATCAGGAGAAAAAAATATGATGAAATAAAGAAAATGAAATAGGGAGTTTTAGATCAGTTCGTTGGTGTATGAGTAAACAGGAGTAGACTGTAATTTTAACTGCAAGTACAACTTATGATTGTCATCGTTTTCTTTAAAGTAAATTTTTTTTTTATTTCAGCATTTCCTCAGTTATCTGAATAACCTTCGTCTGAAGGAATATTGTACTGCAGTTTACAATCTGTATCATTACTTTGATCGGAACACGAATCTGAACTTGGAAGGTAATTCTACAAACAAGACTTGGGAGGATGAAGTCTGCCGTAGATATGGTGCTCTGAATCTGGCAGCTTTACATTACAGATTTGGTCACAAGTAAGTGAAGCAGTCATCTCCAATTCTGACATTATATGGGAGGACATCTGTATATGTCAATGAGATGTAATATTTTGTCCAGCTCAAATGCAATTGTCAAAAGAAAAAGCTAGTTATTTAGACAATTCCTATTGAAATGCAACAGTTCAAAAAGATCTAGTTCAATTTTCAAACAAAAACGTGTACATTTGTTTCTGTATAAGGTCCCATTTTAAAATATGCATAGTTGATGTACGAAATTGCTATATCCCATTTCTGGTGCCATTGAGCATTTATGATATATTGATCCTTTCAGGGAAGAGTCATTGGCGGCCTTACATGAAGCTATTAGAATGGCACAAGAAACCAATGACAATGTATGCCTGCAGCATGCCCTGGTATGTGCCAACTGTAGTTAACGTAAGCATGCCCTGGTATGTGCCAACTGTAGTTAACGTAAGATCCGATAAGTAGAGTTAGAGAGAAAGTTTTATAAAAATCAATTTGTGATAAATAAAGTGAAGCCATCAGACTCATAATTCGAGAAACTACATGAATCAAAGTTAAAGTTGATAACTAATTAAGACACTGATACAGATTTATAATATTGTAACTGAAAGTGAATGACTGGGCTGATCATTTCTTACGGTCTTGCAGGGACTTGATACAGACTGAATATTATTTCTTGATATTTACAATGCTAGTCTAATTTCTTCGATGAACCATGCTAAACAGACTCGGTTAATCAGCCCATAAACTTGGGTCATGGAAGTAGTACCCGGCGTATGGCAAATCACATGCGTAGTAATATAAAAAGAGGCAGTGCTTGCTTAATTGAATATAAGAATTGTAATAACAAAATTAATGCATCTGTTAATTTTGAGCAATTAAAGAAATTACCTTGAAAGACTATTTTTTAGCATTCTAGACACGCACTATATTGCGTGGCGGAAGTACTTTTCCACTTCAGGAAAAATTTGGTCCTTGCCAGTTTGATAACAGGGAATTTGATATTTTGTTTTCAAAAAAGAACCTTTTAAAATGCATTGTAAATATAAGGAATGACTGTCTTTTTTACTAGGTTCATGGGGAATGAACTTGGGTTAGAAACAAACAAATCATTTGAGAACTGCTTCGCGGTTCACGTGATTTGTTTGTTTCTCACCCAAGTTCATTCCCCATGAACCTAGAAAAAAAACCAGTCATTCCTTAAATAAACAATGCCAACACAAAAATTTCTGACACATTTTTCTTTTACAGAGTTGGCTTCACAGAATAGAGGAGACAGGCACAGCTAGGGCTGCAAACTTAATGGCTCGTTCAGTTGATAAAAGTTTAGACTTGCGTTTACCAGTAAGTCACCAATTATGGCAGTCACTGACATTTCTGTATGCTGATTGTTAGCTAAAAAGTATCTTCATGTGGTGTTGTTCCTCTGTTATTGTTAGCTGAGAAGTATCTTCATGTGGTGTTGTTCCTCTGTTATTGTTAGCTGAGAAATATCTTCATGTGGTGTTGTTTCTCTGTTATTGTTAGCTGAGAAGTATCTTCATGTGGTGTTGTTCCTCTGTTATTGTTAGCTGAGAAATATCTTCATGTAGCATTGTTTCTCTGTTATTGTTAGCTGAGAGGTATCTTCATGTGGTGTTGTTTCTCTGTTATTGTTAGCTAAGAAGTATCTTCATGTGGTGTTGTTCCTCTGTTATTGTTAGCTGAGAAATATCTTCATGTAGTGTTGTTTCTCTGTTATTGCTAGCTGAGAAGTATCTTCATGTGGTGTTGTTCCTCTGTTATTGATAGCTGAGAAATATCTTCATGTAGTGTTGTTTCTCTGTTATTGTAAGCTGAGAAGTATCTTTATGTGATGTTGTTTCTCTGTTATTGTTAGCTAAAGAGTATGTTCATGTGGTGTTGTTCCTCTGTTATTGTTAGCTGAGAATTTTCTTCATGTGATGTTGTTTCTCTGTTATTGTTAGCTGAGGAGTATCTTCATGTGGTGTTGTTCCTCTGTTATTGATAGCTGAGAAATATCTTCATGTAGTGTTGTTTCTCTGTTATTGTAAGCTGAGAAGTATCTTTATGTGATGTTGTTTCTCTGTTATTGTTAGCTAAAGAGTATGTTCATGTGGTGTTGTTCCTCTGTTATTGTTAGCTGAGAATTTTCTTCATGTGATGTTGTTTCTCTGTTATTGTTAGCTGAGGAGTATCTTCATGTGGTGTTGTTCCTCTGTCTCCGTATCTTGCTGTTTGTCTTAACGTTGCACTGAACTGAACTATTAATCCTTAGATTTTCAACAATAGTAAGCCTTTAGCTCAGTAAGACACTATATCAAAAAACTACATGTCACAGACTCATCATGTAAGTGCCCACTAGTGTAAAAAACAGTATGTGTGTTTTGGTTTCCTGATCGATCCTATTTTTACCTTTCGACCCTAAAACTTTTTATTGCAAAATTCCAAAATTCTGATGATCTAATTTCGGGAATAAAAGTATTGAGCTTTAAATTTTAAAAAATAGCAAGGTGGACAGTGTCAGATAAATGCTATATTGCAAATACTGTAAGATAAAATATTGACTGATGTGTGTAATTGATGTGATTAGTATATGTGGATTAATAAGCTGATAAGATATGCCATGTGTTTTGGCGATTGAAATATAGGGCCTTGCGCCGACATAGAAATATTTTATTCCTTTTTCGGATTTACACAGATCTTTAATCAGTATCATGGTGTTGATGATAGAAAACAGTGTAATTTTTCAGTATGTGCGAGGGGGCCAGTGGGGCATGATGTATTACCAAGCGTAATGGAGAAATTGTTCATTTGTTCAAGAAATTTTGTCATTTGAATGTAAAAACACAGGTATTAAAACAAGGTTTGAAAAATATAGAAAATGAAAATAAAAAAGAAGTTTTTCCGACCTACCGACCCTGATGTTTTGGGCCACGTAACCAGAAACACATGCATCTTTTTTTAGCTCACCTGAGCGTAGCTCAAGTGAGCTATTGTCGTAGTGCAGCGTCCGTCGTTAACTTTTCTACATTTTCGACTTCTTCTCCAGAACCGCTGCACAGAATTTCACCAAACTCCATAGGAAGTAAGTACTCAAGGTCCTCTACAAAGTTTGTGTTTTTTATGCCAATCCGTGATCCAAGATTGCTGCCATTGGCTCTGATTGGTTGACACATTTTCGACTTCTTCTCCAGAACTGCTGCACAGAATTTCACCAAACTCCATAGGAAGTAAGTACTCAAGGTCCTCTACCAAGTTTGTGTTTTTAATGCCGATCGGGGATCCAAGATGGCCGCCATTGGCTCTGATTGGTTGACACATTTTCGACTTCTCCTCCAGAACCGCTGCACAGAATTTCACCAAACTTCATAGGAAGTAAGTACTCAAGGTCCTCTACCAAGTTTGTGTTTTTTTTGCCGATCCGTATTCCAAGATGGCCGCCATTGGCTCTGATTGGTTGACACATTTTCGACTTCTTCTCCAGAACCGCTGCACAGAATTTCACCAAACTTCATAGGAAGTAAGTACTCAAAGTTCTCTACCAAGTTTGTGTTTTTTATGCCGATCCGGGATCTAAGATGGCCGCCATTGGCTCTGATTGGTTGACACATTTTCGACTTCTCCTCCAGAACCGCTGCACAGAATTTCACCAAACTTCATAGGAAGTAAGTACTCAAAGTCCTCCACCAAGTTTGTGTTTTTTATGCCGATCCGGGATCCAAGATGGCCACCATTGGCTCTGATTGGTTGACACATTTTTTACTTCTTCTCCAGAACCGCTGCACAGAATTTCACCAAACTTCATAGAAAGTAAGTACTCAAGGTCCTCTACCAAGTTTGTGTTTTTTATGGCAGTCCGTGATCCAAGATGGCCGCCATTGGCTCTGATTGGTTGAAACATTTTCAACTTCTTCTCCAGATTGGCTGCACAGAATTTCATCAAACCTCATAGGAAGTAAGTACTCAAGGTCCCTTACCAAGTTTGTGTTCGGGATCCAGATTCCCTCAGGGGTGGATCCAGGGCGGGACCAAAAGTGCCCAAAAGGGTACCCCTCTTCAAACATCTTCTTCTCCAGAACCAGTACATAAATGGGGAAACTAATTGCATTTCAACAATCTATAAAGATGGGTTATTAAAAATTGTGTTCGGGGTTAAGATCCGTCAAATAGAAATTTACGCTTTTTTGACGTGTTTCTGGACTTAGTCATTTCAATGAAGAAAAGTGTCATGTTTTTCAGTCAATTGATATTGATGATTTCTTAATGACTATTTTGATCATAATTGTGGTAAGGAATTTTATTGTGAAAGAATTTTGTCATTATCTCAATTTTTGGATTTTTTATGAATTTTTTAAGACTTCCAGAAAAAGGGGGGGGTTGGCCATTTTTCACATTTTCAACTTTTTCTACAAAACCACATGAAAGATTTTAATGAAACATGGAATACATGAAGTACTAAAAGTCCTCTATCAATTTAGTAAATTTCATCCAAATTGGTTAACAGATAATGCCACCATGTCTAAAAAGTAGGTCTCACAATGGTACATATACCACTTGGTAATTGAAATATGGAGAGTAGCGGTTCAAATCCAGCTGTGGTCAAAAAAATTTTTTTTTTTTTTTACACATCTAAATAAGTTTTTAGATGTTTCTCAACACTCAACATATGAAATTAGGAATTTTATGTTTAAGACTTCCAAAAAAAAAAGGGGGGGGGGAGGTCATTTTTCACATTTTCAACTTTTTCTACAAAACTGTTTGAAGGATTTTAATAAATCTTGGTAGAAATAAGTCACTTATGATCCTCTTCAAATTCTGTTGTTTTTGTCCAGACCTCTTTACAGGTGGCGCCACCATAGTCAAAAGTAGGTCACAAAAGAGTTCCCTCCTTTAACAATATTCTTTTTCATACGGGCTGTATACAGAGACAAAGAGAATGCATAGAAATGATCTAGAGGGATGAGTGAAGACGTATTGTCATTTTGGTTCCCTTCCAAAATCAAATTTTAGAATTTTTTTTCGACATTTCTTTGGACTTGGTGATTCAATGCAGAAAAAAAGTGTCATATTTCCTAGTTAATTGATAATGATGATTTCTTATGGACTATTGTGATCATAATTATGGTAAGGATTGTTACTTTGAAAGAATTTTGTCAATATCTCAATTTTTGGATTTTCTATGAATTTTTTAAGACTTCCAAATGAGGGTGTATAGGAACAATTCAATGACATTTTTCACTACTGCTGTTATACCGCATGAAAGATTTTAATGAAACATGGAATACATGAAGTACTAAAGGTCCTCTATCAATTTCGTAAATTTCATCCAAATTGGTTAACAGATAATGTCACCATGTCTAAAAAGCAGTTCTCACAATGGTACATATACCACTTGGTAATTGAAATATGGAGAGTAGCGGTTCAAATCCAGCTGTAGTCAAAAAAATTTTTTTCATTTCTTTACACATCTAAATAAGTTTTTAGATGTTTCTCAACACTCAACATATGAAATTAGGCAATTTTAAGTTAGATCTGGACAATATTTGAAACAATTGTTTTTCATGACCCAGACTTGAAATCAGTCAACAAAAGGCCCCACCTAAAGAAAATGACTAACTTGTTGCCCTGAATGACTTCTTGCAGAGACAAAGGAAATGCTTAATATCAAAATCACCTGAGTGGAAGTGCAAAAAAGTGTTGTTTTTTATTCTAGCCTGAAATAAAATTTGATATATTTTCAACATCTGTGTTGACTTAGTCACATTAATGCAAAAATAAATGAATTCTTCCTTGATGCATGACTGATCATCTAGGTACTCAGGTGAGCGATATAGGCCCACTTGGGCCTCTTGTTTTTTTTTTTTTGGCCTCATGAAACTCAGATTCAGTCTGGACATGGATGCAGACACAATCTAAGAATGGACCCAGGTGCTTTAACAATAAGGCAAGATTCTTCCTCATAACACTCAAAGTGAAATTTAACAAATGTATGATTGAATACTAGAGTAAAATATCTCTTGTAAGCAAGATTCATGCAGGTAAACTGAAAGCAAAATAAGTCTTCTTCCAGATATTTTTCTATATTTTTGCAAAATACGATATTTTTTAGCCATAATTCACCAAATACATTGTTGTATTGAAATTAAACGCATTTTAATCTTGAATCTTGATACATGAAAAGTAGCAAACAGATTTATTTGAATCAAATAATGTTACAGCTATGGTAGTCATGTAAATGTTATGAGATATGTGTAAAAACTGTTGTATTTTGATTTACTTGTAGAACATCACCTCTCTTGGGATACAAGCACTGGCCAAACACAATGCATTTGCTACAGCTAAACCTTCCAGGTAATATGAATCTGTTCTATCACAAACTACAGATATACTGTTGGGTTGGCACACCTCATTTGATAGTGTGTTTTGTTTGTGACTGAGAGGTCCTGGGTAAGAGTCACAGCAGTGGTAAGTCGTTGTGTCACATGACATGAAACTCACTGCTCAGGATGAGTCTGTAACATAAGTCTATATACAGATTTCATCACCAGATGAATGAAATGAAGTGTAACTCTTATTTTTTTCCCTCATATTATGAGTATAAATAAGCTATACTGAGTACTGGAATGTCTCCCGAGTTATAAATTGACAATAAAGTTAATGCATTGTTTATCTTTGTAGTGTATTTGAATATCTATTGAAGAGTGATATACTGAACTGTAAGCACTCCCAGTCACATTTTATGTGTGTTAGTTATGCACAGAAAGCTGCTCTCTGGAAATTGTATGGTAAAAGGTGAGTGCACAACAATTGTACATGTATTTGTTGTAGAGGGCTTGGTCATTTCTCATGTGTAAGTATATATAATTTAAGTGCATTATAAAAGTTAAATTTTGGTCAGAGCTAAACAGGTAATAGATCCATAGGATGATTTGCCTCTGATGTGATAGGATAAAAGTTGCACAAGGCCATTTATTTTGTCATAGCGTGCCGTCTGTCTATGTTCATTGTAAACTTTTTCACATATTTGACCTCTCCACTGCAACCGCTTTACAGAATGTCACCAAACCTTACAGGAAGTAAGTACTCAAGATCCTCTATCAAGTTTGTGTTTTTTCACCTAATCCATAATCCAAGATGGCTGCCATTGGTTCTGATTGGTTGACACATTTTCCTCTTCTTCTCCAAAACCACTGCACAGAATTTCACCAAAACATACAGGAAGTAAGTACTCAAGATCCTCTTCCAAGTTTCTGTTAATTCAACCCTATTCGTAATCCAAGATAGCTGCCATGGTCCCTGATTGGTTGGCACATTTTTGACTTCTTCTCCACAACTGCTTCATTAAATTTCAACAGATGTTACAAGCAGTAATTAATCAAGGTCCTCTATCAACTTTATAAATCAAGATGGATGCCATGGGCTCTGATTGGTTGAAACATTTTCTACTTCTCCTCTGCAACTGCTTTACAGAATTTTACCAAAAGAAAGAGGAGGTGGGTACTCAAGGTCCTCTATCAAATTTGTGCTTTTCGGCCCAATCTGTAATTCAAAATAGCCACCATGCACCTTGAGTGGTTGACAGTTTGACTTATTTTCAGCTTTTCTCCACAAATGCTTTATAAAAAAGGTAGGTACTCAAGGTCCTCTATCAAATTTGTGCTTTTCTGCCCAATCTGTAATCCAAGATGGCCACCATGCACCTTGATTGGTTGACAGTTTGACTTATTTTCAGCTTTTCTCCACAAATGCTTTATAAAAATCACCAAATTTTATAGAAAATAAGTACTTAAAGTACTCAAAGTCTTCTACCAAAATTGTTTTGTAAATAAGCAAATTGTCCTCAGGTGAGTGATAAAGGCCCACTTGGACCTCTTGTTTATTAGATGTTTTACATATGTTGATATCGAGAATGTCCATTGGGTGGCTACAAATGGACAAAGAATAGATATGGAAACTAATTCAGAGTTCTTAACTTTATTTGGACTTTTATCAAAGTTTTTCTGCATTTTTGACAGTAAGGGGTGCAATCTCCAGACAAGTGCAACATTTTGACTTTAATTGCATTAAGGGTTTCTGTATTCCTGGTGTTAGGGGTGATGGTACCTTGACAATTCACCCGTCTGCTATGTGCCTGTGTCTTTACTGGATTTTCAAGATAAATTGTCACTGAGATAACTTGTAACATGATATCTCATTACCCAAAAAAGAAGACAACTTGTCACCATTCATAATTGGTAATGAGTTATCTAGTGATGAGTTTAGCAGATAACTTGTTACCAAAACTCTTTTTTTTCAGAACTTTTACAAGATAACTCATCGCTAAAACTTACATTTTTCCCACAATTTTCACAATACCGGTATACAGTCCACATTACAAGAGTGTTACCTGATTTTCTCAAGATAATTTTCACAATATACAGATCCCAGTATGAAAGTGCTACCTTAATTTTCACAAGATATTTCATTACCAAAAACATTGATGTCTTTATAAATATACTTACTTTTTTTTTTAATATACTTAAATGCAGATTAAATGCAATTGTAACCTCACATGAATTGATTTATAAAACAGATGAAGAAGAAACACTTTTAAGACATAAAAATGACACCATATTTTACAAGAGAAAATCAAGGAAAATATCTAAGAATTGGTGATGAGTTATCTTGTGAATTTTGTGGAAATTCTAAATTGTGGTGTTAAGGTTTTTGTACAAGTTTTGATAAAGGGTATGTTTTGATGATTGACAAGATTTCTTGCCAACTTGTAATTAGTGACGAGTTAATCAGATAACTCATCACCAATTAGGAATTGTCCTATTCTGATGACGAGTTCTCTTGGCGATTACTACTACTTAGAAATAGCTGCAGTTATCATACAACTCCAGCTCTTAGGATGCAGTATTGTGAAGACAAAGACACAAAGCTTGAAAATCAAGTCGTTTGGCCTGTTATTCAGGATTTTTTTTTAATTGTCATATTGCTGCTAGAATGGATCAGTAGGGAATTTGAATTCTATTTATTCTTCAAATTTCAAACATTAGGTTGGTAATTCTGTTAAACAAATGAAGTGCTATATTCTTGCCCTTTTAAAAGAACTTGACATGAAATACTTACAGGAACTGATTTTGAATTGGTTTATGAAATACCTTACATGTATAAGGATCATTTTCAACATTTATTTGTTTTTTTATATGCATTGTTGATAATGAAGTATGCATCATCTGAACAAAGTAATTGCACAAAATATATCAAACAATCCTTAAGGCCATAATTAAAAATTTCTTAAGATTCACATCCCCCGTCTGCTATGATTTTCCACCCCCTTTCTCATATTTTTGTTTATTCTTGCAATTAATCATTTGTGAAAATAGCCTCAAACTAAATTCCACAAATTGTTAAATTTGTTATATGTATGTTCACAGAAAGTCAGATAAAACTGTGAAAGTTGATTAATGTCCCTCCCCCCACCCCATTTTTTAAGAATAGTTGGATGAGAATCTGAATTTTTCATTATGGCTTAAATAAGCTTATGAGTGTTACCCTTCCTAATTAATGAAGCAATTGCAATGAAACTGAGAGTATGCTCAGCAGTACTGTTAGGAAACTGTCCTGGGTAATGGTTAAGATGAGTGTGATCACCAGCTCAACAGTACTGTTAGGAAACTGTCCTGGGTAATGGTTAAGGTGAGCGTGGTCACCAGCTCAGCAGTACTGTTAGGAAACTGTCCTGGGTAATGGTTAAGGTGAGCGTGGTCACCAGCTCAGCAGTACTGTTAGGAAACTGTCCTGGGTAATGGTTAAGGTGAGCGTGGTCACCAGCTCAGCAGTACTGTTAGGAAACTGTCCTGGGTAATGGTTAAGGAGAGTGTTGTCACCAGCTCAGCAGTACTGTTAGAAAACTGTCCTGGGTAATGGTTAAGGTGAGTGTGGTCACCAGCTCAGCAGTACTGTTAGAAAACTGTCCTGGGTAATGGTTAAGGTGAGTGTGGTCACCAGCTCAGCAGTACTGTTAGGAAACTGTCCTGGGTAATGGTCAAGGTGAGCATGGTCACCAGCTCAGCAGTACTGTTAGGAAACTGTCCTGGGTAATGGTTAAGGTGAGCGTGGTCACCAGCTCAGCAGTACTGTTAGGAAACTGCCCTGGGTAATGGTCAAGGTGAGCATGGTCTCCAGCTCAGCAGTACTGTTAGGAAACTGTCCTGGGTAATGGTTAAGATGAGTGTGATCACCAGCTCAGCAGTACTGTTAGGAAACTGTCCTGGGTAATGGTTAAGGGGAGCATGGTCACCAGCTCAGCAGTACTGTTAGGAAACTGTCCTGGATAATGGTTAAGGTGAGCGTGGTCACCAGCTCAGCAGTACTGTTAGGAAACTGTCCTGGGTAATGGTTAAGGTGAGTGTGGTCACCAGCTCAGCAGTACTGTAAGGAAACTGTCCTGGGTAATGGTTAAGGAGAGTGTTGTCACCAGCTCAGCAGTACTGTTAGGAAACTGTCCTTGGTAATGGTTAAGGTGAGTGTGGTCACCAGCTCACCAGTACTGTTAGGAAACTGTCCTGGGTAATGGTTAAGATGAGTGTGATCACCAGCTCAGCAGTACTGTTAGGAAACTGTCCTGGGTAATGGTTAAGATGAGTGTGATCACCAGCTCAGCAGTACTGTTAGGAAACTGTCCTGGGTAATGGTTAAGGTGAGCGTGGTCACCAGCTCAGCAGTACTGTTAGGAAACTGTCCTGGGTAATGGTTAAGGTGAGCGTGGTCACCAGCTCAGCAGTACTGTTAGGAAACTGTCCTGGGTAATGGTTAAGGAGAGTGTTGTCACCAGCTCAGCAGTACTGTTAGAAAACTGTCCTGGGTAATGGTTAAGGTGAGTGTGGTCACCAGCTCAGCAGTACTGTTAGAAAACTGTCCTGGGTAATGGTCAAGGTGAGCATGGTCACCAGCTCAGCAGTACTGTTAGGAAACTGTCCTGGGTAATGGTTAAGGTGAGCATGGTCACCAGCTCAGCAGTACTGTTAGGAAACTGCCCTGGGTAATGGTCAAGGTGAGCATGGTCTCCAGCTCAGCAGTACTGTTAGGAAACTGTCCTGGGTAATGGTTAAGATGAGTGTGATCACCAGCTCAGCAGTACTGTTAGGAAACTGTCCTGGGTAATGGTTAAGGTGAGCATGGTCAGCAGCTCAGCAGTACTGTTAGGAAACTGTCCTGGATAATGGTTAAGGTGAGCGTGGTCACCAGCTCAGCAGTACTGTTAGGAAACTGTCCTGGGTAATGGTTAAGGTGAGTGTGGTCACCAGCTCAGCAGTACTGTAAGGAAACTGTCCTGGGTAATGGTTAAGGAGAGTGTTGTCACCAGCTCAGCAGTACTGTTAGGAAACTGTCCTTGGTAATGGTTAAGGTGAGTGTGGTCACCAGCTCACCAGTACTGTTAGGAAACTGTCCTGGGTAATGGTTAAGATGAGTGTGATCACCAGCTCAGCAGTACTGTTAGGAAACTGTCCTGGGTAATGGTTAAGGTGAGCGTGGTCACCAGCTCACCAGTACTATTAGGAAACTGTCCTGGGTAATGGTTAAGATGAGTGTGATCACCAGCTCAGCAGTACTGTTAGGAAACTGACCTGGGTAATGGTTAAGGTGAGTGTGGTCACCAGCTCAGCAGTACTGTTAGGAAACTGTCCTGGGTAATGGTTAAGGTGAGCGTGGTCACCAGCTCACCAGTACTGTAAGGAAACTGTCCTGGGTAATGGTTAAGGTGAGCGTGGTCACCAGCTCGGCAGTACTGTTAGGAAACTGTCCTTGGTAATGGTTAAGGTGAGTGTTGTCACCAGCTCGGCAGTACTGTTAGGAAACTGTCCCGGGTAATGGTTAAGGTGAGCATGGTCACCAGCTCAGCAGTACTGTTAGGAAACTGTCCTGGGTAATGGTTAAGGTGAGCATGGTCACCAGCTCAGCAGTACTGTTAGGAAACTGTCCCGGGTAATGGTTAAGGTCAGCATGGTCACCAGCTCAGCAGTACTGTTAGGAAACTGTCCGGGGTAATGGTTAAGGTGAGTGTGGTCACCAGCTCAGCAGTACTGTTAGGAAACTGTCCTGGGTAATGGTTAAGATGAGTGTGATCACCAGCTCAGCAGTACTGTTAGGAAACTCTCCTGGGTAATGGTTAAGATGAGTGTGATCACCAGCTCAGCAGTACTGTTAGGAAACTGTCCTGGGTAATGGTTAAGGTGAGTGTGGTCACCAGCTCAGCAGTACTGTTAAGAAACTGTCCTGGGTAATGGTTAAGGTGAGCGTGGTCACCAGCTCAGCAGTACTGTTAGGAAACTGTCCTGGGTAATGGTTAAGGTGAGCGTGGTCACCAGCTCAGCAGTACTGTTAGGAAACTGTCCTGGGTAATGGTTAAGATGAGGGTGATCACCAGCTCAGCAGTACTGTTAGGAAACTGTCCTGGGTAATGGTTAAGGTGAGTGTGGTCACCAGCTCAGCAGTACTGTTAGGAAACTGTCCTGGGTAATGGTTAAGGTGAGTGTGGTCACCAGCTCAGCAGTACTGTTAGGAAACTGTCCTGGGTAATGGTTAAGGTGAGTGTGGTCACCAGCTCAGCAGTACTGTTAGGAAACTGTCCTGGGTAATGGTTAAGGGGAGCATGGTCACCAAGGAATTAAGTACAAATAAGTCAAGTTCTTTTGACTAATTATGTAATTAAAGGTTCCTCACATTCGTTTTTATGAATTATGATTTAAATATTCTATTGTCCATCGTGAATGCAAAATACCACTGAGGCTTTATGTCTGGGAGGTTTTACTTCGACTGGTCCCAATCCTGGACCAAAGCAAAGAGCAGACCCAAGAAAAGAGCCTCTTATCTGTAAATTCTAAATGATATTATTGAATGTGATTAATTGGTATTTTTGAAATCAAGATAAATTCCAATTTGAATGAAAAATAGAGATAATTTGAAGAATCAATGTTAAAAATCATTTGCTACCAAATTTGCAGTGATTATTGAATAAAGAGGCCTCATTGTTTTGATGTAAAACAAGTGAACCAATAACAAAGAAAATTTGAATAATGAAAAATTTATATTTCTTTTTTAATTCTTTTCTATTTTCTTCATGGCAAAGACATTAGTCCTATGCCTGGACCTGTTATTTCAATTTAAACTTTATATATATACTTATAACATTATTTCAGAGAGAGTGCTTGCACGGCGAGCCAGCTAGCATTAAATCTCGATACATCTGAAGCAGGCATTTATTATAATGGGGAGGCTATATGCATATCACTATGTAATGTAGCTAGAATGTTTGCTGATGAGGTAAGTCATGTCCTCTGTTCAAGATTGGTGCCTTGTATCTATATGGTATAATATAGGAATGAGGTTTTTCATCTTCATGTCAGTACCTGTCTTCAAGTATATTATAGCTACATGTGCTTCAGAAGTTCTGAATCTGTATAAAAACGTTTTAAGACATAGGAATTAGCCATTGTTTAACTTTCATTTTACCCTTGCAAGTTAGAATTAAATAATTAAATCAAGGTGGATCATCATATCTAGCTGAAGGACTGTGATGAACACTCACAAGTCTGGAGTTCTGACAACTGTTTAATGAGTACCATTCCTGTAATGGGAAGAAGAAGAATATCCTTTAGATAACTCATTATGATCAGTAGACAGAGTAAATGAATTAAATTTACACCACAGTGTTTAAGATTTATGTCTCTTAAAAGATCCTTCCATATTCTAATGTTAAAGGGTTTCATCTAAATTAACTATAAAAAAAGGTGGGGGGAGAGGGTTGGATGACTTGGTACTGTTTTTTTTTTAACTGTGATGCTAATATTTTGTCAATAATCATTATATGTGTGTCATTCTTTTTAGAATAAGAATTAAATTTCCTATTTTCATCAGGGATATTATACAGCTTCCCTTGAAGTAGTGAACAATGCAAAGCAACGATTTCCAAGTATGTCCCAACACTCAAGTCTATGGATGGTATGTGAGCAAGAAATACTATTTGAGAGATCAGTTTTAAATAGGCGGTGGGGTTCAGCTGAGCAAGCTGTCATGAATCTCCGGGCGTTTGATGAGTTAGAAGCAGATCTCAGGTAAAACAAAATTAAAGTCTTAAATTTCTCTTAGAGTTATCTCCCGTATCCGTGACGTTGCACTGTTGAATTGATTTAATGGGAAAACGTGCATGTTTAGATAATTTTTTCATACAAATGAATGAATTACTGATTTATTTAATAAGAGTATAAAGTTTGTATATGTTAGTGTTATTAAATATAAGTATAGTACTAATTAGACCCTGTTGAATAAAAATGTGAAATTATTGTGAATTAATATTTTTATACTTGAACATCAATGGAAATTATACTTGCTTGTTGTATACCTGGATATATTTACTGTTTCTGATTCATGCCTTAAACTAATGAGTAAGGAAAATAATGAGCCTGGGTAGCGCCAGGCTCCCGAGTACGATTTCTCGGAAGTATTTCTGTGAGGGTACAGGTCGCCCCTACGGTGACCCGCCTACTTCGCGGGATGCCTGGGTAGCAGCGATCTGCCTGCCCATTAAACCAAAAATAATAGATACCAGAAGATGAATATTGAATATTACATGTACCAAACTGATCTTAAAAGTGAGAGTCAAAGACCCCATTTAAGGACAGAGCTGTTCATCAGAGACAATCCGAAATTTTTTTCACAATAAAATGCATACTGTATGCATGTATGCAACAAAAGTTGTATTTCTTACAGACTTGGACTTTTTTTTGTGCATGCCATTTGATTTGTGGGTGGGTTGATGAGGTTAATAAAATAAATTCAATGAGCATGTGTTTGTGTGTGTGTTGGGGAGGGGGGATTCATATTCCGAATAGTGTAAAATGACCATTTTGAGGGGTAAAATTTCTTCATGGAAAGAGGGTGGAGGGAATTGACCACTTTCCATTTCCACACCCCCTAGCAGATTTCCCACGATTCCAAGAACAAAATGGCGGTATAAGGGGACATACACTACTATGGGTGAATCTCATTCATTACGGGAGTGATTTTTAATGAATAAATGACTGTTTTGCATAGATCTGTTAAAATTAAATTATTCATATGGTTGTGTCTTCCTGTTTTCATGAGTTGTATCTTGTAGTATTAACAGACTTTAGTCAAATTTGGTCGTATTTTGTGACGGGTATGAAGCAGGTTTGTCACCTGTATCCCTATATTCCCCTAACAAAAGTCAAATGTGACATTCCTTAAACTGCCGTCCGTACTGTATTATGTAATTGGTTTATTGGACATATAAAGTTGGCTGTTTGACCCAGTGATCTGTATTTGCTAATATTATGTAACCTTTGTGTTGATTGGGGCAACTTAATTAATTAACGTCTAGTAACAACAGGAACGTAGACATGCCAAATTCAAATATTTCTTTTTTTCCCCTTTTAATGTTTTGTACTTAATTTATTTATTTATTATTTTTTTTTCGGTAAAGCTAGTTTCAGTCCGACACTATGTTGTCAAGCTGTGATTACCTTATCATTGTAGAATTATAAATATACAAAGTTGTTCCAAATTCTATGATCGATGATATTACTAAACAGTTTCTCAAGATATTAGAGAAATTTTTGGAGAAATAGCTGTATAAATTCAGAAAATATGTTCAGGAAAAAAAAAAGGCTCTGCAATTCTCAAAAAGGATAAGGGATGTTTAGACTTGTATATTCCTACCTGGAATGGACAAATATATCCTTTTCATAAACAGCATGCTATTAAATATGCACATCCCACAAAAGTGACTTTAAATCAAGTTTGTCCAAAATCACTCAGATTACAATGTGGTACTACTACCCTCACACACATTTGTGTTTACCGTTAATTAAGTTGCCCCATTCAACACAAAAGTAACACTTGATACTTGCAAATACGGATCGTCAGGCTTTGACCCGGCTTACATCCAGTAAGCCAGTTACGTAATACAGTATGAACAGCAGGAAGGAATGTTGCATTTGACTTTTGCTAGGGGAACCTGGGGATACAGGTGACAAATCGGCTTAACACCTGTCACATTGAAAAAATGTGAGATGAACTAATTTGAAGATTATTATTTTGACCTGCTATTCATGATCATCAGGAAGGGAGTTCTGGACAAAGAAATGGGACAGGTTACAGATGCTTTGACAAGGTTGACATCACTTGTGGATAAGTTACGCCAAGACTGCTCATTGCAACCCCCGGATTTCCTCTGCAGGTATCATTGTTTACACATACCTTAAGTAAAATATGAATGAAAGTTTGGGTTTTTTTTGGCATTCAGTGATAATGAAATATACATTGGTATGCTATATTTCGTTCTTTCTGTTCAGTTTGTCATCATCAAATCTTATCATTGTAGTTGCTATATATTATAGATATATTTGACTAATGGTCATCACATCTGGCTAATTAATAAATAAATGGATTTAAAATACTCTGTAAAGGTGACAATCCATTGTTATATATTGCTTAGGGTAATTATTTAAATGAATACAAAATATTTGGTACCACACAAGTAAAACCTGTCATTAGAACTTCTTCAAACAGCACTCTCATGCATGGACTTAAATGAATCATAGCACAAAGGTAGACTGTGAAGGGACACATCCAACTGATGATATAAATTATAGACATGAATCAGTGACGGATGCAGGCCTCCCCCCCCTCTAAATCTGCCTCTGTGAATTCTGTAAATTTGTATTGACTTGATGAATTTTAACAAAAATAATAATGTACAGTTGTATTTTCTTTTTCAGAACTTTATTAGTATTGGCAGAACTTTACATTCAAACAGGAAACAATACGTCAGCTATATCAAATATCTTAGAATGTATTAACTGGGCTAAAGAGCATTATTTACAGTATATGATTGCAATAGCTACAGTACATTTAGCTTATGTTCAGGTAAGAATCTATATTATATAATGTAGACCCCTTCCCTTTTCCATACAAATCATTTATATATTATCAGTATATTATCTTAATCCAGTAGAGTTTGACTGATTCCACTGACAGTCAAGTTTTATCTTATTGAGGATACAATCTTATCCTAGAATAATCTGTATTATCACAGTGTCTTATCCTAGAATAATCTGTATTATCACAGTGTCTTATCCTAGAATAATCTGTATTATCACAGTGTCTTATCCTAGAATAATCTGTATAATCACAGTGTCTTATCCTAGAATAATCTGTATTATCACAGTGTCTTATCCTAGAATAATCTGTATTATCACAGTGTCTTATCCTAGAATAATCTGTATTATCACAGTGTCTTATCCTAGAATAATCTGTATTATCACAGTGTCTTATCCTAGAATAATCTGTATTATCACAGTGTCTTATCCTAGAATAATCTGTATTATCACAGTGTCTTATCCTAGAATAATCTGTATTATCACAGTGTCTTATCCTAGAATAATCTGTATTATCACAATGTCTTATCCTAGAATAATCTGTATAATCACAGTGTCGTATCCTAGAATAATCTGTATTATCACAGTGTCTTATCCTAGAATAATCTGTATTATCACAATGTCTTATCCTAGAATAATCTGTATTATCACAGTGTCATATCCTAGAATAATCTGTATTATCACAGTGTCTTATCTTAGAATAATCTGTATTATCACAGTGTCTTATCCTAGAATAATCTGTATTATCACAGTGTCTTATCCTAGAATAATCTGTATAATCACAGTGTCTCATCCTAGAATAATCTGTATTATCACAGTGTCTTATCCTAGAATAATCTGTATAATCACAGTGCCTTATCCTAGAATAATCTGTATTATCACAGTGTCTTATCCTAGAATAATCTGTATTATCACAGTGCCTTATCCTAGAATAATCTGTATAATCACAGTGTCTTATCCTAGAATAATCTGTATTATCACAGTGTCTTATCCTAGAATAATCTGTATAATCACAGTGTCTCATCCTAGAATAATCTGTATTATCACAGTGTCGTATCCTAGAATAATCTGTATTATCACAGTGTCGTATCCTAGAATAATCTGTATTATCACAGTGTCTGATCCTAGAATAATCTGTATAATCACAGTGCCTTATCCTAGAATAATCTGTATTATCACAGTGTCTTATCCTAGAATAATCTGTATTATCACAGTGCCTTATCCTAGAATAATCTGTATTATCACAGTGTCTTATCCTAGAATAATCTGTATTATCACAGTGTCTTATCCTAGAATAATCTGTATTATCACAGTGTCTTATCCTAGAATAATCTGTATAAACACAGTGTCTTATCCTAGAATAATCTGTATTATCACAGTGTCGTATCCTAGAATAATCTGTATTATCACAGTGTCTGATCCTAGAATAATCTGTATAATCACAGTGCCTTATCCTAGAATAATCTGTATTATCACAGTGTCGTATCCTAGAATAATCTGTATTATCACAGTGCCTTATCCTAGAATAATCTGTATTATCACAGTGTCTTATCCTAGAATAATCTGTATTATCACAGTGTCTTATCCTAGAATAATCTGTATTATCACAGTGTCTTATCCTAGAATAATCTGTATTATCACAGTGTCTTATCCTAGAATAATCTGTATAAACACAGTGTCTTATCCTAGAATAATCTGTATTATCACAGTGTCGTATCCTAGAATAATCTGTATTATCACAGTGTCTTATCCTAGAATAATCTGTATAAACACAGTGTCTTATCCTAGAATAATCTGTATTATCACAGTGTCTTATCCTAGAATAATCTGTATTATCACAGTGTCTTATCCTAGAATAATCTGTATAAACACAGTGTCTTATCCTAGAATAATCTGTATTATCACAGTGTCTTATCCTAGAATAATCTGTATTATCACAGTGCCTTATCCTAGAATAATCTGTATAATCACAGTGCCTTATCCTAGAATAATCTGTATTATCACAGTGTCTTATCCTAGAATAATCTGTACTATCACAGTGTCTTATCCTAGAATAATCTGTATTATCACAGTGTCTTATCCTAGAATAATCTGTATAAACACAGTGTCTTATCCTAGAATAATCTGTATTTTCACAGTGTCTTATCCTAGAATAATCTGTATTATCACAGTGTCTTATCCTAGAATAATCTGTATTATCACAGTGTCTTATCCTAGAATAATCTGTATTATCACAGTGACTTATCCTAGAATAATCTGTATTATCACAGTGTCTTATCCTAGAATAATCTGTATAATCACAGTGTCTTATCCTAGAATAATCTGTATTATCACAGTGTCTTCTTAACTAAATTCAGAGACAGGATGATCCAGTGGTATTGCACTGGACTGATTACCTGGGTTTGATTCGGATGGTTGGTTTCTGATGGTGTCAAGGTGATTTATCATTTTTTGCATACTTACCTGTCTTTCAGATAAGACAGTGTAAACTGTGGCCCCATTTCAAGACATATGTAGACATGTTAAAATCCCTAATTGCTTCAGATGGGACTGTTGCATAGGACAAACGTATGGAGCCAAGCATGATGCAGATGCCATATTAGTGTAGCAACTTAGCTTGGTGTGACATACAGCATTAACAAAACAAAGAATCATGTTTCTCTTGGGGCAGAGGTCTAGGGTTTAAACCCCACCAATGATTTGTCTGTGTCAAGGTGCTATGTCAGGGTGGATGTTGATTTGTATAAAGTCCTCACTACTTAAGGCAGATGTGTTGGATATGTAGAAATTTCTGTGTAATATTTCAAGCAGATGCTGTCACCATATAGTTCAATAACCTTGGTGTGTCATTAATCAAGTGACAAGCGAACAATTATCTTCATATGACTGAAGTAGTTAATATGTTAAAATTAGATATTTATTCTCATAAATCATACAGGGAGCATTGTACTGTTGTGTCCAGTGTAAGGAATGGTAGAATACATTGTTACGGTCTTGATTGTGTCCAGTGTAAGGAATGGTAGAATACATTGTTACGGTCTTGATTGTGTCCAGTGTAAGGAATGGTAGAATACATTGTTACAGTCTTGATTGTGTCCAGTTTAAGGAATGGTAGAATACATTGTTACGGTCTTGATTGTGTCCAGTGTAAGGAATGGTAGAATACATTGTTACGGTCTTGATTGTGTCCAGTTTAAGGAATGGTAGAATACATTGTTACAGTCTTGATTGTGTCCAGTGTAAGGAATGGTAGAATACATTGTTACGGTCTTGATTGTGTCCAGTGTAAGGAGTGGTAGAATACATTGTTACAGTCTTGATTGTGTCCAGTTTAAGGAATGGTAGAATACATTGTTACAGTCTTGATTGTGTCCAGTTTAAGGAATGGTAGAATACATTGTTACAGTCTTGATTGTGTCCAGTTTAAGGAATGGTAGAATACATTGTTACAGTCTTGATTGTGTCCAGTTTAAGGAGTGGTAGAATACATTGTTACGGTCTTGATTGTTTCCAGTTTAAGGAATGGTAGAATACATTGTTACAGTCTTGATTGTGTCCAGTTTAAGGAATGGTAGAATACATTTTTACAGTCTTGATTGTGTCCAGTGAAAGGAATGGTAGAATACATTGTTACAGTCTTGATTGTGTCCAGTGTAAGGAATGGTAGAATACATTGTTACAGTCTTGATTTTGTCAAGTGTAAGGAATGGTAGAATACATTGTTACAGTCTTGATTGTGTCCAGTGTAAGGAATGGTAGAATACATTGTTACAGTCTTGATTGTGTCCAGTTTAAGGAATGGTAGAATACATTGTTACAGTCTTGATTGTGTCCAGTGTAAGGAATGGTAGAATACATTGTTACAGTCTTGATTGTGTCCAGTTTAAGGAATGGTAGAATACATTGTTACGGTCTTGATTGTGTCCAGTGTAAGGAATGGTAGAATACATTGTTACAGTCTTGATTGTGTCCAGTTTAAGGAATGGTAGAATACATTGTTACAGTCTTGATTGTGTCCAGTTTAAGGAATGGTAGAATACATTGTTACAGTCTTGATTTTGTCAAGTGTAAGGAATAGTAGAATACATTGTTATGGTTTTGACTGTGTCAAATGTAAAGAATGGTAGAATACATTGTTGCAGTCTTGATTTATGCTCATTTCTGATTTTCCATTTTACCCTTTTGATTTTTGACAAGTTTTCAGTATCTCTTTGTTATTTCTGTTCAGTTAAATATGCAGTTGCCAGAACATGGCTTGTCATTACTGGACCAGCAGATGACAACAGTATTGTCCCATGGTAATATCTACGACAGAGCGCGCACCATTTACTGCTATGCTCGATGTAAAGTAGCAGCCGGTGCCAAGTGCCCGGATACACAGAAGAAGGAAGGTAAATATTTAGCATTATTTTATTATTCTTCAAGATGGCTACAAACTCCAAAAATGGGGAATTACTGAAAAAATTCCCTGCAAAGAATAGTCAGGAGTTTGATGAAATAAGTAATCAGAGAAAAATTTCATTAAATCAAGAACTATGAAAGTTTACAGCTCATGTCCGTGGTAGTTGACTAGTGGTGGTTCCTCTATTTCCTTAAAACCATTAGAATATCATATGGTGTAACATAATACAAACTTGTATTCACAACATGTTTTAAAACATGTATTTATTTCTTCTGTGATGAATGTCACATCTCAGAAAGAAAAAAATTCAACAGTATGAAACAGTCATATTAAATGTATATACTATTTTACTTACATAAATTAGAAAAAACTTCAGGGAGGTTTATTCATCCAGTTCTGTAGCCACCTGTTCAAAAATATAATTCTTTTGCATAGACCTATTTCAAACAGATATATATATATATATATATATATATATATATATATATATATATATATATATATATATATATATATATATATATATATGTAATATATATATATGCATGTGGTAATAAGTTTTCATATAGTTCAAAGATGAAACACTATGAAATATGAGACTGCATTCATCCCACAGAAGTATGAGGTACATTTGATGCAGTTAATTCATTTAAGATCAAATAACAAAATCCAAATATTTAGAACTTTGTTAGACTTGATTTTAAATTAAATATTTATTGCACCTTGTTTAACTTGTGTCTATATTCTTTTTTTCAGCGTTGCTGCTAGCTGTAAATCTTATGAACAATGTTATCGAACTTTTTAGGTCCATCGAGGCCTATCAGAGAGAAAAAGATGCGATATATTATCAGGCTAGACTTTATCACGAACTTGGTTACGAATCAGAAAGAAACAAGTGTGCGTTTCAGTTCAAGCAACTTGATCAGCAGTATCCCACACAGAACAAGGTTTCGGTCATTGTGTTGTAGGCATTGTCAGCAGTATCGCACAAAAAACAAGTTTTAGGTCATTGTGTTATAGGCATTGTCAGCAGTATCCCACACAGAACAAGGTTTGGGTCATTGTGTTGTAGGCATCGTCAGCAATATACTACACAAAACAAGGTTACAGTCATTGTGTTGTAGGTATTGTCAGCAGTATCCCATACAGAACAAAGTTTCAGTCATTGTGTTGTAGTTGTTGTCAGCAGTATCCCACACAGAACAAGGTTTGGGTCTTTGCGTTGGAGGCATTGTCTGCAGTATCCCACACAAACCAAGGTTTCGCTCATTGTGTTTTGGCTTTGTCAGCAGTATCCAACACAGAACAAGGTTTTAGTCCTTGTGTTGTAGACATTCAGCAGTATCCCATACAGAACAAGGTTTCAGTCACACACAAACCAAGGTTTCGCTCATTGTGTTTTGGCTTTGTCAGCAGTATCCAACACAGAACAAGGTTTTAGTCCTTGTGTTGTAGACATTCAGCAGAATCCCTAACAGAACAAGGTTTCAGTCCTTGTTTTGTAGGCATTGTCAGCAGTATCTCATAGAGAACAATGTTTTGGTCCTTGTTTTGTAGGTGGTTGTCAGCAGTATCCCACACAAAACAATGTTTAGGTCATTGTGCTGTAGACATTGTCAGCAGTATCCCACACAAAACAAGGATTTGACCCTATTGTTGTAGGTGTTTGTCAGCAGTATCCACACAGAACAAGGTTTCAGTCTTTGTGTCATAAGCCTTGTCAGCAATATCCCAAACAGAACTCGAGTTTCGGTCATTGTGTTGTAGTTTTCCTCAACTGTAAGGCTGTTTACCACACAGGACAAGGTTTTGGTCATTGTGTTGTAGATATTTGTCCACTGCATACTGCTTGGAGCTAGGGTTTTGGTTATTGTGTTGTACCATACAGAGCAAGGTTTTGTTCACTGATGTACCACACAGAGCTAGGTTTTGGACATTGTATTGTACCACACAGGGTTAGGGTTTTGGTCATTATGTTGTACCACACAGAGCTAGGTTTTGGACATTGTGTTGTACCACACAGTGCTAGGGTTTTGGTCATTATGTTGTACCACACAGAGCTAGGTTTTGGTCATTGTGTTGAACCACATACTAGTGCTAGCTTTTGGTCGCTGTGTTGAATGTGTTTGTCAGCAATATGCATGTCCTATAAGGTTCTGTCATTTTGCTATAAGAGTTTGTCAGTCAAGTTAAATACAGCATGGTCTTAAATAATGCACTATTGTAGTTCCTTTCTACAGTTCCAGATGACAACAAGAGTACAGGGTCCGGCGGCATAAACTGAGAATAAACTTAAGTCAAAAATTCATATTCTTCTGTTCATCAATGAATTAATAACTGGGATTTGGATTTTATTTAGTTTTATTCTACTGATAAATAGAATTAAACCATTCTGCATTAAAATTTATTTGAACGTTTGATAATGGAATAAATTAAAATGAAAGTTTTGACTTAAGTATATTCTCAGTTTATGGCGCCGGACCCGGGTCTTGGCAAAATGCATGTATCGGCATCTGTGTAAATGTCCAAAATAAAAATTCTTGTATTGTGCTACATTAGGCAACCATCAATCAATACATGTAACTGGATGACAGGAACCATATCGGAATCCAAAATCATGGGCGTCTTGGCATGAGATAACACGTGACCACAGCTATAAGACAAGATCGTACAGACGCTTGTAAAGCGAATCATGATATACAATCCTGAAGCTTACTGTGCCATAGTAACAAACATACGATATATGATTGTACCTTCTTATTCAAAAGCAAACGAAGAAAAGCCAAATCATCAGTATCAAAAATTGATGGCCGAAGAGTTTTTATGAAGTATACAATTTCCTTTGGTGTTAGTGCGTATAGTATTTTGCACCACTGGTGATCAACACACCGAGAATTATAAGAAAAATTAATACATATTGAATTCAGGTTAATTACTAGAATAAAATGCATGTTTTGATGTATGTGCTTTTTCATCAAATGACGGGTAATTCATTATTAATGTGTAGTATATGAACAATATCATAATGAAAATAAATACATGCAATGTAAATCCATGTAAAATACTTTGTTTATAGTTAATTTGGATAAAAATACAATGCTCGTAAATATACTCTCTTTGGCTGAAAATTTACATATTCATTACAATATTTGTATATTTGTATACAAGTTATATTGCTTGATTATTGGTTTGTGTCACTCCACGATTGTTCCACGTATATGATGACGGCATCTGCCTGTTGCATCGCATAGGAATTTTTACATTTGCAACGGGCCCACTTGAAGCAGTGAGGGATCTTTTACGTGCCACGCCTACCGTGACACGGACTTGTTATGGTATGGCGTTGTGGGTCTGTCCGCACCTTGTTAGCACGATGCAGACCATGCCGTTTAGGTTAGGGCTTTCAGACTTTGTACATTTATTTCCTATGACATGAGGATCATTGATTTTCAATATCAAGGTCAAAGGTTACTGTCATATTTTGGGCAAAAATAGCAAATTTTGGAGAATGCGACTTGTAAAGTTGCAGACCAAATTGTAATTGCTAGAACTTTTAAACTTTGCAGTTTGCACACTTATTTCTTATGACTTGGGGATGAAACCTATTGATTTTCAAGGTCATATCTACAAGGTCAAGGTCACAGTGCTTATGTCAGATTCCTGTCCAGGTGATAACTTTTATCACCTTGCATAGATTTTAATATTTCACAAAATTGTTGCCCAGGACCAAAGGGCTGTGTCATGACCTTGACTCAAATGTCATTTCTGCAAGGTCACATTGAATATGATGGTTAAATCTTTGACCGGGCCATAACTCTTTACCCCTAATATGGATTTAAATATTTCACAGAATTGTTGTCCAGGACCCAAGGGTGTGTCTTGACATGGAACCAAAATTATATCTGCAAGGTCAGGGTCACACTACATATGATGGCTAAATCTTTTTCTGTATCTTAACTCATAGGCAAACGACGAATGTTTCCATACTTTCAAATTACATCCCTTCATGCTAAGCGACGGGTTTATTATGCCACGTTAAGCGTTTCTCTTGTTGCTGTCTCATTCAAAAGACAGAACACCGATGTGCCCGCAATGGGAATGGAACCCCGATCTTTCGTTAACAAGTTAGGCACCTCATTCACAGGGCCACATCGGCTTCATACGTTATGTGTATTGATTGCAAAAGCATCGACCCTTTCTTGTTTCTGTCGTTCTTCTTGACACTCTTATACAGCGTCTATAGGGATGAATAGGATTTAAATCCAACTTGGTATACAGTTTAAACATCGTGTAAAATTTTTCCAAATTTTCTTTGATAATATCTATAACGGATATTGCTCCATGTGCTTAAAGATTTGTTTGTTGCATGCTATCTATGTAATTTCTCCAATACCTAGAATTCTGCAAAATGTACGCAAGTAAAGAAATCTGATCGGCACAAGGTATGTAAGGCGTGGCCTGCGAGGGAAGGGAATTATGATTTGCGAAATGCATGCAAGTCTTGTTCACCGAATGAATGGGAAATCTGATTTGCACGAAATATATGTAAGTCGTGGTCTTCGAGTGAAGGGGAAATCTGATCTATCCAATGTATGCAAGTAGTGGTTTCTTGGAGAAGGGAATTCTGATCTGCACAATGTATGCAAATCGTGGTTTGTTGGAGAAGGGAATTCTGATCTGTAGAAAGTATGGAATCAGTGGTCTCTTGCTGAAGGGAATTCTAAACTTAATGATAGAGACAAACTTGTATGGCTTATGACTACAGAGGACATCAATACCCTTACAGCCTTGGCTAATCTTGTATCCACTATGTGATAAACTCAAATTATCTTTCTGCATTAAATACAAGTGAGGTATATATTATACATCCCTAGCATCGTCTCTTGGTGTTTCTTGCAGTCTGGTAATTCCTTCATTTCTTCAATTCATATCATTCAGCTGACTAATCTGCACTTGACATAGGTATAGTACTTGTGTACTTTGTAGCATCGTCTCCTGATGCCTTTTGCAGTTTGGTCATCTTAAACCTTTATCTATAATTGTCACCTTCAAATTATTATGGTATAATATGGGTATACTACTAGTCTTGGTTGCATTATACGAGGTGGTAAGCACTTTTATATTGTCAGTATGCATTTTTTATTGAAATACTTCCTGTACTGTGTATTATTACTGATATGAATGTATTACTAAAATACACTCTGTGATGTGAAATAACATTATTATTATTACTACTAATTAATTCATTTACCATAATCATGTCAAACACCTTAATGTCTTTATAATTGTCTAAAGAATATGAATTTATATGCTGTTGTATATGCCCGAAAGGGCCCCTTGTTTTATGGGAATAAATATTGTATTGTATCTAATCTGCACAATGTATAGAAGTCGTAGTCCATGAGTGAAGGGAATTCTGATCTGTGCAATGTATTCAAGTCGTGGTCTCGCTGTGAAGGGAATTTTGGTCTGCACAATGTATATAAGTCGTGATGTGTGATGGGAATTCTTAAACTTCAGTATGGATATACAAAATCTTTTGTATTTTGGGATGAAAAATGCTAAGTACCATCTTAGGGCTTAAAATAAGTAAATTTTTCGCACTTTTTTCATTGCAAATATGTACAGGTATTGGTATGAAATTTAATTCACACTTTCCTCTCGGAATAACACAGATTCAATTTGAATTTCATCAGGGGTAGGGCTTAAAGCAGGTCAACCAGTTTCCGATATTTTTTCATTGTATATACAATTACTGCACTGAAATTTAATCACAACCTTGCTCTCGGATGCTTTTCGTTCACAGGTCATTTAGATTGGTGCTCTGTGACCTACTATAGAATAAAAGAGGTCAAACAGTGTTCCGGACTTTTTCGTTATGGATATAGGTGTCATGTTTTAATGTTTGAATTAACTTGGGAAAATGTGGGAAAACATGAAAAGTCTGTCATGTTTTGACTATTTACCGCCCCAAGTAAATTAAAAAAATAAAAGCATAACTCGTATACTTTATTTGATGACCTAGGTGGAAGTATGTAGTTTGCTACCGTGTAATACAACGCAGCCATTGTTGTTTCGCCATTATAATACTACCATCGAATCACTACCATTGAGTATATATGATTTACAATAAACCTACAGGATTCCTTTTTGTTGCCAACCTATAGTTTGAAATGAAACCTATCTGCAATCTGATTATATGAAAAATAAATAAAAAAAGTACTCGGAAAACTATTATTTAAATATGGATTCCAATTTGTTAGAGAAATTCTTGATCACGTCATTTTTTCCTTTTGGAATTAAGTTTTGTGTTTTTACAATGTCGCTTTGCATTCATAAGTTGTGAATTTCGACGTATTTCCTCTAATAAAATATTGTACGCTTCGTATTCACATAAATGCACATCATCTAATGACTTGACAGATATTTTGTCGCCATTATATTCAAGACATTGGTTTATCACGTGATTACATTCCTCTGCGTTACTGTATGTAATAATCCATCTACTTCCGGCAATCTCTGTGTGTTTGATTGTACGTACAGACATAGGATCGAATTGCACGGAACGTATTGTAAATCCAAAGTTTTCTTCTAAAATGTCCTTGACCTCTTTATGTGTGAAGTTGTCATTTTCCCGAAAGCTGACACAAACTGCAAAAGTGTTTCTAGGAGGAAGTGAGCTGCGCATCCCCATGGCAGGACATACTCTGTTATCGTAATTTACGGTACACTTGACCTCATCCAACAGGGATAACTTTGGTTCTCTACAGCATAAGGAATTAGTACGCAATATTTCAACGTATAGTTGTATGCACTAGGAGTAATTTTAGATTTTCTGATGTTTATGAAAATAATTCAGACTAAAGTGATTCCCAGTGCATGTCCAAATACTGACATGTATGATGAAACGATATGGAGAATTGCTAAGTGGATATAGTAACAATATTTTTCAACTATAATGAATTAAATAGTAACTTCAAATATCACCATATTACTCATATTTTAGAATTAAATAATTGTATAAAATCAGAGATATCCACACTAGTAAATGCTACTTATGTAACTGCCGTTGGAACGTTTGCTTACCGGAATGACGGCAGTGCCTTGTCGATGACGTGGTCGGTCGTGGAGTAGGTTTCATATTTACTCGAGTCTTCTGTCGAGCATGTCCCATGCCGTGATAATGTCAATTGATGTGTATTTGACTTGACCGAGGATGATTTGATCGGTACTAGAGTTGTCTGTCCTGAATTACCCACTCTTCTACGGCGAAATCCCAAATGTTCCATTCCGGTAAGAGCGTTATCGTAATATTGACCGTAGGGAAGATTGGTTATTGGATTTTTCTCTTCCATTCTGTTTCTACGACCGACGAAATTATATGTTTCTTTTGCAATAACTGCCAAAAAAAAAAAAATATTGTATGCTGAATATTGTATAAAATACTGTAATAAAATACTGCATAAAGTTTAAAACTTGTGACAAGTCATTAGATCTACGCTGGTAATGTGTCATGATGACCTCGTGCCAACTTCAAGAATGTGTCTTTTTGAAATCAATGTTTTCCAGCTGTGTTGAACACATCACGTCCAAATTTAAGTTCTACTACAATGCCACAATATACTAAGGCATGCAAAACAAACTTCGCTGCTTCGGACCGGTCAGCTGCAAAGGTCAATTTACAAGCACATTAGGCAAACGTTTTCGCAAGGAAATGATTCTGGTATTTTGTAAATCAATTAATCTACACTGGATTAAAATACTGTTGAGTGTTGATATATTCGGGTTGGGAAATGGTAGTCAAAGTTTTGCCCGTGCGAGTGACGTCACCAACTTACCACGGTCATTCGGAACAACTTCACCCTTTACTCGTACCTACGTAAAAAATACGCAAGAAATGGACTAGGATGTCCGAATATTGCCGCGGTCACATAGAATCAAACCCTGACTCTGGACGTATCTTCTCTTACCTTAGCATGGAAAATATCTAATCACTGGCATTGCGGAAATGAGCAGTGGCTATGTCGTAATTTGGATGAATTATGACTAAACAATTATGTTCAGACAATGCCGTAGGAACCCGGGGCTGGGCAGGCTTTTTATGGCCAATCATAATTGTTTCATAGGTTTTCTTATAACAATTTCCAATCTTGTAAGTTGTATTGCAGCAGTATGTATAAATTTGTTCTTTTCTTTCTGAACGTTAATACTACAAGATATTTTTATCATGCAAAGATAAGAAGTGTTCAGGCTTTGGAAAAAATTTACCCATGCAAACATAGGCCTTGAACATCGATTATCCATGTTTGCGAGGTGGAAATGAGTTTATTATTAACTGTCAGCATTGGTGGATTTTGAGGAGGAATTGTAACCCCATTTGGTCGGAAAATCTTACCAAATAAAGGTTATTTTCGGCCATTTCAAGGCTTAAACACAACACCCCCCTTTCCAGACTGAATAGTGGAAAATTGTAGTCATGGGAGGCTGCAATCCCTCCCCCCTTTTCAAAATTTATAGATCAGCTTATGATCATAAAATATTCCCGCGTTTCGTTAGTATAGCGGGAATTATTTTTCTGAAAGTTTCGTAAAGCATCCAATGAAATCTTAGTAAGATAGTCACGTGATACCGTGTCCGAGTTAGAGAAAGTCATTCTAGGCTCGATCGCCGCACTGGTCACTCACGTTTAATTTTGAGCAGCCAGGTATCGCATTATAATAGTGTTTAACGGATATCATGGACTCCAGCGGTCTTATAGGTGATGATACCGCCCAAAACGGTAATAATGCACTTTTGTCTCAAATAGATGCCTTGATATCTGCGAGGTTTTCGTCAATGGAGGAGCAATTACTTTGCTAAACAAAAACATATAAGTGACGTAAGCTTACATCGGATAGAGAGCAGGTCACACGAGCAGTTTACTTTCAAACGTAAAGGCAATAAAGAGCAGTTTCGTGCATGGAGAAAAGGTGCTCGAAAAACTCCGCGACGCTCAATTTTCTTTGAACGCAGAAGCAAGTCCGTCCCATAATGTCGAGAGAGCAAAGTTGAAAATTAATGAAGGATTGGATCTAATAAGCCATAGGCAAAAATTGATTAAGCTTGCTGACAATTCAAAGCATGGTTGGACTGTGGTAGAGCAATATGAGGCTCATCAGCTCGCTGACGACAGTGACGATGAAAAGAGGATTTACAAAGCGGAAGCTAGGTGCGACAAGCAGTTAAGGGAAGAGAGGAATGAAAAAGAACCGAGCATCGAGGAAATGGACTCCTTACTCTCTACACACACGGCGCCCCCTCCCTCAACAAGTCAGACAACGGCAGCGAACCCAGCGCACGCAGGGCCGAAAACCAGGTGTTTGTTTTGCTTGTGGAGTGCCTGGGCACTGGCGGAGAGAGTGTCAGGCGAATAGACAGGCTGGCAGTGCTAAGTTAAGTACTATTTCAGTAAATAATGGTAGTAGTAATGCATTGAGTCCTGTAGGTAGACTTAGGTCTCAGTATCAGGAATGGGTATCTATTGACCCTCATCCATATATTTTGAATGTTATTGAAAATGGTTATATTTTACCTTTCTATGAATTACCAGAGCATAAAATCCTGAAAAACAAGAGGTCTGCTATTGAAAATCCAAGCATTGTATCTGATGAAATAAGAAAGTTATTGAATTTAGGGTGTGTTACTGAAGTGTTTGAAGTGCCTACAGTGGTAAATCCTTTGACAGTTGCATTTAACAGATCAGGTAAAGCTAGGTTGGTCCTAGAATTGCAGGTACATAAATTTGTTTTTGTATAAATTTAAGTTTAGATTAGAGGACGCCCTCTGTGGCAAGGTATATGTTCAAGCAGGGTGATTACGTTTCACTTTTGACCTTAAGTCGGCATATCACCATATTGAAATTCATGAAACTCACAGAAAGTTTCTAGGTTTCTCTTGGACAGAGAAGGTAAGGTAAGATACTTTATCTTTAACGTGTTAGCGTTCGGTTTGAGTACTGCAGCCCACATATTCACAAAACTCACAAGGTCAGTGGTTAAGTATTGGAGAAAAAGCGGTTTTCGCATTATCATGTATCTAGACGATGGTTTATCGGGTTCGAATTCCTTTGAAAACGCTCAGGCTTTGAGTGTTCAGGTGAGATCAGATCTTATTAGACTGGGCTTTGTGATAAGCGGATGAAAAGTGTTCATGGGTTTCCCACGCAACGCACAACCTGGTTAGGCTGCGTTTGGGATTTTACTACAGGTAAGGTGGAAATCACCGAAGCGAGACTTCATCGACTTTTAGAATGTTTACAGCGAGCTATTGCTCAGGTATGTAATGCAAATCTTTTTATAAAGGCGAGGCTTCTCGCTTCATTGGCTGGGCAGATTATTTCAATGCAGGTAGCCATGGGAAAGAGTGTTTCGCATGAACACAAGGTCAATGTTCAACTTGTTTGAAATCAAGAGCAAGTTGGAATGCTCCCTGTTATTATAGACAAAGGCGTCTTGGACGAAATTTTCTTTTGGAGAGATAACTGCATCGCTCTGAACGGCAGTCAACTGGTATCAAATCTGACTAAAGATTATGATTGTGTGGTTTACAGCGATGCATCGCATACCGGTTATGGTGGGTATATTTTAGACAAGCCGGTTTCGGAGGTTGTAGGAGTATTGTCCGAATCCGAATCTAAGAAAAGTTCTACTTGTAGAGAACTAGTGGCTATGAGCCGAGTATATAAATCAATTTGTAATGGTCTTGAAGTACAAACCATAAAGTGGTATACGGACAGTAAAAATGTGGCATCACATGATGCAGGTTGGTAGCAGAAGGGAAGAGCTGCATAAAATTGTGTTGGATATTACTCGTGGAAGCGAGGCTAGATCTGTCAGTATTGACACTATGTGGTTGCCACGGGAACAAAATGTTGAAGCAGATTTTCTTAGTAGATGCTATGATAGCGATGACTGGCAAATAGCGCCGTTGACATTTAAAAGTTTGGAGAAAATTTGGGTCCACATACCTTTGAATAGGTTTGCTACTGATTATAACACAAGATGTAAGAGATTTAATTCTCGGTGGTGGTGCCCTGGTACAAACGGGGTGGATGCATTTAGATCGGTTTGGTCTGGAGAAAATAACTGGTTAGTTCCTCCTCCTAGATTAGTTATCAGCGTAGGTGGCTAAACTCAAAGATGATAAGGCCGTGGGGACTTTGGTCGTACCAAAGTGGTTTTTCTTCACCTTATTGCCAATTCTGAAAAACTAACGATTTCAAGACAATTTCACTCGGAAATTCATGCACAATTCCGGGAAGGGGTTTAACGGAGTTTTTTGGTAAAGCATTGAAGTTTGAGATGGTGGCTATCAGAATTGATTTCACAAATCGGTGATTTAGTTAGAATTGTTTTTTTAATCAGAGTATTTTTTTGATAGGTGAAAGAATAAGTTCACATTTGACTAGCATCTGTAAAGAGTCCGGTATGGAGATGAGCGGAGACAACGTTTACCTTGCGAGAAAATGTGCGAGTTCATGCTTCAATGTCGCAGTGACAACACAAAAGTGAAGTATTTCAATCTTTTCAAGAGATGGGAGCAGTTTGCATTATCTAAGTGCTTTAGTGTTATTCCGGCAGAGCCTGTGCATATTGCTCTGTTTATTACGTCGCTTTTAGATAGCGGTTCTTCCCACAATGTGATTTCTGCTGTGAAATATTCTGTGAAATTCGTTCACTCAATTCACGGTTTTGAGGATCCGACCGATAATCCATTCATTGACAACCTGGTGGAATCGTCCAAGCGCATCGCTTCTAGACCGATCAAAAAGAAGGACGTAATCAACCGTGACCATCTTTTTAACATTATGTAGTTTTATATAAGGACAGCGAAGATTTATTGTTATCAGAGACTTATGCATGATTCTCATAGCTTTTTCAGCTTTTTTACGATTTGATGAGCTTGTGTCATTGCATTGTAATGATATTTCATTTTTTGATGACTATTTTTCTATCAGAATCAGAAAAAGTAAGACTGATCAATACCGTTTTGGTAGCGATATTATTGTCTCAAAAGGTCAGACAATTGCATGTCCCTTTGCTATGATGAAGCGCTATTTTGATAAGGCAGAAATTGTTATTTCTTCAGATTTGTACCTTTTTCGGCAAATATTTCGCTCTAAAATCAGTTTGTAAACTTATTTACAAAAACAAGCGTTTGAGCTATACTAGATGTAGAGAGTGCTTAGTCAGTCGTTTTAAAAGGAAGTGGCTTATAATTTAGATATTGGTTTGCATTCTTTAAGAGCAGGAGGTGCTTCTGCTGCAGCAAACGCTTCGGTTAATGAGCGGTGCTGGAAGCGCCATGGTAGATGGCGGTCAGAGTCAGCCAAAGATGGCTATGTTGCTGATAGCTTACAAAGCAGATTATCTGTCACGAAATCATTAGATCTTTAGTTTTTTACACATTAATGTTATACAGATTTGCGTAGGCTTGTTACTTGCATAAATTGGAGAATGATTTTTATACATGTACATTTATTATTATTTATTTTGATGAAATGCCATGGGAGATGGTGGTCACATTCAGCCAAGGATGGCTACGTTGCTGATAGTTTTCATACACGTAGTAGGTTATGTCATGAGATCAATTAATCTGAAGTTTTTACACTTTAATGAGATATGTATTTTTGATGTTATATAAGTTTAATTTTTTTATACATTTATTATTTTCAAACAATTTGATTTAAGCAATATTTGCATATTTTAAACCTTTGATATTTTCAATCACAATTTTCTTTCTTTGTCTCTTGCCCAAACTTTTTAGAATTTCTAGCACGGGCGTCGGGGCAATTTCATATATTGTTTGTGTTTTTGGTATAGAAGAATAGAGAAGAATAAAATATTCCCCGCGTTTCGTTAGTATAGCGGGAATTATTTTTCTGAAAGTTTCGTAAAGCATCCAATGAAATCTTAGTAAGATAGTCACGTGATACCGTGTCCGAGTTAGAGAAAGTCATTCTAGGCTCGATCGCCGCACTGGTCACTCACGTTTAATTTTTGTTTTTAGTTTTGATATATATAATTATGAATCTATTGATTTGAATATCTGGATTGATTTTGTTTATTTGACGTATATAGTGAGGTCTGCCACTGGGGTTATGCTAGATGACTTGACATATGTGAAATTACACACTGCCACAGACACAGGTTTTCCATAAAAATATTTGCATTCTTTGGCTTTGCATCTATGGTTTTTTCCTGGCGGTCATGTTTCATTTTTAGATAAACCCATACGTTTTCCTTGTGAGCTTTTCATTTTACATGTCAAATGTTATACATGTTTCATGGTCATATCTATAATCTCATATTATAATATAATGTGAGCTAAATGTATTAAAAGGAATAAACTTCTGGCTGCTCTAGCACGGGCGTCGGGCAATTTCATATATTGTTTGTGTTTTTGGTATAGAAGAATAGAGAAGAAGTGTCTAGCTCTATGCAATTCAAGCAAGATGGTATCATAATGCAAAATGCATAATAAAATTTTTTTTGAGTTTACAAGTTTGGCCCCTCCAATTTTGAATTGCTACTTACGGGCATGCAGACAATTATGCTCTGTAAATGAAAACTTTAAATACCTTCATCACATGAGCCTGATGAGGAATCGGCATCAAAGCGTACACGCCCGAGCATTTTATCATCACATCTCGCAGCTCTATCAAAATCGTAACTGGTGATAACTATCTGACCAGCTCCCGTAGAATATCGCCGTCTGGGAATTCTTGGATCCTCCCCCTCCCCAACCATCACTATCATTGCCTGACTAGATGTTGGCATCGTTCGCAATATCCCTTCAGAATCAGAAATGGAATGAGTCTTTGCATGTGTGAAGAACAAACCGTCGTGTACATTCAGCCGTAGCGTCTGATAATTGTGACGTCACATAATATATTGCCTTTTGTATCATTAGTTACATGGTCACCTAGGTGACCTTGTAACGAATTCTCACCATTTTTAATCTCAAATATTTCATAAAACCCTCTTTTTGAAATAGTTTTTAATAAAACACGAGGTTGTTAAAGGCCACGCTTTGATTAAAATTTTACTTCAATAATCAACATAAAGCCGAGGCATTTCCGATTACTAATTCAGAGTCCCGGGACCAGTTTTACATAAGAGCTGACGAGTAAATTTTGGATTCCTGAATGGGCTTTGCCGCTGAAACTTCTATTTTGAGGAATTTTTGGGTTATTAGAGGAATCGGTTATGACGCTATATTAACGTTGTATTGTACTTGACGTCATTTTCGTGGGAAAATGTTTTATTTCCTCCATTTAAAGAGGCACTATCCCTCACATCCTGAATTTACAATTATTGAAAAAACCTCATTGATTTGCTATTTTTGTAGGCTTTCCAAAGATGCTTAAAAAAACTTTCGTTAATACAAGAATTTAAAACTTTACTTCTGCAAAGAGCATACCTTCGCGCATGCGCAATGATATATTCCGAAGCGAGACATAAACACAAGTATCAACAAATAGACCATATTCCGGTTTTGATACATGACAATTTTTTGTCCGAGCCAATACCTTTTGGCGTTGTTTTTCACAGTGACGTTATAATGAATCTGTGTCATGCGTTATGACATCACTATGAAAAACAACGCCAAAATGTATTAGCTCGGACAAAAAGACAGCAATTATCAAAACCGGAATATGGTCTATTAGAGGAAGTGAGGAGGAAACGGGGAAGAAAGAATTTGTTCAGTGATTCGGATATGAAAAGTAGAAAAACGTTTGACGTTTTGAATGCGGTCACATGATTGATGGGTAATGAATATTCATTATCTAGGCGTGAAATTGCAGAGAAAAGCACGATATTTCCGACGCAGGTATCTTGTTAATGGTACTATATTTTCAAATGAGCGGCACAAGACAAGAAGAACCCGAAAATGTGTTCCAGGCCCTATTTACAAGGCGGAGAGAAGGAATAAAGCAGGTAGCAGTGTGTGATATATACATATGTGAACTTTAAAAAATCTTGTAGTTAGTTTCAAAACTTAAAATCTGCAAAGGATAGTGTTTCTTTAATATAGGACTGCAGCAAATGCGGCGAACCCCATTTACAAAACTTATACTCGAATTCTCTAAAGTAAATGCTGTTTTCGTGAAAAACTGGCAAAAACGAAACCAAGCAGAAAATCATCTACGTTTTGAAACGGGTCCCAATATCGGGAAATATCAACTATCTAGCCGTGGTTTATTGTCCAGTAATTCCCCGAGTCACAGAACCAATCAAATTATATATGTTATTTAATGATATTTGATTAGTGCATGCGACGAGGGAAATTGCTGGACAATAAACCACGGCTAGGTAGTTGTTATTTCTGTTCTGATATATTTCTGCAGATAAGTAGTGTTGTTACATAAATATAGGATCTGAAATGAATTTTCATTTCATACGGTATTTATGAAACGAGTTGTTTGTTTTATATCCTCGAGCCTTGGCGAGCCAACCCAGAAGTTCCAAATCACGACAAAAACCCAGTATTCCAAAATTCACGAATCCATTCCAGTAGTCAAAAAATCACGACAAAAACCCAGTAGTCCAAATATCACGAAAACAACCCAGCAGTGTATACATAGTTGTTACTCTTCTGGATCTGTCAGCAGGTGGCGCCACCATAGCCCAAAGGATGTCTTAGACGGTTCATTCCGTTGACAAACTTCTTTTTCAGAACTGCTGCATACAGAGACAATCTGAATAGACCCTTTCGCTGTTACTGCGGGACTTAGAGTTTGGTTGGCAAATGATAGCGTTTCCCATGAAAATTTTGACGTTATAATAAAAAATTGATTGTCTCTGATGTCATATTGCGGGAACAATTATCATTTTGCCAACCAAAATGTTAGTCCCGCAGTAACGTCGAAAGGGTCTATGTGTCAAAGTGATATAGAGGGATGTGTGAAGAAGTGTTGCTGTTTTAAATCCAGTGCAAATGATAATATTTTGTTCATTTTTATTTACTTTTGGACTATGTCATTTTAATGCCAAAAAAAGTGTTTCGTGAATATTTTTCCAGTGGTTGATTTTTTACGCACTAAATTGCTGTATTTTGGCCAGAATTAATAAAAGGAATATTTGTCAAAGAAATTATTCAATTATTTAAGACTGCAAGAGGAAGGGGAGGGGGAGTTTGTTTTTTCACAATTTCAGCTTTTTCTTCACTACTTCTGGATTGATTCTGAGGACACTTTGTAGGTATAAAGTAAAGATGGTCCCGTAGTATTATGCATCTTCAGTCTGATTAACTTTTTTTCCGCTTTTTATTTGTGCTATTATTTTTATTTGCGCTAATAATCTAACGAAGCTCAATTGAGTGTCATGATCTGGGTGAACTCTGATCACGTTCGAGTCAGACAATTAAAATGAGAAGAGACTGAGGACACAAATTGAGCCTCAGTGGAAATGATCGTATTTTCCCAATATCAGGTGAAAATACTGATATTGGACAATAATTTCAAATCGCCTGATAAAACTGTTAGTGGGTTATAAGATTTTACGGGATTTATAAAGGATGAATAAATTGAAGGTTTGTCGCCAGAATGTTGGCAATGATGAGAAGTTAGAAAATTTAAGCCAAACGAGAATTGTATACTTGCTCTGCGTTAAGGAGTTGAATGGGACAGTCTTGTATAATTACTTCAACGCAAAAATGGCAACGAGTCATGAGAGGGACAGAGTGTTGTATAAAATATGTTCAATTTATCAGTCGTTCAACTTGATTCGTCTGGTTGACCAGAAGCTGCCATATTTAACTTACCGTAAAACGTTCATAATATCCGAAGATGAACGGAAACGGTCGAATGCGTTCCAAAGAATATCTTGCCGATTTGCATGATCTTTGCCTCTGTTTCACCAATATAGAAGCGAAATAAAGATCTGGTTTGAATTTTCGAAGTCGGACATCCGGGTATTTGATAACGGGAATTCGGAACATTTGGATTAAAGCATCGGACTTTATCATAGAGACCAATGTGTATGTCTGGAGGAATTTTGGTAAAAAGGAATGATTAAAGTAGTTTATCATTCAAACAAATAAATTTTGAATTACATATTTCCAATCGTATTTTAAGAACAAAACCCTTCAGAATTGATTCAGAAGAACTTAGAGCAGTATTGTCGTTTACGATAAACCCCGAGTTTTACACCAAATCGTCCTAACCAGACTTCTCGAGTATCTGCATAGACCAAGATGCAAATCAAAAGTGAGGGGACTTCAAACCAAAGTTTCCTTCCATGACAAAAAAATGTTTTCCCGATTTTCCTGGTATACCGGGAAGTGTGTGTGTGTGTGTGGGGGGGGGGGAGTTGGCACCAGTTAACCGATAACCATACCATTTGCTCCGTTCTTTTGAAGTAGATGACCGTCAAAGTTGGTGTCGGCCACACCCTTGGCCTCAACAACCTATATGGTCTTCCGAAAGTGATGGTGATCTGCTACCATAAATTATGATGATCTGCAATCATAAATGATGGTGATCTGATACCATAATGGACATCGCCTTTCTTCAGGTACCTTAAGGACAATTTGTTTTTATCTATTTTAGAGACTATAATTATAACATCAGAAATGCTGACTAAATTTGAAATTTTACTGTAGACAAAGGCTGTGCAACCCTTCAATAAGTCACAAGTAATAATCATACTTAGGTTTAGTTGTAATAACTTTTGATGCAGGATAAATAAATTACAAAGTCAAAGGTGCTTATGAGCCATCTCCTATCTATCTGAATTCAAATTTTCATTCCATTTACAAATTCACTTCCACCTACCAAACAATAATAAACTACCAGCAACTAACTCATAAGCAACATCTTACACATTTACTATGTCTGTGCGAAGACAAAGTAGGTTGTTTAGTCTGTTTTGTGTTCTGTGACATAGTTAGCCTCGATTAAGTTTTTACTGTTTGGAATGTACCAGAAGATCTCTCAGTGTTGGTATTTGTTCTGTGACATAGTTAGCCTCGAGTAAGTTTTTACTCTTCGGATCTTCGGAGTGTATCAGGTAACATTTGTTCTGTGACATGGTTAGCCTCGAGTAAGGTTTTACTCTTCGGATCTTCGGAGTGTACCAGGAGGTGTCTCATTAGTGACATTTGTTCTTTGACATGGTTAGCCTCGAGTAAGGTTTTACTCTTCGGAGTGCACTATAAGATCTCTCTGTGGTGGCATTTGTTCTGTGACATAGTTAGCCTCGAGTAAGTTTTTACTCTTCGGAGTGCACCAGAAGATCTCTCAGTAAAAACTTTTATTCTGTGACATAGTTAGTCTCGAGTAAGTATTTACTCTTCGGAGTGCAATAGAAGATCTCTCAGTAGTGGCATTTGTTCTGTGACATAGTTAGTCTCGAGTAAGTTTTTACTCTTCGGAGTGTACCAGAAGATCGCTCAGTGGTGGCATTTGTTCTGTGACAGTTAGCCTCGAGTAAGTTTTTACTGTTTGGAGTGCACCAGAAGATCTCTCTGTGGTGGCATTTACTCTGTGACATAGTTAGCCTCGAGTAACTTTTTACTCTTCGGAGTGCACCAGAAGATCTGTGGTGGCATTTGTTCTGTGACAGTAACTCTCGCGTAAGTTTTTACTCTTCGGAGTGCACCAGAAGATCTCTCTGTGGTGGCATTTGTTCTGTAACATAATTAGCCTTGAGTAACTTTTTACTCTTCGGAGTGCACCAGAAGATCTCTCAGTGATGGCATTTGTTGCAGGTTTGATAAGTATCAGACGCAAAATAACAACAACCTCGCACTACAACGAGAGCCTCTCCTGTATATAGTCGGTGATTTCCTCAATGTTCGATTGTTTGATTTTTTTTTAAAAATTGGCAGCTAGAATTTCTAATTGTCTTTCTAAATGCTTTCCTTTGATGTCGGATTCATATGGATCAACAACATGAGATTTATAATTTTCCGGACGCTGCCAATAACAAGAGCTGCTCTAAATGTGAAAACACTTTGTAACCTGGCTGGTCGCATCGGGAGCTGATATCACTCATAACTAAACCAATTGCCTCGAGGTAAACACGAGGTACGTATATTCAGCTTTTTCGAAGTTAAGAGCCTCTGAACCTTCATCTTGTTTTTGGCACCTTACGTTTACCGGGCAATCTAGGTTATTGAACTTCATTGAACTTCTTCAGAAAACTTATTGAATTTTGAATCCGTTCTTAATGTTTCTAAAACTTTGATAGTTTCAAATGCTATCACTTAACCACCAGCAGCGGATTTTTTAAGCTTTACTTAAATTGTTACAGTGTCGAAAGAGTCTCTGCAAGTGATACACTAAACAGAAATTCATGTATGCAGAAACCCCCCGAATTAATTCAACTCATCATGCCAAGATCTTTTACACACTGCAGCGATTCTTCCCACATAATTATCACGGCCCTTTGTTGCTTAGCTTTGCAGTATTTTGATGGTGTGTTATTTTAGGGGTTATCTTTTTTTTCAAACATAACTGAGAATTAATGATAACGCATCCCAACCCTCACGAGCCTTGTTGCTCAGCTTGCTCAAAATAGTCTCGAAATATGATTTTCTATCTGACATGATGATGTTTACTCAATAAAAAAAAAATTCTTTCAGTGTCCTTAGATTGATAAAGCGCGGGAAATTTCAATTGCTGTACGTGCTGGTATATTGAAATAGGCCTACATGCAACCGGGGGAGGGCGAAGCTCCAATTGCCCATTTTCATTTCTCATTCGGCTGCCTTGTTACGAAGCTTTTTGTGATGTTATTCATGTCTTGTCCATACCTTGTTATTCTTGTTGTGTACACATGTGGTGGATTTTGTCATACAGTCCTATCTGATCTTTAATAAATCTGTCTGATTCAGCTATATGGAAAAATCCACCAGCATTGCTTTTAGTAGATAGAAAAGAAGCATCTATACTAGGCGAATATAGAAATGTCTGAAAAAGGGGTTGCATTAACCTGTCGTGAATGCTCCTCTGGCATGAAAGAGTGGGGTTTGGGATGAAGCTCTGAACCAGAGACATATATACACATGTGTATATATGTCTGTCTGAACTTATCCACATTGATCTTTGTTGGGCAAAAGGGTTGCAACCCCGCATTCCCTGCCTACTACCGGAACTTTCATAAAACGGACAGGCGGAGCTTATTACGATTGTTGGTATAGACCCTTTCGACGTTACTGCGGGACTAACAGTTTGGTTGTCAAAATGATAACTGTTCCCACAATATGACGTCAGAAACAATCAATTTTTTTTAATTATGACGTCAAAATTTTATGGGAAACGTTATTATTCGCCTACCAAAATGTTAGTCCCGTAGTAACACCGAAAGTGTCAATTACAATTTTTTCGCTCGAATAAATTATACCGACAAAATAGAGAAAGCAATCAAGACATATTTTACAAATAACGAAACGTCTACCGGTATATTGGAAAAGAAGCCATAAAAAGATTTCAAGACCGCACCTATTTCTTACTCTCGAGGGCTGAGGTCAGATTCAACATTACACATGCACTAGCCTAGTTCATATACATGTAGGGAATACTTCTAGCCCACAATAAAATCTCTGAAGAGTAGCGATAACAAACAAATTGTTTACGGATAGACAGACGGACGACGAAAGTATGAATCTCATTTATTTCTTTACAATAAATTATGTAGACGAACACAGACAAAATTAAAATACAACCATTTTTATTCGTAAACCAGATCCTTACAAACTCAACTTTACTCGAAGAGATTTGTGTCATGATCATTTTCTATGCATTCTACTCTAACGATGAGGGACAGACACGTCACAAGGGGAGGTTTTAGACTCGCCCTCTCTCCTCTCTTACGTCCCCTCCTTCAATTAACCCATTGTTTCCACCCACCCCGAATGGCGCGCCCTTCACACCCTCCGGAGAAGTCGAGTAGACAAACGTACGATTAGCTGAAGATAATAGTCTGCTCTCTCTCTCTTATTTTTCATGTTGTTTATTTTTAGTATTCATCTAGGGATCAAACTGGGGCTGGATCCAATTGAGACAGGATTTACTGCTGTCGCATACGTACTGGGGGAGGATCCACTATATTTTAGTGACGGGTCACGTTTGGTACAGATTCCACCTAAAACCGGAAATTTGCTAACGTCTTCGGTTTTTACTTAGTCTTCTGTAATTTTCGCAACATCCTGCGTTATCAGTGAAAGTAAACAATAATGTACAAACTTTAACAGGTAAAAATGATGACTTAGCTTAATGACACAAGGAAAGCTGTCATTTGTAAAAAGCTTACATCAGATATTTAATAATAAGTAAAATTAACTGGTACTGTAGCAGTTCCCGCACAATAACAGAATAAGTTGAGTAACGATGACTGTTCCCAGATTCAGAGGATGACCTGGGGATAAACTCGGTGTTTATCATAGACTGTAATGCAACTTTGCTAAATTATATTTTGGGCGCAAGAGCTAAATGCGTCTTAAACGTTTGAAATTCATTGAGGAACCTAACAACAATTGACTCTCTTTCTTCTTAGTATTTTATATGACCACAGTTTGCAAAAATGAGATTTCAAATACCAGATTCTTCATAGAGAGCGATGATAAATCCCGAGTTATCCCCCAACAAATATGATGCAAATTAGGTCATGGGACCAGTCCGACTTCAAGAATTATCATTATGATCTATCATTCAAAATTTCTATATTTAATGAATGATTTTTTCTGGTAATAATATTGATTTATGCCTTCAAGGAAGTTCAGTCGTTTTTTAGTTATCATACCCTGACCAACTTTAAATATAATTCATGAGCGTAGGAAGGGTACACACGGTTTACAATGTACCGGTAATTAAACTTGTAAATTCAAATTATTCAATAGATCCTTTCATGTTAACCTGTAATTTCTATTAGTTAACCTGCGGACCTAATGTTTTGTTTAGCGGATGTTTTTGCAGACACCCATGAGTAACACCTTTTTTTAACATTGCGTAGTTAAAGAGTATAGTGAGCAGGCACTCATAGTTCTCCATATATACTTTCGCCCACCAAAGCATTACGTCTGCAGGTTAACATGAAAGGGTCTTTATGTTCATTAGGTCTATAAGCCTTTTCATAATAGATTGACCTTTACTGAGAGTATACTAGTGCATCCAGGAACTATTAGAGTTAAGTTGGCAAAAATAGCCAAAAACATGAGTCGTTAAAAGACCCAAAATGTTTTAAGTTTAAAATGCAAAAGTTTTGTCATAATTTTTACATATATAAAGGGTAAACCAAACCAAACTTCATGTAATAAAAGTTACTTGCAGAAAACCTAAAAAATCATAGGGAACTGTTATTGGACTATGATGACTTGCATTTAGCGCACAAATTTATGTCTCTCACTGCAGTGGTCATCGAGCAAGAGCGATACGTATACATAGGTAGGGCATATAACAACAAATAATTACAAATACCCTTAGTCTGCTTTGTCAGACTAATTATTGCAATGCATTTGTGGGAACTGGAATAAAGGAAATGGCACCCCAAAATCAAAACTACATCTCAATTAGGTGTTGTGGTACAAATACAGACTATTTTGTGTATGACATTATTAAGATGATATAGTAAGTCACAAATGTATACATGTATATGTATACATAAAAAAAATTGAAGAGGAGATTGTGTACTTATTTAAAGTCCAATTAGAATATTCACAATTTTTCTGTGTAAGGTGTGTATCCAATGTACGTACACATACCATTGACACAAAATTATGCTTCTGCATTACCCCAGTCACAAGATATACAATAATTCATAAACAGCTTGATGGCCCTTTTTAAGTCGTTGATCTCTGTAATATGTGATGTCAGAAGTTGTGAGAATGCTACTTTTCCCTTGGTTTTCATTATGACATTATGGTTCAAATTGTGATGTGACATCATGCCATTGTAAAATGTACATGTATGGAAACTTGTATCACACATTTACTGAGGTCTCTCATGGAAATACTTATACAGAAGGAGTCCCAGTGTAAGATTTATATAATTTATAATTATTCAATTAGTATTTTATTATATGCAAAATTCTCCAGTATTCTAATAGCATATCAAACAATTTGTAATGCCGATCCTCAATGTAACCGAGCGGAAGTTATATTTTTATGAAGTGGGGATCTCATTACTGGGGATCGTCTGGAATTGGCTTGAGGTCACACTTCTTATACATTACCAATGAATCACAGAGGCATTTGTTATTACTTGTAAAGTTTTATTTTGTCATACCAATTGACATACATTAGATCTACTCATTTACTGAATTACTGAACAATTCATGAAAATATCTATTAGAGATTGACCAGTGATGGATCGTCAAATATCGACAAATTTTGTCAAACTGTCAATGTTAGTTTTTCCTAGCTGTTTTATAATTGAGACAAATGAAGACTCCTATTAGACACTTAACCTAATATATATAAGTTATTTATACACTATAATGCATTTGACCACGGTGAGTAAAATTCAAGGACATTTGGAATTCATGGATTAATGGAACTTATTTTAATTGACAAATTGTCAAATAATTCATACCATGATATCTTTGTCCATAACTGCAATGGGCATCAAAGTTGATGGTTTTGCTAGAGATTCTGTAGTCTCTGAAGGTGTGTTGCAGTTCACTTGAGTGTTACAGTAGACACTGATCATAAAATGAACATCCGCGGTCTTATATACCCAGTGTGACGTCGCTTATGACGATAGGCAAATGACGTCACAACGCATCCAAGAAGATCGAAATAGTTTTCCTACGAGTTGGCTGATAAACTAGCGGTGCTTGTGTCGATATGTCTTACGAGTCGATAAAATATAAGATTAAGGCTTATAAAAGAATTCGTCAAGCAGTAACATGATGATAATAATTAAAGTAAGTCACAAATATTTAAACTTGGTCGTACTCTTGAGATGACATATCCCGAATATGCGTAAATTGATCCATTACCGGTCGAGTAAATTCGAGCTAATATAATAAACATTTGGTATGATCATATCATTCTAAGTGTCAATAAGACATATAGTAAAATATCATCAATGAGAGATGAATTGAAATGTTAATACATAGAATTATTACATAAATGAAATAGTAAAACTGGATGGCATTACAAATTGTATTTCATGTATATTTAAAAATACTGTTATTTTGGTAGATAGGTAGACAAGCCATGGAATCTAAATGTCAAACTGGCAAACTGCTGGAATATGATTGGAAGACTGGCAGATCCATGGAATGTGACTGGCAGACTGGCAAGTCCCTGGCTGAGTGTAATAGATACATGCTTACTCATCAGGTGGCATCTGATATCACTTTCTGTATTGGCCCAAATTTGGAGAAAGTCCATGCACATAAATATGTTCTCTCTAGCCGAAGCTCTGTCTTTTATGCCATGCTTTATGGGCCTATGGCCAGCTCTGAAGAAATCCACATTACGGACATAGAAATTGATGCCTTCCAATGCTTCTTAAGGTAAAGTATCCATGCTGGCGAGTGATTTCATTGTGTAAAGGAGTGAAGTGATATTTGTACTTCTTTGTTACAGGCCTTTTATCATGTAAAATAGTCTTAATATTTATGTTTCTTGATGACTACCGTGTATGTAAATTTGAAAATGATACTAAATATAACGTGAGTTGAGTTTAGGTATTTCTGTTTGTCCTCAAAATAAATATGATTGAAAGCATTTTACTGTTGCTTACATGTAGATCACATGCATGTAGAAGAATCAGATGAAACATCCATTTTATTGGCTGGATAGCAATGCATTTCCCTTCAATAGATTGGTGATGTCTGTCCACCTGTCTGTCTATCTGTCCATCAACATTTTGGCTAAAGTGTATGTTTGAAGCAAAATCTCAGTCACTAAGAGAAGAAGAAACATAATACTTCACACATAGGTTCTTTATGAATTGAGCTTTCAATTTACACCATGAGTTTTGACTTAGTGACCATGACCTTGGATTTTGACCTACTTTTAAGAAGCTTTAACTTTGGCTATAGCTTTTGATACAATAGGGATAGGGCTTTAATACTTATAACATAGGTTCTTTATGACGGGTGCTTTCAATTAGATACCATAACTTTTGACTTTGGACTTTGACCTACTTTTAAGAAACTTTAAGTTTAGCTATATCTTTTAAATCAATAGGGATAGGGCTTTGATACTTCACACTTAGGTTCTTTATGACGAGTGCTTCTAATTGAAACCATGACTTCTCACTTTGTGTCCTTGACCTTGTTTCAAATTTGCTTTGCAATCCAGCCATACTGTCTTTAGCAGTTTCTTATATAATTTTATGTTACCTACAGAGCAATAAGACATATTAGGATCACTTTGTCTGGCTTCTGTCTGACTGTCTGTTTATCTAGTAGAGATACACTTTTGAATAATAGATATTAGGTGACACATGTGTCTTTCTAATTCTGAGTCTCTAGTCTAGTCATGCAGGAGTTGAGCAGTGATGTTTCGGCATTTTATATTTTCTCCTGTAGATACATATACACAGAAGAGGCAGAGTTGACTGGTGACAATGTGTTGGCTGTGATGCATGCTGCCAATAAATATGCAATGACACGTCTGGAGGCTAAGTGTGTTGACTTTCTAATGGACAATCTCTCATCTGAGAATGTATGTGCAGCTCTGGAATGTGCCCACTGCTTTAGCAGAAAAGAACTCCATAATCACTGTATAGAATTCATCAAAGATAATCCAGGAGCATTTGAATCAGAACATTTCATGAAACTGTGTAAAGAATGTCTCTCATTGGTGATACAGATGGATGAATTGATCATACAGGAGGAAGATTTGTTTGAATCTGTGATGAGATGGGCAACCACTCAGTGTACATCTCAAGGTATAGAATGCACAGACACAAGCAGGCAACATATACTCAAAGACCTTTTGCCATTCATTAGGTTTCCGGTGATGAGTCAAAAATTTTTCACAGAAAACATTGTTGATAGAGGTTTACTCTCTACTGATGAAACTGTAGAAATCATTAAACAAATGTCAGGAGATGAAGTCATTAATCAGAAATTTATGAACAGGAAAAGATTTGGCACTGATCAGTATATATGCAAGAGATTTTCATATGATCGTACTGATGTCAGGTGGGAAAGGAAGACTGGACGTATTGATTTTTATGTAGATACTCATATCCTGATCACAGGACTGGTGCTATATTCTAAGTACTTTAATTCTAGTGTGACCAGTGAGACAGATAGTATAGAGGTGTATGCAGCTTTAGAGAATAGTGATAGTGACATTGTTCTTACTGAAGTGTGGAAAACTGTAAAACCTCCAAAAGATTGCTCTGTATTTAAGGTCAAATTTCCGAAGTGTATCCGTCTTGACCCAGATATACGTTATTCAGTTTATGTTCAGAAAGATGGTTGCTATAGTAACTGGGGTGATGGTGGAATGGCGAGTGTGGTGTCTGAAGGCATTAATTTCTATTTTTTAACAACATATAAGTCTGAGCAGACCAATCGAGCTAAAGGTCTGCTGCCGGGTATTATTTTTTGTAAAATGAATCATATGTATTGATGTCTCTTCTTACATATTAAACTGAAGTTTTGTACCCAAGGAATAAGTGTGTTAGTAGGATCTTCTTTTGTAAATGTGGGAATGTAGTCATAAGTAAACAAGTATGAGTAGATTTTAAAGGGGATGTCCTCTGTTTATTAAAGACATCTTTGTAGCACAAATATGATGTTATATTTGCCTTTTTAATCTAATCTATTTCTGAGATATTGCAACATTATTAATATGACACCTTTTGAATGATTTACTTCAAGTTCAAACACTAATTTCAGCTCAGTTAAGCCAAAGGCTAAGGTGAACTATTGCTGTAGCACACTGTCCATCTGTTGTTCATAAATGTTTGACATTTTCCACTTCTTCAGAGTGACTGAAGAGAAATTTATGAAACATTAAAGTGCTTAAGGTTCCACACAAGTGTTGATATTTTTCAACCAGATCCCTCAAGGTGGGAAGGGGAATCCAGGATGGGGTGCCATACATGTAGGCCCCAGAGCCCTCCTTTGAGAAACCTTCAGACCAGCTGCATAGATCATCAGTCCCAATGTATCGGAATGATCTAGAAAGATGTCTGAAGAAGTGTTGTTGTCTTTGGTTTGGTTCCTTTCTTAAATCAAATTTTTGATGCTGTTTAAACTCTTTTCTGACTTACTCATTTTCAAACATTTTGGTGTCTTGATTTTTATGCCTCTGGATTGAGAGATCGGGGGCAAATTGTTTTGCTCTGTCTGTCTGTCTTTTACTTGTTGGTTGTGAACTTTGAGTTTGACTTTCCCCATAAGTTTTTAACTGTGAGAGATAGAAACTTTGTATTTTGCTTGCATACTCCATTTCTAGAACTTCAACATTTAATATAACTTTTGAATCATAAAAGATAGGGCTTTCATATTCCACATGTGTATTCCTTAATTTTTGACTCCATGACCTTTGATCTGCATGTCAAAATCTTTAACATTGGTGATAACTTTTGAATTGTAAGGTGTATTGCTTTCATATTTCACAGGTGAATTTCCATGGTGTAGGCTGTACATGAAATCAAGTTATAGGACATTGCAAAATTTGCATTATTTTGACTTTGTTATATATATATATATATATATGTAGGCCATGATATAGGTTGTGCAGCTGAAGGGTAGTAGTTCAGACCTTGCTGGAGAGAAAACATTTTTCCATTACGTTTTACATTTTTCAGTAATCAATATGTTAACTAAGTGTTTAACCAGGAAAAACAGGAAAAAAATGGAAAAAAGAATCATTGTTGTGTCAATATCTTGAATTAATCATTGTAGAGAAGCAACTTCACAGTCATTTGTCAGTTTTTAAAAAACACAATAAGCATGAGAATGTAATTATGTATCTGCAAATTTATTCACGCAGTCAGTTTTACTTACTGAGCAAATTGTGCTCAGATGAGCAATGTTTCCCATTTGGGCTTCTTGTTTCAATTCACATTGATTTTCTGTATAGTGAGATTTCTATTCCAAGTTCTGTTCTTGGATCTGACATTTCAGACTATGTATGTCACTCATTCAACATAATCAGGTAGCATTGCATTAGCCAGATAGCACTGCATTGACCAAGACTGTTTCTCTTATATGTTGATCATGTACTATGTTCTTATTCATTACACTAAAATGACATAAATGGGTGTGGCTTGTCATAGTCTTATGTTACCAGTATATACAGGTATGTTCCATATAAATTAATGGATGAATTTGCATTAACCTTTATACACAGGTTCGTTTTATTGACAGCAATTTTAAAATATGCTAAAAATGTTTTTACAGGGTTGATTTTCAATAGGTCAATTTTCATGTTTGCATTTGCTGCATGGACTTTGTTGGAAGAAATAAGCCCTTTTAAAATGCTATTGCATTTTTTATCAACTAGGCTTAAATATTACCGTGAACCTCAATGTTTATCTTTTGTAATACAGTGTTACACAAGGAGAGGTCATTTTCCAGGAAAATATTTCTGCTTCCTTTTATTACATGGTAAAGATACGATAGCTTATGAATTTCATTAAAAATTGTTCATTTACATGTGTTTGGAGTTTTGAACAATGAAAGAATGCATGTAACACACACACACACACACACACACAAATTGGAATGAGCTTAGAAAAAGTAATGCTTTGTATTTTGGAGTGAAATTGACAAAGATATATAAATAATCATGACAGACATATATATCAAGTTTATAATTAACATGCAAAATGTTATTTTATTTATTTTACAAATGACTATTTAGAAAAGAAAATTGTACTTGTTCATACATTTTGTTTATGATCATCAATGTCTTCACTATTGAGAATCATATACTGTAAGGTAATTTTAAATTTGGAACTGGGTTGTCTTTCTTTGTTTTCTATCCTTATTAAATTGTTATATTCCCTTATTAATTTCCAGAATATGGTAGGTTTTGAAGGTTGTAATGTGATTAAGAGTTTCACCTTGAACAATTGAATTTCATAGAATAGATGTTTTTAAGATTTTTTGTGATTTCATTGTTTTGACATTTCCACTTAAGCCTTGACTGGTTACTAAAACCGAGAATTTTAATGGTGGTCTGAACTTCCGTGTCTATTTACACTTGTTAAATCCAGTCAATAATTGTTTTATACTTAATATTTGCATTATAAACTTTGTAAGAAAATAAGCAATTAAGAATATATTCAAATGAAAATTTATAATGATCACACATGTAATAGTGAGATAATTTCTGATTTTTTGTTCTTTTCACACATTGTTTTCAGTTTGAAAGACAATTTTTGAGAGAACTTGTCTTAATATATTTTTACTTATATTTTTGATTAAATACATACATGTACATGCATGTATTCATGTTAGCAGTATTTTAATCATTATTAGATTTACTTTTTGTATAAGTGTTCCTGTCGATATTGTTAAAGGAAATGTGCCACTGTACTGTCTTTATGAGTATTTGTATACTACAAATTCAATATGTCTGTTTTTATCATTATCAATTCTATTATGATGATAAAAAGCAGGCATGAAATCAAGACTACTATGATAAGTTGTGGAATGTATCTTTTTACCATTTATTCTACCGTTGTAACTTTAAAATCAACTTATTGTAAAAGAATGAGATAAGATATTGACAGTGCTGGGTATTTTTTGTAATAAAGAGCTTGTTACATTATGGGAAGCAAAGGCTTTTGTAGGAATTATTTGACGTCACAATGGTTATGACATCAGATACCAAGGGGATATAAATCTGTACTTTAAAAATCACCCATTATACCATAATGTTTAGGTTTCTTGACACTAAAGAGAGAAGACAATGATGTTGTCTGTAGTTATATCTAGACCAGTCACAAGTTTTACTTGGACATTGATGCTGTTGTCCTTACAACGGCATTTTAATAAGATGAGTACCTACCTTTGTTTATTGGAAGTGGACAGTGAGTGGTATGAATGTTATGCATTGACTGTTACACTTTTCTTATTTGTGTGGTTTGTTGAACACGGTGAGAGATGGTCAGTCAATGAATGGTCACCTTAATACACATTACTCTGATATATAGACATTGAGAGAGTTCCTAACAAGGACAGACAAATCACACATTGCATTTTGCTTTAGATTTTTGAATGGTTATACATCATGAATTGGGTAATAAAGGATGTGCCTTATCTAGTGTTTGATGACAATTGGTTTCACAGTCATAAATAAATGAAGATGTTGCCTTATGTTTTGGTTAGGGTTTTGATTATCTTTGTAGACTCGGTGAATGTTCGCCATAGTACGTGTGAGTACCACTGTGACATAGCACCACCGGTGAATGTCCACCTAGGTACATGTGAGTGCCACTGTGACATAGTCCCACCAGTGAATGTCCACCTTGGTACATGTGAGGGCCACTGTGACATAGTCCCACCACTGAATGTCCACCTTGGTACATGTGAGTGCCACTGTGACATAGTACCACTTACATATTTTATTTTCCGTTTCTTATTTAAGGTAATCTTACTTCATTGGTTAGTAGAATATGTTTCCTAGGTAAATGATTACTTAATATTCTATTATTTTAATAGTGATTATTATGCCGATTTGGTAGTGAACAGCTTTTCCTAATAGTTAATGATATTTTACCTCATTTTACCGGGTATTTCAAATTTATTTAGATTGGTATGGTAAGGAAAACCTTGCCTGATTTTAAATTATTTATAGTATACACATGCATACAGGAAGTAGGATTATATAGAGTTTTAGAATAGTTCATGATAATTTGTTAAGGTTGCTAGTTGCTTCTTGTAACTTCAAAAATAAAATGCTTGTATGTTGTTGTAAAAGTGCTTTTTATTTTATTATTAAAAGTTATTTCTGTACAAATAAGTTATGTTATTTTTACCTCTACTACTGGTCAAAGCCATTATGTCTGTAGATCAAACACCACATGAGCCTTCACCATGACATGGCATCCGGCATCCATCATTGTCTTTTAGCAAAAGCGTGGGGACATTAAATCTCATTTGTTTGTCTGTTGATCTGTCTGTCTGTCCGTCCGTTCGTCTGTTGGTCCGTCTGTCACAAAAACTTTAACCTTGGTCATAACTTTTTAACTGAAAGACGTAGGGCCTTCACATTTGGCATGTGTGTCCCTAATTGCAATACCTTTCCATTGGTACAAGTTATGTTATTTTTACCTCTACTGGTCAAAGCCATTATGTCTGTAGACCAAACACCACATGAGCCTTGACCATGATCTGGCATCCATCATTGTCCCCCTCTTTTAGCGAAAGCGTGGGGACATAATTAAATCTCATTCGTCTGTCTGTCCATCTGTCACAAAAACTTTAACCTTGGTCATAACTTTTTAACTGTAAGACGTAGGGCCTTCACATTTGGCATGTGTTTCCCTAAGTGCAATACCTTTCCGTTGGTACCAAAATTTCCATCATGTGACCTTGACTTTTGACCTACTTCAATTTAACTTTTTAACCATGAGACTTAGGGCCTTCATATTTGTCATGTGTGTCCCCAATTGCAATACCTTTCCGTTGGTACCAGAATTTTTTATCATGTGACCTTTGACCTACTTCAATGTAACATTTTAACCGTAAGACGTAGGGCCTTCACATTTGGCTTGTGTGTCGCTAATTGCAATACCTTTCCGTTGATATCAGGATTTTTTATCATGTGACCTTGACCGTGACCTTTGACCTACTTCAATGTTACTTTTTAACCGTAAGACGTTCGGCCTTCATATTTGGCATGTGTGTCTGCATGCACAACCATGACTAAGTCACAGATCACTGCACCCTTACTAATAGAACCCCCAAAGTGGGGGACCACAATTTTCTGAATTTGCTCGTTCATCAACTTTTCCAATTTTCAACATCTTCCCTAAAATGTCTTATTTCGCTCACTTTTTCGGCCACTTTGGTTTTAATCCAGCTCTTCAAATATTTCTGTATTTATAGGAATCCCAATCATTCGACCAATCATTCGAATTATAGTCATTCGAAGGCTCTGCTTCGACGACACCGCTTTTTTCTCAGTTCCCACCCACCCACCGCTACTATTTTGATTGACAATAATATTTTGTATTTATTGTGGATTGGAATATTTTATCCTTTTTATCAATAAGAATTTTACATTGAAAATTTTCCAGACTTTTGTGTTTATGGACTATTATATGGACTGTGACGACCTTGATATATGTATATATTTGATACCTATAGTATATGATATATTATATTTGATTTACTCAGCTGATAAAATGAGAAGAGCGATTCACCGCCTATTGATGTGTTATAGTTTATAAATGATTTATAGCATCAAGTTTGCGGGGTATATAAGAATGGTCCTGTCTCTGTGTCCGTGTGGGTTTATGGTTTCTGTACCACAGCTGACATCTCTACACTCATGGCCGACATCTCTACACTCATGGCCGACATCTCTACACTCATGGCTGACATCCCTACATTCATAGCCGACATCTCTGCACTCATGGCCGACATCTCTACACTCATGGCCAGGGAACTTCATACACAGACTCCCTGTCAGTCCAAGATGAATCTTGATGATTTGGGTGTCCAAAAGTCAAGGTCACAGCATGAATAACTGAATATGTTTTCCAGACCTTAACTAATTTCCTTGTACACCTATCAACATGAAACTGCATATATATACAGACTCGCCATGAAACAAGGCTGTGCCTTATTGGTTTGAAGAAAGATAAGGCACATCCTTGACGCGTGGCGAGTCAAAACATGGACATCTGAATAGGTTCTGGACCTTAACTGAAGTTTCTTTACACCCGTCATTGTGAAACATCACAGACAAACTTCTCCTTGAGTCAAGGATGTACCATATTACCTTGGAAGTCAAAGATCAAGATCACAAGCCATGGATAACGGAAATTAGTTTCTGGGCCATAACTGAATTTTCTTTACATCTTTTGACATCACATCCACTTTCTTAGGACAAGGAATGCTTGAAAACTTTTTATACTTATCTATAAGAAATAAAAAAATAACGAGAAAGCTCATGTTCGACAATTAGTCTCTACATAGAGTATGAACAGTTAAAGAGATTCCAGACTAGAGTATACTATAAAATTATACACAGACCATACAGGCTTACATAGGATAACTGACCCGTATCACTTATCCTTATACAAACAGACCATACAGGCTTACATAGGGTAACTGACCCGTGTCACTTATCCTTATACAAACAGACCATACAGGCTTACATAGGATAACTGACCCGTATCACTTATCCTTATACAAACAGATCATACAGGCTTACATAGGATAACTGACCCGTGTCACTTATCCTTATACAAACAGACCATACAGGCTTACATAGGATAACTGACCCGTATCACTTATCCTTATACAAACAGATCATACAGGCTTACGTAGGATAACTGACCCGTGTCACTTATCCTTATACAAACAGACCATACAGGCTTACATAGGATAACTGACCCGTATCACTTATCCTTATACAAACAGACCATACAGGCTTACGTAGGATAACTGACCCGTATCACTTATCCTTATACAAACAGATCATACAGGCTTACATAGGATAACTGACCCGTGTCACTTATCCTTATACAAAACAAAAACACTTCTTAAATAGTTTTAACCATTGGTTAATACTTCTCGGAAGTAGGAAGTATAAGTATGCAGAAATCAGATTGCGGAATTAAAGATGAATGGAGGTGTGGTTAACGGTTGTAATGCTCGTGAGATCGACACAGCTTGTCGTAAGATTTGTTTTGAAGTATCATAGATCTCCCAGCAGTAATGCCCACCAAATGTGCACATATAACAACTATACTAGTCACACTTTGAATTCCAGATAGAATTTAGTGTAATCATCTAATATTTTTGAATAGAAACGGATATATGATTTATACAATATTTTGATATTATTGCATATAAAATGCGATAAATATCACATGTATTGAAAATATGTGTTAATATATTCCAAATAAATTTAAGCGTAAATAGCTGCCGGTTATATATTGAGCTATATGCAAAACATCGAATTAATGTCATAGCGATAAACAGATATCATAACTTCACATCTTGTGTGTGGACAAAAGCGCACCAGGTGTGAGATGTAACACCAATCAGTGAAGTAATCAGGCATCTCTCTCATCGCAGATGCTACTCCAACACCCATATAGATCACAACCTTTACCACATCTAACACGTCCTTATTTCATGTCTTCGTATTCTTTTGTTGATTCATTATAGTGAAATGACAAGATTAGCTGTCGTGAAAATTCTAATGTATTAGTACATTAGTATATGGGCGTATAAAAAGGTGTCAGTGTGTGATACAATGTAGTAGAAACAGGGACTGGTCATTGTATTTAGCCTCCCATTTTAAAAATAAGAAAGATGTTTTATCCATTTATTATGCCAATTGTAATTCTTCCCACACAGTATATAAATATTTAAATAAAGTATTTGCCAAAAGAAAAGAAAAAAAAAAAGAAGCCTATTGTCACAAGGATACAAGACAAGTTTCAAGGTATATTCCCTAAATTGTGATGACCTGGTTTGTAAGTCCTCGGTTCCAAGAACTATCATGTCAACTTATTTGATATATTTGTTTACAATAAATGTATTGTTTAATTCCCTCTACAATGGGGCATTGTTAAGTATGAGATGCTTATATTTCATGACACCTGATCTTCTCTTTTTCATGACACCTGATCTTCTCTTTTTCATGACACCTGATCTTCTCTTCTTCCATGAAGACCTGCCCTTCATTCTCGCATTAAGATGGAGGTGCTAAACGCTTTTTCTTACACGGCGATTGAAGTTTTTGCAAGCGTCGAATGTGCAAGACCATATAACAGGTAATGGTTCTTGCATTGCGATATCACAATCACATTAATAAATGTACTACCAATGTAGGTCTCAACTGACATAGTCCAATACATTGCATACAGTGATTAGGTTTCATGTTTCTGTTTGTGCATTATTACATGTAGTTGTTTGGATTTTTCCACATGTACCAACATGCCATCTCACAATTAAAATGGACATAGCTTACATTACTGTAGCTATATATATATATATATATATATATATATATATATATATATATATTAATTGTTAAACTTACATATTTAACAAAATTGCGGCAGACACGGTGTTTTACTTTGAAATCTATTAACGTTACCATGGTAATAATCTACGACAGTAATATACATTTCTATTATATTATTACTTCAATTCAGGGTTTTTTTTTTTTGTTTCTTTTTTTTATTATTTTTCGTTGGCACAAAAGTCATTAACTGTAAATATGATTTAGCGTTGAACTCGGTAAAAAATTGTAAGTGATTCACATCGCACTGCAACATAACAGTAAACCCAGTTAAATAAATAATATACAACAACAACAAATCATTTATTCTCATAACTGAACATAAAATTACAGTGTAGAGAAAATATTATATTACAATATATATACATACAATAGTAAAAACAGCAGTTGTAGACTGGAATTGAGGTCAAAAGATGATCTGTTGGACCAGAGGACACTCTGTTGTCCGAGGAAGAGGACCGAATGCAACGGTTAATATGAGGGCCCAACTAACCAGGCCTACCCGAACTCCAATCAGCAACTAACCAGGCCTACCCGAACTCCAATCAGCAACTAACCGGGCCTACCCGAACTCCAATCAGCAACTAACCGGGCCTACCCGAACTCCAATCAGCAACTATTTTGTTATACCACACTTACTTGAATGAAAATACAAAATTAAAAAGTAATACTTGATAAATTAGTTTTCATAAAAGAATACCCCGAGAGGAATATGAATATGTTATTTAAAAGATACGATTTAAGTCACGTTAAGATCTTCATATGAAAAAAGTCACGATTCCATGAACATATTAGTGAAGGAAAATTCATTAATCATCTAAACACTGTTATCATAGACAGTCTAAGCAGAAAAACAAATACATGTATAAGAATTCCATGGGGAGTAACACTGGAACAGTTTCATTTAAGTTTATATATTTTTACGGCATAAAAAGCAGACAGCGAAAACGTGCGTCCGCCCTTAGGATATCGCATTGGGCAACAGTGGATTTTAAGAGGTTTTTTTTTTGGACAGTGTAATAGCGACAGTTCGTTTATTGACCTTTTTCCCGGAGGTTAAGTAGACACTATTCTATAGGGGCATATATAATAATATGCACTACACACCCTTTTCCAGGTATATACCATCGGAAGCAATGCTGATAAATAAAGATATGAAAGTAAACATCGTCAGTAATGTAAGCAGATGTCGGAGTATAATGCACAATTAACACCCAAGATACAGGCTGAGACTCTATTCCATGAAAATCAATGATTTTCTTATAGATACCTAAAAATTCTGTAAATCAGTATGAAACTAAGGAGTAGCTCCCTCGTGTATAGTTTTCCTTAGATTTATTCTATGCTCACTTTATCGACCATTTTGGTTTTAACTCTGCTTCTCAAATATTTATATATCATTAGAATTCCAATCACTCGACCATGAGTGTCACTGAAGAGACTTAAGTTGTTGAAATGCGCATCTGGTGCACAAAATTATGACGTATATATGTTCTAATATTTATGATAAAGTCCTACTAGACCAGTGTCACTGATTCTGGACTGATAGTCTCCGAGGGCATATCATAACTGAGGTTAAATATATACATAAAATTTTCTGTCATAAAATTTTGTAAATCACTCAAAAACTAAAGAGTATCTCCTTTATGTATAAGCTCTGTTCTTAGATTGATTCTTTGGCTCACATTATCGTCTACTTTCGTTTTTAACTCTGCTCGTCAAATATTTATATATTATATGTCAGAATTCCAATCACTTGGCCACGAGCATTTAAGAAGAGACAAGTTGTCGAAATCCACATCTGGTGCACAAATTATAACGTATATGTGTTCTAATATTTATTATTAAAGAAATCTAGGTTTTCAGTTTATAGCGTTATGCTACAGAATATGTAGCATTTGCAGTTTTAAATGGGTTGTTTTTATGTCGCAAAGTGTTTTCTTTTTTCTTTCATGTGCATTTTGTATTATTTTGTTTGCGTATCCACATTTATCCCTTATAAAGTATAACTCTGTAGTAACCTGGCAGGAAGGAAACAATTCATTAACTTTGGTACGTGGAAGAGAAATAAAATACATGTGTATTAAATTAATTTCTTTATTCCAGTGAATGGTAAAGGATTAGCCATAAGTATGTAATCTATATATTGCAATGACCGTTATCCTCTTATCAAAAAGTATTTACAAAATAATTTTAAAAAATAATCTAACTTAACATATTCTCACTTTATCGTCCTACCTACCTGTTTACAGTATTTGTTTGTATATTCATATTTTTGTTTTCAGAAACAGCATTTTGACTTACGCATACCTACATTAATTCGCCTTGTACAGAAAGCAGATCGTTATTTACGATGATTCTGTAATGCCTAATAAAGATGCCAGATGAGTGACTTTGTTTTAACTATTAATAATTCTTAACTATTATCTATTACGCCTTGAAAGCTTATTACAAGATTAATAACCTTTGTCATCAAAATTAACTAAGATGGAATGGAACAAATTTAAATCGATACGTGACGTCGGTGGTTGTCTTGAGATCTCGACATCTGACCAATCATTTTCTTGCAAGCTGCTTTCTTCGAGAGCTGATGAAATTTCCTCCAATGTGGTGTATTTAACACTGATATTTTCCTTGTCTTTTTCAATGAGACGAATTATTGGACAAAGCATGCTACAAGTCAAGACAAACTATTCATGGATTATCATCGAATAATTACACAGTATATATCCTTGTGATACTCTAGGTAAGTCATGGTGAAAAGATGAAAATATTCTTCTTAAGGAAAGTATTTCATATGTCTACATTTATATAATTTGTCATATATTACTTGAACAAAACTATGAAAACAAATTATATACATATTACTACTTTCCATTTTTCCCTGCATTTAGTTCTATTGATGTTATGTACATTTTCATTTTTTTCTTGTATAAAATTTCACCATGAAAGAACATTAAACATGATGTAGAAATGTTTTGTGTAATACCAAATATTATATGAAATTACACATGTATTTGCTTGTTTAATTCAAGTAACTAAAAATAATTCAAATATGGTAAAACAGTAATCTGAAATATATTGACTTTTTTCTTCTCCAAAAATTTTTACTCACATAATTAGTTGAAAAATTCTGAGAAAAAGACAAATAAAATGTTAAATTGTAAGGTGTAGTTAACATGATAACGAAAAAGACTATTGGTATGTTATGCAACTTGACCTATATATTAATTGACTTTTTCATATCCAGCATAATGTCACTTTATGTAAATCAATATATCTTAAAATTAAGATTAAAATGTAATATTAAAAACACATATAGATATGAAGGTGTGGTATTTTCATGGTATCGGTGTGTATTACGATAAATCGAGACCTAACTTTAAAAAATCATTCTGGTATCAGAATAAATCAAGACTACAAATTCTATTTCAAGAATGCATCACATTTCGGTTCTTATATTTGTTCGCCGATTTAATTTAATGTTTCATTGATCTTTACCTAAAATGACAAAGACAAAATCACACATAGAACGGCTTAATGTTTTAAAACCCATGCAGCGGAATGATTGTACCACTGATAGTGTCACTTATGTGTCTACAATTTTCTTAATTTAAGTTTCCTTTAATTATATGTGTCCATATAACACTAACGTTTATAAATATATGTTATATGTTAATGTTTAAAGAATCGAAACAGATGTATATGAATGTGAATATGAAAATTGTTAAAAGTATTTTCATTGTTTTATATGTCTAATTAATATTTTATGATTAGTTTAACCGTATATGCGTAAGCTGTCCTCAAAAAGTTTTGAAACTAACAGTGCCGTCTTTAATTGACTTTATGCAAAATACGTTACATATATAACAAAATTACATAAAACGATATTTGTGTTAAACCGTCATTTTCAGACCGGATAAATAAATAGCATTTCATTGCGCATTTATTGCGGGTGTGTCTAGTCAAACAGGAGACGTTCGCCTGGATACCTCTTCCCACACCTGATTTCTAGTGCGATATTATAATTGTTATAGTGACTTAACACCAATCATTGTCGCACTTTATGGCGAAATGTCAAAATCACTTTGAAAGAATAGATGCATTTTATATCAGACTACTTTCCTTGTATTTCAGATTTAACTGACTTAATTGGCAGTTATTTCTACTGCCGTTAAAACTTATACCCGAAACAGTTATCATCAGAAGGAATCTGAATATCACTCTTTTGTGCTTGATACAAAAATATAAACAGGTATATAAAAGAAAACTCCAGGTTACAAACATATGTATATGCACAAGAATATAACCTCATGAAATCTATTACAAATAAAAACACATTTACATGTACATTGCTTGTAAACTTATCAATAAGAATGAAATTTCGTGCTTTGATATAAGACTTCCGATTGAGATTCTCGGTATATTGCACCATCTACAGTAATTGCGATTCAATTATGTAAAGAGATATTTCAGTAGATGGTTGTTTTTCTCGCCGTCGTGTTCATTTCTATCGTATTATTTTACGCCTGTTGTCGGGGTTTTTCCGGGAACATCGGTTCCGTCTATAGTGACACCAATCAAGTGTCATTATTCAATGCAAAAGAGTTTTCAATATTTTGTTTTATTTAAAAACTCCAAAAACGTGGAATGTAAAATCAACACTCTTTGTATGATATACGTGGTTTATGTACGAAAATTCCATCGACAAAAGTTCAATGAATAAAAACAAAAATGTTTTGATTTGAAACTTGCATATAATGACCTTACATAGGTAAGAACAAACAAAGTATATCATCTAATTTAATGATATAAGTAGTACATGGCACTCAACAGAGAAAAGGGAGGCCTTTGGATCTGAAAATCATTTGTCTTCAGCAAAACAACTTATATCTGTATTGGTTTGCAAACAACTAAACTAAACCTTGTAAAATCGCACAGGATTGTAATAGAATAATACTTAATACACACAGATGATGAGAGTTTTTGAAGTATTTCGGTGAAGAAAAAAAAATAATAGATAGATAGATAGATAGATAGATAGATAGATAGATAGATAGATAGATAGATAGAATAAATTAAGTATGTATATATAAAGGAAATCTCCTCCTCCCCTCCGGAAAAAAGGAAAAGAAGAAGAAAGGAATGGGGATGGGGAGAAAAAAGAAATAATAAACTAATGTAGGTTGAACATTATAAAATGCTTGGATTACATATTAAGGTGCTAATTGTTGTCGTTCTGCCAATCTTATTTACTTTTCATTTATTATGAAAATAGTTTAATTGAATAAACTCTATACATACATGATGTAATAAATATCTCATTTTATACAGAACAAAGCAAGAAAATCACAATTTATTTATATAAGGCTTTTATAATGGTAAATTTTTATGTAAATAATTTATATTAATAATCAGTTAAGGTACATATTCTACTGTTGCACCTGATAGAAGCACACTGTGCCTACAACTGACTAACTAACTAACTAACTACTAGTAACTAACTAATTAACTAACTAACTAACTAATAATGATAATAATAATAATAATAATAATGATAATAATAATAATAATAATAACAACAACAACAACAACAAAAATAATAATAATAATAATAATAATAATAATAATAATAATAATAATATAATAATAATATAATAATAATAATAATAATAATAATAATAAAAGTACTAATAATAATAACAACAGTAATAATAATATATTATATAATCAGCTATATGTTTTATTAACCCTATGCTTTATAGACATTATTGTCAATTTTGAAAGAAGATTTCTGGCTTATCAGAATCATTATTGAGGCTCATATTTCCTTTCATTTCAAAGACTTGGTCGTTTGTCTTGCACGAGTCATGTTCAAGCAAACTTGCCATAAGCATCTAGGAATCAATCTACGGCAAGCGTTGTCTCAACCTTCAAAAGAATCTACACCGATATTAAACGTTAGAGCAATCTGTGCACTAAAAGATATATCCAATCAGCCTGTGCATTAAACGTTAGATTCAATTAGTCTGTAAACTACACGTTAGATTCACAGACTGTACACTACACGTTAGATTCAATCAGTCTGTACACTACACGTTAGATTCAATCAGTGTGTACACTACACGTTAGATTCAATCAGTCTGTACACTACACGTTAGATCCAATCAGTCTGTATACTACACGTTAGATTCAATTAGTCTGTACACTACACGTTAGATTCAATCATTTTGTACACTACACGTTAGATTCAATCAGTCTGTACACTACACGTTAGATTCAATTAGTCTGTATACTACAAGTTAGATTCAATTAGTCTGTACACTACACGTTAGATTCAATCATTTTGTACACTACACGTTCGATTCAATCAGTCTGTACATTAAACGTTAGATTCAATTAGTCTGTATACTATACGTTAGATTCAATCAGTTTGTACACTACACGTTAGATTCAATCAGTCTGTACATTAAACGTTAGACTCAATCAGTCTGTATACTACGCGTTAGATTCAATCAGTGTGTACACTACACGTTAGATTCAATCAGTCTGTACACTACACATTAGATTCAATCAGTCTGTACACTAAACGTTAGATTCAATCAGTGTGTACACTAGATGTTAGATTCAATCAACCTTTACACCACACGTTGATTCACTCAATCTTTGCACTAAATGACTTGGGTTCGATTCCTCCTGTCTTACTCCATTTCGGATGATACATTATTCGTATTACAGAGTTATATGGAACGAGGTGGCTAGCTACTAAATCTGAACGTATTGCACATTGCTCAGAAATTGTAAGAGATCATTTTTCTTCCATGGTTGTAGCTAACCGCCCGGCAGGACGATTGCGCATGTGCAAATTGTAAGACCAAAGTTATCTTAAGGCCCAATAAAACGAAGTCTATGGTATACATGTACATTTGTATGTAAAAGTTTTCTCACTGCTTCGACTTGTTAACACAGTTGAGATACAATAGACGTACAAACGAAATAATTCTGGTGTAGAGACGAATATACAATGATAATCCGTCAACTTATATGCAACTGTAAATTACACAATTAAACATACTTGTAATCATGCATAGAGTTTTGTTATAATGATTCGTCAAATATTGAACATTCATAATCTGTCTGCATTTTGTTGCAATTTCACCATGCGTCGTGTGGCAGTATTCAGTTTCTGTGTCTAGTAGTAATGCTGAGACACAAATTCTACGTTTCTAATCCAAACAGATGGGAAGTTACTGCTGGCAAATTGCCCAATGTAAATTCCATTTCCTAACTAAATAAAAAGTTGTTTTCCTGGGGGATAATTTAAATAATTATCCTTCCGATCCCGTGTTCCCTTATGTCGCACTCTCTACGCTAATTTTCTAACAATGTGAAATGGAAATGCTCATGTTGAGCGATGTGCTCATGTGCCACCAATGACTCGACCTCTCACCTTCCTATGATATGCCCACCTTCTAAATGAAAACGACAATCAGGTTAGAGATAGCCTTATAATCATATTATCGATGCATAACGGAAAATTAGTCGACGCTGGGGTATACATTCCAGAGGACAGATACCGATTTTAATTCTATTTACTTATTACATATTTATCACATTTATTTATTCATTTTCATTTGTTTATTAATTAATAAATATAATTTTTTGTTTATTTATTTAACAATTCTGTGTCATTTTCAAATTCAATAATTTTCAGTAAAATGTATTAAGAACTACGCAGATATAAACTCGTTTTGAAACCGAATTTCATTCTCTAAATATTCAGTTGAACTGTTTGACATTTATATATTATTTTATACAGTCGTGTATAGTGTCCCATGAAATATTGTAATAGATGAAATGTAATTATAATATTCATAATGACAATGTGATAAACTTGATTATTTGCGTTGTTATTTGCTAAATCGAACTACATATATCATTAATTGCAAAATTTCATAGGACAGTAGTCATAATATATAAATTTACATGTTTATAATATTGATATAATTAATTAATTACCGTCTATTTCATTGTATTTTTCTAATTGAAAGCTATTGATACAGTATGTGTAATAATGTTATTATTATATGACAATAATGCGATTTAGTTATCATAATAATAACTTTTATAATATTATTCTTTAAAAATATCTGGTTAATGAAATGCAGTCATACAATATTTATTACAAAAATATCATATTCATATCACATATTTCTTTGATATAATGTTCTTAATATATACAATTATTGTACATTATTATTTCATATGCTATATTTTTATTCGCCTGGTAATACTAGTCTAATTTCTGTTAAAACGAAAGTTCCTACTCAATGACATAACTACATTACAATCCAATGTTTTTGTGGTAACTTTGCGTGTGCTTATTCTTGTATTCTCTGCATGTGTGTGGTGACATTTCCTGTGTTTATTCTTGTATTCTCTATGTGTGTGGTGACATTTCCTGTGCTTATTCTTGTATTCTCTGCATGTGTGTGGTGACATTTCCTGTGCTTATTCTTGTATTCTCTATGTGTGTGGTGACATTTCCTGTGCTTATTCTTGTATTCTCTATGCGTGTGGTGACATTTCCTGTGCTTATTCTTGTATTCTCTGCATGTGTGTGGTGACATTTCCTGTGCTTATTCTTGTATTCTCTGCATGTGTGTGGCGACTTTTCGTGTGTTTATTCTTGTATTCTCTGCATGTGTGTGGTGACATTTCCTGTGCTTATTCTTGTATTCTCTGTATGTGTGTGGTGACATTTCCTGTGCTTATTCTTGTATTCTCTGCATGTGTGTGGTGACATTTCCTGTGCTTATTCTTGTATTCTCTGCATGTGTGTGGCGACATTTCCTGTGCTTATTCTTGTATTCTCTGCATGTGTGTGGTGACATTTCCTGTGCTTATTCTTGTATTCTCTGCATGTGTGTGGTGACATTTCCTGTGCTTATTCTTGTATTCTCTGCATGTGTGTGGTGGCATTTCCTGTGCTAATTCTTGTTTTCTCTATATGTGTGTGGAAACTTTTCGTGTGCTTATTCTTATATTCTCTGCATGTGTGTGGTGACATTTCCTGTGCTTATTCTTATATTCTCTGCATGTGTGTGGCGACTTTTCGTGTGCTTATTCTTGTATTCTCTGCATGTGTGTGGTGACATTTCCTGTGCTTATTCTTGTATTCTCTGCATGTGTGTGGCGACTTTTCGTGTGCTTATTCTTGTATTCTCTGCATGTGTGTGGCGACTTTTCGTGTGCTTATTCTTGTATTCTCTGCATGTGTGTGGCGACTTTTCGTGTGCTTATTCTTGTATTCTCTGCATGTGTGTGGCGACTTTTCGTGTGCTTATTCTTATATTCTCTGCAAGTGTGTGGCGACTTCTCGTGTGCTTATTCTTGTATTCTCTGCATGTGTGTGGCGACTTTTCGTGTGCTTATTCTTGTATTCTCTGCATGTGTGTGGCGACTTTTCGTGTGCTTATTCTTGTATACTTTAATGCCGATGTTAAAAGTACATTTTATACTCTCTCTCTCTCTCTCTCTCTCTCTCTCTCTCTCTCTCTCTCTCTCGTGCATGTTCCTGATAATTGCGTTTAATTTGAAAATAAAGACCATTATCTAGACAATGTCCTTCAGGCATTTTTATGAAATACTAAAACGAAATACAGAGATTATCAACCGAGTAGCAAGTCTGGTGCCCTCTAAGTGTGAATTTCCGGATCTTCCAGATTAGGTTACAAGCCGTATCATATTCCATAATATATCTAGCTGTATATTAACGAAAGATTTTGGACTTAAATGAGCTTAAATGACAATTATAAAATATAAGGTAAATAATTGTCAAATAACAAATGTATCTTCCCTGTGCTCAACACACAGAAACCCCTGCATTCTACATTGAAAGAGGATTCCATAAAATCGCGACAAAAAAAGCGAAGAGTAGATTGTGGCATCTTGCTATACAAATGTCGTATTTAGAATTCAAGCTTATGTACCCCATAGTGGGGAAAGGAAATTTAAGACATTCAATGATGGAAAAGTTAAGATGATCAATCCATGCACCCCATGGTGGGAAAATTAAAACGGCAAATTCTTGACTCCCTCGGTGGAACAGTTTACACGGTCAATCCTTGGACCCCATGGGGAAAAAGATAAAGTTACTTTGAGGAAACAAAAATCAGAACATTATCGTGAGTAGCAAACTCCATTCCTAGAGCAGAGATCACCATTCCTAGAGCAGGGATCACAGCGGGCGTTGTTGTTATCCTTCCTAAACTAGCAGTAATCTCCTTTAACATATTTCAACGAGTAAGCCGCGTCATCGCCACTAAACTGAATTAAAGCCTACTTAAATTTGATGATTTTTCTTCTACTAATAGTTAGAAAATTTCTTCCACCCAGGACGGGAGACATAAAAGCAGGATGAGCATAGTCCGGGAAAAGACACTGCTGCATCATCACTGAACAAGGATTAGGCTCAAATCGTCGCTAAATTAAGACATTTCCCGGGAGATTATTTTCAATTACACCAGAATTAATGTAAAATGAAGTACACACATTGCGACATCTCGTGGAGATCCTTAATGCTCATTTTATTTCCTTTATCTCCAGTAATCGATGGAGAAATTAGGAAACTATTTCGTAGGTTCATTTACTACATAAACATAATGTACTTTCATATAATAATTTTCTCTTCATTTGAAATCTTAATAGTTAAAAAAAAAATAAATAGATAAATAATAACAAAAAAAAAAAGAAATAATAATAATAATAATAATAATAATAATGACATTATTATTATGAATATAATGAAAGGATATGCTGAGAACTTGGAGAGGAATGGTACACGTTTTCCTGGCATATTTTCTTAGGTTGCTATTATTAAGCATTGTTTATAGGGTGATGTTCCCGAGGTCCACACTGCAATATCTTGTCTGAACAATTTACTGTCTAAAATCTAATAAAGAGGATACAAAGCTTAGCAAGTGTGAAGCTTATCTAATTAGACGGCCATTTAGTTATCACCGACCCTAAATTCTACCATGCCTTCCACTAGACTAATGCTCTGAAGCAGTAGAGACGATATTAAATATAAAGATAGGCCAGTCCTCTTACGACCTAGACAGAAAGTGATCGGACTAATAAGAGACAATGGCTTTCTGTGACTATAAAATGTAACAAAACAAAAAGTTGTCATACCACATGTGTAATAGTTAAATAAAGTACAGTCAAATAAAATGGCGAATATGTTATACTTAAAAAGAAAAAAAACCCCCTATTTTTCATTTCATACTCTTTTTGATTTCGGATTACAGATATATGTTTTCTTCACTTTTTTAATTTTCAGAAACTTGTATGTATGGTCAAAGTAAATTCTATCTGGAATTACAACAGTGTTTTGTACTTGTGACGACTGATTACATTACTACTGTACCCGCGTAAACATTTCATGATAGTGGTAATTAAATATATAGTTATTCTTATCACTGGTAAAGAAGTGGAATTAGCAAAATATTACGTATATGTCTAATATCCTAGTTCCTGCTGTACAAAATTAAGTTTTTACAGCCAAACATCATGTTTATGAAATGTATGTCGCATTCGTCCTCACATGAGACAAATGAAGATGATTTTAAAATTAATGAATTATAAAATCACCGTTATAGCGAATTAAATAATATATATCAAAAATGAATGAATGAATAATGACCATCAGCTTTGATGCCTATAGTCCAGAGTTAGTACCTTTTCACTTCAATATTCATGTTACACGTGTAGTTTGTGCTCCAACGTTCATGCTATACGTGTAGTTTGTGCTCCAACGTTCATGTTATATATGTAGTTTGTGCTTCAACGTTCATGCTATACGTGTGATCTGTGCTCCAACGTTCATGTTATATATGTAGTTTGTTCTTCAACGTTTATATTATAAGTGTAGTTTGTGCTTGAACGTTCATGTTATACGTGTAGTGTGTGCTTCAACGTTCATGTTATACGTGTAGTTTGTGCTTCAACGTTCATGTTATATATGTAGTGTGTGCTTCAACGTTATTTTATACATATAGCGTGTGCATCAACGTTCATGTTATACGTGTAGTGTGTGCTTCAACGTTTATGTTATACGTGTAGTGTGTGTTTCAACGTTCATGTTATACCTGTAGTTTGTGCTTCAACGTTTATGATATACGTGTAGATTGTGCTTCAACGTTTATGTTATACGTGTACTTTGTGCTTCAACGATTATGTTATGCCTGTAGTTTGTGCTTCAAAGTTAATATTATACCTGTAGTTTGTGCTTCAACGTTCATGTTATACGTGTAGTTTGTGCTTCATCGATAGTGTTATACGTGTAGTGTGTGCATCAACGATCATGTTATACATGTAGTTTGTACTTCAACGTTCATGTTATACCTGTAGTTTGTGCTTCAACGTTTATGATGTACGTGTAGTTTGTGCTTCAGCGTTTATATTATACATGTAGTTTGTGCTTCAACCTTCATGTTATACGTGTAGTTTGTGCTTCAACGATCATGTTATAGGTGTAGTGTGTGCTTCAACGTTCATGCTATACATGTAGTTTGTGTTTCAACGATCATGTTATATGTGTAGTTTGTACTTCAACGTTCATGTTATACGTGTAGTTTGTGCTTCAACGTTTATGTTATATGTGTAGTTTATGCTTCAACGTTTATATTATACGTGTAGTTTGTACTTGAACGTTCATGTTATACGTGTAGTTTGTGCTTCAACGATCATGTTATACGTGTACTTTGTGCTTCAACGTTCGTTATACCTGTAGTTTGTGCTTCAACGTTTATGTTATGCGTGTAGTTTGTGCTTCAACGTTTATATTATACGTGTAGTTTGTGCTTCACGTTCATGTTATACGTGTAGTTTGTGCTTTAACGATCATGTTATACGTGTTGTTTTGAACTATTTTATGTGGTCTGTATATTGTGGGTATTCAAGGCGGACAGCACAAAGGAGACGCTTACTCCCCCTTACTCCTCCACACAACTTGATCTCACTTCTGAATCCCAGGTGTCCAGGAATCTCCGCCGTCATACAACAATCCCATAAAACCTACCACTTTTTCAATTTACTCTTCGGTTTTGTAAATTACATGATACATTTATTTCATATACTTATATTGTAGCTCCAGTAAACAATCCGCTTTACTACAGTTCTACAAACAATGAGAGGTACGTTTGAATCCAGAAATAAAATATTCTTTCATCCGTTTCTGTCCGAGATGACTCAAATTGAAAAAGATCACAACCAAATAGATGACAGAAGTATTTACGATTCTTCAGAATGTGTGTATCAATCCGGTGATAGGAAAGGGAGCCGTAGAAAATGTGGCAATCACGACACCACCCCCATTAGTCGTGAGGAACGCAGACGACGAAGAAGAGCCACTACCAAATATCGGACTGCGCATGCCACGCGGGAAAGAGTGCGTGTGGAGGCATTTAATGTTGCTTTCGCTGAACTCCGGAAGCTTTTACCGACTCTTCCGCCGGATAAAAAACTCTCAAAAATCGAAATATTACGATTAGCAATATGTTATATATCATATTTACGTCATGTCCTGGGAATGTAGCCTTATGTAGGTTTGATACTCGTTCTTTCTAACTTCAAAAGAAGATGAAAAGTCAGTTAACATATTTGCTGCAAGACGTGCTCAGAAAAGTGTTCTACCCAGTAATCTAAACAATTCAGAGCAAAAATGTGCAAGGTGGTATGTGAAGTAAGGACCTCCAGGAAAGTGAGATCGTGTATTGATATGACTGCCTACTACAGGCTAAAGTTGAACACTCCCTTACAACTGTTGAATATTAATTGTACGCATCTTCTGTATCGTTATATTGATTATATAATTAGTTGATAACAAAATAATTTTTTGTATTGTTTATCTGTTGTCTTTTCCTAACTTTAAATATTGAAATTATTAAAATGAGCACTGTGTTACTGTTAATCATTTAAAACTGAAAATAGATTATTGTATTATTACATTAACTTCATTATTATATTATTTGAAATATGAAAACACAATGATGAACTCAATCGTAAAATATGCAAACCAAATATACATCTAATTATTATACAAAATATGAGGATGACAAATTTTTTCTTATCTTTTACATTTAAATATTTTCCCCACTTCTACCAGAGTATTAGTTTGACATCAAACTCTTTGATTATCGTCATAAATGATAACTGAGGCTAGTAATATTTATATAATTTGCAGTAACAATGTATTTTGTGTATAGAATCTTCATCAGAAGAATTGATAAACGAATCTTGTTATACTAACATACCCCGTGGATGCAAAATACATGTAATTTACAATAAATATATGGTTGATGAAGATGAGCTTGTATGCAGACACACAGAATATATGTTTTGTGACCACATAAAATAAGAGATGAGCTCGTACTAAGATATACAGAGTATTTTCTTTGTGATTATATAAAAGCAGAGATGAGCTCGTATTCAGTCATACAGAGTGATCATGTAAAAGTAACACGTATTGCTCAGATCATAATTGTGATTCGAATGTTCTTCAAAAACATTTTTTCCTGTCGCATATGTCATAAAACGATGACATGAATAAGATTTAATAAAGATGTGTCGATTTCTGTTCATTTTGATTAATAATTGTTTAAGAAATTAGAAAATGTTTAAAATTTATCAAAGGTGTAACTCTCAATTACGCTTAAAGAGAGCACATTTATTTATGAATCGGGTACAGTACTAATGATATTTTGAGAACTGTTGGCGAACTGCCTTAAACATCAATTTTGTGAGATCAAGTTATAATGAAAAGCATTTTTCTACATCTTGATATTGCAATATCAACATGTATTATTGGTGCCATAACATTATATAAATGAGAAGAAATGCTCCATTTTTTTTAATCATTTGATTATACAGTGAGGACATATAACAAGAGTTACGTGCCCTGATAGTAGAAAGTAATATAAACTCACAACCTTGATATCTATGAGAGCAAACTTATAGCAAAGAGACCGAGAACTATAAAAAATAAATCTGATTCTGTTATTATGGTGTATTGCTTTGATATATTTAGATAATGTAAAAACGAGAGCAAAATTTACATATGAATACAATTAAGATATCATGAGATAAAGCAGTAGTAGGGTTTAGTTAGTATAGACATATTAAGGTATTCTGTAATTATATAGATAAGCAATATATACATATATACATATATACACGTATTATATCATATTGTCAATATTTCCAGAATATTATTTACACGAAAATAAGCTAAATCAAGAGATATATCTACTAATATTATTGTGATTACATTGGTAATGTATCAAAACAAAAATTGAGTTTTCTTAGATTAATATATGTTCTGTGAGTAAACCTAACATCTGAAATGATTACGTTACAAAAATACAACATATACACATTGATACATTTCATGACAGACAACGTTGTCATGGTTACCAAGAACGATATGTTTAAATCCCAGAACTTGTGAGATAAAAGGATTTTATGCTGATGGAGTTTTGTTTACCAACTGAGATTTGTGCAACATTAATTTAGCATCGTCCAGATGATTCTATCTTTAGCACAATGTATTTCTACTTACGGCAATAAATATTTAGCACGGTCAAATTTAAAGTAACTTCAGCATAAAGCATTTAAACACAACGTCTTTGCCTTTCAAATTTTTCTTTATTATTATTCTATCTATTCATTAACTTAACAGAAATTTTGTACAATTTTTTTTATAATATAAATGAAGAGATATGTGTGATACAATAAAGCTAAACATTGTATTTAGAAACAAACTGGGATTTCTGTTCTTTTTTCACAGTCAGTGATAGAGAAAAACACTTGATGCTTTCGTATTTTGCATTAATTTCACACTTATTCCCCTAGCAAAGTGGAACTCGTAGAAAAGTTCCCCGCGGAGGGTTTGACTTAAGTGATATTATACCGTTTTTCCAGATGTTATGTGGTAATGACACATTTTATATATACAGTGCTGAGTTACATTTGTTTCTTAAGTATGTAAAGACATTCATGGCAAATGTGGCTACCATTCAGGAGACGCTCACTCCTACAGGGCACCTGGTCTTACCTCTGAATTTCAGGAGTTCGTAAATGTCCGCTGTGGTACATTGTTGTTAGTGCTATAGTCACTTGACACTAGTTACTTTCGTATTTTGCATTAACTATATACCACGGACTGGCATATACCTAAACATATACTTATTCCAGATATCTACACGAAATATAATTCATTCCTTGTCTCTAAGATAAAAATTATAAAAGAAGAAAGCCAAGCATGATAGAAAGTGGAAAAAAGAAACAGAAGCATAAAACCAACCCCGTCCCCCTAAAAACCAGGAAAAAACACAAAACCAAAAACAATAACATATATACAATTAAATGTGAAATCGATGTTATTGTAAAGATTGTTTTTGTTTTTTGAATGATTTTAGCAAATACGTATAATATGTTTATCTTGTAAGTATTTTTTTTCAGAATATGGGGGATGAAATCCTTTTGAAAACAATTTAGCGAATACATTTTGGTGAAGAATGTAAAATCTTTTTCAGATTTGCCATTAGGTAGAAATCCAATACAAAGTTGCGTTTCCGGGAAACACCATCTAATATGAAACTGCTATACACTATCCATTCTGTTTCGCTGCAACAATAAGCTTCTGAAACAGCCTGTCCAGGCGGAGAACAATCGAAATTTATCATGACTAGAACATGGCTATGAAAAGCGAATAATAAGATCCTAATTAGAGATGTTTTATCATTCCCAAGACGTTTCTTGCCGGGGAAAAGTTTTCCGGTTCTCAGCTAAACCACAGCAGTTAAAATTTGATACAGACTGGCGCTGTAAGGAGGGCCGTCTATAACGGAACAGTGGTGCCTTCTCTGTCATTATCATACAATAAAGCGTTCCAAATTGCTACTTAAAACGCGATGATAATAGAAAACGGAAAGGACTATCATCGCTCAGAAGGATGGGGCGGGGACGCCATATGTTCAATTGAATAAAAAGTAATTAGGACAAACTCTCGCGTGGATGTGTAGATTTGTCACGTGTCACGAGATTTCTTTTTGATACACCGAAATGGTTAATGATATAGGTATCATGTGACAGGGTCGTGTTTGCGTCTTTGTCGTTCTGTGTGAGGAATTCATCACTGGGGTTTATACGCTGGTATCGATGAATATTGAATCATCTAGGTACTAATTATCCAGAACGGGCGAGTGATGCCAATTAACAGTCGTGTTTTGCCGCTTGTGTTTTAAGAATCTTTATTTCTTGATATGGCAAAAGGTATTTATCATATAAAATATTAAATAGATCGTAGTGGATATTAAATGGGTTAGGCTTATGCACACCAATATAGAAAAATAATGATAAATAAATAAATGATGAATAAATAAATAAAAAAATAAAAATTAAATAAATAAAAAAAGAAGTAAGTGCTGTAGTAACATTTGGAGTTTTTTTTTATTCGTTTAGAGGTGACAGGGCAATATACAAAGATTTTTTCCTATTGCTTTTAGCCAAAATCAAAATTACCTCTTACAACACTAAGAAATACATGTATAAATAAATGAATGAGTAAATAGATAAATGAAAAATTGAATAGATATATCCTGATTATGTACATAAAATAAATCACAGTATTCAAACGCTTTGTGTCATAAATAAGGGTGAGTTTATATAGAAAATCATGCCCTAAAATATACTGTTAATATCGCATCGTGTCTATGTATGTTCTCTGTTACTGACACCTGTCTCTTACTGAAGGAAGATAACTCCAATAGTGTTGTTGAAACTGCAAAAATTCTGTCGATACGACAGAATCAGGACTAGCCTGCCTCATCACATTCAGTGCGGTACGACAGAATCAGGACCAGCCTGCCTCATCACATTCAGTGGGATACGACAGAATCAAGACCAGCTAGCCTCATCATATTCAGTGCGATACGACAGAATCAGGACTAGCCTGTCTCATCACATTCAGTGCAATACTACAGATTCAGGACTAGCCTGCCTCGTCACATTCAGTGCGATATGACAGAATCAGGACCAGCCTGCCTCATTCAGTGCGATACGCCAGAATCAGGACTAGCCTGTCTCATCACATTCAGTGCGATACGACAGAATCAAGACCAGCTTGCCTCATCATATTCAGTGCGATACGACAGAATCAGGACCAGTCTGCCTCATCACATTCAGTGCGATACTACAGAATCAGGACTAGCCTGTCTCATCACATTCAGTGCAATACTACAGATTCAGGACCAGCCTGCCTCATCACATTCAGTGCGATACTACAGAATCAGGACTAGCCTGCCTCATCACATTCAGTGCGATACGACATAATCAGGACCAGTCTGCCTCATCACATTCAATGCAATAATGCAGAATCAGGACCAGCCTGCCTTATCCTATTCAGCGCGATACTACAAAATCAGGACCAGCCTACCTCATTACATGCAGTGCGATATATGACAGAATCAGGACTAGCCTGCCTCATCACATTCTGTGCGATACGACAGAATCAGAACCAGCCTGCCTCATCACATTCTGTGCGATACGACAGAATCAAGACCAGCCTGCCTCATCATATTTAGTGAGATACGACAGAATCAGGACCAGCCTGCCTCATCACATTCAGTGCAATACTACAGAATCAGGACCAGCCTGCCTCATCACATTCAGTGCGATATGACAGAATCAGGACCAGTCTGCCTCATTCAGTGCGCTACGACAGAATCAGGACCAGCCTGCCTCATCACATTCAGTGCGATACTACAGAATCAGGACCAGCCTGCCTCATCACATTCAGTGCGATACGACAGAATCAGGACCAGCCTGCCTCATCACATTCTGTGCGATACCACATAATCAGGACCAGCCTGCCTCATCACATTCAGCGTGATACGACAGAATCAGGAGCAGCTTGCCTTATCACATTCAGCGTGATACGACAGAATCAGGACCAGCCTGCTTCATCACATTCAGTGCAGTACGACAGAATCAGGACCAGCCTGCTTCATCACATTCAGTGCAGTACTACAGAATCAGGACCAGCCTGCCTCATCACATTCAGTGCGATACGACAGAATCAGGACCAGCCTGCCTCATCACATTTAGTGCGATAGGACCAGCCTGCCTCATCACATTCAGTGCGATACGACATAATCAGGACCAGCCTGTCTCATCACATTCAGTGCGATACGATAGAATCAGGACCAGCCTGCCTCATCACATTCATTTATCAAAATTAGGACAAGAAGATACCTTTTAGTTTAAAATGGATTTATTTCAAGTAATCATATATACTTGTACATATAAGTAATTAACAATGCAATGTAAGGATCTGAAAACAAGCAGTAATGCTTATATAAATTCATCTCCTATACCTTTTAGGAACGTAATACTTCAAAGCAGGAATAATCCCTGCAGTAAAGTTAATTACTGAATCTTAGCAGGGCTTACGACAAAGGGAAGGAGGTCAGGGGGAGTGAGGGGGGGGGGGGCACAGAAATGATGGGCAGTGGAGTAACAAGTGAGCGGGTGCCCCTTGCCTCTTTTTGCAGTACACTTACGTATGAGCGTAGACAACAAGGAACTACTAAGAAGAAAGTTGTGTAATTCAGATCGGGAAATTCCATGTTTTTATAACGGTTTGCGATCAAACCAAAACCCCTCCACAAACATTACACATAACCATGCCAAGTAGGATATGGTATCGTAGGGAGTACTGATGGAGTCATGTTGACACTAAATATATGCAATGCATTCGCGATGTGATTGATTGATTGAATGATTGATTGATTGATTGATTGATTATTGTTTTACGTCACTCCACGATTATTTCACGTATATGGTGACGGCATCTGCCTGATGCAGTGCACACAAATTTAGACCTTTGCAACGGACCCACACGAAGCAGTGAGGGATCTTTTACGTGCCACGCCTACCATGACACGGGCCCTCGGTTTTTACTGTCTCATCCGAAAGACAGAGCACCAGTGTGCCCAGGGCGGGAGTCGAACCCGGGACCTCTCGATCAGGAGCCGAGCACCTAATCCACCAGGCCACACCGGCTTCTTTCGCGATGAGAAAGTACAAAGAAATGGTATAGTATAAAGCATGCATTGACATAAACAATATAACATTGCTACGTATTAATTTTCTTCTTTTCTGTTTGTTATTCTTCATTATTATTATTTAGTTACTATTAATATCATTTATATTATATCTAGTTATAGTAGTTTATTAGTCAAAAGTCATACAACTTATAGACATATATATATATATGAAAATACAATAACAAATTTATGCATGGTACAAAGTACAAGCAATGAATGAAAATCGATATGTATATGAGCAATTACAATTATAGATATAAATATGGATAACTAAATCAAAGAATTTCTTAATTTAGTGCTTTTCATTAGATATTTACCAAGATTACAGAGTTCTTTGGTGTTGGTTGAACTCATCAATTGAACCAGTTTGAAAGCGGAGGGTTTTCGAAAGTAATAAGGTTTTATTAATTCAGATCTGAGTAAATCGAAGAAAGAACATTTTAAGATAAAGTGAAATTCGTCTTCTATGTCCGTCTTACATAATGGACATAAGCGCTGGGAGACTGGCTTTTTGCGAAATCTGCCAGTTTCAATACATAAATTATGAGCAGAAAGTCTATATTTTGCGATGTATTTTTTAAGTGAGAGAGGTATAGGTTTAACTACATATGGCTGTAGAGCAAAATTATCCACACAATGTTTATACAACTGAGATTTGGGAGAAGTTTCCACTATATTAAAAAAGTTACATTGATCAAAAATGCGCTGCTTAGTAACAATAAACACTTCTTTGTGGTTGATTATTTCTTGGTTAACCCAATATTCTGATAAACCAAGAGATTGAAAGAGCTTTCTAACCAAAGCGACCCAATTTTTACAATTAGATTTTGACAAACACTCTTCATACATATAGTTATAACATGCTTTAAGAATACAATTTTCAGTTTTTAAAAGTTTTAACCAATATTTAACAATCCTCAATTGACGTCTGATCAAGAGAGGGTAACGACCAAGTTCGAAATATACCAAGACATTTGATGTTGAGCGTTTGACACCTAGTATATTTTTACAGAAGTCAGTGTGGACCTTTTCAATATCTGGAGCTGAGTGAAAGCCCCAGACTTCCGAAGCATACGATGCCACACTACTGACATAGGAATCAAATAAAGATAACAAAGTTGGGTAGTTCAGATCATATGACATACATTTTTTCTTTAAAGCAAAAAGAGATTTTCTGCTCTGAAGAGCTAACTGCTTCTGAGTAATACTGAATTTGCTATTATAATTAAAGATTAACCCAAGATAAGTAAATTGATCTACAATATCAATAGGTGTTCCATTCAGGTTCCAGGATTCAGAGTCATGTACGATACCTGAATTTCTAAAAACAACAATTTTAGTTTTATTTATATTTACAGTAAGAGACCATTTGTCAGAATAAGTTTGCAAAGCATCAAGCATAGATTGTAAGCCCTCAATAGACTCTGAAAACAACACCATGTCATCAGCGTACAATAATAAAAAGAGAGATAACTCTTGTAACTCAGTGTGTTGTACACCATTATGTAAAAAATCAGTTTCACAGTCATTCAAGTATAGTGAAAACATTATCGGAGAAATTATCTCCCCTTGTAATACACCGGAATTGCAAACGAAAGACTCGGAAAAATTTCCATTAACGAGAACTCTTGACTTTATGTTAGAATACAATGATTTAATAACATTTAAAATTTTACCGCGAACACCGAGTTTAGAAATTTTATACCAAAGCTTAGATCTATCTATTGAATCGAATGCTTGTTTAAAATCAACAAAACAACAATATAATCTTTTTTTTTAATTTTAAAGATTTCTCTATAATGGAATGCAGTGCAAAAATTGCATCAGTGGTTGATAAACCCGGCTGAAAGCCGAACTGAGCATCTGTAATTATGTCATAACTCTTTGACCATTTCAATAAACGTTCGTTGAGGACAGCTGTGAATAGTTTCCCCATATTACTCATTAAACTAATACCTCTGTAATTAGAAGGGTTTGATAGACTGCCTTTCTTATGCACGGGGACAATAAGTGCTTCAGATAAAACATCAGGAAAACATGGCATTGAATATTATAAGTAGTAATGGCAGCAAATCAGATTTGAATTCAATTAGATACTCATTCAAAATACCATCTAAACCATGACTTTTAGAACGCTTTAGCTTTTTTATAACAAACTCCAACTCGTCCAACGTAATATCCCGATCGAGTTCCTCAAAAATAATGTTCTCATTATCAATTTCAATGTCATCACTGGCGATGGTACCTTCAGCGAGATTCTTAAAATGATGGAATAGTTGATCAGGTGATAATTTGGGAGCAGCCATTTTCTTATTGGTGAATTTTGCATAAAACAATTTAGGATTGGATGTTTTTATCCTGTCCAATAGTATGCCCTGATCTCTCTGATAAATTCTCTTGGCTTTAAATGCGACTTTCTTGTATGCTGATTTAGAGACATTCAAATCATCATGATTAGCTGGAGTCTTACATGAATTAAAACGTTTAAGTGCACTGACATATACTTTGTGTAAGCGTCTACATTCCCCATTAAACCATGGTTGATCATATTTTTGGGAGATGTTAATGTGATCTACTTGTTCTGGATGATCTATTGAACATGAAGATTTTACTTGATGGTATTTAGACATTAATACGCTAAGGTTGTTTACAAATGAAGACATAGCATTATTAATTCCTTCAGAAGAAGTTAAATCAAAGTTGGTAAAGCATTGTTTCAAAATATCAATATTGTCATGGACTATATTCACACTCTGATCCTTAAACTCGGTATTCCACCTGAAACGTGAATGACGACCTGCAACGTGATCATTTGACATTGACACACTGACATTGTAATGTTTGACAAGTAACTCAAAATGTAAGGGGGCATGGTCAGAATACATGTTAAAATTGCAGACAATAAATTTGGTGACATAAGAAAACATATCAAAAGTAGTGATTAAATAATCTATGACACTGCAACCATTTGGACCACAATATGTGAAATCATTAGCGTAGTTATCTGGATGTCTGCCATTAAGAATACGTAGGCCACTCTCAATACAAAGTTGGATAATCTTTAATCCAAAAGTGTTCAAGACTGAGTCAGGCGATACCCGCGGTGATAAAGCATCATCAGTACTATAATCAATGATGTGTGACAGGTGGTCATGCACATTTTCAGGTAGAATATCATTTGTTATAAAATCATCTAAAGTTGAACACCTTCCATTTAAATCACCAGTAATAAAAATTTTTCCCTTCTCCATATAGTAAGCTATTTGTGATTCTAATTCAAAAAATACATCACAATTGTATAAAGTATAAAAACTAGACTTATCAGGAGGTATATATACACAACAGATATACCAGTCGTCTTCATATAGTGATATATCACGGTTGATTTTTAGCCAAACCATTGTATCAAAGTAAACATTGTCAATTTGTACAACGTCCGACAACTCTTGCCTAATGAATACTGTTATGCCGCCACCTTGTTTACATTTTGATAAAGTTCTGCAAAAATATTTACAAACAAAATCTGGGATATTAAAATCGATGTCTTTCGATAGCCAACATTCCGTTAGGCACACTATATCGTATGTTCTTAAAAACGAGACAAAGGCTTTATCCTTAAGTTTTTGTTCGAGGCCACCATTGACATTCCACGAGAGGAATTTTAGGCGATTCGGACCCTCCTGCCTGTCCTATGCGCCTTGGTTGGAATTAACGCGCGGTCTTTTCGAGGATTGACTAGACGGAGACTTTCTGTTGGTATTTTCATGTGGACCACGTCTAGGTTGACTGACATTATTCTGAGGGACGAATAACTCATTGTTTATAAAAAGTTATCCTTGACAATGCGGGTCCTGTTTCCTTTCGCCCTTTCCTCCTTGGCCTTGTGATACGAAGGTTTCCGTCTGTGCTCTATCTCGGCCGGAAAATGTTCGTAGACACCGAAGGAAGTACCTTTTAGTTGCCTAGGGGCCTGCTTGCGAACCAGTTCCCTGTCCTTGTACGATGTGAAACGTGCCACGATTGCCCTCGGTTTGCTTTCCCTCGGTCTCCTAGGTCCAACCCTATGTACTCTGTCGAAAAGGATTTCCTTAGATATATGCATAGTATTCTTTATGAAATGTTTTAACCCTTCTTCGCAATTTTCATTGTCACATTCATCGAAACCGTAAAACAGGAGATTTAGTCGCATTGACCTACATTTTAGATCTAAAAGCTCTTCATTTAATCGGACACATTCCTCCTTATCTTCAGCATTATCCGCTTTCACTTTCTTCAAAGAATCATTTGTACTATTTTGAGCAGATTCAACTACACTCATGCGCCGATGTAAGTTCTTCGTGTCTTTAGAAACAGAATCTATGTCTTTGCTGAGACCATCAAATAGATTTCCAAGACCAGAAACATTAGTATCTAATTCTTGTATATTTTTATGTATTGTACTCACGTCTGATTCGATCATTTTAACCGCTCCTTCACATCTATCCACTTTATGATTAATCGAAATCACTTTCTCCATCAAATGTTCTATGTTGGTTAGACGAGAATCGATGTTCTCAACTTTAGTTAGCCTTTCTTCCAAACCTTCTAGTTTTTGTAAGCGAACGTTTATTTCTTGTAATACACCACATATCGTCTCTAAGTTCGAGTCTTGGCTAGATGCACCATTGTTTACGAGAGACAAACTATCGTTTAACATATGACCGGTTTGGCTGAGCGACATAATTAAAGTGGACCGTAGTGTTGAGATCTAATCACTGTTCGAGTTCACCAAGATTTGAACACAAAATGCATAAAATCCACAAAAATACACACATATTTCCTCTTAGAAGATTAGGAAACCGAGTTATAGTATAAATCCATGGTTCTGACATAAATTCAACAATTTTGAGAATCTAAATCTAGGTTAAATTTCATCAAAAAACGCTGCGTAAAATTCGTGTGATCACTCAATGCTTGACCTCGACCGATAGTATTATAGCATTATAGTAACAAGCTTAGCTTTTAAAAAAGCTTAGAATGCAAACCCTGTAGCATTTTTAATTGCGAGGAAAATGGTACTTGTGGGTCAGTTTAAAATGAAGACCCTTTTGTATGATGTTAGCTAGGTTGTTGTCTAAATAATAGTTAATACCTCCTTTCTAATGTTTATTTATGTTTAGACTTGGGTTGGGAAAGCTGACCATATTCGTTGGGATGACATTTCGTACAGTTAGACATGGAAGAAATCATACAAAGTACGCAGTACTTGCTCCACCAACTTCAACACCTAAAGAACACGAAATCCCCGTCGAGGGCTCTTGTGCCCAAATAATCGCCGGGGAAGTTTGCATAAGTATAAAGAATGTTACAAACTGCGCAGTAATTGTTACACCAATTAAACTGCTAGAAATCCTTGATACTCCGCCTTCATTTACTCGGAACTTTTCGAGATTTTCTATAGCCAGATAATGTACATACGCTAAAAGGTACGAACATCTAAATAGTATTACGCGGGAAAATTCTGTTGGATTATTCCACTGCTGCCGTGGGAAAGGTTACACGAATGTTGATTTCCAAAATATGAATATATCCTTCATATTTATACATGTTTATGTGGCATCCACTAATTTATCTAGAAATAAGTATTTTAAAGTATTTTTTTTTATTTTTAGAATACATTGCATGTAAGATTTATTTATCATTTATATGCATTCACTAAAGAAAATCACCCCAAGTCATAATGTCTATCCTGTTAAAATCTCTATCCTCATATACTCCTCTCTGCGTTTGAAAGTACGGTAAATACTATTCGTTTGGAACGCTTAACTGTAACATTGATCTAGTAATGAGCATTGCTTTTGAAAGCAAGGTTATTCTTCTTCATTCCTTTTCCTTTTAAGCGCAATAGAAATATCGATGTCATGGACAATACAAAACTTATACTGTCTGACCTCGTAAAGTAAAGCAACTACTTTTTGGAGGCTATGTTTTCCCAGCATGCAGCATAATCATGTCGCACATGCGCATTTCCAGATTAGATATCAACGTAATATGCAAACCCCCGACGGGGTTTGCAATAATGATAATAATAATAATTTCATAATCATCATCATCATCATCATCATCATCATCATCATCATCATCATCAAAGGCAAATACATACACAATATGCATACAAGAATACGTATTATAGAGGTATTTGCCTAAATTGACAGTGATAGATAAATCTGTGAAATTTAAGTTTGTATTCAAAAATGTCTGCTATTCACGTCTATGTACTTATGCATGTACTTCACTGTATTGATTTAAAATGAGTACGTAAAGCAATGTATTGTTTTATTTTAAGCAGTCTCAGTACTGCACCTGACAATATCCATGTTCTTGTCAAGAGATAACCCTGTTTGTAAAAGAAAGCGGAAGGGCCTTCATTGACTCACATTCCTAGTCAGAACCAGCTACTGTACCGGTAACTGCTACATAACTAACTATTTCACTCTCTCTATATATCAAGTAAAGACATGTAAAGGTAACTGCTACACGACTAACTATCTCTATTTCTTTATATCAAGGAAAGACATGTAAAGGTAACTGCTACATGACTAACTATCTCACTCTCTCTCTATCAGGGAAAAACATGTAAAGGTAACTGCTACATGACTAACTATTTCACTCTCTCTCTATCAGGGAAAAACATGTAAAGGTAACTGCTACATGACTAACTATTTCACTCTCTCTCTATCAGGGAAAAACATGTAAAGGTAACTGCTACATGACTAACTATCTCACTCTCTCTCTATCAGGGAAAAACATGTAAAGGTAACTGCTACATGACTAACTATTTCACTCTCTCTCTCAGGGAAAGATACGTAAAGGTAACTGCTACATGACTAATTATTTCACTCTCTCTCTCTCAGGGAAAGATACGTAAAGGTAACTGCTACATGACTAATTATTTCACTCTCTCTATATCAGGGAAAGACATGTAAAGGTAACTGCTACACGACTAACTATCTCACTTTCATTATATCAAGGAAAGGCGTGTAAAGGTAACTGCTACATGACTAACTATCTCACTTTCATTATATCAAGGAAAGGCATGTAAAGGTAATTGCTACATGACTAACCACCTCGAATCATTGTCATTTTGATAACAAATTTTGATCACACAAATAAGGAAAGGTAGATTGAGTGAACAGACAACGCACACTTTTCATCACTCCTGTTTCACCTCTTCGGAGTAACTTATTGAAACGACCTTAATGTAAGATTGATATCCTTTCTCTCGTGTTTACCTTTGACACATTTCTTAGAAGAACATAGATCAATGCAGTTTTGAGGGTAAGAAATAACACACACAGTTTTTAAAATTCATTTGATTTATATCATCTTTATTTCGAAATTTCAGACCAGATTCACTGAACAATTGTTTATCAAAATAATGTTTTACATATTTTTCATTGTACCGGTGCAACGAAAATCGTGCAACCTACAGATAGTCTTTGAATGCATAAAATTTAACTGGAGTTACTTCCCTTTTCCGCCATTTTTAAGGTATAGGACTGAACATATGTGCATAAATCAACCATATTGGCAATGTTCTAGAATTTGTGTTATTACCACTCACTCACGGTGATTGACAGGTCAAAATTTATTCGCTTATTCGTCCAATGAAAATTTTTCTCACCCTGTGAAAAAAACCCCCAAAAAACCAATAATAAAAACCCAACAAAAACAATATATATATATATACATACATATATATATATATATATATATATATATATATATATATATATATATATATATATATATACTGTGTAGCATCACGTGACTAACGTTGGTGAATCCACGAATTCAAAATGGAGGCAATAAGCTCGCTTCGAAGAGTACAAACAGGTATTTTGATAATTGTACTGACGTATTTATATATATTCATAGCCCATCTCCTTGTACAAACTGATACTGATATAATTGTCAACTTTTCAATCAATAAATCATTGTAGATTTTACAAACATTGTGACAAAAGTCACGAACAAGCGAAATCTGTTTATGGTAGTTTCCACGAATTTATGAAAATTTACCTATTTCTTAGCTTTGTTGGAATATTCATAGTTAAAACTGACATTGAATGTTATTTGTAAATCCTCATATTCTACTTACATAAAAACTATTCGTCTAAATGTGTATTTAAAGCAATTTCTTACTCTATTCTGATATTAATGAGTTCCACCAATGATAATGTCAACAGGCAAAAATGAAAAGTTTCCACGCATAAATATCTGGCTCTTGAAAATCAAATGTTATATCATATTTTATAATTGTTTTCTTATAGCATAAACAAACTCATGTGTCCCACATGTGGGAAAACTTATAAAAGCAAGTCTGGGATTTATGCCCGTAAGGTAAAACATAAAGGAAATGGACCCTATGCATGTTTTGGGAGGAGATTCCTCAGTCAGGTAAATTTACAGAGGCATAGGTAAGGCATTTAAATTCTAATACCGAGATCATCCGCGATAATTAATTCTTTGTTTCCTCCTAATTGATCAGTAGTTGATTTCACCTTTTTAAAAAGTAGATCCAATCATTAAGAGCCGGTGTGGTCCACTGGTTTGGGACTCGCATAGTGATTGGGTGGTCCGGGTTCGGTTCCTGTCGTGGTCATGCCGGTGTTCTGTCTTTCGAATGAGACAGTAAAATTTGAGGTCCTGTGTTGCTGTTGGTTTAAAAGATCCCTCACTGCTTCTGGTGGGTCCGTTACAAAGGTCTTAATTTGTATGCAATGCAGCAGGCGGATGCCGTCACCAAATGCGTGCAATAATCATGTAGTGACGTGTAATACGAATCAATCTAATCATTAATTTTTGGTACTGGCTGCTTAAATCAATTTACCGAATGTTTGATAAATTTAGAACCGTTATCCTGCTTTCTCGTCGGAAGTCGATTTTAATGTTTTGTTTTTAACAAAATTGCAAAGACTTCATAACACAACTCATATGGACATTCCTGGACTTGTTTAGAAGTCAGTGTGTCAGCTTTAACGTCATGATAACTTTCATCATTATCATAATTTGAAATTTTTACAAAATCCAGCTCTTCGTCATTGGCATTTGAATCATTCAGAAATAAAGATCTCGCAGATTGCAACGCTTTTAACGTCCTCTTTCTTCAATGTTTTATTTTGCTACATGGCGTTTTTGCTTTTCTCTTTTCATATCCTTTTGATTTCAATTTTAGCCATACAATATTTTTTTAAACGTTCAGCGATACAGAATTGATCTCTCTAGCGGCAACCAATGGATAGTGTATATTTTGGACAGCTTTGTTTTAGGTCTCATTTTGGATTATTAAAAAATAAATTAATTAAAAAAGATATGAAAAACAATAGAAAAATAAAAAGTAACGTTAACAAAGCTGTAAGTTACATAATGGCACGATATTTTCCAATTTTTCAATTATTTACGTGGAAACTCATCACTTTTGCCTGTTGACAATATGAATCGTGGAACCCATCAATGTCAAAAAAGAGTAAGAAAAAGCTTTAAATATATATTTAGACGAATATTTTTTTATGTAAGTAGAATATGCGGATTAGCAAATAACATGCAATATCTTTTTTAACCATGAATAATCCCACAAAGCTAAGAAATAGGTAAATTTTCATAAATTCGTGGAAACTACCATAACGTTACATACACAGATTTCGCTTGTTCGTGACTTTTGTCACAATGTTTGTAAAAACTACAATGATTTATTGACTGAAAAGTTGACAATTACATCAGTATCGGTTTGTACAAGGACATGGGCTATGAATATATATAATTACATCAGTACAATTATAAAAATACCTGTTTGTACTCTTCGAAGCGAGCTTTTTGCCTCCATTTTGAATTCGTGGATTCACCAACTTTAGTCACGTGATGCTACACAGTGATATATTATATATATATATATATATATATATATATATATATATATATATATATATATATATATTTGTTCTACTCTTGGAATGTTAGAGATAAATATTTACATTTATAAATGAAGGTTCTAACAAAGCTGCACAATAACTTTCAGTAATCTATCTAACCGAGCCGTGAATCGTATTAACTGGAAAATAAATATATAAAGTTTAGTGACATATATGACTGCAGTATTGTGTGTATTATCTATTGTTTGTTTATTTAATTCATGCTACTTTGAAATATAAACGTAAATTTGAAAAAGAAATTCTTCAAAACAACATAATGTAATTATTAAAGAATGAATGCTATGCAATAAGTCGGACACCTATTTTAATAATATGGTATGTGTTGTATTGAACGCATGTTCTCAAAATTAAATATAACTATTAAGATCCAAGCTGATATCAAGAATATTGTTACGGCGGCATCAAAATACATGTATACGCCAATTTTAGGAATGCGATGTAATTTAAAATAATAACAGTAATAAGTATTTCGTGTATATTTCTTCCATATACATATTTCATTTGTATTCATAATGGCAAATACTCAAGTCGATGTGAATTTCATGGAGGGTCTGATAGGAGGGTTTTATTTACTCCATGCTGGATTTAAGTTTTTCGTGTAAACCAGACGTGAAGAACGGTGCACTGGCGGTGTGTTGACCGAGGTTGTCTTGCAACATTAAAGTTTAAAGTTTATTTATATCTCATAAGTCGTTTACACAACATCGAGAACATATATACATAATACATTATCATAATTTAAACGCATGCGCATAAATACCAATATGCATATACATGTACTTATACATATATATAAACATACATATACATACATATATACATACATATACATTCACATACACATACATATACACATAAACATATATGCAATTACATCCACATATACATACATACTTATACACACACATATATCAGTATACACCTACATAAGTATACACAAACATACATAAATTTAGCCAGGAGGGCTTACCCTCTCACAAATGATTTTTATAAATTGACATAAATTATTGAGTACATGTGCATTTTTACATGAAAACAATTAATAAAATTTTACGGTATTTGGTCGGTTATAAAAAGATCTTGAAATATACATAGGTCTGCTTTCTTCAAAATATTTATTAACAACCGTAAATGACATCCCTGTTTCCTTCGTTAATGCTCACAATGATCAGTCAGGTCACATAGGACTTGCCGCCTCATCCTTCCTATCCTTGGTGGAAATAAAAAGATGTCAAGACGAAGGTCTTGTTCCTATTTTTGACGAGGTGTTGGGAAAATTGCGTTATTGAGATTGCGAAAACGACGTTGTGGACATGATAGAACAGATCCGTACGTTTCAGAGTTGTAAATCATCAATCTATAGAAACCGCGCCAAGATTATTCCACAGCTTCTAGTTTCTCAGGGCGAGATTGACATCAGTGCAATCGTAACAACTCGTCCATTTCCGTAAGCTCTATTTTTGTAAAAAAAAAAATGGCGACGGTGTTCCGATTGACATCAGTGGTGAATGGTCAGAAACCAAAACGGGCGAAAGATTTTAGTCAAGTGATGCTACTGATAACAACAACCGTAGAATCAATATATAATCTTTAGAATTTGTACTCCGCCGAAACTAGTCTTTTTCAGTGATGGAACATTTTATTCTTGCTCAATATTTTCACTCAACTTTACACCATCCATGCCAGCATCGACGTAGCTACAAGCAGTGACCCCATATGAATGACAGGGCCACAATTCCTTACGTTGCATAAACTAGCAATTTTGATAAACGGAATGGCCGGCCCGATTCTACGCATTTTCCTACTGAAAACTACAGGAAAGTGTTACTTATATCACTACTGTCAAACTACTGACAAACTACAGGAAAGTGCTACTTCTATCACCACTGACAAACTACAGTAAAGTGTTACTTATATCCCCACTGACAAACTACAGGAAAGCGTTACTTCTATCCCCACTGACAAACTACAGGAAAGTGTTACTTCTATCCCCACTGACAAACTAAAGGAAGTGTTACTTATATCACTACTGTCAAACTACGGGAAAGTGCTACTTCTATCCCCACTGACTAGCTACAGGAAAGTGTTACTTATATCACCACTGACAAACTACTGGAAAATGCTACTTTTATCCCCACTGACAAACTACAGGAAAGTGTTATTTATATCACTACTGTCATACTACGGGAAAGTGCTACTTCTATCCTCACTGAGAAACTACAGGAAAGTGTTACTTCTATCCCAACTGACAAACTACAGGAAAGTGTTACTTCTATCCCCACTTAGAAACTACAGGAAAGTGTTACTTATATTACCACTGACAAACTACAGGAAAGTGTTACTTTTAAAAATGTATACTATATACAATTCGTCGCTCTGTTAACGGTATAGTAAGAGAAAGCAGGAATACCCGAGTTGTAATTCTTCTTTGTAGGCCTTTCTAGAACCAAGAATTATGATGTCTATTGACGTTTACATTTGGATCATTTTAAATGTGTTGTCTACACTGTAAAGTACTAAGCAATTTATCCCAAACAGACAAGACTTTAGTCGGAAATTCTTTCTCAAAATCAAATTTTTATTGCCGTTTCTATAGCCACTTTATCGTTGCCCATTCAGAAAGTTCCTTCGCTCTTGGAATGTGATTATGATAACGGTATACTCAGCCATTGGTTGCTTGTATAATGGATGTCAAGGTTAAATGTAATGTTAAGATGTTCATTTTAATTTTTGAAAGTATTGTATGACAGACTTGCAGATTTCTTTTATTTGTGAAAATCAATGCATATGCGTATATGCATATGCATTATCGTTTGCATAATATATATATATATATAAATACATAAATACATACATAATGCATAATTAACAGAACGATGAAATGTTCTTCAGAATCTTCATACCTTGTCAATCTTCGAATTATTTCCCTTTCAGAGGATTTTCTTAGGAAATCTCTAACATTAGTAGAATTTAATATGATAATATGAATGACATCAGGGTCCAACAAATACAACAAGATATACTGAGTGATTGCTCTAAAAATAAAACACAACAATTAATGTCCGTATTCCATCTAAATATTATCCAAATCTTAAAACGGGCAGAAAGTTGGTCGGGTGCTTTTTTAAGTGAAAATAGTTTTTAATCAGTCGTTCGAGAGAGTTCAGTTTCTTGTGGTTTTCTTGATATTGTAGTTGAAGTACTGCAAAAAGAAGAAATTCATGTTATTAAATACATTCTGGTATTATTTGTTTGGAAAAGTATTTTCTGTGAAGAACAAATGCTTATCAGTGAGTTTTGAAAAATATTCATCTCAAAATTAAAATCAAGCCGATATAGACCGGACAATCTTCAGATAGGAATGTCTATAGTAAAATGCAAATAAGAAACAGTGGCTATCACGGACTCTTGAAGAACCATGGGTGAGAGGAGGTACCATTACTGTGTCAAAATCCGCTGACGTCACCATCAGTCACATTAGCTCACTGTGCATTATAAGGGTTCTATATCCGAATATATGTAGAGAGCATGATATATGTAGAGAGCATGATATATGTAGAGAGCATGGTATATGTAGAGAGCATGATATATGTAGAGAGCATGGTATATGTAGAGAGCATGATATATGTAGAGAGCATGGTATATGTAGAGAGCATGGTATATGTAGAGAGCATGATATATGTAGAGAGCATGATATATGTAGAGAGCATGGTATATGTAGAGAGCATGATATGTAGAGAGCATGATATATGTAGAGAGCATGATATATGTAGAGAGCATGGTATATGTAGAGAGCATGATATATGTAGAGAGCATGGTATATGTAGAGAGCATGGTATATGTAGCGAGCATGATATATGTAGAGAGCATGATATATGTAGAGAGCATGGTATATGTAGAGAGCATGATATATGTAGAGAGCATGGTATATGTAGAGAGCATGGTATATGTAGAGAGCATGATATATGTAGAGAGCATGGTATATGTAGAGAGCATGGTATATGTAGGGAGCATGGTATATGTAGAGAGCATGGTATATGTAGAGAGCATGATATATGTAGAGAGCATGGTATATGTAGAGAGCATGGTATATGTAGAGAGCATGATATTGAAGTTTAACTCGTCTATGTGAATAAAATATACTACAATGATAATGTTGTTATGATGAACTTATTACCACTAGTTTGGTATCTTTTGTAAAGTTGACCATAGGAATCCGGAGTCATTTATAAATCTTTTGACCGGGAATCGGTCGAGGAAAATAGAATATAATCTTTATCCTTGAATCGAATTATACAATCTTAAACATACATGTTCATTTAATCAGTTTATTGGTATTGTGTGATACTATTATCATTAAGAATATTTTGTCTTCTTCTGTTTCTTCTTCTTCTTTTTGTGGTTTATTTTTTGTCGTTTTTATTTTTTGTTTTGGTTTTATTCTTGTTTTTTTTTCTTTCTTTTTTTTTAATATATTTTCATCATAAATTATTTTCATTTAATAGATTATACACCAAGTGAAATATATATCATTTATTTACCTGATCTTTGAACATCTTCATCTATTTTAGATGAAATATCACTTGGAATTGCACCAATGTTTCCATTAACATCGTCGAAGACTACAAATATCAGTACATTTAAGTAAACCACACCAAATATTCCATTCATCATGCGAAACATACCTGAAAAAAGAAAAGTTTCTTATCTCATGTTAAGCACAATTAAGCAGTGACGATGTTGTAAGTAATATGTAAAATTAGGCTGCACCAAATGAATTATGTCTTCTTCGAATTTCCATCACCAATAATAAATAAATAAATAAATAAATAAATAAATAAATAAATAAATAAAATAAAATAAAATAAAATAAAAATTAGATAAAATTAAATAAAAAAAAAAATGAAAAATTCAACTTCATCATTAAACACGGAGTCCGTGTAGTACTATCCTTGACTTATTACGGGAAGACTTACTGCGTGATATCCTTTGGTCTTTGAGGTAACTTGTTATTCAGAATGTCTGTTTTTACGAACTTTCTTTGATTAAGTGATCCTGCATCGACTGTCTAGAAACTAGAAACTAGAAAAATGGAAAAGTGAAATATCATTTCCCGAATCTAAATGCATAAATGCATAAATGCATAAATGCATTATTCTAAAACTAAGGAGTGCCTTTCTTCTGACACAGCTCTGACCTCTGGCTTTCTTCAGACACGGCTCTGACCTCTGACTTTCTTCAGACACTGCTCTGACCTCTGGCTTTCTTCTGACACAGCTCTGATCTCTGGCTTTCTTCTGACACAGCTCTGACCTCTGGCTTTCTTCAGACACAGCTCTGACCTCTGGCTTTCTTCAGACACATCTGTGACCTCTGGCTTTCTTCAGACACAGCTCTGATCTCTGGCTTTCTTTAAACATCTGTTACCTCTGGCTTTCTTCAGACACAGCTCTGACCTCTGGCTTTCTTCAGACACATCTGTGACCTCTGGCTTTCTTCAGACACAGCTCTGACCTCTGGATTCTTCGACTCTTAGGTCAATAGGACAATCTGATGATGAATTTGCTTTATGTATTTATACTTTCGATTTCCACAGTGAAGGCCTTGAGCATCATTGAAGATATATAAGTTGTCAAAATGCACATACATTCCACAAAATTAATACATGTACGTATGTCCTGATATTTCTTTATATATTTGATCCTTGCAATTTGTAAGATAAAATTTAATAGTCTCTTTTACTAAAAACAAAACAGCAACAACCCCCTCCCCCATAACAACAACAACAACAACAACAACAACAGAAAACCCCTAATAAATAATAACAAACAAACAAACAAACAAAAGGCAACCCCCCACACAAAACAATATAAAACAAAACAAAAAAAAAGCCCCTACCAAAAAGAAACATCAAAAGCAAAAATGAAAATAAATAAATAAATAAATAAATAAATAAATAAATAAATAAATAAATAAATGAATGAATTAACAAATAGAATAAAATGAGATAAATATAAATCTGTTAATAGGAAAATTATATAGTATAAACCAACCCCGACCCCGTGTCTGTGTCTTTTTAAATGAACAATAATGAATTGGACCAAATATATTTACTGATTATGACCAACCATTGTCAACACAGTTAAACAGTTCTTCTTCACAGACAGACATAAAAATAATACTAAAATACTACATACTAAAATCACATAACTTAGTAAACGAAACAAAGCCCGCTTTATGAAAGATTTAATCTAAATTGCAACGATTAAAAACAAAATCGTCAAAAATATTTGAATGGTATTATAGTCATGTGACACCAGTTATTTTATTTAAAAAGATTTTGTAATAATGTGTTTAACTTACCTGATTGTTATGTTTCAGTGGGTAGTATTGATACGTATAAAGATGGTTAGGACAACCACTTCAACTGGCATACTGCTCTCTTGTGAAAGAATTGCCTTTATATACACTAAAGGTATATAATTAGTCTTTCAGATAGAATAAATTCTATAGTCCTATGATATTTGACTCATACATGACGTTACTTATTCACACTCCGTCCTATTAGTAATGTCTTTTTTCTACACTCAAACAAAAAGATAGAGCATTTTATACATAATCCATTAACAAATGCAATGTAATGTCGTCAGAGTATTTGACGTAATGAAGAATACCATTGCTTGTGAATTCACACATTCATTCAAATTATCTGGAAATACCTATCAAGACAAAGTAACTGAAAAGAAATGAAAAACACGGCACGTAACGAACATGTTTTATTAAACGGCAAAAATGTGACAGATTATAATTTGTTTATTAGGAAGACATTAGCTGTGTTTTCGAGAAGTACAGTGGCGTACCGTCCTTTAAGCAAAACACAAATGAAAACAGGATAATTTGTAGCATACTGTAGGTCTTTATTGTTTCATTAATATTTATTAAAGTGTATACACTTAATGCCTGATGTAATTAATATTTTGATGCTTTTATTGTATAGATCTGATTCCCGCTTTTCACAGACCCACCCACCCCTTTTTGTTATAATTTGAATACACGAGATTTTAAACTAGCTGTGTCACTTAAGTAAACATGCTTACGTGTAAAGTCTTCCCTCAGAGTTAATAAAATGCAAGATTTAAGTAGGGATAAGATGACACAAAATCTGATAGTGAGAAAATACAAAGTATCGAAGTATGAAAAATTCATAAGGGAAACCATGTGTATATTGCAAAACACGAACAGTGTGAAAAGACGGAAATTTGTGACATGGGAATGTTGACATCTTGCTGGAATATTTTAATCCAAAACAAACACAAATATTGTCATTTAGTTATTTCAGTATCTTTTTATGTCGACCTGTTGACCTCAGTGTACGTGGGTTAAGAACCACCGTGTCAGAGTATCCACATTACAATATTAGTACTTGATAGGTTCTTATTACAGAAATATGCCACGGACAAAACAGCGTACCATAATGAACTGTAAGAGATTCAGTAGGGAAGTAAGTATTCGCTCTGAGGCGTACGATTCTCCTGCGTGCTTGCCAACATCCTATAAGAATTTACCGGACATAAAAGTTTTCAGCATTGTATGCATCATTGAATATAGTCTGTGTAGAAAGGGTCATAACTACCATACGTCAGTCTAGGAGAATGGTATAATAACCATACAAACCGAAGTAAAACAGCAGAAGCATCACTAAATTATATAAGTACATAACAATTTGATCCCTAGTAGTATCATTTCTAATGATGACCCTGGAATTTTATGCATTTTCTAACAAAAGACAGAAAATACAGTCGATTTTGAGTAAAAGGAGAGAAAATTGGAGAGAGGGCGGGAAATTTGGTTATTTGCCTCTCCTCTTGACGTATACAAGTGTTTCATAGAGATGTTCAGTTATGATATGAAAGTGCACCAGTGTTTTATGGAAATTTTCACGTATGATCATATTTTACTTTTTAGCCGTGGCGGTTACATGACAGTTCACTTCCGTGTAGACCACTTTGGTGGTGTCTCTAAGTATCACTTGTATAACTTTGTCTTGCTGTTGACCTATAATTCACCATGTATGATTTTTTTTTCAATGGTTGATAAGATAAAGATCGTGGTTCACTTACAAATCTACACGCTGATGATGATGATGTCCATCTCATAATCTACACGCTGATGATGATGTCCATCTCATATTCTACACGCTGATGATGATGATGCCCATCTCATAATCTACACGCTGATGATGATTATGTCCATCTCATAATCTACACGCTGATGATGATGATGCCCATCTCATATTCTACACGCTGATGATGATGATGTCCATCTCCTAATCTACACGCTGATGATGATGATGTCCATTTCATATTCTACACGCTGATGATGATGATGTCCATCTCATATTCTACACGCTGATGATGATGTCCATCTCATATTCTACATGCTGATGATGATGTCCATCTTATAATTTACACGCTGATGATGATGTCCATCTCATAATCTACACGCTGATAATGATGTCCATCTCATATTTTACACTCTGATGATGATGATGATGTCCATCTCATATTCTACACGCTGATGATGATAATGTCCGTCTCATAATCCACACGCTGATGATGATGATGTCCATCTCATATTCTACACGCTGGTGATAATGATGTCCATCTCATATTCTACACGCTGATGATGATGATGTCCGTCTCATAATCTACACGCTGATGATGATGATGTCCATCTCATATTCTACATGCTGCTGATGATGATGTCCATCTCATATTCTACACGCTGATGATGATGATGTCCATCTCATATTCTACACGCTGATGATGATGTCCATCTCATATTTTACACGCTGATGATGATGATGATGCCCAACTCATAATCTACACGCTGATGATGATGTCCATCTCATAATCTACACGCTGATGATGATGCCCAACTCATAATCTACACTTTGATGATGATGTCCATCTCATATTCTACACACTGATGATGATGATGTCCGTCTCATAATCTACACGCTGATGATGATGATGTCCATCTCATATTCTACATGCTGCTGATGATGATGTCCATCTCATATTCTACACGCTGATGATGATGATGTCCATCTCATATTCTACACGCTGATGATGATGATGTCCGTCTCATAATCTACACGCTGATGATGATGATGATGTCCATCTCATATTCTACACGCTGATGATGATGTCCATCTCATATTCTACAGGCTGATAATGATGTCCATCTCATAATCTACAGGCTGATGATGATGATGTCCATCTCATAATCTACACGCTGATGATGATGATGTCCATCTCATATTCTACACGCTGATGATGATGTCCATCTCATATTCTACACGCTGATGATGATGATGTCCATCTCATATTCTACACGCTGATGATGATGATGATGCCCATCTCATATTCTACACGCTGATGATGAAGATGATGATGTCCATCTCATAATCTACACGCTGATGATGATGATGTCCATCTCATAATCTACACGCTGATGATGATGATGTCCATCTCATAATCTACACGCTGATGATGATGATGCCCAACTCATAATCTATACGCTGATGATGATGATGTCCATCTCATCTTCTACATGCTGATGATGATGTCCATCTCATATTCTACACGCTGATGATGATGATGTCCATCTCATAATCTACACGCTGATGATGATGATGTCCATCTCATATTCTACACGCTGATGATGATGTCCATCTCATATTCTACACGCTGATGATGATGATGTCCATCTCATATTCTACACTCTGATGATGAAGATGATGATGTCCATCTCATAATCTACACGCTGATAATGATGTCCATCTCATGTTCTACACGCTGATGATGATGATGTCCATCTCATAATCTACACGCTGATAATGATGTCCATCTCATATTCTACACGGTGATGATGATGATGTCCATCTCATATTCTACATGCTGATGATGATGTCCATCTCATATTTTACAGGCTGATGATGATGATGATGATGATGATGATGCCCAACTGATAATCTACACGCTGATATTGATGCCCAACTCATAATCTACACGCTGATAATGATGTCCAACTCATATTCTACATGCTGCTGATGATAATGATGTCCATCTCATATTCTACACGCTGATGATGATGATGATGTCCATCTCATAATCTGCACGCTGATAATGATGTCCATTTCATATTCTACACGGTGATGATGATGATGTCCATCTCATATTCTACACGTTGATAATGATGTCCATCTCATATTCTGCACGCTGATGATGATGATGCCCAACTCATATTCTACACGCTGATGATGTCCATCTCATAATCTACACGCTGATGATGATGATGTCCATCTCATATTCTACACGCTGATGATGATGATGTCCATCTCATATTCTACACTCTGATGATGAAGATGATGATGTCCATCTCATAATCTACACGCTGATAATGATGTCCATCTCATATTCTACACGCTGATGATGATGATGTCCATCTCATAATCTACACGCTGATGATGATGTCCATCTCATATTCTACATGCTGCTGATGATGATGTCCATCTCATAATCTACACGCTGATAATGATGTCCATCTCATATTCTACACGGTGATGATGATGATGTCCATCTCATATTCTACATGCTGATGATGATGTCCATCTCATATTTTACAGGCTGATGATGATGATGATGATGATGATGATGATGCCCAACTGATAATCTACACGCTGATATTGATGCCCAACTCATAATCTACACGCTGATAATGATGTCCAACTCATATTCTACATGCTGCTGATGATAATGATGTCCATCTCATATTCTACACGCTGATGATGATGATGATGTCCATCTCATAATCTGCACGCTGATAATGATGTCCATTTCATATTCTACACGGTGATGATGATGATGTCCATCTCATATTCTACACGTTGATAATGATGTCCATCTCATATTCTGCACGCTGATGATGATGATGCCCAACTCATATTCTACACGCTGATGATGTCCATCTCATAATCTACACGCTGATGATGATGATGTCCATCTCATATTCTACACGCTGATGATGATGATGATGTCCATCTCATATTCTACATGCTGATGATGATGATGTCCATCTCATATTCTACACGCTGATGATGATGTCCATCTCATAATCTACACGCTGATGATGATGATGTCCATCTCATAATTTACACGCTGATGATGATGATGCCCAACTCATATTCTACACGCTGATGATGATGTCCATCTCATATTCTACATGCTGATGATGATGTCCATCTCATAATCTACACGCTGATGATGATGATGTCCATCTCATAATCTACACGCTGATGATGATGATGTCCATCTCATAATCTACACGCTGATGATGATGATGTCCATCTCATATTCTACACGCTGATGATGATGTCCATCTCATAATCAATCTACACGCTGATGATGATGCCCAACTCATATTCTACACGCTGATGATGATGTCTATCTCATAATCTACACACTGATGATGATGTCCATATCATATTCTACACGCTGATGATGATGATGTCCATCTCATATTCTAGAATAAGAAATATCATATGTATATAAAGTTCGCGATTTAATCACAATAACCAATCATATACCAAGCACTGAATTCAGCGAAACAGTTAATAGTCGTTAAGAAATACAAATTTATGTGTTGCGATTGCAAACCATCAATAATAAAGAATTTTCTTTCTTATATTGCTGTCATTCGTAGTGGTATCGAATTAATGTGTGCATGTATATAAATGCATTTTATTTCCATTTTTTCAGTTCCTTTTATTTTTAAATAGTAGTTGTGTAATGCTCACAATGTCTGCTGTTAGCATTGCAATGGGGTCTTTTAGTAGTCACATTGGCGAATTATTAATAATTCTAACACTTTTAGATAATCTCCGGTGATTTGCATTAATTGTGATATGACGATGGCATGAAATCTTTTCAGATACTGACTGAGATCTTAGCAATAATCCGATCAAAGAATCATATCTATAATTATCTCTGTCCTTTATTATCGTCCTAAATCAGGAGATTTCTATTTAATGCTCATTTTATAACAAGCTCTAGTACATACCTGACTACCAAACTCTTTAAGACACTATATAATATATACTATACATAATATATACTATATATAAAATACTATTAATTTACATTCAGTTATAACAACATTAACAATCAGAATAGCGAGGGCATCATAGGTCTAGTTTTCAGTGCTTTTGTACTGACGTGAAATTTATACATAAAATTTTCAGTCATGAAATTTTGTAAATCACTCTAAAACTAAAGAGTGTCTCCCTAATACATAGTTCTGTCCTTAGATAGATTCTTTGGCTCACTTTTTCGGCCACTTTCATTTTAACTCTGCTCTTCAAATATTTATTTATTATTAGAATTCCAATCATTCGGCCATAAGCATTACTAAACGTATATATGTTCTAATATTTATTGTACCTCTTTGAAAATTAGTTCAATACTGAACTTCATAATAAAAAATTTGATCTTATTGATATTTTAATGTGATATGTCGTTCTCTTAATGATATTATAAACATAATCTACCCCACTTCAGATGCTATATTCTCATATTTTTTATCCTCCGACTTTTTACTGAATAAACCAAATTAAACAAAATAAACCTTCCATTTGAGAACTAAAATGATATAATCATAGTAATGAGATTATCAATGATGATATAAAAGCTAGCATGTAACATATTGGCGAGATGATTTCTAATTAATCAACTTTCCATGGTTGGATGGTTGGATAGAGATGCATCTGGATTCCCTTCTTAATGTATCCTCGTATCACAATTCGCTTCTCTAGGTCTACACATGCTTCAAGTTTCCACCTAAAAATCAACAAATTACACCTAAACTTTTGACACAAAGCTGTAGAGACCACAAACCTTAAAGAACTTTTCTTTATCGTTACACACATGACTAACATAGTAGTAAGAACTTCATAATGGCTCCTGTCCAAACTTCTTCAGAAGCGACGGAGTCTTGATACCGACTCTCTCTGGGTGTTACAGAGTACTGACAATCTTTATTGATATAACATACTTATATAACTTTATTATATTCTTTATTCATTTATCATTATATCGTTCTTTATTTATTCGTTTAGATTTAGTTATCAAAGATTTAAATGTATGTCCATTTAGTATGTACCTTCATGGTGTCCATTTGATTATCTTGTTCTCAGCGTTAGTAGAAATATAGGTCCTTAAAACTGTTGACCACATAATTTGACATCTGTCATTTGATGGTCTTAAGATGGCATTATAAATGCAATACCGTCCAAGTGGTCTGACGTATTTTATGTACTTTTTATTATTTTATTTTTCAGATTTTCAAATTATATCACTTGATTACTCTTTTTTCACGGAAAGTAGGACGATGTGAACCATTAGGCACGTAACTTGGCTTACGTTTGTTGACCGTCTTAGATTGGCACTGGGATTGTTATATGATTGAACTTTTTGCGCCTCTAAAAGTATTTCCTTTTTTGCTTAGATCATCATTTTTAGTTTGTTCTGCCATGGGATCTATGTATGGACTCTATAAAGAGTATTCATGACCAAATGTTAAGAATCAGAGGTTGATTTCAACACGTTTTAAAAGATTTGTGCAAAGGGAATGAGAAGATTAACACAAAGCCCATTGCTAGTGCTTATAAGTTCCGACCCGAAAGTATATGTGTTCATTGATTGTACTTACAGTGAGTGGGAAGTAGAATCCGTAAAGTGGCTAACTACTTCAATTTAGTAACGAATGTCACCTCAATTGACAGACTGAAGTCGGTGTCGCTGCATTGAAATATTTTTTCTGCATATCCATAATGACTTTTGAATCAAATGCCTTTCTTTCCTTTCCATCAAATTTACTGTGATAAGACTTTGTAAATTATTACAAAACTAAGGAGTACCTATCTCATCCATAGATCTGTTTCCTATAATAGTATTGAAGAGTTAAAGAGCAATGTATACGGGCTCCTCAAAGTAGTACTGCAGTTAATATCGACCTACATAATCCCTAGAGATTACTGAATGATTCCGCGTTTTACAAAATAAATACGACACTCTTACAACCTATGGTTTTGCTTACATTTTATTATATATACTTTTGTTTTCTTCATTTTTATTACACAGTTGGATCTCTAGTGATGAAGGCATCATAAACTTGTATGCTGAGGTATGAAGTTTTGAAAGGTGGTGATGTCGCAGTGTACAATGTAACATTAGTGTAAAGAGGAAATAGAGAACCCCAAAATATTGTATCAGTCGCCATTGAGGAGTAAGCATCCCTTTTCGATAGATCAGAGTCACCATCATTCCTTAGATAGAATTGAAACATTAAAAATTAAATTGCAAATTTATAGTTTAAAATCAATTATGTAGTAGGACTTTATAAGTTAATGATTCTTCATGTATTACATAAAACTTCATAACATATTTCTCTCGCTGTATATGCGGCAGTTACTTTTGTCTTTAGATTGGCGCTGTGGCTCTTTCTTTTAGCTCATTTCAGTTTGGTAGTTTGTTTCCTCTTAAAATATTTATACGAATACAAATTTATACAAGGCAATTATTAGGAAATATCGAATTCTTGTGACCTCACCTCATCTACAGGACACAGTCAGCAGGGGATACATATTCTCTCCATAGCACATGATCCCACCTCTGTTTTTTCCAGGGGTCCGTTATAGCCCATTTCTTTATTCTGTCTAGCAGAATGGATTTTTTCTGACTTCCGACCGGTCGGTGTCTTCGCTCTTTTCGTCTATTGAGTCAGTGTACCTGTGTCGATAAGAAGCTTTGCTGATGAGGTTTCAATGTTGAATCCCAGCTGAGCCCGTTTCATCAACATGTGTAAATTTTCGACTAACTAAATCTAGTCTATTTACGCACATTCTTAGTTCAACGAAAAGTGTGTTTCATCAACCGGCGTAAGTGTGTGCTTACGTAAGGATCCAACTAGCGAGTTGACCAACTTTACACAGTACAAATGCATGCATGAAATATATTGAAATAGTACTTTTCATCAGTCCAAGTTTATTTCTTACATATTCTTACACATTCTTTTATGTTTAACATAAAATACATATACATACATATACAGTACACACGATGCGCTTGTAAACATGTACTGCAGTAGTGACGTCACGGAATCGTATGCAATACTTGAAAATACGTCATGAAATGAAAGAGATTAACCGATAAGTTTGTACATATGCGTCCACACAGATCTATAAAGTAGGCGGATCACGAATTGCGACGAAATGGAAAAAGAGAATCCTCCCTCCCAATTCTGTCAATCTAGTATAATAATGTTTTAACATTCAAGACGACTAACACCCTCTTCATGTCCCCCCCTAAAAATAAAATTACTGTTCGCGCCACCCACTTTGTAAACCGGAAAATCTGGATTTTCTCTTATTTATTTTTAGAATAGTTTTACAAAATTAATATCAATCGACAGATCTTGTTTAGTCGTAACTTTTGGAGTATGTTATATGTTTCTACGAAGAAGCATTCGTATTTTATAGGGAAAAAATCATTTTAGATAGGGCGTTTTCTATGTTAATTTTGACGTGACGTCGCCGATGTTTAACATTGAGTCTATAGGAAACTTAGCGACGTCACGTCAAAATTTAACATGGAAATCGCCCTATCTAAAATTGATTTTTTCTACAAAATATGAACGCTTCTTTATACAAACATATAGCATACACCAAAAGCTACGACTAAACAAGATCTATCGAATGGTTTTGCCTTTTTGAAATTATTCTGAAGATTAATAACTGAAAATCCAGATTTTCCAGTTTCCAGAGTGAGTGGCGCGGACAGTAGCAAATTTATGTAAGGCAAACTATGTTTCTAGTTAATTATGGATAGTATATTGTAGTATTCACTACAAAGAAACTAAAGAAGGCTAGAAGTCATTACACTGATTTACGCCAGCACTTAGTAGAGGTAGGAGGTTGACGTAGAATTTCAACTAAATCTAAGTTAATCGTAGAGTTACACCGTTTGATGAAACTCAAAATAGTTGGAAATTTAGTCTAGTCGGGTAATAACGCCAAACTAAGCCTACGCCAGGAGTTACGCCGTTTGATGAAACGGGCTCCTGCAGGGGCGGTTCGTCGGTGTCCCGTCTTTGGGATACGGAATACGTTAATAAACTTATACATGTATATTGTTACATGTAATAGTGACAGGACTACGAATACAGTTTTAAGTCTTCAGACAACTATTTTCAGCATCTCTACAAACTTTAAGCATCCTGATTCTAAAACTGTCATAATGTATGAATTTCTTTTAGATATGGTTTCATTGCATGAACAGTGCTTGAGCTTATGGAATACAAAAGAAACCATAATTCAGTTCCCACAAAAACGTCTTCTGTTTAACAAACCTTATCTGCTTTCCATTTATCATTCACTGCGTTCAGTCGACCATGCAAAGCAAGTACTTTCAAAGATTTTATCAGAAAAAACTAGGTCTGCAGTAGGATTCTATAAATAAACTGCATGGTACAGCATCGTATTCTTAGAATGAAAAACACCATTTTCTGACGTGGATTATTTCCATGCCATATCGACGTTCCTCTGCCCTCTAGGTCATTAACTCATAGTTCATCAGAAATCGGTGAAACAAATATAACACGGACAATCAAGAAACTTGAAACTAAAAATCACAACAATATATGCATCTGTCATTTTTTAACACATCTATGTCGTATTCTTTCTCAAAACCCATACTCAAAGACAGCAAATTAAGCAATGCATATCTTAGAAATTTAAAGATACGGTGTCTGCAAATTTGAGAAAAAAGAAGTCAAAGATCGTGTGCTGGATTACTACAGACAGCTTGAAATTTTATGTTCTACTTATCGCGAGAAGTATCTCACAAGGCTATGCAAAGCAAGTGTGTGTTTGTGGTTCCTAATGAGATTGATTACTGTTCTGTAATAATAAACACTGCATGAATAAAGGTATTCTGTAGAAATTATGTACACTTATGACCCTTCTGAGAGAAAAAAAAATCGTTGGCATTTTATTTAATTAGCTTTTTATGTTTCAAACTGATGTTGAATTTGAATGGAATACAAGCATCAACATTTATCTCTTTCTATGGAGTACATGAATGTAAAACATAATTAGTATATCACGTTTTTATCTATCATCAAACATGACATTATTAGTGTATCCCACTTTATTTATTGTTACACATAACACATTTTCAGTGATGTTTTTCTATCATTTTAGAGTATACATCGGTTCCTTGAATTTTAAAAAAAATGGAATAGAAAGTATGGAATCATGCATACCATTATCATTTATTTATCATGGTTTAGCTGGTGTTTGTTTTTTTTATATTGATATAATTCTGAAAAATATTTCATGGAATTTTGTCTAGATAATCACCAATGTCATTTTGTAAATGTTTAAGCAAGGCGGCATTGGTTTATCAAAATAGAAATGAATACATATAAAACATATATACTATGAAGATTTTATCTCTCAATGATCATAATTTTTCAAACATTTTAGAAGCAATAAGACTCCAATAATTTATATAGTATAGACTTGAATCCTTTTATATCTGATTTCCTTTGAAAAGAAACTACAAACTTTTTGTTTCGGCCTACTTTAATGTTTTATTGGAAAGCGAGGCTTCTAAATTTCAAGTTTGTTACACATTGCTACGTCACGTTGTAAAAAATGTACAGATGCTCTGAGAAAATTCGACTCTCATTTACCAGGCCAACATCAGGACTACTGTAGCTCGCTTCTAGACAAGAAGCGGAGATTAGGTAGTCAATTAAGGCCATAGTACTATAGACTTTACTGAAAATTAGAGGACCAGATATTTTTATTCTAGAAATGGAGTAATAGATCTGCAGCCTTAAGATTTTATAATAGTTTATTAGACTGATAAGTGGGTTCAATATGTTGGATCCAGTGTGTAATTGTGGATCAAAGAACAATATGAGGACCACATTTTTCCATGTATGGACCAGTATGGGATATATCCTATTAGGCCTTCTTTTAGTTTTTCCAGGGATATATGGGGCTAATGTTGTCCTAACAGAAGGTAAGATTTTACGTCGTCGCCACGTCACCAGAGTGATTTACTTAATATGGCATATGCATAAGTAGCATTATAAAGAAATAAATGTATCAGTGGGATATTACATTAATATTACATTATATATTTGTATTTATTACTTGTTTGTTTATAAGAAAGTTAGGCAGAAGTATATAATCGATAATAGATGTATATAACAACGTCAGACGACAGGAACCATTCTATCATTCATTATATATATTCAAGGAAATACACATAATTCACGCCATTTCCAAAGCACAAATAAGAAAATAAACTCGAGGATTATTGGATAGGTATTTGTGTATGAATTTATCATCTTTGTTAATATGGTAAGCAATCTGTACCCCTGTGATGAACGCTCGAGATCACCCTGCAAACTAAATCAGATATTTTATGATGTATTTTCAATGGACCGTTAACTCTTGAGTGATTCAATGTAGTGTATCAATTTGGTAATGAGTATGCTCTTCAAATATTTAAAATCTGGACCACGTTTGACCTTAAGCATCACCGAAGAGACGTACATTAAGAGATATACATATGTTATAATACATTATGTGTACTATTGTGACAACTAACTGGCTGTGAACTATATCGTTAATAATTAAATCATACATGTCTTAATAAACTTGACAAATCATTAAGTCGTTTACAATCAGTTGGTAGATGTTATTGGCATCGTTCAGATCCTATTTCTCGTTCCTCTAAATATCCGTTATTGCTCCCTCTTCCTTTACGATACACGTCACCACATATTTTAGGTATAGATACTCTATATTAACAATGGTTCTGTCTGTGAACAGGAAATACTTTAACTCTTTGCATATTTTGTATTGCAGTAGAAATTATCAGCTTAAACAACACACTATACTTGTATTGTATAATATCAAAGACCAGGTGTTTTGAATTTAAATTTGGTTATCGTCCATTTAATGAATATTGAATATATTATCTACTTTATCTACATAATATCTGCACATGCAGCTGTGCTTTGGTATAAGATACGTAAAGAAGGATGCATAACATATCCAAAATATGATTTTGTATAGTATTCAAGACTAGATTTAAACATACTTCGGTTATCTCCCATGCTTTGCAAAGTATATAATTTAATTCATCTAAGTAGGCTTTATTTATTTATATAAAGAAAATAATAATGATAAGAGTTTTCAAAAGTCTTATTTGGAGATGAAGAATACACAAAGACATACAATGGCACATTGTTTTTGCATATTGGTGAGTAAGTACCTTCGTACATTCGCTTGCTTAAATCATGAGCTTTGAACAAAATGCCACGTTGATCAAAATTAAAATTAATGACGAGAAAACTGAGATATGATTCATTATTCAAAGCAATATCAGACAATTTCACCGAATCAAAAGTTACATAATTTAATTATGATATAACAATTTTCACGTAATATATTGACTAATGTAGCAGTGTCGTAAACCCTCACTTCACGTGAGAAAGTACACTGTGTGGTTAAAGTCAGACGGACACTTCTAGCATAACATCTGTATCTCAGCACACTTTGGCATGATTTGTGAGACTGCCACGGCTACATAACGACTTCAAAGTGTAGGAAAACTGCTGACACAAGCAAAAACTTTTTTATCATGAATGAAATTTGATGACTTAGAACATGTCTGGCTCATTATGCTTTCCATGGCCAACAATCATGCACGCCAACTCAACTCATGTAATGTAATTTTCATAGAAACGTGCTGTTTTAAAAAGATTTGCAGTCATTTAGAAATCGATATACTATATTAATATATATTTATCATAAGTAAATCAATGCAAATAAAGCACCTATGTATACTCAACTCATGTTTTATTCGATATTATACGGCGACATGCATTCCCGTGTGTATTATATTCATTTTTAAAATTTTATTTAAATTAAAAAATGAATTCAATTCTCAGTTCATGAATGAAAACTTTCATTATTAAAAATTAATTATTGATGGAATATTGATCAGTGGTCAACAAGAGCTGTCCGTAGCTTTATAGAAAGTTTAAGTCAATTCAGGACATGGAGGCAAGGAGTTATTAACTTCTTAAACACAGACGCATCCTCTGCATTACAACAACAGTATTTAACATTTTCTTCTCCCTTTCAAATTGGAATATAAAATATAGACTATTTAACTATCTAACGTGCTTTTTCTATAATTTGAAATTGAATAGATAATAACCTCAATATAGATTTATAGATTGCTATTATAGAGCTTGTTTTCTTTAATTATTTATTCATTTTTATTATTATTATTATTATTATTATTATTATTATTATTATTATTATTATTATTATGTATTTCGGATGAGACAGTAAAAACCGAGGTCACGTGTAACGGTAGGTGTGGCAGGTAAAAGATCACTGACTGCTTCGAGTGGGTCTGTTGCAAAGGTTTAAATTTATATGCAATGCATCAGGCAAAAGCCGTCACCATATACGTGAAATAATAGTGGTGTAACGTAAATCAATCAATCAATATTATTATTATTATTATCACTATCATTATTATTATTAATATTATTATTACTATTATTATTTTTTTTTTTGCATTAAGTTATATATGTACGTCGAGAGTTACTGTGGTACGTTTAAATCAATCTTTATTTAGTTGGTGTGAATTGCAGACAAGAAACACTTCTACAGAGCATCGTCTTTCGCCTCAGGATTCTATAAATGTCTAAGGTGGCAAAATATTTTAAATGTCAAAGTAACACAGCACCGGTTTCTTTTGTATTTCTTAAATTAATTAGTATGGTTTAGGAAAAGAAAACCATAGCAATGTTTAAATGTCTCTTTTCACTGCATTTATTGTTCTAATGATTTAATAAAACTGTGTCAGGGATATTTCTCCTAAATTTCGAAGGCACCGATCAGGTGCATTTCGAAATACAATTGACATACAGGGCAGAGTAAAGGTCTTCACGTGCCAACATCTATCATCATATTGTTTTGACCGATACTTTAAGCACTGAATTACGTTAACATAGTACAGTCGTATTTGGTTGTTGAATCAGGTGTTTCTGTTGTCCGTTCCTATTTAAGGGTCATTTAGGCCAAGAGTAATGGAGTATGCTGATGGTATCAAATATTACATTACAAACATGTTGCACATCGAAATGTCATCGCAACTTTAATGCTATAAATATGATATTGATGTAAGATTGTGGCTATTAAGTGACATTCTAAATGTGTCAGTAGTATGGATCTAATCAATATATGTATTCAACTATGGGGAATTCTTAAAGGAACATTAATAAACCGAACACCATTCAAAGGCAGCTTATATCAACATTTATTTTAGAATGTATCATTTATGTATCATTTAATGTGTTAATAAATGAAACATTGTTGCTGCAAGGATTTAACTAAACACGAATATATGAAAATATTTAGACAGTAAAGATTTTGATGTCTCGGGGATAATGTCAATTTTTAACAAAAGAACATTGTATTTTTCAAAATTCAAACTTGTTTCTTGGGCTCATAGGTAAGTATATGCTTCACAAGAAAGGTAGCCATATTTAGAATCCTTCTTTAGAGATAGTTTCCAGCTTAGATATCAAAAGTTATGTATGTTTTAAGCCTTCAGAAAAATAAATAATTCAATATGAAATCTCTGTGATTATTTCGGAAAAGTAAATCCCAAATTAGAAATAATTCAGAAAAAGAATCTACGCTGATACATAGCAGAAGTGGCGAAAACAGTTACTGCAAGTAAAACCCTGCCATTTCGGTATTTGGGTTATATATCAAAGACCAACAAACAATGCTCAAAAGTGATGACAATGTTCAAAAGTGATGACAATTCTCAAAAGTGATGACAATGTTCTTATCATATTTTCATTGATAATCATTCTTCAACTATGACACATTCGAAAAAATTTATGTTGGATCCTCCAAACACTACTTAACACATCTACATCATCCTTTGACACAAACAGTTTTAAAAAGATAATCTTACAATGGTAAGAACGTTGAGTTAACATTTTTGAATCATTAATCGACTTCCACTCAACGATTCACTTGGAGAGAACATATTAATAAATACTAAAACTGAACTGAATAATAAATCATCAGTTTCAGATACATGAAAATTCTGTTATAAATCTACATTCTTCTTTCAGATCCAGTCAATAGAATTAGTTTCGTTAAATACATTCAAAACTTCCACAATAATGACGTCATTCGAGTTCAACTACGACAAATATCATTTACGTTTATGACGTAATTATAAATCTTCTGAATGGAGCATTCTATTATGAATTATTGTCATTAATTCTCATCTAACATTTAAGGTGTACATTCTGGGTTCTAATTCTACTCAAATGTATTTCAATTTTGGTCTCGCGTCTGGTTTACTTCTGTCTATGTGTGTTCAAAGTGATATATCTTTTATGAGTGCCAACAGTAACATAGCACCCTCGTTTAGTATTCTATTTTATAATAGACGTGTTTCAAATTAAAGATTATGTAAGGGGCCTTATGCCACACATGGTACTTTTTTCCGGGATTTTCATTATGACTTTAATGCTAGCATAGTGTCATCAGAGTAGAATGACGTAAAGATTTAAGGGCATTTATCATATGATTGGCATAAAATGAAATATAAGATAAATAGGAAAAAGATCTATTGGATATCCCTAAGATTTTGATCAATGACTCCTTCGTCATAACTATTAATAGTTAGATTCTTTGTGGAATTGTGTAAATGAAGTGAGATTTGTTTAGTTTGAAATAACAAAATGTTCAATCATTTGTAGGTGAGCTCGATTTATTACAACTAACTCAACTGAATAAAAGTACAACTAAGACACAAGGATTCTGCGCAGGACGTGATGACAACAGGGCGTTTGCTGTAACAGGAAACGAGCAAATAAATGTAGATCTAAGAGACGTTTTCAGATGTGAGTACTTATTTTTGTTTGCTTATATGATGTATCGTTATCTGACATGTTGACTTCTTTATTTCACAGTAACTAAGCTATCTGTATTACCTATACTATACAGCAGTATGATTACTGCTTATGACATACACCTATTCTAACGGCTGTGCCGTTTCCTAATTCTGTGACAGCGAATAATATTTTTTCGCTTATACTAATGGCATCACGACGGGTGTGACCGGTCGGCAGGGGATGCTTACTACTCCATGGCACCTGATCCCACCTCTGTATTGACAGAGGTTCGTGGTTGCTAGTGTTTTATCTACGTAATTATTGTCGTGTTTCTTCGACTTCGAGTTGTGGATATCGGATCAATATCTTTGATTTGTACTTTTAGACTTTGTTTGATTTTAGTAATAGGTAAAATGTTGATAATTCATCATTTAACAGTTTAATACGTAAAATTAATATTAAAATTAACATGTACCGTTTACGCGCTTTGTAGGGACAATCCCTGATTAATGATCATATATACATATAAATATGCATGTAATGTAATCAAATATAAATATATAACCGGCATGACCTATTGGATAAGGTACTCGGTTCGTTATCGAGAGGTTCCGAGTTCGACTCCGGCTCTAGGAGTACCGGTTTTCTCTTTTTGGAATGAGATAGTAAAAACCGAGGTCCCATGTCTCGGTAGACGTGGCACATATAAGATCCCTCGCTGCTCCGGTTGGTCCGATGCAAAGGTCTACATTTGTATACAATGCATCAGACAGATGCCGTCACCATATACGTTAAATAATCGTGCAGTGACATAAAACAATATTCAATCAATCAATCAATATATATCAATATATATTATTCACATGTTTTGTTTGAATGGAATATATAAGTTTTGAGTTTGCATCATGTTATCCGGCATCGCCATATGATATTATGATATACCATACTATACTATACAATGAGAGGAATACTTACAATAAAGACTACTGATTAATATTTCATTGTAATGCAGAAGTGAGACCTAAAATTGACAGAACAATTTGGTGTGGTTACATCTTTATGTGTTTGTAGCATATTGCTAGTTCAGTATAAAGAACCTATTTACTTAACATTCTTTATTATCGTGGAAAGTTCCTGGTAAATCTAGTAGAAATTTGGAATAATCAGATATATATCAACAAAAATCATCGTTTTATTTGTCCTTAGATTTTATAAATTAATATAGAAAGCATCGACCGACTTCGTGCTTGCAATCCTCTTCAGCATTGTTTTAAAATTAAATTAAAATTAAAATAAATTTGTAAAAATACCAAACGTTGTAAAACAAAGCTTATTTTAAGTTAATAGTTATTTGAAAATATTGCATATCGATATGAAATATAGAAATGTATGCACACCCTTCTGTATGCGGGAATAATGTAACAATATCGCATATTATATTCAAGTTAATCAGCAATATTACATATCTAGCTAAATTTTCTATTTACTGTTTGAATTATAAGAATATGCTATGTGACTTATACTTTACTCCTATTTGGTATGTACCTTTACATGTTTCGTTGATATCGTTTATAGATGGACTGACGGCCAACTTCTCTTTTGTTGCAACAATACGTCATACGATACTGCCAGTAAGGGATACCGATGGCAATCTTGATATACCAATTTTAACAATCTACAACAAAGACGCCATAGAAATTCTCGGACTATATGTTGGTCTCAATCCAAAATTTGTGTTCAAAGATGAAGAAACTCCAAAAGAAAATCGCATACCATTGTCCTGGAACACCAACGACGGAAAGTATGTAGTTCTTACGTAACACAAATCTAATCAAAAGTAAGAACAGGGATGAGATATATCACGCATTATTTCGTTGTAAAACTTTGAAAAAATGTAATAATAGACACTATTCAGACAGCTAGTGATGGAGTAGTCGGAAATGTCAGACCCAAACATAAACGACTTGGGTCTTAATTCCTTCGATAGAAATAATCGAAGAAAATTTTTTAAAATTCACAACTACTGACAGTTTCCTTTGTCATTCACTTGTTTACATCCTAACTATAATGCCTTCATATCACAAAGTCCGATGTAAGTCCTGAAGGAAATAATTTTTGATATTCTATCACCAAAGTTCCCCCTATCGCATTTAAATTGGGATTTACCATAATCTAATGAGTAATTCCACTAACAAATTTTTCGATTCTTTTCTATTACTGTCGATTCTCTCTATGGGAATAATTCAGACCAAAGTCGTATGCTTGGGTTTGACATTTCGTACAACCCAGAACGCATACCTATGTGAAAAAATTGACTTTCCGGATTCCACGAAGAATCAAGGTTTCGTCGCTTTTTATGACAATTAAACGCTTGTACAGCAACTTTTTATATGTATCACTATAACGGTTGTTTGTCTACCCTTTTTTATTTTCAAGATCATCTCGTTTAACACAGACAGCCATTTTAGTAAAACTATGTGTAAGTGACATTACGATTTTTACCATACGAATTCCATCGAGCTTTCCCATTATTTTTGTACGTGAATGTTAAACAGATCTAGAAAATTTATTAAGATGCATGAACAAGTGTAGAGGCACGTTTTTGAAATATGATTTTGAAATATCAATCACAAGTTCGGTGTATAATTTTTAAATTGTAATAAGTGTTTTTGCTTGTTTGTTTGGTTTTTAGTGTTTTCTCTCTTTCTCTTCCTTTTGTTTTTCAAACAGGTATGTAGTCTAAAAAACAAAACTCTGCCTTTCGTCCAAATAGCCGTCAATGGTGGAATATTTAGTTAGATTTTTCGGACAAGTAAAAAGCTTTCATCTTTTTCTTCACCAATTTCATAAACCACAACCAATATCAAGAATATGAAATATAAATGTAATGGGTATGTTCTACATTGGTTTTTAAGATAAGGTACTACACTGGATAATCATGGACCTTTGGAAATCAGAGATAAGGTGATCGATAGGATAAGAATCTACCGTTTAACTAGACGAAACTGATATATTTCAAAACTGCAAATCGCAGTTAAATGCGGCTAACTTTTTATATATGTTAAAAAGGCTACATTGTTACAACATTAAAAATGGGTATGAACACACATGCCGAAAAATTAAATGCAAGATTATAATGTTGTGTTGGATTTGGTTGCGAAGTAAATAATAAGGGAATCAAGCTTGTTATCAAGCAGATTCAAACTTTTACAAAGACTGAAAGTAGTGAAAAAAAATTTCTAGCTGTCTATGCATCAATGCTCAATAGCAGTGCCAATCAAACCCCCTTGCTCTGGTGTTGTTTCTATGACACATTTCATATACTTATGTAGCTAGTCATCCCGTCAAACATGAGACACTTAATCCTCCTCGCTACCTGGTCTCACCTAGGAATAAGGTTCATGAATATTCACATTGAATGTGGTACATTGTCGTAATTGTCACAGAGACATAGAACCAGTCACCGTTCTATTTTAAAACATACACTAAATATCCTGAAAAATACAGATTTGATTCTTATTTATGAATCATTAGAATGATAAATGGTTGTATGTTACAGATGGCATCGTGTAGCAATCAGCGTGACTGGAAATCAACTTACCTCATGGTTTGACTGTAATGTCCAGGATACTAGTATATCATTCAAACGTAGCATGCAACCCGAATCAGCATTCAGCCCGGAAGGATTAGTGTTTGTAGGACGTGACCTTAATGATTCGCCTGAATTCCAGGTACATTGATATTTTCAATAAATCTGTATTTTTATACATCATTATTACATTTGCTTGAATTTTATCCCACTTAAATCAACAGTGTTTTCTAAAGTACTTATTAAAACTAAATGAAATAACTATATGAACACGTATAATATAAATTTATTTAATGCACCATTTCGCATTCAGACAACTTCTCTCTCCTCAGAAATGTTCACGCCTGACACCGTGGGAATCCAATATATTTTAGGATGATTTATAGAACGTTTCAAAGATAATTACTCAGATATTTTAAAAAAAGGAGTTGTGGAGTTTCCCGTATCAGAATTCAATGCAGTAATACATATCACATCATGTGACATATTATGAAATGTTTCATATAGTTTAACCATGGGCCTTGACAAGCAAACATCTGTAGAATAACTAAAGAAAGTAGAATCAATAAAACAATGAAATGCATAAATAAAAAAAAGGAAGAATGTAATCAACATGCCCTTCTACAAAATAATCAGGTATCGAGCCATAGTGAATCGACCTGTGAAAAGAAACAAGAGTCTGTATTAATTCTCAAAAGTATCTTCTGGTAATTGTTGACTTTATCTTCTAAGACAGTTGAACAGCTGATGATATCTATTAAAACCCAAAGTGAAAAATGGTTTAACCAATAATCTGATCATGAAATCAGGGATATTAATATGGTTTGAAGTACTTCCCTGGTGGCCTTTGCTCCTTGTGATAATTATTGACTCAGCATGTTAATGATTCAAAACTGATATCAGCGGCTTATTCATTTAATTTTACGTGTAAACTATTGAAACACTACGAAGCTTTTTTCGTGCCCTTTTAAAGAAGAAAACTTTTTTTTATCTCGTTCGTACGAGAAACTTTCTCGTTTGAACTTTTATATATGAATTAAGGTGTTTGGTCATCTAGATAAGTATGATTAGGAATTATTTCATTTGATACATACAATGATACATTTATATATGCATAATTGCATATATTTTAACTACATTCTTACAACACAACGTACATATGCATGGTTATTCTAAAACACACAGCTTTTCAATAGAAAGGAAATATTTCAGTTAAAGTATAATTTATTATATTGCGAAGAAGATGAATGCGTAGAAAAGAAAAAGAAAAAAAGGGGGTGGGGTATATGCCATCAGAGATATTCTGCCCTCCTCTTGTAATTAAAAGTATTATAATAAAGTAAATAAAGTAATATATAGTATTATTATGATTTATACATTTCAGAATTTAAATATAAACTGAATGGTACTTATTGATATACAGTAAAACACTTACAATTATGCATTATTATTTCATTAATGATTAATGTTAATTGGTGAGGTCACTGAGCCAAGTTAGTTTGATTCCAATGGCCTAAAACATAAATATAAAAAAGGAGGAGATGAGGCTCCGAATCAAATGTTACAAACGTAATTTAGATCTGCCATTTGATAAACTGAAATAATACGTATAATGTATTTCAACTAAATTCAGGCCAAACGCGGCCAAATGCCCCTGCCTATGTAGTTATTTAAATGATCAAACATCCGCTATTAAAGAAATTGTTAGAAAATATCTAAAGATTTATTGATGGACGATATTCCATTTCTTTCTATCGGTTAATAACACTTATCACTGTAGACTATGGTATATGATATTAGTTTCTTGTTCGAACGAGAAATTATCTCGTTCGAAGGAGATTTTTTTTCTCGTTCAAACGAGATAGTTTCTCGTTCGAACGAGAAATTATCTCGTTCGAACGAGATTTTTTTCTCGTTCGAACCAGAACATTTTTTCTCGTTCGAACGAGATAAAAAAAATTTTTTTTTTCTTCTTTAAAATGGCACGAAAACGGCTTCGTAATACACCGATGAAGTGTAGGCCGTGAAGTACGAAACAAAAGTAACTAGTGCTATGTGTCTATTTACACAAAAACAAAATGGGACACATTTCTGAACCTGTGTTCATTGGGTGTGATTATTTGCCATATGGAGTGTCTCCTACTTGTCTGGCCACACTCGCCATGACTACTCAACGATACGACATAAAACATAAGTAAAATCATTTTAAGGAACAGGTGCCACTAGACACACACATCATCCATATCGTAGTCCTTCGAGGACCCGGGCAATTTCGCCATAGTTGAAAAAGACAGTATTTTAATTCATTTTCTTTAATAAACACAATGTAATTATTTTTAAGCTAGCTACAATGCCATGTATAACACAGTTGTAATTGTTCTACGTTTCCAGGGAGAAATCCAGGACTTGATACACAGCCACAATGCCGACGATGCATCCAGATTATGTAGCGTTTATTGTCCTGACTGTGGTGTAGCATACGCCGCTAGCAGCTCGAGGTTTGCTCAAGGATTTGATGACAGCGATGCAGCATATGCTGTTGATGGTACGATTATTAGGTCATAGCACTTCTGTTCAAGGTAACACGGCAAGATCTAATATAAAAGGAAATTTCTTTTAGTTATTTTGTTTTCTATCTTGTCTATAAAACTTCATCCGTATTTGGTTGCAATAAAAGTTTCGGCTCTAAACTTGAAGGAAAATTGTGTTATCCTACACATAAATAAATGTCTTAAACATGAAAGTGAAAGGGAAAGACACCTGACTTAGTTGTAGTGTAGAAGTCACCAAGGAGATGTACAATAAGACTCGGTAACAAGTAATGAAATGACATTACAAAAATATTTATTGTATGACAGCTGCGATACCGACTTACGATGGTGAATTGAGTTGGAGCGGTTAACCGGATTACGGACCCACCTTATGAAGAACAATAACTTTGTCCTAAACAAAAGGGACAACTGTGTTGTACTAAAATGATATATAATTGTTCTTGGTAACTTAATAGAGATAGCCATGATATCTGTACATGTTTATGAATATTATATGGTAATATTCTTTATATCATATTTTTGTCAGTACATGATTTTGTTGAGGCGTTTTATCGGTTTAAGCAGGGTTATATCGCAACCCTTCAAACAGTGGTATAGTTTGTGTATGGGACACATATCACCTTGGATTTAAAACAAAGTCGGAATTAGTGTTCTGAATAGTCTCTGTTTACAGGATTTTCTTATTTACATTATCATTATATCAATGCATGCAAGTACTAAGCTAAAGGTTGTATTGAATATTGATGCCTAACGAGACGAATATTGCTCAGAATATCAATACTAGTCGGAATGGTATGACCAACTTAAAGTAGCTTATGACTAGACTTGCACCCTTTTGTTTAAGGTTGTCCTGCGTCGCAAGTCACCACAACATAAAGTTTGTCACTGCAATTCAGCTATATAATTCATAGGGAAATTTAACTATTATTCTCGTGTTATAACCGTCACCGTAAGCATGTAAATAATCGTGAAGTGACGAAAAACAATAATCAATCAATCAATCTCGTGAAAGACATATATAGATTATTAACCAAACACCACTATATTAGATCAAAATAATTCTTAATTATTTTTTCACTTCTTTACAAGGTGATGGCTTGGCTATGGACAAATCAGGTGGTGGCGCTGGAGTAATGGTAGACAAATCTGGAGCCGCAGGAATGCTCATTGATGCAAAGACAGGCTTGCCTATTGATCCTAACACTATGGCAATGATAGGAAAAACTGGCCCACCTGTAGTTCTGGACAAAACTGGCCAACCCGTAAGTAATTTACTTCCTGATAAAGAAATGGCTTTTCTTTACAAAAATGTATTAAAATACTTGTGTCAAATACCTATTTAACCTCCTTTTATATTGATATTAAATTCTTAGGGATTGATAAATGGATGGATTAATTCAAATATTTAACGAAAAACAAAAAAATACCATTCAATTTATTACACCATAAAACAAAACATATTTATTTTAATGGGATACGCTTTACACGTGTTCCAGGCATAAAGCACTCATCGTCAATGTTTAAAATCAAACATAATCTATAATATCCAAAGTTTGAAAAGACTTAATGATATGCTAAGTCGACAAGGTATAACACAATAAAATATATTGATGCAAGTACCCATATTCTAAAGAACTTAAAAGTAAATAATTCGAAATCGTGTCGTTTGTACATCAAGAAGTTAGTAAGCAAGGGTATTAGTGATTTAACTGAAATGAGTTATTCCAATAAATAAATTTATGTGCTTATTATGTTACTTTCTTATTTCATGTGGATAAGTCCTGCGGATTATGTCGCTAGTTTATTTGTAAAACGATGAAGCATAAAACAATTTAAACAAAAAAGATGGACTGATCACTTGTGAATTAGACATATATATATATACAATTCAGCTTTGGAATATACATTTCTTATGTTCATATTTAATCTATCTGTTTTTCATCTCTACATGATACATGTATATCAAACATTCCTAAGGGAATTTTTTAAAGAATCCGAAATTTAATGATTTGTTATAAATTCTAACTTATGATATCATGAATATTTTACAGCTCCTTGAATATGATGCATCAACCGGTGTCTCTTATGCTTATCGATATGTAAGTATAATGATATACAATCTCATTAATTTTACTGAAACTCACAAAGCTTAACTTTAAAACGGAACGCATATATTAATACAACACGAAAGACTGTTACACCACACTTTGCTTTAGACGACATAAGTGTTTTCTTCCTGGTATATTTTGTAATAATCTTAGATATCAAAGTGAGGTAGTTACGGTATTACCGCGGTCATACTCTGTAAAAAGTAAGAGTGTTTGATATTGTATTATTACAGTAAAGACGGTTTAACAAGGACTACTATCAAATAAAGAAGTCAACATGTCAAACAATGATTTCTGATAGGCGCAAAGAATGTTTTCATAGCTACCGTAATAATTGTGGACATCAGACTTAAGTCAGATGTCTTCTGTCTTTTCTTTTTGACGTGGTTTTCTCATATTCTGGTGATATTAAATTTTCACTCAGTATTTCCTCTCGGTAAATGAAAGAACCGTAGTCTGAAGAAGCACAAGCATGTCGGACCATAACATTGTGTTTGTATTACGCCTACTCTAAGTTCCAAACTATGTATACTTTATGTATTTGTAGGGGCAACCAGGCCCACCTGGACCTCAAGGACCCCCAGGACCCCCAGGTCAAAAAGGAGAACAGGTTAGTAACTGTAACATTATAAATTGTTGTATGTATTAAAAAGAAAGATAATCAATAATCTAGGTTGTATACAAAATGCTTTTTACATCTTAAGATTTGTATTCATGTGTATAACATATTTATAAATTAAAAATATATTTTAAAACTTAACGTACATGTATGCTGACTACTAATAACTTGTATCCAGTTTTGAAAATGCAATATCATAAGTTCACTCCATAAAGACCACAGGAGAAATATTCTTGAATTCTTCCTAAATACATGAAAAATAAATTTAATAAACCTAAAAGTGATAGATTTATCTAGTTTTACACTTTTTATCAGCAAAAACATTTGGTCGTGAAAACCATGGCATGTGTTCTTTGTAATTTGTGCAGTCAGAGAATTTACATGTTTTTAAGACTAAGTCATTTTGTTATGTCTGAATTTGTTGTTATTTTTTTTTTCTTTCCTTCTTCTTTTCCTTTATTTTTTTCTTACAACTGAATTCGATCTAAAGATATAATTAATGTAATAATTATAGGACAGATATATCTGTAATAATTTCTTGTACCTTATCGCATCATACAAGATGTTCACTTTGTATTTTAATGTTGCATTTGGTTATCCTTCTCAAACCTGTACACTGGCGCAGTGTAAATATTAACTAATCATAGGACGCACTCATGTTTGCAGGGCTTTGGTGGACGAGATGGTATACCAGGATCTACAGGCCGTGTGGGGCCACCAGGACATGTTTTCATCATTCCGGTAAACACGTTAACATACTGCTCATAAATGTTTTAATTTTTCTTCCTACAAATATCCTTTTCAGAAGTATACTGTTTTTATAACATATTTGACCTTCTTACAGATGAACTGGAATTCTAAGACAGGATCTCAAGCACAGGCTTTCCGGGAGATGCTTTCTCAACACATGGTAAGTGGCAGCTCAAACATGACTGTAATATTACTGCATTATATAAAAGTATTAGAGGACTACATATTTGTTTAACAGATTATGTGTACCAAATTTTTATAAATGCGAAAGAGAAACACTGGACTTTCGGAATTCCGAAAGTACAGACAAGACACTGCATATTTGGTGGTGCTGATTTCAGCAGGAACAATTGCGTATCCCAAATAGGATGCCACATGGTGTCTCCTGCTTGCATTTAAGGTAAGTGATACAAGAAAAATGCTATGTTGACGTAATCATGAATGAGCGCAACTGGCTTTCCCGCAGTTCATAAAAAACAAATGTGACATGAAGATGATTTTCGATTGATGCTTATATGACGACGTAAGGCTATACGTCATTTCCCTCAGCTGACGTCAACACAAAGATGTATGTATCAGCACAATAACGGCTACATTCAAACTGGGTTTACACATTGGATTTCTACTTTAGTCTTTATGGCTGCTTCATTGTAGAAAACATATTGGATAGTATCACATACTTTAACTGTCATACGCATTGTAATTCTTGCCAAGACAAAAGAAGTTTACATCTATTTTGTGTTTATTTATTTTGTTTTTGATTATATTATTTTCTTACTTAAAACTATGATGGAGTTCAGTATAATTTCAGGATTTAGTTTATGTTATCTTTATAATACAACCTGTCTGACACCGTTCAATTAAGAATGTTTTCATATTATCGACAATTTTTAGCTTTATTTAATATGTAAGTGAAATGTGACAAATAATTATAGGTAGCCATGAGGGGCCCACCTGGACCACAGGGAATGACCGGAAATAATGGACCTCCAGTAAGTATGCATGTAATATGCATGATATTTCAATTTCAAACTTGACAGATTTTCTTAACAAGAAAATTATAGAATAATGACATTCCATGCTAACAATAGATTAACAAAGTACACACAAATGTAGCATATAGGTAAATTGTATTTCTATATACTATAGGGACCACAAGCAGAACCGGGACCAAAGGGAGATCTAGGAAATCCAGGTGAACAAGTAAGGATGTTAGTTATATCTTGGACTATACATACATATGCTGTACTTTCTTGCGCAATTGTGTATGCAATCTTTATTAATAAACAACCGACTTTGACGAATTTTTAATGCACCATATATATGCGAAGTTTGAAAAATTATATCTCTTGAAAAATACTCAAATCCGAAAGTGTAGAAATCCAAAATTCATAGCACAAACTAGTCACAACATTTTAGGATATACAAATGTGAAAGGAATATTCCTCAATTCTTATATATTAATTTATAACATGTACAATACCAAAGCAATGAAATATTAAGCTGGTGCTACTCTCGAAAAAGACGGTACACAAGCAGGTATCAACTCAGTAAGGAAACGTTTACTTACCAAACATTCGTTGTTAGAAATATTGAGAAGTGCAATGTTTAAATTTAAAAGGGGGCAAATCAGACCATTTGAAAAATCCGATGTGGGATCAAGTAGATCTAAAACATTTTCCACTGAACTCGACAACCGTCGACCTATATGGTTCGTAGCTTAGTATTATAGATGTTTGGTTCGCGACGTAAAGGTCTTAGGATTTGAACAGTGTGGCAGGAGGCATTCAATATAAATTATCCTTCACTGCTTTAGTGGGTCTGTTGCATAGGTATCAATTTCCCATCTGATACACCAGAATATCAAGTATATGCCGTCACCATTTGAGTAAAATGATTTTATCGTGTCATAAAACTAGAAATAAACAGATATACAAATGTATTGTATTAGTGTATCAGTTTACATATACATAACATTGAGTTGTCTTATATCAAATTATTTCAGGGTGTTCCAGGACCGCAAGGGTTCCAGGGACCTCCCGGTATCCCCGGAACAAGGGTAAGTTTAAATAAGAAGGATTTGTATGATAAGTTGAGACTATTTTAGTATTTAATATATCATGAAACCAAAGGGTATCCAAAATCAGGGAAAAAATCCAAAAAGCAAACAAAAAACAAACAAACAAAATAACCACCATCAAATAACCAAACAAACAAACAAACAAGCATTCTGACAGTATTGCCAAAGCAATATATGTCCTCTACCGTTCCCAACAAATTTTATAATGTACCCAATTATAAGGGGCTGATATTGTAAATACATTTATTGGAATATATAATGCATAAGTGAGTCATACTACATTTTAAAAACATTTATGTGAACCGGAACAATATTGGAATTTGATCTGTAACTGGTCATGATAAAGCAATGCACTTTAAAACAAATGATAATCTACGAGCATGACAAACAAAAAAATGCGTAAAACTTAGTATTTGCATAAATTTTCTAAGTCCAAGGGTCATAACTTCGCAAAAAATCAATGATCTGGAGCAAACATTGAACTTGATCTGTTACTTGTCATGATAAAGCAATGCACTAAATACCAAATGATACTCTGCCAGCACTGACAGACTGACAGATAGGCGGACAGACTAACGCACAGAGTGCCGGTAGTGGACTAATAAGCAAACAAACTATACAAACAAACAAATATCCCCCGTAAAAATCAATATCAAGAAAGCAGAAACCACCAAATCAATAATAACAAGAAATAAAAATATAAAAATAAATAAGTAAAGCAAAAAATAAATGAATAATAAACAGAAAACAAAACAAACTAAAGGGATATATATAAATCCTAATACAGAAGGGAGATCAGGGCCAGGAAGGTAAGCATATACTGCTAGCTAGCAACACCCTTCACATAGTTCTAGTTGAAACTGTCGAATCAGATAAATTTTAAGTATGAAAGGTATCAAATTCTGATGGAAACTCGGAATATGTCTGTCAGAACAACATTTAACATTCTTGATAATAAGATGTCATATTGTATATAAGATTCACAACTTCCTCCGTAAGGTTGCCAACTTTGGTTGGACAGTTTAACTGAAAGTTGCCATTTAAAACTTATATTTGCTTTATGATTTAGTTTAAAGATAACTAATGTTATTGGCATATAAAAATTAAGAAGTATTTGGTGTTACATTACTGTTTCATGAACACTGCAATAAACCAGCAGGACGTTAACGGACTCCTGAAATTAGGAGAAAGGGTAAATATTGAAGAAGAAGAATCTACCCACTACACAAAACTGTGTGGTGTATGTTAAGAACCTACCGACTACACAAAACTGTGTGGTGTATGTTAAGAACCTACCCACTACACAAAACTGTGTTGTGTATGTTAAGAACCTACCGACTACACAAAACTGTGTGGTGTATGTTAAAAACCTACCGACTACACAAAACTGTGTGGTGTATGTTAAGAACCTACCGACTACACAAAACTGTATGGTGTATGTTAAGAACCTACCCACTACACAAAACTGTGTGGTGTATGTTAAGAACCTACCCACTACACAAAACTGTGTGGTGTATGTTAAGAATCTACCGACTACACAAAACTGTGTTGTGTATGTTAAGAACCTACCGACTACACAAAACTGTGTGGTGTATGTTAAAAACCTACCGACTACACAAAACTGTGTTGTGTATGTTAAGAACCTACCGACTACACAAAACTGTGTGGTGTATGTTAAGAACCTACCGACTACACAAAACTGTGTGGTGTATGTTAAGAACCTACCGACTACACAAAACTATGTGGTGTATGTTAAGAATCTACCCACTACACAAAACTGTGTTGTGTATGTTAAGAACCTACCCACTACACAAAACTGTGTTGTGTATGTTAAGAACCTACCGACTACACAAAACTGTGTGGTGTATGTTAAGAACCTACCGACTACACAAAAATATGTGGTGTATGTTAAGAATCTACCCACTACACAAAACTGTGTGGTGTATGTTAAGAATCTACCCACTACACAAAACTGTGTGGTGTATGTTAAGAATCTACCCAATACACAAAACTGTGTGGTGTATGTTAAAAACCTACCGACTACACAAAACTGTGTGGTGTATGTTAACAACCTACCGACTACACAAAACTGTGTGGTGTATGTTAAGAACCTACCGACTACACAAAACTGTGTGGTGTATGTTAAAAACCTACCGACTACACAAAACTATGTGGTGTATGTTAAAAACCTACCCACTACACAAAACTGTGTTGTGCATTTTAAGAATCTACCGACTACACAAAACTGTGTAGTTTTGTTTCTCAAAAAGATATTGATATAAATTTATACTTTTACACAGGGACGTCCAGGATATGACGGTGATCGAGGAGAAATGGGATCACCTGGAGACAAGGTTAGTTAGTCTTTTATAAATGTAGAAATATCTAATAATATAACAGTTTGTGTACAACGTTTGTTAACTTTTTTCATTTTCAGTAATTTCTATATGTTTTATCAACAAAATGAGGAAAATATTTGCACTTAATATTGTTGCAATACTAAAATGTTTGGAAATTGGAAAATTGCATTGAATATTACAGGGAGAAGTAGGTTATCCCGGTATGGTAGGAAGACCTGGAATGAAAGGAGAAAGGGTAAATATTTTACTATAATCAAATACATGTAATCAAATTACTTTAAAAACATCATAATTCAATATTTAGCAGAACAAAGAAATGATTTATTTAAGTTCAACCGAAATTGTATTTCAATTTAAATTTTTATCGAGAAATTGTTGCAACCAAATAAATATGTATCAAAGATTGTAAAACATTACAACTAAAACAAGTATCTTTATCATAGCGATGTTTTTTTTAATTACAGGGTCTGATTGGGACATCTGGAGAGCCAGGACCAGCCGGACCGGTGGGAAACAATGTAAGAGTTCAGTTTTCTTTGCAATATTAAATTTAATTTCTACAATCTAATCAATAATCTATGTCAATAACCAATATCAATTTTCATTGAATTTCAGGGTGACCAAGGAGAACCCGGACCCATGGGACCACCAGGTGAAATGGTAAGAAAATATATAGGATCATGTTAATGTAGTTCACCATAGGGACATTTCGACAACTTATGTCTCTTCAGTGATTCAGTGATGCTCAAGGCCGAAAATTTGAAAATCAAATGTATAATTGATGAGGAAACTAATTATAAACTGACCTAAATGTTAAAAAACAAATCAAATCACATTACTTTATATTAGATACTCCTTAGTTTTATGGTAATTAATAAACTTTTCTCACAGCTAATTTTGATTTTTGGGTAAGTTGAGACGCATTGAAAACTAGAAGTGTAATTTAATTCGATGAGTTTAAAATGTGAATGTTGATATACAATACTCCTCGATTTCTATGATTCTCTTATATCCATCAATGAAATAGTATCAATGAAATTATAGAATATTCTGACAATAAATACAATCTATTAAAGGGAATGCGTGGTTTCCTTGGACCACGAGGAAGACCTGGGCCAATGGGATCACCGGTATGATTTACATATTATTTATAAAAAAAAAATAAATGCATTAAATTGGAGAATTTTGAAATCGCCAAGTAGAACATCCAGTAAAATATTATTCACGTATTATATATCTAAATTCAAGGGTATACCAGGGGCTGAAGGACCAGACGGACCTAAAGGAAATCAGGTAATTAGAATTCTTCTAAACAGAATTATCTCATAAACTTCTGTTTGAGGAAAGAGTCTTCTAGGATTACAACCTTATTATTCTAAGATATTTTATAACATGACAAATCATAAAATAAAACGAATGATATAATAAACAGAGGGTGTATTTTGGACATAAATCGCCATATTTCTTTTCATGTTTCTCATTTAATTTGCTATATTAATTCAACTATATTTTCCCATACAGGGAAACATTGGAGCCCCAGGAGCACCCGGCCAGGCAGGAGCCCCAGGACCTCTGGTAAATGTTTGTTTTAATTATTAATGTGTATACATTTCTTTAATTTTGCAACGCTACATTCACAAGAGCATCAATATTAATTCTGAATATTATAATATGCACATTAATTTCGTTGTTACAGGGACCTCCTGGTCCACCAGGACCATTGGGTCCACAAGGAATGCCTGGGCCACAAGGAACACCAGGACTGCCCGGTTTACCAGGACCTATTGGACCACCAGTTAGTATATTTTAATAAACTAGTAAATTACATTGTTGACATTATTTAAAACCAATTAGTGTGTGCATATCCATAATTATTACTATAGAGTAACTACGAACTCTGATCTAGTGCTCTAGATGCGTATTGCCAAAAGAAACCCCCCAAAATAATAATAATACCTCATAAATATACTCAATCCAAAAATGCGGAGGTCAAAAGTACTGAAATCCAATTAAAGCGTTAGAAACCTAATTTGAAGGGAGAATTCCGTTAGTTTCTTTCTTTATCTGTGAAAAACTGAGTTACATACAATTTCCTGATACTTGACAACAATTAACCTACATATGGGTTGTTTTGTTTTATAATATATTGTAACTAAACAGCTTATTCGTGATTGATTTTTTTTCAAAAGCTATTGATAACAAGCTATGTACTCCATTTCCAATCCTAAATCGCTTTACATATACATATTTTTCTAAATATTTCTTTCACAGGGTAACCCCGGAGCTGACGGTGCTGTTGGAGTTAAGGGTGATATGGTATTCATTATACACATTTTTGTGTACATATATTTCTAGATCAATAAAACGTGTAATTTTAAAATTATCTTCCCATATATTAAGACGAAAGCGACTGTGACATTGAATAATTTGTTTGGTAGAATCGTCTATATGTTTAAGGCTGGTAATGAGTAAGTATGTCAACTAAATGTATACAGCCTTCACTATTTATCACATTAATCATCTTTACAATGTATATATAATTTATTTTACATATTGAACGTTGTATCCTATGAAGTATAACGTAAGATTTTGTAAAAGTATGTATCTATAAAAATACCACAGGGTTCTTTGATGTGGTTATGATGTACCATACTTTATAAAATATATGTATACATGGTTGTTTTAGGGACCGATTGGATTACAAGGCAATATCGGGTATCCTGGACCACGTGGTGTGAAGGTAGGATTCAGTTATCATGTTGAGAACTGGAAGTTATGATGAAAACAAGCATTGAATTAGAAATAAGAATGAGTGAGGTTGCCATTAGTTATTGACTAGTATTTATTGATTTTCAGGGAGATGTTGGACCTCTTGGAATTATAGGAGTCAAAGGAGATAAGGTAATAAAAGACCTTCACTTGTTCTCTCTTCAAATTTAACAAAATATCTAAATTGTTATTATGCGTGTAATGAATTTTGAAATGTTAATGATAGGGAGAAAATGGATATCCGGGATTGAAAGGAGATCTGGGAAATCAGGGAGAAAAGGGATTCAAAGGCGAATCTGGACCTATGGGACTCGAGGGAATAGAAGGAATGAAGGTAAAATACCATATCTTAGCTGAATCAGTGAACATGTAGTGAATATTATTTCTAAGAATATTGAATATCTTACCATGCCATAAACCATGCCAATGATACTGTAAGGAAACTTCTGTACGCCGTATGTCTATATTTGATAGAAAAATATCGAGTATCTAGAATCCAATGCACTCTGTATTAGAGAAAGAAATATGATTTTGTAGTTTTGTGATATTGTCTGAGAGGAAGGTATCATCAAATGTTCAAAAGAGGTGTCCCAGAGATGTTGTTGACGTATGATGCTATGTACTTAACATTACTTTCGACTCACTTGGTTTTTGGGCTTCTTTTCTCTAGTAGAGCCGGTTTAGCTAGGTCGAAACGTACGTTGCTCGGGCCGAGGTCCGGGGTTCCGAATCCAACCTGCAGCTTGGTGTCCGATCTTTCGGATGAGACATTAAAATCAAAGCATCCTGTCACGGTTGACGTTTACATTTAAGAGAAATGTCATTGCTTAGGAGAGGGCTTCAGACCAGACATTTGTAACAGACGATCTTTGTGTGCAATACATTCGGCAGATGCTTACACATTCGACAAAAAATCCTGGTATGACTTAAAACCAATGAACAAAACAAACTACCGACATGCCGTGTAGAAGATGACAAGATGTATCTTGAATATTGGTGAGGCAGATATGGAAAATAAGCAGAAGTCATTAACTCCATCCTTGTACCTGATACCTTCTTTAATTTATCAACCATGATTACTAAATTACTTTGAACACATAATTTCCATCTTCAGTGTCTTGTGTATTGCCAATAAGTTGCTTTTGGGTTTATTAAATTCCAGTAAACATTATGTCCTTTAATTTCAGGGAAATCCTGGTCCACGTGGAGAGGTTGGACCTGCAGGAGCACCTGGTGAAACGGTACTTGCAAAACTATGATCATTTAATTGCTTGAACATCACTAAATCAGTTTGGTGCTATTGGCGATTCGTATTTCACTCTTATTCATTTGACAATATTGTTATTATTTACTATGCTTTGTTTCAAAGTATATACCGTTTTACTTTCTATTGCCGAGTTAATAGTTAGTACATTGAATGATTAACAGAATAAATAGTAGCTGTGATGAATGAATTCCACCTGAGAGATTGGTGAAGTGTCACATTGAAAATCAGCCGCCTCAGTAAACTGAATGAGTATTGGTGGTGATGTCACTATCGTAAATAATCATTTCGATGAGTGACCATGTGAGCGGACATTCGCTTCAGCTGGAAACTGTCACTTAAATGAACAGTTTAGTGAAATGACATCTGGGGGAATAATCTGCTAAGAGTGTTGTCATTCGTATATAATTTCATATAAACTGTTCAGTGAACTGACACCCATCTGGGAGGGGAGTGTTGTCACGCATATGTTAAGTCATATAAACAGAGATGACTGAGAGTCAAAAGTTTGAAATATAATCAGCAAGACATAGGACACTTATCATTGATATTATGTCATGTTATATAAAAATCACTTCAATATAATGCATTGAATTGCTTGATAATACTTGAAATATTTATCTACCAAACAGGGAAGAGTTGGTCTTCAAGGCTTACCCGGATACCCAGGTCCTCCTGGAAAGAAGGTAGCGTAGTAGTTTTGTTTATGATATATTGTAAAAATAGAATAATTTGGAATGTATTGACTTTGCTCACCTAATCGAACATTTGCTACATTTTAGGCAAACAAAATGTGTTTATTTATTTCTAGATAACGGGAACAATTAAATTTACATCGTAGCAAAAATATATTTTAGGGACCCGCTGGTCGCAGTGGAAGACGAGGAAGAAGAGGAGGACGAGGAAAGCCTGTACGTTAAATAGAAGGGTTATTTAATTATATGTTTCTCTCCTCAATCTTAACTTTTAGTCATAAAACCCATTGTTTATGTTGCAGTCTGCTGGCTCTATATTTTTCCTAAAAAAGTTCTTAACATATTCATAGCTAAATTATACAACATTTTTGTTGGTATGTTAATGTAACAACCCTCCCCCCTCCCTCATATGCAACCGAATTTTCTCTTTTCGTCCCATATTGCCATAGTAATGGAGGTCCATAGGAAGTTCAATATGATATCACAGATTTGTACATTACTTACTATTATTGATTTATATTGATTTATAATATCACATTTGTGTTAGAAAATCCTCTAAGTTCAGACATCGCGCTAATTCCTAGCAGACAAGGAGATTTCCTTCACCAATGACACACTCCGCTGCTATTCTCATTTTTTCTTAATAAAAACAAATCATTCTTATGCAGTTTGCCATATGAATATGTTATTATTCCTTTCTATGTATTTATAGGGTCTGCCTGGACCTACCGGAGACCGTGGAGAGAGAGGGCCAATTGTAAGTTAATTACTGCTGTTATAATTTAGTAAACGTATACTGTGTTTCATGTATCTTGATTGCCCAATTAACTTTGAATACACTATTGATAAGAGTATTTCAGAATTTCTACCCAAATGGTCTCAATTTATTCATCATAAATCGTAAAAAAAATTGTCATTTTCGATAGTGAACAACATAACATGCGCATCTGTTTAATAAAACAGTGACCTATCACGCGGAACTACGGAAGTACTTGTCCATAAGTTCCATGCATGCATTTACAAATTACATGTATACCTATGTCATTTATGACAAATAGATCTCTGCATTTGAAATAAACAGAAAAAAAACAAATGAAATACACACACACACAAAAGAGAAAGAAATACATGATATATTTGTTTATAGTTTATGCATGTTCAATGCCTACAAAGCCGGTGTGGCCTAGTGAATAAGGTGCTCTTCTCGTGATCGAGAGGTCCCGGGTTCGACTTCCGCGCTGGACACACCGGTGTTCTGTCTTTCGGATGTGACAGTAAAAACCGAGGTCCCGTGTCACGGTAGGCGTGGCACGTAAAAGATCCCTCACTGCTTCGGGTGGGTCCATTTCAAAGGTGAGTGACATAAAACACGACGCCTACATGATTTTACTTCATAAAATCATATAACCATTCAACACCCCTTTTGTCCATATGTACCTTTTATTTGAAGAAAAGTCTTACAAAACAGGACTCATGATTGACTTTACCATTTAAACCATGTTTAAACACTTCATTTTTAATTTTACACATTTCTTGTTTTTAATTCATTCAATCATAGCTGCTCATCGAACACTTTCTTATCTTGTCATGTGACATTTAACGAACTGAATATCTCGCCAACGTGAGGTATTGAGCTTTCTTCTACAAAAAGTTGGCTTCCGTCGGTAAAATACATGCATTAAAGTGATCTTGTCAGAGGTGTCACTGTCCATACCTAGTCGATAAAAGAATACATCTATATAAAAAGTGTACCTTCGAGTTTGAAATAGATGTTATTCTAATGTCTTGCTTGTTTCTCATACAACAATTGTGATTTGATCATATTTTACATCACGTTCTTACACATTGAAAATAAGTAGATAGATAAATATATAACTTAATCAACATTCAGTTAATCACAAATAAATGAACTAATTATCGGGGGTTGGGGGGGGGGGGGGGTTCGTATATTTGTTGGCTTAATGTTATATTAACATTGTTGATATTAGCAATTGAACATACAGAAAGCAATGCTTTTCGTACTGTAAATGCCAGGGACCCGCCGGAGAAAGAGGTAAACAAGGAATACCAGGCCCAGCAGGACCTAAGGGAGACTCTGGACAACCAGGACCACCAGGATTCCAAGGAGAGCAGGGTATTCAAGGACCCCCAGGACCTGCAGGTCTCATCGGACCAATTGGACCTCCAGTACGTGCTCTATTTATCATATTCCCATATGTTGACACCTGAATTTATGGCACATGGTTGTAGTGATGATATCCTTTGTTTTACAAAAGTACTAATGAACATATCTAAGATATTTAATTTTTCGTTATTCATATACAATATAGATATTTGATTGAATATCAATGTATTGTATGAAAATGCATTTCAGGGATTACCAGGCAATGATGGACTACAAGGAGCTACTGGAGAGAGGGGTTTACCTGTACGTAGCATCAGAATGTTTCAAATATACTGAAACCTTTTGAATTTCGTTTACTTTACTCTTGCCATTTTCTCACATTTTATTAATTTGTGAAACATATTTTTTACAAAAAAAAAAAAACACAAAAAAAAAAAAAACAAAACAAAAAACAAAAAACAAACCCTACAGCCCAACATATACGTAATATATTTAGATGGTCAAATCAACGGTAGCATAATCATTATTTTCATGTGAAGTCATACTTGCAAAATTAATCGGAAATTGAATCTTCGCGAAAGCAAAGTGGTTTACAGTATTTTCTAAGAACAAATTTTTCTATATGTAAAGAGAAATAATGTAAGTTGTCAAATTAAGTAATTTGCAATTAAAGTGCTATACTTGTTTTAATTCTAGCTATGTCTAATGTTCAAAGTTAACAAAATTTAGAAATCAAACAGGAAACGTTATATTCAATAATAAATCTTAAATCAAATAAAATGAAGTGCCAAAGCAAACTTATCGTTTTCGACACATACTTTCATTTTCAATCTGCAGGGTATGCCTGGAAACCCAGGACAGTCAGGGCCAATCGGAGTGATGGGGCCATCGGTAAGCCGTGATGTTTACTGTAGAAACTTACACATTATTAACTTAAAGTATGTCATAATGGCTTATCAAAACTTGATTCCTGTAAATGTTCCAAACAAGCAACAATTCCCCCATGAAAACAATTAAACATTCTCCATCAACTTACGGAAGATAAAGCATAGACAGAAGCAAAGTGATTAGTTGGACGACTGGGTAAAGCAATGAGATAGCCGCTGTGGTTTTGAGAGTTTAGTGTTGACGTCAGCACTGCCTGCTGGCAATAGATTCCATGCCCTGGTAGTATAGTGTATCAGAATTGCGTTTTCAATACACCTTGGTATCTAGTGACATAGCTGTGTGTGTGTCTATAATATACTTGGTATCTGGTAAAACAGTTCTGTGTGAGTCTATAATACACCTTGGTATCTAGTGATACAGTTGTGTGTGTATCTATAATACATCTTGGTATCTGGTGACATAGCTGTGTGTGTGTCTATAATATACCTTGGTATCTGGTGACATAGTTAGGTGTGTGAGTGTGTGTAATACACCTTGGTATCTGGTGATACAGTTGTATGTACGTCTATAATACACTTTGGTATCTGGTGACATAGTTGTGTGTGTGTGTGTGTGTGTGTGTGTGTGTGTGTGTGTGTGTGTGTGTGTGTGTTTGTGTGTGTGTGTGTATTACACCGTGGAATATGGTAACACTTTGTGTGTGTGTGTGCGTCTGTATTACACCGTGGAATATGGTAACACTTTGTGGGCGTGTCTGTATAACACCGTGGTATGTGTTGGCGACTGTATCAGATCGCGGTATTTGATAACATAGTAGTTGGGATATCCGGTGTTATCTAGGGGCGGTATTAAATTTCTCAATGTATTATCGATTTATTTTTTATTTCAGGGACCAGTCGGTGAACCAGGACCACCAGGAGATCCAGGTGTACCTGGAAATCCGGTAATTCCTCATTATCTGCGGTTAATTTAATTACCAATAAGTCACGATTTCTTCTTCATTTGTCATACTTGTCTTATTTATAAGGTTTAACCACAAACATTAGGGTATATGAAGCAATGATGATCATGTTCTCTTCGCTTATATGAGGCATACGAATCAATCAAATAGACAAGTGATACATGTAGTAAATAGATCTTAAAGATATAACAGTCTAAAATAAGGTAGATTCAGATTACAAATGTCATAAATGTAAAAGCAATTTGTGATATTTTTGCCGGTTTGTTTATTTTTGCCTGTCTAAGTATACATTTAATATGATATTTGTTTTGGGTCTTCCACTTTTGATTTGCTTCTTACACCACTACATTTGCATCACCTTTATAAATTCATCTTGAAATGAAAATTTGGTTCTAGCTCAAAATGTGATCATATCCTATAGTATTTGATACATTCTGCATGTGTCTGTTGTAGGGACCACCTGGAGATACCGGACTCCCAGGAGAAACAGGAGAACGCGGTCAACAAGTGAGTGTTGATCTCTTCATCACTAATGCATCATTTACTTGTGTTACTTTACCTATTCTGTATCTATGATCACCTTTTGTGAATGATTGTACAAAACGGATTAACTTGATTGGTTGTAACATATTTCATTTTGACAGTTTGTATTTTTTAAAAATATGCTGTTTTTGAATAAGGCTTTTTCAACATTTATCGCGTCAATTCAAATGCCCTAACATAAATATATGACAACCCGTACAGAAATAAATTTATTTATTTATCTATTATCATATCATGAATGAATGAATGAATGAATGAATGAGTGAAAAACTAAACGATCGAATGTACAAACACACGACCCAATTAAGTAATTCATATATCTATTGAAATCTCGCTCCACATTAATTTTATTTAGTCTCATGGCCATATTAGCTTAAAAACGAGTTCATCTTTTCAGGGATTACCCGGACCTCCAGGACAGGAAGGTCGTATAGGACCAGTAGGACCTCCAGGATTCCAGGGTGATAGAGGATTCCCAGGACCAGCCGTATGCTCATAGTTATATTAATAGCGCTCTATTTATAGACATTTGTTATTTCGTTGTTGTTGTTTTTTCTTATTTTGTTTTGGGGTGTTTTTTTAATGCTAGTTATACGATACATACAAATCAATTCATTGTTTCAACGTGTGTAATTATTCATTTAAATATTGAACATTATACGGGCAGAACATTTTAATCTTAATATTTGTCTACCTATATTATATTTCACGATCTAGGGAAAAGACGGCCCAAGAGGCGAGCTTGGACAACCAGGGCCACAGGGACCAAGGGTAAAGTAGATTTACTTCTTCTTTTTTTTCTTCTTTAACATAAAGTTACGACCAGTATATTGATTTTATGTAAGTCTTAATGAATTTCAGACTACAAGCAAACTTTGAAAAAAAAAACCAGTTAAAACAAATATTTTTTAAATAAAGTATGGGTTTCCCCTCGAAAATAAAACAACAATGGTCATTTTTATTTGTGACACATGTGATGTCGATATGCCTACATGTACGTTTAGTGAGATCCATGTGTACAGTGTTTGTCTCCTCGATCCCAATCACTCACTGTTAACATGAATAACGTTGCATATACCCGTAAAATAGCAGGGTTGTGGCGGCATCTCGGGGCAAAACTTTTTGCCAGGGACATATTGTCATATATACATGTATGCCTGATTTTAGATAAGAAGATTAAATTACCACATTTTACAGCATAGTTACTCCATGAAATCGACGTCTTACACATCGAATATAACTTTCGAATTCTTGTTAAGAAATTTACTATTGCAGTGTTTGCTCAAATTCGTCAGTTTTATCTTTATCTGCATTTGCGTTTGGAAAGTAGAGTTTGTTTATTTATATTTTCAAGTATTGATAGTTTCCACTTAAAGAGAATTAAGAAAGATAGGTGGAGTCAGTTTATATAAGAAAAAACATGGCAATCCACATAATGAATAACAACTGTACTTACAGGGAGAAAAAGGATCGGCCGGTCCACCAGGAGCTCCAGGACCAGTTGGAGTAGCGGTAAAAACTCCAAACATATAGACATAGTAAATTAAGGATCGCATATTAACGTCATCTAATAGTAAAACATTTTATATTAAGTCAAAACTTAGTAAATATTAAATAAAGTATACCTTATCAATCATAATTACCAGTTCATTTATTGATATCGAGATATTTTGAATGTATTTATTTCTATTTTCATGACATCATAGTTATTTATATCGCCAGGGACCACCCGGAGTTCCAGGACCTGAGGGACAACGCGGATCTAAAGGAGATGTTGTAAGTAGCAAATGAATTTACAAAAGTTATGGCTTAATTTCTATACTGTATAAAAATCTAATTTCATTCCAATGTTTCAATTAAACATAATTTTCAGAGTATAATTTACTTTTTTCAATTATTTCAGGGAGTGGAAGGAAATCCAGGTTTGCCAGGTGGACCCGGAGACGATGGTCCAAGAGTAAGTTTATTATTAAAATGCAAATGAAACGAGGGAACACAGTCTGACAGTTGAACGAAATTAATTCTACATCACAAATTCTTGTTACCATTTTGCGAATCTGTAATTTTTCATAATAATAATAATAATAATGATGATGATGATGATGATGATGATTATTATGATGATGTTGATGATGATGATAACCCCATTGATGGTTTATAAAACTCTCACAATTATTGTTATAGGGTTACCCTGGACCCCCCGGACCGGTAGGACCACCAGGAGAAAGTGGAGATAAGGTATGTAAGCTTAGCTATATATATATATATATATATATATATATATATATATATATATATATATATATATATATATATATATATATATATATATATATATATATATATATATATATATATATATATTCGAAATACTAAATACCTGCAATATTATTTCGTCAAGTCAACCATTGTCCTGGATGAAGCGCATGTCTTTATGGAAAGAAAATGAATTTGGGGTTTTAAGAACCACTAGAAAAATTGAGATTCTCAAATTAATTACCAAATTACCAAATAGATACATTCAGGTTAAATCAATTAGACTAGTGTCTTTTAACTTAGTTTATTATTTTTCTATTATAAATATCTACATTATGATATTCAGATAGAAAGGTCACAAATACAATAGAAAAGAAATTATATAACTTAGTACTTTAAAACTTTTTTCATTCAACAATCGTATATTGATAAAGACGTAAGAAGTCTATTTACAAAGGTACATGTATTAGATATGTCAGAGACATATGTATATATACATATATATATATATATGTCTCTGGACATGTATTAGTAATAATTCTGTCTTAATGTGTTATTTATATCAGGGAGATACTGGTCCAGCGGGAAGCAGGGGACTGAAGGGAGAACATGGAGAAATGGTTTGTAATTTGTATTTTTCTTACCAAACCCTGTGAAATCAAAAGAACAGACGAAAACATATGAAGATTTTTATATTTCTTCTAAATAATAATAATAATAATAATAATAATAATAATAATAATAATAATAATAATAATAATAATAATTCTGTTCTGTTATAATAACAACAAAAATAATAATGATTTTGACTCAAATGATAATGATAATCGATATATCGATATACATATAAACAATATGAATATTATTATCTGTTGTAAATGTCCACTTTATTAATATACTACTACATTGCCAATATTGCATAGTATTTTGACTCAGATATACAGTCAGATTTACATTTCACTTTAAATGCATATTTCTTTTGGGATTTTTTCTTTTTGGTGTTTTGTTTTGGTTTGTTTGTTTGTTTGGGGTTTTTTGGCTTTTTTTTTGGGGGGGGGGGCTTTTTATTATTATGTTTAGGGGTTTATCTTTTGGGAGGAGGGGGTTATAATTATTATCTATTATTATTATTATATATTATTATTATTATTATCATTATTAATATCTTTTTATTAATTTTTTATTATTATTATTTTTTTTTTATTTTCGTTTTGGAGTTTTTGTTTTTGTTTTTGGTTTTTTTTTTCTTAATTTCATAAGTCGAGTTTCATGAAAGGGTGTACACCCAGTCGTAAGTTGAGTGGGTCGTTACGGTCAATTTTTTGAACAATTTTCAATTCAATTAAGCATCATTAGTCATAAAACTCAAGTTTAGGATAGAAATTGCACAAACTGAGGGATTGTATGAGATATAAATAAGAAATTTTTCAGAGTTAGATCCTATTCACAACCCGTAAAACCAGCTCAACTTAATTTCAGAGTACATCCTTTAAGACATAGAGGCCAAGAATGGTATGAGTCATAACATATTCTCTACCCAGAGTTCCGTGCGTTAAAGCCACTACATCTCTGTCAACGCTGTTTTACAAGATCTTTGTAAAAGTTTTAAAAATCCATTTTTAGAATATAAAATTAAATATCCAAGCATACGTTAATATGCTTAATATGAAGTATGATTTAAATTCAATGTAAATTATTTTAAAATGTTTAAAATGTTTAATTACTTTGAATTGGATCTATTTCGATGTGTTAGGCGTGTGAAACTAAGTTGAAAATAAAGATAACCATGGAAATCAATGTAGATGAGACTTAAAAAGAATGTGATAGTTAGTTGAAAATAAATACAGACAATAGAAAGTTTTATGATTCCTTTAACTTTGAAGATAAGTTTATAAATCTGCCATGTGACACGGAAATATTTCTCTGGCGTTCACAGAGATATAAGCGAGAGTAAGGAGCGATAACTCTGGGTAGAGAATGATAACATATATCTTTTTTTTTCATTTTAGGGACCACCAGGACCGCAAGGTCCACAGGGACCAATGGGAAATGGAGGACCACCTGTAAGTTACCTCTGAAAATAATTGTGCATTTTAAAAATCCAGTATTATTTAAATATGTAAAGAATTAAAATCATAAGATAAACAAGCTTACAGTCAGTGTTGCATGCAACACTAGTCCCTTGCCATAATCTGTACCTTCCAAGTAACTTAATACCTTATTAGCAACATGAAACAGTTATGTGCACTTGGTAACCTTTTGCATGATTTAATAAGAAAAAACACTGAATTTCTGTGAAGTTTATATCAAGTTCTAGTGAAATTGACAGCAAAAATATAGCATTGTTTTTCATATCTCGCATTAGTCATCAAAAATCACTTTTTTCAGTAATAAGTATACAACTGAACTATGCTGATGTCTATTTTTAGAAACAGTGACCCTTAAAGTTTACCTTTTGACCCCAAGATCTATCCCACCCTAGACCTATACATAGGCTAGCACTGTATGAAGTTTAAAAGAAATCAATTATTCTTAACAAGTTATTATGTAGCAATTGAAATGCAGTGATAAATGTCTATTTCTAGTAACAATGATTTTTACAATTGACCTTTTGACCTCAAAATCAATCCCACCCCACACCTTTACATGAGCTAGCCTTATATGAAGTTTAAAAGAAATCAATCATTCCTAACTCAAGTTATCATCTGGAAACCGGAATACAATGATAAATGTTTATTTTTAGTAAAAGTGATCATTCGAGCTGACCTTTTGACCCCAAAATCAATCCCACATAGATCTTTATATATGCTAACATTGTATGAAGTTTAAAGCAAATTGGTCATTCCTCACTGGAGTTATTGTCTGGAAACCATCCAGAGAGACAGACGGACAGAGACAACGACAAACACATTTTATTATTAATTTTCGGGGTTCTATTACAGGGACCACCCGGAGAACCAGGTATCCAGGGAATTCAGGGACCAACTGGTAACAAGGTAAGGCGCCCTCAATACTGATTTAGACATAGTATAATCTTTTCATGAATAACACAATTAAAGGAGGTTTTCAAGCCAGAGGGATTCTCGTCACTTTCTCATTGGTTGCTCTGTAGAAAAAAATGGACATCCAAGACTTTGACTTCTTTCAAGAGACACTAGGAACCAGGAAATTTGTTGTTTGTATTGTTTACATATTCTTTTAACATGTATGACTAAATAAGAATCTGTCATTTTCATCTGTACCAGAATATACATTAATATTATTATTATTATTTTATTTATTTTTTTTTATTTTTGGCATTTTCCATGAGATTAAAGAAAAACTTTACTGGGAACTGCAGAGTTTTTAATAAAACTACATATGTGACTGCAGGTTGCCTTTGTTATTTGACGGTTCTGTAATGTAGTAAATGTAAAATTTAATGGTATTGCCATTTTGACCATATGCTATTCACACCGTATAGGGTAGCACTGGACCACGTGGTTTACCTGGACCACTCGGACTACAGGGTATGCAAGGTATACCAGGTATCAAGGGCTCAAAAGGTGAAGGCGGCGACCGAGGGCTTAATGTAAGTATTAACTATGTCAAACATCCACACCATGATGGAGGTCTATGCCAGACATACTGCATGTCTGGTCCATTATTCACTACTGCATGATTGATTAGTTGTTTAGTTGTATTTACATTTTAGTGGAGTTACGTCTCTCCCTGGAGCGGTAATTTATAACTTCAAGTTTACGTGTATATCTGTAGTTATTTCTAATTTTAGGTACTCGTAGGTTATCATACGGAATTTCTATTGAACAAAATTTACTTCTAAAAATTAAAGAAGAAAAAACCCCAATACTAATTGGTTTTAAGATGAAATTCATTAAACCCTTTCCACTTAATTAGGGACCACCTGGTGCACCGGGACCCATGGGAGACCCTGGACCAGCAGGAAATCCGGTGAGTTCATACTGCTGAAAAAGATCGTCATTTTTCTTGCAAATTCCAACAAATTGAAAAGCTTAATGTCAGTCAAATTCGCATTTCAGCATTTTAATCAATTTTTAAAATACATTATTCATATTCTGAAGGAACAGCATAATACATAGAATATAACATTCTTCAAATAAATACAAAAATTTTGTCTTTGCACATGACAGGGTTTACCTGGTTCCGATGGCCCACCTGGGGCAGAGGGTAAACAAGGTGCTAAGGGAGAACAAGGCGTTCAAGGAGAACCAGGAACCGCGGGAACCGACGGCATAACAGTAAGACGTCGACTACACAATGCCAAATCAGTTCTCATTTGGATTACGATATTACATATTGCTTAGTGTATTTCACATTGATGACTGCTTAATAAATATCTCGGTAAAGTTCAAAATTAATTCTCAATAGCCCAATATTTCCGTCAAGTTTGAAAATCCGACATAATAAAGCCAACGGGAAAGTCACACACTGCATCTGTCGGTTGTCGGTGGTTTTTATCGAGTACTCGGTTTTTCCTTACCTCTAAACATGAGCCATCACCCATGTTTGGGAAATTATTTAAAACGAGAATTCAACAATAGAATAAAACAATGGAACTGAATGTAAATATTTCACATTCTTGTTTATAATATAAATAAATCATTTACAGAAGTGAGATAGTACAATTCGTTGAGTTCAACTTTATTTTACCTATTTTACTGATTTTACCTATTTTAACGATTTTCGACATTTTTGTACACATTCACAATAGACCCTTTTATGTTGATTGCGGGACTGAGTTGCAAAGTGAAATTTATCTTAAAAACTTTTACGTCATGATAATAATAATAATAATAATAATAATAATAATAATAATAATAACCAAATTGTCCCTTTCATGAGCTTTCTATGTAGTATCATTGGATTTTCTCTTCATCAAAACAGAACTATTAAGTACCAAAGTTGTATGTTAAATAATAAAAGCTACTTTGAGAATAAAAATATAAAAATAATTTATTATTATTATATAGAAGATAAAAGTAAAACTTTTGCAGGGACCACCAGGACCAGAAGGAGCAAAGGGAGAAAATGGGCGTCCAGGTCCACAGGGACCATCTGGTATTCGTGGACCAGCAGGTGTTGATGGACAAAAAGGACACCCCGTAAGAAATATTTATATTGTTTTGTTCTGAATTAATAGAATATATAGTTTAAGATTCTGTAAGCTTTCCGAGAAAAAAATATATAAAGGACGTTAGAGGTGATGCTGCTGGCAAAATATCTAGTAGTGATTTGTGTTTTTAAGTTAAACTCACAACATATGTAAAACTTTCTGTAATTTACATATCAGTTCTTGCAAAACTAAAGTGTGGCATAATAGATACAAGTAATTGATCTTAAACACATTGAATATATATGTCGTATTTTCAGGGTCTTCCTGGACCAGAAGGAGTTCCTGGGCCTATGGGAGAAATGGGACTGAAGGTATGGATCTAATGTTATACTGATTTGATATTAAGTTATCATCACTTCTTTACATGTACACACAGCAATAACGATGATATGCACTAAAAATGGCTTCATGGATTTAAAATGTCAGTCAAGATGTCTAAGGATGCTATAATGTACGATATCTATAATTTGATCAGCTGGCATAGAACAGTGGTAAAAGTTTTCGGGTCAGGAGTGGGACGTCCAGGGTTCGAAACCCAGAGGACTTTATGTGACCCCTGTCCTTCGGATGAAACTGTAAAAACCACCAAACGGCAGAAGTTGTCATGTAGAGGAATTCTCTTTGTTTTGGATGAGTCTGTTGCATAGTCCCAAACTCATTGTGCCAAAAACCAGGAAGGGCGAAATAACAATGAATTGGCAGTCACTTCTAATTAATCTGGTTGACAGCACTGATTATGTTTATCACATGTTAAACCGTAATGTACTAGTATGACATTCCAAACTAATATTGTGACGGCGTGTCTCAGCTGGTAGCATGATTGGTAAAGGGCCGAGATGTCCCGGGCTCTCCAGCGGTCCGTATGTGTCCTGTCTTTCGACTGAGACAATAAAGAATAATAAAATAATCATGTCACGTTAGATGTGGGCGCGTGAAAGATCCTTCAGTACTTTTAGTCTGTTGGTTGCCTAGGTTTCCCGTGCCATATATGAGCCAGATGTCGACATCATATAAATGAAATAATCATAACAGACGTAAAACAAAAAAAAAAGAAAAAAAAGAAAGAAATAAAAACAAAACAAAACAAAACACACACACACACACACACACACACACACACACATACACACACAAGAACAGATAATTAAGTCGTATTTTATTGACAATAATATCTGTCCAAAGTCACATACACATAGTCTTATTAAACACTTACAGTAAGTAATAAATTTATTTCAGGGAGAGGCCGGAAAAGATGGACCTGAAGGTGGACGAGGACCTCCAGGACCAAGTGTATGATATCGTTATCTAATATATAATAAAGTGATAGGGATTCTAATAGCTTCTAGAAAATTGATGTACAACAAAGACACTTTATACTAAATCTGCATAATACGGATCTATTGAATGATTTCAATTAAAAATCAAAGAAAATAGATTAAATGATCAACCTTTCATCGTTGTATTTACGTTGTATTGTAGGGACCACCAGGAGTACCAGGTGAGGTCGGACATCCAGGTAGACCAGGAAAGCAGGTATATATGTGTCTCCTTGACATGATTTCATGTTTGGTTTAAACAGTATTTATTGTGTAATTTTCAATTGAATTGAATTGAATTGAAATTGAATTTATTGTGTAATTTTCAAGACAATTATAAATATAGCATAAATAATTCTGGATTGAGCAACAAGTACAATGACTTATATAAAGCTCCAGATACATGAAAATTTCAATATAAAACAGATACAATGGCCAAAGAGATGTTAGCAAGAAAAATACAATTTAAACCACTTTGTAAACATGATAGAAGAAAAGAAGAAAAAAAAGAAAATAATAATATAATAATGATTTGTATGTATAAGGTTAAATTTAACACATACATACTTTGAATGAAGAGTAATTAATATACTAATAAGGAAAATGGAACCAAAAAATATGTGAAAAAGTGAGAAGTATGGTAAATGTATAGAAAGTGTGAGGTTAATAAATGATCAGTTGATTATAAAAATCTATTGCTATCTTTTATAAATCTGTTAACAGTCTCATGTCTGTATTATCCTCATAATTCCTCTTTATACACATTTCATTACTTGACTCACCATCAGCATGTAGAACTTTCAAAAGTGTCTTTATGTCTTGGTCACATTTCATAAAACTTTGGGAAATTGAAAAGTTTCATTCATGTTATGTCTGGGTATACCCACCCTTCAGGGGCGATCGAACGAAACTCGACCGAAATATGTCAGCTTTATCAACCGGGTGCTTTATAGGGATACCTGCCAAGCAACACCCATCATCGGGTGTCATCCATACGAGCATCGTAAGACACACAAACATGTCAGTGATAGATCTCTTAGATAGTTATTGTTGTAAATGTTGTATGTATTATTGTATTTATTTCAGGGTGAAATGGGACTACCGGGGACAATGGGGATACCAGGAGAGGTTGGAGAGAGGGGTGATGTAGGACCACGCGGATTACCCGGACAACGGGGACCTCCTGGCTCTCCGGTAAACCTTTCAATATACAGTAATACATACACGCTCTATCAAGTTGTGTAAAGGGCTATCAAACGACGGAAATCTGTACAAGGGTTGCCTGAAATATAAACAATACGGCCTTATAAATCAATTAAGTCACGAGTTACAATATACAAAAAGTATCCGACAAAAGAAGCAAGATATGAGATATTCTATACTATATGTTGATAATCATTCAATACACAGTGAAACTGTTGCTTTTTATAAAGATTCGAATAAAAGTCATCCCTTTTCATAAATGATAATCAATGTCCGGATTTTTCTTATCTTGAATTTGAATTTTAGGGAGATCCTGGACCTACTGGACCAACCGGACCACGTGGTTCACCAGGACCTGTCGTAAGTATATAGACTCTCTTTGTACTCAACAAATAGTAGTAAAACTTCTATAAAGAGATTGATATAATCCTGTTTTAACTTGGTATGTTAAATAATTTTCATTATTGGCCCAAATTTTCGTCTTTAAAAGGATATACTATATACTCGAATGAAATATACATTATCTTTAGTTATAACATTACAATGGTTATATATTAATTGAATTGTACACCTAGCATTGTTCATATGAGATAATCGCTATAACATCCTTAAACATTATCATAGGGAGAAGCAGGATCAACAGGACCACCGGGAAGTCCTGGAGAACAAGGCTTGTTGGTAAGTTATTAAAATCTTGAGTATGTTCTTCGTATTGATTATGTGTCATTGAAAATTTTAATATAATATAATATAATATAATATAATATAATATAATATAATATAATATAATATAATATAATACAATACATGTATTTCAAATAGGGACCAATAGGATTAACTGGACCAAAAGGAGAACAAGGAGAGAAAGGTGTGAAAGGCCATGTAGGAAGAGTTGGACCACCTGGAGTTGTTGGTGACCCGGGACCAAAGGGAGAACCAGGACCATCTGGTCCACCTGGTGTTAAAGGAGAAAGAGGAGATTTTGTAAGTAAACTCTGTAATCAAAAATAGATAAAAATGCATTATTATGTATCTAATTCACGAATGGTAATTTCATTGTTTTATAAAGTGTTAGAAGAATTTTAAAGATTTAACTAAATCCCAGTAGTTTATTCTGTAATAATCTGTAAAGGCAGTGGTTTTGAAGTTGAATCTTGTTACACATAGGGATCCCAAGGCCCGACTGGACTCACTGGACCTGAGGGACAACCAGGAATGCCGGTAAGCGTTTCAATTCATACGATTTACAGTCTATACACATAAATATAGATCTAAGTATTTTAATCATAAAATACCATCCACTTCATTCCGTTCATATGATTAAAAGCTAAGAAGCCTTCAAGCCTTTAAAACATAGGTTTGTAGAGGATGATTATCTGTGACATTAAGATTAAAAACTTATTATGTTTATTATGTTTAAACATGGTGTACATGTATTATAAAAATTTCCCAAAGCAAAAAGATTACAACTTTACTTTTCTTCCTTGGACATGTGATAGCAATCGGTGTCGGCCGATTGTATATTACGAAAGTAAATTCGCTTTGAGAGCGCATGTGCAAACTCCATTAGCTTGGCATGTTGGGTAATAATCTAGTACTAAGAAACAGTATTAGCACATAATTCTGATGTAAATATTGAGATTTCTAGAAATAAATCTTATAAAATGTTCACAATTTAAAAAAACCAAAAGATATGCTGACTACAAAAACCAACTTATTTCCGAATATTGACGAGAACATCCGAGAGACCTTCCTAAAAAGCAAAAAGGCGCGGCTACTTTCCTAATAAGGAAAAAATGAGGCGTGGCTTTAGAAATTTTGGCGGGAAATTCACAACTGCGCATAAAAAGATGGTTTTATAAACAAGTACATGTAATTCCTATTTACATAAAGCCATTTCGCTTTTTGACCAACAACTTAAAGATTTAAAGCTATTCCGATTGCAGCGTAAGCTTTTTAAAAAGCTACGCTTGTTAGATATTACAGTGTTGTTTCGTAAGTAAGTATATGCATAGGCAAATGCACAAGTCTATGTAATTAACTGAGTCAAGGACTTATATGTAGACACATGTTGACTGAGTGTTTAAGAGAAATGTTTCATGAGGATATGTAAATATTTACAAAGTTTTGACAATACTTCTAGGTTATTTGAACAGAACATTTGCTGAAATTCTATAATGTTTGGACGAATGTAGTAATAAGGTTCAAGATATGTTTCTCGTTAAGGAGAAAAGTAATTACATTCAAATAAATAATGATATTCATCACCCAATACATCTTTATCACAAAGTGAATATTTTCTATCAGATCATTTAATAAACATCCATCTGCCACCTTCTATAGGTAATCTGTGGTTGGTGGTTCTGAATTTTGTAAAAATAATTCGATAGGTTTTTGGCAAAATGGATAAATACTTTTCTTGACAAAGACTTTCCTTGAAAATTTTATAAATAATGCATTTTGCTGAATCATTAACCTTGTTATTCCAACTCTGTTTCGCATGATCAGATAATCTGAGTTTGACAGTATTCAAAACCAGTTATAATTATAAACATTTTGTGATTGCCAAACAAAACTCAGACCTAAATCATTTAAAATATTTTCAACATTTTTCAGCCACTGATGCTCTATATTCAAAGTCTGGTCAAAAAGTAAAATTTTGTATATAATGCTCGACAAGTTTCCAGGTTTTCTGTGTACAAGTTTGAACAAACAATTAAAACTCTATATTTAACGGTGAAAATCAACGATTGTACTCCAATTTCACCATACAACATACAGTGCGGTATACTGTTTGTTTAAAGCTTCAAAATAAATCTCAAAAATTCACACTGTATATTTTCTAAAATTGTTATGTTACTATAACCCCAAATTTCACAGCCATAGAGAAGAATTGGCACAATAGTTTGATTGAACAATAAAATTTGACAATTTAGTGATAAATCAAACTTTACAATTCTTCTATATAGTAAATGCATGGCTTTTTTTTGCTTGTGACACAATTGTACTTAAAGCTAAACGAAAATTTCCATAATACCTAGATATCTATAACAATCAACAATTTCATTGGTCTTGTTTCCCAATCTTAAAATTTGCTTTGAAATTCCCCTACTACCAAATATTACAATTTGAGGATTTTTTATATTAACTGATACCATGTATTACGATATTGGGAAAAAGTCTCAAGGTTATGTTGAAGGTCAGTAGGATTTTCAGATATAAGAATGGTATCATCTGCATATAGAAGTATAATGAGTGTTAAGCAATATTCCAAAGGTAAATCTGAAGGCACGGTAACTCCAGTACATTGATTTTGGGATAGAAATAGTTCCAGATCGTTCAGAAAGAGGCTGGACATTATTGGCTATAAGTTTTCACCCTGACGGAGGCCGGAAGTGCAACTGAAGAAGGAAGTGACGTTATCATTTAGTCTAACACAGGATTTAATTTTTTGTTGTTGTACATATTTTAATAACTGTCAAAAATTTCCCCTTCATATTTTGTTGAATTAGTTTTTGCCACAACCCTGCACGCCATACAGTGTCAAAAGCCTTTGCAAAGTCAATAAATGCACAGTACAGTTTTTCATATATACATGTATAATTTCTTTTACTGTAGGGGCCACCAGGACCCCCTGGACCTAAAGGAGAAGCGGTAAGAAATCAAAATGTAGTATATATATATATATATGTATGGGGGAGTCTGTCTTCGTGTCTGCTGTCTGTGCGTGTAAGCTTTCGCAGTGTCTTGGGAAAAACTCATCATTGATTGTTTGAACATTTAGCCAATTCGTTATTATGATTATGATGTTAATTATTATGATGTAGAAAAAGGTATGTAAAACTTAAGAATCAAATCGTAGCTTAGACTTTTTATTTGTGTCTTCTCATAACTTTTCTGAATTAGATTATATTTACCTATAAGACATTCTTCTGTGGTATGTAGATTGTTTGACCAAAAATATCTGTTGAAAGACATGTCTTCATCAATCTGTTAAAAGACATGTCTTCATCAATCTGTTAAAAGACATGTCTTCATCAATCTGTTAAAAGACATGTCTTCATCAATCTATTAAAAGACATGTCTTCATCAATCTGTTAAAAGACATGTCTTCATCAATCTATTAAAAGACATGTCTTCAATCTGTTAAAAGACATGTCTTCATCAATCTATTAAAAGACATGTCTTCATCAATCTATTAAAAGAAAAATTCATTTCCCAATGCATATTTTGATAGAATGAGAATTATGTTATAGTCAAAGATATCAAAATCGCCCTAGTTAGGATTACCAAGAGACCCAGGGCTTTCATTGCCAAAATGGCCCATTGTACTAATTGACTAATTGCCCGAAATGACTAATGTATAAGATACTTGATGTTCGTTGATTCGAGGTCACTATATGATGTTTAGGGAGCTAGATCTGCCGCTGTGTGGACAACAATTGCCTTTATTACGGGCCGCCAGGAGTCGATCTGTATAGTGTAAAAGTTTAAGAAATTGACACCGATTTTCTGAGGAATTATAACCATGATATACTCGTAAACGTTTTAGATATCTTATAAGACAATGACATAGTAACCATGTACGATTGCACGCATTAGCATGTGCATTACTTAAAGAAAATAGACCCATACAGATTGGACCCAGACTGACGTACATGTATTTTGATCCTTTATATGTATTCATCTATTAAGGTCCATGGATCCCTTTTATCCCTTCTTATTTCTTCCTTTTCTTCTACATGAAGGATAAAGAATGCACATTTAACATTTTAAATACCCGTTTTGTAACTTTATGTATTATCAAATATTAATTTCAAATGTCATTGGATTTCATTTCAGGGTTTGACAGGGAGCAAAGGAGAGCCAGGTCTTCAGGTAATTCACCATTCTTGTTTCATCATTTAATACAGACATGTATATAGAATTCCGTAACGCTTTTTTCAATAGTTTCAATATTGGGATGTTATGTATTTTATTATATTACACGGATACTATAAACTGTGCAATATTTACATGAAGGGTCCCCCAGGATCTCCGGGAGCCCCAGGTGAAGCCCAAGCTTTCCCAGCAGACCTCCTTGGTGCGCAGTTCGGTGGAACAAAATCAGCACGCAAAAGAAGGTCCGCTGATCCTGCACAACTCAGCAGACAGTCTTTAAACGAGATAATGGCAGACATGGGTAGTCAGCAGTTTGAGCTAAAGGAAGGTGTAACAATGCTGGTCGGCAAGATGTTTGACCATTTGGACAGGCTACGAGATGAACTGGAGAAAATACAAGCACCAACAGGCAAAGAAGATAATCCTGCTCCGACATGTAAGGACATCAAGATGTCCTACCAGGACTCCAAGGACGGTGAGTAACTTCATCATTTAAAACTGCCAGAACGGTCATCTCGTTGTGCCCATGCCTGTTGTGAACGGTCAGGTATATATAGCTTCTACCAAAAACAGACAAATGTAACCCTGTCACTTCATGTTGAAATTTTACTCTAATAATCGATTAGTGTTTGAAACAGATTTTTATCGATCGTTTGACAGCACCCAATCTGTGGTGTTGTAGAATTTGAAAATTTATAATCAAATATTGCATCAAGGCAAGAATTTGGAAATTTGATGTGTATTTTGAGGATGTAGGCGACCAATGATTCATTGTTATGGCAATTTATTTAAGTCTTTGGTAACTTGCTTCCAAGCCGCAGTATGAAAATTGTGAAAGTGATGTAGAATCGAATTGTGTATTTGTTCACAACCTCTCTGTCCATAGGTTGGTACTGGATTAACCCTAACCTGGGTTCTAGGGGAGATAAGATTCGAGTGTGGTGTAACATGACCGGAGGTGGGGCTTCATGTGTGTATCCTACAGATTCAACCAAAATGGTACGTACATCATCATCACATATTCGCATTGTCTAGGAATGCTATTCCGATATTGATTCACAAACGCAATTTCTTGTACAGGAAGTCAATACAATATGATAAAAATTTTCTATATTTACATATTTTCGGCCATCAGACTTTTATCAGGGAAAGGACGTTTATATCAGTACAAATTTGAATATTTGTGACCAAACATTTGTGATCACTTTATTTCTTCTGACACTTTCATTTTTGCCTCAAAAAGTGGAAAGATTTTATGATAATAAACTTAAAACCTATATACATGTACATGTACTTGTTCACGTATTGTTAAACGAATGTATGAAATAAAATACGAAAATAACTGGTATAACATGACTATGGCACTAACAACAATGTACCACAGTGGACATTCACGGACCCCTGAAATTCAGAGGTGAGACCAGGTGCCCCGGAGGAGTGAGCGTCTCCTGTTTGGCTAGACACACCCGCCGTGAATGCCCTGACATACAGAAGAAACAATATAATTCAGCACTGTATTTATACACAAATGTGAACAAACACAAAGTACCAAAACTTAAATTAGATAAGTTAAATAAATTTGTGTGCTGCTAAAAGAAGTTCAGATTATATGATAGGACATATTTCTAACTTTTCAGTCGCCATCTGCATTCCATAAACGTGATACGGACAGTGAAATATTCTTCGGCGAAATGGAAAATGGCTTTACCGTAAGTATTTTACGTAATATCTAACAACCAATAAAACGTCATTTTCAAAGTAAGATTTTCTTCCTTCCTTGATATCAATATGAGATTGAAGGGGTGTCAAGATTGCTGTTTTCATATTACTAGTTCTATGATTGAAACATTGAAATAAAACGAGGTTTAATAAATGTTCAAATATAAGTGTCTTATTGTTCTGCCTTAGGTCGTAAAAGCTTGGTCTAGTTCAAGTAGTTGGGGGAAAGACTGGCACGTGACCAGGAGGTCCTGGTTTCGATACTCACATGCAGCTCATCAGTCTTTGGGATGAGCTGGTAAAACCGGGACTCCGATTATCGCCAGATGTTAGCATGCACAAAATCTCTTATTTCTTTGGATGAATTCGTTTCATAAGGTCTAAATATGTGTGCAATTTATCTGGCAGATCACGTCATCATAAAGTTGAAACAATCTTAAAATTAAATAAGATATGAATTAAGAAAACAAATACATCAGCATTATCATAAGTACATTATATGTGTATATTGAGATTTTCATTTTATAACCAGCAACTCGGCCAATATACGCCATATCAGGTTATCAATTAATGTCGGTGCACAATCTCGGCCATAAGTGTCGGGAAGTTTTTCTAAATTCTTGGCGATAACAATTATCTTAATGTATTGTTTAAAATGAATCCTTTATATAATATACTGTATATTTCTTATTTCGAAGCATTTAAATGCATTTTACTGAACGCCGTCACATTGTTGTGTCATTTCTCTAGATTGAGTACCCAGACGAGCTTCAGCTGGCCTTCTTACGTCTGAACAGTGATCGTGCTACCCAACAGTTTACATACTACTGTAAGAATGCTATTGCCTGGTATGACGCTGCCTATGGAGACAAGGACCGTGCTATTGTTCTAGAAGGAGCAGATAAATTCAATTTTAAGACCGCCAAATGGACCAACGTCATTGATGGTTGTGATGTAAGATTTTAATGCTGTCGATTCCCATTCAGCTTAATGCATGACCTCTCATGATTTCAACTATTAGATACAGTATATTGGCAACAAAGTGTGTATTAGACTTGATGTGTTATACATGGGGTCAGTCCATTATATTTTATGGAACAAGAGCGATGCTTTGCGCAGGTTTTGATTAACATTTATTCAAGGAATTGGAAAAGTTGATGTGTTACATGGGGTCAGTCCATTATAATTTATGGAACAAGAGCGATGCTTTGCGCAGGTTTTGGTTAACATTTATTCAAGGATTTGGAGAAGTTGATGTGTTACATGGGGTCAGTCCATTATATTTTATGGAACAAGAGCGATGCTTTGCGCAGGTTTTGGTTAACATTTATTCAAGGATTTGGAGAAGTTGATGTGTTACATGGGGTCAGTCCATTATATTTTATGGAACAAGAGCGAGGCTTTGCGCAGGTTTTGGTTAACATTTATTCAAGGAATTGGAGAAGTTGATGTGTTACATGGGGTCAGTCCATTATATTTTATGGAACAAGAGCGAGGCTTTGTGCAGGTTTTGGTTAACATTTATTCAAGGATTTGGAGAAGTTGATGTGTTACATGGGGTCAGTCCATTATATTTTATGAAACAAGAGCGAGGCTTTGCGCAGGTTCTGGTTAACATTTATTCAAGGAATTGGAAAAGTCGATGTGTTACATGGGGTCAGTCCATTATATTTTATGGAACAAGAGCGTTGCTTTGCGCAGGTTTTGGTTAACATTTATTCAAGGATTTAGAGAAGTTGATGTGTTACGTGGGGTCAGTCCATTATATTTTATGGAACAAGAGCGAGGCTTTGCGCAGGTTTTGATTAACATTTATTCAAGGATTTGGAGAAGTTGATGTGTTACATGGGGTCAGTCCATTATATTTTATGGAACAAGAGCGATGCTTTGCGCAGGTTTTGGTTAACATTTATTCAAGGAATTGGAAAAGTTGATGTGTTACATGGGGTCAGTCCATTATATTTTATGGAACAAGAGCGATGCTTTGCGCAGGTTTTGGTTAACATTTATTCAAGGATTTGGAGAAGTTGATGTGTTACATGGGGTCAGTCCATTATATTTTATGGAACAAGAGCGATGCTTTGCGCAGGTTTTGGTTAACATTTATTCAAGGAATTGGAGAAGTTGATGTGTTACAAGGGGCCAGTCCATTATATTTTATGGAACAAGAGCGAGGCTTTGCGCAGGTTCTGGTTAACATTTATTCAAGGAATTGGAGAAGTTGATGTGTTACATGGAGTCAGTCCATTATATTTTATGGAACAAGAGCGAGGCTTTGCGCAGGTTTTGGTTAACATTTATTCAAGGATTTGGAGAAGTTGATGTGTTACATGGGGTCAGTCTATTATATTTTATGGAACAAGAGCGATGCTTTGCGCAGGTTTTGGTTAACATTTATTCAAGGATTTGGAGAAGTTGATGTGTAACATGGGGTCAGTCCATTACATTTTAAACAAAAATCAGTCAATCAATCAATTTAAAACATATACAGTTTTCACTTTTCTATGGTTAATTTTCACATTTCTATGGTTTATTTTCAAAATTCTATGGTTTATTTTCGCATTTCTATGGTTTATTTTCACAGAGCCGGTCAGGACAAGGAAAGGCTATATTTGAGGTCAACACTAGGAAAGTGGAAAGGCTTCCCATCATAGACTTCCAGCCAAAGGACTTTGGCGAGCAGGACCAAGAGTTCGGCTTTGAAGTCGGACCAGTTTGCTTCCTATAATCCCCTATACACTGCTTCTAACTTTACTAGTCTGATATAATTGAATCTCACTTCTTTTTTGCCTTTTGAACATTTTTTTTTTCTACATGAATAGAAGTTATTTTTGTCATCCAGGTAAAGAGATCTAATTTGAATTTTGATATGTATATTTCATATATATAATATTGAATATGAGAATGTTTGTCCAAAGATTCTCAATTATAATTCCGGAATCGTAACTTTCATTTTGTTCATTGTGTCTCTGGCCAGAGACCTGATTCAATGTATTCAGCAAAACTGTGATTGACCATTGTAGGAGATGTATTAAACATTTCTTGATTCCGTGATCACCATGGCAATCATTCATCATGCATACACTTAACAATATCTCTAAATTATTATCAGTGCAACATTTGAATACCAAGCTTTCATCTGGAGCAGCAGCCAATCTATGAAAAGCAACCGTACTACCTCGTAATTCGACGGATTTTATAATTAAATTCAAAAATATCAGAATTTATGTTTAAATTAGAAGACTGTTCTTACTTCGATATTCGAAAAGAAAAAAAAATGAATAAGGATGAAAATTTTGTGGGAATTTGTGTGCAAAGTTATGAAAATTAAGCAATCTATTATTGATATAATATAAAGGTGATGAAATTTTGTGAGGATATTTTAGAATTCTCCTTGTTAATGTTTGAAAAAGATGATTTTTGCTTTGTTGATCACGTGGGAGTTGTATGCGCATACGCTGACATTACACCTAGCTCGGGCACTGCCATGTCATCTTATACTCGTTTACTTAATAAAAGATTTTACCGGTAAATATCTTGTGTTTGTTACATCATGTATTATGATCTTTGTCAGAATATATATCTTCAATGTGTGTGCGTCCGTGCGTGCGTGCGTGCGCGCGCGCGCGTGTGTGTGTGTGTGTTGAAGCACTAATAATGTATACTATCTACCTATCCCTTTAGTCTTTGGAATCCTTGGTTTAATCAAACATGTGTTGTTTTAACGATCGGACCATTTCACTAAAATTTGCAACAAACCCTTTAATTATCTTTAAAACAGGATATGAGAAAATGTATTATGGTTGAATTAGATCTCGTATAGATAGAAAACTATATTCTTATCTGTATAAAGTAAAGATGCGTCATTACCGAGGTCTCGATTAATGTGTCACTAGTTGGTTAAACTCTTAACAAAGTTCTAAAAGGAATGTTTGCTTTGATTTAGATAGCCCCGTGGAATTATATGATGAGGAAGATATTTCTAGTGGAAATGAGAACGTTTGCCATTTCTTTGCAAGGACATACTGATTCGAATCGCCTCTAAAAAGAATATGATCTCTTCATGACATGGAAAACAGCACAAGAACTCTCATGACATGGAAAACAGTACATGATCTCTCATGATATGTAAAATAGCACATGATCTCGGGTGACACGAAAAAAGCACATGATCTCTCCTGACATGGAAAACAGCACATGATCTCTCTTGACATGGAAAACAGCACACGATATTTCGTGACATGGAAAACAACACATGATCTCTCGTGACATGGAAAACAACACATGATCTCTCGTGACATGAAAACAACATATAATCTCTCATGCTCATGATCTCTCATGATATGGAAAACAGCACATGATCTCTCCTGACATGGAAAACAGCTCATGATCTCTCATGATATGGAAAACAGAACATGATCTCTCCTGACATGGAAAACAGCTCATGATCTCTCATGATATGGAAAACGGCACATGATCTCTCATGATATGGAAAACAGCACATGATCTCTCATGATATGGAAAACAGGTCATGATCTCTTATGATATGGAAAACAACATATGATTTCTCGTGACATGGAACACATCATATGATATCTCATGACATGGAAAACAGCTCATGCATGATATGGAAAACAGCACATGATCTCTCGTGACATGGGAAACAGCACATGAGCTCTTCATGACTTGGGAAACAGCACATGATCTCTCATGACATGGAAAACAGCACATGATCTCTCATGACATGGAAACCAGCACATGATCTCATGATGTGGAAAACAGCACATGATCTCTCATGACATGGAAAACAGCACATGATCTCTCCTGACATGGAAACAGCACACACATTAAGTACATCTAGAGATAATTACATAAAAATAATCTTCAAACAAAAAAGTATTTGTGTCAGGTATGTGAAGAAACTTTAAACGACAACCCCGATATAAGGAGACATGAAATATCGAGTCGCGGCAACTCTCCCTGTCCAAAATGCTCAAGGATTTGCAAAGACATGGAAAAGTATTAGATAAGCCGTAGTTCAAAGCCAAAATCTTACAAACGTAACATATACAATGAGATGTTGGTAGCAAAGACCAACCTGAGAAAACATCTTATGAATAAACATAACCCCCAAATCAAATAAGCAAATGCGGAAAGTCTTTTAAAATCCCATTCTCTTTTAAAGTACACGAAAAGAAATGCGAACGTGGAAATTGTAGATTTGAAAAATAATTAATTTACATTATATGTTTTGTTACATGCATGTATTTTGTATTAAATGCGAAGCGAATTGCAATTTAAGGATCATTCTGTCTGTTTCTATTTTGTTTGTATTGAATTTCATGTACTTTGAATGATTCATTTTAATCACTTATGATATGTATTTTATCTGACAAAAATAGTTCGCTCCAGCTACTTCCACACGTGTTCTCCGTTCAGTTAGCCGTCGTAACATCTCCAGATGTTCTACTTCTGTAGAATGACTGAAGAGATTTTGAAGAAACTTGAACGAGTTGGAGGTCACATTAAGGGTGAATCCAGAGCGAGAGTTCTCAAGAAAGTCGAATTTAAGGCAGAATTGGCAAACGCTTCAATAAACAAGGCAAGGAAGTCTACAAATCTTTTGGTTGGTTGGTTGGTTGATTGGTGTTTTACGTCGCTTTCAAGGAAGCAGGAGGTAACCAACCTCTTAAACATAGTGGCGCAACCAGGGAATCGAACCCGGATCGTTGGCGCCGCAAGCCAAACGCTTAACCACTACACTAAGCCTGCCCCTACAAATATCTTGGATATTCTAAAATACTTAAATATAATTTCGTAACGTGTATAATATAATATTCTACATAAAATTTCAATGAGATTTACACCAACATTTCGATGTACTTGTTTGGATATTGACCGATGTGCATTTCTAGAAATATAACATGTTTAAAAGGTGAAAGATAAAAACAAATAAACATTTAATTGTCAATACATGTATAAAAGAAATTTCAACCAGTGCATTCTACATAGTTGGATCACGGAAATAATTAAATTTATTTAATTATCTGACTAATTTTTTAATTACGGGGGAGATTTGCTAATCGGAACTCCCACAGATCAGGGACCTTGGCTCGCTTACAGACACTCAGACCATAGCTTTTTATATTTAAATTCCTTCAGTAACTCTGTTGTGTTATATTTCTATGATTTCTCAGCTTGAGTAACCCGTTGATTCTTTATATGGAGAATTCTCGTTTAAAATTTCAAATGGGTTTTCTTTGACTGTACTGCTTGTGTGGTGAGTGGGAAGGTGGACATTTGAACTGTTAACTACACTGATTTAGTGCGATTGTCACTTCAATTGACCGTCGTATGTCGGTGCCGCAATGGCATTGCAAAATTTCTGTGATTCATTTATATGTGATTATTCTTGTTTGTTCTGCATACCCATGGCGATTTTTTTCATGCAACTAAGTCAAAAGATTGTAGTGCTTTACCTGTCACAATTGAAAATGCTTGTGGTGAGTAAAGGCGATTCTATCACCTGATCACATACCATCCTAGTAGCAGTGATTTGTATTCTCTGCCTTCTGTGTCGTGTTATGACTGAAATAATGTTGAAATCGACGTTCAGTCATAAATAATTATACAGAATTAAAATTATTCAAGAAAACGTATGTCCAATTCTACATAACTCTGCACGTCACCATTTACTTCGAATGAGCTGACCAAATACTCCATTATGAAGAACTACTCGGACAGTTGGCAGTGAGAATAGTCAAAACGCAGATATGTATAAAAAGATAGGATTTTCCTGATCCTCTAATGAACCAGGGTTCCATCACTTCTTATTCTAGTTTAACATTCGGTGTGGGAAAACGAATTTGTGACTTTTTTCAATTATGTAATCACTGACCTGTCCATAGTTGTCAGTAATTTTCGAAGAAAAGCTCTGCAACATCCAAAACATCCAGATTATGTAAGAATTGGACTAATATCTTCATGGATCACTGAAAAGACTATCTGTGGTTGTAACAGTTACTGCCTTGGAAATTATGTATATAAATAAATATATGTATGTAAATAAATGATCCCCTGTATTGAGATGTTACAAGTTCACTGCGCAAGTGTTTAACTCATATAGGAAGCAAAGACACCTCGATCCTTCATGGGATTGAGAAAATAATCACTTACAAATTCGCAGTGCTAGTGATAAATTTTGATAAGAAGAGATGGATACCTTACAGTGGCGTAGCTACCTTATATATGCACGTGCCCCCGCTGCCCCCCCCCCCCCCCCTTCTACGCCCTTGTATATATATATATATATATATATATATATATATATATATATATATATATATATATATATATATATATATAATTTATATGTATACGCGCTAAGTAAGACAGAAGCTGACTCGTGTGATAACTATTTTTAAATTCGGTCAGTTATAATTGACGGGATTCAGCTAGTCGGTGTATGCTCATTTCAATACTTACGGATATGGTCTAGTTTTATCAATGTATTATTTAGTTGAGCCAGAATATTTGTTTGCGGGTTGATGGGATCTGTGGTACATGTTTAACCTTACAATGTGGTCAACAAATCACTTAGAATGCCTGATATACATGTACTACCATAAATATGATGATATACATTATGTACAATTCAGTAGTAAAAATGGCAGCTGCTTCTTGTTTTCCAGCAATAAGCGAACAACAATATTAGTTAAATGGCCCCGTCTCTATGCATTATTAGTATTTTATTATATATCGGCAAATCAATTCTTAACACTTACTTTGCTTGGAGGTAACAGTACGTGGATGTGCCACCTGATTGCTGTGGAGTATATAAACAGGTATCTGATATTAATTGACCCCAGTCCGAGACATCTAAGAGTTTGGAAGCCGGTGTGGCTCAGTAGATGAGCTGCTCGACTCGCGACCGAAAGGTCTCGGGTTCGACTCCCGCCGTGAGCACACAGGTGTCCTGTCTTTCGAGACACTAAAACCTGAGGCGCCGTGTTACGAAAGGCGTGGCACCAATACACTGCTTCGCGTTGATCCGTTGCAAAAGTATAAATTTCTATGCAATGAGTCAGGCAGATGCCGTCACCATATACGTGAAAAAAATAATCGTGGAGTGACTAAATCAATAATCAATCAATGTAACCGTAAATCCTGATTGAGATGAAAAATCCCAAGCTTCTGAGGGAATAATTTTGCCAGGTACATCTTTTGGTTAAAATACTGTCTATTAACTCTCTGACTGCAAGTAACAATATTACAATTAATTAAGGGGTAGGGTTAAGGCATTTTCAGCAAGTATATTATCTGCAGAATGAGGCTAAGTTCAAATACATTGTAAGACTGAGTTTGAAAATGAATAGCCTCGATGAAGTATAGTTTTACCTCACCTGAGCGCTTTGTCCGTCGTCCATCCGTCTGTCATAAACTTTTCACATTTTCGACTTCTCGTGCCAAATAGATTTTGCTCAAACTTGATATACTGTAGTTCTAGTAGACTTCTTCAAAGCTTCTCTTTTTATTCAGATCTATCAAAAGGTGGCGCCATTATAGACAAAAGTATGCCCAAGAGAGTACCCTTGAAAACCTTCTTCAGAAGGGCTGAATGGGTTTATTTATTTAATTTATTTATTTATTTATTTATCATCATCATCATTATTATTATTATTATTATTATTATTATTATTATTATTATTATTATTATTATTATTATTATTATTTTTATTATTTTTATTTATTTTTTTTTTATTTATCTTTTATTTGGGGGGGGGGTCTATTTTCGGGTAATTCCTTAGATTTCCAACTTGTAGATTGCTTAAGATTTTGTGTATTTTAATTCATTTTATTGTTATAAATGTAATGTAATTGGGAAGAAAATAATTTCTATGATTCCTTATGAATTTATTTTTAAAAGTTAAAAATGGGGGAATATACTAATTTGCATGTAATAAAAAACCTTGAGGGACACTTCTTCAGAACTAATGGAATAAATTTGTAGAAATTTGGTTGGAATGAAGTATTCAAGTCTCCTACAAATGGTACTGTTTCCGACCAGATCTGTCAAAGAATTGATCCTGGGTTAGATAACGTTGGTTCCGGGGGTAACTCTCCTTCGAGAAACTTGATGATTTTTTGTTTTGTTTTGTTTTTGTTTTTGTTTTTTATAAGTATATATCATGTAATGCTATAAACATGTATGAGGTATGTATCATGTAATACTATAAGCATGTATGAGGTATGTATCATGTGATGCTATAAGCATGTATGAGGTATATATCATGTAATGCTATAAGCATGTATGAGGTATATATCATGTAATGCTAGAAGCATGTATGAGGTATATATCATGTAATGCTAGAAGCATGTATGAGGTATGTATCATGTAATGCTATAAGCATGTATGAGGTATATATCATGTAATGCTATAAGCATGTATGAGGTATGTATCATGTAATGCTATAAGCATGTATGAGGTATATATCATGTAATGCTAGAAGCATGTATGAGGTATATATCATGTAATGCTAGAAGCATGTATGAGGTATGTATCATGTAATGCTATAAGCATGTATGAGGTATATATCATGTAATGCTATAAGCATGTATGAGGTATGTATCATGTAATGCTATAAGCATGTATGAGGTATATATCATGTAATGCTATAAGCATGTATGAGGTATATATCATGTAATGCTATAAGCATGTATGAGGTATATATCATGTAATGCTATAAGCATGTATGAGGTATATATCATGTATAATGCTATAAGCATGTATGAGGTATATATCATGTAATGCTATAAGCATGTATGAGGTATATATTATGTAATGCTATAAGCATGTATGAGGCCAGTGTTGCTCAGTGGATGAGGTGCTCGACTCATGACCGAGAGGTCCCGAGTTTGACTCCTGTCGTGGTCACATGATGAATCTGTGAAAATTGAAGTCCCGTGTTGCGGTAGGCGTGGCACGTAATTTAAGATCCTTCACTGTTTCGGTGGGTCTGCTGGAAAGGTCTAAATTTGTATGCCGTCACCATATACGTGAAATCTTCGTGGAGCGACGTAAAAGAATAATCAGTCAATATAAGCAGGTACATGTATGTTCTTTTTAAGCTTTAATAAACTCTATGTGTATAATTTTATATACTAGTGACAATAAAGACTTGTACCAAGATTTTCAAAATGAAGTTTTGTAGCGTAGCAAATTTGAAAATCGTGACAATTTAAGAATGAAATGTAGCAAAATGTGACAAAGTATCATTAACAAAGCGTGATTAACAAAGTGAGCCCTCATTCAAACTAAAGTGAAATGTAGATCTGGATTAAATACTGACGACTGGCGATTTGGCGATCACCTTGGCTCCGGAAATATTATGCAAGATTTGTATTTATTCTCCCTCTTACAAATGCCTGCTCGCGCACTTTTTTCCGTAACTGGAGTTTCAGAACAAAATCCCGAAAGTTATAATTTTGTATAGCTTCTAGTTGTTTCATATTATTTCCAATACACGAGGCTTAAGTTGTAGGAAACTCGTGTTAATAATCTCATGTAATTTACGTACAAGAATTGAATATTGATGTACATGTATATACTGTAATATACTCTTCCTAAAGATGAACGGTAATTTGACACCACTCTGATGGGCATTCGTGAAGGAGTGTCAGTGCATCCCTAGAACTCGCACGAAGAATAGTTGAAGATTGAAGTTGAAGATATTGTGAAATAGAAAACTTTTCAATTCCATCCTATTTTGGATATTAGGAAAATGAAATCGTGTATTGACTCACGTCCACGTGTACCGTTAATCAATTTCGCCGAACTTGCGAGGAACTCGTCCATGAACATACTGTAGGAATTTCATTTGCTCTTAATACTAATTCTCAATATATTTCTTTCATTTTAGAAAATAAACGGGCATGTGGTATGGAGGTATCTCACTGGACTTCATATCTCAGTGTCCGGGTCACGAATAAGGGCATGTTGGTATGGAGGTATCGCTCTGGACTTCATATCTTAGTATCTGAGTCACGATAGGAGCATGTTGGTGTGGAGCTATCGCACTGGACGTCGTATCTCGGTGCCGAGATCACAATAAGGGCATTTTGGTGTAGAGGTATCGCACTGGACTTCATATCTTAGTACCTGGGTCACGATAGGGGCATGTTTGTGCGGAGGTATCACCCTGGACTTCGTATCTCAGTACCCGGGTCACGACAGGGACGTTGATGTGGAGGTATTTGCACTGGACTTCATATCCCAGAACCCGGATTCGCTTCAAGTTTTCCTGAGGTGATATCTCCTGCCTTCCTATCTGTCCACGGAATGAGACAGTATAAACCGAGGCCCCATGTCACGGTAGAAGTGGGCATGAGCCAGTATAACTGAGGCCCGCGTCACGGTATACGTAGGCACGAGACCGTATAAATCGAGATCCCGTGTCATGGTATACGTGGGCATAAGCCAGTATAACTGAGGCCCGCGTCACGGTATACGTAGGCACGAACCAGTATAACTGAGGCGCGCGTCATGGTAAACGTAGGCACGAACCAGTATAACTGAGGTCCGCGTCACGGTATATGTAGGCACGAGCCAGTATAACTGAGGCCCGCGTCACGGTATACGTAGGCACGAGCCAGTATAACTTAGGCCCGCGTCACGGTATACGTAGACACGAGCCAGTATAACTGAGGCCCGCGTCACAGTATACGTAGGCACGAGCCAGTATAACTGAGGCCCGCGTCACGGTATACGTAGGCACGAGACCATATAAATCGAGGTCCCGTGTCATTGTATACGTGGGCATAAGACAGTATAAACCGAGACCCACGTCACGGTATACGTAGGCACGAGCCAGTATAACTGAGGCCCGCGTCACGGTAAACGTAGGCACGAACCAGTATAACTGAGGTCCGCGTCACGGTATACGTAGGCACGAGCCAGTATAACTGAGGCCCGCGTCACAGTATACCTAGGCACGAGCCAGTATAACTGAGGCCCGCGTCACAGTATACGTGGGCACGAAACAGTATAAAATAAGGCCCGCGTCGTGGTAAACGTGGGCACGAGACAGTATAAACGGAGGCCCGTGTCACGATATACATTTTGCATACAAAATTTTAATTCCTCACCGCTTCGGATTGGTTTGTAGCACAGGGCTATATAATGAGGCACTACATCAGGCAGATGCAGTCACCATATAAATGCATTAATATTGAAGTGGCATAGAACACTAACATATATTATAGAAAATAAAATATAAGCTAAAAAGGGTGCTATTATCCGTTGTCGTATTCCACTTATTTGATCTATATGAAAAAGAAAACGGTTTAAATTGGGTATTTTAGCCCCGGAACAAGCGCAAAAGTGATCAATTTAATTACCTAATAAAATATGATATCAATTAATTATTATTTATGATATGTGTGTTTTTTTTTAATCTCCATTATGTTAAAGTGAAATTCAATCAATGCAAGTATTACAGCCACCTACTGTGAACACACTTGTACAGACACGCCATATTTAAAAACAAACTAAGCGTGGGTATTTCGAAATTCAAGAATCATACTGGTCAATGGATTGCACATATTACAGACGTGCCATTCTGTCAATGTGTGGAGAATCACATTCCTTATCACAGGTAAAGCATTACAATCATATTTAGCGACTTCGTCTCAGGAGTGGTTGATTATAAATGGAGGAGAATCGATTGATGATGAATGTATCAAACGATATCCAATGCCTTTGTGTGTACAAGATTTAGGGGTATTGCGGGTATTGTCTAAAAGTATATAATTATTAAGTGACCGAGGTGTACAGGTAAAAATCGTCTCGCTTCGATTGGCACACTAAAAGGTAGATTAAATGGAAACTTGCACTCATTGTGTTTATAAACAATAGATGATCACTTTCTTTTGAACGCGCGTTGTACAACCAAAACACAGTGATTGTCATTGTTTACAGATCGACATTCTCAATGCTTGTTCATAAAACTTTTGAAAATTACTGAACATTTTGCTCAGACCAAATCTTTTGAATCAGAGGTTCATAGTAATCTCGTTTTAAACATAAGTTACCAGTATCTGATTTCATAATTTCACGATTTAAATATATATTGTAAACACATGATAACTGAAACACCGTTTTCGCGATGCGTTTTGAAAGAAAGATAACTCTAGACTATACAAAGAATGTATAGCGTACCTTTTGAACCGATTAGCTGACATAATTGTATAAACATCATTGTATTTAAGTGTACCATATGATTCAGGATTTATGTCAAGATAAAATGATGTGGAGCCGACGTAGCTCAGACGGTAAGGTGGACAGCTTTTGTCCAAAAGGACCAGTGTATCTGCAATACAAAAGAGATGTGCCGTCACCGTGTAGTAAAATAGTATTGGCGTGAATCAATAGATAAATAAATAAATAAATAAAAGATAGATAAATAAAAATAAAAGCAAAATGAATAATGTAGATAATTCGGTATTCTAGATTACGTAGTAGCTGTGCAATTGTCTGAGAGTATGTTTCACGACTAGATTGATTGGTAAAGCTGTGATGTATATACAGCGCAATGTCTGTAGGTCCTATGTCTTATGGTTTGTATATTTAGTACAGAGCGTTGTCTGTAGGTCCCATGTCTTATGGTTTGTTTCTTTAATACACAGCGTTGTCTGTAGGTCCTATGTCTTATGGTTTGTATATTTAATACAGAGCGTTGTCTGTTGGTCCTATGTCTTATGGTTTGTATATTTAATACAGAGCGTTGTCTGTAGGTCCTATGTCTTATGGTTTGTATATTTATTACACACCGTTGTCTGTAGGTCCTATGTCTTATGGTTTGTATATTTAATACACAGTGTTGTCTGTAGGTCCTGTGTCTTATGGTTTGTATATTTAGTACACAGCGTTGTCTGTAGGTCCTATGTCTTATGGTTTGTATATTTAATACAGAGCTTTGTCTGTAGGTCCTATGTCTTATGGTTTGTATATTTAATACACAGCGTTGTCTGTAGGTCCTGTGTCTTATGGTTTGCATATTTACTACATAGCGTTGTCTGTAGGTCCTATGTCTTATGGTTTGCATATTTAATACACAGCGTTGTCTGTAGGTCCTATGTCTTATGGTTTACATATTTAATACACAGCGTTGTCTGTAGGTCCTGTGTCTTATGGTTTGTATATTTATTACACACCGTTGTCTGTAGGTCCTATGTCGTATGGTTTGTATATTTAATACAGAGCGTTGTCTGTAGGTCCTATGTCTTATGGTTTGTATATATAATACACAGCGTTGTCTGTAGGTCCTTTGTCTTATGGTTTGTATATTTAATACACAGCGTTGTCTGTAGGTCCTATGTCTTATGGTTTGTATATTTAATACACAGCGTTGTCTGTAGGTCCTATGTCTTATGGTTTGTATATTTAGTACACAGCGTTGTCTGTAGGTCCTATGTCTTATGGTTTGCATATTTAATACACAGCGTTGTCTGTAGGTCCTATGTCTTATGGTTTGCATATTTAATACACAGCGTTGTCTGTAGGTCCTGTGTCTTATGGTTTGTATATTTAGTACAGAGCGTTGTCTGTAGGTCCTATGTCTTATGGTTTGTATATTTAGTACAGAGCGTTGTCTGTAGGTCCTATGTCTTATGGTTTGTATATATAATACACAGCGTTGTCTGATGGTCATATGTCTTATGGTTTGTATATTTAGTACAGAGCGTTGTCTGTAGGTCCTATGTCTTATGGTTTGTATATTTAATACACAGCGTTGTCTGTAGGTCCTATGTCTTATGGTTTGTATATTTAATACAGAGCGTTGTCTGTTGGTCCTATGTCTTATGGTTTGTATATTTAATACAGAGCGTTGTCTGTAGGTCCTATGTCTTATGGTTTGTATATTTATTACACACCGTTGTCTGTAGGTCCTATGTCTTATGGTTTGTATATTTAATACACAGTGTTGTCTGTAGGTCCTGTGTCTTATGGTTTGTATATTTAGTACACAGCGTTGTCTGTAGGTCCTATGTCTTATGGTTTGTATATTTAATACAGAGCTTTGTCTGTAGGTCCTATGTCTTATGGTTTGTATATTTAATACACAGCGTTGTCTGTAGGTCCTGTGTCTTATGGTTTGCATATTTACTACATAGCGTTGTCTGTAGGTCCTATGTCTTATGGTTTGCATATTTAATACACAGCGTTGTCTGTAGGTCCTATGTCTTATGGTTTACATATTTAATACACAGCGTTGTCTGTAGGTCCCGTGTCTTATGGTTTGTATATTTATTACACAGCGTTGTCTGTAGGTCCTATGTCTTATGGTTTGTATATTTAATACAGAGCGTTGTCTGTAGGTCCTATGTCTTATGGTTTGTATATATAATACACAGCGTTGTCTGTAGGTCCTTTGTCTTATGGTTTACATATTTAATACACAGCGTTGTCTGTAGGTCCTATGTCTTATGGTTTGTATATTTAGTACACAGCGTTGTCTGTAGGTCCTATGTCTTATGGTTTGCATATTTAATACATAGCGTTGTCTGTAGGTCCTATGTCTTATGGTTTGCATATTTAATACACAGCGTTGTCTGTAGGTCCTGTGTCTTATGGTTTGTATATTTAGTACAGAGCGTTGTCTGTAGGTCCTGTGTCTTATAGTTTGTATATTTAGTACAGAGCGTTGTCTGTAGGTCCTATGTCTTATGGTTTGTATATATAATACACAGCGTTGTCTGATGGTCATATGTCTTATGGTTTGTATATTTAATACACACCGTTGTCTGTAGATCCTGTGTCTTATGGTTTGTATATTTAGTACACAGCGTTGTCTGTAGGTCCTATGTCTTATGGTTTGTATATTTAGTACACAGCGTTGTCTGTAGGTCCTATATCTTATGGTTTGCATATTTAATACACAGCGTTGTCTGTAGGTCCTGTGTCTTATGGTTTGTATATTTAGTACAGAGCGTTGTCTGTAGGTCCTATGTCTTATGGTTTGTATATTTAGTACAGAACGTTGTCTGTAGGTCCTATGTCTTATGGTTTGTATATATAATACACAGCGTTGTCTGATGGTCATATGTCTTATGGTTTGTATATTTAATACACAGCGTTGTCTGTAGGTCCTGTGTCTTATGGTTTGTATATTTAGTACACAGCGTTGTCTGTAGGTCCTATGTCTTATGGTTTGTATATTCATTTTTATTTCTCAATAATTGGTCTATTACTTCTATATTGTTCAATATATTTTATACAGAGTTGCGACGTGTATACACGATTTCTACAACATTAAATGATATTTTTCATTACAGCTACATGTATTCATCACAATGGGTTTAGGGTATATATGGAAGGCACAGTATTCTTGTAATAAAGACTTATTTTGACATGTTTTAAGCCTAAATTGAATATCTTTATTCAAGAAATGACTGTATTTTTTGAAACATCACCTAAATATAGATTGTATAGATACTCTTTTTTACAATATTATCTTCCAAAATCATTACCTGATTCGTTTATATCAGTACTGTCAGATTTTAGACTATCCAATCATGATCTTCTTATTGAGAGAGGCAGATATTTGAATGCTGACAGAGATCAAAGAATTTGTGATAACTGTATTTTAAATGAAGTTAAAGATGAGTACCACTTCATTCTTGTTTGTCCTAAATAAAATTATCTGAGAAGTGTGTTTATAAAAAGGTATTTTTGGAGTAAACCATCCATGTTCAAACTAGTTCATTTACTATCCATGAAAAATAAAACATCTTTAGGCAACTTAGCAAAATATCTTATCAGTGCTATGATTATGAGAAGTAATTAACCTTGTCCTTACCTCCATATACATTTACATTTCATATCATATTTATACATACACACTGTTACTGTACTTCCATATAATGTACTACTCACTATGTAAATATCGTCATACTATTATATATATATATATATTGTATTATATATCATATGCTGATGAGCCATTAGACTAAAAGCTAATAAACAATACAATACAATCAAATGTTCTCCTTTTCAGCGCGCTGCACGCGCAACATTTTCCGAATGTAGTTCTTTGTTGATTACAAGTTGCAAACACCTTGCTCATTTATCCTTTTCAGTGTCTATTAGCCCGCGGCTCCACAAAACCACATAACAATGTGACCGTCTGCATGCTAAAGCTTTCTGTACATAGGTAGCCATGAAAGTATTCATTTACATGTATAATTACTCTCAAATGCATCAAAACTTAAACTTTTTTTCTGCTTTTAGTGAGCATGCCCACGCCGAATTCAGATGCTAAATTCAACTACCACAACGGAAGGTGTAGGGATTTCGTGAAAAGTCGGACATTCTTTGTTTTGTGCGCGATATTCATCTTTATAAATTTGTTACTGTATCACATAGAAAACATACAAAATATTGTTATTTATCGGAATCAAAATAAGTCGCACCCACCCGTGATCGAATTTAATGAACAGTACGTCATAAATAAACAAGAAAGAAAAATTTTACTGTGGACAACCTTTTTTCTTGAAAACAATTGGCTTAAACCAATAAAAGAACAGTTCCAGACGTGTAAGTGTGATTGCATTGTAACAAAAAATAAAAGTGAAATTCAGACTGCAGATGCTGTAATATTTCATGCATTAGACTTGTGGTTTTGGGAAAAACTTCCCAAATATCGCACACCTGAGCAGGTATGGGTATTATTTGTAGCAGAGCCACCTCCTCATAGACATTACACTGGAATGACGTGGCGATTTCCAAGATATATTTTCAATTGGACCTTTTCCTATAGAAGAGATTCGACCGTATATGCGCCTTACGGACATTTTCAAATAAAAGAATTCCCTGAAAATAAAGTGTATGATTATGCAAAATCCAAGACAAAGATGGCGGTCGCAATGATCAGCAATTGTGTTGATGACGCCAGACGTTACAGAGAAGTGTATGATATTGCCAAATATACAAAGGTGGATTTCTACGGGCGGTGTGGAAATATGACTTGTCCCAGAGGACCGGGAACTTGTGAACAAATTCTGAGTTCTTATCGTTTTAAAATAGCTTTTGAAAATAGCCACTGCAAAGACTATGTTTCTGAAAAATTCTGGAACGCTCTACGGAATAAACACATTCCCATCGTAAACTGGAAACCAATGCAGAAAGTCCCATTTGCACCAACAAAATCTTACATAAATGTTTACGATTTTAAATCGATGAAAAATTTAGGCGATTATCTTAACTTTTTGGCAACAAATGACACTGAATATAATAGTTATTTCTTGTGGAAAAATACATTTAAAGTTGTAAATGGCGACACCATTTGGTATATGTTCTTAAGACTTTGTAAAAGATTAAAGGTGAACCCGAGAAAATCTCAAGTTGTGGACTATCTTTCGTGGATGGAAAATGATACATGTAAAACATGGTCGGTAAGTAAATACATGTGCAAATACATATATATATATATAAGCACAAGAAAGCGACAAACGACACTAAATTAAAAAAAATTATGGCCAAGTTGTGGACCATAATTTTTTTTATTTTAGTGTCGTTTGTCGCTTTCTTGTGCTTTTATAATTGTCCGCTTTTATTCTTAAGCGACTTGCATTGACCCACGGTTGATCCGACATTTTTGAATAGTGAACGTTGTTGTTATATTTCCTACATGTGCTTATATATATATATATATATATATATATATATATATATATATATATATATATATATATATATATATATATATATATATATTTAGTGTTTGACGTCTCGTTGAGATGATTCAGTAATACATGTATTGTTGTGCGTATTGTATTGGTGCGATGCACAGAAATTTAGACCTATGCAATAACTCATCCGAAGCAGTGAGTGATCTTTTACCCGCCACGTCTACAGTGACACGGGCCTCTGTTCTTGTTGTCTCATATCGAATAACACTGCCCCCCCCCCCCCCCCCCCCCCCCCCCCCAAAGGCTGTAACGTGTTGTCGGCGGGCCTCGAACCCAGTACATCTTTCCCACATTGTCAAACTAAGCACTTTCTGACTGATACACGCCGGCTTTGAGCAGAATTACTAGAAAATAAATTTGAATGTCAACTTTTATACAGTCTCACATTGTATGCTGAATTTTTGCGTTTTATTTTTTACAGGTTTCACGTGTGATTGAAAGACATTTTGATCGATGGCTATTTAACAGAGGAATGCGTTAAAAGGCATAGATAAATCGTGTGTGTGGGGTGGGGGTGTTAAATGATTATCTTGTTTGTCATGTGGATATTGAAGGTGAGAATGCACTTCTCATAAATGTGTTAAACCATAAAAAAAGTTAGTAAAACTACAGAACCTCCATGAACAAGGTTGTTCTTTTTCGATGTCTCTATGTAGGTAAAGTTTAATAGACATTTATCATCCAAAATAAGGTTTCAACAAATTTCATTGAATATGGACCTTTTTTTTCATTTTCTTCTGTTTTTACTTGTGTTGGTTTTTTTTTTTTCCTTTTTTTGTTTTTGGACTGTTTTGTTTATTTTGTTTTTCTTATTTTTTGTTTTTGTGTTTTGGGGTTTTGTTTGAGGGGGTGGGGTGGTGGTGGTGGTCTGTTTTCATTTTGTGGGTTTGGGAGATTGTTATACCCCCCTCCCTTTTGAAACAAAGTTGTGCTGGTATACTGGAATCAGGTTGTCCGTCCGTCCGTAGACGCAATTGTTTCCGGGCTCTAGTGTTATCCTTTTCACCTAGAGTCATGATACCATACATACATACCCCCAATGGGATAAGGATGTTCTCTATCGATTTTGAGGTCAAGTGTACTGGGTATTGATATAGGTAAATGGTTTCCGGGGTCTATAGTTTTATCCTTAAAGTCAAGGTATCATACATACAGTCTCCCCATGGGATGAGGATGGTCCCCATCGATTTTGGGGTTAAAAGGTCAGAGGTCAATTGTACTGTGCATTGTTTGTAAATGGTTTTCGGGCTTTATAGTTTAAACCTTTTCATCTAGAGTCAAGATACCATACATACAGACTTTCCATGGGATGAGGATAATTTTGGAGTCAAAAGGTCAAAGTCTAATGTACTGGACATTGGTAAACGACATCATTTCCGGGCTCTTATGTGTAACTTTTTTCACTTAGTCACCATATTACACATATGGACTCCTCATGGGACGGAGGTGATCCACTCCCCATGTGACGTGGGGGATCCCTTTCCATTTTGGGGTCAAAAGGTCAAAGGTCAAGTGTACTGGACATTGATATAAGTACATGGTTTCTAGGCTCTCACAATTTCAATCTTCTCCAATTCCGTACAATTTCCCATATACACGTATATTGTACCTTTGCCCAACACCCGAGGGTGTGTATGTGACAAGTCCTTCAACAAAGGAATCTCCTCTTGGGTCAACATAACCACAACACACACATTGCAGACCAAACGTCAGTCCCGCAGTGTTCTTACTTTGTACCATGACTCATCAAGGTTTAGGAGTAATTACGAAGACAAGATATTTTGCATAGAAAAATCTGAATCCAAGGGCCATAACTCCTGTAATTTTTTTGGACAGCATTCCCATTCCAATACGCACAACTTCAGAGGGTGTTCTTGCTTTATACCAAGTTTCATCAAAATCCCCAAAGGGTTTAGGAGGAGTTGCGAAGACAAGACTTTTTAAGAAAATCTAAGTCCAAGGGCCATAATTCCTGTATTGGGGGGGGGGGGGGGGGGGGGGGGGGGGGGGGGGGGGGGGGGGGGGCAGCATTCCTCTTGCAACATGCACATCTTCATATGGTGCTCTTTCACTATATGAAGTTTAATCAAATTTCCCAAAGGTTTAGGAGGAGATGCAAAGACAAGATAGGTGGGATTGACGAACGACAACGGTATAGCACAATATTCCCACATTTTATGCGGGCGTATAAAGAGTTACGGCCCGGACAATTCATTGCGGACGGACGAGCAACGCCTTTAAAACATCTGAAGGTCAACGTATAAAAAGGATCCAACAGGAACCGCCAAAACCTTTGGTTATATATCAAGCGGCTAACCGATTGTTATACGCCGGCTCAACTATGCTACGAAGGTGTTGTGTGATTAGAAGCAAGTTCTATGATCCTTTGTTAATTAAAACATTCACAACAAAATTCCACAGCATCCAGTGTTAAATGACTAAAATATAGGGTGGACCGGGATTCTAACGATATACCCAACATAACTTTACAAACATTCTTAAACGGGCAAATAGAACAAGAAATTTCGGCTGATTTTTCTGGGTTTCTTGTTAAACGTCAAGCTAAGATAAAATTGTTTCACTTTTAAAGTTACAGCACGTCTGATACTACAGAGAAAGTTGTGTACAATACATTCTCTTGAAGTGGCGACAATTGGAACACCATCGTAATTTCTTATTTGCGTATGAAAATGGACGAGTTGTCACGATTGAATTCATGAATGAGAATACACCGATAGGCCACCAGTTAAACTGGAATCGGGATATCTCTACTCCAAGGAAGTACGCTACAAGTAGTGAACGACAGACTGAAACTGGAGTATATGTATCTCCACCCCAAAGGAAATATGCTGCCAACAGTGAATGACAGACTGGAACCGGAGTATCTCCATCCCAAAAGAAGTACGCGACCAGTGGTAAATTGTAAAGATGATGGATAAATCCAAACCACAAGTCCAAAAATCATGAAACCAGAGGACATACAAAATCACTGAAAATGAAAAACAAATTGAAAATAAAAAAGATGTCTACTTGAAGAGCATATGTGAACCCCTGTGATGGAGTGAGATCAGGTGCCCGGGGAGACAGATTGGAATTGGAGTAACTCCATCCCAAAGGAAGTACGCTACCAATAGTGAATGACAGACTGGAACCGGAGTAACTCCATCCCAAAGGAAGTACGCTACCAAAAGTGAATGACAGACTGGAACCGGGGTATCTCCATCCCAAAGGAAGTACGCTACCAAAAGTGAATGACAGACTGGAACCGGAGTAACTCCATCCCAAAGGAAGTACGCTACCAAAAGTGTGAATAACAGACTGGAACTGGAGTAACTCCATCCCAAAGGAAGTACGCTACCAAAAGTGAATGACAGACTGGAACCGGAGTAACTCCATCCCAAAGGAAGTACGCTACCAAAAGTGAATGCCAGACTGGAACCGGAGTAACTCCATCCCAAAGGAAGTACGCTACCAAAAGTGAATGCCAGACTGGAACCGGAGTAACTCCATCCCAAAGGAAGTACGCTACCAAAAGTGACAGACTGGAATCGCGATATCTTTACTCCAAAGAAGTATGGTACCAATGGTGAATGACAGACTGGAATTGGAGTATCTCTACTTTACAGGAAGTACGCTACCAATAGTGAATGCCAGACTGGAACCGGAGTATCTCCACTCCAGAAGAAGTATGCTACCGACTAGACCACGTCGACTATAGAGGTGAAAATTGCTGAGTTATATTTAGTCTGCATACAAGGTAGGACAGAGTTCATGAATCACTGCATACTACCGTTATGGCCAGGTTGCCGATTGGCCGTCAAAGAAAACTCAAATAATTAAGGAAAGATTAGCCATGCTTGGATGTTTTTATTTGAGATTAATTGTTACGAGTGTTCCACTGCAGTAGATAAAACAGTCTGAAATATGAAGACAATGAATGCAACAATGACCTAGAAGCAACAAATTTACATATGTTTAATTGCAACAGCCATCAGACCCTCCAAATAGCCACTGTCCACATCATGGACACTATTCATAATCAAAAAAACAAAACTTAGCTAAAAGTATACTCTTGTTTCCTGCTTTCCAAAGAAAATTTTTTTTTGTTTTTGAAATTAAAAAAAAAATGAAAGCACTTTTGAAAAATAGATAAAAACCCTTTCACTCGAGCAAACAACTCAACAATGTGAAACTTATATTGCTTCTGGTGAACTACAACACTATGTGTTGACTATGCAAGAAAGAGCTTAAAATAAAATGTCAAATAAAAACGTTTCTAACTTCGCAATCAAATTCGTTTCAGTCAGTAGGAAACAAGATTATACTGTTTACTTTAATTGGACACATCTTCGAATTCATGGAAAGTAAAACTTTGGTAATGCTAAATGCTTAAAAGTACATTCGACCAAATGAAACTCGCAATTCGAAGCCTGTTCATCATCGCACAACATTTTCCTCTTCACAGTTTCTTTTGTCTGTAATTCAGAACTGAAAGCTTTCCAACCTTTTGCTTTGCACTTCATATTCCTTCACAAGAAATCCCTGAGCCATTTTGAAATCGAGAAGTGCTCAGGCCAAGTACAGGATTCATGTCACATTTCGGCATCACATAATATGCCTCGTTAGGCATCAATATTTCGTCTTTGAAATCGTTGCAAGAATTGCAGTCTTATATCACATGTTTTCCCACAATGTCAATTAGAGGGTCCGTGTGCCAGTGTGTGGCTCAATAAAATTATCCAAAAACAACAAATTCCACCAATGACAACATATTACACCATTTGATTCGACTCTACTAATATTATTGTCTTCCAATGAATCTCTTTCTAAAGTTGATGCAAACTGATGATAGTTCTTTTTATGCACATCTGTTTATCAGCCTTGCTTCATCTGCAGCGGAAACTCTTTCTTCACGTAAGGAATATCTTTCCAGTGAAATTAATATGAATTCCTAGAACTTCAAATGTACGAAAATCACTAAACTAAGTAATATGTATCCATCAATAATCAAACAAGATAAGATTTTGCACTTCTTTTAAAATTTAAAATTGAAGCAAAAATACTTCTGTCCCCAATCTTCCTGGATTCTCTTACCGAGAGGCATCCTGAAAAAAAAGAGAAGTTGAAGACAGTATAACATGGTGTTTTCTATGACATTTCATAATGCTGTTCAATGAAACTGACAATATGCAGATAAAAACATACAGGAATAATGTTGAAAAGACAGACAAACAGACAGCTCAAAAACAAATATACTCCCTCACCCATCTATCGATCCCGAGACATACAAATAATGTACTGTCTGGAAATCAAGGAATTGACTTTGACCTGTACAACAAAATCATAAAGACTCCAAAATCATTACAGAACGTTCTTTCTTTAAATTGGTGGGGACTTCTTACGTTTATTAAACCTAGAAATATAACCTGAAAACATCAAAATAGTATGGCTGAGGATGTTTTCGTATCACAACTTTGACCTTTAATATGCATTATACTAAATTCAGTAGGACTTCACAGCATTTTTTGGAAACTTGTTCCAATTCCAGCAAATACTAGAGTTAACTCCAAAGTGGTACCTTGACCTTTGACATACTGTACCTACTCTATCATCAGCTTTACATCCTCATTATCTCCAAACATGCCAAAGTTCAAACATCACAATTTGAGATATAAAGAACAGGCATTGTAAAGGTCATTTAATCTACTGTAAGTTAGGTGTCAAATGTTCTATAGAACGGCCTTGCATATTGTAAGTTAGGTGTAAAATGCTCTCCACAACGGCCTTGCATCAAAATATGGTAAGAACTGAAGTATCCAGCAAGAAATATCTATATATATATCAGTTTACATCACACAGGTAAGAATGACAGTATATATATCTAAAGTCAATATTCATCCCCCTTTCCAAATAAAAAGGGGAAAAAGGTTCCTGTATCCAACGTTGTTGCAGATTCCACTAATAAAACTCCAGGTATCACCAATATAGGTGGGGTGGAACTCGATCATCCTTGACCTAAACATGCCCAGAACTTACAAAGTTAGTTAAATGAAGTTTGTGTTAAACTAGCCACAAGTGATAGCAGTGGTAAAAAAAATCTCATGAATCAAAGTGACCTTGGGAGTACTGGTATGACCATGGTCTATATCACCACACATACCAGGACCATGAACACACATATAATATCATTTCATTCCTTTCATTCTTCATGCTGATATGCACCAGAAACTACTTTATCGATTTATCAACAACGACCTTGATCTTTGCGAACATTAGTTACAGTCGACTTGTTTATCTTTTAGACTTTGAACATTTAAAATACCTAGGACCTCAGATAAGACAGAAAGCAACAATTCAGCAGAAACTGTACCTCTCTTTTTCTTCTTCAAAGATGTACACAGACAATTATGCACAAAAGGAACCCTAACCACAGAAGGATATTTAATGAAAGTCATGGATTGCCCCCAGATCGCCAGTAATTGAAAAATCTAATCTTGCCCCTCCCCCATTTTTAATCTTTCTCTACAAACTTTGTCATGATGAACATAAATATTACAGTAAGTCACAGGTCAAGTATCACAAGAATAAATATCCATGTAGGCTAGCCATTAGGAGCAAACATACTGCGTTGCATGTCGTATTCCAGCCAAAACAATTTTACCAACATGCGAGGTGCATGACGGAATCTTACTGACCATATATCGACAATCTATATGTTTTTCTCTGATGATCTTGCATTCTCACTATGTTTCTCAAATTATGAGTCTCACTGGTCAAACAAGTCCCACTTATTACATATATCTAGATTTAAAACTTTTGTGAGTAAAGACCAATTTTATTTTTTTCATAATATACAACACAATCTCAGGTAAGCGAAAACAGACACTCTTCCCATATTTTCATTCTAAGTCATTATGACCTTGATTTTTTTAATTTGAAATTACTGGGCAACCTTCCTCTCTTCATGATCAAGCATACAAATGTATATCCAAATATGGTGAGAATCTGATATATGCTATTATAGCCATTGTATTAAACCAGTTTTTGACCTAATTTTTCTTCAACTTCAGCCGTTGTAATCTTGCACTTTAACACCAACAGGAATTTTCCTCACGTCATTACCAAGAATATATCCAAACTGAAGAATGGTACTTCAGTACTCATCCAGAAACCATAATTATCCCATACTTTCACTTTCAAGCTCAGTTGAAGTGGGTTTGACCTTTGACGTTTTTATCTCAAAATCAATAATGAACAAACACTAACCTCTCATCATAACTAAGTATTTACCCAATCTACTTTGCATCTGTGTATGATAATCTATTTATAATCCAGAAACCACACTTTAAAAATATCTTGAATTAAGTTCAGATGCTGTGACCTTGAAATTGAAATTTGACCTTAAAATCATTAGCATCTACAACTCATCACAAACCTTTATGTTTACAGACAAAGCAGAAAGCAATGGTTCCCTCTAGCTTCGCAGATATGGGACAAATAAACATATAATTAATTCAAATCTAGTAGCATGTTACTTCTGGTGTGGACAGATAGGGCTCTTTCATGTGTTCCTGTTCTTGACATGGATTTTTGTATTTAAGAGGTGAAAAAAAATTGATAAAACTTCATTGACAAACCTTAAAATTAATTAAAATTGGTCACAAGTATACAATGACCTTGGACTTTTTCTAAAAGCAGATCTCACACAAAACCTATTTTGATCTGTACCTTTTTTGTTTTTCAAATCTGAGTTTTATACACTGTATTCATCTGAGAGTCCTTCATAAATTTCATTATCATTACCAGACCAATCTCCAGGAATATTTCACAATATTATTCTTGTAACCACTCTAGATCCACACACATCAATAGTAAAAGGCAAAAGCAGAGACACTACATACTCTGAAATGCATGCATCACGATTTGATGTATCAGTAACATATATTAATATGTACATTTATGGATACACTTTGTATATATAAAATAATGAACAAGTATTTGTTGCAGTTCTTTATTTCAACACGTCCCTTCTCTCTTGCAGATAAATGTTTGCAATTTTCATACCATATTAGTCTTCATTCCATCATTTATGACTTAATGCAGGTAGTTTTCTGTTTTTAATTCAACCGATTTTTGATTAAGATATAGAATTTTGATATTCAACACCAATTACTTTTATGTATGTATATAATTATTTAAACATACGAAATTTCACATTTTGTTATTAATTCCATTTACAATAGCACCTGCACTGTGCACGTTATTGTTGATTTTCAATTTTCAAATGTAATTTCATTTAGTACTCCACAATTGGAACAAATTTCAGCACTGGCTGTGTTACACATGACAACCAAATTTTGTGGAAGGCCTATAAATTGAGAAAATTAGGGTCAAATTTTGCAAGTTTGTTATTTGTTTTATATCACACCCAGAATATTTTTAAGGAGAGTCACTAAGGAATCTATGATCAGGTTCAAACTCGGAACTAATTGGTCTTCAGTCAGGCATGCTATTTTCTATGCCAAGCAAGCTCCTAAATCAGTAACTGAGTAAGAATCATTGCACCGTTTTACTTGTACTAGCACTTTTACTTGGTCTCCAGTTTTCACAAGTTAGAGGCTAAAATGGCCTCCTGAGTCATCATTCTTAAGACCTCTTATGTATATATTCTGATTCATACTGCAAGGTGGTCAAAGATTTTGATGAATGAAATTTCCCAGATTCATAAGAGTAAGAGGTTTTTCCTGAAGAAATATGCAAAGAAACAGTATATTTTCACTATGGTTTGTTCAATATTAACTATCCGGTAAGTTTTGGTCTTTCTTTCAAATAAATATCAATAATATTTTATTTCTCTCAAGGATTTTCCTTTCTGAAATACGACTTTCATCCTTGATACAGTAACGTTTCAAAACATGTTACAAACATGATTATAGTTCCAGTTATTTAATGAAGTGATCATACTTCAATCTAAAGCTTTAAGGAAACCCCCAACAACCAACTTTATCACATTTAAGATATAAAACTTCCCTGATGTACGGTACACAGTTTATGGCCACCCTGAATATGTGCTTATTATTATTCTTCATTTCAATTATTTTGTATGTTTTTTGTTTTACTTCACACTAATTTGAATTTCATTGAAATGGTGACTGCATCTGCAAGATGCATACACTGAGCTGTAGATCTATATAATCTATCCACTTGAAGAAGAGATTGTTCTATGTATGACAGCGAGTTGAGATCCATATAACCTATCCACTTGAAGGAGAGACTGATCTATGCATGACACTGAGCCGTAGATCTATATAACCTATTCACTTGAAGGAGAGATTAATCTATGCATGACACTGAGCCGTAGATCTATATAACCTATTCACTTGAAGGAGAGATTGATCTATGCATGACAATGAGCTGTAGATCTATATAACCTATCCACTTGAAGGAGAGATTGATCTATGCATGACAATGAGCTGTAGATCTATATAACCTATCCACTTGAAGGAGACATTGATCTATGCATGACAATGAGCTGTAGATCTATATAACCTATCCACTTGAAGGAGAGATTGATCTATGCATGACAATGAGCTGTAGATCTATATAACCTATCCACTTGAAGGAGAGATTGATCTATGCATGACAATGAGCTGTAGATCTATATAACCTATCCACTTGAAGGAGAGATTGATCTATGCATGACAATGAGCTGTAGATCTATATAACCTATCCACTTGAAGGAGAGATTGATCTATGCATGACAATGAGCTGTAGATCTACCTATCCACTTGAAGAGATTGATCTATGCATGACAATGAGCTGTAGATCTATATAACCTATCCACATGAAAAAGAAATTGATCTATGCATAACAATGAGCTGTAGATCTATATAACCTATCCACTTGAAGGAGTGACTGATCTATATAACCTATCCACTTACGGAGAGATTGATCAATGCATAACACTGAGCTGTATATCTATACATGTATAACCTACCCATTTGTAGATATTGATCAATACATAACCAGGGCTCGATATTAACATTTTCTGGACAAGTAGCCATGAAATGTACTTGTCCGAATATAAATTTTACTTGTCCAACAATTTATCACTACTGTAATAAATAAAATAAAGTTTAAACAATATACTCATGTGTTAATTTATTTTATTAATGAATATACAGAGCCCCTGATAAGGGTAGGAGGGTATTTGCCAAATGCAAAATTTGAAAATAACAATCAAATTGTCTAACAAGTGAACGTCGACCCTGATTTTAAAGTTGCCAACCTCTCTTTGAGAATCAACTTCCTGATTCTTGTTCTCTCACTGTTTTCGACTTTAAATTTCGATAAAAATGATTACAATTTAGTTGTTTTTTTTTTTAATTTACAGGAAATTACAGAAAAAAACACTCTCCCAATCGGACAAGTACTTAGCAAGAATTGCTTTCACGTGAAAAAATTCCACTGGTACTGGACAAGCGTTAATGTCGAGCCCTCATAACACTGTACTTTAGATCTATACAACCTATCCACTTGAAAGAGCGTTTGATCTATGCATGGCACTGAGCTTTAGATCTATACAACCTATCCACTTGGAAGGACAGATTGATATTTTTTACAAGTGTCAATGTCTACCTTGAAAGAAGACCTCAGTTATTAATGTCTAATTTAAAAATCAAAGGCTTGAAAAGCCACAAAGGCGTCGAGCTAAATTTGATTTAAAGCTGTCGAAAGTAGCAGAAATTGACCAGTCGTGTTCATCTTTTTTGTTGAATTCCCATAATTTTTGGTATTGAGTAAAAATAAAAGCTTAAGGACTAACAGCCATATATCATATAATATATCATCATAACATTTTATTGTTCTTTACGTCATTCTTGCAAAAATATGTCAAATATCTTTTCACAAAGAATGTACGTGTGAAATCAATCGAACACCATTGCCTTTTTTTTTTTAACAAAGATAGAAATGGACGAGTCGTTACCACTGCCTGTAAAATATAGAAGCCTTCTGCTTAATTTGTTTTAAGATATGGTCTAGGTTACTGTTTTTGTCTACGCTACTAACACTGACACTAGGGCCAACAGCTTCTATATATCATCCTAACACACTAGTTATTATTCAGTCGTTTATTGTATGTGCACATGTAAAGGCTACAACGCCATGCCAATCGCTGTAATGACGCAAGCAGATTGTGCATCACAATCGCACTTTATCGGTTGATTTGGAATAAAATCTTCACATGCAAGTTCTACGTAATTTATTTTTCATGCATTCAATCTAAAATTCTGTCTTAATCCATGCTATCATCCTTTACATCCATATTAAATTTTGTAGAACTTTCTCGGCTGCCATTTTTTATGCCCTCGTGGGAACTTTTCCAGATATGTGGAAGACCATGTGATATATACACATGCTACTTCCCTAATAAGGAAAAATTGAGGCGTGGCTTTAGAAATTTTTGCGGGAAAATTCACAACTGCGCATAAACAAGTAATTCCCATTTAAATAAATTTATTTGGCTTTGTGACCAACATCTTGATCGTTTAATGCTATTCCGATTATAACCTAAACTTTTTAAAAAGCTATGCTTGTTTAAGATAGACTAGAGTTACCTGCTCTAGCTTGCTATCGCTGCGCGAAGAGACAAGCGACCACCACCATTTTGTAAAGGCTAATCCCTGTCCAGCAAGTGTTATTTATAGCACAGACAGGTAAGGGCAGATAAGAAGCTGTACACATTGCGTGTAGATATTTTGAAAATTCGTCTGCAGTAGCATACACTATTACACTGCATAGGTATACAGTACATGATGTAATTTACGAGAGGCTCGTAATGTTTAACCTTGAGGATGTAATTAATTTTGTCGATATTTGTTGATTTTAGGTTAAATCAATGAAACATAATGAAATCCTGTGAGAAAAAAATAACCGACAACGCGTCACTTGAACCTAGGTCAGCCTCATTATGAATTAGTGGTCACCTGTCTAAATATCTTTGTGATACGCATTGCCAGTCTATATTTAGGATTCTATGAAATATTTTATCTAAATAGAAAATATAATATAGAAAATAGAAATTTATATCTACATATATTAAATTATTATATTATTTATATTATTATATATATTTCAAAGACCGGTTTCCATATTGGCGCTTAATGTCAAATTAGGCCTTGATCGTGTGTGTTACAAGCGTTCTACTACGATTTCTCCAAATAAGGCAATATGTCACGTGGTCTTCCCCATACTTGGAAAAATTCCAATGAAGTGCGATTGTAATTCATAATCGGCTTGCGTCATCACGGCGAATAAATATTTTAACACACACATGTTTTAGGGCAATATATTGATAATTTAAGTTAAGCAGACCTATGCTTAAACCTATTTCCTATTTCTGTGCAATGAAATTTCAGTAACAAGGATAACAAAGCCTGTTTTGTAAGAACTTTTACTACTTTAGTACTTTAAAGAAGGTACTACTTTGTTACGTGAATTAAAAAGGCAGTGCAGAGGTAAAATTTTTACGATCGCTAGAAGACTGTCGAGCAAATGCTCGATGCCTTAAAAAAAGACAAGGACAAGCTATCAGAGGGATACAAAGAATGATCTCATGCTATTGACTGTGCTACACAAAGCTCTTGAAAGAAACATTTACCATAGGATAAACTTACACTAAATTACAATTATACATGTATCCGAAAAACTGTTTATCAAACAATTGAAATTATGATAGTGCAAGTTAAATCTCTTCTACCACATCTAGTACATATACAGATAAATCATACTAACTTTGTACATATACATTGTGCAATGTGATTAATGAAAAATGCTACTACATGTATGGATATTGTATTTGAAGTACTGAATAGTAATAAACAATGAAAATTCCTTTTTGCAATTTATTTTCCAAATGTAATTTCTATCAAGAGAAATTTTGTTATCCAGCTATACTATTTACAAATGGTAATCGAAGTTTAGTACCAGAGAATAACATGTTTCACTTATAACATTACATGTCTTACACCAGATGATTTTGATTTTTTACTGCTACTTACTTTTATGCTGAATATTTCCCAGTATATTCATCCCTTTTTTTTTTACATACATATTGCTTAAACAAATTATTTTTGACAGCTACAATTACTTTTTGATCATGTAAAATCATATAACTGTTCATTATAAACGGATATAGAACAAAAATACAACAATGAATATTGTGAGGTTTGTATACAGATGTCAGATACCATACAATGATACATACCAGAATTTATTATTCTCTGTCTCGACCCCCAGAAGACGGTTTGCCGGTGGAACTAGTGCTGCTGACAGCACCATCCTCTTCTTGACGTTTTTCATAGTGTCCAAAATCATCAAAGATGGAAGTTGTGTGTTTATAATTGTGAAGGATTTTCAACACTTGTTTGCCCTTTTCTGGGGGGACTTCTTGAGTATCCCTAGAGTTGGTTACAGGTTTGTTTTCATTGTTCTCTAGACGAATATGCCTCAACTGTGAGTTTGGCACATCCTTGACATAGATCCATTTCACCTCGAACTTTCCCTTCCATTTGTCTTGTGCCCAGACGCCGGCATCATTCTTGTAGTCCAAGTGACTCATCATTTGAGCCATGCCACAGAAGTGGCCTGACCCATTCACGCTATAAAACAAGTAAATCGGTCCTTTTCCTTCACGTTCCTTGAATGCTTGATCCAGTCTCTTGTTGCCATGGTCAGTACTACACCAAATACTATACTTAATTGAACGGTGAATGTCATCCTCAGAGTAACTCTTGATAATGAAGAACCTTGCACCCCTAGGATTCATGTTAAAATCACGAGGGTTGTACTGATTAGCTGATTTCAACTTCTCTAAGACTGGGTGATTGCTTGCTGAGCTTCCATTAGTCGGGGTAGATAATTGAGAAAGTCCTGCATTTCCTGAACTATTCCCACTTTGGTTTGAATTCGAATTTCCCGAATAATTATTCATTGTTCTACTCCTAGGAGCAGACCAAGAACGTCCTTGCTGATTTCCTCCGTTACCACCTTGTTTATTTCCACCATTGTTTCTCTGATCCCATGTTCCAATGTCCATGTTTTTATTTGGATTCATGGGTGCCCTAGGGATAGATCTTGGCTGAATCTTTGGCTGAGGTCTAGCAGGCTGACTTGCAATCGCCGCCCAAGATGTTGTCTTTTTTGCTTGAGATGTCCCTCCACTTGATTGTGCTGTCATAGGTGTCCCATTCTGATCCATATGTCCTTGATCAGGGACCACCTGGCTACCATCCTTGTCAGAAATTGTCATTCCTTTCAGTCCTTGGTCAACACTATTCATTCCAGAAGGGTCTCTAGCATCAAATTCACCTCCATTCATAGCATACGGATCTTGTGGAATCATAGTGTCCTTCTGGTAGTAATCGTATGTCCTTCCATCAGTTCTTCCTTGTCCGTTATTCCAATAATCACTTCCAGAATAATCTGGTGCCCATCCAAACTGAGGATACCCGAAACCTCCGAAAATGTTGTTGTAGTCATAACTACCAAATGAAAGCATGGTTGCCTGATCACTTCCACTTGACCATGCTCCTGCATCAGTAAGTCCTTGATAGGGAAATGGCATTGATGGATTGTAATAGCTTGGCATAAAAGGGTCCGAAACTCCAGGGCTCGACATTGGTCCAGTGCTGTACGCTCCCTGAAATGAAGCCTAAAAAAATTTACTATTGACTGGAAACTTGCTGCAATTTTCATAAAAGAAAACATAAACAGTATATAAGGTACTGCCTATTCTATAATATTCCATTGCCTACTTCAACAAAATTTCTGACACTAAGTCAGCATTTTGCCTTTTTCATGCTAAAAAATGCTTCGGATGTGCTATATCTACAATGGCCTAGGTCAGTAATGAAATTAAGACAAAAATTAACTCTTTACATAGTTGCTACACTGGCCCAAAAATTACATATTTCGAGACCTTAAATTAACTCCAACAGTCCAGGAAATATGACATAAAAAATCAGCAACCTTTTGAAGATCTATTGAATAAAACTAAAAGTATTTTTACATGTGCATTTGAAATTAATGCAATCGACATTTTTTCCTTATAGTACCGTATATACTCGCATATAAGTCGACCCGCGTATAAGTCGGGGAGTACGTTTTGAAGCTCAAATTCTGGGATTTGCCGTTGACCCCCATATAAGTCGGTTGGAATTTTTGATTGAACAAAGCCTGTACATGTTAACCGACATTCATTCATAGAAATGTATACAAAGGTTTGGGAGAATGATGATAGTGCGTAATCACACTAAGGGAATTTAATTGACATATTCAATAGAGGGGCATTTAAAACGTGACATATAAAAGATGTATTTATTTAAGATAAAACGATCTACCTGATGTTACTTCATAGCTTAAATGACTACTTTTCGAATAATTTGGTGGCCGTGAAAACGGCTTTTTTTTTTGTGGCCGTGAAAACGATCGTGGCTTCATTGCTTGTTTATTAAGTAATTAATTCATTAACGCAGGGAAACCCTACTATGAATCGGTGAATTATACCCGACAAAGACTCTTTTACCACACCGACAAACCTACCGGTATAATTAACATACTTCTAGTGTCGGACTGTTATTTAATCAATGGCTATCACGGCTCACTAAACCTGTAGACGCACTGTTGCGGATTTGTTTTACCTTTTGTGATGGATATTTCAACAACAAATAAGCGATATATTACGACTTTTTAGTACAGAATCTGTTGGTCACAAAATATACATTTTATTGTCATAGAATCGTATTTTAAAGTAGTATGGACCGGGAATTTCACCTACGTCATCTATCATGTCTAATGTCTTCATTATCTGATAATAAACGGGAAAGTTTAGCTTCATTCCAAGGTCGGATTTTTTTCTCTCCGTCAGTATCTCGCATATAAGTCAGTAGTGCTTTTCGACCACGATTTTTTACTCCCAATAAACCGACTTATATGCGAGTATATACGGTATGTTCATTAAAACTGTAGTACCTCTTCTACAAAATATTTTCTTTGAATACTGAATTGACTATAATATTTTATAATAAATTTTTCATAATTTTATTTAATTTCTTAGCAATGAGGTGTTGAAAGAGAATCCAACGATAACTTAGGACCACTTACTTTAACACTTGGTCAGAGATGTACTCAACTTGAGGCAAGAGGATGACACAAGAGAAACTTAATATTAAAAGTAGTCACCCAGCATTTCTTACTGATGATTAAAACCTGAGTATAAATTGATCCCTACAAATTTTGTTCACAGTAACATTTTATATATAGCTACATGTTCATCTTGTGTTCAAACAATTTCAAGGATTCTAAAGTCTGTGCTTCATATTGAATATTGAAATCATGCGGCTTAAGGTGTCAAGCGTCAGTGTATGCATCATACCAGAACATTAGCATCATTTTGTAAGTTCTGAATGTATACTGATTGAATGTAATTTAATTACATGTACTGTATTAATTAATTGGACTAAACTTTGAAAGCTACAATACATAGTGAATTTATTAATGTTGTATACTAAAACAATAGAGAGCATCAGCTAAAAACTATGGTATAAACTTGTGCTACCGTATATACTCGCTTATAAGACGACCCCCCTACTTTGGGACAAAAATTCTAGTACTTTAGCATTGACCCGCTTATAAGACGAGGTAAAAAATTGCTCTCAGACACGATGTACGATGTACGTATTGACATTTTTGGGGCAGTGCCAAATGTCTCAATCTCGTTCACTGTTCAATGTGCGGTTTGACAATGCACAAGTTTTTCCATAATTACTGTGTAATATTAATAAATAACAAGATCTTTATTTGTTTTACATTTAATTTATTACATATTTTATTTCAATCACGGACTTATAGACAGGGTATACATGTATGTAAGCATTTAGCAACTATTGATTCATATTTAAACGATAAACATAATTAATAGTCCATCTGAAAGTTCTCAAACACTGAATACAAAAAACGTCTTTTATTCACGCGTGCCGTCTGTGTGGAGATACAACCACTCATCCTCATCATCACTATTGCCGAATAGCTCGTGGTCTTTTTAAAGTCAAATAATTTAGTTTCCCTAGCTTACCTACTCCTCATTATTTGATAATTAACTGTCGAATGGGCTTGGCATAATTATTGCTAAATAAACAACAATGCAATCAATCACCAATTACTGATTTTTTTCTTGTCAATCTCGGCAAATTAATACCCGATAGTTACCTGTCAATCACCCCTTATCAAGATCAATTGATCTCGGGAACTTTAAACCTATAATTAGATTACCGATGTCTCGCGTTTACCGCAGTTCACGTGTACAAGAAGTGTGATAAATACGGCAAGTGACAGGTGTTTTCTGATAGATATTAATGACTTTTATCTTATATCTCGCTTATAAGACGACCCCCCTACTTCACAAAAGAAATTTAACTCCCAAAAACTCGTCTTATAAGCGAGTATATACGGTATATTAAAACAGTGTGCATCTAAAGTGAAAATCCATAACTGCAGGAAAAAGAATTGCATTTTAGGGGTTGGAAATAGGACCTAATTTCAGCCTTCTACAGACTCTAACGATCCCCAAATGGTTATACACTGAAAATCTGTAGTTTCATTAAAACCCTTACAAAATGGAGAAAAACAAAATGGCACCTTGAAAGCCATCTTTCTCCCTAAATGAGATTTCTGTGTTGTATAATCAGTGAGGAGTTGCAATAGATATTACCTTCATTAGCTAGCCAAAAAAATGAGTTAAAATGATGAGTTTCTTTAACATTGGATTTAAAATTCACCAACCACTACTGCTTTCTCAATGTATACTTACTTGATGTGCAGGTTGTTGAAGGTAAGGCTCAATTTCTTCGTCTTTCACGGTTTCTTTGACGTTGCCATTTACCACTGGAAAAAGAGAATTATTTATTCTATTATTTATTATTTGTTTGTTTATAAAACATTACAAGAGGCATTATCATATTTCCCTTTGGTCTATCACAAGATAACTTTTGGCAGACATTGATACCTAGTTACATGTATGTATATATATATTACACTAAGTTTTCCCAATGACACCGGTCTTGACTGAAAAAAAAAAAAGAAAAAAGATGTGTCCATGTCAGTGTTTTATGTCTGCTTTATAATATTGATTGATTGATTTTTGTTTTACGTCACACCACGAATATTTCATGTATATGGTGACGGCATCTGCCTGATGTGGGGCATACAAATTTTGACCTTTGTAACGGACCCACCCGAAGCAGTGAGGGATCTTTAACGTGCCATGCATACCCATCACGGGGCCTCGGTTTTTACTGTCTCATCCGAAAGACATGACACCGGCATGACCAGAGCGGGACTCGAACCCCAGCCTCCTGATCAGGAGTCCGACGCGATACCACTAGGTCATGCCGGCTTCTGCTTTATAATACTGTCAATGTGCTATCGAAGATAGCATTACTGGGAAGGATTTACGAAATCCTGATTTGTAATAGAAGACATTCTCTGAAATCACCCTTTCACGTTTACTGCAGGAATGAGTGTCAAATAATAACTGCAGGAGTGAGTGTCAAACAAAAACATTGCCCATAAAATCTTTTTATATCATACTACAAAACTGGATGTGCCGTGTCTCATGCTGCAGGAACTGTGATAATTTTACCACTTAAAACATTTATGATAAGGGACTCTTCAAAAAATGAGAAACAACAATTTGTCAGTACAGTGATGCATTTGTCAATCAAAGCATCAGTCTTGCAGTTAATGTGAAAGGGTCTATGACCACAGACTGAATAGTTTTTCCAGAAAACGTCTTGAAAGAGGAAAACAACACCGGAAATATTAAAATCAAAGAAAACATGATGAGAAATGGCCTGTGGAGGCCTAATGTTTTTGGCAAAGACTGATATATGAGGGCAGTCTACAAGTAAAAGTAAAATAATGTGGAACAAAAGCCCAAAAGAGCTCACCTGAGCACCTTGGGAACATCAGAAAATTAGAATGTTCTCTAACAAAAGTACCCCTTTCTGGAAATTTTATTTCAAAACACAACCAAAAGACAACTAAAGACAAAATCACATTATTCTAAAACACTTGTTCATTATAAAATTTAATTTAAAGCTGTCAAAAGTAGCAGAAATTGACCAGTCGTGTTCATCTTTTTCGTTGAATTCCGATAATTTTTGGAAAAATAAAAGCTTAAGGACCAACAGCCATATTTCATTATATATTGCAAATATTAGTCTTTTGTGCACAAAATTTGAAAGCTCCAAGAAATACAAAGAAAATGACAACAATTTTCGAACTTTATCATCTACCGTAGCTTATTGCTTTAAGCACAAAATAATTTGGCATGTTAAAAAAATTGTTCAGTTGTCAAAAATTATGTGTTCATTTACTCGCATATTTCACTAATTGGAAAAGTAATCACAATGTATTGTACATATGTACACATGTAGTTTGCAGAGTAAATGTCATAGACCAAATGAAACAAAGATCAAATACATGTTTACCATGTATGGGGGAACAAGTATGGGGGAATGGGAAAGATAAGAAATTTATTAAGATTGTTTGAAGGATTTTCTTTTAGTTTGACACTATTAAAACAATTTGAAATATGACACAATAAACCAAATGACTGAATGATATTAACAGCTGGAAACTACATGCATAATATAACAACAATTATGTTTAAATATAATTATCCCTCTGAATATGTTTCACAAGTCATATGTGTAATCCTGCATTATAAAAATGATTATTTTCAACATGAACAGGGATGGAAATTGGCAAGAATTTCCCAGGAGCCAAACGGGCTCATAGGTTTGAAATTCTGGTAGCCCGTTCTAAAACTTAGGGGCCCGTTATATTTATGTAAATGTTTAAGCAAAGTTAATTTTTTTTAAAAATCTTTATTCCTTTAATTGATTACATTAACTTGTCATTCCCCCGCTACTTTTTGTTTTCTGTACCCATCGAGGGCAGCAAACAAGGGCCTGGGGACCGCCATGCTGCTTTTCGTAACATAACGCTTTTTCATTCACGCAATGAAAACTCGGCAGACAGCCCGCAATACTTGCCTATAGGGGGGTATACAAATTGAGATTAGGAAATAGACGTGGTCGGACAGATGTTTGACTGACGGAAGAAACTACGTTAAGCATTTACTTGATCAAGACGAGCATCGCCAGTCTAGACAATTCGCCAAATGGGCGACTTCGGATATAAAACAATTCGCCCGATCGTAAATTCGGTCGCCTCGGGCGAACGGACCACCGCCAATTTCCATCCCTGATGAATCAAATGAATTTAGCTTTACACCTGCAGGAAGAGTAGCAACGTCTACCACTATGAGAAGTGCAACAGTCAGATATACATGTAGCACTTCACCAATATATACCGAACATATCACACCACCGCACCAAGCAAACAAGGTAAAGTATTATTAATATCATGTAAATAAATCTGTAACAGACTGCTGGCAAGCACTTTTAAACATGCTTGAACATACAGTACAGTCTGAGTGGAACTTAATTTGCCCACTGGTCACAGTGGACATTTTTGAAAGAGCCAGTTGGAATTAACATACAGGTAAGTGGACAGCTTGATAGCTCAGGTAAATGTCCACTCCTAATGCCCACTGAAATTTCAGATGGACTGCCCACTGTGGACAGTGGGCATTAAAAGTTCCACCCGAACTGTACTGTAACTTTGAGGACAGTTTTCAAAAGGTTAGATATTACTTTATCTGCTGGTGCTTTATTTTCCCGAGATTATCATGGGAATTTGGTAGGAAATACTGCTTCAAGGGGCCACATTCTTACTGTCATTTCTTACCGGGTTCTACTACTTACCGAAATTACCCGGAATTACCGAAATGACTCATTATTTACCGAAATGACTCAATAAGTTACCGAAATGACCCGTTTTTCATTCTTATTTCACTTGATATGGATAGAAGGGTGACAGTTACATGTTATAGATGACTTTTCATGCAAAATACCACCTTGCAATAGATAATACCGATGGCTAGAATTTCCTCTGTTGTGTCCAATATGTAAAGAGCGATAACCCCAAGTTCTTTGATGGTATCTTATTATGAATTTCTAAAATGGAGTTTATAAACTTATCTTATGTGCAATTTCAATGAATTAAATTTCACGAGACATGCCAGTGGCGGATCCAGGTTTCTCCGAAAAGGAGGGGGAGGGGGCACATCTGTATTATGACTCTGCCATTTCTGGTGCCAAATCAGTTTTTAGTGATAAATCTGCCGTTGCATGTATATTAAATTGACATACATACTTTTTATTTAAAAAGTTATTTAGAGGTAGTTGGCCGTTCATCCAATCAAAGAACTTGGAGTTATCGCTCTTTACGTATTGGACGCTACATAGGAAATTCTAGCCATAGGTATTATCTATTACAAAGTGGTATTTGCATGAAAAGTCATCTATTACATGTAACTATCACCATTCTATCCATATCGGGTGAAATAAGAATGAAAAACTGGTCATTTCGGTAAAAACTGAGTCATTTCGGTAATTCTGGGTAATTTCGGTAAGTAGTAGAACCATTTCTTACCTTAAGGTAAAGGGATGATGTAGGGGGATTTGGATAGATTAAAGGCACTCTTTGTGTAATGAAGGGCCTATGATAAGATGAAGAATATTGAATAATCAGCAATAAATGAGCGGAATTGAACAGCCTTGCATGCCAGGGTTTTTTTCAGTACTTTGGGAATGGGACTGGGTCCCTTGCAATCGGGAAAAATAGCACGAATTTGTTACATTTTGGGAAAATGTATAAAAAACACCATAAATTAAACATTTGCATCAAGATTTTATTAATTTTTTTAAGGTTAGTTTTTACAATTTGAATTTTCTGGTTCTCATAGCTTTGAATTTATCAATAACACAAGTAATTTCTGCATCAACATGATTTTGCATCTTTTTCACTCAACCTTTTCACGTAGTTCTTACAGTTGTGCGACATTTTTTGCAAAGCGAAAGCGAGATGCTAAAACATAAAACCTGAACTGGTTATACAAATTACAGAATTATAGCACAGCAACGTGTACTGGACTCCAGTAATACTGTGTGCGTTATGTTTCCTCGTTATCACGACAATAGCGTTGGTACATTTCTTTGCTCTTTATATCGTTTTTGTACGTTGATTTATTTTTTTTTTTGAGTTTTGGTTTGGGAATTTGGGGTCACTTTTATGGAAAAAGAGACTGGCATTGAGAATAGGTCCCAATAACGGACCCAAATCAAACGAAGAAAAAACCCTGCACGCAATCCGTCAGAATTGTGCCCAACTTCTGATGATGAATAAAAGGCTTTTTATAAAGGTATATTATACTGTGTATGTTTTCTTTTTCTTGTTGAACTGCCCTTCTGCTATTTACCCTACCAAAATATAATTTAGGGAGGGGGACTTCCGGTTTTTATTTCATACATTACCTTGGTTAGGCTGTCCTTTTCTCTGTTGTGATGACATGAAAAGAAAGAATTCAGAGTAAGCATTAAAAAGAGATTACGAAGTATACATATATAAAATATGAATTCAAAATGGACGATGAAATATTTACATTGATCAATACAGTGTATAATGAATCATGGGGCTACCTGATCTATACTTGCCGACATCACACTCAAAATAAACACTAAATAGGCAATCAAACGTCCTTTCGCTGTTTGTATAGATTGATTCACAACACTGGACTTCGAATAAAAAATTAACACTCCGTGTTCGCAATTAAAATCAGGAGGAGAACAATAGATCAATATCACAAGATCCCTTTCCACACGTCTAACAATGGCGGCGGGTATGCATAGGCCTCGTTCCCGCTAACGTTCACGTGATCAAAACTGACGTCATAGAGAAGTACAGCAGGTGTGAAATCAAAATAAGGTTTAAAACTCCCTAAACTTTAAAACAGGGATAATATTATGATATATTAACACAAGTCCCTGAACATAAGTTACATATATATAAGCAGGGAATACACAGTTTATGCCACAGGCATAAATTTACCAATCTCACTATAAGATATCCGGTCTCGTTGTATGAAGAAGGGCACAACCCTGCTTATCAAAGAGTTACCCACCTTACTCGAAGGTTAAGTATTAACTAGCCGCTGGCTCGGAGGCGTAATTTTAAACACTTATCGAATGGCACAATATACATGCAACATGTATGAGAACACTTCTTTTCTGGTCATGCATGTGTTTCTCGTTAATTATATTTTTACATATTTTTAATTTTTAAGAGTCGAGATTCTAAAATTCAATGAATAATATTAACAATCTATTTTCAGAAGAGGATTAAGGTTTTATTTGATAATGCAGGATCACATCCATGGGCTGTTACGTCTAATCATAGTAAATTGTTATTTGAGTGTTTCATGAAACTTGATCTCATAAATAGTGGCCGGATGGTCTAGATAGTGATAACAACAACAACAATAATATCTTTTAGAGAAAAATCGCACTATTCCGAGTCACTTAATTTGAATCAAGACATCACTTTAGATAAAACAATCGATATTCATCCTACGGACAGAGACTACTTTCAAAATATTTTATGCCTCTGTCTTAAATAGCTAAAGCTATGCTTAATGTCCCAAAACGGTATTTTTTATATACAGAAGAGGTACTGGTAAGTACTACTCCAAGTCACTTTGTGAGGAGAAAAATTCGGTGATCCTCAAGGCGAGAAGCATAACTGGCGATCCTCAAGGCGAGATGTTGTTACGTAAGTTTAAGCTGAATATACTAACTGAACGATAAAATCATATGTCGACAATTTGAAACTTCAAAAAAAAAAAAAAAAAAAAAAAAAAAAAAAAAAAAAAAAAAAAAAAAAAAGAAAAAAGAAAAACAACTTAATCATACATACATGCCACCCATTTATATGACAGTACGAATGTCTAATATTCGAGTTGTCCAAAATTTCAGGTAAGATAATGAACTCGTCCATAATTTACAGGTGATTCAAAACAGAGAAAATGGCGACAGGACGAAAACAGACGCCTATGAAAGTGAATGACACTGGACTGGGTTATCTATATTGGTTTGGAATGCTGTGTTCGGCTTCAGCCCTACTGTGTGTATTCATCGCCTTTGCTTCTCCGTTTTGGTACAAATCATGGACTCGAGTTCACAGCCCGTTAGCAAACATAGGACTATGGCATGTCTGTTTGTCAGGCTGGGTAAAACCGTATGATCCCCAGATGAGAGCATATGTAGGCTGTTGGTGGATCCATTCGACGTTCTTCGAAGATGTATACGACCTGATTATGCCAGGTAAGCTACAGTATACAGCATTAATTAAAAGTAGGTAGAAAACCTGAATAGGATGACTCATTTCCTCCTTAGCCAGAATTTACTCCATTTTAATAAGTTTAGGGAAGAGTTCTATAACACAGAAACCTAGCATTTACTGTTTTATAAATTTTGACATTGATACTGTAAATGTCCACACTAAAAACATCAGCAGAAGTAAAACGATGGGCGTATGTACTAATCTGTATGTAGCTTCAATATATCTCCTTAACAAACTTGTTATTATTCAGTTACACATAATAGATAGGTTTCATTAGCACTAATTTAGTTAGATTTACCTCCCGTTGTCGGCCATGTTTGTTGTCAAGCAAGAGTTTTTGCCTCATATTCATACTAGGTTTAATAAATTTTTGTAGAAAGTTTTTAACAGGTTGGGGGCAACCTCTCATTTAAGAGATAATCACTCAAATGAGTAACTTATAATCACTGTTTTCAGTAGTAAACAAGTACTAAAAAATTAAAGTTTCAAAAATTTAACTTAAAACTTAAAAGGGCACATCTTTATAATTAATATACTGAACATAAAATACAAAAGAAGTTGACTTTTTCAACTTAACATTTTGGAGTTTATAGCTGCAACATTTGTGCAGCTATAAACTCCAAAATAGTTAGTTAAAAATGTCAACTTGTTTTATAAACTATATTCAGTTTGTTGTAAACATGTGCCCTTCTGAATTTCAACTCATAATTCCAAAATTTCATTTTTAGAATACTTGTTTACTTCTGTTCATTCCTTGAAAACTGATTACTGAAAACAGTGATAGTTACTCATTTGAGTGATTATCTCTCAAATGAGAGGTTGCCCCCATCCTGTTTAATATACACACTTATTTAGAATTTTTTTATGTTGTCTAATACCTCAAATTTTGCATAAACATATTCAGTTCTATACCTCAAAGATGGCAGACAACTTATCTCAAGGGAAGTAACTCCAATAAAATTTTATGCTACTGAAACCTATCTATAAACAACCAAATAATAACAAGTGTTTTAGGGTGATATATTAAAGCTAATCTGTATGTAAAATATGAAAGTAAATGGTGTCTGTGACAATTGATGATGGCACAGTAACAACAATGTACCACAGTGGACATTCACTTACCCCTTAGATTTATAGGCGAGACCAGGTGCCTGGGAGGAGAGAGCGTCTCCTATATGGCCTATGTGGCTAGCCACACCCACTATGAATGCCATTACATACAGACGAAACAAATATAATTATGCACTGTATATATACATGAATGTGAACAAATACTGTGTAGAAATTAAGTGCCACTGCCACATAACATCAGGAAAAACGGTATAATAACACTTGAGTCAAATCCTACACAGGAAACTTTTTTACAAGCTCTTCACTGCAAAATAAATAGGTGTGACATTAATGTAAAAATATGAAAGTAGCTGGTGTAACATGATAATGGTACTAACAACAATGTACCACAATGGAATTCTCAAACCCCCTAAATTCAGAGGCCAGACCAGGTGCTCAGGAAGAATGATCACCTCCTGTTTGGCTAGCCACATCCACTATCAACGCCATTACATACAGACAAAACTAATATAATAAAGCACTGTATATATACATGAATGTGAACAAATGCTGTGTAGATAGTGCCATTGCTACATAGCATCAGGAAACAGGGTATAATATCACTGAAGTCAAACCCTCCACAGGGAATTTTTTTTTACAAGCTCCATACTGCAAAGGGAATGTGTGATGTTAATGTAAAAGTATTTGGGTTATCATCTTGAAACCTAATAATTATCATTTCATTGAAATATGAGGCTCTACCAGACAAATGTCCGGTACACAGTGTACATGTATCACAATATCACTAATTAATGTATTATTTGTCTTCTGTATTTTAGTATGGTTTCGGGTAGTGCAAGCCTTGGTTATCTTCACATTGTTGTGTAATATAGCATCTACATTTTTTCTGAGCCTGTTTTTCTTTGGAGTTTTCCGTGACAAGTACTACGACACCAAAAAAAGAAAGATGAAGATGTTCATCATCAATGCCATTCTATTGTTTGCTGCAGGTATGTGTTACATTAATTGAATCTCCACTTGAAAGTTTTGTTTGTTTTATGCTTGTTTTATGTCTTATGTAGTGATTCACAGCATTTACCTGATGTACATGTATCACACAGGAATTTAGACCCATCCCAAGCAGTAAGGGACCTTTATGGCCTTGTGTATTGTGAAAGGGACCTCAGCTTTTACTGCTTCATTGAATAGCCAGGATATTGATAAGCCATCCTACGGACTTGAATCCGAGACCTTTTGCTCACGAGCAAAGTGCTTTAACAATCGAATTATGCAGCTTCCCATTTGGATAGGTTAACTTAGAAACAATTAAATCAGAGGTCCATGAACAACGCTGAACCAAACTCTCCAATGACAGATAAGATTTCCTGTAAAAATGTTCCAGGGTTTGCCTCATCTTGATTATTGATGTCGAAGAAATTTGTTAAAAATTCTTTTTATCTTTAAAGCATAAATCTACAAGAGTTCATGCAAGTACTATCAAGTTAATATTATATCCTAAAGTTAGCTTGTTGGGGGTCTTGTCTTCTGGGTGACACAGTAAAATTTGAGGGTTGGCAAATAAATAATCCCTCATTCTTTTTGGTGGGACTGTTGTAGATCAAAAGTTCTGTGCAAAAGAAAATGCAGTGACACCACATAAATTAACAAGTGAAATCATCTTGGTTTGAATTCAAACAAGAAATAAACAGAAAATTATCAAACTAATATTAATCCCTGCACACAAAGTTTTTGGAATGAGTATATATGAATCACCCCGTTTGTCTGTGTGTTTGGTCTGTCCAGTGAAGGTCTTGCATGGGTGTAATGGCCCTTAATTGGATCTCAGGAAATATGACTTGAATCTAATTTCTAAAATGATGTGAATCAGAATATATCAAATTGAAGTACTTTGTAATACAAAACATTGTACCAAAATTTTCAAAATACTGGTACCCCTGTTTTGTGGAAATAGGTACATACCAGTTTTTCACTAGGCCCTATTGGAGTTACCAGTATTTTAGTCATAATTTTTCAAAGAGTAAAAAAGTCACAAAAATCTCTTGATGAAAAGATTGTTTTATTGTATTTCATCAGTTTTCATTAAAAGAAACAAAATTCACTGGGCAAAAATTATGCCCTTTACGTTATTCTTAATGCTACCAATAGGAGACAATTCCCATAAACGAAGGGTTTATTAAATATTGAATGATCCCAAATTAAATTCTAACTACCATCAATACCTGTTGGGATTTCATGTATGTTCCTATAGCAAAGAAAACAGTAGTTTTACTATATGGTTTAATTGTAATTGCATCACATTTACCCATGCACTACCTTAATTAATTTCAGGGTAGTAACTATTTAAAAAGGGTAAAAATATTGCTCACTGAAAGTCAATAACACAAGTTTGTGAAAAGGGTTCAGTTGCGACAGAAGTTTAACTTCATCTACAAGACCTCATAGCAATCATACAAAGTTTCAAAGTTTTACTTAAATATATCCTACCATAGCCAAAAAATTTCTGGAATATTGATTTTCATCAAAGGGCAATAATGATTTTCATCAAAGGGCAATAGCTTTTGTATATCAAGTCAACTGTGACAAATTAAGTCACACATCAGTACATATCGTACCAGGAACTCGTAGAAAACATACTTGTACACACCAAGTTTCACCCAAGTATCTCATACCTCAAGTGAAAATTTCATTAAAGGGCAATACCTTATGATAAATGGAATCAAGTGTGAAAAACATCAAACTTTGTATATAGGCCTCATAATGGACATATACAAGTTTCACTGCAGTATTTCAAAGCACTGCAAAAAATTATCAGGCATTCTGATTTCATCAAAGGATAGCACTCTTGTAAAATGGGGTACTTCATATATAAAAGTGATACCTCTCATAATCAACACGCATACCATGTTTCATCATCTCAGAGCATGATGGGAAACTTTTTGCAATAAAATTACCGATACCTCAGATGGATGGACAGTTCCATTACAATACAATATCAGAATACCTAGATGCTCAGTCTAATGATAGGTTTGATAATAAATAATATGCAGTCTCATGACTGATGTGTAAAAAGTACTTTGTCATACAAGTACTACTGCTATATGTATATACCGTACTATAGATCTGGTTGACACATCACTCATTTATTACTCATGACACAATGGTGTGTTATTACCTTGACCTAAGGTCATATATGTTAAAGTCAAGCTCACAGTAAATAGATTACCAAAAATACATGTAGTGTTTGGTCCATAACTGTAACATAAATCTGCTGCATACCTCATACAGTTGTTATCAAGGACACAAGGGTTTGTTATGACCTCAAGTCAAGGTCATAACAAACCCTTGTGTCCTTGATAACAATCTCCAAGGTCAAGGTCTCTGTGAGCCTATGATGAATTTTGTTGCTATGATTTTGCTGCTGGAGGAGCATTTGTCCTTTAGAGACTGTTTAAGTTAAAGTACTGCTACAACCATGCTTTGACCCACATATATATACATTGTACTTATTATTTTTTCTTCATTGACATCTAGGTGGGTTAGTGTTAATTGTATCCTTCGTATTTGCCATGAAAGCAAAAGACCCTAACTGGTTGGCCCGACCTTGGCTATGCTATTTCTCATGGTCCTTTGGATTCAATGTCATGTCTGGATTTTTCTCTGCATTTGGAGGAATCAGTATCTTCATCAAAGCCACAGAAATCAGGAAGAAACCTGACCCAGGTCGTGATGACATTGACAAGAGAGCTGGATATCCGCTACCACCAGTGCAACCAAGAAATGATGTGCCATTTTATGAACCAAGTGAAAATGACAGTAAATCTATCGAATCGATTAGTGGGGCTCCCAGCAAACATTCCGAATCCTTTGTGTAAAGCTGGAGAGACTTGATGCTTTATATATCGGAACATTTCTCATTTACAACTGTAAATCAAGTTTTATATTCTGTATGATTAGCATAGAACATACATATTTTACATTCCAAGGAAGTTGTGACTTTTAACCATTAGTAGAATCATATTGTTCATAGTTTTAAGAAATAAAAATGTATATCTTAGACAAAGAGAAAAATTAGTCAGAATTTCAAATTTCCTTTTGAATTTTAGTGCTTTAAGAGAATTTTGCAGTTTTGAAAATGTTAAAAAGATTTTACTTAGATCTGGCAATTTTGATATATATATCAAGTCAACTCTATGACTGGGTTGAACTCAAATTATACTGTAGATTGAATAATACAAAATTCATTTTGATTTTAAAACATGATACCTGCACAAAATTTATTTGGAACTTAGAACATGAGAGTTTGGAGTATTGTATCTTTGGAATTTATTTCATACAGTATCTACTTCTTTAACCAATAGTTTTACTCACTTGGGAAATGGTTACATGGCTTAATGTGAAAATTACCCATACTCCCACTTCTCTTTATATATACTTGATACACAATGAATAATTTATTGATCATAGGTACTATGTCGCAAGAAATTTCTGTCAAAATTTTTCAAATAAATTGATGCGATTCTTATTTTAGACTCTTGAGCCTGAGAGGATGTGTAAATTTCCTGCTAAACAGTAGTTTAAACAAAATAACAACACTATTGATATTGCTATCATTGTATATATGAAGATCATCCATGAATCACCAATTTTACATATATGTGATAATGTATAGTACCTGATTATGTAAATAGATGTAACAAATCATACATGCATGTATATTTACTTCATCATTTCTAGACAGATAGTATCAAATCAAATCATTCTGTCATAATCATATAATTTCATACATTTTATAATTATTCCTGAATAATATACTTTGATATCATACCCAAGTATGCTTATTTTTTTGTATATATTTTTTATATCTAAATAAAGATACATATCAAAGATTTTTGTCTTAGATTTGGTTATTAAGGGCAGACTTGATGTAGTAGTCAAATGCTTGGCTTACGGTGCAAGTGATCCGAGTTTGATTCCCCCATTGTGCCACCAGGTTGATTACCTCCTACTTCCCTGTCATTTAACCGAAAAATTATTGAAAGTGGCACAAATCACCAACCCACCAACAACTAGTGTCTATGATATGATACTAGATTCATAATACGACTATTTCTTGGAATGGTTTAAAAATCCCACAAGTGTAAGAATAATAGTGATGGTGGCAAATCCTGATTTATATCCTGTATGACAGCAGTTGGTCTTTTGTAGAGGAAGGCACTGAGGGATGACCTTCGGTAGCTTTCCTTGGGGACTTCCAATAATGTCACTGCTAGCTGTTAAAACATGTCTACCCTGTAGGGAAGGAAGAACAGCTACTCTAGTGGACCTACCACAGAGTGAGTACTAGTAGTTTTATGATAAACTTTAGAGGAGGAAACTGAGGGATGATTTTGGGCAGCTACCTTGGGGATCCCTACAATGCCAGTACATAGTACTGGTAGTTAAATCATGACACATGTTGGTATTTCTGGCAAGTACTGAAAAAATTCAAATAAAATTCCACCCCATTGGATAAATTATATCATTTCCTTCTATCTTTTGGAGTTGTATATGACTGTGCTCCTGAAATGCCTAGATTGCAACATACATGTTTAATAACACATGGAAAGACACTGGTTAAATAATGCATTCGGGAACTTAATTCAAAATTAATTTGTCTATTGTCTATTCACATTTCTTACATTCCAAAATTTATAATGCTGTAGATTGATAGAATTCAATATTTCATTGATCCTTTGATCAAGAACACAAAACGTTGATTATTTCTATGCTGAGGTAGATTGTTACAAGTTGTACTTCACCACCTCTTTTGGTGCAAGTTGTCTTTCTTGATCATCTGTTAACTGAATGGATTCCCTCGTAATGTAAGGGGGAACTGCATGATGTGATTTCAGTGATAACTGAGCAGCTACTAGTCCCTGTTTAACACAGGAATCTATGTCCATGTTCTGTATAATACCTGAGATTACAGCAGCCACCATACTGTAAGAAAAATGCATACAGTAAATACATGTAAATTGTATTACTGAATACAAGAGCAATGCCTAGCGTGGCATAACAAGCCTGTCACTTAGTTTGAAGCAATGAAATTTGAAAGTATTCAAACATTCCCCCTTTGCCAACAATTTTGTGAAATATTATTTAAAACAGGACAATGGTTAAAAATTATGGATTTACTAAAAATTTACCCATCCTACGCACTGTGACCTTGTCCTTGCAGATATGACCTTCAAGACACGCCCTTGGGTCCTCAGCAACAATTCTGTGAAATAATACTCAAATCCATGCAAGGGGTAAAAAGTTATGGCCAAGACAAATATTTATCCATCATATGCAGTTTGACCTTGACCTGGAAGATATAACCTTGGTTCAAGGTCAAGACACACCCTTGGGTCCTGGGCAACAATTCTGTGAAATACATGTACTATTCAAATCCATTTAGGGGTAAAGAGTTATGGGCCGAACAAAGATTTACACATTATATATATATATATGCATTGTGACCTTGACCTTGCAAACATGACCTTTGAGTCAGGTTATAACACACCCTTGGGTCCTGGGCTACAATTCTGTGAAATATTATTCAGATCCATGCAATGTGTAACAAGGGTTTCCTACCAAGTATTACTACAACCTTGACCTTTGACCTCTGATCTTGAAAAACTAAGGCTTCTTTGTATTGGCATGAGGAGTAAGTGTACCAAGTTTGACAGTCCTAGCCCTAATGGTTTGATCTTTATCTTGCCTACAAGGGTTTTCTTCCAAGTAGTACTATGATCTTGATATTGAAAAATAATAGGCGTATTTGTCTTGGCATGAGGAGTAAGTGTACTAAGTTTGATCATTCTAGCCCCAACAGATTTATCTGTATCTTGCCTACAAGGGTATCTTACTAAGTAGTACTTGAAAAACAATATGTGTCTTTGTTATTAAGCCGGCGTCGCCTAATGGTATCGCTCTCGCCTCCTGATCGGGAGGCTGGGTTTCGAATCCCGCTCTGGTCATGCAGGTGTCCTGTCTTTCGGATGAGACAGTAAAACCGAAGTCCTGTGTCGTGGTATGCATAGCATGTTAAAGATCCCTCACTGCTTCGGGTGGGTCTGTTGCAAAAGTCAAAATCTGTATACCCCGCATCAGGCAGATGCCGTCACCATATACGTGAAATATTCGTGGTGTGATGTTTAACAAAAATCAATCAATCAAACAATCTTTGTCTTTGCAAAAGGAGTAAATGTACCAAGTTTGACAGTCTTAGCCCCAAGGGTTTGGTCTGTATCCTGTCTACAAAGTCTGACAGACAGATGGACAGACTGACAACGTCATACTATAATACATCCCATCAAAAACACTGGTATGAAAATGATGAGATGTGATTTGTTGGTATAATTGTCAAAGCCACCCTCAGGAATTATTCCTATATGTTATAGCATTGCTGGTATGGATTCAAATTCATGACTGCTGCAAAGCACCCCATTAAGAGCAGCTTGACATCTCAGACGTTGATTCACAATCCACTGGACAAAAAGTATTCAAGAGTATTGCTAAAACAATACATGTCCCCTACTGTCCCTAAAAATTGTTACAATGAACACATTATAAGACTGTGTTTACTGTAAATACAATTCTTGGAATATATAATGTATAAGCGATTCATACTATGATTGATAGAAAAGATGTCAGTACTAGTACTCGGTAGTAGCATACAACATATAGGTAGGAAATGATGAAAACATGTCCGTACTAGTACTTGGTAGTAGCATACAACATATAGGTAGTAGCATACAACATATAGGTAGGAAATGATGAAAACATGTCTGTACTAGTACTCGTTAGTAGCATACAACATATAGGTAGTAGCATACAACATATAGGTAGGAAATGATGAAAATATGTCCGTACTAGTACTCGGTAATAGCATACAACATATAGGTAGTAGCATACAACATATAGGTAGGAAATGATGAAAACAGATATACACAACATGAAGATAAGGCAAGAAGGAGCAGAAAAATATGAGGAGAAACAACATGACAGTTTTAATTTATGAACACTTGAAAGATAAAAGATATATACGACAGTGTAATATTAAATATTGACCAAATTCTGGAAAACAAAATTTTCTATGACTATAAGTCAACAAGAGTCTCACCTCCACATTGAAATTTGAAGTGAGAATAAATATCAAGTTTATTTTTCTTTTAAATGAATTGTCATACCCCAAAATCTGCAAGCATGATGTAAAAAATGTGCAGAAAACTAGGTACCGGTAATTTTCTAAGTTCATGGGCCATAACTCAGCAAAACATTAATGAACCAGAACAAAATTAATACTTGATCTGTAACTTGTCTTGGTAAAGCAATGTACGAATAGTATCAAATGAATATCCGCAAGCATGACTTAAAAAAAAGCTGCAGAAAACTGAGTTTTTGCATTAATTTTCAAAAAAAAATTTTTGAGAAAGATGATGTACATAACAACTGAAATTAAAGATAAGGTAATCAAAGATAGCACAGCTCACCTCAACCACAGCACTACCCTTTCAATTGAAAGAAATTGCTTTTGACATCTTTTCTGTATTGTGTATTGTATCATGGCCTCTCTATTGTGATACATTATATTGCAGTATATTGTTACACTTCAAATGTATAAAGCACAAACTTGCAGGAGAAATAATTGAAGTAGAATTTTCCAAGGTGATTCTGTAGAGACTACATGTACATGCCCAAAGTGGTATCAATGAGATGCATTACATACCAATCTCCTGCTCCAGAAACACTGACAATGTGTCCATTCTTTTCTCTGGGACTGTAGACAGGAAACCAGTCCACTGATACTTGACTGGCCTACAATACATTGGACAACAAATTAAGAGGGTAAACATTGTTTATATATGTGATTATAATCGCTTTTATCAAAATTGACTTTAGAAAGACTATTCATACTCAGGGACATAGTGTTATTAAGATCAAGTGAGGAGTATTTCTCGCATATTAGTTTTTGTTTATATTGACTGTGGCACCATTGCATTGTAATCTGCTTAGAATTATAATAAGAGGACTAAATGGTCTATATCGCTCACCTGAGCAAATTTCTTCATTCAGAAACAAATCTATTGCTTGAAAACATTTGCAGATGTGTATATCCTCTTGTTCATTGTGCTTTTAACAACATATAAATGACAAAGACACAAAAACAGATTTTTTTTTTTCTAAATTGCTTTTCTTTTTATGTCTTAATTACAATATTGAGTGTTGCAAAACATTTAAAAAGTTGTTTTGTTGTGAAACCAAATAAAAAAATTATGCTTATAGCAGGGTTTGAGATGTTGTTCTTCAGAACTGGCCTATATCAAAAATAGAAAAACAAAAAGATAATGAAAAATCCAGAAATCAAAATTTAACATGACAATCTTTCAATTAACACTTGAAATATATATTTCCTAATCAAATTAAGCAAAGAAATGCTTTATTACAGTATGTCTCCAAATTGAATTAATCAAGAAAATGTCATGAAAATGTGTGGAATTGACTAAATAAGAAAAGGGGCCAAAATTCATCTAAATTTTGATTTTGGAATGGAACTAAAAACAGCAAGTCTTCTTAAAACACCCTTCTTAAATCATTCTGATGTACTTTTTTCTGACGATCTAAGAAGTCAGTCTCAAGAAGTTTGTCAAAGGAGGGTACCCTCTGGGGCCTATGTTGCCCCCTACCCTGAATCCACTCCTTATCAATTCTGGTTAACAGTATCACTTTTTGAGCACGTTGAGGTCTTCATCACTACAATGTTTTAACAAAACCATTTCATCAGTTCTGAAGCAGATGTCCATTAAAGCTTATTATAATTTATCGATAGATTATCCATTCTTTTTTTATTCTTAAAAAAATTGCACAAAATCCTATAAATTATTTTTGTATTCCATTTCTTTCCAATTACATTTATTACATCAAAAATTAAATAAAATACACAAAATCAATGCATTTTTAACAACTTAAAACTAAAAATCTAAGAAATTATCAAAAAATAGGCAAAATGACAGTGTCTAAAAACAAGTCCAAAAACTTAATATATTTGAGCCAGAAATGAACTAAAATCAGAAACTTAAAACACTCTTCTAGATCAGTGTGATACATTTGGTTTATGGACCCAAGTGCTCTGAATGAGGAAGAATTCTGTCAAAAGGAGAGTACTCTCTTCAATATATGTTGCTCCACCCTGGATCTACCCCTTGACAATTCTGGTTGAAAAACATCACCATTTGTAAGAAACATTGAGTACTTCATATATACTAGGTTTCATTGAAATCTTTCAGTTACTTGTATTTCTAAAGGAGAAGTCCATCAAATTTTACTATTACATAATAACCATCTCCCTTTTAAATCAGTTAATATACACAAAATCAATGCATTATAGGTGACCTAGAAATTTACTCCTATATGAAAACAGGTGAAAGTAAAGTCCAAAAAGACCAAATAAAAAAAAAAAGAACAACCCAGAAATCAAAATTTAATTTCAGAGGGAAACTAAAAATAACATTTCTTTAGACAATTTTTAAGGAATATGTCAAAGGAATAATTCCTCTGAAACCTCATTCTCACTTCAGCATCATTCTTCCATACTACTGTGTGTAGAGAGTAGAGGAATCAAAAAGTTTGACACAGTGAGGATGCTATGTCTAAGAGATATTGAGTATGTCATCTCAACAAGTTTCATCAAAATCCATATTGCTTTCTGTACAAGATGAAAATGTAAAAAGTTAACAGATGGATGACAGATGCCATACGATGCAATATCACCATAGCTTACTTGAGCTTTTGGCCCAGATGAGCCAACAAGAGTTGTCAAAAAACAACAAAGCTCAACAATATGAGGTGACTTTTATATTATTGCAGTTATCACATATTATTCCAGAACTAAACCAAAAAAAAAAACAACATTGAGATGCGTCCTTAATTCAAGAAATCCAGATGCAATATTAAGTTTTATTGAGAATGCAATATTACAGCAAAATAAAATATTCATCAAATGCCAAGAACAATACCACAAAATCAAGGGTACTAAATCTAAACGATTGTCTTGATAAATCCATGGTATATAACAGAAAATAAGAAAGCTGTATCCTTTATGGTTCAAAGGATAAAGCCCAGGTTCAGGTTTTTGCAAAGTAGACCAGAGTCCAAAGTCAAGGTCACTAAATCAAAAGTCGTGGTGCCAAATGAAAGCTTTGGTCATGAGGAATCTATATTTGAGAAATCAGAGCTCTAATCTTTGTGGTTCAAAAGATATTAGCCAGGATAAATTTGTTTCAAAAGTAGGTCAAAGTCCAAAGTCAAGGTTACTAATCATGAATGTAAATGAAAGCTCTGGTGATGGAAAATCTATATGTGAAATATGACAGCCCAGTCCCTTTAGTTGAAAAGATATTGCCCAGGTTAAAGTTTTGTCTATGGAAAGTGCTGTCCCCACTGCTACTGACTACAACATCAGATAATAGCTCTCCAGACTTTCTTTCTGGCAAGTTAACAAATACATTAGGTGTTGGTGAGGTTAATCAAAAATTTAAAAAAGTGAAAGGAAGGAAAGATGAAGAAACAAAAGCTTCATGCTTCATTAAGAATTTATCAAAACATTCACAAAGCATCAATGAACAGAGCTTAAAAAAGCCTGACATAGAGAAGCCTTTGATTGCTTTCTTAAAACTTGTGACTGCAAGTTTAATTTATACCAGGTATTTATTGCAAATGTGCATGTAAAATGGCGTAATCATAAATTGCTACATTTATCATAAAAAGTATACTAATTAAAGGGAAGATAATACATTAGTACTAAATATTCTAGGAATAAAAAGTCTATGATCACACCAAGATTATTTAACCAATTTTTCAAAACACAATAAAAAGCAAATATTTGTGCTTCTCCCTTTATAAAAAGTGCTAAATTCAGAACATTAAGAGTCAGAAATTTAGAAATAAAAAGTCACTTAACTGATTTGCACTGAGCAAGATGTCATGTGTTACTTAGGAATAAAATAACAAGAGGCCCAAATGGGCCTATATCGCTCACCTGAGCACAAATTGCTTATTTACAATAAAATGACAGCTCATTTCTGCAGAAAATTTTGCTTTTTTCTACAAGACTTTCTATAAGGTTTGGTAAAATTCTGTGTGTAGCGGTTCTGGAGAAGAAGTCCAAAATGTGTCAACCAATCAGAGCCAATGGCGGCCATCTTGGATTACAGATGGGCATCAAAAACACAAACTTGGTAGAGGACCTTGAGTACTTACTTCCTATGAGGTTTGGTGGAATTCTGTGCAGCGGTTCTGCAGAAGAAGTCGAAAATGTGTCAACCAATCAGAGCCAATGGCTGCCATCTTGGATTACGGATGGGCACAAAAAACATAAACTTGGTAGAGGACCTTAAGTACTTACTTCCTATGAGGCTTGGTGGAATTCTGTGCAGCCGTTCTGGAAAAGAGGTTGAAAATGTGTCAACCAATCAGAGCCAATTGCAGCAAGCTTGGATTACGAATGGGCACGAAAATCGAAAAACTTGGTAGATGACCTTGAGTACTTACTTCCTATGAAATTTGGTGAAATTCTGTGCAGCCGTTCTGGAGAAGAAGTCGAAAATGTAGAAAAGCCAACGACGGACGACAGACGGCGATTGATCACAATAGCTCACTTGAGCCTTTGGCTCAGGTGAGCTAAAAACATTTCTTCCAAAATGACCATTTTTAACTATGAAAGTACATGTACATGTATTACTTTTCAAAATAATAATGCAATTAATCAGTGCTGTGGTTTTAAATAATTACATTTTGCTGAATGAAAATAGGAAAACAATATACTCTGCTTTAAAAAAAGCATACTGTATGTGGACTTATCTTAGCCCTATCAGTGCAAAAATATGGAAACTTCAAGGTAAGGATAGTAGTATAAGTAATGTAATGAGTCCTCCAAAGGGAATTGAGTATAAAATAGTAAAAGGACACTTTTTCTCCACAAATTTTTGGCCCCTCTGCCTGATAGTATGGTCAGGAATTGGTACAGTTAGAACTTATCCATCTTTTTATCTCTGAACACATTTGCAGAAGGTATATAAGAAATTTAAGTGCTCAAACATCAGTGCTTACACTGCTTTAACATAGATTTGGTTAACATAAGTAAACATACAGTATATTAGTAAGAACACATCTGTAAAACCATTACAGCCAAGGAAATGAGAACACAAAATATACATGTGTCAATTTATATATATACTCTACAGTAAAAAGAATCACACAGTGTCGATTATACCTGATTTATTCTCAAACAAGGCATGTCTGAATAGAGCACTGAAAAAAATTATCTCTATGTAGGTAAGTGCAATTAGAGGAATCAGAGACATCTTACTGCACCGAAGTACTAGTATATGTTCCTCTGAATTTAAAAACAGGTAGAGCATATCAAACTACACTTAAAAATGTCTTCTTAAACTTCACAGATTAGACAATTTATAGATGTATTAAGCAGACATGTAAAATGAAAATCCAAATGCTCTTTGGCATCCTATAAGACCTATACAGGCATAAAGTAGTGGAAAAACCCCTCTGTACCGAACTTTTCTAAGAACTTTGTGAATATAGTTTGTCAAATTTTATTCTGCGGAAATATATAAGACTAGTACTACAACAAAACAGCTGGGTACACAGAACTTTACTAGAATGAGGAAAGCTATTTTATCATTATTAACTAATAAATGTACTGGTAGAGGATAAGTTACTGGCTAAGACAAATTACTGGCTACTATGTTATTTCAGCTTTTGAAACATGAATTTACAAGATTTTTTAACATGATTGTCTGCAATACATAGGATACTTACCATTACATATGAATTTCGTCAATTCACACGTTGTGAATACCCCTAAAAATGTAGTTAGTAACTGGTCTTAGCCTAGGACTGGTCCTTGACCAGTAACATTTCCATTTCCTATCTCATTTTCAACCTATAAATTAAAATCTTTCCAATCTAATTAAAATATGACTTGTACTTTGTTCCTCTACAATAATACTCTCCATGTACAAGATCTTACAACTGCCGATTCAAGGTCCTCTCAGAACGACCTTTCATTACAGACAATCAGAATTTGAATTAGAGATCTTTTGATTCATTAGTATGCAAAATAACACCGAATGATCATTAACTGATGATGATTTCTAAGTAAATGATCTCTACAAATAACATTTTAATAACATGGAAGTCTTTCCATTTTCCAGCTGGAAAACATTTAAGAAAAACCTGCTTTATAAAATCATATTTTTGCAATTTTTACATGAAAATTCCCTATTTTATTCTAGGACATTTTAGGCATTATTCTATATCTAAAACTTTTGAATTGTAGAATTACAAGTATTAGAAGTAGTAGTGGCTAGAGTTTTAACTCCTATAGCACTAGCACTTTGTTGAAATCAGACTTTTATAAAGATAATAGCCTAGCCATCTTAAACATTAATATAGGTCAAATTCAGCTTCTGAAGCATGCCATCAGGCTTTTCTTCAACACAGATATACACCTTTGATGTAAATATGGCTCATATAGCACTTCCACTTGTTGAAAATTGACATTCTTTTATCAATTAAAATTTATCCTTACAATTCATACCACTTAAGTTAATGTGAATTTTAGGTTCATATGGCAGTAGAAATTGATGAAAAGTAAACAGTATAACTTCTTAAACAAACTAAAAGTCTGATGAACAAAGCGCTTCCTACTTAATCTCATCTTTATTTGAAGAAGACAATTATTTTACAATTACGCTTAAATCATTATCAAAATAAGAAAGTGTATGATATCAACTGCTCTTACCTCCTGATTCTGAAGGCCTCCACTATGACTAAGTTTCTTCTGACAGAGCACTACTCCATGACGACCAATGGTAACCAAGACAATAGGTATATGAGCCATAATAACTGAACTCAATGAGACACATTCATCAAGGACTTTCTGTAAGGTAAGTTCATCTGTAGAGAGGTGACCTACAAAAATGAATAGTTGATTCTTAATCAATGTAAAATGGATGACTGGACCTCCTGAAAAATCAAATCAATCTAAGTTCATTAAGTTACAATTCAAGTATACTTTTCTTGAAATCTGTGTTTTTTTCTTTCTTGCTTTAAAATTGTGATGAGTGGTTTTTCTTGCTTTAGGATAGTGGTGAGTTTTTTTCTTTTGCTTTATGACTATGGAAGGAAAGTGTTTTATCCTTTTATTACTGCATTAGGATAGTGGTGAGTGGGTTTTTTTGTGCTTAAGAATACTGGTGTTTTCTCTTTTTCTCATAGTTTAGGATACTGAAAGTCTTGTTTTCTCTTTTTAGTGCGTAGGGATAGTGGTAAGTGATTTTTTTTATAATAGTGGCAAGTGTTTTTCTTCTGATCTTGCTTTAGGATATAGGTGTTCTTTTCTACTATTGCTTTAGGACAGAGGTAATTGAGTTTTTTTTCTTGCTTTAGAATAGTGGTGAGTGTTTTTCTTTTTCTCTTGCTTTTTCTTTTACTTTTGCTGAAGATAGTAGTGGTTTTTTTTTTCTTTTACTCATGCTTTAGAACAGTGGTAGTGTTTTTTCTTTTAATCTTGCTTTTGGGCACTGAGCCATGCATGTTACTAAGGTGAGCTATACTGTCTCAAATACCCTAACAGACCTTCCCTATAACACAAGACCAAATGCCTTAACAAACCTTCCCTATAACACGAGATCATATGCCTTAACAAACCTTCACTATAACACGAGATGAAATACCCTAACAGATCTTCCCTATAACACCAGACCAAATACACTAACAGACCTTCCCTATAACACGAGATCAAATATCCTAAAAGACCTTCCCTATAACAAGATCAACTAGAAATGTCCTAACGAAACAAATACCCCCCGCAGCACCAAAATTCAAAATAGGGCATAGACCAAGGACAAAAGACCAAGGTCACAAGGTCACAAATGTTGGTATCAACAGAAAGGTCTTGCCACAAGGAATACACATGTGTAGTATGAAGGTCCCATCTCTTTTCTTTCAAAAGTTATGGCTAAGGTTAAAGTTTTTAAAAAGTAAGTCAAATGTCAAGGCCAAGGTCACAAGGTCAAAAATTTTGGTACCAAAAGAAAGGTCTTACCTCAAGGAATATACATGTGTAGTATGAAAACATAGTCTCTTTTGGTTCAAAAGTTATGGCTAAGGTTAAAGTTTTTAAAAAGTAGGTCAAATGTCAAGGCCAAGGTCACAAGGTCAAAAATTTTGGCACCAAAAGAAAGGTCTTGCCATAAGGAATATACATGTGTAGTATGAATACCCAGTCTCTTTTGGTTCAAAAGTTGTAGCTAAGGTTAAAGTTTTTACAAAGGGGGTCAAATGTCAAGGCCAAGGTCACAAGGTCAAAAATTTTGGTACCAAAAATAAAGGTCTTGCCACAAGGAATACACATGTGTAGTATGAACATCCAGTCTCTTTTGGTTCGAAAGTTATGGCTAAGGTTAAGGTTTTTAAAAAGTAGGTCAAATGTCAAAGCCAAAGTCACAAGGCCAAAAATTTTGGCACCAAAAGAAAGGTCTTGCCACAAGGAATATACATGTGCAGTATGAATACCCAGTCTCTTTTGGTTCAAAAGTTATGGTCAAGGTTAAAGTTTTCTGGACAGACAGACAGACGGACAAGGTGATTCATATATACCCCTCCAAACATTCGTTTGGGGGGGGGTTATAAATACCCTAAAAGATCTTCCCTATAAGACGAGATCAAATACCCTAACAGACCTTCCCTATAACACGAGATCAAATACCCTAACAGACCTTCCCTATAACACAAGATCAAATACCCTAACAGACCTTCCCTATAACACAAGACCAAATACCCTAACAGACCTTCCCTATAACACGAGATCAAATACCCTAACAGACCTTCCCTATAACACGAGATCAAATACCCTAACAGACCTTCCCTATAACACGAGATCAAATACCCTAACAGACCTTCCCTATAACACAAGATCAAATACCCTAACAGACCTTCCCTATAACACAAGACCAAATACCCTAACAGACCTTCCCTATAACACGAGATCAAATACCCTAACAGAGCTTCCCTATAACACAAGATCAAATACCCTAACAGACCCTCCCTGTAACACGAGATCAAATACCCTAACAGACCCTCCCTATAACACGAGATCAAATACCCTAACAGAACTTCCCTATAACACGAGATCAAATATCCTAACAGACCTTCCCTATAACACAAGATCAAATACCCTAACAGACCTTCCCTATAACACGAGATCAAATACCCTAACAGACCTTCCCTATAACACGAGATCAAATATCCTAACAGACTTTCTCTATAACACGATCATATTCTATCTTCAAAAATGAAAGTTATACATAGTGATATTCTGACTGCATACCATGCGATAATTCTCCATCCTTCTTAAAATGGTTGTACATTGTACGTAGTTCATTTAAGTTCGGAGTGGCCATCCATATTGAATTCTTTGCTTCAGTCAAAAAAGGTTTATCAGCTTTATGCAAGTCTGTTGGCTCATACAAAACTGAAAATGAAACATATAGCCACTTGAAATTACTAAAGATGCCAAGTGGTAATAAACTTCAGAATAGTTTCAATGTTAAATACAAATCTGCAAGATAAACAAAATAAACCTCTTAGTGTATTGTCTGTGAAAAACAACAGTGTCTATGGTAAAAATAGAGACTATTGGTTGACATTTGCCATCTCTCTATATCTCAGAATTCACTTATTATATTTTGTGACTGTATACCTGATTGCAAACCTGTACTCTATATTGAATCCCTTCAAACAGGAAAGTTATCAACACGGAGTCAAAATGGGCCAATATGTGCTAACTTAAGCACAACTCGGATTCTTGCATTCAAATTCTTTACAATAACATTTGAAGATTTATTTTCTTAAATCTGATCAAAATCTTAACACGGATGCATTGCAAGCAATCTACAATTACAAGAAAATCAAAGAAAAAATGTGAAAATACCTGCAAAAAAATATAATTTGTAGTGGACCATGAGTACCTTATCTTAAGCTAGTCCATCAAATCTTAATACACGTATAATATACAATAAAAGATGTGCCTTGCTTTTCTAGCTTCAACAAGAGCAGAATAGAACCAAAAACAAAAACACTTCTTCACACACCCCTCTAGATCATTCCTTTGCATTCAGTTTACCTCTGTATAGAGCTGGTCTGAAGAAGAAGATTGTCAAAAGAGGGTTCCCTCTGTTAACTGCTTTTGTTTGTTGTGGCGCCACCTATTGATGGATCCAGACAAAAAACAACAACTCTTGTTACACACCATGAATACTTCATCCCTACCAAGTTTTATAAAAACTCACTCAATTGGTTCTGAAGAAGTTAAAAATGTGAAATAGTAATTCCCCACCTCCCTCCCCACCCCTTTTTTTGACAGTACATGTACTGACAAAAATTCTTTTACAGTACCATTCTTTACCATAATTATGATTAGAAGAAAAACCAAATTTAAGCATCATTATCACCTAATTAAGAAAAATGCACCTTTCTGTATTGAAATCACTAAATCACTAAGTCCAAAAAAAGGTTGAAAAAACTCTGAATTTAGAATAGAACCAAAAACAACAACACTTCTTCACACATCCCTCTAGATCATTCCTATACATCCAGTTTGTCTCTGTAAGCAGCTGGTCTGAAGAAGTTTGTCAAAGGATGACATCCTCTGTTATCTACTTTTGTCTGTGGTGGTGCAATGGATCCAGACAAAAACAACAACACTTGTAGAGGACTATGAGTACCTCATGCCTACCAACTTTCATTAAATCCTTCCAGTGGTTCTGAAGAAGTCGTCGAAAATGTGAAAAGTTGACTACTACAGACCAACGACGGACGACACGCTGTAACAATAGCTCACCTGAGCCAAACGCAAAACAAGCCCAATACTGGCTGGTACATGAATTAAAATTCCAGCTTTTGACCCTCTCCCACAAACCGCCGATATTAAACATGGGAGAAGGGCAGAGAATCTTGGACTATGATTTAATTAACATGAACATGATATTTGCTTAATAAAGAAAATAAACATGCAGCAAATTTTTCTTTTGATTTTGATATTTAAAGTTATCAATAGTATAAATTGAAGAAAAATTATTGGATGTACAGGAATTTTGGCAGGCTAGATGAATTTTACATCCAGTGGTCCTACTGTCTAAATGATTTCAAACTTTCACTTTTAGTAATTTTGCCTCATGCTACAACTAATGTCTTTATACACTTCTTTCCATTTCCTGCCCCTAGGTCATGGTCCTTCACATACCCTAAGGTAATGATCCCTCATCCCTAGGTCATGGTCCTTCACATACCCTAGGGTAATGATCCCTCATCCCTAGGTCATAGTCCTACACATATCCTAAATTCAAGATCCCATACTTGAAAGTCATGATCCTACACCTACCATAAGGTCATGACCCATACCTTACCCTAGTACATTTGTAATGATCCTACCACTACCCTGGGGTCATGATCCCATATCGAAAATTCATTATCCTTTTCCTAACTTAGGTCATCATCCCCTACCCCTATGTCAAGATCCTACACCTATCCTAAGATCATGATCCCAAATCCCATATTCATAATTCTTCATCTAGCCTTAGCTCATGATTCTACACTTACCCTAAGGTCATGATCCCATACCCAATAATCATCCCTCACCTTACAATAGGTCATGATCCTACACCTACCCTAAGGTCATGATCCCATACCCAAAGTCATTATCCTACACCTTCCCCTAGGTCATGGTCCTACACCTTCCCTAAGGTCATGATCCCATACCCCAAGGTCATTATCCTACACCTACCCCAAGGACATTATCTTGCACCTTTTCCTAGATCATGATCCTACATCTACCTTAAGGTCATGAGTCCATAACTATTCGTAACAATGATCCTTAACAACCCTAGGCTCATGATCCCATATCCAAAATTCATGATCCTTTCCCTAACTTAAGGTCATCATCCCCTACTCCATGTCATGATTCTACACCTACCCTAAGATGATGATCCAAAACCCCAGATTCATAACCCTTCACCTACCCTTAGCTCAATATTCTACACTTACTGTAAGGTCATAATTTCATAACCAAAAATCATAATTCTATGGAAAAATGCATGTCATTATACATCAGATGTATAAGTTAACAAAGCTGAATTGTACATCGTGAGGCTATGCAAGTTGACTTGTAGGTCTGACTCCCCTGGTACATTGCTGAACTAAGCAAGTTTACCTGCATACTCAACTTACTTGGAATATCAAGGGACTGAGAAAGTTGACTTGTGTAACTGACTTACCAGGAACATTATAGGACTGAGCAAGGTGACTTGCATACTTGATGGCTTCAATGGAGACATTACCATCCAAGCAGACCAGCTTACTCTGTCTAATATCTTCTCTGAAAGTTTCTATCTGAAAGAAATAGTTCATGACATTATGCATCTGTTTTAATGATAAAACTTTGAACTATTGCTTGCTTGATTATCAGGATTATTTCACCCACATTTATTTAGCCAAGATGTGGTAGTGAATGGCACTGGACGATCAATTTATAAACCACCACCTTCTGTTCTGTACATTTATGCTGGCAGAAATTACCATTTACCTGAACACAGAGGAACAAGTGCTTATCAAAGGCTAGTAACTACAGTAAAACGGCACAACAAACTGGATGTTTGGTGGTAATTGGACAAAAACCAAGGTCTTTGTTTTTGTCGAAAAGTGTGATTAAGGTAAACATATACATATAACAGTGACCTTTCTCATGTTCCTACCTGTATATAGGATCGGCAAGTCTCACACAGAATCCTGTCAGTGTCTTATGTCAATTTAGTCAATCCATTTAACTGTTTCTGGGCAGTGAAAAGTTGCTCAATACCATGTAAAATTTCATTTAAATACACTTAATTTTTTATTTTTTTATTCAAAAGTTTATTTGTTTAGTATTTTAAGAAGCATGGATCACATTTACCACTATTGAAATGTTTGAAAATCAGTCCACCATCATACAAATAAGTACTTTGAGTGCTGTGTGAATTTCATCTAAACTTTGATGCAGGTCACGTTTAATGTTTTTGGAAAAAAAATAAATTTATATTTCTAAGCATTCCGCAGGAAATGATATAATATTGCATTATTTGCATACCAAAGCAATAAACAAAACTTTTCTCCAGGCTTTCTTAATTTTTTTGAAAAGTAGATTGAAGTCAAAGGTCAAGGTAACAAAATCCAAAGTTATGACCCTAAATGAAAGCTGTAGTCATGAAGAATCTCTAAATGTAAAATATCAAATCCTTGTCCCTTTAGGTTCAAAATTTATATGCCAGAATAAAGATTTTTAAAAGTAGGTCAAAGGCCAAGGTCACTGGGTCAAAAGTCATGGCCCTAAATAGGGAATTTATTGTGAAATATCAAAGCCCTGTCTTCTAGTTCACAAGATATTGCCCAATTTAGATTTGTTTACAGATGCCGTGGCAGTTAAATACCATGGGGAAAGGGAAGACTTTAGCTCTCTGGAGTTTTGTCCAGCAAGCTAAAAAAGATAACAAGAGCAATGCTAGGGTAGCATCCCTTCTGGTGGCATAAAATTTAAATACACTTAAAATGTTGTAATTAATGGCTTGAGAATTTGATCCTGAGATAAGGTCAAGACTCTTCCTTGAGATGTAAGCAACAATCATGTGAAATATTATTGAAATCCATCATGGCGCTAAAAAGTTATGGCCTGGACAAGTTTTTACCATTCCAGCCAATTGTTATCTTGACCTTGAGAATTTGACGCTGAGACAAGGTCATGACACTTCCTTGAGATGTTGCTTAAGGTCATGACACTTCCTTGAGATGTAAGCAACAATCATGTGTAATATTATTGAAATCCATCCAGGCGTTAAAAAGTTATGGCCCAGACAATTTTTTACCATTCCAGCTCATTGTGACATTGACCTTGAAAATTTGACGCTGAGACAAGGTCATGACACTTCTTTGAGATGTAAGCAACAATCATGTGTAATATTATTGATATCCATCTAGGTGTTAAAAAGTAATGGCCCAAACAAGCAAATACACACATATATATATACATACATACATGTACATACATACATACACACGGATGGTGGCGTTACTATATCCCCTCCACAACAAGTTGTGCGAGGGGATAATTACAGTACAAGGTCTGTCACAAAATTCACCTCGTTCAGTTTGGATCAAAACTTGGATTACGCTCTAATGATTTATTGAATCTAATTTCCTTTCTTTGACAACTGTGTAAAAGTGATGTCAATGTAATACACATATTAATGAATTACAGTATCTAGAGACTTACATAATTTGGGGTAATTTGACTGTGAATATCCATGTCACCTATTCCAAACAACAGCTCTCCTTGATTATTTAATATGGCACAATATGTAGCTGTCTTGTAATCATTTAATTCTGTCACTCCTCTTAAATCCTATAATAAAACAAAATATATGTATTACCTTTTGTATGTTTTAATGATAAAACGGTTGAGGATTGTTTTTATTACAGGCATTAAAGACTTTAGTTCTTATATTACTGCTGTATTATAACCTATACTACTAAGGGTCAATCTACATGAAATTCATAGGAGTAAGTGTTCGCTAGAGTTAGCACCTGTTCTGCTAGTTTATAGCATAACCATACTATTGGCTTATTGGTTGGTAGTTTGAGCTTTAATGTTGCTTTTGATCACTTTTCAGAAATAGAAGCAAGTGGTAAGCAACCTCTTAATCTGGGGATTTTTCCATGATTGCCTGCACCGCCAAGTGCTTAACCATTACAAGTCTTCCAAGATTGCCTGCACCGCCAAGTGCTTAACCATTACAAGTCTACCAAGATTGCCTGCACCGCCAAAAGCTTAACCATTACAAGTCTTCCATGATTGCCTGCACCGCCAAGTGCTTAACCATTACAAGTCTACCACCAATCTATATGAACTAATATAGCGACTTTTACATGTTGCAGTAAATGTTTTACAATATGCATACAATACATTGTATATGATGCAGCGAGTGTTTTACCATATGCAGACAATCAGTTTTGTATGCTGTAGTAATTGTTTTACCATATATTGCTGACATTCAGTTTTATAAGCTCTGGTAAATGTTTTACCATATCTTAACAATCAGTTTTATGAGCTGCAGGAAGTACTTTACCATGTGCTGACAATAACTCTTAAATGCTGCAGTATGGGAATCCTGCCCTATAGTTGAAATAAACAGAGTATTGACAGCAAGACGATTCAAACAATCAGCCACATTACGTCCAACTCCTCCGAATGACTGTTCAACATTGCCAAGGTAGGTTGCTCCATTAGACTGGTACATTTGTAATAAAGAATAAATATCATATGACCTAACTATTTCTAAATCATGCCAAACATTTTATATACCACATATGGGCATACATAAATTGCTTATCAATATGGTGATCATTGCTGAAATCCTTCAGAACTCACCGACACGTGGTATCGTAATGCCTACCAAATTCCGCAATGCCTAACTGACCAGGGAATAATTTTGTGGTAACTGCTCCAGTTTCACTAATTTCCAGCACCTTCATGTCCACAGGATTTATGTATAGCTCTTTTTTCACAAATTCCACATTTAACTTTTCTAAAATCAATGATAACGTTCTAACTTCTCAAATTTTACTCGGTTGCTGCTAGCTTGAGTGGGTATTGTCCAAAACTGCATGGCCCACAGAACTCATGTCTAAGGAAACATTTGTGTATAATTTGTTAAAATTCTGATAAACAGTCAATGAAATAAGCTTTAATAAAGGAATTTCCCAATATTCTAGGGATATATGCTGAATGACCTGCAGAACTGACCTCAAGTAACTGCTGTACAAAAGTTCCTTTCCCAAGGAATATTTATAGGGAATATGATACAATTCTGATAATGGTTCAAGTGATACTAGGTCTTTCTTAATATTTTAGAGATATCTGACGAGTGACCTTGCAGAGATGACCTTAATGAGTGACCTTGACTTTCAGAAATGACCTTGAGTAACACTTGTCCAAATGTCCCTGTACAAAGGAATATTTGTTTGAAATATGATACAAATTTTATGTATGGCTTAAAAGATATGTCGCCTACCTCAATATTTTTGGGATATATGCCAAGTGACTTTGACCATGCAGAAATGATCTTGAGAGACCTAAGTTCTAAAGTCTCTGTCCCAAGGAACATTAGTGTGAAATATGATAAAATTCTAATTAACGGTTTAAAAATATGAGCTTCGAGAGTCAAACAAAATGACTAAATGCTCCCTTAACATTTTGAGGGGAACATAAAACTTGTGTATGAAATATACAATGGCTTTATTTAAAGATGTCTGGATGTCTGCCTCATTGATACACAAACATAGTTCCAGAAAGTGGATGTCTGTCTCTTCTTACGATGGTGGTTCTTGTGGCAAATTTAACAACAAGTTTTCAACCAATCAGAAAGTAGAACTGTCCAACCCCCCAACCCCCCCCCCCTCCAACTACAAAATTTGAAGAAGGGCAAAGACCAAGGTCAAGAGGTAAAATATTATAGTACCAACAGACAGATCTTGCTACAAAGAATATACGTGTAGTATGAAAACCCCATCTCTTTTACTTCCAAAGTTATGGCTAAGGTTAAAGTTTATTCAAAAGTAAGTCAATTGTCAAGGTCAAGGTCATGGGGACCTAACTTTTGGTACCGACAAACAGGTTTTACCGCAAGGAATACACATGCGTAGTATAAAGGCCCCATCTCTTTTGGTTCAAAATTATGGCTTAATTTAAAGTTTTTCAAAAGTAGCTCAAACGTCAAGGTCAAGAGGTCAAAAATTTTAGTACCATCAGACAGGTTTTGCCACAATGAATACACATGTGTAGATTGAAGGCCCCATCTCTTTTAGTTCAAAAGTTATGGTTAAGGTTAAAGTTTTTCAAAAGTAGGTCAAACATCAAGGTGAAGGTCACGGGTCAACAATTTTGGTGCAGACATTAAGGTCTTCCTACAAGAAATACACAAGACTTAGTGTATTATGAAGGCTAAATCTCTTTTTGTCCAAAAGTTATGGCCAAGGTTAACGCTTTTCAAAAGCAGCTCTAACATCAAGGTCAAGGTCACAAGGTCAAAAATTTAGGTACCGACAAAAAGGTCCTGCTACAAGATATACACATTTGTAGTATGACGGCCCAATCGCTTTTGGTTCAAAAGTTATGGCCAAGGGTAAAGTTTTCTGGACAGACAGATGGACAGACTGACAGAGAAACAAACAGATGGACAAGGTGATTCCAATACATCCTCCCCCCTGCAAGCTTTGTTTGTGGGGGATGGAAGGTCCAATGAATTAAATTCCATTGAATTCATCCCTATACATGTTCAGATCAATATTTTTCATCATTCTATTCTTTGTATACTTGTTCCAAAAAAGATTTAGCAAAACATTTATTTAAACTCTACTTATAATGTGTAATTAAAACAAACCATTTAGAAGCAATTAGGAATATGGAAATCATTAGGGGGTCCAAACTATTCAATCACAATATAAATGTATTGTCTAACCAGGTTATACTTCAACAACATAATCTGTCGTCATATTGTGAATTATAGTAATAAAGCAATCAGCACCAAGGGTAGTCTGAATTTGTAATTGATTAATAAATTAGATTATCAACTTAATACAGAGATATTAATCAAAAGTTTCTAGATCCATGTCAAAATTCACCATTTTAATATGCCATTCTGGCCTCAAAGTTCACTCAGAATCAGTGATTTCCAATTTTTAAAATTGGGATAAACAGTTCAGAATATTTTCAATCTTGTTTTGTATATGACCTAAATACTTGGATGATGAAAAACTTAGTTGCTAAGATTCCCAACATCACATTGCTCAAATGAGAACATCAGCAAGAACTTATTCTGACTGTTTTTTAGTTTTTTTAAAGTATTAGGTACATGTACCTAGCACTATACTACCTGAAAATTTTCTGTCCGCACTCTTGCATAGAAATCAACAATCGATCCTCCTATAACAACCTGGAAGCAACAAAACTGAATAAAACTTCAAAATATACATAAATTCTATGACAATATACCTTCACTACTTAATTGAAAAGATTTGTTTCTGGGAATTGCTTTCACAACAATGAAGTATATCATACTACAATTGAAAACATTAGATATCAAGAAATTGAGAGAAACAAAAATCAAGAGACACTTATAAGCCAGATTTTCAGCAGATACCAAGATGAAAGTAAAAGAACACAAACACTCTATACAGCAAATTTTCAACCTCATTGCCTTTATCAATCAATACAAGAGATGACAAAGCTATGTAAAATCCATGTCTCTGTTTTATACATAACTTTATATTTGTCATCTCTTGTATTACTTGATAAAGGCCGCGAGGTCGAATATTTGCAGTATAGAGTGTTTGTGTTCTTTTACTTTTAACGTACCAGACTTCTCTTTGGAGGACTACTGAGAATCTTTATTTAATAAGAAGATGGACTTTTCATATCTCTAGAATCCAAAACAAGCTGTGTTTGTGAAACACTAATGCCCCCGGCAGCAACTAAGTACAAAAATTATTTTTAGCAATAAGGTTAATGTCAACGTCAAAAGGACATTGACCTTGGTGTCATTTGAAAGGGCTTCATTAGTTGAGTATGCATGTCAAATATGAAGTCTCTATCCCTTGTGGTACAAAAGTTATGGCCAAGGTTAAAGTTGACAACATACAGACAAACAGACAGGACAAAAAATATATGCCCCCAATCTATGGATCCAGGGGCATAACAATGTCCTCAGACATCAGAGTAATTACATTACTACAACTCAGTCTATAAGACCAATGTATATTTATTTAATGATTTCACAGGTCACTATTACCACATCAGTTTTCCCCGATTGCTTTGATCTCTCACTGGCCTCTCCATACAATGACTTGGACGTAGAGTATGGGGCTGTGAATGATTCGAACGGAGCAGACTGGACTTTGGACTGATTATGCTTTCTCTCTGCCAGGAGACCAGACAATGCATTCGAAATCTGACTACCTACTCTTGCATTGTTTTCAATCAATGATATATCCATGGTGAAGTTAAGGTAAAAAATTTCTTACAATACATGTACAGTCAAACTGCGATATTTTGAACTCTGGTATCCCAAATTCCCAGATCATTTGAAGTCAAATACAATCTTCTAAATTTTTACTTAGTAACGCGATTAAAATCAATGTGGATGTGTCATACAGTGGTATGTTGAATACCATACTTATCATGAATTCATTTTGACCTCCCAAAGCTTTAATTTACCTGGTTTACCTGGAAGTTGGCTCATTTTCGATACAGTTGCCAGAGTTTTCCTCTAATTAAGCTGTTGATCTCAGACATAGTGTGATTAAATGACTGTGGGATTTACATAACTGTACACATTTCCACTGCAATTTTGCATGTTGTTTGAAGTTAAAAAATTATGATAGGTACATGTAAAATTGAATTTAAAATTCAATGATTAAACAAAATTGAACATTGCAAGTTTGAAAATGCTGCTATAATATGGAAATTGACAAATACTTTAACTCAAAAGTTGTTAAAAATAGCAGAATATTAAGCCAAATATTTCCAAGCTATCAGCATGATTCAGTAATTTTGAAAAAGTCTAATATAAATGGACAAATTTCTGAAACATTTACAATGTCCATGACATTACCCAATCTTGGGGGTTAAATTTGATAAATTAAAACTTTATATCCAGTCTTGAAAAACAAAGACAATTTCTCAAACAGTTATGGAAGATATTCTCTAGAATTTTATCAAAAAGGATGTGATTAAACTTAGATTTATGATTCAAAAATGGTGTGTACATATATTTATTAATCATTAAGATTCATATATAATAATTATGTTCTTAATTTATGGCCATAAAGTAAAATCCTAGAACTACCCATATCTCAATGTACTTTCTGTGATCCTTTTGATTTCGAGAAGTTTAACTGTGTTACATAGAATTCAAAAACTTGTTACAGTAAGAAAACTGCTTCATTCAATCATGAATACCTATCATTTTTGCTGAGATTTTCTTATGCCCCCCTTCCTTTTCTTTCTATTCTTCATGTACCCTTACTTAAAACACTGGTTCTATTTTCAGTTTTAGAGAAGATATCACACAAATGTTTTTATTAGGAAACAACATTCTGCTCTTTGCATTAGCATCCTATCACTTCATAAAAACTTTTCTAAATCAAACATTCAGATTTTTTTTCTGAACATACAAATTTCACACATTAAAAGGGGTGCGAAAAGGAAATTTCATAATTAACTATTAAATTAAAATCAGTACTCTACAAAGCAAGAAAATGATCTGCTATATGTCAACATAAACATCTGATCCATGGCAATAAACACTGGTTTTCAAAGAGGAGTAATATGGTTCACACTATGCATTATGATCTTCTACACAAGGATACTAGCTTGTAATGACTTCCCTTGGCTTAGTTCATTCACTTTCTTCAGTACAAATGGAGTAACATCCCTACCCACAATCCCTGCAACTCTGAAACAAAAATAGATTAATAAAGTCAATATCATAAAGCGGGGAGGTAAGAGATCAAACATAATCACATGACAATACTCATCTCAGAATACAGGGAATACATGCATGGAGGACATCACAGAAATGAATACAATGCAATTAGGGTGCAAATCAAGGAAGATCAAATGACAAAACCTAAATGAATATGGTTAACCAGCTTGTGGGACCAAAGCTTCCCATTTGTCATAAACACAATGCAATCAAAAGGGTACACACTTGACACACCAGGAGAGGACATGTATTGAACAAGATAAGTGAGAGGGTGTAAAAATATTAACATTTATCATACATGTAAAGTGTATGAATGAGCAGGTTTTTTTAGGTAAAGTACATGAATATTTTCTTTGAAGTTCATTTTTGTAGAGAATCATGATCAGGGGTGGGGGTTAAGCATATTGTGGCTGGGTGATCTACATTTGATCGCCATGTTTGGACTCTATGTCTGATTGGTTTGTAATCACCTAAAGAATGGTTAACAGTGACATAAGACTCCAGCAAACAAAGCAACCAACATTTAAAAGCATTTCGTTATTATGTTGTAATCGGTTTTAAATCAATGTATCCAGCTTTTTAAAATATCATTTCATCCACTTGACATATTGAAATCAGATATACTGAAATAAAACACTTGACGTATTGAAATCAGATATACTGAAATAAAACAATGTTAAACCGTAAATAATCCACACAACACGAAAGTATATATGACATTAATATGATAAGACTTTACTACACTGACAACTGTACGATTTAAGAGTATATCACGATGTGTTTTACTTTGATTCTTGAAGTGCTTTCTGTATCGCTGCCTCAATATCTGTGCCAATGCTAGACTGTTCTGGAGGGACACCGATTAGCATACCTGTCTGTAAACCTAGCTCAAAATGGTGAGCTGCAAAGACAATGATCCACAGCCAATGTATACTGACTAATGTAAGACCATACTCAATATTATATCTGTAAATATACTGAGGGTATCTTTACATTTTAGTTAAGAAAAGTTCAGCTTCTTAAAGTAAGGCCATGTAAAATTAATTCTATGCTTCTCAGACACCGCTGTGCGCTCAAATTTTGCATAGACGAGTCATATTTATTGCAACTTTGGAAAAAAAATATATCGTATATATCATTCATATAGGGCCGCTACTTGAGGCTTAACTGCAAAAAGTACTGTTTTTGTTATCTTTCTGTGCATTCCATATAATCCCTGATATTTCAGAATACAAGGTCAAAGCATAAAGACTCACAGCTAGTATACAATCTGTGTGTTGACTGCACGGTAAGCGTACATTACACGTACGTTACTCCATCTGTTTAACATACGGTGAGAGTTTGCAGTGGAAACGCCAATGATACACATATATGTATAATGTGTTCGCTGCATACGGGCTGTTCGTCGGCATACATCGAGAATTTTTGTGCATGCACTGGATATCTCAATGAACGGAACAAGCTGCGACGTACGAGTGCATACAGCAATGAACTCAAAATGCACGCATAACATTCTCCTGACATACTGCCAAATTATGACAGCGTATGACAGCGAGTGCCAAACTCTCGACATACAAAGGCATACGCATTTCTAATTCTTTATAGAGTGAAAGTCATATAACTTTACAGATAGCTTTCTTTAAAGCATTAAAGATAACTTTAAGGAAGAAACAGTCAAGCAATGGATGAATCTTCCATTTGTTAAAGATACATCACTTGCCCAACTAATAAAGGATGTGTTGTCAAACAAAGATCAGAAGATTAATCCACAAGCAAATCCTGAGGAGATGCCTTAAATAGTACTGTTTTGGGGATAAATACCCGACCTACCTTTCCACTTTTTTGAGACCAAATTATCTGAGAAACATAAAATTAATTTTACATGGCCTGAATATCTGTAAAATATAAGAGAATTCCTTCTAACAATGTCATATCAGATATCTACACTTGAAGTACTAAGTTCCAGCACAACATTTTAGTCCATCAGACTTATGAGAAATATCTATACTGTAAATATCCAACTTAAACTTTTATCTAATGTTATCCAAAATATGGACCAGGTTCAGGTTCAGGTAATTGATGAAAGAACAGAAATTCTAGAAGAATTAATCAAGAACCTGAAACTTACCAATCACTTCAGCTGCTTGATATGGATTGGTCAAATTGTAAGGGGAAGAGAAACCACTGTTAGGTGTGAAGAAAGCTGGGAATTCTCTACTCTGACCATAACTACACACACATACACCTTCTGTCTCCTGAAACACAATGTCACAGATTCTTCCTGAACAATATTTCACATCTTACTCTGACATTAGAGGCTCAAATGAGCCTTTATTGCTCACCTGAGCACAATTTACTCTTTCACAAATGACTGCCTGAAACAAAGAGATCAGTAAGATTGTTTGATTCTCTTAGAACTGCAACAAACAAATGAATGATTCTGTCAAAAAAGAAACCCTTGATGCTACGAAATTTATAACGAAGCAGAAAAGTTAGGGTTGCATGGAGTATGAACATACACTGGTGAAAAATTGTCAACATATGATATCTTTGTGATAATTCTAGCTGACAGGAGACCTTGACCTTTCAGAAATGACCTGAATGACCTTTGTCTGAAAGCCCATATCACAAATGACAATTAACATTTGAATGAAGTATGATCATTGCCTGTTGGAAAGTCAATACAATATACATGTACTGACATTTCAAAAATGACATAGAGTCCAAAAGATTATATCCAGAGAAACAAATGTGTGAAGTATGATCAAATTCTGATGAAGGGTTTAGTAAATATGAGTTAGGATGAATGGATGGGCAAACAGACAGATACAACAGCAACTACATGCTCAACCAGAAAAAATTACAGATACATACATGTCTTCTAAATTCAATAAATCAAGACAATGACAGAAAAATCTTCTCTCCAAAATTTTTTCTTTAAATGATTTACCGTATATACGCACCTATAAGTTGCTCCGCCTATAAGTCGGTTGGTACTTCTAGGGCTTGAAATTTTGGAATTTGTCATTCAATTTGACTCGCCTATAAGTTGGTTCTAAATTTTTCAATGTACAAAGGTTTGTATTTGCTTATGGCATCTTTTTTATGACTTTAAATAAATGGCCAGGGAGGCTTTCCCCTGTAATGATTGTGCGGTATCACTCGTGTGTACTTAACAATACAGGGGGATTTATATGATATTTTTTCAATAGTAAGGCATTTAAATTGCTTTCAGTTACATATAGCTTCTTTTCTAAGAATACAGTAGTTGTTAAAACGGCAGTTTCGCAATGAAAACAGAAGCTTGTGACCGTGAAGAGGACCATTTACTCTGAACGGGCATATTCCAAACCCCAGCCTTCAAACTTGTTTGTCGCTGCCATCATCATCAAACAGCAATTTGATCTGCAGTTCCAACAAAGGAATATCATCATAAATGTCGTCGTCCTCAGCACTGGTGGACTCTGTTTTATGTTATTTAATCAATGGGTATCTTGTCTGGGTCATTAAACTTTCTCCATAAGGTTCTGTTTGCCTTTTGTTACGGCTACTTAACTTGTCACTTCTACACAAGTAATTAGTTTGTAAATTGTATTGAACTGGATCAAATAAACAACAAAGCACCCATTTATAACAGCTTTATGTATAGATTGATTGATTGATTTTTGTTTAATGTCACACAACAAATATTTCACGATGGTGATGACATCTGCTTGATGTGGGGCATACAAATTTTGACCTTTGCAACGGACTCACCCAAAGCAGTGAGGGATCTTTAACGTGCCATGCATACCACGACACAGGGCCTCGGTTTTCACTGTCTCATCCGAAAGTCAGAACACCGGCATGACCAGAGCGGGACTCGAACCCCAGCCTCCTGTTCAGGAGTCCAACGCTATACCACTAGGCCACGCCGGCTTATTATTTATAGAAACTGTTGGCCACTTAATATGCATTTAATTGTCATAAATCCTCTTTAAAAGTACTTAATGACCAGGAAATATTGCGTGTACTATCTATGGTGCATAATACCTGCATTGTCCGTTCATCATCGGCAAAGTTTGACTTCAGATCAAGGTTGGATTTTTTCCTCTCGAGTAGTATCGCGCCCATAAGACGTTTGTGCATTTTGACTACGATATTTTTCTACCAAAAATCTGACTTATAGGCAAGTATATGCGGTACTTTACATATTGAGTGCTGCAAAACATTTGTACAATGAAACAAAAATATTTTTGCTTTTAATGGAGTTTAAGCCACTAACTAAGCTGGTCTAAGTCAAAATTAGTCCAAAATAAAATTCATAAAAAATCAAGAAAACTAAATTTTGACATGAAACTTTGAAATAATCTTATGATAATTAATCTAATGAAAGCTGTATTATAAATGCTGTATTGCATTTCTATATGAAATGAGTAAATCGAGGAAATAAGACAACCAGAAGTCTCTGTCGAGACTGAAGCTCTACTGGTTTCCTCTTATTATCTTTTAAAAGGGTGGGGCAGCAGTGGGGGAATGTGCCCCTCTTTCAAATCAAGGGGGGGGGGGGGTTATGTTCCGCCCCCTTTAATCTTTAAGATTTTTTATCATCAAGTAGTTAGAATATCAGTTAAAGTGTGGAAACAAAGCAGTAAAACGCTAGTTTTTCTTCTGGTAGCAAAAGGGGCATGTGCCCCATCTCCTCTTTTTTCAAAACAGGGGATGGGATGAAGTATTTTTGTAACACCCCCCCCCCCCCTTTTTCGATATTTTCCAATGTCGGTTCAAGTGTAGAAATAAAGTATGCAAACACTAGTTTTTCTTCTGACTAGCTTAATTTTTTTTTGCTAGCCATATATACATTTATATATAAATCATTATCCCATTTTTTTTTTCATTGCCCGTCAATGCTTTAGAGAAATGACTTCATACTATTTCAAGAGGAGTTTACAGCACTGTTATATGTTTAATAATGTCTTTTGTCTGTTTTCTTTTTTGCCAATATCTGGTTGTAAAAGTGTCGTAAAAATTTTTATCACATGGTGCTATATATATATAAGGGCCATCATAAAGTTCATGAGTCAGAGGAAATTCTGGAGATTACTTGACATAGTATAATAAACGCACTGTAGGCTAATGTGTTTATTTTATTTACAAATATACACAATTTATCTTTTTGGTGGTTTTATTCACACTGTTCCAATCTTATCTAGTGCTTATTTCTTTTCTAGGACTATGATCTTTTCTCAATAATTTATTCAAAATGGCCGCTGTTATATAAACATTAGAAGACAACTCGCCCAAAATCAATTCTGACTAGAATACAAACACTGCGATCTTAAGTCAACCATACAGGAAATAATTAAGAGAGGAAATTGAAGATAGTTGAAAGATAAAAATACATACATGAAATACAAATGTTGAGGTGTTGCACATATGTCTACAAAGCTATAACCCCCCTTTCAAATTACAGTACACTGTAGTGAGAATAACAATTGGGGTCATTTCTGTATGGGTAACTCACGCCCTTTGAGGGGCCCCAGGAGTCCAGACTGGACCAAAATTGCACATGTACAACTAGACATCCTACCAAACAGGATTAGACTATAATTTAGTCTGTGGGACATATATTGTTAGAGAAGAAGAGGGAACAACATATTGGGACCACACCCCTTTTGTGGGACCCAGGGGGTCTGAACTGGACCAAAATTGCACATGTACCACTAAACCACATACCAAACAAGATGAGAATGTTATTGGGTCCCGGGAACATATACCTTTATAGTAAAAGACATAACACAATTTTGGGACCACACCCTTTGTGGGACCCCAAGGGGTCCGAACTGGACCAAAATTGCACATGCACAACTAGACCGCCTACCCAGCAAGATCAGACCCCAATTAGCTCTCTGAAACATATACCTTCAGAGAAGAAGAGGGAACAAAATTTTGGGACCACGCCCCTTTGTTAGGACCCCAAGTGGTCCGGACTGGACCAAAATGGCACATGCATAACTAGACCATCTACTTTACAAGATGAATAATAATAAAATTAAGTCTCTGAGGCAAATACCTTTAGAGAAGAAGATGGAACAAGATTTTGGAACCACGCCCCTTTGTGGGACCTCAGGGGGTCCGAACTGGACCAAAATTGCACATGCACAACTAGACCACCAATCGAACAAGATGAAACCATAATTAAGTCTCTGGGACATATACCTTCAGAGAAGAAGAGGGAACAAATAAATTGCTTACGGACGGACGTCCGGACGGCCGGACAACGGACGAAGGACCATCGCATGAGCTCGACTGGTCGAGACCAGTAGAGCTAAAAATCAGTAGAAATGTTTAAGTCAGAAGAGGCTAAAAAAGTGTCAATTTCAGAATGAAATGAAATAAGACACCCTTCTAGATAATGGTGCATTCAATTTATTGATCTATACATCCAGTCTGAAGAAGAAGTTTGTCAAAAGACAATGTCTTGGGCCAATGTTGCCCTGGATCCATCCCTTGACAGATGTGGGCAAAACACAGCAAACACTACCTAAGTAAATCAAACCTATCAAGTTTCATCAAAATTGTTCAATTATTCCTAAAGGAAAAGTCCATCAAAACTTAATGTTTCCCCACCCACGACCAGAAAAAAAAATCTGAAAAAATTTGTATTCCATCTTTTTCCATTACATTTATTTCAATAAAATCTGTTTAAATATACAAAATCTATGCATTATAATCACCCTAAAAGTAGAAAATCTCAGAAATTACCAAAATATAGGCAAAATGAGAGAGTCCTAAAAGACCAAAAAAAAAAAAAACCAAAAAAGGTAAAAAATTTGGAAAGGAACCCAATACAACAACACTTCTTAAGATACTCTACTACATCACTCTGTACCATTTGTTTTGTCAATCAACACAGCTAGTCTGAAAAAGTAGTTTGTCAGGGGGGGGGGGGGGGTTATCATCTGGAACATATGTTGTCCTGCCCTGGATCTACCACTCTATGAATCTTGCAGAAGAACAACACTTGTAAGGGACCATGAATACTTCATCCTTACCAAGTTTGCTTAAAATGATGTTTCATGGTTCTGAAGAAGAAGTAAAAATGATAAAAGTTTAAGCCAATACATTAACATTTAAAAATATGAGTAAGTATCTTTTACAAGTCAAAAAGAGGGCCCTGCATAGTATGCCAACATTTAGGCTCTAAGGGGCAGGCTTGGTGTAGTGGTTAAGCGCTTGGTTTGCGGCACCGACAATCCTGGTTCAATTCCCGGGATGCACCACTACGTTTAAGAGGTTGGTTACCTCCTGCTTCGATGTCACGATGTAACTGAAAAATTGTCGAAAGCGACATAAAACACATGTCAAACAACCAACCAACAACCTCAGGTACTAAACTAGGAATCACACTCTTTCATAATAATTTCTAGACCAGCTATAACAGTTCAGAGAATGTAACACTGAAAAAATTTTTTAAGAACTTCATATCACAAAGTGTTACATTTCACCATTAGATTCTTTTAGGCCTCATGATTTAGTCAGTGGGAAAAGATATTGAGACCTCACCCTGGAATCCAAACTCCTGGGAGTGAGGCCCCCTATCTGAGTACAGGTGCACAACTTCAGGCCATGTCATATACCACAATTAGATTCTTTCAAGGCCTCCTGATTTAGCCAGAAAAGTAAAGACAGAATAGAGCGGACAAATGAAATGATGGACAGACATCAGCATGATACCATGATAATACTTTTCATATTGTATGTGGGTGTGTAAAAATGAAGACGAGCAAGTTCTCAAAGTGTAATCATATAAAAACGAAAGATCCCATTATCCTGTACTTTTCATACAACAACTTCCAATGCTGAAGCAAAATACAATTCTAAATTAGCCATGACTATGATCAGAAATTATTGTGCCTTTATGCCAAAAGAGGGAAAGGGAGTATATCACCTCAATGGGAATGGGAAAGATTCCTTTTAAGTGCAAAAAATGCTTGTCACAATATAGTATTCAGAAAAAAAACCAGTTTCTTGTTAACTGTACTTTCATCCATTAGCCTTAATTCTAGGCTAAAAATTGATATTCATGACAGAATTTGACATGAATTCTTTCACGTTTTCATCCACTGGATATTGAGACAAACTGACTATTTGGGGGGACATTAATTGGTTTTTGGCACTGAGAAATACAGGAAAACTTAAAAACTAACATTTTAAAAATTTTAAAATATTCGTCTCCACAGTTGAACATGATGAATGAAAAGAAATGAAAAAAGAACACAATTTGACAAGAATTTTGTGTCAATTTTTCCCGTCATTTGACCATTAGATGTTAAGTTATTTCATCACATGTGTCTGTCTTACTAGGTATTCCAGGGTACGTCCAATGTCTAGTATAGACTTTACACCTGCTGATACCACTACCACTGGAGTCCTCCCAAGCTCTGTCAGATCTGCACTAACATCCATAGCTGAAGAAATATTGAATGTATAAATATCAATATGTGTAATTATGAATACATACAGTCTTTCTAATCTGCAAAGTTATCTATTCTAAAATTCAAATGAAATTTTGTGTTTGACTTCCAAGGATAAGATCTAAGGTAGTGCAATTTTTCCAGTATATCGTAATTATTCATCCCACGATGCATATCGCGATACAGCGGAGAAGAAAAAAGCTATGTTTTTACCAATGCAAATTTCAGAAATTCATGTTCCGGGTTCTAAATTTACTGTCCCAGGAAGTTTCAAAAATAACAATATGGCATCCACACCTGATAAAGATTATGAACTTGTGAAATTTTCTAAAGGAAATGCAAGGTCTTATTTTAAAGTTAAACGACAGAAGCTATCCAAAAATAATACTGACAATGTTAATTATATTTTTCTATAATTTTTCAAGCCACAAGTGGTGAGTCATTTTTATTGTATTTCATTTATTTTGTTATTTAATTGTTATATTAAAGTAAGTGCCACAAAATAATTGCATTTCAGTTTTTGTGCTTTAATGTCCAAGCTGTAATTACAATAACATAAAAAAAAGGAAAATACAGAATGTTCCAAAATATCATAATATTATCACAATATTGTGAGGAAAAATTGTGATATATCGCACACAAAATTTTTGGCAATATCAATCCCTAATAAGATCAACATAGAAGATCCATAGAAGATCAACCAAATTTCACAAAACCATAAATTTGCAATTATCAAGAATCTTAAGAACATATTTCAGCAAAAGAAATTATAGTATGGCATACAATGTATTTTCTAAAATACTTACTGTCCTCTACACCTCTGTGGACCCCTCCTATACCTCCAGTGACAAACATCTGTACGCCGGCTTTATGAGCTAACACCATTGTCCCACTTACTGTTGTGCCCCCATTCAATTTCTATGTATATCACAAACAGACAGACTTCATTCAAAATCGAATCAAAGATATCAAACTTTTGATACAAACTTACATAATTGTTGGACCATTATAAATGCCAATAACCTTTAATTGAAAATATATTTACACTTTGTAATAAACAGGGAAACAATGTTCTATATAATACATATGATACTGTGCATACTGGCCAACCAATCAGATTGTAGTCATCAGTCACCAATCTATTCCACTTAGCAATCAAAAAGCTGATGCCATCAGGAATCAATTCATTTGCTTACAACCCTATGAAATGACCAAAACACATTTACACACTACCATGTTGTTATAAATTACCTTTCCTAACACTATAGGGAAATCTCTCCTTGAGGTTTTTACTGAAGATGTTTCAGGGTCTGACAAATACTCTAGCTCCTTTTTTGATAACCCTTAAAAAGAGAAATATGTTAATACATATCTTCCTATCAGATATTGATAAATACAATATCATACATACATCTCTGAAATTCATCTTACAAAAAAGATAATGTGACAGATAAGATAAATTCTTTTGTTTCATGCTTTAGATCATTTTTCAAAATTTTAATTAAAGCTCTCTCATATAAACTATATGAAAGAATGTTTATCAAAAGGTCCCCGCTTTGTCATTTCAAAACCCATTATTAGCTTATTAGCAAAAGAACATTTTCCTATTATAACATTCCAACACAAATCACAAAAGAGTCGAGGAAAATTGATTTTATTTAGTTCTTTCTGAAAAATTTCTTGGTAAAATTGTACCAGATCCACAAAAAGCAGAAAGGTAACTTTTTAAAAATGCCAATGTCTACCATGAAACAGGACCTCAGATGCTACTGTCTCATTTGAAAGAATGGACGCCTACATGTTGAAAGGCAAGACACCAACAAATTGAAGAATAAGACACCAACAAGTTGAAAGACACCTACAAGTTGAAAGATAAGACACAAACGAATTGGAAGACAAGACACAAACAAGTTGACAGACAAGACACAAACAAGTTGGAAAAGTGACTTGAATCAGGGACTTCTCAAAACTTCAAGCAAGTACACTAAACTGTGCTACACACTGAACTGTGCTACACACTGAACTAGGCTACAGACTGAACTAGGCTACAGACTGAACTGGGCTATACATTAAACTGTGTTACACACTGAACTGTGCTATGCACTAAACTAGGCTATACATTGAACTGTGCTACACACTGAACTGTGCTACACACTAAACTGGGCTATACAGTGGACTGTGATACACACTGAACTATGATACTGAGCTGTGCTACACACTGTACTGTGCTACACACTGAACTGTGCTACACACTGTACTGTGCTACACATTAAACTGTGCTACACACTAAACTGGGCTATATATTGAACTGTGCTTCAGGCTAAACTGTGTTATACATTGAACTGTCCTATACACTGAACTGATCTATGCACTGAACTGTGATACACACTGAACTATACTACACACTGAACTATACTACACAATGAACTATACTACACAATGAACTGTGATACACACTGAATGGTACTACACACTGAACTATACTACACACTGAACTGTGATACACACTGAACGGTACTACACAATGAACTGTGATACACACTGAAGTTTGCTATACACTAAACTAAGCTATACAATGAACTGCACTATACACTAAACTGTGCTACACACTTAACAGTGCTACACAGTGAACTGTGCTACACACTGAACAGTATTACACACTGAACTGTGCTACACACTGAACTGGACTATACACTGAACTGTGCTACACACTAAACTGTGCTATACACTGAACTGTGTTACACATTGAACTGTGCTACAATGAATGGTGCTACATACACACTGAACTGTGCTACACACTTAACAGTGCTATACAGTGAACTGTGCTACACACTGAACGGTACTACACACTGAACTGTGCTACACACTGAACTGGACTATACACTAAACTGTGCTATACACTGAAATTTGCTATACACTAAACTGTGTTACACATTGAACTGTCTACACACTGAATGGTGCTACATGCACACTGAACTGTGCTACACACTTAACTGGGCTATACACTGAAGTGTGCTACACACTAAACTGTGCTAAACACTGAACTGTGATAGCTCAAGTCAAGGAACAAGTCTGTATTACTCAAAGTTTTAAATTCATCAACATTTTACAAAGTTAGACAAAAAATAAATGTTTCCTATACATGACCTTAAAACAATAATAACTGTAACTTCTAAGCAATTTGTTTTTCTCCAGTATTATCCAAGTGGTTTTACTACACAAAATTAAGAATGTGTGAAAAAATCAACTGATATAAATCACTTACAGGCCCATAAAACATGTGTTTTCATGCCACAATTCTGAATGTCTGCTACACGAAAGCATTACATTTGGAGACAGGAACAAATCAGAGAGACAAGATGATGATGTAATATATGGCTTATAAAACTAAGGTTCATAAAATTCTCTGTTAAACTTATTATTTATCAGTAGATATTGGATTTATGTATAAAAACAGCATTTTCTTATTTATTGTTAAATGTCACACTTGGACCATACCTGTCAATCTTACAGGGCTAAAAATCTGGTCAGATTTGAATTCTCAAAAATCTCATCATAATGATGCCTGAAACGATACACCCTGGTAAGCCTGTTTCAGTCTGTGTTGAGGAATAAGAGATAGTACACAGGTTAGTCTGTTTCAGTCTGTGTCTAAGAATAAGAGGCAGTGGACAGGTAAGCCTGTAGCAGTCTGCTTCTCTGTAAGAGGTAGTGGACAGGTGTTTATGAATAAAAGGTGTAGGACAAGCCTGTTGCAGTCTGTGTCTAGCAATAAGGTGTAGTAGACAGGTAAGCCTGTTGCTGTCTGTGTTTAGCAATAAGGTGTAGTAGACAGGTAAGCCTGTTGCTGTCTGTGTCTAGCAATAAGATATAGTAGACAGATAAGCCAATTGCAGTATGTGTCTGGCAATAAGGTGTAGTGGACAGATAAGCCTATGACTGTCTTATGTCTAGGAATAAGATGCAGTGGATACATAAGCCAATTACATTCTTTGTCTAGCAATAAGATGTAGTGGATAGATAAGCCTGTTGCTGTCTGTGTCTAGCAATAAGATGTAGTGGACAGATAAGCCTGTGGCTGTCTTGTGTCTAGGAATAAGATGCAGTGGACACATAAGACTATTACATTTTCTGTCTAGCAATAAGATATAGTAGACAGATAAGCCTATTGCACTCTGTGTCTAGCAATAAGATGTAGTGGACAGATAAGCCTATTGCACTCTGTGTCTAGCAATAAGATGTAGTGGACAGATAAGCCTATTGCACTCTGTGTCTAGCAATAAGATGTAGTGGACAGATAAGCCTATTGCAGTCTGTGTCTAGCACTAAGAAATATTGGAGCACTAAGACAAACCACTGTCAACAGGCAAGATTGTGATAATTGATTGACCATTTTGACTCATGCTTTCATACACATGATTCTTTTGTTCTCCAGTTGGATAGAAAATCTGCCAAAGTTTAGAACAATAGATTTGGTAAATGATTAAAATATAATACATAACGGAATAAGTATTTGTAATCTTACATATTAGCACACACAGTCAGCAGGCTTCACTGGACCTAACACCTTTGTCACCTTTGCCACAGAGACCCTGCTCTTCATCAGGAATTTAGAACAGCATAATTCATTATAAATTGATAAGAAAATATCTTAAAACTGATTAAATAAAAATTAGTCTTGAACTTTCATACCCACTTTAACTTTTCCCTGCAGGATTCCTATGGTAGCAGGTACTGAACCATACTGTCTAACAATGGTCTCTACTGACAAAGCTGTCCTGAAGAAAACAATTCTCAGGTATATATGGTATGGTTACAAATCATTTTACACTGTTACTAAGATAATATCAGCATACAGAAAGTATTAATAACAATATGTACATTACACACTCCATTTTAAATAAATATTAAAAGATATACCCATTAAAATTTTGTGCACCAGATGTGCATTTCGACAACTTAATCCTCTTCAGTAGTGCTCATGGCTGAATGATTGGAATTCTAATGATATATAGATCTTTGAAGAGCAGAGTAAAAACCAAAGAGGCTGATAAAGAGAGCCAAAGAATCAATCTAAGAACAGAGCTATGCATTGGGGAGCTACTCTTTAGTTTTAGAGTGATTAATATCAATGTTTAAAATCAGTCAAAAACATTTCAAAGACACGGCATTAGATAAAACAACATCAAAAGTCTCAGATTAGGGCATACCGTGTGATGATGTTGCTGTCTTATGTCACGAACATAAACACCTGTTAACATTATCAAAGTTTCCTTAGGAAAGAAAATTTTGTCAAAATTTTAGACAGATTTTTTTAAGTGGAAATAGTCAAAGAAAACTGGTATCAAGCAAGAACGAAGACATTTTAATGGAATAGTATCATATCATAAGTAAAGCAAAATTAGACATTATCAATGTTTTTGGACAAATAAAACACTCTCTAGATCATTGTCCAAAAAACCTTAGATAATGTCAACAGAGTTTAAATCTTTCTGACTACAACATGCTAATTTTGATGATGTGCTCTTCAAGATAACAAACATAAGTCTTACCTGAGATTTTCTGGATAAGGCATCCCATGTGTGATGATGGTGCTTTCCAGTGCAACCACACCTGTACCATTATGTAAAGCTTCACTGACTTCCTCTGATATATGCAATTTTTCTGTAAAATTATCTGGGTAATTACTCGACTTTAAAACTACAACAAGTAGTATCCTTCAATGATTTTCTACAATTTTCATAAATCTATATGAAATTTTAAAGAAAAATCTCCATGATGCCTGATAATAGGAACGTCATGGTGACTTTCACTAATCGAAGCACTTACAGGGTAACAATTCTCAACTTCATTGAAAAAATAAAAAAAAAAATATTTGATTAACAAAAAATATACATGTATGTAATAAATTTAGCTAAGAAATAACATTCATGCATACATTATGGAACTGCAAAATATTTACCTGAAGAGAAACAGCGAGTCACTTCTCCCCATTTTTGTTTTACTGGAGAGTAGAACCTTTTCAACATTCCTACCAGTTCTTGTCATTGATTATGAATCTGAAACACAATGTACAATATGACACTTTTCACAAATATATATATCATTGATCCTTTGTAATGAAAATTTTGGCTGGCTTCATGAATGATTGGCATTTTGCATGGCTTCCAACAATACAATTCTACAGTTATATCAGGACATGTAATCTGGAGGTAACCAACATCTTGAACATGTTGAACACATTGGCATCATCCAAGCATCAAACACAGACCATCTGCACTATAAACCGAGTCTACATTGTGTTACACAAAAGACAAAATGCATAGACAAACATATTTTCCCAAATCATTAACTTTTAGGAAAAGAAGCTCCCTTTTTCATACTGAAATGTACAATAATTTATTCTACAAAAATACCCAACAATAAATCATTTCAGTTGTGTATGGTGGAATAGCTTACATGTTGTATGTACTTAAAAAGAGGAGTGGAAAAAGGGTTAGCATCAAGGTATCAAATGAAAGCTCTTATCATGAGGAAGCTATGTGTGAAGTATCAAAACATACCTCTATTGGCTCAAAATATATAGCCCCAGGTTAAAGCTTTTGAAAAGTAGATAAACGTTCAAGGCCACGGTCAATAGGTCATAGGTCATGATGTTAAGTGAAAGCTCTTCTCAGGAGTCTATGTGTGAAGTATCAAAGCCCCACCCCTTAAGGTTCAAAAGATAGAACCTAAGCTAAAGTTGTGTCTATGGACGCTGCTGCTAATGACATCAATGTATGGTGTTAGCTCTCTGTACTTTTATTCCAACAATCTAAAAAGAGGAATAGACAAAGGGTTTGCATCCCTCTTCCTTAAATTTTCATTCCAACCTGTCTAAGTTTCCACTGTGAGAGACTGGGATGTTAGCTCAAATACCTCATTTACAAATGTAATAGATGCTTCACATGCTAAACCTACTGTTTGCATATAACTCTGGCCAATAATTTGTCATCCTGCTGGTTTCAGGATTGGCATCTAACAAAATAACCTTCAGTGGTTTATTGTTAAATGCTTGGCAAGGTTTAAGGAAACCTGCAAAATGGAATATTGCAATTACAATAACATCAACATTTACATGCACCTTAATTGTTGTCCATATGAAGGTAAAATTCATCAAGAGAATTGGATCTGGTTGGTGACTAAATGCAAACAAATTTTAGTAGTTGAGAAACTGCATATTGTCAGAAAAGAAATGATATGAGAGAGATTAGGATTTTAGCCTAGATGGCTTAATTGATAGAGCAAATGTGTCAAAAATATGGTTTCATTTGAATCTCAGTAGAAAAAAGGTATCTCCAGTAACTTCAATATTGTGCTTTATCCTGACTTTTTGCATTAGACATTATGCTACTTAGTGATTTTAAACTGGTGTGGAAGTCAAATAATTATTTAATACAATGGACATGATGGATTCTTTTTAATATGATAGTCTATTTGCATTAAAAAATGATTAAATTTGATACCTTTTCTGAGTCAGAGATTTGCAATTGCATATAAATATATATTCCAGTAAGTTTCTGTATTATTTCTATCATAATTTTTATAGCTAATATACACCTGATAATTATCATAATTAAATTACATGCATATGGAAAAGACTTCTCTGATTTTCTATAATATTAGATTATAAGCTAGACCATTTTGTAATCATTATTTGAATGGTATTACCTATATGTTAATAGCTTATTTCATAAATGGATATTTCCCAAACCTATCTCATTAAGGTAGACACACTCCAATTAAACTACAGTAACCACTCTAACTAAGCTACAGATAGCCCTCGCATACCAATTACATCACATTACAGCGATGTAACAAAAGTTAATGACAGTCCAATTGGAGAATTTACTATTCAAATTTCATTATTAAATTGCATTTTTGGAGAAGACCTCAGTGATGTTTATATTTTTGAAAAGGTTTTTTTGAGACTGTAATTTTAGAATTTGTTTGAATAATATTGGACATGAAACTAGTGTAAGGAAGCGGCGTGCGGCATACTACGCTATCTACCAGTAACTATGGATATTCTACCTATGGATCATTACCTAAGGAACACCACCCATTGATCTACAGAAAGCTGTGTACCTGCAGTGGTCAGTGTAACTGAATGACTATTATTTAACTTTGATGTGAACTCTTAACCATTTCATGGTAAACAGACTCTATTATATTAGATTGTAGTGAACGCTTACTAGTTGTGTTCTATGTCGATTATTCTTGATATGTAAATATGTTGCACCAGGTGGCTTCATCGAGTATGACAGTAGTAATAGAAGGATTTGACTTATGGGAACTCTGGGTATAATAAATGTACATTGGGAACTAAAATTATTTCAGATTTAGACTTGATTCCAATCAATGTAAATGCTAGGTCTCCCCTCTGTAGCACATGAAGCCATCGTTGCCTTACTGCTTTGAGGGTTTCATTAAAGATAACAACATTTCATCGACTTTTCTATTTTGTCACACACACAACAGACCTTAAGAATCCAACAAACAAGAAGTGCTGCCCTACACTAGAAAGTAATTAACAAAAAGAACCTTGATGACCAAAAATGTGTTATTCTGTATGATTTAAATTCTTAGCTTTTAATTTGAATATTGTAGTCCTTTTGACATCAAAAAACTCAATATGAAGTACTGAAAGTAAAAATGGAAAGAAAACGCCAAAAGATATGGAAATAAAGCAGCTAAAATTTGCATAAATCTTTGTCGGCACATCAAAGGCTTGACAAATGATGCCGAATATGCATATGTCATTAGCATATCATTATCTGCAGAGAGTTAAAGTGCCACTACCTTAATTCTGTTTTCTTGATATACCTTCACAAGATCAATATTTTCATTGTTTTAAACAATTCAATAAAATCTGCCAGCAACATCATCTTTAGACTGGACTGCATTGTATTTATTGCACTGATGCTTTAAAAGTGATCGAAAATTTTCAGCAGTATAATAAGACTAAGTAACATTGTGAGATGTTTATTAGCATGATTCACATGGATATAATGTGATTTTTATTTGTGTGCTATTGACCAGATGTTTCACTTAAAGTTTGCACGTTTGTTTTACCCAAGGAATCTGCTGTGAATGATGAAAGCTTCTGACATATCAGCATTAATTACATGTACCATGACCTAAGAAATCTATAAACCACAACAATATTGTTACAACTTTAAGAGGTGATGTTAAATCAGTAATTTTAGACTGTCTGATGGAAGTTTTGATTAGCCTCTGGCAAATGTCCCTAATTTGAGAAAATGTTTAAAAAGTTTTAAAGACTTACTGCATGTATTTAGCCACACTAGATTTTCTACAGCAAAAGCTGTAAAATATTGCCTTTCTCACATTCAGCATTAGAGAAAACTGCAATCTTGGGAATAAAATACATCACATGAGACATGGTGTTGGCACTTGCAAGAAACTTCAATTGTTGCATACACTAGAAAATAACTATCCTACAACAGCAGCAGTGTAGGTCACTTCAGATTTTGTAATAAGTGTGAAATGCCCATTGACAAGATTTGGTGATTTCAATACAATATTGTGACTTTTAGAACACTTTATTAATGGTTAAATATTTATACATGATACACCAGATAAATAAATCTCAATCTGATTTCTTTTTTATTTTCCCATAAAGTGAACAAATAAGTTTAGAAATCCACAAAATTGTTTGGTGTTCAAGTATTATATCTGATAAAATAAAATATCAGACTACACAGTATCAGATTAAGTGGAGCACATTGTTATTGCTAAATAACTAAACCAGCTGCACATGCACTACACAAAAAATTAGGAGAAATTGAATAGCGCAAATCAAAAAGGACTTGGAAAAGAAGCTTGAGTTGAAAATGGAATGGCAAAGTCAATGCAAACTGTATTATTATGTATTGATACTCATGATAATACTGACTTTACATGTAACTAGGATTTGGCTTCTCGCATGCTGTTTTTGTATTCTTCCCCAATTGTGACAGTCAAATAACATGAATAGAATTGAAGATATATCATTCCTAACAGTTGAAAAGTCGTAATTTAAAAGAAATCGACCACAAATTATCCTCGTGTGCCCTAATTTCGACAGTCTAATATTTAATGTCAAAAATTGATAACGATGGATTGATTTAATTTACAATGATAAGCACTCGAGAAAATTTGTTTACAGTTCTACCTTTTCATAATGTCACATCACCATGAATGTTTTTATTATTTTGTTGATCGCCAAAGATCCGTGCACTCCTGATGTGACACGCGCCGCCATTACTAGGTCCTATTTCCAACGATTACGTCATCTACTGATTTGCATATGACTTTAAGGCCAAAACAAACACATTTTTCGTTTGTGGTATAAGTAACAATTACAAAAATAAAATACATGTAATAAACTCCATTTAAGTAACATATTCTTGTAAATTTATGCGTCAAAATATAATTTAAATTAATTATGTTATTTTTTTACATTTATTCCTCAACACAATGGGGACAAAAAAATTTGTCATTTCTCCTCAGAACACGTGTATTACAGCAGTAAGTGAGGTGTGTCCAATGATTACACGGATGCCCATCCCTATATCCATCACACTGTGCCCATTTGGCAAATGCAAGCATATGGCTGTTTCTAATTTCCTTTGGAGTGAATGATCTGCATACACAGCATAAGTCATTTTCTGAAATATCTTCATCCGTATCGTACTCAGGTTCCTCCAACATATCAGTGATCTTGCTCTTCTGCTTTTTCTGCTTCTTAGCTTGACATCCAGATCCACTTGCAATTTGGCTTTCTCCTTCATTCACACCTTTCCTTCTCTTTTCTGTCAACTTAATAGGTTTCTGTTGCTGTTGTTGATGAAGTGTCATACTTTTGATTATGTTGTTATCTGTGATGCAGTGTCCCGAAATGATCTTACTCAATGTTTTTCTTTCTTTCTTCTGTCCTCCTCTTTTCACTGTCTTCAGCACTTTCTCCTTCTCTTTGAAAAACAATACACCACTACTCAAATCCTCATCAGTCTGTTCCTCTCCCTCTTTACTCACTCTGTCTGGGTTGTTATCTTTTCATTTTCCATGGATTCAACACTTTGGAACACTTCTGAAGGTTTCAGACTCTGCAATGCTATCACATCTCTATTGCAAGGATATATGCCAGTTTTGTGAAACGCTGAAATTAAGTTGTCTGCAGACATGGCCATTGAATACACTTTGCAGACAAGTTGACACACATTGTATCAGGTAACCACACCATGAGTTTCCCTTGTGAATTTGTGACACTCCACATTATACATCTTCTGCATAGGCCCGTAACAACCAACATCCGGGAGCTGAAGCAGGTGACTGGCATGAGCAGGCAATATGAATAATATTATATTTTGTTCCTTTGCCCACTGAGCGAGACCCACAAAGGCATGTGATCTATGGCCATCCAACAAAAGAAGCACCTTCTGGTCTTCTTTCAGCAAGACATGCTTTAGGAAATGGTCGGCTAGAAATTCACGGAAAAGTTGCGAATTGGACCATCCAGACTCTGAGATTCGACCAACTGCTCCTGGTGTTGCTCCTTCCATCAGTTCGGGAATCATTCTCTTTCCGGCAAAAATGAAAAATGAAAGGATTGCCACTCCTGTGGCACTGCCACATCCTAAAACAGTGGTGGTACTCGACTTCCCAGCAGTTACTGCTTGCGGGTCATTGCTGCCACATACAATAAACGGTGGTGTGTGATTTAGCATGAATCCTTTTTCATCCACGTTGAAAATTAAGTGAGGATTTTTATCAAAACCATTATCTTCAATGACCTGTTTGAGCTCGGCAAAATACTTATCCAGATTGGGAACTGACGCACACCTCGCTCTGGCAACTTCTAAGCTTCTTGGTTTCAGCACTTTGATTTCAGGCCAACTGCTTTGGAACCCTCGAAACCATTTTAGGGTAAATGGATGTAGGCGATCCCTGATTCCTAACTGAATGGCGTAGTCTGAGGCCAAGTCAACGACCTCCTGCCTGATGTATCCATATCCATACTCTGTCGTAACTTTCAAATGTTCCACAAGATGTGATTTTTGAAGAGGACTAAGTAAAGGACTTCTGCTGCTCTTAACAACTTCTGGGTCAACATTTCCAAGGATACGATCCCTAAGAGTGGTGATGGGTACATTAAATTGTTTAGCTGCACCCGTCACTGATTTCTTGGATCCATCTTTTATGGCTTGATATGCATTTGTTAAGGAAGTGGGTGAATAGAGCCTGTATTTCTGTTTAGATACTGGGAATTTCTGAAAAAAATATGAACCAAACCATAGCATTCCATATTTCTTCCCTTAAGTCAATTAAGAACCATCATAGAAACGTCAATCAAAATGTATTTGTCTTGGCCTTAAATTCCAATGCTGTCACATGATTTTCATTGATAAAAATACAAACAAAACAGACGAGACATTGGGGAATTTTAGTCTGCCCCCTTTGATGGAGTATTCAGGGTTTTAAAATAGTCATTTAAAAGGATTAGTTAGAAGATGAATTTTTTCATAGGCACGTAAGAAAATATAAAATAACACCTTCTGGAATCGCATCGTTTCCGTTGTTTAGAGGGCGGTGCTTCCTTACTACGATTTGTTTAAGATGACGTAATCAATCTCGCGATAAGACACAGGATATAAATAGTAAATAGCTTCTGTCGAAATTAAGACCCCGTCGAAATTATGACCTCCTACCATACATCAACAAAAACTGAGGTGTTATGCTTTGGGGGGGGGGGGGGGCTGGCTCTCTGTTTAGTGTAATATAAAGGAAGCTTCAAATGATAATCTTTTTCATAGAAGCTTCTCAATTCATTAGAAATGAAAAATTATGGAAAATAATTGCTACATTGATTGATACCATATCTCATGACCACACTGACTGTTCATCATGTCCCTTGATCCACCACCGATGTTATCCCTATCAACGAGTGACATTGTATAAAATATATTGCAAAATAAATCAAAGTCCATTCTCTTCTACTTTCGATTCAGATGAATCCGTGTGGTAAGTGAAGTTTGCAGAAACTTGAGGTAATTATTTATGTTACCTACTACTTCTGTTCAACAACAACGCATGAAGTCAAAATATTTATCTGAACATTGAACCCGAAAAATGATCATTGAAGGTAATGTTTTTATCCGCCGAAAACCCAAGATAACCCTTCCTCCTCTACATCATTAAAATGACATGAGTCTAGATCCACTGAAATAAGATTATAGTGACACTTTTATCAGAAACTTATACAAATGTAACAGGAGGGTTTAGGCTCGAACTCAAGACACTTGACTTTAAGCCAATACTCTATAAAGGGTTAACCCACTAGCTAGCGCTAGTAGAACCGCTATATATAATGGCCACAGTTCTTCACTACAATTGCCTCTCAATTACATTTCTCCCTCCTTATTATTGAACTGAATTAATTTCTACATTACATAGAAATCTCATACGAGACTATTCAATCACTTCGTGGGTTTTTTTTAGTTGGGCGCCAGTTTGTAACAGGAGGAGGGATTCTCTGAGGCTCAAACTCAAGACCCTTGACTTTATAAACCAACGCTTTACCAATTGAGGGGCAGGCTTAGTGTAGTGGTTAAGCGCTTGGCTAGCGGCGCCGACGATCCGGCTTCGATTCCCGGGTTGCGCCACTATGTTTAGGAGGTTAATACACCGTTCCACTTTTCAGCATAGAAAGCGATGTTTAGCGGATTTTTGATTGTTATACTTATGACGTCATAATCAAATGTCGGACTTGTCCAACCTTGCATGACGTCATCATAGTCAGATTTTGCGCTAAAGTGCTTGACTTTTGACGAAAGTGGAACGGTGTATTGGTTACCTCCTGCTTCCATGTCGCGATATAACTGAAAAATTGTTGAAAGCGACGTAAAACACCAATCAACCAACCAACTTTTACAAACCGAGCTAAAGGTCAATGGTCCGTGTAGTGCCTAATGCAGTCTCCATTACACAAATATTCAAAGTAAAATAGTACAGATACACGTAGAAAGGGACATTTACAAAAATAATAAATGTTTTAAACTTTTAGGGTAACACATTTCATCATATCTATATATAGTAGAATATCAGGGTCTCTTCTGCAAACAAAACATTACTGCACAACTGGACTATAGACTAATAGAACTAAACCATATCCTGAAGTATTGAAATGAGCAGAGCTATCCAGCTGAATCTCGTTATTTGTGGCTGACAGGCAATGCCTCTTTAAATATCGAGTGAAAAATAATATTCATTCTCCGTACATATCTTTGCGTAGAATTCAAGTTAGATCTACTATTATGTCAACATCAAAATGACCCCATCGCATAAGAGACAGATTTTTTTCAAAAATTTCGCCAAGTTCGTCTAATGAAAATATAATTTGTTGTTACTTCACACAATTTTTAGCCATTTCAGTGATATTCTTTGGCCAGAGACCTCTTCAATCCAGTACTCTACGTATCTCCCACTGAGTAAAACAGCCGGACAGGTGTAAGATAGAATTTGGGCACCCCCGGTCAATTGAATATTGTTAAAATGGATTTTTCATTGAACTATGATCCGCCTCGGCCGTTAAATTTATATCACGCCGTTGAATTTTGATACCAATTTGAGTCAAAATTCCACGGTTAAATAACGCTTGCAGACAGGTAATAATTCCACATCGAATTTTATTAAAATTCTAGGATTGATTGATAATGGTTGATAATGAACCAATAAAATGACTTATGACTCAAAAATACACCACGTGATAACTATTGACCGGAAAATGAAATAATGACTGAGTCATTCATATTAATCACCGTCGAAATTGACAGACGTAGAAATCCATTATGGCGGCGATCGCATGCCTCAGATACAGACTTTAAGTACAATCCATCTGTAACTATGAAATGGACTGTAGCTACTGTGATAACTTGTTTGTTTACATGTACGTCAACGAGACCAGGCGTAATATATAAAATTTCAGTATAATAAAACAATTAATTACACCCTGTGAGGTAAGATTTAAAAATGAACAAATTTACATTTCAAAATGGCATCACAACTGAAATCTCATAGATATCTGTATTTTTCCTGGACGTATTTAAAATTTTCTTGCACAATAAAACAATTACGACAATTGAAAGACAAAATCGATAGAATTCATTCCTGATTTAAACATGAGGCCAAATCATTCACTTTAGGGAGCAACCATTTGATTTTTATAGGGGGGGGGGCCTCAATTTTTTTCGGGATCATGAACGCTCATTTATCTAAACTTTAAAAAGGGGGAAAATATAATCCGGCCCGAAGGATCGACAAAAAACCAAAAAAAAAAAAAAAAAATCGGCTCTGAAATTGGGCAAAAAAATTTTCAGGCCGTGAAAGTCTTCCTGCCCCCTCCCCCCATAAAAATCAAATGGTTGCTCCCTTAGTGCCATAAGCAAATGTGCAAAACTTGCCAAGTAGGTTAAAGAAAATAAAATAATAAAAAAAAAAATTCATAGTTTACATTCTTTATATAGCTCCGATACATTTCGTAAATTGCCGTGGGTATCTGATTCTGCTGTTGTAGATAAAAACGTCACCAAAACACCACCTCATCTGCAATTTATAGTGTTCCCATCTCCTGGTTCCACACCTTGGCTGATCTAACTGACATTAAAGGGACATGGTCCAAGACTGGAAAATTTTAGCATGAAAAGGATAAATTACGACAATATCTTATTTTTTCTGTATTACATATATTATAAACTTTGTGTTAATTGCAAAATTTAAAACTAAAATCCCTCAATGTTCTCGTAGAATAAGGGTAATTGAGTCGAATTAAATTCGGTTGGTATCAATTCCCCAAATCAGGCGATGCTCCGCCCATAATCGTGCGCGTGCGCGGATATTCACTGTAAAAAACAACAAAAATGGTTCACATGGAGGAATACGAGCACGAGAAAAGCAAAAGTGTGGTAGAAAATAACTATACACAGACTCAAGAGGCAAAATAAAAAAAAAAAAAAATAAAGAAAAGTGGTACAAATGTTAGAATCGGGTAAAGCTCGAGTTTCATTGTCACGTGATTTGACATTTCCTCTGACCGACCTCATCAATATTCAAGGAGTTGGCCTGGTTTGTTGCAAATTTAAAACGGGCATATCACATTAACGACATCGACTTTGGTAACGATACTTTTTACATATCTTAGATAATATACTAACAATCGATTGCCGTTTAAGAAATCCGTTTACATTGTTTTATACTTTCCCCGACTTCAATCGGACTCTGCTCCTTTAACATACATGATGGGGACTTTAGGTATTTGCTTTCTATGAAGTGTCGTTGAACTCATTGCAGTGGTTTTAGAGAGAATTGATTTCAAGATAATAAAAACAGGAAGCGACAAGTGTAGACAAAAAGGAGGAACTGATGTCCATTATGGTACTCCTTTGCAATTACCACAGTGACAAAGTCATAGTATCATTTCCTTCGTGTTCTACATTTTAAGGAGTAAACGGATAGATTGGCATCTATATACACAAAGTAGGCTGAAACTGTGGAGATGGGGTCATAATTCAATGGCGGGTTAAAATTTTATCCGCGGGTTGGGTCGTAATACAATGACCACCCCACCCTGTCTCTAGGGTCATAATCTAATATGAAAAATTGGTGGAATCTTGATCACAGCCCGTTAAATTTAAACCAGGTGGATCCGAATAAGGTCAATATTTTTCTTTTTTGTAACATATCTGAGCAAGATTTTGTAAAGTTTTTGTACCGTTATTTAAAGACAAATGAACCAACTTAGAAATATAGATACCGTATTATGGGAGTCTTTGCCGGGCGTCATTAGGTCTATATATGTATATAATAACGCTGCCGTGATGTAGGACAGCGTCTCAGGTTGTTTGGTTCCAAGAAGTGCGTTGTGTTTGCGATGAATGTTAACAACACAATAAAATGTTTCTTTCTTTCTTTCATTCTTTCTTTCTATTTTTTTTTTTAATTTTCATATAAGGAAACGGTATTTTAAAGTGAAATAATCTGGTATTTATATTTATTTTCGGTCAATAATTTATCACTTTATAACAAAATAAAAACTTTACTGTTGTTGCTTCATTCCTATAATGCAGTTTGTGTTTTTATGATCAATGTAATTGTAAACTCAAACGCACAAAGTGATGACAGAAGTTGACAAGGGTGATAGATATTTTAAGATTTACAGAGCTATGAGTAACAGTTTCCGGACGATTTTTGAGGTTTTCGGCAAACAACTTTTGCTACAGTGGACCAGAATACATGAAGTTTGATACAGTACATGGTTTACCCATTATGTATAGAATAATGTTTAACTTACGACAAAACTCAGACATTAACCAAATATTTTATGCATTTTTACAATTCTCCTCCTCAGCCATTTTTACCGACTTCACTGTAATAGTTCCCGGACGATCTAGTCTACTGATATTGTAAGTGGATAAAAAGACAAGACATTTGATAAAGTCAAAGGTCAATCTCAGCTTATAATGAAAATATTGTATTATTTGACCTTAAAAACTGCTTTTAGGTTCATTGATCAAGAGCACTTTTCCCCCGCGTATGGATATTGAAATAGGTCAGAATGTGATAAATAAAATGATATAGAAGGCATGCATAAATTTTTTTACCAGAAAAATTTTATTCTTCTTTCAATATCATTTATTTTGTATAAGGATTATGGATGATTTCTTGCCCATGATGCTCAAACCAGCAAAACGTCCGGGAATTGTTACTGTCCAGAAACTGTTGCGGTACCAGTAAGCCGACTAACTGTTGCATGCTGATTTCAATACTTCAAAATATGGTCTTGTTCCATAAATCTATTATCAAGATGCACAGATTGACGGGATCTGAGGAACATTTTCTGTCTGACAATGTGCTCAACAAATCATTCAGGACGCCTATTATTCTACTAAAGATATATTGATGGGTATAATGAAATTTCAGTTGAAAAATCTCAACAGCATCACGATCTCCTGAATTAATTAAGTACATGTAATTGGTAAAATAGTCTCGTCTATATGTACTGTCAGTACTTTATCAATGATAACCGAAATAACTACACAGTAATCCAATGATGATCAGATATACACGGTGTACAAAAGCAACGCACTTACGACGAACAAACACACAAGGTACAAAATCTGTAATCTTGTCCAAGCCCTGGAGGAATCATAAAGATATGGCCAAATTTGAACTCGAACCCAGATGTATACAACATTGTCCACATATACTACACAATGGGATTCCAGATGAATTCCAAATAATTATTTTAAAATAAGGGAAAATCAACATATCAAAACATTTCTTTTCAACAATAAAATTAATTTATCATGAAAACTGCTTGTTGCATGTCATAACAATGGCAGTAGAAATAAGATTTTAAGGGCTTTTAATTATAACCCCATCGTCACGAATCAGATAAAAAATAACAAGTGCATGTGTAGATACTAAGAGTTCACGTGTCCTATAAATGCTGATACCACACACAAATGAAAACAGGAAATAGATTTGAACACGGAATGGGGCTATATGAAACACAGAAATCGATGCATTTAATTACTCAAACTCTCTAAAGCATTTGCGTTAGATTAAAGAACTATCCGACAATCGCTATTCAGACACTTTAACGGACACTTGTATTGTATAGCTCTGTAGTCGGCATTGATTATATATATGTATTCTAGTGTCGGCATTAGTCAGGACATTCTGTAGATATTCTTGTTTCGGCATGGGTAAGGATAGTCTTGTGTCGACATTGGTTATGATAGCTTATATATAAATTCTACTGTTGACATTTGCTAGGAAAGTCTATAAATAATTTAGTGTCGGCATGAGCTAGGATATTTTATGGTGAAATCGACATGGCTTAGGACATCCTGTTCAAAATAGGAATATCCTGGATTGGAATTTCATGTTGTATTTTGTATATGAAAGAGAAAACAGAATACATCAGACAAAGTTGTATAATTACCAAGGACATGCACACAAAACATGATAATAGTAAAATATACACGGAAAAACGATATTGTAAAAATAGTCGACTGTGCTGCGGTTACGATACCTAATTAGGACGGTTAATTAAAGTAACAAACGTCACTCAATTGGCGTGGTTAACCGGTGTACAGGCGCCCACCTTCCCGCTCACCACAAAAGCAGCACAATCAAAAGACACACTTTTGAAAATCTATAAACAATCCTCCATATAGAGAGCAAGGACAAAAAGTTTCTTAAGACGAAAGGTCATAAAATTTTTTCATAAAATAATATGCTGCTATCAAAAATATGTAAGGCGACATCAACGTAAGTAAACCGTGCTTTGCCCGTCCGAGCTCAGATCCTATATCAATACGAGTCCCGACTAACAGTCAGAGGGGACGAGGATAAGGACCTTGTCTCCTCTGAAAAGGTTTGGACAAGACCCGTCATAGAGTCCCCACCACCATGTTAGTCAGTGTGCAACGCTCAAGTAAAAGTTTGTACTGGGTTATAGAGGGACCCAATACAAGATGGTCTTAGCGATGATGTCGGGGTCATACTCTTAATGTCGAAGGCGTTTAATAATTGAGAATGTATAATGCTTTTAACTTAAAAGTAAATACGATATTCTTTATCATAAGTGACATAAATCTAACAGCAATATGGTTACAATGGAGTTAGCTGCGAACGTGGAATACCCATGTTGCATAAAGATAACATTTCACTTATCCCTTATGCACGGCTCTAACAACGAGTAACATTTGCTGCAATTTACATTATAGTTTCTTTAATTGAATATATTAATGAAATTGGTATCAAATAACTTTAAACAACACACACACACACACACATACAAACACACACACACACAAGGATGCCAATGAATAAAAGGCTCAATGTATAGCCAATTGAGTATCTGGTTAGAAATCTTCCAAATAATAAACGTCTGTATACCCTCTTACTGAAAAATGTTTTAATTGATTCATACACAATAAATGTAGTATTTTATTAACTCTAGTGAACACTATTGCGAAACTTTCACTTTTGGAACAGTCTTCTTCACATCTTTTGGAGTCCACGTCTCCCGCTTGTGTTTACAACAAAATAAACGCAATTCTTTGCGCATGCTGTTGTCAAACCACCCATAAAAGAAAGGATTCGTTATGTTTGTAATCAAGTATATCCGGTACAAAAACAAGTACACTACGATTTCAGAATCAGACAGGGTATTCCAAAAGTTAACATCCAACGATTCTAACACCATCAATGTTATTCTTGGAATAAATGCCACGATGAATACTATAGTTATCAACATGAACATCCATGAACATCTGTGTGTGGAAAAATGAGACCGAACTTTCGGAATATTATTTTTTATGGCTTTGAGCGGTCTTTCTAGTTCGTCTACAAAACTCCTTCGCTTAGGCTCTTCCGTACTAATGGAAGGCATCAAAGAATTCCGTGTTGTTTGTTCTTCCGTACTTACGGAAGGCATCAAAGAATTCCGTGTTGTTTGCTCTTCCGTACTTACGGAAGGCATAAAAGAATTCCGTGTCGTTGGTTCTTCTGTACTAATGGAAGGCATGAAAGAATTCCGTGATGTTAGGTCATCAGCTTGCTCTACGTCAGAATTCGGACAAAAGGCATAGTCAAATGCAGGAGAATCAAAATCTAAAGAGTCTCTGTAACACCTTTTCCGATTCCCGGAATTGCTTTCGAAGCTGTTGGTCCGTTTCTCACCACTTTTCTTCGATGCACTTACGATACTTACTCGTTTCCTATAGTTCAGTTGTCGGTAAATTGTACTGCCTATAAAGATATATAAGACGCTGATACATGCGATACCGCTTATTGCTATAACGAAGAGCAGAATATTGTACGCCAACAGTTCCGTCCTATAGTACAGACTTCTCTTTTCACTACATCTCCAGCCCGTGATGTTCAGTTCTCCATTGTATATTTCTATTTGCCCATAGAAAATAAGACAAGGAGAGGCCAGTAAAACACCTCCTAATACTACAACCGCTACTAAGATTTTCTTCCAGAATATCGTGAAGATGAATTTGAAAGGCCGACATACCTTTAGATACCTCTGTAAAGCTATGACCACTAACATAAAACCAGCGGTCAGAGACGCTGCTTGGTTTGCGAACCATAGAATCTTGCATACATATTCACCTTGGAAACGGACTGGTAAAATATTTAACGCTAAAGCATAAGAAGCTCCGAATAAGCATGCGACCAAGTCCATAACAGCTAGGTGTGGAATGAAGTAGCGGTCATCCTTTGGCCCTTTCATTCTGCAACTGTAGACAAAAATAACGAGAGAATTTCCTACAATCCCGACTACAATGTATAAACACAAAATTACACTGTTACCAATTAGAAAAGAGGCTAGATGGGCATTCCATGTAGACAAATCCCACTCCTGGCTCCGATTAGTAAACATGTTTTGGTGTACTTCTCTCCACTCAGTTCTAATGAAAACTGGTCCACATCTCTGCAAAGTACTTTAATAAACTTTATGATATTGTCAATGGCAATTTACATATCGATAATATGAGTGAACTATAACGGATACATCAGTAAAGGTCATTTCCCATTTTAGCGGAAAAGGAGTATGTTAGCGAGGGAGAGCATTATACTCTTGTTATACTGTAAGCTTAAAAACTAAATGATCATTATATTGTCTAAAATTTTAACCTTCTGCACACTTGCACAGGTCGGGATCGACCTAGATTGTCGGAGACAATGCTCTACTACGAGAAAGACAGTGCTTTGATCCACAGAAATATTAAGGGGGTACAATGGGTGTCTTTTTTTCTTTTTTATCATTAATAGGGCACCGCTCAACCGGTACATATTACACCTACATTTTGTTATCCTGTGTGTCATACAAACTAAAACGCAATATTTATTCTAACTGTGGTAAACTTAGATAATCTTTGATACTGGTATAATAGTTCAGTATTCTTCTTTAATTGTTTATAAGTAAATTGATCCTCTTCGCGCATCTCTCATATCTGATTTTTAACCCCCCCCCCCTCCCCTTTCCATTCATAATTACACCGACTGCAGTTGTATTAAAGTTTGAGGAGCTGTGATAATTCCTGTTCAGTAAAGACATTTTTATATGATCTCTCTTTGTATCAAGTTTCAGCAAAATCCACCAAAGGATTTAGGAGGAGTTGCGAAGATAAGTTATTTTGCATAGAAAAATCCAAGTCCAAGGGCAAAAACTCTTGCAATTTATTTTAGATAGCATTCTTTTTCCAATATACACATCTTCACACGGTGTTCTTTCTCTGTACCTTGTTTCAACAAAATCCCCAATGGCGTTAGGAGGAGTTGCGAGGACAAGACATTTTAATAAAATCTAGCATAATACGCCCACACTTTTCTGCGGGCGTATAACAACCGACAGGGTAGCGGCAAATTCTCTATTACACATTGGGTTCCAACTCCAGGCGATACAAGGTATTAAATCAATCAACCAAAGAGATCGGTCGTTACCATAAGCCGTGTACATACCCCTATTGTTACAGTAGTTACTATAAGCCGTTTACCTAGTACCGTTACAATCATTACTAAATTCCGTGTGTCCACTACCGTTACAATAGTTAATGTAAGCAGTGTATGCACTACCGCTACAATAACTACTATAAGCCGTGTACGCACTTACTGTTACAGTAGTTACTATAAGCCGTGTACGCACTACCCTTACAATAGTTACTATAAGCCGTGTACGCACTACCGTTACAATAGTTATTATAAGCCATGAGTGCACTACCCTTACAATAGTTATTATAAGCCATGTGCGCATTACCGTTACAATAGTTATTATAAACCATGTACGCACTATCGTTACAATAGTTATTATAAGCCGTGTACGCACTACCCTTACAATAGTTATTATAAGCCATGTGCGCACTACCCTTACAATAGTTATTATAAGCCATGTGCGCACTACCCTTACAATAGTTATTATAAGCCATGTGCGTACTACCGTTACAATAGTTATTATAAGCCATGTGCGCACTATCGTTACAATAGTTATTATAAGCCGTGTACGAACTACCCTTACAATAGTTATTATAAGCCATGTGCGCACTACCCTTACAATAGTTATTATAAGCCGTGTGCGCACTACCCTTACAATAGTTATTATAAGCCATGTGCGCACTACCCTTACAATAGTTATTATAAGCCATGTACGCACTACCCTTACAATAGTTATTATAAGCCGTGTACGCACTACCGTTACAATAGTTATTATAAGCCATGTGCGCAATACCCTTACAATAGTTATTATGAGCCATGTGCGCACTACCCTTACAATAGTTATTATAAGCCGTGTACGCACTACCGTTACAATAGTTATTATAAGCCGTGTACGCACTACTGTTACAATAGTTATTATAGGCCGTGTACGCACTATCATTACAATAGTTATTATAAGCCGTGTACGCACTATCGTTACAATAGTTATTATAAGCCATGTGCGCACTATCGTTACAATAGATATTATAAGCCATGTGCGCACTATCATTACAATAGTTATTATAAGCCGTGTACGTGCTATCGTTACAATAGTTATTATAAGCCGTGTACGTACTATCGCTACAATAGTTATTATAAGCCGTGTACGTACTATCGTAACAATAATTATTATAAGCCGTGTACGCACCATCGTTACAATAGTTATTATAAGCAGTGTACGTACTATCGTTACAATGGTTACTATAAGCCATGTACGCACTGCCGTTACAATGGTACGCACTACCCTTACAATAGTTACTCTAAGCCGAGCACGCACTACCGTTACAATAGCTACTATAAGCCGTGTACCCATTATCGTTACAATAGCTACTATAAGCCGTGTACCCACTATCGTTACAATAGTCACTATAAGCCGTGTACCCACTATCGTTACAATAGTTACTATAAGCCGTGTACGCACTACCGTTACAATAACTACTATAAGCCATGTATGCACTTGCTGTTGCAGTAGTTACTAAAACGTGCACGTACCACTACCGTTACAATAGTTATTATAAGCCGTGTACGTACTATCATTACAATAGTTATTATAAGCCGTATACGTACTATCGTTACGATAGTTACTATATTCCGTGTACGCACTACCGTTACAATTGTTACTATAAGCCATGTACTCACTATTGTTACAAATAGTTACTATAAGCTGAGTGCGCACTACCGTTATAATAGTTACTATATTCCGTGTAGACACTACCGTTACAATAGTTACTATAAGCCATGTACGCACTACTGTTATAATAGTTGCTATAAGCCGTGTACGCACCACTGTTATAGTAGTTACTATAAGCCGTGTACGCACTACCGTTACAGTAGTTACTTTAAGCCGTGTAACACTACCGTTACAGTAGCCGCAAGTAGTGGCCCTAAATGAATGATAGGGTCACAATTCCTTACGTTGCGTAAACTTGCATTTTTGATAAACGGAATGGCCGGCACGATTCTACGCATTTCGGCATCAAATGGAGCAAATATCTAACATATATAAACATAAAGCAAACGATCGGCAACGTTAACTTACCCCCGATCTGTCGTCTGAAGGCTCTACACACATTTTTCCCAACCTGTTTCAAATTTGCCGGTTTCTGTGTCAGCCATTCGGTCTCGCGAGATCTCGTTAACAGAAACCTCACAAAGAGAGGCGGAGCTGACAAATGGTCATGGGTGCGTGGTCATTGTTATTTTTATGTCATTTCTTTGTTTACATTTTAATTATCGGCTAGTTACCGCATTTCTGTTCATTTCAATTTAGTTTTCTTCTTCATAAATAACTAGCCGATGAATAAAATGTAAACAGAGAAATGACATAAAAAAAAAAAAGAACGACCACGTGCCGACCATTCCGTTTATCAAAAATGCAAGTTTACGCAACGTAAGGAATTGTGGCCCTATCATTCATTTAGGGCCACTACTTGCGGCTACCGTTACAGTAGTTACTATAAGACGTGTACGCACTACCGTTACAATGTCTACTATAAGCCTAGTCCTATAATATATGACCTCGACCTTCTTTATATTTGGTTGATATGCCGAGGTCATATGGCTATGCATTAAGCTACCTTTAGCAGATACATCAGGTTTAAAGTTGTGTAATTTCTCAAAATTGTCACCTGGAATGTTATTCCACCACAAAACTTACTTGTCAATATAACTGATGCGCTCGCATATCACTCATAACCTGTAGATGCCCGCAGTTTTCTTCTGCAGTCGATCAGATGATGTCAGCTATAGAATGAGATCGTCGAAAAGTAAGATTGAGGTCAAGAATCTAACAGAACGAATAACCGATACTAACTTCGTTTTAATATGGGAAAAAGCAATATATCGTAGTATATCGATGCAATTTAAAAGAGTAAATGTTTCAGGAGACAAAATAAATTTCATGAGTCTCATTTAGTATGTAAATAATCCTTCATTTTTTTATTATTTCGTTTTGGACAACTCAATTTGTAAATTAGTGTTCCGAGTGTGTGTATCGGGAATTTTCATAAAAATGGAGCTGCCTACACATATTTACTTGCTGTTGGCAATATTAAAATATCTTTTATCAGACGAAAGAGGTAAGGGAACAATAGAATAATGTTTTATTTATTGCAAACAGTCAAAAATGTGCATGTCTAGCCTTTCAAATGTATTTATTTCTGCTGTTACGAGCCCCACTCTCTGTGGGAACCTGCGTCAACGGTAATGTACGCATAGCCATATGACCTCGACCTATCAACCAAATATAAAGAAGGTCGAGGTCATATATTATAGGAGTTACTTTAAACCGTGTACGCACTACTGTTACAATAGTTACTATAAGCCGTGTACCCACTACCGTTACAATGGTTACTATATTCCGTGTACGCACTACCATCACAGTAGTTACTATAAGCCATGTACCCACTACCGTTACAATAGCTACTATAAGCCGTGTACCCACTATCGTTACAATGGTTACTATATTCCGTGTACGCACTACCGTTACAATGGTTACTATATTCCGTGTACGCACTACCGTTACAATGGTTACTATATTCCGTGTACGCACTACCATTACAGTAGTTACTTTATTCCGTGTACGCACTACCAGTACAGGAGTTACTATATTCCGTTTACGCACTACCAGTACAGGAGTTACTATATTCCGTGTACGCACTACCAGTACAGGAGTTACTATAAGCTGTGTACGCACTACCGTTACAATAGATACTATAAGCCATGTACGTACTAATGTTACAATGGTTACTATAAGCCATGTACGCACTACCGTTACAATAGCTAATATAAGCCGTGTACGAGCTACCGTTAAAATAACTACTATAAGCTGTGTACGCACTACCGTTACAATAGTTACTATATTCCGTGTACGCACTACCATTACAATGGTTACTATAAGCCGTGTACGCACTACCGTTAGAATAGTTCCTATAAGCCGTGTACGCACTACCGTTACAATAGTTACTACAAGCCGTGTACGCACTACCGTTACAATAACTACCATAAGCCGTGTACGCACTACCGTTACAATAACTACCATAAGCCTTGTACGCATTACCGTTACAATAACTACCATAAGCCTTGTACGCACTACCGTTACAATAACTACCATAAGCCGTGTACGCACTACCGTTACAATAACTACTATAAGCCATGTATGCACTACCATTACAATGGTTACTATAAGCCATATACGTAATATCGTTCAGTAGCTACTATAAGCTATGTACGCACTATCGTTACAGAACCTACTATAAGCCGCACCGGCGTGTCTCTCTATCCAGTAAGCTTTTTCGCAGTAGTTCGTCAAATACAGGAAGTTTATCGGGAAATAACATATATCGCTATGGTAATGTTCTCCTCTGGGGTCAAATACCTTCCATCCAAATATTTCGTATATATATGCTCACATTGTGAAAGATGTTGGGGTTTTTTCTGTTGAACTATACAGAGAACGGCGTTGTTTATCTTATTATTTTATTTGTTATTTGTCGATTAATGAAGGTTATCAGCAATTGATCATTATACCTTATACATCGTGCAGCACTATATTAAACAATCGGCTGCATTGTTAAAAACATTAACGTGTCATTTCGTATTTTAGATGGATGTAAATGTTTTCTGATCTCCCGATTAAGCCCCTTTGTCGAAACACTTGCGACGAAGACTTAATCATTGCTTCATTGTCTGATAAACTGCTATCAAGGAAGTGCAATCTGAAACTGTTTAAAATTCATATACCCCAAAAAAAAAAAAACCCACGGACGTCTGCGTTTGTCAAATAATTTGATATAAAGGTGTTTTTTAAAAATGAAAGTTAGTGCGTAAAAGTGTCATGCAGAATGCTTTGACACACAGAAAAGAAATACTCCTAATGACTATGACCAAGCTACAGAGGTGTAAGATTATCTCTTTCATACACGCAAAATGGACTAGATGATTGGGTTATAAAGATATATGTAATTGAAACGTCTAACGAGGATTTTTTCTTTTATGAAAACGTGATTTTAGTCATTCGAAAATGTTCTGTCATTTACAATATCCTTTTCCAGAACACGTAGTACCATTATGCACGAAATAATTTAGTATTCGTTTTGTCGCATGATTTGAAATTTATACGTAAAAGGATTACCTGCACGCCCACACATAAAAGGCCAGAATAGATATGTCAAAATGGCAAAATTCTTACATAGTCTTTTTTTATATTTGTTATCATATAGGTTAATATTGTTGGATTGTAATCCCCGGAGATTACTGCTACTACAAGCCCTGTTCTCACTTTATTGATAATGACATGAAATGCATACACGGTACCTCAATCAAATTCTGAAAAAGAGGTTTGCAAATTATTTTGAGTCAATTCTCTTTCTATCAAAGACCTGTCTTTAGATAATATTTTGCTCTTTTTTTAAAACCGTATTGGCATTTATGTGTCTATACATATATTTATTTATCACATTTTAGATCTGGAGCATTAGTTTAAAAAGTCGCAATGTGCATTTAGTGCACAAAAGTCAAAATCAATAAATAATACTCTGCCGACACACATAAATATACATTTTTTATTCCTTCAAGGATTTGCTTGGGACATGTAATAAGCTTCAACGCTTGACCTGGTCATATCCACTATACACTTTCGATGATTGTGATTTTAAAACTACTATATTCAACTGATGTTTTTAGATGTTTTCTAAAAGATTCTTAAGAAGACGTAATAAACTTTTTGTATTTATATTTGTTCAAATCATAAAATCAAAATACTTTTCTATATTTTCTTTGTAACTAATTTGTTTATCATGTATATATCTTATTGATACTTCATGATACTAATGCAATACATCATACACCTGATTTCTTGATTAAACAAGTATATCGTGATACTTATTGTATTGTTGTTCAGGTATCGTTGTACGTATCGTATCGTTGTTCTAGTGTCGTGATACGTATAAAAATATAGAACATATATACCCTAATTATGTTATCGTTGATATGGTATCGTGATTCGTATCGTATCGTTGTTCTAGTATTGTGATTCTTATTGTATTGTTGTTCAGGTATCGTTGTACGTATGATATCGTTAATAAGATATCGTGATACGTATCGTATCGTTGTTTAGGTATCGTGATATGTATCGTATCGTTGTTTAGGTATCGCGATACGCATTTTATTTTTGTCCAGATATTGTGACGCGTATAGCATCGTAGTTTAGGTATCGTGATACGTATCGTATCGTGAGAAAGTGTATTATTACATCTCTGTTCCATTCAAACAGTGACGAGTGTGCTCGATGCGAAACCGTTCGTTTATAACCGTCTAACCGTTCGTTTATAACCGTCTAACTGTGCTTTTGTAATAAAAACATCACACAATGTCACACGTGTTTAGATTAATATCAATGATCAAACGAAACCTCACTTGAATTTTGAATCACACTGTTTGATTTTTTTTAAAGTTCTAGTACTAAGAGTGTTCGAAAGCGTTTTAACTTTTTTTGACTGCAACTTCTCTTGTGAACAGATATTTTTTCACCTTCCAGACGTGTATATGCCCTCTTCCCGCATCACATCGGAGTCAGAAAAGGGTAAAAGGGCAAATCTGTTACTTTTCTGTTCATGTTCATATTTTTATTACCTCTCATCCTAAATAACCTGTTGTCCCTTGTTCTCTATGTGGAAGATATTTATAAATTATTAAAGGTGGGTCTCTATTGTGATAAGTAAATCACATCAATTGAGTCACAATCGTCCAAAGTCGATAGAATTACAATTACTGTCCTAAGTCTGTAGACAATAGAGTTATAATTGCATATTTTTGTGATGTCTTTTGTGTACTTATTATGCATTTTTGCTTGTTTATGGCGACTTTTCTCTATTGTATAGCTCCATGGTGACTTCTGCCACATAACTGAGCCGGTAACTCCTCTTTTTTCTGTCATACATCCGCGTCAGATGTCCTCTTTTTTCTTCTGACCAAGTAAAAAGAAAAACGATCTCGTAAAGCTGTACGACAGATATCTTCTTGTAAACAAATAAACTAGTAACATGAGAACTTTAAAAAATCAATTACACAGCAATTGCAATTCCGACAAATAGTACGGTCAAATAGATTTCAGCTGGCACTTTCAAGAAATAAAAAATATTCAACAATTTTAAATTTACTGATTTATTTGTGAATGTTAGAGGTAAATTGACGAACTCTCAATATAACAGGCAGCGCTTTTTAAAAGGATATTTATTGATAAATGAATGACATTAACGAGATTTTATCATATAGAATGCCATTGTTGTGATATGTAAATAATCTGAGGGCAGCCTTTCTATCAATGTGACTTACATCACCACTTCAGCTGTATGATGACAAACATGTTCGTCCGTTTTGGGACATCTGTGTTAACTGCATACTGGCAACTCCACATAGGCATTTATTTATCAAACAGTATGTAACGGTGAATATCCCTTATGTGTTACACTAATTTCAATGGTACTGTGTTTATACTCCTTGACGAATGTTAAGAAATACAGTAAATACGTTAGACACGCTGACCATTCGGAAAAAGTACTTATGATGTGTGCCGTATACCCCTATAACATAGAACAAAGATGCATTCAATAGTTATATATATTTTCATTGTAAATTTAAACAAAAATCAAATCAGTATGATTTTTCATCAAATGCAATATAATAAAATTATTAATACAATAAAATATAATTATATGATATGCTGCTTAAAGCAATGTGTTTTAGTCTTGTACTTACACCGTCTTCCTTCTTCCAGTGAAGTTTGTCATTTGCTTGTGTTTGTGAACGAGATATCACTGCCCCTAAAAAGACTAGTATTTGTTAAGGAAACAAAATTTCTTAATTTAGTTGTATATATAAAAAGAAACTTTATCACAATTAAAATATGACTGTTCATGATGAAATGTGGCAGGTGTTTATCTGTTTACCACATTTTTAATTTTGTTGAATGGCTCTTATTGTTCAAACAAAAGCTTTTGCAGTCATATTTACTGCAGTGTAGGAGTTTTATATATATGAGTGAACCTTTCTCAGTATAAGGCCATGGTTTGTTTTATACACGAAAACATCTAAAGCTTCTGCTTAGACTGGTCTTCGGTGAAGACACGATAAAAAAGTGATAAAGCGATATAAATTCATCCCGAATACGTGGATGTAATTATTATATTATATTATATTATATTATATTATATTATATTATATTATATTATATTATATTATATTATATTATATGTCGTAAGTATGATATTTACAACATACTCTACTTTCATTCAACACACATGAACAACACGAACTGATACAAGGATACACAAAGCAGCAAACCCTATACATTGGAGAGATATTAGTAGTCGGAATCTACACACATTCAAACTATTATGAGGTCGCAGCCGGTACGAAATCCACGTTTGTAGAAGCATGTACATAATTCCACCTCCCAAAGTTAGAGCTGCTCCTGTCATATGTAAGTTGTAGATTGCTGTCTCCTATAAAACAACATGCTTATTGATGACAGTAATAACTATCAAACTTCCTTCAAGCTGTAAGATACAGTGTTAATGTTGAGATGACACAGACCCTTTGTTCCATCAGCAGTCAGCAGCGATAAAGACGGAGTGGTACAAATGTAATGATACATCAAACGTACACTACTACAACAGTACGAGGTAACATAACAATGTTATCTCTATGGTGTATGCCTTGTTAACAAACCATCAGAAGTACAATATTCCATATAGAATTAACAATGTTGTCCCTATGGTTTATTGCATGTTAACAAACCATAAGAAGTACAATACTCCATGTAGAATTTACATTGTTGTCTCAATGTTCTGTGGCATGTTAACAAACCATCAGAAGAACAATACCCCATGTAGAATTAACAATGTTATCTCTATGGTCTATAGCATGTTAACAAACTATCAGAAGTACAATACTCAATGTAGAATTAACAATGTTGTCTCTATGGTCTAAGGCATGTTAACAAACCATCAGAAGTACAATACTCCGTGTATAATTAACAATGTTATCTCTATGGTCTATGGCATGTTAACAAACCATCAAAAGTACAAAACTCCATGTAGATTTAACAATGTTATCTCTATGATGTATGGCATGTTAACAAACCATCAGAAGTACAATACTCCATGTAGAATTAACAATGTTATCTCTATGGTATATGCCATGTTAACAAACCATCAGAAGTACAATACTCCATATAGAATTAACAATGTTGTCCCTATGGTTTATTGCATGTTAACAAACCATAAGAAGTACAATACTCCAAGTAGAATTAACAATGTTATCTCTATGGTCTATGACATGTTAACAAACCATAAGAAGTACAATACTCCATGTAGAATTAACAATGTTATCTCTATGGTCTAAGGCATGTTAACAAACCATCAGAAGTACAATACTCCATGTAGAATTAACAATGTTGTCTCTACGGTCTATGGCATAGTATCACATCATCATAGGGGACCTATATGAAAGCTAAAGTATAACCAACTGGATGAATCAGAAAGTCAGTATTTTATCGAAAAAAGGAAAATACAGGCAACGTGATGCATGAGATAAGAACTTAGTTTTTCTTCGTGTCCAATAAATTATTAATCTTTAAAAGATTCCAAAGAGAGTGGCACGCTGAATGATATTTTGATGTGTTGGTAAGTGTTAAACGAATGCCGTTTTTATGCATTCGCAAGAAAGTGTAAAAACAATACCTGTATGTTAGCCACCATAGCTAAACCTAATGAAGATATTATTCCGAATACAAAGGCGGCGGTGTTGAGAGAATCGAGATTTTCTTCCTCCGAGATTGTAGGTACTAACTTGAATCGGATAAACATTGTACAAAAGGCTGAAATCAGAATAAACAGAATAAAAAGAGATTCATGAAATGAAGATGAGATTGAATCGAAGGAATGTTTCACACAATTTACAAAAAAAGTATGATTTTATTGCAGCGTACTCATTACTTGTCTAATTTCTCTATGACAAATTATACAGTTATGCTCAATTGAATAAATAATGGTTTTTAATAAGTTTACTAAAATTTATTTAAATAGAAGGCATATAGGTGAATAAAAGATATTTTCATATTATCATATATGTCGTTAAGTATCTTTATTATGCTTTTAATAAGTAAACGTTCCTACAATTTAATTAAAAACGATTTTTATTAATGCTGTCGGTTTATTTGACTTAAATTGACTCATCTTGAATGGTTCACTCAGAAATTCAAATATTTTGAAATATGCACCATCTTTTGAATATTTTGTATGCAACAGTAAAACCAGTACATCTATACATCTACTCACATAAGACTGATGCGATATTCAGAAGCATTCCGAATAGGCAACTTTCTGGCTGCGTCGTCCCCGTATCACTTAATGTAAACAGTACAAGGTCATATACAGTATACAAAGGCATATTAAAGAAATATAGAAATATAAAGAAAGACTTGTAAATAATGTATGAATTTGATATATTGAGTTTTACACTATCTTTTGTTAATAAAATTGCTTTAAACAAAAAGGGTGTTTACTATAATGTAAAAAAAAAAAACCCCAAATACGAGAACAGTTATATCTGTCAATCCCTATTACGGTCTGTGGGATAACTTCCCGCCTGCAGATTTAGAATACTTCGCAAAGTATGCCATTATATTCAAATACGATACGAAATCAATACAAACAGGACTCGAACTCGGACAAATATACACACTGGATTGATTAATAAACATAACAACAAATACTATTACCTCTAAAGGATCACTACATACTATTACCTCTAAAGGATCACTAAATACTATTACCTCTAAAGGATCACTAAATACTATTACCTCTAAAGGATCACTACATACTATTACCTCTAAAGGATCACTAAATACTATTACCTCTAAAGGATCACTAAATACTATTACCTCTAAAGGATCACTAAATACTATTACCTCTAAAGGATCACTAAATACTATTACCTCTAAAGGATCACTAAATACTATTACCTCTAAAGGATCACTACATACTATTACCTCTAAAGGATCACTAAATAAAATGTTATAGATACCTGATATACGGGAAGAAAGCTGCTACATGTCCATTTAATACTGATATTATATACGTAGACAGAAATGTCAGAACAGATACAGTGAAGAGGCTAATTGGCAAGAGATGAGGACCTTTGCACATTCTGTAATATAACGGAATACACACAATTTTTTCGACCAAACATTTATATACAGTTGTCACCCGATAAACGAGAGATCTCCCATATCACCTCATTTCTCTGAAGGATATTTTCAACTAAATGTATGTAGTATTCAATGCAAAGCCGTTCACTATTTTTAAGATAAAACACGAATCATAATAATCGAGGTTTGTTCCTTCTACATTTGAAATGCCATTCCTTCGAAACTTCGAAAAAAATATTGACGTTTTGTGTCTTGTTTATTGTAGCCCGGAAGACAGGAAGTCCTATACATATAAGTTTATAAAATTAACAATGGGGATTTTGATGGGAGTTGCCGAGACGCATAGTAGTAGAAACTTGAGAAATATTAAATATATATGGATATACATATGTCTGTTTGGTGTACCATGTGCGCATTTTGTCAACTTAAGGGGTTTTTTCAGTGATGCTCAAGGCCGAAACTGGAAATCTGAAGTATGAAAATTGAAATATTTGGATAAGAATTTAATAAAAGTTAGAGACTTTTTAACATTCAGTTTACATTTTGAATGAATTTATGTTTAATCCCAATTGAGTAAAATTTTCTTTGTGGTGTTAATCCATGTATCGATAGAATGAAAAGTCCCTGTTCTTAAAGAAATAGCGTTTTATATGATGTCACAAAACGAAGATCGTAGTGCGAATCCGTGATTATTTTAAATCATCATATGCAAATGTGTACTGAAGAAGAGTAAAGTGATAAACGATAATGCAAATGGAATTTATATCGGTTGTGCAATTAGGAATTACCGTCCTTTCGTATTGACATATAAATCTATTTACTAAATTTATAAAGGTAAAAAAAGTTATGTCCCAGATCGATTGATCAGGAGTATATTCTTTTTCTCTCTGTCGGTGACCTTAACCTCGACCATCATATTTTGAATATAAGAATCTGTAAAATCAAACACAAACTCTGTATACTATAAATTCCTTTTTGGAAATATCAATGTGTTTTCTTATATTTTAATATATATTTATAATCGTATATTAATATAATTCATTTTCATTTTTAATAACACAAGTTACTGAATAAATAATTATCTAAAGTAAATTTATTGTCTAGATAGAATTAGAATTTTTACCTTTCTGTCATTCAAATATTGATTGATACAGACCGTATTAGGTCTGCTCATTTATACGTCCCCCAATGTAGATATGACGCATAGCACCTACCATGCTGTCTCATGTGACTTTGATTCATATAACATTTATCACTATATAGTTTGGATTGGTATCAATGAAATATACTCGAATGCCCACATGTGTACTACACCTCATACCACGAGCTTTATGATGTGTGATAATTTGAGATATCTTGAGATATATCAAAGTGTAAACACACAATTTAGTATAATATGTAATTGAAGGTGAAACGTTTTATTCCTATATCTATTGTCTGGAAGTTTTTTTTTTAACTTCAAACTGAAGAATAAATTTCTAAATCTTTTTTTTAAAACGTCAGCATGATGCTTTATAGGTATATTTGTTCAATATCAATACACTCATATAGTATCCTACATTATATCCCCGAGGTCGATACCTGTTTATCCAGGGAGATATAACTTGTACATTAGTATTGACACTATATATAGGTATTCGGCTGGTGAGAGAAAAGTCCCAGGTTCGACTTCCGCCATGGGCAGACCGATGTCCTGTCTTTCATATGAGACAGTGAAAGCCGAGGTCCTGTGTCATGGTATGCATGGCAAATAGAAGACGCCTCACTATTTAAGTGGTTCCGTTGCAAAAGTATAAATTTCTATGCAATGCATCAGACAGATGCTGTGACCATATATGTAAAATAATCGTGAAATGGCGAAAAACAATAATCAATTGAATATACATACTTTAAAATCATGATGAAATTTTATACATTACTTGAATACTAAAGCGTTTCTAAATCGAAAACATTGCCTATTTATAGCTCTGTACTTGCATGCTTTTAGGTTGTTTTTATGAGCTCAGTGTAATAAAAACAAGTTAGTAAACACCACTTACTCTACAAATATTCTTTGAACTCCACTATCTGAACCTTCAGTATTTCTAAAGAGTCTTCATAAATTCCAAAATAGTTTTGAAATCGTATTATGAAAATGAATATCATGTGATAAATTTTGTCAGTTATCCTACGAAACAAAAGACCAGAAAATAAAGAGGAATGCCCTCAATCAAACAGGGTTCGGCGCCATAAACTGAGAATATACTTTAGTCAAATATTTCATTTTAATTTATTATATATATATATATCGATATCGGTTTTGTGCAAAACATCCGTATACATAGGTTCAAACCATTTTAAGAGGAACTTATGCGTGAATGAGGTATTCCTTAATTTTTTAATAATTATATCTTGATTTCAATCTGTTTTCCTTGTTTAGTTTATAGTAATACATACTGAGTCACTGAAAACTGTACTGGCCATACCAAGCTAATACATTTAAATAATAGTTACATGTACAAAAGCAAATCTTTACAAACTCATTACATTCGAAATTTAGCTAGGTAAAAATTGCAGCCGTTAATAAGTAAGGTCACTAACAGCTCAGCACTTGCGTCATTTTAGCCCGTATCAGTTTTCATTGCATTTACCTATAAATAGACGTCGAACACCTTCACAATTCTATTCCTTCACTTCATTTAAAAACGAATATATGTTAAGTGCAGTATGCATCTAAGCATATACGTTGTTTGGGGTATAATTTGGAAAACTTTTGTTCTTCATCAATACATTTGCAGCCCTTCAAGTAGAGGTACGTGTACATGAAATTCCTTACTTTATTATTATTTACTATAATTTTGATAATCATTTGTAGAATTTACTATGTCTTGTATGCAAAATGCACATAAAACATAGACGTCACCGCAAGATATAGCAACGAGAAATTGGTATTGTTTTATGTCCGAATGAATTAGTAACTCTTCACTTAAATTGTCCGTCCTAAGTCTATACCAAATCTGTAGTACAATATTTCTATGTACTGTGTGTGTGTGTGTGTGTGTGTGTGTGTGTGTGTGCTTGTTTATGTACGACATTTGTCATACAGTTGAGTCGGATATCTTCTTTTCTTTTACCGTAGAAGGAAGGTGACGTTAAATTGTTACTTTTTTTTAATAATTCCGAATTACATTTGCATCTTTGATTTACAAAGGAGCTATATAACGTTACGACATAGATCGTACCTAATCAAGTTATTTAATATTTGTATCCAAAATTACGACAGCGAGTGACTTCCTAAATATATCAGTTGATTTCCACATAATAATATATGTTTAATCGCATATTCAAAATTCACATTGAAATTGTTTTACGTAAACAGATATGTCTGACAATGTCAAATGTTCTATATTCTTCAAGATACAGCTACTTCAACTGTGAAGTTTCATCCAAACACCTTTTAGTCTTTATTTTATAATACTTAAGGGTTCTGTCTTCGTTAATGCTTATACACATAAATCCAAACCAATATAAATCTTAGGAAAGACTGGTGTATGCTGTGTTTTGTATCAGTAACATTCATACATAATATCCATCCAATTATTGATGTCTTCATATCCAATCCATTGGCCTTCTTCTCCCACAATCCATTGGCCTTCTTCTATCACAATCCATTGGCCTTCTTCTCCCACAATCCATTGGCCTTCTTCTATCACAATCCATTGGCCTTCTTCATATCCAATCCATTGGCCTTCTTCATATCCATTCCATTGGCCTTCTTCTCCCACAATCCATTGGCCCTCTTCTCTCACAATCCATTCACCTTCTTCTATCACAGTCCATTGGCCTTCTTCTATCACAATCGTATTAACTTAATATGCATGGATTCAATATTATCAACTAATAAAATGATACAACGAAGAAAAATATACTATATCCAATAATCATATCCCAAAATATGGATACAATTCTGGCTACACCCCTGCATCCACTTTCCTTAAATTCACATGTACAAATATCGTGTAACCGTCACATAAGATGATTACATGTCATTAAAGAGGTCAGTAACAACTTAACCCGCGCATGCAATAAGGAACAGAATATCAGTCCTCTATTCTCTCCATATAACGTGTTGACCTTCTTCACGCTTGATTGAATTACATATCAGTTCTATAAACTGCGTTGGTATCGCTTGTTTTTTTTTTTTTTTTTAAACATTAACTTCCCTTACATTACACAGTAAATGTCAATGACCATGTATTCACCATACCGAAAATGCCATAGATTATGATAATCATTTGTAGAATTTACTATGTCTTGTAGTATGCAAAATGCACATAAAATACAGACGTCACAGCAGGATATAGCAACGAGAAATTGGTATTGTTTTATGTCCGAATGAATTAGTAACTCTTCACTTAAATTGTCCGTCCTAAGTCGATACCAAATCTGTAGTACAATATTTCTATGTAGTGTGTGTGTGTGTGTGTGTGTGTGTGTGTGTGTGTACTTGTTTATGTACGACATTTGTCATACAGTTGAGTCAGATATCTTCCTTTCTTTTACCGTAGAAGGAAGGTGACGTTAAATTGTTACCTTTTTTAAGAATTCCGAATTACATTTGCATCTTTGATTTACAAAGGAGCTATATAACGTTACGACATAGATCGTTCCTAATCAAGTTATTTAATATTTGTATCCGAAATTACGACAGCGAGTGACTTCCTAAATATATCAGTTGATTTCCACATAATAATATATGGTTTAATCGCATATTCAAAATTCACATTGAAATTGTTTTACGTAAACAGATATGTCTGACAATGTCAAATGTTCTATATTCTTCAAGATACAGCTACTTCAACTGTGAAGTTTCATCCAAACACCTTTTAGTCTTTATTTTATAATACTTAAGGGTTCTGTCTTCGTTAATGCTTATACACATAAATCCAAACCAATATAAATCTTAGGAAAGACTGGTGTATGCTGTGTTTTGTATCAGTAACATTCATACATAATATCCATCCAATTATTGATGTCTTCGTATCCAATCCATTGGCCTTCTTCTCCCACAATCCATTGGCCTTCTTCTATCACAATCCATTGGCCTTCTTCTATCACAATCCATTGGCCTTCTTCATATCCAATCCATTGGCCTTCTTCTCCCACAATCCATTGGCCTTCTTCTATCACAATCCATTGGCCTTCTTCTATCACAATCCATTGGCCTTCTTCTATCACAATCCATTGGCCTTCTTCTATCACAATCCATTGGCCTTCTTCATATCCATTCCATTGGCCTTCTTCTCCCACAATCCATTGGCCCTCTTCTCTCACAATCCATTCACCTTCTTCTATCACAGTCCATTGGCCTTCTTCTATCACAATCGTATAAATTTAATATGCATGGATTCAATATTATCAACTAATAAAATGATACAACGAAGACAAATATACTATATCCAATAATCATATCCCAAAATATGGATACAATTCTGGTTACACCCCTGCATCCACTTTCCTTAAATTCACATGTACAAATATCGTGTAACCGTCACATAAGATGATTACATGTCATTAAAGAGGTCAGTAACAACTTAACTCGCGCATGCAATAAGGAACAGAATATCAGTCCTCTATTCTCTCCATATAACGTGTTGACCTTCTTCACGCTTGATTGAATTACATATCAGTTCTCTAAACTGCGTTGGTATCGCTTGTTTTTTTTAAAACATTAACTTCCCTTACATTACACAGTAAATGTCAATGACCATGTATTCACCATACCGAAAATGCCATAGATTATGATGCTTAAGGTTCATTGAAACACCATATGAAAAATGACCTGAATTTTAACTTAACATCAAAAGTAAATTATTTTTTTGTATATAAGCTTCCTCAACATTCACTTAGTTGATTTATGAAGAAGAAATTGAATTTCACCGTCTGAATTTTGAAAACGAACAGGCTTTCAATACATACCACCCTATATTACATTCCTAATCATCAATTCATTAATAAGAAAGTTCATAATAAAAGAAAAAAGTGGACTATATCCTGATATAAGATTCATTTTTAATTCAAAGATATATATATCATTCATAAAAGATAATATATATATCACAGATATTACTGATTTGGAAAATAGATGGGTACAATTTACTATTGTAAAAAAGTATGGTATATCCCTACATACACCATAGCAAGCGGACCATCCCATCCTTTGGAGGTTTCAGGTACTTTACAGAGAACAACTATTGTCCAGTTGTCATATCACCGCTGTGATGTGTTTGAAGTCTTGGCTACCAATCACCACGATCTTTGCTCTTTAACTGACCTATCATTCACGCGGAATCACCGCAACGATCGCGGTGAATCACCGCAGCATTGCCGCAATCCTCAATATTTTACTTTAAATGCCCTACACTAATCAATTGCCTCGGTGATATTTTTTATCAGCTTTAAGCGATCTTGCGTACTATAAAGGCAAGTATTATCAAAAAAAAAAAGCGATAAGAAAAAAAACCCCTCTGACGATTTTGTTCGAAAAGGGTTCGAGTTCAATTTGACGACAATCTGATTTAAAGGATTTCTATCTATTCTGCCTATGTAGTAAATACGAATAAATAGATTTGCTTTTAATCAGATTGCTTCTTGCAATAGTGAAATCGCGAGAGAATTTTGAGAACGGCTGGGATAATTTCTTTGATTGGCGTCAAATCAAAGTCAGACGAACTCATGTATCTAGTGAAGCTTCCAAATTTTAGTTTAGGCTTTCAACTACAGTCGGAATTCCTTTCTGATATGCCGCACGTTTAATTGTTCAAACGCTTATTTCGAAAAAAAATGTTTGCGCAATGGTTATTATGAACGTTCACAACTAAATTTAGATACATGTATTTTCATCTATACTTTTCTCATACGTAATCTCTCATTTTTAAAACAATCTCAAATGACTATCGCACTTAGATAATTAATGATGCATTCAATCTGGGAAAATGGCGCGAAACAAACAGCCCTCAAGCAAAACCGCTCGTGTTACACCTCGATTACTAGACAACATTTTAAGATACTTAAATGTACTAGAGTATATATGTCTCTGAATGTACGTTTAATAATTATACGATGCATATCCGCAGTCAACCGCAGTGTTGCGGTGAATCACCGCGATTGACCATCGTGGTTGTGAACTGGTGTGCGGTGATTTGCGGTAAAATGAACGCGAGCGTCCGCGTCAAAACACTCAGCCGCGATACACGGAGAACTGGACAATCCGCATTCTCCGTAGTGTAGAACTGCATACACTATGACCTTATGGAATAAAGAATATACGTTCCACTTTTTCTGAAATCAAATTTAGTCTTCCAGAAAAAATAGAAAACAACAAAAATACGGAATTCATATGTGAAATTTTTAATCAATAAATACAACTTCAATTCTCAATTCAGAATTAAGGTTCATTGAAACACCAATAAAAGATAACTCTTCTTAAACCCAAATAGAGTTATCTTTTCTTTACAGATCACATAAACGTTTCATTTTCAAACATGATATTGACTTAGATTGAAAAGCAGAAAATAAACTTATGCACAGATTAAAAGAGAGATTTGCAAAAAAGTCCGTTAAATGGACATAATTATATGAAAAAGTGTTATCCAAATAATAAAAATATAGCTGTAAATGTAGATCATATATAGATCTTTAACTGCGACCCATTCCGACCCGTTTCCGATTCCGGATTTTCCCAACGTAATCAATGAAAAGAAAATAGAAAATGCATTTTACAATGAACAGAAAGTAGTATATAAGTTTGTCGGCGCGGTGGAATTAAACTGTTTGTTATGGATCATCTGAGCATGTGAAAGTGGTGGGTTCAAATACCTTATTGGCGGATAGGTACAGAATGTTTTCTCTATCATTGTAAATTTTCTTGACTGTAATGAAAATAAGTAACAAGAAACATTCAGTGAGTGAGTGACAGTGTCCACAAATTTTAAGTAATATGGCCTTTATCAAGTGTAAACAAACAAAAACAAAAAACCCAAAAACAAACAAAATCTGTAAGTGAAATATTCATATATTTATATATCAGCTGGTAAAATGTGCCCAGTGCAGACTTTATGTATACATTGTGGTGGTGGTTGGGGAAAGGGGGGGGGTGTTGGATGGTTGAATCAAAATTTTGTAGTGATTTTGGCCATACATATTTAGTACTTTTAGTCTAGATATATCATTAGTAGAAAGAAACCAGCAACATGCATACAGATGTTTTTTATTTTTATATTCAGCTAGCCAAGTAAATCTTGATGTCGACATTAAATGAAAACTTGAGACATCAGAATCCTTTGAATTGTTATTTTCATAATCATATACTTATTAAAATTGCTTTATTTTGTTTAAAATCGTTTTTTACAACAATGTGCAGACAGTATAATCTATAATAATGTGCATCTTTACATTATCTATGTTTTACAAATCTTAATTTGTTGTATTTGCAAGGTTATTGTAGGAGAAGAAGATTGGGGATAGTCGATGATGTTTTGCTATAACTTTGTAATCTAACGGTGTACCTTTCTTATTTTTATTTGTAATAAAGATAATAATAAGTATCAAAAATGATATAAAATTCATCAACTTTTCATGTTTCAAAAATGCACAAAATTTCTTTTTTCCTAACCCCCAAGTGTTATTTTGAATCTCATATTATGCCCCTAGTCCATATATTATCAGTCATATTTTCCAAATCAGTAACATCTGTGATATATATCTTATTTTTATAAATGATAAATATATCTGTGAATAAGAAATGAATTTTGATTCAAGATAAAATCTACTTTTTGTATTAATATGAACTTTCTCATAAATAAATTGATGAATAGGAATGTAAGAGTCAATATAGGGTGGTATGTATGGAAAGTCCGTTCGTTTTCAAAATTCAGACGGTGAAATTAAATTTCTTCTTCATAAATCAATTAACTGAATGTTAAGGAATATTATATACAAAAATAATTCACTTTTGATGTTTAGTTAAAATTCAGGTAATTTTTCATATGGTGTTTCAATGAACCTTAAGTAATTATTTGATTTAATTAAAATTTCTTTTTGTTTTATTGTGTTTTAATGCTTTTTATTTTTTGATTTATTTTTTACTTTTAAACATTAAATGTGCAATTATAAAATGTGTCATTTGGCACAACATTAGGCATTGTGCCCAGAGTGGAATTATGCATCGTCCATGGTGTAATCTCAACATAGATAACACTTTTCAATGGGGTAACTACCACATAGACCTTTTCACGATAACTGTACGTGTATACGCAATAGCCCTTCCGGACGGAAAGCTTCAAACCAGAAAGAAAAATGATCTGTGTCAATTGCAGAGGAATGTTTTATACGTTCAGATTTTGTATCTAGCCATGCGAAAAAGCTATTCATCATAAACGAATTGTAAGACCGCAGTTTATTATCTTAAAATGTCTATGCAAGACGTATGCCATGCGCTTTTCCACGAATGTTACTTAAATAGCTTTAGGGGATTTCCAGAAAGTATATAACTGTTAATTGAACATGCCGATACTGTGATAAATCACTTCGGTTATTATCTGGCTTAAAATGTTAAACTCGGACAAACGCTAATTTTAGATTGTAAAATAATAAGAGAAAAAGTAACCGGCGGTTTCAGCTGGAATTATCAGCGATTTTCGCCGGTTGCCGGCTTCTAATGACATCCCTGGTGGTAATAGCTATAGTACATATAATAAGCTTTGCTTTAGTGTTAAAATTTAAGTGTTACCAACAGACGTCTGTCAGTGTGATTCAAGCAAAAAGAAAGAGAAGACACGATCACACAAGAATTATTTATTCAGTGGATCCCGCATGAAAAATGTGTCGATCCGAAAGGATGAATTTTGTCAAATAGTCGGGTAACATGAGATTTCACGAAAACTAGCCGTACCGTCATCAAACATTTCCAATAGTTTTTACTCATGCGTATGCGCTTTCAAGACATATTAACCGGTGCGTAAAAATTTGAGCGGAAAGATATCGTATCCGACACCGGAAATGCCTTGATTTGGCTATTTTTAGTACTTTTCCGGCATGTTTCGGAGTCATTTTGGTAGTTAATATTTACAATATTATTAAATATTTTGAGGACAAACTTGATAAAACTGAAAAATATGGGAAATTTCCAATTTATTGATTGTGGCTGGATCAAATTTCTGGAATCGCCCGTCTCCGTATTTCTTTGAGAAAATTCTGGAGGGGAACCAAAAGAAAAAAAAAATTCGGGTCGGCGCGAATTTTACACGGTCGGTCGGGTAACAGGAAACAAACGTATTTTTTAGGCCTAACCTTGAAAATACAACAAATTAAGATTTGTAAAAGATAGATAATTTAAAGATGCACAGTATTATAGATTATATAATCTGCATATTGTTGTAATAAACAATTTTACACAAAATAAAGCAATTTCATTGAGTATTTCCATATGAAAATAACAATTCAAAGGATTCTGATGTCTCAAGTTTTCATTTATTGTTCACATCATGCATCAAGATTTATTTGGCGGGATGAAAATAAAAATAAAAAATACCTGTGTGCATGTAGCTGGTTTCTACTCTACTAAATATATATCTAGACTTAAAGGTACTTAGTATGTATGACCAATATCACAACCAAATTTTGATACAACCACCCCCCTACCCACCATCACAATACATACACAAAGTCTCCACTGGGCTGATTTAACCAATATTAACTGATGTATCTAAAGATCTAGAGATTTTGTTTCCTTTTATTTACTTTTGATAAAGGCCAAGTGACTGAAAATTTGTGGACATTGATTGAATGTTACTTGTTATATACTTAATTTCATTACAGTCAAGAAAATGTACTATGATAAAATAAGAAAGAGAAAACATTTTGTACCCATCCACCAATAAGGTATTTGAACCCATTGCCTTCTCTTGATCATATGATCCATAACAAACTATCAATTCCACCGCGCCGCCAAACTTATGCTACTTTCTACGTTTCCTATTTTCTTTTCATTTTTTACGCTGGCAAAATCCGGAATCGGAAACGGTCAGAACGGGTGACATTTATTTGTATGATTTACAGTTACAGCTACATTTTTTATTATTTGGACAACTCTTTTTCCTATAATCATGTCCATTTAACGGACTTTTTTGCAAATCTCCCTTTTAATTTGTGCATTAGTTTGTTTTCTGCTTTTCAATCTAAGTCAATATTGTGTTTGAAAATGAAACGTTTATATGATTTGTAAAGAAAAGATAACTCCATTTGGGTTTAAGAAGAGTTACCTCTTATTGGTGTTTCAATGAAATTTAAGTCAAGTAGAAAGAAAAAAGAGGAGTTACCGGCTCAGTTATGTGGCAGAAGTCACCATGGAGCTATACAATAGAAGAAACAGTTAAACGCATGACATAGAACATAAGATGCAACTTAATTTAAAAAATTTAAAAAAATATATATTACTATCAAATTCACTTTTCTAAGCGGTATGTGGCAAGTATGATATACATGTGTAAAGTATACATTTTCATAATAAAAACGAAAGAAAACAAATTTATCTTTAACCATACATGACTGAGTAGCTGAGGTAAACAATTCAAAGCTCGTGCTTCGTGCTAAAAATGTAACCTTCTAGTATTTTCCTTCCTCATGCAAATTTCTGTGTACTTTGCAAAATAGCTCTCTCTATATATTCTCACCCGGGGTTACTCGTCATTATTTTGGTATAAATAGGCATCAGTAGTTGTAAGTGTCGTGATAAGGTGTCATTAAAATTGATATTCGCCCTTATAACAAATCAGATTTCCTTTTTATATGCATGAACGTGACTATTTCTCTCATATCGGAGTGTCAGATTTCGTATGCAACAGTTTCCCACACTTTTTACATAAAATAAAATCTCGTCGATATACAAAGAAATAAACACTTATTCATACACGGCAGAGATTTTACGTGCACACTACCTCGCATTCAGTAAAATCGTTTTGTTTTGCGTTTGCCAGGTGTAATCAGATACAACTAAATAACTTGAGATGTATAGAATGTCAACAGATGTCAGTGGATGTAGAGGCATTCGAAAATGTTGCGCAAATCATAATAATATATTTCATTCATTCCTCTAATTGTTAGCCGGGACTCCTACAGATCAAGAATCTGATCTCGCTTACAGATGTCGGGCATAGCATGGCTTACTTATGTTGATATCGCCTAACATTTTTTTGATACTAGCATATTGTTCCATAAAACGTTGGTGTGGAGTTTTCATGACTTTTCGTCTTGAGAAACCTTGTTCTCCATATGTAGGATTATATTATTAGTTTACTTACTGAGACGAAAGAAGCTCAAGCAGTGAGTTACGTGTCACGTCTACGGTGAATGGAACCTTGGATTTTGCTCTATCCAAACGATGGGACGTGGAAAAGCCGTTTCGAAACCTTTCGGTTGAGGGACATGCATCTTCCCGATTGAGTTACGCCATCGGCTGGAAGTACTAGATCATATTAATGATACACAGGGCGAGAATCGAACCCGGATAGTCTACAATGCAGGCTAAGCTCAACCAATCCACGAGGTCTGCCCCTAGAGTAAGAATGGTAAAAACTACAACAATACTGAACAGTGATTTCAACATATTATAGGATAGCCTTTTGAACACGGCTCCGGGAACATATACTAGAGTTAGATCAGTATCTAACTTTAAGAATATTTCCATGCAGTTTTACAGTCACTTAAGTATGCACTCTCTGATATGATGCATGGAGTTAGCTGTAAAATATTATCCTAGTAGGGTGAAATCTGTGAAACAATCAGAAGTTTTATTTTTTGTATTAATGAAATGAATGTTTATAGTTTCTTCCAATATCTTAAGGAGTTAAAAAAAGCAGCGTCATGTGATTGTGGCACCAACAATGTACCACATGGCAATTCATAAACTTCTGACGATCAAGAATGATATCAGGTGACTGTAATAAGAAAGCATCTGTTCAGCTATCCACATCCATCATAAATACACAAAACATACAAACCTCACAAAACTATTTAAACACTGTACACAATACTATATTAAACACTGTAGGTATAAGATGAATATGTAACAACATAGAAAGTGACTCAACTGCACATTCATTAAAACGGGTATATAATAACACTTAAGACGGCCGTGTCTAATACGGATGCGCAGTATGTCTGCGCAACGTCATGCTCGACCGTCGGTGAGTTCGATTTGACGTTATTCGAACTCATTGTTCAACAAAACATTTTTGTTTTTAATAGTAATGACGTCATCTGAGGTCTGACAACCCATCGACAAATGACGTATCTGTTTCTGACGTCATGAGTATTACAATTGAAAATCTTCAATATACACTTTCTTTTACGAACTATGGAAGGGTTTTTTATGTTACAATGGTGAAAGCAACCTAAATATTTTTACGATCGATATGCTTTTCATTTATAGTTAACTCAATTAAATAGTTAATAAACTATTAGACGGTAAAGTGCTTGGTCTTAGACCGAGATTGCTTTGTGTTCGAGTTATACTGATGGCTCGTTTGTATCCTGTTTTTCTATTGAGACAGTTAAAACTAAGAGTTTTACATAAAAGATAAATACATGTGCTGTAATAATATTTAAGTAAAAATATTTTAGTCTGAAAATAAACAAGAAAAACGAAATAAACAAACACGGAGTAATTCTCTTCCGATTGTTCACAACAGACCCATCTTTTCAATTTCAAATCAGTTTGACATCGGGCAAAAACCAACGGGGGACTTCAGACATCTTTGTTGTCCCCCTCCGAAGGTCATCTTTCAAGATCAGTTTCACAAGATCATAATTGTATGACTGCTATATGATCATTGGAAGACAACCCAGCGACCATCACAAGGATCTCAGTCGATATTCATCAAATGTTTCCCATTTACCTCAATGTAAAAGTGAAGTTTACTTTGATATGGCCCTCATTACTCTACAGTATTGTAATGGGTACAACCCCCTTTTTTCTAAGTTTTAATCTTGAAGCTGAAGATCTATGCTTAATTTTCATATGCATAATTTAAATTTTCAAACTGACCTTTTCTGGCAAATAAACCAAATACAACCTCCTTAAATATGTTTGATAACTTGTTAAAGTTGTGAAGTTATAAAAAATCAATACGATTTTTGAGACAATCCCCAGGGTAAAACATTTACCAATTGTTGTGAAAAAAATACACATTGATGCCGTTTTAGATAAAAACTATAAAACAACTCATAATTATTCATTTTTTAGAAATTATATTCAATATCAGATTTAGTATAGAAAAAAAATGACTTTGAGACGGTCCCCGACAGAAAAATATGATAACGTAAGAATTTTATCCAAAAATAATTGAATATTGATATGGTCAATAAGTTTAAGCTATACTTAAACACATTTTTCGTTTATCAAGACATTATACTAAATTCTTTCATGTAGATCCGTTTGATCCGTTCCCTTGGTCATAATACGTTGCCCTTATATTTGATTTAAAAATTAATACTAATGGGCTTTATTTAATATTAAATGCAGATCAAAAACTCTTGGGCAGAAAGTCTCCAAAATCGAAAAATGTGTTTTTCTTTGATTTTCTCCATAGGGTCCTATGTTAAAAACACATGAAACTTTGAGATGCTTCCCAGGCCAAACTAGATGGGCACTTTACTTTTTTTATTTTTTTTTAAATTATGAATAGCTATTACTTTATGGATGATATTAATTTGATCAAAATCTCCTGGGCAGAAGTTTATCATTTTGAAATTGTACTCGGCCTCGTTAAGTCACACAATTTACGGTATATTTTTCTGCTATCTTCATACTAGTATTATGTTATTGTGACACTTATAGCATGTACTACAGAGGACATTCATGGGCCATTGAAAATCAGGATTAAGAACACGACAAACTGTCAACAAGATATTTCTTCTTTATGCCAATTTTGGCCCTGTCCCAAAACACCTTGTTGAGTCACATATCTGCATTACTCTCTTGTAACATCTGTGTTTTGTCTTTCGGATGAGACAGTAACACAGAGGTCCAGTGTCACCGTAGGCGTGGCAAGTGAAAGATTCTTCATTGCAATAGGTGGGTGCATTGCAAATGCATACATTTCTGTGCAATGAATCAGACAGATGCCGTCACCGTATACTTGGAATAATTGTGGAGTAACATAAAACAATAATCAATCAATCAATCAATCAATCAATCAATCAATTAAACCTTTCGAAGTCGGTACACTGACTGCAGTGTAATAGAGTATTAAAATTTAATGTCCTTCTCGCGTTTGCTCTGATTTGGTTTCCTTTTAGCCTTTTGCCTTTCCTGTGTGGATGATATCATGTCGTTGATTGATTCAGATTTCTTAAATGAATAAGTGAAGTGTGTGTTGAGAAAGAAAGGAAAATAGATCTGAATCACCTGTGTAACAAAACATTACATAAACATGATATATTGTGGGCAAATCTTGTTAGCATAATGTACCAAAAGTCGTCAACGTCAAATACATTTTGTGTACATCAATTACGGTACTTAGGTAAGATAGGGAACTGAAGTGACAATAATTACATATTCAATATTTCAAATGGAACATAGACACCACCTTCCCCATCACAAAAAGCAGCAACATAACAGAAACGAAAACATTTAAAAACAATCCTCTATTTAGAGAACAAGGCAACAGACAATAGACAATTAAAACAGCAAAGTCATAAAACATTTTAAAAGAAAAATAAAAACACACGCAAAGAGTATTTCAAAATTGAATTAAAATATCAACGATGTATTACGCGGGGAAATAAAAGGGACGCTTGTTAATACGCCATTTCAATAAAGTGATAGGTCTGCCCATAATAATAAAGTGATAGGTCTGCCCATAATAATAAAGTGATAGGTCTGCCCATAATAATAAAGTGATAGGTCTGCCCATAATAATAAAGTGATAGGTCTGCCCATAATAATAAAGTGATAGGTCTGCCCATAATAATAAAGTGATAGGTCTGCCCATAATAATAAAGTGATAGGTCTGCCCCATAATAATAAAGTGATAGGTCTGCCCATAATAATAAAGTGATAGGTCTGCCCATAATAATAAAGTAATAGGTCTGCCCATAATAATAAGCAGATTGCGTAACTCAATAGGGAAGGTGCATGTCCCTCAACCGAAAGGTTTCGAAGCGATTTTCCACGTCCCATCTTTTGGATAGAGCAAAATCCAAGATTCCATTCACGGTAGGCGTGACATGTTGCTCACTGCTTGAGCTTCGTTCGTCTCAGTAAGTGAACTAATTTTGGTGTGACATGGAACAAAGCGCAGAGAAACCTAGGCAGTAAATTGTAAAATAGAAGGCAGGAGACATCTGACCAAGCTGTATGATACAAATCACCAAGAACATGCACATAAAACATGGTGTCTATATTCAATTTAAATTTACTCTCTGTATATAACATTGGGGTATATAAAAGTGATGGCTACTTGACTGACCACACCTCACCATGGTCAACTGACCGTATGAATAAATGTGATTAACAGTCGAATGAATCTTATACTGCTCCTTTCCAATTTCTGCTGACTACCTTAATAACAAGGGCAGATAACTCACTTTATTGAAATGGTCCATAACAAACAATACTTGTGTCGAATAAGTAAGACTGGGAAGGGCCATATATAAAGTAAAGACAAGATTTGTCAATATGTGCTGCACTGACAGAACCATCATCAATTCTGAGTTTGTTTATTGTACCACCGTAGAAGTTGGAGGATGGGGTGTTGTTTGGAAGTTTTTGTTTGATTATTGTTTTACGTCACTCCAACATTATTTCACGTATATGGTGACGGCATCTGCTTGATGCATTGCATACAAATTTAGACCTTTGCAACGGACCCACCCGAAGCAGTGAGGGATCTTTTACGTGCCACGCCCACCGTGACACGGGACCTCGGTTTTTACTGTCTCATCCGAAAGACAGAACACCGGTGTGCCCCGGGCGGGAGTCGAACCCGCGACCTCTCGATCACGAGCCGAGCACCTTATCCACTAGGCCACACCGGCTTTGTTTGGAAGTCAAAACATTTGTACAAGTTTTAGCGAATCAATTCAAAGGAAGATGAAAAGTCAAGAGACAAGTACATTTCCATCTATCCGAGATATTAAAAATGTAAAGGAATTATATGCATGCAATTCAATGTATTTCAAATTCATGTTAAATCCTATTTCTACATTGATTTGTACAAGTAAAAAATGAAGAAGTACCGAAGGGTAAACAAAAAAGGATGGTAATTCAAACCAATAATTAAAGGTAATAAACACATGCAGAACGTCATACAAATATTCCACAAGAAGATATTTTATTTTATTTGTTAAATACTTAACAGATTCATTTATATGTCATCATAATTCACAATTTGATAAATGCTGTTACTTTCATTTTGATATCTAAATCGTTATAGATGACGCCGAACAAGTTCTCCGGGAAATACTCGTCAAATATGTAAGTAGTTGTTGAATTCCATAAATCAAAATATGTATACATATTATTATAACTCCTAGAGTTCAAAACGGTGATATAGTATATCAAAAATTTTATATTAAAATAACCGAAATAATCAGAGATTACTTATTCAAAACCTTAACCAGCAGTTTAACTTTCTCTTCGTTAAACTTTGTCCTACCATTTAGAGATAGAGTTTATGTAGTGGTTCAGCGTTGGACTTGAGGTATAACGGATTCTAGTTCGATTTCTGGATTATGGTTATGAGGCTGTCCTTCATTCATTCAACAATACAACCCTGAAAATGACGTAAAGTTTTAGCGAACCAAATCAACTAACCAACCAACCAGCCAGCCACCATTTTGTTTAACACTTTAGGCTATTTGTTCTTTATATCAGTCTAGACATCTTAAATAGACCCGATTTGTGTCGAATGTATTTATTATATTAATTTCTTAGAATTATGCTTATTTTGTATATTGAAATAAATCAATTATATAAATACTTAATGGATATTGTGGATTTAATTTACGTATATATATTCTAATATATATCAAAACTTCTAGGTCAATACCGCTGTTAGCAGACTTTTAGTCTCCGATGGTGTCCTGAACCCAGTTTTCAGTACCTCCGTGCTAACCCATAATATATTATTCAGTTTTACTGTGCAAAAAATTGAAAATTATTTTAAAACTAAAAAGTATCTCACTCAGGCACAACTCTGTCCTTAGATGGGTTATTTGGATTCACGTTTAGGTCGATTTGGTATTGAATTTTCTCCTCAAATGCTGATTCTTTCTGTTTCCACAGTTTAGGCGTTAAGCATCATTGAAGAGACATAAGCCGTAGAAATGCTCGTATGGAGCACCAAATAAATTCACTTATACATGTTCTAATATTTATTTAATCCAATAATATCATAGCACATTACATGTTTCTAAAGGGACAGAATACGGATGTAAATGACAGCCCTCTTATTCACCGAGGCATACACCAAAAAGATGACGATTTTGCCGACAGAGATAATCTTTATCATTATGCTAACGAAGAAGAACACCTTCCACCTTCCACTGACGAGGATGAGGAGACCTCAAGTAATGCCGCAGAGCAGCGGAATGTCCACGAACTTATAACCATTCTGAGACGGCTGAGTGGTAATAAAGAAGGTCTACATCTAAGACGTGCACAAAATAGCTAATATATATATATATATATATATATATATATATATATATATATATATATAATGTGTGTGTGTGTGTGTGTATGTGTAGGTGTGTAGGTGTACATTTATATATACACAAAACTTTCGGAATTATCCTACTTATGTTATATTCAACTTAATTGCCTGATGATATTTCATTCAAATTTATTTATAAATGTTACAATATTTCCCGTAGATATTAATCAAGTATTATCTTGTATCATTATTTAGAAAACAAATCTGTCAATGACAATACCAATGACAATTACAACGATGATAACAACAACGAAATTCAAGATGAAAATTATGGATATGACAGCGATGGCAAAAATGTAAACGATACTGGTAGTAATTTGGATGAAACTGATAATGTCATTGATGTTTATGATAATGATAGCGAAGGGTACAGTGACCATGACATAGGCTATGATCAAAACGGTTATACTGGAAATGAAAATATCGACAATGACACTGAAGAGGAAAACGTTGATGAAAATGGTAATAGTGATGATGATGAAAATAACTTTGAAAGAAAGGATAAAAATAACGACGAAATCATAGAATACAATGGTGAGAGCGAAGTGAATGATAATTATGAGAACAAAAATGTTGACGACAATGACAACGAAAACCTTGAAAATGAAAACAGAGATATCTCTGACAATGATAATGAAAATGTCGGTTACAACGACGAGGAGAAGGTGGACGATATAATTGCTGGACATGGAGGAAATGCAATAGATACCAGAAGTAAGGTAAATGCAGAAGATGCTAAAAAAGAGTAATACATCAGTGATGCCTGTTTTTACTAAAGGCCTTGGGATATATTTACACGTTACACCATTTTCTTCAGAATTCTCTCGTTAAAATTTCCTAATTTCAGTTCATATTATGATATCTGTGATTTTTACACATATCTGATTACTACATGTTGTAATTACTCACAGCTAATGTGACTAATATGGATAGGGATAACCACAAATTCAGTCACACACAGCACATCTGAATGTTTAAATCCCATTTTATTGTCTTGATTATTTAAACATTCAGATGTGCTGTGTAATAATATATTAATATAATAATATATTAATATATTGTTTTTAAATCCCTCTAGGAATGCATTTGACATTCATGCTTTTCAATTGGTTTTGAATGTTAATCTTCTCTCTATATAAGGAGAGTGCGATTGAAAACAATATATTAATATATTAATATATTATTATATTGATATATATGATAAATTATTTTCAATTGTTTGTAATCAACCAGTCAGAATCTCAGATTTTGTATTCTTCTTCCTCTTTTCATTATTATTCTTATTCTTTTATCCATGCTTGTACTTCAATATTCACACATATTTACTAATGATTTTCAGAATAAGCTGGATCCAAATTCTGACTTGTTTTACCTCCTTGACAGCATGCAAGTGGAACATAGCGACTTAGATGGACCTAGAGGTGTGAAACACAAAGTAAGGTCTACCCGTTGATTTACATTGACTTCATACTAAATGAATGCCCAATGCATTGTTGAATTCAGAATTATTTACTCTATGAAAATTCCCAACATGATATTACATCCACAATTTCAAAAGTTTTAAAGACATGTTGTGTCCTTCGATATAATGAAATTTATGAAATACTATCTGAAAATTACACCATATGTTTGTAGAATTCAGATTTCCCTTATTTCCATTTCCCATTAACAAGATGTTATTCGAAACAACTATGATGAATGTGTTTTAATGTGTTTCTTTAGTTTTGATTCAGTCCGACTAAAGCCAGGCCCTACTTTCCTCTCGGTTTCCATTGTTGGGAAGCGAGTGGAAAGTAGGGGCTGGCTTTAGTCAGACTGGTTTTGATTACACAATGGGAAGTCAATATTCTTATATTTTGTTGAGCATTCTAAATGAGTAATTAAAAGCCGCCGACACAGGTACACTGTGTTCTTAAATCGTTACTCAATCATTAAAATTGTGATATTTACACTTCGAAGCGAGTTTCAGTCCTGAATAGGCTTCATGTATTCAAAATAACTAGCTAGAGAAACCAAGTCTACCTACGTTACGAAAGGGAATTTCTTTGTGTTAAAACGATTGTTGATGTGAGATGATTGTCAATCAAATACAAATAAAATAAATGCCTCTCCTCTCACTCTGCAATTCAATACAAAAAGTATACTGAACTGTCGAAAGACGTTTAGATATCGAGTTACTTTTGCTAAACCTTTATTTTTCTGAATGCATTTGTTAGCATTGATATAATTTTTTTAATTATTATTATCTTGCAGCCTTCTGGTATTGATATAATTTATTTCTTTTTTTATCATCTTGCAGCCCTCTGGTATTCAGAAATTAGCTGAACAGAGCTCCAAACATTACAGCGAAAACCATGACTTTCACAAACATGTACCGGTAAGCTGCTATTTAGAATGAAATAACATGTATAAATACATATGGAATTTACACGATTAGACTCTTTCTACTGGGTATATGTGACGGGTGTTGCTAGCAAGCAGGAGATGCTCACTCTCCCCGGGCACCTGATCTCACTGCATCACAGGGGTTCACATATGCTCTTCAAGTAGACATATTTTGTTATTTTCCACTTGTTTTTCATTTTCACTGATTTTGTATGTCCTCTGGTTTCATGATTTTCAGACTTTAATTTGGATTTATCCATCATCTTTACATTGATACTACAGTGCAAGATGATATATTATCGCATAATGTATAATACGACACTTTTCATGTTTCAAGTTTTAGTGGTTGGATACTATATTGGATATGATGCATTTTGTACATTTACTATAAATTTAATTATAAGAAATTTAATCGTATTTTCAGATAGGAGACTCAGGTTCCCAAAAACGAAACTTCAAACTGGGTTTAAATTTATGGCCTGGAGGGATAGTTCCATATACCATAGGCAGAGGATTAACAGGTTATTGATTGATTAATTTATTTTAGTTTAACGTCACACCACGAATATTTCACGTATATGGTGACAGCATCTGTCTGATGCGGGGCATACAAATTTTGACCTTTGCAACGGACCAACCCGAAACAGTGAGGGGTCTTTAACGTGCCATGCATACCATGACACGGGGCCTCGGTTTTTACTGTCTCATCCGAATGGCAGGTTACCGGCATGACCAGAGCCATGATCCAGAGATCCAGCGCGATACCACTAGGCCACGCCGGCTTTAACAGGTTATTCATTATGATAGTAATGTAGTTGTCAGTACGCTAACCGTTGCTCAGTATACTGATATAGATTTTGTACGACTTTGTTATCATTGGTATCATCTAAATAATTTTACATTGTTTTATCTACCATACTGGACCAGAGAAGGAACTTTTCCGTGCCGAATCATGACACGGAATCTCTAATATTATTGTAGCATATATATATATATTTTATATATTTGATTTGTGAACGGAAAAGTGCAAAACATTAGTCAGAGGAGACTGCAAAACACTCCCTTTCCCCTTTCAAAAATTTCTAGATCCGCGTATGTGCTATATAAAACAGTGTAAGAATTTTAAGAATTAAACCAGCCCAGGTCCAGACATAACCGAATGACAAACAGAATGAAACCGAATGACAACAGAATGAAACCGAATGACAAGCATGACGAAACCGAATGGCAACCACAATGAAACCAAATGACAACATGATGAAACCGAATGACAACCACAATGAAACCAAATGACAAACAGAATGAAACCGAATGACAAGCACGATGAAACCGATTGACAAACAGAATAAAACCGAATGACAATTACATGTATAATGAAACCGAATGACAAATATAATGAAACCGAATGACAAATATAATGAAACCGAAAGACAAATATAATGAAACCGAATGACAAACAGAATGAAACCGAATGACAAATATAATGAAACTGAATGACGAACAGAATGCATCCAAATGACAAACAGAATGAAACCAAGTGACAAATAAAATAAAACCGAATGAAACAGAATGAAACCGAATGACAAGCATGGTGAAACCGAATGATAAATATAATGAAACCGAAAGACAAATGTAATGAGACCAAATGACAAATATAATGAAACCGAAAGACAAATTTAATGAAACTGAATGAGAAGCATGATGAAACCGAATGACAAACATGATGAAATCAGCAAAAATTCTACAATGAAATGGAAATGTTAGAAAAAAAGATATTTAGGCAAATTATCATTGAAAAGGAAACAGTAAAGTATAAAAATTAGACATGAAATCCTATGATTTTTCTTTAAAAAGACTGAAGGAATGAAACTCATACGACCAATTAGATTCTGATTCAGTCACATGAGTTGCTACGGACATGCAGAAAATACAGTTGCTCTCAATGTTCAAGTGTATTTACATATACAGTAAAACTTCGATATCTCGAACATTGGTATCTCGAATACCCGGGATATCTCGAAGTCGAACACCGGTCCCGAAAAAATTAGGGTGTAACGAGTCACCGAAGTATCGATACTGTTCGATACTTTTGCTCGATACGACGTTCGGTTGTAATTTCCAAATTTCGGTTCGGTTAAAAAAAACTGACTCAGCGTTATTTCTAACGCGAATCATTGATTGTAATGGCGGACAAGGCAGTGTTTGTCGTGAATGTTGAGGAAAACAACAATGATATAAAGTTAAGAGAGCCTCTTGCTAGCTACAGAAGTGGTGTTTGGAAACTTTTTGGTTTCCGAGTCCTTGTCCATAATGGCAGAGAAGTTGTTGAGAAAGAAGAATCTGAGTGCAAGCTTTGTCATAGGGATGTTAGTTAGGGAGTATGTATTCTCGAAGTCGAACATCCGAGTATTTGATAACGAGCATTCAGAACATTTGGGATAAAGCATCTGACTTTATCTTAGAGAGCAATGCATATTCCGGGAGGAATTTTGGTAAAAAAGAAAAAAGAGGAGTTACTGGCTCAGTTATGTGGCAGAAGTCACCATGGTGCTATACAATACATGAATATAAATAATATACTAGAACATATAACACATTCCAAAAATATTTGATTGTAGTGCAATTACGATACCGACTCAGGACGGTCATTTAATTTGACAAAAGTCGAACAAATGGTGTGGTTAACCGGTTTACGGGCCCACCTTCCCACTCACCGTAACAGCAGAACAATCAAAAGACGTACATTTAAAAATTTATAAATAATCCTCCATGTCCCTGCATAAGGCTGTAGAGGGGCCAAATACAAGAACTATAGTCTTTTTGATGATCTCAATACCATATTGTCTATTTAGAAGACGTTTGACTATTTTATTACATGATAAAATAACGTTATCGGAGCCTTTTACTTTCCTTAGTTTATATACGAGACCACCGTAAAAATTAGGATGGGAAATTCCATTGGATACATACTGTTGAAAAGAAATATTTCCAAATTTCGATAGAAGTTCTGAATAAGATCTGAAGAATTTGCCGAATGTTTTTCTGAGCTTGTGATATCTGTAACCCTGAGTTAAAAGTTTAGTAGTAATTTGTAAATTTCGTTTATGAAAGTCCAAAACATCGGTACAGCCTCTGACAAATCGAACTAATTGAGATATATAGATACCATATGATGGGAGTCGAGGGACATCGCCATCCAAATAAGGGAAATTTACAATAGGAAATCCAAAATCCTCACGTTTATCATAAATATTAGTATATATTAGGTGGTTGATAATTTTGATGTTTAAATCTAAGAAAGGTGTAGATTTATCTCAAGTATTAGCTTTATTCAATGTGAGCTCTGGTGGATATATTTCTGATATAAATTGTTCGAATTCAGGGTTGTCGATAACCAAAATGTCATCCAGATATCTGCAAGTATTATTAAATTTGTCAATGAGGTCAAAACGTTTTGATTTTTGAATAGAAACCATAAAATCCCTCTCATAACAATAAAGAAATAAATCTGCTATCAGAGGCGCGCAGTTAGTACCCATAGGAATCCCAACTATTTGTTGATATATCTTGCCATCAAATTGCACAAAAATATTATTCATGAGAAAATCTAGTGCTTTACACAATTCCTTGCAAGTCCAGTATTTATATGAAGTATATTGTTTGTTGGAAAAGAATCCGGAGTTATTGGAAGTACATATGTACGTTTTAGATTCTCTGTGAAAACACCATTGTATAAGAGACAGCAACTTGCTTTTAATCAAATCATGAGGCAGAGATGTATAAAGTGTAGAAAATTCAAGTGTAGAAATTTGAGTCGCTTTGAAATTTAGCGAAAGAAGTTTGTCTATAACTTCATGAGAATTTAAAATCGACCAAAAGTAATTGATGTTACTATTATGAAATGCGACATCACAATATTTGATATGATCTTTTATAGCAGTTAGAGCAGACGTAATATGCTTCGATAGTACCGTAGTAGAGCAGTGGCTAGAATTAGATATGAAACGTGATTTATATGGACTTTTATGTAGTTTTGGGAGCCAGTATATAGTTGGTAGATCAGACTTATCAGTTTTAATTTTGAAGTCGGACATGGTCATGAGGTGATTGTGCAAGGTGCTGTCTTTTGAGGTAGGGCTTTCCACATATGTATGTTTACATACGTATGGAGTTTAATTCGTTTTTAAGTACTTCACTATAATATAGTTTTCAAACAACTATTATGTTATTACCTGCTTTATCAGCAGGAACAAAGACATATTTAGCATGTAAGTCAGTTATCTTCTTTTTAATAGAATTTGCCGTCAATGTATTAGGCTGTTGAAATAAATGCGGATTTTCCGTAAAGTTCTTAATACGGATATCGACAATTCTTAAAATTTCGTATTTCCAATCATCAAGAGCATGAACCTTTACCTGTTCTTTTTTACACCAACGTTTACAATATGTAGTTAAAGCATCTTCTACAACGTCACGGCATTTATTGAAATCTATCCTGGACGGTAACCTATATTTAGGTCCTTTTCCAAAAAGGGTGCGCAATTTCTTGTCCGAAATACAGTTTAGGTCACCAGTAATAACATGACCTGCCGGTTTATAAACATATTTAGAATTTTCACAAGAACACGACGAAGGAATAGAGTCTGAAACATCAGGGTTAGAGATAACTTTATTATAATTTAAAATAAGATTTCTTATAGGCTTTTTGTACTGGTAACAAATAAGTGGAGGTTCTAAATTCTCAAAATATTGGGGGATTTTAGATGTGACTCTATGATCACGGAAAATATTAGAAATGTTAAGTAGATCGATGCCTTTATTAATAAATTTAATTTCGAGAAATTGCTGCTTGGGTGGAAGAGACGGAATACGAGGAAAGAGTTTATTATATGAAAATAAAATAATCAAATTGAGTTTATATCAATCAGAATTGCGTAAACTTCGAAGATCAGCTTCGTCCAGGATAGGTTTCAATTTATTTACCGGAAAGGAAAAATTCAACAATTTTATCATTTAAACAATTAAATTTTGAATACATGTTTTACACATTTCCAATCGTATTTTATACGAAAAAATTAAAGTTGCATTAACGCTAACGATAAACCCCGAGTTTTACCCCAAGTGTCATGATCAGACTCCTCGGGTATCTACGAAGACCAATAGATACAGTGACGTCACGCCGACTTCGAGAATTTAGTAAAAGTCATTTGCAAAAGAAAAAATATATATAACTCTTATCATCTATAATTTCTGGAAAAGAAGTTGATAACGTATACTTATTTTAAGCATCAAATGTTTGGATACTGATGACATCATGGTGAATATGTATTTCAGTATCACGCACTTAATAAAGGTGCAATGAGGTGACATACTGTTTTATTACAGGAAGCGTATATGTATAGATTTTTACGGTGTATCGTATCGAAAAGTATCGTATCGCAGCCAAAATTTTCAATACGTATCGTATCGTGAGGCATGCGTATCGTTACACCCCTAAAAATCCTTCATATTATGAGTAAGTTCACCCCGGATGTGTCGAACACTGATATGTCGAATACCATGCTTATCTCGAATATATTTTCAAGTCCCGAAGTTTTTATTTACCCGGTTTATCTCGAAATTGGCTTCTTAGTGTCGCGCGCGGTTTTTACCCTAAATGACAGGTCGCTCCCGTGGGGTGATTAGTTGACCATCTCGGTGAACAAAGCCGCAGTAATTACATAATCGGTCGCGTCCGTGCGTACCGTGTAATTTATACAAAACATTAGTAAAAGGTGATGGCTTATTAGATTCAACCTTCAATTAAATAACATTAATTTTAATTAGTGCTTTTTCATACCTGCATTTATTTAAGGGATTTTCTTTACACTGTTCATTAAGTTATTTTTATTTCGAATCCTTGTGTAAGTCTATGTATTTTATGCAAAGTAATAGTAGTTAAATCAAATTATGCCATGTGTCTTTATCTTGTCTTATGTGTTAGCCCGTCCTCGGTTTTAGGTATAGTATAAAAAAAAGTTATATCCAGTATTGAATTTAAACTACGATATTACTGTAAAGGAAACATGGTGTTATCAGTTTTGGAGTATTCTTTTGATATATATGCATAAAATATAAAAAGTATGATGAGATTTAGATTAGTTATTCAGGAACAATATGCACATCTTCACGCGTAATTATTGATAAATACATGCATATTTCGTAGATCTACAATGATAATCACAAATGTCAAATGAACCGGCGTATGTTAACAAATGCAAGATTTGCATAGTTGTGATTCTAAACTCGAAAATATCTCGAACTCCGGATATCTCAAAGTATTTTCCACGGTCGCTCCTACTTCGAGATATCGAGGTTTGAGAGTACATTTATATGATTCGGTATGATTAATAGTCTCACACATGTATCTGATTAAATTTATTTTCATCTAGATATTATTTTGTTTTAGATGGGAAATCTAGAAGTGTGATAGAGGAAGCAGTGAAGCAATTTTCCGATTTAACATGCGTTAAATGGGTCCAACGTGATTCTGCTGAAGCACAAAGCGTGGGACATAAGGACTATGTTAATTTCTTCTCAGATAGGTACAATACTTTATTTCATTTCATCATAATTTTATGTTGAGAAAGTGAGTCGATAATTAAAACTGGCTATGATAAACTTAGTTTCACCTAAGTAATATTCCGATAACTTACACCGATTCATGGTGGAATCAGCAAATGAAATGGAGGAAGTTATTTATCAAGGGCAGTCTGTGTCACATCTGGTTTCCAAGAATCTATGGATGTCCATATTTATTATAATTCATAATTTTTAATGTATGTCTTTTAATTGTGCTGCCGTTGTGGTGAGTGGGAAGATGAGCCCGTATAACTGTTAACCACACTATTTGAGTAGTTAGCATTATTTCAGTTGACCGTTCTAGTTTGTCGCCTCAACTGCATCACAATTTATTTTTTGTGATGCATGTCTAAGCCTTTATTGTTTGCTTTTTTGTCTGTGATGACTTGTCGTAAGACTAAGTCACTCGTTTCCATGCTTTCGTTTTTATATGTATATGACAGTGCCCTCTACTATCAACTATAAGTAAAGTCAAGTTTATGACCTCTGCTGTTATAGATAAAATAATTGTGTTTTCGTGTATGATAGCGGATGCTGGTCATATGTTGGGCGCATTAATCGTGGCAAACAAGACATCAGCCTTCAATCTCCGTATTGTGTTTCGGTAGGAACTTCTCTACACATACATAGCATGTAATATCTTTTTAACACAAGCAGGAATATCTGACATATTTGTCATCTATATATATAGTTAGTTAGTATGTGCTCAATCTCCGATACTAAATCGTTGATGTCCTTCATTTTGAGGCAGTAAAAGACGAGATAAGTCACGGAAGACGTGACACGTAAAAGATTATTTCTGGTAGGCCCCTTGCATGTGTCTTGATTTCTGTGCAAAGTATCAACCAGATGCCGTCTCCGTTCAATTGAAATGATCTTTGTGACATTAGAAAAGAAATAAAACAAAGAAGCAAAGAAAATCACGATTTTAAATACCTTTATTTTCATGTTGACCTTGCAGGGAATGATTTTAAATATCACAGTGTCGCGATGTCTTATGGTTTAATTCTTATTCTGTTTCTTTTTTACTTATTTAGATTTTAGATTTTTATTTCTCTCTTGTAATAATTATAACATATCACTGAAAATATATACTGCCTTAATTTGGTGTTATATTAAACAACATTGCATATATTGTATTTCATATTTCGTTTATTATCTCCATGCGCCGATTTCCTGTAGCGAGCTACTACAGTTCATGAAATGTGTCATGCCATTGGCCAAGAACATGAGCAGTCAAGGAATGATAGAGACGACCATATTACATTGAAGTGGGACAACATAAGAGGTGGCAGGAATAATGTCAACATGCAGAAGGAGAATACCGCAGACAATAACCCATACGATTATGAGTCTGTACTGCAATATGGTTTACGTGTACGTGAAGTATAAACTATAAAAGAAGTCATTAATACACTCATCCCCTTCAAAAACCGATAACAATCCCCACCCCAGCAATAAAAATAACACAACACCAAAAGGAAAGAAGGGGAAACACAAAAATTGTAAAATGCACAGATTTTGATTTGGTATACAATGTTGAAATGGGATATCGCCGTGTAATAGTTCATAGTGAAAAATTTTATGTACAATATTGTTTCTTGTGAAATTACTTCTTTTTTATTATACGCAGTCAGTGGTCGGATCAACGTTTGAAATTATTGAAATTACAGGAAAAAATATAGAAAGCTATTTGCATATATTGTTATCAAGTGTTTGTAGTTTGCTTAAAAGCATGTGTTACTGAATTTGGGAGATGTACTCTCACAATGGTTTTGTGACTTTCAAAGATACAAATCCTTGTGCTCCATTCATACTTAAGACAAGTAGTCTTTTTACATTGTGATTTATATAAATCATTAGTAAAAAGGAACTACGAAAGGTCGTTGTGTAAGATGATTGTTTATATAGTTTCTCTGTAACTCATGCATGATGTCGGACAGAGTATTAAACACTTCATGTTAGACTCAGAAAGCTGAAACAATCTTGTGATTGTGAAAGTTTTAAATTTGCTTTCAAATAAAATATCGTTTGGATGAGGTATTGTATTGAATCAGAGGCATTTGTCTATTAAGATTAACACATTCTTATTATGAATTATACACAGTAATGGTCAACAAGACATCATAATGTATATATGATTCGGAACTTTCACTATCTATTATTATTTAATGTTTAGTCATTTGCCATCGATCGATCCAAACCATCTTTGGTGTTCCATGACCGTAATCTCGATTTTCTTGCTGATTCCGCCAAAGGACTTACGTTTTATGATGTTCAGGACATCTTGGATACTTACAATTGTACAGGTAAAGTACAGATATTTCATATATACTTCCTCTTTCTTAACATACAGTACAAATTTCTTTGCATGTCATACAATTCATTCAGGTACTGTACGTGTACATATATTAGGGCAATCAAATTTTAGCGCAAAATGCTCGAAAGAGGGATCGGCAGTATTTTAGCGTAGTCATGAATTAGCGCATTTGTCATGTTCGATTAGCGCAATATATCAATTAAATCAGCGCATTCAAAACTGTTTTTGGTTTACAAAAAATAGTGCGTTTAAGTATCTTACCAGTTACTTTGGTATTTTGCATGAATGTCACACTTATTCCCTTTGCAGTGTGGAGCTCGTGAAAAAGTTCCCCGCGGAGGGTTTGACTTAAGTGTTATTATACCTTTTTCCTGATGTTATGTGGCTTTGACACTTTCTATACAGTGTTTGTTCACATTTATTTATATATACAGTGTTGAATTACTGTCGTTTCGTCTGTGTGTAAGGACATTCGCGGCGGGTGTGGCTAGCCAAACAGGGGACGCTCACTCCTCCCGGGCACCTGGTCTCACCTCTGAATTTCAGGGGTCCGTGAATGTCCACTGTGGTACATTGTTGTTAGTGCTATAGTCATGTGACACCGGTTACTTTCGTATTTTGCATGAATGTCACACTTATTCCCTTTGCAGTGTGGAGCTCGTGAAAAAGTTCCCCGCGGAGGGTTTGACTTAAGTGTTACTATACCTTTTTCCTGATGTTATGTGGCTTTGACACTTTCTATACAGTATTTGTTCACATTCATTTATATATACAGTGTTGAATTACTGTCGTTTCGTCTGTGTGTAAGGACATTCGCGGCGGGTGTGGCAAGCCAAACAGGGGACGCTCACTCCTCCCGGGCACCTGGTCTCACCTCTGAATTTCAGGGGTCCGTGAATGTCCACTGTGGTACATTGTTGTTAGTGCCATAGTCATGTGACACCAGTTACTTTCGTATTTTGCATTACCTACAAGGAATTGAAATATATGCCAGACGTGCGACTATCGAATCGGCTGGTATGACACGTTTGCCATTGGACATGATTAACGAGTACATGTACCTGAACCGTTGATTGGCTTGGATGACAAGCGTCGGATCAATTACCTTACTCATAGTATATGCAGTGAATCAAATACATCCTCATTTCATGCATGTTTATCCAATAACCTACCATATCATTGAAAGCAAAACACCTAGTTATAATGATAAGTAATAATTGTTTTTAAAGAAAGACGGACGAAGCCATTGTTTTCATAAGTTGATATGAGATAAATCACTTGTATTGCTGACTGCTCTTTGCCTATAATTACGTAATAGACGGTACTGTAGAAGCGATATACGTAGCGGGGGATTAATTCCTAAACTTCAAAATACGTTTTTATAATTCTTGCGTTGGTTTTGTGATAATCATATCGACAGTGTCCGGTAATGCAAACATCTTTAATCGATCGTTACTTGTGTCCTCTTTATGCTTTATCAAAATAAATGATGAATTTGTTCCTGATACTTATTTGATATCTATAGAGTTGAAACTGAAGTGCCCATTTAATTCTATCCTCATGTACTTAATATTAGCGTAGTCATGAATTAGCGCACTTTGGACAGCGCTAATTGCGCTAAAATATGAATCCCACTAAAATAAGTATACGTACAGTAATTATTCAGTTTTCATAATTTTATGGTCCTGTTCAACCTTTTATGTTTGTCTATTTATGTGTTTGTCAATACGCCAATACTTAACTTTGACTGAAAATAAAACTAAGTAAACGATTTTTGGCATACCGGTTTTCGTAGATAGATTTATAGCTAATTTGAAATGAAATCATCGATTGTAGCTACTACAGCAAAATACTGGCTACATTCGAAGGGATTTTCGAAGTACTGTTTGAGTTACCTACAGCTGTACCAAATTATACACTGCATTCGCCCTCTTCTCTTTTTTTAAATTTCAAAAAAAGGTACAAAAATGAAATAATAACATATACATTGCATAATGGTTGTATATCGTAAGTGCAAAGTAAACAGACATTGTAAATGCATCATCGATATGATATCATCATTAAGTTTTACTGATACAATAAGTTTCATATTCAGCTAGAATGACGAAGTCGAAAACTTCTAAATGTCCCAAATTGTGATATTGGAGTGACACCTAGAACATCTTTCTCCAAGCGGATTCAGTCAGAACGATAATATTAATGAGAATTTGAAACTATTAATATTTGTAGAACAACACATATTGCACAATGCACACCACATGATAAAATAATAGCTCACCTGATCCATATTTCGATTAGTTGTCTGAAAAAATGTTTCGTTTTATCTTGTTGTTTGTTTGTTTATTTGTTTTATTATTTGTTTGTTTGTTTTGTTTTGTTTTTTTTAGCTCACCTGAGCCAAAGGCTCAAGTGAGCTATTGGCATCACTCTTCGTCCGTCGTCCGTCCGTCGTCCGTCGTCTGTCGTCCGTCGTCCGTCGTCCGTCCGTAAACTTTTCACATTTTCAACTTCTTCTTCAGAACCGCTTAAAGGATTTGCATGAAACTTGGTGTGGATGAAGTACTAGGGGTCCTCTACCAAGTTTGTTCATTTCATATAAATCCCTCAATAGGTGGCGCCACCATTGCTAAAAATAGATCTCAGAGGGTACCCCTCTTTGAAAATCTTCTTCTCCAGAACCAGTGTATGGACTATAAAACTAATGGCATCTGAGTGATCTAGAAGGATGTATGTCTAAAGTTTATTCATATCGTTGAAATCCGATAAATAATTTTTGACGTTTTTTTTACGTTTTTTTGGACTTTGTAATTTTAATGCAGAAAAGAAGTATTTTTGTCTTTTAGTAAACATTGATGCATTAATTTGGTTTAATTTGATCATTTTTATGATGAGAAATACTACTGCGAAGAAATTTTTTCAATATTTCATGTTTTGGATTTTTTATGAATTTTCTAAGACTTTCAAGAAAAAGGGGGGTGGGACAATTGGTGTAAACATTTCACAGTTTGAACTTTTTCTTCAGAACCACTTGCTGGAATTCAATGAAACTTGGCATGCATCAAGTACTCAAGGTCCCTGACAAATGTGGTCATCTTTGTCAGGATCCATCAATAGGTGGCGCCACCACAGGCAAAAGTAGGTCAAAGAGGGTACCCTACTTTGACAAACTTCTTCTTCAGACCGGGGGCATACAGAGACTAACCGAATGCATAGGAATGATCTAGAGGGATGTGTGAAGAAGTGTTGTTATTTTTGGTTCCATTCCGAAATCAAATTTTTGACGTTTTTTCATTTTTATTTTGGACTTTGTTATTTTAATGCATTAAAGAGTTATTATTTTCTTTTAGTAAACATTGATGCATTCATTTGGTTTTATTTAATCATTTCTATGGTAAGGAATGCTGGTGTGAAGGAATTTTTTCAATATCTCGATTTTTGAATTTTTTATGAATTTTTTAAGACTTCCAAGAAAAGGGGGGGGGGGGGGGACAATTTTTCATATCTTCAACTTGATCTACAGAACAACTTGAAGGATTGTGATAAAACTGGGTAGGATGCAAGTACTCATAGTCCTTTTCAAAGGTTTTGTTTTTTGTGCGGATCATCCAAATTGGTTAACAGATAATGCCACCATGTCTAAAAGTAGGTCTCACAATGGTACATATACCACTAGGTAATTGAAATATGGAGAGTAGCGGTTCAAATCCAGCTGTGGTCAAAAAAATTTTTTTTTTTTTTTACACATCTAAATAAGTTTTTAGATGTTTCTCAACACTCAACATATGAAATTAGGAATTTTACGTTTAAGACTTCCAAAAAAAAAAGGGGGGGGGGGGGGGGGGTGGCCATTTTTCACATTTTCAACTTTTTCTACAAAACTGTTTGAAGGATTTTAATAAATCTTGGTAGAAATAAGTCACTTATGATCCTCTTCAAATTCTGTTGTTTTCGTCCAGACCTCTTTACAGGTGGCGCCACCATAGTCAAGAGTAGGTCACAAAAGAGTTCCCTCGTTTAACAATATTCTTTTTCATACGGGCTGTATACAGAGACAAACAGAATGCATAGAAATGATCTAGAGGGATGAGTGAAGATGTATTGTCATTTTGGTTCCCTTCCAAAATCAAATTTTAGAATTTTTTTCGACATTTCTTTGGACTTGGTGATTCAATGCAGAAAAAAGTGTCTTATTTCCTAGTTAATTGATAATGATGATTTCTTATGGACTATTGTGATCATAATTATGGTAAGGATTGTTACTTTGAAAGAATTTTGTCAATATTGCAATTTTTGGATTTTCTATGAATTTTTTAAGACTTCCAAATGAGGGTGTATAGGAACAATTCAATCACATTTTTCACTTCTGCTGTTATACCACATGAAAGATTTTAATGAAACATGGAATATATGAAGTACTAAAAGTCCTCTATCAATTTGGTAAATTTCATCCAAATTGGTTAACAGATAATGCCACCATGTCTAAAAAGCAGTTCTCACAATAGTACATATACCACTTGGTAATTGAAATATGGAGAGTAGCGGTTCAAATCCAGCTGTGGTCAAATTTTTTTTTCATTTCTTTACACATCTAAATAAGTTTTTAGATGTTTCTCAACACTCAACATATGAAATTAGGCAATTTTAAGTTAGATCTGGACAATATTTGAAACAATTGTTGTTCATGACCCAGACTTGAAATCAGTCAACAAAAGGCCCCACCTAAAGAAAATGACTAACTTGTTGCCCTGAATGACTTCTTGCAGAGACAAAGGAAATGCTTAATATCAAAATCACCTGAATGGATGTGCAAAAAAGTGTTGTTTTTTATTCTAGCCTGAAATAAAATTTGACATATTTTCAACATCTGTGTTGACTTGGTCACATTAATGCAAAAATAAATGAATTTTTCCTTCATGCATGACTGATAATATAGGTACTTAGGTGAGCGATATAGGCTCACTTAGGCCTCTTGTTTTGAGTAACAACCCTGTATTTGAGGATCACCTCAACATTATATATCCAAAGGAACTCGAGATAAAAGATAATACAGAGAGTGCATCTTCTGCTGCATACCTCGATATACTGCTATCAATTAGTGACGATGGTTCAATAGTAACCTCTCTCTATGACAAACGTGACGATTTCAATTTCATTATTACCAACTTCCCTTTTCTGAGTAGCAACATACCTTCCTCCCGCATATGGCGTCTTCACTTCACAACTTATACGCTATGCTAGGGCATGCTCTAAATACAAAAATATCGTCCTGAGAGCCAGGTTTCTTGCCACGAAACTACTCTCACAAGGATATATTGAGGAACGTTTGAAATTGTCACTGAGGAAATTCTATGGTCGTTATAGGGATCTATTGCAATTTCAGATTCCTCTTTCAAGAATGTCAACCGATATTTTAGGACCTGACCATACAAAATAACCATCTTAACTTTTTAACTATACTTGATTTGACATAATATGTATATACATCTATATACAGATATTTGTTCACCTGTGTTTCCTACACCGGAATTTCAGGCAGGCAGAATTCCTTGCCTTGAATGGGAAATTTGACTTCGTGTTCCTGTCTCCTTCGTATGTTCATGAGTGTATATTTATGTATTTACCTCCTCGATTTGAAAGGCTGTTGCAGGACTTTTCCGACGGGTGTTGCATGCAACCAGGGGACGCTTACTCCTCCCGGGCACCAGGTCTCACCTCGATTTTTGGGGGGGTGACGCATTTGACTGAATATGACACTAAACAGGATATTGTCCCCCTTATTCCATGGACTATGAGATGTGGTTTACCATTTCGGTATTTCTTCGTTTTTTACTTTGCTTTGTTTTGTTTTGTTTTTATTTGTTTTTTATTTATTTATTTATTTATTTATTTTTGTTTTTGTTTTTGTTTTGTTTGTTTTGTTTCGTTTTTTTTTTTTTGTTTGTTTGTTTTTGTTTTTGTTTTTGTTTTTTTTTTTTTTGTTTGTTTTTGTTTTTGTTTTTTTTTTTTGTTTGTTTTGTTTTGTTTTGGTTTTTTTTTTTTTTTGTTGCTGTTGTTGTTGTTGTTGTCGTCGTCGTATTCGTCGTCGATGTTAATGCTTGGATGAATAAGATTTGACTTACGACTTTTAGTCGGTTTATTTTAAAAGTATTCGGAGTGGATGTCTTTAGAATGCAATATGTTCTGCCAAATAATTATATATTTAGAATATAGTTATGTATAATTCTCTAACCATCTAATTTCAGATCACTGTCGTACTAAGCCGTCTTGTAAAAATGGTGGAGTTGTAAATCATAAATGCAAATGTTACTGTCCTCCAGGTTTGACAGGAAATCTCTGTCAAAGTACAATGTCCAACTCAGGTAAATATACATGATTTGTTTATATACATACTACTGGGATTTTTATGTTTGTTACCACTATCTCTGTTCGCTCGATTTCTGTCGAAGATGAAAAATAATTACCTTACATATCGACATTTTATATTACATAATTCATTAAGAATTTAGACTTCATCTGCACTTTCTGGTATTTTCATATACTCGACTATAATCATTGCAGATGACGAGGTTTTATGTAACTATTTAAATATGTTATACATTTGGAATTCATATATTGCACTATTACATACAGTTATCTTCTTATATTGATTATTTTATTGTTTTCGTTTGTTTTATAATGTTTGAAGAGTACATCATCCTTTGTTTTTATCTTTTTAGTGTGTGGTACTGATATAATTGATTTAAAATTAGGAGAGTCAAAAAACATAACGACCCCGCATTACCCCAATAATTATCCACTCAACACTACATGTATATGGCTCATCAAAGTAAGTACAATGATATTTAATCAATATTTTAACCATATCAGACATGGGCAGATTGGTTTCGTGGTACCGCTCTTGATGTAAAATCTGACGACTTTACTGCGACTTCGATGTCGCCTCGGATTTTGCTAATGTGATTTATCATTTTCTGTCTCCCTATCTGTTCTCCGGACGAGGCAATAAGACAGTGTAAGGTGAAGCGGTACACTTTGGTGCATAACACATCCCGCGCTATTCGGATAGTGGAACTATGAGGTTATATTCCAGATAGGTACTGCCACCAATTAATCTTGGTGCGGGGTTAAATAAGACATAGAGAAATGTACATAAACTATTTTTCTCTTACAATGATTATTGTTTAAATAAATGACTTTTCGCAACGACGTAATTGTTCATTGTAATGACGTCATCTTAAGTAGCATTGACCTATGAGGTCAAAATATCAAAGTTGAAAATTTTCTAGAAGACATGAACAGTGGAACGGACCATTGTTTTACAATAAAGGTTAGCTTTTGACGACTTGGACCCTTCGTACACAACATGACATTCGAATTATTTTTGGTTTTTATATCTATGACGTAATACACAAATACGTTTGTTTTAGGTTAAAGCAATACACATGTATGTAACTTATTCATATTTTTCCAAATTTCTCTTCTTCGGCTGGCTGCATGAAATTTTCCTTGATGTAGTAAATGAGGGAGGAAATCTGTGAACTTTCTCTAAGAATGATTGTGATAAAAGAAAACTAAATTTCGTCGGATAAAATCATAAAATAAAGGCAAGATATACCGAGTAAGAAAAATATGTATTATAAATTAAAACAAGATCTATGTTAAAAAAAATAGTCGAAATGGAATTTGTCATTGATAAAGAGTGCATCTCAGTTTCAATAAAACATTAACAGCGCTTTTAAACACTATACTATTTCACGTATTTAAAACAATTAGCATATACTCTTTCACGTTCTTGGCTCGTGATCGAGAGGTCCCGGGTTCGACTCCCGCCCTGGGCACATAGGTGTTCTGTCTTTCGGATGAGACAATAAACCGAGGTCCCGTATCACAGTAGGCATGGCACGTAAAAGATCCCTCATTGCTTCGGCTGGGTGCGTTGCAAAAGGTCTAAATTTGTATGTAATGCATCAGGCAGATGCTGTCACCATAAACGTGAAATAATCGTGGAGTGACGTAAAACAATAATCAATCAATCAATCTCTTTCAAGTTACTTGTGCTAGTCACGTTTTGAGAGCCAGAGTCTTCAGTATTCCTTCAAAATGGCACCGGACACAATCAAATTCATATCATGACGTAAAACATTTAACGGGACTCAAACCTCAAAACGTCCATTACGCCAGTAACGTGAAAGAGTATATGTTTATTTGTCTGAAATACTTAACCATATGCCAAATTTTCGTCAATGATACAAATTTCTTTATTCACTGTTTCGATAAATCAGCAGAGAAAATTATTTTATTGAATAATTGCCAAAAGAGAACCTATAGTTTCTGAATATCGTACATCCAGTGGTTTTTATCTCGAATTTCTATCTTATTAATAGATTTTAATTCTCCGAATTATCTATTTCTGTGAACACTTAAATCGTACCTTTTATAGTGATGTTAGAAACCTTATCTTATGATGATTAATGATACCCGTGATATGAGCAGTAAACCTTTTATTTTCACCTGGTTACATACGTTTGAATTTTAGTAAATACAGTGTTCTATTGTCAACAGAAAGTACTTGTGGCATCACTTTAAACTTTTTATAGGCCCCACAAAAGAATCACATTAAGATGACAATTAACTCTCTTCGTCTGAATGACAACGGTAACTCTTGCTACCACTGGTTAGAAATACAGTATAATTTGATCGGCCAAACAGGAGTCAGGTACGATATCTCTTTAATAAATAAAGAACAAATAAAGGTTAAATATAAATAAAACGTATTGTTAATATAGATATAGAAAATATATACATTTAAATTTGTGCACCAGATGCGCTTTATGTTATAATATTACTCATAAAATCATAAAGTCTGATGACGATAGTAAGCGTGTATGAGTCTGGTTAAGGTAAATACCAGAACCATATCTATATAAAGTCATACTATAATATTATATTATGGTATGAACACAAAACGAAATATGTATTACCATTAATTCACACTTGATGTATATATCATGGTTTTTATATACTATTGGCGAAAATGCAGATGTAGTCAATTTCTTTTAACCGTTCGATAGAAGTTTTCTTGTGTAAACACCATGCATTAAATAAACTCACGGTTTTAGAACAACTGATATAATACAGATTTGGAGTATGGCCCAATAATAGTACATTTTCTTAAATCTTGTCATACATTAAAGATAGGAGATACACAAAGTAATTTCTGCATGTATACAGGATTTACTTACATAATTTGTATCAATATAAACACACATATCAAGAATACGAGGCTAATTGTGGTTTTGTGACTGCTTCCTTCACAATAACACACCAGGCTGGACATTCATCAAACCCTGAGCATCAGTGGTCATGAGAGAAGTGATACCAGTTACCCGGGAGGAGTTAACATTTGCTGTTTGATAAACCACAATCAAAACCATACAACAATACACTGCTTGTTTTATGATAATGGAGTGCGTAGTAAGTGTCAGGGCCACCATCATCAGAAGGATAAAATAAGTTCAGCCTTCCAAAAAACAAAAAACAAACAAACAAACAAACTCCAAAATATAGACTCCATCTCTTAATTCCAACATGTCCATTAAAACGGCATTTATTCGAATAGAAGTTCAAATGCACCAGGAATTGATAGACTTTGCAACCCCATTAAAAGTTCATGTGCATGTATTTATTGACTCGTAAATTATAAATTTGGGTTTACAATAAAGTACAATGTATCTATTACATATTTTGGTTCATTTTTACTTTATTTTTATTGCATATTAATTAATATTTAATTAAGAAGTGCATGTTTCAGTGATTCATTTCCATTTGCATATTTTCAGATTATGTGGGTACCTCAACAATGAGCATTATAGTACCTCAAAAGAAGGTTTCCCAAATTTGATGATGCTAAAGTTTGACAGTAAATTTTCCGCCGATCGTGCAGCGAAAACAGGGTTCCATTTAACAGTAGAAGCGATTGATGAAGGTTTGATAAAATTTTTACAAAATGATTGATCCATTTATCTATTTCATGAATCATCGTCTGTCGTGTATGAAACCACGAACAAGTGCGAATGTTTAATTGATATTGATAGGATCTTTAAATAATTTCAACTAGTATAGTTTGAAACTACTAGGCGCACATTACAAGTCCTGAAGGACAAAATATATACTTATCTACAGTGCTCTTTTCTTGTATTTAAGCGCAATTCAAAATTGAGCTAATGTGTGTTTATGGCCTTTTATGTACTGAAATATGGATAGAAAACGCCGCGAACTTTTTGACATGAAGATAAAATTAATTTCCACAATTTCACACTTGTCAGTTTGTTCCCTGATCATAGAAAGAAAAGTGAAGCAATATTCTTGGGAGATAACTAGATGAACCAATGTAGATTTCTGGAGTGTTAAAATCACACGATGGATAAGCAGAGGGATGGAGGAGCTGGACGATATACAATATTATATTAATAAATTTAATATGTTTGCTATATTTCAGAAAATTGAAAAGCAAAATTAAAACATTTTCGAAACAGTTCTAGCAAAACATCTTATCAGCGCGATAAAGACCTTTTTTACAATTTGTTACATATACAACACATTACAAGACGTAACAAGTCCCCATTCCTATATTCAGCGAAATTCAAGTTTCAAATTAATAAGGCTATAATTGTTAATATGATACATAGAGTGATATTGTATATTTTGACAGAAATGCAGAAACGCAATAAAAGATACCTAGATTCTGACATGCTGGTGATCGTATTTCCTAAAATTGAAAAAAGCTGTATTTTGCTTAGATTCATTAAATGCTTATAAAATTTTAATAGTTGCTTCATTAAGTGACTTTCCCTAATGCATATGAACAGGTTGTGTAATTATTGATACTGTCAAATACTGTCACAAAACAAACTTCTAAACAGCACGAGTAATACCGGTCGTGTATAATGACAGACGGAGTCATGCAGCGATAAATGCGTTTTCTACATGTTAGAATTCGCATTTAATACTTTACAACTGTATAAAAGTTAAGAGAGCAACCAAATTAGATGAAATAAAAAGTAACATTTTTTAAAGAAATATAAAGATTTTACAATTGTTTTTTAAAGAAATATGAAGATTTCATAGTTTAATTCTGCAAGGAAACCTTTAACGATTCGTGGGCCACCTTCTTATAACCAGGAATGACAAATGAGTAAAATTCTTTATCAAGACATAAATTAAAGAAGCTAAAGAAATACATGTCTGTAGTTGAACACGGGGCTATGCAGGGATGGGGAAATTAGCTTAACTAAAATAAAAGTAGGTCAATTATGACATATCTCAAACTTGTTATGAAATTATCCATAAAATGTCACATACCATTTTCATTCAAATAACTGCATAATTAAGAAGCATGTATACTCTAAAACTAGGTCATTCGTAAAAACAATAAAACTTAATCTGTATATCTCAATAACGAATTTAGACATTCATTCTCATTTTTTAAAACTGACAGTATCGAGTATATATTCTGACGGATTTTTCATGTTTGCAGAACCCTGTTCACCTAATATTTTTTCTTGGTTAGTTTGATATTCCTACACATTTTCACTTTGACTTTGACCTTTAACCGTTTGCTTTAAAAAATTAGAAAAAAATGCAATGAACACGATTATACGGGGTTTGAATATTCAAAGCGTTTTATACTAAATAATTATTCTAGCGCCATATTAACAAGATTGTATATTTTCGGTATCGATTTATATCGTGATATGCGAAGAATATAAATATTGAACATCATGCTGCAATAAAACATTTACAATTATATTTTGTGAACTACTGGCTTTATCATCGTAAGTTAAATATTATGTTGACAGTTTGTGTCTCTGATCCATGCCAATATGGCAAATGCTCGAGGAATGCTGCCGGGGGATATTTGTGTACATGCCAAACAGGATGGTCTGGCACAAAATGCGACACACCACTGGGTATGTAAACATGATGAAAACAATAATTATATACTGGAATTTAGAATTTAGTTAAATCATTCTTAATTTGTCTTAAATTTTTAAAATATGTAGTCAATATATGTATTAATCAATAAAATTTTATTTTCGTTAAAACAATAAGTATCTATAGTATACTAACATTTTATACACTCATTGGTATCCTGTTGATGGCATTTTCATATTAGAACGACTTGGGCTTTTGCTGAAAACAGTATTAAAATAGAGTAAAATATACTTGCCATTTGATTAACTGTATTTCTGTATATGATAATGACATCTTTAAGCTTCGACGACATTTACCTGCTCTTTTGAAGAAGGCACAAAATGTATTTTCAATAATATGAAAGATGACCAGTTTGATTGGGCAGTGATTAAGGTATGTATTAGTTCATTTCTAGTAGGTCTTTTATAACGATTATCAGTGGCATCCTCCCTTCTAACTTTACGGCCGGTGTAGCATGAAAAAGTGACCCCGTTTTCGGTTTAAGGATCGATTTTTAACGTTGAAAATTGACTCGGTCCGTTATTAAATGACCCCATCCACGCCTGAAAAAGTGACCCTCGCGTGAAAATGTGACCCTCATTGAAAAATGACCCGCAATGGTGGATCATATTTTAACGTTAGAAAATGGCCCTCGTGTATAATGCTCCATTGTACCATTAAAATGTAATTCATTCTGTGTACTTCCTGTTTCCAAACAGGACAGTTACAGAATGGTCTAAAATTTATGTTGACAATGGCATCTTGACGTTATGTATAAGAGAACTAATGCCTCAAAGGGGTCTTATTTCAACATTAATTAATGCCTCCATATGACAAAAAGCTTCGACCTCCTGTTTATAATACAGTGTGACTATTCGATTATTCAATAATAAGTAAAATTAAAACTGGTTATTAGTGGTAAAGTTAGATTTCAACATTAAAAAACGACCCCTTGTCGAGAAAATCTCCGTACATATATTACAACACATGCATTTAGATAAGCACACTTTATGATTTTTTTTTTTTTTTGTTAAACAAAGTGTGATAGTTTGCAGAGACAATGCACTGAGATAGCCAGGGAAAGAGGGGGGGGGGGAGGTCATATTTCAACATTAGTTAATGACTCCATATGGTTTATGATATAGTGGGACTATTCGATTATTCGATAGCAAGTAAAATAAACTTTAAAACTGAGTATCAGAGGCAGGGTCCAATTTTAACTTTAAAAACGACCACATGTCAAGAAAATTTCCGTACATGTATCAAATTCACGTATTTAGCTAGGTACACTTTATGTTTTTGTTGAATAAAGTGTGATATTTTGCAGAGACATTCCAAGGAAATAGGGGGAGGGGGTTATATTTTAACATTAACTAATGAACCCATATAAAACAGCTACAAACTCTGGTTTATGACTATTCAATTATTCGACAGTAAGTAAAACGAACTTGAAAACCGGTCATTAGAGGTAGGGTTTGATTTCAATATTTAAAAAAACGACCCCGTGACGAGAAAATCTCATAACTACAATACAAGTATATAGCTAAGTGCAGTCTGTTTTTTGTTAAATGACCCCATCCACGCCTGAAAAAGTGACCCTCGCGTGAAAATGTGACCCGCATTGAAAAATGACCCGCAATGGTGGGTCATATTTTAACAAACAATGCAAGGACAGTAGCTAGGAACTATTTCAACATTAATTAATGACTCCCAATGAAAAAGAAATCGAACTCCGGCTTATAACATAGTGTGGCTATTTGATTATTCGATAGTAAGTAAAGTGAACTTGAAAACTGGTCAGAGTTAGGTCAAATTTCAACACCCTAGATCTGTAGGAGTCCCGACTAACAGTCAGAGGGGACGAGGTTCAGGACCATGTCTCCTCACAATGTGTGTCAGTTGCGAAGCCTGATTCGGTCCGAGAAGGAGGAGGCAAAGGTTATATGGAAGGGGGGGAGGTGAGATATAATGGTGAGGACATCCCATATATCCACCCCACTTCCATAGAAACTTGTATTTCAATGCTATACATAAAATTTTAATAAAAGCACATTTGAAGCAATATTGCAGCAGGATAACATCCTGTCTGTGAGATCTCTTTGCTAAGGTGCTAAATGACATTAACAAGCACACCACCTTTACATCACAGTCCAAAGCGAGAAGATGAGATGATATCGATGATGATGATGATGATGATGATGCAGAATTGATGCAGAGCTGTGTATCATCTTAAGATAAATATAGAACATATATACCTTTTAATTTTGTGCACCATATGCACATTTCGACAACTTATGTCTATTCAGTGATGCTCGTGGCCGAATGAATGGAATTCTCAAAATATATAAATATTTGAAGAGCACTGTTGAAGCCAAAATGATCGAAAAGTGAACCAAAGAATCTACCTAAGGACAGAGCTATGTATGAGGGAGATACTCCTTAGTTTTAGAGTGACTGACGTAATTTAATGACTGAAAATTTGAAGTATATGTTTCATGCCAGTACAAAAGCACTGAAAACTAGACTTATGATGCCCTCGGGAACGATCAGTTCACCAGCAGTGACACCGGCCTAGTGGTTATAATAAATATAGAACATATATATTCCAGTATATTACTTTACAACCGAATTATCTGGAGAATTTTGTCTATGTAATTTGCTCTTTCTTCAAGGGTCCAACTAAGTCTAGTGAGACTGGTCCAAACTCTGCACAAAGTGGCACGTATTACATATATGCAGAAACCTCGTCTCCTCGTGCCCCGGGTGATGTTACAAGGATGGAAACATCTATCAATTTTCCACGTGAGTTACGATTGCACAGATACATTAGCCGCATGATGTTGCGTAAACTTGCATTTTTGATAAACGAATTAACACCTTTCAGCACAAAATGGAACAAACGTCATTCGTATAGACTTAACGCAAGCGGCTGGCAATGATAACTTGATTTCTTGGCACTGTTGAAAGTAAAAAAAAAAATCACCCATTATACTTAACAACCGACATAAATGATTTCTTTAATTCTTAACATAACAACATAAGTAGTAAATCCTGTCCATTAAAAAGAAACCGACATATTTTCTGAATACTTACGTTTTTCACTTGCTGACAAAGCAGCTTGTATCATTGTTTAACAACTGTGCTATTTTTGCGTTTTAATAAATAAGTTACATTCTATATACTGTATATTGAAACTCATTTATCGAAAGATAGAATCTCTCTTAAATACTTTCTCAAGGCTATTTTGGATTTTTGAGTTTGTATTAAAAATTATGATCTTCTATACTGTTAGTTCCCCAAATTACTCAAAAATCAATATACAGTGGCATAGCTGCCTATACGCCAGCACGCCATGCACATCACGGGGACAAAAAACAATAAAATGTGATTCAAAGACATGCATATCATATGACAACTCGTAAGTGTCAAATCAATTTGTGTAAACATTAATGTTCTACTTTCTCAAACTCAAAAAGATTTTAATGTTAAGAGGTAGATTCAAGTTCAGCTTTTATTGTGTTCGACATATATTCTTTAATATTAAACGTCATTTCTTATGGCAAAAATAGTTTCAATGTTATAAAGATGTAGTCCAGAAAGCACGACTTTGCATTGAATTTTACAAAATTTTCTAGGGGGGAGACCCTCCAACCCCACTTGCAAGAGAGGGTGATCCCATCCCCCTCTCAGAGCTGCACGCGCCTCGTGAGAAGCTTTCTTTGCGTGCACATTGAATATTTCTAGCTACGCCCCTGATATAAATTTAATTTTGTATCCAAATTCTATTTATTGTTCCACTGCTACTATTTCGACACACATAACGTACGCTCTAAATACAATCACCGATCATATTATAAGGTATTGTTATGGCACGTTCAAGAAACTTTAGATTTTCAGGTTTCAAGTCTCTAAACTTGATTTTTTTCATCTGCTTTGAACACCTCTGTACCACATGATTTAAATAAAACTAAACAGTTGTCTCTAAAGTCTTGCCTTGTAACAAAGATAAAAAGCAATCTGATGATTTTACTCCAAAAACCTATGTGACGCCTACAAACATTGCACTTACAGTGAGTTATAGATAACTCACTGTATTCATTAATCTTTCTGATGAACACCATTTATGTGCAATTTAACGACAAGATTTATATATAATAAAAACTAGGGGTATTCCATTGTGCACATACGACGCTCCCCTTGGAGCAAACCTGTTTATGTATTGTTATGATAAGGATATCATGATTTCCAAATCAACCCCCACCCCCCACCCCCTTCCCAATAAAAAAACCCAAAAACAAAAACAAAAATCAAGCATTTCGACCATAAGATCATATTAAATGGCACATATAGATATCTATATAATAAATTAACACTATATAAACCTTTATAGGAAAGATAACATTTATCTACTTGAGCTGTAGTTAACAAATCATAAAAAAAAGCATTAAAAGTGCCGGTCAGTTTGTTCATCTCAAAAGTCATGTTGGCGTTACGCAAGATATTGGTTGACTTTATTATCAAATAAGATACAATCTGATTATAAACCATAAAATGAAGGTGTCTATTTTAATTACTGAACTTGTTACAACTAAATTGAAATTTACGAAATAAGGAAATATGTATCTCTTGTATTTTAACTTTTAATCTATTATTTATGGTTTCATATTTTATATCGCTGCATTTATAAAATGATCAGAAAATGTTCAATGTGTATTGATAGAACAAAAATTGTATTCTCTCATCTACACGACAGGCGTGGCTAGATGTTTAACTTTCTGGTACAGTATGAAAGGTGTAGATATTAGCAAGCTAAAAGTGTATACGAGGTCTACATCTACTCCCAAGATGTTGTGGACGAAGGAAGGGCCCCAACCTAATACTTGGTCCGTCGCTAGTATAGATATAGCCGCTGCAGATAATCTGAAGGTAATGCTATATGTGTATATATAGACTGGTTCTGACAGGAGAATCGTGGTTTTCACTGTAACACCCGTATACCTATGGGAACTAATCAAACATGGTACGTTTGTCCCCATTCTAATTCACTTTGTATCGTTTCACATGTATCGTTTTACTGTTTGAAAAATGTGTTGTTGAACAGTTTGAAATTGCAAGGATTTATTAAATATTCTTTGATACATATTTTCCTTAAAATGTTTTGCATTTTATACAAAACATAGATTTGTTTCAAACCTTGTGGATAAAAGCAAGATTCCAGCTTAATAATTTGCCCGTCTTTTCCGGTATAAACATGGTATAGCTGCAGCAAATGATCTGATGATAGTGTTAAATGTACTAATGAAGGAATGTGTGTTAAATATGTATTGAAATATTTATTCAGTATCCTTTTATGCGTATCTATTTGTCTTGAAATGAAAACATTAAATCTAATTCAATATCATTGTACAATTCGTGAACAACTTTTGCATCTGTGTTAAAACGTCTGTTTTCAAAGTCAAACACTTATTCTTATTATTCAGAAATGTATGCAGGAAATGATCAACAGTGACAAATTAATGATTTCTGATGTAATGAATCCATTGTTTTAAAGTAGCTTTGAAGCATGGTTGCATGATGTGGTTTCATGTACTTTAAAGGTTGGGTTTGAGGCCACCAGGGGAAAAGGATATAGAGGAGATATTGCGATAGATTCCATAGAGCTCAGACCTGGAAAATGTTGTGAGTATACATATAAATAAATTAAGTTTAGCTACCAACCCTACTGTTTTTCACAATAAAAATGACATATGCATACCATGTATACGCCTTTTATCGTAAAATTCCAATCATTCGGCCACGAGCATCACTGAAGAGACATAAGTTGTCGAAATGCGCCTCTGGTGCACAAAATTAAAAGGTATATATGTTCTATATTCATTATAACCACTAGGCCGGTGTCACTGCTGGTGGACTGATATTTCCCGAGGGCATCATAAGTCTAGTTTTCAATGCTTTTGTACTGACATGAAATATATACTTCAAATTTTCAGTCATCAAATTCAGTAAATCACTCTAAAACTAAAGAGTATCTCCCTCATGCATAGCTTTGTCCTTAGATAGATTCTTTGGTTCACTTTTCGGTCATTTTGGTTTCAACACTGCTCTTCAAATATTTATATATTATGAGAATTCCAATCATTCGGCCACGAGCATCACTGAATAGACATAAGTTGTCGAAATGCGCATCTGGTGCACAAAATTGAAAGGTATATATGTTCTATATTTATTCTATAACACCTTTGTAACTGGAATTTTTAAATAAAATTGTATCTTCCACTTTTAATTAAATTGTATCTTCCACTTTTAATTTTAGAATGTATTTACGTTACTTATTTCTACATATATTCTATTTAGCACAAGGACAGACTTCGACAACAAAACCAATTAACAAAACAACACAACAGTCAAAGACAACAACACTTCGTTCTCCCACAACACGGTCTCCGACAACACCAAAACCACCAGCACCACCAACAATAAAAACACCGTCACCAACAACGCCAAAGCCAAAAACACCAGCACCAACAACAATAAAAACACCCTCACCAACAACACCAAAGCCAAAAACACAAGCACCAACAACAGTTGTTCCTACTATACCCATTTCTCCAAAAGCAAATACCTCAGTTCATATCTGTACATTTGAACCTAATGATAACTGCTTTCTGCGTAATATCAAAGGAGCGGAGGACGACTTTGATTGGACTGTTAAAAAGGTAATATGCATAAAAAGTGCTATTTATCGTGTTATCAGTTTTATCACGTGTATAATATTTTGTTTTCAATTATCACAATTTAATTTATTCCGGAAAGAAACCCTGTGTGTAAACTTTTTACACATGTTTAAATGTTTTTTTATACAAATACAATGTTTTCAACAACTTTATCCATCGTCACTGTTTTTTTCTATGAAGACCAAGGCATGACAATAAAAACATATTGTTATTTGATTTGTCCCCAATAAATAGAATATAACTTTTGATATGATTATACCTCATACATCTACAGAATATCCACTGAATCACTATTCCTTAATTCCGTGTTTTTTTAAATAAAGTAGCATAAATACATCTGTGATAATGCTTGTCTAACGTGAAAAACCTATGAATCTGTAAAGATAATTTTTTTAAACATCAGTGTGAACCAATGCAATTGAAATATGAACTTGACATATATTTTGTGAAATTATCAGAAACGAATACAATGAATTTCAAGATTTCTATGTTCATTGCTGTATAGCATATTGAATAACCTAACCTTTATTACAGTGTAAATATTTATGAATTTTACCAATAAAGCATATTCATCCTTGAGCATCCCAATAAGGTGCGTAGCTTACGGGTGTGAGTTCAGCAGGTGACCTGTCTTTATGTTGAAAGTGCACGTAAAATATCCATCAGGTTGGTCCGTTACCTGGATCTAAATGACTGTGCTTTATCAGGCAAATGCTATCACAATATGAATGCAACAGTCTTGGTGAGACGTAAAACAAGGATTAAACATACTAGTAACCTAACAAATCAAGCCTCCTCATGACAAATGATCCGTTTCCGTATGCATGTCCAACACAGTGGATCGATTTCAATTATATTTGATTCCAATATGCAACCTTTCGAGCTTATTTTTCTCATGAAATTACCGAAAATTAGTTTTCTTCTTCTTCATCTTCTTGAAATTATTAGGGCAGTACACCGTCCAGACTGACCGGTCCTACGAAAGCTTTCCAGGGTGCATTTTATACCTATATTGAGACATCAAGTCCTCGACAGAAGGGAGATTATGCTCTCTTATGGAGTGATCCTATCCCGTCGTGTGAGTTATCCTTGTTAAAAACAGCACAGTATCGATACAATTCATAACAGCAAGTAGCAGGAAATGATCTTAACCTTGATGTGTCATTTATTAATTCATTAATTTGAAATGCAAAGTTTGTCCAATGGTTACAGCATAAATTTATAGTTTGAGCAACATCTACTGATTTATATTGTCTATGCTTATCTTTTTCACAAAAATTAATATAAAAGAAAGACTGGCTCAGATCTGACTAATTAATATGAGTTAATTTATTCTACAAAAAAGGAAGACAGAAAACTTAATCAAGTACAATTACACAAGAAAACATGACAAAATTCCGATATCTTTTCTATATTATTTATCCAAATACAGAATTTTGATCTCTTTACACCGTAAAAGAATTTCATTTAAATTTGTATACAGCAAATATAGACAAAACATACATTTATTGAATATGTTATTACAAAAGCAGAACAACTCTGCAATATTCATTTGTTTTGTGTTTCCAGATTCTGATATGTGTCTTCAGTTTTATTATTATATGTACGGCAAAACGATGGGGACTTTTTCTGTCCTTATTGATGACGTCGACAATACCCTAGGGCCTTATGAAATTTGGAGCTCAATTGGAGATATGGGAAAGATGTGGATGCCAGAAAGTTTATTGATTCCTGCCAACTTGGGAACTAACTCGATTCAGGTCTTTATAAACAGAAATTGAACAGTCTTATAGATATCTATAGATATGTATTAACTCTCTTTACTTAACACTTCTTGTTCTTTAAGATGTATTTCTCAATGATTTCAATTGGCATTCATCTGATTTTTTTTCAGATGTGCTTCATCTTATTCTTTCTGTTGGGTTTAAAATTCGAATTCAAACTTCTTTTGAATGTTTTACAATATTAGCATACATCAACTTTATTTATATAAAGCATATCATAGTCTTGCTGTCGTTGGATGGTTTGCTGCATACCAAATCTAAATTTGTATATCAACCTGTGGATCATATTGTAACATGTGACCTTGACTGCATTTTGGAATAATAATTGCATTAAATTTGTGAAAAAAGGCCTGTAGCGTAGAATTTAATGCAAAATAGATTTGATCAATTGCTGGGGTATTGTTGACGATGCATTTACAAGCACACTGTAAACGATGGTGTAAAAAGTAAGTAAAAGATCATGTACATGTATATGCCCTTAGTGACTGGAAAATATAATTAAAACAAACCATAAACATTCAGTCCAGTGTATAAAAAGACAATGAATGATCTTCAAAATACTTATTTCTTTGTTTTTGCTGACAAAGAAGCTAATAACATCATCAACATTTGAAAACTATACTAAATTCGAGTTCTTGTAGCCGAGTGCTCTGCTAGTACATAATGTACATAATTGTTGAATGACAACGGTCTTCTTAAGCATCCCATGGCTATGCTCAATTTAAAGAATACGCATTGATAAATGTGATCTTCCTTTTCTACTTGATCTTCTTTTGCCGTCCCAACTCACACAACATTTACAAATAAATCACTTTTTATATCCATTTTTTCAAAATAAAGTGTCGTTATGTTACGTTTTATATCAGTAATATAAAATATGAAAATAACTGGTGTCACATGACTATGGCAGCAACAACAATGTGTCACAGTGGACACTCACGGACCCCTGAAATTCAGAAGTGAGACCAATCAGTTTTGGTCGATAAACCTTCTGTAATAAAGAAAATTTATGAAATTATCTAGTTACTTAAGAATCTACATTTCATTTTTCTACGTTAGATACCTCTCTATCACGTGATTCAATTATAACTAAACTACTTTCTCTAATACGCTGCTCTTTTACTTCAGATTCAAAGATATGTCTCATTTCGTCGGAAATTACAAAACTTTTTTCAACAAAATATACAAATACTAGACTTACAAGTAATTTCATTCCATTATTTTTGTGATGAACAATATTTATGTGGAATTAAACGGCAAGATTTATCAACAGTTTTTTGGGATTCCAATGGACAATAACTAAGCACCCCTTATAGCAAACCTGTTTTATGTGTTGTTATGACAGGGATTTCACCCCACGATTGACCAAGAATTTAAACATTTTTATCTGAGTGACATGTGTAATTGCATGTATTTTATATATTTACACTTGATGTATCTGAATACGAAAGACACATGAGTATCATTTGTACACTTATACTTCATTAAACTAAGCAAATATGTCTTGTAAGAAAACAATTTCATTTTGGACATTAAAATTAAAATTATTGGCAACGATTGACAATTCTTTGGATTCTCAATTGTAACTTTCCCTTGTTAGATTGCGATGTCCCTGGACTCTCATCACATGGTATACAACTTTTTCAACTGAATCGATTTATTTCAGCATGTACTAACAATTTGAGCATCGAACGGATGACCCTGAGATCATATATGTTGTATTTTGTACCCTCTTCAACATTAGGCAGATTTTTCTCAAGTGTTGCATTGAAACAGGATGGCGGGGACCCTATAACGGAGGAACTAAGGTCCTGAACCGCACCTCCTATGATTGTAGATACTCCAATAGATAAAGGACTTTAGCTTGCTTTTAGACGAACATAGCACAGTTGGCTGATGTTAATGTCACTCAATATTTGTTAAGTAAATATGTATTCCATCATAATACAAATGTATCTGCGTTATCTTAATGACCCCTAAACTTGAATAGCATGTTGCTTCTTTTTCTCTATACGGAGGATTTGGATTTCCATTCTTTGCACTACTTTTATAAAAAGCTGGAAGGTGGGCCCGTAAACCGGTTAACCACACCAACTGAGTGACAATTGTCAATTCGGTTCACCGTTCTAAGTCGGTACTACCGATTTTTTCATTGAGTCAGAAGTCTTCTTTTCTTCGTTTCAACAGATGATAACACCAGATTACATATAACTTCCATCTTTAACTAGTCACTTATTATTAATGACTTATGAAGGGGCAGAGACATGGAAAGGAAAAGGTATTGGAAGTGAGAAAGTGTACGATTCAGTTACATTTGTTTACGTTACGTTTATCATAGTTATAGTCTAATGCCCTCAATAACTTTCAGTTGCATGCATTCTCCTCCACCGTTCTTTATTACATGTATTTATTTTTTCACACTTATTTATCACGAACGTTATCGACATGTAGTTAAAAAATTCCATACCATATAATACACGATAAAAAGTCATGTGGACAATACAAGTATGCACAATATATGTTCATCTCCCACCGACTAGTTATGTCTGAGGTGATACCTTAGTCAAATTTAATCAAGCACTTTCAGATGGTTTCCATAATGTTTAAAAAGAAGTCGTAATTTACAGATAATAGTCTAGGGTGCAATTAAATTTATTGTGTATGGTTATCACTACTCTGAAGATCTTATTTAAGTATCTTGTTAATATTATTTTCGCACAGATATATTTTAAAGGAGTTCGAGGCGATTCCTACACTGGTGATATAGCATTAGACTATGTCCAGCTATTACCCGGAGCCTGTCAATCCGGTAAGTTGTAGACGGAATACAAATGCGAGATTTATAATCCTCGTCACGGTTACATGTCACTGAATTTACCAAGTCCAATGCAATACTGATACACAAAACACACTGAACATAACTTTTCGAACTCTCTATTGATTCTTCGAGAATTATTCAAAAACTAATTATTATAACATATATATGTTCTAATATTTATATTTGAATAAATTATGTTAAATATTTCATACATTTTGTATATTGTTCAAGCAATTATTCCAATACCTTTTATACACAAATATCACAATGTCTGAGGTTATCAAATATCAGAATTATTTAGTTGTAATATAATTAACATTTAAGATACATTTTGCGGATGAAGTAGTTTTGTTTGTATATATTTAAGATATGGTTACCACTCTCCCAAATACAACTGTGAAACCGGTTTCTATTCCGGCATTTTGTGACTTGGAAAAGAGCGACACTTGCTTCGTGAAAGACATTACCGGTGATGATTTTGATTGGACACGTAGAAAGGTACATTTACATTAAGTTTACAAGTAAATATCATGATATCAAGTTACTGTAATTCGCAAATGTTTCATTTTTGTGAGAGGATGTTCTTTTGTGAAAAAATCACACTTTATAAGTATAAATAATTGCATATATAATATTCAAATTCCGAGAAATCCGCAAATCAGAATTCCAACATTTTAGACTTCTTTGTCTTTTAACTAAAGTAAAGTTTCACTTTGCTGTATATGACATATTGATAAGTTTAAATGAAATCCTCATAAAGATTACACGGAAGGTTTTGTGAATCTACATCTGTGAAATAGATAATTTAATTGTAGGGTAAAACTCCATCCATAATAACTGGTCCGTCAAAAGCTATTCAAGGGAACTATTATACATACATTGAAACTTCCAAACCACGACAGAAAGGGGAGGAAGCCATATTAGAGAGTGCGGATCTGCCATCAGGTATTGTCATGAATTATCATATAGAAGAAAGGATAAAGACGTCGGACTCAACTGCATGACAAAATTCATCACAGATAAAATAGTAAACAATCAAGTCATATAAAGACATTACAAAAAAAATTCAATAGAATGAGATGAATTCATAAATCAGCTTACCAACCTGAGAGCACACCTTCATTTAAATTTGTAAGATGGCCATGATCTATTTCACACACACACCTACATTACCCCCAATGTGGAATTACTTCTCAATGTTTTTATCAGATATATTTTACGTAACTGCATAACTGTGTCCAACACCAAACGAAATTAAGACTCATAAAGGATAGCTATTCAGTTATAATTAAATCATCGAGTACATGATCAATATTATGAACTTTGACATTTGAAAATGTGCTGTGAATAGACAGAATTTAATTTGAGTTATATATTTCCTTTTTCAACCTTCTTGAATGCATATATACTTGAACATTTGCGTGTAAATCTTCCAAACTACGTAAAAACAAATCCCAAACTTAGGATCTGTGTGAAGTTTTGCAAGTGTCGTAAAATATTTCAACCAATAAAAAATGTAAGAATGCGTTCTGGGTTTCGATTATTTATGTCCAATATAAGGGAAGAATTTTTTAACAAATGATTAATGGGATTCAAAACGTCAATGTGTTGCAATGAGGTTGACTTCTCGCTTCAACTTAAAAAATCTAAATGTTTTAAACTTATTGATATGTTCAATGTCGAGATGACGGTTGATCATCCAAAATTTAAAACATACATTCGTGACACTTATCTAACCGAACTTTAATAAAACAAAGGCAGTTACCTAATAAGGATACAATTTTCTTGGACATACATTAAAGTTATTGATAATATTATGGATCTACATAATACCATTTCTGATAGACGAGACGACTCTGGATTTCTTATTGTAAATTTCCACCGGTAAGATGGCGATTCATAAATGGTTCGATTTTCTAGAACCTCCACTAAAGTTTAGAATTTACTTACAACAACTCTACAAATTTTCGTCGTGGGTTATAGATACCATAAACTTATAAGATTTTGTTAAATTTTACAGATATTATTCAGATATTTTATCTAAATTAATAAAACTTATCTCTCGGCAATATTGGAATCTCTCAACCTCTCATCTGCGTAAATTTGACGATGGAGTTTGACTACAAACTCAGGAGGAACAAAGATGCCGAAGATTTTATCTCATCTGATTCAAAATAAGTTAAAAGCTTTCGATATCTAAAGTATCATTCTGGGATCATCACGAAGACCGTAAGTATTGTGTGGGGCCACTTCCGTCTTGTGTAGACTTGTCTCTGTAGTGGTACTCTGACTAACAAAACGATGGAGATTCTGATGGAATTTGTGTAAACCTTTTCAGAGGACACAAAGTCCCGGACCTCATTCCTTTTGAGCGTTAGTCAGGACACATATCAGGGAACTTAATGTCACTTTATACCCTTTTTATACATAAAACTTTTATTTCATAATAATTTCCCTTTTTAGAAAGCAGAATCCTTCAAAAAGAGATTGATTGATAGATAGTATGATTATTGTTTTACGTCACTTCACGATTATTTCACCTTTTTAACCTTTGCAACAAACCTACCCGAAGCAGTAATGGATCTTTTACGTGCCACGCCTACTGTGACAGGGACCTCTGTTTTTACCGTCTCATCTGAAAGACAGGACACGGGTGTGCCCATGGCGGGAATCTATTACGTGCTCTTTCAGTCACAAGCCGAGCACCTCAGCCACTGGGCCACACTTGCTTTCAAAAAGAAAATCTGTGACATAAATAACAAGAAGCACTCTAGTTTACGACTTGAAAAAGGTGAGTTGGCCGAAAATTTGTGGAATTCGAGTGCTTCTTGTCTTTCCGTTTTTATTTTTATGTTTTAATGATCTCTCAACTTGAGTAACATGTTGAATCTTATTCTGCTACATGGAAGATTATCTATAAATATTTATATGCTTGTTCTTTAAGCGTATTGCTTCTGTGGTGAGTGTGAAGGTGAATTAGTAATCCGAATAGTTTCATCAATGGAGTGACGATTGTCACCTGAATTGACTATCCTTATCCGTATCTGCATTACAATCGAATGTTTTGTGATGTCTTTTTGTATTTGTTCTTATTTGTCATATAGTTGAGTCAGATGTCTTTATTTATGATAAAATTCGTAAGCACATGAACGAAATTCTTAATGATAAATGTAAACCAACGGCTTAGAGGTGAACGATATACACAATTAGTATCTAAGTACTGATATCCAAAACTAAATAATCTGTTGATTGTATATAACCTAATGACATGATTTATTTTTTCATATTTCTTCTTTAAGGCCAAGATATGTGTCTGAGTTTTAATTATCATATGTATGGTCAATCGACTGGAACACTAGAAGTCATTCGTACATTAGGTCAAGGTCAGTCGACGTCACTCTGGAAGAAGAAAGGAAATGTTGGGAATATATGGAAAAGTGCAACTGTATATCTCCAGTCAGATATACTCACTTCAAAGGTTTACACTGTAGAATACTGATTGAAATAATTTTAATTGGCAATATAGGATTAATGTAGATTTTATTATGATATTACAATATAGTGTTCTATGAACACATCTAATCAAACCATTATATTCCAAACAAATGTTGAATTGATGTTTTTAAATACTTTATAATACAATGCTTTGACAAATATCTTATATTCAATTAATACATTTGAGCACTTATTTTATTTTGTGAGATTTTTATCTTGAGTTATGTATTACAATTTATACATTTCACATTTTTGTTATGTTTTAGATTCAGTTCAGAGGAGAAGTAGGACCGTCATATCAAGGCGACATAGCACTTGATGATATCAAACTCGTCCCTGGCAAATGTGGTAATAATGCAGTCGCTTTATCTATTTTATGTCCACCCAATTTGTTTGTTTATTCTGATTATTGATTCAGATTTCCTTATACAGATACCATACGTAATTAGTATAAGATGTATATACACGTATCAATGTAGTGCATCATATGCACATTTCAACCGCTTATATCAAATATCTTTTGACTCTCCATCTTAGAATTTTATTTGTTATTGATTTGTTGACAGACTTGTAAGAAAATTCAGATCTGTCATTATTCAAAATATGACAATTATTTGATAAAAGATTTTTTATTATCAGAAATTTCCTCACCTAATCGTTTAAGATGCTTTAATAAATCAAATTCCAAATACTGGGGCGTAGATACTTGTTTGCCTGTTTTTCTAAATACTCTCTTTGCATGGATGAAGTACTCAAGGTCCCCTATAAGTGTTATTAATTTATTGCTATATCTGTGCAGGGCAGATCAATGGCAGGTTTTATAGTCCCAAGATGGTACGCTCCTTGGCTAAATGTGACATGATTATGTCAAATAACAGGATATTTATTTCAGTGCCCGTTTCGTACATTTTCAGAAACTATAATTGTGCAAAATATCTGGCCTAAACGTTTTATCTAAAGTATTAAGGAATTGGGGTAGGGAATGAAAATCAAAGATATTCTTGTCGATGTACGTATGTGCGCTTAGTGCTTTAGTGTCATCTTTCACTTAACACGTGATCTGATGTTTGTGTTTTTAAAAAGGGAGATGACTACAAGCATTTCAATAATACAAAATTCTTTTTTCGATTTTAGCAGTGAACACAATGTCTGTTCCCGCATTTTGCAATTTTGAACCGGCAGAGAGTTGCTTTCTAGTGGAGGTTGATAGTGATGACTTTGATTGGACACTCAAAAAGGTCAGTTTTTGTACGCCCGTCATTTGAGGGGCAGTTTTATATAACAGCGATTTCCGTCTATGTGTCAGTCTGTAACAATTTACCCGGTCCACACTTTCTACATGCCCTATTGGATTAACTTCAAACATTGTAGATTTGATCCTTATAGAAGGGCAGTGTGTCATGATTTTGAGCCAAGATCATAGCTCCAGAGTTAAGGTCAGTGTGAAAGTGGATGATATTGTGTTTGTTCGACTCACCATTTCAGGAATGAAACTTAGACGGCTATTCATTCTTAGATTCATCTTCAAATGGAGGACAATGTCACACCCAAGGTCACGATTACACATTTAACATTCCATCGTTTTCCATAAATTCAGAGTCAGCGTATTTTGCAATGTAGGCGTTGTTCTTTTACTGTAATATATACTTAAATACTTTTTGTATATAACAATAAGCTTTAATGGACTTCTTCAGAATGGATCCAAAGATTTCGATCAAATTTGGCATACATGTATATGAAATAGTCAATGTCTTCTACAAATTTTGCTGGTTTTTCGGGCAGATCTGTCAATGGATGAATCCAGGACGGGGTAACATAAACACAAGTGGGTACACTCCTTTGACAAAACTTTTAAATGTGTTTTAAAAGGTGTGTTTGGGTTGTTGTTGTTTTATTTCTATTCCAAAATCAAGGTTTTGACACTTTTTAATGTCTGTTAGGACTTTGTTGTCCCTTTTGTACATTTTCTGACGTTTTGGAGTTGATTACTACTACTACTACTACTACTACTAGTAGTAGTAGTAGTAGTAGTAGTAGTAGTAGTATTCTTATTATTACATTGTATTATTATTATTATTAAAATTATTATTATTATTATTTCAAAATATGTGTGAGTGTTTTAGAATGATATGATGTCGTTTAGTATATTGCAGCTCTCGATTAACTCACCTAATAAGTATACTTAAGAATCGGCCTTCTTATCGTAGTATTTTCATAACTTCTTTTATTATCTAAAGAAGTTGTATCAGTTATTCCATTATTTTAGCTGTGTATAAGAACTTTTAAGAAAAAAAAATCGCATTTACACATATTTTAGGGCAGAACACGCTCTTCGTTAACTGGACCATCACGTGCAGGTCAGGGACAGTATTATAAATATATAGAAACTTCCAAACCCCGGAGACAAGGACAGGAGGCCGTCTTACAAAGTGAATATTTGCCGCCAGGTAAATACGTCATAAAATGTAATGCCAAACATTTTCCTAGTTTAGATTTGGATTATTCATTTGAGTGTTGAGTGTTTCATAGCTTTAATTACAATATAATTTTATGATACTATACTGTTAAAAACATTATACAATTATTTAGTAGTATTGCATCTGGATATTATTTAATTCTTTTTCCGCTATCACATATATGGATTATTTTTAGGCCAAGATATATGTCCGAGTTTCCCCTATCATATACATGGAATTTTTTCTAGGTCAAGATATGTGTCTGAGTTTCCGCTATCACATGTATGGATCAACAATAGGAACACTAGAGGTATCACGGAGTACAGGTCAAGGTCAGATTCCCCATTGGAATGTTCTATGGAATAAGAGTGGAGAAATCGGCAATGCATGGCAAACGGCAACGGTCTCTATTCCTTCTGACCTGAATACTTCCAAGGTTATTATTTTAATTATAACAAAACGCAGACTTCTGGCTTCATCCGTTTTGTTAAAATGTTGTTTTGGTTTAGATCCATGCACTGGTAAGGGGGTTTTAACAAGCAAGTATGGTCCATAGTGTATTAGATGTTACGCATGATACTGGCTCACGATCTGCTCATGAACTAGTGCACCGCATTTATCGACTTACCTTTCATTACATTTAAAATGAAATAAACACATTATCATTTGAATACCTGAAATAATTTTGTTTTTAAAATGTCATGCGTTACAAACTCACTTCAAAGCAATGGCAAATCTAAGTATGATTCCACATTTTAGGTCTTTAATATTAATTACATTAGATATCTAATTATAATATATATTAATATAAATATATGAATAACAATGTGTGTGTGTGTGTGTGTGTGTGTGTGTGTGTGTGTGTGTGTGTGTGTGTGTGTGTGTGTGTGTGTGTGTGTGTGTGAGGGCGGGGTGTTAAACGTTTCAAACAAAATGAAGACCAATATATTTTTAATGACAAAATTGCATCTTTGTCGGCTGTTTTGCCACCATATCAGAAGAAAATCCCATCTGTATCATACAGAATGAACTATGTCTAACACTAATCCCAAAAGATAGCAAAACCTAAATGTTTGTAGTTTACTTCCTCTTCCTAGTACCGGTATTGTAGCATAAACAAACAATTGTTTATACATGAACGTAGTCTGAATCATTCACACGTTTGATTCTGCCCACGAGATGCAATTTCGCAAACAAATAGATGATTCAGACTACATATAAGGTCAAAGCATAGTAATGCCATTTCCAATTAAGTCCCATGTTAAGTGGCGGGTTTAGGGAGGAACTCATCCCACCCACCCACCCCCCTTTCGCCACATATTTGTAAGTAAAGTATGCAGATTTTGCACCAAATATGGCTGAGTAGATTGGCTAATACACATGTGGGCCCCCCTTTTCGGAAATACTGAATCCGCCACTGTAAATTACCATATTTCCAGCAAGATTTGCACAACTGTCTTTATCTTAGCTTTACATAACCCATATATCAAATGTTCATCATCCCCTCCTTTATAAGAACTATAGGTAATCCACTTTAATTTCGAGAAAAATCTTGCTGGAGGAAATTTGCCCCCAAAACTTTCCAGATTTCCACTCTAAATAACACTGAACACTTTTCAGGACATAAAAAAAACCTTTAAGTTAGCGAAATGAGATATTACAACAGAATCAACAGACAGAGGTAAAACAATATGCTTCCAACTTTAAGTTGGGAGAGCATTATAAGACTGTGTATTGTTTTCTAGTACAGACTAAAGGTAAAGTAATACTGCCGATCGTTTAATGTTTATATATGTATTATATTTGCTCCTTGAATAAAACCTTCATAGCCGACCCACTTATCAAAAATGCAAGTTGACACAACGTAAGCAATCGTGGTCCAATCATCAAAATTGGACCATGTCTTGCGCCTAATGCTGAAAAAGAAAACCTAACAATGTGTGCACCAAACTACCAACACCCTATAGACCACCTTCTAGATCAAAAACCGAAGGTATAAGACCTTCATTTTGTTATCTAGAAGGATGTCTCGTAAAGTTTGTCAAAGAAGGGTATCCTCAGGTGCCCTGTATCCACCCCTTAACGGGTCTGGCTAAAATACTTGTAGAAGACATTGAATACCTCATACATGTATTTATTAAGTTTCGCTAAATTCCCGTCTGTGGTTCTTTATTTGAATTAGTGAAAAATTTACGGGTGGCAATGGACGGTGCATTATGTAACAGAAGCTAAAAGTTGGTCTATTAATTTAATGAGTCCTCCAAAGGAAAGTTATATTAGATAATAACAAACTCTTTCTCCACAAACTTCGGTCCCTTTGCCGTTATCAGATGGAAACAAATATAATTTTAAAAGAAATCTATATGAAATCCATTACCACATGGCCCAGCGCAAATAAACTCGATAAAGGCCAAGGGGCCAAAATTTGTGGAGAAAGAGTGTTTTGTTATCGTTTTAAAAATTGGTCGAAAGTTGTGTAGGAGAAAATCCCGGTCCTCATCTTAAATGTCTACTGCTGGAACCCTGGACATTTTGAACAGAAAATAATTCATTATAGTTCAAAAGTCTTTAAATCCGAAAAAGATATATGATAATTTAAAATTTGGGGGAGGGGGATCAAAATTGCAATGAAATGATCAAGAGTTTTGACTGAAAATAACAGACGGTCAGGAGACAGTAAACACAAATGATATTCTTTTTTTCCTTTTATTTGGGGTGGGGGTTTTCCCTATTCACATATTCACATTCGTTGTCATATCAATTCAAAACTTTAAAAAATTGAATAAAATGGAACCTATACATGGTAAACTAAAGATATTTCTTTACTCTGCCTTTGTCTATCGAAAAATTAGTGTACCAATTATACATAAATTATACCGAAATCGGAAGCCGGCGTGGCCTAGTGGTATCACGCTCGCCTCCTGATGAGACAGTAAAAACCGAGGTCCCGTGTCGTGGTATACATGGCACGTTACAGATCCCTCACTGCTTCGGGTGGGTCCGTTGCAAAGGTCAAAATTTGTATGCCCCGCATCAGGCAGATGCCGTCACCATATACGTGAAATATTCGTGGTGTGACGTTAAACAAAAATCAATCAATCAATGTAACGAAATCGGTAAATTTCTAGAAATTGCAAAGATATTACTGTCATTTTGTGGAAATTGAATACTAGAAGGGCATTTCTTAGAAATCGTGAGTTTTTCCCTTGTGAGAATTTTTATGTCGGGTCCGTTTTACCGGGAATACGTAAGATAAGCCCACTTTTCCGGGGGAGAGGGTAGCGTATGTTAAGAGAAAATCTATGCTACAATACCAGCGATCGCGGTGTGAATTTTGCAATATCCAACGAAATGTGTTCAAGGTGGGACATACAAAGCGTTAAGGTAAAGTCAGTATATAAACAGTTTAATTACAATAATTCATTTAACTTATACTGCACATCTGTGTTACAAAGAACATTATTGAAAGTCATTTCTTTTCGAACAAAAAAAAAATGGGCTGAAGTAGCCTTCTAAATTCTATGTGCAGTATAAATGGTGAATTGAATCCTGAAACCTAGATGCCGTTTCCAACATTTGTTTTGAATTTTCTCGTTTAAGAATGTTAGTATTTCATATATGGGCTTCTTTTTACAGATTCAGTTCAGAGGAGAAGTAGGGTCTTCATATACAGGAGACATAGCATTGGATGACGTGAAAATCCTTCCCGTTCCCTGTACTTAAACACCGATTATGAATTTGGAATCATGAACAATGTTTAAATAATTCGCTAACCTTCGCAGTAGCAACACATCATAAATTCAGTATCATTATATATATTACATATTAAGATGGAGAAATTGTTTCACAAAAATCGTATAATAAATTCCAGAGGAGAAAACTGGCTTACATTCAATTAACAGATCAAGAACAAACATTTTTGATGCGTTATTTCTTATTTGGACGCGTGTTAACCACTTGGTTTCTGATACTGGTGTTCCGGGTTCAATTTCCGGATTATGCTCTATGTTTAAGAGATGGCAATCTCTTGCTTGAAAAGCGTTTATCTAAACATACTAAACCTAAACCAACTCTTTACAACATTGGTTGGTCTTGCCAAGACGTGTGATTATGTATACCCATTTACAGATGCCTTGACCATTGATACAAAACAGTGTTTAGCTGAATTAAATGTGAATTCTTATTTTCATTAGTATTAACAGAAATAAAGCAATGTCATTTCTATGTTTTAACTTGTTTTTGGGCAGGTCAAATAAGAAAGGACTTCTATAACTGCACTGGATACATTTCTGTCAAACTTGATAACTTTTTGTAAATAAGACTCCTACAAAACACAGACAGACAGACAGATGTCAAACAAAATGCTTTGCTTTGCATGTGACACAGTTAACTAATTGATAAACAAAGGTATTGAGAACTATACATTCTTTTTCTCACCGGAAGAAAATTCTACCATCTACATGTAGCAAATGACCAAATTCAATTTTCTTTAAAAAAAAAAAAGGGTAAAAGATATATTATTTTGTGTTCACTGAATCACAAATTGAAGCCAAAATCAAAACTTGTACCTTCAGAACTATCCCATGAACAATGTATATGGACAACTTTGATGCATGTATGGTCATTCGTGTGCAGAGAGAGAAAAGCTAAATCTGTACTGTTCACCACACATAGTGATGAACACAGAAAAATCCACTACAATCAAGTCAGTGAATATTTCCAACAAACCTTGTCATGGTCTATTATATCTTAGTAAGCAAAGAATGTTAAAACCACATGACACCTTTTGATATTTAATGGTACTACATGTAAATCACAATATTCTGCCTTTGGAATTCCTATTTGAGCATTTTACATGTATATAACCTGAATAAATTATGTAAAATGAATTCTGTACCATTCATTTATCAAAATGAAAAATGCATAATTGCTTTGACTATAATAACACATTGGTAATACAAAATATTACAATGAATTTTCACACAAACATTTATGATACAAATACATTATAATTTCAACATAAAGTGCTTTGCAAATGGATGTATTAGTTCTAGATTCATTTATACACATGTATCTCCTGCCACAAACACTTTGTACCAATGGCCAATGGTGCTGTGGGCCCAATAAAGGATCAACATCTTTTTATTTGGCGAAAGGCATCTATTAGGATCTATGAGAAAAGTCTCCATTTTCCTTAGGGGAAAAATCATGAAAACCATGACTTTAACTGAAGTCACCACAAAGAAAGAAACCAAGCACATCGGTTAATTACAAACCTTGTACATATGTAATTACCTAAAGTTTTTCATGCGCACTGTTCATATGAAGGAACACAAATGAAACCAATCATTGGTATTTTACAAATTTTTATCATTCGTAGAACATATATACACCATTCAAATGTTTGTATTTTGACAATCATAGCAATCATACGACATAGTTTCCCTGACAACATCCATACAGCATTTAGTTTCCATGACAACAATCAATCAGCACTTATCATACGTTTACATCATTTATACCAAATATGATTAAAGTCTGAAAGCTCTCATAACTCATCCTTGAGATCATCAAGGTCAATGTCGCTGAGATCTATATCCTCTTCTACTGGTAACTACAAATAAAATATTCAAAGCGAAAGTCAAACTGTTCTATAGAACAAATTATCAGAATTCCAAAACATAGAAGGATTCGAAAGATTATAAACATATTTCAAGATGTTTCACATCAGTTAACAGTTTTGATTTCCCTCTAACAATCTTGACATTTTACAGACTACATGTAGTTTCATTTCAAAATGCCAAAAAAACCTATATCTTTCACCAAAAGGTCCTTCTCAATGAAGGTTAAGCTATTATTTCTTTGACTGTTTGATTGATTTAATTTTCATTTTCAAATGAACGCCTACCTAAATATAATAAAGAGAGTACCTGAGATTTAAACTTTCCTCTAAGGATAAAACTACACTACACAACATAGTAATAATCATTCTGACTTTGTATGTAATCTGATAATCAAATACAAACATAGGTTAAGGGGCAAAGAATCTTGGACTAGTAGTATACTTACTGACTGTGACTAACTCTATTTGTTATCTCTTCCTTGGAAATAATAAGTAAAAATTGAAATGAAATAACATTCTCACCTCTCCATCTTTTCCATCCCAAGGTTCTGACTTTACTATATCAGCTATTTTTGGATTTTTCAATGGTACAGTTGATCCTTTTCCATATGATAAATTCCTGTAATAAGTATGCAACATTTTCAAAATGAGTTGAACATTGCACGTTTATAAAAAACGTTCTTGACAATACTTTAGTTTTAAATGTACAACTGCCCAAATATCACTCAAGTTAAACAATTCCTTTTAAGAAATCCCATATATCTCAATTTACTATCACAAATTTTGCTTCCCATGATTATAATCCATGCCTACAAAGCTAAATACTGTACCCAGAGACATGAAATGAATCAGGATACATTGGAAAATATTGTTGTGCTAACACAATTCTATACACTTATCATCATTCTTCTTTTATGCTCCAGTTCAAACTTCAACACCAGAAGATGTAAGATTCACATACCTTAGAAATTCATTGATACCCTTTTCACTGAATGGACCTTTAAGTAAAACATAAACTTGTTTCCTTGTATTTACTGCTGCCATAGCCTGAAAACAATATTATTGTAGTAATAATGAATATAGTAAAACAATATTATTGTCGTAATAATGAATACAGTAAAACTTTGGAGTGTTTGAAGTGTTATTCATTTTTAAGAGATTTTTCCACACATATAAATTCATTTCTTGTTTTTAAACGCTTTATCCTGTGATACTTAAACTCAAAGTTGAAGCAATTAAAATCTAGAATGAAATGAATATTTAATCTAGTGTGTTCTATAATTAACTTACTGGGTATCCAAATCCACCAATACCTAGAGAGCCTTCTAAATCAGGCTGTGCACCAGCTTCTACCCAGATCCATCTGAAAAAGATTGTTCATCATGCATAAATGATGTATCAAAAACATCTACTCAGACACAAATGTTTATGTTATCTACTTTACTAATTTTGACGTCCAGTGAAAGTCCAACACAAGGTCAGTGATCTGTCCACCATAATGTGACACTTAAATTTCTAATACAGTATTACTGAGCATTCTTTTTTTTTACTAATCTTTACTATAAAAACTTTTTTGATGGAAACATGGATATGACATCCAAAACAAGAAGAAAACCATTCATCATACAGATAATGTTATAAGCAGAATATATCTTTACTTACCCCCATTGCTGTTTCTTATATTTGTCTCCCATTTCTGTCATAATTTTGATGTAATTGTTACGACATTTGGACTGGCAGTCTAGAATATGCGGCAGAACAGACACAATACACAGTTGTTTACTCTCACAGTTGGATTTAAGTACATCGTTGGATGTGATCTATGAAAGAAAACTGAATCACTGTCATAACTATGATTTTAAATTCGAAGAAGTCAACCAGTATTAAAACAAAATTATTTTAGCCATAGAAACAAAATAATTTGTTTATGTATTGGTATAATGTGACAAATTCGGTATAAAAAATTTTCCATTGCACAATTTGTCACGCCATCTATTCTAGGTATTTATAGCGTCTCTCTCTATCACTAAGCTAAACAGGCATAAAAGTCAAAAGAATTATTGATTAAGTTTAAATACTCATCATCAGACTTATCTAGAAATCAAAGTAAAACTTATGTTATGATACTTCACTTTTAACAATTATTTAAATATTTATTTATACAGTATTCAGAAAATGTGAAAAAATTTGGCACCCATGTTTAGCAGCCAAACTATAGGAAGAAGAATGTAATTCCAAAGTAAAATTTCTACCATTTTCAACATACTGTACCATAATTTTCCACAGAACTGGTTTCACAGTTCCCTTAAATTGGCTTAATATTGAAAACCTGAAAATTGGCAGATAGTTAAAGAAACTAAAAGGAAAAAAGACATTAGAAATAAATTAATAAAAGAAATACAAAAAGTTTACCTTTTAAGCATTTTTGGTTGGGGTTTTTTTTTTGAGTGTGTGCATATCCCCAGAGTTGAATAACTGATCCTCGTTGCTTATGATAAAGAAAAATAGAATCTATCTCTATGGTCTAATAACATGACAATTAAGAAATCCACTAACAAGAGTGTAAAGTTAACCGAGTCCATGTCGAGACTTGCCGATACATAGACATGTTGATTTGACATAAGAGTTAGTGGATTTCTCAATCATCACTAGACAATAGAGATCTTTTTTTCCCATCAGTACGCTTACCAAGAAAATTGGTTTGTAAACACTGATATGTGCCTTACATGTTTGACCCGTTTCACAAAAAACCAACTAACCACGATATTTTATCAGTACACCACCAAGAACTAACAACAATATGTTTTCTAAACTTGAAGCCATGAACTCTCTTAAATTGAAACACATAAGATTAAAAAAATTCAAGTTGTATGTCACCGTACCTAATCAACACCATAAACTCCACAAGGCTACAAATGCATTATGTCATATTAACACACAAAGTTGTATGTCACCGTACCTAATCAACACTATAAACTCCACAAGACCACAAATGCACTATGTCACATTAACACACAAAGTTGTATGTCACCGTACCTAATCAACACTATAAACTCCACAAGACCACAAATGCACTATGTCACATTAACACACAAAGTTGTATGTCACCGTACCTAATCAACACCATAAACTCCACAAGACCACAAATGCATTATGTCACATTAACACACAATGACCTCAGTATAATAACAGAAACAGAATCACTTCTGGAAAAGCAGGTGTAACTGATCTCCCCTCCCGCCTTTGGATGACAGGCTGATCATTTTGCACAATTTATAAGGATACTTTTGTAAGTATGGGAGCCATAATCAATACATACCTGCACAACCTCTGGTGGTGGAACATTCTCAGCTAATTTTTCTTCTACCCAGCGCACAATATCAGAAGATGTACGTCCACCATCATACTCCGAAGCCTCTCCGTCTTTTTTACCAGCAGGGAACATTTTTATTGTTGGATAACCTCTGACCTGAAGTATCAGAATACAGTCAGTAAGTTAGAGTGACGGGAGGATTTACCTAATACTGACAGTACAATAATCTGCCATTATGATTAAAGTAATTTCATTTAATAGAAACCTGTATGCAAAGACATTATGATATTCTATTCTGATGATGATAATGATGCAGTTTTTAATGACAAAGCACACATTGCTGGATATGTATACTGCATAAATTCATTTTAAAAAATATTATCATGATATATATGTGGTCTTACTTTACATAAAACTTTTATGAGGTGGCTTTATTAGCATAAAAATTTCACAAACCAAATATCAAAATGCCAATCGTTTAAATATATCTTCAAAGTCAGAATTAAAAGAAAAACCAAAAGTCATACTGGTTAGGTGGTTTTCATTCACAGCACACTAAGATTGTCTTATCTACAGGGTGGCAACAATTGATGGAAGAAACACACCAAGGGAAGACAAAAATCTGAGAGTACAGCTAAAATTCAAAGTTTTTGATACCTATTACAATTTAAATCTAAGAGGAAATCCATACTTACTCCATATCTGTTAGCAATGACGCTGTGGACTGTAGCATCCAATGCACCAAACTTGACCTTGCCCTTCATTTCCGTGGCTGCACTTGCCCAATGAGGAGCTAAATTTTTACAATGACCACACCAAGGGGCAAAGAACTCCACCATCCACAAGTCCTCACTCCCCAAGACCAAATCTTCGAAGTTGCTGTCAGTTAGCTCTACGACATCTTCTTTGTTTCCTGACTGTAATTCATAACCACAAATTAAGTTCCAATGGACATTATGATTTTCCTAGCTATTCTGAGGAAAATACTGTTTCGTCATCAAAGTCAAGCCATTCCTTGCTTGACCTTTGAAAAATCTAGTAAGTCTTTTATACCACATAAATAGTTTTGTTTATTGAATGCTTATCATCTGTAAGGGTAAAATTATATGCATGCCTCACAATATAATAGGCATTACAAAAGTCTGCTATGATAGTATTATTTTCTATAGGATACAATGTTACCTGATCATCGTAAAAAGATTTACTTTTCCAAAAGCATGAGTAATGTAGACACTAAAAATCAAACATCTGCCAAGGAGAGAATAGAAACATTACTTATTTTCCATGCTTATCCTTGACATTGGCACTTATGATTGATTAATAATCCAGTTTGTATCCCAAATGTGCCATTAATCAAGACTATAAAAATCTCCCATATTGCCTTAAATGATTTCAGTAATTCATACAATAGTACACTCACCTGGCTGCCTCCTCCACCACTCCTTCCACCAGAACCTCCACGACCTCCTAACCTATCCTTCACAAGGGAACGAAGCTTACTTAGGGCAGTATCCACAATGGCATCTGCTGTTCTTCCACCTGCAAATAAATAAATACGCACATATTATGTAGTGCAAAGGTGTTGAATGTGTTTCACTATATGCATTCCAATATTATCTTATGATATTATTCAATGGCAAAGAAATTAATACTAATTTTAATAAATTAGATTTTGTGAGGCCAAAATTAAATGTGTAATCAATTAAACTTTTTACAAAAGATTTTTTTAACTGTTTTAGGCCACTCCGAGACTATTGGATTTATATAGTAGCAGCACCTGTCTGGTGAATGGCTTTATCATTTTGTCCAATAACCGACCTGAAGCAGTGAGGAATCTTCAATTTGCCAATGTATGCCATGACATGCGGCATCAGTTTATACTGTCTCATCCGAAGGACAGACAATGAGGCAGGAGGAGATTAATCATCTTAGAGAAATCCAAACCAACACCTAGAATCAAACCCAAGTCTTCAAATCTGAAGTCTAGTACATTAATACTAAGCCAACTTACCCCCTTATGATACCAAAGTTTAAACACCCAAATGGTAATACTTATAATTGAATGATGCACTTTAAACATACCTTGATAATCTTCAGCTTTATTTTTATTTGCACCAAATATTTTGATAGTAGGGAAGCCCTGAATGCCATACTGTCCTCCAAGGCTATTATGTTCATCTGCATTCACTGCTCCAACTTTTACAACACCCTGTGGGGAAAAAAGCCATCCATTACCTATTTAGGAATTGTGTGAAAATTATCTGGTTGGAATCCCTCCTGTCAATGAATTTTTTGATGTACCGACAAATCAATAATTTTGAGGGACAATTCTGACATCACATGACTCACATCAATTTTGTCGTAACTCATAGTACAATTTCTAAAGACAGAATGCATTAATTGTGGAAATACAGAAGTTTCGAGTTTTAGATAGGACTTTTCCTATATCCTATTAACCTGAGGTAAAAGTACTTCATGCTATGATGTCACAGGGAATAATTCAAGTCAATTGGAAAAGGGGTGAGTAGAAGTCTATACGAAGCATAGTAGCACTGAAGCCATTAGATGAAAATGTAATCTATACATATATATGGAATTTAGATAATTCCACATTTTGTATACAATAGTGCTGTCAGTGAATATATCTTTAATTTTATGTCCACTTACCATGGGTCTATCTCCTGACAGATCTAGACAACTAATACCCTTGTAGTGGACCTTAAATACTTCAATTGTGCCAAGTTTCATTAATATCTTTCTAATTGCTATGAACAAGAAATCTATCAAATTTTCATAAAATATAGCACTGCAACCCTCTCCCCTTATTTTCTTGATCTTTAAAAACATAAAAAAAACAAAACAAAAATAAAAAATGATCTTTATTCAAATTCTTTGCATTTCAAATAATTTCCTTAAAATCATTTAACATACATAGAATTACTGCACTATAACCCACAAAGAGAAAATCAAGGAAAATGTACATTTTAAATGACAAAGTCAGAGAAGACATTAAAGAAAGTGTAAAACTTTGATAAAGAACTGGAACCAAAAACAAACTTCTTAAGAAAACCTTTCAGATTACTCTGATGCGTTCAGTTTGTTGATCTATGCAGTTGGTCTGACTCTGAAGAAGTTTATCAAAGGAGAATACTGCCTGCATGGCTATGGCTATAGCTTAATCTAGCCTCCTACTCAGATGAGCTAAAAATATATCAAAAGTTTTTTTAAAAGATGTAAACAGAAATCCTACCTCGAGAGCTTTGGCAGCTTTCTTCCATTCTGGTGCCAAGGACTGACAGTGACCACACCTGGATAATTACAAACCATGATAACATATATATATGATGTAAAATATCTATATAGATTTATAGGGAGAAAACATCTGACATCACAATAAACTGTCCTCTATTTAATGTCAGTTCTCATAATATGCTCAAGATATGTCGATGTTTCACTGCACATATATATGTCATTCTATTGTGATGTCACAGTCCTGATATTACGTCACAATAAAATCCTGGCAAATTGTAGTTTGTCAGACACCATGTATAATTGTAGGAAAGTCTATTGAGAATTCACATACTTGTACACAGACATCTGATGTCACTGCAACATTTGTACTTACATGTTAGCACAGTACTGCAAAGAAATTATGATCACAATTCATACCTGTACACAGATGTTACCACATTTTCCTCTTGTATTCCAAAGTCATACATCTTGTATAGCTTACACAAATTGGATTATTTGTTAATACAAAATCAATCTCTATCATCAAAGGTGTTGTTGAACACACCATGGTGTATTATAGTGTACCCAAAACACAATGTAGAGAATCCATTTGCAATCAAAAATAACAAGAATTAATAGTAACAGATGAACTCTTTATTGTAATTACATCAATAAAAAATTCACACTAATATATTTATGTAAACTCGTATAGTGAATTTGACTCTTGATGGGACAGAGTATTTCCTACTTTTCTTTTATAATTTTGTAGTGACAATACATCCTACATTAGACCTAAAAATGTTCTTAATACCTAGACATTACATATACATGTATGAGCATTTTTTTACCAAATATTAATCATTTTGTTCTTATAACTTCTTCCAAAATCTGTCATGTTCAATTGTATACAACATAGCAGGTACAAAGTCCAAACAATAATACACATGAATAAACAAAATAATGAACAACTTGTCCAATTAATAACTTTTTCTGGTCATTAATTCATAGCTGCTCATCAAACACATAATCTTATGTTCATGTGACAGCTGAAGAACTTCATAACCATTTGTTAATTGTGAACTATTGTACTTTGGTCTAAAAAAGCACTGCTTTTCAAATGAGTTTGACTCCATGTCAAATTCCAAGAAAACTTCAATCATGTTTTCAGGTATATAAATAGCAACAGGGCAATGGGGAGAAGAATTGTGGTTAAATAACTCCTAATTTAGGAAATAATTATATCAACCCCTCTCCCATGATGAGTCAAAGGAATTATGATTCTCATGCTTCAACTTGTAAATTTTATTCTTATGACAAAAATATTTACGAATCTATTTCTACAAGAACATACCATGGAGCATAAAATTCCACAAGCCACAAATCTTTACTTTGGATAACTTCTCTATTAAAATTTGAAGGGGTCAATTCTACCACACCATCTCCACTGGAATAAAATGCCCCAGTGACTGTCAAAGTGGCTGATAACACTGAAATATCAAAATATTCATATACAGGAAGTATTTCTTTTTTATCATTGGAGTGGATTATTTACAGAAATCTTTTCATCTACAAAATGGTAAAATGACACAAATTTTATCCAAAAACAACAACTAAAGTAACTTGTAGTTGAGGTGTGGCTAACAAAATGATAGAAGTTTACAATGCCCAGGCATTTCGACTCCTCTATGGTCTCTAGGTTCCATGAATGCCTGTGGTAGATTGTATAAATGAATATAACAGCACCAGTTACTTCAGATTTATGTAAGTATAATTATACCCTTGCCCGAAAGTGGCTGTGACACTTTCTATACAGTGTATAACAACTTCCATTGTATCTATGCACTGTCATCTATTTTGGACATTAATAGTGGGTGTGGTTAGCCAAACAGGAGATGTTTACTTCTCCTGAGCACCTGCTCCTGCCTCGTGTTTCCAGTCCTGGTCCATCAATGTCCAACATGGTTGATTGTTGTTAGTGTCTCTGTGTTACAATGACATTGCATCAATCAAATACTTTTGTATTTTACTTTAATGGTTTCCATGTAATCTTGTTCTTGCTGGAAAATATTATTTTTTAACTGCCTTCTGAGGCTTTTATCTTGACTGCCACATGAAGTATGACACTCATTTATGAGTACATTTCATAATGGATGAAGAAGAAATCTCCTTAGTAATACTAATAGCTGAAGTAATGCCTTGTCAATGTTTTAGTGGATAGCAGGATTAATTACTACATTGTAGTTATGTTTATAATGTTTGTTTTATCCAAATTTTCCTGAAGCTGTAGGTGCTTGGGACATATATACACATGTAGTCCCTGTACTACTGACTTTGGTCTGTTGACCAATGTATACTTTGGGTGATTAGTGGTAAATTGCACAGCGTACCTTATTGAAGACCTACGAGTAATTGAAGACCTATGGAAGACTTGCATTTATCTAGACATTATTATTAAAAATTGTTATTAGAAATATGTTTCTTATTATCAAAAAAGACAATATAGATATTTAGTTCTATTATATCGATTTGCATTTTTGACCAAAACATTGTGTAGGTCTTCTTTTGATTGAAGTGGCCGCCATTACTATTTTATGGGGTAATTAAAAATACAATGCCATTTATAAAATGTGATATCGTAGAGGAGCGGATACTTTCGCTTAATTATACATAAATATATATAAAGGAATAAGATCATTTATGTTCTGGTTACTGGGTAATGGTGGCCATTTCGATTCACAGAAGACTTACATATTATTTGATTAATACAGGTAACATGCCATAAAAACACAAATTCATATAATTTTTGGTTAGATATATGCTTTTATAGCATGATAAATATGTTTATGAAATTGTTATTTGATAATAATGTCTAGATAAATGTATAGGTCTTCCATAGGTCTTCAATTACCTGTAGGTCTTCAATTAGGTACGCCCGTGTCAGTGGAGTAGGAAATAGATCTATCTATCATTTTACGTCTCTACAATTCAAACAAGAACTGCCCATATTATGATACGTAAGTATCAATCATAGATCATACAAAAATTATTAGATATATACTATACAAACACTATTTACAAAATATTTTGAAATCGCCTGTATATAGTAATATACACTAATATGCAGTTACTGTTAGCACTAGGCTACAGTAGGCAAGCACAGTGCAGTTATACTGTGTAGGCCGGATTCACAGCTAATGTCAAGTGTGAAGCAACCTTACCCTGGGCCTGGCTGGCACTTGAAATCACTTGTGCCATGTCCAAGAGTTCATGATCTTAGACACGGACAACTGTATAATGTAACACACTACATATAGTTTGAAATCAGGCATAACAACCAAATACTTACCAAGTAACAACATTCTAGTTTGCTTCGATTTCAGTATCTACCGGCCTATAACGTGTTTTCGGTTCCTACCTATCTAGTTTATGTTGTGGCTTCCTCTGATTGGTTCAAGAATAAAATGACGTGGATATCCGAAGCGCTATTTAAGCGTTCAAAAGACCATGATTCGGCTTTTCCCTATTGCTTAATTCTATTTTTAGAACAGTCACCTCTTATACATATGATACATGTACGTGTAAGTCGATCAGCACTATAATACTACTATGAGCATGTAACGATAATTTATGTTTCTAGAAAAAGGAAAACGCCATTTATAACGGCTGACACTATTTTTAGTAGTCGGAGTCGGATTCGAAATCGGCGGAGTTGAAAACCTATTTTTACGATTTCTTATTTTTAAAATACGCATTTTATCGCCATGAAAATTGGCATAAGTTATGATGATATTAATAGATAGTTACGCGGTAAATTTCATCAAATTCTACTGGATACTTTTCAACACCGAGCATTGTTGACGCCGCCAACACACTATTTTTAGTAGTCGGATTTGAAACAGGCGGAGTTGAAAATCTAATTTTATTATTTCTTCTTTATTTCGAATTCAGTCACCATGAAAATTGGCATGTGTTATGATGATGTCAATACCCATCAACAAGTAAAAAATTTCATAAAGTTTGTTTCAATATCGAACATTGTTGATTCCACCAACACACTATTTTTAGTAGTCGAACCGGCGGAGTTGAAATCCTTTTTCTTTATTTTTTTTTCAATATTTTTTCCTTTAAAATACGCATTTATCACCATGGAAATTGGAATGAGTTATCAGGGGCGGATCCAACCGGGTGAGGGATGGGGGCAAGTTCTATGGAGGATATAGGATCAGACAAAGAACTAAGAACTGAAGATCTATAATTGTTTCTAGTTCAATAAAAATGTTTATCAAACTGCCATCTACATTAACAAGTTGATATAAAAATTATCAGAACACACTCATTGATTTTCAGGAACTAAAGAAAAGGTTTTTGTTCAGCCCTTCTTTAACCCCATCCTATATTTCAATAGATTTGAATCTTCTGTAATGATCTCTACTGTTTCTACATGTCTCTACATTTCCACTGTGAACTTCTAATATTGGGTTCTTTCTAATTTCTAAATTTACTTACAACTTTCAACCCAAGAAGTACCTACATGTACATTCAATGCTCCCTTTATATAACCTCTATGTAACTTATTTTACATTAGATTTGGTTCTTTATATATTTATTTTCCCTGTCTACAATATTCTTTTTTAAATCTCGATCTCTCACTCAATTGCCGCGAGGCATTTCTCAGTACCAGGGTTCAAACCTACATCAGGTCACCTTACTAGTGTGGCAGACTGGAACATCGGCCCAGATAGCTCAGTTGGTAGAGCATCCGTCTTGTTAGCGGAAGGTCCTGGGTTCGAGTCCCGGTCTGGCCAATGATTTTTCAACCTTCCTGCTACAGTTTAGAGGTTCCAGCAGCTCTCATCAGTTGGCAAAGGTTGTATGCCACCACTGTGAGAGGAGGACTTGGTGAGAGGTTTCCAGATAGCTCAGTTGGTAGAGCATCCGTCTTCTTAGCGGAAGGTCCTGGGTTCGAGTCCCGGTCTGGCCAATGATTTTTCAACCTTCCTGCTACACTAGTATGCACAGAATGCTGTGGCTACGTTATCATGGTGTTGTCTATTACTCATACCATTTGAATGATTTTGTGCCCTTTCACTAACACAATATAAACATCAGTGTGTGTTGTTCTGTAGAATTATACGCAGCTGGCTTATCTAGCTAACAGCAGAAGCTTACTCTAATGAAGAGCCGGCATAACTCAGTATGTAGCATCCTTGACTTTTATACGATAGGATTTTTGGAGCTTTCTGGAGCATTTTGGAGTGCCGTCTTTCTGACGGGACCTTAAAACCCCGAAGTCCGGCGTACATGTCCAAGCAGACGTTGACCCATTGCCTTTTACCAAGGACTTACAAACTTGTTCATAAGTCTTTGCTTTGACCAAATATCAACGGATATAAATGAAAAACGACAACACTGTTTTGCAGACATATATATATGTCTCTGATTAAAGGGACCTTTACCACTTTATCCTAAACAAATTTCAACAAAATCCTCCCACCAATCCTTAATGAGAAATCCATCAAACCTTATTATTGCATACAAATAGTATACACTTCTTTTTTCTAATCTTAATTTCGTGCAAAAATCCTTAAACTAAGAGGCAAAAGTCAATGCATTATAAGCAACCTATTACGAGAAAATTGAAGAAATTACCCCAGAATGTACAAAAGTGACCTTGACCGAATATATGTCAACACAACACTAGTGCATTTGATTTGCAATCGCTGTGAAGAAAGTGTTTGTCAAGGAGGGTACCCTCTTGGACCATTGTTACCCGCCCAGGATCCACCCTTATCAGGTCTAGCTGAAAAATCAACAACCTTTGTAATAGACTTTTAATGCGTCATTCAATCCAAGTTTCATCAAAATTTATTCAGTGTCTTTTAAGATCATGCCAAAAATAGGAAGGTTTACAGACAGATGACTGACGGAGAATTATAACAATTATAGTTCATCTGAGCCTTTAGCACAGGTGAGCTTAAAACCAAATTCCAAACTTTTTATGTCATCATCGTTCGTACTTGCAGTTTTCTTTTAAGCCCTTGTTTGTGGTAGTTAATTTTACTTACCCAGTATTGCTGTGCAGGTACATGGACTTGCACTAGTCTGTTGTCATACTGGTTTGATTCTGATTTTAGCCATACAGGTAGAAAGTGATAAGGCCTCGTATTTCAAGTGTTATGAATGTGGTAGCTTCGGCCGATTAATTTTAGGATGACAACCTCAGATAATGATGTTACTCTATTACCAGTTTAAACTGATTATATGATTATTATTAATCCTACGCAAGGAATATTTCATCTATATGATAGGGGCACCTGCTCGGTGAATGGTTTAAAATGTAGACATATCCAGTGGACCACCACTAAGCTTGTATGGGCCAAAGTATCCTATAACAGTCCAATACGGTATCATCCAAAGTTGGATACAATTGCTGAAGATGACACACCACCTCATAAAATTCTTCTCTTATGGCCATGATAGAACTCTGATCGTCAGATCAGAAATCAACTGCAATACATCTGGGAAACACTGTCCGTGATATAAGATCAAACAACTGTTTTGTATTCATATAAGCATAGATAACACATTGAAAATGATGAATACCCTGGTATACATATTCACTGCTGTACTTCAAATTTGAAATAATAAAGATAAAGGCATTCCTGAGTAAATGATATATTAACAATTTAAAACAAGTACACATATATTTCACATACATAACTCATAATACACAATTTCATAACAAACAGTACATAATAATGTGGTTTCCAAAATGTAGACGTTGTAAGCCAACATGAGGATCTTTATCCCAATCTGAAAGACAGATCAGAACTAGAAATGGCACGATGTGATTGGATAGTAAAATGCATCATGTGCTTCAAGCATACCAATATTGAAAAGGTGATTCAAATGCTGCTTGAAAATTCCCTTAAACAACAATAAAACACAAAGACATTTTCTTATATATGCATTATTGGTGATCACATTTTTTTTATCGCTATACATTCATGAATAAAACAAGGTAAAAATCATATTCCAATTAAAACTACCGGTATATGATGATAAAACAATAAAAACACTGTAAAATTCAAGAGGAATTATGGTCGATTTCCCAAGTCCTGAGTTACATATATTTGCTACACTTACTTGCTTCTGGTACATATACAATCCATACATTAATGTATTATGCAGATTCAATCACTTTTGTTTTATTGGCTATTGTATTCAGCTTTTTATAACTTAAGTCTCAAAAATTGTAAAAACACTTCCATCTCAATCTCAACTAGAGGATCCAAAGAGCATGAAGCTCTTCTGGGCATACCTTTTGCTATATATTTTCTTCTATATATATATATAGTAATTGATAATATACATGTAGTCTAATATTTCTAGCCAAACTTAAATTCATGACTAATTTTAGAAACAAAATAGGAGAAAAACAGTATACATTTTAAAGATTTTAAAAATAAGTAGATCATTTCTATAAATTTTGATTAAAACTGCTACAAAAATAATCTAAGGAAAATAATTTAAAGATTTTGATATGACTGTCAAAATGACTGACAGAATGAGACAAAACTGGTTAACCCCCTTGTATGGACGACAAAGTATTACCTCAAATGCATCAATAAAGCCGATTATCAAATTCTTATGCTTCATCTTTTGATTTTAACATCATATTATGCTTTTGTTAGTCTCTATTGGCTAGTGAGTAAACTAATACTCCATTTGTTTATAGTGCACTTTTTGTGTATTTCGGCCACACTTTGATGAATTTTTATGACCATTGTAAAAACATATATACCAGTATTACATTAGTTTACGAGATATACATTTCAACAAAATATATTTCCTAGGTGATGCTCTAAACTGAAAAGGTGGAAATTGTGGTATTTTCATGCATATTTCTTAATCATGACATCTGCATACAGAGAACCAATGAAGTAAATGTCTTTTGAACATGCAATAGGATTTACAATTTAAGCTGTTTGATCCAAGAGCACTAGAAAATGAATCACTAATATTCCTTATTACTCAGCTCATGATAAGTATACATCATTGAATAATCTTATATTGTAATATAAGTAACTTTCCAAATAAAAGCATTTAGTCATTTTTTGAACCCAGGGATGGATTTCCATATGTATGTACATACGAAAATCCATCCCAGGTTTAAGCGAGTTTTGTCCTTGTTATCATGAAAATTTTCAATATGGACCTCTCAATAAGACTTGAAAACTGCTGAATAGATATTTTATACAATTGGTCATGTGGTATTATAACATCAATAAGGATTAATAGATTTTCGTTCGAATGTACCAAAACAAATTCACATAGGTGAAAATAGGTGAGTAGATGTACATATCTGGGAAAGTCTTCATTTTTAAAATAATAATTGAAAATCTGATTTCTGATGCTTGGATACTGAATGAAATATTAAATGGTTTTATGATACCTTGTATATAAAATAAAAATATACAAAATAGGTTGAACACATCACTCTTTTGAAACATTCAGATACATACAGTATTAGATTCGTTGTATGTAATGGACCTATATCAACAATTTCTATTATTGTCCATCATACACAAAACAAAATCAATTTACAACAAAACAAAATTTCAACAAAATTTATGCATGTATATCATATTTCCTTTCAATCTTTCTTCAGGTGGGGCCTTTTGTTGACTGATTTCAAGTCTGCGTCATGAACAACAATTGTTTTAAATATTGTCCAGATCTAACTTAAAATTGCCTAATTTCATATGTTGAGTGATGAGAAACAGCTAAAAACTTATTTAGATGTGTAAAGAAATGAAAAAAAAAATTCTGACCACAGCTGGATTTGAACCGCTACTCTCCATATTTTAATTACCAAGTAGTATATGTACCATTGTGAGATCTAGTTTTTAGACATGGTGGCATTATCTGTTCACCAATTTGGATGAAATTTACAAAATTGATAGAGGACCTAGAGTACTTCATGTATTCCATGTTTCATTAAAATCTCTCATGTGGTATAACAGCATAGTTAAAAATAAGAATTGCTCCTATACACCCTCATTTGAAGTCTTAAAAAATTGAGATATTGACAAAATTCTTTCAAAGTAACATTCCTCACCATAATTATGATCACAATAGTCCATAAGAAATCATCATCAATTAACTAGGAAATATGACACTTTTCTGCATTAAAGTCACCAAGTCCAAACAAATGTCGAAAAAAAATTCTAAAATTTGATTTTGGAAGGGAACCAAAATGACAATACGTCTTCACTCATCCCTCTAGATCATTTCTATGCATTCTATTTGTTTCTGTATACAGCCCGTATGAAGAAGAATGTTGTCAAAGGAGGGTACTCTTTTGTGACCTACTTTTGACTATGGTGGAGCCACCTGTTGAGGGGTCTGGACGAAAACAACAGAATTTGAAGAGGATCATAAGTGGTTTATTTCTACAAAGATTTATTAAAATCCTTTGAACAGTTTTGCAGAAAAAGTTGAAAATGTGAGAAATGGCCAACCCCCCCCCCCCTTTTTTTTTTAAGTCTTAAAAATTCATAAAAGATCCAAAATTTGACATATTGACAAATTCTTTCACAATAATATACCTTACCAAAATTATAATCAAAATAGTTATTAAGAAATCATCAATATCAATTGACTGAAAAACATGACACTTTTCTGCATTAAAATTACTAAGTCCAGAAACACGTCAAAAAAGCGTAAATTTCTATTTGATGGATCTTAACCCCGAACACATTTTTTGATAACCCATCTTTACAGATTGTTGAAATGCAATTAGTTTCCCCATTTATGTACTGGTTCTGGAGAAGATGTTTGAAGAGGGGTACCGTTTTGGGCACTTTTGGCCCCGCCCTAGATCTGACCCTGAGGGAATCTGGATCCTGAACACAGTTTCAGTAGGGGACCTTGAGTACATCACTTATACAAAGTTTGATCCAAATCTGCAATGTAGTTCCAGAGAAGAAGTTGAAAATGTGAAAAAGTTAACGAGGGACAAACAACAACAACGAAGGACGGTGCACTATGACTATAGCTCACTTGAACCTTTGGCTCAGGTGACCTAAAAAGGATGGGTGACTGAAAAATGTTACAGCTTGAAACCATTTTTGTATTATTGATGTGGAGTTGACATTTTGAAATCTGATGGGGATCATTCTATTAACACTGAAAGTTTAGATATCCATTCCAGTGATTCTAGGTGGAAGGGAAATATGAGAGTCTAGAGGCCAATTACTTATACATGTACCAATGTCCAGTACACTTGACCTTTGACCATTTGATCCCAAAATTGATAGGGATCACCCTCATCACATGGGGAATGGATCTTCTCATCCCATTGGGAGTCCATATGAGTGATATGGTGACTCTGAGTGAAAAAAAGTTACATGTAAGAGCCTGTAAATGATGTCGCTTTATCAATGTCCAGTAAACTTGACCTTTGACTTTTTGACTTCAAAATCAATAGGGATCATCTTCTTGCCATGGGGAGTCCATATGTCCATTACAGTGATTTAAGGTGAAAAGGGACCCAAGAGAGCCCAGAAACCATTAACCTAAATCAATGTCCACTACACTTGACCTCTGACTTTCTGACCTCAAAATCAATAGGGATCATTCTCATCTCATGGGAGTCTGTATGTATGGTACCTTGACTTGAGGTGAAAAGGATAACACTATTGGGCCCAGAAACCATTGCATCTACAAACAGACAGAATGGATAGCCAGACAGACAGATGGACAATCTAATTCCAGTATACCTCCCTACAACTTTGTTGCTAGGGGTATAATCAGAATTTCATTATCTTACTTTAGGATCCTAAACTGAAATTCTGAGAAAAAAAATTCTACCAGAAGTAACATCAATTAATGAATAGGAATCATGTCATGAGTGCTAACAATGCCAGATGTAAGCATTCCTTCACAAGAAAATATCATAAGCACATAAAAGCTTCATGAACATAAACAGCTATGTCCTTCAAAGCTATTCTATTATAAAGGGATAATACTTCTGCACTTTTTAAAACATTTAAACATATACAAGAAATTATTTATCATCTATTTCTGATAAATACAGTTGCTTGGCAAGTTATTATTACTTTATGGTCACAGGCACTGGTTTTCAATATTCACCCTGTGTCATAAAAAAAATCTGGCATAAATATGTCGATAACTTTTGGCAAATTCTGCAGAAACGCCTGCTATCCATCATCAATCATACTACAGGTACCATATCATTTACTTCACTCTGCAACTTTTGTTCCCTGGCAAGATCATTCCTTCACCTGGAAAAAGAAAATTGTACTTTAAAATCAGAATACACAATTCTGTACATTTCTGTAATCAAATCAAAGCAGACTTTTAACTGTTAGAATTTCAATATCATTTTACTGTATAATAAAAATTATTAAAGAAGAAAAACTAAAAGATCTCTATCATTTCTGTTTTAAATGAGAAGTTGAAATAAACACAACTGAAATTAAATTTTAATCTAAATGTAAACAGATTTTAGTACATAGTAAATTACATACAACTTCCTAAAATGTCTTCTGGAACTTAATATTTACCGGTATGACATTTTTGCACAAAGGTATTGTGCAAGCGTATTTGTTTCATGTCAAACATGGGCTTTGCAAAGCAGAGCACTGGACATCAGATTATGATAAAAAAAATGTTATAGGTCCACAGGTATAAAGTCCCACATCCAAAAAACCAAATGAATTCCAAGTTTTATTATTACTGGGGTGCCAGAATGTACTAGGTTTTTATAGTACAATGATCAATTCTTCACCTCCGAGTATCCCTACTACAGACCCATTCATGTGAACTGCAGGACTGGCACTTTGGGTGGCAAATGATAACGTTTCCCTTAAACATTTTGATACTTACTTAATATAACAAAATACATGTACTGATTGTCTGTAATGCAAAATACAAAAGTAACTGGCATCAAGTGACTATGGCACTAAAACCAACGTACCACAGCGGACTTTCAAGGACTCCTGAAATTCAAAGGTGAGACCAAGTGCCCGGGAGGAGTGAATTCATTCTGTGGGAATACAGATGATTTCTGCCAGCCAAAACATCAGTCCTACAGTTATCGTGAAAGGACCTATCAAATACTTGAACTGTTTGTTTTTGAGCAACTTCATTACTATGGGACTAAACTGAATGTTAGGACTGAGATATGAATAAACATATCTTGTGAGAATGCGATTTTCCCCTGTGCGGGAATAATTAGTTAGTTAATGCAACAATAATAATTGCCATGGTCCAATTAAATAAATGCAGTAAAAAAACAAACTCTGTCAGTAAATCTTAAGAAATGTGCGTTTAATAACTCTTAAAACATAAGCCACTGAAAATATTTAAGGTAGACAATCCATAACACATTACTACCACTCACAACGACAGTTTTAGTTAGAAAATGACTGCTTTATTTCTTCTCTGATTTTAAAGAGACTGTCTATGTCTTTTGAGTAATATATTGTTTTCTTGATATATCTTAACTATATTTACTATTTGAAAATTTCATGGTAACAAATAACTAACTGTGTCATGTGCAAAATTTGTAACAAACTTTGAAATGATAAAACAATGTAGAAATGTGGATTGCCAAGCTATGATTTGTCTTTTCTACATGATTTTATCGAGGAGTATTCATAGAAATGTCATTGAACACAACTTATCATAATACTATTATAATGTTTTCCCAAAACCTCATTTCCCACTTAGAATTGGTGAAAGGTATACTATAGAGTGAACAATAAGAATTTAAAACTGTTAATAAGACAATGAAAAGATAACGACAATTGGGTGCTGTGAAAGGGAAATATAGACCTGCGTTACAGGAATGCATATGTATTTGTAATCAAACTTTAAAAAGTAAGAATGTTTATCAACAAAAAATCTTTACTAAACAAAAGTCTTAATTTCATTACTAGTAATTAAGTATATTGTAAACATCAAATCTAATCCAGTAAGTCAAACCATGACAGCATATCATGAATTAACTTCACTGACTTCAATGTAAAACTGTTCTGTAAACAAGTATCAGGAAAAGCTGTACACATGCTTAAATTCTTGAATTGCAAACAACTTACCACATATTTGATTTTAAATAGTTCAGCATTCTTTAACTCTTGAGGAGAATCATATCTACAGTGAGAGTAACATACAGGGTACAAAGGGAAAGCAAAAAGAGAGAAAAAGAAAAAGCAATGTCAGGAATGCACAAAAACTTTTCCAGATATGTTAAAAGAACCTAGAATTCAGAAGATCCCAGCTTTCTTTCAGTTTACGTGGTTTACTGGTCAAATTCTCCTGCATAAGAAACATATTATCTCCAATTTTTACTTCAATGTACTTTAAAACATTAATATTCTGAACTGAAAAAGAATTTGATAAAAAGATTGTTTTACTTCTATAAAAGTTATCTAAGTACATTGCTTGATTGTGAACTTCTAACAATAAACTTCCATATACATCCTGCAAATCCTCTTCCATCTTGAACAAAATTGGTGGTATATTTTATAATACTGCTGCATACTACATAAGATGTTATTTTGGCAGATAAGTTTTGAGAAGAGGACTCTTCCTAATATTTTAGCTAAATTAAACTTGACAACCCTTGAATAAACTGCATGCTATAACCATGCAGCATACCAAGTAAGAAGTCATTGTGCTTTGAAAATTTTATGACAACTTATAAAAAGCTTTCCTCTAGAAGTCACTGTAACATCTGTTAGTCTCTATTGGGCCTTCTACTTAACTGTGCAAGAATAAATTTATTTTAAATCTCTCTTGGTCTTTTTAAATACAAGACAAACAACTGATAAGTTAAACTGAAAACACTCTTCACTCAAAGGCATCTCTGCTAAATATAAATTAAAACACTGGGGATCTGCCTCCATTCAATACAAAATCCTTTATATACTTATCATTACACTGGTGTATGATTATCATTACACTGGTGTATAATTATCATTATATTGGTGTATGATTATCATTACAGTTGTGTATACTTATCATTAAACTGGTGTATAATTATCAATACACTGGTGTATAATTATTGTTACAGTGGTTTATAATTATCATTACACTGGTGTATAATTATCATTACAGTGGTGTATTATTATAATTAGGCTGATGGTGTATGATTATCATTACAATGGTGTAAAATTATCATTACACTGGTGTATAATTATCATTACACTGGTGTATAATTATCATATCACTGGTATGTTTATGCATTGAGTAACGAGAAATCTTGAATAGATTTATTCCTTGAATTTATAATTACATATAATATGAGAACACTGAATATAAAAGAAACTGCATGCATGTATAGCTTATACATAATATATATTGATATATATATATAGCTCTTATACATATATTTATATATCATATATGATAGATGCTGCCAGATATCTTACTATGTTTCTGATTCTCTCTGCGTCTTCTAGCATGAAAAATACATCAGTTTACTACATATATATGCTGAATACTTTCTATGTAATATAATTATACATCTCTGAACTATAAGCAAAAACCAAAATTCACAAGTGTGAAGTTGACCCATTTGCAATTATTCATGTTATTATGATATACATTGTGGGAATTCTTGAGTTAGAATACTATTAATTATCATCCTCTCGACTCCATGTAAATGAATCCTTGCAGATTTATAGCTTCTGACTTAAGTTATCTCATTATAATAACATTCTGTATAGATGAATCCTTGCAGATTTATACCTTCTGACTTAGTGTTATCTCATTATAATAACATTCTGTATAAATTAATCCTTGCAGATTTATACCTTCTGACTTAAAAGTTATCTTATTATATTAACATATTACATGCCATATTTACAGTATAGTCTGTTATTCTGAGAATATGTTCTATTCATATTTTTATATTTGTTTTCCTTATAGACTTCATTTTATGATTATCTTTAAGTAAGACTTTTTTCCCTTCTACTCAGTGTTCTCTCTAGCTATGTTACGAATGGATGTTGCTTGCAACATGCCTTCCCAGGAAAGTGTGAAGTATGACATCCCTTAAAAATCTGCAGCACAATTCATTGCTTTGCTGTTTCAGCAACATGCCTTTGGTTTAAACTTTGTTCATGTTCAGTAAGGTCAACTGTCTTCTACTACATGAAATAAGATATTATTAACTAAACCAGCCGGTACTTGAATTTGTAAATCCATTATATAGCCCACAAAACTCGAATCATTTCTGTTCATTGGGGATCGTACTTAATAATTCCTCTGTAGAAAACAGGGAACATTGTATATATAGTAACAGACTGCAGTAATTCAGTTGCCAAAATATGTCATTTTCACATTCAAAATTGATTTTATGTTACCAATGAAACAAAGTTTTAGCACTGGCAACTGTGAAAATTTAAGGGATTTATTTAAATTTCACACCAAAACAAATGTAATATTTTGTTTTATATACAACCACTTTTTTTCTCAATTTTACTCGTACATATCAATTCTTAAGTTTGATTTCTACAGCATTTCCTCTGATAATGCCAATATCTTTGAACACCATCCAATAATACCAGCAAAATGTGAGGATTTACTATGGTAGTACCACATTATGATGGAAAGCTATATGTAAATAGCTGTAACAACAGGGGTATTTGGACACTTAGAGTGCCTTTTCATTCAATCAATGTATTTATTCTTCAGGAATGAAAATAAACTGGAATGAAAATAAAGCAAACTTTACACTGAATATTATTATTGGTGGATATCAGTTTCATGCACTGATCTAGAGGGGTAGACCTGGGGTCTGGACCCACCCAAAGATTCCATAAAAATTACTTTCCTGGTTATTTTTCGATGTAAAATAAGTAATTTTACACACAAAAACGTGGGTGGGCCACCTCTCCAAAAAAATTTCTGGATCTGCGCCTGCGTTTTGTCAGGAAACAAACATGACTTATATGCAGCATTACTCTAAACTATAAATTAAATAAAAACTATGTGTTGCTTATATGCTAAAAAGCCATGATTTATATAAACTTCTTCATACCAATGAGTCAACCAATCGTAACATGACTGAGGACCTTCTGCTACGTAGAGATGTACTTTTACTGAAAGAAAACGCCACAACAGTTAGTAATACAACATTACATTATCTCTTCTTCATAGTAAGCCAGATGTGACTTTACTTCTACAAGCAAACTGGGTAAAACAAATAAATGTCTATAGTTATCTACCTTCCAGCTGAATGCTTATTACATGAGCAGTAGTATCTACAAGTCACTCAGTTAATAAACTTATCTAATTAAACATCCAAAACATTTTGTAATAATCCAATATACATGTAAAAAACTTCCTTAAAAGGGCAAGATGTGTTGGTGAAACATGAATGCCCCGGCAGCAACAAAGTAAAAATAAAGTAAATTTTGCAATGTCCTATATCTTGATAATGTCCCATCCCATGGGAATACGCATGTGAAATATGGCAGCCCTATCTCTTAAGATTTATAAGTTATAACCAATGCAAAAGGTTTTAATATGAAGGTCAAAGGTCACGGTCAAAATCACATGGTAGAAAATGATTGTTCCGATGGAAAGGTCTTATCACAAGGAATACGCATTAAAAATACAAAAGCCCTACCTCTTACGATAAAAAAGTTATAACCAGTGTTAAAGCTTTTGAAATGTAAGTCAAAGTCAAGATCATAAGGTCAAAAATTATTGTTTCGACAGAATGGTCTTGTCACAATCAAATGTCATAAGGCTTAAAAAAAAAAATCTTTGTTTCCTGTAACCCGACCGACCCCTCAAAAATGGCGCAGACTCTGATTTTATTTTCACCATTTACAAATGCCACCATTTCCGGAATCAAAATTCCGGAATCGGTTTTTTAAAACTTCACGTTGTTGGTATTTCCAGTGTTTTTAAAACAAATATGGCGACCACCATGGCATCAAGCCTCGTCGTACATGATGAATTATGTTGAACAATACCTTTTATTATACATTATGCATGTCCATCTGAATGTAAAGACATTTTCCATAGAAAAAAAAGCCTACCTACTGGCCCTATCTTTTTAGGTCATGTTACAGGAAACAAACATAATTTTTTATTTGGCCTGACCAATGTTAAAGTTTTTGAAATGTACAACAAAGGTCATGGTCAAGTTCTCAAAGTCAAAAAATTACTGTACCAATAAAAAGGTCTTGCCACAAGGAATACACATGTGAAATATGAAAGCCTTATCTCTTACGACTCAAAAGTTATGATCAATGTTAAAGTATTTAAAATGTAGGTCAAAGGTCATGAAAAAGGTTAACAGGTAAAAATTATGGTTCCAAGAAAAAAGTCTTGTCACAAGGAATTTGCATGTGAAATATTAAAGTCCTACCATGTATCATTCAAAAGTTAAGCATGAAAATTTCTTTTCCTAAATTCAGGTCAAACTCCAAGGGCAAGGTCACAAGGTCAAAACTTTTTTGAACTAGTAGAAAAGTATTCCCGCAAGATATAAACATGTCAAGTATTAAAACTCCATCACTTAGCATTCAAAAGTTATATCATAAAGTTTTTTATCTTAACCACACCAACTGAATGACATTTGTTACTTCAACTGACCGTCCTAAGTTGGTATCATAACCGCACCACAACTGAATATTTTTGTAATGTCTTTTTCCGTGTATATTCTATTATTATCATGTCTTGTGTGCATGTCCTTGGTGATTTTTGTCATACAGCTTTGTCAGATGCCTTCAGTTTTCTCTCTTAAATATAAGTCAAATTCCAAGGTCATGGTCAGAAAGTCAAACATTATTATACAGGAAAAAGGTCTTCCCACAAGAAATACACAGTCATGTGAAATATGAAAGCCCTATCACTTACATTTACAATGTTATGCCTCTTTTATTGAAAGCAGGACAGCACAGACGAAATGACAGACAGACAGAAAATCCAAACGCTATATATCCCCTTGGTCTACAAGGCCGAGGGAAGAAAATTCATTTATAAAAATCTAGGTAAATGGACTCGGTAAGCCTCTAATGGAATTTCATCACTGTTTCTAGATTTAGTGATTAAATTTAACAAATTTTATTGTTTCCACGTCAGGGAGACTTGCTAAATCTCGGTTTTCACCCTGAAACACATCTACACCTCTTAAAGAGCAGTCAAATGAGTATCAACTAGAAAACTGAAAAAGTCAGAAGGGCCCTGCAAGATGCCCATCACCATGATCTTGACCTTAATTTGGTATTAGCAGAAAGGTCTTGTCATAAGGAACATAGATGCCAAATATGAAAGCTCTGCTTCTAATGGTTCATTTGTTATGGTCAATGTTAAAGTTTTTCAAATGCAGGTCAAAGGTTACCATCAAGGTCACATGATAAAAAATTTTGGTACCAATGGAAAGGTCTTGTCATAAAGAACACACATGCCAAATATGATAGCTCTACCTGTGACAGAAATGAAACTAACTACAATGAAACTTTGTAATCTTAAATTTACTACAGAATAATCCTAAAAACAACAATAAGTAGAAATGTGCACATCTATGGATATTTCAACAAAACTTCTTTAGATTAATTCTACAAGTTTGTAGCTTCTGAATGATTTTATTCTTTGTAACCCCTAAATCAATTCTTTAAAAACTTAAATGACTTTCTGAAAAAGAAGAGATAATGTTATATTAAAGTTGATAACATTACAAAACTCAAAGAGTGAAGAAGAGAAAACCAGAAAAAGGAAGAAAGTAAGCTCACTCAACAATCATCATTAGAACACACACTGTCATTTTAACTATGTCAAAAACCCCAAATATTTCAATAAAAATTTCTTTACATCATTAGAAATACATTATTTACATTTTCCTTAACATCTTATTTAAGTGTGAAAAAGAAACAGCATTAGAACACATTATCTCTACCATTTACAATTCAAAACGTTATGGTCAAAGCTAACCTTAGTAAAAGACAAAGCACAACACAGGCCAACTACAATATACATGTGTACCCCTATCATTAGATAAAAGGCATGAAAGGTTTGGATATCTATTACTATCTTATATTGTATTTTTTCACCTTGACAAAAGTAGCAAGAAAGTAAAACTGAAAACGAGTAACAACCCAGTCTAGATAGTTCAGACATTAGTTCACTGCAATTATTTATGTACTGCTAGCATCAAATAAAACAACCTATCGCAGACTTATGACAAAATTATACATGTGTATATATTTGTATTACAGAAAGAGGATATGTTCTATTTATGTACATACCATCATATCAGTTTTGTATAATTTTCAGGTTAAGAACTCATGTAACTCCATCTGTCTGACTAACAATACTTTGCAATACATTCATGGTTAATATAACACTTTCTTTGTTATACTTTAGAAACAAGAATTAATCAACGATGAGAGTAACTCTACTGTAAATTTACCAGAACACAAAAGTATGAAAATATATAATAAGAGTATAAACTGTTCCTGTATAGAGAAGTAGGCTCTAAGATAACAATACTTACTTTGCTAGTAACCTGCGTTTATCACTTCTCCTTTCATATGCTCCATCTTCTTCATCCATCATTTCCTCTAGTTTACTCTGGTCATTAGATTCTATTGGTGCAATTGAGATGTCTCTGACTGCTCTAAACTGACCACAGTTATTTAAATGTTCATTTTCCAGTCGGAAGAAATTCCAAACAAACCTTCTGCAAAGAATAATGATTCAAAATGTATGTTAATTTCAAATGGTTTCAGTTACTGTTGAGAAATTTTTCAAGAATTTAAGAAAGATATGGTATTTAGTCCTCAGTATAATAGGCATATGTTTTTGATCATTAGATGATGGATGGCTTTTTACAGTAATCAATTGAAACTTCAGATAAAAATGTATAATAGATCCTTTCTTTTATATTATCAGTATGTAAGTACATAAAATATCAAATTAAGTCTGAATGGTAAGATAAATTTCATTCCATATTTTTTGTTTGCTTGTTTGCTTGTTTGCTTCATTTTCCATGTTATGTCATCTACCATAGCATGATACTTAAGTTTTTATTGTCTCTTATAAAAAACACAACAACAAGATGCTGGTGAGACAAAAACCGGGGACTTTTGGCTATAAGCAACCACACTACCAGCTAAGATACCCCAGTACATGGTAGGTTAATTTGGTCAAGTGTTCTACCTAAATACTTCCAGGGAAGCCAATACAGTAGTGAGAGCTTCTTTATGATCGTACAGTACACCTTCTCCTACAGAAACTGTCAATGCCCATGCAAAACGTAGTATTGTGTCCTCTATTATGGCGAAATAATAGTAAGCCTGCAAAACAAAAATCAAAACATTGAAAAGTACTCATGGAACGTGATTTATTGAGATTTATGCAAATGTTCTAAATGGAGGATGAGAGTAAAGAATATGAAATTTGTAATTACAAGACATGTACATATATGCTCTTCCATGCAGTCACAAAATTGCTCTCTGTTGTATTGTAAATTTTGTAGGCTACATGTCACATTTATGAACTTCCACATTCTTTTGTCCTTTCCTTTCTCCATTTATTTTATCTTGTTATAGTTTTGTTTATATAAACCTATTTGTTTACCTTACAAGTGTTATTTATGTTTACCGGTATTTGGTGTATCAATATCAAAATATATGCACTGCAAACAATCATATAAAAGAGAGGTAGTGAGGAATGATTTATATAACACGTCTAATCTAGCATAAGATCTCTGAATGTCAGGACACAGAAAAGCCATAGGTGCAACTCATACTTAAAATCTTTCGATCACCAGCTAAACTTCTGACCAACTGAATCTCAACAACATAAAATGGAAATGAGAAGAATAGTCGCAAACAAATCAGACATGCATACCTAAGTAAATCATTAAATGGGGTCTTCCAACTCCATGTACATGTATTTTCTGTCTATTTTTCATCGTATAAAAACTATTGTATACGGGGCACTGCAGGACAGTGTAATTATTCTGATTCTCTTTTTAAAAATTCTGAAATATTTGCACGTCATCTATATTTTACTGCAACTCATCTCAATCACTGTTCTCTAATCATTCTAATCAAACGTGTCATCATGTAGCATCCTTAAACTGATAATCATGCATTCTGAACATATGATCTTGCATATTTTGCAGAATAAGGTAACAAATGAACCTGTGCTGCTCATTAGGAGTTGTCACGTCCAGTCTACAATGTGATCATATTACATGATAATGCCTCTGCGCTATCGTAAGACATAATACACAAACTTTGTCCAGCTCGGTCATGATTATGATAGGTCATAATAAAAATTTCCCAGATTCTCATCCTTGCCTATCCTGATTTTTCACACCAACCTGATTTATTTCCCCAAATTACATTTTGAAAATTATATATCTTGTGTCTTCTTTGTTTCCATTTAGATATATGAGATTTTGTTTATATTTGCTGAATTTGTGATTTTGTGTTATTGTTATATTGACAGGAAGTCAAATAAAACTATGAAAGCTTAACAATTTTTTTTTTAGTGTTTGCCAGGTTAATTAATCATATATTCGATATCCAATTCCATTTTAGAGAATGATAAAAAATAAAATTTGCCCAACCCTCCCTTTTTTGAGAGGTTGAATGAAAACTTAGCAATTTTTTTTAATTATTACCTAATCATGCAGCATAAAATGTGCATAGAAGGTATCAACATTATATTCGGTAAAACACTTCAGCTATCCAACTGGTGTTTTATTAAGGTCACTCCTTATACACATTACTCCTCTTTTGCGTTGACTGATGTGCTTGATCAGAAATGTAAAACCCCATTTATGACGTATAACTACTTTAAAATCTATTAGAATATAAACAGGAACATGAAGTGTTTGTGACTCTCACAAACCACTTAATGATACCTCTATACTATTTGAGATCTTTAAAATGGCTACAAAATTGCTTAATTCCCTTGAGGTGCTATTCAATGATAAATATACAGTTCATCTCAACTTCAATTTTTACTTCTTTTTCTTTGTATTTCTCATTCAACGTTTTTGCTTTGAAGTTCTTTCTTTCATAAATATCATCTGACTAACTGACCTTATATGCATAGACAATCTCCTCTCTGAGAAACCTGTTCTCGCCTGCATCTTTATCAAGGATACCCCAATCCATTTTGAGATCCCATGTCAAGGTATAACATGAACTGATGACAGCAAACACAATCCAGATGAAGAAAAATACATGATTTTGTTTGAATTCCAAACCATAAAGTTCTGAAATGTTCAAGAATGTTAGTGTTATACACTTCTACGTTATTTTAATCATTACTGAAATTAATGTATATATGTATTGAGTCTTTTCGTTAAACTGAGTTACTTCCCATTTGGGATGGTACCTGACGTAAAACAATTATGACGTCATAAAATTCCTATGAAAACGTCATTTGTGAACCATCACTTCCCTGAGTTTTAGATCAGTTTCCATAGAATTTGAAGACGTCATAACTGGTTTACGTCAGATACCGTCTCAAATGGGAGGTAACTCTGTATAACGAAAAGACCGATTATAATGTTAAAAGTTTAATTGTTAGGACATTTTCTTGGTTATCAACTAAAGTCTGAAATTCTGACTAATATATCAAGAAAATATAAATATATAAAAAAATATTTTAATGTTCATACTGCCGGTTTAATTTATATTTATTATAATGTGGTGTAGGAATCTTTTAGAACAGGGAGGAATGTAGTGAGTTGAAGTTCATGAATGTGCAGTCTCTATTAAAACTACCTGGGCATTGACCCATGGCATTATGGGTGATTTGTAGCTGACTTGTGATGGTATATACAGATTTTCTAGTCAGTAGAACAGCAGACCTTGGCCAGGAAGGACCTTCAGTTGCCCGCTGTCCAAAGAGTTCTACTCAACTCTAAGACTTATTATGCCCATGCCAGTAAAGCATTCGGTAAGTACAAGTTATTGTACTTATTTATATATTTATATTTATATACATTGCACTTCATTACAATACAAGTAAAATGTAATATACAAATGAAAGGGTTTAGTGGTCCTGAAAGTCTACAAAGACAGGATTTCAATATATTTATCTCCTTTTGTTTATTTTCCAAAGTTGTACATATTTGCCAAAATATTTCATATTTTAGTATTTTCACTGTAACACTGTTGCATAAGGGACTATTTCTTATTATTGTTCTTTTCTCCTCTTCCCTTTTTTTGCATAAAAAACAAGACTTTTCTCTAGATTCAGGATAAACACAGACATAGCAGAATGGAAAGTGAAATGTATAGAAAGGAAAAAAGTTTCATAAAATGTTGTTACTGATTTAATATTATGAATTACTTCAAACTAAGAGTATATTTTCACACTATTCTTTTTTTTTTTTATTTATTTTATTTTATAATTATTTTCATTTTTTTGTAAGTGATTACTTGGACCTTTCTGAATTTAAAATTTACACCAAATCACCACAGTTTCCTTACTTATGCCAGAAACTTAGTGTATACTTCAACTTGAAGGGAAGTTACTCTAATCGTATGTAAAAAAAATTTGTGTGCATATTTTTTTCTGAATTACACAAATTTTCTGAATGACACAAAATGAGTAAAAAACTAAGCATTACAAAAAAAAAAAAACATGAAACAAAGGTCAATCTAGTATATTACACCTGCTTGGCCACATTGTAGAGCTTTAACACTTCATATAGTTCACTTTTCTACCAAAGTTCTTCTAATACATTTCATTGTTTAAATGTTTATTTTATGCTATGTTCAGCCATGTTTAAGTATTTTATCATTCCTAATTACAGTATCTACAGTACACACACAAATGTTTCTTACCTTTCTGTACACTGTATAATGTTCCAAACAAAACATTAAAGAAAGATGTGGAATATTTCCCAGCATTCACCAAATGAGGAAAAGCAAGCTTGGTATCTCGATAACGTCGCAGACATTGGGCAAATCTGAACCATGCAGGAAGGCAACTTATCACAGCTCTTATACCATATATGTTACTGGTACAAACTCCAGGACCTGAAAATCCATTAAATATTCCTATACCATGATACAAATATTCAAAATCTTTTAATCACTCTGAACATGATTTAATTCAATTCTCACTTTGTTGACCCAACCCAAAAAACTATACAAGTATACTTTCTCTGCACAGAGGAAAGTAATGTGTAAATAAATGAAGAAGCCTTTATATTTTTTATTTAACAAACAAGCTGCAGAAACTTTGATGAGTCAATGTATAAATAAATGCAAAGACTGCACACCACACTGCATTCAAAACGTTTCTGCCGTTTGCCTTTATCAAGTGAAATGAATAATGTTAAAGTATACACTTATAATTTAAATGACTTTTTGTGTGCTATCATTTCACTTGTTTACCCTAATCCTGTGTGTGTAAGACACAATATGTCTCAACTATAAACAAAACATTCCTGATAGCTAGAACTTTTACCACACCATATAAATGCATGGAATCCAATATATGTAGCTGCAGTTAACCCTTATTTACTACTATCACTATATTTCAAATATTGTTTACCGCCTGCTTTCTTATGACTGAAAAAAATGTTAAAAAAGACTCGCATCTCTAACCACTGACCAACCATACAAGAGGTACAAGACAACATAGCTTGCCTGAATGGGGCGACATTTAAAATGTTGCAACTAACCAATCAAAGGACAGAGCTATGCATGAGGGAGATACTCCTTAGTGTCAAAATAATTTACAAATTTTTTATGACTCAGTAATTTGAAGTGCATATTTCGAGTAAGTACATAGATACTGAACACCGGGCTGAGGACATCCTTAGGTACTAACAGTCCACCAGCAGTCGTATCAGCTCATTGATAATAATAAATATCAGAACACATATAGATGTATAAAATTTGGTGCACCAAATGTGCATTTCAACAACTTATGTCTCTTCAGTGATGCTCGGCACCTAAATTGTGGAAATTGAAAATATAAATATTTAAGAGCAAACTCATTACACGACCAAACTGACCTAAAAGTAAGAGCCAAATAACTCATTGAAGGACAGAGCTATGTATCAGGGAGATACTGTTTAATTTCATAACTTTTTTACTTCTCAGTACTTTGAAATATATATTTCATGTAAGAATTGAGGTACCGAAAATTGGGCTGATAACGAAAATAAAATGAAGGTCAATGCCTTTAAATCTGGGGTGCCAAGTTTAACCCATTGTCAAACTGAATCTATATTATACATGTATAATGAAAAATGTGAACGCTATATTCTTTACAGTACACAGAATATAGCCCAAGGTCATGTCCCAAATCAGAAATCATGGTATCAAAAGTTTTAATCCTGAGGAATCTAAATGTATAATATCAAAGGCCTTTATCTTATGGATAAAAAGATATACATGTACACCAAATTTATGTTTTTGAGATAGAAGCTCAAAGTCCAAGGTCAAGGTCCAAAGTCATGGTAACAAATGAAAGTCTGAATCCTAGGGAAACTACATGAGAAATATGAACAGTTCAAAAGATTTAGACAAGGTTAAATTGATCAAAGCCCTGTCCCTTGCAGTTCAAATGATACTGTCCAAGTTAAAGTTCTGTCTGCAGATGCCAACAATGATGTCGGGGATACCAGATTAGCTCTATGGATTGGCTCTTGTTCCTGCATGCTAATAAAATTGACTTACTTTTATTTGGCAACCACTCCACTTCAAAAGCATAGAAACAGATCATATATTCTATATCTAATAGAACCATTGTAAGACTATTCAACTGGTCAGCCAACCAGAAATCTGCGAAGCCAACTGCATGAAAGGGAGCAGTAACAATTCTGAACTGAAATAGACAATAAAATCAATAGTCTGAGATATCTGACCTTCTCCCACTTTTGATATCCGCGGCTTGTGGGAGAGGGTCAGAGAGACTTTGTTCAACAAAAGTTGGAATTTTAGCGATACCTGCTGTTTTCAGAATGTACAAACCTCTGTTGAGAAATAAACGTTTGCATAGGGAATTTGCAATCTATAATTCCATAAATGAACATTTAACTTACTCTATCATAGTGGTACCTTTTCTAAATAAGATCTCTAACTTCTGCTAGCTGCCGTTTAATCTGAAAACAATATTCTCATTTCGCCATTTGTGTATACAGTATGACGTCAGATCTCGCAGAACGCAACTATGCATTCGTGATACTTCAGCAGCCGATACATTTTTGTAAAGAAAAACACAATGCAACCTGGTCACAAATGCTAAGTCGCATTTGGCAATATCTGACCTCATACTCTATATACAAATGAAGAAATGGAGAATCTTGTCGTGTTTATAGATAAAATGGCAGATAGTAGAACTTATAGGTTTTATTTGGAAAAGACATTGCTATGATCAAGTAAGTTAAATGTTCATTTATTGGATTATAGGTTGCAAGTTCGCTGGGCAAACGTTTATTTGTCCCCAAAGGCTTGTACATCCCGATGCCGACTGGTATTGCTGAAATTCCAACTTTAATGACCAAAGTCTCTCTGACCCCTCTCACAAACCGCCGATAACAAAAGTGGGAGAGGGACTGAGGATCTCAGACTATAAAACCAATACTATTTACAAATATTATAGAGATAATGAAACCATTTTTCAAGTGTAATATGATCATATTATTGGTTTAACACTAAAATGAAAACTACAAGTATTTTCTATTTTTCTGCCAGTGCAAATAGTTTCTGTTGGTTAATGCCTATACAACAGCAGTTTTCACAATCTTGGCATTCTTATTGCAATGATTCAGCTCATTAGCTTTTTAAGCAAGTTTTAAATGACTGAACAGAACTATCAGATACTTGTACTCACTAAGATTTTGAGCAGCCACATCCTAGAACTGTGATGTAAGACATGTATAGGGTTGATTAAGTACAGCAAAAAGAAGCCCGCCAAGGCCAGAGGAAAGACATAAGGTGGTAAACGCAAGGCATCAGCATAGAGGAATGCAAGCACACTTACAGCCCACAGTACTGCTAGGAATGTCGCCAACTAAAATCACGATAAAAACATTAGGATTACTTATTCTATTTCACTTTTACTATTACTCAAATAAACAATGTTAGTAAAAGATACATCACATTTACACAAAGGGATTGTAGCTTAAATAGTAGGTACCTCTGAATAGCAAACCTGATTGGTTAGAAGTAAAAGCATTATATGTAAACCCTGAGATGAAATGATTCAAATATGTCATAATAAATGAGAATTTTAACACTTCATAATCATGGCAATAAAAGTGAAAAACTTACGTAAAAAAATGTTAACATCAAATCATACCATCTTACCTCTAATAATTGCTGATGTGATAGGTGTCGACGAGGGTCAATCTCAAAAATAAGGACGTGATTGACCCCAGATGACCTCCATCCATAAGTATTAATGCCAAGCAGGAATATCATAAGGATAATAAGAAATAATCCTCGATACATGTGTAGAGCTGGGTCCAGAAATACGGCATCATATTTACGAAAGAAGGCTGTGGCAAAAAATATATACTGTGTGAAGGTGTATTATATACAATTATCCTGTCTCTGGTTTATGTTATGGAAATTACATACAGGAAGAATGAAAAGAACAGATAAAGTTACCATTTAAGCTATAACAATTAAGACCAGAGGCTTCTCTACATATTATGTATATTAAATATGATTAATAACTTTCAATTACAAACTCTCTTGTCCTCTACCCTTTCATGTAAAGAACTTTGGGACTTGTTTAGTTCCTCATAAAATATGCCTTGATCAAACAGTCAAAAGTAAGAGAAAAAAAATTCAGAAAATTTAACAGCCTGTACGTCTACATTTTTATCATACTGTAACGTTTTCAAAAGTTAATAAGTTACAGCATGGAAAGAATAAACTTCTATAGATTTAATCTTTTCTAAAGTCATTTCTGATGTTTCAAACATATACATGTACTGCATAAAAAAATAAATATATACGGAATAATAGAAGTTTTTTACCTCCAAGTCCCTTTTCAAAAGTTTATAAGTTACAGCATGCAAAGAATAAACTTTTATAGACTTAATATTTTCTAAAGTCATTTCTGATGTTTCAAACATATAAATGTAATGTATTAAACAAAAGTATAGGGAAAAGTATAGATTTTTACCCTCTAAATGCCTTATTATCTGAGAGGCAGGGTGTAGTGGTTAAGCACTTGGCCCATGGTGCAAATGATTTGGAGGATTGAATCCTTATATTTAAGAGATTGTTAACTCATGCTTTCATGTTGCAATATGACTGAGCAATTATTGAAAGTGATGTAAAACACAAATCAACAATTAGAATAGACATTACACAAGATATTCAGAGTTTTTTCAAAAAACATTCAAACATAATATTATCAACATGATTAAATCTCAATAGGCTAGATATTTTGGAGTTGGAGGCTCTATTTGTATACTGAATTCAAACTAGAAAATCAGGATTGAAAGGTTTAGCAGAAATATGCAAATACAAATGTATCATGTCTTTCTTACCTGTAAAAAGAATACAAGCAACTAATACAATAAAACATCCCAAGAAGAGACCTACTCTAAATGTTGTCCAGGGATTTTGCTGAAAAAGATGATATTTCAAATATACATTTCAATGTATCATAATTATACCAAAATATTGTAAAAAAAAAATCTGTTCTTCACATGGCATCTATACCTGCCTGGAAGAATGATATCTATATATATATATATCTATGAGGAAGGATTTTTATGACATTTCTTGCCAAATGAGACTGGTCATAAATGATATAAAAAGAAGACGAACAAACTCTCCATGGTTTAAAACATTGTTTTATTTAGTATTTATCACAAATATTTCATTAACCTATTTCTAAGATTCAAAAAGTGTCCTACAACATCATTAAGTTGAGATGTTTGATAACTACAGTTAAAACTCGTTATGTCGAAGTCGACGGGACCAGAGCAAATACTTCGACTTATCCGGAATTCGAATTAAACATCAACTGTTTATGTAACCATTTGCGATCATTCTTATTAACGTATGAATATACATGCATTGTTTTACCTGTTTATATCTATATTTTAGTCCGTGTAATGCATCTTTCTACCGACTAAATTCTAACAACTATCCGTCAACTGAATAACTAGCCAATAAATGAAGAAAAATTTTAAAATCGTATTTTTAGCTCGTAATATTCTTAATTCATTTAATAATTTACAAACTGCGAAAATGATACTGGCCTATAATCTGCCCTAAATTAAGATGTTTTTACTAATGAGATTAGCATATCTTAAGATAACAAGTGCCTGTGCAATCTAATTATCTAATCATCGTCGATCAGGTGAAATGGCTTCACGGTCAAATAATCAGCCATTACCGTACACCCCGCTGGGATAATCGGTTGTTCCCATCTCTTCTACTTTTCTTGCTGTGTTAATCAATTTATTTTGTACAAACATTTGAGATAACAAGCGTAAAGTATATAGAAAATGGAGTTTTGGGACTGTAAATTGCCTATGACATAAGCGGAATTTCGACTTAACCGACTTCGACTTAACAGAAGTAAAATCGTATAGAAATTAAAGAAATAAATTTGGGACTTGAACTTGACTCTGAGATAAACTGAATTTCGATTTAAGTAACTTTGAGATAACGAGTGTCAACTGTATCTATATATCCAAAGGGACCAGGGTCACTAACCCCCATTTCAAAATTATAGAAGTATCATCTTACGATTACTTTGATTAGTTTTCACATTTAGGCTGATTTAAGGGTTTAGTAAACCTGGTCCTTTGATTTGAATAGAATAAAGGAACTTAAATTATTATCTGGAAACCAATGGTGTGACAGAAAGATGGAATGATGGAAGGACAAACAAAGAAAGCACTTACTGACTCTGACTATTTCTGGTAGGGGCATAAAATACATTTGTGTCATCAATTATAGTCAGTAATTTGGAAAATCTCTTATATCTCATAAACATAAAACATAAATTACCTTCTTGAATCTTCATAATTATCTTGTTTATTACTGTATACCTGACATACAATTTCTGATGCTTAAATTTGCATTAATTTACTACAACATCACAATCGTAGAGTCAACATCATTAGGAAAATTTGGATAAAAGTCAAGCATTACGTCCTTTACACCATGTCAGATTCAAAGATTATTACCCTATCTCCAAGAGGGGGAACTCTAAGTCGTTTCATAGCTTTAGATCTGTTTCCACCTTCCAGGGTATTAGTGACATTTTGCTGTAACAGAAAAATAAATGGTGAACAAGAGAAGCACACATATATAATAACAAGACAATGTCCTTTAACAAGAATTGTCAGAATATAAAAAAGCTCAACAGGAAATGAGTGTTAATGTTCAAAGAGAATAAACAAATGAATTTTTTTCTAGTGAATTTGGGTCCATTATAAGGTACCAGTCCCAATGCCAAATAGTATCATTTTTTCCCAAGAGTGACCAAAAATTCCCAATTTGCTTCTAACCTCCAAAGTGAAAAAATTTAAGTACAAAAATTGTGTGTGTAATGCACAAATTCAAAGAGATGAGATCAAGATAAATGAAGTAGTAAACAAAATCCTGAATATAGTGTTTATTTAGTATTTATATGTGTAATTTTTGTTCTTAACTTTTCCCAAACTGTATCAAATTCACATTATTTTCCCAATTGCAAGGGACCCGGTCACATTCCTAAAGTATTGGAAAAAAACCCTGAAACGTATGAAGCAAAATTTAATCATTCTTATATTTTGTTTCTCTACCTCATAAAGATATCTAAAAAATAAGTTAATGACCAGGCCTGAAAATCAATAGGGTTTGTCATCTTACCATAATCAACATTTGTGTAATGTTTTAGACTTTACAATGATAAATTATTCTTCTATAGTGTAGACAAGCATTTTCATATATTGTCCATTGTGACCTTGACCACTGACCTTGAAATACGAAGGCCAATTTTTTATAGGCTAAACCTTCAAGTCAGAAGAGTCAATGATGTGAGGAATTCTTTGACAGTTCATAGTGTAAAGCATCAATTAAAGTTTTAAGAAAGAAGGTCAAAATGCAAAGGTCAAAGAGTCAAAAGTCATAGTCCCAACTGAAAGCCCTGGTCATGGAATATCAAAGTTGTACCCTTTCTGCTTCAAACCAAGTTTAAAGTTTAAAGATGAAGGACAAGGTCACTAAGCTACATACTAGGTCAGGAGTCATGGTACCAAATGGAAGTCCTGGTCATGAAAAAGTCATACATGGAATATCAAAGCTGTGCCTTTTCCAGTTCAATAGATATAGCCCAGGTTACATTTTTGTCTAACACTGGGGTTATGACATTAGCTCTCCAGACCATTGTCCAGGCAAGCTAAAAATCATCACATGTACTCTATTTCAAATTACTTCTGTTCTCTAAATTCTACATAGGATAAAAGTCTACTGTGGATGTTGGTACAAACAGATATTTAAAATCATTCACTGCATTCAGAATTTTGACATATATGTATACATGTACTCAGTATATGACCTTGCCACTGATAAGACAGTGGTGCTTTGAACTCTGATTACTAGTCATTGCTTAGAGTTAGACATTTATGTGGAGAAAGCATTGCAATAAGATTACATTTCACCATCCAGAAATGAAAAGAATGTGCTCACAACATAATATCATCATATTGCAAGAAAGACATACACTTTCAAGAGATGGTATTTCTTGCAATTTTAATTCCTAAGAATTCTACGTATACACTCATTAAGTATCATGACACAAATTGGCAACTGAAAGTAAAAACAGAAAAAAAGTGAGAGATTCAATTCCACTTAAACCACAATTTAATGCATTATTCATCATATATTTTTTCATCAATTTAGCTAAATGTGGAAAACACTAAATTTCATTATGACCCTATCTCAGTGCCACACAAAAGCTGACGTAACCTTGTGTTCTAAAGTCAAGAAATATTTCAACTAATGCTACTTTTACCTCTGTTTCCTGAATAAGAAAATCTGTTTCTTTGTTAGTATAGAATGGAGCAGTTTCCACATGACCTTGCCTCCATTCAGCACCTCGTTGTGTTTGCATAAGCTGTAAATAAAAGAACATAAAAAATTACAAGAGTAATTGAATCCTTTGAGTAAAGCATCATTTTATGTGGTTTTATTTAAATCTACACTCATTATGAGTAACATAAAATTTTACATTTACATCAAGTATATATCTACAGTTTGATTTCTTGTTCTTTCTAACAAGCTCTTACCATTCAAACTACACACCTGATGTTAAACTTTTTCAAATGTGGGTCAAAGTTCATGGCCAAGGTAACCAGGTCAAAAATTATTGTACCAACAGAAAGGTCATTTCACAAGGAATAAGTATGTGAAATATAAAAACTCTATCTCTTACAGTGGAAAAGCTATACGTATGTGCAATCTTAAAGTTTTTTGTCAAAAACAAAAAAAAATAAATGGACAAACAGACACAGGTCAAAAACTAGATGCCCCCAAATCTTTGATTCCAGGGGCATGAAAAAGTGAAATAACCTATTCATATAATGGACAAATATTGCCTTAGCAACATATTATATACAGTTGGAACTCATTTAGTCCAAGTCAACCTGATAAGAGCAAATACTTAACTTTAACTTTGATTTCCAAGGCTAACTTTACTTACACACTGATATTTCTAGATAATTAAAATGTAAAGCATGAATCGATGTCTTTGGTGTTGGGTGTGACCAACATTTTCAACTTGAATGAAAATGGTAAGCAAATTTTACATGGCCAATATCTCATAGTGATAATACATATTTCTCACATAAAACTCATGTGGATCATCTTTACACAACTAATACGTACAGATATGTAAAACATTGGTATGTTGCATTTAATGCGCATTTTCTTCAGTGAACACATGCGCTGCAGACAATCTGGATTCATTTCTTAGATTGTTCTCCTATGTCTAGCAGGTTGTTTACTGCCTGCTTCCAGGTCCTGATATGACTGAAAAATTGTTGAAAACAACACAAAACTCCAACCAACCCCACAAAGACTAAATTATAAATGAGACAGACAGATCTATCTTGTTTAGGATTTTACTGCAAAAACACTTAACAAATTTTGATACTGGATACAAAATTGGACTTTGGAAGAATTTCCTTAAGGACAAACAAAAGTTATCTAAAATGTTCCCCAAATTGATATTTGTCAAAGGCAACAAAGTATAAAAAAAACCTAAGGAATATCTTACTTTATCATGTTTCTTTAGGATCTTGCGAAATCCTGTGAAATTGAGACTCTGATAATTCTGCAGGAGAATCAAGCTCAAGTAAAATTCACTAAAGGCTAACTTCAAGTCATTCAATTTGCGGGCATGAGCTATTCCTTTGTCTTTGTCTTTGTCTTTAAATATACCTGCACGACGTCTTCGCAATCCTAGGGTAGAAGGTTTATGGGCATGTTCATTGTATGTTTCCAGCTCTGCTTTCAGACTTGAATATTTCCTGTTCGCTTCTGATATTTTTTCTGCAAGAAATAATTTAAAGAATGATTGACTTTATATCAAGTTCAAAAAAGGACATTTTTAAAAGTCTTTTTCAAAGAATTTCAGAGATTTTTTGGTCAAACTTTAAAGTAATTTTTTAAATTATCAAAAAGAATATTGATAATTGTCTATGCTTTAACCAGTACATGACATATCTATATAAATTTTACCAAGTCTCTCTTCATTCTCATAATTAACTCTTTTCTAGATAATGTTGATAAGTCATAAACATGTCATAATCTAATAGTCAAATCCAAGGTTGCAGAGTTATATGCTGTGGAGTAACATTAGCGAAAATATGGCAAAATGAGGTCCTCACCAAATAAACACATTTTACAGCATTATCTTTAAACATGCAATAAATTCACTTTAAACTTATACCTAAAACAATATTACCATAGAAAAATGTGTTGATCTTGGCCAATTCCTTATCACAAAATTGGAAAAATCGCTCATCAAAGCGTGCAAAAAACCTGTAGATTGTGCTCTCATCTGTCACTACAATGTTTGAAAAAAATAAATAATTCAACATTCAGAATATATGATAGAGACTGAAAATGTAAATGAGTTTTATTGATCAAACATTGAATATGTGGGATAAAGAAAAGAAATACATGTAGTTAATTCTAGGGTTGGATTCTGTTAAGAATGAAATGGTATGATACCAAGCTCATATTCTTTTAAAATGGTACAATACATTTTATTGATACAATACTTTAGTAAGAGATGTTTACAAAATCAAAGTTTTCAGTAAAATGTTTCCAAGCAGACCGATATACATGGGCTCTACTGATTCATGATGTCATCATTTTCTATGTTTCACTATTAATTGTACTAAATCTGATAGTGGGAAGTCCGCTGTTTCCAATACATGCTTAGTTTTACAGTGCAGTCCAGTGGGCCGTTTCACAAAGAATCATACGTACGATATTTTACGTACGTACAGATAAATTCCTTTACACTTAAGGAATTTTTGTACGTACGTAAAATATTGTACGTATGATTCTTTGTGAAATAGCCCCCAGGTATTTTGAAAAAAATACACAAAACACAGTGGGAAAATTACACATAACACAGTAAAACTTCAGGAGCAAATTTACCTGTACTAATTTACACCTTAGTATGAAATTATAGTGTTTTGTGAGATATCTAAATGTACTCCTTGATTAGATCTACTGTGTTTTGTATCAATTTATGAATATTACAAAACACCTGGAGCCCATTTCTTCAAATGGCATAACTCTTGGCACGGGCTTAGTTTAGCATTAATACCTGACTAAACTAAATTTCCAACTATTTTGCATTTCATCAAAGAAGATTTACTTGAAACTGTACGCCAACCTCCTACCTCTAATAAGTGTTGGCGTAAATCAATGTAATGACTTCTAGCCTTCTTTAATATTTCCAATTAGTAAATAGTAAAATATACTATCAACATTTAACTGGAAAGAGTTTGCCTTACATGAATTTGCTCATTTTGTGTCTGGAATCTTTTGTAACTCTAATATTCTAGTGTTTATTATAGTCCTATAAGTGTAAAAAGAAAATTTGTCTGAGGTTACCAGTATACATACATGGTAACAAAAGAAAGAAAAATAATAAAATATCAAAAACTTAAACATGTAGATCTAATATGATATTTACTATTTTATTTTCATTTCATTTTTTTCTTTTTAGGGAGACTTTAGGAGGGTGTTAGTCACTTTGTACACTATTACATTATTACACTACACTGACAGAACGGAAAGGGAGAATTTTCTTTTTCTATTTCGTCACAATTTGTGATCTGCCCGACTTTATAGATCTATGTGGACACATGTGTACTTATTAGAATAATTAAATCTCTTTCATTTGATGACGTAATTTAGTATTGCATGCAGTTCCATGATATCACTACATGTTTACAAGCACATCCTGTGTAGATGTAAATGTTAGCGAGTTGAAAAATAAATGTGTTTTATGTTATACATCTGTAAGAGGTACACTTGGACTTATGAAAAGTACTATTTCAATATACCTCATGCATGCATTCGTACTGTGTAAAGCTAGTCAACTCACTAGTCAGATCCTTACGTACGTACACACTTACACTGGTTGATGAAACACACATTTCGTTGAAATAAGAATGTACATAAGTAGACCTATGCCACTGGCATAAGATTTAATTAGTCACACATTTACACATGTTGATGAAACAGGCTCCTGAATTGTACTGTAGTTTTGTCATTTTAGTTTAAGGAAATTTGAATTATGAAAAAATGAAAAATGAATTATCTCAAAACACTGGTAAGAGTACCAGTACATGTATAAATTTAAAACATGGACAGATTGGCTATTTTAGAAATGGTATTCAGTACAGCATAATTCCATGTGCAGGTGTCCAACCCTAGACAATTCCCTCTATATTCTGACACAATAGGACATCAACTCCCTGTGGTAAATTTTGACCACAGTGATCATTCGCCTTTAAGAGAAATAAGCAAATAAAAATAAAAAAGTCACTTAATTCATAGAGAATATATACCAGTAATCTAGGCAAAACACAACTATATTTTGACAATTTTCTGATAGCTGCTTTAAAAAAAAAAGAGACAGTGCATTTGTAAGTATCCACAATACTCTATAATACACTTTACCTACGATAACTCAAACTGAAATGGATCATGTAAAATAGCTTGAGTTAACCAAAGTTCGAAATTAAGGATTGGCGACATTAATGTAAGAGTTTGTAACAGTTATCATTCTTTTCAATACCTATTTACAAAGTTGGTCAGCAGTTTCTACTTTTCTTGAATATATATATATTACATTTAAAATAATAATAGAAATTATAAATGTCTGTATATTTATCATTATTTCAAATACATCTATCTATGCAATTAACGTCAAAGAAACAGTTATTGTTGAAAATGGTATAAATCCAGGACCAGATGCTTCAAAGCCACAACCACCTTTATTGTTAAAACAAACTTAAGGTGGGTTGGCATAAACAGTTTTATTAATTACAGTTTAAAAAAATCATTGTTTCTTAAAGAATAGGCAAGGGTACTCAAAATTGTTAGTATCTCTGTCATCGACAAAAATTCCATTTATTACAATACAGCCTACACACGAGTAACTCCAATGGAAAAGTGAAAAAGATAATGGGTTGTTAATAACAATTGACTTCAATTATTTATGTCATCTTCCACATCAATGGTCAGTGTAAACTTTGAAATTCCATTACTTTATTTGCTTAACACATATCTCACGTTATTAATTTGTTTGTTTAATATTCACTTTGCATGATCCACCTTGAGTTAGAGTTACTGAGGTAAGTATACAAAGGAAAATGGGAGTTTAAATTAGTTTGAGACATCAATACTTTTATTAACCCAAATTTGAGTTATCATGTGCAAAAATGTATCAAACAAGAAATCTTTAAAGATGATATGACCAGATTGTAAAACAGAAACCATTAACATAAAGACCTCACCTGTACAATCTTGTCCAGGTGCATGTATTATAAAAAGATGTTTCTATAAAGCTGGATGTAGGTATCATTATAATGGTATGCAAGAGATCAAGCTAAGTGCAATATCAGATCAGTCAGTGTTCAGGTAAGTATGAAATCAAGGTCAAATTCAACTAATTTTGCATCAACTGGGAAGAACCAAGCTCAATATAAATAACATTAATGATATACAAGAATTTCAAATCAGTGAATGTTCATCGAAGCATAAAATTTAAGTCAAGTTCACCAAAGTTTGCATCAGTTTGTAGAAAGAACTTATCGAAGTCTCATAAGTATTAATATATCAATAATAGTATGCAAGAGATCAAGTTAAATTCAAATTGTTGACACCAGAAGAATGTTGCCAATTTATAGATTGGACCTGCTTTGCAATCTGATCAAAGAGACAATAAAATCAGTTTGACCCAAAGAAAAATTCGAGTGAAAGGGGATTGAGAAAATAAGAGTTAACTGCACATAAATTTATTTTTAGTAGCCTTTTTCATATACATTTCAGCTTTATTATAGATTTATTTTAATTTCATCATTTTTAATGTGAACAATTAAATAAATGAAGCCCTCTCTACTGTCCGCGCCACTTACTTTGTAAACCGAAAAATCTGGATATTCATTTATCTTTAAACTAGTTTTACAAAATTAATATCAATCGACAGATCTTGTCTAGTCGTAACTTTTGGTATATGTTATATGTTTCTACGAAGAAGCATTCGCATTTTATAGGGAAAAATCATTTTAGATAGGGCGTTTTCTATGTTAATTTTGATGTGATGCCACCGATGTTTAACACTGAGTCTATGGGAAACTTGGCGACGTCATGTGGAAATCGCCCTATCTAAAATTGATTTTTTTTCTGTAAAATATGAACGCTTCCTCATACAAACATATAGCATACACCAAAAGTTACGACTAAACAAGATCTATTAAATCGTTTTGCCTTTTTGAAATTATTCTGAAGATGAATAACTGAAACTCCAGATTTTCCAGTTTCCAGAGTGAGTTGCGTGGACAGTAGTACATTTGTACTTACCCTCAGCTGATGGAGACTGTTCTTGCGCCTCATACAGCATTTCCTTCATTGCCTGATAAACATATTTAATACACTTGGTAACATAATGCTCAAATTCTTCTTTTCAATATTTTGTTATAATCAGAACTGGCTAAACATTATTACTGAGTAGACTGTAATTCCTAGCATGGTGATTTAGTGATATTACATTTGCATATTTTATCTGATCACCTGGCTATCCATTCAGATTTTTCTAAGGTAACTTGCAATCTCCTGGATCTTCTTTATCTGTCTTTAGTATGAGACAGTATAAGTAGAGGCCACCTGTCATGCTATGTCCTTTGCATGAGACAGTACATGTGTAAGTAGTGGCCCCTTGTCATTGGATGTCCTTAATATGAGACAGTATAAGTAGAGGCCCTTTGTCATGGTATGTCCTTAGTATGAGACAGTATAAGTAGAGGCCCCCTGTCATGGTATGTCCTTAGTATGAGACAGTATAAGTAGAGGCCCCCTTGTCATGGTATGTCCTTAGTATGAGACAGTGAAAGTAGAGGCCCCCTGTCATGGTATATCCTTAGCATAAGACAGTATAGACAGTATAAGTAGTGGCCCCTTGCAATGGTACATGTATGTCCTTAGTATGAGACAGTATAAGAAGAGGTCCCTTGACACGGTACGTTCTTATTATGAGACAGTATAAGTAGAGGCCACTTGTCATGGTATGTCCTTAGCACAAGACAGTATAAGTAGAGGCCACTTGTCATAGTATGTCCTTAGCACGAGACAGTATAAGTAGAGGCCACTTGTCATGGTATGTCCTTAGTATGAGACAGTGTAAGTAGAGGCCACTTGTCATGGTATGTCCTTAGTATGAGACAGTGTAAGTAGAGACCACTTGTCATGGTATGTCCTTAGTATGAGCCAGTGTAAGTAGAGGCCACTTGTCATGGTATGTCCTTAATATGAGACAGTGTAAGTAGAGGTCCATTGCCATGGTATGTCCTTAGTATGAGACAGTATAAGTAGAGGTCCATTGCCATGGTATGTCCTTAGTATGAGACAGTGTAAGTAGAGGCCCCTTGTCATGGTATGTCCTTAGTATGAGACACTGTAAGTAGAGGCCCATTGTCATGGTATGTCCTTAGTATGAGACAGTATAAGTAGAGGTCCATTGCCATGGTATGTCCTTAGTATGAGACAGTGTAAGTAGAGGCCACTTGTCATGGTATGTCCTTAGTATGAGACAGTGTAAGTAGAGGTCCCTTGCCATGGTATGTCCTTAGTTTGAGATAGTGTAAGTAGAGGCCACTTGTCATGGTATGTCCTTAGTATGAGACAGTGTAAGTAGAGGTCCCTTGCCATGGTATGTCCTTAGTTTGAGATAGTGTAAGTAGAGGCCACTTGTCATGGTATGTCCTTAGTAGGAGACAGTGTAAGTAGAGGCCACTTGTCATGGTATGTCCTTAGTATGAGACAGTGTAAGTAGAGGCCCCCTTGTCATGGTATGTCCTTAGTATGAGACAGTGTAAGTAGAGGCCCCTTGCCATGGTATGTCCTTAGTATGAGACAATGTAAGTAGAGGCTCCTTGTCAGGGTATGTCCTTAGTATGAGCCAGTGTAAGTAGAGGCCACTTGTCATGGTATGTCCTTAGTATGAGACAGTGTAAGTAGAGGTCCCTTGCCATGGTATGTCCTTAGTATGAGACAGTGTAAGTAGAGGCCACTTGTCATGGTATGTCCTTAGTATGAGATAGTGTAAGTAGAGGCCACTTGTCATGGTATGTCCTTAGTAGGAGACAGTGTAAGTAGAGGTCCCTTGTCATGGTATGTCCTTAGTATGAGACAGTGTAAGTAGAGGCCACTTGTCATGGTATGTCCTTAGTATGAGACAGTGTAAGTAGAGGCCCCTTGTCATGGTATACGTTGAACATGGTATACATGAACAATAAATAAATATTAATTTACTGCACTTGAGAAAACTGTCTGTTCAACTATGAGCATCTATCTGGTTGCAGTCACTCCTGTCTACAAATTTTGTTTTTAATATTTCATTAAATAACTCTTTTTAGGGGGGAGGAGGGGGGGTATGTTGTGTTGATACATACTTGACTCTTCAATATAATTTCTATAGAAAGACTGAATTAATTGTGAAAATATGAGGATTTACATGTAGACTTCAGAAAGGACCTTCCTACAGTAAACGATCTTGAAATAAAAATCATGCACGCCCTGACTTCATACCAAATGTTGCGAATTGACATGAGAAGGAAAGTGCCAAGTTTATCTGGGGTGCAGCTAAGAAAACTACATGTATATGCATTGAAACCAAATGTTTATTACATAATCTATGTGTATAAATCTATGCAGTGCTGTCACAGCTCTTTTTGGTAAAGGTTTTTGGTCCATTTGAATTATTCTATTCTATAATAAAGCAGTTTTTTATTACGATTTTTGCTCTCTACACAACAAAATAGTAATGAGCCGAAAAATAAGTTATCTGAAGCCTGCTACCAAGTTTTGGGTCAATTTTTTATTATCAGTACTACCACTGAATTATGAATGGTCATGGACATCATCATTTTGTGCCTTGTCCACCATAACTAGATTCTCTGCCATGGACATTAAACTCACAGATTGGTGCATGCTCCACAGTACTGATAAAATTTTTCACTGAATGTATACGGTAATCAGTCATGCATAACGCACAAGTGTATAATACTAACTTTTGCTTTTCCCCCTCCCCCAGGGCACAAAGTTGGGAAAGGATGTTCAGAAAAGTCAGTAGAAGATTAGTAAGTGGGTGCAAAGTTCACATCAATTGATGTGAAGTGTTCCAATGTGTATCTTGGCACTACATTTATCTTTTACATGACGAAACAGTGGGTTTTTTTTTTTTCAAATCAGGTCCATTATAAGGACCCTTCCCAATGGAAATTTCACTAATTTTTCCAAAACTTTCTCTAAATTTTTCCCAAACATTGATTATGCACAAGAATGAGAAGGTACAGGCACCTTTGAAAAAAGAAAAAAAGAAAAACACTGGGAAAGAATTGTTATACATGTATTTTAGATCCTTTGTATAATCAGACATGATTGCAGAGGAAATAAAAAAAAACTGAAAGGGGGGTCTGGGGGTTCTCCCCCATCGGGGTCATGAGGGACAGCGCCCCTGTTCTGGGGGTTCAGGAGGCCAAAGGCCCCAGACCGAAAATGGATTTTAGGCATTGTAAAGACCTTAAAAAACCATCTCCTGGCAGCTTTTTGAACAACAAATCTTTTCTATATTACCTGTTATTTATACACCTCAGCTACCTGTACATTGACTTGGACTTACAAAACACAAATAATCCTTCCATAGAATATATTCCAACTTAATTCAGTGTCATTTTTCCATATCCTTCTATTAAAATAATCGTTAACATTTTCATTGAACAGTAATATTCAAGAAATATTCAACCCTAGGACTTGTTAACCGTTCAGTGATTGGTCAAAGCACATCATCTCGACCAATGAGATCAACGATCACAATAGGTCAAAGCATAGTAATTCCATTTCCCATAGGGTCCCATGTTAAATTACCGAACTTCCAGCAAGATTTACACGACATCCTACATTTTAGCTATATATAATCCACATATCAAAATGTTTGTCAGACCCTCCTCTATCAGAATTTTAACAGTTTACCATAGGTTATCCACCTTAATTTCGAGAAAATCATGCTGGAAGGGGGATACCCCCAAAAATTGGCCAAAATTCAAATGTAAACAACCACCCCTTTTTAGGGCATTAAATTTTTACATTAGCGAAATGAGATAAAAATTCATGATTTTACAGCAGAATCAATCTTTATTTATACATAGATCAACTAATTTCATCCAATCACAGCTCCTAATACATTGAAATAGTAGTCCCTCTCTCCCTACACCACATCAGCCAATCACGGCTCTCGTTAATTACCTTTCTTTGACCAACAACACCCCACAGACGGAAATGAGGCATTGAATAGTAACGTCTAGAAACGATCCGGACACGGCGTATAATACAATGAAACGAGTTTTTTTCCGGACAGATCAGCGAAAAAAAAGAACTGATCAGTGGAAAATCGTGAAAAGCGGAATTCCATTTAAAAGCGGAAAATAATCATGTCTGGTATAATGTACATCTTGGAAATCTATGTCATAAATTTTGAAATAAAAACAATGCATCATACATGTACATAAGTGATTTGGTAATTATCAGGGAAATGCAATAAATTTCTTATCCCCAACAGAGTGCATAAAAGACCCAGATACAATTGAGAGGGGATTGGTTATCATGCATTCAAGGACTTAAGTCCTTGATGCATTACTGACCAAATTTTCATCTTTACAAATGCTGGATTTACATAGTCAGTTAACCTTAATTTTGATGACGTTCTGTTTCCAAATTTGGGAATTCTGAAAAACAATCAGAGTTACATGATTTGTAGTCAAAACTTGGGTTGGTTAGAGAGCCCTAATTATACACTTTTTTTTGGGGGGGGGGGGGGGGGGAGAAGAGGACCTAAAAATGAGGAAAGTAAAGTAGTGCAAATCTAAAATTCCTTTTCCTCTTTATCCACATCTTCACAATGTCAAGGGCTGATTGATTGATTGATTGATTGATTGATTTTTGTTTAACGTCACACCACGAATATTTCACGTATATGGTGACGGCATCTGCCTGATGCGTGGCATACAAATTTTGACCTATGCAACGGACCCTTGATATGAAGAAAAGAACTGAATTAAAATTCCTCGATTTTTATACTATGAATTAAAATGAGCAGAATAGAAATATCTTTAAATTCATGTCGCTAACTCCCCTCTTGTAATTTGACACAGTTACTTGCAAAATACAGCTACAGAGGTTTCCATTGAAAATTCTGGGGGTTTTTTTATTTTATTTTATTTTTGATTTTGGGTTTAAAATCAAATGATTGGACAAGTACATGTATTGGGAATGACAACAACCTGACAGTAAATGGTAGATATTCACAGCTCTATAGTTGAAAGTTTAGTTAGCTTACTAATTCAACCTGTATTTTATAGTGTGACTGTGTTAGAAATCTAGTAAATTTTACTGTTTACTGACTACTGTTAAAACATTGTTTTTATAAATAACTATGCTATTTATCACAATTATTATCCACCTTTTAATTACACTATGGACCTACATGCTGTAGACCTAACAAAAATTATTATATTAAATCAAACAAAAGATTATTATACTGTATTACACTTAGTCCATATATCTATCAAGATATGTTGGGATATACAGTATAGGATAGGTGTTTTGGAGAAAATGCACAAACACAGTAGGAAAAACATCCAAAATCACAGTGGGAATCCCGGTGGAAATTTATCTCTGCTCATTCACACCATTGTAAAATACACAGTATATTAGGTAATTCTTGAATTTACATCTGGATGTGGGCCACTGTGGCAGGTGGAAAAAATACAAAAACACCTGGATTGTTCTGTATAAATATTACACTTAGCTTACCTCATATTGAATGTACTGCTTCCTCCATTCTGGAGTAATATGAGCACCTAGATGTTCTGCAAACTTCATACTGACATGTATATCTTAATGTTTGTTACCATGCATTAGCTGTAAGTATATAAAAGATTAATTCCCAGTAATTATGTAAAATGCAGTTCTACACACTATTTTGTGTGTGTGTGTGTGTGGGGGGGGGGGGGGGGGAGGGGGGTTATTTGAGACTGAGATTACATATATACAGGTAATAAGATAAATCTTAAAAATTATATTTTAAAGACAGATATTTAAGAAAATTGCTGACATATATTTAAAAATTCATGCATGTATTTCAAAATTGGCATATCAACAAGATATATGTGATAATCATATTTACATATTCATGTCATGTTAAAAAATGTACAAAGACTTACTGATTGAATCAAGTCCTGATTAATAAAACAATACCTTTTGATTTGACATATATGTCCACTGTCCAGCTTGTGACTTATTTCAACACCTTGTTTGAGTAATATGTGTCTGAATGTTGACATACCTCTTGACTTGAGTTATCACTCTTAAAGAGTTTGCCTTGCCATACTATATGTTTGATACTTACAAACATAATTGTTTACCTTGATCATCACTTGCATATTTGAATAATTTTCTTTATGCCACAGATGATAAGTTAAAGTCATTGTTTAAAATATGATTGCTTTTATGAAATATTAAATAAAAATTTATACTGAACTGTGAGTGAACACACAGGATTGCACTGAACATATCCTTTTCCTGCAAATAGACCTTTTTCCAATTTTAAATAATGTAAGAGATCAAATACCAGACAAACCACCTTTTGCCAGAATTTTCATTATGATGTTAATGCTTGGATTGTGGCGTCACAGTAGTATGACACAAATCTATGCGGCAAAACTTCATTTGTCCGGTATTGCCCCTTACACCAATTAAAATTGGTAAAAGGTCTATTATCTGTGATTATGCAGTGAAATATATGTGAACCAATGGGAGCTTGGCAAAGACAAGTCTAATTACAAACCATGGGCAGATGTAACACTTTAAACAGGTGCTATAGCCTTAAATGTAAAATATCTCATGACAACACGAGGCGCCCGAGCTTTCAAAAGGAGTTGGGATACTCAAACGAGAAACGGATACCCATGATACTAGTCCGACAAATCTGACGAAGGGCATTTTTATCATTTGTTGTTATAAATGATAAAAATGCCCTTCGTCAGATTAGTCGGACTACCATGATACCTACAATGCTACAATGTAAGTTAAGTATGCTAGAACGTCGAAGCGAAAGACTGCGAGCGTCGAGTCAAATTGTCCTGATCAAACGATGTCAATACATTAGTAATTGATGATGATATAAATTCAACAAAACTCTAAATAGCAAATGAATGTCATGCAATATTACCATTGGAAGCACATATTAATCCGTATCATTGTTTCAGCTGCCGTAACTGCTTCTTCTATCTGTGTCCTACGTCATTAAAATTTGCGTAGATATGTTCAGAAGTCTTTTCGTTCCCAGACCGTTTCTTGACACTTTCTGTAAAACATTCTGTGTTTAATATTCGTGGATTTAAAGGGAAGAGTCCTTGATATATTTAAATGTTTCCAAGTACATCCATGGCGATTAGAAGGTTACATGGCAAAGAAAAATAAGAATAAGCATCAATATGTTAGTTCGAAGGTCCGATTTTCCGAAGGCCTGATATTCCGAAAATATACAAATACTGATACAGCTGCAAAATGTGTTGTTTGGGGATGCTAAATATGGCAGTTGCCAATCAATAAGAGGAGTTGGACCTCCCATATTTTGTCAAAAACAACATTTACAAGTTACATTTATTTTTCATCTCATGTAATAAAATTATAATGAATGAATCTAATTTGTTTGGTGGAGGCAATGACTTATTTAAGTCCTTGGTGGAGGTATACCACCACCAACAAAAACAAAAACAAAAAAAAAAAAGACGAAAAACTTATGCATCATGCGCTACGTTTTTTTTCATGGTATAACAACATCAACAACAACAACAACAACAACAACAACAAACGATTCATTCCTTAAATATGACAAAGTTAAACTCAATCAAAATAAATTGTTGATAACACAAAATCTAATTTGTGACAGTATTTAAATTATTGAGTATTTTATAATACCAGAAATTCGATTTAATGATGTCATAAAATGATTTTATGATATCACAAATTTCATCTTTTTATATCAAAATATCACAAAATAATTAATAAACAGTAATACAGCGTCAAAGTAAACATGCGATCGCACACTCGCACTAGCACGTGCATTTTAGGAGTAACGAGCCTTCGGAGTCTTGGGCCTTTGGACTAACGGGCCATCCCCGCGGGTCAGTTTTCAATGTCAAAAACTAAATTTGGCCCAAAGTCGTTGAAAATTGACACAAACCGTTAAATTTTGACTTCCTATGGGGTCATTTTTCAAGGATTTTCAATTTTATGTATAGCATTAAAATACAAGTTTCTATGGAAGTGGGGTGGACATATGGTATGTCTCTCACCATTCCATCTCATTACCCTTTCCATATAACCTTTGCCTCCTCTTTCCATATCGGAGCGAATCAGGCTTCGCAACTGACACACATTGCGCATACAGAAAAAAAATTAATGTATACAGGGGAAAGATTTGTGGTTTGGTGATGATCATAAACTCGAATTGTATTTCCTAAATACTAGTATACTTTTTTCTCGGGAGAAAATCTATTTAATAGGCAGACTTTCTCTGGGGTGGAGGCTATGTTGGGAAAAAGTCTAAAGTATATCACCTCTTTGTTTGTCTTTAACCCATTATGCATATGGTCACTGGGTCAAGTTAAAAGCATCCACATCAAAAACATCAACAGATCTAGAACAGAGGCGAGGATCGTAATTATGGGGTATGCACTCACTGTCAGCCCCTCTCATTTTTTACTGCATATTTTTTTTCATAGAAGGATGATTTGTTTTACATATTACACATATTCAGGGACTGAAACTAAAAACCCTCACGACAAACGTATAGCAATTGGCATCGTGATTCAACCCCTTTTGTATTTCAAACATAACATCAACGTTTAAAATATACATATCTGCATCAGAACTTTAATAGTTCTTTCGATTTATGTCACTGGGCAGTAATGCAGTAATTATTTCATACACTTGTAAAACATATATGTATATATATTCGGCTGATCATTCCCTTAAACGGCGAAACGACTCTTGAAAGCATGCACCACTTAGTCTTAGTGTAGTAGCGTTTCCTTCACAACAAGATGTGGATAACAAATTGTCGAGGCGTGACGTCGAGTATACGTAAATATTTATTTATTTAATTATCTATTTATTTATTTATTTATTTATTTATTTATTTATTTATTTATTTATTTATTTATTTATTGTTTGATCGTATTATTTTCAGCATATTTTCGTCTTGAACAGACCACGTATGAAAAGTCGTCCCGCCGTTTAAAGAACAGGCCAGTTGGAAAAGTCATCTAAACGACGCTGTTCCTTCCAGTGTCCATCTGTCAAAAAGTCCTCTATGATTTAAATTCCTTGACACACTTAATGCCATCTTTGAACATTCAATTACTGTATTTGCACGCGACCTAATTTTCACCCCAAATGTTGATGATAAGGTTTTAGGTATACACTGTATTAGCATGTTCAAAAATTAGCGTGATCTGTGATTGTCCTTCATAAGGTCTTCACAAACATTTTATTAGCGAAATCATTAATCAAAACACAAAGAACAGTACTAACTTCGCTTTATATGTCTCTGGCGATGGTTACTAGGGAATTAGCTCACACATGTATATGTTTCCATATTCATTACATATTCAGTAATATACAATATACATAAGTTGCTTTCCACTTCTTACAATCTAAACGGGGAATTTTCTATATGCTATTGTAATGTTCTTGTATGACAACGAGGTGAACGCACGGTTCTTGACGTATATTCACTCTGTTTCGTTACTAAGCTTCCTTTAGATCTCATTTTCTTCGCATCTTTCTATCTAACTCTCTATTTATTCATTCTCTCGTGATAAGTAATTAGAGCTTTATACTGAGCAGCGGTTACGTCCCTTTGTGACAACAACGATCTAACCTTTACCTAATCAAATATATTTTTACAAAGAGCGCAAAGTAGATAAGTGGACATGCTGGTCACAATGGTCATTGGCACGTAAGGTATTTATTGTGTTTTTATCAATTATAACACCTTATACCCGGAATAATTGACTGTTTATCTCAGAGACTTTAAAATGACTAAATAGTGTCTGTATACAATTTGATAGGAACAATTAAATGCCAAACAAGTAACTAAGATTGATTTAAGTGATTACAAAATTATAAAAAGTAATTGATTTCAAACGTAAAATAACATTTTACATAGGGATACTTTACTGGGATTTCTAAAATGACAGATCTTTTATAGGTAAAAACATTGACAATTTTTTTCTCACCGAAAAGAAAAATCTGGATTGATGACACTGTTGCACTTTAAGTCGGTTAACGGACTTTTGGGGTAACGTGTGCTGTTTTCAAACGATCTTTTTTGAAATATTATTACTATGTAAAAAAACACAAACACTCTATATTGCAAATTTTCGGCCTCACGACCTTTATCAAGCAATTTAAGAGATGACAAATATAAAGCTATGTAAAATACATGTTTACGTTTCAAAAATACATAAGGTTATGTATTTTTGAAACATAAAAAAGGATTTTACATAGCTTTATATTTGTCATCTCTTAAACGCGAAAGTTAGTCTCGAAAGACTAACCTAAGCATGCACCCTCCAGGAATAATGAATAATGTGTCAATACAGGAAGTAACTTGTCATAAACAATTGGGGTTGATTATTAACAAAACATGTTCATGGCATGATCACTTATCAGATATGGCTACTAAAGCCTGGAAACGGATCAACATCTTTCGATTATTAAAATTTAGACTAGACAGGAAAATTCTCGAAATTATATATTTCTCATTTATTTGGCCTTGTTTAGAGTATGCAGATGTAGTTTGGGACAATTGTACTGCCACAGAAAAACAGGAAATTGAATAAATTCAATATGAAGCTGCATATATTGGTTATGGCGCAACAAGATCTTGTTCCAAAGCAAAATTACTGGAGGAGACTGGATGGGAAAGTCTTGAGCAAAGACGCTTTAAGCATAGATTGATTACTTTTTATAAAATTATTAATAAAGAAGTCCCCTTCTATTTGTATTCCCTTATTCCATAAAGTGTTCATCAGGTCAGCCAAAGAAATCTGAGATGAAGGTCAAATCTTCAAACACCAGTATGTAGGTCGAATCTGTACCGAAATTCTTTTATTTGTAAAACCGTAAAAGATTGGAATGCACTATCAGAAAGCACAAGAGACATACGGTCAATTTCAGAATTCAAGAGATTTTTAGACAAAGATAAAAAGAAAGTTCCAAAATATTTTTATTTAGGAGAACGTAAAGGTCAAATATTGCACACTCTTCTTCGATTGGGTTGTAGCTGTCTGAATGCTGATCTGTATAAAAATCATCTACGTGATGATTACAACTGTGTTTGTGGTCTCCCGGAAACGGCAAATCATTTCTTTTTGGAATGTACTAACCACAGTGAATTACGTAATAGAACTATCAATACATTATCAGTTCAAATAAACATAAATATCTTGTTATCAGGTTGTCCCCTGTATGATGATGATGTAAATGGAGAGATATTTGCTCAAATACAAAATTTCATTATCAATAGTAATAGATTCTCTTGAGTAAATCTTACAGACATGATCTCACGAAACGTGTCAACTTTCCACTCTTTTATCAATATCTGATTCATTTAATACCAGGGCTTTTTTCCCACTTAAATAAAATCCGGTAAATAGAGATTGAATTTCCCATTTCTCATCTGATTAGCATCCTGACTACCTCCAGCCTGTACCCTTTTCCTATATTTTTTTTCTATCTGCTTTCTTTTGTCGACACCTTTTTCTTTTCTTTTTTCTTTCGTTTTCCCCTTATTGTTATTTATTAGGTTTAAACGAGATGGTAAATATAAGCATGAAATTTATACTCATGAATTTTCATTTATGCATTTGTAATTATATATAATGTTGGCCAATAATATATACTAGTAATTTCATGTTCGATTTCAGGAGAGAGCTTTATATAAGTCCAAGACTTGTTGCTCAATCCTATGTGTTATGTTATAGAAATTCATGCGATTTTCTAAATAAATACTGTTTAAACCATCGCGAGGGTCACTTTTTTTACGCATGGGTGTGGTCATTAAACAACGGACAGAGTCATTTTTCAACGTTAAAAATCGACGCTTAAACCGTTGAAAACCCAAACGCTGGTTCGACTTTTAATTAGTCGAAGTGTCTAGTGATAAAGGATTGTTTCCCTTTAACTAGATGAACGAGGTTAGGGGCCGGGTGAAATTCATCCCATAATGCATTGCACATATACAGAAAATTAATTTTAGAATCGAAACCGTTTTGTATTTTTCCGGGTAGAATGGAAAATAGCAAAATACGCATGCGCCTATTCCTTCATTTCAAGAAGATATCATGGCGGTAAAGTTTGAAAACGTTACTAGATCTAGTGTTAATTCTTAAATGAAAGATGAAATGTGATATTTTATCATAGGAATTGAAATATTTATGCAATTTAAAGCATGTTAAACTATATGTACAGTAGATCTATATATATATATATCTACTTTATTTGCTAATAATTCTTAATGTAAACCAGTAACAAGTATGAGCTTAACACTAACAGGGAATTTGAGGCACTTGACTTGGCCGTGGCGCGGGCTTGTTTGAGGTTAAAATTTTAAAGCGAATGAAAGATGAAATATTATCATTAGGTTATTAAAATTTTCTGGAACAGAAAGCATGTTAAACTTTATATATCTACTTCATTTGCTAATACTTTAAACCAATAACATTTTTGAGGATAAAAGTGAATTTGAGGCAGAGGCACGCGATATATAAATATGAAGTATAAGAAATTGTATATAAATATAAAAAAATCCTGTTTTCTCCTCCCACATGTGAGAGAATTCTTTATAAAAATGTCTCCTGGCCAGAATTACACCTGATATTTGTGTATTGACAATAACTTAAACCAACATGTTGGTATTATCAATGTAACAGAATATTCAGCTAAAAAGAAATAAATATGAAGTGTGAAGTATGAATCTTACATGCTATACTGGATAATCTGAGCTTTTAATTAGCAATAATAAAGTAGTAATAGATATCTGGGTGTAATACATGTATCATATTACATAATCAGCAACATAGTGCTTGCATAGTGATCTAAAGTACAGAAATGAAATTTAACTGCATGTATATCATGGATAATTTCAATGTCTGTCAAGACAGACTGTACCCAATAAGTTATATTTAGAATTTGCTGAGCCATTACAAGGAGCTATACATATTTATCATAATGACATCATAATCCATACTTCTTAATGAAGAAATAAATGTAAATGTGTTTTAAATTACATATAAAAAATGAATATTGTGAGACTTGAATGGAATTCCAAGTGAAAATAAGATGAACAAAAATCTTAAAATAATTAAGCTTATACTAGAGTCTATGCCATGTTGAGACTTAAAAAAAAGTGTACTGTCAATGACAGGACAATAGATATTGATAGGATTATTAAGTTATCTATGATATTTTTTCAAAAAAAGATTTATAAAAAATTACATGTTGTTTGCAGGTAGTGTAGTAATTTGTAGCAGTAAGTCAAAAAAAGTGTTAAATTGTAGTATAAAATCATTATGTAATGGACAGGAAAGTTAAAAAATGGTATATTCATATTAAAATCCATTTTACAGTATCTACAGAACTGTTGATCTCTTGGAATAAGTGGTCTGCTTAATATCTACGTGTTATAATGTGTACTGGACAAAATATTAGTTGTTAATGTGTATACCTACAAAATGAGATCTTTTGACATACTGAAATTTTATTGTCTCATACAACTTTATAAACAGAATTTGTTTGGATAATTTTAGGACTTGTCAAGATGTTTGTCTTACATCCTAAGGCATGGAGCAGAGAGAAAAGGTTTTGAAATTCTGCCTGGTAAGAGATTTTATTATAAAATATTGTTAATACTGTACAGATTTTTTCACAATTTGTATGATACATGTATTTATTTCTATAATTAGCATGCACCATTTCAGGATTTTCACCAACCATAGTCTTTTCTAAAACCAATCAAAGGGGATAGGTTTGTCCAGTGCTTTAATGCTGAATTTATAATTTGACAAACCATTAGTGTTTTTCCTTAATTTTTTTTTCAATTTGCCTGTACCTTTTCATTTGGGAATTTTTTGCCTCATTTGCTTAATGCTAAATGATCAATGTTTGGGGAAAATGTAGACAAATTTTTTGAAAAATTGTTGAAATTTTCATTGGGAATGGTCCTTATAACAGACCTGATTTGAAGTAAGGGGTTTCCCAAATATGGAAGGTAGCAGTTCAAATCCAGCTGTGGTCAAAATTTTTTTTCATTTCTTTACACATCTAAATAAGTTTTTAGATGTTTCGCAACACTCAACTTATGAAATTAGGCCACATTTTAAGTTGGATCTGGACAACATTTGAAACAATTGACCCAGACGTGAAATCAGTCAACAAAAGGCCCCACCTAAAGAAAATGACCAACTTGTTGCCCTAATCACATCTTGCAGAGAGAAAGCAATTAATGCTTAATGATATCAAAATCACCTGAATGGATGTGTAAAAAACTGTTGTTGTTTTTTATACTGGTCTGAAATAAAATGTGACACGTTTTCAATATTTGTGTCAATTTAGTCACAGTAATGCAAAAATAAGTGAATTCTTCCTTCCTACATGACTGATCAACTACTTCTACTTCTACTCTATAAGTGATCGCCTTCAACTTGTTGAAGATTACATCACTGGATTGCGCAGGCTAGATAGAACAAACATAATTATTAAAGGTTAAAACTATTTACATTAAGTGATGGTTTTAGTGACTGTAGATAGTGGCTGAGACAGCTGTTTTGAACGACTCAACAGAGTGGCTCATCACAGTGTTCAGAGGAAGATGGTTCCAGTCTTTAATTGTACGTGGGAAAAAAGAGGTTTGTCCAATTTGTGTTCGGCATGATGGGATTTGAAATGAAAGAGTGTGCATATTTCGCGAGAGTCTGAGAGGGGGGATGAGTCTGTCTGTTTTTGGTATGGCCACTTTCTCATTTACTATTTTGTAAAACATTGTTAATCTGGAGTCTGTGCGTCTGTCTGCTAGGCTTCTCCATTTAAGATTAATTAGCATGTTACTGACACTGGAGGTGTTACAGTGTCGGCCCGTTACGTATCTAGCACCCCTTCTTTGGATCATATCAAGTTTATTTATATCCTCAGTAAAGTAGGGATCCCAAACTGAGCAGGCATACTCTAGTGATGGTCTTACTAATGATTTATATGCCTGCTCCTTTACTGAGGTGGAATTGATGTTAAGATTCCTTTTAAGAAAGCCTAGTGTGATGTTTGCTACTAGGTACTCAGGTGAGCGATATAGGCCCACTTGGGCCTTTTGTTGTTTTTTTTTTTGTTTGTTTCCAAGTATCTATTACCTGTTTATTATTTTTTTGCAGGTGGATTTTTGTATGTAGATGATCTCTTGAAAATGAATGAGTTACAAGAATTCTCAGAAGCTGACTTTGAAAATGTGGTAAAAAACAATGATAAGCAGAGATTTGCTCTAGAAAGAGAACATACAGGAAGACTTAAAATTAGAGCAAATCAGGGGCATAGTATAAATGTATGATACTTTCTTGGTTTATATCTTTACATTTATAATATTTATACCATCTGTAAATCAAACTAATGAGTAAAAGAGTCTATTTTTCTGTTTTACCTTTAATATTTCTTCTCAGTAATTTATTTTGATGCCCTTTTTTCTTGTGAGTCTTTATATAGCCATTACGATGACATTCCATAATATATGTTTTCTCTTTTTTCCTGTTTTGTTGTATTTTATTACGCATTACAAATCTAGTGTTCTTTGACATTTCCTCTTTCTCTTTAAATCTTTTGAATTGAGTGTCGTTATCAAAAACAAGATTATCAATATTAATATTTGCATCATGGGCTTTTATTTCATGTTGAATTAATTGTTCCGAAGTCCTAAAATGAAGATTGCATGTAGATACCTTACAAACATGTAACTTTTGTTTTTGTTTTTGACATTTATTCTTGTGAGTTGCTTTATGTTTGTGAAGGCAGTTAAAATTGGAAAACACTAGTTTACAATCTGCGCACATATATTTCTTTTGTGTATAGTCTTGTTTAGTTTTAGAGTATTTGTGAAAATCCATTAAAGAATCCTTTGAAATGTGTGGTGACAGCACAACATTACTTTGAGTATTTGTTTTCTGGTGTTTAATTTGACTAACAGTAGCAAGGTTAATTTCTTGGGTAAAGCTGTTACTTGTTTTAAAAGGTTGTGTGTGTTGATTGTTTTGATTGATATTTAAATTTGGATACATTTGATGACCTGATACTTCTATATTGTCTTCAATATTCCCAATTGCTTCATAATGACCCCCACCTATTCTTCTCCAAATGATATGTGCAGAATTTTGATATAATCTATCAGATGAGAAAGAGTTATCCATTGTAATTATTTCTCTTGAGTTATCATCTCCCCCTAATGTAACCAATATATTGATATTTAATGCTTTTGCTAATGCATAAATACATTCCTGTCCTGCATATGTTCCTGGTATTGATAATTGTTGAATTTGCTCTAATGGGGTTCCTCTATCTGCCAAAAAGTAATCTGAAAATTCTTCAATATTGGCCCTTAAAGTTTCAGCAGCTAAATTACGCAAGAAAATATGATTGTCCTGATTCCCATAAATAGAGAAACTAATTGCCCTAAATAAACAGTTTCCATCACCAATGATAGGAATTCTCCGCAGACCAAATCTATGGAGATACATATCTTGTCGCCCAACTTCAATATCCATGGCTTCATAGTTTTGAATTAAATGATCGAAATTCATGGCCTATAATTATTTAAAGAGATATATTCAATCATATTTAGATCATTAAGAAAAATAAAAACAGCAATCATTTTAAGCCAAAATCATCATTGCAAACTTAGAGTCTGTAGAGATGTTGTTTATAATTGATTTCTAATAGAATTATGTAGTCATTAACTAGACTTCATTAGTGGAAATAGTGTATACTTATTACTTTGGTGATAGAAAATGCTTAAAATCCATTCACGTTAAAGTTGTGACTATCAGACAGAGAGGAGGCAATGTACACATTACTGATCTTCTTAGGTACTTGTTTATATTACCAGAAGTACACAACATTAAATGTTCAAGGAAAAATACTTTATTAATTTAAAACCCAAGGGTCAGATGTGGCAATTGACCCTTCCACTGTTCATAGAGTAATGTGACATTAATGATTTAATAGATTTGCAATTGTTGTTTTCATGACGTCATAGGTTAATGTGTCACTTGTCCGATATTTGTCCAACCTCCAGTAATGTCATCACAATGACAAATTACATCACTTCTAAAGAAAGGCTCAGGTGTGCTAAAACAATTATTAACATGGTTAAGCATTACATATGAAATATATGAAGACCAATGAACTGAGCTATGTATTTAATAAGGAATCATAAAATTGAATAGGTAATTATTTTATTTATTTTCATTTATCAATATGATAACAACAATGATATACATGATGTATTGTGAAATTACTGTAATAAAAATGTATTGGACCCTTAATTTATATAAAGCAAAGCAAGATTTTGTTTTAAATAAAACAAAAATCAACTTGATTTTGAAAATCTGGACAAAAAATGGAAATGGGTTTAAAAGCTGAAAAAGAGGGGTGAAAACTAACTTCTGCTGTTTTCTTATTTCAACTCATTTCGAAATAATTTAAATTTTCCAAATGAAAAAAACTAAAATAAGTTTTAAAAATGAAGAAAATCATGTCTACAAAAAGTTTTATCAGCTAGTGTAATGCAAACCAACTACACAGAGTTTCAAATTTCAATTACAAAATTAACAAAAAATAAATCAAAATATAACAATATTCATCTGAATGAAAATAACTCGAGAGACTTTGTTTATGAGGCATGAAAATATCAATCATAATCATAAATACAAATTAGTTAAATAAACCAATAGATTTTTTTAGAATATTCAATTTCCCTCAGAAAAATTTGTTTCTTACTTCGTCAAAACTGGCTGGGCCTATTTCCTCTAGTACCAGATTTGACAACTGTCAAAAAATGAAATAGTAAATATTATTCAATGACATGAAATAATTGGAATGGCTAATATGGTACATGATAAATTCTGTACACATATAAATGGTAAATCTGATACATTTTTATTTTAAACTTGGTACATAACTATTGTGAATTTGACAGTTAATGAGTATAATTAAATTTTACTCTTTATTTTTAACTAATTATTATTTCAGTTTTAAACCTTATTATTTTATTAATCAATCTAAATTATTTGAATGGTTTACATTTATCATTTGATAATTTCAACTTTGATTGTTTGTTTTTATGTAAATGTAAGTACATGTACATGGATACCGAATTAATTATATAATCTTTGTCATCAAATTGTTGTTAATAATAAAATTTTAAAACCAATTAAATTACTGTCTTTGTTTTTATTCAATCAAATCAATAGTAGCAGTATATTTGTTTTCATTAATAACCCTTTGCTGATGCCTCAAATGTCGAAATATGCTATGATGTGCATGATGTCTATCAACTATGAAGTTTATGAGTCAAAGTTGCAAAACTAAATATCTTTTTATGAAATATTCCAGGATGTTAGATTGGTAATTTCCACATATCAAAGAGTGTGAAGCAGTTTTTTTTTTTTTTTTTTTAAATTTCTTCAATTTTAGGAAAGCATAGAAATACTTTGAGGAGTGTTAAAGGCCTTAAAAACATGATTTTAGTAATAATGCCCTCAAAAAGCAGTTACCTTGATGTTATTTCCAATATGGTGTTCCGATGAATTCATTTTATTTTCTTCTGCTGGTGGGATGTTAAAACCAGCATCCTGAAAGAAATAAAATCATGTTGTATATTTATGAATATTCATTTTTAGCTAGGTTATATGAATCATGATGACATATATAACTGGTGTCAGTAATTCATTCTAATATAATACAGATGTATAATTGAAAACATTAATTCTTGGAATATTTTCTAAAATTTATGTACATAGTACTTGAATAAATCAGACTTACAGAAAGTGTGAAATAACTATGATCCAGTAATGAAGCTGGATGAGGATTGATGGAGGAGCTTCCTCTAGGCAGGCAAATGAAAATCTAAAAGAAAAAGATAGGTATTGTTATATAACAAGGAAATTGTTTTTTTTTATAAAAGCAGCATCTTTTCATACACTCATTAAAAGGATTTCGTGTTACTGGTGTAGTACTACTAGTAGCTATATACACTTAAGTAAATCTGAATTATTTAGTAGTTACCTATATTGACAGTATTGTTATGTTAACATTGTTCTTAAACATAACGACCCTTCACCACTTTCCAATGTTAAATAAACATAATAATTCTGAATATGTTAGAAGAGGGTTGCAAAACCCATTTGGTTAGAAAATTTGATCAATATAAGGTAATTACATAAAGTTTAACACTCAGTGTTTGAGTACACTTCGTATTGGAAGAAGAAGAAGGATTTTCTACCAATTTTAGGGCTCTATCCCTTCCTCTAAGATTGAAAAATGCAAAACATTAGTCATGGGAAACTGCACCAACCCACCCCCTCCCAACATTTAAAAAATATCTATATCTGCCTACGGACTAGAATCTAGAGCATATAGACTGAATTAATTGGGGCCTAATCTATCTTCTAGTAGATGTGGAGCTATGCCATTGATACAGAGATACAGAAGATACATATATACAGGGAAGTATAGTTAAGCGTATATATATACATATATATATATATATATATATATAAGCTTAACTATACTTATATATATAATCTATATATATATATATATATTTCTATATATATAGACCATGTATACATAGTTATAATATATATATATATATATATATATATATATATATCTATATCTATATATATATATATATATATATATATATATATATATATATATAATATATACATCTAATGTAGTAACATTTATTGAATAGTTTAATTTTATCAATTATCTATGAGATACATTATTTATAAATCATAATCAATCAAATCATAAAAAAATTATTGTTGTTTTCAAACATAATATCACATAATATCAAATAACAATGACTTACGATTAAAAACATTTTCAAGGAACAAGAAAGCGCCATTTTTGACATTTTCCGGAAAATTAAACCGTTCTGGATCCATCGTTTTATGTATTTATGCAATGCATCATGGGTTGAATTTCACCCGGCCCCTAACCTCGTTCTAACTAGATACGAAACACCGCCTATGTTTTTCTAAATAATATGAGAATATTGCAGAAATTCACAGCTGATAATAAATATTCCAGTCGACATGTTCTTATAAAATGTGAGATATGCAAATTAGAAACTATACAGTAGGTCTTTTGATAAAAGTATTAAACATAGAACAGAGGAAATTCCAGCTGATTTAAAGTCCAAGCAGACGTTTAGTAACACAGTTTTTAATTTATCTTGTACAAAAGTTTAAGAGTAACTTGACGATTTATGAATATCATAAGCAGAGACTTGTTATATGTCTCTGTCATAAGGTACACAAGCACTGGATCATTTGTACAAAAGTCAAAACTCATTTTCTAATTCTTTTGACTTACTGTACTCTGTAGTGAATGTATTGTTTTGTAACAGGCAGGGTGAAAAATTGTGGCCGGACCCGGAAATCGAACCCAGAACCTTCCGCTATGAAGACAGACACTCTAACCATACTGGCATCTATCTCAGTTTGTAGTTTAATTATGCTAGAGTTATAGTCAAATCGGCCCAAGAAAAAAAAACAGCCCACACCATAATGGCCCAAATAAAAAACGCCCCACACCAAAGCCGGCGTACCTAATTGAAGACCTATGGATAATTGAAGACCCATGGAAGACCTACATTCATCTAGACATTATTATTAAAAACTGTTATCAGAAATGTGTTTCTTCACAGTTACTAAAAAAGACGATATAGATATCTAGTTCTGTAATACCGATAATCTATACTGCATTTTTTACCAAAATATTGTGTAGGTATTCTTTCTATCGAAGTGGCCGCCATTACTATTTTATGGGGTAATTAAAAATTCATTGCCATTTATAAAATGTGACATCGCCATAATCATAGAGGAGCTGATATTTTTGCTTTATTGTACATTAATATATATAAAGGAATAAGATCAGATATGTTCTGACTACTGTGTAATGGCAGCCATTTCGATCCACAAAAGACTTGCACATTATTTGATTTATAAAATGCCATAAAAACACAAAGTTATATAAATTTTTTTGTGAAATATACACTTTCATAGCATGATAAATACCGTATTTACCTGTGTATAATGTGCACCTGTGCATAATGCACAGCCCCGAAATTGAGAAAAAAAATTGCAGAAAAAGCCTAGTTCCCTTGTATAATGCGCAGGTAAAAATTGATAAATAGTGAGCGGCCGTGAAGCTAAGATTTCAGATATTAAAGTACAGTAGCGGGAATTATCTTACATTTTTTCACCCATCATTTATATATATATAAAATTGACCAATTTGGAGACGTACATCTCTTTTTGCGTTCCTGAAATGATTCCTCCATGAATTTCATTAATTAACTACACCGTAACTTTTAATTATAATATTATGTACATGGAGAGTATCGTAGAGCAACGCAGTATACAAGTCGCATTGAAATAAGATTGAATAAAATGGTTGCTGTATGTTGGTAACAAATTCATTTTATCTCTGATAAAGTTATATATATTATAATTGTCATAATACTCTATGTTTTTGTTGTCCGCTGAATTAGCACTATCTGATTGACGTGTATGTACAATGCTTAACGGTTGACTCACCAGGTATTGTTAAAAAGTGACATTTAAATCCCCCAGCACAGCGGGTGTCTGTGATAGTGATAGAGCCAATTACCGTTCATTTCATGTCCGTCAAACTTGTGTTTAGTGTAACTTCTAATAGATATGCAAAACTCTATTAAATACATGTATATCATAGATCGACGGTATTATCACACATACGAGAACGAACGACTCCCTCCATTCCATGGTAAATTAACTTCCTGGTGTGATTTTAGTACATGGAATGATGACAACAGTTTAGCGTTCATATTAAAATCGACATTACGAACAAATACTTGTGGAAAAGACATGTCATATTTTAGTTCCCGTGTATAATGAGCACCAACGATATTGACGTCAGATATTCTGAAAAAAAGTGCGCATTATACACAGGTAAATACGGTATGTTTATGAAATTGTTTTTTAATAATAATGTCTAGATAAATGTAGGTCATCTGTAGGTCTTCAATTATCTGTAGGTCTTCAATTAGGTACGCCCCACCAAAGCGGCCCAATATTTTTACCAGAAATGGCCCAGCTTTGTATTTTTGGACAATGGATTTTTTCACCCGTGTTTATTTTACACTTGATACAGATAGGAAGAGGACGAATAATTTGATGTTTTGTATGTATATACCTTGAAATAAATAATCAATCAATCAATCAATCATTATTTAGTATTTTAAAATGAGGTTTGTTAACCACTAAGTTGCCACTAAATAATTAGCATTTCCAGCTCTTGTCATATGGAGGCCACCTCAGAGAAGAACCACAAACAATATTGAAATTATTTGGAATTAAATGTAATAATGTCAAAAGAATAAAAAATGTATATATTTTAGAAGACATCGCTTTTATAGACAGATTTGTTTTTGGTTATTCCAGAGACATATATACACATGTATACATGTCTCTGGTTACTCTAACTGGTTCAGTCTTAAATTCCCTTTTAAATATCATTCTTTTTAACAATGAGAGTCTTTAAAAGCATAAATGATATATTATATATGTCTCTGCTACTAGGTATAGTGGAAAAAATCATGATTAGCGTACATAGTTGTAGATTAATAGGTGAACACTTAAAGGAAGGTGTGCACCTTTCAGCTTATAATGTTTGAAAAAAATATTACTCTCTAAATCTTGACCATTCGTAGATCGGGCAGGCTTGATGTAGTGGTTAAGTGCTTGGCTTGCGGCCCCGACGATCCAGGTTCAATTCCCGGGTTGTGCCACTATGTTTAAGAGGTTGGTAACCTCCTGCTTCCATGTTGCGATATAACTGAAATATTGTTGAAAGCGAGGCAGGGCCGTGTCTGTATATTTTGGGACCAGGGCCAGGGCCTTTGCAATTGGGAAAAATAGCGTCGTTTTGGATAAAATTTGGTAAAAATTCAATTAAATGAGAAAAGCAGTATTATCAATGGCATTTGTTTATTTCATGTACATCTCGACCTCATTCTCCTCCATTGTGTTGACCTTGATTCCCGGGTCGTATTTGGTCAAAATCTTTTTGGTGCAATATCAGTGCGTTGATTTCTGTGTTCTCGTGTTGCTTTATGCGATTTTATAAAACACAGCGTTCTCATTCAACGTAAAACCATTATTCGTTTTTTGTAATATGCTACATTCAATAATATCAATTAATTTCGACTGCCGTGTTCAAATGTGCATCGAAAAGACTTGTCACGAATACGACCATTCAAAATAACCTCGCACCTGTGGATTAAAGGATCCACAAAACGCTTCAATACCACTCTTCAAAAACTGCATTTACAAGCGCTATTTGTACATTGATGGTTTTTACATTTTATGTCGGACATGCTGATGTTACGGTTGCAAATATTGCGCGATTGAACAAGTTTCGGTCAATAAATTTTACTATGTACAGATGGGAATTTTAAGGGAACAAGATGGGAAAAAAAGATACTATTTGGCGTTGGGAATGGGGCGGAATATCGGCCCCAAATAAGCTCTGGTGATGGCCTTGCGAGGTAAAACACCAATCAACCAACCATTAGTAGATCTCAGTCATAAATGTGAATAGACAAAAAAGTTCAACCCTATTATAAACCTTTCCTCGAGAGAAAGTCGGATTGTGACATACTTCCATTTTAATTTTTCCCCGAATCGACAAATTCTGAGCAAAAAAGATAACATCCTGCACACCTGTAGCATTTAGGTGTGAATTGTTAAAACAACACTTTAATCAACATATATTAAAGAGAATGTCTGACTTTCATATCCTTCTTGTATATAAGTCCTTACCATAATGCTGCCATTTTCCAACTTTTACATTTATGTAATCTTTGTTAGACGTATAATATATATATATATGTAAGTATACTTTGTGATATACATGTATGTATTTTAAAACATGTTATACATGTATGCTGTACCTATGAGGATTGGGCCACCATGGGAAGTGGAGGGAGGGGGGACTTTGACTTGTTTTGTAAGTACAATGTATATTTTATACAGGTATTGAAAGGAACTTCATTTTTTGGTAGTTATTGTGGATGTAATGTACAAATACTACAACTGAATTTACTATGTTCAAAGAGTTCTTTACTTTTCACTAATTCTAAAGGTACCAAATTCACCTAAAGCTCATTCATATGAAATTCTGTCTTTATATTAGTTTCATTTTGTAGACAGAATACAAAATGTACATCAAACTTGTAATAATCATAATTTATATTATTCTGAATTTTATATCATTCATATTTTTCAAATGATAAATCATGAAATATACTCTGAACATGTAGCTAAGATAGTGTGTTTTTATGTTAGATATTCACTATGTGTAGTATATATTCAAATTCATGAACATCAACATGAAGTTATAAATAAAACAGTGTGACAGAATTATCTTAGGTAAAAGTGGTTGGTTCATTACGGGTATTGACTGTCTGGGGTTGCTTTGTCTTGGGCCACTTTTTACTCGGGCCAGACTTGTGTCAGAAATCATATGAAAGTACCGGTACTACACAAACTTTCTAGAAGCTCATGTGAGTTTCTGACATGAATCACCAAAATGCCTTCATTAAAAATTGAACTGCCCTATATCATGCCTGAAATGCCAATATATTATGACGTCTACTGTCCGCGCCACTCACTTTGTTAACCGAAAAATCTGGATTTTCACTTATTTATCTTTAAAATAGTTTTACAAAATTAATATCAATCGACAGATCTTGTTTAGTCGTAACTTTTGGTGTATGTTATATGTTTCTACGAAGAATCATTCGTATTTTATAGGGAAAAATCATTTTAGATAGGGCGTTTTCTATGTTAATTTTGACGTGACGTCGCCGATGTTTAACATTGAGTCTATGGGAAACTTGGCGATGTCACATCAAAATTTAACATGGAAATCGCCCTATCTAAAATTGATTTATTTCTATAAAATATGAACGCTTCTTCGTACAAACATATAGCATACACCAAAAGTTACGACTAAACAAGATCTATCGACTGGTTTTGCCTTTTTGAAATTATTCTGAAGATGAATAACTGAAAATCCAGATTTTCCAGTTTCCAGAGTGAGTGGCGCGGACAGTAGATATGATAATCATGTATATCACACCAAAAGCAGTAACAGACATTAATGGCATCAATTTGCTAAATGTTAAATTATGCAGAACATCTTTTCTTTTGGAGGAATCCATTCAATTGTGTCAGCTGATTGGTTATGAGATTTTCAGCTTTTTGAAATTTAAGGAGTTTTTGTCTTATTTATCCCCCCCCCCAAAAAAAAACAAGGTTTGGGAGGGGGTATATAGGATTCACCCTGTCTGTCTGTCCATCTGTATGTCCGTCTGTCCACCAAACCTTGTCCGGGCCATAACTTCTCACCCTGTGCACGGATATCAATAATATTTCACAGAATTGTTGCTTAGGATCCAAGGGTATGTCATGACCTTGAAACAAGGTCATAGGTCAAAGGTCAAGGTCATGATATACACAATAAGTAAAACCTTGTCAGTGCCATAACTTCTTCCTCTGTACACAGATTTCAATAATATTTCACGGAATTGTTGCTGAGGAACCAAGGGTATGTCATGAATTGAAATCAAGGTCAAAGGTCAAGGTCAAAATAGACACAATAAATAAAACTTTGTCCGGGCCATAACTTCTCACCCTGTGCATGTATTTCAATAATATTTCACAGAATTATTGCTTAGGATCCAAGAGTGTGCCATGACCTTGAAGCAAGGTCATAGGTCAAAGGTCAAGGTCACAATAGACACAATGGGTAAAACCTTGTTATACATGCTTTATGAATGCCTCATGGGTTAATAAACGCATGTCTCCACTTTGTTGCTGTGGGGGATATTTGTCCCGTTAGGACAGCTCTAGTTTTATATAGCATAGTTAAAAAAATAAGACCCTCTTTTGTGGCTAGGAGAACTTTGATTTTTTATCTTACCAGGACAAATGGTCATAGAGCTTCTGTCTTACCCCCGGTATCATTGTTGTTATTGTTGTTGTTGTCTTAACTTTAATCTGAATCATAGCTTTAGAAACTTTAGAGACACGGAATTAATATTTTTCTTGTGTATTCCTTGTGCCAACACCTTCATCTGGTACTGAAATTTATGATTTTGACCTTGTGACCTTGACCTTAAAGTTTGACTTATTTTTAAAAAAAATTCAATCTTGGTCATAACTTATGAACAGTAAGAGATAGGGCTTAAATGTTTCATGTGTGTATTCTAGTGGCAAGACCTTTCATTACCTTTATGAATTATTTACATTCTGACCATGACCTTGAAAATTGACCCACTTACAAAAAAGTTTTGCTAGTTATATTTGGTTGTCTTTTGACAACTCTTGTTCTGTATAGGTATATAATCATGGTCTCATTATTCTCTCATGCAACTTGCAGCGTAAGTGAAACTTACACAGGTTTTACAGGACATCTGTCTGATAAAGCTTCATATTTCAATGACAACAAAGTAATAGTGAAAGTTTTAAAACTCCAGTACAAGAATCGGGTGAAAATTAGATTGGACCAATCCAGATTTTACCAGATTCTTGTATTGATCTGTTGAGTTTCGTAGTCACTGAACTGTAATCTTGTGTATCTGTTCTATTAATAATTTGTTTTTGTTTCGTATTTACCTAGTGAACATTGTAGAAGACACATCTTTTTACATTGGTGCATTCATTCTTTATGATGTAAAGAAGAATTATAATGATTTTGAAGGTGAAAAGTTAAGGTCAGACAGTAAAATTACCCAAAATCTCTGAGGCCATAAAGATTGTGATCTTGAAAAAACCCTGGTACCCAAAAGAAGTTTGATTAGCCCACTCTAAAGATTTATGTAACCTAAAACTGAACAGCTGAAATATTTAATTATTTCATTTCAACTTATTTGATGCCCTATTTTTTTGTAGTTTCAACTTTCTTTCAACACTTTATCTAGAGGATTCTCAAACTTCACTTTTCCTTTTGTTGTCCATCTCATTCTCTATTTCTGATTCAGGCTTTCTTTCATATTAATCTGACATTCTCTTCATCTCTACTGGTAGCTACATGTATCTTCTTTTTGATTTGGAAAGTGAAATGTGAACTGTGTATCAAATATACTGGTAATGTCAAGTCCACTTTTACTATTGGGTATCATTACATGTATATGACCATAGCTACAAAACACAAAACATCAAAATCCTGACTTCAATCTCTACTCTATAGAACTGGTACTTTGTTGGTGTTTATGTTTTATAGGACTACAGGAACATGCAATACATTTACTACCCCTAGAGATGCATGACATAGTGAAAAAAGTAATAAATTTGAATATTATCATGATGTCACTGTAAAATATCTTCAAGGAATTAGGTACTTGGAGCAAATAAGAATTAGTTTTTCTGTCCTTCATTGTGTTTATAGATTGAACCTTTCATCTCTTCCCTTGACGTTATATTAACATTTTCTCAAATTCCACCTTTCATAATTTCAGCATCTGATTAACATATGATATACTGTACTTCCATGTAAAGATGACATGATTATTAAGACATGTCTTTGCACTTAATGAGAACTTCAAGGCCACAATGATCTTAATCATATAATTATGTAACTTGTGTGTTGCTCAATACCTTAAGTTGTCCATCTTAGTTTCAGGAACTTTGCCCTTGAACACATTTTTTGTAAAATATACCGGTAGTTGATATTTTATATTTTATTTTAGTTTAATTATGGATTGGAAACAAAAGTGTGACAGATTATAGAGAGCGATGTCTTTATTCAGAAAGCTCTTGAAAAATCAAGATGGAACAACAAAGAATGTGCCATCCAAAGCAAGTCCTCCTGCTGGTGTTCTTACAATGGCATCTCAGTTACAAAGGAAGTTTGCCAAGGGTGTTCAGTATAACAGTAAGTCCTTTTTATATGCTCGTCATTAGATGGGACGTATTATGTTATGGCGCTGTCCGTGCGTCTGGGGTCATGTTTTCCGAACTTTTTTTTGCCGTCTTTCAAGATATTGAGTTGAAATTTAGTATATAGCTTTATATCAAGCAGTGTCAGTACCAGTTCGAGTTTTGTAACGATTGACCTACTTTTGACGGATTTATGGCCCTTGGACTTATAAATTTCAAGATTTTTTCAGAAATTCATTAAAAATCTATTTTATGTCAAAAAACATTATGAAATTTATCATGAAACAAGTAAAATGTACCAACTATCACATATGTTACGGGTTTTAATATCTTTTTCTTCATTTTTGAGAAATTCATAATTTTAGAGGGGGGGAGGTGACCATATGTCCTTGGTCATGTTTTCTGGACTTTTTTTGCCGTCTTTCAAGATATTGAATTGAAATTTGGTATATTGCTTTATATCAAGCGGTGTCAGTACCAGTTCGAGTTTTGTTACAATTGACATACTTTTGATGGATTTATGGCCCTTGGACTTATAAATTTCAAGAATTTGTTTTGAAAATTCACTAAAAATCTAATTTTTGTAAAAACATTATGAAATTTCAAGTTTTATTTGCAGGTCAAGTTCCAAGATGGGTTGGATAGGACCATTTCTGCAGGAGTTATTGCCCTTGGACTTATTCCTATAATAAAATGCTATGAAACGCAATAAACTTCAGTAAACGTCAGATGTTTTGTATGAAAATCATGCCAAATGCGAATTGATCCTGTCCGAATTAAGCGACGGGCGTATTATGCCACGCTAGGCGTTGCTCTTGTTTCAATAAGAATTGTTAGAGCACTACACTGAGATGAGGGTACCGTATACCGTATTTACTCGTGTATAGCATGCATCCATGTATAACACGCACCCCCAACTTTTGGAAAATAATTGGAGAAAAAGTCTACATCTCGTGTATCATACGCAGGTAAAATTGCCACATAAGCAAGTGATCAAGAACCTTAAGTTTACCTTGAAAAAATCTCTGTATTACAAACAGATTTTAATTTACGGAAAACACAATTGGTTATGCGTCTGAACTTTATGATATTCAAAGACTTTGATAAACCCAATTGCCGTAATGAAACTAATTTTTGATCCAAACATTCTGTTGATACATTGTAGAAAGAAAACTGTAAAGAATAGTTAATAAAATTGCAACAGTTAGTCACTGTAATTAGTATTCTTTATAAAATACCGGTAATAAAGCAAAGCCGCCACTTTCTATATATTATACACTCCTTATCTCGAAGTGGCAATGTCTGTACGAAATAATTGATTAACACAGCAGTAAAGGTAGAAGAAATGCGAACAACCAGTTATCCCAGCGGGGTGTACGGTAATGGCTGATTGTTTGACGGTGAAGCCATTTCACTTTGATCAACGATAATTAGACAATTGGATTGCATCGGCACTTGTTATTTTTAAATATGATAGTCTCTTTCTCAAGTGTCTAAAATCCATTTAAGTGGTCAAGTAAGGGTTCCTAAAGTCTAATTGTCATGTTCTGGAGTTCATTTTCCATGAATGCTACTAGTACTGTGGCAAGTGCATATTAATGATGTTATTGATGGGTGTAGCTAGAATATGAAGCTTTGCATAGTAATGTGAAATGGGTGTGCAGAGTTCCTGAAAACTGTCGGTTTTGCCGATAAAAAATTCAAAAGTCTGATAGAAATCATCATCTTGTCGGTCCAAATGTCTGATACGAATTTTCCGAATTCTGTACACCTTTCTGACCTGAATTAATACAATTCAATCCGTTGTGATCATACGAATGCTTTAAGCATGTCAGAATACCCTGATCAGATTTAAGCGTCTTCATTATTAAGACAGAGTTGTTGAGAGTGAGCTTGGGGATGAAAGAGTTGAAAATGTTGAAATAGTTGAAAGTGTTGAAGATGTTGAAAGAGTTGAAGTTGCAGATGATATATAAGAGGGAGTTGACAGGGAGTCAATGAGAGAGAAGGATATGGATGAAAGTGAGACACAGACTACAGAGGAAGATATGAGTGATGTCGAGGAAGATGACAGTGAAAGTGATGATGAACAATCTGAAGATGAAAATGACAGACAATGAAACAAATGGTTAAAGAATATGAAATGGAAATTGAATATGATTAATTGAATTCAATTGAATTCAGCTGGTGTTTATTTTCATATTTTTTCATTTCCTACTCCAAATAATTGTGAAAAAACTTCGGTCTGACAAAATTTTGTTCGGTCTGACAAAGTCCATCAGTTTGTTAGACCAAATGTCTGACAAGTTTCAAAAGTTTTCAAGAAGTCTGGTTGTGGCTTGTGCATCTGCCAGTAAATGAGTAATAGTGACATGGTCTAACAGATGATCAGAAGCTTACCGCAGATATAAACAAATTTGAAGTTGAGAAAAAAATATGACCCAATGAACCTTTAAATGGTTGTCAATTGTTATAATTGCTAAAACTTTTCATTGAATTGGTTTAATCTTAAAAATTCCTTACCATTTAAATACACACTATTTTTTCATGCTACAAAATAAAAAATGAGGTTAGGAGAATTTAACAAGTTATCAGCTTACAAATCAGATTCATTTTAGGAATGAAAGTATTTCAGGAATGAAAAATCAAATTGTATTTGCTTTGTGGTTCACAGAATTTGTGTGTGATATTCTGGCTTCATTTATAATGAAACCCAATAATATGACACTCATTCATTAAGTAATCATTCTGTCTATTCTTCTATCTGTCTGCAATTCTTGTGAAGGCAAGTACATGTATTCATAAATATCTGACAGATTTCTCTTGTCTTTTGCAGGACGATGACATGTGATATGTGATATGATTATATCATAATAATATTTGGTTTCACAGTTTTTTGTTAAGGGTTATTGGGTCTTTTTATAATATAGGAGATGCAAAGAATGACCGTGACATAAGCCAGTTCCATGGAAACTGTGACAGAAACCAATTTCATGCAAATTTACAGGAAATGGAGGGATAAAAATGATATCCATAGGAATTGTTTGATGTCACAATGCTCAAATACCTACCCAAATTGGAAATTACTCTGTTTTACAAAAATCATGACTAGCCCTTCATTATAAAATCAAAGGAAAACTCTTGTGTGAGGAACTAGTCAGTTACCTTCTGAAAGATTTCTCACATAAACATAAGGTTACAAATCATAACAATTTTTGTATCCCCCTCCCCAATCATACATTGTATTTTTCCATAGGTTTATAATACATTGTTTAATATTTTAATCTTTTGTAGTGAAAATTGTCATCCGAGGTGACAGAATGGTAGGGAAAACTTGCCTTTTTTATCGTCTCCAGGGACAAAAGTTTCATGAAGAATACATTCCAACTGAGGAAATTCAGGTACTATATTTCTTACACCCAGGTTACAGAAATTAACATTTTCTCATGAGAATTTAAACTTACTTGTTTTAATCAGAAGACCGTAATTTCCACAGCTTTATATGAAATACATTTGTCATCTTTATCACATCAGATGAGATCATGAGAAATATGGTTGCTAAGATTCATACATTCAGCATTCAAGGGAAGCTGTTATTATAGTAACCCTGGTCAGTACAGAAAAATTTTTTGATGTAGCATATAATTTGGATGTTAAAGTGTATGGAAGGATGTAAATTTGAAAGTGTTCTGATATCTTGATAGATCAGTGTGTGGAATTTACATGTATAGGTAATATTCATTTCCTTGTAGTGTTTATTATGCCAACAATGAGTGATCTAGAATTTGAAAAACCAATATTTTTGTTTGAAAAGAGAAAAAGTGGTGAAAAATACTTTTACATTTGACACTTAAGTCACCTAGCCATTGAGACTCCCAACTTAGTTTTTTAAGTTATATAAGTCAAGATACTGAAGAATGACCACACATGATTGATTTGACAGGTATGCTGCATTCAATGGAACTACAAAACAACAGATGATGTTGTCAAAGTAGAAGTGTGGGATATTGTGGATAAAAGCAAAAAGAAGAAGAAGACAGATGGGCTCAAACTGAACACAAATGAAGTAGGATATGATAAAGATTCATTATTTGTTCAATGATTTTGAGATTGAAGTCACTTAATTTATATGTTAGTAATGATAGAAATCCCCAGTACTCACTAAGTAGGATTTTGGACTTTTATCTATCTCTAGGTAAAGTATGGAAGGTATTTAGTGATTGGCTTATACAGGTATATCCAGCTTTCCTCACAGCTATTTGTTGACATTTTTCTGCATTATGGGGAATTTATGGAAATTCATACACAAAACTTGAATTTCACCTTTTTGGTCTCTCAGATTCTGATGGAAAAACTAAGAATGGTGTGAATTTATTTCAAGCAAACACTTATCATTACATCTTGGGATCTGTCCTTAATATTTTACTTACTTTAAACTTTTTGATCTTAATTTGGATACTTAGAACAGACTTGTACATTATTGAATTTAATTTGACAGAAATAGATAAAACATGTGAAAATTAGGTAGTAAGTACAGCTATGGCTATTGCAGAGAAAAATGGAAAAAATGGTCTGAATCAGTGTTACACATATATCTATACTCTAGATAGTGAAATAAAACATAAAGCACTTTTTGTTCTTTATTTACTTAGTTTTTATCCACTAACCTGAAGGATCAGTATAAAGAGAACCAAGTAATTTTTCTAGGGTTTTTGATATTAAAAGTTGAATTTCTTTTTTGACTTTGGGAATTTCACATTCTATGATAATTTAAATTCCATTTAAATACATGTATTGTATATGGAAGTTTCTGGTTGTATAAATGTCATTGGTACATATAAATGTCTGTTTTTGTGTCATTTTCGGTATTTATAGTCGTGATTCTATTTCATGCAAATGTAAATCAATAATAAGAGAAACAAATGTTTAGCTCAGCTGGAAACTGAAACAAAACAGAATCCTGTTTTCATATAGTATTCGGACTCTGTTGAACTTTTTTTATATTAACTGATGGAGAACATGGTAAACCCCTTAATATTTTTGTATTTTTCTCTTCTAAAAACTTAATTAGAAAACATGTACACCTTATGTATTCAGTGATTTACCATTTATAATTTCAAGTTTTTGTTTTCTTATTTGTAGGAGGTAGATGAACCAAGTCTCGATGCAGAATTTATTGACGTTTATAAAGGCACTCATGGTGTGATCTTGATGTATGATGTTACAAAGCAGTGGTAAGACATATATAGAAATATATCTTCATACTTTATCCAGATTGTGGATGTGTGCATTTAAAGGACCTGTGTGTATTTTCAAAGAGAGTGTGAAAGTTTTCATCAGTTGCTTTTACAACTATCTTTCGATTTCAAAGGGATCATACATGCATCTGAATGAGACTATAGTTAACATTCTGTAGATTTACTGTTGAACTATGAGCATTCCTTTTTTTTTTTTATTTAAAAAAGATAAACAAAATTAAATGTTTTATGTACCATTGTTTAATAACTTTTTCATAAAAAACAACTTTAGTAAATAATTTTTCAGGACATTTTCATACATTGAGCGGGAAGTTGAAAAGATTCCTTCTCATCTTCCCATCTTGGTCCTTGGTAATCATAGAGACATGGGAGATCATAGAACTGTCATGGAGGACAAAGCAAGATTCTTTTGCAGACATTTAGAAAGGTAGATGAAGTTTATAGTTATTTCATTAAGACCATATTTATTTCACAGTGTCTGTTCATCCAGGTTACCACAGTTTGCAGAAAATAGATCGATATTTCTGTTCTTAAGCAAAGACCCCTGAAATTATTCTGTGCTTCCATCAATTGTTGGCTCAGATTTAATGTTTTATCTTTCATATCAAAGAAAGAGAGTACATTTATTTGTGGATGTGCATTATACCTAGAATCTTATAGTATATGACTTCTAGAGATGCAGAATCGGACAATTTTCATAATCGATGATCGGACGATAATCGGAAATCATAACTGATCGATGATTGATTATAATTGGACGAATAAGAAAACCATTTTGCAAGGGGATATTTTTATCATTTGACAATGTAATCATGTATGTGGAATTTTTTTATTTGAAAAATACAATAAACAAGAAATTTTAAACATTAAAATATATCTCAATAACAAGAGTTTACGACCCCGGAGCTCAGCTACCCATTATTCTTGTCTGCCATTTTAATTAGTACTAGGGCAGTACTATCTCCCGAAATGCCCATGAATTGCCGAAATAGACTTACAAAATGCAGAAAAATGCAGAAATGCCCAAAATATATACCGATATTCCCTTCTTCTTCCAGTCACATAGTTACAAATCATTGCTTTTCATGTTGACTTAGAGTTCTGCGGCATAAATAGTAATTTAGTTGAGAAATAATAGGCAAAATGTAACATTAATCTTCTGAGTTTTACGATTTTTTTAACAATGAAATTTATCCAAAGATAAGAGAATCAAACAAAAAAACTATGTGTTCATAAGTTTTTATCCTGATTCATTCAAATTTATATGTAAAAAGCAATAATTATTGACATTTAAGTTCCATTTCATGGGTATTTCAGTAATAAGATGGGGCATTCCAGTCAATTTGGTCATTTCGGTAGATAGTAACACTACATTTTATGAGTCAATTTGGATGATCAAACTTCTTCCTCTTCGTTTTTTTCTGGCAATTTTTCGATTTTTGAAAATAGAATCGAAAATGGAAATCTGCGCACTTTCAGCGATCGATATTCGATCATCGGCGATAATCGTTTCATCACTAATGACTTCTCTCTCTATAGAAAGATATTTATGTAAAATCATCCAACAGTATATGACCAAGAAACATTCAAGGTGTTCTTTAGGGAACTCAAGGTAATTGAGCATGAAATTTGTGTATAGAGTATCTGTTATGGACATATGCAGCTGTTTGATAAAGGATTCAACTAGGATTTCTTTATTACATAATGATACATTATATAACCTCACATTTGACATGAATTTGGGTGTGTAGAAGACAAAAATAAAATTGACTAAACCAATGATAATAAGTGATTTCTAAAGAAGATTAGTGATTTCTCAAGAAAATTGAATTAGGTGAGTTTGAGACAATAAGGCCAAGTGCACCAAACCTGCATCAATAATCCATTTATTGATAAGACATAAAGTGCATGCATGAGATTCTGGATATGACCATTGTTACTCTTAAGTGAGTATAATTCCATCCAGTCTGATTAAAACCATATTTTTATTCCGCTTCTCTATTTGTCTAATTACGGATAAAGATCTGGCAAAACTCTGTAAGGGGTCATGTTCTGGTGAACTCTGATTTTCCGCCAGTCAGTGTATCGGCTACAAATTCCTAGGAACAAAATTAACATCCACAGTGTACGTGACCCACAAGGTAGTTTTTGAACAGTGTTTGTTACATATTGCATCACTATCACTTCCCTAGCCGAGGCATTAATTGGTTATGGGAAATAACGGTTTCGGTGACTGAAACATCATCAGAGTTCACCAGAACATGACCTGTTACGGGGGTTTCGCCAGATCTTTATCCACAATGGGACAAATAGAGAAGCGGAATAAAGATATGGTTTTAATCAGATTGAATTCCATCTAAATGTGTGTTGTCAAGTGAACATTGCAATCTGAGGTTATGCTTATTTTTAGTAGTTAGTAGTCAAAATGAATGATTGTTTAAGATAGGTAATTTTCCAAACAGAGGATTACTAATTATATTAGATGAAAGTTACTTAGTATTTATTTTGTATATTTCTTGACAGACCAGAGGGATCACCAGAGATTAGATATGCTGAATCTTCAATGAAGAATGGGTTCGGTCTAAAGTATCTCCACAAATTCTTCAACATTCCATTCCTAAAACTTCAGGTTTGTGTTTTGACAATCCTTTTATATGATTATGTTATTTGATAATCTAATTAAATAAAATGGTTGTTCTGTGCATAGCTAATAAAGGACATGCTCAAGTTGTTAAGACGTTAAGGATTTGCTTGTAATTAACAAATAACCAATTCAGTCTGTATATTGTCCACTTAATTTCTATGCAATGTTCTCTGATGAGGCATTTAATCTACATGGTTTAAGTCCTCCAATCCCTTAATGAACTTTTTCTGGGTATTTACAATCCAACCTGTGATAATGTACACCTTTGTATAACAGACTCCCGTACATAACGGACGATTTGAAATCTCCCTAACGCTTTTTATGCATTAAATGTACTCTACAAAACGGACACTTCCCTTCTCCGGACAATGGACACCCTTCTGCATACCCTGTGTGTGAAAAATATTCTATATACCGTATTATATTTGAGTAAATACGGTAGCGGACAATTATAATTTGGTTGCAAAACTTAAACAACGATCGTTGAGCTATGGTCAATTAATGCGTGCATGGACAGCCGTGTATTTGCAGTGATTAAAATTCAATAAATCTTGTTGTTTGTGTTATTACCGTATTTACTCTAATGTAATACACACTTTTTTCGGCAATTTGTCCCCTCATTTTCTCACTGCGTATTATACATAGGGTTAGAAATGTGGAACTTTTTTCCCCACGCTTGTAAACTTCGGTGGCGGATTTAGAGGAGTGCGTGTGTCCGTCAAAGTATCTAAAGCCGTCAATCAAACCCACGAGGCTTGAGATATATCTATTGTCTGTATATTATCTGCTTCCTGTAGTAAATGCCTAAGGCGATAACAGGAGTAATGTCTACAGTGTGCCATTCACTGAACACAATAGAATACTTGCACTGTGTTATTTAGCAATGGTTTATGATTAGCAGATTGTACTTCAGTGGCGGATTTAGAGGAGTGCGTGTGTCCGTCAAAGTATCTAAAGCCGTCAATCAAACCCTCGAGGCTTGAGATATATCTATTGTCTGTATATTGTCTGCTTCCTGTAGTAAATGCCCAAGGCGATAACAGGAGTAATATCTACAGTGTGCCATTCACTGAACACAATAGAATACATTCGCTGTGTTATTTAGCAATGGTTTCTGATTAGCAGATTGTACGGGTGATTTATACTTTATTGGTTAATCGATAGTTACGTCACAGATGAAACTACTTGACCATAACGGCACAAGCATTGACAGTTTTGATAACACTCATTCATTCATACTTTACAAACATTTGCTATCTGTGCATAAAGTTCATGTAGTATAGTAGAAACGCACGTTCATTCTAACGAGAGAAACCAAAAAAAATGAAGCGATCCTTTGGGACGAGGGTGCTAGTTAAGACATTTGAAGTCTATGGGAGTTTGATTGTAAATGAAATGAAAGAGAGAAAAGTGTTGATATCACATGATGAATAAAGGTTGGTTGTTCTGTGCGGCTTTTGATAATGGTTCCAGAAATCATTTAACACAGAACATGCATACATAGTATATAGATATGTACATTAAATGAAAATAAACCGAGATCATTATGTTATATGCTCATTAAAATTATCACATAGGTACATGTAAGTGACCATATGAATGGGTCATTATGACAACCTCTACATAAAGGACACCTCTTTATAAAGGACAAAATCATAACTTCCGAAAGCTGTCCTTTATAGACAGGTTTTATTGTATTAAACTAGTTTTCCCTCTACAGGGAATCCTACTGTCAGCTTTGAAAAACCAGCTTTACTAGTCCTCATGACTAAGGGAAGGATCAATTCTAATGCACTCTGTTTGCAACATACATTCTGATTGATTACATGTTTCAAAAACTGCAAGGGTATTCACGTTTTACTGCAGGTTTTGCTATGACATCACACGCCCCTTGGCAACGTTATTGATGTCATTCAAAAATAATGTGTGTAAGCTTTCTTTCAGGTCAAAACATTAAAATAGGGTTACCATATTAATGTTTTACAAAAATGATAGGGTATCTGCAAATACCCTGTCAGAAATGTCGGAGTGAAACTCAATTTCCGTAAAGATATTCACTTATACTAGTGTTGTACATCGGAAGTGATTTAAGAATTGATAATCAGAAGATAATAGGAAAAGGTAAACCGATTGATTATCGATTTAAATCGGAAATCCATATCCTTCGAAATCTAGAGTTTGACAAATAATAGACCACATAGCAAATCTGATTTTCATTCGGCCGATTCAGTGTCGTTGTTGGTATAATCGCTATCTTGCATTCGGACATCCTCGGCCTTTTTCTATGTAACGTTAAAAAAAACACCTCAGTTCAGAAGTCATTTGTAGCCATTATTGAAAAATAGTTCCTGCAGTTATTAATGCTCACATGTATACCAGACAAATAAGTCTGTGCTTGGCATGTAATGAAGACAGTAGAAGACTTTCACAATTCAACTGACCAAAATTAAACACTTATCCCGAACTATTGCAGCGTTAATTACTTTCCTTGACATAGATTGTGTACCAGATTACATTTTACATTGCTGATATATTACTGAGTACAAGGGCGGAAACTGATTGATGCATGGAATTGATGTAAGTCATTCCGCCAAGTGATGTCTGAGTCTTTTTATGTAGGCACGAGTAAAGGGCGAGATCTTTTTACGTAAGCACAAGTAAAGGACGAGATTGTTCCGAATGGCCATCTTATTATTAATAGACAATTTGTGCTGAATAATATGCGAAACAATTCACTCGCAGTTTATTTCGTTCTGAATGATCTTTTTATTCCCCTCTCAGTGACAGTCGATTATGAAGAATTGGAATCAATAATCGGAATCGAAAGACTTTTAGCGATCGATTATCGGCGACAATTAGTTCATCACTAACTGATACCCTGTCAGTTTTTGTAAAACACTCACATGGCACCCCTTTATTCAAATCTTGTTAATTCAGTACATTTCTCTGATAAACAGCACAAACAATTGACCATGTATCTGCTACTGCTCTATATATATATGCCTACAGTTCTCTCTTGACTACTATATGGTGTAACAGTGGATAGTTATTGTTGTACACCTGCCATTTGACAGGACTATTATGCTACAGCGATGTTTTCATCCATGCATCCATAACAATTTGAGACATAGTTTTTTCATACCTTGTTGGATTAACATCATACTTGATAGAAATGGTCATTAGAATAACAGAGTAATAGAGTCATCAGTGTGTCGTGACTTTGAACCAAGTTCATATAGGCAAGTTGAAGCTCTAATTTACAGGGGGAAAGAAATTTCTCCATACAGTCACATTACCCCACTTCAAATTAAGTGACAGGCATATAATGCAACATTAAGCATTGCTCTTGGTTTAAGTGAGCACAGGTAGCTCAGTTGATTGAGTGCTGTACTTGGGTCTTAGGTTCAAATCCCAATGGTGACTCAACAGTGTCCTGTCTTCCGGAAGAGACCGTAGAAATGGCGATCCTGTGTACCAGTAGACTTTAGCATGTAAAAGATCTCTCACTGTTTTAGGGTGTTTGACTATAAAGGCATTAACTTTAGTGCAGTGCATCAGGCAGATCCTGTCATCGTTAACATGCAACTGAAATAATTTTGACATAAAACAATGAACAAAGTTTAGTGTAAATATTTAACAGATTTGATGTATAACTCTATTGTTTCAGAGGGTTACTCTTTTGAAACAACTTGAGATTAATGCAGAAGATCTCCAATCAACTATGGAGGAGTTAGACATTCATGAAGAATCAGAAGAACAGAATTATGAAGTGTAAGTACAAATATGCTTATGATTATGCACTTAAGATAGGCCTCTAAATGGAGCATAATTTTTTTTGATTCAATTTGCTGGCTACTATAATCACATTATGTGCATGTTTTGATCATTTTCTTAATACAGATTTTAAAACATTGTAGTTCAGTGATCTTGTCAAAGTAGTGCACTCAAACAGGAGATGTCATGTCTTGTCTGTTCAAGAGAGACCTTTGAAATAGGGAACCGAAACTTTGTGTATGACAAAATACAATTTCACTTTGACTTCTGCTCTACATGTATTTGACCTCCTATTTCAAGAATAATTGGTTTTTTATGCTGATTAATTTTTCAGATGTTTTTATGAGAATTAGTTTTCTGAGCATTTTTATACTCAAGAATTGCAGATTTGGGACATAAAGTTCTTGGTCTGTCTGTTTGTGTGATAAACATTTCACATTTGTCATGACTTGTTAACAATAAGACACTCATGATTTTTTAATACCCCCCAGATCGATAAATATTGTTTTTGTTCTGTCTGTTTGTTTGTTTGTTTGTTTGTCTGTCTCTTATCAACTTTAATCTTGGCTATAACTTTTGAACCATGAGGGATAGAGACTTTATATTTGAAATGCGTACCCATCTAATGAAGCCCTTTCAAATGACACTAAGGTTGATGACCTTTTGACCTTGACAATGACCTTCACACTAAAAATAACTTTATGGACTTTGGTGCAGTGTGTTTCACAAGCACAGCTTGTTTCTGTTTTAAAATAGAATTCCGTTTCCCCAGTCACCAGATAAAGCTCGATGTTATCTATACCTTTCTTTCATAAAGTCCAGTGGACTTGCGATGTTTGTTGTTTGCAACAAGCAAATTAACTATGCAAAGAGGAACTGGAAGAATCTGGACCAACATCTAAAGAAAAAGGTCCATGGGGACATTGTGAAAACCAAGAACTGTAACTTTAGATTGTCAAGTGTGTGTGCATCTTTTTTACTTCATTAGCCTTGCAGAGTAAAAAACCAATCCCATGTCACAAACTTTCAAAGCTATGGTTGAAGATTTATGGTCATTTTTATATGATTTTAAACCTTGGAAGCTTCAATTCTTGCCTTCAGAGTGCTGTTCTGTTAGGTTTATGGTGATGAAAATGGTCATTTCAGCTGGGAGTTTAGGGCCGTCTGGACCCCCTGATTCTTTACATACCCTGCCTGAGAAAAACCCGCAGACATCCCTACAGATTTTGTCCCCCCACGCTTCATTGAATCACATTCGTCTGTCCGTCTGTCACGAATACTTTAACCTTGGTCTTAACTTGTTAACCGTAAGACATATGACCTTCATATATGGCATGTGTGTCCCTAATTGCAATACCTTTCTGTTGGTAACAAAATTTTTATCATGTGACCTTGACAGTGACCTTTGACCTACTTCAATGTAACTTTTTAACCGTAAAACGTAGGGCCTTCATATTTGGCATGTGTGTCTGTAGACATGCACAACCATGACAATATGTCACAGATCACTGTACCTTACTGATAGAATCCCCAAAGCAGGGGACCATAATTCTCTGAATTTGCTTGTTTGTTTTAATTCTGTGGAACCATGGCTGTCATGTTTGTCCGTCCGAGTAATATCTTCTAAAGCATTCAACAGAATATGATCATACTTCACAAAGTTGTCATTCAGAATACGGGCTTTTTGACAAAGGTCATTTAATAATTTTTGGAAGGTTAAAATCCCTCAGAAAATAAAACATAATATACCAAAACTAACTTATGTTTAAGTGAATTTTCATCAGGCAATCATTATGCTTCATGCAAATGTCATTTGTCACTTTGGTTGTGGGCTTTCAGACAAAGGTCACTCAGGTCATTTCTGAAAAGTCAAGGTCACTCAGCAACTATACTGAAAAATAGAAAAATGTTTATACATAGGCAAATTTCCACTAGCTTATATTCATACTTCATATTCAGGATGCATGCAGATTGAGAGTGTTCCAGATATAATTACCGGGTAACCCCATGGAGTTTGAAATAAAAAAAACCTCAAATTTGCTTTTCATGGGTATTTCATTGTCTCAGATGAGAGGAATTGCTTTCATATCTAGCTTCTATACAATCATGCATTTCTTTTTACTTGAGCTTTTGATTGATACCACATCTCCTTACTTCATGACCTACTTGTATATGACTTTCACATGAAAACATAATTATCAATCTCATTCAGCTTGTTAGGTCATGCCCATGGTTAATGTATTTGGTGATATTAATTAATCTATACATTTTCAATCTCACACTTACTGATATTGAAAAATGCATAGTGTTTGATCTTTACATATTAATGATGTACTTCAATCAGCATTAACTTAGCATTATCTGTCTATTGTAGCTTTAAGGATGCTTTGTTGAGTAAACAACGGCAACAGCAAGAAGACCTCAATAGAAAGTCAACTGAGGAGAGTGAGTCCAGATCTGTGGAGAAACCCAATGAGTTACCAGGTACATGATGCAGTGTATACCCATGTATATGGGTACTAAATAATGGTAGACCATATGCATATACAGAGTTCCTAATAGAAGGAATATGTGTAAAATTTGTGAAAGCTGAGCTCCAATGTAATTATATGTTTCCTGTTTAAGACCTTCAGCAAAGTTCACCTCTGGGCTGCAGAAAAACATTCACTTTTCCATCATTGATGAGTGAAAATGAGACTTGATGAGTGTTTTTAAATATCTACATGTTCTCTAAACAAGTTTCTTTTTTGTCCCCCACTGTTCACAAAAGTGTGGGGACATTAAATCTCATTCATCTGTCCGTCCTTCCGTCTTTTTGTCTGTCTGTCACAAAAACTATAACCTTTTTTAACCACAAGACTTGGGGCCTTCATATTTGGCATATGTGCCCCTAATTGCAATGACTTTCTGTTGGTATCAAAATTTTTATTACTACAGTTAATTACTTTGAAATCATTTTATTTTCTGTATGTGATTATGACGAAAACAGATATTTCTGTTACATGGTAAATACTGAAGTGATCTCAAATAATTTAGTAAAGAGCATAAGTTCAAACATAACTAAAATACAGCATTCATGATTTTCATTTTCAAAGGGATTGTTCACAGAAAATGTACAGGAGACAAGCATGATACATTTAATTTAGTCTGAATGTTTCTGCATTCCGTAATGAAGAGCAAGCCCAAAATTGTCAATTGTCAGTATTTAATCTGGATTAACATTTTAGCTTTGAATTCTAGGCACATTACATTTGTCACAGTTTGCCTCATTTTGATAAGTTTTTTTTTTTTTTTTCATTGTAACAATTTCTGTATATACCACATACACTAGAATTCAGAAAGTGGGTATCATTCACGACTATACAAAATCACTTCTTTGTTTGCTAGATTTAACTTGAATGCAATATAACCCGAATATGTAGTGTGGTGTTAATGTCATTCATTTAGAAAACCTCTTATGCACAAGTTTAATACATCACTTTATTTTTCAACTCCCTGGGATGAATGTCCGGAGGGGTATTGTTATATCCCTGTTGTTGTTGTTGTTGTGGTCGTGGTCTTCCGTAGACAAAAATTATAACCTGGATCATAAGTTTAGAACTCTAAGAGACAGGGCTTTAATTTACTGTGTATTCCTTGTGCCAAGACCTTTCATTGGGTACCAAAATTTTTATCCTTGTGACCTTGACCTTGAAGTTTAACGTACTTTTAAAAAGCTTTAACCTTGGTCATAACTTATGAACAGCCAGACATTGGGCTTAAATATTTCGTGTGGGTACCGGTAGTCCTTGGGACAAGACCTTTCATTATGTATCAAAATGTTTTTACCTTGAAGATTGACCTACTTACAAAATCTTTTGCTATTAAAATTTGGTTGCCACTGATGAGCTCTGTTGTCTTCTGACAACTCTTGTTTCCAGAATTTCTCTGATTAAACTCAGATATTCAAAATATGTCATGCAATCCAATTTACAGTGATGAATCTTTCACACTGACTAACTGCTGCTAGCATAAATAAGTAACTGATGAAGTTTGTCTTATTTAAGACTACATGTGTAATAAAAAAAAGAGAAGCAAAGAAAAGCATAGTTTTAAATGAAATTCTGCTTTGCAGATTTTATCAGTACATGTATATATTGCAATATAGTTAAGCAATATGAAATTGATGTAATGCATTGAATTGAAACTTGTTTTTATCAACCATATTGTTTCATTCTACTACTACACACACTCTACCACAATGTCTTCTTACATCAATCTACCATAATAGATGTTCACAGTCAGTCTCAAAATTTGAGTTTTTGTGACTCAAAGCTTTATTAAGTAGAATGTGGATTCTTGATAATATTAGCATTTACAAGTAATAAATATAGCAGATTACACTGTTAAGAAAACATCTCTTTATATAACAATGGTAAATAAACATGTATATATGTTTTTGTATATAATCGCTGGGTTGATACTGCTGCAGTGGGACTATTAGTACCTGAGGGTAATCACCAGTCCAGTTTTCATTGCTTTTGTACTCAAAATATATACTTCTAATTCACTCTGACAAAACTTTGTAAGTTATTCTAAAACTAAGGATTTTCACAGTGTCTGCCTTGAGCATTACTGAAGAGACATATGTTGTCAGATTATGGTGCACTAAATTGATACACATATATGGGTATGTGTTTGTGTATTGATCTGAGTGAGTGGTTTTTCAGATTTAGACAAGACAGATAAGCATTACAGAAAATGTTCACCTGCCCTGCCAATATAAACCATTTGACAGACTTGAAACCACAATCTATCCACCATTGTAGTGTAAAATACAAATGTTATAAATCAAATTGATACATGCAGAATGAAGTTTAGTACAAAAGTTTTGAAAGTGCAGTACATTGTTATTTGAATTCCTTACAGTTCCAAAGTCAGTGTCCTTGCCAAGTTTGCAGAAACCAGCCATTCCTCCCAAAGAATCTGCATCTGCTAGTGCAACTCCAGTAGGTGTAGGTCAACAGATTCCTCCAATTGTCACTCCATCAGAACCTGCAGGCACTCCACAACAAGCAGAGCAGAAACCAGGTTTCTTCTCTCGACTTTTCAAAAGCAAAGAAAGTAACATTAAAGAGAAATCAGAACCAATAGGTGAGATTTACCATAATTTTTGACGGGATTGCAAAGCAAACTCAGTCTGTGAACTAGGGAAGTCTATCTGTTGGTTCGTCCGACGTCAAGAATTTGTCCGGCATCAACAATTTGCATTTAGCTTGATTTCTTGCTTACAATTAATGGTACTTATGTCAAACTTGGTAGGCTTTTAGACAATGACAAGTTTTTCCCCACTTATGTGAAATTTGGTGACATTGATAATATCTTGGTAGGTTTGTAGACATTGACGAGTTCTTCTTGACTGATGTGTAATTTGGTGCCCTTTATCTTGATATTATGATTCAGTGAACAGACAATGTTGCAGGGGCATATAGTAATAATAATGCTGTTCGTGTGTGGGTGGGTGGGTGACTGTGTGCCCATTTCTGTAACAAAACCTTTTGGATACCCTTGAAGTCACAGTCTTAGTCCTGTTGGGTTCATACTTCACATGTAGCTTAAGTATAGTTAGAGGAAGATCCCTATTGATGTTTGGATTAAGAGGTCCAAGGCTAAGGTCACTAGAGATCATCATAGAAAATCCTTGTAGACACTTTAGAAGTTGCAGTTTTGGCCCTATTGTTTTCATACTTCACATATGCCTTTAGTATAATAAGAGGAAGATCCCTATTGATTTTCAGGTCAAAAGGTGAAAGGTCAGGGTCAATTAGGTACCATGGATTTTGCTACCATGCAAGGGGATGTCATGCTAGACATAGCTCTTGTATGAACATTATGCCCTTTTTCATTCCGGGGTTATAAATTGCCTGTCAGACATTATTTTAATTGTGCACCACATTGAAGGAACAGAGTAAGCATGTTTAAAATAGAAGTGGCAGTTCCTTTGTAAGTCAGTAAAATTGAGGGAATTCACCTAAATTTCTTATACCGATGTGGCCTAATAGATAAGTGCTTGGCTTAAGACTGAGAGGTGCTGGTTCGACTCCCGCTTTGGGCACACCGGTGTTTTGTCTTTTGGTTGAGACAGTAAAAACCGAGGTCCCATGTCACAGTAGGCATGGCACATAAAAGATCCCTCACTGCTTCGGGTGGGTCTGTTGCAAAGGTCTAAATTTGTATACAATGCCTCAGGCAGATGCCATCATCATATGTGTGAAATAATAATGGAGTGACTTACATGTAAAACAATAATCAATCAATCAACCTAAATTTCTTTGTTTCAGACACAGATTTAACAGATCAGCCTGTCGTAAAAAGTGTAGATGATTTCATACCAGATGGCGGTGAGATAGACAGGAACTTTCTAGATGATGCCAAAGAAATAAAAGAAATGTCTTCAAAATCAAAAAGAGCCAACAGTGACAGGTTATTCATTCTTCAGTCTTTTTCAATGAGTATTTCTTATGTTGAATACATGTACTGGATATTTTAGTATTAAATATTATGAGGCAAAAGGCTTGGGTGAAACAGTAAAATTGGATACACAGAATTAATTAATGTTTACATTGATGTTGTATCTTTTCCATTTGAACTTTATTGTTTGGTTTTTCATTTGTTTTTGGGGGGTTTTTTTTGTCTTTTTTGTGTCACACCGAAATTATTTCAACTATATTGTGCATCTGCTTGATTCAGTGCACACAAATTTAGACCGGTGCAACAGACCCACCCCAAGCAGAAAAGAGTCTACAGGTGTTACATCTACCATGACATGGGACCTCTGTATTAACTGTTATGTTCAAAAGACAGAGTACAGACAGGATTCCATGAGCCATGCACTAACTGAACTATGGAAACTCTGAAGTTTATTAGAAAATATACATACATGGACATCTGTGAAGTTTGGGTTTATGTAACAAAATCTTTTATTTCTTTAATGTTTGTTTGGTAAGAAGTTAGTAGTAATAGAAATATCTACATGTATATGAAATGTTTGCAGTCTTTCATACTAACACTTACACACAAACATCCCCTTCCCTCTGGTTTTTTATGCTCTGGATCGATGATTGCCAGCATATTGTTTATGTCCTGCCTGTTGGTTTGTCTGTCTATCTGTCTGTTGTCAACTTCTTCGCCATAACCTTGGAACCATGAGAGATTGAAACATTGGCATGCATACTCAACGAATAAAGCCCTTTCAAATCACACCAAGGTCATTGATCTCATGACCTTAACCATGATCTTTGACCTATATTTCAACATTTGCCTTGTTTGGACTTTGTTGTCATTGGGGCATTCTTGTTTCACAAATACATCTTGTTTTTTTTTCATTATGTATTATATACAGTTAAACTTTGATTAACTTTAACATTGAAAACTCGAAAACGATCAGAAAGTTATAAGTGATCAGTCAGTCCCCATAACATTTCTATACAATTCAATGTTTTACACCTTCTCAAACTCAAACTACTGGAACTCGAAAACCCCCATAAACTTGAAGTTATTTTCAGGTCCCTCTAATACATAATAAAACTTTACTGTATTTCACATACAGAAAATATAAAAAAGCTAAGAGGTCTGGAAATCATGATTTGTTTGCAAATGGCTACAAATATCATTTGATGTGCACCCTTGTGTGACAAACTGTCTTACAGGCTACATGAGGTTTTATATTTGAACATATAGTCATATTTTATTTATTTTGCAAATGTAATATCTATGAAAAATAAGCTTACAATGATGTATGACATATGTCTACTTAATCCTTTGAAAATTTTTCACCATATACATGTAGGCAACATACTGTGTAAGAATTCTTTTCTTTATAACTCTAAAATATATTAGAGAAAGAAGTTTAATCTTTGCATTAAAAATGTTGGGTACATAGAAGTGGATGAAACTATCTCTATGAATATTACTTTCCATAAATTACATAAATTTATTAATTATTTATCTTTCCACTATATTTAGTGATGAGGATTCCACTGGTAATCCAATGGTAACAGGGTTCCAGGATGAAATTGATTCAGATGACGATTTTGAGGAATCCTCTAAACCTGTTATTAGTCATGATGTGGAACTGTCTAGTGATGACGAGGATCAACATGTTGCTACTGTAACCATTGCTAAGGACATATCAAGTGATGAAGATGCTGGTCAAATTGCCATATCAGTTGTTTCTGGGGATGTAGATATTTCTAGTGATGAAGATGTTGTGCCAGTTCCTAAATCATCTGTCTCTGAGAATGTAGATAAGAATAAGAAAAAATCATCAGTTGTCTCTCGAGATATTGTTTTATCTATTGACGAGGAAAATAAAAAAGTTGAGAAAGTGACAACTTCGAATACTGTCAAAAATTCAGACAGTCTTGAAAATGTCAAAGGAGATGAGAATTCTAGTGACAAAAACTCTGTAAAACTGGATAGTATGTCAGCAGATAAAAATAACTCCTATCACTCTTCAGTTGAGAAAGAAGATAGAAATAGGAGGGGAAGAACAGACTCAAAATTAAGTAGTCAAGCATCTACTGCTGGGAGTGAAGAACAAGAAAGTGTGGATGCACCTGCCATTAAACTTAGTCCAAACAATGCAAGTTCAGATGAGGAATTAGGTAATAATCACGTGACTGTCACTGCTGATATTGATGTAGAGGAGGAAGACTTACTCACTGCCAGTCAGGCAGGATTTGACAATTGGTTGGATGAACTTGAAACAAAGGTATTCAGTTTTAAAATTTTCTCTGACAGGAAAAAGTCTGTAAGAATATTTAGTCATTTTCTTTCTTTAAGTTTCGTTACATTATCAAATGACCTTTTAATTATTTAGTCAGGTAATTTTCTTTCGAAACTGTTTGCAGTATGCACAGTTGCATGTACATGTATTGTTCTCTTGTCTCTTTTTTCTAGTAGGTTTATTCTGTTTCAATTTAGGATTATTCATCACTAACATTTATTAATAACTTGTTTGACAGCATTACAAAACATACTACATTAAATCAGATCAACTAAAACAGATAAACATATTCTAGAGTAATCAATTGAATACTTGATACAGGACTGAAGGGCAGTGGGTAAAATGGTACTTTTATTTTAAATGCTGTTCTGTCTTTCAGTAAGATCCTAAACTTTCATGTTTCAATTCAAAATGAAATGTAGTAGATTCTCTGTGCCTTTCCAAATATGCAACAGGACCATTCAGATCAGGGGACAAACTTGTCGTAGTAGTTAACAGTTGTAGGTCAGGCTGTTCGATTCGAATTGTGGATTATGATTATGCGACTATGCTTACAAAGTTGATAACTGCCTGCTGCCATGTTGCTATTTGACTAAAAAGCAGTGTGAATCCCCTATCAACTTCTCATTCAAATCAAATTTACATTTGTTCAGTAAAGAGTCCCAATTTTATAATTACTTGTGACATATGCATTGTTTCCATCAAAAGTACAAAGAGTACATTTACTACATGAAGGAAGCATAACTTAGTTTACAGTGTTCTCAGTACTGAATTGGAAGGTCCTAGGCTCAAGTCCCACAGATATTGACAGGTTTTGTGTCTTTTGGATGACATATAAAATCTCCTGGACTATTATCATTGATTAGTTTAAAAGTGTTCCCTCATAATATATCTGTGGATCAGACATTACATGTATTATTGTTTCAAACTTTGTATGTTAAAGATCCCTCTATTTTGTGTGGGTATGTTACACACATCTAGAAATTTGGAAGATTTATCACAAATAAATAAGCAGCAGGAATTCTTGTTGAAATATGGACTTTCTTCTGATTTGTAACAACTAATGTTAAAACTTTTAATTTTGCATGCTTAATTTTTTCATTTTTAAAATTCAGGTTACAAGTTTTGTAATTTGATTTCAGTTTATTGCATTCAGTGTCAACATTTATTTATTTATGCATGTCTTTTCTTCTCTATATCTATTAAAGCCCAGCGGTAATGTACCTGTAAGTTGATATATTATACATGTATATATAGATAGCATAAATTGTTAGAATAGAAATGACCCTTATATTGCTCCCACCCTATTAGTCCCTAAACCAGGACAAACCAAATACACAAAATATATATACATGTATTCAAGAGGATCATCAAAGGCACGGATTACAGATATGCATGCTTTATACACAGTAACACCTTAGTCTTTAACCCTCTATCTGTCTGAACGTGAATGTGATGCCATAAATCAAATGCCTGTACTGTATATTTCATTCAATAAACAATTAAATTGCCAAAACCCCTGTCAACCAATCAACCATCATATTTTTGGAGCTTTCAAAAATCAACAAAGATGAAAATTTGGGACAAATAGTGATAGCTTTCATTACTTGATATCTTGTTGTTTAGATTTAAACATCTAAAGCCCTGTCAAATATATCTTATATAGCAGTGACATATAGCATTTGTAATGCTTTTTGTCCTTTTATCCCTCTTTGCATTTAGCTCATTTTAAGGAAACTGTAGGAAATGCTTTCTTGCCATTTATGTACAGATACAACTTGGTGAGACAATCACAACCATACTATAGTTTTGTGACTTTGACCTTACTTTCTATGTGATGTTCACATTTCCTAATTTTGCTTCTCTTTTTCCTTTTCTTTAATCCATTTTGTGTTTTGTTCATGAATAGCTTAAAGCTTAAAACTTCTACTTAAACTATGCAAATGCCATATTTATACATGTGCATAAATCTAATGTCTTATAAAAATGAATAAGTTTGGCAGAGAGATTTTTGCAAATTTTGGTTTTATTAGCTATATAACATTATATGAATCCTGTAAAATTCACATATCCCGTTGACCATGACTTTCCATTACCCAAAAATGCACAATTCCTTGAACACAGAGAATGACTTCTTCATACAGCTTTGTTACATCTTGGTGACAGTATTTCAGCTTTTCCAGATTGCGCTACATTGTCCATCCATTAGACCCTTGCAGAAAATCAATGAAAAATACTTCATTATTTAATCTTCATGGTTAAGGTGGTCATGTCATATGAACATATTTTTGTTATTTCAAGGAAGAAGTTTAATAATAATTTTTTGTCTTGTTCCTATATAACGTATATATCTAGATCTCCCTTTTGATGCAAGTGTTACATAGTTTAGCATGAATTGGTAGCATGAGGGATAGATAACTGTTATATTAGGAAAACTTACAATGCAGGTCACCTAATACTAATAAAACAGGGCACTTTGAGCTTTACATGAAGCTTTAGGTGAATGTCATTACATACATGTGTAAGGGATATGTATAGATAAAATTTAAAGATAGATTATAAATAAAATATATATGTACTAGTATATACATGTATAAACAAGTTATAAAGGAAATGTATAAAGAAAATAAAATACACATGTATATGTAAACAAGTTATAACAAGACAAAAATATGTATCTTGTATTTCTTTTCTTGTACGTACAATCAATTTGATTTCCTCAATATGTCTATATTTATGCCTGTGATTCATTGACAGAAATAATTCTAAAAGACTTTTTCAACTAAACAGTTTCAGCAGAGTACCAATAATTTCCTACTTTAAATTTTATGGTTAGAAGTAATTATGATATTGATAGCTTGTAATTAGAATTCAACTTAAACTCTTCCATGCTCTTGTTGGTTGGATATCCAGGATTATCTAAATCCACACAGGTGTTTACAGCTTGTTGGTTGAATGTCCAGGATTTTCTGTCCTAGATCCACACAGGTGTTTACAGGTTGTTGGTTGGATATCCAGGATTCTCTGTCCTAAATCCACACAGGTGTTTATGGCTTGTTGGTTGGATATTTCTGTCCTAGATCCACACAGGTGTTTCTTCTGTTTACAACAAATCAACACTTACACAGCAAACGTGTGACCGTAATTTCAAATATCAATCTTGGACCTCTTTGATCATGTCAATAATTTTCCAATGTAAACTCTTCTACATCCCTCGTGCAACTAGGTTATTTGAGACTATGATGGTGGAAATCTTTCTGACCAAAACTCTAACAACAATAATACAAAGTGTAACAGATTATTTGGTCAATGCCCAATACCTGGGACATATCTGTTTAAAGGAGACATTTAGGATCAATAGATGCTCATAATAAAAATGCTTGGTAGCTGGTGTCACACTTTAAGCATTATATATAACTTTTGTAAGACTACAACAGTAGTTACAACAAACTTAAAATGACAACAAACTTAAAAAATGATATTGATAGCTTGAATCTGAATTCAACTTAAACTCTTCCATGCTCTTCTTGGTTGGATATCGAGAATTCTTTGCCCTAAATCCACATAGGTGTTTCATTCACTTCATTAGGTAATCGGCTCACTTCATTATGTAATCAGTGGTAAGAATATGACCCAACCAATATTCATTGAAATCTCCTTTCCTTTGATTCTCCCATATTTTTCTACGCCCAAATTTAAAAATTAGGGCGTATTATGCTATATCGCTGTCGTCAGTCTGTCCGTCTGTCCATCCATCCATCCTTGTACGGGTTTCTCCTCCTTAACTAAAGGGTGAACAAAACTTTTGATGGTGTCATATGAAAGGATGGGACTTGTAGTTGTGCATGTGGGTTTCAAAGTTGGGTTCAGGCCCCTGAGGTGGGGAAAATGGGAGGGGTAGGAAAAGTTTGTCCAGGCTTATCCTCCTTATCTAAAGGGGGAGCAAAACTTTTGATGGTGTCATATGAAAGGGTGTAGCTTGTAGTTGTGCATGTAAGTTTCAAAGTTGGGGTCAGGCCCCTGGGGGGGGGGGTCGGAAAGCTTGTCCAGGCTTCTCCTCTTTAGCTAAAGGGGGAACAAAAGTTTTGATGGTGTCATATTAAAAGATGTGGCTTGTAGTTGTGCATATGGGTTTCAAAGTTGGGGTCAGGCCCCTGGGGTTGGGGAAAATGGGTGAGGTCAAAAAGCTTGTCCGGACTTCTCCTCCTTAACTAAAGGGGGAACAAAAATTTTGATGATGTCATATGAAAGGATATGGCTTGTAGTTGTGCATGTGGGTTTCAAAGTTGGGGTCAGGCCCCTGAGGTGGGGGAAAAAAGGGTGGGGTAGGAAAAGCTTGTCTGGGCTTCTCTTCCTTAACTAAAGGGAGAACAAAAATTTTGATGGTGTCATATGAAAGGATGTGGCTTGTAGTTGTGCATGTGGGTTTCAAAGTTGGGGTCAGGCCCCTGGGGTGGGGGAAAATGGGCGGGATGTGAAAAGCATGTCTGGGCTTCTCCTCCTTAACAAAGGGGGAACAAAACTTTTGATGGTGTCATATGAAAGGGTCTAGCTTGTAGTTGTGCATGTGGGTTTCAAAGTTGGGGTCAAGCCCCTGGGGTGGGGGAAAATGGGCAGGGTCAGAAAGGTTTTCCGGACTTCTACTCCTTATCTAAAGGGTGAACAAAACTTTTGATGGTGTCATATGAAAGGATGTGGCTTGTAGACCACATTAAAATATGATGCGGGCGTATCATGCACCTGTTAGCAGTGCCCTGTTTTTTAGCTCTACTGGTCTCGACCAGTCGAGCTCATGTGATGGTCCTTCGTCCGTTGTCCGGACGTCCGGCCGTCCGGACGTCCGTCCGTAAACAATTTTTTGTTCCCTCTTCTCCTCTGAAGGTATATACCCCAGAGACCTTATTATGGGTTCTTCTTGTTGGGTAGGTGATTTAGTTCTGCATGTGCAATTTTGGTCCAGTTCTGACCCCTTGGGGGCCCACAAAAGGGCGTGGTCCCAAAATCTTGTTCCCTATTCTTCTCTGATTGTATATATCCCAGAGACCTAATTATGGTCTCATCATGTTTTGTAGCTGGTCTAGTTGTGCATGTGCAATTTTGATCTGGTCCGGACCCCCTGGGGCCCCTACAAAAGGGGCGTGGTCCCAAAATCTTGTTCCCTTTTCATTTCTGAAGGTATATATCATAGAGACCTAATTATGGTCTCATTTTGTTATATAGGTGGTCTAGTTGTGCATGTGCAATTTTGGTATGGTCCGGACCCCCTGGGCTCCCAGAAAGGGGCGTGGTCCCAAAATCTTGTTCCCTCTTCTATTCTTAAGGTATATGTCCCAGAGACCTAATTACGGTCTCATCATGTTTGGTATGTGATCTAGTTGTGCATTTATTATTTTGGCCTGGTCCGTCCCCCCCTGGGGTCCCACAAAAGGGCGTGGTCCCAAATTCTTGTTCCCTCTTCTATCCTTAAGGTATATGTCCCAGAGACCTAATTATGGTCTCATTTTGTTGGATAGGTGGTCTAGTTGTGCATGTGCAATTTTGGTCTAGTCCGGACCCCCTTGGACCCCACAAAGGGGCATGGTCACAAAATCTTGTTCCCTCTTCTTTTCTGAAAGTATATGTCCCAGAGACCTAATTATGGTCTCATCATGTTTGGTATGTGATGTAGTTGTGCATGTATAATTTTGGTCTGGTCCGGACCCCCTGGGGTCCCAAAAAGGGGCGTGGTCCCAAAATCTTGTTCCCTCATTTTCTCTTAAGGTATATATCCTAGAGACCTAATTATGGTCTCATTTTGTTGGATAGGTGATGTAGTTGTGCATGTGCAATTTTGGTCCGGTCCAGACCCCCTGGGACCCCACAAAGGGGCGTGGTCCCAAAATCTTGTTCCCTCTTCTTTTCTTAAGGTATATGTCCCAGAGACCTAATTATGGTCTAATCATGTTTGGTATGTGATCTAGTTGTGCATGTATAATTTTGGTCCAGTCTGGACCCCCTGGGGTCCCACAAACGGGTGTGGTCCCAAAATCTTGTTCCCTCTTTTTCTCTGAAGGTATATATCCTAGAGACCTAATTATGGTCTCATTTTGTTGGATAGGTGGTGTAGTTGTGCATGTGCAATTTTGGACCAGTTTGGACCTCTTTGGGCCCCACAGGGGGCGTGGTCCCAAAATCTTGTTCCCTCTTCTTTTCTGAAGGTATATGTCCCAGAGACCTAATTATAGTCTCATCATGATTGATATGTGATGTAGTTGTGCATGTATAAGTTTGGTCCAGTCCGGACCCCCTTGGGTCCCACAAAGGGGTGTGGTCCCAAAATCTTGTTCCCTCTTTTTCTTTGAAAGTATATAGCCTAGAGACCTAATTATGGTCTCCTTTTGTTGGATAGGTGGTGTAATTTTGCATGTGCAATTTTGGACCAGTTCGGACCCCCTGGGGCCCCACAAAGGGGCGTGGTCCCAAAATCTTGTTCCCACTTCTTCTCTTATTGTATATGTCTGTGAGACTTAATTATGATCTCATCATGTTTGGTAGGTGGTCTAGTTGTGCATGTGCAATACAAAACATACATGTGTGGTCCAAATATATTTTTACCCCTTCTTCTCTGAAGGTAAATTGTTGTTTGAGTAGAGGAGAACAGTAGAGCTCCAGTCTCGACAGAGACTTCTGGTATATTTATTGTAAAATGTCACTATTTGCTGAATGGATATGATTTACCATAAATCTCTTTTGTAAAAGCATTTATTAATGGCTTGCCAATTAATGGAGATATACTGTGCAAAATCAATTACTGGTATACTGTACATACATTTCATTACTCTTTACAGGCTGGTCTGAAATATGACAGTTTATCATCAGATTCAGAAGAAGAAGAAGTCAAACCCGTCAAAAGTATATCATTTATATAATCTTGTATTTTTCAATAGCAATATACTGTGTGGTAAGAATATTATACAGTGTGGTAGTTCAGTGGATAGCATGCTTGGCTAGGTCTTGAGGTGTCTTGTGTTCAGTCGATAGCATACTTTTCTAGGAGCTGAGAGGTCCCATGTTCAGTTAATGGGATGTTTGGCTTTGGCTAAGGGCTATGAGGCCCATTGTTCAGTTGATCATATACTTGGATAGGGGCTGAGAGGTTCTGTATTTAGTCAATATCATGCTTGGCTAGGGGCTATGAGGTCAGTTGTTGGCATGCTTTGCTAGGAACTGAAAGATCCTGTGCTCATTAGATAGCCTGTTTGGCTAGGGAAGAGAATTCCTGTGTTAAGTCAGTGTAATGCTAGGATAGGGGCTGAGAGGTCTTGTGTGCCAGTTGATAGCATGCTTCACTAAGGACTGAGAAATCCTGTATTCAGTGGATAGCATGCTGAGCTAGGGACTGAGAGATCCTGTGATCAGTCACTGTAATGCTGGGGTAGGGGCTGAGGTCCTGTAATCAGTTAATGTAATGCTGGGGTAGGGGCTGAGGTCCTGTGATCAGTCATTATAATGCTGGGGTAGGGACTAAGAGGTCCTGTATTCAGTGGATAGCATGCTGAGCTAGGGGCTGAGAGATTCTGTGATCAGTCAGTGTAATGCTGGAGTAGGGACTGAGAGGTCCTGTAATCAGTTAATGTAAAGCTGGGCTAGGATCTGAGAGGTCCTGTGTATACTTGGCTAGAGACTGAGAGGTCCTGTGTTCACTGGATAGCATACTTGGCTAGTGATTGAGAAGTAGTGTTCAGTCATTGCCCTGCTCAGATAGGGATTGAAAGGTTTAGGACTCAGTTTATGGCATACTTGACTAGGATTGAGAGGTTCTGTGTTCAAGCCTGACTGGTAAATTATCAGTGTACTGACTTTTGTGTGATTCAGCAAAGTCTGAGGCCCAATGTCACAGTAAACAACAGCACATAAATGACCCTTTATTGCTTCAGATGGGTCTTACACACAGGTCTAAATTTCTGTATAACGACATCAGACAAGTGAATGTAATAATCTGTGTGTGATTTAAAATAATAAACAAAGGAACAAAAAGAATATTTTATTATTGATTATAAATCGAACAATTAAATTGTTTTGTTTTTTTATGCCCCCGCCATATATGGCAGGGGGCATATAGTGTTGCACCCTTTCATTCCGTCATTCTGTCATTCTGAAACCTTGTCATGGCAACCCCTCCCAAACGGTTCATCAGAATTTCACCAAACTTCACATGTAGGTAGGACAGCATATGTAGATGTTCATGATGGGAGGCAACTCAGCTCAGAATTTTTTTTCAGGAATTATGGGACTTTGAAATTAGAAAATGTACATTGCATATGGCTGAACCTTGTCATTGCAACTCCTCCTTAACTGTTCATCAGAATTTTACCAAACTTCACATGTAGGTAGGGCAGCATATGTAGATGTGCATGAAGGGAGGTTACTCTGCTCATAAATTTTTTTCAGGAGTTATGGAACTTTGAAATTAGAATATGTGCATTGCATATGGATGAACTTTGTTTGAATTTTCAAATATTAGTGCTGTGGCAATTACATTTCACTACCTTAGTTGCTAGCGGGGGCATCTGTGTCGCACCGACCCATTAAAATTCTAGTTTTTCTTTTTTGATAAAAATGCTGTTTCTTTGAAACTTAAACAAGCTACTCTTCCATCATATCACAGATTCTTTGTTCTAAATAGATATCATTGTATTACCGGTACATTTTCTCCAGTTTCATTAATGATCTAATTATTTGCATGTCAATGAATATTAAATGTCTATTTAATTCAATAAAGTTTTGCTGTAAAGTGACAGAAATTTCCGTCTAGAACTATATCTCAAGATCAGGATTACAAAATTGGAGCTATTTGAATTATGTATTTGTGTTCAACACACAGAAAGTGCTCTCTCTAGTATTTTGCCATGATTTAAGTGTATTTGTTTACACTAGTAATCAGTTAAAAAGTGAATGGATTTAAAACATTTTTTAGAAATTAGATGTAATATCTGCATTGTGCATTTTTTTAATGGATACGAAATGTACCTAGTGGATTTTTTTTATTACTTTTTAATAGAAAAGTCTTCCAGCAAAGCTGTAAAGCCCACATCTGTCCATGAAAACATATCTAGTAAGGAAAAGTCCACAGAGGGTAAGAAGAAGAAGAAAAAGAAGAAAGAAAAATTGCAGGTATATATATATTAATAAGACATTTAATATCTCAAGAAGTTTTATTAATAATTAGTGTATGTATTAAGCCTGAAATAGTGGAATGTTAAATGAATTTGACTGTAGATCAGAAGATAGTGGGTTTGAAATCCCTCGACCTATGGTCATGTGTGTTGTATATCCAATGGCAGCAGATGATTACCATATATAGTCAGATTCTATCTCACATATGGACATGGCATGTTTAACAATCTCTTACTGCCAGAAGCAACATTGTAGGTGGGAGTCTGATTGGGTCATGCTCATTTCAGTCCATTTCTTGGTGAACTCAGTTCGTCACTTTGTCAACTCGTCCCATTATACTTTAATTAACTATAACCCATTTTTAGTTTGTTTTTCATTTTATTGTACATGTAAAATCACTTCACACCCCACCAACATACAAGCAATAATCTTCTAAGGTATTAAATACCAAATTAATTGTACCGTTTACTGTTATCTTAAATTGTAAGTGTATAAATACATGTACATGTATTATGTGTATTTTAACAGCTTTCTTTCTCTAGTATTCTACATTCTACTCATTTAAACATTTTAAGGTTGGACAGGCTTGCATAATGGTCAAGCACTTGGTTTGCAGTGCAGACAATCTGGGTTAGATTCCTGAATTAGTATAACTATATTTATAGGGTTGGTTATCTCTGTGTGGCGATACGACTGAAATATTATTAAAAGCAACATATCCAACCAGTCTTTCAAGGTTTAACTTTGAATAATAATTCATTCATTCATCTAAGGAAGAAAGTACTTGAAAATACTTGCAAACATTTTCATTTATCAATAATTGTAGTTCTTTGATAAAACTATCGTTCATAGTAAGTTTAGTGATCCCTTTAAAGCTCAAAGGCATACTGAAATAGCCTGTATTTTAATAATTCATTATCTATGACTAACTCTTAATAAGAAGATTATTGCAAGATTTCTGTTTGCCTAGGGTTGTATTACCTTGTTTATCACATGTTTGTCACCATATTGGTTGATAGTCAGAAGCTGATTTTTACAGCTAAATTATTATCTGTTTACATTTTCATTATAGCGTAACACTATTATCAGCTGCAATTGAAAATTGTAATCTCACTAGATTATACTGAGAGATAACAGTGAAAACATTCAAGATGACAAAAGCATAATATTCAATGATAACATCATTTGGCAAATATGGCATACCACATTGGATGTTTAGTCCATTGTAGCCTTGAAGGCAAAGCTCAAGTAATATATCTGTTGAAATTAGTCGTTGAAATTGAGTACTAATCTTGTGATTGAGGGTATCCATATTAGTACTACCTTGTTTTTAAAGAAGTTGGTCATGCATGTCTTGCTTCCGTACTGTGATATGATTTGTTGAATTCTAAGTATAAACAGTCAACCATGTACTCTGGTTCCCAACGCTATTTTTAGTCATTGTGGTTCTTTGTTAAATAATTATAAACAAACAAATCATTACAGGATGAAGGTGCAGGTGGAGAAAAGAAGACGAAAAAAAAAGATAAACAAAAATCAGACAAAGACGGCACAAAGGAAAAAAAGAAGAAAAAGAAAAAAGACGTAGTAGTAGAGGAGGAAAAGAACAGTGATAAGGAGAAAAATGAACTGGAAGCATTCTTAAATGATGGTGATGGCTATGATTCATTATAGTGCAAAGCAAAATATATACGAAACATTTTATTTGCAATACATGACAGATAATTCATTGTTAATTAATACAGTCTGAAAAAAGAAAATAGAGTAAAATAATATATTTAATCTTTCTGGTACCATACACTCTATATTAATTTCTAACCTTACAAGTTGTCAGGTAAAGTCGTAGTATAACATACTATCTGCTTAAGAGGTCATTCAAATTCAATACATTTTTCATTAGTTATCTATAAAGTATTTGATTTGGGTCAGAATAAATCACTAAAATCATGATCATATATTTCAGAAGTATCTGTCTGCTTAAACAAGTTTATCAGGATTTCTTTATTCAATGTATTCAAAATGATTTCAAACAGAAATAGTTCTTTGGACTCCTGTGTTGAAAAAAAGATACAGGATTTATTGGGAACTGAGTTACTGTAAATCATTTCTTATTTTCAAGAACTTCAATATTCACCGAAACTGGCAGGTATGTCTCCGGGCAAAAAACAAAGATCTCACTTGATTGACAAAATATACAGTACATTGTATATGTTGTTTCTCATGAAAATTAGGTTTCACAAATCCAAAGTGAATTCCCAGCATAAATTAAGTCTAGTGAAACACAAGTGATTTACAGTATTCTGTATTGATATTATATGTTAAAATACCTGCTGTTGCTATTTTTCATTTGATGATGTGTAATAAGGTATCATCGTCAGAATTCAGCTTTTGTGATTTTGCATTTCAGGAGGACAATTTTTTTTATATTAAATATGTTAATTTTTTATAGAAACATACATTTTTGTGTCAAGTAAAATTTAATTTTGAAATATTGTTACCATCACAGTAGACAGTTAACATACCGTATGAACCAGAACTATTGAATTATGACCAAAATATGACACATAGCTCAAATACATAATGTCCCAAACTTTTCACATGGTTTCCAGTTACTCTGCATTGTGATAAAAGCACATGTCATTACATACATTTGTTTACTTTGTCATTTACTGAATTATTTATACATCAGAATTTATATACATGTGTAAGTTTATGTAAATAAGAACTTCGGGACTTGAAAATGTATTCGAGATAAGCATGGTATTCGACATATACTCGACACATCTGGGGTGAATTTAATCATAATATGAAGGATTTTTTTTGGGACTGACGTTCGACTTCGAGATATCCCGGGTATTCGAGATATCAGTGTTCGAGATATCGAAGTTTGACTGTATATATATAAACACACACACACACAATCATCTCTCGTTTGCTCAGACTTTGATTACTTGGTAACTTGAATTTTTTGTCTGGTTAGCTCAAACTGATTTTAAAGGTGTCAGTTCTACGTTGATTCTCTGTTCAAGAATATATCTATAACTTGAATTCTTAACTCCACTTTTCTTTTTACAGTTTAACATGGACCCCTTGAGTTTATTGAATACTTAATTAAAAGCAGTGCAAATACAAATTTAAGTTGAAACGTCAGGATAGGAAGGTTCTTGTTTCATTAAAAAATTTTAAAAAAGGCCAGCTATTTCTCTTGGAAACTACATTCTTAAACAAAAAATAGTTGTTGTCTTTTACTCCAGATTCTTTTAGGTGAAATACTTCAATATATGACAATTAATAACAAAAAGGAACTTCAGTAAAAGCATCATTATAGACTTAAATAATATCTAGTTAGACCACCTGTTCTGGCTATACAAGATGGTCAGCCAGTATATCAGTTTTTACAAGGCATTAAAAATTTGCTGAAAAAAAAACTCATATGAAATTGCAATATTTCCAGCATCATTTCATTGACAACTCATTTGTTTATGCCCCTAGAATTTGAGTTTTATGGACATATAGTTTTTTTTGGTCTCTTATTTATCTGTCTCTTGGGAAAAGTTACCGGTAACATCATTCATAACTTGGGGACAGCAAGATAGGGTTTGAGTATATAAGGCCCCACATTTATGCATGTGTGCCACATAGGACTGTATGTCTGTCCATCCAGTCCATCTGTCATATTTTGTGATACAGTAGCTTGAAGTCTTTCAACGTACAGATTGCACATTTCACATACAGATGGAAATTGATGGGAGGAATGTTCCTGTAAATTTCACACAGTGGCCCTTCACTGTGTCAGATTTGTAGTTCACATGTGACTTTCTTGTGACTAGAAAACAACACTTTTTGACCTTTTGGCTTTAGTTGCTATCTAGGGGTTTCAAATATATTTCAAAATTATCTTGTTAAAATATAATCCTTGTTTTTTTATATGTAAAGAAAAACAAACGCTGTTAAAATTCATCATTGATACAAGATATCATCCCTATATATACATATTGCATGCTTTAATCTTTTGCTTTAATGGTAATGGTATTTAAGGAATAGATATGTGTATAGATATACTTATATATGTACATTGTACAAGTTATTTAACTCTGGCATTCATTTTAAAGTCAATGTGTTTATGTTTAATACAATGAATTGTTAAATGAAGGATATTCATGATTGAAATGGAAAAATTGACTTGGTTGCTTGTGTTGCATATACTCTACATGTATATCATTCTGGCATTACCCTGTAAGCTAAACTTTGTGATATGCTAATATGTTAAAATTCAGTAAAAACAGCAGGATATATATAATTTGCAAGTAGAAAACAGAATTGTTAACTTTTCTTATTGTATTACATGGCATGTTAATATAGTATAATGTACATGTACTTATTTCAGGATTCATATTTCTTAGGAATAACAATGTGAAAACAAATGTGTTGAAAGTTTTGTTTGAGTGACATCACAAATCATACCATTTCATTTTTATGCTAATATATCATTACCTCTATATGTGTCTTTATATGCTTGGTTGTGCTGAAATATTTACTTGTACAATAATTACCCATAAACAATGATTTTAAATAACTGACAGAAAAAATTCACCACTCCAATATAGAAAGAATAGTTATAGTCCTGAAGTATAACGCTCAACTTTTGAGTACACTTCATATTGGAAGAAGATAGTATGACACATGCATATATACCAACTCATTATGGTATGAGATGACATAAGCAACATGCATGTAAATTTCACTGACTTATTATTTATTTATTTGAATCTTACCTTTTCTGTATTTACAGATGTTTGTTATGTTTAAGAGTTGCACTGTTAGTGTAGTAAAGAAGAGATTGTTTGTGTGCAAGAAATGTGTTGTTAAAGGATGTAGATGAAATTCTGATAAATACTGTTCTCCTTAACGTATTACTATTTAATTCCAGAGAGGTTAAATACAAGTATTTTAAAATGCCATTTGCTTTTTTTTACTTTATCAGAGATTTACTTATTTTGTTTGGTTGATTGGTTATCGCTTTACATCAGTCCAGGATTATTTTACCTGCATCTGTCTGATGCATTACACAGAAATTTTTATGTTTGCAGAACCAAGTATTCAGGCACATCTTGTTTTTTGCCTGTCTTGACGAAAAACTTAATATTCCACATAACTTCTCAGCTGTAAGAGATAGGGATTACATATTTCTTTTGCATATTTCTAGTGACAAAAGCTTTCCGTTGGTACAATAATTTTTGACCTTGTGACCTTGACCATGACTTTGACCTACATTTCAGAAACTTTAACATTGGGTAGATCTTTTGAATAGTAAGTGATAGGAGTTTTCATGTTTCACATGTGTATTCCTTGTGACAAGGCCTCTATGTTGGTACCAAACTTTTGACCTTGTTACCTTTGCAGTGGACCCTCCAGAAGCAGTGAGTAATCTTTTACATGACACATTTACTCTGACATGGGACCTCAGTTTTCACTGTCTCAACAGGAAGACAGAACACTGGTGCACCCATAGTGGGAGTTGTACCCAGGACCTTTCTGTCACAACCCAAACGTCTCATCCGCAAAGCTTCATTGATTGATTATTGTTTTTTATCAATCCATAATTATTTCACGTATCTGCCAGATGCATTGCATAGAAGTTTATACCTTTGCAACAGACCCACACGAAGCAGTGGGGGATCTTTTATGTGCTATGCCAACTGTAACATGGGGCCTCAGTTTTTACTGTATCATCTGAAAGACAGGAAACCAGTGAGTCCACAGCAGGAGTCAAACACGGGACCTATCAGTCACAAGCCGATTGCCTCATCAACTGAGCCATTTCGGCTTCACTGAGCTACTTCAGCTCTACTTAGTTCTACCGAATAAGTGGATGGTATTTGTACAGAATAAGTGGTAGTATTTCTATAGAATAAGTGGATGGTATTTCTTCAGAATAAGTAGATGGTATTTCTACAGAATAAATGAATGGTATTTCTACAGAATAAGTGGATGGTATTTCTACAGTATAAGTGGATGGTACTGTATTTTTACATAATAAGTGGATGGTATTTCAAAAGAATAAGTGAATGGTATTTCTACAGAATAAGTGGATGGTATTTCTACAGGATAAATGAATGGTATTTCTACAGAATAAGTGAATGGTATTTCTACAGAATAAGTGGATGGTATTTCTACAGAATAAGTAAATGGTATTACCACAGAAAGTTAACATGCTTGTAAATTATGTCTTGGTGCTTCGGAAATATATAAAGCATAGTGAACACTTTGTCTGCCATCTAGAGATCAAACAAGCTTGACATTGAAAATCATGAGGTTGTTGTAAATTAAATATTACATCGTTGTATATCTTGATATTTTTGCTCACAAGAGGCTATGTGATGGTGCATTGTCCATTATTTGTACATCTGTAGATATATATTTTACACTCCTACCATTGAAAAAGGAGGGGAGAACGTATGGTACTCTCTCCCTCACTGATACCTATGTCCAATTTATAAGCATCTAGGAGTTTTTCCCAACTATGCCAAATTTAATGTCTGTCACCTTTATATTATGTTTCAGTGAACACGACTAGTTATGCTGATCTCTTGTATACTATCAATGATACCAACATTGAATTTGTTAATATTGAAATGAGGTCATTTCATGTATGAAAACTACCAAGTTTGATTATCATGTTGTGTCCGTCATAAAAAGATTATGGAAACTCCCACAGATTTCTACAAACATTTTCAAATTGGGCGTTTACCTGGCCATATTGTCATTGATGGCTTCTCAGTTGAGACGGAATATTTTTGCTTGGATGACTTAAAGATCTATTATGATGGTGCATTGTCCATCAAGTTGGTATTTTTTGCACCCCCACCATTTAAAGTGTGTTACCAACATCCGTCGACCTCTTTACTCTTGAAATTGAAAGTCGGTAATTTACTGTAAATTCAAAATTACATCATTGTACCTTTCAGAAGGAATTAGTTTGCTCATCCAGTCAAAAGACTTGAATGAGCTACTGTGATAGTGCATTGTCTGCCTGTTGATATACTTGTTCCCAATTCTTGCCCTTTAAAAACCACTGTCTGAATTAGAAAGAAATGTTATTGTTTGGATGACTTAAAGATCTATTATGATGGTGCATTGTCCATCATGTTGGTATTTTTTGCACCCCCCACCATTTAAAGTGTGTTACCAACATCCGTCGACCTCTTTATTCTTGAAATTGAAAGTCAGTAAGTTGCTGTAAATTCAAAATTACATCATTGTAACTTTCAGAAGGAATTATTTTGCTCATCCAGTCAAAAGATTTGAATGAGCTACTGTGATAATGCATCGTCTTTGTTCCCAATTCTTGCCCTTTAAAAACCACTGTCTGGATTAGAAAGAAATGTTATTTTTTGGTCCTTAGAAGATGAAGCTTTGTTCAATCATTGTTGCACACTATGATATTTAGGGTGTGGGGTGCAAAAGGTGAATTAGCCAAGTTTGATAACCGTCATTGACAAGAATCACATTTCGCAATGACTTTGTATTGGTATCTTCATGACATAGTATCAAAGGAATGCCCTGTTGCAATATTTTGCACTGCCCTATGGAGCCACCAATTTTAATTTGGGATTATATAGAAAATTTTCAAAATCTCGAAAATCGCAGGTCACAATAAATGCTCATTATATATTAAGTATCCTTATGATAGACACATCTTAACCATTTCTTACAGACTACTTATATAATGAGGCAGCAGAGTTCAATTGGTCAGGTGCTTGGCTAGTGTTTATCAGGTCCCAGGTTCAAGTCCACATGGTGTTTCGTTTGTGTCTTTCCACTGAAATGGTAAAAACTGACGTCCTCTTGATCTATAACAATAGATAAAATCCCAGGCTGTTTCAGAGGAGTTTCTTGCACAGGTCTAACAATTAGGCATATTTATGTGCAATGGATTAGGTATGTGCCAGCACAATATAATAATCTCTGTGGAATGGCAAGGTCAATCCAGTCAGGATGTAAAGTAAATGTCTAACTACGGAAAAACTGAATAAAAGATGGGATAACTCCAGAGAAACCATGTATTCATTAAGCTGTAAAAAGAGTAGGGGTACAAACAACAAAATTCAAACCTTTACATGAATGCAGAGATTTATTGAACACTTTACAACCTGAATAAAAAATATTAACATAAAATATTTGAATCACTTAATCTAAAATTAAATGCATGATCACAGACACAGTATATCCTTATTAACTCTATATAAACAAGGAAATAAAACAAATTCAATAATGATGAAGTAAACAAATTGGACTTTTATTATAGACCAATATTAAAAGTCATTACCAACATTTAGTCAATATAGTACTATTTATGTATTACACTTATGTGTTGTATATTGTAACATATACAAAATAAGTCAATCAACATCTCATAGCCCTTTCAAAAGTATCTTTAGTCCATTTGAAAGAAGTTAACATGTTTATTTTGTTTTCTTCTTTTTCTTGGTGGTTCTCCTCTTTGTTTTCTGATCCACAATAAACTGTGACTGTTTTTTGATAGCATTTCTATTTGGTACATCTGTATCATCTTCTCCACTGTCTTCATCATCTGAAATATACAAAGCAACATACATGTATATATCTGATTAAATATACTATACCTGTAGTCTAAGTAATTATTCATTACCAGTATTTACATCTGGTCTTGATATTAAGGTAATTTTAACCCTAAAGAATCAATTTAACATTTAATATGTAAGTTTTTATTCTTATATGATACACAGTTGTAGTTTTTTTTTTCACTATCAAAAGATAACTGTCAATTGCAAATTGCAAAATCAACCTCTAAAATGTTACACAACATACATTCTATTTTCCAGAACTTAATATGGTAACCGTTATATTATTTTTCCTTCTTTTTGAATTTTATATAAAAGAATTCCTCTAAACTCAAAGAAAAGTGAGACATGCTGATTTTTTAAATATATGTGAAAGGAACTATAATGATAAGGCAAGCATGAGGGAATGATGGAAAACCATTAAACTTTTCTCATTTTCACTTCATTTTCATGTTCTCTAGCATTCTTCCTTATTGGTGCATGAGAAAATTTTCAAATCTTTGAATTATACCAATATTAATGAAGGGGTGGGTAGACACACTATTGATAGTTTAAATGGCTTCATTTTCAATCTTGTACTTAAAAAATTGATTTTGGTAAATGCGATTATGTTTGAATTCACTCAAACACAGCTTTATCCCGCATCATTGTATGCATATTCATGCTGTTTTGGTTCTGCAAAAACACACACAAAAACTGCACAGATCAACTACACACTTAGTAAAAAGCTATACGGTGGATGTTAGTAAACCTCATGATATATTTGGTCAAAAGTCATTCACTACAAGTAACAATGTTGGTACCATCTGTAATCCTTAGATATGTATTTTTTGCAAATGAATAGTTTTTAAAAGTCATTTTCAATTGATTTTATTCAGTATTTATCATAACTTCATCATTTACTGACTCAAAATTGTGTCTAAATTTTAAAATAGGTTTGCAAAAATCAAATTCAGAATGTATGAAAATCTTGACTGCCTCCCCCCTTTCCATGTTAAAACCCAATTATTTTCATACTTTGCATCTTTTTATTAACTGAATCAAGCTTTAGACAATCTAATTTTATTATATTTGATGCATTTTCAGAGCAAAATGACATAAAAAACGGCAGAGTACCATGCACACTTATCGTTAAAGTTCATTGTGAAATTGTGTTTGGTGATTCAAATGAAATGATATATATACACTCAAATTGAATTGTGAAAAGTATCCATACAGGTGTACATAATTTTCTTATGGAGTAAGTTTGTCTTAAAATGGCTGACCAGTGTGAAATGTGAGAAGTAAATAGTGTTCTGAAATTGTTACATAGCATAATACATTACAATATGTTTTAATGCCTGGTATTTTGAAAAAATACTCAACATATCTTAATGTGATTAGTGACAAGAACTTACAACCTCCGTATAAAAGATATGCATAGTCTTGTAGGTTAAAAAATTGTATTAGTACACTTCAAAATTATTAGTATGTATGCTGCTTAACAAGTTGTAAAATTCTTAGATCAAGGTAACATTCTCCAAACAGAATGCAGAACATGTTTCTGTTTCAAGTTCTGATAGGAAAATCAACAGAACATAGTATTAAAGTGGCTTTGCTCTAAATTAGCACCAAGACTGATTTACATATTTTACTCTACATTATGTAGATCAAAGCCAATTCACTTGTTATCGGGTGAATAACAAGTTTCTATGTTATTTATAAATCTAATTTTTCGTTCTGTAAAATTTTACTACTATAATGAAATTTGCTCGCCACTAGGTAGGAAACATGCACAAATGTCCCTCTAAATATGAATTACAAGCAAGGTAGACTTTTTACATATAGTATATAATCATATTATCAATTCATGAAGTACATATTTTCCTCAGTATCATCTCTCAATCAATATATTTAATAAATATATATGTAGTCATTATTAGCTGTACCCACTACATAGATGAAACTTCTTATATGAAATTGAAAATAAAATAATATTCCATGAACTTACCATCATACACAATATCTCTGGTAGTTTGAGGAAGTTTAACTCGTGTGTTGTATTGTGGTAGTTTACCCTCAATGGAAGCATGGTACTGGAAATCAAATGTAAATAAAAACTTCAAGTAAAACAGAATAATATTTTTGTTCATCTTATTCAAAAAGAATGTAGTTTTCCATTTTGTCCTCCTTAAATAGAGAGTAAATGAAAAGATAAATACATGTTTACACATAGAATAATTAATAATATTTACTTGATATACAGTGTGTGTTTATTCTATATTTATAATATTCTGGACTAACCTCTTCTTCCTCCATTTGCCTCATGGTATCTGCCAAATCTTTTCCATCCAGCTCCTCCAGTAATTTAAGCAGTTTCTCTTCACATGTTGACAATTGGTCCAGTACATATTCATCAGAAGTTGGGGCAATTTGGGCAGTGGGTACATGTCCTTTGCTCTAAAAAAAGTCCATAAATTTTAGTTTGAATATCATACATTTAGTATAATGTTTTGTATAGAAGAAATGCAATTTTGTATTATGTAACACAACATACCTACCAGGTTTATCAGTCACCAGCATTGTGCAGTGCTACTTAATATGAATGGAATAGAGTACAAGAACTTTAACCACTCAGTGCACAGCATAAAATTACAATTTCTGTAAGGAGTTATATGCTATTTCAAAATACAGATGCGCTAGTAAGCATGTAGTTTTCTTCCACAATCAACAGAAGTTAAAAAGATTTTTAAACACTGAATGTCTCAGACCTCTATCATCAATTCTGTCCTACCCTTCAGTCTGAACCCTTGACCTCAGTAGTCATGAAATTTACAATTTTGGTATAGTTTCATGCTCTCGCCACAAATTCAGTTTTTGAACAAAAGTTAAGACAAAGATTTTTATTCTTTGAAGACAATAACATTGACTATGAGGTAGGATTTGTTTATACTTTATTTCAGTGACTTACAGCTTTGAGGTGGTGCAGTTTATCTGCTAAATGTTCTACACCAGATTTGACAGACACCATGATAGTAGAATTCCTATGAAGAGTATCCTCTGCATTGTCACGACGCTCCTCTTCTTTCTGTAAGTGATTTTGGAAGTCTTCTAGTAGTCGTTGTCCACTGTAAAACACAAACAATGTAACACACTGATTCAGAAATTGATTTCTATACATAACTAATTCTAAAAGTACCACTGTTTTGTTGTTGTTGTTATTTGTTTGTTGGCATATGGAATTTTTGTTTTGAGGGAAGAGATTGAAAGTGGGACAAACTGATTATATTTTTATGTCTCAAAATGTAATCATTCAATTGTAATTTCAAGAAATTCTGTTTAAATTTCAGACTTAATTCTTATCTTGGTCTCCTATAGGATTTCTTTATGAAACAATAATGTTCATATAACACATGAAATTGAATATATAATGGCTCAAGGAAAAAGATTAAAAGATATCCACCATTTAGATGTGTTACAAAGCAAAAGGAAGTCATTTACTCACTGCCAATTAATTTATATACCTTGAAAGCTTAGCATCTCCTGAATACTTCATCTCTTCAAATTCTTGCTGAAGTTTCTCTTTATCTTCTCTCAATCTAGTGATCTGTTTCTCATTATCTCTCTTTAAATCTTCCAAATGCTTAGTTGTATCTCCCTGATTTTCAAATCTATGGACAACTTCCTGATTTAATAAAAAAAAAATCTTTAATATAAATTTACAGTAACAATGTTATAGTATTCATACTTAAAAATTATTAACGCTGCAAAACCTATGGGTGTTTGGGCTCCCCCCCCCTTTTTTTTTATTATTTGAATATAAATACACAAAAATACTATTATATTTATACTTAAAAAGTAATGCTGCATTTAATGATATACTCTTGTTAGTAAATGAAAACAAATTATTAGAGGGTATATCAAATTGTCAATATAAAATTACTAAACATAAGGCTATATGAATTCATTTGTTTCACAAGTTTTCAAAGGATCCATATTCTGCAAAAGAACAAGAAGATCCTCATTTTACCACTTCATTTTTCAATTTGTTAATTGGTTTGTGTCATGTCCATAGTTTTTCACTTATAATATATGGTAATAGCATCTGCTTGAGGCATAAAAATATCAACCTGTGAAATGGACATATCCGAAGTGATGGACCTTTTATACCAGGTATGCAAATGTCTAAAATGTCTAGACTGGGTCTGATCCAAATGACAATTGTCAGTAGGGATTGAACCTTAGAACTTTTGGTCCAAAGTCAAGCACACTACCAAATAAGTGACACTAATTCAGTACTTTTATTGTACAAGGTACTTAATTTTCAGTATACATATCATATAAACATATCATTTAATCTTCATGATCGTTAATTACTATAGCACATCAATTCAGATAATTTTGTTACCATGGTATCAGATACTCCTGTCGCCTCCTTGATCATTCTGAAAGCTTCTTCATAAGAAGTGATCTTCTGTTGCTGCTCTTCTCCCTGCAAGGCTTGCCTTTCTTGTGGAGTTAGGTCATCCTGAGTGATGGAGCCTCTCTGAGCCTGACAAAAAATGTTCTCAATTTTTATTTTTTTGCATATATCTGTCTGCATAAAATTACAGACATTTGAAGGCTAGCACTTATCTCTGTATCATACACAAATAAAAAATTATGATTTTAATAAATTTATACAATATATCGCAAACATCAAAGTTTTATTCTTACATGTTTTATACTTGTACAAAGTGACAGACTCTCAATCACAAATATTACTATGAAATTATCAAAAACAATATACCCTTTTGCAATCTAGGATACTAAATATTTTTTACTTGTGTCTTAAAGTGATTTTAAAAGGCAATGATAAATTTAACACCATACTAACAATTCTTCTCTCTATCCTTTCATGTTGCATCTTTTTCTCCTCTGCCTCTTTTTTCATTTTCTGTAGTTCAATTTCCCTCTGTTTTCTCTCTGTGTATACTACTTTTTCATGTTTTGACAATTCTGCCTGAGCAGCATCTTTGGAGATTTGAGCATCATCATGCATAGCTTTCAGTTCCTTCAACTCAGCTTTAGTGCTGCGTATTTCAGACTCCATAGCATCAAGAATGCTGGGGAACTTCTCAGCTTCCTGAAAATTCAAACAAACATTTAGTATTTCTCACATTAAAGCCAAAACAAAAAAAAAAAAAAAAGAAAAAAGAAAGTTCACTAAACATTTATGCAGTAAAGAAATAAAGATGTATCGTTGATGTTTCTAAAAATGGTGTGTCAAAGCAAAAGATTACATTGTAAAAGATGTGAAAATTTTATTGTAGGCTCTATTTAGTCATTTTCAAAGATAGTGATTGATTCATGAAGCACACTGACATGACTAATATGTTTAGATACCTGTGTGCTTATTAACTTGTAATACAGAACTACTTCAGCTTAGAATTTATACCGAACAACATATTTATTAACAGACTCTACTTTCGAAATTCTTATATCAGTGTAAAATTACCCTTGATATTGTACCATATATCTTCTACTTAGATACAATACACTTTATAAATTTGTTACATTTTTCCTTCTTTTATCAATATTTATCTAAAATGTATTTCAAATTAAAAGATATTTACCACTTCTAGTTTTCTTTTGATGTCTTCATAGATTCTCTTGAGATGAGTGGCTTCATCCATCTTCAATTTGGTTTTGTCATAACTGTTTTCTAGATATCTCATGGTCTACAAAAAGTCATTAAAAGGCAAATACATGTAAAAAAGAAAAATAGATTTCAAGAAAATTACAAAAATCAAAATGATGATATGGGAAAAAGTTAATTAACCATATATTGTTAACGATTAAAGTACATGTATGCTGTTATCAGATGAAAAATTAAGTAAATTACTTTAAACAATGCACACCTATGAATATATATGTGTAATTCAAGTTCTTAAAAGTGGAGTATTAAATCTCAAACAAATACTTCATGCCTATATATATTTCTTATCACCTGAGCATCTGTAGATTCTCCTTTGTCGGTCTGTACTGCGTCAGAGGCATCTTTCACCATCTGGTCATATGACACTTGAAGGGTCTCTAGTTTCTTGTGTTTACTAGCAGTCTGATGTCTGAGTGCATTTAATCTCTTCATGGTGTCACATACTTTATGATCCATCACTGTTATCGCTTGCTGTAAGATTAAAATGCCAAATATCACACTTCACGTATATTTAGGTAAATTTATGACATCTATAGGATTCAATTATGAGATATCTAAAAATTATCTATGCATATATGTCACATTAAACAAGACCGATCAATTATTTTATAGATGTATATATGTCCTGCAAACATCTATGACTGAATGAAAGAATAGTATATAAATAGAATAATATTTTATTATAACATTATATGATTGTATACCATTTAAATGTGGAAGCAATTTACAATATACTGTGAAATACTTTTATTCATGGGGATCCAATTTTTGAGATTTTCATGCTTGCCGTCACTCAGGAATTTATGTTACATGAATTTTAAATTATGAGTTAATATATTTATCAACTAATTTGTACTTACATATATGCCAAATGCCACTGAAGGTCATTCATGTGAAGAACTTGAATAATTACACTATCTTTATTCACATACGACCATGCAACTGCCATTGAAGGTCATTCAAGTATGTAAATAACTGCTGAATAATTACACTCACTAAACTTTACTTACAAAAGGCTAACTGCCACTGAAGGTCATTCAAGCATGTGAGTAACACTGAATAATTACACTCAATGCAGACCCATGTACACCAAGGTAATGAAATGTCATAATCATAACAAGATGGTTGTAAAACACATATGCCCCCTTCTGGTACTATACTGTACAAATGTATAAAAATACAAGCACTCAGCAACCATTGACCCTTTGACCTGAGAATCAATAGGGGTCATCTACTACTCATAACCTACCCACATACAAAATATCATCACTATCAAGCAAAGGGTTTTCAAGACACTGGACGGACATTGATTGTATAAAGTACTGCATTGCACTCAGTGACCACTGACCTGAAAATCAATAAGGGTCATGTACTACTTGTAGCCAACCCACTTATGAAAAATTTCCATTTAATATATGCACTTAGAGCACTGATAATGAATGAAAACTGTTCAAGGGGTGTAACTCTGTCAAAAAATGTTTGATGGTAGCAAAATCAGATCTTGACCTAGATATTCTCATGATGTTTCTGTATGCCAAATTTCATTTCAATTAATATGCACTCATTGCAGAGATAATGAACAAAACTAATATAAATTACTGGAAATTCTCTAAGTTCAATGCGTGTAACTCTGTCAAAATTTGTTCAATGGTAACCAAAGCAAAACCTGACCTAGATATTCTTGTGGTTATATCCGTATGCCAAATTACATTTCAGTATGTGCAACCATTGTAGAGATAATGAACAAAAAATATTCAGGTTATACAGACCTATACCGTTACCAACAGCAGCAAACCATATAACCCCTCTTCTTCAAAGAGGGGGATAATTAAATTGCAAACAGACCTTAAATTTAACCTTAGAGAGTATGATACCCCAGCAGTAATCACACTTATGAATTTACAGACTTTTTGATTTCTGAGAGTTAAAAGATTCATTAAATTAAAGAATCTGGTGTTATATTGTATATAGTAGTGATGAATATTTCTTTCTAGATAATAATTGACATGATCATGATCATCACATACAAAAAGATAATGGAATCAGGGATAATTTTGGACTGCAAAACGACGAGATTCTCTCATAATATTTAGATTTTTCTTATGAAATTCAACATTTGGTAAAATTTCTCTCATTGAAAGTGGCCAAAAACACATTAGTTTCTCTCATGACAAAAACTTTGCAGAATCATCCCTGGGAATTCATCTCCTTTACCCTTTAAACACAGATAATGTATTTCTTATATCCTCTTGTATAAATATAGTCTTAAACTGGTGATCTACATGTATTTCATGAGGAGGTAATGGTTAACATGTAAGTTACCTTAAAATTCGCTAAAAATAGAACTAGATTTTTTTAGGTAACTACAATAAATAATTTTCTACACACAATTTGTTCTTAAATATTCTTTAGCTGAATGATTTTATTTCATTATAACATGTTTAAACTGATCAATAATATTAGCATATTCTTAACCGTGTCTTATAATCATTTTTAAATGCTACTAAATGGCTGCATCTCCCACACATAAGAAAGGCCTGATGCTCAGTGATCAATTAGAGTGTTTTATACAACTGATCCAAAGAAAATTCCTACTCAAAGCTATTGTAAACACAAAATTTTAATCCATTGGTAACTTATAATTGAACACAAATTAAATATCTATTTCATGGGAGCCTGTGTTATTCATGCATGAAATTACAAGCCTCATTATTGTTAAAACCACAAAAACTGGAATCCAAGAAAATAAAATTAAGTATTTCACAGTTATATTGCAAATTAACTCGATCCATAACATTTGTTATTAACACATTCATAGAATACACAAGACCAATTTTGAATAGTATTATATAGTGCATATGATTAATAAACGTACCCGTCCTGTTTTATTTTTCATGGCTGCCCTATCCACAGGTCGATCTTGAAAAGCCTTGTTGATGACATGTTGATCTTGCTAATAAATAGAATTATTAAATGATTTAAAGAAATTCTATGTAATAAATTAAACACCTTTCACTTAAAATTTTTAAACTTTCATTATAACTTATTAAAATTATTATAATTGTAACAGTCATGCAGCTAAGAACTGATGAGCCTTAGAATGTTCAGGTATTGATTTGTTTCATTATTGTCTTGATTATAATGTAAGGTCGATCATGTTAGTCTAAGCTTATAGGAGTATGTTTACAGAAACTCACTCTGATCGAGGGACCCATTATGACATGTTCATATAAATTGTAGAAGCTGAAATTATGGATAAGCTTGAGAAGTTTATGATTGGTCTAACTAATTATATTTTACAGTTTCCTACAATACTTGACTTTCTTGATAAATTTGATAATGCTTTATTATCAAAACTAGCTTACAGAAAGGGAATCGCTAAGTTTCTTCCTGACTTCTTTGTTTTCTTTACGTAGTTTCAAAATTGTTTCTCTGTTTTTCTTCATTGCAAATTGAGATGTTTCATAGTAGGCTTTTCGATCTCCCTCTAAAACAGGAAATTAAATGTTGAAATTAAAATGGACTGGACAAAAACACTGCATGCATGTTATGAAAATGAAATTTTATTTAAATATATACATGATAATGAATTACCAAAACTTAATTAGATAATAGTACATTATGTGCACAAAATTGAGCAATTAAATTTGTTATCATATCTGAATTTAACTGCAATTGTAATAAAATGCCAGCTAGATTTTCTTTACACTGTTCTAATATATAAGAATAAAGAAATTCCTTAACCTATTTCAATATCTTAATTTTATATTGATTAAACTTAAAACATCTGCCATGGAACTTAGATTTCTTACAAAAAGTTTATAATATGAGTCATACTGACTTATATATAGTTACGAATTAATGATTTAAAAATTTGTTCAATATAAATTCAACATGTTCATGCACAGAGTTTTAAAAGAGAAAACAGAAGACATCTGAAAAAGCTGTATGACACAATTAAATCACCAATTAGGACATGCACACAAAATCCAAGTTATTAAATATTTTCAGCTGTACTTGAGAAACTGTGCATGGAAACTCTCAGTATTTCAAAACATAAAATGTTTCAAAGTTCAGAAACTATATATCCCTCAGATGAGAGCTGAGAGGATGTGTCACTGACTAATTAGGCTATTCTCTCAGCATGGCATGGCCCCAATGAACTTCTATAGAAATGCAGTTCTGGAAGTCAATTATTAGTTACATGACCCAATCTGTGCCATATTTGTTGGGGAATATGTCAACTCAGGACATATCATATATCACTTTCTATTAATTGAGAATCTTCATCTATATAACTGAAATATCTTTTTTTCAAACTGATGTGACCATACTAAATTTTAAAACAAGAAATATGTGGTCATCTTTGTAAGATCCTGCATAAATGAAATTAAGTAGTTTTGTGACTCATATAGCTATAGTGCTCATGAAATAATTTAAAGATTAATGTTGCTAACTGATAAACACCAATTAATTTATTCTCCAATAGCTGTCATACTCAGAATATTTTAGGAATAATCTTCATTTATATCTTAGTGTGATACAATTGTTACACCAACTTCAAGAATAACTATAACTAACTTAATTAGTAGACTTATTAAAGTGGTAGAGAACCTTAATTGAGAAAGTTCCTGGCTTAAAAACCAATTTCCAGCTACTTTGTTATTTCAGCTTTTTGAAATATGAATTTACAAGATCTTTTCATGTTATTTTTTTTAGATCGAGCACATTACAAATGGAAATTTCGTAAATTTAAATTTAGAATAATTTGACCTAATAAAAGGCCCTCACTAAAATTAGTAGTCAGAATTGGTTTCAAGAAATGTTGGAATTGAAACATAATTACAGATTTCTTCCTTATTATTGCTAAGACTGCCCAATTTAACAAAACTTTCTGAAAACATTGTTAATATCATATTTTATTTGATTCAACAGAAAGATTGTATTACTGTGTTGTTATAACTGTAATAATTCCGAGCATTTTGTACATGCTGCGAAACTAAAATTTATATACAGTATAATCAGATTAGAAGATGAATTTGGGAGTCAATAAGCTGGAATATGATATGCAGCTTAATATATATCATTTATGATTTCCTCATTGAACCTCTAAGTTAGGTTTGTAACTTAAATGTATATTAAAATTTCCAAAGAAATGTGATATATATGTATACAGAAAAATTCTTATTAATGTTTATTTATGCTAATACATTGGGTCTTGTGCATTCGGATTGTTAATTGTTGTAATTGTTGAAGTTTGAATAAAAAATGGCAGAGCAGGAATTAGCACTTAAGCAGCGAGGAAAAACTGACTGTCTCTCTCAAAGACAAGAGCTAGGATATTTATTTAAAGTCAGCATGAAAAGAAAAACATGTGAACACGAGCTCTAAGAGCTTTTTACCGACTCCATTGCACTACAGTATAGATCTAGCAGAGAAATTGACTGTTTCTGTCCGTTGCACTATAGACCTAACTACCTACTGTCCGTGCCACTCACTCTGGAAACTAGAAAATCTGAATTTTCAGTTATTCATCTTCAGAATAATTTCAAAAAGGCAAAACCATTCAATAGATCTTGTTTAGTCGTAACTTTTGGTGTATGCTATATGTTTGTATGAAGATGCGTTCATATTTTATAGATAAAAATCAATTTTAGATATAGGGCGATTTCCATGTTAAATTTTGACGTGACGTCACCAAGTTTTCCATAGACTCAATGTTAAACATCGGCGACGTCACCTCAAAATTAACATAGAAAACGCCCTATCTAAAATGATTTTTTCCCTACAAAATACGAATTCCTCTTCGTAGAAACATATTACAATATACATCAAAAGTTACGACTAAACAAGATCTGTCAATTGATATTAATTTTGTAAAACTATTTTAAAGATAAATAAGTGAAAATCCAGATTTTTCGGTTCACAAAGTGAGTGGCGCGGACAGTGATAAAGAAGTATCGTGATAAGTAGGCCTATATCGTATCATGAGAGGCTGCTTCGTTACAATATCTAGTACATAACTCTTGTATCAAAGTATTTTATATCTTGCCTAGATCTGCTCTTAATTTTCAAATTCTACTGTAAAATCAAAATTTTACTCAACTTACCCAAGAGGGCGATCTTTGCCTTGAGCTCTTCGATTTGCTCATTTACTGGCCGCTGCATTAACTGTGCACCAGACGGCATCTTGAAATACTTAAAACCTTTCAAACCTAATACTCTCTTCCTCTACTAGTAGTTCTGTTTCAACTTTGTTTGAGCGTCGCCAAGGTGCCCTTCCTATGCGCATGCTCTATAAAGGGAGGTAATTGTAAGTGGTTACTAAAATATAGTGTGAGAAGGACTAGAACAATAAGTACACGCAAGATAAGAATGAGGCAGATGTGATACACCGAACATATTTTTGCGAAGCATTTTCCCCAAGTTTTGAGATAAATTATGTGTAATACAGCGAAGATTTTTTACGAAACTTTTTGTTTCAAATTTTTGAGATATATATTTATCAAAGGAAAGTCCCTTATAACTTTTCACCGTTCTATATCAGTACAGTACAAATCCGTTTGAAACAAATGTAGGGATGGTCTGAACATATATCAAATGAGAAATTTTTTTCCAAAAAATTGAAGGTGTATGGCTAGTATTATTGGTCAGGCTCGATTCTCTACTTTTGTCCTTCATTTTTATACGCCCGTCATTAGACGGGACGTATTATGTTATGGCGCTGTCCGTACGTCCGTTCGTCCGGGGTCATATTTTCCGGACTTTTTGGTAAACTTTGGTATATAGCTTTATTTCAAGCGGCGTCAGTACCAGTTCGAGTTTTGTTACGATTGACCTACTTTTGATGGATCTATGGCCCTTGGACTTATACATTTCAAGATTTTTTTTTTTCAGAAATTGATTAAAAATCTATTTTTGTCAAAACATTATGAAATTTATCATGAAACAAGTAAATTGTACCAACTATCACATATATTACGGGTTTTAATATCTTTTTCTTCATTTTTGAGAAATTTATAATTTTAGGGGGTGGGGTTGACCGTCTGTCCAAGGTCATGTTTTCCGGACTTTTTTTTATTGCCGTCTTTCAAGATCTTGAGTTGAAATTTGGTATATTGCTTTATATCAAGCGGCGTCAGTACCAGTTCGAATTTTGTTACGATTGATCACTTTAGACGGATTTATGGCCCTTGGACTTATAAATTTCAAGATTATTATTAATTTTTATTATTATTATTTTTTTTTTTTTTGGAAAATTCATTAAAAATCTAATTTTTGTAAAAACATTATGAAATTTAGCATGAAAAAAGTAAAATGTACCAACTATCACATAGTTTACAGGTATTGATATCTTTTTCTTGATTTTTGAGAAATTTATAATTTTAGGAGGGGATGTAAAGGGGGGGGGGGGGGGTTTGGACTAAAAAAATTCAAGATTTTTTTTGCAGGTCAAGTAAGAAGATGGGTTTGAAAGCGTCATTTTTACAGGAGTTACTGCCCTTGGACTTATGTTTTTCATGAAACTCATGCCAAATGCGAATTGATCCCGTCCGAATACACCGATATATACGTCCCTGGTCAAATGTTACGCACTTTGTCGCAAAATATGACTATGATGACGTCACGCAAGGTTGGACAAGTCGGACATTTGATTATGACGTCATAACCATAACAATCAAAAGTCCGCCAAATATCGCTTTCTATGCCGTAAAGCGACGGTATTAAGCGACGGGCGTAATATGCCACGCTAGGCGTTGTTCTTGTATAATGTGTGATGAATACTCCATACCCAATAGGACACAAACAATATTAAATCAATAAATAAAGTCATATATACCCATTAAAACGCACACACAATACCCTGGCGTACTATTCTTTCCCCGGACTCCTCCGGACTGTTTTTAGCGTGAACGGGTTTTTTCCCTACTTTTCACCCGACCCTGAAAACGAAAGTTGCTTTATTGTTGTTGCTTCCGTGTTTTATACTTACAGTAATTCTAAATGAGGAATATGACGTGAATTATTGTTAAGGAAGGTAAGAACAGCTTCCTTTAACTGCACATCTGTAGTATACTTCAGACGGCAATATCCTGTTATTTGCTCCGCAGCTTTTAACTATATAAATACATGTACGTATGTTGTGTATATAATAATTGATGTCTTTTTGACTATTTAAATCTAAAACAGCATATTTCATTTGCAAACTTTTAATTAATTTCAATTTGCTTTATTCCGTATTAGTACAAGGGCGTAGGAGAAAGGGGGGGGGGCACGTGCCTCCCCACTTTGAAAGGGTGGGGGGCCACAACCATGTTTGTGCCCCCCCCAATTTTAGAGTAATATTTAAAGTTTAAATAAACTTAAATAAGACATTTTAAATGAAGTAAATCTATTTTCTTTTATATTTTTAATGTCTGATTTCTAATCCGTAACTACAAAATTATTGATAAGGTTTTCTGTTTTACTGGCGGTTGATGTATCCTGATTATGCAACATGTTGCAACAATAGAAAGTTTCGCGAACAAAATATCTTTCAGCTTATGCATTAGTGTGATGTCTTCCATTTAAGTATTTATTATGTTTTAAATGATATTATAAAAGTCCAAGATTATGCAATAGAGTCATGCACATTATTATAGTTTGTTCTTAACTGAAAAATATAAGCAGCTAGGTGTACCCCAGTGGATGAGTTGTTTGGCTTGTGACCAAGAGGTCCGGGTTCGACACCCGTCGGGGGCATACCGGTGCTCTGTCTTTCGGATGAGACTCTGACTAATAACGTGTCTGACATTCAAATTGGAAGACAATTCGTCAGCAAGAACGTGCACCGTGAAGCTTTCTTTGGAAAGTATTAAAGTGTGAACATTATAACATGATGAGCAGCCACAGACCTTTAATGCACATTGTAACATGATGAGCAGCCACGGACCTTTAATGTGCATACCACCCAGTTAACTTGTGCATAAAAGTGTAAAATAAAAAATAACCACACTGTAGCATGTTTTGTTGCCAATTAGTAGCCATAGTAGCCACTAAAGCACTAAAGTAAAAAATTTGTCTTTTATTTAATCATTTAGAGCAAGCATGTATAGTTTAAGACTATACTTCCCTGTTCAGAGAGAGAAATTGGAATAAATTCAAACTGAAGTTTTTTATGCCCCGGATTGAAAGATCTGGGGCATACTGTTTTTGTCCTGTCTGGTGGCTGTTGTAAAACTTCGTCATAACTTTTGAACCGTAAAAGATAGACTTCAGATCTGGCATGCATACTCCACTAATGAAGCCCTTTCAATTGACACCGGACATGGTCAATGACCTTGAGACCTTCACTGTGACCTTTGTGCTAAAAATAGCTTTTTCGGACTTTGTTGCCGCTGGGGACACCCTTTTTTTTTTATGCTTTTCACTTATGGAATGTTGTGCCCCCCCCCCTCCCCCACTTTTTACTGCCGAGCTACGCCACTGTAGTATTAGTACGGAATAAAGCGAGACATTGTAAAAATACTTAGATTTTCAACTTTCATTCTCTGCGCCTTTAACAGCTTAGATTTAATCATTTCTCAAGAGTTTGTGGGTTGGGGACACATTCACATTAAAGGGTACGACGATTTGATTCTAAAGGGGGGGGGGCTGGCACTTTTTGGAAATAATTTAACATTCTGACCCTGGAAATGCTGGAAATAAAAATCTGGTTTTGACTGAAATGAAAATAAACATTCTGGCTACTAGTAGTATATACATATACCAGATGATGCAAATATAAAGCTGAATGTTCTATAGAAAACATGCTTCTTATACTATAATGTGTAGTAGTTTAACTGTATAACTCATATTTCAGCAGAATTCATAGCAATGGACAAATCATGCTAGGGGACGATCATTTGATTTTGAAGGGGGGGGGACCTGACACTTTTTGGAAATAAATTTTCTGACCCTGAAAATGCTGGAAGTAAAAAATCTGGCTTTGACTGAAATGAAAATAAATATTCTGGTTACTAGCATGTACATACATGTATATCAGATCATGCAAATATAAAGCTGGATGTTCTATAGAAAACATGTTGTTTTTTTCTGGCTCGCTTTGCTCGCCAGATTGCTTCCTTTACTATAATATGCAGTAGTTTAACTGTAAAACTCATATTTCAGCAGCATTTATAGCACTGGACAAATAGTGCTATTTAATATATTCAACAAAAACTTAATAGAATTGTTGCTTGTTAACCACACCATTTGTTTGGCTTTTGTCAAATTAAATGACCGTCCTAAGTCGGTATCGTAATTGCACTACAATCAAATATTTTTGTAATGTGATATATGTTCTAGTATATTATTTATATTCATGTATTGTATAGCTCTATGGTGACTTCTGCCACATAACTGAGCCAGTAACTCCTCTTTTTTCTTGTTAGCTCACCTGAGCCAAAGGCTCAAGTGAGCTATAGTCATAGTGCACCGTCCGTCTGTCTGTCGTAATCTTTTCACATTTTCAACTTCTTCTCAAGAACCGCTGAACAGATTTCTATGAAACTTGATAGGAATAAAGTACTCATTGTCCCCTATAAGTGTTGTTGTTTATTGTCCCAATCTGTCAACAAATGGTGCCACCATAGACAAAAGTAGGTCACAGAGGGTATCCTCATTTGACAAACTTCTTCTTCAGACCTGGTGCATATAGAGACAAGCTGAATGCATAGTAATGATCTAGACAGATGTATGAAGAAGTATTGTTATATTTGGTTCCATTCCGAAATCAAATTTTTGACGTTTTTTCGACATTTTTTTGGATTTAGAAATTTCAATGCAGAAAAGTGTAATGTTTTTCAGTTAATTGATAATGATGAGTTCTTATGGACTATTTAGATCATAATTATGGTAAGGAATATTATTGTGAAAGAATTTTGTCAATATCTCAATCTTTGGATTTTTTATGAATTTTTTTAAGACTTCCAAAAAAAAAGGGAGGGGGGGGTTTGCTATTTTTCACATTTTCAACTTTTCCTGCAAAACTGTTCAAAGGATTTTAATAAATCTTGGTAGAAATAAATCACTTGTGATCCCCTTCAAATTCTGTCGTTTTCGTCCAGACCTCTTTACAGATGGCGCCACCACAGTCAAAAGTAGGTCACAAAAGAGTACCTTCTTTTGACAATCTTCTTCTCCATACTGGCTGTATACAGAGACAAACAGAATACATAGAAATGATCTAGAATTTTGTCAATATCTCAATTTTTGGATTTTCTGTGAATTTTTTAAGACTTCCAAATGAGGGTGTAGAGGGACAATTCTTCACATTTTTAACTTCTGCTGTTATACCTGCTGTTGTATAAAGATTTTAATGAAACATGGTATACATGAAGTACTATAGGTCCTCTATCAATTTTTACATTTCATCCAAATTGGTCAACAGATGGTGCCACCATGTCTAAAAAATGGGTCTCACAGTGGTACATATACCACTTGGTAATTAAAATATGGAGAGTAACAGTTCAAATCCCACTGTGGTCAATTTTTTTTCATTTCTTTACACATCTAAATAAGTTTTTAGATGTTTCCCAACATTCAACATATGAAATTAGGCAATTTTAAATTGGATCTGAACAGTATTTGAAACAATTGTTGTTCATGACACAGACTTGAAATCAGTCAACAAAAGGCTCCACCTAAAGAAAATGACAAATTTGTTGCCCTGAATCACATCTTGCAGAGACAGAGCAAATGCTTAATATTAAAATCACCTGAATGGATGTGCGAAAACTGTTGTTGTTTTTTATTCTGGTCTGAAATAAAATTTGACATTTTATCTCAATTTTTGGATTTTCTATGAATTTTTTAAGACTTTCAAATATGGGTGTATAGGGACAATTTTTCACATTTTTAATCTCTGCTGTATACCACATGAAATATTTTGATGAAATATGATATACATGAAGTATTATATGTCCTCTATCAATTTTGTACATTTCATCCAAATTGGTCAACAGGTGGTGCCACCATGGCTAAAAGATAGGTCTCACAGTGGTATATATACCACTTGGTAATTAAAATATGAAGAGTAGCGGTTCTTGTTTATAAGTCCTTGCTTAGAATGTATACTTTTATAGTGATAAATGGAAATTCTCTCCCTGGATACCAGAGACTTAGAGAGACTATACACTTCACTATAGAAACTAGTAGTATAAAAACCTACACAATATCAAAGTAATATTATTTGTTGAGTTATTATACTTATAACTTATATTAGAATGTGTTTTGTTAACAAAATATAATTATAGAAGGATGACTGTGTTAATGGCATATATTACAATGCAATTACATTTATAACAAGTATTTCATGGCGACAAAGAAATCAAGAAAATAAATTATCTGTCCCAGGATATTAAGGACAGATCCCAGTTATTCAATTTTCAGATATTTTTCTATCAATTTTGAGGTGCTGTATTAAACATGAGCATTATTGAGTTTCATTGTAACCTTTGATATGGCTACCAATAAACATTTTGAGATTTTCCAACTTCCTGATTTGACAGAACATGGAATTTCTTCATTGCCTCATATAGGCAGAAATACACAATTCACAATAAAAAATTTTCTAGCAGATATTTTCTGTTCAGAATTCAAATACAAGATCTCTGAAATACTTATTTCTAAATAAAGACAGAAACTTGGGACCTTTCCCTTGTACCTTTTATGAAATTGGCACTGGGAAAGTGACACTTGCATTTATTCTGTAAACCATGGATAAGAGTTATCTCTCTTGATGATATAGTCTTGCCAGCACAACGCCCAGTACTTACAATATGCATTGCAGTCTTTGCAAAAACGCATAAAAGAGTATGCATGAAGAATATAAAATACCTATTAGGCAACTCCGAGAAAATGATTGGAAATATCTGCCTCACTTTCTTCTTCAGATTCCCTTTGAACAGGGGTTTCAATTGATTCATTTCCTTTCCTTGGAGAATTATAATGACTACTCAGGTTATGAATCCTGATTTATATAAGCATTGAAGTGTGACTAACAATGGGATTGACTAACAATGGGATTGACTCAAGTGTTATTATTATGCCTTTTGACGCGGGCAAAGAAAAGTACGGAGTCAAAACAGAACTTCTGCCGGTTATCGTACACGGGCAGGGTGGAACTCTTCAATTCGGAGATATAAAAAATTTGACTCCCGCCACTGTCCTTAAAGAAGTAAATATTGTGTCCTTCAAAGATCTGAAAATAAATAATCTGACTCGACCAAATTTGCCAGGCCCAGCCCCCTCAGAATCAAATGGTCATCCCCTTATACAAAATATTCAACAAAACTTAATTATAATAGAATTGTTGCTTTAAAAAAATAAAATTTGCATGTCCATTTTGAGGGGCTCTACCATCTGCTTTCTGACAGATTTTCTCTTCCCCTCGTGTTGTCCGCCCCTCATCTATATACATACATATATATATATATATATATATATATATATATATATATATATATATATATATATATGCCCGGCACACCGATATTTTAACGTTGAAACAAGTGGCCAAAAGAAGTCTAAACTGAATTTGTCTCATCTCCCACCCTAGCACATATGCAAAGTTCATGTTTAAGTTAAATCATGTGCATTTCAAAATTTATGGTGGCCATATTTGTTGACAGTGTTTCAATTCCTTTTAAGTTTCATTCGAATCAGCTAGTGCAACAGGACATTCATCAAATGATTTTACACACATTTATTCAAAAGAAAAATAAACACAAACATAACTTTAAAATGAGAACAAAAGGTAAAACCAACAAAAATGTATCTTCACTTAACATACATGATAACAAAATTGAAAAGAGTCCCAAATGGGCCAATGTTGTTCACTTTAGACATAGAAAACATTGCACAATGATATTGAATAATGATTCTAGATGGCCATAAATCTTTGGTTTCTTTAAAACTTTTAAAACATGTAAAATTGTACTTAAAGAGCATCTTTGCATAATATCTACCAAGCTTTCTCAAATTTAATGTAGAAGAAGAAAGAAAAAGTTAGAAATGTGAAAAATCAATATATCAAAAATATTTATGAAATGCTTTTTTGCATTAAAATAACATAGTTCAAAGTAAGTAAAAAACAAATAAAATATTATCATTCGATCAGACAGGAAGCCCAAACAACAGCACTTCCTAATGCAAATCCTTCTATAGTGATAAATGGAAATTCTCCCCCTGGATACCAAAGACTGAGAGAGACTATACACTTCACTATAGAAACTAGTAGTATAAAGACTTGTTCAATTAAAGTAGTGTTTGCATATTATTTGTTGAGTTTACCTTTTATTAGAATGTGTTTTGTTAACAAAATATAATTACCAGTATTATAGAAGGATGTGTGTTAATGGCATATATTAATCTATAATGCAATTATAACAAGTATTTATTTGTGACAAAAATGTAAAGAAAATAAATAATCTGTCCCAGGATATTAAGGAAATATATATTCTATCATTCAAAGATCTGAAATTAAATACTTTGACTCAACCAAATTTGCCAGCCCCCCCCCCCCCCCCTCCCATCAAATAGTCATCCCCTAAGAGACAATTACTCAAATGCATAACAATCTGTTCACTAGCGAGGAGGTATACAGTGGAGAGCGGGGGCAGTTGGTGACCTTAATTTCCCTTGGGTTAGGTGTGCCAGAGCAGGCCTCAAAGACACCAGGATTAGAGGTGTACATGTACCTTCCTCCAAAAATCAAAGAGGAGAAGGGTGTTGTGGAATCAGGTATATGTGTAGCAGGTTAAAGACTCAGCTACTGGGACGTCTCTTTAGCTCATTTTGGGTTCCCCAGATCAAGACTGGCGTTCATCCTTCATTGTTCATATAATCAGTTCAATATGATATTTCATTTGAATTTTCAATTTGCACAATTTTTCACAACTTACTGGTACTGACATAGTTTACAAAAGTGAAAAGAATTTGACCATTTTAACTTACTGGATTATGGAGTTCATGGCTTGAATTGAACTTATATCACTTTACATTAAAATATAGTAAACAAATTCATTTGAAAAACATGCATGTTCAGTATGTCAGTTTAAGACAGTAGAATTTACTTTTATAACATATTATTTTGAAGTTTATATAATTGCATCATTATAAAGATTAGATAGAAAGCTGGTCTGATTTCATATACATCACAGTTTACAGCAGTTTGGATAATCATCATGCTGGTGGTGGGGTTTTTGTCTGAGAACATATGTATGAAAATATTGAATATTCTCTATATCCTCTCAATGAACAGCACTCCAGCACATCTTATTATGAACTTTTTTACTTATATTTTGATAAAATGACCTTTCAGTACCTTTCCATTTGTAAATGTTGGTTGCATGGTCAATTGGTGTTTTACGTCGCTTTTAACAATTTTTCAGTTATATCGCGACATGGAAGAAGGAGGTAACCTGAACCTCTTGAACATAGTGGCGCAACCCGCTAAATGAACCTGGATCATTGGTGCCACAAGCCAAGCGCTTAACCACTACACCAAGCCTGCCCCCTTCATTTGTAAATGATTTCCAAGATAAGTCGTAAAACATCTAGATTACTGTATGTGAAAACTCAAAGAAATAATTATATACTCTTAAAATTAATACAGTTTTCAAATTGTTGACTGATAACAGAGATTCGTCATGCAATTTTGTATTTGAATGATTATCTCTGAAATGAGAGGTTGGGACAACAATTATACCTATCAGCCTTGGTGATTTGACCAGATTAAAATTTGTTAGTTGCATTCATTTGCCAGAGTCAGAGAAAAAGAAGACATCAGCTGTTCAATATGGATCCAAATGTTTTTAAAAGGTCATTCGAGCTTAAAGCTCAAGTGAGCTATTATGATAATCTTAATCCAAGGTCATAGGTCAAAGGTCAAGGTCACAACATGCAAAGTGAGTAAAACCTTATCCGGGCCATAACTTCTTCCCCTGTGCATGGATTTCAATAATATTTCACAGAATTGTTACTTAGGACCCAAGAGTATGTCATTACCTTGACCTAAGGTCAAAGGTCAAGGTCGCAACATGCAAAGTGAGTTAAATCTTGTCCGGACATTTACTCCTTCCCCTATGCATGGATTTCAATAATATTTCACAGAATTGTTATTTAGGACCCAAGGGTATGTCATGACCTTGACCAAAGGCATAGGCCAAAGGTCAAGGTCACAACCTACAAAGTGAGTAAAACCTTCTCCAGGCCATTTCTTTTTGCCCTGTTCATGGATTTAAATTATTTTTCACAGAATTGTTACTTAGGATCTAAAGGTGTGCCATGACCTTTACCCAAAGTCATAGGTCAAAGGTCAAGGTCACAACATGCATAGTGAATAAAACTTTGTCCAGGCCATTACTTCTTGCCCTGTTTATGGATTTCAATAATATTTCTCAGAATTATTACACTTAACCCAAGGTCATAGGTCAGAGGTCAAGGTCACAATATGCAAAGTGAGTAAAATCTTGTTCAGGCCATAACTTCTTGACCTGTGCATGGATTTCAATAATATTTCACAGAATTGTTACTTAGGACCCAAGGGTGTGTCATGACCTTGACCCAAGGTCATAAGTCAAAGGTCAAGGTCACAACATGCAAAGTGAATAAAACTTTGTCACCATGATGCTATGGAGATGCTATAAAACGTGATAACTCAAGTAAACCTCAGTTGTTTTTCATGAAACTTACACAGAATGCTTAAATAGTGTAGGGGAAGCCACTGTTCAGTTTTGAGCAAATTCCATTTTGTTGTTACAGAGTTATGGGACTTGGATCCCTCTTTTTGGATTTCAATATTTCATAAAAGTATTACCAAAGAGACCCATGTTTGGGGGTAATAAAACCATATGTTCACATTGATCCTGTCCAAAGTAAGCGACGGGCGTATTATGCCACGTTAGGCGTTGCTCTTGTTGTTTTTTAACCTTATCTGATGAGGAGTGATTGTTCCACTTTGAAATCTTAAATCATACATTTTTACCTCTTTTCAACTTCATCACAAAGTTTTACTAAAGCTAAGACTTATACATGTACGATATCCTTTGTCAGAATATTCTCTAGAGGTTAGTTCTTCCTTACTCATATAACTGTTGAGTACCTTTCAGTCTTGTTTTTAATCACATCATTTAAACTTACTGTAATATTAGAAAAATGAGTAACTCTTTTAAATGTTGTAGGATTTTATTTGCATTGTTATCTGTGGTAGGGGCAGGCTTGGTGTAGTGGTTAAGCACTTAGCTTGTGATGCCCATGATCTGGGTTTGATTCCCAGGTTGCGCCACTATGCTTAAGAGGTTAGTAACCTCCTACTTCCATGTCACGATATAACTGAAATATTGTTGAAAGCGACTTAAAACATCAACCAACCAACCAACCAAGTCTTATCTGTGATAATCTTTCTTTGCAATGTTTTCATTATTTCAGAATGGTAGATGCCACTATCATCACCTCAGAACATGAAAGTCAAGGTCATATGACACAGTCTACTCCATAACTAGCATGTATGTCTATATAAAGCAAGGGACAACCTTGAAGTGTGTTAAGGATGTAACATTACTTGATGGTTATTTGCCAGTGGTAGGAGAGGTTGGGAAGGACTTGCAGTTGGAGCCAGCAATATGGTTCAAAACTTTAATTATAGATTCTATTTTGATTGATAATGAAAAACGTATGATAAGATGGGGCAAGGCTAAAGTGACAGAAAGACATGTCCAAGGTCATATGGCTAGAAATCATTTTGACCTTTCATTACCATCAGAGCCAGATAATATTATTGATAAGTTAGAGCTGCAGAAATCTGTGTTCACAGATGCAGACTGTTATGATTTTGATTTTGAACCAGATGAATTATTTGATACAACAAGGAAGCTGATAGATTGTAATGTACAAGATAAAGAGGCAGATAATCACATGAAAAGTGAGATTTTACGTCTTCTTCATTGTATAGTCTTGCCAGCAGTAGTCTTCACCATTGATGACATACCTGCCTTGCAACATGCATTTCAGGTTATTGAGAGACTTTTGAAAGGCATTGATGCAGAAATAATATCAAAAGATAAAGGTGTAGTATTAACAGAGAATTCTTTGATAACTCAGCGTAATACCATATTGAAGAATGAGACTTTTACTAGTGAGGCATACCTAAGGAAATGTAACCCAATGTTTCTAGAATTACTTCTGAAACATATTGAAAAAGACATTGTCGTCAAAGGTACCCAATTGGAAAATTTACAGGAAGTAATTAACAAGATGAAAATAAAAATGCAAAATACAGAGGAAGAAATACAGTCACTATCAGAAATGAGGAAAGAGAGAGATTCTTTGCATGATCAATTTATCAAATTTCAGGAAGTCCGGGAGACTCTAAAAAATGTAGTTGTTCGTCCAAAACGTCCTCCATATGTTAAACAGGCTTCCAAAAATGTGAAGCCAAATGTTTTTCATGAAATATACATGGAAATAACGTCTCGATTAACAAATGAAAAGGAACAAATTCACAGACTTTGTCTAAGAAAGGTGAAAATATCTTCTGTACGAGAATCGATCAAAATGGCCATTGAAGAACTAGAATCAGATGGTACTAGTGTTGGAATTCAGAAGCTTGCTAATAGTGCTGGTTCTGTCACAGATGTTGGCCATGGAAAACCAGAAGAATGGTTGACATTAGAAGAGAAAATATCTGTATTATTAGATGACAGTACTAGCTTCCCATCCAAATCTCATCACAAATTCTGCAATAGAATAATAGAAAAAATAAAAGGCAGAATTGATGTTGAAAATTTATTTTTATCATTGAATGATTGTTCTACTAATGACTGCCGTGAAAGATCAACATCTGATGGCTATGTAGAAATAGAGGCTTCAGTGATGTCTGTAAATGCTACGGAAGATAGGGAAGGAAGTGACTTGTCCCACACAAGACACACTCATCCATTTGTCTCTCTAGTAGAAACAATAAAACATGATATTTTAGAACACTCACAGATGATGTCCAATATGTTATGCGAGTATATAGATCTTCATCAAGCAGAGCCAAAGCCAAAAGTAATAGATTCAAATGTGTACAACAAGGTGTGGAATGCATATCAACTTCATTTTTACTATCATTGTATGAAATCCATTCAAGAATTGTATGAAGTAGCATACAAAGGGATATCATCAAATATGTACCAACAAGTAAAAGATCTCACATTCTCAGAGATGGGAATTGATGAACCATGGTTATCATCTGTACTGCAAGGACCAGTAAGCATTACAGATTCATCTCATTACACTCCCTCTCAACAAACTCAACAAGATGAGGATTTAACTATGGTCAAACAGCCATTAGGTGTGGAGCCCAGTGATGAGAGTGTTGAACATAAAAAATGTCCAAGTACTGCCGGTTTAAGTCACTTACTGGGCAACTTATCCCTAGACGACCTCTATCATATGGCAAATTGTGAGGCAGATTCCATTTCATTGTCTCAATTCAGTGTGCTATCGGATCCTAATGTGGGTGTAAATGATGATAGTTTCTGTTGTCTAGGTCAGTCCCCAAACCAGCATACAGATATGACAGACGGAATGCAGCCCCCATCCTATAGTGATATTTGTCCAGAAGGTAAGAAGGCTCCACCTCATAGATCTATCAGTGAGGTTTTAGAAAATCCAGAGTTTCCTCCTCCTGAATATACTGAACATTCCTTAGATTCCAAGAGACCTGCATGTAATTTTAAAACAGTCCAGGAAGAGAGCCTTGAAATCCTACGTGGTATAGTGCTAGAAGGAAGTGTGCTTTCCAAGCTTAAACAAATAACAAAGTGTTACCGCTTTATAGGAAATCAGGTGTCATGCTTGAAAATCTGCACACCATCTCCAGAAATGGTGTGTTGTGATGAGTTGTTATCTGTACTGATTGTACTATTAATGCAGTTAGATGAGATTACCTTTCAGCAACTTTATGCACACATGAGATTAGTGATAGATCTCCTACCAAAGTTTATGGTAGGAAGCGTACATGACTGTTCCCTAACTAACCTCCATGCTGCGTTCCAGTATATTTCTGATAGAGCTTTAATGCAGCAAACTAGAGAAAGTGCTGAAATACCTGCTTAGTTCATTTATTCGATGTGAGTCATATATATTTATTGAATTTCTTTGTGATCATTGATCCTTTGCTTTTTTAGCCGACTGGAACAAATGTCTGGAGAGCTAATGTCATATCCTGGCATCTGCCATCTGCCATCTGCCGTCCGAAAAAATTTAACCAGGGCTTTAACTTTTGAACCATAAGAGATAGGACTTAGATATTTCCTAAGTAGATTTCTCGTGACCAGAGCTTTCATTAAGTGCCATCACATTTGATTGCATGACTTTGACTTTGGGCTTTGATCTACTATTGATAAACTTTAACCTGGGCTGTATCTTTTGAACCAATAGATATAGGACTGCAATATTTGACATGTAGATTCCTCATTACCAGGTATTTCATTTGGTGCCATCACTTTTGACATTGTGACCTTGATTTCCGACTTTTACCTACTTTTCGAAAACTTTAACTTTGGCTACATCTTTCCAACCACAAGTGATAGGGCTTCGATATTTCACATATACATTCCTTATTATCACAACTTTCATTTGGTGCCTTTAACTTCTGACCTTGGATTTTGACTTACTTTTCAAAAACTTTATTCACAGTTTTAGTTGAACTGTTAGAGATAGGGCTTAGATATTTCGTGTGTAAATTCCTTATGACCAAAGTTTTCATTTAGTGCCATCTCTTTTGATCTATTGACCTTGAATTTTGACTTACTTTTCAAAACATGTTACAGATTTATAAATTTTTACTATGTCCATATGATAATTATAACCTGCACCGGCAAGCTGTGTTGTCTTCTGACAACTGTTGTTTTGTATATTATACAGGATTAGTAACTAACACAGTTCATTAGGGTTATATTTCAGTGTAAAAGCTTTCATAGTTACATTATTAATTGTTGAACAACAGATTACAAAGATTACAAACATAAGTTACTTCTTGAATATGTGAAACCTTTTCAGTTTTTAAATGTTGGCCATTGTGGTATTAAATTGTTAGGAAATAGAAACCATTGTATTTTTCATTATGACAATCCTCCATCTGTAGGGGTTGTTTGATTAATAACTCTTAATGACAATATACTTATGAGAAGATTAGACTAAAACTTGCATTACCGGTATGTTTAAAGAATATGTTAATTACTATATCTTCCACAACAATCTTGTTGAGGGGGGTAATACTAGAATTGCCCTGTTTGCCCCTTTGTCCACTCCATCCTTTTTGGTTAATCCCAGTGTTTAAGTGATATTTCATCCAAAGTTGTATATAACTGATTCTTCAGATCAGGATGGATTTAAGGAATGAGTTTCTTATTGTTGGTGTTCATGGAAATTGAAGTCAGCATGTGACGCACAAATTCCTTGAACCACAAAATTTCCATTACAAAGTATTTTCGCAAATGTTTTGTGATCTACAAATTGATTTTTCATTCCTTAAATACTTTCCTTCCTAAAATAAATCTGACTTGTAAGCTGACAATTTTTTTAATTCTTCTAATCTCATTTAACTACAGACACACAAGCCTGATGCCCATTTCATATTATTGAGCAAAGCTTCATTGTTAGCTCTTCCCATTAAGTATGTCATTATTGTGCATATGCCATACTAATAGCGTTCATGGAAAGTAAAGTTTACCATCCTCTGTATAGTTCATATAGAGAAAAATATGTTGAATGAAATTATATGGCTTTGCATGCATGCTGAAGCTGCTGTATGTAACCTAGAATTCCCACTTCTGCGACTTTAAAGTTAACCTCAGCATTTAAGTCAATTTTCTGATAGCTACAAGTGAATATTCTGTCAAAACTGGCATTTATGGTTTTTGGAAGGATGTTGAACATTTCAATGCATGCAGACAATCCTGTATCTGACCTACATTTTAGGTTGCAGTGATTTGGGTTAATCTCTATGTTTATAAGTCAGTTTTAAGGGAACAAAAAGACTAGAACTATGTCAACCAAACTGGCATGGAAGGTTCATCTGAGAATGAACTTTGTGATACATGCTGTTTCTATCATCTAATTTTTAAGGTCAAGGTCAATATGAGTCTAAGCATACTTATTGTTTTAAAACTTTGCTGCACCAGGGGTATTGTACTATTAGGCCTGTTTTAGTAAATATTTTCCAGTATAGGAGCTAATGACTCAGGATGATTTGTGGATTATAAAGCATGTACCAACCCATCAAGTTATCAATTCATATACACACACAGAAAAAAAAAAAGATCCTCAAAAATAATTCTAACAGATGTACCGGTATACATTCTCATGTTCATAGTTTTAGTACATTACAAACTTTTGTTTATTATGGTTGGATTAAAAACTATACACTTATTTACAAACTGCATCCCTGAATAAGTTGGATTTTCCGTAATATATGGTTCAGTAATTTATTTCCTTAATCATGTAGATAATATTCATGTAAATACATGGGATTGATAAGTTAGAGTTGTGTCCCTTTTTGATATTATGTGGGAATTTTATCATTTAAATATATATAGATACAATATATTTATTTTAAGACATAATATTTGAAAGTTTTGCTTTGATATGATTATCATGTGTGTGTGTGTGTATATATAAATATATATATATATATATATATATATATATTTATATATTCTGTATACGGTTAAGGTGCATACAGACATCTCAGGGTATATGATATTTCCAATGCATTCCTATTATGATTGCTGTTATCCACTTTATGTCACTGCTTAATATTTTGTATGTGCTATTCTAAAGGAGAAAAACATTAGCGTATTATATATTTGTAAATTCATATTTTGAATTTATCATGATTATTTCTTTGATGTTCATCACAGGTGCCAAGCGTGTATAGGGAAGGCAGGTCCCCCATCCTCCCTTTACGCGCTTGGCTCCTGTGTGTTCATTAGTGATTATTTCTTTATTTTTAAATTTGAATATAAGGACAATTATTTTGAAACTCTGGATATTTTTTTCTGTTAGTTTGCACTATTCAGAAAATTAAGTATCGCAATAGGCAATAGCATTCACAAGTAGATGAGGACTTTGCTATTTAATTACAGTATATGCTTATAGACATGTATTACAATAAAAAATAAAGAATTTCTAGTTCATAAACAACATAAACTGGTACTATGTAGCATTAATGGCTGTCACATAATACTAGGGTAATACTGGATAGCTGTATTTTACCACTATGGCAAATAATTGATTATGGTTTTGATATTATTTCATATTGACAACTACTTATTAAATTGTACATAAATGTCATTGATTTCATTGAAAAGCAGAAAGATTATATAGGGCTTGACACTATTAAAATGTTTTGCTGATTGTTGAGTAGCAGATAAGCTTTGTTGATTAATTTTCTATAAGATACTGTAATCTTTTGTACATTGATTGTTAATTAAGCTAGCATGGCTCAAGCCCTAGAATGTTTGGCTTGGGGTAAGAGGTCCTGTTTTAGCCCCACAGATAAAGAGTAATGTCCTGTTTTTAAACTGAGACAGTAAAAACTGAGGTCATGTTTCCCTTAGAACTTGAAACATAAACAATCCCTCACTGCTTTGGAAGGATCTGTTTAATAGGTTGAAAGTTTTGTGCAATATGCAGCAGGCAAATGCCATCATGATATAACCAATTCATGAAGTGACATATTAAATCAACAAACATTATTACTTTCTCATGAACAAATGTTATCATTTACACTTATTTGTACTCTTTGTTTTACATATTGAAAGTGATGCTTTGGCAGTACCATGTTACCAATCCCAGAAATTCCAATAAATATATATGAAATACAGTTAATCAAGTCTGTTAAACAAGGTTTGATATAAATATAGAATAGAATATGATGAATATTTTATCCTGTTTTCAGTATTTTAAAGATACATGTGTATGTATTATGTATGAAGTATTATATTTATAAATGCACCATGCTTGTAGGGACTGTGGTCTCTAAGTGGACAAAAATGCTACCCCGGAACGGAATACACTTTTATCAAATCTGTGTTTGTTCACAGTTGCAGTAACTGAAAAAGTCTATATTATGATTTCCTGTTAAGCCTTTGGTTTTCAATTCTGCAGTTTTCCAGGCTCTGCCACTTAGACTGGACTTTACTCTTGTAGTGAAATATTTCTACTGTTGAACAAAAGCAATTGATAGTTTGGTTGTATAAAAAACCTTGTCTTCCTTACAATGCGATTATCAGAAATAGAACTTAAAATCATCATACTTGTTTATGGTTGATCTGTATAATTTTACTTTGTTGATTCATTATTTGTATATCATGATATCTTTACTATGCATAATACACTTATTGTTGCTAATTAACAAATGTTGATGTCAAATCAGAGAACTTAAATTATCATCATACATGTTTATGGTTGATGTTGATTCATTATTTTTATATCATGATACCTTTACTACGCATGATACACTTATTGTTGTTAATTAACAAATGTTGGTGTCAAATCAGAGGTGTAGCTACTGCATATTTATGCTTGTCATTCTGCACAATACTTTATTATTTTGAAAGCCTAAAGGAATAAGAAAATACTATACAGACTTGGCCTACATTGCCATTTTAATCTGTATAAAATTTCTATGCTCCCTGAAAAATTTTGCTGGAGCATATAATTGCTGTCACGTCCTTGTGTCTACCCGTCCAAGCTCATATCTCCTATACCTTTCATCAGAATTTTATCATACATCACCAAAATATTATTTAGGTTAAAGGGTTGTGGTCAAAGGTTGCTCAAGGTTATTTCTGAAAGGTCAAGGTCACTTATTAAATATGACTTAAAATACCATAAAATACTTATATCTCCTACACCAATCATCAGAATTTGATCATACTTCACCAAAATATTGTTTAGGTTAAAGGCATTTGGACAAAAGTCATTTCTGAAAGGTCAGGGTCACTTATTAAATATGTCTTAAAATACCATGAAGTACTTATATCTCCTACACCTTTCATCAGAATTTGATCAGATTTCACCAAAATGTTATTTAGGTTAAGGTCTTTTGGACAAAAGTAATTCAAGGTCATTATAAAAGGTCAAGGTCATGATAAAAAGTTTTATTTCATAACTTACCAATGTCAAATTTACTCATTTTAGTTTAAGACACTGTGTTCACTTGTAGTTCTACCGTTGACTCAATTGGATATCCATATGATACATTGAGATTTGAAATTGTCATCAATTAAAACAATAATTTCCTATGTATTACTGGTAAGTCACTCATTTCCTTCATTATTGCTGTGCTTCTTGGAGCATCCATCAGTTTTACTGATTTTTTTTGTATATGAGCCATTCCTAATTTTCTGCGTTATAAGTATAGCTGGCATATGGGGAGCATCCATCATTTTTTCTGATACTCTTATTGTTATTGTGCACATGTTACAAAACACAAAATCTTATCGTTAAGAGGCTATCTAAGACAGTAATAATGATAGTAATAAATCATTTGCCAATTTAAAGTGTTTGATATTTACTTTTTTTTCAGCTCACCTCGGCCAAAGGCTCAAGTGAGCTACTGTCATTGTGTCATCCAGTGTCTGTCCGTTGTCCGACGTTGTAAACTTTTCACATTTTCATCTTCTTAAGAACCAGTGGGAGGATTTTAATGAAACTTGGTAGGCATGATGTATTCATGGTTCCCTACAAGTTTTGTTGTTTTTTGTCTGGATTTATCAATAGATGGTGCCACCACAGACAAAAATAGGTCACAGAGGGTATCTCCTTTGAGAAACCTCTTCTTCAAACAAACTGAATGCATAGGAATGATCTAGAGGGATGATCTAGAGAAATGATCTAGAGGGATGATCTAGAGCGATGTGTGAAGAAGTGTTGCTTTTTAGGTTAATTCCAAAATCAAGATTTTAATGTTTTTTCAACGTTATTCTTAGACTTAGTGATTTCAATGCACAAAAGTGCAATTTTTCTTATTTAGGTGAAAATGAAGCATTAATTTTGGTTTCTTATGATCATAATTTTGGTGAAGAATGTTTCTGTGAAAGAATTTTTTCAGTATGTCAAATTTTTGTATTTTTTATGGATTCTTTTTTAGCTCACCTGAGCTAAATGCTCAAGTGAGTTATAGTCATAGTGCGCCGTCCGTCGTCATCGTCCTTCCGTCTGGCGTTAAGTTTTTCACATTTTCAACTTCCTCTCTGGAACTGCTCGGCAGATTTGGATCAAACTTTGTATATATGATGTACTTAAGGTCCCCTACTAATATTGTGTTCGGGATCCAGATTCCCTGGGGTAGATCCAGGGCAGGGCCAAAAGTGCCCAAAACGGTACATCTCTTCAAAAATCTTCTTTTCCAGAACCAGTGCATAAATGAGGAATCTAATTGCATTTTAATAATCTAAAAAGATGGGTTATCAAAAATTGTGTTCGGGGTTAAGATGTGTTAAATAGAAATTTATGCTTTTTTGACGTCTTTTTGGTCTTAGTAATTTCAATGCAGAATGCATGTTTCTCAGTTAATTGATATTGATGATTTTTTAATGACTACTTTGATCATAATTATGGTAAGGAATATTATTGTGAAAGAATTTTGTCAATATCTCAATTTTTGGATTTATTATGTATTTTTTAAGACTTCCAAAAAAAAGGGGGGGGGGGGGGTTTGGCCATTTTTCACATTTTCAACTTTTTCTGCAAAACTGTTGGAAGGATTTTAATAAATCTTGGTAGAAATATATCACTTATTATCCCCTTCAGATTCTATTGTTTTCGTCCAGATTTCCTTACAGGTGGTGCTACCATAGTGAAAAGTAGGTCACAAAAGAGTACCCTCCTTTGAAAACATTCTTCTTCATACTGGCTGTATACAGAGACAAACAGAATGCATAGAAATGATCTAGAAGGATGAGTGAAGACGTATTGTCATTTTGGTTCCCTTCCAAAATCAAATTTTAGAATTTTTTTTGACAATTTTGTTTGGACTTCAGATGATTTGAATGCAGAAAAGTGTCATATTTTCTAGTTAATTGATAATAATGATTTCTTTTGGACTATTGTGATCATATTTATGGTAAGGAATGTTAATTTGAAAGAATTTTGTCAATATCTCAATTTTTAGATTTTTCGTGAATTTATTAAGACTTCCAAATGAGGATGTATAGGGAAAATTCTTCACATTTTTAACTTCTGCTGTTATACAACATGAAAGATTTTAATGAAATACGGTATACATGAAGGACTATAGGTCCTTTATCAATTTTCTACATTTCATTGAAATTGGTCAACAGATAATGCCACCACGTCTAAAAACTTGGTCTCACAATGATACATATACCACTTGGTAATTAAAATATGAAAAGTAGCGGTTTAAATCCAGCTGTTGTCAATTTTTTTTTCACTTCTTTACACATCTAAATAAGTTTTTAAATGTTTCTCAACACTCAACATATGAAATTAGGCCATTTTAAGTTGGATCTGGACAATATTTGAAACAATTGTTATTCATGATTCAGACTTGAAATCAGTCAACAAAAGGTCCCACCTAAAGAAAATGACAAACTTGTTGCCCTGAATCACATCTTGCAGAGACATGGCAAATGCTTAATATCAAAATCACCTGAATGGATGTACAAAAAAGTGTTGTTTTTTATTTTTGGTCTGAAATAAAATTTGACATATTTTCAACATTTGTATTGACTTGGTCACAGTAATGCAAAAATAAATGAATGCTTCCTTCCTGCATGACTGATCATCTAGGTACTCAGGTGAGCGATATAGGCCCACTTGGGCCTCTTATTTATTTTTTTTAAGACAAAAAAAAAGTGGGGGGAGGGGGGGGGTGTATTCTTTCACATTTTCAACTTCTTCAGAACTAACTGAATGATTTTTATGAAACTTGGAAGTATTTATAGTCTCTAATAAGCATTGTTGTTTTTGACAATCTTTTTGAGGCTAGCTTCATACTGAGACAAACCAAATGCGAAGAAATGATCTAGAGGGATGTGTGAAGAAGTGGTGATGTTTTTAGTTTTAATCCTAAATCAAAATTTCAACGTTGTTTCAATATTGTTTTTTGACTTCGTGATTTCAATGCAGAAAAGTGCAGTTTTTCTCTTTAAGGTGATAACAATGCTTTAATTTGGTTTCTTTTAATCATAATTATTGTAAAGAATATTACTGTGAAAGAACTTCGTTAATATGTCAATTTTCAGAGGTTTTTTTTTTTATTTCATTAGACTGTCAAAAAGGGTTGGGGGAGATTAATGTTTCACAGTTTCAATTTCTTCTTCAGAACCATTTTTGAATGATTTTTGTGTTGGCTAGAAAAGCCAACATACTATGCTGTCGTGTAGCGCGTGGAAGTTGCAGGCGGACAGCTACTCATTAAAACAACACCAGTACATCTTGAGAAATAATTCTTTGTTGTTCGTCAGTGGAACACATTATCCAAATCGATATATCGAAACAAAACGGCCTGTGAAAAAAATGCAAATATGTCTCTTTATAGAATTTGGTATTATTCCACATAACTGCAATATAAATTTCGAAATATTTTTCGTTTGTTTTGAGAAATCGCGTATGAATATATACCATTGTCGGACAACTAATCAACTTCTCGTTCGATCCTGTTACTAAAATTCGCACCTTAATTATCATGGCTTGGGTGCGTTTTGAGGGTGAATTATATCTGAATTTCATAAAATTGGATAGTTTTGGTCCTGATAATTGTACATACATCTGAATAAAATACAAGGCATTTTTTCGAATATTGGTATTTTGACACGATTTACTTTTGCACGAGTTGCCTATCTTGTTTCTACTTCCGCCCAGCTCGTCTTTGAAAAGCGCTCGAAACAGTCACGTACTTGTAGATATTAAACTGAAATTTTGGCTAGTACATATCAAAAGATTACAGATTAAGGTGAAGTTTTCGTAGTGATGGACTCATTTTTTGCCAAGTAGCGATCCTTGACTTAGAAATGTCAAGTTTTCAAGACTTTCTTGGCTGTTTCTTCAGCTGTTCAGATATTGGACCGACAGTTGGCATGTGAGTACAGATCAATAAGTTGCAGAGCAAGTGAAGCTTTTAGTGATTAACCTAATTGTTGCAGTTCCTTCACTTAAGAAACTTCAGATTTCCAGACTTTTTCTGCTGCTTATGCAGATATCAATTTTGTATGCAAGTACATATCAATAGGTCACAGAGCAAATTTCAGTCTCATAGTGATATCTCATTCTTTGCCGAGTTACAGCTCTTGGACTTGGAAAGAAAATTTCCCAGACTTCTTTCTGCTATTTCTTCAGATATTGAACTGAAAGTTGACATGTGAGAGCAGATCAATGAGTATCAGAACTAGTGAAAGCTTCTTGCTGGTTTACCTAGTTTTTACCTCATCTGAGCCTTAGGCTATGTGAGCTGTCAACTTCTCGAGAACCACTAAAGGGAATTTGATGCAACTTGGTAAGCATGGAGTACTCATAGTCCCATACAAGTAATTTTTTAACCAGATCCATCGACAGCAGGAGCAAATTAGGTAACAGAGGGTGCCTTTGTTTGACAAACTTGTCTCATTTTTTGTTATCATATGTATGATTAGAACTTACAATGAAATATTTTTTTCAACAGCTCAATCTTAAGATTTTTTTTATTTAAAAAAAAGGGGGCTTAGGTGGGTTGTATTCACATTTTCTTCTTTATTCTTATGAACTGTGTGAAGGAATTAGATGAAGCTTGGAAGAAAAGAAATACTTATGACCCCCTATTAAATTCATTTTTTTTGTCTAGATCTCTCAACAGGTGGTGCCAATTGGGCAGAATTATGTACCTTGGACTTTGATCATTTCTGAGAAATCAATAGTATTCTTGACTTGCCTCATTATCTTTACAAATATTTAATTATAACTTGCATGTATGTAGACATTTGATAGGTTGCAGAGTTCGTATTTAATAACTCCTTTCACACTAGCCAACACACAGGACTTTCTGTCCTTTGATTATATCAAACTTGGTAGAAATGAAGTACCAGTACTCGTGATCTCTTTAAGGATTATGAATTTTAATTGGCCTGCAATGATGATGGTTCAAAGTTTACATTCAGTTTTCACTTCAGAATGTAGTCACAACACAATAAATATTAGGGAATATATACATATATATATATATCTACAGTGAAAACTGTCCAAACCTGACAGTCATCAGGACAGCTATTTTGTCCGCTTTGGACAGGTGTCCGGTTTTCAAAAGAATTACCGGGGGAGTGGGAAAGAATACTGTCTATAACCCGGTACGGAATATATGTAAAGAACCAATGTGCTAGAGGTGTTTGGGTTCGAAGTGGACCTTTAGCTGCATGTATTTCCATTACTAGGCCGAGATACCGATTGTCTTTAGTCAACGCAAATTCTTCAGTTTTTTAATAATGTCCATCACGTAAGTATGAGTCATGTCGGACTCTGGTATATCGGACTTTGGCACTGATGATTCATCGCAGTCTTCAGTGTATGTGACTTCAGATCCGCACGATTACTCGTTAACAAGTTCATTTTCCCAGTCATCGGATACGTCCTCTGTAGGCAAATGGTTGTCAAAATCCGATATTAGCGTTCACTGTCGATGTCCGACCTCAACACACGCGCAAATCGGGCTAGCGGAATATCGTCTTCATCCAAGTTAAGCGAATCTACTGTTGAATTTACAGGAAACCCACACGTTTGGAAACACTTGGTTATTGATTGTTCTGTTTCACCCCATGCATCCGAGATCCAATAGACCGCATCAAGGAGTATTACATTTCGGCAAAGTCACGGAATCGGACGAATCAAATTGAATCTTTGACACAACCGATCTGAGTAAAAATTTTCTATAGAGAGCCTTAAATGCACGGATTACGCGTTAGTCAAATGTCTTAATTCCACGCGTTTCCGCTTAGTAGCTATAGCCGACTCCGACATGATTCAATTATATCAGTAAACGGCTTTAAAAATAATTAAATAACATAGGATTTCATAAAGTCTGGACCGAAGATTGTGTCCGATGTCCAGAGTAGACAGTGTCCGTTATTCGGTGAGATTACATTCAATGAAAATAATAGGAAAAAAATTACGTTCCACAAAATATGTCCGTTTTCCACAAGATTCTGGTTTTGACAGTGTCCGCTTTGGACAGTTTACACTATATACTATATACACAAATTTTTCACATTGGCCTTTTGTAATAAAAGAGAGAAAGCATTGTCAGAAACACTCGGTCGGTTGAGCCTCTCTTCTAAAAGTAAGAGAAGCGCAACCAACCGTGGGTTTACAACGATGAAGAGAAGGGCATCTATGTGCCATCTAGTAAGTGTTTCAGTTGTACATGTACCTAATGATCTGCTCAGACTGTTAAACATACATCATCACATGAAGAATAGAGCCGATCTACAATTACTATATGGTAGATGCTCATTTACAATATTTATACACGTACAACTTATTCTGAAGAATTTGACACTTCTCGTATACAGTTTGAGTCACTGCACACGAGCTGCCTCATTTGGCAAGAAGCAAAAGGCCATTTGAAAACTGTGGATTTTGGAAATTTGATGTTGAACCAACTAGATAAATCTTGTACTTAATGGAAGCTTTGCTAGGTATCTTCATATACGTCCAAATGACTTACAGTTTCGATAGTTCAGAGTTTTTGAAGTCTCTGTATTGTTAATAAAGCACGGAAAGACAAAGGATAGATAAGACTTTTCTATCACTGTTCTGGATGCAAAAAGGGAAATTATGTAATTTTGTAATTATTCACTTTATTTTAATTATGTTATGTCAAATATTTCAATCTAATATTAAGCCGGTGTGGCCTACCGGTAGTGGATAAGGTGTTTGGCTCGTGATCGAGAGGTTGCGGGTTCGACAACCGCCCGGGGCACACCGGTATTCTGTTTTTCGGATGAGACAGTAAAAACCGAGACCCCGTGTCACGGTAGGCGTGGCACGTAAAAGATCCCTCACTGCGTCGAGTGGGTCCGTTGCAAAGGTCTAAATTTGTATGCAATGCATCAGGCAGATGCCGTCACCATATACGTGAAATAATCGTGGAGTGACGTAAACAATAATCAATCAATCTATTATTTGCCGACATTAAATGATTGAAGTTTTACAAATTAAATTTACGTACATTATAGTTGCCATATATTAGAAATAAGAGAGTTTGAAGTATTCAATATCCTCGGAAATTCATAATAAAATCGTATGTATACTGGTCACTTCACATTAATGGTTCCGTATTGATCAAAATGACAACACGTTTCAAAAATACAGTGCACAAGTGTCTATTATCATTTTGTAAACATTGCAGCTCCTACGCCAATGCATGTTCTCCCTCTGATTCCTTTACTAACAGGGTTAGCAAATTGCTATATCATGGGCTCACTTCGAGTTTTGAAGGGAGAGAGGGGGCTTTAAAAATTTGATTTTAAATTGATTACAGTCAGCTTGGTGTCCTCTATTTCTTTGGTATCTACCATCATGAATATGTATAAACAGGGGCGTAGCCGCTGCAACACAGAATACTATGGGTTTTTTTTTATACCTTTGCTACTGACCATTTTATACCTTTGCTACGGACCCATCCAAAATGGTGAGGATCTTTTTCATGCCATGAAACTTCAGTTTTCATCATCTCATCCGAGAGAGCACATCGATGTGCCCGAGGCGGGGTTGAACCAGGGACCTCTCGGTCATGAGCCAAACACCTCATCTACTGAGCTACACCGGCTCTATATATATATAAATAATTAAACTTCTGACCTTGAATATCCCTGATTATACTGTATTTACAAATATCGGTATGTACAATTTTACCATTGTATATATATACATTTGTAGTTAGAGTAATGAAGTACCAATGGCTCTTTCAGTACTCATCTTGAACACTAGAGAATATGTCAACAAGCTGAGTGTGCATCCCCTCACACAGCAGCAAAATCCATGGTACTAAACTGATCTTCACCTTTGACCTTTTACTCCAAAATCAATAGGGTTCTGCCTCTTATTATGCTAAAGCAAAATGTGAAGTATGAACCCAATAAGACCAAAACTCTTACTTCTAGAGCGTCTACAAGGTTTTCTGTGATGACCTCTAGTGACCTTAACCTTTGAACCTAAAAATCAATAGGGATCTTCCTCTCCTTATACATAAGCTATATGTGAAGTATGAATTCAATAGGACCATAACTGACCTCTAGACTGTACTGGCATGTATGCATCTACACACGAACAACATCATTACTCTATCCCACTTGCAAATACCTGTACATGTGTATTAATTAATACTGATAGAATTTATAAATATTTGGTCATCTGCACTTTAAACAAACTGCTAAAGCTCTATATGTACACTACAAATCACAGCAATATTAATGAGGGTATATACCAGGAGGAGACTCGAGCTAAAAGTATCGGGTAAGTCAACCAGGACATAACTTGAACTTCATCTGTAACATACTACACTAATGCCACATACAAACTTTCACTCAAATACCAAACTGTATCGCAGAAAACTGTAGATCAAAGGAAACAAGAGCAACGCCTAGTGTGGCATAATACGCCCGTCGCTTACTTTGGACAGGATCAATGTGAACGTATGTTTTTATTACCCCCAAACATGGGTCTCTTTGGTAGTACTTTTATGAAATATTGAAATCCAAAAAGAGAGTCCCATAACTCTGTAACAACAAATTGGAATTTGCTCAAAAGTGAACAGTGGCTTCCTTTTCACTATTTAAGCATTCTGTATTAGTTTCATGAAAAACAACTGAGGTTTACTCGAGTTATCACATTACATAGCATCTCCATAGCATCTTATCATAGTAACAAAGTTTTATTCACTTTGCATGATATGACCTTTGACCTATGACCTTTGGTCAAGGTCATGAAACACCCTTGGGTGCTAAGTAACAATTCTGTGAAATATTATTGAAATCCATGCACAGGGGAAGAAGTTATGGCCCGAACAAGGTTTTACTCATTTTGCATGTTGTGACCTTGACCTTTTACCTATGACCTTGGGTCAAGGTCATGACACCATTGGGTCCTAAGTAACATTTCTGTGAAATATTGAAATCCATGCACAAGGCAAGAAGTAATGGCCTGGACAAGGTTTTACTCACTTTGCATGTTGTGACCTTGACCTTTGAGCTATGACCTTAGGTCAAGGTCATGACACACATATTATTGAAATCCATGCACAGGGGAAGAAGTAATACCCCAGAAAAGCTTATCCCGGACGCCGGACGCCATAACATAATACGCCCCGTCTTAAGACTGGCATATAAAAGTGTAGATTATTGAAGTTTTTTGTATTGTAAAGTGGCATACCTCCACCAAAAGTACCTACACGGTGTGGACAGACACCCAGGTAGATGTACAATGGCATATCTTAGTATGTTGAATTTATGATAGATGTATAAAAACTCTGTATCAAAAGTTGATAATTCTAGGAGAGTATCGTAGTGTATAAATTTTACTTATACAAGTCAATGAAATAAAACAACAGTGTTCATTTCAATAGATTCATTAAGTTTATACTTTAACATGCATTTTATCAAGTATTTATTTAAAATGCTTCCGACTCTTATTACATGTATTTGTAATATGGCAGATCGGAGTCAATGTACATATTGAGACAGACTGAAATTTTTGTTTTTTAAAATTTTCCCAATAATTCATGTTGAAAATCAATTTACATGTAATAATCTCCACATTTAACAGAATATTCAGCCATGAAAAGCAGAATGTAAGGATTGGGTCAGGTAGACCAGCAATGACATGTGCTGTAATGGCCCTCATTATCAAATTAATTCCTGTTTACAAAATCTGACTCCAAATACAGCTAACTATTAAGTAATCAATGTGCTACAAATAGTTCTTTGATACATGTATACATTGTATGTTATATCCTCCTTGTACAAAAGAAAATTTTTAAGATGACAGTTTCAAGAGCAATTATGATAGTGGAAGAAATAGGAAACCAAACAGATGATAAATCAGTCAATGAGTTTACAATGTAGTACATCAATATCCTATTATCTTCCTGTAAATATAAGAAGTTTCAGTACTTTCACATTGTAATGTATTGGGTTTTTGTGGCTTATCCTGAAAAACTTCAGTCTGCAAAGTTTCTGTACATCAACAATCTGTATAAACAATTAATTAGTATCAGAACATCCATGTCGGACTCTTTAAGTCTATTTTACATTTAAGTACATGCCATTAAGCTCTAGAATTCATTTGAAAGTAAGATTCAGTACATTACTCTCCTTTCTAAAGTCTGTAATCAAACTCCAGCTATTTTAAGTTTCAGTTTCAATACACTAATACTATGGTTATTTTCGCTTTGGGAGTTTCACTACATCAGTATTTTGCTATTTTTATATCTGCAGATATCTATAGAATTCAACACTTCTCCATTTGCAGGTAAAGAATATCAACTGACATCATATTTAATCAGATTAACTTTTTGTAAATAAACATTCCGCCATTTCCAGTTTGAAATTATCAATACATCAACACCAGACTTTCCTCCATATTGGTAGTTTTTACACAATGATCCATCAATATCCTGCTTTTACTTGTAACCTCAAGTACTTGTACATCTCACTACATCAGTATCTCCTTGTTTTGAGTTAGTCAGTTTCAGTACATACATTTATCTGTAGAATGTGCTATGAATAATCATCTTCTGTGGAGTCATTTTGTTGCTGTAACTGTAACTGTTGTTGCTGGAGAGCTTGTTGCATCTGTACCCATTGTTGTTGTTCTAACTGAGCTTGTTCTTGTCTTGCCTGAAAATAATCATAACCCAAGGGTGTTTAACGGTATACGCATGTTGTCTGCTGTCTACTTCTTCGAAAGTGTCATTCCTACAGACTGACAAACAGACTCATCAAAATCTGACGAAAACACTTTGAAACATGCAGGTGTTAGGTAAGAAATCAATTTGTTTAAGTATTGCTATTCTGATTATTACTCTATATATCAATTAAAGCTGTAGGTCTCCTTGTAAACATGATTGTATATTTTAAATTTTAATCTTGACTGGGAAAAGGGTGAATGAACAAAAAGGAGAGTTTAACATAGATATTCTGTGAAAGAGGTATTTAATCTTTTAATAAAAGGAATTTTTTTTGACAATTTCTCTATTTATTCATTTCACATTTCTCCATTATCAAGAATAACGATGAAAATGATCAATTAAGCTTGAATTAAAACAAATAAATGAAAAAATTTTACTTTCATTATTTTTCATTTCTTTTATGTATTGGTACTTAGTAAAAATGTTTCTCCACTAAATTCTGGATAAAATATGATGGAAAATCTACATTTAAGTTGGATCTAACAACTGGATATTTCTAGACACCAGTTTTTGCTTATAGTTATACTTTCTAGACCCTTCATTTAACTTTGCAATATGCTTGAAAACAAGTATCTTACATATATTTCTATTGGTTTCAAAAATATATGTTGGATGCAATACACATACAAATGTTTAGAGACCAGACCAATAGTCAAATATAGTTTAATGGTTCAGTATTTAATATTAAATTTGTGAAACTGAAACATCATAAATGCTGTTACACAGTCTGCAATGAAAATTAAAGGTATACGATTTCCATTCAAGAAAAGTGGAATACAAATCAGATTTTCCAAACTTTTCATATTCAGCTATGATTTTACGACAACATTATTCATTAGATAACTTTATTTGTTACGTCATTTACATTTTGTACATTTATTAGCAGTAAGAGATCTTTTCTAAAACGATATGGAACCTCTATTTTACTGTCACATACGAGTTGCCAATAGGATTTGAACTCCAGATGCAACCAACTAAGCTGTATATGCTCTTATTATTGTCGATAAAATTCATGTACATCCACTACATAAAATGGACTTGTATCACTATTTTACTACCTTGGCAAATAATTCTTGTTGTTGTCGGAGTAGTTCTTCCTCTGGTATTCCCAAATTTTCTAAGCGTGAACTTCCTCTTCGTTTCTTGGCTGCCACTGCCTTGGTCTCCTGCAGAATTGCCTCGGCATCCTCTTTATAAGCACCAAATCCAAGACTCTTCAATGCTACAAAGCAAGTTTAACCATGAAATACACAAACCAAGCAAACATCTATACACAATTGTATATAACTAAAACTTTTGTAACACAAAAATTACATGTAACTACATGTATCAACATTACATCACCTATTTCATCAACATTATACATAATATTACTTGAAAATTATTGATATGCATTTTGATATATAAAGTAAAAGGTGCTATGTAATTGTGGCACTTTTATTGTGCCATTATGATTATAGAATTCATGGACCCTCAGAAATTAGAAGTCAAACCAATGTCTGAAGGAGTGTAAGCTGTGCATGCCATGAATGCCCAATATACACAGCTGACACAAAATTCTCAAATCTACAGACAAGAAAAATCTGAACTAAAACAGTTTAGAAAGTATCACAACTGCAAAACTATCAAGAAAATCTTAACTGAATTTTTATACACATACTTGTTTTTATTATACATGTGTAAATACGATTGTATAGAATATAAATGACATCTTTCATTATCAATTCATCAACACTCTAAGGATAAAAATGTACTGTTTTGATACAAGACAGATGTTGTGAGTAAGCATTGAATCAATCAAACTTGTCCATACCTTCCAGAATATGCTCAGGGGATATAGTTTTCTTGTTCTGCTTGTTACATATATCATTAGCTTCTGATGACACCAGATGTATGAATTCTGTACAACAATTCAGGATAAGTTCCCTGGCATCATTGGCAACCCGAATAGTAGGTATAAGTTCTTTAATCATTTTATTCAGAGCTGCCCTGGGTATACTTAATTCATCATCTTCTGTTTTATTGTCCCCTGACAAGCTATTTGATGCCATTGCTTTAAAGGTTGCATATAATGTCTAGAGTCAGTTTATGTAAGATTTATAAAGTGTTTTCTCAGTTATTTCACCACTTCATTATAAATATTGTGATTCAGAATAAGAAAAGCATTGGAACAGGACATGTATCGAAAGTGCAATCTTCCTCCTCTTTGAATATTTCTGAAAATAAAAATCATGAACTGGTTAACATCAAATAGTACAGTCAATGTGTCCTGTCATGTTTACACAAAACAGAAGGCCTAATCAAAAGTGTAAATTTAGAAAATATACAAATGCTTTGATTTTGTACGAAGGTGTGAACAAGCACAAGTATATTGAAACACACTCAATCAAGGCCTGCTTTAACATGTATATGCTAATATGGAAATAGATAGAGCGATCTTCAAAACTATAAAGTACAATCCTAAATAAAGATGAAGTGTGATATGTCACGTGGTCTACCCCAAATTTGGAAATAATTCCCACATAATCAGAGAAAATTGCCGCCGAGAAAGTTTTCAAATTCGCCTTCAAAGTTAAATGCAGATATAAAGGATGATAGATAGAAGTGGCGTGTGAAGTTTTTATTCCAAATCAACCCAATGAAAATTGCTGTTACATTATAATAAATAATCGATCGTTGAAAAGTAATCAGCATGCAAACTTGACCAGAAGACTGTCTGTTTCAAGTAGATAACTGTCTGTCATTCTGTCCGCTTCACAAAGAAATAGTAGGCCATTTTGGTAGATACAGGACACATTTTTCTGCCATTTGGAATTTTCATCGGCAAATGGCCGATAGCCGACGCCAATCTGAAACACTGCCTAAGCTAAAAGTTATCTTATAAAAGGTAATAAATCAGAAAAAGTTCTCAAGGCAATTTCTACATTACTTGTACAAAATGTTGTTTGTCTGTATTAATTTCCATCTATAGTGTGTTCCCATACAACCAAGTTTTCCTGAAATTAACAAGAGTTATCTCCCCCATTGGAGTATAACCCTCAGACTTCATCCATCACTACCCATACAAAACTGCTTGATTTATCTTAATTTTGTAATATACTCACATTGTTTATCTAAATGTTTTATTGAAAATATTCAACTGACTGATTATATTTACTTATTAATCGAGACTGAAGTCACAAAATTTGCCCTGATAATTTAATAAATTTCTCAAAACTTTGATAAAATTAACATAGGAGTAATGGAAAAAGTCTGAGAGTTGTACTCCAACATAGCTGTTAATGCTAGTAGTGTGACATCACATGGGCAGACTCCATACCATTATTGATTCTGTAGTACTCTTTGTACTAAAATTGTTTATGTCCATTAGTTTTATAAAAATCATGGAATTAAACTAATAAATAATAAGTGTGATCAAAGCAAGAATTTGTGTTGTTGTTTTCACCTGGACATTTATAAGTATTGTAAGGGGTATATAATGTAAAATTTTCCATGACGATGAAGGAAAATAAGTCTGAATATTATCTGTGACCTGCATTCTGTGGGAAACAAAGGTTTGTGCAATGTTTTTGATCGTTAGTGCACTAGGGTGTCAAATCACGTAAACAGATAACATAAAGGGCCGAAAAGAGATTCTGGAAGGTGACAATAGTAAGCATATTAAACAGCCATGTGCAGGAATCTCAAAAGAGATTAATAATTAGGTGTAGTCGGTACGTGCAGTGCACATGCGTACATGTATATTGACACAGTTTCCTGGGACTGCATCATGCAGTCCAAGTAAACTGTGTCAATATACATCTTCTTCTTCTTTCCGTACTGAGTAGGGCTCTTAAAACTTAAAAGAATGTTAAATACTCAGACAAAGTATTTCTTACTGACCCAAGACCCTGTACCCCCACCCCCCAATATATTTGGACTCGCCTCTGTATACTGACACATTTTTTCTGGTCCTGTGGATAATTGTACCAAATATAAAATTTACTGATCTACAGTATGTCAGTATGCACTTATGTGGATCTTAATTAAGAATAACAAATTAATTTTGAAGATGTTCCCAATTAGTATGTATGTAGCACTCTATTTTAAACATACCATAAGATATTGACATTGTATTTTTCGCATGAATCATATTAACAAAATGTTTAGTGAGTGACCAAATAAATGACCAAAACATACAACAATTAGCCTACAGCTATACAGCCTTCCAGTCCCTTGAAACGTTGTTAGTACTGGATTTGTAATTACATATTCTTGATCTCGATGTAATTTGAAGAAAAAATTCCAATGTACGAAATGTGTTGTGATAAAGCAGAGACATATATACACATGTATACGTGTATATATGTCTCTGGATAAAGCATTTGGTTGACATTATGAATTTCGAGTACTTTCTCATTATCAAAAATTAATTTCTTCAGTTGATTTTAACTCTCATTTCAAAAAATATTTCGATAACCTTCGTGATCTATAAGCTCAGTATGCATTCGTACAAGACGTAATTCTCGTGTCCTCGGCACGTTTAAGATGCCGGAGGAAGTTGATCGACAGAATATTACTTTCTGGGGTCAAGTTAGATGGTAACTTGGTTAAGTCCCCTTATTATCTTTTTTAATTTTTATTTTATTCAGTAGAAAAAGTAACATTATACATTGAGAACAAGTAGTCCTTCAAGTTATTCCTCTTTCTCATTTTAATACTAGATCATTTAAAATTGTTCCAAGGATGTATAGTTTAAGATCCAAACTATACTTCCCTGATTGTTCAAAAATCAAAATAAATGACTGAATGAAGTATAACGCTCAACTTCTGAGTACACTTCATATTGGAAGAAGAATCAGAGACATGAAAATAGTCTGTGTCTATGAATGAATGAATGCGGAATGAATGAACTTGAATGGCTGCAACACCTTACGTCGTTACGGGACCTACATGCCTCACACAAGGACAATATCATTTGGATTCGGGGTGATGTCAACCTTCCCGATGTAAACTGGGACGCACACGACGTCATTGAATGAAGGAAATAACTATTTAATGAAAATCAGTGAGGCATTTATTGAGACCATGAATGACCTTGGATGTCAGCAACTTGTCAATTTTCCAAAACGGAAAGGAAACATCTTAAACATTTTAGCAACAAATAGGCCATCATTAGTTAACAAATGCTCTGCTATCCCAGGTATCGGTGACCATGACATTGTTTATACAGACACAAACATAGTACCGCAGAAAAGATTTCTAGTCAAAGGCAAACTTACCGGCTATAGAAAAGGAACTCACAGAGTTTTCTAATGAAATAAAACATCAAGAAAACACACCTATTAAAACACTATTGATGCAGTTTAAAACCAAATGTATCAATACAATGAGAATCCACACTCAATCAAAGTATCCATCCGCTTAAACCAGCCGTAGTGTAGTCGAAATATTCGTCAACTAAGCAGACCGAAAAAGCGAGCACATAGAAAGGCGAAACGCACTCTAAAGCCGAAGGACTGGGAGCGATGCAGGACCATACAAACAAAAGCCAGGACAGTATGTAAAGACACATATAACAAGCAAATTCAGAAAATTGTGGTCCCCCGCTTTCGGGGTGCTCTCAGTAAGGGCGCAGTGATCTGTGACATATTGTCATGGTTGTGCATGTCTACAGACACACATGCCAAATATTAAGGCCATATACGTCTTACGGTTAAAAAGTTACATTGACGTAGGTCAAAGGTCACGGCCATGGTCACATGATAAAAAATTCTGGTACCAACGGAAAGGTATTACAATTAGGGACACACATGTCAAATATGAAGACCCTACGTCTTACGGTTAAAAAGTTACATTGAAGCAGGTTAAAGGTCACGGTCAAGGTAACATGATAAAAATTCCGGTGCCAACGAAAAGGTACTGCAATTAGGGACATACAAGCCAATTATGAAGGTACGTCCTACGGTTAAAAGGTTATGACCAAGATTAAAGTTCTTGTGACAGACGGACAGACAGACAAACGGACGGACAGACGAATGAGATTTAATATCCCCATGCTTTCGCAAAAAGCGGAGGACAACAAGTATATACCAATAACATGATTCTGAAGATGGAAATAGTAGAAGCTCTACTCTTACACCAGGAGTAAGAACAGCGACAGAACAGGTGTGTCCCCTCTCAGAGATCAGGTCGTACACTACACTCCTCACCCAGGCAGAAAGCTGAGATTCTAAATAACCAGTTTTCCTCAGTCTTTATGGAAGAGGATCACAACATTGTCCCAAACTTTGGAGAGTCACCGTATACCACTGCACCTGATATTAAATTAACGGGGACGGGAGTTCGCAACTTCTTGACCAACTCAATCCCAACAAAGCCAGTGGACCGAACCAAATTTATACAAAGTTTTTGAAGTCTATGTCAACATCAGTGACTCCAGCATTAACTACCATCTTCCAGGCCTCAATCGATCAAGTCACTGTGCCCAATGACTGGAGAGCAGCCTTCGTCACCCCATTACCCAAGAAAGGAGATAGGATCAAAGCCTCCAACTACCGTCCAGTGTCCCTTACCTCATTTTGCGGCAAGGTGATTGAACACATCATTCACGACCAGTTTATAAGCCACCTAGAGAAGCAAATCATCCTAGCAGATGAACAACACGGTTTCAGGAAGCGGAGATCCTGGGAGAGCCAGCTTACCAATACAGTGCATGATCTCGCTAGTGGACTCAAAGCAAAACAACAAATCGATGCCCTTTCACTAGACTTTAGTAAAGCTTCAGAAAAAGACACCCCAACCATAGACTTGCGCTGAAATGACATCACTATGGTGTTCGTGGAAAGACACTGGACTGGATACAAAGCTTCCTAGCTAACAGAACTCAGCAGGTTGTAGTTGACGGCGAAACATCTCATCCAGCAAAATCATCTGGAGTTCCACAGGGACGGTCCTCGGTTCTCTGCTGTTTTGGTATACATAAACGACTTACCATCTAGACTCTTCGCTGGTGATTGTATATTATACCGTACCACCTGATCACCTTCAAAAATGGAAGAAGGAATGGATGATGACGTTTAATCCTGAGAAGTGTGAAGTCATACCTATTACCAACAAGCGGCGGAGCATCCATGGGAACTATCTCATCCATGGACACACACTTCAGCATACAAAATAATCGAAGTACCTGGTCCGGCGCCATAAACTGAGAATATACGTAAGTATAATATTTCATTTTAATTCATTCCATTATCAAACGTTCAAATAAATTCTTATGTAAACGGTTGAATTCTATATATCAATAGAATAAAACTAAATAAAAACAAAACCCCAGTTATTAATTCATTGAAGAACAGAAGAATATGAAATTATGACTTAGGTAAATTCTCAGTTTATGGCGCCGGACCCTGGGCGTAACTATTGACACCAGACTATCCTGAGGACCACATATCACCACCATGACCAAGAAAGCGAACAAAACCCTAGCCTTTCTACGAAGGGACATCGGAAGCTGCCCATGTGTCATCAGGGAACAGAGTTATAAAACATTAGTACGTCCTCAGATGGAGTACACTCCCACAGTATGGGATAACAACAAGTCCCAGAGGTCTGCAGTAGAGAGGGTCCAACACAGAGCTGCACGGTTCATCTGTGGAAACTACTAAAGAGAGAGCAGTGTTGAAGCCATGTTACAGAACCTGCGTATTGAGAGCCTTCATAGCAGACGACTGGTAGCCAGAGTGGCCATGGTGTACCGTGTGGTGCACCACCTCGTTGATATATATTACATCATCCCCTCTATAACCAACATGTACAACAACACCGAGACATACTTAACGTTTTCTTCAGTTATCTTGTCATCTGAAATCATATCAGTACTCCTTCTTCCCTGCAACATTTGTGCTCTGGAATAACCTACCACAGCAAGTAGTGGACGCTGATTCACTTGAGGCATTCAAGGTCCGGATCTGCGACCACCTGGAGCCAGTTGTTCGAAACTTTAACCACTGGTTAAGCTAACCAATGGCTAAATTTCATCTGATTATATCTTTGAAATGAGAAAACTTTATGCCATAGTATGTGTACTGATTTGTAGCATATGAAACAAGCTTTGTTAAGTGATTCAGATTTTTATACAGTAATCTTATAAATTAAATTAATTGTCTCTAAAACTTTAACCACTGGCCACAGATGTACTATAAGAAAGACCTCGTTTTTTCATACTGTTTTAAGAGCCTTCCACCACCTGATTTTTAGCCCTTTAACATTGTGCGATAATGTTCAATAAACCCGGCACACCAATAAGAAGAAGAATGAATGAATAGAGAGACATGAGGATTTGAGCAAATCTTTCGCCCGGGAGATATAACTTTTGCGTCACGCATCTAAAACTTAAAACTATGGAATACATAATTCATAAAACTACGTGCTATAAATTGTGTGTAAGTGAATAAATCAGATTCTGTATGTCTAACACACACACACACACACACACACACACACACACACACACACACACACACATTGTACTTAATTGTCCTATTGTCCTCTCTTTTACTTTCGATTTTGGTGTTTATTTCGTTGATTTCCTTTTAGCTTTATATCCTTTGACCATGGTACATGTATAATATTTATATAACACGACGGACTTGTCTAGTCGATAGGAAATGCTTACGCATTCTGAGCATGTGACGGCTCACTGGCTAATTTAACCAGCGTCTGATAATCTGCTCACCGTATACGTATCTGACCACTTTCCTCTTCCCAGCCTTCTTTTCTTATTTTAATACAATCTACTGGGAATATTTTCAGTCTACATGTATATATACCGTTACTAATGCTACCATTCAGGACTGAGTATTAGCATTCTTGACAATTACATTCCAAGAGAGAGAGAGAGAGAAAGAGAGAGAGAGAGAGAGAGAGAGCTTAGCTTGCCGAAGTTTTACATAAACAATTGCCTGGCTAAATAACCTGGGGTAATCTTAGTGTGTGATTTCAAATGGCACAGCGCCCTTTACGCAAAAACGCAAATGAATACATGGTAAATTTCTAGAGCCTGCTGTAGGTCTTTATTGTATTGTTAATACCGTATTTATTTATTTCAATGTATACAATAGACATATAATTGATATTTCGAAGTTTGCAATGTTTATAGCTACGCCACTGTGTCAGAGTAAATGACATCAGTGTATTGACCATGTACCGAGTAGATTGGTACACACTTTTTCTCGTTCATTCGAAATGGTTTCTCGCGTCGCTCAGGCACCTTACCATTTCTCATGACACTTGAAAAGCGTGTACCTAACTTCACGTATAGCATTATTGACTTTATATCGTCTACATTCTATAATAAATGCGGACATATTTTGCAAAGATGTACAGAATAAATAATACTTTTCGCTGTGGTTGCAATTTTCATTGACATCGTAAAATTTTTTTCACCAAAAAAGTTCTGTATCATATATATTAAACACCAGTAAAATCTTCCAGAGGAAAGTCGATGTATAAAGGAATAAAACACTCTTTTCGCTTTATTGTGAATCTGAAGAGTGTCTTTATTTATGTGAATAAAGTGAATTAAATGAAGTGAATTCAGTGTGTAGAATATTTGTCTCTATGGTTAAAAGCCATTCAGTTACCACAAGGACTAGTTTGAAAGCCCTTGGTTACAGTCAGGAATATCCGATGTAACAAGGTCTTGTGATCTTAACCTTTGAACCAAAAATCAATAGGGACCCTCCTTGAGTCATCCAAACATATATATATATATATATATATATATATATATATACAGTACAATTAATTAATAAAGAGAGAGAACTCCGGCAAAGAAATATAGCTGAACCAAGACAAAATTCTAACTCGGTCTGTGCTAGGTTCTTAGTTATACAAATTAGTACTAATTAGTTTCGGTCCAACACATCAAAGAATGAGAGAGAAAGAAAAAACAAAACCCCGGAAAACATACATGTATATCATGCGCGGATCCAGAAATTTTTGTCAGAGGGGGTCCAACCAAAAAAGGTAAATTTTTCTCTTAGACGAGGGGGGGGGGGTTCCAACCCCCAAAATGCCCAAATATTACCTTTGTTTTGGTAAAATTTTCGGATTGCAGGGGGGGGGGGGTTCCAGACCCCCTAACCCCCCCCCCTCTGTATCCGCGCATGTATATGACTACAGAGACAGACGTACAACAACCCGATTAATATAGTATTGAATAACATCAGTAAAACTTAACTGCTTCAATTGCGCTTCTGACGGTGCATGTGTGATGTAATAAGTATTTGACTTTATGGTCACAGAAATTTTACCGACGTACATATACGAAAACTTTGGGGAGGAGGATGTAGCATCCTCCGTTCCCCTTGGTATCCCCTTGGCTGAAGCCGGTGTAACATTAAATAGTGACCCCATTAAAAACTGCACCACGGATCAGTTTTCAACGGTTTGAGGGCCGATTTTTAATGTGAAAAATTGACTCGGTCCGTTATTTAATGACCCCCACCCACGCATGAAAAAGTGACCCTCGCGTAAAAATGTGACCCTCGTTGAAAATTGACCTGGAGTGGTGGGTCATATTTTAACGTTAAAAATTGACTCTTTTTTATAATGCTCCCTTTAACTATGCAGTTCACACTGTATACTTCCTGTTTGCACACGGATCATTTACAGCATGGTCTACTTTTTACGTTGGATAATGACATCATATGTAGAATATTATGCAAATTTTTATCTCATTAGACGCGTTGAAGCCGGTGTGGCCTAGTGGTATTGCGCTCGCTCTCCTAATCGGGAAGCCGGGGTTCGAGTCCTACACTGGTCATGCCGGTGTCCTGTCTTTCGGATGAGACCGTAAAACCGAGGTTCCGTGTCGTGGTATGCATGGCACGTTAAAGATCCCTCACTGCTTCGGGTGGGTCCGTTGCAAAATTTGTATGCCTCGCATCAGGCAGATGCCGTCACCATATAAGTGAAATTTTCGTGGTGTGACGTTAAAAAAAAATCAATCAATCAATCATTAGACGCGTTATCTTTTAGAACTGATATTTCATTAGCTATAGCACATTGTGTGCTTTTGTTGAATAAAAAGTGATATTTTGCAGAGACTATGCAGGGATTATAATTGGAGGGGGAGGGGGTCATATTTCAATATTAATTCATGACTCCATATGATAAAGATTTGAACTCCTGCTTAAAATATAGTGTGACTTTTAATAATCATTTAATCAACTTGAAAACTTGTTAGAGGTGGGTTCAAATTTCAACATTGAAAAACTACCCCATTTCGAGATAACAATACAAGTATCTAGCTAAGTACGCTGTGTGCTTTTGCTGGATAAAAAGTGATAATTTGCAGATACGATGCAGGGATTATAACTAGAGGATTGTAGGGAAAGAAGGGTTCATATTTCAACATTACTTCATGACTCCATATGAAAAAAAAAGCATCGAACTCCTGCTTAGAATATAGTGTGACTTTTAATAAACTTGAATACTTGTTATTAGAAGTAGGGTGAAATTTTAACATAAAAAACAACCCCATGTCGATACAATCTCCTGTACACTGTACACTGTGTGCGTTTGTTGAATATACAATGACAATTTGAAGAAACGATGCAGGCATTATAACTAAGGGATGTGGAGCGGGGGGGGGGGGGGGGGGGCCGAGAAGAGGGTTAATATTTGATGATGATGATGATGATGATGATGATGATGATGATGATGATAGGCAATCGCCGTTTAAAGCCTATTTCAATTCATTATAATTTTTATCAGTGAATAGAAGGAAAACATTGAAACGAGTCACATAACAAATTTGTCGTTGGTTATTAATGCGCCAAATTCGAAATGTTTTTTTTCTAATTATTTAAATACTGTAAGTTTAAACATGTTCGTTGCTTTTTAGAAAGAAATTAAATCATACGGAATGACATTAATAATTTATTTTTCTATGGGAGAATAGAAGTAAACAAGGTAAAGGTTATAAATAAATAAAGGATTTCATATTAATACTTATTAATAAATAAAGCAGTGTCCTATCACTAGTCTACTAAACAAATTTCTTAAATTTAAGTTCTATACACATGTTAAATATACAAATTGCTTCTTCCATGAAAATTACTTGCATTACAATGATTTATTTGTGTATGTGATACATCAATATAACATTCAGTTTCATCATTTCTAAAACAAATTTATGTGCGTGTTTCTGTTTCTGTGGATAGTGCGTCTTCTTTCGTGTAATACCTGGCTGGGAGTTAGGACGTGCGATGGGTGAAAACGTAATATGAACTATATTCATATTGTAGTTTCCCTCTTTGTCCAGCATTAAATCTCCTCCCAGAAGCCCCGAAAAGGACTCGACCGCAGATATGAAAGAAGTGAGGTTTTATGTGTGAAACTTACATATTTTAAACATGTACTTCGTTGGGGTCACCGTTAGGTATCCGTACATGTTATACTATACCTGAGCAGTTGAACAGTGTTCAAAACCTGAAAAGTAAAATAAAAAGTCAAAAGTACAAGCAATACAACACGCATACACCTTACTTGACCAAGATCACACACACAAATAGCCACATTGGATTAATGATTAAAATGTCATTTACAATACCTGCTTATGGCTTTGATGTCAATCATGAGTATCCAGTCTAGAAGCTACAGAAATATACAGCTCATGAACCCCACGGCCACCGGATACCCTGTGTTAACATTAAATCTAAAAACATCGGCATTTATCTTACACAAATAGTAAAACTTTATAAAACTATAAATAGAAACTACAAAATTATGATTTTTCTTCAATATTCTTTTGATGACTTCAATTGTCTAAATTAATTATCTAACATTTTAAGAAAATAAACTTTAAAAGTATACAATTATGATTTATTTAAACTGTTATCGTAGAATTTAAATTAAACTTTGAGATTTTAAGATTAAAATAATAATTAATACCTTCAATGCTTGCTGGTGCAGCCAGGATACCATGCTGTCTGGTGGATCGAAATTTCTTCCGATGACCGAAGCTATACATGCTAGCTGTATTTATACTGCGAAAAGCGACCCAAACTAGATCATACTGGACAAAACCAATACTACCGAAGATATTTCAATACAAAGAGTAAAAATCTCAGTTTGACAACTTTCCGACATGAAAAGCATAATGTAAAATATTGACTTCTCATATGTACTAAATGGAGTGATGTAAAATATGGATGGATTTCATATTATTCAAAGTCATCGCAGCTATTAATTTACTACTTCATATTAAGTCTAAATAATAATAGCATTATACAATCCATTCTTGGACTTCAGTGTGACTATCACTCGTTTTAAATCAACCCTTTATTAATATATTAACACTCCGTTTCATTCGAACAGGTCTACATGAACACTCCCGTTTAATCGAACACTCGATTCTGTCAGAAATTTGTTATAAAGAACGTGTTGCCATTTGTTTAATCCACCATGTTACTTTTTATTAAAAGAACTGTATAACTACATGTATTTCATTGTTTGAAAATAAATTTTCAGAGAAAGCATAAAGAACTGTCTACTCTTATAAAATATTTTGTTTTAATATTTTATCAGTTTTACATTTATTTTTGACGTACAACATCTCTCTCTCTCTCTCTCTCTCTCTCTCTCTCTCTCTCTCTCTAATAAACAACACACCAAGTTCTGTAAATTTCATTCTTTATCGTTAGAAGTCGCATTAATTGTGTAATATCAGTATTCTTATACATTTCTCCTACTCTAAGGATGTAAGACAATGGGGACAGAGAATAATACGTCCCTCCACCTTCTGCACATGTGGAGGTTCAGCACAGGAGGGTAAATACCTCCTCTATAACATTTCATATATAGAGTTAATCTTTTACGACAACAAGTATTGAGCATTGCATGTTGTGTGTCCCCTCCCCCTTTTTTCATACTTGACTTCTCCAACACTCGGTCATGATGTTAATCTATATATATATATATATATATATATATATATATATATATATATATATATATATATATATATATATATATATATATATATATATATATATATATATATATATATATATATAGTTATTATAAAAAAGACGCCCTCTTTTCCTCAATTTGTTTAAACTTCAACACATATGTTTTGGATATTATCACTCCCTCTTTTTATTCATTATAGAAATAACAGCTTTCAGACTGTTGCTAACTATCCCACCCCAACTCACACCATAATATCTCCATCCCTCTTTCACCATTTTCATGTCACTTTTCTCGAATTCTGATTGGTTATTCATTCAGTCATTCATTCTTTCTTTCTTTCTTTCTTTCTTTCATTCGGTCATTCACTCATTCCTTCATCTATTTTTTACTTCTACAACAATTAAAGAACATAAATGACTGCGAAGTAAAATATATCAAAGTTCTTGTTGGATCCACCATACTTTTTCTCGTTTTCGATCAGTTCGACTGCTGTGTTGTTTGAGAATGAAATCTAAGATATTCTGCTTATTAGACGTATTACTATTAAGTCTTTTTGTATCCAATAATGCATTCAATATCACGTTTAAATGAAGAAGTCAATTTTAACCAGGTCAGATTTCTGGAATATATTATTGGATATGAAATGAAGCAAAAATTATTCTGAGGAATCCACTGATTCGTCAACACAATTATATGTTGGATCCACCATACTTTCTCTTATTTTACCTACACGCATATCATAGTTTTGTATTATTATGATATCGCCAGAAAGTAACTTGAGCATTAATCACCTTGCCATCTATATCATTCATAAATAGAATTCAAAGTCCATAGACTTTTGGATCAGATACGTGAATTTGGCTATACAAAAATTAATTCAGATACGTGAATTTGGCTATACAAAAATTAATTCTCTCTCCCTCTAATTATTACTTTTCCCTCTTTTTTCTAGTTTTATTTGTGGGGGATCATGGACCGATTTTATCACGTTACGAAATGACCCCCCCCCCCTTTTTTTGAAGTGCTACCTGCTGCCCTGATATAGTCACCCTAAGTCGTTCTATGATAAAATAAAAGGCGTTTTTAAATATTATTTCCGGGTAATTTCAAAAAGAGAATTTTGATTCCAAGGTGTGTTATTTGTGTGTAAACGATGAGGATGGGAATGTTGAATGTGGGGGTGTTTCTGTATAAAACCAGTATTTCTTCGAATATATATTCCGAGTCTGTTTTACAGAAGCTTTCGCATTAACAGCCAAATACGTTTTATATTTATATATAATTATGACAGTTTAAAAATAATATTAATAAAATGTATTATTAATATATTTAAGTACTAATTATTCATATTCAACATTATACATAACTCTTTACTAGTCTGCCCTGAATATAGAAATGTTTGCATAGTTACATTTATTAACAATTTTTCTAAACAGACAATTCTTTATAATTTACAGAAACACATTTATTTAAAAAAAGATAATGTGTTTCTCTTGCATAGTCAAAGTTAAGACCATTCAGTTGATAATGAAAACTGTAACATAGACACACTAAGTACTTCATAATATTAAGGCAAATAGAATTAGAATTCTCTAAATATGACACAGTACCTTCTTTTCTGGCATGAACATTTCAATGAAACGGCGCTATCTAAAATCATTTTAAATGTTAATTAAATGAACAATACTTTTAGATAATCGGTATAATAGTATTATACAATGAATGCCTTTGGGTTTTTTTATCTTTCCTTTCATAAACAATTTCTTATCCTTAATGAAAACTCAAACATTCAGTTCTATACGAACACTCTTTTTCATTCGAACACTCGGTTCTATACTAATATTTTATAACGAATGTCGACTGTACTGGTAGCAGATGTCAAAACCTATCAAGAAGGGTCGCAGAGGCTGTAGGAGCCTAACAACGACAAGGTAACAAGGTAAGGACTGATTTGTTTGATCCGCCATATCTTTTTGTTTACTTGACTATGAGTATTTCACGAATAAAGTATAACAGACAACATTCTTTTTTTTAACAAATTCCTGTTATTTGCACAGTGTTTTATGTATTCCCATACAGTAACATCTAAAACCACCCCTTTTCTAATAATAAACACCACTCCAAATGTTGTATATCATTTTAGATAACAACTAGAAATCACATTGATAGTGTAATACTATAATTTTCATCAGGTATTTTTCTGACTCCAAAAGTCAAGGGCAAAGATCAACATGCCCCCCCCCCCCCCTTCCCATTATACACATACACCGAAGACGACATCGCGCACGCACGCACGCACACACACACACACACACACACACACACACACACACACATATATATATATTATTCTAAATTTCGCTATAGAAGATAATATATCCATATTGAATATACGTATGTTATTTATATGAATTTTCATGTACCTCTATAAACAGTAATTTTTAAAACGACTGCTCCCAATTTCAGAAATTTGAGCCGTCGTTCTTTTCAACTAGAAGTCACAGTAATCGTGTCTTACTACATATAAAAATTCTGTTTAAGAATTTCTCCGACTTCAATAGCCTAAAACTAGGGGGTCAACGTGAGGTTGTGTGCCCCCTCCCCAACACACCTACAACACAAAAAATTGCAAAACTTATTGTTTCCACATAGTATAGAAAGCTGCAAGTTGTGCCTCCCCCATCTTTTTTTCCAAATATAGCTATGCCACTAAACTCCCTACAACTCCCGGCCTTGACTTTTATTGATATAAAATGTTAAAAAATGACCCGTGTGTCAGTTTTTAACGCTAAATTTGGCCCAAAAGTCGTTGAAAATTGACGCACGCCGTTAAATTTTGACTCCTCATGGGGTCATTTTTTAACGAGTTCTTATTTTATGTATAGCATTGAAATACAAGTTTCTATGGAACTGGGGTGGACATATGGGATGTCTCTCACCATTCCATCTCATTCTCCCTTCCATATAACCTTTGCCTCCTTCCATATCGGAGCGAATCGGGCTTCGCAACTGGCACACATTGTGTATACAGAAAAAAATATAAACAGGTGGAAAGATTTGTGGTTTGGTGATGATTTCAAACTCAAACTGCATTTCTTAAATACTAGAATACTTTTTATCTTGGGAAGAAAATCTGTTTACTAGGCAGATTTTCCTGGGGTGGGAGGGAGGGCTATTTTGGGAAGAAGTCTTTACTATTTCACCTTTTTGTTTGTCTTTAACCTATTATGCATATGGTCACTGGATCAAGTTAAAAGCATCCACATCAAAGACATCAGCGGATCCAGAACAGAAGTGAGGATCGTAATTATTGGGGTCTGGACTTATGGTCAGCCCTCTTTTTTTCACTGAATATATAGCTCAGTCGGTTGGAGGGTCGGATGCATGACAGCTAGGTGATTCGGTACCATAGGTCGTGGGTTCGAGTCCCAGACGGGGAACGAATATAAGTGAAATATAGGGTGCCTTGTTAACTGTAGTGTCTTTGTGCTTTATATGTTTGTCTAATTTGTCTTTATTTTCTACAGGTATTTCTTCGGAGATCCAAGGTCCATAGTACTCCCAGGTGTTTCGCTGATTCTATTTGTGCTTTATATATATATATATATATATATATATATATATATATATATATATATATAATATATATATATATATATATATATATATATATATATATATATATATATATATATTCTTTTTTTTATAGAATGATAATTTGTTTTACATCTTTCACATATTCAGGGAATAGAAACCCTCACCACAAACATACAGCATTTGGCATCGTGATTCAACCACTTTTGTATTTCAAAAATAACATCAACGTTTAAAATATGCATATGTGTATCAGAACTTATGTCGCTAGGTAATAATACAAGTTATTATTTCATACATTTGCAAAACATACATATATTCGACAAATCAGTTGGCGAAACGACCCTTGAAAGACATGCGCCACTTTGAGTCTGTAGTAGCATTTCATTCACAAGACGTCACGTGGATAACAAATTGTCGAAGCGTGACGTCAAATATACGTATATTATAATTTCTATTTATTATTGTTATCATTATTTTGTTTTGATCGTATTATTTTCAGCATTTTTTTTCGTCCTGAATGGACCACGTATGAAAAGTCGTCTCGCCGTTAAATGAAAAGTCTATCGCCGTTTAAGGAACAGGCCATTTAGAATAATCATGTAAAGGACGCTGCTCGCTCCGTTGTCCATCTGTCCAAAAGTCCCTTGTGGTTTAACTTCCTTGACACACTTTATGCAATCTTGAACAATTAATTACTGTATTTGTACACAACCTAATTTTCACCCAAAATGTTGATGATAAGGTATTAGATATACACTGTATTAGCATATTCATGAATTAGCGTGATCTGTGATTGTCCTTCATAATGTCTTCACAAACATTTTATATGCGAAATCATTAATTAAAACACAAAGATCAGCACTTACTCCGCTTAATATGAATCCCGAGAAAATAAGTAAAGTCCAGTAAATATAAATTTGGTTATAACTACAAAACAAGAACGATATACGTCGAGTTTGAAAATACTTTTACAGGTAATTTATACGAACGATACTGTGATTTCTAAAATGACAGATCATACTTAGATACAAACATTGACAATTTACTCCCACCGAAAAGAAAAATCACACCGTTGCACTTTAAGTCGGTTACTTTTTGGGTAGCATGTGCTGTTTCCAAATTATCTTTTTTTTTAAATTATCATTAAGCATATGGACAAGTATATGTCATCTTTCAGAAAATTTGATAATTTGTGAATGAAGCGAATGCAAAGTGTAAATGAAAAACAAATTCATAAATATTACGTTAGAAAGTGGAAAATGGGATATATACACTAGATTGATTGATTTTTGTTTAACATCACTACATGATTATTGTATGTATTTGGTGACGTCATCTGCCTGATGCACATCTTCACTAGCCAAGGCTGCTGGGAAAAGAGAGAATCGGACTAGAGCCTCGGCTAGCGAAGATGCCGCTGCATTGCAAAGAAAATTATACCTTTGCAACGGACTTAGCCCGAAGCAGTCACAGGTATTCGTAAACAAATCATGTAATAACTTTAGGTAGGTATGCATGCCTGGGTGTGTATGTAGACGTATGTATGTATGTATATTCATAAATAAGTTTATGTATATGAGTGTGTGTATGTTCGTGTAAGTAAATGTTAATATGTATAGATTTATGTACAATTTAAAGTATGTGTGTGGGGAACATTGCTTATGTGTGAGGGAGTATGATGGTGTGTGAGCATATATACCATGTACTGTATTCCATATATATGCCATGTAAAAAGGTAAATTGTAAACTGAAGACGTAGAAGGCCCTGAGGAAGAAAAGCTGTAGCTTATCTGGTTACCTTCTTTAAATAAAGTATTTATTATTATTATTATTATTGAAACGGCCCCTTCGGTTTAGCCTATACTATACTGTATTTTATAGTATAGGCTAAACCGAAGGGGCCGTTTCAAAGTTATTACATGATTTGTTTACGAATACCTGTGGAAGCAGTGAGGGATCTTTTACACGCCACGCCTGCCGTGACACGGAGCATCGGTTTTCACAGTTTCATCCAAAAGACAGATAACCGGTATGACCAGGGTGGGACGCGAACCCGGGACCTCTGGATCTCGGGTCATACAAATTTTGACCTTTGCAACGGACCCACCCGAAGCAGTGAGGGATCTTTAACGTGCTATGCATGCATATCACGACACGGGGCCTCGGTTTTTACTGTCTCATCCGAAAGACAGGACACCGGCATGACCAGTGTAGGATTCGAAACCCGGCCTTACGATCAGGAAAGCGAGCGCGATACCACTAGGCCGCACCGGCTTCAACGCGTCTAATGAGATCAAAATTTGCATAATTAATATTCTACATATGATGTCATTATCCAACGTAAAATGTAGACCATGCTGTAAATGATCCGTGTGCAAACAGGAAGTATACAGTGTGCGCTGCATAGTTAAAGGGAGCATTACACAAAAGAGTCAATTTTTAACGTTAAAATATGACCCACCACTGCGGGTCAATTTTCAACGAGGGTCACGTTTTCACGCGAGGGTCACTTTTTCATGCGTGGGTGGGGTCATTAAATAACGGACCGAGTCCATTTTTCACATTAAAAATCGACCCTCAAACCGTTGAAAATTGACCCTGGGGTCAGTTTTCAATGGGGTCACTTTTTAATGTTACACCGGACAGTAGCGCAAATACCATGGGGAACCGAGGGTGAGGATATAGGTATGTATACACTGTATCAGTTAGTCTTTCGCGATATGGAAACAGGGGAAAAGATGTGATTGTGTCGGGCATTTTTAAAGAAGAGGATAGTAAGAATGTCATTGTTGTTCTGAATATAGACAAACATTTACACTTTAGCCACGAACAATTTAGCTCATAATAGCGGATTGTGTGTTTTCTGCCCAAGTACCACTGAATCAGAATAAGGTTATGAAATAAGGATATCTCCTTTTGCCCGGCGCTGTATCTATTTTTTAGGAAATCTGGCGGAATTAGAATTTTTGAAGTAGATACTACATATTATTATATCAATAGTAATATCCTCGTATGTTTAATCGGTAATTAGTTTGATTGCTCTGTCTTTCTCTCTCTGTATTACAACTTTTATGCTTGATACAACTCTCGAATTGATCTGGATGCAAATAAAACCTGAATTCCTTTATCAATGGATTCTGTCAAGGGGTACAATAGGAAAGACAAGATTCCTCATACTGTATGCTTCCTTCGTAATCTTTCACTCTGCAAAGGAACGTATGCAGCAAATCCAATGCAGCAAATCCAATCCAACATTTTGGTTCCAAGAGTACATCGCGCCATACAGATATGACGGTTATAAATTGCTAGTCTGTTATGATATTTTCTATTTGTAAATTCTGCTTGGATTTAAATTCTTTCAATCATATACAAATGTACATTATATCTACAGATTATGTAGTTTTATATTCTTAAACGACTTTTGATCTGAGAAATGCCGGTAAATTCGGTAACCGGTGAATTCGCAAGGGTGGTGATTTCGATACCAGATTTTTTTTTTTACTTGTTTTGTTTTTATTGCATTCAGTATCTGTGGATATTTCTTGTGTAATTATGATTTCAGTCGGTATTGGAGTGTAGTGATATCAACATCTTAATTAATTTATGTAATCTGTCATCAGTTACTGTCAACTGTCAATTACTGATATCTGTATCTGTCATTTAACATAGCTGAATATAGATACGGTTAGGAATTTCAATATATATATATATATATATATATATATATATATATATATATATATATATATATATATATATATATATATATATATATATATATATATATATATATATATATATATGTATATATAATACTAGTGACCATAATATCTATCAAGTGTCGAAATAACCAGGTACCAATTTTATGGATACCGAAAAACTTTGTCTGGGTTTATTTTCCAACAGTTTATTAGTTTGCCACAATCTCTTTCAAGTATACTTAAAGAATAAAACAACATTACAGTTTTAAAAGAGAGTATTGTCGTCTGCATTAGATATGATGCTAATTTTTATTTTAGGTCGGTATATCATATACTATTGGTAAAATATTTACTCTGAAGAGCTTCTGCACCCAGATAAGATATATTCATAGAACAATAACCAATTAATTAAAAGTAAGAGAAATTACTCGTTTGAGTAATTTCTGTTACTTTTAAATACTAGGCTGCATTACATGTGTCCTCCTACCAACAGCAATGGCTTGTTTATCAGGGTTGACCTGCATGCAGTTTATAAATCAAATCAGCCAATAAGTTAATTGCTATCAGCAACAAGAGATCTTACTGGAATATCAAAATGTGGAGAAGACATACTATAGTATTCAAGGTGTTGTGGTCTGCATAGTTGTACATTTCCATGCTCTACATCAAAAATATCATTTATAAAATATTAAAATGTATCAGCCCAAAAACAGACCCTTCAGTGAGCACACCCTACGTACCCCCCCCCCCCCCCCCCTTTTTCCATGTGCTTGAAATATACATGACTTTGGTGTTGCTGTTTTATATCTGACAAATAACTTTAAAAAAGAGGTACTGCTCCAAGTGATAAACCATATGCTGAAAGTATTTCTAATACAATACCATGAGGCAAACAATCAAAAGCCTTAGACAAATGTAGCCATCCCATCAAGATAGCTGCCGCGTATTAAATAATGCTTTTCTCCAGTCTTCTAAAATCTTATGTAAAACTGTTTGGCATCCGTGATTTGTTTTTCAAAAAACGCATAAAAATCGTGGAACAAATTGAAAAAAAAACACCATGAAATTGGTCACATATTACTCTTTTAAAAATCTCACTTTGATACACTATTAAAAGCACTAACTGGACGGTAGTTTTTCTTTTTCAATGGGTCCTTTTCTTTGAACAATGGTGTTACCTGAGCTCCCTGTAATATGTCTGGAAATACAGATGACACAAGAGCTTTCTACAATGCTGGTAAAAAGGAACTAGATAATACTCTTTACCCGGGTTGCCTTCCACAACTTGACAACTTCTAAACCTTTCTTAGGGTTCATTTTACAGATAATCATACTGATTTCTGTACAGCTAACAGAATAAAAACACTCACTGAGTGAGTTATCTTCGATTTTGTTTATATCAAAGTTCTTGTTTATAAGTCCTTGTTGATACTAGGTTGAGTTTGTGGTCAAAGAGAAAACAGAAGATATCTGACAAAGCTGTATGACACAAATCACCAGGGACATGCACACAAAACATGGTAATAGTAGAATATACACGAAAAACGACATTACAAAAATATTCGATTGTGCTACAGTTACGATACCGACTTAAGATGGTCAATTGAAGCAGAGACATATACACATGTTTATATACAGTACAGGGGGGGGGGGGGCACCCTTCCGCTCCTCCTAAATCCGCCACATAGGTCTTTTTTTCTATCTCGATAACTTTTTCCATAATGACGGATGCGATCGGGAAACCTATCGGTAAAGCAGATAACTACATGTTTTGTATTAAGTAACATGGAATGGTGACAGAGACATAGACTACTTTACTTTGAAAGTAGTCTATCTTCCTGGTAATACGCGATGGTCTATCAAGCGCGTTGTTTTTCCTAGAAATTAAGTTGTTGTGTTTGATGTGTCATCAGAGACATAGACTACTTTGAAAGTAGTCTATGTCTGGTGTCATGCATCGACCAGAGACATATATATGTCTCTGCATCGACATAGTGTCAATCGTTATTTCAGTCGTGTAACAGACCGTGGTAATACCCGTCCGTGGCAATATGCATGTTCTAAATTATTAATTTACTTGGGGGTGGAGGATGGTAAATACAAAAATTAAAACATGACAACTAGTTGTCATGCTTTAATTTTTGTATTAACCACCTCCAAGTAAATTAAAAAATTGGAACATGGCAGTAATACCTGATGGTCTATCACGTACGTGGTGTTTCCTAGATATTTAGTTCTTTTGTTCAGTTTGATCAGGGCCTTATATTAGATATTGTAGAAGTCCGAAGCCGGCGTGGCCTAGTGGTATCGCGCTCGCCTCCTGGTGGTCGGGAGGCCGGGGTTCGAGTCCCGATCATGTCGGTGTCCTGTCTTTCGGACGAGACAGTAAAACCGAGGCCCCATGTCGTAGTATGCATGGCATGTTAAAGATCCCTCACTGCTTCGGGTGGGTCCGTTGCAAATGTCAAAATTTGTATGCCTTGCATCAGGCAGATGCCGTCACCATATACGTGAAATATTTATGGTGTGACGTTAAACAAAAATCAATTAATCAATCATGTATAAGTTCCTAATTATATTTTCAGCAGGGAAAATGTAGTAGAGATGGATCGGTGTTTATCATAGACCGTAATGCAACTTTGATGAACTATATGATGACTCTCTTTCATTCTTCGAATTTTATATGACCGCACTTTGCAAAAATAAGATTCAAAATATCGGATTCTTATGACATAACCTGCATCTAACTATTAAACTCAAAACTGAAATTGATGCCGTAGACCGGGAGTGAATTGTTACAACTCTTGAATAAAAATTTCCACACTTTTTGGCAATACGGTCAGATCACGTGCTACCTGATCGCCGAAGTCACTGCATGTTGAAGAATACCCGGATACCCGCAGAGAAACGAATGTACTTCCGAGTCATTGCGAAGCGGAAAGGTTGTTGTCTAGACAGGGGAAGCGAAACCCTTGGGGTTTTACACACAGGTATTGGGTGGTAGTTACCATTGGCAACATACCTGAATTACTTAAAGGAAAGGGGTCGGACACTTCAAAGTTTTAAGAGACAAAGAGCGAGATTTTCCAATTGGGGGAGAGGAATAATAAAATTTCTAACTGTCCTCGACGTTAAATACTTGCATCCGAAACATTGCTATTATTTTCATGATTCTAAATTTATCCCCAACAGGGTATAACCATTTTGTCGTAAGTAAAGATATGAACTGCATTACAATAGAAATATGAGTCTCATATCTCACTTATGATGAATTGGATAAGAGTTTAGATTCAGTGCTATAGTGCGAGCTATTACTGAAAATAAGAGAAAGCTATATACGGAGGAAATACATCAGCAGAATCTTTATATCATATCAAAAGTGCCACCATTATATTTGAGTAAATTACAGTTGATGTATGCCGATTTATAAAACTTTAGTATATGTCCTTCTTGGGAAAATATTTTGAAATTAAAGATAGTGTAACAAAAAACGTAATGAATATGACACATAAAATGTTAATTTTGACGAATATCCGTTTATTGAAATTTTACTCCTCTAGATGAATTTTGACTCGTTGCTCAGAGAAACAGTATGTATACGATTTGCGCAGGAGCCTCAGGGGCGGATCCAGAACTTCATGTGCGGGGGGGAGGCACCTCACAATTGAGGCCCGAAGGGCCGAATGGGGAGGGTATGGGAGGGGTCCGTCCCTCCCATAGGTGGGGGTTCGGGGGGCCTCCCCCGAGAAAATTTTTCCAAAATGAGGCAAAATGGTGCAATCTGGCGTTCTTTTTTGCATTATTCATCAACATTTTCTTGACTTCAAAAATACCGCAAAAACTCTGAAATCGGAAGAAAACTGTCGCAATATTTTCGATCAAAAATTATCATGTTCACCCCTCCCTCCCTCCCATAGATGGGGATGGGGTTTTCCTGAGAAGATATGACAAAATCTTGCAAAATCGTGTGTTACATATTAGGATCCTTTTGTTCTAATTCACGGAAATTTTATCAGGCATGGACCCAGATTTTCAGTTGGAGGAGGCGTAAATCTCGGCACAGGGTCTAGGGACTGCCTATAGGTCCCCGGTGGATGTAGGGTAGATCCTTGGTAGGTGGAACAAGGTGCAAAGTCCCCCTCCACGGAAGCTCCTGTATTTGAGTTTTTTGGAGATACAAAATACGTTGTGAAAATAAACTGTTCTAGAAATGGCTATAAGTGAAATCCATCTTGTACATCGGCGTCGCGTAGCTTCAGTACAAGCGTTTCAAAAATTTGTACTGAAGCTACACGATGTACAAGACGTATTTGAGTAAAATAGTATGGATAAGTAAAATCCATCTTGTACAGCGCGTAGCTTCAAACATGCTATAAGTGAAATCCATCTTGTACATCGGCGTCGCGTAGCTTCAGTACAAGCGTTTCAAAAATTTGTACTGAAGCTACACGATGTACAAGACGTATTTGAGTAAAATAGTATGGATAAGTAAAATCCATCTTGTACAGCGCGTAGCTTCAAACATTTGTAACATTTGCTACACGATGTACAAGTAGCCATACGATTTTACTCGCCTGAGGCCAAGTGACCGAACATTTTTGTGCTGGATATTAATTTGGATTGCACATGTATTTCGCTTCCCTCTGGAAAATATTATGGATCATAAACGGGGATCAGGGGAGATTTATCATGAAATTGATCGTGAGTAAAGCGAGTCAACGATTTTTTTTTCAACTGCAAATTTAAGAAATATGAGAGAATAACTTTGGAAATTTTAGATAGAAATGCAGTAAGATAGGTCCTAAAACAGACTATGATGCCCCCTTCGGCGGGCACTGCCGGGGGGGGGAGGGGGGGAAACGTGCCCCCCCCCCGGGCTGGATCCGCGCCTGAGTCATCAAAGTGTTGTCCGAGACATATATAAAGGTATATAGAGGCACGGGGAAGATTGTATATGTAATAGCATGGGGGAGACTGTATATACTGGCACTGGGACTTCTTGTATAATGGTATATACAGGGACTCTATGTCTCTGGTGTTATAAGGCGGGGCCTTCTGTGCAACATGTGGTCTCCGCTAACTATATATATGTATATTTAAAAGCAAGCTTGCCTGATAAAAAGTGCTCTTATTTATGTGCTTCTATATGAAAATGCAAATGAGGGCATTGCTATACATGCAATTTCCATGATATACGGCGATAAAAGACATGGCGATATCGCATATCAATACAATGTTAAATTGAAAGTTTAAAATATTTGTTTTTGCGAACTATGTTGTAAATAAGTTTACAATAATCAATGTCTAAATTTTCAATGTAATACAAAGCCTAATAATTGCAATGAGTAGCGATGATTTTAATACCAGACTCGACGATTGCGATGGGTCGCGGTGGGATTGCGGTGGGTTGCGGCGATTGCGATGGGTCACGATGGTTAAGTACGGGTCAGAGCATTTGCCATGGCTCTCGGATATGGAAAGAGAGATAGATTGCGGTGGTTCGCCGCGAAAAATCACCGCAACGGTTGCGGTGATTTTCCACTATAAACTTAAACTGTCCGCGGCGGCAGAGCGGAAAATGTGTAATCCGCGTAGGCTGTACTGTATGTCTCTGATTGAAGTAACAAACGTCACTCAATTGGTGTGATTAAAAATACAACTTGAATTTTTTACCTATATTGTCAACGATTGCACGGATAAATATCATTCAGTAAAAGTTTCTGCAATCTGTGGAATATAATTTTCATTTAAACAATTTTGCATTTGTTGAATGCTGATTTCTAAGAAAATTATGGCTTAATTGTACTCTTAGACCTTCCAACACACCTTTTTGTAAAATAATTTTTAACACACACTTTTTCTTGAGTTTTGTAACATATTTCTCTGTTATCGATATGTTTAAAAACTGCATATTTATTTCTATAAAACAAACTTTAAAAAAAATAATACATTAGTAATAAACACGTTGTATATTAGAGAGCACTGGCTGAATTTTGCTAGTGGATGGGATCATATTTCCGGATACGTTTATGCCGTTTTCGTTTTTTAATGACATGGTTATAATATCCGTTTCGTGAGTTGAGAAGGCCGAAGGTTTGTAAAATCGTTCTTAAGTATAATTAAGAGATCTAGATTGTTGTTGTATTTGTCGAACGACACAATTAAAACTTGGATATCGATTCCTAATAACTGATTATGCATAATACAGTCGTACACTGATCTTAATATTCGTGGTCAGAGGAAATTCTAGAGGTGAATCTAGACTCCAGTTACCTGGTTACTTTCATGTTTTACTTCAACTTCTTTCTTTTTGTAATGTACTGAAATTGACATATGTATTCTCAAAGTCGGCGTGACGTCACAGTCTCCACTGCTCTACGTAGATTATTAATCAGAGATGCTGAAAGCTGCCTGTCCATACGGCATGACCAGTATAAATCGGCTGTCCAAGTCGGTCCAAACGTCCGCCATCAATTCTGACCGCAAATTTTCGTTTTGGTAAATACTCTCTATAATAATCTGGATCGGTTACATGTTTAGTTTAAACCTCTGTATATTATCTCGCTATACAAGCATTGTATTGACAGTGAAGGTATATGTAGAAACGGAAGCTTGGCCCATCAAATTCGTGTTGGGGGCTAAACCGGGCCAGAAAAGAAGGTCTCCCTCAAAGGAGACAGGGAGGAGACAGGGATTGAGGAGACTGTGCACAACGAAGAGACAGCACAAACCACGGAGACAGTGAATACAAACAAGACATAGGGAGTGAGAAGGACAGGGATCGAAATTAAGTGGAAATACTCGCGAAATGCAAGTTGAATTTGAAAACTGCGATTGAAAAATATACATACAAGAAAAAAATAGTGAGAAAGATTTTACGATGCATGTAGTTCCCACTCCGTTATTTTCATGCAGGCTTTTTGCCTATCACGTTTTTATAGCATACCGATCAAAGTCAAACAAAAGCTTTGAACTAGAAACAAGCTGGACTGCGGTTTAGAGCGTTTTGATGACCTCTGAAAGTCATTCTCCAAAGGTCACTTAGAACGGCGTCCTCAGCGATACGCTGAAGCGTGATAAGAATGATAACAAACTTCTTTAAATGGAAAAACAGTGGCTGTGATGATTCACCCGCATCCGACTGTGTACACGACACGAATAACAATACGAGGAGTGCCGAGATCGATGACAGTCATGCTGTTTCACCGTAGTGAATAGATGGTGGGTTAGCGGAATGCAGGTCTGCCCCATATGGCCCCCATCAATGATCACTGTCACAAGTGAAGTTCAGCATGACCATACTTGCTCATCAGCAAATAGACATTTAAATGTTGTCATGTAAAAACATCATGAATTTTTGACATTCATTTATCCATTAAACCATGAACCAAAAAATGTTAATTTTCCTCAAATTTATATTTCAGCTCGTAGATTTTAAATTTAACTTGTAGATTTTAAGTCCACAAGCTAAAATTAACCTGTTGTGAAAAAAGTTAATTACGATCCCTGAAGGAGTGTGAGTGTGAGATAGAGGATGATTCAGAGAGTGAAAGCGAGGACGAGGCTGAGTGTGAGATGAGTCAGAGGGTGAAAGTGAGGACGAGTCTGAGTGTTAGCAAGATGAAAAGGAGAATGAGAGTTTGTTGACGAAATTTTCTATGAAATTGAAATTGAATATAAATAAAATCAAGTTAATCAACTATGTACACCCAGATCCTACTATTGTACGCCCAGGCATACGTCCAGAGGCGCCCAGGAGATTATCATTCGCTCTAATCATAATATTTTAATTAATCTTGATAAATATCTATGAAAAATAGCACATGCAAAATTTCAGATAAAAAATCTTTGTATTCATTTACTTATTTTGCGATTTCATCACAATTCATTTCCAAACAAATTAGAGTTATCCTTTTTAGATTCTGATATGCCTCAGCGAACTCTTAAAGTTCAATCGCAAAATAAGTAAATAAAAAAGAAGATTTTTTATCTGAAATTTTGCATGAGGTATTTTTTCATATATATTGATCATGATTAACTAAAATATTATGATAAGAGTGAATAATAATCTCCTGGGTGCTTCTGGACGTATGCCTGGGTGTATGATTTATCCTGGGTGTGTAATAGTAACTTCTCACATTCTTTGGACTGGCAAACTTTCATTTGGACCGGCAAAAATGATGAGGATGCCAGTCCGAATGACCTGCAACTTTTTCAAGATTTCAGCATCTCTGTAGATACCCAAGGAGTCTGATCATGACACTGGGTAAAACTTGGGGTTTATCGTTAGCGTTAATACAACTTTAAGTTCTTCTGTATCAATTCAGAAGGTGTTTTATTATAAAATGCAATTGGAAATGTTTAAAACATTTATTCAAAATTTGCTTGTTTGAATGACAAAATATTCTAATTATTCCTTTTTCCCTAAATTCATTCCGGAATACAGTCAATGCTCTCTATGATAAAATCTGATGCTTTACTCCAAATGTTTTGAATGCTCACTATCAAATACCAGATGACCAACTTCGAGAATAGGATGAGAACTGGAAAAAGGAAAAAAACAATCAGCAAAGAAATAATGTATAAAAAGTTAGGTAGAGATTGTGTTACAGTCTCACTCTTTGGCACTTTTTTATTCAACAGTGTTCAACACTGCAGCCAGTAATGATAATCGCCATAGACCCTTTCACTGTTACTGCGGGAGTCATGTTTTTGTTTGAAAAATCATAACTGTTCCCTCAAAATGATGTTAGAGACAAATTTTTATTATGATGTCAAAAATTTTATAGGAAATGTTATCATTTGCCAACCAGAATGTTACTCCCGCAGTAATAGTGAAAGTATCTATTGAGGTTCTGTTATGCAGCCATTTTATTACTTGGAATTTTACTGATCAGAGGGGCAATTCCAAATACCCAGTACTAAAACGGCCCTGTAACAGAATCTCAATAGGGTTTACAGTAATGGCAGTAGTACTGGAAGGTGCAGTAACAGTACATGTATTCGGTAAATTGCTTGATAATTCATTGGGTCGTTTAAAAAACAGTCTGGAGCAGTCCAGAGTGAGAATTTTGTGCAGGGATTTGTGTGTTGGTTTCAATAGAATTAAATGCCTTTATTGCATAATTAGATATTGTAAGTATGTATCCTATTTATGTAGATTTAAAAAAATATTTCAGTGTTTTAATCACATATGATTGAAATATTATAGATGACTGCTACTATACTTAAATCACACTGAATGGTTTTTGAACACCAATCGCCTCCTTTTAGGTACCCAATCTGTTAAATATGTCTGACATGAGAAACATTTCTTTCAAAGGTTAGGTTGATTTTTGGAGTTTTGCATTGATTCAGCAGTATATAAATCACATTGTGGCATGGGAGCTATAGGTGACCAATCTCTAAAATTATTGTAGCTATACCAGAGATTGAACCCAGGACCCCTTACACTGCAAGCAGAATACTTAAGTTAACCACTACACAATGCTGCCCTCTCTTTCTAAGAAACAGTTTCTTAGAAAAACAATGATATACTGGAAAAAAAATATTGTTGATGTGATTACAAACCCAAGATGATTTTGACAAATAGAAGTTAATGTACATGTTTTCAAACTTTCATGTATTTGATATGTTTATTGAGAAGTGAACCAAGTTAATTATATATTAAATTATTCTCTACATTTATCAGTTCACAATTGTTGTTGTCTGAGTTTTGGGGATGCTGAGGTCTGAGGAGAACGTACAATACCAAATCATGCAATAGAGGCATTTAATTCAAACACAGACATAAAATCTTACTCCAAGCTGCCAGTGGGTTGTTTTTATCATGATCATGGACAATTTGCGACAGAGACAACTTTAAACAAGACAAACTGTCACCAAAACAAGACAACTTGTCACCACTTGTGATTCATGATGAGATATCAAAACAACCTTTCACCAGATGATGAGTTTACACTACAGGATATCACATCATCAAAACTTAGACTTTTTCGAAAACTTTAATAGTAAGTTATCAAAACTAAAAATTTCCACAAATTTCACAAGATAACTTGTCACCAAATCTTAGAAGTTTATTATATTTTTCGCTTTTAAATATGTCGTCACTATATACATGTATATGACCTAAAAAAGTTGGTCCTCATCTGTATTGTGAACTAACTACATAATGATCATGGTCTGAGAGATGATAATTTGTTTTCATCCACATCTTATGAAAAAGCTCTATGTTTAAGTTTATTTAAAAAAGTAAATTTACTGACATCAAGTCTTAATTTTGTTAACAAGTTACCTTGTGAAAATAAGGAATAATCTCCATCTTCTGAAAATTTTGTGAAAAATCTAATTAAGGTTACATGTGTAAGTGTGAGAAAAATTGTTTTGGTGACAATCAAGTTATGTCATCTGGTAAATTCATCATCAGATGACAAATTAACAAAATAACTTATCACATGACAGATTGTCTTAACACTTCACAGAGTACTACAGGTTGGGCACAATCCCTTAAATGATAGATGATGCGAGACAGTCGTGGTTTCTAGAGACAATTTTCTCAAGGTTTTGTTAAAAGAGAATTAGACAGAAGAATTAAACATTTTTATTTTTGGAATTTCGGGCCGAAAGTTAGAAGGGCAAAGCTTTATGGGGTTGGTGATCAGTGTTTGCTCATGCATGTATCAATATTTTCAATCAATACCTACACCTTAGAAGTTTATACCTTTACCTGTTAGATGGAAGATTATGGAAAATTTAGCATCAGAATTCTCCTTAATGGCAAGTGTTACAATAAACATTTTAAATTATTTTAGATATTGTTCAGTGTGTCATAAACATGTGCCCTTTTCAGCTTCAGACCAAAATTGAAATTTTTAGCACTTGGAAAAACTCCTGAGAATTGTCTCTCAAAACAAAGACTGCCTTGTATTTGAAAGACTGTCGCTCAGTTGAGGGATTGTGCCTAACCTGCCAAAGAGCAATGTGAACTGTTGTCATCACTTGGTTGCATGACATCCAATGTCCTTTAACCAATCTGAATTTAACCAAACCTTACCAGAAACAGGGTTAAGACAAATGTCTGGATGATTCCCTCTGCCTTATAAGAGGTAGGGTTAAAACAGATGTCTGGATGATTTTCTCTGCCATATCAGAGACAGGGTTATGACAAATGTCGTGATGATTCTCTCTGCCTCACAAGAGATATAGTAAAGACAAATGTCGTGATGATTCTCTCTGCCTCACCAGAGATAAAGACAAATGTCGTGATGATTCTCTCTGCTTCACAAGAGATATAGTAAAGACAAATGTCTGGATGATTCTCTCTGCCCTATCAGAGACATGGTTAAGACAAATGTCTGGATGATTCTCTCCGCCTCACCAGAGATATAGTAAAGACAAATGTCGTGATGATTCTCTCTGCCTCACCAGAGATGAAGACAAATGTCTGCCAGGATGATTCTCTCCGCCTCACCAGAGATATAGTAAAGACAAATGTCGTGATGATTCTCTCTGCCTCACCAGAGATATAGTAAAGACAAATGTCTGGATTATTCTCTCTGCTACACCATACATGGGGTTAAGACAAATGTCTGGATAATTCTCTCTGCCTCAGCAGAGATCAGGTAAAGACATATATCGAGGGGATTCTCTCTGCCACATCAGAGATAAAGACAGAAGCTGCTTTGAACACCAGAGAGCACAGAAAGTGAATGGCCAATCAGTTAATTAAAAGTACAAGTGGAAGTTTTCACAATGTAGTCCTATTTACCTGCAGCATAATCCTAAAGTAAGGCCATGTGCATGCCTTTTGTCTCCTTTCAAGTAATTTGATTTAACATCTATTTCCTATGTATGATAGAACAACTATCTACATAGACAGATTACTAATACATTTATCTAGACAGATTTTCTTTTTATTTTAGAGTCAGAATGCTGGAAATAACCTGTAATGACCGTCTTGGGAAGAAAGTAAGAGTCAAGTGCAAGTATCCTTTGAACAATGATGTGAAGTAATGACATTCATTTTCACAATTAGGGCCATCACACTCCTTTGGTATAGGTAAAGGGTCATAAGGATTTGGAAAAATCATGTGAATTTGTGCCAAATTTAGAATATATGGGATCTGAAATGAATTTTCATTTCATACGGTATTTATAAAACGAATTGTTTTTTAGCTCACCTGAGCCGAAGGCTCAAGTGAGCTATTGTGATCAATCACCGTCCGTCGTTAACTTTTCACATTTTCGACTTCTTCTCCAGAACCACTGAACATAATTTGATGAAACTTGATAAGCATGTAGTACTCATGGTCCCCTACAAGTGTTGTTGTTTTTCCTCCGGATTCATCAACAGGTGGCGCCACCACAGGCAAAAGTAGGTCAAAGAGGGTACCCTCCTTTAACAAACTTCTTCTTCAGACCGGGGGCATACAGAGACAAACCGAATGCATAGGAATGATCTAGAGGGATGTGTGAAGAAGTGTTGTTATTTTTGGTTCCGTTCCGAAATCAAATTTTTGACGTTTTTTTGACGTTTTTTTGTACTTGGTAGTTTTAATGCAGAAAAGAGGTATTTTTTTCTTTTAGTAAACATTGATGCATTAATTTGGTTTAATTTTGATCATTTTGATGGTAAGAAATACTACTGCGAAGAAAATTTTTCAATATTTTATGTTTTGGATTTTTTATGAATTTTTTAAGACTTTCAAGAAAAAGGGGGGTGGGATAATTGGTGTAAACATTTCACAGTTTGAACTTTTTCTTCGGAACCACTTGCTGGAATTCAATGAAACTTGGCATGCATCAAATACTCAAGGTCCCCGACAAATGTGGTCATCTTTGTCAGGATCCATGAACAGGTGGCACCACCACAGACAAAAGTAGGTCACAGAGGGTACCCTCCTTTGACAAACTTCTTATTCAGATCGGGTGCATACAGCGACAAACCGACTGCATAGGAATGATATAGAGGCATATGGGAAGAAGTGTTGATATTTTTGGTTCCATTCCGAAATCAAATTTTTGACGTTTTTTCATTTTTATTTTGGACTTTGTTATTTTAATGCATTAAAGAGTTATTATTTTCTTTTAGTAAACATTGATGCATTCATTTGGTTTCATTTAATCATTTTTATGGTAAGGAATGCTGGTGCGAAGGAATTTTTTCAATATCTCGATTTTTGAATTTTTTATGAATTTTTTAAGACTTCCAAGAAAAGGGGGGGGGGGACAATTTTTAATATCTTCAACTTGATCATCTAGCTGTTCAGGTGAGCGATATAGGCCCATTTGGGCCTCTTGTTTTACATCCCGAAGCCTTGGCAAGGGGTTATGAAATGCCCAACCAGTTTCATAAATACCGTATGAGATGAAAATTCGTTTCAGATTCTATTAATCACATGTTAACACTCAGTTTAAAGGTGTTTATTTCATCAAACACTGGCTTGACACAATTCTTACCACGCTATGACATCACCTATACCATAAATTAATTTATGACATAGCGATATTTCACTGCATAAACAGCAGAACATGTTATAAATTTTTATACTGCATATATATATAGATAATGTATATATTTATTGAATACATGTATTTATATTGACATTATTATATCATGAATATTAAAGAATATGAAAAGATACAAGTTACACAATGTATATATTTCAAATTGTCATTTCAAAAGTTGAGAAATCTAATCATCGAAATTTTCCTGTGACACTAAAGATCTTACTGGAGTGTACATAGTAAGGGGGAGGGAGGGGGTAATAAGCCCTGACTCTTAAAGTACCGGGTAAAAGTGTTGATAGATTTTAATTGACAATTGCAAGTGTGTCCCTCTAATTTTCATACTCAACTATGCCACTGGACTCTCTGATTTATCCCTGATGTTATTTTTGTTGCAAGTACTGCTTGTCCTTGTACAAAAGTTTAACTTGTTTTGTAGTTTCCCCTTCTACTCCTCAGAAAAGTTCATTGTCCTTTATATTGTTACTTGACTGCCATAGTAGCATACTGGAATACTATTGTTCTGACTTTAGCTGCATGAAATATAAATGTTACCCTACTAGTATACCGGTATAACTTTAAAACTGAACTATAACAATCTAGGCTTTAAACTTTTAATATAACATAGGTATATGGACCTTATAAAGTGTGACATGACATTGATCTTTAGTGAAATTCAGAATTCTCAAATTTTCATAATGACTCATGTTACTAATGTCAATTTTCAATGTCATGTTACTTTGACATGTCTTGTCAATGGACTTGTATATTTGATACGTGTGGAATCTTTAACTAAGATAAGTACTGATGATACAATCGGAGATTTGAAAAAATTGATTGCAGCACAAACTGGAACAAGACCAGAGAAAATAGTTCTTAAAAAATGGTGAGTAACTATCAAGATACATTTTTCTCTACAGTAGTACGGTAACTTTGCTGTGAATTTCCACAAATTTTCAGCCATCTGGCCTTTTTCAAGTGGTATAATGGTAAAATGATATATCTATGTACATTCCATGTTCGCTAGTAGAAATAATCCAATCATGAATGAAACTAGCTAACATGTATTGCACATAGACAATCATAGTTTACCATTAAACCACTTGTAAAAGACCATGTGGCTGAACATTTGTGGAGATTGAGTGCCTCTTGTTTTTCATGTCAGGGACTTCCCTTTTTGGATGATTTTAATCTACTCTCTTATGGCATAGTGATTTACACTAATTATAATTTATATCAGTAGTACACCAGTATGACAAACTGTTAGCATTAGGTGAAAGAGTTAAGAAGGGGATTAATTACATGTAGTAAGTTTTAGACAAAGTTAAGATGTTGCATGGATCGTGATGAAGTGGAGAGTATCTTACAGTTTGCCCACAGCATTTGGGGAAAAAGTTTGGATTAGGTCAGTTCCAGACAAAGTACAGAGCCATTGTAGGTCTGTTGGCAAGATGCTCGGCTTATGACTAAAAGGTGCTTGGTTTGAGTTCCGTAGGTATCTGGTGGATATCTGGTCTTTTTGGTGAGACAGTAAAAATCCTGTGTCGTGTTTAAAAGTTCCATCACTGTGTCAAGATTACTGCATACCAGTAATCTATATTTCTGTTCAATCTATCAGGCATATGCCATTACCATTTAAGTGCAAAAATTTTAATTTGAAGTAAAGCAAGAATCAATGAAGTTAGCAGTCAGAGTACAAGTACCATATATATCAGACTTACATCAGTGATGAATGTGGAATAGTTATGTACCAGCATGTACTTCAGATAGTGGATTTGACCTATCTACAATGCCAGGATGACAGTTTTTGAGTATGATACCACTGGATATTCTTACTAAACCTGTACTGTGACGATGAAGAAAATTCATTTAAATTGGATGTCAGCTTTTATGTCCTAGAATTAAAGATTTGTAACAGGGCTATGATATTTTACTTGTGTATTCATTGCATGTTATTTCATGCCACATAAACATTTCACTGACATTTGGGTAACACTTGCCACGCCATAATTTTTAGCTTCCCGGTACAAATGTCTGGAGAGCCATTGTCACCCCCACCCCCTTTCATGTCCACTTCGGCGTCTTTGTGCAAAAAAACCCACCACTTTTTCTGAGCTATATCTTTTGAACCAATAGGGGTAGGGCTTTGATACATCACACATAGGTACCTCATGACAAGAGTTTTCATTTGATACTTGACCTTGAACTTTGACCAAAAACTTTAGAATGGGCTATATCTTTTAAACCAGTAGGAGTAGGGCTTCGATACTTAACACATAGGTCTCTCGTATCAAGACCTTTCATTTGGTACCGTGACTTTTTACCTTGTGGCCTTAACTTTAGAATTTGACCTACTTTTAACAAAGTTTTTATTGGGCTTTTCCTTTTAAAATATTAGAGATAGGGATTTCACATGTGGATTCATTGTGACCAGAGCTTTCATCTGGTTAACTTTTGATCTTTATCTTGGATTTGAATTAAAAGAATATTGAAAATACATGCTTTCCCTCTTACAATGTCAAATAGGCGGGCTATATTGTCTTCTGACCACTTTAGTTACCCATCTCTTATTGAACAATCTAACCAGAAGTAGTTGGTGACCCTCTTACATGCCAACATATCTCTTGACATAGGGCCTCTTTTTATACTGATTTTATCTATACAAGATAGAGGAGCAGAAAGTAGTAGGTCACCCTAGAAATATAAACAGTGCTCTCTTAAGATTTTTGACCTTGTGATTTTCATATTCATATTTATGCTACTGTCCATGGGAATTTATGTTTCCCAAATACTTCTAAAAAGGTTTATTTGATTTTCATTTGAATTCTTCAGGTAAGATTAACTTTTAAGGTAATTTCCTCTTTTTCAGGTATACCATATACAAAGATCATGTGACAGTGGGAGACTGTATCCTTTACTTACAAAACTGCATATTTCAGGAAATACAAGTAGATACTGAGGAATTTAATTCCTCAAAATAAAATTCAATAAAGCACATGCAGAATACAGGTCTAAGGTGTATTTTTACCGAGATTCATTTCAAAAAGTAAAATTCAAGGTCATGTTTAGAATCTTTGTTTGTTAAGAGTGTTACTACAGTGGAATAATTCATATCAGATGAACAGTTCTTCTGTTTAGCATTTGAAGCTGGACCTCCGGATTATGGTCTTACCTGCATATTGTTGTAGCTTTAAGCAATTGCATAAAGATATGTTGACTGTTTTAGTTGCACAAAGATGGGGTTAGAAGGCAAAACAGGTTGCATATAGTTTGACTTATGCCCTTGACTTATGCCCAAGTTATGGTAAATGAATCAAATATTTTCCCATCCGATAATGGAACGACCATAAAATACAAAATGAAGTATTTTAACACTGCAACTAGTTGATTTAACTAACAGAAGAATGCATTCTCTAGATGTGTTCAGGAATTTTAACATGTTAGAGAAAATGATTTACAAAAACAGTTTCATGGTTTATCATTGCTCTTTCTTAATGGATTAATGTCCTTGACCATTTCTCAGATGAAATACATGATGGAATGAATCTGGAGTTATATTACCAGTGAAAAACTTAGGATGTGTTCACTTAAATAGAATTCATCACATCTTCATCTGCATTCAGTTATTAAACTTGCATGATAGTGCAGACATTTTTGTAGAGTTGTACTGAATATTAACGTTTCATTTTGGTTGCTATTTTAATTATGAAAACTTACTGTATTCAGGTTTTCTTTTCACTGAAAAAGTTCTGTATCATATGTATATAAGTTTTAATGTTGCATTGAAAATTTATAAGCAAATCAACATTTATTAAAGTTTGAAACAGTGATAAGGTACAAGTAAACTGTGAATCTGAAGGAGTTTTTGTATTGCATATTTTCAAATTTGTAGTCATCTTGAAATTTTCTGTATGTATGCATGTATGTAAGTATGTATGTTTGTCAGTATCTTCTCATGAAAAATGCTTTCATCTTGTGTGTGTGTGTGTGCAACATTAAGATAAATGACATGAGTAATGTAGCTTTATTTTAAAAATTCATGCAATTGTAAATAGACAAGTTGTATATTTAAGAAAAACCATTCATATCTTCAAAGACTGTGGGCTTAATACTTTTTGTTCTACAAATCCAGAACATTCAAACTAATGAAAGAAAAATTCTGAGTATTTTAATATGTACATGCATACCGGTACTCCTTGAAGGATGCCTTCTTAATGCCTTACTACAATTATATGTGGAAATGAAAAACTGTGCTTTTGATAAGTACACAATCAGTGACTTGGAACTTGACGCTTTCATTGAAGATTGATTTTCGCATTTGGTTTATGATCATATGGGTATAAAAAACCATGATATATGGAATGCATACTTCAGCATATGTTGTTCTAATTATACCTTATGTCTGGAGCTGTATTGCATACATTTTGTGAAATTACTGTTATTAATAAAGAATTTTGGAAAGTAAAATCTTTCAAAATCTTTCAACATCTTTCAAGATGTGTAGTATTTAAATATAATTTATCATTAGGAGAGACAAAATGATTGGCAGAGATAATTTAGCAATTATGCTATTTATCTTGTAAATAGGTGGTATCGATATAAATTCAGTGCAGCAACAGTTGTGCCTTTTATAGTGTATTTTCTAATGTAATAACATTAGAACAGCAGGTTGTTGAAATTTTATATTTATGCTGAACATAATCAACAAATTTCCAGGTGAACCAAGGAATAAAATTAAAGTTTGGAGAAAGGATGTTGATATGAGGAGCCAAGATAGTTGAGTTGTTATAGCATGCAGTGTAGGATGACCAGGTGCCGTAACTTGTTGCTTGGACCCACCTGGGGATGAATGTTAATTTGTCATGGTCTTTATTTCTGCAGGTATTTGTATATCTTTGGGGATCTGACGTTGACCGTACACTCCAGTGTCTTGCTGTTTGTATTTGCACTCTATATATTCAACATATGCATTTTGCTCTATTTTGAGGGACGATCTTGGTGTAATAGTCAAGTGTTTGGTTTGCAATTCCCAGATTGCACTGCAGTTGAAGAGTTGGTTACATCCTACTTCTAGATATAACAAAAAATTATCGAAAGCGACGAAAAGCACAAACCAATCAACATTGAAAAAATAATCTCTGGGTTGTAGGGAAATTGAATTGTTTGCATAAGTTCAATTTTATTATGACCCCAGAATCAAAGATTTGGAGGCACCTAGTTTTTAGCTCGCCAGGACGAATGTCCGAAGAGTTATTGTCATACATCATTGTTGTAGTTGTCGACGTCATTTGTAGACAGAAACTTTAACCTGGGTTTTAACTTTAGAACCATCAGAGACAGGGTTTTAATATTTAACTTGTGTATTCCTTGTACCAAAAATTTTTACTTTGACCTTGACCTTGAAGTTTGACCTACTTATAAAAAACTTTAACCTTGTCCATAATTGATGAACAGTAAAAGATAGGGCTTTTATATTTCCTATGTGACAAGACCTTTTAATACCTTTCAAAATTTTTTTATGCCCATGGCAGGGGGCACTAAGTGTTTGTTTTGTCTGTCCCTCTGTCCCTAAGCCACACATTGGTTTCCGGATGATCACTCAAGAACCTTTCAACATATCTAAACCAAATTTGGACATATGCTTACTTATTAAGAAAGGAAAAACCCTATTGATTTGGGGTCATAAAGTCAAAGATCAAGGTCACAGCTGATAGAAAAGGCTGAAATTACTAGTTTCCAGATGATCACTCAAGTACCTTTTAACAAATTCAAATCAAATTTGGATATTATACTTATTTTTCAAGAGAGGAAGAATCCTAATGACTTTTCAGTCAAAAGGTCAAGGTCACAGACGATGAAAATAAGACTGCAATTATTGGTTTCCGGATGATAACTTGAGTACCTTTCAACATATTCAAAGCAAATTTGGATATATGCTTTCTTATCAAAAGAGAAAGAACCCTATTGATTTTGGGGTCCAAAGGTCAAAGCCACAACTGATGACAATATACTGTAATTATTGGTTTTTGGATGATAACTCAAGTACCTTTCATTATATTGAAACTGAAATTGTTGGTTTCCAGGTGATTCTCATATTTTCATTAAATGCTCATCAGAATTTGATCATATTTCACATATTTTACAGATCATGTTCATGAAACTTATAATTTAGGAAAGCTTTGTTGCTGCTATGAATTAAGCCCATGCGGGGGCATAATTATGTTTCACAAACATGCTTGAGTTATGTTTTGACCTTGACGACTGACTTACGTACAAAAATTTTTTGTTTTTTAAATTTGGTTACCACCTGGCAAACTCTGTTGCCTTCTGACAACTTTTGTTTTTCCTTTTGCTGTACACATCACATGTACTTAATGTCTATACTGGAAGAGGGAAATATTGTTTTACAGATGTACATTACTCACAATTATAAGCATATTATCATCTTGTGAAATATCAGTTATAATGCTAAAGTAGTGCAACGTCATGTCAGCATTATAGTGGATAGATGGATCTGCTTGTGTACCTAATGCCACTTGCTCATTTTGGTAAAATGGTAGGTCGATAGGGACTTAATTTTTTTTCAACAGTTGTTATACACAAGACATTAATGGGTAATGTAATAGTATAGTGATGTCCATCTGTCTGTCAATGCAAAACACTTTATCTGAACCATAATTTCGCATAACCTATCAAAATACTTTTTAACTTTTTGGAAAATATCCTTTTGTGAAAATGGTGTGTCATGACCTTGGCCCCACTCACTAATATAGATCTACATGCCAAGTCAAAGAGGGTTTATACTTCGTAGAAATGTTCCCTAAGGTGAAACAATGTCACTATTACTTTGAATACATGCTATGCCTTGCACAAAATTTCTACATTCTATATTTAAATAAGTTAATATACTGTCTAAATATTGTATACAGGAGGGAAAAGTAATAAAATAAGTTGATATATACAAGAAAGCAATGCTATTTAATTTGTCATGATTTTAACAAACACATTCAAAGTCAGTCAACATGAACTTGGTGAAAATCTTTTGTCCTGCCTATAATACTTACTGGTACACACTTAATTTGAATGAGTTCATACTTGGTAAAAATATTCTTTATAGGGTAGCAGGTCCTCAAGATCTACACTCAAAAGTCAAGGTCACTGTCAACGTGGGATAAATTTTCTTAAATGACCACTGCTTTCAATTTATTTTGTTAACATATTGTGTTAATATGCAAATGTGTTTTAGGATTCAAAATATGATTGCAACTAATGGAAATTATATGTACTTCCATAGGCATTGTGTACATTTTATGTAAATATTGTAACATAAAGAACTTTTTTACACAATGCCATATCCTCATAAAGAATGTTTACTGTTTAACATCATGCCAAGATAATTTCTTTATATGGTGACCACATTTTCCTGATGCATTGCTAAAAACTTCATACCTATGCAATATACTCACACAAAGCAGTAGGTTTATTTGTTTGATTTTTGTCACATCGAAGATTGTCGCACTTAGTGGGGTATATGCTGATGGCATCTTCCTGATGCAGTGAACAGAAATCTAGATATATGCAACCGACCTACTCAGAGCAATGAGGAAGCTTTTACATTCCACATCAATAAGGACACCCCCAGACTTTGGGTTTTTACTAATAAAAAAACCCCCAAAAAACAAAAAAAAAAAAAAACTTATCTTGAGCCAAACCCCTTATGGATTGAGCTAAGCTGGCTCTGTAGTAGTACTAGATCTTTTGAATGCCAATGTCTACTGTGACATGAAACCTGGGTTTTACTCTCACATCTGAAGGACAGGATACTGACAGGACAGTTCTACAACACATCATTTGCCACACTTATATCAAGTGTTCCAACTAATCTAACTTCATCATCAAAAGAAGATGCAGTATTTTGTAAAGAATATATTGTTTATCATTAAAGAATGCTTAAACTTTGTTTAATTCAAGTTTTATTTAATTTCATAATTTGAAAAAATAAAAATAACTGAAAGAACTAAAACACATTTCTTTTTCCTTTCCTTCTTGTCATGTTTGATAATTCAAAGAAATTATTTTTACATTCTACTTTTCACAGGGATTATGTATGGTCAATTCATCACTGATGATGGTGCTACGAATCATTTTTGATGTCAGAAAGCTTATTTTTATAATTTTGTCTCTTAAGATTGCATAATTTGAGCTAGTTCTAACTGCAATCTTAAGATTTCTGTTTGATATTCACTCTCTTCCAACGCAATAATGAGGTAGCGCATTTCCTGAAAAAAAAAAAAAGAAAATACTATTTTTGTCACTATTTACTTGATACACTGCACAGAAATTTAGACTTTGGCAACTGATGTCCTTTTTACTAAAGAACTTGCAACAAATCATAATTGTATGGACTTCTGAATAAAGAAAATTTTTCCACAGATACTCTGACATAAATGGAGTCTAGCAAAAACAATCAAATCTCATTCAGAAAGTTCCTCATTTCTGCAAACATCAATTTTCCATTTGTTGTCAAATATTTGTGACTTATCAGAAGTCCTTGGGAAACTAAAGGCAAAATTTGAAGGAATATGATAATGTCATTTCATAAATGTTTTACCTTTTTCAAATTTATAAGAGATGATCAAATATAACCAAGATGTGTTTGTAAAACATGAATGTTCCCAGCAGCAACAAAGTCCAAATAAAGCAAGCTTTGAAATGTAGGTCAAAGGTCAAGGTCAATGACCTTGGTGTAATTTGAAAGACCTTCATTAGTGGATTATGCATTTTAAATATAAGTCGCTATTTCTCATGATTCGAAGGTAAAAGTTGACAACAGACAGACAAAAAAGCAAACAGACAGACAAGTCAAATACACTATACTCCCAATCTATCAATCTGGGGGTTATAAAAACATTTTTTACTAAGTGATCTTGTGAAATAATTATAATACCTGTATAGAAAGCAATGTTGTCACTGAACCAAATCGTATAAAACATTGGTCACTTCCAGCCATCGTATATGTTGTTCCTTTCACTGCTTTTATTTGGATTTCTGGAAAAGAAACCAACTACATCTTATTACCAATATATGAAGAAATTTCAGTTTACTTATGCAAAGGTGGTAAACTGATTAAATGCCAACATATTAACAACAAGAATCTGCTGCAGATGATATCACTGGATTAGAAAACTTACCAGAGAAAACAATTATCCTTTCCTTGCCTACACAAAGTAGTAAACAAAAATTTTAACAAGAGCAAAACCAACGTCGCATATGCTCCCCCTGGTTATTTTTGTAACGTGGACATAAAGACCTGACACTTAATTTTTCTACAAAGGTGATTTTTGAGAATTAAAATGGAATCAGCATATTATTCTAAGCAGCATATTTTCAGTAATAGAACTTGACCTAGATATCTTCATGATGTATCTTTATACCAAACATCAATTAAATATCTTCATATACATGTATTCCTAAGATAATGAGTTGAAACTGCGTATTTTAAGAAATTTTTAAAGTCCAAAGAGAACTTAAAAATAATTGAACCATATATCTAAACTAAAGCAGTCCTAAGTGGACAAATACCCCCCGTGGCAACAAAGTAGAAACATGCAATAATTCATCTCAATATACATCACTGGTATAAGTGTAATGGATGTCCCACTTGCTAGCACATTTTGAAGTATAATCAATGAAAACAAGGTTTTACCCATTGTGTCTATTGTGACCTTGACCTTTGACCTATGACTTCGGTTCAAGGTCATGACACACCCTTGTATCCTAAGCAACAATTCTGTGAAAAATGATTGAAATCCGTGCACAGGGGAAGAAGTTATGACCCGGACAAGGTTATACCAATTGTGTCTATTGTGACCTTGACTTTTGACCTATGACTGCAGTTCAAGGTCATGACACACCCTTGGATCCACAGCAACAATTCCATAAACAAATTAATGAAATCTGTGCACAAGAGAGAAGTTATGGCCCAGACAAAGTTTTAATTATTGTGTCTATCATGGCCTTGACCTTTGACCTATAACCTAGTTTCAAGGTCATGACACACCCTTGGCTCCTAAGGAACAATTCTGTGAAATATTATTGAAACCCGTGCATAGGGTGAGAAGTTATGGCCTGGACAATGTTTGGTGGACGGACGGACAAACAGACAGACAGGGTGATTCCTATATACTCCCCCAAACTTTGTTTGTGGGGGATATAATTATAACTTATTAAATTGACCTGGATATCCTTAAGATGTATCTGTATACCAAATACTAATTACACATATCTAACTATTCCTAAGAAAATGAAGAGAACTGCTAATTGTAAAAAAAGTCCAAGGGGGATAACTTTTAAAAAATTATTGAACAACAACCAGATTTACACTTGACCTAAATATCCTTAAGATGTATATCAAATATCAATTCCATATCTCTATCCGTTCCCGAGATAATGAGTGGAAACTGCTAATTTTAAGAAATTTTCTAAGTCCAAGGAGGATAACTCTCACAAAAATTATTGAACCATAACCAAATTTGAACTTAATCTAAATATACTTTAGATGCATCAATATATCAAATATGAATTCAATATCTTTATTCAAGAGATAATGTACAGAAACTGCAAATTTTAAGAAATTTCCTAAGTCCAAGGGGGTTAACTATGACAAAAATTATTGAACAATAATCAAGTTTGAACTTGACCTAGATATCATTGAGATGTACCTGTATACCAAATATCAATTCAATATATTTATTGGTTCCAGAGATAATGAGCAGAAATTGTAAATGGCAGCAAAACAATATGTCCCTCCTTCTACGAAAAGGGGCATAAATATTGATTATTAACATTTGTCTCATTATTTTCTTAAATCAAAAAGCTATACTCCTTGGTATCCACTTATAGTGCCATGGTAAAAGATATTTGCTTTATTTAATATAAAACTTAAAGATGTAAATAAAATCAAGAGAACTCAACAATAGAGTTTATAATGTGAAATCTTGTAATAATTTAGATCTGGACAAGTCATAATACATGTATCTCATTTAAAATAGAGCAAAACAACATTCATGGATGAAAAACAAATTTTGACTGAACCTGTGTTATTAAATGATAACATTTATACAATCTATTTGATATATGAAATGAAAAATAGCCTTATTGAATGCAAGCAAGGCTTTGAAATCCTTTTTAAATTAAAACAAGAGTATCAGTAAAACTGATGTTTGCTCCCCGAATTGATGACTCAATTCATATACAAAAAATAAGTAAAACTGATGGATGCTCCAAGAAGCACAGCTATAATGGAGGGAATGAATGACTCAGTATATAGAAATCATTGTATTAACTGATGACGATTTCAAATCTCAATGTATCATATGAATATCCAATTGAGTCAACTGTAGAACAATAAGTGATCACAGTATCTTAAACTAAACTGAGTAAGCTTGACCTTGATTAGTTATGAAATAAAATTTTTCATCGTGAACATGACCTTTCAGAAATAACCTAGAGTGACCTTTGTCCAAAAGCTCTTAACCTAAATAATATTTCTTGTGAAATATGATCAAATTATAATGAAAGGTGTAAGAGATATGAGTACTTCATGGTATTTTAAATCATAGTTAATAAGTGACCTTGGCCTTTCAGAAATGACCTTGAGTGAACTTTGTCCAAAAGTTCTTAACCTAAAGAACATTTTGGTGAAGTATTGATCAAATTCTGATGAAAGGTGTAGGAGATATAAGTACTTCATATTACTCTAAGTCATAGTTAATAAGTGACCTTGACCCTTCAGAAATGACTTGAATAACCTTTGTGACCTTGACTTTTTAGAAATGACCTTGAGTGACCTTTGTCCCAAAGCTTATATAATATTTTGCTGAGGTTTGATCAAATTCTGATGAAAGGTATAGGAGATATGAGCTCGGACAGATGGACAGACAGACTGACAAATGGACAGACACGACAGCGACTATATGATCCCCCATAAGTATTCGGGGAGCATGAAAAATCTTTCTGGTATAAGAATTTTTCTGTAAGTTAATTATGTGTGATCACTTACCTATTGGAAAAGTCATTTGAAAAAAAAAATGTGTTAGTAGCACACTATGTTCCCACATGGCACAAAATTTGTGATTGGTACACATTTTAAATGCTGTGCAAGGCTAAAGGCAATGGTCACAAGGTCATTAATTATGGTATCAGTGGAAAGACAAGAAACACATACATGAAATGTGAAAGCCATACCTCCTATGGTTCCAACTTTATGGATTTGTTAATCATTTTTCAATATGTGTATCAAATGTGAAGATCGAGGTTGCAAGATAAATAAGAGCAGCACCAAGTGTGGCATAATACACCCATTAGTCCAGTCATTTTAATCTCCAAAAATACCAATCTGGCAACTAATTGCAAAAGAATTGTTTTCAATGATTTTGAGTTCACTAATATGTGAACATTGACCCTGAAAAAATCTAATGTTGTACTTGATGCAGAAATGCCATTTTTTGGGGCAAAAAGGGTGAAAAACATAGAAAAAAAGACGAAAACTGGAAATTAAGCTTTTATTCATTGTTCACCAATTATAATAGTTTTGTTGTGAAAAATTACTAATTTTAGTATAAATTATTCCTTGCAATCTATCTTTTATTGTTTTTATTGATCTGATCTTTGGATTTTTTCTTTATGACAAATTGAGCTAAAATTGAGTATAAAAATATGAATTACATGTGTATACAAAAAAGAATTTCGTTGACTTTATCAGATTAAAATATGCAGTAAATAAATTTCATTTCATGTTTAGATACACTATTATGATATTAATTATTATGATTTATTAGCTTGAAAGGATTAGTTTTTACATTATCTTAATTATCAGTGGATTTTAAAGACTTTATTGAAAAAAATTGATAACACTGAAATTCGTTCTTTTAACAGTTTAAACTCTGCAATAAGATTTTTCTTTTATAATATACTTGTAAATACACATATAAATATATATCTTTAAGAGTTTAAAAGTTTTTAATAATTAATTTATATATTTATTTATTCATTCACTTATTTTTTTATTTATTTATTTAAATGACTAGGTTGATGAAAAAGAGAAAAATCAAAGTTATGTCTGTTGTAGTTCAGCCAAGGAAGAATTTATTTTTTTTTAATTTTTATTCCAGTCAATATTGGTATTTCTCCAAGTCACACTATTTTTTTCTATCAAGCCATTTCGTTTTCTTCTTTTTTCTCTAAGTTCTTAATGGAATTGGAGTAACTTGTTCCTCTACAATGTCCACATCCAATTGTACAGTCTAAACTATGTTTAAGGCACGTGCATCTCTGTGTCACAAATAACCTTACAGTTGCAATGAATAATATTCAGAAGACGATCGGGAGCTGGTGGTAGGCTGTTTTTAAGTGGCATGCATTTTCCGTCGTCAGTAATTTTCCAACCCCAATTTCGTGGATGAAGGTTATTGCCGTTTATTTTGATCCATTGCTGACACTGGTTGTAAGACGTTCTGGAATGAAAGGCAGCAGAATGAGACGTTGGGGGGAGGCTCTGTACCTGAACACATTTATTGCTGGTATATAGATGAAACCTCAGATGATCCAGTCCTTCGCATGGAATTCCTTCATAAAGTTTGGCGATAATATGTTCACCACTTTTGACAACAGTTGCATCCCGCCCAATATCTCTTGCTTCGTCTGAGAACATGAAATCCTTGCATAAATTTGTCATATATATCAGGATTACCTTTCTGAAGACTATTCATTGATGACACATAAAACATATGCCGACTTTGCATACATGTTATGCCCAGCTGAAACGGTTTGGATATGAAGTGGCCAGTTTCCGGTTCGTTCAGCTTTGATAAACGTTATGAAGAAGCCTACCATTTCAACGTATAGAAGCCAGAGCGCTGCTGTTTTGAAGCACTTTTGTGTTCATCAGTATTTGCAGAACTTGTGCAACGGTGGGATCATTACACATTTCTTGTGTAGTTATATTTCCCTCCATCAACTGGTCATACAAGGCGGCAGCTTGCTTGAGCAGTCCATTGTCTTTATGATCAATGAAACCTCCGAAGATTCAGCAAGGACAGGATCAGTAATGACCAAGTCACTGGGTATGGTTTGAACATCAGATGAAATATTTTCATGCACATGATTATCGGGTAAATCGACACCAAACGATTTTGCCACAAGTAATGGGGTGAAGGACTGTGTCCACTAGCAAATGGGCAAGGGTCTCTCGAGCCACTTTCCGCTGAGATTATGGCCAACGACATTGGGGGCATATACTGTCTCAAAAGTTCTTGTAATCCTGACCACCCTCTGATGATGCGCCCAATACATCCCAAGAAGCTCATCTATGTGTGGAACCCACCTAACCTCAGTATAAATGGTAACCAAGTCATCTGTTTGTGACTCATGAGTTACGATAGTAACTGCCTTCATGTAGAGTGGCTGGTCAAATGTTAGAATCGGAGATGTGCCATATTTCTGAGCTTGCCGAGACACAAACTTCAATGTAGAGACGATGCACGACATGTCGCCTAGTCCATTTCTATCATCGGCAGAAAGGTAACAGCAGACTTGCCAGGGTAATCTCCCTTTGACATAACTGCATCAGTCCTGATCAGCTTGGGATAGGAGAGCGAAGAGGCCATACAACTTTATGATAGATAATCTATGTTACAAGATGGATCTGATATCTGTTCAATATGAAGCTTGGGGAAAAGCATGTGCAATGACGATTTAGGTGGTTGTCTGTAGAAATGAATATCAATTTTCCCAGCATTAGCCACATCAGACAATGTAGCATTCCATTTAGGAACCGGTACGCTAACTTTATTTCCTATTACCGACTATTATGCCCATGCCATGAAAGGTGCCATAATCATCAAGTGTGCGCACATTGTGATCCACGTTGTCGGCAACGACTTGAAGAAATTGACCATTTTCATAGCCTGGAATGTCACGAAATGCAAAAGTCTGTTTTGACCTGAGAATGGGTTGACATTCATCACGAGAAGTTGATTTGTTTTGTTCTTTCTCCTGAGGCATTTACAGATTTCAAACGCATTGGTAAATCGCGGCCTGCATTCTGTATGTACATGTTGTCCAGGACATGTGCGAAGATTGCTCCCCCTTTTCTCAGCAGCATTATTTATACCCACACTGCCCTTCTCACACAGAAAAACCAGTCCACTCTTGTCCTCCGATTCACAAATCACACACTCTTCCATATATGGAATCTGCAAGGACGAAGTTGAAATAGATTAGTAGATGACTTGGTATGGCGTTTTAACTGCAACAAGTAGTTGTTGAGTATAAAGATCCAACATCAAATATCAATGTATTGAGGATTTAAAAGAGTATGGCACCATTCACATAGGATATAATTAAACAATATGGACTATACATGCATGTTTCGGGTAATAAACCCTCATCAGTGTTCCTACGTCAAAATAAAGTAATGTTTAATGTCAATAAATACATTTTGATAGAGTTTTAACAGTTACCTGAATATGCAAGGACTATGAAAACAGCGTCGTGTTATGTGGACAGGTTACCAGTGTGCTTTCAAATCACCCAAATGAATGAAATGTAATGATTTCATATTTAGCTAGCATATACGTTAAAAACATTCAATGCAAAATAAGACCAATTGAAAATACTAAGAAATTTGAGATACTGAAAAAAGAACTAAAAACAGTAATTTAATCTTATTATATTTCATGCAGTCAATGGATCGCTTCATCATTATCAATGTCAAAACAATGTTATAAAGATACATATTAAAAGAAATAAATCAAATTTTATATTCGATATAGTAAAGATTGCACTTACCATAATCAAAAATACAATCAGCGATGTTTTACAAATAAAAAGCGAAATTGTGGTACGAATGGGTTTCCATACATTGAAAAATCGGACAAACGGGTTCGGGTTAAATAATTATTTTTAAGTTTGTATTTTATGTATATCTTTCTAAATAAATCATTTGTATACTTTCATCGAAGTAACCGGTTGTCGGCTTCAGTAGAAAAAGTATATTTTTCTGTGGTTTATCATTGCTTTGTGTATTCATATTTACGACGACACGTGTGACGAGTGTTTACTTGTATTTTCTGTATCGCATGTTGCTGTAAGTTCTCGTGTATAATAATTATTTCACGGCTAGAGTGTATTAATCCATTTGTTCACTCACCTGTATGAAAATATACCATGAAAGCGATGGTTCTATGATTCTCCTCCGTTAAATGAATGAATGTTTACATATTTTTATTGAGTAGTGACGTCACTAAATCGTGAAAAACACTGTACGGTAGCGCAGCGGTGACTTTAAACAAAGAGCGTGATTTTTAAAATTTCTGATTAAAAATTAAGTTATTTCTGCACATTAGATTAAATTAGACTTTTTATATGTTGTCTTGCATATACCAAAGAGTTGTTTGCAACAAATATCATTTCTTTTGCAATTAGTTGCCAGCAAAATTTAATTTGACTGGACTACATTGCTTAGTTTGTAGGAATGAAATTTAAGAGTCTGGAAACATTCCCCATTTTCCTATTATTCAGGACCTTAAGATGACACATGCTTTGGCCCTGGGAAACACCCTGTGAAATATTATGGAAATCCATGAAGGCAGTAAAAAGTTGTGGCAAAGAGAAGAATTTAACCCCATTCCCCTGTACAGACAAAGGGGATATTTTCAAAATCAAAAGGCATCTTGTTTTATTCTATCAGAGTATTCTGTACAAGTTTTATGGAAATCTATTCAAGATTAATAAAGTTATTGTGTCCCATAGAAACTGCCATTATTCTATGCATAAAAAAAATCAAAGTCCCCTTACTATGTAAGGGGACTTATGTAAGATGGATTTTTTTCAAAATGGACGGGGCTCTTCCTTTACATTATTCAAGCATTCTGTATAAGTTTTGTGAAAAACAACTGATGTTTTCTCGATTATAGTGTCCCATTACTGATGGTCAGATGGTTATCGCCATACCATAATATATCCTGTTTATAATAGGCATATAAAAATTACAGAATCAATAGGAAGGCCTTGCTACATGGGATAAACAGGTGAAAAGTCAAAGCCTTATCTCCTACAGTTCTAAACATAAGGACAATGTTCAAGGTCCAGTGAATGAAACTAAAGCTAGACTGATGGCAAAAATTAATCCAAATTAGGTAGGGCTATCCAAGTTTCATTATTTGACATGATTTGTGTGATATGCCATTGATAACATTTGTTTCACACACCAAATTTCTTATTTTTCCAATTATATTAGTGAAATGTTGGTACAATTGATGGTCAAGGTCACAAGGTCAAAATTAGATATCAATGGAAAGGTTCCATCACAAGAAAAACACATGTGAAATACGAAAACCCTGACTACCCTTGTTGAAAAATTACGGCCAGGGATTAATTCTTTAATGTAGGTCAAACGTGAAAATTAAAGACACAACGTCATAAATTATAGTAGTGATGGAAAGGTCTTGCCACAGGAAAACAAACATGAAAGCATTGGCTGGTATGATTAAAAACTTATGGCTGCTGTTATAGTTGTCCACAGACAGACAACAAAAACAGTAAGGGCTCCATCTATCAATCTGAGGGTAAAATAAATCCTACAACACAGCTAAGACTTCACTCATGGGAAACAACTGTCACAAAACATGAAGCAGATCATATTAAGACTAATGTTTTACACATAATACACCAATTTTTGTCCTAATGTCATCGACTTGTGAAGTCAGAATTATATCCTTTCATATGAAAATAATGCCTGCATGCCAATAATTCTGAAATCCTTGAATGAGTTAGAATAATTTGAGTCACTTGCATATGAGTAACAAATTCAAAACTGTAAATAATAATGCTCTCACCAGCAACATATAAATCTCGAGCTTGTACCAACGTCTTGGTCTCTGAATTTTCTGTGTAAACTGGTACATACTCTACATTATACATGGAATGCAGAATGCCTGGTGTGAGTTTACCCATCATAAGTCGATCAACCCCTAGTCGGAATTCATCTTTTTCATCTCTAGACATAGAGACACCTTGCACAAAACCCTCTGGTAAGATACCAAAGAAAATGGTACCAACTTTACCTACAATAGCAGATCAGAGTATAATCTACATTCATAAAGTACTGAAATATGTAAATCCATATACGGTAATTCAAGTACATGACACATTTTCTGACTCCATTTGAGTAAACATTTTTGTCCTTACCACTGTTTAACATTCCGCACACTATTTCGGCTATTATTACAGAAGATACAGTCTTCACTGACTTATTAGGACGTAGCTCATGTATAGAATCTGCCTCAAAATCCACCCGAGAACCTATAAATACAGTTAAATGCAATTACTGAAAAATGATAGATGATACTAATTAGAAGTAAAGAATATGAATGTAGAAAGACCCATGAAATTTACAGACCAAGTAGATTGCAATGATACCTAGAATGTGATATTTCTTCATATCTGCAGCTAATTGTGATGGCAAAATCTCTGACTGCCCTGCTAGAGACATTCTATCCATTATGAAGTTTCCCTCTTTAGAATGACTCGACCTGTCCATTTGGCTGTGTTGAGGTGTCTCTTCTTCACTGTCATTGTCCTGATAAAATAGTAGGAGTGCTTTTAATGGGGGTTTCTGCTCTCAGGAATGACACAATACAATAATCCAGGGACTTTCAGTACAAGAACTGGCATGTGTCAAAACACCTTATTTCAGATGACATGTTTCTGGGCATGTCATCAGAGTGAGTTTCTACTATAAAATGATATTCATCAATTTTTCAATTGTTTACAAGAGTCCATACGAATTTTATTGAGATTAAATGATTATTTTTTTTCATCACTCCACGATTGTTTTATGTTTGGTGACAGTATATGTCTGATGCATTACACAGAAATTTATTCCTTTGTGATGAACCCATCCAAAGCAGTGAGGGATCTTTAATGTGCCACATGTTACATGTTGCAATATATTTCAAATAAGTCTTATATTCTTGAAATTCGTCTGTTTTTCTTTCATTTCAATGCATTTTTCACAAGATTTGAGATCATGATTTAAGTTACATTACATGCATAACAATCCTATTAGCACTGAATCTGAAGTAAGACAATATGGTGGAACTAAAACTGGATGGTTGATTTACAAACTAGGAATCATCTTCCATGACTGCCATTTTTTATGTACAACAAAATTGTACAGGTAGAAAGCATAACTTACATGGTAATAAAGAATATGATTTTTGTACTGTATGACAATCTTGATCAGTGTATAGCAATGCATGTTATAGTGAGCCTCGTATTATATACTCTATCATGAATACATTAGTGATACCTTTCATTGTTGCTTTTTATAAGAGAATGACATGTTATGCTAACCGATTACTACAATATATATATAAAACAGTTATCAAAGTTTCTGTAAAAGTATAATTCCAAATACCAAATAAGATTTATAAAATTTCTTGCACTAAGTATTAATGAAACATGCTTCAAACACGAGGATCAATGGTGTTTGAAAATCCACACTGTGAATGTACCCTGCCTGTGACCAGACAAATCAGACATTTGCCATAATGTACATATTTATGATAACCATCCAGGAATATCTATAACTTTCATCAAAATCCTTATTGATAAAAAATATGTCTTAGCCAGCGCTAAACTCAATGGTCATCAGAGACAGATGTCATCAGACTCCAATAAATTTTTCTGTAAATAAAAGACAACACTGACAAAGGATCATTCTACTTAAATATCACCAAATTTCACCTTGTCTTTCAGAAATATACATGCAATATCAAAATTTATATATGCTGCCCTTATCTAGGCATTAAGCACTAGAATCCTCATAAAATTTTATCAGGATATGTTTGGTGATACATGTAATTGAGAGTACATGTACTACATGATGAATTTCTGTAAAAGGCTGTAGAATTTATAACGAAAAAAAGATCAAACATAGCCATTAGCTTGTATAGTTTGTGAGTTTGTTGCCACAGATAGAAACATTTCCTGTGGCTGTTCTTCTTCAATCACCCGGTAATATTAATGGTAATGGACTGACACATGGTCAGACACATTGGATCACTTTATCTATACACTCCCACCTTTGTAATGGGTGAAGGGAAGGATCAAGATAAAAGACAGATAATTATAAACGTGGATAAAAATGGTTACTCCCTTATACTTCTTATACCTTCTAATATCTGTTTATCTATTCAAGTTCCATTATGACAGTTAAATGTTGAGATATGATGTAAACATGACCCATAGTAACTAGAGATACTTGTTATAATTATACCCAGTAAAACTTACACACTGTAAATGTTGAAGTGGAAGAGCTTTGGTTACTGGTTGCATTTCCTGCTTTTTCTGGGAATCTGATTTTGACATTGTAAACTTGGAAAATTCACTGGAATACATGAAAAAAAAGAAGCTGCGTTTGTGAAACACTTAAGCCCCCGGTGGCGCCAAAGTCTAAAAAGTAATTTTTAGCACAAAGGTCTTTGTCAAGGCCAAAAAGTCATCCACCTTGGTGTCATTTGAAAGGGCTTCATTAGTTGAGAAGGTATGTCAAATATGAAGTCTATATCCCTCATAGTTCAAAAGTTATAGCCCCAGGTTCAAATTCAAAAACATATTTTTAGCATGAATGTCATTATTAAGGTCAAAAGGTCATCGACCTCGGTGTCATTTAAAAGGGCTTTATCAGTTGAATACGCATGCCTAATATGAAGCCTCTATCCCTCACGGTTCATAACTTATAGCCAAGGTTAAAGTTGACAATAGACAAAAAAAACAGACAGGACAAAAACAATATGCCCCCGATCTATTGTTCCAAGGGCATAATAATCATGAAAATCATTACTGAACTGATAAAAGCTATACATTACATATGCATTAACAATCAGAAAGTGAAATACGTCAGGAAAAAATAAGAAAAAAATAGATCCACTTAAATGAAGTAAAATAGATAATTATCTACATACAAAATGTGTTTGTGAATGCCCCTGGTGGCAACAAAATCCAAATAAGGTAAGTTTTGAAATGCAGGTTTAAGGTCAAGATGTCAAAAATTATTGCATTGACAGAAAGGTCTTGTTAATAGGTATATTCATGTGAAATATGAAGTATGTATGAAATATATGAATATAAAAAGTTATAACCAATGTTAAATTTTTTTGCCACAGACAAAAAGTAGATGCCCCAAATCTTTGACTGTAGGACAGATAATTCTACTTTAAATACATATTCAATCTGAGCATAACATTTTGTATTTTCAACTACATACATGCAATTATGACTTTGTGAGATTTATTTTGTAAAATAAGTCTCTTAGGGTAGATGCTTGATTATCAAATGTTCTGTTTTCTTGCTTGAACCCAAGATCAATTTTCGTATGTATATACATACCAAAACCGATCCTGGGTTCAAGCAAGCTTTGTCCCTGTATGTGAAATGGCAAGATTTAAGGGACAGTTTGTTAAAGAATCAAAGCTGAAACATTTTTAAGCTCTAAACCAGAATAGAGGAGCAAAATAAAAAAAACAAGCTGTGTTTGTAAAACACTAATACCCCCAGCGTTATTTTTAGCGTGAAGGTCCTTATCAAGGTCAAAAGGTCATTGACCTTGGTGTTATTTGAAAGGGCTTCATTAGTTGGGTACGCATGTCAAATATGAAGACTCCATCCCTCACTGTTCAATAGTTATAGTTTAGGTTTAAGTTGACAAGAGACAGACAAACAAACAGACAAACAAATAGGACAAAAACAATATGCCCCCAATCTATCGATCCGGGACATAAAAATAAAACCACTGATTGTTTTTGAAATGTTAATTTGGTGGTGTGACTGATTGTAGTACTAGTATTAGACTGATTAACTCAATGGTGAGAGTTTCTGCCCTGAAGTTGAAGGTTCTGGGTTCGATTTTCAGGTCTGGCCATGAGTTTCCACTCTGCCTGATACGGATATGGGTCAAAAGAAATAGAAAGAAAACCAGGGTTAATTCATCTCTTTGTTAGAAAATCTCTGGCAGGGGTTAGTGTGACAGATTCCAGTATCAGACCAAATAGTTCAATGGTGAGTGCCCTTCCCAAAAAGCGAAGACTTCTGGGTTCAATTCCTGGATTCAGCCCCTATTTTTGATTCTGCCTGTTACAGTGGAAATTACAAAAAGAGATCATTCATATGGTGCAGAAAATAAGTACTGTACAAAATTTCACTCCCCTTCCCTCTCTCTCTCTCCTATGCAGAAGACAATACATATACATGTATACATTTGTTGAGAATAAATATAAAATATCAAAAAGCTAAATAACTATCTGAACTAACGTAAAATGAGCACATCACAGTATAGGAGTTATTTTGAATAGGTAACCTCTGACACAGTAGAGAATGAATATGACATGATTTGAAGATGTGGCAACAAAGGTAGGAATGCAAAGATGTGGCAAGGGAGGCAGAAATAAATATTGTAGGGAAGGTGGAAGGATTGTAAAATTGAGAATACTGGACAACAACTTTCGATCTTATGTAATATTTCTGATTATATTGGAGAGACCTTGACCTTGCCCATGTCCTGAGAGTAACTGATGTAGGAAAAAGTTATACAACAACCTCAATGATGTTCCAACTGGGGGAAGGAATATAATACAAAAATCACAAAAGGTTATTAATGATTAATTGTGATATTGTGATTCTAATTTTCGCAAGTAATTTGAACTCGTGAAAATAAGTTACCGTGAAAATTTGTACTCCAAAAATGGGGACCAAACTGGTATTTATATCATCCCCGGATGACTAGGGGGCAAAACGAGTAGAAACCCAGGGAATCAACGACAAACTCAAATTACGGGTATGTACAATTTAAAAACCCTAATCGATATGGCCCATGATTCCATTATGTCATTGGTTTCACATGTTTGTCGATAGCTAACAAGCAATTATCAACGTGTGAATGAATACAGCATATCGTAATCAAAGCCATTGTACGTGTCTGTATTTTTTAATTAGTTTGTTTACATATTTATTGTTTGAAAGTACTTTCGCTGGGTGAATGGACGGAGTGTTCCTTTCCATGCTTATTTATGGAAGGAAGACTGATAAGTGCCACCTGAAATTCCTATTCCCCTCCGAATTCCACATAACTCATCCCGAAAACCACTAGGCAAAAGAGGAAACAATGATTCAGTATGTTGAAAAAATTATATGCCTGTATGTGTCAAATAGAACTGAGGAATTTTGTCTGCCGCTTAGTAAAAAAAGTCATCTCATTTTTGTCTGCTTTGTTAACAAAGTACAGATAATTTCTGTTCAAGGCAAAATGTCTCTTTTACTAAAAAAGAATCCATCGATTGCACCGACAACCTACAACGCGTGGATTTGAGCGGAAACAAGTGTAGTTATACATATAGGTAAACTGATTCACAGAGATGCGGATATAGCTTGTTCTTTGACGACAGTCGTTTTTATTTCATAGTATATGTATTTTGTTTTTCTTTTTGAAATCGCGAAAAATTGTATTCCGAAAATAAAGATACGCTTTTCTGATACCGAATTGGGAAATTTGATACTCGCCAAAATCTCCGGTTATACGGTATGTCACTTTCTGTCTACTAGAATACATCTAATGTTCATTATGTTAAATATAATTAATTGCTGTAATCAACATGACATAATCTTTATAATAAAGTGAACCTTTAGCTGTTGTGAACTATTAGCAATTATTCCTAAGCTATAAGTTGTATGGTAAAGACCCCTACATACAGTTAGAGGACTTCAACCTTCGACATGATAAACTTGTTATAAAGTTAGCTAGTGACCGGATACGGAAAAATACATAATGTGAAAAGAAAACACTGTTAGTTGTATTGAAAATACCAGGAATATCTAATTCAAGCTTGTGAGAGAGAGAAATTAGGAGTGCTTTAGAAGATAAGGGAAAACTCTCCTGTAGAGCCAGTCTCCAAAAAGAAATTGACAGGTAAATTTTCAAATTCTTCCTTGATGTGTTTTTACATGTGTACTTACACTATATTTAACCAGGATAATAGTAAAATTTACCTTGGTAGATCAGATTTCTGTTTTGATGGACTCCTTTGTTTTTTCTGCTTTTGAGTATTACCAAAGGTCTCCTTGTCAACTATAAATAGATAGTAAATGATACTTTACACAAAGCAGCTACAATGGAGGTTGATCAAGGTTATTAGTAATGGCCTTAAACATTTAACCATCAGGAAGTTTCTTATCTTGATGTGTCTTGTTATCTTGATGTGTCTTGTTATCTTGATGTGAATACAGTGTATAATATAAAACTGTATTGTATGGAACGCCTAAGCTGCCTTATAGTGTAAAAAACCACAACATTATATCAATACGTCATCACATTATGTGGTTACGTCTTTATCTTATGTAAATACTTTACTACGTATTGTGGAAACATCTTTACTAAAAGTCAATATTTCAATATGTTGTGTGGAGTCTTATTTATGTTATGACAAAAGGTCTGTGTGTTATGTCAAAACCCCTTTATGTTATGTCAAAACCTCTTTATGTTATGTCAAAACCTCTTTATGGCATGTCAAAACTTTTTCATGTTATGTCAAAACCTCTTTATGTTATGTCAAAACCTCTTTATGTTATGTCAAAACCTCTTTATGTTATGTCAAACCTCTTTATAGCATGTCAAAACTTTTTTATGTTATGTCAAAACCTCTTTATGTTATGTCAAAACCTCTTTATGTTATGTCAAAAACTCTTTATGGCATGTCAAAACTTTTTTATGTTATGTCAAAACCTCTCTATGGCATGTCAAGGCCCATATATGTTATGACAAAATGTCTTTATGTTATGTCAAACCCCTTTATGTTATGTCAAAACCCCTTTATGCTATGTCAAAACCTTTATATGTTATGTCAAAACCCATTTATGTTATGTCAAAACCTCTTTATGTTATGTCAAAACCCCTTTATGTTATGTCAAAACCTCTTTGTTATGTCAAAACCTCTTTATGTTATGTCAAAACCTCTTTATGTTATGTCAAAACCTCTTAATGGCATGTCAAAACTTTTTTATGTTATGTCAAAACCTCTTTATGTTATGTCAAAACCTCTTTATGGCATGCCAAAACTTTTTTATGTAATGTCAAAACCTCTTTATGTTATGTCAAAACCTCTTTATGTTATGTCAAAAACCCTTTATGGCATGTCAAAACTTTTTTATGTTATGTCAAAACCTCTTTATGGCATGTCAAGGCCCATATATGTTATGACAAAATGTCTTTATGTTATGTCAAAACCCCTTTATGTTATGTCAAAACCTCTTTAGGTTATGTCAAAACCTCTTTATGACATGTCAAAACCTCTTTATGTTATGTCAAAACATCTTTATGGCATGTCAAGGCCCATTTATGTTATGACAAAATGTCTTTATGTTATGTCGTGACCTCGTTATGTTATGTCAAAACCTCTCTATTTTATGTCAAAACCCCTTAATGTTATGTCAAAACCCCTTAATGTTTTATCAAAACCTCTTCATGCTCTGTCAAAACTCTTTTATGTTATGCCAAGATCCCTTTTTGTTATGGTAAAACGTCTTTATGTTATGCCAAGACGTCTTTATGTTGTGTCATTTTTTTATGTCGAGCAAGTTCTTTATCATAAACATTTTAATGATCAGGATTCCGCATCCACGGCTGTCGGGTGCAGGTCAAAACGTACCCATGCCAAAACGTACCCAACCAAAACGTACCCAGATTTGGTCAAAACGTACCCAGATTTGGTCAAAACGTACCCAATGTTTTGGTCAAAACGTACCCACCCCAACAAAACGTACGTGTAAATTAATAAGGTAATATTTTAAAAAATCAAGGATTAAGTAAATAAAAAATTTAAAATATTAATGTATTAAATCAAAACCCTTTGCAAAATTTGTTCTTGCATCGTACAGGTATTAGCGATATCGTTATAAATACACTAATATTATACTAATAACAGTTCTATTGTCTGGCTGAGCTTGAAATGTTGGAGAAATGTGCATAGGGAATTTTCAAATGTTGGAGAAACGTGCATGCAAGAACCTTTTCAAGTAGCATATGTTGTGTTGAAAATGAATTGACGCTTATCGCAATTTTTATAAAATGGAAAATGTTAACAATGTAACGGTGTATTGTCCATATGAATCCTGTAATAAATATATTCTACCTTGGTGAACATATATAAGAAATTTAAAAGACAAATAAACCCGGGTTTCTATATTTCAAGTGAAATATGGATAGTATACAAGCTCTAGTGTGTTACAATACTGTGTGCAGATACCGCCGTGGAATTATTTATTACCGGTAGTGGAAGCCATGTAAATGTCTAAACATTCGACCATTGAAATCTACCAACGAAGCCAACAACAATTATCATAAAAACGAATATAAATTAAGGGATAGCCAGACGGAATTCGATAACTCGCAAACGATCTGATACACCCCCCCTTTCCCAATGTACATGTAACCACCGTAAATTTAAGACTTTTTTTAAGCTGTTGATGATTTAACGAAATGTGTATTATTGTAACAGGAGATATGCGAAATTAGATACAAAAGAATGACGTTATTCGAAATTTACACGAAAAGAATAGTCGTTTTTCCTACATAACATGATGTATGGGACCTTATATGCTGAAAATGCTACTTTTTACCGGTTTTTATTTTATTATGACGTGAATGCTAGCATATTTACGGTACATCATCCTATGTTTGGCATTAAAATGAAATATAAATACATCGTCATAAGTATAACAATAAAAAAAATCCGCTAAACATCGCTTTCTATGTTGAAAAGTAGAACGTGCATGTATACAATTTCGATCACTTCTGTTTTTTGGGTTTTTTTTTTTTTTTTGTTGTTGTTCCTTTTTTTTTTTTTTGCATGGAAATGTAAAAACATTATTGTCAAAGGTTCAATTACTCAGTATTACCAAGATCGAAATAATATAAATATTTATGTAGATATTTTATATTTCTACGACCCAATGCCCTTCTTAAATCTTTTCAGCTCCAGTCCTCAATTTGCCTGCTTCCGCCCAGACTGTTTTGAATGTCAATACACCGAAATATCATTGTTTGGATCTGCTATTTCACTGCGAACATCATTATAAGAATCCCTTTTATATATAAAGTAAATAAATAAATAAATAAATAAATAAATAAATAAATAAATAAATAAATAAATTGAAAATTAATCAAAAATCGGATATGTTTTGACCGACACCAGAGACAATATAATTTCAGTATATGTTGGTAAAAACTCGGTGTGTTGAGTAAATTTTATACTGCAAATCAACAATTAAATACGATGAACGACGATGTTTTGAACGAATATGCAATTCCATTAACCCTAAAAAGTAAGAATTATGTTGGACACCTTTTGATTTATACGTTGGGTACGTTTTGGTGGGATGGGTATGGGTACGTTTTGGTTGGGTACGTTTTGGCATGGGTACGTTTTGACCTGCACCCGACAGCCGTGGATGCGGAATCCTGATCATTAAAATGTTTATGATAAAGAACTTGCTTGACATAAAGAAATGACACAACATAAAGACGTCTTGGCATAACATAAAGACGTTTTACCATAACAAAAAGGGATCTTGGCATAACATAAAAGAATTCTAACAGAGCATGGAGAGGTTTTGATAAAACATAAAGGGGTTTTGACATAACATTAAAAGGGGTTTTGACATAACATAGAGAGGTTTTGACATAACCTAAAGAGGTTTTGACATAACATAAAGGGGTTTTGACATAACATAAAGACATTTTGTCATAACATATATGGGCCTTGACATAACATAAAAAAGTTTTGACATAACAAAAAAGTTTTGACATGCCATAAAGAGGTTTTGACATAACATAAAGAGGTTTTGACATAACAAAGAGGTTTTGACATAACATAAAGGGGTTTTGACATAACATAAAGAGGTTTTGACATAACATAAAGGGGTTTTGACATAACATAAAGGGGTTTTGACATAACATAAAGAGGTTTTGACATAACATAAAGGGGTTTTGACATAACACACAGACCTTTTGTCATAACATAAATAAGACTCCACACAACATATTGAAATATTGACTTTTAGTAAAGATGTTTCCACAATACCTAGTAAAGTATTTACATAAGATAAAGACGTAACCACATAATGTGATGACGTATTGATATAATGTTGTGGTTTTTTACACTATAAGGCAGCTTAGGCGTTCCATAGTATTGGCTAGTTATTCCTTAGAATCCTCCAATAAGAAAGTCGGTAATTACCATCTATTCTGTTATAAATGACCCAGGGGGTGGTGAATTTTTTTGTTTGTTTTTTTTCTTAGAAAAGAGGCATTTATTAAATAAGTATAAAATCCCTGATAACTTGGAGATAGATCTGAGAAAGTGAATAAGAAACTAAAAGCAGAAATTTTATGTTCTGCATTTGTACATGACATTATCATTACACAATCTGACTTAATGATATGGATAAGAAATTTTGTGTCGGAAATTTCTGTAATAGTTAATAGATGAATTTTCTTGAATATACTGCTTCCATGTGTAGTAACATTCCTTTTATTCAAAAAAGGGGGGATTTATTAGAGGGAGCGTGTATAACAGAATATACAGCATATACTAGTAAAATAGCATACTATATCTGAAGCTGTTTTCTCCCTATATTTAATCAGGAAAATACCATATTATTTTAAAAGCTGTTTCATCTCCCTATATTGTATCAGGAATATCACTTTTCTTATCTAATTTTGCATACACTGGAATCAAGTCATGAAAGGCCCTGATGTCTGACCTTCCTTAACTTCGAAATCTATTGGCAAGTTCCTCTCATCACTCTGCATCTGTGTATTGAATTTGAAATCTATAGGTTGAAACTCTTTCAGTAATGGCATCAAAATCAAAGTGTTGACACACAGATAAAATAATGGATAAAATCACAAAATTCTGGTATGGCTAGAATGCACAAAATGAGATTTGTTTGTCATTTGGACAGAAAAATATAAGGATGTATTGTCTAAAGAAGTACATTACTGTGAAGATGTTTAGTTAAGGAAAATCACTAGAACTGTCCTAATGGGACAAATACCCACATTGCAGAAAATTTGATTAACAAAGAATTGTTCATTAACAGTGACATTGGGTGAAGGTCATGACATACCCTTGTTCCAACTAAAATTTCAAGGTCAAGATCACATAGTATGTATGTATGTATGTATAAAGTATAATGTCGATGGGTGAAATGAAATTAAGTTATGGTCTAGAAACCATTTTCATTTGTCTATGCTCTATGACTTAACACTTGGTCTTTTGACCTCCAAATCAACTGTGTACATTCTTGACTACCACTCTATAACCATTTGATGTCATCCATGCTCTCTGACCTTGACCATTGATGTTTTTTATCTCTATGTACAGTCTTGACACATGGTAAGAAGTTAAACATCAATAGGTGTGGAAAAATTTCAGTTATGATCCGTTCAGTTACGGTATCTATTTTCTGTAACCTTGACTTTTAACCTTCGAATTAATATGACACACCCCTGACTGATGGCAAATCTGTGTATGAAGTTTATCATTAATAGCTGTTAAGGGAATTCAGTTATGGTCCATATGACTTGACATCTGAATCTCCAAATCAATAGGGCACATCTTTGACTCACAGTGAATTTGTGTATGACGTCCGACATTGATAGGTGTAAAGGGAATTCACTCATGGTCTAGAAATCATATTCAGTTATCTATGCTCTGTGACTTTGATCTTTGAACCTCCAAATTAATAAGGCACATCTTCTGACTGATGGGGAGTCTGTGTGAAGTTTCCCAGCCATAGGTGTAAAGGATTTCAGTTGTGGTCTGGAAGCTTTATGCATGGACAGACAGAGGGTTGGGCAGACAGACAGAATAATTCTTATGTATTCCTCTTCCCTTCCAAATTTTGTTTGTAAAATTACTAAAATCGATATTGTCAATTACAAAAACTTATTACAAGAATTATACCTGCACTAGCTAGTGATGGATCGCCTATCTTCTCCAAAAAATTCTTGAGACACTTCATGCACAATTTGTAAGTGTCACTAGTTTGCTTGGATAACAAAGCACAAGTCAACACAGTGTTTACCCCTGTAATGAAAACTTGACATCACTGACATAGTGTTTACTCTTGTAATGAAAACTTTACGATCATTTATATTGGATCCTGAAATCTATAACTTTAATCAAATTGTTACAATCACACAAAATGAGTGTTAGTTAAAATTTGTGTATTTTCCTTCTAATCGAATACATGACAATCATTTTTAGATACATGTAGGTTATATTGTTTAAACAGATTAGATTTGATTGTTAAAGAAAAGTGACATGTCTTACATGTATTCAAAATTAAACTGTCATGAACAAGAGACTATTCATCCTATGTCAAAATCACTATACCGGTATTATGGTGTTGTGTAATGGTGTTTCATTTGTAGTGCCCATCTTAATATCTCTCATCTATCGTAATCTGTTACTGAGTATTATTATCATGATCACCACAACCAAACTCTCCAGAATAAACCTGATACTGTGCTGGCTATATAAAGTGACAATCTGTCACAAGAATGTGTTTTTTAAGTTTCATTTCACAATGCCCTTATTTTAAAGTTTTAGTACATCACAACAATAAGTTACACTTCACAATACCACAGATGACTTCCAAGTTTTTGATTATAATTTGAATTTCTTAAATATTACCATAAAAAGAATGTGACTATGCACATACATTGATGTTTTAACTATTACCAACTGAAGAACTAGTTACTGAGTGGATATCAATTACTGTTTCACCTATAGCTTCTTCAAATGTAATCTTAAAAATTTCTTTTTGTTGAAAGTAATCTTATGGATCTTTGTTCATATCATGTGCTTACAGACAAAGATGTCCACTTAAATTTTGATTTTATGTTAAAAGATAAAGAAACGAAATGGTCAGGAAAATAGGCGTATCATTTGAAAGTTCAATGTAAGGAGTAACAATTACAAGAAACTTTATATAATGGCAAAAATTTTGTATGAGCACAACAAAAAAACAAAAACTGATATTTTAAAAGTGTATATAAAAGCAAAATCCCAGGTCAAAAAGTCTTGAAATCAGAAGTGGAAATGACTTTTTCAACGTAGCAGGTGATATTTTTTTAAAATTACTTAAATGGTTCAATTTTCAACCAGGATTAAAACAGTCATCTCTAAACATTCAGTCAAGATATCATCTAAATATGACATTTCTCAAAAGCATTGAAGGGCAGTAACAATAGGGGTGTAACGATTATACCATGATATAATATATCACGATACAGAGGCCATGGTATGATATACCATATTGGGAGTAACTCAGAACAATCCCTTTCTTTATAAAAATCTAATAAAATTCTGATATATATATATATATAATTGTTTCAAACTGAATGAATCATGCAAAAAATTTCTTAATAGATTATCCAAAAACTTTTCTTATGTTTTTTTTTTCATCTATTTGTAACTCATTTAAGTTGTAACTAATACATGTACTCGTAATTTTATCTCAAGATTCATGAAGTATAACATGTACCTGATTTCTTGACTAGAAAGTATATACATATAGTGATACATATCTTACCATGAGGGGCTGTACTCTTACATCTTAAATAACAATAACATTAATTGAAAAAATCCCACCATACAGGCTACTTGGAATATTAAATCAGTTCTATTTACATTTAGGACTAACCAAAAGTCAAACCCATTTAAAAGTAGTCAAGGTCCCATATTAATAGGACTTGTGCTGCTGGAATAATAACAATAATTTAAAGATAGCTGTCATGGCAGAATATTTGATGGCTCCAATTTTCAGGATCAAGAAGGGTCATGCTGCTATTATATAGTCAAGGTCCCATAATAATAGTTTATACACCCCATAATATTGTCAAGGTCCCATGATGATAGGTCACACCCTATCATATGGTCAAGGTCCCATAACAAAAGGTCATAGTTACCCTATCAGATGGTCAAGCTCCTATAACAAAAGGTCATACCCTATCGTATGGTCAAGGTCCCATAACAAAAGGTCATATCATATGGTCAAGCTCCCATAACAAAGGTCATACCCTATCATATGGTCAAGGTCCCATAATAATAATAATAATAATAATAATAATAATAATAATAATAATCATCATCATCATCATCATTCATGAGGAGTAGTGACTAGAATATGTTCGGTTGCTATGTCTGATGAAAACCATTTCAAAAATTAGGCATTTTTATTTTTTCATTTAGGGCCAATATCGATTGTCGAGTCAAGGTCCCATTTCAATGGGACTTCACAATTCAGGAGGAGTATCAATAATGAGAGAATCCCCTGGACAACAGTAATTGGATGACACCAGACACTAGATGAGGCATTCTCGCTTAAGAATTGATTTGAATAGCAAAGCTGAAATAGCAAGAATGAAATATTTTTTTTAAATTATGAATATGCATGCATTAATAATCATGTAGGACAATGTCACACTTATTCCTAGCATGTATAACAGATATAAATAGACATACATGACTATGACATACCATCTAAATTGTAGAATGCTGATCTCTGTTCCCTATTCTTATACAATAAACTGCTCATGCACATCAAACTGTTGTGCAGAAGACTTGACTTTATTTTTGATTCTTCAAGCTGTATGTACTTCTTAATTTTTTCTACAAGTATATTGTAATTTGTAGAAATAGTTTAATAAAAGTTTCAATATTTCTTTCATATCATTAAATAAAATGTTGAAATACATTAGTGGATGTACATGCAGAAATTTGAAATTTTTCTTCATCATCTACTACTATTTTCAGCTGAAAGTGATCCGAAAAATTATCAACCACTGCAGAACTACAACACTGATTCAAAGATGCTTTACCCCATGTACACCATCAAACTGATATTTTCATTTATCAAATACAAAATTTAAACACAAAACCATTTCTTGGTATTTCTTTGGTGGTATGTTAACTTCATGTAGTAAGAAAAAGTAGGATTTCCATTTTACTTGATAGTCAAGCTATCATCTTCAAAATATATCATTCTAAAATATACTGCCTATAAGTTGCAACATCGTTTTAAAAATTTGATGTAATGTGATCTTTTTGTGTTCTTCAAATTTTCTGAGATAATTTCCTATGTAATTACTTTCTGCTATTTTTTAGATTTGAATCACCCAATGTGGACATAGCTATCTGACAAGAAATGCTGACTAATTCGAGATGACAGATCTCATTATCAGTTGATAATCACCTATCTGATTTGCCTTTCTATGAAGATTAAATTCTCATTTTGATGACATCAACTGACGTCAAACAAACCTAAGAGAAATGATGTATCTGTTCATGATATTGTGAATGATGAGAGAGTCAATAAACATATGCAACATAATACAACTTAATCTGGTGTGACTCAGTGGAGGAGGTGTTTGGCACCCAACCAAAAGGTCACAGGTTTGACTCCTACCATGGGCACACAGGTGTCCTGTATTCAAATAAGACAGTAAACACAGAGTTTCCTGTGTAATGGTAGGCATGGCACATAAAGATCTGTCACTGCTTTAGGTGCATCTATGCAATGCATCCAGCTGTCACCATAAATGTAAAACAGCCATGGTGTGACATAAAACAATTATAATCAACCAATCACAATACAACAACATAATTAATTGTCCGAGATATCACATAGTTCCGACTTATCTGAGATATCACATAGCTCTGACTTGTCTGAGATATCAAATAGCTCTGACTTGTCTGAGATATCACATAGCTCTGTCTGAGATATCACATAGCTCTGATTTGTCTGAGATATCACATAGCTCTGATTTGTCTGAGATATCACATAGCTCTGACTTGATTCTCGTACATTCTTGTTTCCAATCTTCAATGAACTATCATAAGCCCTCCAGTTTAATTTATCTGTATAAGTCTGGTACATTTGCCAAATTTGTAAATATTATTATGATAAATGATATGTGCATTGTTGTTTAACAGATAACCTTACCATGGGAGTATTTCTAGTCAATAAAATTCAGATTCTGTCCATACAGACTTTGCATACAGTAAGTATGACATAGGACTGCTGTCATAACATTCCATACTATCATTATCAATAAAGCCGGTGTGGCTCAGTGGATAAAGTACTTGGCTCGTGACCAAAAGGTCCCGGGTTTGACTCCTGCCCTGGGCGCACTGGTGTTCTGTCTTTCGGATGAGACAGTAAAAACCAAAGTCTCAATTCACATTAGGCGTGGGACATAAAAGATCCCTCACTGCTTCAAGTGGATCCGTTGCAAAGGTCTAAATTTCTATGCAATACATCAGACAGATGCCGTCACCATATACGTGAGATAATCGTGGGACGACGTAAAACAATATTCAATCAAACAATCCTTATCAGTAACTTAAGTGACAAAGAACAGAAACTAATGTGATTGTCATAATTCTATGTTTGTTATGTAAATAAGTGCTACAAAGCACATTACCTAAAACAATTTGCATAAGATTTGATTCCGAAAGACTGTTCTTCAACCAACTATTGCATGATAGATTATTGATCAATCTTAGAATCTGTATGTCTATGTTATGGTCAGGTGAATTCAGCAAAAGGTTTTCAATTATATCTAGCCCTCCAAGCCTCTCCACCATCTCTCCTGTAATATAATCAATGTACATATATAGGTAAGTATTATAAAACTCAAAATCATAACACAACAATATTGTCAAGGGAGATAATAGATACATGCATGGCAATATCTATCCTTGTATTGATGCACTGTACTGCAAGACCTTCCAATACAACACTGGTATATCTATGTTCTGAGGAATCATCCTATTCCACTTGGAAAAGAAAAAAGAAAACAAGCTGTGTTTGTGAAAAACTTATGCCCCGGCAGCACCAAAGTCCAAAAAATTATTTTTAGCATGAAGATCATTATCAAGGTCAAAAGGTCATCGACCTTGGTGTCATTTGAAAGGGCTTCATTGCTTGAGTATGCAAGGCAGATATGAAGATATGAGGTCTCTAACCCTCACGGTTCAAAAGTCATAGCCCCAAGTCAAAAAAATCATTTTTAGTGTGAAGGTCATTGTCAAGGTCAAAAGGTCATTGACCTTGGTGTCATTTGAAAGGGCTTCATTAGTTGAGTATGTGTTAAATATGAAGTCTCTATCCCTCATGGTTAAAGCTTAGGTTAAAATTGACAACAGACAGACAAACAGATAAACAGACAAACAGACAGGACAAAAACAATATGCCCCTGATCTACTGATCTGGGGGCATAAAAAGTTGAAAAAAAGATTAACAAGAGGCACAAGTGGGCCTATATTGCTCATCTGAGAACCAAAAACATCATCACATCATTCTATACCACTCATACATTATAAAAATAAAAGAAAACACCACAAAAATGTCAAAAGTGTGTTAAAATTTGATTTCAGAATGGAACTAAAACCAATAACTCTTCCTAAGAGACCTTCCTAGAACATTCTGGTGCACTCATTTTGTTGATCTATGCAGACTGTCTGAAGATGAAGTTTGTCAAAAGGAGGGTACCCTATGGGGCCTACATATAATTTTTGCATTAAATTTCTTTCCAATATCATTTCTCTTAAGAAAATCAATTAATAAGATACAAAATCAATGCATTGTTAAAAAAAAAAAGCCTACAATGAGAATGACCTGAAAATTAGCAAAAATTACTAGGACCAAATTGATTTCAAAAACATCAAAATTAAATTTTGTAATTTTTTGCAACCAAAAACAGCAACACTTCTTAACACACCTTTTTAGATCATTCTGAAATCATTCTGATACATTTTGTTTGATAATCTATGTAACCTGTCTGAAGAAGTGCATGAAAAGAGGGTACCCTCTGGGGACCATGTTGCCCTGTCACAGATCCACCCCTTCACACATCTGGTCAAAAAGTACCAACACTTGCAGTGGACCTTGAGAATTGTACATCTTCCAGTTTGAAGACATTAAAAGAATGAAAAGTTTACTCTAGATGGACAGCTGAAAAGTGATTACAAAAGCTCACCTGAACCTTAAGTTTAAGTGAGCTAAACACTTACAAAAACCCCAAAACCTAGTAGTGTCTATAATGTGATTCACCTATCAGTGGTATGTTACTTACAATGAAATTTCTATGATTTCTTTAGTTAAGTCAAATCCAAGTTTGGGAATAAGGCAAGTTTCTTACCTGCAGGAAATGACTTTGAACAGAGATTGCAGAGAACTGCAATTGCTGTCTGTAAGGCATCTTGGCAGAGTGGTGGTTCTTGGACACCTATAGGAAATGAAATGATTGATAGTCCTCAAGGTTGGAATTACATGTTCACACACATGTATTACATCATGGACTTGTATATCTTCCACTGTAATATTCCTCAAGAAAGTTTTGGAAATTGCATGACTCATTCTGATAATAAATCATTATTTTCAAACCTCCCCATCCCCCATTTTGAACAAAAATTGTTCGTAGCATTGGGATGGAAACCATATATAGCAATCTAGAAAGTGAAACACATAAAATGAAAATAAATTTTTCAGTTTTTTCACGTTCCATAAACCTTGCATGGAGGAAGGATCAAGGTTGCACACAAAATTCCAGAATTCCCATACTTGTGTTAGGCTTACTATGCTCAAGAGTAAAACTAGATTTAAATGTTTCTACTTTTTCTCTATTTCATCTTACTGCACAATTTCTACACATTTTCATATTCTAGGGCCTTTCCGTTGTACATTTGGAAAAATGACGTCTATGCCTGTTTGCTCGGTATCATTGTGATAACAATGCATCTATTTTTGTTTGATCAGAATTATCCTATATTAACTCAAACAACACAAGTTATAAGTTAAATGAGCAGACCTTGATGTTCTTTTTCTATACATTGATGCACTATTTCTACATGAGGAAGATGTAAGTGTACTTCAAATTCCACTGAGACAGCCGAGTGACAACTAAGGTAGGAATTGCTTACCGGTACACAATTCTAACCAAAAATTAAAACGAGTCAACAGAGTCATATCCATATAGGCAAAACAAAGAAATGTTAAACTTGTAAAATAACTGCTTACCTACGTGCACTGACGTAACATCTTACTGCATTGTACATTGTGCTTCAGGAAAACAATTAAACCCCCAAACAAGTTATGAGGCCAATGTGAAAAAGAAGGTTAAATCATAAAAGTATTTAAATTTCTTAAATTAAATTGTCTTTGAACAAAAAAATTAGTTAAGATACATGTACCAGTCAATGGCTGTTTTAATACATATATATAGGTCAAGAGTCAAATTACCTTGATATATGCATTAAAATTTATTTTAATGATTATATTCTGCACCTGAAATACTCTGTATTATCTCCACTTCTGTGTGCAACAATTATATATACATAATGCAACGCACCTTTCATACAGCAAAGAGAAAGCTGAGAAGGAATGCTTTCAAGCTCCTGTGGCATTGAGTAAACTTGTTTATGGTTGATTGTCATTTCATACCCATGATCCATGGATAACACCCTTATGTTTATGTGATCGGTATGTATCACCTGGGCCCTGATAAAGGATAAATCAGCATCTGTAATCTTACACACCACAACATAATCTCCCTTTTGGCTCACATGAGGTCTAAGGGCGCCATCTTGGTATTGAGATTTTAAGGTCCTTTCAAGGTCATGACATGTCTGAATTGCATCTATTCCAACCCATGCCCAAAACACTCCTCCACCAACCATTTTAGTCACTATAATATCCTCCCAGCTCTCTCCTTGCTCAATCACTGCAGAGGAATGAAAAAATAAAGCTACAAATAAATAAACAAAAAATATGTCCAAAACCAAATTGTACACTTATATCCAATTAAAACAATCTTTTATATAATGGGAATTACAAATCTATAACTCAACAATTTCAAACTTGCTAACAGAATTCAATGAATTAGATAACATTCTGTCAGCTGTGCAGTTTTAAATATTAAATTATCCAGTAAATCAGTTTGCATCATCATCATCATGGTTTTTCCTTATTTCAGCAGAAATCCATATACATGTATATGTATATATATATATATATATATATATATATATATATATATATATATATATATATTTACAATTTACCTAATATTACAGTTTGCTGTGGACAATGTGGTGCATGCTTATAAAACATGGTCAGTCCACTTTTGACCATAATCAGGGTAACTATCAAATAAATGTCTCAACTTTTTAGCATGACAAAATTAATCCTTTACACCCCTATTATTCTGATTTCAACAACAAATTGTTTGCTTTGAATTTTGACAACACCTGTATGTGCCACTTAATCTTTGTTAAACTTCAGGATTTTTTACATGTGCTTAAAAGGTTTCAACATCATTCATACCTTCACTTTCTTTGCTTTTCTTATGATCTTCCAAGGGCCAAGCCAATGATTTCTCCACCAATAATTGAGTTAGACTTATATCCTGTCCATCAACGGTTTCATACAGTGTACAAAATTGTACAGTACTTGGGAGATGTTTATGAGAGGTCAAAATACTTTGTGATAGTTTGTGTACACGAAACCATTTTTCCTCATTCATTTTTACAGATTGCACCTTACACACAAGATGTTTATCTTCACATTTTTCTTTACACAACTTTAACATGGATTTTGAGAAAGAGAACAAGTTCCTCTTCACATCCATGATCCTGAGAAGTCGACTTACAATATTATCAGTGATCAAAGGCTGTACAGGGCTTACTGGTAACTTTGATAGCTGGAAAATGCATTTCAAAGACAGGTTCAAAAAGGTGATATCTTTTTTCTCAATTGAACCATAATCTAAGAAATTTACAAGAGTGTCAATCAACCCTTTCTGAAGAAAAGTTTGTTTTATTATATTTCCTTGTTTGAGGAACTCGAGTATGTATGTTAATCCCGCCAATCTAATCATTGGATGTCCTTCCTCAGATGATAGCTGGATCAAATATTCTATTATTGTATTCTCCATCTTGATAGTGCTAATCCATTTAAGCCAACAAAATGTCAAAAAAGTAAATGTTTCTTATCACAAGCTATCACACATGCAGAATATCTAATACATTAACTTCTTCACTTTTCTATACTTGAATAAATACTCTTCATTAATCTGTTTTCCTCAAACATGTACATGTATCATCAAATGTGTACTCTGAAAAGTAAAGTGAAAGTAAAAGTTAATGATTTCAGTTGTTTGGCAGACCAAACATATTATGCATGTACATAACCTTACTGCAGCAGAAAATAAAAATAAAGTGAAAGTTTAAGAGTGATTTCAATTGTTTAGCCAACGAAACATATCCTGTGTATACATGACCTTATTGCAGCATAATGCAAACTTTAGTGAATGTTTGAGTCTACTTGACCAAACATGGAATGTGGATACTTGACCTTAATGCAACAGAAAATTTTTACTGCACTGTAATAATCCTAGAAATGATTTCTTAAGTTTAAAGTTTAAATATTAACATCTGTAATCAATATCAAAGTAGTTAGTACAAGTACACTACCTCTAATATTTACTTCAATCAGAAAAGCAAGGGATATTTAGATTATATTGTACAGTAAAACTTCTGCCTTGATCTCATCATGATTTATCAGCACAAGTAGAGTGCATGGCCAAGTGAACAAAGAAAAATAAATGGTAAGAAATGTAAGAAGTATATTCACAGACATTTACAACTATATTAGTTTGAAAGGATTTTAATACTTGAAGTTACTTAAATACATATCAATACAAGTAAAAAGAGAACAGGTTATTGCTCAGATGACAAAAATTAATAACAAGTTTCAAAATTTGTCTTGATCCTACATAAAAGATTTGGTCCTGAGGAATCTACACAAGTGTGTAAAATATCAAAGCCTACATTGTATTCCTTATGATCAGAGACACTGAAAAAGTTTTCAAACATGAAGTCTTTTTCACTAATTTTGAAACTTTTGTTAGTCTGAATGAATGTAAAGAAGGAATTTCAAAATTTTGTCAGTGCAAATGAAAGTTTGTCAGTCGTCTTTGCAATGTTTTGGGAATTACCTTCATTTACATTTTAGTGTGATGTCACGCTGACTTCGAGAATGCATAGTAATACAATGAAAATAATAATTTAGGGCCGGATTGACTTGAAGCCAGATCAATACTGGGGAAAGATGGGTTTAGGGGCAGATCAACTGGGACCAGATGGATATTGGTGCCAGAACCAGGCGCAGATCCAACTGGGGGGCATGTTCCCGCCGATGGGGGCACAATAGTTTATTTTAGGGCCTATTTTACTGCATTTCTGTCATGAATTTCCAAAATTTCCCTGGCTCGCTTAGCTCACCAGTTATTCTCTCATATTTCTTTAAATTTGCAGTTGAAAAAAAAAATTGTTGACTCGCTTCACTCACGATCAGTTTCATGATAAATCTCCTCTGATCCCCGTTTATGATCCATAATATCTTCCAGAGGGAAGCGAAATATATGTGCAATCCAAATTAATATCCAGCGCACAAATGTTCGGCCACTTGGCCTCAGGTGAGTAAATCGATCGTATGGCTACTTGTACATCGTGTTGCAAATGTTACAAATGTTTGAAGCTACGCGCTGTACAAGATGGATTTTACTTATCCATACAATTTTACTCAAATACGTCTTGTACATCGTGTAGCTTCAGTACAAATTTTTGAAATGCTTGTACTGAAGCTATGCGATGTACAAGATGGATTTCGCTTCTATAGCCATTTCTAGAGTAGTTTATTTTCACGTTAAAATAAACATATTTTGTATCTCCAAAAGTCTCAAATACAGGAGCTTTCGTGGAGGGGGATTTTGCACCTTGTTCCCCCAACCAAGGATCTACCCTGCATCCACCGGGGACCTATAGGCAGTCCCTAGACCCTGCGCCGAGTTTTACGCCTCCTCTAACTGAAAATCTGGATCCATGCCTGATAAAATTTCCGTGAATTAGAACAAAAGGGGCCTAATATGGAACACACAATTTTGCAAGATTTCTGTCGTATCTTCTCAGGGAAACCCCATCCCCACCTATGGGAGGGAGGGAGGGGTGAACATGATAGTTTTTGACCGAGAATATTACGACAGTTTTCTGATTTCAGAGTTTATGCGGAATATTTGAAGTCAAGAAAATGGTGATGAATAATGCAAAAAAGAGCACCAGATATTGCACCATTTTGCCTCATTTTTGCAAAATTTTCTCGGGGGAGGTCCCCCGAACCCCCACCTATGAGAGGGGCAGACCCCTCCCAATTCGGCCCTTAATTGTGAGGTGCCTCCCCCTGGGGACATGAAGTTCTGGATCCGCGCCTAAGACCAACCACAAATTTCCCTTCCCCCACACACCACTTTTGGGGCACTCGAGTTCCTTTCTGCCTGGATCCGCCCTTGCAAAGGAGATAATGTTATTCCATTTTGCATGTACAAATTAATATAAACAGAATTACAATGCAATTAATGCAAAAGATCATTTGCCGCCGCTACTTATCAAAATTCTTCTGGTGCTTTCAGAAAGCCTCTTAACCCGATCCTCGCTAAAACGACAGAACAAATTCGAGATGAAAACTCCAAACTAACATGTACGGCATACTTACACTGAAGCGAGCAAGTTTACCATCAATGAGGAATTTTTGCAATGCTCATTTTAATGCAAAATTTTTACATCTACAGTACACTGTCGCCGGCATAGCATAGTCAAAAACTTACAAAATAACTTTTACGTTAAAATTAAAGTTATCTCGCGGCGATACTCCGTATTTTGACAGCGTTCGGACTTTCTTGTAGACAGAAATTAGCCCAAGAACCAGAGACATATATATATATATATATATATATCTCTGCAAGAACTTATTCACAAGAGTCCTTGGTTAGCCGAAATCAGCTTATTTAAGGATGTGAATATATGTCCAATAAATTCATATTTATGATATTATACTTAATCTTAAAATAAGTATTGTAGACAGGCGCGGATCAAGAACTTCATGTGCCCGAAGGGTCAAACGCCTGGTCACAAAAAGGCAACCAATTACTCATGTCTTTTCAAGACCTAGAAAAGAGGGCCCAATCTAATTTGAAGCGATTGGTAAAAGAGTTGGAAGAAACGGTAAAAGGCGTCCCAGCTGTATTAAAAAAAAAAAAAACAGTCCGGAAAAGGACGACAACGACGAGGACAGAAAGGAGGAAAATTACAGTTTTTAGTTCATTTGATCATAGGTGTAGCGCCCTTCCTCATAAAATGAACAAAGACAGACGACATTATTCACAATTTAGTCATGGTTTGAGGACCGCTAACTCAAGTAATTTACGTGGAAGTTAGAACTGAGTCCGATCACTGGGGATGGTTCTGTTTATATCATCGTGATAGCGGGGATATGTGTCACTTGATTGAATGTTTTATCCTTACCTCTGGTGATCCATTCACTAGGAAAATTCTCTTGTTTCCAAGTTAAAAAGCCAACATAGGTCCGCATTTCATAGGAGTGGTGAATTGGAGAGAAAGCTCCTATATTTTTTTCTCTATTTACAAGTACTTAGTGACTGAAATATGATCGAGATGTGACTATTTAAGAGTGCATAAATAAATAAATAAATAAATAAATAAATAAATAAATAAATAAATAAATATGCCTGTATCGTATCGGGATCCATGCACGTCCTATGGAATATTTACATTCGTGTCTCAAGCCGTGGTCTTAACTCACCGCGTGCTCGACATACCACCCTATTCCATCACTTGGTGCTATATAAAGAATGGCGTCCCTTATACGATCAATTATTTTTTCCAGTCCTCACGTGGCCTTCCTACAGAGTGTCATTGATCATCTCATTCGATCTAGAGACAGAAGGCTACCACACCCGATTCTTCTTTGATGATATGATTGGCAACAGTCCAAACTGAAAATCTGAGATTGGTTTCAGAGGAGATCTCATCATCGTAATGCGAGCGTCATATACCTCACCCAAAACTTATACGACAGGAGTCACCAATATCTAGAAATGGACTTGAACGGCGACCATTTGATCTTGTTTCGATCCCCCGAGACAAACTACAGATGTTGGCACCCAGGTCCAGGAGACCGGACTACCCATGTTAGTGGATATTTACGAACAAGTGACGTCTCGTCCGTTTAGATACGTTGTGGGGGATCTCCAGCCCCGCTCGTCTATAGATCTGGTACGAATCTTTTCAATCCGGACGGAATGATGAATTTCGACTGATACCGGTATAAAATAAGAGCAGGATCAAGAGAAGACAAGTGAAACTAAGTCGAAGTATGCATGGAAATATTGCATTCCATCATTCATTTCTGTACACAAGTTAAAATGTTTTAGTACGATAGCTGAGTATATAAAGAAAAAGCACAAGAGGGACAATGAAACACGACCATCACATACGGTAATGCATTAATGATATGCTGAGGGACATTCAAAAGCACCCCAGACAACACTATAAGCCTACGGCTGTTGAAGGAAACTCGAGAAGTAATGAAATGATTGAGGTTAGACTCGCAAAATATTCTGTCTGACAATACCTATACACAAAGAAGAGAGTGAACGTTTACCCATTCTCATGAAATGCACTACGACTGGAAAGTTTGCAGAAGGAGTCTTGAAAATGCTCATGAGATTGCATCACGGGGGCTAGAAATTTATAGCACAAGTTTGAGTACATCAAAGGACCACCGAGATGAAGCTGCTCTATTCTACTTACCGACGCATCAGGAGGATCACCAGCAGGATCACTACCCCTGCACCACGTTCTGCGAGAATATTGCGCCTATCGCGAAACCCCACTAGACTGATGGAGAAACAACTGATTGGACGTACAGACCATTCCAAGGCTATAGGAAATCCCCCCCCCCCGCAGTGGTCACCAGATGACCTTGTTGATAGGCCAGATTGCGACCAACAAATCTCCAGGCATTCGATCTCTATCCAAACAAAGAAAGACCCACAAACACCCAAAACCTAAATCCATGGGACAGGGAGGACAAACAAAGCTGGAACTTTCCCAGATCACCCACAAAGAAACGTGTATAAGTTACACCCAAGATCAAATTTTCACTGACTGAGACATAGTCTCAAGATCCACATCTTAGATCACCTTCCCCAATTCAACAAAGTAGGTTGGCTGTTCCTGTAGCCGCCCCCTCTCCCGCTATCGTTCCTCAAAAACCCGCCTGGCATAGGGGACCAGAGCTTTCCGAAGAACCTCAAGGTTAGAATCCAATTTTGAACGATCAAGGGTCATTGCTCCCAAAACGCCACCCATCAAAAGAAAACTTAAAAATTATTCCAAATTAACCGAAGAAGCTGTCTTGGAGAAAGCCAAATTCAATATGAAAAACAGGACAAAGTGTGATACAATCCCCTGTCTCTACAGAAGCCAACGCCCCCTATGTCAGAAAGAGAGCCCAATTTGACGTTCCACCTCCTCCCATAGAGAAGAGAAAGTTGGAACAATCAGCCAACCACAAGACTCCTGTGACACCACAGATCAATAATGTTAATAAAAATAGTATCGAACTCTCATGTTCTTTGTCTTGTTCTGAGTTAAGAACCGGATAAGATTTGGCATTTGGCCGATGCATGGACATGCTAGTGATTCGTCCATTACAAAGAAAATGTTAAAGATAGATGTCTTTATACTATTTTTATTATCTGTAATAAAGATAAAATGGTCGTAAATGGAATGTACACGTAGGCAAACTTTTATTTATTTGTGGTATTTTTCAGTTAATGATATACATGTAGGCATTTGAGACACTTACATCCGTTTGTCCCAGACGAATGGGGATGCCCTGTAAGTGAGCGGCCGGTTCAGAGGAGGGCACCTATTAAGAATGTAACTACTTACTTGTAGAAAACAAAAATGATTTATAGTTGCGAAACTCCTCAATGATAATCTACTCACAGATACGGCAACAATTAAAGTAATTAGGTCTATAACAGAATATACTTTTAAAATCAAACGAATAAGATAATTTATGTTTTTGTATACTTTGAATATTTTTTCCTGTGATTTCAGATTCAGCAAAGCCGATGTGGCCTAGTGGCTAGAGTTAGCAGAGAAGAAACCTGGGGACTTGGATGATGTAGAGAGGGAGCCTGCTAGACATGGGAAAGCGAATGTTGGCTCAACCTCGAAAGTCCTATTAGTTGGAATGCTGACGAATTTCTTGAAGATTCTAGGATCTGCTATGAGTTCAACCTTAAGCTGATCGTAGATGCCTTACGGTGCCGTCTTTCGTGATGTGCTTTGGCTACTTTTCTCCATCTCAACCGGCCTCTAATAAACTGGTTGATGTACAGATGTTGCTGGATCACTACTTGGTGAGTCAAAGCAAATCACACACTGTAGTATCTGGCATTGTGCGTCATCCATGTAGATGGAATAACAAATAATTTTGAAATTAGTCTCTTCCTTTTATTATTGATATTATACAGGTGTTTGCAAGGTTATTCAAAATTTTCTAAAAGATTAGCGTAGATTCGAACGCAGTAGTTACCTTTCGTAACGATTCGTGTTCAAACGTATGCTGTTTCTTTGCTGAACGTGAACTAATCGATATAATTCGGTTTTATTCGTCATGAATTTTGGATTGAATTAGCTGCGAAACGTAATTATTCTCTACATGTCGTACTAGTTCGTAAAATGTCGCAAAGATGCGTCTTGGTAGCGGCCTCGATAACCTGATGTACAAATTACAAATTCGGCGATCACAATCCAGTAACTTGTGATATTTGACGAACGCATAGCGAAGATGTTCCGAATAGTTAACGCAATGCGACGAATGGTAACGAAAGATAGACGAAGTTTTTATTCGCCGCAAATTTTTCCACATGTTCAAAATTTTCTGACGAACAAAACTAATGTGCAACGTACATATACCAAGAGGAACGTATTTTGCACGTATTGTGAATCTACATGTTTCAAAGACATCTTGTTCCATTTCATAATTTTGTGCAATCAAGGTAGTAGAAGCGACGTTATTCTGAAAAGTGTTTAAAACGTTCAGACGTATGGGCGCTATTCAAGCATGCTTCAGATCTAGACCTATGTCGTTTACATAACAACCGTTACCAATGATTTTATCTAAAGCATATACGCGTACGCACGTTTTCAAGCATTTTTCAGATTAATATCTAGGATATTTGTAAACATAACAGACGATAATTTCTCCCATATTCGCAGAATTATCTTTATTATTTGTCAAAATAATCAGCCTTTCTATCACAAGGGAATGAAAGTTAACCGACATGAGCATTGCCGGAAATGACGCATTCGGAACAACCTCGCCCTTTACTAGTACGCAGGAAAAGAACTAGGATGTCTGAATGGAAAATGCGCTGACCTAGTTTACTGGCATCTAAGTGACGTCATTGTGTATTGATTGTGACGTAGTGGCGTTTATGGTGATTGATTATGTACGGTGAAGTACAACGTCAGTATTTTCAAATACACGTGTATTCGGTAATCGGATGTGTTTCAAATGATACTTAATAAAGTTGTTTGTTCTTGGCAGCTTAGTAAATAAATCTAGTGGTGGGTTGGCACTTTTGTGAAATGGGCCAAACGTGTTGTTCCGCATGGAAAACCATCTATACGCACAAAATCACATGTCAATGTTTGCAAACAAACCCTCTTGGTTATAGTACATATGTAGTTACGCAGACTCATAGTTCACAGTGAAGATCACAAGATAATTCAATTTAATATCGTCAGAAAGGGTTTCATAAATGAAGAATATATACTATAGGCTGATCTAGAAATTTTTGAAAAGGAGGTGGAAGGGGGGGGGGGGGGGAGGCGAGTTGCAGTCTCCAATGACTCATGTTTTGCAGTAATCGGTCCGGAAAGAGGAGTTGCAGCTATAAAATTGTCGGAAATGACTTTTTAAAGCTTTCCAAACCTTGCCACTCCCCTTTAAACCCCTTCAATGCATTACAAACGTGTGTTTTTTTATGATTCATAAGTAATGGTCAAGGTAAAAGTTGTTTTTGACATTTAGGTCAAAGTCACAAGGTCATTGACTTTGGTGTCATTTGAAATGGTTTCATTAGTGTAATACACATCTCAGATTGAAGTCTCTGTCTCTTATGTTTCAAAAACGTTGGCAAAGTTAATTTTAGCTAATTCTAGCATTATGGTTCGCGGTCAAGGTGACAAGGTAATTGATTTCAAGGTCGTTTGTTGAAAGGGCTTTATAGGTGAAGTACTCATGCAATATATGATGTCTTTTATTTCTATAGTTCAAAATTTATGGACAAGGTCGATGTTGTAGACTCACACTTGAAACAAAGGTAGGGAAAAGGAAATATACATAGACCCCCAACGCTACGTATTTCGATCCGGGGTCATACAAAGGAAATACCATACACAAACTTTTATATTGTATACACATCTGAAAACTGTTTTAGGATGTTGTTTATGAATTAATCATTATACATATCACATATGGACATTTGAGCATAATGAGAGAAGGAGGGGGTTAAATCAACTCTGAATAACTTAACAATCTCATGCTAAATTTTCTTTAAACTAATATAGAAGAAAGTTGTTATATTGAAAAAAAAATTCCACAGTTTGTGTTTGAAAATTAAACGATATTTTATGAATCTTATGAAAGACTCAGAAATTGGTAATTTTTACTACAGTTTTTACAATAAGGGAATAGGTTTATTTTACAAGGACTAAGCTAAGAATAAATATGATAAGGCCTTTTAGTTATTGCATATATCCTTCAAAAGCATTTAGAGTTTTTATATACTGATCTAACCCTTTGTTATCATTTTCTATGAAAATTTGAAAAATCTTGGCATTAATTCAAAGTATCCTAGAACGGGTTGAAAATGCCTCATATTGTGCTGTTGTCAAAGCATTACCCTTGGATCATTTCATTCCAAACTAAGTCACAATGTGTATCTAGATAAAAGCTACTAGCGATTTTCAGTGAAATTGATCGATAGCAAAACTTAGGATACCTCGACATGCGTATAAAATTATAAATGGTTTTGTTCCTGATGGTGATTTGTGATATTCTATTGAATTCTATAAATCAGATTGAGGTTCAAGCCTCATATAATAATATAATGACTTAGATCAAACATTATGAATTTCCCAGTCGTCGCGTCAGTGTACATCCTGTAACTAAAACGGGTGTTGACTCAATCCAACAACAAATAACAACTCAAGTTAAATAACAATTTATTGAAATAACATTTAAATCAACTTTATATGAATTCAAATCGAACCACACTGACCATATTTTCTCACACTCTTCTCACTCAGAACAACAAAATGATATATTTTCAATGAAAGAAAATAAAGATAAAAATGCAAGAAAATCAAACCTGCCTACTCAATAAACATATGGGCGTCTTTAAACAATGCAGATCTACAAAATATTGTCCGACATTAATGGCACTGCAGTTTCTTGTATATAACTCTCTGCTATAATCCAAAACTAATGTTTCTGTCAAACTGGCTAACACACCGTTTGTACTTTTCTTACAAGGTTACCACTAAGTTTCTCTCATAACTACTGGCCACTTCCCTGCCCTGAAATAGCTCGATCTTCTGCTTTACATTTATCTGCATCTAACTAATTTCAACACTGACTGAAATTGACTATGATATTTGAAATAAAGTAAGACTCCATATTTAGATATAAGATCACACAATTAAGATATAAAACAACATATCAATATTCTTGTTGAAATAAAAAGAAACAAACAGAAGAAGTAAAGAGACATTTCTACTGTTACAATGTACTTAGTTAAATTCACACATTAGTATTTATGGGTATAGCGCAACTCTACATTTGTCAATAATGCAAAAATACTTAGAGGTAAAAGTTGGCAAATGGCACACGGACCAAATTTTTAAACGTTACTCGTTTGTAGCAGTCGTGGAAAATATAGATTCGAGCGAAGTTTAATGAAAATTACGATAATAATTTTTCTACCAATCTTTTTTCGCTCTTTTATCGCATACTTTCAAAACTGAAATGAAATAGTACCGCATTTAAAAGCAACTCAAGTACATTACAGACGAAAATTCCTCATTGCACAAATGAATACCAAATTAGTCAGTTCTTTATGGGCTACAAGCTCGATTAGGGAATTATGAAAAAGGTCATTCAACAATGTACACACCAAGTTTGTATACTTACCCTTATCAATGTACCCCCACCATATTATATACAGGTGAATTAGGTATAAAATCCTGGTAAATTGCGTGTATACAATGACGATGCCACTGAGGGGTTCACATAAAGCATGCCTGGTATTACACAACACTCGAGTGTTGGTGACTTCTATATCTACCTTGCTCTCCATAAAAAATCGCTTATCCATTCAGTACAAATTTAAAGCATGATAATTTGCGGTATGAAACGACGGGGTATCAAATCCAGAAGTTTAACATAATCGTAATTTAGTAAAACAATACATATACGGCCCAAGAACTTCAATGATAACACATAGATTGAATATCTAACTACTTATCTCTGAAAAGTCACACAGCCATCTTGCCTAATTGTGCTGTCCACAGGTAATGCCACTCACCTATAAGCGAGTGTTCGAATGGTTTTATACATATATGTGGATAATGCGTACAAATAAATACAGAAATTAAAAAATTAAATTAAAAATGTTGCTATGGCTGAGTCAGTTTCATTGTATATTCAAAATATTTACTTTTTTAGTAAGGACGTTGTGAGATGCAGATAGGTTGATCCGAATCCCGTTTTAGACAGGGAAGCAGTGGACTTGAAATTCATTTTCCCTAATCATTTATTTAAGATTTGTGTATTTTCAGAGCTCTCACGATTTGTACATTAACGATTAGAAATATATATGCATTATTCAAAACGCCTCACAGATATAAATATCTCGTTTTAGACCACAACGACACATATTTTGTAAAGGAACAGTCTGATTCCAGCAGCAAGTATACAGAAAAAAGATCATCCAAATGTTAGAATTTCTTATAGATAATATTTTTGTGATATTTGGTGGGAAAGTGTTCCAAAAGATTGTTGGCATTCCTATGGGTACTAATTGCGCGCCTCTTCTGGCGGACATATTTTTGTACTCTTACGAAGCAGAATTCATACAGCCTCTACTCTCTAAAGGCAATAAACAGTTAGTATCTCGGTTCAACTTTACATACAGATACATCGATGATCTTTTGTCGATTAACAGCCCTGTATTTGAGGATCACCTCAACATCATATATCCAAACGAGCTCGAGATAAAAGATACTACAGAAAGCGCATCTTCTGCTTCATACCTCGATATACTCCTATCAATTTGTGACGATGGTTCATTAGTAACCTCTCATTATGACAAAAGTGACGATTTCAATTTCATTATTACCAACTTCCCATCCCAACCCTCGGGTTGGGGCCCACTCCTGTCGTTAACAAAATGTGCTATCTCTACCTTTACAACACCCGATCATGTATGTATTCCAGACTCAGACTCTGATGTCGAAAATAACTGTGTTCAATCCTACCCTCTGAAAGTCCGTGATTTACCTCGGTACTTACAGGACTGTGTTATGTATTGACTTGTAATATAGATTGTTTATTATTGTTCTTTGTTACTTTTACATGTGAAAATGTCACTCCACACCATCGGACTAATCCCTACGTTTTATTCACATTGCACTTAAACTTTGTTAGTCTTGCTTAGGGTCACTGTTACTTATTCAAGCTTCATTTTATCTTTTTGTCTGTTTAAGGAAAGAGAAAAGCCAAGCCAGTGGCATTTGCTTGGATTATCGCTCTAAGGTTGTGTAAGTATTGTATCATGTAGAGTTATGTCCTTTGTGTATAACACTCGTATTTTGACTTGTTTTGGCGTGTCATGTTGTTTACGAATAACATTTCATCACCTGTTGATTCCATATTGGCGCTACCACAAATGATTGAGAGTTATCTAATTTCAACACCGTTAAACTTGCTGTCCACATAGCCACCGATGTGGACGCCAATAAATGGGTATGAATATAGTTTTATAAAGAAAAAAGAGGAGTTACTGGCTCAGTTATGTGGCAGAAGTCACCATGGAGCTATACAATACATGAATATAGATAATATACTAGCACATATATCACATCATAAAAATATTTGATTGTAGTACAATTACGATACCGACTTAGGACGGTCATTTAATTTGACAAAAGCCAAACAAATGGTGTGGTTAACCGGTTTACGGGCCCACCTTCCCACTCACCGTAACAGCAGAACAAAAGACGTACATTTAAAAATTTATAAATAATCCTCCATGTAAAGAACAAGGGTCAACAGGTATTGCATATTGAGAGGTCATAAAAATATAAACACGTAAGGTATTGTAAAACACATAATGATATGAAAATATATGCGACATCAACATGATAAACCGTGCTCTGCCAGTCTGAAAGCGAGCTAAGACCCTAGATCTGTAGGAGTCCCGACTAACAGTCAGAGGGGATGAGGTTCAGGACCATGTCTCCTCTGAAAGAGGTTTGGACAAGGCCCGTCATATAGTCCCTACCACCCTGTTAGTCGGCGTGCAACGTTCAAGTAAAAGTCTGCATAAGGCTGTAGAGGGGCCAAATACAAGACCTATAGTCTTTTTGATGATCTCAATTTCATATTGTCAATTTAGAAGACGTTTGACTATTTTATTACATGATAAAATAACGTTATCGGAGCTTTTTACTTTCCTTACTTTATATACGAGATCACCGTAAAAATTAGGATGGGAAATTCCATTGGATACATAGTGTTGAAAAGAAATATTTCCAAATTTAAATAGAAGTTCTGAATAAGATCTGAAGAATTTGCCGAATGTTTTTCTTAGCTTGTGATATCTGTAACCCTGAGTTAAAACTATAGTAGTAATTTGTAAATTTCGTTTATGAAAGTCCAAAACATCAGGCTCTGACAAATCGAACTAATTGTGATATATAGATACCATATGATGGGAGTCGAGGGACATCGCCATCCAAGTAAGGAAAATTTACAATAGGAAATCCAAAATCTTCACGTTTGTCATAAATATTAGTCTTTATTTGGTGGTTGATAATTTTGTTGTTCAAATCTAAGAAAGGTGTAGATTTATCTCAAGTATTAGCTTTATTCAATTTGAGCTCTGGTGGATATATTTCTGATATCAATTGTTCGAATTAAGGGTTGTCGATAACCAAAATATCATCCAGATATCTGCAAGTATTATTAAATTTGTCAATGAGGTCGAAACATTTTGATTTTTGAATAGAAACCATAAAATCCCTCTCATAACAATAAAGAAATAAATCTGCTATCAGAGGCGCGCAGTTAGTACCCATAGGAATCCCAACTATTTGTTGATATATCTTGCCATCAAATTGCACAAAAATATTATTCATGAGAAAATCTAATGCTTTACAGAATTCCTTGCAAGTCCAGTATTTATATGAAGTATATTGTTTGTTGGAAAAGAATCCGGAGTTATTGGAAGTACATATGTAAGTTTTAGATTCTCTGTGAAAACACCATTGTATAAGAAGCATCATGAAGCAGAGAGGTATAAAGTGTAGAAAATCAAATGTAGAAATTTGAGTCGCTTTGAAATTTAGTGAAAGAAGTTTGTCTATAACTTCATGAGAATTTTTAATTGACCAAAATAATTGATGTTACTATTAAGAAATGCGACATCACAATATTTGATAATATGATCTTTTATAGCAGTTAGAGCAGACGTAATATGTTTCGATACTACCGTAGTAGAGCAGTGACTAGAATTAGATATGAAACGTGATTTATATGGACTTTTATGTAGTTTTTGGAGCCAATACATGGTTGGTAGATCAGATTTATCAGTTTTAATCATGAAGTCGGATATGGTCATGAGGTGATCGTGCAAGGAGCTGTCTTTTGAGGTAGGGCTTTCCACATATGTATGAGTGGAGTTTAATTTGTTTTTAAGTACTTCAATATAATATAGTTTTTTATGAACATTCATCCTGACGAGCCAAAACTCTTCCTACTATATTTTGCAAATGACACAGGCATCAGTAACTAGTGATGAAGAAATAACTGCATTATCCTGTTTCTCTCGAATGATTGTTTGATGATCTTCTGCATGCGTACTTTTAATTTCATCGGTTTTATTTTTTTGTAAATTAATTTCATAGTAAATTAATTATAATATTCTCAAAGAAGCTGACCTCCTTATCCTTATTATAGACGAGTTGTTTGGCTTGCTGATGCAAGTCACGTTTGTACATTAGATCTAGCTAGTGGTTGTTACCAGGTGGCAGTAAATGAAAAAGACTGACAAAACTGAAACTTTTGTAAATTTCGTTTATGAAAGTCCAAAACATCAGCCTCTGACAAATCGAACTAATTGAGATATATAGATACCATATGATAGGAGTCGAGGGACATCGCCATCCAAGTAAGGAAAATTTACAATGGGAAATCCAAAATGAACATTCATCCTGACGAGCCAAAACTCCTCCTACTATATATTGCAAATGACAAAGGCATCAGTAACTAGTGATGAAGAAATAACTGCATTATCCTGTTTCTCTCGAATGATTGTTTGATGATCTTTTGCGTGCGTACTGGCAAAGAAATGATCCAACATTTGCATAAAGTCCTTACAAGGGGTCATCTTGGAAGTCTATAGGAAGTCATCAAATGACACTGTTCGATGGTGTCGGAAGTGTATACCACGCTCTAAAAAGAATGGTATGGTCCTGTCTAGGAAAATCGTCTATGCAACATGCAACTGTACATGTACATGGATCACTGGAATGTCTAGCTATGAACACAATGGGTCTGCTGCCAGAAACGGAAAATCAAAATAGGTTTATAATGGTGGTTGCAGAGTATTTCTCCAAGTAGAAAGAAGTTTTTCAATTGGCCGTCATACTGTAAAGGCTGTGGCAAATAATATAGTTACAGAATTTATCGATAGAGTCGGCATACCCTATACAGACTGATCAGGAACAAGAGTTCAAATCTGACCATTTTAGAGAACTATGCCCTCTCTTAGGTATCTATAAATTCCGTACTACCTAATATTACACACTGTCTGACGGTATGGTCGAGAATCAATTGAACCTTCCAACAAATGTTATCCATACTTGTCGATGATAATAGAAGTAACTGGGACGACCATCTTCCATATGTCATGACGGCATATAGAGCATTCCTTTATGAAAGAACATAATGTTGAGCCGAGAGATGTCATTGTTGTCCACCTCCTAGAACCACAAATAGCGAATATCATTTGGCGTGTGTAGAATGAGTGCGATACGCTATGCAGCAGTCGTTAGATACAGTCCATCAAAAAAGGAAAAACGATAAAACGATGTAAGTTAAAAACAGAGATTACGAGATAGGTACTTTAGTATGGAAGTATTACCTACATAATCAAACCAGAAACTAGAGTCTGGTTGGCTAGGTCTGCACCGCATGAAAGAGAATATACCATGTATTAAAAATTGGATCGTCCATGTAGATCATTTAAAAGCGTGTTCGGTTACGATGTTGTAGACAATCAGTACGATTATCTGTCTGGAAGACTAGAAAAGGGAGACTAATACACACACATTGTTATGAGGGTCATTTTTTGTTTGTTTGTTTATATTGTTGAATGTTCTATTAAGTACTAGAAAGTTCAGTAATTGTATGCTGTATAACTTGTATAACTTGTATAATGATTTGTGAATGTTCTTGTAAGTTCTTAATAATCTAGATGTTTCTATATTGGAAATCACTTGAACACTGTAGAAACTAGAAATATCTAGTAACTATGAAATGTATATATGGCATGGACTCTGGCATTTCGGGAGCATTGCATGACATTACCTTTCTACGTTTATATTGGAGATTTATCGTGTTTACCGACTGCTTAAATTGGATTTATTGAACTGTGAAATTATACACTGGACTCTTTATTCATGTTGTAAACAGTGGATATAATACGGATTCCGGGTGTTCAGAAATTGCTACCTACCTACACCTTCATCGGACTTTGTAGTTGTAAGCATTATCTGGATTCTTTGCTATTTTTGTTTATTTGTAAATAAATTTTTAAATGTTTAGAATCTTTGTGCTTTTTGTTGGAGGACCGCTTTGTTTGATAGGGGGTGATTGTCTGATTGTAAATTCCCCTATTTATCGCTACATTTTCCACAATTGGAAATATTGTCACTAGAGGTATATTAAATGCATTCACAGACGCATATAAACGAATAAGTGATGAGAAGTGACCGACTTAATAGATCTTACTATCTTATTCTGAAGAGATTTAGACATGTCTATGAGTACCATTGCCTCGTCTGAAATACATTTTTCTTAATTGTATTGTACATTTCTTTCCATTAGACGACATGCTTGAGAAGGTGTCTTGGCAGAAGTATTTGTTTAAATTCCTATCAAACTCTCAAGTACATCGGATACGTCATTCTACATGCCTGTCCTCGTGGCCAAAACTTAGATTAGAAATTGGGTGGAAAAACAATTGCCATCTCCAATTATTTCAACTGGAATGATATTTTGAATCTGTATATCATTTAGAAAAATAATCATTGAAACAGTATCACCTTTTACAAAATTTGATAATTGGCAGTATTTCACGATTTTGAATTTTTGAATAGACGATCATCATATTTTATATGATATAGGCGGTCCCGACCCGACATGGCACTTACTGGAAATAAATATTATGACCCTGAACTTGATGGAAATAAAAAATCTGGCTTTGACTGAAATGAAAATAAATATTCTGGCTACTAGCATGTATATATACCCAATCATGCAAATACAAAGACGAATGTTCTATACAAAACGTTGATTTATTTCCGGCTCGATTCCCTCATCAGATTGCTCCCTATAAAATAATGTGTAGTAGTTTAACTGTATAACTCATATTCTAGCGGAATTCATAGCATTGGAGAAATCATACTATTCAAAATGTCCAACAAAACTTAAAGGAGCATGGTCCGATTGAAGTCGGGAAAAGTATAAAAAAAATGTAAACGGGTTTCTTAAACGGCAATCGATTGCTAGTAAATTATCTAAGATGTGTAAAACGTATTGTTACCAAAGTCGATGTCGTTAACGAGATATGCCCGTTTTAAATTTGCAACATAACTAGGTCAACTTTTTGAATATTGATGAGATCGGTCAGAGGAAATCAGGTGACAATGAAACTCGAGCTTTACCCGATTCTAACATTTGTTCCACTTTTCTTTTTTGGCCTCTGGGTTTGTGTATAAGTATTTTCGACCACACTTTTGCTTTTCTCTTGCTCGTATTCCTCCATGTGAACCATTTTTGTTGTTTTCTACAGTGAATATCCGCGCACGCGCATGATTATGGGCGGAGCATCGCCTTATTTGGGGAATTGATACTAGCCTAATTTAATTCGACTCAATTACATTTATTCTACGAAAACATTGAGGGATTTTAGTTTTAAATTTTGCAATTAACACAAAGTTTATAATTTACACAATACAGGAAAAATAAGATATTGTCGTAATTTATCCTTTTCATGCTAAAATTTTCCAGTCTTGGACTATGTCCCTTTAATAGAATTGTTGTTTTTTCAGAAATATATTTGCATGTCCATTTTTAGGGGCTGACAGGTGGCATGGTCTATACCATCTGATTTCTGAGAGATTTTCTCTTCAGATTTTTGTTCGTAATAGTGGCATTCACGTCTTCTCGCCGCCAATTTCCAATCCCTTTCCCCAACTTCCCATTGTGTTGTCAACCTTTCATTTATATGCCAGACACAACCATATTTTAATGTTAGAGGAGTAGCCAAAAGGAGTCTTAATTGAATATGTCTCAACTCTCACTTAAGCACATATTCAAAGTTGATGTTTAAATTAAATCATTTGCATTTCAAAATTTATGGTAGCCATAATTGTTGACAGTGTTTCATTCCTTTTAAATTTCATTCAAATCAGCACAACAGGACATTCGTCAAATGATTTTAACGCATTCATTCAAATGTAAAATAAACAAAAACATAATTTCAAAATGAGAACCAAAGTGGAACCAACAAAAATATGTATCTTCACTCAACATACATGATAACAAAAGTAAAAGAGTCCTTAATGGGCCTATATTGTTCACTTTAGACACAGAAATATTGCTTAATGATATTGAAGAATGATTGTATATTGCCATAAGTATAGGTCTTTAGTTTCTTTAAAACTTTTAAAACGTGAATAATTGTACATGAGGAATATCGTTGCTTAATATCTACCAAGCTTTCTCAGATTTAAACTAGAAGTAGGGAAGATTAAGTTAAAAATGTAAAAAAGCATGGAGAGTATAGAGTTCTTTTATGAAGCATGTGTCATGTCGTGGCATTCCAATGGGCACTAACTGTGCTCCGCTTCTGGTTGACATATTCCTTTACTCATACGAAGCTGAATTCCCTTCAGTCTTTGCTTTCGCAAGGAAAAAAACAATTGGCTCTTGGCTTCAATTTTACTTACAGATATATAGATGACTTGCTTTCAATTAATAATCCTTCATTCGCGGATTACCTTAGCATCATCTATCCAAGTGAACTTGAGGTCAAAGAAACCACAGAAAGTAGTAATTCTACTTCGTATTTAGATATTATGTTGTCTTTCGACATTAATGGTCAATTGAACACCTCACTCTATGACAAATGTGAGGATTTCAATTTCGCTATCATTTTTCCTTTCATAAGTAGCAACATTCCATCATCGCCCGCATACGGCGTATTCATATCTCAGTTAATACGTTATTCCAGAGCATGTTCAAATTATAGTGACTTTGTTCTGAGGGCTAGGCGACTTTCAGTTAAGCTGCTCAACCAGGGTTATATATGTGCTAGACTAGCAACGTCACTGAGGAAATTCTATGGTCGTTACGAGACTCTTATTACTCCATATGATATCTCGTTATCCAGACTTTTAAATGATATTCTGGACTGAGACCGATTCCGATCATTTTACACAGATTTGACACCTTCTATACTAGAAGGTTACCTACTTCGACTTCTCCATATATAATACATATGGAATTTACACGATATGACTCTTTCTACTGGGTATATGTGACGGGTGTTGCTAGCAAGCAGGAGATGCTCACTCTCCCCGGGCATCTGATCTCACTCCATCACAGGGGTTCACATATGCTCTTCAAGTAGACATATTTTGTTATTTTCCATTTGTTTTTCATTTTCACTGATTTTGTATGTCCTCTGGTTTTATGATTTTTGGACTTGTGCTTTGGATTTATCCATCATCTTTACATCCTATCAATGGATGCAATGAAGATATTATGTTCCATAATGAGGGCAAGTGTCAATGTCGTTTGGAGGAGAAGTCAAGTTTGAAATAGATATGCAAGTTTGTTTCAGACGCCACCAAGGGTGAATATGCTCGAGTCAGCGAGAAACATTAGCTGGAGTGTAATTCGTAGCGATTGCGTGGATATGGCTAGCCAGACATATAGTCTGGAGTAAACGGAGAGTTGATTGTCAAAGCCACCTCCATTAGATATAGCTGAAGAGCTACCACTCCATATTATGTGGCTCTCCAACATCAGGGACCAGACGGGAAGGTTCCGAGAATTAGCCAAAAGGAACTTAGATGAATTACAACAGTCAACAGAGGTAGAACAAGAAAGACGAGGCAGAAAATCGGGAACAAAACAGACAGCTCAAGGAAATGGAATGGCGTTCAACTCTTCATTGTCGAGAAGTGAATCAATCATAAGCTATATACATGTAGTGACATGAATAATGGCTAGGATTTTGAATGTTAAAAATTGATTATTTTTCACATATACATGTATGAATAGTTGGTTTTTTTTGTAATTTTAACATGTAATATATGTATATATAATGTGTATTTATATTTCTAGCTTAATCCCCTATCACTCATCTCATGGTACATTTATTTTTCTGCATAGGTGAAATATAGATAAGGAAACCATTGGATCAAATATATTTTGAGTATTCCATGTCTATCTATCTATTTATCTGTATATCTGTCTACCTACCTACCTATCTATCTATTTTGATTCACATTTTATACCTCTTTTGATGAATTGCAATATGTGAATTAATTTTATATATTTTGCAATACATCTAACTTTGAGGAAGCAGTGAATGGATGAAAGTATCAATAAAAAACTACCGTGTGTCGAATCAATAATCAGCGCTACCTATACGGACACTTCGCTAATGGAAGTTAAAATAACATTGAAAGAATTATCACAGAAGCGTGGGATAGCTTTGTTATAGTAACAGTAAATTCGTTATCAGCAAATTCTTATTAAATATATGGGAATTTCGTTACAAGCGGTTTTTGGCCTAATTAGCCTGTCCGTTGTAAATAAGGGTTGTTGTGATATAGATCGCTCTTAACATCGGATATAGTGAGCTGTTATCGATAAGATAAATTATTTTTACAGGTACTTAGTCTCATCTCCATACCCATTTTGACACGCCTTCATAAATATGAATAATTATTGCTAACAGAAGACGGTAGACTATTGTTGGTATGTGTAAAACACCCATTACTACCGGTGTGTACCTCTTAAGTAATTGCTCTATCTGCATATACAAGCATTCAGTCAAAAAAAATAAACCTGAAATGTATTTACTTCTTCAGTTTAATAAAGCATCCGTGATATGTAGCACGTCTTTTATAACAACACCTCATACTTTTTAATAGCACATGTACTAGATCCTAATCTCAAATTTCATTTCAACTCTTTTGCCTTATGTCTGGTAATCAGCGAACGCCTTCCATCAGAATTTGAGATGGCGGATATAGGATGTACACATTGCTAATCCAAGAAAAAGTCATCAGAGGTTTTGTATCTAATTCTAAAATTATTTCTGATTTAAGTGTAGATAGCCCTGTTGGTGGAGTGTTAGGCCTGAGGGTTAGTCTAATGTTTAGTGCATATTTGCTTACCCGAAATATGTGCTTCACACTTACTATGACAAAACTTAGTTACTAAGTTCATTTTCTGAAACTAAGAAAGGTCCTATAATGCATAACATAGCTCTGTCCTTAGATAGGTTTTTGTTTTTGTCTTTGCTTTAACATTTATGTCAGTTTTGTAATCAACTTGCTACTCAAATATTTGGATTTTGCTTTCCAATGTTTCGACCTTAGACATCAGTGAAGAGAGATAAGTTATCTTTATTTTTCGTTATATTTATGTGATTGATCAAGAAAACGACTTTCAGTTTTGAGGAGTATCTTTCATATCCCACTGAAGCCGAACTTATAACGTATCTGTGGTATTTCAGTAAGTGTCTTTGTTAATATTTTGTACCATACGTATTACCACTTCCAGAAGATCTAATGGCGTGTTTGCAAAAGATATAGTGGCAAGTGAGACATCTCTTCACGCTACATATAGATATCCTAAAAAATAAACACCCTGCAATGTTTAGAGTTGACCATACATGACAATCAAATAGAGCATCACACTTCTGTCAGGAACTCAGGAATAATAGGTATAATACTTATTCTAATACGTATTGACATAGTGACATTCGCTTTGGTCACGTGATCTCTTTAATCAATCGGAGTACTACTTTTATTAAAGCCTTTTAGACGATCATAGTACTTTCATTAGGTGTTAGACAGCTATTGATAAGGAAACGCAAAATGAATAAAACGGAACCTTTGGACCTGTTTAAAAAGTACAATGGTGTATTCATGGCAGAGATTTCCTTAGAGGTAATGATAACCGTATTTGCACTTATTATTTTTATACGTTGCAAAAAACTAGCACAACAAATCAAATTCTGGATTGTTCAGTTACTATCACTGAATGCTGTGCATTCAGTTTTAGTTTTTACAAACATGTCCACGAATAGAATCTTGAGTGACATTAACATGAAATATCCAGATTTTGTATGTGTCGTTCTACAATCTGAGATTCGAGCTTTATTTCATACGTCATTGTTTATTATATCTGCAATTGCTCTGGATCGTCTTTGCTCACTTCTATGCCCTACACAACATCATCAATGGATCAACAAACGCAACTTGTGGAAATCTACCATTGCTATAATCTTCTGTGGACATATCGCTTCCATTCCTGTGTATACAAACAAAAATGATAAATCAGGACTGTGTCGACCATTGCATGCGACAGATTTGGCCAAGTGGACGACGGTAGTGTTAATATGTTGCACTTTTCTCAGCACATTCATTATGTATACAATCACAACATTTATAGCAGCGAAAAAGTTGAAAATGAATCATTCGCATTACAGCAAATATCTGACACTTACTATGAAGTCTTTCGGCATTTTGTATGTCAGTATATTAAGCGTATTTCCAACAGCTGCATTTGAGTTGATGCAAGTAATGATAAAAAACGACAATATCCTTGCGTATCCATCAATCTGGACTGCGACCGTAGTTTTACTTATTCACAGCTTCACACCAATTGCATATATCCTGAGCTTCTATGAGAGTCGAATACAATTAAGGCTGATGCTAAGCTGTTGCAATAGAAAGAAACGAGAAAACATAATTAGTGAATACAAACATTTCTACGCAACATATGAAATACGGTCTACTCCTATTCCCCATTCAACGATACACTTTATCTAAGTTCGTGGTTGTTATAATCCGTTAGTGTTATCATATTATAAAACAATTGACGTTATTTTATGTGGAATATTTGTGAAGTTGAAACTGATACAAAGAAACTGCTATCGTGGTGATGAAACTCTATTGACCCTTCCGAATTTTCAGTAAATGTATCTATCCTATACTTCATTATTACCCTAATACCATATATTTGTACGAAAAACAGTTTGGACATCATTACTCCTCTTGTATCATCCGTAAAGACAAATGATTGGAAATTCGTGTACGGTATGTGTGACAACACCTGGTGTGTCTTGAGGAAATTTTGACGCCGTTTGATACACATACGTAAATAAAATATTAATCAATTATTTATCGAGGAATTTCAAACCAGGTGCCTTAAAATAGCCGCTGTATCTCTTTGATTTAATGTATTAAAATTTACTGCAATTGTGCGACGCGATATTCATATTAAAGCATTATTTTAAATACTGTACAACATATTGAACAAACATTATAGGAAAAAGGCAATAAATTGATTTAAATGCATTAGTACCCATTCCTGAGGTTGGAGGAGTCATTTCTCGTAATAGTAATCCAAACTGATCTCACTGCATTGATGAAATATTTGTGTTGTCTGTTTAATATATTAAATAAATATAGAACATATATACCTTTTAATTTTGTGCACCATATGCGCATTTCGACACGTTATGTCTCTTCAGTGGTTCTCATAGCGGAATGATTTGAATTCTCAAAATATATAGAAATATGAAGAGCAGTGTTGAAGCTAAAATGACCGAAAAGTGAACCAAAGAATCTATCTAAGGACAGAGCTATGCATGAGGGAGATACTCCTTAGTTTTAAAGTGATTTACTTAATTTGATGACAGATGTTTAAGTGCTTGTAAGTGCAGTAAGTCAAACAAAAGACTATAAATCCTCAGGGCACCTGATCTCATTTCCAACATTCAAGAAGATCTACTTTGATACATTTTTGTGAATGTTACGGTGGCATTGATATTTTAATGCATTGATTCATTGTTGAGTATATGTATGTTATATTCCAACGTATAGGTTGAGCATTTCAAGGGCATGGAAAGACAATGCTTAGAAAGCATGTACAATATCAAATTAATCAAAATACAGATATCTACATGATAGGCGTTATTGTAAATATTTTTGTGATATTGAAACGTTATACGGTCAAGCCTTCGCCGAACTGGATTTTGTTTGCATCAAAATGTAGAATGTATGTGTTGAAATTTACAAATATGAAATACATATCGACATAACGTCATTAAAATCATTTACATTGAACATGAGGTGTGATGAGGCCAAACATTTCTTTTTGACACTTGTGAAATACAGTTCAGCAAAGAGTGCAGAAATAGAGACGATAAGATATATACACTGGTAATTTTCATGTTTTGAAGTTTTGGATATTCTTCCTTGACAATAGAGCTACATCGCACAAACCATGTGATTACAGTATATGATTATTTTTCAAAATCATAAGGGTAACGGATAATTTTGTAAACTTCGATAATTATGAAAATTGTATCTCATTGCTTTTAATTTCATTTCATTTGTTCTATAATCAACTTCTTTATTAGCATTTTTTGTTTGTGTGTTATCGGAGTGTGTGCCAATAAATATGCACATATTCTCAGATCAATTCTGTGTTCCTTTTATGGGGTGGACGAGATTCTTATCTTCTACCATTTTTAAATGCGCATGTGCTGGACTTGCTTTTATCTGTATTTTAATATGCATATTTTTCCAACGCCTTTCAAAACTTGACAACAGAGGGTCTCGCGCAACGGAGCATTTTTAGCAGGAGTAAGCGTAACAGTTCGTATTAAATGAAAGTATATGATGTTGGTCAACCGTCACATAAAATCATTAAAATCGTAAACTGCTATATGACATCACACCAATTCAGTGACATTTGTTACTTTAATTGACCGTCCTAAGTCGGTGTCATAAGTGCAGTACAATCGAAAATTTTTGTTATGACGTTTTCTGTTTTACTACTACCATGTTTATGTGTATGTCCTGGGTGAGATGTGTCATACAGCTTGGTCATATGCCTTCTGTTCTCATTTATGAAAAAAGGAAAATGTGTTTAAAGACCAGCTATGAAATAATGTCAAGCAAATCTGTTTGTTAAACGAGTGTGAATGGCTCATTTGTTTATATTCACACGCGACTGCTCGGGTGCCGTTTGACAGACGTTTGATGTAGACTTTTGACAGACACACAATGTATTATACACAATTGAACATGAGCATTTTATGACCATTTGAAAAAAAATTTAAAATATGTATCGTGTTTGCTGAGCTATCCAAATCTAATTCGGAAGTTATGAGATGTGCAGTCACTATAATTAGGAGAAATAGGGTATTGATACTTATTGCATTTACGGTTGTTCACGATTCTGAATATTGAGACTATGAGACACAGGAATCATTCGCAGATTAGTGTAATATGTAAGAGGTGTCATTCGCAGATTAGTGTAATAAGTAAGAGGTGTAATATTAATACGTGTTGATATACAATATTGAAAAATAAAACCACACAAAACAAGTGTTAAAACATATACGTTCTTATCACAATATAAGCTTAGTTGACATGATGTAAAAATAAAACATAAGTAACTTTACTGCGGCGCCTACGACAGCAAACAACACACCATGGAGATTAAACATGGACCCATGGAAAAAGGCCACACCAACCATGAAGGCCCAATACACAACACACCTTGAAAGAAAAAAGAGGAGTTACTGGCTCAGTTATGTGGTAGAAGTCACCATGAAGCTATACAATACATGAATATAAATACTAGCACATATAACACATTACAAAAATATTTGATTGTAGTGCAATTACGATACCGACTTAGGACGGTCATTTAATTTAACAAAAGCCAAACAAATGGTGTGGTTAACCGGTTAACGGGCCCACCTTCCCACTCACCGTAACAGCAGAACAATCAAAGGACGTACATTTAAAAATCTATAAATAATCCTCCATGTAAAGAATAAGGGTCAACAGGTATCGCATATTGAGAGGTCATTGTAAAACACATAATGATATAAAAATATATAACATGATAAACCGTGCTCTGCCAGTCTGAAAGCGAGCTAAGACCCTAGATCTGTAGGAGTCCCGACTAACAGTCCGAGGGGACGAGGACAGGACCATGTTTCCTCTGAAAGAGGTTTGGACAAGGCCCGTCACATAGTCCCCACCGCCCTGTTAGTCAGCGTGCAACGTTCAAGTAAAAGTCTGCATAAGGCTGTAGAGGGGCCAAATACAAGACCTATAGTCTTTTGGATGATCTCAATTTCATATTGTCTATTCAGAAGACGTCTGACTATTTTATTACATGATAAAATAACGTTATCGGAGCCTTTTACTTTCCTTAGTTTATATACGAGATCACCGTAAAAATTAGGATGGGAAATTCCATTGGATACATAGTGTTGAAAAGAAATATTTCCAAATTTAGATAGGAGTTCTGAATAAGATCTGAAGAATTTGCCGAATGTTTTTCTTAGCTTGTGATATCTGTAACCCTGAGTTAAAAGTTTAGTAGTAATTTGTAAATTCCGTTTATGAAAGTCCAAAACATCGGTGCAGCCTCTGACAAATCGAACTAATTGAGATATAGAGATACCATATGATGGGAGTCGAGGGACATCGCCATCCAAGTAAGGAAAATTTACAATAGGAAATGCAAAATCCTCACGTTTACCAAAAAGATTAGTATATATAAGGTGGTTGAAGATCAATCATGGACCCCTGGAAAACGGCCACACCCAATATGAAGGCCCAATACAGAACAGCATTGATGGCATACCGTGCTCGGGAAAACGTTTACGAGTTCCATAATGCAAAGAGGATAAATGTAAAAGAAATCTTTGTAACTTCCCTATTTTCCGACGAGCGTATAACCCATTTACAAGGACCTCAGTGGCCGAGTGGAAAAACGACGAGAACAGAAACATAATCATCTCACCTTAAGACATATGGATATGAAAGCATCATGATCGTTTTAATTTGAATGGCATAATATATTACCATGATTTGTGGTAGTTTAAAAGAAACGATATTGAACAGTGTAAATTCTAACTAAATATCATACACAAAAATAATCTTTACCCAAATATTTAAGGCCTTTTTCTAATGGCTTTACTCTAAACACTAAAACGTTTAGGTGAAATTACATTGGCGAAAACGCATGTTACTGTGTCTTTTCTATTGTGTTGAGAACCAGAGTGTTGTGAATTCGACTGCTTTCTTGCGAATATGCAACTGCGTATCAGGGTGGATCTTCAGTCGCTTAGATACGACATTAAGATTTGAATCCACCCATATTTCGGCCAGGTTTGAATCAAAATTTGTCACGAAAATTTTATTTCTAAATTTCCTCCCTGCCTTTTGAGATGTAAAGATGATGGATAAATCCAAACCACAAGTCCAAAAATCATGAAACCATAGGACAAACAAAATCAGTGAAAATGAAAAACAAATGGAAAATAACAAAATATGTTTACTTGAAGAGCATATGTGAACCCCTGTGATGGAGTGAGATCAGGTGCCCGGGGAGAGTGAGCATCTCCTGCTTGCTAGCAACACCCGTCACATATACCCCGTAGAAAGAGTCAAATCGTGTGAATTCCATATGTATCTATATATGGAGAAGTCGAAGTAGGTAACCTTCTAGTATAGAAGGTGTCAAATCTGTGTAAAGTGATCGGAATCGGTCTCAGTCCAGAATATCATTTAAAAGTCTGGATAACGAGATATCATATGGAGTAATAAGAGTCTCGTAACGACCGTAGAACTTCCTCAGTGACGATGCTAGTCTAGCACATATATAACCCTGGTTGAGCAGCTTAACTGAAAGTCGCCTAGCCCTCAGAACAAAGTCATTGTAATTTGAACATGCTCTGGAATAACGTATTAACTGAGATATGAATACGCCGTATGCGGGCGATGATGGAATGTTGCTACTTATGAAAGGAAAGTTTGTGATAGCGAAATTGAAATCGTCACGTTTGTCATAGAGTGAGGTGTTCAATTGACCATTAATGTCGAAAGACAACATAATATCTAAATACGAAGTAGAATTACTAGTTTCTGTGGTTTCTTTGACCTCCAGTTCACTTGGATAGATGATGCTAAGGTAATCCGCGAATGAAGGATTATTAATTGAAAGCAAGTCATCTATATATCTGTAAGTAAAATTGAAGCCAAGAGCCAATTGTTTTTTTCCTTGCGAAAGCAAAGACTGAATGAACTCAGCTTCGTATGAATAAAGGAATATGTCAGCCAGAAGCGGAGCACAGTTAGTGCCCATTGGAATGCCGACAATTTGTTGAAAAACCTTACCTCCAAACACCACAAAAATGTTATCGATAAGAAAGTTCAACATCTGAATGACAGCTGTTTCAGTGTATTTATTTTTGGAATCAGAATTTTCCCTAACAAAGTAAGTTTTATCGTGGCCTATTACTATATATTTGAATTTGCGGCTTCCGTTTTTACTAGTAAATGCATTTTGAATAATTTCCGCTAATCTGTCTTTTAATTTCTGATGAGGGATCGTTGTGTACAGAGTCGAAAAGTCAAAAGACTTGATGGAGTGAATTTTAGTAAAACTTTTTGATTTTAGATGTTCTAACAACTCTTTTGAATTTTTAAGGATCCACATTTGATTAATTCCACTTCTGGAATATACTGTTTCGCAATATCTATGAAGGCCAGATTTAATTTCTGATAATATTTTTGTGAGTAGCATCGATACAGATTTTGTGGAACACTTCGAGGAACCAGCGATAAAGCGTTGTTTGTACGGAGTTTTGTGCATTTTTGGAATACAGTACAAATATGGAAATTCTAAATTCAATTTATTTGAGTCAATACCAAACGTATTGAGGACAGATTTATGATTCTCGAGTACTTCCGAAACCGAAAAGTTCGTGAGAGTATAAGTAGGATTTCCTGGAGCTGAATTTAATCCTAATTCTTTCACTAGGCTGTCAAAGTAATATTTCTTACAAGTAAATGTATAATTATTAGATGCTTTATCTGCTGGTGTAATGATATAATGTTCTTGGAGGAAGGTAAGTTCTCTGACAACATCAGGATCTTTAAAAATAGATTCGAATCTGGTGTTTACAGAACCTTGTAATTTTTTAATTTTTGATCTCAGCAGTACTGCAATAGATTTTATCCATTCCGAAAGAGTGTCGACTTGTACTTCCTCTCTTTTTGCCCATCGTGTGGCATATTCCTCGCAGCAGTTCATAATATTCTCAAAATTTTGGCTCCATGTGAATGATCTGGGTTCTCTGTATTTTGGACCTTTAAGTAACGCGTATGTCAGATGAATTCCTGCTCCGTCTATGCGCGTTTTGCATTTGTTCTGTAAGGAATTTGCCCATGCTCTCTGATATACATAATGTATTTCCATATTTCAGTAATATTTAGTGATTATTCAAAACTATAAATGTATTTCATAAAATGTGACACCAGTAAATTTTACATTGAATCATTTATTTAGGCTGTTTTCATTTACACAATTTCTGATATAAGAAATTCCATGAAATGATACCAAATGAAAATTTAAAAATATCGGTTGAAATCGGGATAATTTATGGCAGATATGATACCGACCTGGTGAAGAAGCGGTTATCATCATATACCCATTGAAATGTGTGCGGATAAATTGGAATGCAAGCAAAGTGGTTTGACCTTTCGAAAAGGATGAGACTTTTTGATTTTTAGGGTCAAAGGCCAAGTTCAATGATGGGAAATGGTGCAAAACTTTGTCTATGTTCTAATAAGGAATTTTTTCAAACGTGATTTTTTATGATCCTGTAGTAGATTCAAGTTTATAATTTAATTTTGGACGTTTAACATATCCTAGATCCCATGTAGGTAGGTAGGTACTTCGAGTTTTGGAAATCGGATTGGTATGTCTGATTATCAAACAAAAATACTCTTGCTGATTACCAGAAAGCTGTTGTTAGTGTTAATAGAGGCAAACTATTATATATGCTTGCAAAACCTGAAGTACAGGGAAAATGCTTGCACTTTTAAGATATTTGTATGAAAAGATAAAATGTGTGAATCTGTATTATCGATTTTTTCAATGTGACAAAAGGTTTAATGTAGGGGGGGAAGAGTAATCCTTTTTTTCTGTTTTCCCGGTATAAACGATTTCGAAAACGAGCTTATTTATAATAATTGTTAATTCATCGAACTTCGACAGTTACCATTGTTATTTGCTTCTATAAGCTGACGATAATACTGTTTATTTTCTTAATCTATAGGAGGGCTCAATCTATGTTAAATTTTTATATCAATATAGCAGTACCTGGAATAATACTGTCAATGTGGATAAACCAAAATGGTGGTAGGATCAATCCTAAGATTATATGGTCATGCAATGGTATACAGGTAGACGTACTTGATAGCTTCCCATATTTTGGCAAAGTAACACTATTGTATTATGGAAAAATTGTTTTGACCAGAAATGTTTAAGTCGTGCAGGGCATGACATATTTGAAATTCACATTCTTATCTATTGAAAAAACTGGTTGATTTTGATACATATATATCAGTATTTTGAATTATTGAAGTAAACAATGAAGAAGTATCGAAGGATTAACCATATTTCGTAGTCCATGAAACAAAAGGACAATATCGTGTATACAGTGTCATATTCAGACAAATGCGAACCCTAATTAAATCGAGGTAACACTAGGTGCCCGGAGGAGTAAGCGTCCCCTAGTTGCATGCAACACCGTCGCAAAAGTCCTGCAACATTTTTTCAAGTTGAGGAAGTAAATGCCTAAATATATACATATGATCACATGAAGGAGACAAGAACACTAAGTCAAATTATCCTATTCACGGTGTGAAATGCTGTTGAACTGAAATTCTGGCGTCGGAAATGCACGTCAACAAATTTTAAATAAAGTATAGTGAAAAAGTTAAGACGATTAGTATGTATGGTCAGATCCCAAAATGTCGCTTAACTTTTTAAGGGGGATCTCAGATTGCATCAAATCCCTATATCGACCATAGAACTTCCTCAGTTAGAATTTCAAACGTTCCTAAATATATCCCTGTGAGAGTAGATTCATGGCAAGAAGCCTCACCCTTGGGACAAAATCTTCGTATATAGAGTATAGTGTTTAAGTTTTGAAGTGAAGATGCCATACACGGGAGAGGAATATATGTTGCTACCCAGGAAAGGGAAGTTGCTAATAATGAAATCGAAATTGCCACGTTTGTCATAAAGAGAGGTCACTGATGAACCATATTCACTAACTAATAAGAGTATATCGAGGTATGAAGCAGAAGATGCGCTTTCAGCTGTATCTTTCTATCTCGAGTTCCTTTGGATATATTATGTTGAGATGATCTTTAAATACAGGATTGTTGAAGCAAAGTATGGGAATTGTCTACAAGTAATGATATGGAGCGTATACATACTAATTTTAAATGTGAAAAGTACTGTCCTAAACTACTAGAATTATTCGAAATTTAGAAATCTGCCATACTGATACTCAGAAAAATAATCGTTCTGAAATATTTATTAAAATGACTTATAACTAACAACTGCATTTTAAAATCCATTTATGAAAATGTATGTATGATAATATTAAGGTCCATTAAATTTAGCTGAGTAAAGATAAACATTTTCTATCTAGTACTGGGTTTAGATATGTGCCATCAAACATGATTTGTACATTGTCGAACTGAAATCCATGGTGAGCATTACTCATTTGTATTGAGAGGTAGCAGAGAAAATCCCAAAACCTTCTCTTTGACTGACAGACGGAGAGGTAGCAGAGTGGGAGACTAATAAATGCAGCATAATGATCCCGATACTGTAGTGCTACATTCAGTCGTGTACCACTACCCGACTCGTTGCTATTTTGACGTTTTCAGTTGTCGGGTTAAGTCTACCAGATCTTCCTGTTCAACTGTTCAGCGCAGTGCGAATAAATACACGTCAGGTACAATTTTTCCTATATTCTCATATTATATTATTATTTCGGTTAAAACATGTTAACTCTTACCGTTTCTGTAATTTTTCTTTATAAATCCGATTAAGTCTTGCATAATGCACTTCCAGTTTTATCAGACGATTCGAAATTATCGTTTTCAGTCATTTTGTCACTTGACTGTCGGCACCTCCGGATACAACGCTTACTATTATTTCTAAATTTGGAACAATGTTCTTAATATGGGAAAACAAATGTGAAATCACACACACACACACAAAGAAATTCCATTTGCACAGCATTGAGTCTTTTCGTAAAACAGCGTTACTTCCCATTTCGGACGGTATCTGTCGTAAAACAATTATGACGTCGTCAAATTCCTATGAAAGCATCATTTGGGGACTTTCATTTCCCTGAGTTTTAGATCAGTTTCCATAGAATTTGATGACGTCATAATTGTTTTACGTCAGATACCGTCCCTAATGGGAAGTAACTCTGTATAACGAAAAGACCGAATAGTTAACAACTACATCAGTAAAATGGAGTCCGATAAGTGATACAACTGTGGTAGAGAATTTGAAAAAAAAAAACATACGGTCTCGCTCTTTTTCTTATATTAAGAGTGTGGTTCTAAACATAGAAAATATATACATAGTAATACGCCGGAAGTTCCAATGGACAGGTGCAGACCATATTTTCAAATACCCTGATAAAACTGAAAGTATACTATGCAAGATTTCATCGGCTTTACAAAATAATCAGAAATGGTAAGAGTTAACATGACTAGATATGTCTAGACATGACTAAAGAGAGAGAGAGAGAGAGAAAGAGAGAGAAATAAAGTGTATTGGACGTAAATTGCGTTGCCTCTGAGAAAGTTAAATTTGGGAGGCCTGGAATTCGTAACCCGACATTTGAAACAATCAAATAGCAACTAGTCACTGAGGTAGAGGTACATTATTTAGATTTAATACTACAAATTAAATCGATTTATTAACAACTCTATTGTATCAAAGGGTGATAACTCTACATTTTGTATCGGTCGTTTTCCAAAAAAAGTACGGATTCATGTCCCAAGGGAAGAAAATATCAATTTCATATTTATTTTCCTGTTTTACATACAATTGATAAAATACTGTTAAATTCTGTTAAACTGATACCAAAATTATTTTTTCTTTGACTTTTAACATGAGCTACATGGGGTATCGCGTGTAACAAATAAGCATGAAAAACGACGTCACAAATACATTCTTTTACTGTAAAAGCATTAGAAATCATATTTTAGTTAAGATAAGATAAGATAAGATAAGATCTCTGTATGACAAACGTGACAATTTTAACACCCAAATAACTAACTTTCCGTTTCTTTGCAGCAATATCCTGTCCTCACCTGCCTATGGAGTTTTTACATCTCAACTTATAAGGTTTTATTCCAAGGGCCAAACGACTGGCCACTAAATTGCTCATGCAGGGATATGTTAAAGAACGTCTGAAATCGTCATTGAGGAAGTTCTACGGTCGCTATGGGGATCTTGTAGGAAAATATGATGTGCCTCTTTCTAGAATGATTGATGATATTCTGGAATGCGACTAAATGACCTGTTCAGTGAACACTAGATATGACTTTGTATACCAGTTTGTACTTTCGTATGTACAATTAAGAAACCAAAACTCTTGATTTTGATATGTTTCTTAAGAACTACTGTGACGGGTGATGTATGCAAACAGGAGACGCTTACTCTCCCTGGGCACCTGGTCTCACCTCGGAATTTTTCAGTATTTCGGGGTTCACAACCGTTCCTTTTTGAAACTTACACGATTTTGTATCTGTCCTTGGACTTTGAGAATGATTAACGGTTTGGTATTTCTTCGATATTGATTATTTAAGTCGGCATGTCTATAACATGTAAACATAAGCTCTCAGGAGTTTTTTTTACCGACATAAGCAACATATAAATTAACACAAAATATCAACATGGCATGCATAAAACAAAGTTGTAGCTAATAAGCACAAGCAAACAGTCAGAGTGAACTAAAAAAGCAGTAGTACTAGCAAGATTGAAAAATAAAAAAAATGAAGCTGAAAGACAGGTGGACACATCGCCAAATCATGTATCACAGCACGCATTGCATTTACAATCCTTATCTTTTGTAATGACTAAAATTTTTGTGGCTCTAAAATGCCCTGGCAAGGTGTTCCATAAAACAGCAGCAACGTATTTAAAACTCTCCTTACCGTAAGATGTTGTTCTAACAGCACGCACCTGTAAAATATTTGAATATCTTAACTTATATTTCGTATCTTTCTTATGTACAAGATCTTGAACATAAGAAAGATACGACAAATAACAGGGAATAACTTTAGCTTAAGCAATGATGAATTAATGAATCTATAATATAACTGATCTTTTGAACAATCAGTTTAAGATACCAATTGTTTCATTTTCTATCATGGTGAGAGAAAAATATGCTATAAGCATATGTCCCTAATGTTTTGGTATTTCCTGTTACCAAGACATGGGATAAAGCGTACGAGTGGACCGTCTTACTATAAACGAGTTGTTCTTCGTGGCTTACAATGCGTCATTTCCGCCCACAACAAGTTTAGACGCCATGCTTTTAAAAGAAGTTATTTATCAAATATAGGACCAATCAGGTAGTTACGGTTGGCTATGTAATTTATTTCCCGTCTTTTCTGTTACCTTATATTTGGATTGATTAGAAGAGATATCATGGGTTTTTACATCTATGATATTCAGTTAAGTGAGTGAAAGTAGATGAGCGAGTAACAAAGCCATGCGAGCAAAAGTTATTCCGCATCAAGTTATTTCTATCCAAATATGTCTTTACTGTTACTGTATCTCCTGTTACCATGCAAAAAGTAACAGAAACGACTTTCACGTATTTATTGTTACTTTCACGTATTTACTGTTACTTTCACGTATTTGCTGTTACTTTAATGTATTTGCTGTTACTTGACTTTAATTTGTTGTAATTATTTAATGATCTCTTCATTGATAAAATAGTGGTATTGTAACGATATTGCGATGATATCTATTTTGAAAACATTCATTAATCTTCAATTTTGTTTCTTACGTAAGAAATGAAAATTGAATAATTCATTTTTTAAATTTATCACCAAGCGTATATGTGTTATTGACAATAAAAATATGATAAATAGGCAAAACATTTATATTTTTCGATTCAGTACATAATTTTGATAGGGATTATCGATTTGTCTACAATTTAATTTATAAAATAATATCATATACAAAATTTAAACAATTTTCTCTAAGTAACAGCAAAGATAATTCAGTCCATGAAATTATTCGAAGTTCAAATTGTTGACCTATTTGTTGTTTTCTTTCAGGCATATTGTTGTTTTTTGTAGTTCAATATTCCTGCTGTTGAATAAAGCTTAGAAAAATGATCTAAAAGTCTATTTATTTTCCCATTACTGTGCAATTCTAATATTGGCATTTTTTGAAAATGACCGATATAACTCACGTTTCATAACACGTATTTGTTTATTCGACCGAAATATTTTTAAAAATAGCGTGACAATTAGTAACGAGTGTTAACTTTGGAAAAAAACTTTTACTCACCCACCCTTCCCAAGATGATTATATGCAGAACTATGGTACTGCTTGGATTTTAAATTTACAATTACAGGAACACCATATATCTTCTGAAGGATCCTTCAGTAATCGTCATGGCTGCAGTTGGCATGGGATAGTGTGTGTTTACAAGGACTTTATGAATGATGTTTTTGCGATTTCACCATGAACAATTTACTATTGATTGACATTGCAATTATAATTGTATCTAAATAATTCAATCTGAATTTCATTTGACTATTATTTGGATGTCATATTGAATCTCTGATCACAGGGTTCATCTGTGTCATCTAAATGTAATTTTAATCTCAATTTTCTACTATTTTATTTGGCCGGATGTCCACAAGATCCAACTGGTGTCTTGGCTCCTTTTATTAATGCAGTCATGGCCAAATATCGCCAAACCACATATAGCATAATAAGTAATAAATATAATATAGGAACAATAAACTCTTGTTACTGTTTAATTATTAGTGTTTGAAAGAGCTCTCATTTTGAAAATATAGATATCCGTCTTTCGTTACAACTGAGTGCATCTTATGGTATGATATGGTGTACTTTGTGTTAAATTAAATGTGTCGAAGTGTTTAATAATGTACTACATGTGTACCAGTTGCAGTAACTTTATAATCTGAAATAAGTTCTCAAACACATCATATATGGTACAAATATTTTTCAACGTACATTTAAGGAATGACTGTCCTTTTTTTCTAGGTTCATGGGGAATGAACTTGGGTGAGAAACAAACAAATCACGTGAACCGCGAAGCGTTCTCGAATGATTTTAATAAGTTCTTTTTGGAAAACGAAATATCAAATTCCCCGTTATCAAACTGGCAAGGACCGAATTTTTCCTGAAGTGGAAGAGTACTTCGGCCACGCAATATAGTGCATGTCTAGAATGCGAAAAATACACTATCAGTCCAGGTAATTTCTTTAATTGCTGAATATTAACAGATGCATTAATTTCATTATTACAATCCTTATATTTAATTAATTCAATTATGCGAGAAAAGATAAATTTTATAGTACTACGCATGTGATTTGCCATACGCCGAGTACTGCTTCCATGGCCCAAGTTCATGAGCTGGTGAACCGAGTCTGTTTAGCATAGTTCATCGAAGTGTCATATGTAATATGGATAATTTTTGATCAGTTACCATATTCATTAGGACATTCGCTACATCATGTTTGTCCAGAAGCTCTTCTAAGCATTTTATTGTCATATATAAGGTTTGCATATTAACCTTTGTACAGGTGCATAGTGCCAGAGTTATGGTCCTTGATCTTTATTTTGTTATTGTTGTTTACTTAGTTGGAAAATTAATTATTAAATTTCTTGACTTTCATTCGACTTTATGACAAGTAACTTTGAATGATGTACAATTATAGTTTACAGTTAACCGGTATCTAGGTGAAAGTCTTTTCATAAACTTCCAAATTTTAAAGGGTTAGTATCCTTAACAGAGTTATTTCCCTTGTTCATTTAGATATCAAATTAACCTCCTGGCTGTAAAGTTTATTATTCAGTAATAGCTTATTCAAGTATATTAATTCCCCAAATTTGTGTTAATTCCCCAGTTTAGTTAAATTACTGTTTCATTATGAACATCTTATACTCGATATATGTGTTCTTAATTTGCATACTGTTGTGATTTAACCATACTGTTTGTTTTTTATAAGTGAGTTATACTTTCCATGTTTGTGATACCTATACATGTATAGGTAAATGTATGTTATATGTGTGATTTTCATCACTTGGATTAGTGAGTTAGAAGAATAAAGATCAGAAACTTTAGTAATATTGGATCTTTATTATTTAGAGCCCAAGTTAGAGCAGTATTTGGCAATCAGCCATAAGCCCAAATCTGTTAGAAGGAATTACCGGTAGACTAGCATTGTAAATATTTTATAATACTGATTGATGTCATCAATTGGTCATCATAGACATCTATGTAATACATTGATGTATGTATTATATATGTAATACATTGATGTATGTAGTATATATGTAATACATAGATGTATGTAGTATATATGTAATACATAGATGTATGTAGTATATATGTAATACATATATGTATGTATTATATATGTAATATATAGATGTATGTAGTATATATGTAATACATTGATGTATGTAGTATATATGTAATGCATAGATGTATGTAGTATATATGTAATACATAGATGTATGTATTATATATGTAATACATTGATGTATGTAGTATATATGTAATGCATAGATGTATGTAGTATATATGTACAGATGTTAAAATGATCTAAAACATCCTTCAATTAACCACGTACGCGTTTTGATTAACACAACCGAAACCAGAGGTAACTTGTGATATGGTATGTTTGGTTTGAGTTGTCGAATACTGCTTCAGTTCGAAGTGGTGTAGAACACCTTAATCGTTCAACTGTAATGTATTCAATTCACTGTTATATAGAAAGCATCAATCAAATTTGTATTCATGTGTGATCATCAGCTAGCAAATTGTATATGAGTATTGACATTCCATTTAAACCAAACGAAGTCCATAAGTAACAGCATATAAATAAGTATACATGTATATACAAATAATTTTTTTTTTCAGGAAAACTGGTTTTGGCTGTAATGGTACTTATTATATAAATAGTACATTATTTTTATTAAGAAAAGACGTGTCTTAGTTTCTGCTGATTAAGAGAGATCCACTCCTGGAAGCCCACTATCTTTAAATGTGGACTAATTCTCCGAGTGGCATCCACATTGTATCTTTGATCCACTCGCAAAAAGAAATCAAACATGTTGGCATAGTCTTGGGCCCAAGGCCTAGGATAATACATTTCCTGGTATTCGTGTATTGTCACCTGAAACAAAACGAAGAGGTTATTATTATTCACTTTGATTATTGAAGGGTTTTCATCGATTGAATATATCAAATTTTATATATCACAATATATGGCAATTTTTTTTTTATTCTTTTTTTCCCTTTGGGGGGGGGGGGGGGGGGGTGGCGTGGCGTTGTTAAGCGTTATGCTGCACGTAATCGATGGGTTCGATTGCCAGCATGTGCAACTATGTTTTCCTCCTGCTACCTTCCTTGTCGCAGTAAGACTGAAAAATTGTTGAAAACAAATTAATACCTCAATCTATTATTGATTTTCTGATGAGTTATAGACATTATTTACTTAGTGTGAAATACGAAAGTGTCACAGAACTATGACACTAACAACAATGTACCACAGTGGACATTCACGGACCCCTGAAAATTAGAGGTGAGACCAGGTTCCCGGGAGGAGTTAGCGTCTCCTGTTTGACTTAGGTACCAAATATCACTGAATTTTCTTACGCCCAAAATACCGATCAAGCGCAAAGGTCCATATTACCTGTTTATCTCTGAAGCACAAAGGCGATAAATATTTGGACAAGTATTGGGCCATCTCTTTGACGGTAACTTTATCTCCACACACGCTGTGAGTCCTATTCAGATGGGCACTTCTATTATTGAGAATAACACGAACAATGTCGCCAACATCCTCCGCACTAATCATATCTACTGGAGTAATGCCCATCGGAATAACTGGAAAAAAAATTCGGTTAATATTAGTGCCTTACAAATGCATTATACTATATAATAAATCTATGCAGTACATAGGAATATCTCAGCAATGTTGCTAATAAATAAAAAATAATGAAACACCGAGAACTGCACAGAAGCTCAGAGAACTTAATAATGTGCATACAAGATGTCTGTACGTCGTGCATTTAGAGTATCACTTGAATCTTCGGTGCAGTTTTTCTATATAATAATATATAATGAATATAATAAATACCAGAAGATACATACGCGTATTAAGTTTGGTGCACCATATGCGCATTTCAACAACTTATGTTTCTTCATTGATGTTTGTTGTCTAACGTCTAAGTCTAACGTTGGAAATCGAAAGTAAAAATAGTTAAGCACTTACCACCAGTGACAAACATAAGAGCCAAAAACTCATTTAAGGACAGAACTTTGCACGAGGGAGATTCATGTACTTCTTAGCTTTACAATAATTTACAATCTTTGAAGTACAGTATATTTTTCGAGTAAGCAGAGAAGCACTGAAAATTGGTCTTATGATACCTTGGAGAACTAACAGTCCACCGGCAGCATTATCGACGCAATAGTAATAGTAAGTATCAGAACATTTGTACAGAGTGTATGCCGGTGAAAGTTTCATAATGCATGAGAGGATTGTGTGTTGTGATTTTGTGGGGGAGACGAATGTATAAATTCAAATAAATCCAAATTTGAAGCTCTATTTTTGGTTTATTATAGTTTTTGGATAAATCTGTGGAAAGGGGGTAATTTAGAATTAACTGGTTATATTTATGAGTCTGTTATCAGCTTACTACATTTAAACAACAATAAATTTAAAATAGATTTTAATTCAAATTAAGTCTTCCTGGTTGAACTGGCTGAAGTGAAAAATCCAATCTGACTTGAAATTCATTAGCAACATAATTATATATAGATCTAAAAACAAAACAAAAACAAAAGCCACATAATGTGATGTGATGTAGTGGTATATGTCAATTCCTCTAACAAAGTATATTGGACCCAATACTAAGACATCAAAGTACCCCATTTTAGGTTCAAATTTTATAAGAAAGCTGACCAATGGTGCGGTCAAGTGGATGCGATATTGATTAATGAACTGGATTATACCACGTATATCTTACCTAACCAGCGATTGTTAATCGACTCGTGCTCAGGCTTTAATATTCCCATAAGGTCTTCGTAGTTTAATGGCACCATCAGACATGTGAGTGGTAGCCCCTTATATCGCATGTATTCCTCTACTTCAGCTTTGGCCACTAAATGTCGAGCAGCGACACCTATGATCCGAATAGTATGCAAATTTGTACAGAAAACAACATGGTTAATTTTCACTATTGCACATGCGTCCGCAATGTTTCTTCCTTCTGCAACCTCATCGTCTAGAAAATTAGGATTCCGAAAATTTGACACTGTGTTTACAAATACTGCTTCTGATCCCGCGAGCACCTGTTTAATACTGTTGACATCCTTAAGATTACATTGGATCACTTGGACACCATTAGATTCCATTTCTGTGTTATATTGTCCTTGCCCATCGGGGTCAACAGCTTTGACCTGAAGACCACCGTCCTTTGCCAGACATTTGGCAACCGTAGCGCCGAGAATTCCGTTCGCACCAAATACTGTGACGAGTTTTGCCATGTTTTGACCTAAAACATTAGATAATATTGATATTCTGATATTTATAGTATGTCTCTTCCTTGTCAATAAGAAATGATTAACTATAATGAACAATTCATCTGTGAAAATTCATTAACATTACTTTTGTGAAACTGTGAATTGTGATAGGATGGTGACGGCATCTGCTTGATGCATTGCATAGAAATTTATACCTTTGCAACGGACCCACCCGAAGCAGTCACAAAGAATTCATTTACGTACCACGCTTACCGTGACACGAAACCTCGGTTTTACTGTCTCATGCAAAAGACAGAACACCGATGTGTCAACAGCGGGACTCAACGTGGAACCTCTAATTCACGAGCCAAGCACCTCATCCGCTTAGTCACAATGTGTTATGTCACTGTAAACATTGAAACATTGAAAAATTTCTTATTGTTTGTTGCATAATGATAGTTAAGATAAACCGCTAAGCATTTGTTGTCGAAATAATGAAAATAGCAAATTTCATTGAAGATGATCACTATTTAAATCAGTGTCATTTGAAAAATGAAACATCTTGAAGAATGAATGAATATATACATGTATTAGATTTAACTACAACAAAGAAAACTTTTGCAGATTAGTTTTAATATGTGTAAAGCGATAACTAGGCAAACCTTCTCATATGTCATTTAAAATATGACTTCTACGTTTGTTGTATACCTGTTTATTTCATTTACCTTACATAATGGAAAGTGAAGGAGGTTAAACATTCAACAACATTTTTTGTATTATAAACAACATATCTGAAGAATAACACATAATAATCGGTTCCGAAGTTAGAACGTAAGAGGGTACAACTGTATTGACTTAGCGGAAACAGTTCCATTCTTCGTGTCGCATTTAATCTCTTATCGTTTATGCGATCTTTAAATTACTGAGTATACTCTCAATACCAATTTTCAACAAACACGGCCCATACGTGACGAGCAATATTCCACTTATCGTGGTATACACGAATCTGATGAAAATCAATTGCATTGATCTCATCGATGTATAACTGATTATATCTCATGCCTTTAAATTGAAACTTGAGTTCCCTAACGAAATAAATGCACATGCAATCTTCGTGATCAGCTGGAGGTTGTAATTTGTTGCAGATCAATGAATTCTTGACTGTTTTTTTTTGTCCCTGTTTTAGTGTTTGTATCATTAATATTCCATTTCTTGTATCCAGGAAAAATGAAAGACACGGTACACAATCAACCATGATTTTAGGAGTTATCTATTGTTTCTATAGTGTTGCAGACGGAAGACAAATATTCAGAAAGGAAAGATAGATATCAACGTTATTTCGCGGATATTGAGATAATATTGAGATATTGAGATAGAATGGCACACGTAAATGTTATATTTATAGTGTGCTACATTTTCTGTCTGAAACATGACAGAATTACAAGTATATTTTTCTTCTTTTATTATTAATTAATTAATTAATTAATTAATTTATTTATTTATTTATTTTGGTCTCCAAAGCATGAGTGGTGTATTCTAGGGTTTCGTGTCTAGATTTTCGTAAAGAGTCGAAAGATACAAAAAAAGATACGAGTTCTATCTATATCATGAGCACGATTGTGTCCGATAGTGCACGAAATAGCATCATGACATAGCCACCACTGTATCCGGTAGGGGAAAGTATCTCGTACCGTAATAGAGACACTTTTATTTCCGAGATTACACGATATCTCGTAAATCACCAGTCAGCATCCCGTCAGGTATAGATGACGTGGAGTGTCCGTTTATGAAACTAATTGACATCACGCCCGTAAACAGAAAATGTATTAATCAAAAAGAGTAGTTTTTCACTTCAAAGTGTGCTCTTTCAAGCAATAAGTAATCAAATGTATGCAATAATTTAACACCCTCCCCTTCTCCTGTATGGCTCAGTGGATGGGGTGCTCGGTTCTTGACCGAGAGGTCCCGAGTTCGACTCTCATCTTGGGCACATCGGTGTCCTGTCTTTCGGATAAAACAGTAAAACCCGAGGTCCCATTGCTTCGAGTAGGTCCGTTGCAAAGGTATAAATTTCTATGTAATGCATCCGGTTGATGCCGTAAGTATATACGTGAAATAATCGTGGAGTGACGACGTAAAACAATAAAAATACCAACCCCCCCCCCCTTTAACAATAAAAAAGACGTATTTAAATGACATTGAGATTATTTATTCAACTTAATTTGATTAATTACTAAAATACACGAGAAAATATGCGAGTTCATGCATACCACATTATCCAAGACTTAATTTGTTCGACATTTGATTTCTTGACAACTTCTCAAACTCTGCAACCTGTTGCTAACTTCTTATATGTAAATACCGATAAATGTTTAAAGGGATATAAACCATAGAAAACTTGATCATTCTTTGGTGATATATACCACCCCGCCGACTTAAGAATCCTAAAATTAATTATGAAATATAAAGTTTGTGATCAGTATCTTCAAAGATGCTTCAAATGTGAATCCAGCTTGTCCCTCGACTTACCGTATATGCTAAAACTCTGACGATATCATATAGCCCCGATTATCCCAAAAGAGGTGCTATACCTATCTAAACTTATAAATCCCGGATTACTATTGCGAGTGGCAACGTAGCATTGCGCATGTGTCAAATGCTTAATCTTTAAAATAATTATAATTTGTATTTGCAGACGACATTGCGACTTTAATTTCAGTCTTAGCTCCATAGGAATTCGCTTGTTTAAATGCCCAACAAACGTTCGACTTTCAATGCACAGATTAGACGTTTGGATTTCAATGGAATTGATACCTCACATGATATTATTGATAATGTGAATAGCAACTTAAGCCCAACTAAACTGAATAAAATCGACTAGATTTGAATGAAAAATACAATTACTTTGTGATGAGGTAACATCATTTTCTGAATAGTCAGGATCGACTTAGAATTTATTTTATTAATTTTATGAAATTTGTGTTTCATCTCTTAAAAATACATAGAAACCACATACATTTTTAAATGACTTACGTACGATATTTGAAAAAAAGAATTATTGAAAAAAAAAGAAGAGAGGAAAAAAATAAAAGAATGAAAAGGAAAAAGCAAAAAGAAGAACGACTGACAAAATTAATAAACTTAATATTTATGGACTGTTAAATGTATACATTATTTAATAATGTAATTATTGGTTTAAATGTATTTTCCATTTGCTTCTTGCTATGTGTTAATGTTGCTCTAATGTTTTTATAGTGCCGGTGTCACTTGCATGTATACACTGTACATGTTTCGTACATGTATACACTGTACATGTTTCGTACATGTATAATATGTTGCGTAATCTTGTATACATCGACAAGACGGTGAGTGATAGCATGAGGAAGTAATACATATGTTTAGATCTCCTGAAATAATAAAGACAAAAATCCATTGAAATCATAAGTAGATAACAGGACATTTCGATTAGGGGCCAGTTATTCGAAATTTTAACCATAATGATTGTTTAATGGTTAAATTTCATCAGACTATTATATCCTTGAAATAAAAAGACTTTAAGTCATTGTCTGTGTACTGATTAATAGAATATAGAACCATCACTGTAATGTAATTTAGAAATTTAAGCAGAAATCTTATAAATGAAATAAATAATCTCTCAAACGTTAACCAAGGGGTTAGCTTCACCAGTGGTTCAAGTTTTGAATAACAGTCCCCAGCAGGAGAGGGTAACTAAAATTCTGAAGACCAAATCCGAAATCATCATCCTTAGGCAGTGAAGTACACAGAGAAATGGTGATTTCATTGATCAGACAATATGTGGAGTGCGGTGGTGTATCTCTGCCACCACTTGTCAAGTAATGTTTTAGATCTGTCTTAGGTTGTAACGACTTGTTACGAAGTCACATTGACCTGTCATATCATTGTGTCAACTTGTCACTTATTATGTCAACTTGTCACATATTATGTCGACTTGTCACATATTATGTCGATTTGTTAGATATAACGTCGACTCGTCAGAATACTGTGTCAATATAACCAACAGCATGAAAAGATTCGAGCGTTCTTTTCGTGTAACATAAGGAATCGGGCAAACTTTCGTCGGTCCTGACATTGATCAGCATGTTCCTTGAACAAACACCAGGCAAAATTGGTTATCGGTTATAACCAGTCCAGTTTAACACAGAGGTGTCGGAAAGGTGATGCTTTACAGGTAAGACCATTGGTGGAAGGTCATTTTGATTGTCGGATGAAGTATAATGGTAATATTTCGTTTCGACGATTGTATTTAAGCGAAGGCTAAAACTAAATGAATGAACTATTGCAATCATTGTTCATTCGGCATGCGTGCGTATGGCGTAAGCTTTGACGAAACTTTGTTGCCTGTGTTCATTCTGGTAGATCCTCCGAGGATTAAACTCATGGAGATGCAAAATCAAAATCAAATAAGGAAAAACTTTTTGAAGATTTAGACATAGAGATGTAAGTGTGATAAGACTTAAAAGTATAGAGCACCATTCAAGTAAATCTGGACCATACATGTACATGCAAGTCCAGGTAAAAAGCAATCGTCAGTGAATCTGACACTAAACAAAGTATTAGCCAGTGGGTGAATGCAATAGCCAAATTCGTTACAGCAAAAAGGGAAGGAAAATAGGCGAGATGGTACTCAAGGAAACAGATTTTGAGAAATTTCGACAACTCTAGATTTGTTAATTCAGAACGCTCAAGAAATCAACACATTAACCGAATATGAGCAATCACGATATTTGGCTTCAGGTGCTCTCGGAAACCTCTGGTCCACCAACAGTGAAACCCACCAGGAGACATAAATGCAACTAGACTTCAAATGTACAGTACATTGTTAAAGTTACAAGAAGGATTATAACATGGGCCACATATATTACTTTCGAAAATCAAACTATTGAATAGAGTCGCTGAGAATCGAAAGTAAGAAAAACTAGGTGGATGATACACCAGGGTCCACATTTTTGAAAATTCGATAAGTATGCACGGTGGGACATATCAGTTCTAAGTTTGATTCTGAAATAAAGTTTTGAATTATACGCTCACTTGATTATTCTATTGCTTCGTAACTACTTCGTGCTTAGACGAGGGATGATTATAATGGTTGATATAAACGTAAGCCCTATTTTGATTTCTCATTGTACATATTATTTTGACATTTCCTTTTATTCTGTTGGTCCATTTATGACAGCACAACAAAAACCTACTGTTTATCCTTTAACATATTACATATAAGAAAAAAAAGATAACTTTTGTGATATAAAGTGATTTGTGATAGAACTAAAATTTTATTTTATGAAATCCAGTAAAGATGTAAGAATCGTTCTATTATTGTGAGCGCACCAATATATTTCTTTCATTCTGCTAAATTTGCTACCCTTCACTCAAAGTAAAAACTAGCCGAGTTAGATTCCATCTCTTAAAAAATGATGTCTAAAGGTAATATAAAAGTTGTATAGATCTGCAGATACATTGTAAGTGTATAAATTAATTTATGATGAAGGTCTATTAGACTAATAGATTCTAGATCATAATCTTCGACAGTGTAGATCTTAGACTTGCTCATGTCTCTATGTTGTGTTTTCATTAATTATTCGTTATTCTCTGCTTCCTAAAATACTTCAGATATTTTGAAAACAAAGTCTATGTTTTAGAGAATACAGTACTATAATGACTACGAGCATTGTACGAGCGTACTCATATAAAGTACATTATGAGACTTGAACAAGTCTGTGTAGACCTATCTAAACCAAACAATACTGTACATTGGTACACTTGCACAGAGATTTGACAAAAGGTTTTGCATGAAATAATAAACAAACTAACTCAAAACCTTGGCAAAAATATTCGAAAATGCCCTCTTACTTTACAAAATCTATTTATATATATATGGGATACCGTCAGTCGGATCTCCTCGAAATTTTAAGTAGGCTGATCGTAAAGTGCGAGAGCATCCGACTGGAGTACCATCACAACAATAACAAATGTCACGTGACTTACGTCACATCGATTTGTAACTGAAATATTAAGAAATACTTTCACTATATCTAAAATCATCTAAAGGTGATAGATTTGTGATATATAATTCATTTTGAAGGTAGGATTAATGATTTTCCCCCTTTGTGTCAGTACCCATGAAAACTTTTGTTTTATGTTTGAATATCAGAGGAAACTCGATGATTATATAAATATATTTATACACATTTAGTTGTTTGAATGTTTCTGTTTGAATGAGAAGTACTACAAATCTGCAGAGCTGGTGCTTTTCGAAAGCCAGTTTATTTGATAAATAAATTCCCTGCATCATGCACTCAAATCACAGGCACTGTGTTACATGAAGAGTGACTTTTTAAAACTAACCCCCCCCCCCCCCCCCCTGAAACTGTCAGCGAGTTGTGTCGTTCAAATTTGCGTTTGTTGGCACTTTTAAACTTGCTTAAATGAAATTTTGAGGACAGATATCAAAAGGTTAGACATTATTTTACATGTTGGCACTTTATTTTCCTCTGATTATCATCTCGTAGGAAATGCTGGTTGAAGCAGCTGCATTCTGACCGTCGTTTCTTACCTTAGGGGAAAGGGGAAACGAGACTATATATATAGGAGGGGGATTAATTTTGAAAAGGCACTCTTCATGTAATACAGTGCCTGTGCTCAAATTAATGGGACGGGTCATATTTTTTGTCCAGGATGTCAGACCTGGGTCCCTCAGTAAATTTTAAGGATTGTCAGTAAATTCTGAATTAAGCTTGCTGGACACTGTGTTCAGTACATTTTGACTGAAAAACAAAATATTTAAAATTGACAGAAAATCCAGTCATGAAGCAGTTTGATACTGGTGATTCAATACAATTAATTTGATACTGGAAAGAACCTATAGATCCAGTATACATGTAAATTACTATAATAAGAGTTTTTATATGTGTGTCAAGAATGTTTTTGAGTCTTAAGAGAATGATTAATCCATTGATGCATCCCAGTGTGCAACTAAATTTTGTTAATTATTGATTCATTGATTGGGGAAGTTCTAATATGTATACACTACAGAGAATGGCTATTGTCCAGTTGTCATATCATTGCCACAATGTTTTTAAGGCATAGCTACTAATCACTGTGATCTTCGCTTTTTGATTGACCTATAGAATACGCGGAATCACTGCAAATCACTGCAACTATCATGGTGAATCACCGCAGCAGAACAGGATCCTATAATTAATGATTTCAGTACAGCGTATGTAGCATAACTCAAGACTTCAAGAATTCAAATGCCCTTCGCTAATTATTGCCTGGGTTAATATTTCTTATCAGCTTTATTCAATCTTGCATAAGAATCATAGAGGGATCTAAAGACAAGTAGCTGTATTAAAATTATGATATAAAATGACAAAAAGGCGATCAGAAATAATAACTTTCAATGATTTTGCATGTAGAAAGACAAGAGTTCGAGTTTACTTTGATGACAATTTGATTAAAAGCATTCCTATTTATTCTGTGTTTGCTGCATATATGTAGAAAATATGGAATAAATAGCATTGTTTTTAATCAGACTGCCTTTTGCAATTATCATTGTGAAATCGTGAGAGAAATTGTTTTTTGTAATGATAATGTAGATTAAGTCTAAAACTAAGTGTCTATGTCGTGGAAGTGTCCCCTGAATCGGACTTGAGACATAGCGTAGCATCCATAGCGTACAAGGATATTGCTGACGGGGTTGGATGATCGATGACAAGCCATCTTTAGAGGTTATTCAGTCAATAATAATCCTCCAAAACACTTTCAATATTTATAGGTCTACAAATTACCCTTTAGCAAAATGGCTTGTTTTACACCTCGATATTTAGACAATATTTTAAGATGCTTAAATTTATGTTCAGTAGGTATACGATGAATAGCTGCGGTCAACCACAATGTTATAGTGAATCACTGTGATCAACCATCGCAGTAGGGAAGTGGTGTGCGGTGATTTGTGGCGATGTGAACATGATAGTCTGTGTCAAAATAGTCAGCCGCGATACACAGAGAATTGGACAATCCTCAATCTCTGTAGCGTATATTATATGTATTCACCGTTATGCTTTGACACATCGATCCAGTCATTTTGTGGAAGGTAGAATTTACCTGTAGGCTATATCGGATATGTACATGTAGGCTCACTGATATGTAATGCCATCATGATCGGGTGTACATGTATATCAAATTAACTTAACTTAAGAGAGATATTAGTAAGATTATATTAAGTAGACAGTTGAGAAAATTTGTTTTGCATGAAATGGTCTCGACATTTTAAACTGATGTATTAACATGTGATAATATTCTGACAGTTCAGTGTAATTTTATGCATTAAACTCCACAGATTTCAAATTGCTTTACTGGTAGTTCATCACTTTGGAAGCATAATCATGATAATAAAGTTTCATGAATTAAAAAGGATGCTCAGTGAAGTGCAAGAAAATCAGTAATACTGGTTGATGCTCCTCAAACTGCATAATACCAATGAATGTCTATAAGTAATATGAAATGTGTAATGCTCTGAAAACATATCAAGAAACATAAAAAGTTAGGGCTGTATGCATCCTCAGTAAATATTATGAATATATGCTAGGGAAAATTTGCCAATGCATGTACATGTATATAACTCTCTTTTAGTATTTTAAGTTCTAGTTGTTGAGCGACATTGACTTTTCAGATATGACATGAGGACCTTTGGCACAGTTTAGGAGATAGGAGTCCAGAGGAATCAAAGACATACTGACGTACTGTCATGACAGTGACTGTATCCCCCCTCCACCGAAATTTGTCAGGATTGCATGATTGATTATTGTTTTACGTCACTCCACATTTGCTGTAAATGCAATCTGATTAAAACCATATCTTTACTCCGCTTCTCTATTTGTCCCATTGCGGATAAAGATCTAGTGAAACCTCGTAAAGGATCATGTTCTGGTGAACTCTGATTTTCAGCTAATCAGTGGATCGGCTACAAATTCTTAAAAATGAATTTAACCTCCGCAGCGTGCATGACCCACAAGGTAGTTTTTGAACAGTGTTTGTTACATATTACGTCACTATCACGTGCCTAACCGAGTCATTGATTGGCCATGGGAAATAATGGTTTAGGTGACTGAAGCGTCGTCAGAGTTCACCAGAACATGACCCCTTACGGGGTTTCGCCAGATCTTTATCCACAATGGGACAAATAGAGAAGTGGAATAAAGGTATGGTTTTAATCAGATTGACGTGAATTGTGACAGCATCTGCCAGATGCATTGTTTAGAAATTTATACCTTTGCTATGATGGATCCACCTGAAGCTGTGAAGGATCTTATATATACCATGCCTACTATAGAAATTGTGGATTGGAAATGTTAACGAAGTTCTGGAATGCTTTGGGATCCAAAAGGTCCTGTTGAATTAATGTCTTTAATGTTTAAAGCTGCTTCTACTTATATAAAAAAAGGGAAGAAGCTTCCCAACAGAACCGAAAATTTTCCTGACTCCATTGGCAGCAATATAGGTTAAAAGGAAGGGGCCTAAATAATAGGAAATTTTAAATCTTTAAGCATGTTAATATAACACATCTTCTACCTTCTTTATTCTATGAATTTGTTCTGGCAGTGCATAATATGTAAGTGACTTATTGTATAATAAGTTGATGCTGTATTTGATGTATATGCAGGTTCCTAAAATAGTTCGCATTTATGGGACAAAATGTGAGTCATGGTTCTGATAAAAATCGTGAGTTATCCAGGTCACGATCCAACTCCAGAAATGTATCAGTTGGAGCAGGGAGTTCTGAACATGACTCTGAGAGTGAAAAGGAATCTGTAGGGGCAATAACTCCGTCAGGGTCTACCAAGAAGAAAAAGAACATGTCTCTATTCCGTCACCAGAGTGAAACAGCTAAACGGAGAATGGACCATCAGCTCTATCTGGTATTGTACAGTGCTCTTAATGTTGTACTTAGATAAAGCATAATAAGTAATCTTGAATCAAAACGTTACATGCATTGTTGGAAACATCAGTTCCCAACTATAACTTAATTTGTTTTTAGTGAAGATACTTTGTTGGAATTAAATGAACTCGGCTGTTTTGTCAATTTTAAATCACAGGTCTGTATTCAATATGAGTTGAATGCTCACTGTCTCTCTTCCTTAGCAGATGTTTAACTGGCCTTTCTCCAAAGCATACAAAATCATAAATCTCCATTGTTTACCCTGAATAAACCAGTAGGAGATCGAGGTTAGAATAAGAATTCCATTTTTCTTAAAGTCTTGAAGGTTTATTAGACCAAAAGCTACAGTTGGTTTCTTAGGTGATAAGTGATGATTTTTGCTAAATTTTCCTGATAATAGTATACATGTATAGTAATCCTTAATTACCCTTGACATCAATACTTCATTACTTGACTGGTGATGCCATTTCAACTTGATCTTATTTTGTATTACAGCTTCAGGAGAGTCCAGACCCTAACATTGACCTTTCTTCGTGTGAACTCCAAGAGGTCAGTATAAAAGTTAGGATTGATTATTTTCATTTTTTCTAAAAGCAGTAACATGTAAATTTGAACATAATTTGATTTTTGTGTCTCCTGGAAAAAAAAGATGACACTCAGTGGTCATTTTGCTCCTTATCTGTCCATTCATCTGTTTTTCTGTTTATCTGTCTTTTCATCTATGGCATGTTCTTTTAATTATTTTTAATTAAGACCTATATGCCATGTAAAATTATGCTGTGGTAAGATAAAATTAGATACAATAAACATTCTTTGAAGTTCGCTTTAAAAATGGTGTCTTCCTACTCTTTATACAGGACAATGCAGGAATGGTGTCCTCCTACTCTTTATACAGGACATTGCAGGAATGGTGTCCTCCTCCTCTTTATACAGGGCACTGAGGGACTGGGGTCCTCCTACTCTTATACAGGACACTGCGGGAATGGTGTCCTTCTATTCTTTATACAGGACACTGCAGGAATGGTGTCCTCCTACTCTTTATACCGGGCACTGCGGGAATGGTGTCCTCCTATTCTTTATACAGGACACTGAGGGACTGGGGTCCTCCTACTCTTATACAGGACACTGTGGGAATGGTGTCCTTCTGCTCTTTATGTAGGGCACTGAGGGACTTGGGTCCTCCTACTCTTATACAGGACACTGCGGGAATGGTGTCCTACAACTCTTTATATAGGACACTTGAGGGACTGGTGTCCTTCTGTTTTTTACACAGGACACTGCGGGACAGGTGTTCTCCTACTCTTTATACAGGACACTGAGGGACAGGTGTCCTCTTTCTCTTAATACAGGACACTAAGGGATTGGTATCCTTCTGTTCTTTACACAGGACACTGCAGGACAAGTGTTCTCCTACTCTTCATACAGGACAATGAAGGAATGGTGTCCTCCTATTCTTTATACAGGACACTGAGGGACTGGGGTCCTCCTACTCTTATACAGGACACTGTGGGAATGGTGTCCTTCTGCTCTTTATATAGGGCACTGAGGGACTTGGGTCCTCCTACTCTTATACAGGACACTGCGGGAATGGTGTCCTACAACTCTTTATATAGGACACTTGAGGGACTGGTGTCCTTCTGTTTTTTACACAGGACACTGCGGGACAGGTGTTCTCCTACTCTTTATACAGGACACTGAGGGACAGGTGTCCTCTTTCTCTTAATACAGGACACTAAGGGATTGGTATCCTTCTGTTCTTTACACAGGACACTGCAGGACAAGTGTTCTCCTACTCTTCATACAGGACAATGAAGGAATGGTGTCCTCCTACACTTTATACAGGACACTGAGGGAATGGTGTCCACCTACTCTTTATACAGGACACTGAGGGACTGCTGTCCTTTTCTTTAATCAGAACACTGTGGGACAGGTGTTCTCCTACTCTTTATACAAGACACTAAGGGACAGGTGTCCTCCTTCTCTTAATACAAGACACTGAGGGATTTGTGTCCTTCTTCTCTTTAGATAGGACACTGAAAGACAGGTGTCCTGTCCTTTATACACACTGGTGTCCTACACTTTATACAGGACAATGAAGGAATAATGCCCTCCTACTCTTTATACAGGACACTGATAAAATGGTGTCCTCCTACTCTTTATACAGGACACTGGGGAATGGCTTCCTCTTACTCTTTATACAGGATACTGAGGGACAGGTATCCTGTTCTGTACACACACTGGTGTCCTCCTACACTTTATACAGGACAATGAAGGAATGGTGCTGTTCTACTTTTTATACAGGACACTGGGGAATGGTTTCCTCCTACTTTTTATACAGGACACTGAGGGAATGGTGCCGTTCTATTCTTTTTACAGGACACTGGGGAATGGTTTCCTCCTACTTTTTATACAGGACACTGAGGCAATGGTGTCCTACTTTTTATACAGGACACTGAGGGAATGGTTTCCTTCTGCTCTTTATACAAGACACTGAGAGAGTGGTGTCCTCCTGAACTTATATTGGACAATGAAGGACTGGTGTTTTCCTACTCTGTATACAGGACACTGAGGGACTAGTGTCTTCCTACTCTGTATACAGGACACTGAGGGAATGGTGTCTCCTAATTCTTGCACAGGACACCGAGGGAATGGTGCCTTCCTAATTTTTATACAGTACACCGAAGGACTTTAATCTTCCCACTGTTTACCATTTGAGTTTCCTATGTTGGAAAAGATTTTTTAAATGAGTATTAGTTTATTATCCCTGTAGAGTTTTGTATTAGATAAAAAAAAACATAAGAATTATTTAAATTTCAGGTTCCACCTTTAGTCTTTTCTCTGTGCAAAGTCTTGTACAAAGAGGTAAGTTACAACAAAATGTAATGAATCCTTTGTCTGATGATAGTACTTAATAACTGAAAGGTCTTGTGATTGAAAATTGATAGACATTGATGATGACAAGTTGTTTGTAAAACTTCCTTTGTGGAGGAAAAATTATGAAAAAAAAATAGTATTATCCCCTTGGAGTGAAATTTTAAGAAGAGACTATATGTTTAATCCATATCAGCATGCATGCTAGTAGATAAATACATCACAACATTTTGTGGTGCATTCAAAGTATAGCACTTTTGGAGTGTTTTTCAAGTTTTTTTTTATACATGATGCAAAATTGCAGGTTTAGTGAAAGTAAAGATATATTTTCTTTTTTCTTTTATTAGAAACACTATGAATAATGTTAAAGATTTTAAAGTTGTAAAACTTTTTGAAATATTCACAAGTATTGGCTCTATTGGTGTACATATATTGACACAAGTATCAATTAGCATTCTTGGCTGCTTGCACAGCAACTTTATGTTGTTCGGTTTACCGATGACTCTGTATAGTAAGTCTTTCAACAGAATGTTGCATGGTACAAATCATAATGAGATTGTGTATCCTTTACAGGCATTATTATTGAATGATAATTGGCTACCCAATATCAACAATGGTAAAATGATTGATTTAAAAACCATTCGGGTAAGTTAAATTAATCAAAATTTTCTTGGTAAATTGATTCTTCTAAACTCCTTTCACTTCAATTTAAAGTGTTATTGTGTATCATTGTTTGTGTTGCTTGAACTATTGCTTTTGGTTGTTTGGTGTATGACCTACTAGATAAAATGTGAACTGTGATTGTATATGTAAATTAATTATGAGCAAAGATAATACTTTCCTTTCATAAGTTTGAATATAGAAAGAGTTGCATTTTTAATAACCTTCTTTTAAAGAATTGCCAGCAAAACTAAACAAAAGGGCCCCAGTATAGGGCAATATGTAAGAGAATTTTTTCAAACCATACAGTCAAGGCATATATTCAATGATGTGGATGTTGGTGGGTTGATTTGTGCTTAATATCAATACATGGATCAACAATTTTTCAATCAAATCAAACCTGGATGGCCATCACTGTAATTAAAGCACTTCATCCTATACCAAGTCTTCATTACAATGTGGATTTCTCTGATTCAAACAAAGCAAGAAGTATATAGTACATTATAGCAACACAAAGAAACCTCACTGTTTTTACACATAAACTGAAAGGTTTTGCACTGGTACTTTTAGTAGTTCCAGTACTGATGTAACATGAATTTTTTTTTACATTTTCAGGTTTTAGATCTTCATAACAATGAGCTAAAAGTGCTACCTGAAGACCTTGGAGACCTGAGTAACCTTCAGGTATGTACTAGATATAAACACCTTGTCATACAGATCTAAAGAATATTCAGTAGGTTTTACAAAAAACTAATTAGTGTGAAAGCAGTGAGTTGAAATATTTATCAAAGTTAGTATACATAAGATTTTAACCAGTTTTTGACAGGGCTTTTTTGATTGAATATACAAAGAGATCATTAAAGGCATTTTTAAATTCTTTTTGTTACTGATCTTAAAATTTTCAGTTGAGTTCAAAAAAACAATTTTATATTCTAATGCTTTCGCTTTTTAGGAAAATCGCTGAGGAAAGGAGATATATTTTCTTCTTATTTTTTGTCTAGGTTTTGAATGTAGAGTGTAACAGATTGAATAAAGTGCCTGATGACATCAAACATTTAAAACACTTACAGACTCTCAACCTCAGAAGTAAGTCCTGTCACACATTGCATGTTGTTGTCTAGAAATAAAGCCCTGTGGGTTTTTAGTTAAGCGAGTCCTGGTACTGAGAGTGGAAGTAATATAGGTGTGATCCTGGCACTGAGAGTGGAAGTAATATAGGTATTATCCTGGTACTGAGAGTGGAAGTAATATAGGTGTGATCCTGGCACTGAGAGTGGAAGTAATATAGGTGTCATCTTGGTACTGAGAGTGGAAAAATATAGGTGTGCTCCTGCTACAGAGAGTGGAAGTAATATAGGTGTGCTCCTGGCACTGAGAGTGGAAGTAAAATACATGTAGGTGTGTCCCTGTTACTGAGAATGGAAGTAATATAGGTGTCATCCTGGTACTGAGAGTGGTAGTAATATAGGTGTGAGCCTGGTACTGAGAGGTGAAGTAATACAGGTATGATCCTGGTGATGAGAGTGGAAGTAATACAGGTGTCATGCTGGTACTAAGAGTGGAAGTAATACAGGTGTGATCCTGGTAATGAGAGTGGAAGTAATACAGGTGTCATGCTGGTACTGAGAGTGGAAGTAATACAGGTGTGTTCCTGATAATTAGACTAGAAGGTATTTCGATGTGATTCTGGTACTGAAAATAGAATTATTACTGTTGTGATTCTAGTAGTGAAAGATGAAATAACATCATTGTGATATTAATGTATACAGTCGAACCTGTCTATTAAGGTCAGCCAAGGGAAAAGTCAAAAGTGGCCTTTATAAACAGGTGACCTTTATACAGAGGTCTAATTTCTAGGAAAACATAGATATTGGGAATTTAAAATGTGACTTTTATAGACAGGTGACCTCTTAATAGAGGTGGCCTCTAAGACAGGTTTTACTGTATATATATATCTATTTGCTTTGAGACTTCTTAGCACATGGCATTGTTTACTAAATTTTGACGTACATTTTTGTACATTCCTATAAGGTTACATGTATTTGGTTTTAGTCATTTGGATCTTACAATCTATTATATCACTTATTGTATATGGCATTACCATTAAATGGCATCTACAGTTAAATCTCAGCAATCTACATGTAATTGTTGTTCACATTTGCATTGGATTTTACATGTACTTCCTTCTTTACAAAAAACTTGTAAATAAAGACTTTTAAGTATAACTGACGTCTTATATGAAGAGAGTGTTTAAGCATTACATTCAATTTTAACCATCCTGACCATGTGTTCTATGCATTTTAATTGTAAAATGTAAGGTTGCTGTTTTTTAACATCACAGAATTCTCTTTGAAGAGTAGTAGAAGGCTTAGTATCTCAGTAAATGTCTCAGTAAATATCTCAGAAGGCTGAAGGTTTGAATCTTGATGGATTCTTATTTAACAAAATTTGATAGCCTAGATAGCTGTAAAATGATTAATTGGTATTGTGTTTGGTTACAGAGTAAGCATGCTTATGCATATACTGTATTGCTGCACTGATTTCTAAGAGTAGTGTTCATCAATCAAATAAAATGAAAACCCTTCTTCAGGAGCGAGTTTTACTAAAGTCGTAGACTTAGACATAAACGTAACGTAGACTTTATGACTAAAACTATGTGTGCGTTTTAGTAAAAGATGTAAGTCCACTCGTAAATGTACTTAGACATAGTGTCAGTCGTATGCTAAGATTGGATTTTTTTAACAAGGCGTTGGAAAATTTCTTAGCAATGGGAAATTAATATTGCGTATTATTTACATTCACTTTTGAATTTATTGTCGTCTGTTAACAAGGAAAACAAGATGGAGAAAACAAGAAAGCCAAACTAGAAATGTAAAGGCTGAAATGAGGGTGTTGGCAGATGAATTCCACAAATGCACCATCGGCAACAATGTGGAAAACAGCTATTTTAGTATAAATGTCAAGGTCACAAGGTCATTGACATTGGTTTTATTTGAAAGGGTTTCATCAGTTGAGTATGAATGCAAAATATGAGGGTTTTATCTCTTATGGTTCAAAAGTTATAGCTGTCTTACATTTTGACTTTATATTTTCTCGATACAAGAAGAGATTTCCGACTAGATGTAGGGTTTTGGAGGTAAAACAATGTTAATTTGTGAAATGATTATCGACAGAAAGTGTGTGATTCCTCTCATAATGCCTTTTCAACTGGCTTCTCAAGATCGAACAGTGATGTCATTTTATCAAAGCTAGTGGTTAGTGAAAGTTATTGTTGTGACGCCATAATTTTACTCTCTGCGTAAGTTCTTTGATTGACGTCACTCACTACGTCATGCTGATGTCACCGACTGAGCTAGTTTGGCCATGACGTGATGTTGGCACTCTAAGGGTTAATTAAATAATCTCTTATAACTGTTGAAAACTGGAGTCAATGTGGTTTGTTGTCTTGTGTGTCTAATGGCGAACCCCTGTCTCGAAAAACACCCTCTGTCCTCAAAGCACCTTCATTTCTGTTCTGAATCAACAATAAAACAGCCTCCATTATACTTACATGTGAAGCTACGTCTGCTACTAGACATGTAGGTTTACACGTAAATCTACGCATAATCATAAGTTACGATGTTTAGTAAAACGCAAGATACTTGTAAGTTACGTTTACGTCTACGTTTGGGCTTACGATCTTTAGTAAAACTTGGTCCAGAATAGTAACTGTATTTCATTGTTATTTGCTTATCACATCTCAGATTATTTTACATATATTCAGTATGTCCTCTGCCTTATACATTGCACAGAAGTTCAGACCAATGGCAATAAACCTTGAGGTGGCAAGAGATCTTGTACATACCAGTCTACCATGACACAGGGCCTGGGTTTTACTGTCTCACCCAAATGGTAGAACTTCATTCAGGACCTCTGATCCCCTAGCCATGCTTTCCAATGTCTGAACTGAACTGTCTTTATACAGCTTTTCATTTTGAAGTTGATGTTCAAGTAGATATTCTTTAAACATACTTTTATATGTTTACTTTTATTTTAGGTAACCGTCTGAAAGTTTTCCCTCCATCCCTCTGTGGATTACCGTGTCTTCGAATGTTAGATATTTCTGACAATAACATCACCTCCTTGCCTCCTCAACTTTGTAATGTTCGCACATTAGAAACTCTGATTTTAGATGTCCACAAAATGAAATCCCCTTCAGAAGGTAAAAAAAAAATCATCCATTCTTTATATTTCTTTTTCATTTCTGTTAGGAGGCAAGACAAAATAGAAGGTTTAATAGATGTATGAAAGGTTTCTTAATTTTGTTTGACAGATATCATTGTAATATTTTATACCCCTCTCAATGAAGTAGGGGGGTATATTGGAATCACCTTGTCCATTTGTCTGTCCATCTCTCTGTCAATATGGTGTCCGTAGATGCATTCCTAGGGTTTTTGCCTTTTTTGGGACTTTGTTCTCTAGATACAACCTTGTCCAGAGATGTTCTCATTTATCCTCCTATAGATTCCATTGAAATGATTGATTTAGCTTCATTATCACATAAAGGTGTGCGCCTCCAATCTTCATCTCTTTGTAGGCATTTTTCAACATTTGCCACTTTAGTGACATAATGCATTTATTTCATTTTGGGACTTGGTACTATCCATAGACATTAACCTGTCTAGAGTTTTATTTTATTCTTTAATTATACCTCAAAAAGGACAAGTGGGTAGGGGCGTGCGATATTACCAGTGTATCAGTGTATTGCGATATTTCCCATGGCAATAATATTGTACATATGTATTTATTCCTTGTGTTGAGTTTTCAAAAGTTTGTGTCAATTTCAGTAAAAAATGTGATAGCACATCCGTTTCATTTGTGTCTGAAATTTTATAACATACATGAGAGCCATTGTGGATCAGTAACAAAGCCTACATAGTACCGTATTTCACTGCTGTATTATTCTTAATTTCATTACAACTGCTCTGATACTGTATCCTCAGAAACCCTGAGAGAAAAAATGCTATTAAACTAGATAGAAATATGCTTTACAAATAAAACATGGATTTTTCTGAATATATTCCTGAAGTTATTTGTTTTTTTTTTCAAAATCTCAGTAACCACTTTAATGGTTTGTTTTCAATGGTATTCTACCCATATTATATATAATTATATCAGTGTAGAAAACAAAATAGCATTTAGTTGGAAAAATAAGTGACTGTATAATCTTGTCAAGCTGTTTAAATGTTCTTTGTATTTGTTTAAGATATATGCAAAAATGGAACAGAAGACATCATGAAAACCCTATGTGCAGGTAATTATTCAAGTGTGACATTTGAGAATATAAAATGCCATTTGCAATTTAAGATCACATAGCACATTTATTGTTAAAGTGTTCATGATGTTCAGTATACCAATGATGGTAATCAGTCACTGGTATTACATCTTGATCGTGATGAATAGCACAAAATGTTACGAAACAATATCCAAATCGTCAGTCATGTATACCTAATGGTAAATCATATTTTTATGATAGAATGTGGAATGGAATACCTACCCCCCTCCAATTTCCTGCTAGATGTCCTGGATGCTCCAGCTGTATCACACTCTGGGACTAGTACATCTATCAATAAAGCCCTTCAGGAGGAGCAAAGTCTCATGGTATGTGTATATGATTCAACTATCCAATATTAAAACAAATTTACTAAAACGCACTGAAAGTTGTTAATCTCAATGTGTCAGAGTTTTATCAAGATACTTTTTCGATTTAATAAATGAACCAAAATCCTGTAAGTTTATAAACTGCTGTATGATATCTCAATCTATCCTTCACAGTTTAACTTGGGAAGGGGTGTATACTGGAATTAGTTGTGTGTCCCGCTGCCTGTAGGCAAATTAGTTTTCTGGAAATTTCTCACACATCCTTTGAGGTATTGTACCAAAATGTGGTAGACATCTCTAATACTACAACTTAATTTTTATCGCAGTTGACTTATTTTGCAGAAGTGAAAGTTCTTTGTGTATAATTATTTTTCCAGACTCTTTTCACACACTGTGTGATATATTGGATTGAAACTTGGCACACATTTTTATCACCAACAACTACAGACTAAGTGTTAATTTCTTTAGGGTAAATTGAGCTTTCCACTTGTTTAGGGACTGTTACTCAATTTTTCTTTTCATCCAGAAGTTATGATACTTGGCACATAGTTTACTCATAACCTTAAGAGAATCGCAGTGATTTAAGTGTCAACGGTCAAGATCACAACATTTCGTTTTATCAGAAGCTTTTCGGACTGTAATTCAGTGGCTTTTTATCTTACACTCATGGTATGTCACATGTAGGATGGCACAGTTGTTACCATCAACAAAAAGTCATGCCATGACTTGACCCAAGGTCATATCTCTATGGTCATTAGGGATCCAAGGCTAATTTGGTGTTGTACTTCTTTTCTACCTCTGGGGTTATTCTCCCTGTTAGAGCAGTTCTAAATATCAATAAGACATTAAAAAGATGTATAATTTATTATCGCAATTGCCTTTTCTTTTTGCAGAATTCATTACAAGCTTACAGTAATGAAATGGTAAAGTATTTTTTATTTTACTGGATGTTTATGAAAATCAATACTATTTTTACGGTTTTGAATTGAGCTACAAGTTTTTGCCACTGATATAGGTATTTTTGAGTTTCTTCTACTGTGTAGTTCTGATTGTTTATTATTATATGCCACAGCAAGTTTTTTCACTTACATGATGATGATATCTGGGTCCTGCTCCATAAACTGAGAAAATACTTAAGTCAATTATTTTACGTTAATTTATTATTGAAAGTTCAAAATAAAATGTGATGCAGAGTGGTTTATTTCAATTTATTGATACAATAAAATTCAATAAAATCCAAATCCCAGTAATAAATTTATTGTTGAAGAGAAGAATATGAAATTATGACTTAAGAATTTTCTCAGTTTATGGCACCTGAGCCTGCTTGATGCATTTCACAGAAATTCAGAATTTTGCAATGAACCCACCTGAAGTTACATGAAATCATAAAATATATATTGCGTGCTTCTACTGTTTCTTATAATACTGATGCTAGTGATAAAAGACCACTTGCAAATTAGAAATATTTTGCAGGAAAAGAGACGATTAGAAAGAGTGGAGATGGAGAGGCAACTAGCACAGAGTATCGAAGAGCATGCTCAACTAGCAGCTTTAGCAACTCAACAGAAACAAAACTTTATACAAGCTGTAACACAGGTATATACTCACAAATCTTACTATATATAATCACATGCTGTATACATGTACAGAAGTGTGTTCCCTGTTACCTATCTAGCATACCTGAGCTGAAAACGTATGTGTGCTATTGCTGTCATTCTTCATCCAGTGTCTTTCTGCTTAAACTTTCTGTGTTTTCAACTTCTTCAGAACTGCTAGAGAGTATTTTATTAATTTGGTTGGGATTAAGTACTCAAGGTCCCCTGCAAATGCTGTTACTTTTTGGCCAAATCAGTCCAGGGTTGGATCCAGGATGGGGTGACATAGGCCCAGGAGGATACCCTTCTTTGACAAATTCCTTCTTCAGACCAGCAACCTAGATCAACAAACCAAATGCACCAGAGAGATCTAGAATGGTGTCTTGTGAATTATTGTTTTAAAATGATGTGGTGATTTGTTTCAGTTTTGAAGAAAAGACTTTCATTAGAGAACATCTTAATGTTAAGTTTCTCTTGTGCTCACAGCACTCAGGAGAGCGATATATAGACTCTTTTTGGTCTGTTGTTGGTACATGTAGGTGAGGAACAAAGTAATTGTACTTGTTCTCAGCTTGTTGTCTAGACAGTTTGAGTTGAAATTATGGTACTTTGATTGAGAGAGTGATAATGTCTAACTTCAAATTTGCAATTTGTCAGAAAGGTTGTTAAAAACAACCTTGTGGTTTTCATAACAAACCAGTCCAACTAAACCGTAGTAACCAGGGAAAAGGTACCAGAATTGACTTTGTTACCAGGAAAAAGATACCAGAATTTGCTTTGTAACCAGGAAAAAGGTACCAGAATTGACTTTGTAATCTAGAAAAAGGTACCAGAATTGACTTTTTAACCAGGGAAAAGGTATCAGAATTGACTTTGTCTATAGTTAGGAGTAAGAAAGACAGTGCAAGAGAATTATAGATAAACATGTTGAAGAGGTAAAGATTTTTGATGCCTTTTATACATCATTCTATAGGATCAAGACAAAATTGATAGGGAACTTGAAGAACTTTCCCATAGAAAGGATAAAGAACGACAAAATCTAGTGGCTTATTTACAACAAGGTAAGGGTTTACAAATTTGAAATTAATAAAAAACTTCAAATGCTGTGTAACAATGTTAAACTTTTCGAGAAACATTACAATTGAAAATATTTGCAAGACAAGTTTTTACAACAGATATGTTGCAAAAGGGAATTTTCAGTCTTTTGAGTATTTACCGCTTGGTATAGATTTATTTCAAGGTCGGAATTTATTGTGCTGTTAGTATAAAGATTGACAAGATTACAACATTTCTTTGCTTTTACATAAATACTTCATGAAGCTTTGTCAAGAGCTTATGAAGATGTAGTTGGCCATTAGGTAAGGTGGATATATGTTGAGTGAGCTTTATTCTGTATATTTTTTGATTTGTCTCAATATTTCAGTGGAAGATGGGACAAATTCCTTGATTAAACAAATGTTAGAAATGAATGAGAAGGCACGCAAAGCAGAAGAATTATTAGAAGTGATAGAAAAAGAGAGAATGGAGGCAGAAGAATGGTTTGTAGTGCGGACAGAGGACATGCAGAACCTCCGGAAAGAAGAAATACTCAGTATGTTACCAAATATTAATTACCTCATGGGAATGCTGCTTTGTGTTTGTCTGTTTGTTTGAGGTGTTTCCCTGTGGTGACAGAACCTTTTGTATGACCATATGATATTTATATGCCAGTCATTAAACAGGATATATTATTTCATGATGCTGTCCGTTCCTTTGATCCATCTACTCTGCCATATAAAGTGAAAACATTCTTATAAAAAATGTGCTGCTGTTTTTACTATTGTATGTATATATATTGTAATATAATATTTTCTCTACACTGTAATTTTATGTTCAGTTATGAGCAATAATTTGTTGTTGATAACCTTCTTTGAAGAAGGTAGTGGTAGTAATACTAAATACATTATTATAAGTAACCAATGTCTGTATTTTAGATATATAATACATGTAATGTCAGGATTGGAAATGAAGCAAGCCAGGAAATTGCAATATTCATCAGATTGAAAGCGAGGCTAGCACAATTTTAGCTCACCTGAACTGAAAGCCAGATTTTTTGCCAGATTTATGTTTTGTACTTTGTCTATTGTTTGTACATAGCATATGCTGATAGATTCTAAATCATGGACATGATGAACGAATAGGTTTATATGAAAAAAAACACCCTTTACATAATCATCTCATTTACTGAAAACTAATTTTGTTGTAATATGTATCTTGCAGAAAATATGGAAATAATGCTGAAGGAGTCTGAAGCATTTGAAAAAATGCGGGTCAATTTTACAGACAACAAGGATAATGTAATGAAGCAGGCTTTAGAGGAGTATGTAGAATTTATTATTACTTCAAAACACAGTTTTCAGAGGAAATAAAGCTGTTGTGAGTCCTAGTGTTTTTGATAGTGTGTATGTGTATCCGGAAAAACCTTGTAGAGGACAAAATACCCAATGTCTAATCAAACTCTATTGTACTTTCATTTTTATCCATTCATATAAAGAATCTGATCAAACTTGATGGAAATGTCATATTCATGATACCCAACTGGGACTAGCAATGAGATGAAATCCAATATGGCCACCTTGAAATACTTCTTCATCAATATTGTTAAAGGGATTTTGATACTACTTTGCAGGGATGATCTACATGTACTTTAATACCAGAAGAACATTTGTAAAGAAGTGGTATTATGTAACCCACTACAGCCACCAGGAATTTAGAAAATCTCAAAAACTGTATTAAACCTCTATTTTTCTAAATGATAACAGAAGGCCACTATGTACCTTTATATATCAATCCATCATCTATTCTTTTCTATGCATTGTAGAATCTATAATCTCTTGTACCATGTTATGGCAATCTGCATGATGTGGAGTAACTGTGCTCTGTCTTTGCAGGGATCAGATCCAGTCTCACAATAATGTGGAGAGTATCCTATATCACAAGGAGGTCGAACAGATGATGCTCATGGATGTTCTGCAGAAACAAGTACATACAGTTCTTCTCATTATCATTATTAGTTCTTATGACAGAAGTCTACAGCTGTATTTATTTCAATGCTGACTTTGTATGAGTACTTACTTAGAGTTAAGGTCATTTCCTCAAATATTTAGGGCAAAGGAGTGATGGTTCTTTTTCCAAGAAGCAGTAACACTTCTGTTATACATTATATTACATTTTAGTAGTAATTCTGTTAATATTTTCTTGACAAGAAATTAAGTATATAATGATTCAATACATGTATTATTGACTTTGAAAAGTAAATCATCTTTAAGCTCTGGCAGTTGCTTTCATTTTGTCATTTTGATACCTCAAGAAATTAAATTGAAAACCAACCTGAATCATGAGGACAAAATAACAACATGTTGCACAGTTAAAAATATAATGCTTTTTGAGTATTTTAGTACTGGTAGTTAGTTTACCAACTCTCTGAAAAATTTTCATCCTATCCTGTAGCAAATGCAGAGTACAAATTTGACATGTTTTGTTATTTCCATTGTCTCTGGTCAAATATTCTGATTAAGAGCATTTTTAGTAAATGACAATACCTGTCCTTGATAGTGATATAATCATAGATATAAGCATAACAATTTTTTAACATCGCATGCTTACTGGTTAGGATTCAAATTTTATGAGGAAAAAAAACCAGAAATTATGTCACACTGAATGCAGCTAGTTATCTGAATTCTTTCTTTTATAAAGAGGGTAACAAATTTTATCTCACTCTTTTAGGAACAATTCCAAAAAGAAGCTTTTGAAGCTTTACAGCTCCAGAAGGATGCAAAGCATCAAAGAATTACCAGTCAGATTACCCTGATAGAAGAAGAGCTATCCAGCCTTACTGCTTTAGAAATCCAAAGACGAAACCTTCGATCTGAAGAAGAAATGGTAAGATCTCAGTATTTCACTACATTCTTCACCTTTTTGGGTTAGAATTGTGACAGCAATTTTAGACTCTAAGGTATGGTAGTGTATATCTGTACAAAAACAAATTCCTGATCAGTATTTAGAGATAATGCATTTGAGCTATAAGAGAAAAGTTTGGTCAGATAAAAAAAGGATACAATGAAAGATATAAATGTTTTTGATATGCATAGATATCTGATGATGTGTACATAGATATTTATAGCAGCACCTATTTACAGCAATCTTTTTATACCCTTGACATTCAGTCAAGTCATATGAAAGAGAAATTGAATTCCAGATGATTCTGAAACAGATTTTCATTGTTTGTATGTTATAATAGTTATAGAATTTCCCTGAGGATTGAAAATTAACAAAATAGGTTTCAGAGTGGATGAATCTTTATGGATGTATAATTTTCAGTGCTGACTTTGCATAGCAAACAGTTGTGGATTTATGTGGAAGTCAGAGGAAACTTGTTGTCCATGAAGGGTGTTATATGGAAAGTTTATGAAACATTTAAGCCAGAAAATTTAAGCATGTTTTTATTTTCAGTTTACATTTATAATTGTCTAGATTGTTGTATACCGTTTGTGTCTGAATGCTAGAGGAAAGCTTCCATTCAAAAAGGGGGATGGGGAGATTTGAAATCGTGTGAGCCATGCTATTTCGAAAAACTCTACTGCAGAGGAATATTAGAATAGTAAACATATACAAGCTATAGTGTAATATATATATTTGTACTTTCAAGACTGTCAATCCTTTCATTATCATAATAAAGTTCCTCAGCACATGTATCAAAGATTTGATCTTATCCTTTTTATGGTGTGGTATATACACATATATATGTATGCCAAGTGTATGATATATTTGTATTGAATTATTTTATAAAATACTTCCATGCTTCATCTTAATTAGCTCATGTTGTTGCCATCTGAACTTTTTAACCTTGAAACATCTTCCTGTGATGTAATTAAATTGGACCTTTGTCTTTCATTTCAGAATATTATAGCTGAGAAAAGAATTGCCTTAATTGAGGTATTGTCGCAACTTTTAAGTGAACAGGAAGCCCGCCAAGTGGAACTCAAAAAGAGATTGGTATGTATCAAAATTAATTAAATTTGAAATTATATTCTGAATGAATTATATAAATAGTCTGATGTATAATAATGAATTTCATAGACATTAAAAGTTGTAGGAACAGACTGACAGTTGTATATTTGATTTGATAATACTTTCAGTAAGTTACTTGCTGTATTGTCTTCTATTTTCAATTATTCTATGCTAATGCTTCACTAATGTACTTGGTCTTTTGGTCAGTTGTTCAGTCATCACCTACACATGTTATTGATCATTAGTGCTGATGTAATGTCTCCCAGTATGATAGAGCCTAGTATGAGTAATGCTCTATGATTCATTTATCATGGTAGAAAAAATTGATTATTCTGATTTTGAAGTTAATTGATAGAATGGTTAATCTGAAAATCAGCCCTTTTGGCAAATTCAAAGCTAGATGTGAAAGATCGCAGATTTTTTATCTTTCAAGAGTTTTTTTTTCATCAATGGGTGGAATTATTTGAATAAAGTGTAAGCCATTGACTGTATAGATATGTAAACAATATCCCTCATTTTTGTGATCAGTAAAACCTTTTTTTATGAATGAAAAAGCCAAGGAAAAAAGTGATTGAGAATGTTAAAATTTCTTTCTAGATTCTCTATTCAATTTAATCATAATGCTTTATTGGGTTTGTTTTTATTCTTGTATGTACATCACACCCAGATTTGCACTCATATGGTGACAGGTCTTGCAAACAATTCTTTAGGATACATTCCATCCTCAGAATTCTTTGTATTTCATTTCTGATAAGGTATTACATTCAGTATTACTCTGACTAATTGCTGAATGAAAATTTGTCCATTTTTAGCTCACCTGAGCCAAAGGCTCAAGTGAGCTATAGTCATAGTGCGCCGTCCGTCGTCGTCGTTGTCCGTCGTTAACTTTTTCACATTTTCGACTTCTTCTCTGGAACTACATTGCAGATTTGGATCAAACTTTGTGTAAATGATGTACTCAAGGTCCTCTACTAAAATTGTGTTCGGGATCCAGATTCCCTCAGGGGTGGATCCAGGGCGGGACCAAAAGTGCCCAAAAGGGTACCCTTCTTCAAACATCTTCTTCTCCAGAACCAGTACATAAATGGGGAAACTAATTGCATTTCAACAATATATAAAGATGGGTTATTAAAAATTGTGTTCGGGGTTAAGATCCGTCAAATAGAAATTTACGCTTTTTTGACGTATTTCTGGACTTAGTCATTTCAATGAAGAAAAGTGTCATGTTTTTCAGTTAATTGATATTGATGATTTCTTAATGACTATTTTGATCATAATTGTGGTAAGGAATATTATTGTGAAAGAATTTTGTCATTATCTCAATTTTTGGATTTTTTATGAATTTTTTAAGACTTCCAAGAAAAAGGGGGGGGTTGGCCATTTTTCACATTTTCAACTTTTTCTACGAAACCACATGAAAGATTTTAATGAAACATGGAATACATGAAGTACTAAAAATCCTCTATCAATGTGGTAAATTTCATCCAAATTGGTTAACAGATAATGCCACCATGTCTAAAAAGTAGGTCTCACAATGGTACATATAATACTTGGTAATTGAAATATGGAGAGTAGCGGATCAAATCCAGCTGTGGTCAAAAATTTTTTTTTTTTTTTTTACACATCTAAATAAGTTTTTAGATGTTTCTAAACACTCAACATATGAAATTAGGAATTATACGTTTAAGACTTCCAAAAAAAAAAAAGGGGGGGGGTTGGCCATTTTTCACATTTTCAACTTTTTCTACAAAACTGTTTGGAACTGCATTGCAAATTTGGATCAGACTTTGTGTAAATGATGTACTCAAGGTCCCCTACTAAAATTGTGTTCGGGATCCAGATTCCCTCAGGGGTGGATCCAGGGCGGGACCAAAAGTGCCCAAAAGGGTACCCCTCTTCAAACATCTTCTTCTCCAGAACCAGTACATAAATGGGGAAACTAATTGCATTTCAACAATCTATAAAGATGGGTTATTAAAAATTGTGTTCGGGGTTAAGATCCGTCAAATAGAAATTTACGCTTTTTTGACGTGTTTCTGGACTTAGTCATTTCAATGAAGAAAAGTGTCATGTTTTTCAGTTAATTGATATTGATGATTTCTTAATGACTATTTTGATCATAATTGTGGTAAGAAATATTATTGTGAAAGAATTTTGTCATTATCTCAATTTTTGGATTTTTTATGAATTTTTTAAGACTTCCAAGAAAAAGGGGGGGTTGGCCATTTTTCACATTTTCAACTTTTTCTACGAAACCACATGAAAGATTTTAATGAAACATGGAATACATGAAGTACTAAAAATCCTCTATCAATGTGGTAAATTTCATCCAAATTGGTTAACAGATAATGCCACCATGTCTAAAAAGTAGGTCTCACAATGGTACATATAATACTTGGTAATTGAAATATGGAGAGTAGCGGATCAAATCCAGCTGTGGTCAAAAAAAATTTTTTTTTTTACACATCTAAATAAGTTTTTAGATGTTTCTAAACACTCAACATATGAAATTAGGAATTTTACGTTTAAGACTTCCAAAAAAAAAAAAGCGGGGGGGCATTTTTCACATTTTCAACTTTTTCTACAAAACTGTTTGGAACTACATTGCAGATTTGGATCAAACTTTGTGTAAATGATGTACTCAAGGTCCCCTACTAAAATTGTGTTCGGGATCCAGATTCCCTCAGGGGTGGATCCAGGGTGGGACCAAAAGTGCCCAAAAGGGTACCCCTCTTCAAACATCTTCTTCTCCAGAACCAGTACATAAATGGGGAAACTAATTGCATTTCAACAATCTATAAAGATGGGTTATTAAAAATTGTGTTCGGGGTTAAGATCCGTCAAATAGAAATTTACGCTTTTTTGACGTGTTTCTGGACTTAGTCATTTCAATGAAGAAAAGTGTCATGTTTTTCAGTTAATTGATATTGATGATTTCTTAATGACTATTTTGATCATAATTGTGGTAAGGAATATTATTGTGAAAGAATTTTGTCATTATCTCAATTTTTGGATTTTATATGAATTTTTTAAGACTTCCAAGAAAAAGGGGGGTTGGCCATTTTTCACATTTTCAACTTTTTCTACAAAACTGTTTGGAACTACATTGCAGATTTGGATCAAACTTTGTGTAAATGATGTACTCAAGGTCCCCTACTAAAATTGTGTTCGGGATCCAGATTCCCTCAGGGGTGGATCCAGGGTGGGACCAAAAGTGCCCAAAAGGGTACCCCTCTTCAAACATCTTCTTCTCCAGAACCAGTACATAAATGGGGAAACTAATTGCATTTCAACAATCTATAAAGATGGGTTATTAAAAATTGTGTTCGGGGTTAAGATCCGTCAAATAGAAATTTACGCTTTTTTGACGTGTTTCTGGACTTAGTCATTTCAATGAAGAAAAGTGTCATGTTTTTCAGTTAATTGATATTGATGATTTCTTAATGACTATTTTGATCATAATTGTGGTAAGGAATATTATTGTGAAAGAATTTTGTCATTATCTCAATTTTTGGATTTTTTATGAATTTTTTAAGACTTCCAAGAAAAAGGGGGGTTGGCCATTTTTCACATTTTCAACTTTTTCTACGAAACCACATGAAAGATTTTAATGAAACATGGAATATATGAAGTACTAAAAGTCCTCTATCAATGTGGTAAATTTCATCCAAATTGGTTAACAGATAATGCTACCATGTCTAAAAAGTATGTCTCACAATGGTACATATACCACTTGGTAATTGAAATATAGAGAGTAGCGGATCAAATCCAGCTGTGGTCAAAAAATTTTTTTTTTTTTTTTTACACATCTAAATAAGTTTTTAGATGTTTCTAAACACTCAACATATGAAATTAGGAATTTTACGTTTAAGACTTCCAAAAAAAAAAAAAAAAGGGGGGGGGGGGTGGCCATTTTTCACATTTTCAACTTTTTCTACAAAACTGTTTGAAGGATTTTAATAAATCTTGATAGAAATAAGTCACTTATGATCCTCTTCAAATTCTGTTGTTTTCGTCCAGACCTCTTTACAGGTGGCACCACCATAGTCAAAAGTAGGTCACAAAAGAGTTCCCTCCTTTAACAATATTCTTTTTCATAAGGGCTGTATACAGAGACAAACAGAATGCTTTGAAATGATCTAGAGGGATGAGTGAAGACGTATTGTCATTTTGGTTCCCTTCCAAAATCAAATTTTAGAATTTTTTTTTCGACATTTCTTTGGACTTGATGATTCAATGCAGAAAAAAAAGTGTCATATTTCCTAGTTAATTGATAATGATGATTTCTTATGGACTATTGTGATCATAATTATGGTAAGGATTGTTACTTTGAAAGAATTTTGTCAATATCTCAATTTTTGGATTTTCTATGAATTTTTTAAGACTTCCAAATGAGGGTGTATAGGAACAATTCAATCACATTTTTCACTTCTGCTGTTATACCACATGAAAGATTTTAATGAAACAAGGAATACATGAAGTACTAAAGGTCCTCTATCAATTTGGTAAATTTTTATCCAAATTGGTTAACAGATAATGCCACCATGTCTAAAAAGCAGTTCTCACAATGGTACATATACCACTTGGTATTTGAAATATGGAGAAATTTTTTTGTTCATTTCTTTACACATCTAAATAAGTTTTTAGATGTTTCTCAACACTCAACATATGAAATTAGGCAATTTTAAGTTAGATCTGGACAATATTTGAAACAATTGTTGTTCATGACCCAGACTTGAAATCAGTCAACAAAAGGCCCCATCTAAAGAAAATGACTAACTTGTTGCCCTAAATGACTTCTTGCAGAGACAAAGGAAATGCTTAATATCAAAATCACGTGAATGGATGTGCAAAAAAGTGTTGTTTTTTATTCTAGCCTGAAATAAAATTTGACATATTTTCAACATCTGTGTTGACTTAGTCACATTAATGCAAAAATAAATGAATTCTTCCTTCATGCATGACTGATCATCTAGGTACTCAGGTGAGCGATATAGGCCCACTTGGGCCTCTTGTTGTAATTTCTAGGAAGAAATGGAAGAACAGAAGCTAGATGAACAGACAGATTATTGGCTGGTACAATATCAAAGACTTCTGGATCGTAAACCTCAATCTCTTATTGACAAGGTAAGAATGTAAACTCAAGTTTATTATTTATAAGGTAAGATTTCTGAGCTATAAACCCTGGCTCTTTCACAAGGGAAAGCTTTTTACCATAAACTCATGTCTCTTTATGAAAAAAAAGTTGTTAAATACTGTACACCATAGGTGTAAGGCAAGATTTCTAAACCATAAACTTGGGACTTTTATTGCTAAATTAGAACTTCTTGACTGCAAACCTCAGGTGTTATTGATAAGGTAAGACTTTTAGACTGTACAGCCCAAGCTTTTGTTGACATCTGGACCTTAAACTATTAACAAGGGAAGGCTTTTGGATTGTAACTGTAAACCCATATTCTTACTGATAAAACCTTTGCACTGTAAACAATAGGCTGCTGTTGATAAGACTTCTGGACTGTAGACCCACATGCCTGTTTGATAAAGGTTAGACTGCTAGACAGTAAGCCCTAGACTTTTAGTGATATGGCTAAACTTCTTTATAGATTTTTATCATACATCAGAATCTATATTGACAGGGGCTTTGGACTATAATGTGGCTTTGTTCTTGTTACAGTATATTCAGGACATATCTTTGAACTGAACTTTAGATAGATTCAATAAAGTAGTCATAATAGTAAAGCTTTTTGAAATGAATAATACTTTAAGTATGTACGATATTATATAAGTAAAAGAAAACCTTTCCATTCATTCCAAAATCATTGAGTCTGATCATTTGGCCTTCACCTTTGAATGACTTTAAATATGTGTAATTTAACATTGACAGAAACTTTTAACTTTTGACATAAAGCATGGATTATTTTTTATGACAGGAACATTGCCTGGAGATTGCTGTGGTAACTGTTCTACAGGATTCCAGTGCAGAGGATTATATTCCATTGTTTGCACGTCATAGGATTTCCATAGAAACTCTTTTACAGATCACAGATGATGATCTTAAGCAGGTAAAGTACAACAATTTTGCATATGCCAGGATTCCATTAGCAGTGAGGGAATATTTATTTAAAAAATCGCTGTTAAAAAAAATTTTTGTCTATGGATGTATAGACAAAAACTGATGCACAATCTAAATATACTCCACAAAATTTATAATCCATGAAGCAGATTTTATATACTTAGTGCATCCGTTTTTGTCTATACATCGATAGACAGAAATTTTTATACAGTCAATTCTTATAATTTGATTACAGGTATTTCAAAATAAAGCTTTTCTTTCAAGTATGATAAATCTTTACTTTAAAACGGATAAATCAAAATTTTACGCATCAGTCTTATATTAGCCAATCGGAATCACGATCTGATGGTGGCCCCATCAATAATAGAGATAGTATATGTATAAGATAGAAAAAATGCCATGAAATGAAAGAAAGAAACATGTTGTAAATTTAAACCGTATGGCAGCTTCGCCTAGCCTACTAAGCATGCCGCATTTAACGTCACGCTATGGAATTTCAAAACCAGTTTCACAAGAAAAAAAGAAACAGTTATGATTTTATGTTTTTAATTTTATTGAATTGAAATCCGATATCTTATTCAGTCAGAAATCACTCAATATATAGTGCTATACAGTAGGTAGATAAAACCAGAGTAGTGTTTACGTGCGGCCCCAATTATGTATTAATCGAAGGGTCATTATCTATACAGAAATAGACTAAATTTTGCTCCGTGCATTTGTATGTGTTATACAGTCATTGTGGAAATAATTGAATTTTATACTAATATGTGACAAGACATGAAGAGGGGGTTTTTATTGTCTTATCTGAGAAGCAGTACCCCAACAAATCACAGGTCAAATTAAACCATGGGAGATCTTGGCTTTGAATAATCACACTACAACAGAGCTATGCCAGCTTAGAAATATTTGCAACAAAAAGGAAACTGTTATGTAATGCTATCAGACCATAGAAAATTTCATTCTTATTTTACTCTATGTAAACAATATTTTTTTATATAGTAATGTTGTTTTATGACATTTAGATAAAAATTGGAAATTAATCAAAGGAGTGAAAAGAATAACTTGCTATAGCATATGAATTCTTTGACTATTTCATGCAAAATCTTGAATCGAACTTTGACTTTTCTTATCGACAAAATTCACATGCACTTCAACTCAGAACTTCCTGTAGACATTTGTACTCACTTCCGATTTCACTCTTATTTTAAAATGTGCATCTGTCAGATGACCATTCTTGGAACCTAATAGTAGTAAAATTGCAATTGAAAACATTGTACTTTAAAGTGTTGACTGCTATGTAAACCTGTGACATATTTTTTAAAGATGGGAGTACATGAGTTAGGACTTCGTAAATCAATACTCAGAAATGTAGAACATTTCAACAATAAAAAGGATGCAAAATACCCTGAGAAGTCCAAACAAGATAGTCCGAGCCCAGACCTGTATCCAGCCCCTGTGGACAATCAAGATAAATTTGCTGGAAGGGTAAGGATAATTGAATTTAAAATAAACAGTGTCATTCTATATTGTGTAGGCCTACTACAATAAATGTTGAACTGTCATCAGGCATAATATTGTGATACATATGCATATAAAACATCAGATGTGGTTTGTACAGGATTCAAAATAAAGATTTACCCAATATTAAGATTTTTAAGATATATGTATATGGCTTTGACTCCTTTTAAGCTTTTTTTTTACAGTTTTGAATTTTCTTTGAGTAGATAAGACTTTGTTGTTTAAACAATTCAGTTTTCATGCCCTTGAATCGGTAGATCGCGGGCATATTTTTTTTCCTGTCTGTCTATTTTTTAAACCATGAGAGATATAGATTTCATATTTGGCATGCATACTCCACAAATCAAGCCTTTTCAAATTACGACAAGGTTATTGACCTTGTGACCTTGACCTTAATCTTTGCCCTATGTTTCAAATCTTTAACATGTTAAGGGCTTTCATATTTCACATGCGTATTCCTTGTGACAAAACCTTTGCAGGGGTCTTTGTGTTTTACAAACACTTCTTGTTTGTCTAGATTTCCAATGAGAGAGGCTTTTCAAAAGTCGAAATTGTGATAATTGTATTTGAAATTCTATTGAATAGTGAGGCCAGTAAGTGAATGTTGTTTTTTGTAATTTCATCTCTCATATATTGTTATTTATAGGATGATGTTAAATTTGATCATCCTCCACCAACAGCCCCTGCTACTGGAAATCTTACACGGCAGGTGTCTGTTACAGCAAGGGGCATTAATTCTGAGTGTGTTGTGTGTCTGGACAAACAGGTTAGTACAAAACATCAGTTTTCTTTGACTATTTAAAAATTTTTTTTTTCATTAGCTTACCTGAGGCAGAGGCTTAAGTGAGCTGTTGTCATAGTGTGTCATCTGTCTTCCATCCATAAACTTTTCACATTTTCAGGATTTGGATGAAACTTGTTATGGATGAAGTACTCAAGGTTCCCTACAAATGTTGTTTTTAGGCCAGGTTCATTAAGGGGTAGAACCATGGCAGGGTGACATAAGCCCAAGAGGGTACCCTCCCTTGACAAACATCCTCAGACTCGCTACACAGGTCAACAAACCAAATACACAAGAGTGATTAAGAACGATATCTCAAAAAGTGTTTTTGTTTTTTGTTTCATTCCAAAATCAAACTTATAATACTTTTTTGGAATCTTTTCTGATTGGGCCATTTTCTAACATTTTTTTTGTAATTTTCTGGATTTATTCAATATAAAACATTCATTTGCTAATTTGAAAGTTTCATGTTAAAATATAGGTTTTTAAGGCTTTTGTATAATGTCTTGTGTAAGAATTACCACACCAATTCTGGACTCTTAGACATATGTGAATACAAAAACAAATATGATTCTGATATATGATTAGCAAAAAGATTACTCATGTAGGCTAATAAAGAAAGGATTTGGCCAGATAACAAAAGGATACATTGAAAAGTAGCTACACTTTTATGTACATAAAACCTTAAGGATATGTACAAAGCTATTTGTGGCAGCTCATATTTATAGCAGTCTATTTCTACTCATTACATTCATTCAAGTTCCAAAAATGAGAATTTGATTGCAGAGAATTTTGAAATACATGTAGTTTTCAAATTGTTTGTGCCTTGTAGAATTACAAAATAATTGAAAATTTAGATAATAAGATTCAGAGCAGAAATATCCTTTTGGATATATAATTTTCAGTGCTAATTAAGCAAAGAGTTATGCATACATATGGAAGTCAGAGGAAATTCATAATCCATGATCGGGGTCCTGCCCCTTAAACTGAGAATATACTTAAGTCAAATATTCCATTTTAATTCATTGCGGAATATTAGGCTGGAAAAATATATGAATACCTTGTTTAATATATGAATTTTTACATGCAATTCCAAACCTCAGGACTATCAGTCCTATAAGTTTTATTATTTGTGTTTTTGATATATAGCCAGTTCTGGCATACTGAAGGGTAGCAGGTTAAACCCCACTAAAGGCAAAAATTCGTTATTCTATTTTACACCAGGGTTCCGGCACCATAAACTGAGAATATACTTAAGTCATAATTTCATATTCTTCTGTTCATCACTGAATTAATAACTGGGGTTTGGATTTTATTTAGTTTTATTCTATTGATGAATAGAATTAAACCGTTCTGCATGAGAATTTATTTGAATGTTTGACAATGAAATACATTAAAATGGAATATTTGACTAAAGTATATTCTCAGTTTATGGCGCCGGACCCTGGTTTATATCAATATAAGGAAAAGCTTTAGTTAGTTGGTAGTCGTATCATAGCTCAGAAAAGAATCAGAAAAGATATACTGATAAATTAGTAATGTCTGTCAACAGAAACAATGATCCTGTTGCTGTTTTTATCTTATTATTGTTATTATTATTAATATTATTATTATTATTAGATAATATCAAATTATTTCACTGACGTGGTGGTGCCACCAGGTCGGTGCATGGTCTCTGAACTTTGTTGTATGCAACTGACTCTGTTAAAGCCGTGAGAGATCTCAGATATACTGTGACACAATGTTTATACTGTACTCATCTGAAAGATAGAAAGGGAGACAGAAACTGGGTCCGGCGCCATAAACTGAGAATATACTTAAGTCAAATATTCCATTTTAATTTATTTCATTGTCAAACGTTCAAATAGATTCTCATGAAAATGTTTTAATTCTTTTCATCAATAGAACAAAACGAAATAAAATCGAAACCCCAGTTATTAATTCATTGATGAACAGAAGAATATGAAATTATGACTTAAGTATACTCTCAGTTTATGGCGCCGGACCCTGATAAATTTCCTTACAAAAATTTGACCTTACAGCCAGAAGCATACTTATTTGTCAGATATGAAGTCAAGTGTGGTACCATTGGACCAACCTAGGAATAAAATGGTTATTTATGTAGAAATATTTCACCAGTTATCATGTTTATTCACATATACATGTATTTCTAAGAAGCTTGTTTTCTGTTATGCAATAAATAATATAATTTTTCTTTTTTGTCTTTCAGTCAGAGGTTTTGTTTCTGTATTGTGGTCATGTTTGTGTTTGTAACACTTGTTCAGGACCTATGAATGAGTGTCCCCTTTGTCGAGCTCAAATTGTTCAGCGGATCAAACTTTCATCAGCAGAAACATAACTTTTTGCATTTTATTAAGATCTTTGCAGCAAAAAGTTATCATTAAACATGATATTGTCTGACAAATATAAAGTAGAAAAAAACTTATATAATGTATAAGAAGAACATCTAATCAGTATATGTAAATGATATTAAAAATTGATGCAGAAATGGATGACAGTTCAAGAAATGAATAGTAATTTGTATTTATATTAGTGATAAATTCTTAGCTATGTACTTGGGATTTCTCTGTGTGATACATCTAGTTGGAATAGGCAACCAATTTTGGTTTTCAAAATTGATGTTGATTAAATAATTAAATATATGATATAAAAAATCAATAGAAGATTTTTACAGAAGTAATTTTGGATTTAGTAGTTTAGTAATTTACTTGACATCTATTTTGTGAACTGCCACTGACAACTATAAATTTGATTTTGACAACCGTCAGTTAACTAACCATAATAAATATGTTAGATATAGATGTAATAACAAAGAGCTTTTCATGTTCAGTATGAGAGATAAGCTGAAGCACATACAGAGTTCTTGAAAAATAATTTCTTTGAAAGATACTTTGGCTCTTGTCAGAATTGACATTTATTTATCAAACATAAAATTGCCACCATGCCACCAAGTAGGAGGTAAAGCATTGTGTGAGGTGTTATCCTCCATCACTAACACTAGCTGCCACCAAGTAGGAGGTAAAGCATTGTGTGTGGTGTTATCCTCCACCACTAACACTAGCTGCCACCATGTAGGAGGTATAGCACTGTGTGTGGTGTTATCCTCCACCACTAACACTAGGTGCCACCATGTAGGTGGTATAGTACTGTGTAGTGTTATCTTCTACCACTTAACACTAGCTGCTACCATGTAAGTGGTATAGTACCATGTGATATTATCCTCCACCACTTAATACTAGCTGCTACCATGTAGGACTGATGTTAAATTGTAATCCTCCACCCTTTTATACTAGCTGCCACCACGTAGGCGGTAAAGCACTGTGGTGTAAACACAGGCTACCACACTATAGATGAAATTATTCAGGTAGTAGCATTATGCAAGAATATCAAAGTGGCATTGGTATATGTTCCATGGCATGCACCAGCTGTTGTATGGTTATAAACTAGAGTTCAACATTGGTTTCTTCTCTGTATTTACATATATATGTTCCATGGCATGCATCAGCTGTTGTGTGGTCATAAACTAGAGTTCAATATTGGTTTCTTCTCTGTATTTACATGTATAATTACTGCTGACCACAGAAAGGACTTTAGTGCTGGATCAAGATCTTGATATCAATATGTTAGTATATGGCAGTGAAAATCCAGGAATGATAAAATATCTACCTATGTATAGTATTTCTTCATTGCCCTACTATTTTGCTCATACATTGTGTTGAATATGCCAAATCTTGGATACAACTATGACCTCGTAAATCAAAACACTTTGTATATATTTTAAAACTATTTCATGATTCCACACATTTGTAAAATTAAGGAACAATTCAGTTACGAAACAAAAAATGTAAATAAAAACAGAAGTATAATGATTAGTGAATTTATATTAAAAAAAAACTGAAAAAAGCAATTTTTGTGACAACAATAAATAACATTTCAGATCATTATTATTATATCAGTGAATTGTTTGTTGACAACTGTATAATTGACACCAGATTTATATAATGTTGATTTTCTGTTGTGTTGTAAGTCATCTCCACCTATTTCATACCACATACAATATTATTTTGAGTGTAAATCTTATTTTATCTAATCATTTAATGTTTTCTAGTATGGTGAGATTATATATTTGTTATATAAGCCCTTTTTTTGTACACACCTTTTAAAACAACATAAGGATTTTTTTTTTTCAGATCTCAGCTTATATTGAAATCTTATCTATATTGTACATTGTAGTAGTTGAACTCTTCTTTAAAAAAGTTTTGTCTTGATATAAAAGTTTTAGTTGAAATTTTTTCATGTAAAAGTGAAAGTAGTTGTAATATTATTTTCGTATTGTTCGTAAAAATAGTGGTTAAACATCATCACAAAAGGGATTATAAATATCAGTATACAAAATTAAATACAACAATGAAATATAAGAGATTAAAGTAAACCTCTTACATTCAAAATATATTGCACTACTTTTTTAACATTGATGCTAGAATTGTCATAACCATTTCTGTGATTTTTTGTGCAATATTGAACACACTGTTTATATATCATGTCATATTAATCCAATGATTATCTTTGATCATGAATGTTATTATAAATTGCATTAAACATTTCTATAAGTGTTCTTCTTTTTCGCACTTTATTTTTCCTGGCATCTTCTCGTCCCAACTCATCTTGTCATCATTTTAGTTCTTTACATAATGGCCTTTTCTTTTAACTGTGGTCTTTCTAGTTTCATGTTTTATCTGTTTAACTCCTGTCCCCTTGATTTATATTGTGACATTTTTGTTGAGGTCTTTCCTTCGTTCTTTACAGTGTCCTCTTGTTTTACAGTATGTCATTATATGTTGTAATATTCGATTTTTTTTTTGTTCAAACTTGCAAAATTATATTAGATATGCAACTCCCTGTTGTACAGCAAAACAGTTCTTGCCACGGTATGTACAACAAATAGACAAGGTACACAATTATGAAATGAATGAATTATTGAACTCTCCAAATATGAAATCACGAAAGCGCTATAACGACACGAAAACACAATATAAATGAAATATCAATTTTTGAGGCGACCTGCTTCTTCAGGATAAAATAATTACACACACACACACACACAAACGCATACACCCATTATATACCAAACGCTAAACTTGGATCTTTTCGAGTAATACAAAGATGTACAGAATTTTATTTTGTCATTCACTTTCTGTGCTTATATGTAGTGGTTACTTGTCTACATTTATTTGTAATAACAGTTTAGCTACGATTGCATAAATGTACTTTTTATACGAGGCGTTTTATATTATGGCGTTGTATGTCCACTATAGTTTGTTCGAGCGATAATTTTAAGTTCCAATCTGAAAGGTCCAGGTCACCGTGCACATGACGGGTAAATCTTTATCCAGACGATATGTTTTTACCCTTCGCATAAATTTAAATATTTCACAGAATTGTTGCCTAGGACACAAGGACTGTCATGAGATTGAACCAAGATCATGTTTGCATGGTCAAGGTCATAGTAATTATGATGGGTAAATCTTTGGGTATATTTTTTACTCTGCATGAATATGAATAATATTTCACAGAATTTGTATGCAGGACCTAAGGTTGGGTTAAGGTCAAGGTTACAATAGATACGAAGGATAATTCCTTGTCTGTGCCATAACGTTTTACCTCTTGCATGGACTTTAATAATATTTCACAAAATTGCACTCGATACATGATAGAAATATTTATCATTTCTCGCTGTAGACCAAAAAGGGTTACATTAGAATTAAACAAAAATCACCCCTACAATAAGCTCATTAAAATTTCTGTGAAATTCAAAATAATCTTGACGGATGTATAATGATACGTTGGCATTTCTCTTGCTATAAGTTCACACGTTTGAGCAATGCCATAAAAATCTGATTTTTGCGGGAGATTTTCATCAAGTTTTTTTTTTGTTTTTGTACGGATTATGTGCTACTGTCTTATAGCGATAACACTTACCTTATATCTTGTTTGAGATTTACTGTACTATGGTCATATGCTATATTGTGATATTGTATATTGTGTAGGTGTGTGTGTGTCACTACAATGTTAGAATTTACACAGAAGTATTATTGTGTTGACTACTATCATAAATTATAGCAGATACAATAATTTGGGGATTTGATTTTGCATTATCCTATCCATTGTTACGATATGTAATAATGTGTTGGTGACTTAAATGTATGCATTTGTATTTACGATGCAGAAGAGTTCCGAAGATATCATCCTTGAATATTAACGATGTAATGTTTACTTATATGTACAGAGTACCATGGTATCGTATCTGCGCGACTCCCCGACGATCATGGTTGTCGCGTATAATGTAACTCCTGCTGTGCTCTATTGTAATTTTTCACATTATACATGTACATGCACATGCAGGGGGCGTATCCAGTAAACTTGGAAAAATGGGATTATGGGGAGGGGGTACTCCAACTCTTTGGTAGTAAAATTTTTGACAAAAAATAACAGTATTGAGAACTAAAATATCCAACAGAAAGGGATGTGGATTGTGGCACACCACTCATTGTTATGACCCACCAATTACATGTGTCTTGTTGCTGAATTGGTTCAATCCGAGAATGGTTAACTATGTTTGAGAAGTTTATAGCCTTTTTGTATGTTTCAAATGGGTAAAAATATATGTGACTGTGGCGTTAACTCTTATGAAGCAGTTCTGTACATATTTCTTTTTAATGAATCATTTCTTTATAAAAGTCGGTTACAGTGTATGCATCTCTGTAGTGAGTGTATGTGTGTTTGTTTTATGTAAAATATAAAAGTTAATGAACTATGACGTGTCCCCTTATTGTATTTCATAATACAGGTATATGCTATACTTGTATGAATCTGTTCCATGTAGATAGAAAATCTATGTTAATTTACTCTGACTTTGTCATGTATCTGCTTAGTGTGAGTGTCCATTTGATATATTGTTATAATAAACGTCCTTTTATAATCAAGATGTCTTCAGTGCATATGTGGACTGCAAAATTGAGCGAATTAGGTTCAAGACTGGGAACCTTCTTGGAATATATAATGCAGTTGAAATCAACACAGATTTTATACTTTACATTGAAGATGACATTGATAGTCTCTTTGATTTCAAATAAAACTGAGTCAGTTTAACCTACATTTCACGATTGAGTAATTTTTCCTTAAAATTTCATAAGTAAGTATTACCACAAATTTCATACTTAAATTGTGCGATTTGATTTCAGATAAAACTAGACCAATTCTGGATTATTTACGTGTACGTTTGTTTTCTTTCTTTTTGAGTCGGCTTCGGTGAAGCCGCACTCATTGCAATCACTTTCTTTTCAGGGGTTATAACTTTCACAACTGTACAGGAGATGTAATACGCCGCTGAAAAATTAAGTGCTAAAGAATCTCTGATATCATCTTCCAAATTCTTCATTAGAAGATATATCTGTAAGATTTATGACGGTCAGATAACTCATGCTATACATTGACAATGTTTTTCACCTAAAAAGGATGTGTAAACCTCGCGTCATAGCATTGACGATGGTTTTTTTTTCACCTGAAAAGGATGTGCTAACCTCGCGTAATAATACTAATTTATTCAGTACTTTCCTATTCGGATACTCGCTGTATATTAGTTCGCTATCGGTATGGTTCTAATTCGTATTTTCATTTTCGTTTAAAGCAATTTTTGAGTCGGCGCTCTCATAGAGCGCTAGACTCAATGGCATCGCTTTTCAAATTCTCGCTTTTCAGGGGTTATAACTTTCACTACCGATATAGAGCTTACTACGCCGCTGAAAAATAAAGTGCCGAAAAATTACTGATGTTGTCTTAAAAATTCTTGATCAGCACAATGTACCTTTAGCTCAGTTAATTTAAGCTAAACATAAACTAGTTTCAATAACTCGAAAAAGGAGTTGCAATAATGTTTTCAAATTTCGCGTAATAATATGTAGTTGTGACTACTTTACGATGTGTTTACCACCGACACAGTCGGATGTACTCGATTGTGTAATTCTCCGGACAAAGCATTTGTCTTGATCTTGTATCGCTTGTTTTATCGAGATATTTCAATTAAAGTTTTCCCCAACATGTTCTGGAACTTTAGTTCTTTTTCACATATAGGACAAATTTAAAGATCGATCTTCCCGCATTTCCTCTGATAATGAAAATGCATTATAAATATTTAGCTAAATGTTGTATGTTTCTAAATGTAAATGATGTTAAAACATTATGAGAATCGTGAATAAGATGGTTATTTAATATCCCACTTGAAGGAATGTCGTTCCTTGGCTCAGCTTCGACTCATGACAACAATGCAGTAAAACTTGTTGCCATGAAGTTGTCGATTGTACGTTCATTTCGGATACAAGCAATTGCAAACTCTTTGCCGTAAGATAGTATGAAGAGAGCAAATTTTATTAGCATTTTGTACATAGGTATAATGACGATGTAGTTGCAACAAAGACCTAATTTTTGCCCCCCCCATTTTCCTGATATCCTGAATCCGCCACTAAAATAGTAAAATGATTACATACTTAAAATCAGCAGAGCCGACTCTCAGGACTTTTGAGTCCTTTGATTTTCCTTTTGTTTTGCTTTGTTTTTTTTATGTTTTTGGTTTGTTTTGTTTGTTTGTTTTGGTTTTTTTTTTTGGTTTTAGAATTTTTCATTGTTTTGTTCATGAAATCTTGAACTGTAAGAAACTCAATTTTAATGCATGTAAAATTTCTCAATTCAAGTTTTACTTGTCAAGGACCTTTTTTGATTGTCCGTTTGTTCCTTGGTCGCTACACAATTTATTTCAATTGCCTATCTTATAGTTTTTTGTTTGATCCCAAATCAGCAGATCCCAGCTACGAATTTAAGTCAAATTACTGTCACAACTGTCACGGTCAATCATAATATTTACAATTTACAACGATTCTGATTGAATTACAGGGATCTACTAAAATAATGTCATATTATTGAAATTATAGTTGCATTTGTTTTGTTCACGTCACAAAAATATCAAACCTACCTAATTCATCGTGAAATGCGAAACGTATCATAACAAGAGGCCAGAAATTGGCCGATATCAATCACTGACGCAAAATATATTCTTTCACAAACAACTGTTTGAAAAAGTTGTAGATACACATAGATCTCTTGCTTACTGTATTTTTGACAACTGGCTCTTAACTTGCTTCTCTGCCTTGAATGACTCATGGTAATGATTCAAGAATGTGTGAAAAGTCCTAAATCAGAATTCTTTTCTTCAATTGTTTTCTTGATTAACTGCATAAACAGTATAGCATTTAAAATCATGTTCTAATGTATAATAAAATGGAAAATATTTTGCCTTCAGCAGAATTTGAACCGCTACCCCTCAGCATGCCAGAACTTCACACAGTTCTGAAGATAAAGAAGAAAATGTGAACAACCCCCAAACCCACCCCTTTTTCTTTTCAATTAAGAAAAAAAAAAATTTTTTTAATCTAGAAATTGAGATATTAAAAAAATGTTTTACATTATAAAAGTTCTTTTCATACATATAATTAAAAAAAAATTGCCCCCAGCGGGGTTTGAACCCACGACCTTAAGATTCCTTTAAACCTTTCATTACCAGTAATATTCAAATCTTATAATCTTCATAAAACATCTAAAAATTAAGATATTGACAAAAAAACTTTTACTGTGGCATTTCTTGCCCTTAATATGATAAAATGAAACCAAATTACAGCATCAAATTATAATATGAGGAGCAATAATGAGTAAAGTCACTTGTTTTTGCATTGAAAACACTAAGTCCAAAAAGACAACGAAAAAACGTCAAAAATTTGATTTCGGAATGGAACCAAAACATTAACACTTCTTCACATATGCCTCTAGATCATTTCTATGCATTCAGTTTGCCTCAGTATGTCTCCAATCTGAAAAAGAAGTTTGTCAAAAGAGGGTACCCTCTGTGACCTACTTTTGCCTGTGGTGGCGCCATCTGCTGATTGATCCGGACAAAAATTAACAACCCTTGTAAGAGACCATGAGGACTTGCATCCTACCCAGTTTCATCACAATCCTTCAAGTAGTTCTGTAGAATAAGTTGAAAATGTGAAAAACTGTCCCCCTTTCTTGGAAGTCTTAAAAAATTCATAAAAAATCCAAAAACTTGAGATATTGACAAAATTCTTTCACAATAGTATTCCTTACCATAATTATGATCAAAATAGTCCATAAGAACTCATTATTATCAATTGACTGAAAACATTAAACTTTTCTGCATTTAAATTACTAAGTCCGAAAAAATGTAGAAAAAACGTCAAACATTTGATTTCGGAATGGAACCAAAAATAACAACACTTCTTCACACATCTGTCTAGATCATTCCTATGCATTCGGTTTGTCTCTGTATGCCCCCGGTCTGAAGAAGAAGTTTGTTAAATGGGGATACCCTCTGTGACTTACTTTTGCCTGTGGTGGCGCCACCTGTTAACGGATCTGGATGAGAAACAACAACACTTGTAGGGGACTACAAGTACTTCATGCATACCAAGTGTCATCAAATTCTGTTCAGCGGTTCTGAAGAAGTCGAAAATGTGAAATGATAACGACGGACGACAGACGGTCAGACGGACGGACGATGGACAACGATTGATCACAATAGCTCACTGGAGCCTTTGGTTCAGATGAGATAAAAAAAAACAAACAAAAACAAAAGAAAAAAAAAGAGAAAAAAAAAAGAAAAAAAGAAAAAAAAAAAAAAAAAAAAAAAAAAAACCCACATGCATGTTTCCCCTAATTAATCCAATGATAGGACTACCAACAATGTTTTTGTGCATTAGATGTTAAGTACACGAAAAAGTCAACATGCAGTCCTCAAAATATGATCAACTTTGATTTTATAGGAATCAATAAAGAAAACTACGCATTTTTAAAAGAGGCAATATTGTAATATATACATTGATATCTCAACTTATACCTTATCTTGAGCAAAGTTTTCTGCAAGAATTTCCCCCAAAATGGCATTAATAATTCAATCATGATGAGAGAATGGAAAAAATCATTCGATTTACCTGTTTCACTGAAGGTAATTTTAAGCTTTGAACTCGTTTACGACTGCATTTCACATTCCATCGTTTGTGAATATCTAGTATCAACTATTGTTAAGGGCAGGTTTGGTGTAGTGGTTAAGCGCTTGGCTTGCGGCGCCGACGATCCGGGTTCGATTCCCGGGTTGCGCCACTATGTTTAAGAGGTTGGTTACCTCCTGCTTCCATGTCGCGATATAACTGAAAAATTGTTGAAAGCGACGTAAAACACCAATCAACCAACCAACCAATCAACTATTGTTTGTTTAATTATTCCATCCTTAATACATATTTTGTTTCTAACTCATTGATATATAAAACAAATACTGAAAAGAAGAACAACAATAACTGTAACAACAACAACAACAACAACAACAACAACAACAGCATTCAAATAAACAAATAATCCAACAATTAAGTAATTTCAAAATTAAAATATAGAACAGATATGAAAATAATGATAATAGTAAAAAAGACTCAGAATTATTGATTCAGCATAATTGATCAACACCAGTTGTGAATTATTGTACATCTATTTTATTCATACAAAATGGAATGAACAGTAAATCTATACAAATTTGGACGGGCATGCATAAAAAGTTGTCATGAATTCTGAAATAGTCATGGGGAGTGATGGACAATCATCTTATTTCTACAATGCATCGTATTGTTCACAACCAGCATTGATTCTGAAACGTCCAAAATATAACTCATGGCGATTGGCGTGGTTAGAGGATACTCCTACCTAACACTGACCGTGAGATGGGTGTTGTAGATGTTTTGTAAAGGTGTAGAAGGTATGGTGTCAGTTTACATCGTGCTAATGCGATATTCTATGCAAACGATTAGATTATCCATAATACCAATATAGGTTTTGGATAAACTATGCAGAGGACGATTATGTTTATATTCATGAACGTTTCCATACCGCGTGCATTACAGTCACAAGAAAAAATAAAGATGCTTCTTAAGAAGAAATGAGTACATCTCAATGTTTTACTAGGAGCACACTTGAAAATATCTTTTTTTTCGACAGATAGGTAAACTGACATAAAGATGAACAAAATAAATCACGTCTTGCTCAGCTGTACTCGGTAACATTTCTGTCAAGTTTCATTACGATCCAATTAAAACTCTAGGATATGCTGCAAGCTTAACTACTTGAATCTACACAATATGAACATGTAATACAAATTATGGCATTACTGTTCACAAGAAAAATAAAGTTATGTTTTGTGCGCCAAACAAAACTCAAAGCAAGTACTACAATAAATGGATTGATACTGTATTTAAAAACGGACAATTCATCTCATAACACCTAATAGTTTATGAATTAGAGTGATGGAAATCGCAGCACATTCACTTTGTTTCGTATTTATGAAAAATGCCAAATAAAAATATTGAAAGCAGGAACCTGTTGCTCTGTGGATAAACATGATTTCCTTATCAATTCCACAAAATACATCTACCGGCTGTTCACAAATCACACACTAGAAATGTTTGTAGAAGGCTGAATATGCAGTAATCATCTTTCTTACATTAAATGATTTCAAAATCTCCGTCACAAATGGTATTTTTTTCTGGTCTGTAATTAGCAGAGCTAATACATTATTCTTAACGAGTTAGGTTTCCTGAAAATCCTCAGGACCACTTGTTCTACAGTAGTATTTTACCACAGCCAATTAATTCTGTAGTAGGATTTCTCCTTCAGTAATCTCACTCTTGTGTAAATTGGAGGGATTCTGCTTTACAACTTGTCAAGTAAATACATGTAGTTTAGTTTCTGCACAGCCATTTTCCCCTTCCTACAAATTTTTCCACTTCGAACATATACTTTATGTCTTCCTGCGAGCAACAATTTACAAGATACTGCTACCAAAGGATAACAACATGTACTGTTTCTTAGATACAAGTGAAGCGATTGATTTATTACCCAATTACTCAGGAAAACTATTAGCGAACTACTTCAGAAAGATTACTTGGTTGACACTGAGTAATTTTTTCCGTACAAACTATGACTGTATGAGCTATTATATTCATGATATATGCTTGTAATATTTGAATTAACTTTCTTATGTAGCGTAACTAACATTCGTCTAGTCCTTTCGGAGAGGAACATCAGAAGCAAGAACACTACTGAAAAGTCTACAAAATAAAGGTGAAAATCATCATCATTAACAATAAGAATATACCTGTTACTTTATCAGGTTCCAAGTTTTTCAAAACATCAATTGTTTCAATCTCATAAATGGAGGTGAAACTCACAAAACATATTTCTAGTCTCATGATAATCATAAAAATTTGTCACGATCAACAGATTACAGATCTCTTTTAAGTGAGAATAAAATTCATTAACTGACAAAGAACTTTGAGCATTTGAATTGTTTTCTAAAATCCTATACATGCTTTTACTTATGTTTCTATTTAAAATTCAACCTACTCCTTATTGCTGTTTCATTTTGTTGAATATGGGTTATAAGCCCTCTTCCATTCAATTAGATTATTTCCATTTAGGGGATATCTGTCAGCAATAAAGTGTAAAATGCACTCCTGTAACAGAGTACGACAATTTATATCTAGAATCAAATAGTCCATTATGAAAATATTCCACCTTTGACCTCGAAGATGTTAGTTTCAGATAGTTTGAGTTGAAATGTAAATTGTCAAGTCTATTTATACCTCGGTCTGTGCTTAAACGGACGACACTATTCCACCAGGAATACATTTTAATTTCAGCAACTTTCAATTCAAATTGGTGCGCATAGTTCTATTTTATCTTTATTCCATTTATAAGATACTCTATATTATCATTATTTTTACAATTTGCAGTATCTGCACAAACATAGTATCTGCACAAACATTTTGTAATAAAGTAAAACCAATAACAACATAATTTGACTATTAGTTTATATCTTGGACCTTCTTATCAATCACAATATCAGTAATTTTAATTTTTATAATTCATTAGACTTATAACTTAATGGTAAGCAAAAGTGCTTCTACCTTTCTGGTCCTATTTTACTCTACCACTACAAATCTGCATAAAAGTACACATGCAAAACTCAAGCAATCTGTGTCCAATTGTATTAGCTACTGTGTTTTCGGTAATCAAATTACTAGATGATACGCCATGTTTTATATAATATTTACCCACGACACAACGGCTGTTATGGTTGCCTATGGTAACGACTGTCCATAAAATCTACAACGTCATTCATGAGACAAATAAATAAACGTCATAAACACCATGGCAAATATTATACTGATGTGGTATATAGGATTTCAATACAGTTTTATGTGGGTAAAATAAATAAATATCAATATCTTTAAATATCTTTTAAATTTACAATCTTAACCATAAAATGTATCCGCTACATTTTAGATAAATTCAAAATCGGTATATGTATACGTATATGTATATAGGGCGATAATACCACCTCCTATGTCGAGTTTCTTATTTCATCACCTTATCACAGATGCTATAATTATGGAGTAATTTAGATAGAAGATAATGTTGATGTACGAATAGATCTCATGCGTTGAATATAAAGTTGGTGTTTCCTTTTCATTTATTTCTTCACTAATATTCTTACTGCAACAACAGAATAAAGCAATTTTCATAGAATATCAGAATATATGCAATCGGTGTGGTGCAGAGAACACTGAAATTGTTGTTGCTGTGCTGATAGATATCGTTGTTTGCTATGAGTAAATTCGTAATCTCAAACGTTTCCATCAGAAGTACACTACAAGTATTAATACAGACCGCCGAATGATTTTATAGTAGGTGTTACAAGTTGTTTGCTGTTATTTCGATGTTTTCGTGCGATTGATTGTGACTGTATATATTATGAAAGTGATGAAAATCACATATGAATACTGCAGTCGTCGGCTTTGTGAAATATCAGCCACATTTCAAAATGTTGATATTTCCCTCTCGCTATATATCCATGAATGGTAGTAATATGCACAAAGATGATTATTGCCACCATATATTTCACAAGTTAATTTCACTTATCCGGTGATAAAGTGGTGTGGGGTACATCGACGAATAAAGGTCATCAACATCAACTGTTAATAACTTAAGCTCGGAACTTTAAACACAACAACAACTAAATCAAAGAAAAAAGAGGAGTTACTGGCTCAGTTATGTGGCAGAAGTCACCATGGAGCTATACAAGTATCAAATTTGGATCGTTCATGTAATGTACTACTTATGATACTGTTGGTAAATATTTGTGTGAAAACTAAAATTGAATGAACAATATATTCGGTGATAATAATTGAATATTCCAGAATTTTACTTGCTATTTTTAATGTAAGGAAATAATGAGTGCAGATACGTTAACTGCGACCTATAAAGTAATTTCAGGAAAGAAAACATTACGGAAACTGTCGAAAAGATTCACGTCAGTTTTATATGATAAATAATATTTTTGTCTTTGATAAACGACAGACAACTTCATCTCTCACACAGACTTCTCAATATTCTTTTGTAATTTGTAAGTTATAGCTGATCACATTACCAAGCTGATTATCACAAATAGATTATATGCTTCATCAATGACAACGTTGGATATTGAAACTTTTAATCGACATATTTTCACACCTCAACACATAAACAAAACCTATGTATCAGCTGTTATGTTTCATGGATATCTTATGAAGAAATTGTTTATACATGTTATGTAAAGTATTACAACAATCTGAAACATGAATTTAGTATCTTAGTTTTATTTGTTATGCAGAATTACAAGCGACGGGGAATATCAAAACTGTTCAATTTCATTATTAAGAATTAAAAAATAAATTCACATAAATGCTTGAACTTCAAACATACACAGTCCTCTGCTCTGGCAATACTTTACATTACATGAACATGGCAGTAATTAATGAAAGGAAACTTGAAAATGAATACACACACACACACACACCTACACACACCTACACACACACACACACCTACACACACACCTACACACACACACACACCTACACACACACACACACACACACACACACACACACACACACACACACACACACACACACACACACACACACACACACACACACACACACACACATACCGGGTACATAACATCTCATGCAAAGGGTATGGTTCACAAGTTTACAAACCATTCATGTAGTGCAATAAGCAATATAACGTTTTATAACTCATTTTTCATATACAATTAAAAATCGGTAATCAATGCACATTACACTATGATATAAATAAAGTAAGAAGAAAGAGGAGTTACTAGCTCAGATATGGAGCTATACAATTCGAAAATAATCGTTTTACGGTTTAACACAAAATACCTAATTGTGCAACATTGATTTAGTTGTGCAGGTTTGAAATAATTTTGTCGAAAGAATATTGTGAAAATTATTGTTGGTCAAGTCGAGCAGAACAGGCGACGTTCATCACAGGTGCATGGTCAGATCTCTGATTTTCGTGGGGTCATGTAAGCCAAACGTCAATTACATACAGTGACATAGTACCAGTTACCTCCGTCCTTTACATTAACTATGTTTACTTACCTCTATTTCATCTATACACCTAGTGATTAATGCAGCTTCTTTAAAGAATGTTAATTCGTTTACATAATATCAAAATTAATTCTGCGTTGGACATCTAGGCGATTAATATGGAAAAACTGTATTTAATTTCAGACATATCTTTTGTGAAAAAACACGGTGAGTTTAAATTCAAGTACTCTGAAGATGACATAAAACATGTTGGACTTTCTAATTGAAAATATATATGTTGTGTTTAGTGACCAGATCTTCCAGCAGACTATCGGAATCCCTTTGGACACTAAATGTGCACGTTTGTTCCTTTATTCGTATAAAACTGACTTCATACAAAAAAGTCAGAATAAGAAGCAATTGAATTTGTCCTTCAATTTGACATTCAGATATATTGATGATGTACTATCTATAAAAACAAGAATTTTGATACATACGTACATACAATGTATCCAGATGAACTGAAAATTAAAGACACTACAGTATCCAATTCATGTGCTTCATATTTCATCTGCGTTTCCGACACCGGAAATTCAGGCAGGCAGCATTTCTTGCCTTGAATGGGAAATTTGAATTCATGCTCCTGTCTCCTTCGTATGTTCATGCGTATATATTTATGTATTCTCGACTTGAAAGTTTGTTGCAGGACTTTTGGGATGGTTGTTGCATGCAATCAGGGTACGCTTACTCCTCCCGGGCACCTGGTCTCACCTCGATTTTTTTTGGGGTTCGCATTTGTCTGAATATGACACTAAACACGATATTGTACCTTTTATTCCATGGACTATGAGATATGGTTTACCCTTCGGTACTTCTTCATTTTTTACATTTAGATATTCTACCAGATACTGACCGAGATGGTAAACACTTTCAATTTATGACACATGTGATGATTTTAATTTCCCTATCGATAACTATTTATATGCCAGTAGTAACACTCCTTTATTACCTGCGTATTGCGTTTATGTGTCTGAATTGATTCGGTATGCTGAGATCAAAAATTAGAAAATTACAAGGTTCTGTAAACACCAGATTCGAATCTATTTTTAAAGATCCTGATGTTGTCAGAGAACTTACCTTCCTCCAAGAACATTATATCATTACACCAGCAGATAAAGCATCTAATAATTATACATTTACTTGTAATAAATATTACTTTGACAGCCTAGTGAAAGAATTAGGATTAAATTCAGCTCCAGGAAATCCTACTTATACTCTCACGAACTTTTCGGTTTCGGAAGTACTCGAGAATCATAAATCTGTCCTCAATACGTTTGGTATTGACTCAAATAAATTGAATTTAGAACTTCCATATTTGTACTGTATTCCAAAAATGCACAAAACTCCGTACAAACAACGCTTTATCGCTGGTTCCTCGAAGTGTTCCACAAAATCTGTATCGATGCTACTCACAAAAATATTATCAGAAATTAAATCTGGCCTTCATAGATATTGCGAAACAGTATATTCCAGAAGTGGAATTAATCAAATGTGGATCCTTAAAAATTCAAAAGAGTTGTTAGAACATCTAAAATCAAAAAGTTTTACTAAAATTCACTCCATCAAGTCTTTTGACTTTTCAACTCTGTACACAACGATCCCTCATCAGAAATTAAAAGACAGATTAGCGGAAATTATTCAAAATGCATTTACTAGTAAAAACGGAAGCCGCAAATTCAAATATATAGTAATAGGCCACGATAAAACTTACTTTGTTAGGGAAAATTCTGATTCCAAAAATAAATACACTGAAACAGCTGTCATTCAGATGTTGAACTTTCTTATCGATAACATTTTTGTGGTGTTTGGAGGTAAGGTTTTTCAACAAATTGTCGGCATTCCAATGGGCACTAACTGTGCTCCGCTTCTGGCTGACATATTCCTTTATTCATACGAAGCTGAGTTCATTCAGTCTTTGCTTTCGCAAGGAAAAAAACAATTGGCTCTTGGCTTCAATTTTACTTACAGATATATAGATGACTTGCTTTCAATTAATAATCCTTCATTCGCGGATTACCTTAGCATCATCTATGCAAGTGAACTGGAGGTCAAAGAAACCACAGAAACTAGTAATTCTACTTCGTATTTAGATATTATGTTGTCTTTCGACATTAATGGTCAATTGAACACCTCACTCTATGACAAACGTGACGATTTCAATTTCGCTATCACAAACTTTCCTTTCATAAGTAGCAACATTCCATCATCGCCCGCATACGGCGTATTCATATCTCAGTTAATACGTTATTCCAGAGCATGTTCAAATTACAATGACTTTGTTCTGAGGGCTAGGCGACTTTCAGTTAAGCTGCTCAACCAGGGTTATATATGTGCTAGACTAGCATCGTCACTGAGGAAGTTCTACGGTCGTTACGAGACTCTTATTACTCCATATGATATCTCGTTATCCAGACTTTTAAATGATATTCTGGACTGAGACCGATTCCGATCACTTTACACAGATTTGACACCTTCTATACTAGAAGGTTACCTACTTCGACTTCTTCATATATAGATAAATATGGAATTCACACGATTTGACTCTTTCTACGGGGTATATGTGACGGGTGTTGCTAGCAAGCAGGAGATGCTCACTCTCCCCGGGCACCTGATCTCACTCCATCACAGGGGTTCACATATGCTCTTCAAGTAGACATATTTTGTTATTTTCCATTTGTTTCTCATTTTCACTGATTTTGTATGTCCTATGGTTTCATGATTTTTGGACTTGTGGTTTGGATTTATCCATCATCTTTACATTCCTTAGAGTATCGTTCCTTTATTTATCGAGGTAAACTACTTGGAGAAAAGTTACTGTCACAAGGATATAAGTTATCACGCTCTAAGTCAACATTCCGCAAATGTACGGTAGTTATAAAGACCTTATTCGCTCATATGCTAGATCATGTTGTTTGCCTTATTTCAAAGTAGTTAGACCACTTGCATTACCAATAGGGTATTATTTGTTCTGACCATGCCATATACCGCTTGTAACCACGGCTATACCATTTCCTACTTCTATGATTGCGAATGATACTAATTTGCATACGCATATGGTATCACAGTGGGTGTGGCCGGTCAGCAGGGTTCCTCACTCTTCCATGGCCTAATCCCATCTGTTTTAACAGGGGTCCGTGGTTGATTTGCTTGGAGCTGTGGAGTTTTATGCACATCAGTTCGTGATTTATCATGTCTGATGTTAATGAAGTTTGCTGTCATGTTTAAAGTATCTTATTTTATTTGAATTCAATTAAAATTAACAATATGAAAAAAGGTTTGATTTTTGTGTGCACATTTATTGTAGTAATGACAATTACATAGCAGTTTTTCCAGTCAAAATGTACTTGCTTAGTAATCTAAACAGCCCAGTGAAGCCTAAGCCTATCCACGTAGCAGCCTTGCCTGCCTGAGAAGTAGATCAATTCACGACCCACTAAATCAAACCTTTTCTTGCCTGTCGTACTACCACATGTTTCGATCACCCTCCTATTTGTTTCAAATTGAATACTATTGATGTAACCATTGCTAGTAGCAACTGCCCCTATGATATATTCATCGCAATCCAGGTTCACTTTAATTGTCTTTTCAGGCTTAAATTCGCATGCCGGCGACACACCTCCTCCTCGTTTTGGTCCCCACTTGTCACCATACTTTAATCTGAGAGATACCAGTACTCTACCACAGGTCATTTCAATAGCTGTTACTTTTTTGTTGCTGTGTTGGGAAATGTCTGTGAAGGCACCACCGCCATTCCCTCCTATGTCGTTTGCAGCGTCGACCTGCACTTCTGTCCCTGAAGTTGTATATTGAAGATAGAAATAGACATACAGGTGTTGATTTGAAATCCAAAAGGAAAGATTATACATTTATTCATCTCTGGATTGTTTTCCTGATTATATCTTTTCTAACAGTTATACGAAAGATAGAGTTTACATGAAAAGATAGCAAAATTTCCGAATTTCAACTTGCCATTTTCTTATTACAGTATAATATGGCATATTGATATAGATTATTTGTATACATGTTTAGACGTAAATATTTAAGACTTCCTAACATTTTCCTAAAAGTAAAGGCTAACTTTAGATTTAATAATTTGTATATAATAAAATAGTTGGAAATTGTGAAATCTTCTTACTTTTGCAGCCACAAGCTGAAACGCTTTGCAGTGTCGCAACCCCAACAATAAGCAGATAAAGGAATATCAATGTTTCTGATGTCATATTTATGGATGAGTGATCGGAATATTCCTGCTTTAATAAATAGCAAATACATTCATTTAATTCATTTACATCATATGAAACATACGAGATTGAATATCTATACTGAGATTGTAAAAGTGAAAGATCATAAAATAATTGTTTACGCAAGACTTAAATTGAGTCCTAAATTCTGTTTTTGTAACCTTACATTCTTTCGATTCCTATATAAATAGATATATTTAAATTGATCAAAAACATCGTTTGAAACGTTGAATGCAACTCATTAAAATACAGAATCCTTGTATGTTTTGTTTTACTTTTGGCTTTTTTACGTGTGTTTGTTTTGATATAAATTACGCAACATTTTCTCTGATGTAGTTATAATTTTGTCATATGCCGATCCAAAACAGAGCGCTTTTACATGCCAATGTATACCATCACAGAGGCCTTGGTGATATACTGTCTCATCTGATGAATATACTATAACGCACATGATAAATAAAACAATGAAACTACAATGAAATCAACGGTCGCATTTGATGTCCAGTGTCATACAAATGTAATAAACCTTTCTTTAAAATAAATATGATGCAGAAAAAAGAAATGCTTATATCTATAAGCGAATGTTGTGTACAGGCCTGGTAAAGTTTTATAATTTTAAGATTTGTTTAATGTCTTAATTATTAAAGGTATTGAAAGATAAATAGACATTTGGAAAAGCATGTTTCACTATGATTATATGTTTCTCGAGTAAGTGGAATTAATGCGTTGACGGACTTAATTTCATTTAGTCTTTTTGACACCTTCTACACTAGAAGGTTACCTACTTTGACTTCTCCATATATAAATACATATGGAATTTACACGATTTGACTCTTTCTACTGGGTATATGTGACGGGTGTTGCGAGCAAGCAGGAGATGCTCACTCTCCCCGGGCACCTGATCTCACTCCATCACATATGATCTTCAAGTAGACGTATTTTGTTATTTTCCACTTGCAAGTGAACAAATCAATAGGAAGATAATGAAATCTACTTAAACACAACGTAATAAATGTAATGTTCTATTTGTAATAATTAAAATTCTTCAATTACATGATTGAAAATAAATAATTAGAACTGCTATCAATTATTACAACAGGAGAAAACCGGTTGCTTAATGTTTCAATATATTTGATATGTACGTCTTGCGGATATTACAAATGTGTTTCATAGCGCTGGCAATTCAGTTTATAAAAATAGCAATACTGCGCAACATTATAGCCCTATCATCAAAATGGGGTCATGTTTTGCGGATTTTGCAAATCCTGACCCACTAAATTAAAAGGCTTTGCAGTCTCAAGAACAGTTATTCTTTTTTCATACGCATCTAGGGTTAGAATCAATTTAGATGATTTATTCATGTTATACCTGATATTAATAGGCAGCAGACTTACCTGAAATACTCGAGTTGGTATATCTGAATTCATACTACGAAATGATTATATGTACATTACAAACAATGCATTTTCTGAAGCAAACATCATTCAGGGAACAGGTTGTGCAGAATCTAATCATTATTATTGTAAAGGACATGATTCATCATTTCGATATTCGGTTTAATTAAAAAAGACGCAATGGGAGAAATTCATATCATATTTTCCTAAACACATATGTGATCTGAAGCTCTTCATTTGACTATAGATTCTGTCATTTTAAAAATTTAGATATCAGTGAACATAGAGACGTATTTTTACGTATGAAATTCAGTTCCTCTGGATAATAACTGCGCACCACTTAAAGCGGATTTATTTACTTATTGTTATGAGAGGGACTTTAAGCACACTATTCAAAATATAACGTTTTGATATGACTTATAAATTCTGATACATCTAGATATCATGATAACATCTTAGCCATTAGCTTGAAAGATATATATCTGAAATATACCCACCCGAACAAATCTAATACTTGTGATACAGAAAAAAAAAACTTGCTTAGACTTGAAAATTAAGTTAATTAACATTCATACTAATATTTACAATAAACGTGACGAATTTGGATTTCCTATTGTAAATTTTCTTTATTTGAATTGTGTTGTCCCTAGACTCCCATCATATGGCATCTATATATGTTTGCAGATTTATTTCTTTATTGTTATGAGAGGGATTTTATAGTTTCTATTCAAAAATCAAAACGTTTTGACCTCATTCACAAATTTAATAATACTTGCAGATATCTGGATGACATTTTGGTTATCGACAACCCAGAATTCGAACAATTTATATCAGAAATATATCCACCAGAGCTCACATTGAATAAAGCTAATACTTGAGATAAATCTACACCTTTCTTAGATTTAAACATCAAAATTATCAACAACCTAATATATACTAATATTTATGATAAACGTGAGGATTTTGGATTTCCCTTACTTGGATGGCGATGTCCCTCGACTCCCATCATATGGTATCTATATATCTCAATTAGTTCGATTTGTCAGAAGCTGCACCGATGTTTTGGACTTTCATAAACGAAATTTACAAATTACTACTAAACTTTTAACTCAGGGTTACAGATATCACAAGCTAAGAAAAACATTCGGCAAATTCTTCAGATCTTATTCAGAACTTCTATCTAAATTTGGAAATATTTCTTTTCAACAGTATGTATCCAATGGAATTTCCCATCCTAATTTTTACGATGATCTCGTATATAAACTAAGGAAAGTAAAAGGCTCCTATAACGTTATTTTATCATGTAATAAAATAGTCAAACGTCTCCTAAATAGACAATATGATATTGAGATCATCAAAAAGACTATAGGTCTTGTATTTGGCCCCTCTACAGCCTTATGCAGACTTTTACTTGAACGTTGCACGCTGACTAACAGGGCGGTGGGGACTATATGACGGGCCTTGTCCAAACCTCTTTCAGAGGAGACATGGTCCTGAACCTCGTCCCCTCTGACTGTTAGTCGGGACTCCTACAGATCTAGGGTCTTAGCTCGCTTTCAGACTGGCAGAGCACGGTTTATCATGTTGATGTCGCATATATTTTTATACCATTATGTGTTTTACAATACCTTACGTGTTTATATTTTTATGACCTCTCAATATGCGATACCTGTTGACCCTTGTTCTTTACATGGAGGATTATTTATAAATTTTTAAATGTACGTCTTTTGATTGTTCTGCTGTTAAGGTGAGTGGGAAGGTGGGCCCGTAAACCGGTTAACCACACCATTTGTTTGGCTTTTGTCAAATTAAATGACCGTCCTAAGTCGGTATCGTAATTGCACTACAATCAAATATTTTTGTAATGTGTTAAATGTTCTATTATATTATTTATATTTATGTATTGTATAGCTCCATGGTGACTTCTGCCACATAACTGAGCCGGTAACTCCTCTTTTTTCTTTCGATTGGCCAGTGGCTACAGTGATGTTTTGAACTTTCATACCAAAACTTTACATTTTACTTTGAAGCCTTTAACTCAGGGTTACATTTATCACAATCTTAGAAAAACATTTGGCAAATACTTTTAAACGTATTCGGAACTTTTATCTACATTCGGAAATATCACTTTTCAATAATATGTATCCAATAGAATCTCCAATCCCAATTTCTACGGTGATCTCATATACATATTTAGAAGGCTAAGAGGTTCCGACAACTTTATTGCGTCGGGTTCCAAATAATTAAACGCCTTCGTCTTAGACAATATGTCCATGAGATCATCAAAAAGACTAATAGTCTGGTATTGGGCCCCTCTACAGCTTTATATAGACTGTTATTTGAACGTTGCACGCTAACAGGGCGGTGGGGACTAAATGACGGTCCTTGTTGAAACCTCCTTCAGATGAGACATGATCCTTTACCTCGTCCCCTCTCACTGTTAGTCGGGACTCCTAGAGATCAAGGGTCCGAGGTCACTTCCATACCGGCAGAACAATGTTTACTTATTTTGATGTCGTATTATTATTATTTATATTATAATTATTATTATTATTGATATCATAGTGTTTTTCTGCATTACCATACGTGTTTATATATTTTTATGACCTCTCAACTTTAGATATTGTTGACCCTTCATCTTTATATATATATATATATATATATATATATATATATATATATATATATATATATATATATATATATATATATATATATATATATATATATATATATATATATATATATATATATATATATATATATATATATATATATATATATATATATATATATATATATATATATATATATATATATATATATATATATATATATATATATATATATATATATATATATATATATATATATATATATATATATATATATTTAAATGTGTGTCATTCTGCTGTTGCGACGAGTGGGAAGGTGGGCCCGTAAACAGGTTAAGCACACCAATTTATTGAATATTGTCGTATCAAATGACCGTTAAAAGTCGGTTTCGTAATTGCACTATAACCGAATATTTTTTGTGATTTCCTTATGTGATTAATCATATTATATGATGAAGGGAAGAAGAATTGAATTATATGTAAAATATTCGTTATGTGAAATAAAACAATTATCAAATTGTTTTATTTTACTCAATGAATATTTTACATATATGCTAACGGCATCTGACTGATGAATCATACTGGAATTTTAACTTTGGTAACGGATTCAAACGAAGCAGTGAGGAATCTTTTACGTGCAACGCCCATCGTTGCACTGAATTTGGGGTTTTACTTTCAATGCCAAGTATATCGTTGTGCCCACGACGAGAATAGAACCGGGACCTTTTAGGCATGGACCGAGCTTCTCATCTACTAAAACTGACTTCCCCCAAGCAGAGAGGGATGTTTTAAGTGCTTCTATTCTAACCCAAAATACACTTCAAAGTTACTATGACAAAAGTGTTTAAATTTCTCTCTCATGCATAGCATTGTTTTTAGGTTGGATCTTTGGCTCTGACTTTGAGATGAGTTTGATTATTGGTTTGCTCTTTAAATATTTATAGTTTGGTTTTCCATAATGTCGGTAGTACGCATCATTACAAAGACAGAAGTAGTCAAGTCAAAACGCGCATATTAGTTATAATGTTATGTGTTCCTTACTTATTATCAACGTATACCAGCAGTAGATCTACGAAGCCTCGATGCCGCTCAATGTACAATGCAAATCAAGATACCAATGGAAATACAACGAAACATCAATTCATGCCAATGGCAGACATGTTTATTATATAGAGATTTTCCGGACGTGAATCAGAAATAATGCTTTCATTGAATCTTTTTCATTCCCGTCAAATTTCCTTTCAACATATTTATTGTAACTACCTTTCCTTTCAGAAAGTTAGAAATAATCCGAACACATGTTTTTGACAATGATTTATTACAGAAATCTGTATAGTAATTAGATATATTGCTGATTGCATATTTATCTACGTTCAGTTGAATTAGAAATCAATGCGTGAAAGGATTGAAGTTTAAGCTCATTAAATAACTTAATGACTTACTCAGTACGATGTGTCACCTGACAGTTTATTAACACGGATGTTACACAATACAATATTTAATTATTAATACTAACTAATGAAATGTACTTGATTAATATACATGTATTCTAACACTCATTAAGAATTCACACATAGAGTTTCTCCTACTCTAAATCTATCCGTTTACGGAATCCAATGTTTAGGTCTTGGGCATCATTAAGATATACAAGTTATAGAAATGCGCATGTGGTACACCATAGTAATACATGTATATATGGTACACCAAAGTAATACATGTATATATGGTACACCAAATTAATACATGTATATATGGTACACCATAGCAATACATGTATATGGTACACCAAAGTAATACATGTATATATTGTACACCATAGTAATACATGTATATATGGTACACCATAGTAATACATGTATATATGCTACACCATAGTAAAACATGTATATATGATACACCAGAGTAATACATGTATATATGGTACACCATAGTAATACATGAATATATGGCACACCAAAGTAATACATGTATATATGGTACACCATAGTAATACATGTATATATGGTACACCAAAGTAATACATGTATCCATGGTACACCAAATTAATACATGTATCTATCGTACACCAAAGTAATACATGTATATATGGTACACCAAAGTAAAACATGTATATATGGTACACCAAAGTGATACATGTATATATGTTACACCATAGTAATACATGTATATATGGTATACCATAGTAATAAATGTATATATGATACACCATAGTAATACATGTATATATGGTACACCAAAGTAATACATGTATATATCGTACACCATAGTAATACAAGTATATATGATACACCATAGTAATACATGTATATATGGTAAACCATAGAAATACATGTATATATGGTACACCATAGTAATACATGTATATATTGTACACCAAAGTAATACCTGTATATATTGTACACCAAAGTAATGCATGTATACGGCACACCATAGTAAAACATGTATATATGATACACCAGAGTAATACATGTATATATGGTACACCATAGTAATACATGAATATATGGTACACCAAAGTAATACATGTATATATGGTACACCATAGTAATACATGTATATATGGTACACCAAAGTAATACATGTATCTATGGTACACCAAAGTAATACATGTATCTATGGTACACCAAAGTAATACATGTATATATGGTACACCAAAGTAAAACATGTATATATGGTACACCAAAGTGATACATGTATATATGTTACACCATAGTAATACATGTATATATGGTATACCATAGTAATAAATGTATATATGATACACCATAGTAATACATGTATATATGATACACCATAGTAATACATGTATATATGGTAAACCATAAAAATACATGTATATATGGTACACCATAGTAATACATGTATATATTGTACACCAAAGTAATACCTGTATATATTGTACACCAAAGTAATGCATGTATACGGTACACCATAGTAAAACATGTATCTATGGTACACCATAGTAATACAAGTCTATATGGCACACCATAGTAATACATGTATATATGATACACCGTAGTAAAACATGTATATATGGTACACCAAAGTAATACATGTAGATATGGTACACCATAGTAACACATGTATATGGTACACCAAAGTAATACATGTATATATGATACACCATAGTAATACATGTATATATGGTACACCATAGTAATACATGTATATATGGTAAACCATAGTAATACATGTATATATGGTACACCATAGTAATGCATCTATATGGTACACCATAGTAATACATGTATATATGGTACACCATAGTAATACAAGTATATATGATATACCATAGTAATATATGTATATATGATACACTATAGTAATACACGTATATATGGTACACCAAAGTAATACATGTATATATGGTACACCATAGTAATACATGTATATATGGTACAACAAAGTAATACATGTGTATGGTACACCAAAGTAATACATGTATATATGTTACACCATAGTAATACATCTATATGGTACACCATACTAATACATGTATATATGGTACACCATAGTAATAAAATTATATATGGTATACCATAGTAATACATGTATATATGGTACACCGAAGTAACAAATGTATATATGGTACACCAAAGTAATACATGTATATATGGTACACCAAATTAATACAAGTCTATATGGTATACCAGAGTAATACATGTCTATATGGTACACCATAGTAATAAATGTATATATGATACACCATAGCAATACATGTATATATGGTACACCAAAGTAATACATGTTCATATGGTACACCATAGTAATACAAGAATATATGGTACACCAAAGTAATACAGGTATATATGGTACACCATACTAATATGTGGTACACCAAATTAATACATGTATATATTGTACAATATAGCAATACATGTATATGGTACACCAAAGTAATTCATGTATATGTGGTACACCAAAGTAATACATGTATATATGGTACACCAAAGTAATAGATGTATATATGATACACCATAGTAATACATGTATATATGGTACACCAAATTAATACATGTATATATGGTACACCATAGTAATACATGTATATGGTACACCAAAGTAATAGATGTATATATGGTACAGCATAGTAATACATGTCTATATAGTACACCATAGTAATACATATATATGGTATCCAAGGTAATACATGTATATATTGTACACCAAAGTAATGCATGTATACGGTACACCATAGTAATACATGTATATATGGCACACGATAGTAATACATGTATATATGATACACCGTAGTAATACATGTATATATGGTACACCAAAGTAATACATGTATATATGGTACACCATAGTAACACATGTTTATGGTACACCAAAGTAATACATGTATATATGATACACCATAGTAATACATGTATATATGGTACACCATAGTAATACATGTATGTATGGTAAACCATAGTAATACATGTATATATGGTACACCATAGTAATACATCTATATGGTACACCATAGTAATACATCTATATATGGTACACCATAGTAATACAAGTATATATGGTATACCATAGTAATACATGTATATATGATACACTATAGTAATACATGTATATATGGTACACCAAAGTAATACATGTATATATGGTACACCAAAGTAATACATGTATCTATGGTACACCAAAGTAATACAAGTATATATGGTATACCATAGTAATACATTTATATATGGTACACGATAGTAATAAATGTATATATGATAAACCATAGTAATACAGGTATATATGGTACACCAAAGTATTACATGTATATATGGTACATCATAGTAATACAAGTATATATGGTACACCATAGTAATACATGTATATGGTACACCATACTAATACATGTATATATGGTATACCATAGTATTACAAGTATATATGGTATACCATTGTAATACATGTATATATAATACACCATAGTAATACATGTATATATGGTACACCGAAGTAACAAATGTATATATGGTACACCAAAGTAATACATGTATATCTGGTATACCATAGTAATAAATGTATATATGATACACCATAGTAATACATGTATATATGGTACACCAAAGTAATACATGTATATATCGTACACCATAGTAATACAAGTATATATGATACACCATAGTAATACATGTATATATGGTAAACCATAGAAATACATGTATATATGGTACACCATAGTAATACATGTATATATTGTACACCAAAGTAATACCTGTATATATTGTACACCAAAGTACTGCATGTATACGGCACACCATAGTAAAACATGTATATATGATACACCAGAGTAATACATGTATATATTGTACACCATAGTAATACATGAATATATGGTACACCAAAGTAATACATGTATATATGGTACACCATAGTAATACATGTATATATGGTACACCAAAGTAATACATGTATCTATGGTACACCAAAGTAATACATGTATCTATGGTACACCAAAGTAATACATGTATATATGGTACACCAAAGTAAAACATGTATATATGGTACACCAAAGTGATACATGTATATATGTTACACCATAGTAATACATGTATATATGGTATACCATAGTAATACATGTATATATAGTACACCATAGTAATACAAGTATATATGATACACCATAGTAATACATGTATATATGGTAAACCATAGAAATACATGTATATATGGTACACCATAGTAATACATGTATATATGGTACACCAAAGTAATACCTGTATATATTGTACACCAAAGTAATGCATGTATACGGTACACCATAGTAAAACATGTATATATGGTACACCATAGTAATACAAATCTATATGGCACACCATAGTAATACATGTATATATGATACACCATTGTAATACATGTATATATGGTACACCAAAGTAATACATGTAGATATGGTACACCATAGTAACACATGTATATGGTACACCAAAGTAATACATGTATATATGATACACCATAGTAATACATGTATATATGGTACACCATAGTATTACATGTATATATGGTAAACCATAGTAATACATGTATATATGGTACACCATAGTAATACATCTATATGGTACACCATGGTAATACATGTATATATGGTACACCATAGTAATACAAGTATATATGATATACCATAGTAATAAATGTATATATGATACACTATAGTAATACATGTATATATGGTACACCAAAGTAATACATGTATATATGGTACACCATAGTAATACATGTATATATGGTACACCAAAGTAATACATGTGTATGGTACACCAAAGTAATACATGTATATATGTTACACCATATTAATACATGTATATATTGTACACCATAGTAATACATGTATATATGGTACGCCATAGTAATACATCTATATGGTACACCATACTAATACATGTATATATGGTACACCATAGTAATAAAATTATATATGGTATACCATAGTAATACATGTATATATGGTACACCGAAGTAAAAAATGTATATATGGTACACCAAAGTAATACATGTATATATGGTACACCAAATTAAAACAAGTCTATATGGTATACCAGAGTAATACATGTCTATATGGTACACCATAGTAATAAATATATATATGATACAACATAGCAATACATGTATATATGGTACACCAAAGTAATACATGTTCATATGGTACACCATAGTAATACAAGAATATATGGTACACCAAAGTAATACAGGTATATATGGTACACCATACTAATATGTGGTACACCAAATTAATACATGTATATATTGTACAATATAGCAATACATGTATATGGTACACCAAAGTAATTCATGTCTATATGGTACACCAAAGTAATACATGTATATATGGTACACCAAAGTAATAGATGTATATATGATACACCATAGTAATACATGTATATATGGTACACCAAATTAATACATGTATATATGGTACACCATAGTAATACATGTATATGGTACACCAAAGTAATAGATGTATATATGGTACAGCATAGTAATACATGTATATATAGTACACCATAGTAATACATATATATGGTATCCAAGGTAATACATGTATATATTGTACACCAAAGTAATGCATGTATACGGTACACCATAGTAATACATGTATATATGGCACACCATAGTAATACATGTATATATGATACACCGTAGTAATACATGTATATATGGTACACCAAAGTAATACATGTATATATGGTACACCATAGTAACACATGTTTATGGTACACCAAAGTAATACATGTATATATGATACACCATAGTAATACATGTATATATGGTACACCATAGGAATACATGTATGTATGGTAAACCATAGTAATACATGTATATATGGTACACCATAGTAATACATCTATATGGTACATCATAGTAATACATCTATATATGGTACACCATAGTAATACAAGTATATATGGTATACCATAATAATACATGTATATATGATACACTATAGTAATACATGTATATATGGTACACCAAAGTAGTACATGTTTATATGGTACACCAAAGTAATACATGTATCTATGGTACACCAAAGTAATGCAAGTATATATGGTATACCATAGTAATACATTTATATATGGTACACCATAGTAATAAATGTATATATGATACACCATAGTAATACATGTATATATGGTACACCAAAGTATTACATGTATATATGGTACATCATAGTAATACATGTATATATGGTACACCATAGTAATACATGTATATGGTACACCATACTGATACATGTAAATATGGTATACCATAGTATTACAAGTATATATGGTATACCATAGTAATACATGTATATATAATACAGCATAGTAATACATGTATATATGGAACACCGAAGTAACAAATGTATATATGGTACACCAAAGTAATACATGTATATATGGTTCACCAAATTAATACAAGTATATATGGTATACCATAGTAATACATGTATATATGGTACACCATAGTAATAAATGTATATATGATACACCATAGTAATACATGTATATATGGTACACCAAAGTAATATATGTATATATGGTACACCATAGTAATACAAGTATATATGGTACACCAAAGTAATACAGGTATATATGGTACACCATACTAATACATGTATATATGGTACACCAAATTAATACATGTATATATTGTACAATATAGCAATACATGTATATGGTACACCAAAGTAATTCATGTATATTTGGTACACCAAAGTAATACTTGTATATATGGTACACCAAAGTAATAGATTTATATATGATACACCATAGTAATACATGTATATATAGTACACCAAATTAATACATGTGTATATGATACACCATAGTAATACATGTATATGGTACACCAAAGTAATAGATGTATATATGGTACAGCATAGTAATACATGTATATATGGTACACCATAGTAATACATGTATATATGGTACACCAAATTAATACATGTATATATGGTACACTATAGTAATACATATATGTGGTACACCAAAGTAATGCATGTATATATGGTACACCAAAGTAATACATGTATATATGGTACACCAAAGTAATACATGTATATATGGTACACCATAGTAATACATGTATATATGGTACACCAAAGTAATACATGTATATATGGTACACCAAAGTGATATATGTATATATCGTACACCAAAGTAGTACATGTATCTATGGTACAGCATAGTAATACATATATATATTGTACACCATAGTAATACATGTATGTATGGTATGCGAAAGTAATACATGTATACGGTACACCAAAGTAATATATGTATATATGGTACACGATAGTAATACATGTATATATGGTACACAATAATAATACATGTATATATGGTACACCAAACTAATTCATGTATATATGGCACACCAAAGTAATACATGTATATGGTACACCAAAGTAATACATGTATATATGGTACAGTATAGTAATACATGTATATATGATACACCGTAGGAATACATGTATATATGGTAACCAAAGTAATACATGTATATATGGTACCCCAAAGTAATACATGTATATTTGCTAACCACATTAAAACATGTATGTATGGTACACCACAGTAATACATGTATATATGGTAACCAAATTAATACATGTATATATGGTACACCATAGTGAGACATGTATATATGGTAAACAATAGTAATACATGTATATATGGTACACCAAAGTAATACATGTATCTATTGTACAGCATAGTAATACATGTATATATGGTACAGCATAGTAATATATGTGTATATAGTACACCATAGTATTACATGGATATATGGTACACCATAGTAATAAATGTATATAGGGTACAGCATAGGAATACATGGATATATGGTACACCAAAGTAATACATGTATATATGGTACCCCAAATTAATACATGTATATATGGTACACCATAGTAATACACGTATATTTGGTACACCATAGTAATACATGTATATATGGTACACCATAGTTATACATGTATATATGGTACATAATAGTAATACATGTATATATTGTACACCATAGTAATACATGTATATCTTGTACACCAAAGCAATACATGTATATATGGTACACCATAGTAATATATGTATATATGATACACGATAGTACTAGATGTATAAATGGTACACCATAGTAATACATGTATATATTGTACACCATAGTAATACATGTATATATGGTACACAATATTAATATATGTATATTGTACACCAGAGTAATACATGTATATATGATACACCATAGCAATACATGTATATATGGTACACCATAGTAATACGTCTATATGGTACACCATAGTAATACATGTATATATGGTACACCATAGTAATACAAGTATATATGGTATACCATAGTAATACATGTATATATGATACACTATAGTAAGACATGTATATATGGTACACCAAAGTAATACATGTATCTATGGTACACCAAAGTAATACAAGTATATATGGTATACCATAGTAATACATTTATATATGGTACACCATAGTAATAAATGTATATATGATACACCATAGTATTACATGTATATATGGTACACCAAAGTAATACATGTATATATGGTACACCATAGTAATACAAGGATATATGGTACACCATAGTAATACATGTATATATGGTACATCATAGTAATACATGTATATATCGTACACCAAAGTAATACATGTAGCTATGATACAGCATAGTAATATATGTGTATATGATACACCATAGTAATACATGTATATATGGTAAACCAAAGTAATACATGTATATATGGTACAGCATAGTAATATATGTATATATGGTACACCAAAGTAATAGATGTATATATAATACACCATAGTAATACATACACCATAGTAATACATGTATATCTTGTACACCAAAGCAATACATGTATATATGGTACACCATAGTAATATATGTATATATGATACACGATAGTACTAGATGTATAAATGGTACACCAAAGTAATACATGTATATATGGTACACCATAGTAATACATGTATATGGTACACCAAAGTAATAGATGTATATATAATACACCATAGTAATACATGTATATATTGTACACCATAGTAATACATGTATATATTGTACACCATAGTAATACATGTATATATGGTACACAATATTAATATATGTATATCTTGTACACCATAGTAATACATGTATATATGGTACACAATATTAATATATGTATATTGTACACCAGAGTAATACATGTATATATGATACACCATAGCAATACATGTATATATGGTACACCATAGTAATACATCTATATGGTACACCATAGTAATACATGTATATATGGTACGCCATAGTAATTCAAGTATATATGATACACCATAGCAATACATGTATATATGGTACACCATAGTAAGACATGTATATATGGTACACCAAAGGAATACATGTATATATGGTACACCAAAGTAATTCAAGTATATATGGTATACCATAGTAATACATGTATATATGATACACTATAGTAAGACATGTATATATGGTACACCAAAGGAATACATGTATATATGGTACACCAAAGTAATACATGTATCTATGGTACACCAAAGTAATACAAGTATATATGGTATACCATAGTAATACATTTATATATGGTACACCATAGTAATAAATGTATATATGATACACCACAGTATTACATGTATATATGGTACACCAAAGTAATACATGTATATATGGTACACCATAGTAATACAAGGATATATGGTACACCATAGTAATACATGTATATATGGTACATCATAGTAATACATGTATATATCGTACACCAAAGTAATACATGTAGCTATGATACAGCATAGTAATATATGTGTATATGATACACCATAGTAATACATGTATATATGGTAAACCATAGTAATACATGTATATATGGTACACCATAGTAATACATGTATATATTGTACACCATAGTAACACATGTATATATTGTACACCATAGTAATACATGTATATATGGTACACCAAAGTAATACATGTGTATGGTACACCAAAGTAATACATATGTATATGGTACACCATAGTAATACATGTATATATGGTACACCATAGTAATACATACGTATATGGTACACCATAGTAATACATGTATATATGGTACACCATAGTAATACAGGTATCTATGGTACACCATAGTAATACATGTATATATGGTACACCATAGTAATACATGTATATATTGTACACCATAGTAATACATGTATATTTTGTACACCATAGTAATACATATATATATGGTACACCAAAGTAATACATGTATATATGGTACAACAAAGTAATACAAGTATATATTATATACCATAGTAATACATGTATATATGGTACACCATAGTAGTAATTGTATATATGATACACCATAGTATTACATGTATATATGGTACACCAAATTAATACATGTATATATGGTACACCATAGCAAGAGATGTATATGGTACACCAAAGTAATACATGTATCCATGATACATCAAAGTAATACATGTATCTATGGTACACCAAAGTAATAGATGTATATATGATACACTATAGTAAAACATGTATATATGGTAAACCAAATTAATACATGTATATATGGTACACCATAGTAATACATGTATATATGATACACCATAGCAAGACATGTATATGGTACAACAAGGTAATACATGTATCTATGGCACACGATAATAATACATGTATATATGGTACGCCAAAGTAATAGATGTATATATGATACATCATAGTAATACATGTATATATGGTACAGCATAGTAATACATGTATATATGGTACACCAAAGTAATACATGTATATATGGTACACCAAAGTAACACATATCTATGGTACAGCATAGTAATACATGAATATATCGTACACCATAGTAATACATGTATATATGGTACACCATAATAATACATGTATATACGGTACAGCATAACACTACATGTATATATGGTACACCAAAGGAATTCATGTATATATGGTACACCAAAGTAATACATGTATATGGTACACCAAAGTAATACATGTATATATGGTACAGCATAGTAATACATGTATATATGATACACCATAGTAATACATGTATATATGGTAACCAAAGTAATACATGTATATATGGTACGTCAAAGTAATGCATGTATATATGGTAACACAATTAATACATGTATATATGGTACACCATAGTAATACATGTATATATGGTAACCAAATTAATACGTGTATATATGGCACACCATAGTAATACATGTATATATGGTACACCAAAGTAATTCATGTATCTATGGTTCACCAAAGTAATACATGTATATGGTACAGCAAAGTAATACATCTATATATGGTACAGCATAGTAATACATGTATATATGATACAGCAAAGGAATACATGTATATATGGTAACTCAAAGAACTACAGGTATATATGGTACACCAAAGTAATACATGTATATATGGAACACCAAATTAATACATGTATATATGGTACACCAAACTAATACATGTATATATGGTACACAATAGCAAGACATGTATATGGTACACCAAAGTAATACATGTATCTATGGTACACCAAAGTAATCCATGTATATATGGAACACCAAAGTAATAGATGTATATATGAAAAACCATAGTAATACATGTACATATGGTACACCAAATTAATACATGTATATATGGTACACCATAGTAATACATGTATATGGTACACCAAAGTAATACATGTATATATGGTACAGCATAGTAATACAAATATATATGGTACATCATAGTAATACATGTATATATGGTACACCAAATTAATACATGTATATATGGTACACCAAAGTAATACATATATATGGTAAACCATAGTAATACATGTATATGTGGTCCACCAAAGTAATACATGTATCTATGGTACAGCATCCTAATACATGTATATATGGTACAGCATCGTAATACATGTGTATATGGTAGACCATAGTAATACATGTATATGTGGTACACCATAGTAATATATGTAATTATGGTACACAAAAGTAATACATGTATCTTTGGTACAGTATAGTAATACATTTATATATGGTACAGCATACTAATACATGTGTATATGGTACACCATAGTAATACATGGATATATGCTACACCAAAGTAATACATGTATATATGGTACACCATAGTAATAAATATAGATATGGTACACCATAGCAATAGATGTATATATTGTACACCATAGTAATATATGTATATATTGTACACCATAGGAATATATTTATATATGGTACACCATAGTAATACATGTATATATGGTAAACCATAGTAATTAATGTATATATGGTACACCACATTAATACATGTATATATGGTAAACCAGAGTAATACATGTATATATGGTATACCAAATTAATACATGTATATGGTACACCAAAGTAATACATATCTATGGGATAGCATAGTAATAGATGTATATATCGTACACCATAGTAATACATGTATATATGGTACACCAAACTAATACATGTATATATGGTACACCAAAGTAATACATGTATATATGGTACACCAAACTAATACATGTATATGGTACACCAAAGTAATACATGTATATATGGTACACCATAGTAATACATGTATATATGATACACCATAGTAATACATGTATATATGGTAACCAAAGTAATACATGTATATATGGTACACCAAAGTAATACATGTATATATGGTAACCAAATTAATACATGTATATATGGTACACCATAGTAATACATGTATATATGGTAACCAAATTAATATGTGTATATGTGGTACACCATAGTAATACAGGTATATATGGTACACCAAATTAATACATGTATATATGGTACACTAAATTAATACATGTATATATGGTACACCAAAGTAATACATGTATATATAGAACACCAAATTAATACATGTATATATGGTACACCAAATTAATACATGTATATATGGTACACAATAGCAAGATATAGATATGGGACACCAAAGTAAGACATGTATCTATGGTACACCAAAGTAATACATGTGTATATGGTACACCAAAGTAATAGATGTATATATGGTACACCATAGTAATACATGTATATATGGTACACCATAGTAATACATGTATATGGTACACCAAAGTAATACATGTATATATGGTACACCATAGTAATACTTGTATATATGGTACACCATAGTAATACATGTATATATGGTACACCAAATTAATACATGTATATATGGTACACCAAAGTAATACATATATATGGGAAACCATAGTAATACATGTATATGTGGTACACCAAACTAATACATGTATCTATGGTACAGCATCCTAATACATGTATATATGGTACAGTATCGTAATACATGTGTATATGGTAGACCATAGTAATACATGTATATGTGGTACACCATAGTAATATATGTAATTATGGTACACCAAAGTAATACATGTATCTTTGGTACAGCATAGTAATACATTTATATATGGTACACCAAATTAATACATGTATATATGGTACACCAAAGTAATACATATATATGGGAAATCATAGTAATTCATGTATATGTGGTACACCAAAGTAATACATGTATCTATGGTACAGCATTATAATACATGTATATATGGTACAGTATCGTAATACATGTGTATATGGTAGACCATAGTAATACATGTATATGTGGTACACCATAGTAATATATGTAATTATGGTACACCAAAGTAATACATGTATCTTTGGTACAGCATAGTAATACATTTATATATGGTACAGCATAGGAATACATCTGTATATGGTACACCATAGTAATACATGTATATATGGTACACCATGGTAATACATGTATATATGGTACAACAAAGTGATACATGTATATATGGTACCCCAAAGTAATACATGTATATATGGTACACGAAAGTAGTTCATGTATCTATGGTACAACATAGTAATTCATGTATATATGTTACACTATACATGTATCTATGGTACAACATAGTAATACATGTATATATGTTACACCATAGTAATACATGTTTATATGGTACACCATAGTGATACATGTATATATGGTACACCATAGTAATACAGGTATATATGGTACACCATAGTAATACATGTATATATGATACACCATAGTAATACATGTATATATTGTACACCATAGTAATACATGTATATTTTGTACACCAAAGTAATACATGTATATATTGTACACCAAAGTAATACATGTATATATGGTACAACAAAGTAATACAAGCATATATTGTATACTATAGTAATACATGTCTATATGGTACACCATAGTAATACATGTGTATATGGTACACCATAGTAATACATGTATATATGGTACACCATAGTAATACATGTATATATGGTACAGCATAGTAATACATGTATATATGGTACAGGAGAGTAATACATGTATATATGGTATACCATAGTAATAAATGGAGATATGGTACACGAAAGTAATACATGTATCTTTGGTACACCATAGTAATACATATAGATATGGTACACCATATCAATACATGTACATATTGTACACCATAGTAATACATGTATATATTGTACACCATAGTAATATATGTATATATGGTAAACCATAGTAATACATGTATATATGGTAAACCATAGTAAAACATGTATATATAGTACACCATAGTCATACATCTATATATGGTAAACCATAGTAATATATGAATATTTGTTGCACCATAGTAATACATGTATATAGGGCACACCATAGTAATACATTTATATATTGTACACCATAGTAATACATGTATATTTTGTACACCATAGTAATACATGTATATATGGTACACAAAAGTAATACATGTATATATGGTACACCAAAGTAATACAAGTATATATGGTATACGATAGTAATACATGTATATATGGTACATCATAGTAATAAATGTATATATGATACACCATAGTAATACATGTATATATGGTACACCATAGTAATATATGTATATATGGTACACCATAGTAATACATGTATATATGGTACAGCATAGTAATAAATGTATATATGGTAAACCAAAGTAATACATGTATATATGCTACCCCAAAGTAATACATGTATATATGGTGCATCAACGTAATATATGTATATATGGTACAACAAAGTAGTACATGTATCTATGGGACAGCATAGTAATACATATATATATATGGTACACCATAGTAATACATGTATATATGGTACCCTATAGTAATACATGTATACATGGTACACCAAAGTAATATATGTATATATGGTACACCAAAGTAATACATGTATTTGGTACACCAAAGTAATACATTTATATATGGTACACCATAGTAATACATGTATATATGGTACACCATATTAATACATGTATATATGGCAACCAAAGTAATACATGTATATATAGGACACTAAAGTAATACATGTGTATATGGTAACGAAATTAATACATATGTATATGGTACACAATAGTAATACATGTATATATGGTAACCAAATTAATACATGTATATATGGTACACTATATAAAAACGTGTATATATGGTAAACATACTACTACATTTATATATGGTACACCAAAGTAATACATGTATCTATGGTACAGCATACTGATACATGTATATATGGTACAGCATAGTAATATATGTGAATATGGTAGACCATAGCAATACATGTATATATGGTACACCATAGTAATACATGTATATATGTTACACCAAAGTAATACATGCATCTATGGTATAGTATAGTACTACATGTATATATGGTACAGCATAGTAATACATGTGTATATGGCACACCATAGTAATACATGTATATATGGTACACCATAGTAATACATGTATATATGGTACACCATAGTAATACATGTATATATGGTACACCAAAGTAATACATGTATATATGGTACCCCAAAGTAATACATGTAGATATGGTACACCATAGTAATACATGTATATATTCTACACCATAGTAATACATGTATATATTGTACACCATAGTAATACATGTATATATTGTACACCATAGTAATACATGTATATATGGTACACCAAAGTAATACACGTATATATGATACACCATAGTAAGACATGTATATATGGTAAACCATAGTAATACATGTATATATGGTACACCATATTAATACATGTATATATGGTACACCATAGTAATACATGTATATATGGTACACGAAATTAATATATGTATATATGGTACAACATAGCAATACATATATATAGTACACCAAAGTAATACATGTATATATGGTACACAAAAGTAATACATGTACATATGGTACACCAAATTAATAGATGTATATATCTTACACCAAAGGAATACATGTATATATCGTACACCAAATTAATACATGTATATATGGTACACCATAGTAATACATGTATATGGTACACCAAAGTAATACATGTATATATGGTACAGCATAGTAATACATGTATATATGGTACACCATAGTAATACATGTATATATGGTACACCATAGTGATACATGTATATATGGTATACCATAGTAATACATGTATATATGGTACACCATAGTAATACATGTATCTCTGGTACACTATAGTAATACATGTATATATGGTACACCATAGCAAGACATGTATACGGTTCACCAAAGTAATACATGTATATATGGTACACCAAAGTAATACATGTATATATGGTACACCAAAGTAATACATATATATATGGTACACCATAGTAATACATGTATATATGGTACACAAAATTAATATATGTATATATGGTACACCATAGTAGTACATGTATCTATGAGACAGCATAGTAATACATGTATATATGGTACACCGTAGTAATACATGTATATATGGTACCCCATAGTAATACATGTATACATGGTACACCAAAGTAATATATGTATATATGGTACACTAAAATAATACATGTATATGGTACACCAAAGTAATACATGTATATATGGTACACCATAGTAATACATGTATATATGGTACACCATAATAATACATGTATATATGGTACACCAAAGTAATTCATGCATATGTGGTACACCAAAGTAATACATGTAGATGGTACACCAAAGTAATACATGCAGATATGGTACAGCATAGTAATACAGGTATATTTGATACACTACAGTAATACAGGTATATATGGTAACCAAAGTAATACATGTATATATGGTACACCAAAGTAACACATGTATATATGGTAACCAAATTAATACATGCATATATGGTACACCATAGTAATACATGTATATATGGTAACCAAATTAATACATGTATATATGGTACACCATAGAAAAACATGTATATATGGTAAACCATAGTAATACATGTATATATGGTACACCAAAGTAATACATGTATCTATGGTACAGCATACTAATAGATGTATATATGGTACAGCATAGTAATATATGTGTATATGGTAGACCATAGTAATACATGTATATATGGTACACCATATGAAAAAATGTATATATGCTACACCAAAGTAATACATGTATCTATAGTATAGCATAGTATTACATGTATATAAGGTACACCAGAGTAATACATGTATATATGGTGCACCAAAGTGATATATGTATATATGGTACAACAAAGTAGTACATGTATCTATGGGACAGCATAGTAATACAGATATATATATGGTACACCATAGGAATACATGTATATATGGTACTCTATAGTAATACATGTATACATGGTACACCAAAGTAATACATGTATTTGGTACACCAAAGTAATACATGTATATATGGTACACCATAGTAATACATGTATATATGGTACACCATATTAATACATGTATATATGGTAAACAAAGTGATACATATATATATAGGACACTAAAGTAATACATGTATATATGGTAACCAAATTAATACATATGTATATGGTACACCATAGTAATACATGTATATATGGTAACCAAATTAATACATGTATATATGGTACACCATAGAAAAACATGTATATATGGTACACCATAGTAATACATGTATATATGGTACACCAAATTAATATATGTATATATGGTACACCATAGTAGTACATGTATCTATGAGACAGCATAGTAATACATGTATATATGGTACACCATACTCATACATGTATATATGGTACCCCATAGTAATACATGTATACATGGTACACGAAAGTAATATATGTATATATGGTACATTAAAATAATACATGTATATGGTACACAAAAATAATACATGTATATATGGTACACCATAGTAAGACATGTATATATGGTACACCATAATAATACATGTATATATGGCACCCCAAAGTAATACATGTTTATATGGTACAGCATAGTAATACAGGTATATTTGATACACTATAGTAATACAGGTATATATGGTACACCAAAGTAATACATGTATACATGGTACACCAAAGTAATACATGTATATATGGTAACCAAATTAATACATGCATATATGGTACACCATAGTAATACATGTATATATGGTAACCAAATTAATATATGTATATATGGTACACCATAGAAAAACATGTATATATGGTAAACCATAGTAATACATGTATATATGGTACACCAAAGTAATACATGTATCTATGGTACAGCATACTAGTAGATGGTACAGCATAGTAATACATGTGTATATGGCACACCATAGTAATACATGTATATATGGTACACCATTGTAATACATGTATATATGGTGCACCATAGTAAAACATGTATATATGGTAAACCAAAGTAATACATGTATATATGGTACACCAAAGTAATACATGTATATATGGTACACCATAGTAATACATGTATATATGGTACACCATAGTAATACATGTATATATGGTACACCATAGTAATACATGTATATATGGTACACCAAAGTAATACATGTATATATGGTACCCCAAAGTAATACATGTAGATATGGTACACCATAGTAATACATGTATATATTCTACACCATAGTAATACATGTATATATTGTACACCATAGTAATACAGGTATATATTGTACACCACAGTAAGAAATGTATATATGGTACACCAAGGTTATACACGTATATATGATACACCAAATTAATATATGTATATATGGTACACCATAGTAGTACATGTATCTATGAGACAGCATAGTAATACATGTATATATGGTACACCATAGCAAGACATGTATACGGTTCACCAAAGTAATACATGTATATATGGTACACCAAAGTAATACATGTATATATGGTACACCAAAGTAATACATGTATATATGGTACACCATAGTAATACATGTATATATGGTACACCAAATTAATATATGTATATATGGTACACCATAGTAGTACATGTATCTATGAGACAGCATAGTAATACATGTATATATGGTACACCATATTCATACATGTATATATGGTACCCCATAGTAATACATGTATACATGGTACACCAAAGTAATATATGTATATATGGTACACTAAAATAATACATGTATATGGTACACCAAAGTAATACATGTATATATGGTACACCATAGTAATATATGTATATATGGTACACCATAATAATACATGTATATATGGTACACCAAAGTAATTCATGCATATGTGGTACACCAAAGTAATACATGTAGATGGTACACCAAAGTAATACATGTATATATGGTACAGCATAGTAATACAGGTATATTTGATACACTATAGTAATACAGGTATATATGGTAACCAAAGTAATACATGTATATATGGTACACCAAAGTAATACATGTATATATGGTAACCAAATTAATACATGCATATATGGTACACCATAGTAATACATGTATATATGGTAACCAAATTAATACATGTATATATGGTACACCATAGAAAAACATGTATATATGGTAAACCATAGTAATACATGTATATATGGTACACCAAAGTAATACATGTATCTATGGTACAGCATACTAATAGATGTATATATGGTACAGCATAGTAATATATGTGTATATGGTAGACCATAGTAATACATGGATATATGGTACACCATATGAAAAAATGTATATATGTTACACCAAAGTAATACATGTATCTATGGTATAGCATAGTATTACATGTATATATGGTACAGCATAGTAATACATGTGTATATGGCACACCATAGTAATACATGTATATATGGTACACCATTGTAATACATGTATATATGGTACACCATAGTAATACATGTATATATGGTAAACCAAAGTAATACATGTATATATGGTACCCCAAAGTAATACATGTATATATGGTACACCATAGTAATACATGTATATATGGTAAACCATAGTAATACATGTATATATGATACACCATAGTAATACATGTATCTATGGGACAGCATAGTAATACATATATATATATGGTACACCATAGTAATACATGTATATATGGTACCCTATAGTAATACATGTATACATGGTACAACAAAGTAATATATGTATATATGGTACACCAAAGTAAAACATGTATTTTGTACACCAAAGGAATACATGTATATATGGTACACCATAGTAATACATGTATATATGGTACACCATAATAATACATGTATATATGGTAACCAAAGTAATACATGTATATATGGGACACCAAAGTAATACATGTATATATGGCAACCAAATTAATACATATATATATGGTACACCAAAGTAATACATGTATATATGGTAACCAAATTAATACATGTATATATGGTACACCATAGAAAAACATGTATATATGGTAAACCATAGTAATACATGTATATATGGTACACCAAAGTAATACATGTATCTATGGTACAGCATACTAATAGATGTATATATGGTACAGCATAGTAATATATGTGTATATGGTAGACCATAGTAATACATGTATATATGGTACACCATATGAAAAAATGTATATATGTTACACCAAAGTAATACATGTATCTATGGTATAGCATAGTATTACATGTATATATGGTACAGCATAGTAATACATGTGTATATGGCACACCATAGTAATACATGTATATATGGTACACCATTGTAATACATGTATATATGGTGCACCATAGTAATACATGTATATATGGTAAACCAAAGTAATACATGTATATATGGTACACCAAAGTAATACATGTATATATGGTACACCATAGTAATACATGTATATATGGTAAACCATAGTAATACATGTATATATGGTACACCATAGTAATACATGTATATATGGTACACCAAAGTAATACATGTATATATGGTACCCCAAAGTAATACATGTAGATATGGTACACCATAGTAATACATGTATATATTCTACACCATAGTAATACATGTATATATTGTACACCATAGTAATACAGGTATATATTGTACACCACAGTAAGAAATGTATATATGGTACACCAAAGTTATACACGTATATATGATACACCATAGTAATACATGTATATATGGTAAACCATAGTAATACATGTATATATGGTACACCATATTAATACATGTATATATGGTACACCATAGCAATACATGTATATATGGTACACCAAGTTAATATATGTATATATGGTACAACATAACAATACATATATATAGTACACCAAAGTAATACATGTATATATGGTACACCATAGTAATACATGTATATGGTACACCAAAGTAATACATGTATATATGGTACAGCATAGTAATACATGTATATATGGTACACCATAGTAATACATGTATATATGGTACACCATAGTGATACATGTATATATGGTATACCATAGTAATACATGTATATATGGTACACCATAGTAATACATGTATATCTGGTACACCATAGTAATACATGTATATATGGTACACCATAGCAAGACATGTATACGGTTCACCAAAGTAATACATGTATATATGGTACACCAAAGTAATACATGTATATATGGTACACCAAAGTAATACATGTATATATGGTACACCATAGTAATACATGTATATATGGTACACCAAATTAATATATGTATATATGGGACACCATAGTAGTACATGTGTCTATGAGACAGCATAGTAATACATATATATATGGTACACCATATTCATACATGTATATATGGTACCCCATAGTAATACATGTATACATGGTACACCAAAGTAATATATGTAGATATGGTACACTAAAATAATACATGTATATGGTACACCAAAGTAATACATGTATATATGGTACACCATAGTAATATATGTATATATGGTACACCATAATAATACATGTATATATGGTACACCAAAGTAATTCATGCATATGTGGTACACCAAAGTAATACATGTAGATGGTACACCAAAGTAATACATGTATATATGGTACAGCATAGTAATACAGGTATATTTGATACACTATAGTAATACAGGTATATATGGTAACCAAAGTAATACATGTATATATGGTACACCAAAGTAATACATGTATATATGGTAACCAAATTAATACATGCATATATGGTACACCATAGTAATACATGTATATATGGTAACCAAATTAATACATGTATATATGGTACACCATAGAAAAACATGTTTATATGGTAAACCATAGTAATACATGTATATATGGTACACCAAAGTAATACATGTATCTATGGTACAGCATACTAATAGATGTATATATGGTACAGCATAGTAATATATGTGTATATGGTAGACCATAGTAATACATGGATATATGGTACACCATATGAAAAAATGTATATATGTTACACCAAAGTAATACATGTATCTATGGTATAGCATAGTATTACATGTATATATGGTACAGCATAGTAATACATGTGTATATGGCACACCATAGTAATACATGTATATATGGTACACCATTGTAATACATGTATATATGGTACACCATAGTAATACATGTATATATGGTAAACCAAAGTAATACATGTATATATGGTACCCCAAAGTAATACATGTATATATGGTACACCATAGTAATACATGTATATATGGTAAACCATAGTAATACATGTATATATGATACACCATAGTAATACATGTATCTATGGGACAGCATAGTAATACATATATATATATGGTACACCATAGTAATACATGTATATATGGTACCCTATAGTAATACATGTATACATGGTACAACAAAGTAATATATGTATATATGGTACACCAAAGTAAAACATGTATTTTGTACACCAAAGGAATACATGTATATATGGTACACCATAGTAATACATGTATATATGGTACACCATAATAATACATGTATATATGGTAACCAAAGTAATACATGTATATATGGGACACCAAAGTAATACATGTATATATGGCAACCAAATTAATACATATATATATATGGTACACCATAGTAATACATGTATATATGGTAACCAAATTAATACATGTATATATGGTACACCATAGAAAAACATGTATATATGGTAAACCATAGTAATACATGTATATATGGTACACCAAAGTAATACATGTATCTATGGTACAGCATACTGATACATGTATATATGGTACAGCATAGTAATATATGTGAATATGGTAGACCATAGAATACATGTATATATGGTACACCATAGTAATAGAGGTATATATGTTACACCAAAGGAATACATGCATCTATGGTATAGTATAGTACTACATGTATATATGGTACAGCATAGTAATACATGTGTATATGGCACACCATAGTAATACATGTATATATGGTACACCATAGAAATACATGTATATATGGTACACCATAGTAATACATGTATATATGGTACACCAAAGTAATACATGTATATATGGTACCCCAAAGTAATACATGTATATATGGTACACCATAGTAATACATGTATATATGGTAAACCATAGTAATACATGTATATATGGTACACCATAGTAATACATGTATATATGGTACTCCATAGTAATACATGTATATATTCTACACCATAGTAATACATGTATATTTTGTACACCATAGTAATACATGTATATATTGTACACCATAGTAATACATGTATATATGGTACACCAAAGTAATACATGTATCTACGGTACAGCATACTAATACATGTATATATGGTACAGCATAGTAATATATGTACCATAGTAATACATGTATATATGGTTCACCATAGTAATACATGTATATATGGTAAACCATAGTAATACATGTATATATGGTACCCCAAAGTAATACATGTATATATGGTACACGATAGTAATACATGTATATATGGTAAACCATAGTAATACATGTATATATGGTACACCATAGTAATACATGTATATATGGTACTCCATAGTAATACATGTATATATTCTACACCATAGTAATACATGTATATATTGTACACCATAGTAATACATGTATATATTGTACACCATAGTAATACATGTATATATGGTACACCAAAGTAATACATGTATATATGATACACCATAGTAATACATGTATATATAGTAAACCATAGTAATACATGTATATGTGGTACACCATATTAATACATGTATATATGGTACATCATAGTAATACATGTATATATGGTACACCAAAATAGTACTACATGTATATATGGTACAGCATAGTAATACATGTGTATATGGCACACCATAGTAATACATGTATATATGGTACACCATAGAAATACATGTATATATTAATACATGTATATATGGTACACCATAGTAATACATGTATATATGGTAAACCATAGTTATACATGTATATATGGTACACCATAGTAATACATGTATATATGGTACTCCATAGTAATACATGTATATATTCTACACCATAGTAATACATGTATATATTGTACACCATAGTAATACATGTATATATTGTACACCATAGTAATACATGTATATATGGTACACCAAAGTAATACATGTATATATGATACACCATAGTAATACATGTATATATGGTAAACCATAGTAATACATGTATATATGGTACACCATATTAATACATGTATATATGGTACATCATAGTAATACATGTATATATGGTACACCAAATTAATGTATGTATATATGGTACAACATAGTAATACATGTATATAGTACACCAAAGTAATACATGTATATATGGTACACAAAAGTAATACATGCATATATGGTACACCAAATTAATAGATGTATATATCTTACACCAAAGTAATACATGTATATATTGTACACCAAATTAATACATGTATATATGGTACACCATAGTAATACATGTATATGGTACACCAAAGTAAGACATTTATATATGGTACAGCATAGTAATACATGTATATATGTTACACCATAGTAATACATGTATGTATGGTACACCATAGTGATACATGTATATATGGTATACCATAGTAATACAGGTATATATGGTACACCATAGCAATACATGTATATATGGTACACCATAGCAAGACATGTTTATGGTTCACCAAACTAATACATGTATCTATGGTACAGCAAAGTAATACATGTATATATGGTACACCAAAGGAATACATGTATATATAATACACCATAGTAATACATGTATATATGGTACACCAAATTAATACATGTATATATGGTACACAATAGTAATACATGTATATGGTACACCAAAGTAATACATGTATATATGGTACACCAAAGTAATACATGTTTATAAGGTACACCAAAGTAATACATGTATATATGGTACACCATAGTAATACATCTATATATGGTACACAAAAGTAATACAGGTATATATGGTACACCAAATTAATAAATGTATATATGGTACACCATAGTAATACATGTATATATGGTACACCATAGTAATACATGTATATCTGGTACACCATAGTAATACATGTATATATGGTACACCAAATTAATATATGTATATATGGTACACCATAGTAGTACATGTGTCTATGAGACAGCATAGTAATACATATATATATGGTACACCATATTCATACATGTATATATGGTACCCCATAGTAATACATGTATACATGGTACACCAAAGTAATATATGTAGATATGGTACACTAAAATAATACATGTATATGGTACACCAAAGTAATACATGTATATATGGTACACCATAGTAATATATGTATATATGGTACACCATAATAATACATGTATATATGGTACACCAAAGTAATTCATGCATATGTGGTACACCAAAGTAATACATGTAGATGGTACACCAAAGTAATACATGTATATATGGTACAGCATAGTAATACAGGTATATATGATACACTATAGGAATACATGTATATTTGGCTACCAAAGTAATACATGTATATATAGTACACCAAAGTAATACATGTATATATGGTAACCAAATTAATACATGCATATATGGTACACCATAGTAATACATGTATATATGGTAACCAAATTCATACATGTATATATGGTACACCATAGAAAAACATGTTTATATGGTAAACCATAGTAATACATGTATATATGGTACACCAAAGTAATACATGTATCTATGGTACAGCATACTAATACATGTATATATGGTACAGCATAGTAATATATGTGTATATGGTAGACCATAGTAATACATGTATATATGGTACACCATAGTAATACATGTATATATGGTACACCATTGTAATACATGTATATATGGTACACCATAGTAATACATGTATATATGGTAAACCAAAGTAATACATGTATATATGGTACCCCAAAGTAATACATGTATATATGGTACACCATAGTAATACATGTATATATGGTAAACCATAGTAATACATGTATATATGATACACCATAGTAATACATGTATCTATGGGACAGCATAGTAATACATATATATATATGGTACACCATAGTAATACATGTATATATGGTACCCTATAGTGATACATGTATACATGGTACAAGAAAGTAATATATGTATATATGGTACACCAAAGTAAAAGATGTATTTTGTACACCAAAGGAATACATGTATATATGGTACACCATAGTAATACATGTATATATGGTACACCATAATAATACATGTATATATGGTAACCAAAGTAATACATGTATATATGGGACACCAAAGTAATACATGTATATATGGTAACCAAATTAATACATATATATATGGTACACCATAGTAATACATGTATATATGGTAACCAAATTAATACATGTATATATGGTACACCATAGAAAAACATGTATATATGGTAAACCATAGTAATACATGTATATATGGTACACCAAAGTAATACATGTATCTATGGTACAGCATACTGATACATGTATATATGGTACAGCATAGTAATATATGTGAATATGGTAGACCATAGAATACATGTATATATGGTACACCATAGTAATAGAGGTATATATGTTACACCAAAGGAATACATGCATCTATGGTATAGTATAGTACTACATGTATATATGGTACAGCATAGTAATACATGTGTATATGGCACACCATAGTAATACATGTATATATGGTACACCATAGAAATACATGTATATATGGTACACCATAGTAATACATGTATATATGGTACACCAAAGTAATACATGTATATATGGTACCCCAAAGTAATACATGTATATATGGTACACCATAGTAATACATGTATATATGGTAAACCATAGTAATACATGTATATATGGTACACCATAGTAATACATGTATATATGGTACTCCATAGTAATACATGTATATATTCTACACCATAGTAATACATGTATATATTGTACACCATAGTAATACATGTATATATTGTACACCATAGTAATACATGTATATATGGTACACCAAAGTAATACATGTATCTATGGTACAGCATACTAATACATGTATATATGGTATAGCATAGTAATATATGTGTATATGGTAGACCATAGTAATACATGTATATATGGTTCACCATAGTAATACATGTATATATGGTAAACCATAGTAATACATGTATATATGGTACCCCAAAGTAATACATGTATATATGGTACACGATAGTAATACATGTATATATGGTAAACCATAGTAATACATGTATATATGGTACACCATAGTAATACATGTATATATGGTACTCCATAGTAATACATGTATATATGGTACACCATAGTAATACATGTATATATTGTACACCATAGTAATACATGTATATATTGTACACCATAGTAATACATGTATATATGGTACACCAAAGTAATACATGTATATATGATACACCATAGTAATACATGTATATATAGTAAACCATAGTAATACATGTATATGTGGTACACCATATTAATACATGTATATATGGTACATCATAGTAATACATGTATATATGGTACACCAAATTAATATATGTATATATGGTACAACATAGTAATACATGTATATAGTACACCAAAGTAATACATGTATATATGGTACACAAAAGTAATACATGTATATATGGTACACCAAAGTAATACATGTATCTATGGTACAGCATACTGATACATGTATATATGGTACAGCATAGTAATATATGTGAATATGGTAGACCATAGAATACATGTATATATGGTACACCATAGTAATAGAGGTATATATGTTACACCAAAGGAATACATGCATCTATGGTACAGCATACTAATAGATGTATATATGGTACAGCATAGTAATACATGTGTATATGGCACACCATAGTAATACATGTATATATGGTACACCATAGAAATACATGTATATATGGTACACCATAGTAATACATGTATATATGGTACACCAAAGTAATACATGTATATATGGTACCCCAAAGTAATACATGTATATATGGTACACCATAGTAATACATGTATATATGGTAAACCATAGTAATACATGTATATATGGTACACCATAGTAATACATGTATATATGGTACTCCATAGTAATACATGTATATATTCTACACCATAGTAATACATGTATATTTTGTACACCATAGTAATACATGTATATATTGTACACCATAGTAATAGATGTATATATGGTACACCAAAGTAATACATGTATCTATGGTACAGCATACTAATACATGTATATATGGTACAGCATAGTAATATATGTGTATATGGTAGACCATAGTAATACATGTATATATGGTTCACCATAGTAATACATGTATATATGGTAAACCATAGTAATACATGTATATATGGTACCCCAAAGTAATACATGTATATATGGTACACCATAGTAATACATGTATATATGGTAAACCATAGTTATACATGTATATATGGTACACCATAGTAATACATGTATATATGGTACTCCATAGTAATACATGTATATATTCTACACCATAGTAATACATGTATATATTGTACACCATAGTAATACATGTATATATTGTACACCATAGTAATACATGTATATATGGTACACCAAAGTAATACATGTATATATGATACACCATAGTAATACATGTATATATAGTAAACCATAGTAATACATGTATATGTGGTACACCATATTAATACATGTATATATGGTACATCATAGTAATACATGTATATATGGTACACCAAATTAATATATGTATATATGGTACAACATAGTAATACATGTATGTAGTACACCAAAGTAATACATGTATATATGGTACACAAAAGTAATACATGTATATAAGGTACACCAAATTAATAGATGTATATATCTTACACCAAAGTAATACATGTATATATTGTACACCAAATTAATACATGTATATATGGTACACCATAGTAATACATGTATATGGTACACCAAAGTAATACATGTATATATGGTACAGCATAGTAATACATGTATATATGGTACACCATAGTAATACATGTATATATGGTACACCATAGTGATACATGTATATATGGTATACCATAGTAATACATGTATATATGGTACACCATAGCAATACATGTATATATGGTACACCATAGCAAGACATGTATATGGTTCACCAAAGTAATACATGTATCTATGGTACAGCAAAGTAATACATGTATATATGGTACACCAAAGGAATACATGTATATATGATACACCATAGTAATACATGTATATATGGTACACCAAATTAATACATGTATATATGGTACACAATAGTAATACATGTATATGGTACACCAAAGTAATACATGTATATATGGTACACCAAAGTAATACATGTTTATAAGGTACACCAAAGTAATACATGTATATATGGTACACCATAGTAATACATCTATATATGGTACAGAAAAGTAATACAGGTATATATGGTACACCAAATTAATATATGTATATATGGTACACCATAGTAGTGCATGTATCTATGGGACAGCATAGTAATACATGTATATATGGTACACCATAGTAATACATGTATATATGGTACCCCATAGTAATACATGTATACATGGTACACCAAAGTAATATATGTATATATGGTACACCAAAGTAATACATGTATATGGTACACGAGAGTAATACATGTATATATGGTACACTATAGTAATACATGTATATATGGTACACCATAATAATACATGTATATATGGTACACCAAAGTAATTCATGCATATGTGGTACACCAAAGTAATACATGTATATGGTACACCAAAGTAATACATGTATATATGGTACAGCATAGTAATACAGGTATGTATGATACACTATAGGAATACATGTAAATATGGTGACCAAAGTAATACATGTATATATAGTACACCAAAGTAATACATGTATATATGGTAACCAAATTAATACATGCATATATGGTACACCATAGTACTTCATGTATATATGGTAACCAAGTTAATACATGTATATATGGTACACCATAGAAAAACATGTATATATGGTAAACCATAGTAATACATGTATATATGGTACACCAAAGTAATACATGTATCTATGGTACAGCATACTAATACATGTATATATGGTACAGCATAGTAATATATGTGTATATGGTTGACCATAGTAATACATGTATATATGGTACACCAGAGTAATACATGTATATATGTTACACCAAAGTAATACATGTATCTATGGTATAGCATAGTACTACTTGTATATATGGTACAGCATAGTAATACATGTGTATATGGCACATCATAGTAATACATGTATATATGGTACACCATTGTAATACATGTATATATGGTACACCATAGTAATACATGTATATATGGTAAACCAAAGTAATACATGTATATATGGTACCCCAAAGTAATACATGTATATATGGTACACCATAGTAATACATGTATATATGGTAAACCATAGTAAGACATGTATATATGGTACACCATAGTAATACATGTATATATGGTACACGATAGTAATACATGTATATATTGTACACCATAGTAATACATGTATATATTGTACACCATAGTAATATATGTATATATTGTACACCATAGTAATACATGTATATATGGTACACCAAAGTAATACATGTATATATGATACACCATAGTAATACATGTATATATGGTAAACCATAGTAATACATGTATATATGGTACACCATAGTAATACATGTATATATGGTACACCATAGTAATACATGTATATATGGTACACCAAATTAATATATGTATATATGGTACACCATAGTAATACATGTATATAGTACACCAAAGTAATACATGTATATATGGTACACAAAAGTAATACATGTATATATGGTACACCAAAGTAATACATGTATATATGGTACACCATAGTGATACATGTATATATGGTTTACCATAGTAATACATGTATATATGGTACACTATAGTAATACATGGATATATGGTACACCATAGTAATACATGTATATATGGTACACCATAGCAAGACATGTATATGGTTCACCAAAGTAATACATGTATCTATGGTACACCAAAGTCATACATGTATATATGGTACACCAAAAAAATACATATATATATGATACAACATAGTAATACATGTATATATGGTACACCAAATTAATACACGTACATATGGTACACAATGGTAATACATGTATATGATACACCAAAGTAATACATGTATATATGGTACACCAAAGTAATACATGTTTATAAGGTACACCAAAGTAATACATGTATATATGGTACACCATAGTAATAAATGTATATATGGTACACAAAAGTAATACATGTATATATGGTACACCAAATTAATATATGTATATATGGTACACCATAGTAGTACATGTATCTATGGGACAGTATAGTAATACATGTATATATGGTACACCATAGTAATACATGTATGTATGGTACCCCATAGTAATACATGTATACATGGTACACCAAAGTAATATATGTATATATGGTACACTAAAGTAATACATGTATATGGTACACCAAAATAATACATGCATATATGGTAACCAAATTAATACATGTATATATGGTACACCATAATAATACATGAATATATGGTAACCAAATTAATACATGTATATATGGTACACCATAGAAAAACATGTATATATGGTAAACCATAGTAATACATGTATATATGGTACACCAAAGTAATACATGTATCTATGGTACAGCATACTAATACATGTATATATGGTACAGTATAGTAATATATGTGTATATGGTAGACCATAGTAATACATGTATATATGGTACACCATAGTAATACATGTATATATGTTACACCAAAGTAATACATGTATCTATGGTATAGTATAGTACTACATGTATATATGGTACAGCATAGTAATACATGTGTATATGGCACACCATAGTAATACATGTATATATGGTACACCATTGTAATACATGTATATATGGTACACCATAGTAATACATGTATATATGGTAAACCAAAGTAATATATGTATATATGGTACCCCAAAGTAATACATGTATATATGGTACACCATAGTAATACATGTATATATGGTAAACCATAGTAATACATGTATATATGGTACACCATAGTAATACATGTATATATGGTACTCCATAGTAATACATGTATATATTGTACACCATAGTAGTACATGTATATATTGTACACCATAGTAATACATGTATATATTGTACACCATAGTAATAGATGTATATATGGTACACCAAAGTAATACATGTATATATGATACACCATAGTAATACATGTATATATGGTAAACCATAGTAATACATGTATATATGGTAGACCATAGTAATACATGTATATATGGTACACCATAGTAATACATGTATATATGGTACACCAAATTAATATATGTATATATGGTACACCATAGTAATACATGTATATAGTACACCAAAGTAATACATGTATATATGGTACACAAAAGTAATACATGTATATATGGTACACCAAAGGAATAGATGTATATATCGTACACCAAAGTAATACATGTATATATCGTACATGAAATTAATACATGTATATATGGTACACCAGAGTAATACATGTATATGGTACACCAAAGTAATACATGTATATATGGTACAGCATAGTAATACATGTATATATGGTACACCATAGTAATACATGTATATATGGTACACCATAGTAATACATGTATATATGGTATACCATAGTAATACATGTATATATGGTACACCATAGTAATACATGTAGATATGGTACACCATAGTAATACATGTATATATGGTATATCATAGTAATACAAGGATATATGTTACACCAAAGTAATACACGTATATATGGTACACCATATTAATACATGTATATATGGTACACCATAGTAGTACATGTATATATGGTACACCATACTTATACGTGTATATAAGGTACACCAAATTAATACATGTATATATGGTACAGCATAGTAATATATGTATATGGTACACCAAAGTAATACATGTATATATGGTACACCAAAGTAATACATGTATATATGGTACAACAAAGTAATAGATGTATATATGGTACACCAAAGTAATACATGTATGTAAGTTCTGATGTTTATTATTATGGTCGAAATCCATGCTGGTGGACTGATAGCATTCTAGAGTATCAGAAACCAAGATTTGAGAACTTCCGTTCCGACCCAAAATATATACTTGTAATTTTTGTGTATGTAAATTATTGTAAAATCGAGAATTATCTCCTTCATGCAGAGCTCCGTCCTTAGATAGTTCTTTGGTTCTTACATTGAAGTCAATCTGGTAATGAGTTTGTTCTTGAAATGTTATACTTTCGATTTTCGAAGTTTAGGCTGTGATCATTGAAGAGACATTAGTTGTCGTAATAAGCATATTATGCACTAAATTATTACATTTAAATATTTTCTGCTATTCATTATTGAAATAACTGATGGAATTTGTATTCCTATACTTACACGTGTAACCGGTCTTTTAAAGTATTTATGATTTTACATATTTTTCTGGCTTTCACATTGAAGGAAGCAAATGCCTCTCGACAAAACAAATCACTGAATATTTCACAAGTTTATATTTGGTCTATTGTAAAAAAAAAATCTTAACGTATGGTTGTCATTTTCTTTTCTCTATATATTTTATAAATAGTGTAAAGACATGAAAAATTGAACTGTACAATTCATAGAAACGGGATACAACACTCTGTATGGGTAGGTTTCCTATACAGAAAGTAAAAAAGGAAGAAGTACCGAAGGGTAAACCATATCTCATAGTCCATGGAATAAAGAGGACAATATCGTGTTTAGTGTCATATTCAGACAAATGCGAACCTCAATAAAATCGAGGTGAGACCAGGTGCCCGGGAAGATTAAACTTCCCCTGGTTGCATACAACACCCGTCTCAAAAGTCCTGCAATTACCTTTCAAATCGAGGAGGATAAATACATAAATATATACGCATGAACATACGAAGGAGACAGGAATACGAAGTCAAATTTCCCATTCAAGGCAAGAAATGCTGCCTGCCTGACATTTCGGTGTCGGAAACGCATGTATACACGTATTATCTCAAATCAAGTATAGTCAAAAAGTTAAGATGGTTATTTAGTATGGTCAGGTCCCAAAATATCGGTTAATATTCTTGAAAGAGGAATCTGAAATTGCAATAGATCCCTATAACTACCATAGAACTTCCTCAGTGACAATTTCAAACGTTCCTCAATATATCCTTGTGAGAGTAGTTTCGTGGCAAGAAGCCTCGCCCTCAGGACGAAATTTTCGTATTTAGAGCATGCTTTGGCATAGGGTATAAGTTGTGAAATGAAGACGCCATATGCGTGAGAAGAAGGTATGTTGTTACTCAGAAAAGGGAAGTTGGTAATATTGAAATTGAAATCGTCACGTTTGTCATAGAGAGAGGTTACTAATGAACCATCGTCACTAACTGATAGCAGTATATCGAGGTATGAAGCAGAAGATGCGCTCTCTGTAGTATCTTTTATCTCGAGTTCCTTTAGATATATGAAATAAAAGGAAAAAGACATCATTTAAGTTTATGTCAAAAAGTCGCTACAAAAAAAAAAATTGTCTTGTCCATTGGCCATCTTAAGTCGTCCCTCACCGTAATGCGCATATAAGTATCTATACATCTGTAATCAAAATGCGCAAAGAACTTCCGAATCCGTGAAAGTGCTTTTTTGATTTGTAGTCATTTTTAAAACATTTAGTCATTTTTGAAGTCACGGTTATAAAAGTGGGCGTTATGTCAATAAGTTTATAAATAAAGACAATGTGCTGGATTAATTTATATGCATTTCGCTTAAGGTGTATTTAAAAAGCAAGATTTAGCGAATTCCTTTTCAATGGCAACTTTGGCTACAGTCGTGAATTTTTCAGAAAGCTACATATATACTTTTGTTTGGAGTTTTGTTTCTTTGCTAGTGTAGTCTTCAACAACATTCCACGACGAAATAAAGCTTTCTGTGCGATAAACTGCAAGTAAATTTCTTTGATGTAAAGATGATGGATAAATCCAAAGCACAAGTCCAAAAATCATAAAACCAGAGGACATACAAAATCAGTGAAAATGAAAAACAAATGGAAAATAACAAAACATGTCTACTTGAAGAGCATATGTGAACCCCTGTGATGGAGTGAGATCAGGTGCCCGGGGAGAGTGAGCATCTCCTGCTTGCTAGCAACACCCGTCACATATACCCAGTAGAAAGAGTCAGATCGTGTAAATTCCATATGTATTTATATATGGAGAAGTCGAAGTAGGTAACCTTCTAGTATAGAAGGTGTCAAATCTGTGTAAAATGATCGGAATCATTTAGTTATTAGTTCTGTTCGTGAAATCGAAAATATTTATACCTTCGAAATTGACCTTGTTTTTAAAACCTCAAATTTGGCTAAAGTCGGGTATAAATTTTAGTAAGCTACATATATACATTTATTTCGTGTTTTATTTCTTTGTTAGTGTAGAAATTGCCTTAGTTTTTAAAACCTCGAAAGATTATAACAGCATAAAATTCACTTTTATAAAGTAAAGATAGAAAAGATACGTTAGAATCTCTCAGTGAAATTAATCAATATGGAGTCGATTTATCTGCAATACTATAAAGGGCTTAGGATATCCAAATTAAATATCACAAATTCCATCTTCAACAATACTGACGGTACAACAATAACACAACACATGAATGTGCACAAACATTACTGAAGTAGTCATTCCTACATAACATCAGGGTTACAGCACTAAACTCAAATTCTTTGCAGACAATTACGAGCTCCACAACGCAGAAGGTATAAGTTAGACAATCACGTATTCAGTACAATATTTTCTTAAATGTATACTTAAAAACTATTTTCAGAAATATAATCACAATAGTTAATACGATGGGTATGTCTTTCATGGGCCAATTTTTGGTCGGCAAACCTCTTTGTTTGACAAAAATAATAGCAATACATATAGAATATATATTACATAGATTTGTTCCTCGTTCATTTTCAAAATGCACCAATTTATTGTAGGTTACTGGAATGTAGAACTTTTTGTTCTTTTGTTCTATGTCATTCATGTAATGTTTTAGGTGGATTTTCTAACACAAAATTCAAACAATGTACGTATTTCTAATTTGAAAAGTTCTGAACATGTTCCAACAATTTACTTATGTAAATCCTGTCGTATATCTCGTGAAATGCTTTGAATTTCCATGTACACTGGAGACAAATATAAGCTGGTCTGTATTTCATTTTAGTTGCGCAGCTGCCGATGTGGTCCACGAAGAAGCATTTTGACGAGCTGGCCGACTTCAAACATGTCCAATTTAAGATCTATTTCCTCTATAGCATTCTTTGGAAATATCTTCATCTTTACATCTTCAACGTTCTGTAGAGAGAAAATTAAGTCAGAAAATAGTTTACTTACAAGTTACCAGTTCATTTTAATGTATACAACGGCTTAATCGAGAACTCTGTTGGCTTGCAATTTTAATATGAATCTCATCTAAGAGTGTGGCATAACACTGAATGTGTAGTTCTTGAATGATATACATATGGTGTGCTTGTTATGGGTTTCCGGGTACATTATTTTATATAGAAAACGATTGTTCATAGATCAAGCCATTGGTTAAAATTATTTTCAATGTTCTATGGAATTGAATTGAATTTAAAAGAAAAAAGAGGAGTTACCGGCTCAGTTATGTGGCAGAAGTCACCATGGAGCTATACAATACATGAATATAAATAATATAATAGAACATTTAACACATTACAAAAATATTTGATTGTAGTGCAATTACGATACCGACTTAGGACGGTCATTTAATTTGACAAAAGCCAAACAAATGGTGTGGTTAACCGGTTTACGGGCCCACCTTCCCACTCACCGTAACAGCAGAACAATCAAAAGACGTACATTTAAAAATTTCTAAATAATCCTCCATGTAAAGAACAAGGGTCAACAGGTATCGCATATTGAGAGGTCATAAAAATATAAACACGTAAGGTATTGTAAAACACATAATGGTATAAAAATATATGCGACATCAACATGATAAACCGTGCTCTGCCAGTCTGAAAGCGAGCTAAGACCCTAGATCTGTAGGAGTCCCGACTAACAGTCAGAGGGGACGAGGTTCAGGACCATGTCTCCTCTGAAAGAGGTTTGGACAAGGCCCGTCATATAGTCCCCACCGCCCTGTTAGTCAGCGTGCAACGTTCAAGTAAAAGTCTGCATAAGGCTGTAGAGGGGCCAAATACAAGACCTATAGTCTTTTTGATGATCTCAATATCATATTGTCTATTTAGGAGACGTTTGACTATTTTATTACATGATAAAATAACGTTATCGGAGCCTTTTACTTTCCTTAGTTTATATACGAGATCACCGTAAAAATTAGGATGGGAAATTCCATTGGATACATACTGTTGAAAAGAAATATTTCCAAATTTAGATAGAAGTTTTGAATAAGATCTGAAGAATCTGTCGAATGTTTTTCTTAGCTTGTGATATCTGTAACCCTGAGTTAAAAGTTTAGTAGTAATTTGTAAATTTCGTTTATGAAAGTCCAAAACATCGGTGCAGCCTCTGACAAATCGAACTAATTGAGATATATAGATACCATATGATGGGAGTCGAGGGACATCGCCATCCAAGTAAGGGAAATTTACAATAGGAAATCCAAAATCCTCACTTTTATCATAAACATTAGTATATATTAGGTTGTTGATAATTTTGATGTTTAAATCTAAGAAAGGTGTAGATTTATCTCAAGTATTAGCTTTATTCAATGTGAGCTCTGGTGGATATATTTCTGATATAAATTGTTCGAATTCAAGGTTATCGATAATCAAAATGTCATCCAGATATCTGCAAGTATTATTAAATTTGTCAATGAGGTGAAAACGTTTTGATTTTTGAATAGAAACCATAAAATCCCTCTCATAACAATAAAGAAATAAATCTGCTATCAGAGGCGCGCAGTTAGTACCCATAGGAATCCCAACTATTTGTTGATATATCTTGCCATCAAATTGCACAAAAATATTATTCATGAGAAAATCTAGTGCTTTACATAATTCCTTGCAAGTCCAGTATTTATATGAAGTATATTGTTTGTTGGAAAAGAATCCAGAGTTATTGGAAGTACATATGTACGTTTTAGATTCTCTGTGAAAACACCATCGTATAAGAGACAGCAACTTGCTTTTAATCAAATCATGAGGCAGAGATGTATAAAGTGTAGAAAAATCAAATGTAGAAATTTGAGTCGCTTTGAAATTTAGCGAAAGAAGTTTGTCTATAACTTCATGAGAATTTTTAATCGACCAAAAGTAATTGATGTTACTATTATGAAATGCGACATCACAATATTTGATAATATGATCTTTAATAGCAGTTAGAGCAGACGTAATATGTTTCGATAGTACCGTAGTAGAGCAGTGGCTAGAATTAGATATGAAACGTGATTTATATGGACTTTTATGTAGTTTTGGGAGCCAATACATGGTTGGTAGATCAGATTTATCAGTTTTAATTTTGAAGTCGGACATGGTCATGAGGTGATCGTGCAAGGTGCTCTCTTTTGAGGTAGGGCTTTCAACATATGTATGAGTGGAGTTTAATTCGTTTTTAAGTACTTCAATATAATATAGTTTTCAAACAACTATTATGTTATTACCTGCTTTATCAGCGGGAACAAAGACATATTTAGCATGTAAGTCAGCTATCTTCTTTTTAATAGAATTTGTCGTCAATGTATTAGGCTGTTGAAATAAATGCGGATTTTCCGTAAAGTTCTTAATACGGATATCGACAATTCTTAAAATCTCGAATTTCCAATCATTAAGAGCATGAACATTTACCTGTTCTTTTTTACACCAACGTTTACAATATGTAGTTAAAGCATCTTCTATAACGTCACGGCATTTATTGAAATCTATCCTGGACGGTAACCTATATTTAGGTCCTTTTCCAAAAAGGGTGCGCAATTTCTTGTCCGAAATACAGTTTAGGTCACCAGTAATAACATGACCTGCCGGTTTATAAACATATTTAGAATTTTCACAAGAACACGACGAAGGAATAGAGTCTGAAACATCAGGGTTAGATGTGACTTTATTATAATTTAAAATAAGATTTCTTATAGGCTTTTTGTACTGGTAACAAATAAGTGGAGGTTCTAAATTCTCAAAATATTGGGGGATTTTAGATGTGACTCTATGATCACGGAAAATATTAGAAATGTTAAGTAGATCGAAGCCTTTATTAATAAATTTAATTTTGAGAAATTGCTGCTTGGGTGGAAGAGACGGAATACGAGGAAAGAGTTTATTATATGAAAATAAAATAATCAAATTGAGTTTATATCAATCAGAATTGCGTAAACTTCGAAGATCAGCTTCGTCCAGGATAGGTTTCAATTTATTTACCGGAATAGAGGATAGTGCATGCAAAAGTTCATGACGGCCATTATTTTTTGCGATAAATAGAAGATCGTTTAATGACCTATTTAAACGATTACGTTTTCTGATGTTACGATTATGACGACGACCATGTGACCTACGTTTTCTAATAGTTTTATGTCTTAATGTAAAAATATTGATCTTACTTGACGAGAAGAAATATTACCTTGTCGATATATTTGGTCGTTGAGACCAAGAGGGTATGGGGTTTGTAGTTGTTTAATCCAGTAGAGCTCGGTTTCCAAAAGTCGTTTTTTAACAACTGATTTCGTATCACCTGGTAATTTAGAGATATTTTCTACTGGAGTTATTTTCACATTGTTAATATTATGTTGGTATTTATTAAAGTGGTTATAAAGAAAATTTTGGTATTTACGTCGTGAATTATTACGAATTTTATAGGAATGATTCCGAAAACGTTGTTTCAAAGTTTGAGAAGTTTCCCCGACATATTGAGCCCCACATCCTCTAGCTTCTCAAGTGATGACATATATAACATTGGCAGTATTTCAATCTGTGTCTTTGTCTAATTTGGTGTTAAATATATTTCCATTAACCGCAGATTCAATATTGGACTTGCAGTTTAAATGATGGCAAGTAAGACATTTCTTGGCGTTGCACTTATTAATCTTAGAATACCCTCTGCGTATAGAATTGACAGCTCATATATTAAGTTATATGCTTACTTGTATACAGTATATGCAGTAAATATGAACGTAATTATAACAGCAATGCAATGACTTTACCCATTTAACTTTACTACCAAACAGTAAGAATTGCCAAGCTATATAGGATGAGTAATATATTTTCCTTTTCTGTTAAACCTATTCTATCAATATTTTGAATTCCGCGTAGACAAAAATCAGTCGCTTGTCAGATGCGGAAAATTGGATTTCCCATAGCAGTGCAAAACTAATTATAGATAATACATTATCAGACATAATTTTCTTTAAAAGTGCATATATTCCAATGAATATATAAACTTTATACTCGTGATTTCATATCCTTCGGTACTGATATTTTAAACATGCATATCTTCAATTAATCTTACGTTTGTATACAACAAATTGGCGTTTGTAGCAACAAGGTAGGTTTTTTACATATTGGTGACAAGACAAGGTGCCCCGTATGAATAAAATACGAAAGTATCTGATGTGACATGACCATGGCATTAACAACAATGTACCACAATGTACATTTACGGACCCCTGAAATTCAGAGGTGAGACCAGGTGCCCGGAAGGAGTAAGCAATTTTAATCATGTGGGAATAATACGTCATGAATTTATTTACATCTGAATTAATTGTAGGTAAAATCAAGTCATGTCACTTGAATTACGCTTACCCCATCTTTTTTCTCCAGGACGATGTCATCACAATGGAATGGTCCAAGTTTAATCCCTCGCTCGTGAAGGAATACAACGGCGAATACAACACCTTTTGTAATTGCTATCATTTCCATTGTATTTAACTTATATTTTTGCATGTGATCAGCGAGTGTATAAAAGTTGTCCATTCGTTTACCCAGGAAAAATTTGTCACTCTTCATTAATTCCTCCCAACCTTCTTGTAAATACGTTTGATTCGTTCCTAGAAAACAGAGAAATACTTGTGAGTACATGAAAATATATCACAAACGGTAATTTTTAGTAAAACGTTTTATCTTAAAATATTGTGTTGGAAATTGTAGGAATATTCAATGTTGCAGTATTGATGTCATAGAATACTATCGTTTAAACCGTAAATATTGTTTTTATTGTCATAGGCACATATAACAATATTTATAAAAATTAATATTATTCAAGCATACCAAAAAGTCCTGCTCCTGGATAAATTCATAGAAAATGTATCATACTATATGTGTATAAATAAATTCCAATATATCAGTTTATATGTTAGAATTATAACTTCATGCTTAATTAAATTACAATATAAAATACTTTTAATTGCTACTTACCTCATGTAGTTTTAATGGATTTGTTTCCGAGTTTCTTTTTTGACTATAAATATAAAAAATATTATAATATCTATAAACACAAATGCTGAATGATTTTGAATAAAACATAAGTGAATAAGATAACAAAGCTTAACGTTATTTGAACTTTATAACATTTGACAAATCTTTTTGCATGATTCAGTTTAGGTATACCATTTCCGTTATCGGTATTTTGAAAATAAACATTCCAAATATTCTGTAGCGTGTATATACAATACAGTTACGTTATGACTTAAAGTCGAACTCTGAAACAAGTTACCAAATGTTTTAGTTTTGTATTTGACCTGATACTCAAGACATGCATGTATATTTCAGTGAACAGTATCATAATGTAACATTTCATGTAAAACATGAGTTTTGAAGTGTTATTTATTAGATAATGACAATATTTACGAGCCGAAATTGGAACATTTATCTTCCTATAGATTCCATTGAAATTATTGATTTAACTTCATTATCACACAAAGGTGTGCACCTCCAATCTTCATCTCTTTGTAGGCATTTTTCAACATTTGCCACTTTTGTGACATAATGCATTTATTTCATTTTGGGACTTGGTACTATCCATAGACATGAACCTGTCTAGAGTTTTATTTTATTCTTTAATTATACCTCAAAAAGGACAAGTGGGTAGGGGCGTGTGATATTACCAGTGTATCGGCGAATTGCGATATTTCCCATGGCAATAATATTGTACATATGTATTTATTCCTTGTGTTGAGTTTTCAAAAGTTTGTGTCAATTTCAGTAAAAAATGTGATAGCACATCCGTTTCATTTGTGTCTGAAATTTTATAACATACATGAGAGCCACTGTGGATCAGTAACAAAGCCTACATAGTACCGTATTTCACTGCTTTATTATTCTTAATTTCATTACAACTGCTCTGATACTGTATCCTCAGAAACCCTGAGAGAAAAAATGCCTTTAATGGATATATCAAACTAGATAGAAATATGCTTTACAACTAAAACATGGATTTTTCTGAATATATTCCTGAAGTTGTTATTTTTTTTTCAAAATCTCAGTAACCACTTTAATGGTTTGTTTTCTATGGTATTCTACCCACATTATATATAATTATATCAGTGTAGAAAACAAAATAGCATTTAGTTGGAAAAATAAGTGACTGTATAATCTTGTCAAGCTGTTTAAATGTTCTTTGTATTTGTTTAAGATATATGCAAAAATGGAACAGAAGACATCATGAAAACCCTATGTGCAGGTAATTATTCAAGTGTGACATTTGAGAATATAAAATGCCATTTACAATTTAAGATCACATAGCACATTTATTGTTAAAGTGGTCATGATGTTCAGTATACCAATGATGGTAATCAGTCACTGGTATTAAATCTTGATCGTGATGAATAGCACAAAATGTTACGAAACAATATATAAATCGTCAGTCATGTATACCTAATGGTAAATCATATTTTTATGATAGAATGTGGAATGGAATACCTACCCCCCTCCAATTTCCTGCTAGATGTCCTGGATGCTCCAGCTGTATCACACTCTGGGACTAGTACATCTATCAATAAAGCCCTTCAGGAGGAGCAAAGTCTCATGGTATGTGTATATGATTCACCCTCTCAATATAAAAACAAATTCACTAAAACACACTGAAAGTTGTTAATCTCAATGTATCGGAGTTTTATCAAGGTACTTTTTTTTCGATTTAATAAATGAACCAAAATCCTGTAAGTTTATAAACTGCTGTATGATATCTCAATCTATCCTCCACAGTTTAAGCTGGGAAGGGGTGTATACTGGAATTAGTTGTGTGTCCCTCTGCCTGTAGGCAAATTGGTTTTCTGGACATTTCTCACACATCCTTTGAGGTATTGCACCGAAATGTAGTAGACATCTCTAATACTACAACTGAATTTTTATCGCAGTTGACTTATTTTGCAGAAGTGAAAGTTCTTTGTATAGAATTATTTTTCCAGACTCTTTTCACACTGTGTGACATATTGGATTGAAACTTGGCACACATTTTTATTACCAACAGCTACAGACTAAGTGTTAATTTCGTTTAGGGTAAATTGAGCTTTCCACTTGTTTGGGGACTGTTACTCAATTTTTCTTTTCATCCAGAAGTCATGATACTTGGCACATAGTTGACTCATAACCTTAAGAGAATTGCAGCGATTAAAGTGTCAATGGTCAAGATCACAACATTTCGTTTTATCAGAAGCTTTTCGGACTGTAATTTAGTGGCTTTTTATCTTACACTCATGGTATGTCACATGTAGGATGACAGTTGTTACCATCAACAAAAAGTCATGCCATGACTTGACCCAAGGTCATATCTCTATGGTCATTAGGGACCCAAGGCTAATTTGGTGTTGTACTTCTTTTCTACCTCAGGGGTTATTCTCCCTGTTAGAGCAGTTCTAAATATCAATAAGACATGACACATGTATCATTCATTATTGCAATTGCCTTTTCTTTTTGCAGAATTCATTACAAGCTTACAGTAATGAAATGGTAAAGTATTTTTTTTATTTTACTGGATGTTTATGAAAATCAACACTACTTTTACAGTTTTGAATTGAATATTTTGCCACTGATATAGGTATTTTTGAGTTTCTTCTACTCTGTAGTTCTCATTGTTTATTATTATATGCCACAGCAAGTTTTTTCTCTTACATGATGATGATATTTGGGTCCAGCGCCATAAACTGAGAAAATACTTAAGTCAATTATTTTATGTTAATTTATTCCATTATTGAAAGTTCAAAATAAATTGTCATGCAGAATGATTTATTTCAATTTATCGATAGAATAAAATTAAATCCAAATCCCAGTAATTAATTCATTGTTGAAGAGAGGAATATGAAATTATGACTTAAGAATTTTCTCAGTTTATGGCGCCTGACCCTGCTTGATGCATTTCACAGAAATTCATAATTTTGCAGTGAACCCACCTGAAGTGATATGAAATCATAAAATATATATTGCGTGCTTCTACTGATTCTTATAATACTGATGCTAGTGATAAAAGACCACTTGCAAATTAGAAACATTTTCCAGGAAAAGAGACGACTAGAAAGAGTGGAGATGGAGAGACAACTAGCGCAGAGTATCGAAGAGCATGCTCAACTAGCAGCTTTAGCAACTCAACAGAAACAAAACTTTATACAAGCTGTAACACAGGTATATACACATAAATCTTACTATATATAATCACATGCTGTATACATGTACAGAAGTGTGTTCCCCGTTACCTATCTAGCATACCTGAGCTGAAGACGTATGTGAGCTATAGCTGTCATTCTTCATCCAGTGTCTTTCTGCTTAAACTTTCTGTGTTTTCAACTTCTTCAGAACTGCTAGAGAGTATTTTATTAATTTGGTTGGGATGAAGTACTCAAGGTCCCCTGCAAATGCTGTTACTTTTTGGCCAAATCATTCCAGGGTTGGATCCAGGATAGGGTGATATAGGCCCAGGAGGATACCTTTCTTTGACAAATTCCTTCTTCAGACCAGCAACTTAGATCAACAAACCAAATCAGAGAGATCTAGAATGGTGTCTGGTTAATTTTTGCGGTTTTTATGACTTCAGGGTTTAAACACAATTTCAAGTGTTTTCTTTGATTTTCAAATGACAGAGTGTTTTAAAATGATGTGGTGTTTTGTTTCAGTTTTGAAGAAAAGACTTTCATCAGAGAACATCTAAATGTTAAGTTTCTCTTGTGCTCACAGCACTCAGGAGAGCGATATATGGACTCTTTTTGGTCTGTTGTTAAATATCTTTGTAGCTGTATATATCCACCAGAGCTCACATTGAATAAAGCTAATACTTGAGATAAATCTACACCTTTCTTAGATTTAAACATCAAAATTATCAACAACCTAATATATACTAATATTTATGATAAACGTGAGGAATTTGGATTTCCTATTGTAAATTTCCCTTACTTGGATGGCGATGTCCCTCGACTCCCATCATATGGTATCTATATATCTCAATTAGTTCGATTTGTCAGAGGCTGCACCGATGTTTTGGACTTTCATAAACGAAATTTACAAATTACTACTAAACTTTTAACTCAGGGTTACAGATATCACAAGCTAAGAAAAACATTCGGCAAATTCTTCAGATCTTATTCAAAACTTCTATCTAAATTTGGAAATATTTCTTTTCAACAGTATGTATCCAATGGAATTTCCCATCCTAATTTTTACGGTGATCTCGTATATAAACTAAGGAAAGTAAAAGGCTCCGATAACGTTATTTTATCATGTAATAAAATAAAAAAAATAGTCTCCTAAATAGACAATATGATATTGAGATCATCAAAAAGACTATAGGTCTTGTATTTGGCCCCTCTACAGCCTTATGCAGACTTTTACTTGAACGTTGCACGCTGACTAACAGGGCGGTGGGGACTATATGACAGGCCTTGTCCAAACCTCTTTCAGAGGAGACATGGTCCTGAACCTCGTCCCCTCTGACTGTTAGTCGGGACTCCTACAGATCTAGGGTCTTAGCTCGCTTTCAGACTGGCAGAGCACGGTTTATCATGTTGATATCGCATATATTTTTATACCATTATGTGTTTTACAATACCTTACGTGTTTATATTTTTATGACCTCTCAATATGCGATACCTGTTGACCCTTGTTCTTTACATGGAGGATTATTTATAAATTTTTAAATGTATGTCTTTTGATTGTTCTGCTGTTACGGTGAGTGGGAAGGTGGGCCCGTAAACCGGTTAACCACACCATTTGTTTGGCTTTTGTCAAATTAAATGACCGTCCTAAGTCGGTATCGTAATTGCACTACAATCAAATATTTTTGTAATGTGTTAAATGTTCTATTATATTATTTATATTCATGTATTGTATAGCTCCATGGTGACTTCTGCCACATAACTGAGCCGGCAACTCCTCTTTTTTCTTCTGTATACATGTAGGTGAGAAACACAGTAAGTGTACTTGAATGTTCTCAGCTTGTTGTCTGGACAGTTTGAGTTGAAATTATGGTACTTTGATTGGGAGAGTGATAATGTCTAACTTCAAAATTGCAATTTGTCAGAAAGGTTATTAAAAACAACATAAAACCTTGTGGTTTTCATAAAACCTCTGACAATGTAAAGATGATGGATAAATCCAAACCACAAGTCCAAAAATCATGAAATCATAGGACATACAAAATCAGTGAAAATGAAAAACAAATGGAAAATAACAAAATATGTCTACTTGAAGAGCATATGTGAACCCCTGTGATGGAGTGAGATCAGGTGCCCGGGGAGAGTCCAACTAAACCTTAGTAACTAGGAAAAAGGTACCAGAATTGACTTTGTTACCAGGAAAAAGATACCAGAATTGTCTTTGTAACCAGTAAAAAAGATACCAGAATTGACTTTGTAATCTGGAAAAAGGTACCAGAATTGACTTTGTAACCAGGGAAAAGGTACCAGAATTGACTTTGTCTAGTTTAGTGAGGAGTAAGAAAGGCAGTGCAAGAGAATTATAGATAAACATGTTGAAGGTAAAGATTTTTGATGCCTTTTATACATCATTTAATAGGATCAAGACAAAATTGATAGGGAACTTGAAGAACTTTCGCATAAAAAGGATAAAGAACGACAAAATCTAGTGGCTTATTTACAACAAGGTAAGGGTTTACAAATTTGAAATTGATAAAAATCTTCAAATACTGTGTAATAATGTGAAAGTTTTTGAGAAACATTACAATTGAAAATATTTGCAAGACAAGTTTTTACAATAGATATGTTTGTAAATGGGAATTTTCAGTCTTTTGAGTATTTACCACTTGGAATAGATTTATTTCAAGGTCGGAATTTATTGTGCTGTTAGTGTAAAGATTGACAAGATTACAACATTTCTTTGCTTTTACACAAATACTTCATGAAGCTTTGTCAAGAGCTTATGAAGATGTAGTTGGCCATTAGGTAAGGTGGATATTATGTTGAGTGAGCATTATTCTGTATATTTTTTTAATTGTCTCAATATTTCAGTGGAAGATGGGACAAATTCCTTGATTAAACAAATGTTAGAAATGAATGAGAAGGCACGCAAAGCAGAAGAATTATTAGAAGTGATAGAAAAAGAGAGAATGGAGGCAGAAGAATGGTTTGTAGTGCGGACAGAGGACATGCAGAACCTCCGGAAAGAAGAAATACTCAGTATGTTACCAAATATTAATTACCCCATGGGAATGCTGCTTTCTGTTTGTGTGTTTGTTTGTGTGTTTGTTGTGTGTTGTTTAAAACCACACAAAGATTATTTTTTTTCCCTGTGGTGGCAGAAACTTTTGTAGGACCATGATATTTATATGCCAGTCATTAAACAGGATTTATTATGTCATGATGCTGTCCGTTCCTTTGATCCATCAACTTTACCATATAAAGTGAAAACGTTCTTATCAAAAATGTGCTGCTGTTTTTACTATTGTATGTATATATATTGTAATATAATATTTTCTCTACACTGTAATTTTATGTTCAGTTATGAGAATAAATAATTTGTTGTTGTTGTTGTTGATAACTTTCTTTGAAGAAGGTAGTGGTAGTAATACTAAATACATTATTATAAGTAACCAATGTCTGTATTTTAGACATATAATACATGTAAAGTCAGGATTGGGAGTGAAGCAAGCCAGGAAATTGCAATATTCATCTGATTGAAAGCGAGGCTAGCACATTTTTTAGCTCACCTGAGCTGAAAGCCAGAGTTTTTGCCAGATTTATGTTTTGTACTATTTGTCTATTGTTTGTACATAGCATATGCTGATAGATTCTAAATCATGGACATGATGAACGAATAGGTTTATATGAAAAAAAAAAACACCCTTTACATAATTATCTCATTTACTGAAAACTGATTTTGTTGTAATATGTATCTTGCAGAAAATATGGAAATAATGCTTAAGGAGTCTGAAGCATTTGAAAAAATGTGGGTCAGTTTTACAGACAACAAGGATAATGTGATGAAGCAGGCTTTAGAGGAGTATGTAGAATTTATTATTACTTCAAAATACAGTTTTCAGAGGAAATAAAGCTGTTGTGAGTCCTACTGTTTTTGATAGTGTGTATGTGTATCCGGAAAAACCTTGTAGAAGACAAAATACCTAATGTCTAATCAAACTCTCCACAAATATTTCCGATTGCAAAAGGATGAATCTTGTATTTGTATTTTCAAGATCAAAGTCAATAAGCAATACACATTAGGGTACAATATGTTGTTTCGAGGAGATGCTTTGTTTTGCATTGCCCATGTTATTTTGTTATTTGCTACAACAGGTTTTGAAGTATTGTACTTTCATTTTTATCCATTCATATAAGGAATCTGATCAAACTTGATGGAAATGTCATATTCATGATACCCAACTGGGACTAGCAATGAGATGAAATCCAATATGGCCACCTTGAAATACTTTTTCATCAATATTAAGGGATTTTGATACTACTTTACAGGGATGATCTACATGTACTTCAATACCAGAAGAACATTTGTAAAGAAGTGATATTATGTAACCCACTACAGCCACCAGGAATTTAGAAAATCCTAAAAACTGTATTTAACTCTCTGTTTGTCTAGATGATAACAGAAGGCCACTATGTACCTTTATATATCAATCCATCATCTATTCTTTTCTATGCATTGTAGAATCTATAATCTCTTGTACCATGTTATGGCAATCTGCATGATGTGGAGTAACTGTGCTCTGTCTTTGCAGGGATCAGATCCAGTCTCACAATAATGTGGAGAGTATCCTATATCACAAGGAGGTCGAACAGATGATGCTCATGGATGTTCTGCAGAAACAAGTACATAGAGTGCTTCTCATGATCATTATTAGTTCTTATGACAGAAGTCTACAGCTGTATTCATTTCAATGCTGACTTTGTATGAGTACTTACTTAGAGTTAAGGTCATTTCCTCAAATATTTAGGGCAAAGGAGTGATGGTTCTTTTTCCAAGAAGCAGTAACACTTCTGTAATACATTGTATTACATTTTAGTAGTAATTCAGTTAATATTTTCTTGACAAGGAATTAAAGTATATAATGATTCAATACATGTATTATTAACTTTGAAAAGTAAATCATCTTTGAGCTCTGGTAGTTGCTTAAATTTGGTCATTTTGATACCTCAAGAAATTAAATTGACAACCAACCTGAATCATGAGGACAAAATAACAACATGTTGCACAGTTAAAAATATAATGCTTTTTGAGTATTTTAGTACTGGTAGTTAGTATACCAACTCTCTGAAAAACTGTCCTCCTATCCTGTAGCAAATGCAGAGTACAAATGTGATATGTTTTGTTACCGTATTTACCCGTGTATAATGCGCACTCGTGTATAATGCACACCCCCAAAATCGGAAAAAAAAATCCAGGTAAAACCCTAGTTCCCGTGTATAATGCGCAGGTAAACAATCGCAGGTAAACAATCAATAAATAGTGAGCGGTGAGTTGCTGAATAAACACTACCAATTTCAATTTCTGTCTGTCTGATTGACATGTGTGTATAACACTTCACGGTCGAATGACCAGGTATTGTTAGAAGGTGACATCTAGCGCAGCAGGTATTTAACTCTATAGGTGAAAGTTATACAATGGGCGAATTACAGATAAATGAGCAACCGTGTCACTAAACATCGAACCCACATTCAACGTAACTTATGAATATATATTTTTAAAATTGTCGTAAATACATCAATACATCGGTTGTCTGTATCATCAGATATACGAATACGAAAGTTTGCGTATCTAACTCATAGTCAGTTAACTTCCCGATGTGATTTTAGTACACGCTGACACTTAGCCGTCATTATTCAGATCGATATCACGTAGAAATCCTTGTGGAAAAAACATGTAATTTTTTTGTTCCCGTGTATAATGCGCACCCAGGAAATCGACATCAAAATTTCTGAAAAAAAGTGCGCATTATATAAGGGTAAATACGGTATTTCCATTGTCTCTGGTCAAATATTCTGATTTAGAGCGTTTTTAGTAAATGACAATACCTGTCCTTGATAGTGATATAATCATAGATATAAGCATAACAATATTTTAACATCATATGCTTACTGGTTAGGATTCAAATTTTATGAGGAAGAAAATTGTAAACAGAAATTATGTCACACTGAATGCAGTTAGTTATCTGAATTCTTTCTTTTATAAAGAGGGTAACAAATTTTATCGCACTCTTTTAGGAACAATTCCAAAAAGAAGCTTTTGAAGCTTTACAGCTCCAGAAGGATGTAAAGCATCAAAGAATTACAATTCAGATTACTCTGATAGAAGAAGAGCTATCCAGCCTTACTGCTTTAGAAATCCAAAGACGAAACCTTCGATCTGAAGAAGAAATGGTAAGATCTCAGTATTTCACTACATTCTTCACCTTTTAAGGTTAGAATTGTGACAACAATTTTAGACTCTAAGGTATGGTAGTGTATATCTGTACAAAAACAAGTTCCTGATCAGTATTTAGAGATAATGTTTTTGAGCTATTAGAGAAAAATTTGGTCAGATAGGAAAAGGATACAATGAAAGATATAAATGTTTTTGATATGCATAGATATCTGATGATGTGTACATAGATATTTATAGCAGCACCTACATGTATTTAGAGCAATCTTTTTATACCCTTGACATATGAAAGAGAAATTGGATTCCAGATGATTCTGAAACAGATGTTCATTGTTTGTATAACAGTAATATAATTACCCCTAGGATTGAAAATTAACAAATCAAGTTTCAGAGTGGATGAATCTTCCTGGATGTATAATTTTCAGTGCTGACTATTCGTAGCAAACAGTTATGCATTTATGTGGAAGTCAGAGGAAACTTGTTGTCCATGAAGGATGGCATATGGAAAGTTTATGAAACATTTAAGCCAGAAAATTTAAGCATTGTTTTTATTTTCAGTTTACATTTATAACTGTCTAAATTGTTGTATACCGTTTGTGTCTGAATGCTAGAGGAAAGCTTCCATTCAAAAATGGGGGATTGGGATTGGGGAGATTTGAAATCGTGTGAGCCATACTATTTCGAAAAACTCTACTGCAGAGGAATATTAGAATAGTAAACATATACAAGCTCTAGTGTAATATATGTATTTGTACTTTTAAGACTGTCTATCCTTTCATTATCATAATATCAAAGATTTGATCTCATGCTTTTTATGGTGTGGTATATACACATACATGTATATATGTATGCCAAAGTGTATGATATATTGGTATTGAATTATTTTATAAAATACTTTCATGCTTCATCTTAATTAGCTCATATTGTTGCCATCTGAACTTTTTAACCTTGAAACATCTTCCTGTGATGTAATTAAATTGGACCTTTGTCTTTCATTTTAGAATATTATAGTTGAGAAAAGAATTGCCTTAATTGAGGTATTGTCGCAACTTTTAAGTGAACAAGAAGCCCGCCAAGTGGAACTCAAGAAGAGATTGGTATTTATCAAAATTGATTAGATTTGAATTTATATTCTGAATGAATTTAATAAATAGTCTAATGTATAATAATGAATTTCATAGACATTAAAAGTTGTTGTAGGAACAGACTGGCAGTAGTATATTTAATTTGATAATACTTTTAATAAGTTACTAGCTGTAATGTCTTCTATTTTCAATTATTCTATGCTAATGGTTCACTAATGTACTTGGTCTTTTTGTCAGTTGTTGTTTTGTCAGTTAGGATACAGTCCATCCTCAGAATTCTTTGTATTTCATTTCTGATAAGGTATTACATTCAGTATTACTCTGACTAATTGCTGAATAAAAATTTGTCCATTTTTGTAATTTCTAGGAAGAAATGGAAGAACAGAAGCTAGATGAACAGACAGATTATTGGCTGGTACAATATCAAAGACTTCTGGATCGTAAACCTCAAGCTCTAATTGACTAGGTAAGAATGTAAACTCAAGATTATTATTTATAAGGTAAGATTTCTGAACTATAAACCCGGGCTCTTTCACAAGGAAAAACGTTTTGACCATAAACTCATGTCTCTTTATGAAAAAAAGTAGTTAAATACTGTACACGACAGGTCTAAGGCGAGATTTCTAAACCATAAACCTGGGACTTTTATTGCTAAATTAGAACTTCTTGAATGCAAACCTCAGGTGTTATTGATAAGGTAAGCCTTTTAGACTGTACAGCCCAAGCTCTTGTTGACATCTGGACCTTAAACTCCAGATTTTTATTAACAAGGGAAGGCTTTTGGATTGTAACTGTAAACCCATATTCTTACTGATAAAACCTTTGCACTGTAAACAATAGGCTGCTGTTGATAAGACTTCTGGACTATAGACCCACATGCCTGTGTGATAAAGGTTAGACTGCTAGACAGTAAGCCCTAGGCTTTTAGTGATATGGCTAAACTTCTTTATAGATTTTTATCATACATCAGAATCTATATTGACAGGGGCTTTGGATTATAATGTGGCTTTGTTCTTGTTACAGTATATTCAGGACATATCTTTGAACTTAAGTTTAGATAGATTCAATAAAGTAGTCATAATAGTAAAGCTTTTTTAAATGATAAATCTCTGGATCTCAGAAAATTTATTTACACAATCTTCTTCTTAGAAAATTTGATATCTTTATGTATGGAATTTAATTTGTAGTACTTTCTTATTTATGACAAAGAATAATACTTTAAATATGTAAGATATTATATAAGTAAAAGAAAACCTTTCCATTCATTCCAAAATCATTGAGTCTGATCATTTGGCCTTCACCTTTGAATGACTTTAAATATGTGTAATTTAACATTGACAGAAACTTTTAACTTTTGACATAAAGCATGGATTATTTTTTATGACAGGAACATTGCCTGGAGATTGCTGTGGTAACTGTTCTACAGGATTCCAGTGCAGAGGAGTATATTCCATTGTTTGCACGTCATAGGATTTCCATAGAAACTCTTTTACAGATCACAGATGATGATCTTAATCAGGTAAAGTACAACAATTCTGCATATGCCAGGACTCCATTAGCAGTGAGGGAATATGTATTTAAAAATGACTGTAAAAAAAAATTGCTGTCTATCGATGTATGGACAAAAACTGATGCACAATCTAAATATACTCCACAAAATTTATAATCCATGAAGCAGATTTTATATACTTTGTGCATCGGTTTTTGTCTATACATCGATAGACAGAAATTTTTATACAGTCATTTCTTATAATTACAGGTATTTCAAAATAAAGCTTTTCTTTCAAGTATGATAAATCTTTAATTAAAAATGGATAAATCAAAATTTTGCGCATCAGTCTTGTATTAGCCAATCAGAATCACGATCTGATGGTGGCCCCATCAATAATAGAGATAGTATATGTTTAAGATAGAAAAAATGCCATGAAATGAAAGAAAGAAACATTTGTTGTAAATTTAAACTGTACGGCAGTTTCGCCTAGCCTACAAAGCATGCCGCATATAACGTCACGCCACAGAGACAACCAATTTCAAAACCAGTTTCAAAAGAAAGAAACAGTTATGATTTTATATTTTTAATTTTATTGAATTTAAATCCGATATCTTATTCAGTCAGAAATCACTCAATATATAGTGCTATACAGTAGGTAGATAAAACCAGAGTAGTGTTTACGTGCGGCCCCAATTATGTATTAATCGAAGGGACATTATCTATACAGAAATAGACTAAATTTTGCTCCGTGCATTTGTATATGTGTTATACGGTCAGTGTGGAAATAATTGAATTTTATACTAATATGTGACGAGACATGAAAAGAGGGTTTTTATTGTCTTATCTGAGAAGCAGTACCCCAACAAATCACAGGTCATATTAAACCATGGGAGATCTTAGCTTGGAGTAATCACACTACAACAGAGTTTTGCCAGCTTAGAAATATTTGCAACAAAAAGGAACATGTTATCTAATGCTATCAGACCATAGAAAATTTCATTCTTATTTTACTTAATTTAAACAATAATTTTTGATATAGTAATGTTGTTTTATGACGTTTAGATAAAAATTGAAAATTAATCAAAGGAGTGAAATTAATAACTTGCTATAGCATATGAATTCTTTGATTATTTCATGCAGAATCTTGAATGGAACTGTTTCTTTTCTTATCGACAAAATTCACATACACTTCAACTCAGAATTTCCTTTAGACATTTTTACTCACTTTCGATTTCACTCTTATTTTAAAATGTGCATCTCTCAGATGACCATTCTTGGAACCTAAAAGTAGTAAATTTGCTATTGAAAACATTGTACTTTAAAGTGTTGACTGCTATGTAAACCTATGACATATGTTTTAAAGATGGGAGTACATGAGTTAGGACTCCGTAAATCAATACTCAGAAATGTAGAAGATTTCAACAATAAAAAGGATGCAAAATACCCTGAGAAGTCCAAAAAAGATAGTCTGAGCCCAGACCTGTATCCAGCCCCTGTGGACAATCAAGATAAATTTGCTGGAAGGGTAAGGATAATTAAATTAAAAATAAATAGTGTCATTCTATATTGTGTAGGCCTACCACAATAAATGTTGAACTGTCATCAGGCATAATATTGTGATACATATGCAAATAAAACATCAGATGTGGTTTGTACATAATTCAAAATATAGATTTACCCAATATTAAGATTTTTAAGATATATGTACATGGCTTTGACTCTTTTTAAGCTTTTTTTTTACAGTTTTGAATTTTCTTTGAGTAGATAAGACTTTGTTGTTTAAAGAATTCAGTTTTCATGCCCTTGGATCGATAGATCGCGGGCATATTTTTTTTATAGATATAGATTTCATATTTGGCATGCATACTCCACAAATCAAGCCCTTTCAAATTACAACAAGGTCATTGACCTTGTGACCTTGACCGTGATCTTTGACCTATGTTTCAAAAACTTTAACATGTTTTATAACCTATGAATTGTAAGAGGTAGGGCTTTCATATTTCACATGCATATTCCTTGTGACAAAACCTTTGCAGGGGTCTTTGTGTTTTACAAGCACTTCTTGTTTGTCTAGATTTCCAATGAGAGAGGCTTTTCAAAAGTCGAAATTGTGATAATTGTATTTGAAATTCTATTTAATAGTGAGGCCAATAAGTGATTGTTGTTTCTTATAATTTCATCTCTCATATATTGTTATTTATAGGATGATGTTGAATTTGATCATCCCTAACCAACAGCCCCTGCTACTGGAAATCTTACGCGGCAGGTGTCTTTTACAGCAAGGGGCATTAACTCTGAGTGTGTTGTGTGTCTGGACAAACAGGTTAGTACAAAACATCAGTTTCGTGGACTATTTAAAAAAGTTTTTTTTTCATAAGCTTACCTGAGCCAGAGGCTTAAGTAAGCTGTTGTCATAGTGTGTCATCTGTCTTCCATCCATAAACTTTTCACATTTTCAGCTTTTGTTAATGACCACTGAGGGATTTTGATGAAACTTGTTATGGTTGAAGTACTTAAGGTTCCCTACAAATGTTGTTGTTTTTAGGCCAGATTCATTAAGGGGTAGATTCATGGCAGGGTGACATAAGCCCAAGAGGGTACCCTCCCTTGACAAACATCCTCAGACTTGCTACACAGGTCAACAAACCAAATACACAAGAGTGATTAAGTAGGATATCTCAAAAAGTGTTTTTGTTTTTTGTTTCATTCCAAAATCAAACTTTAACACTTTTTTGGCATCTTTTCTGATTTGGCCATTTTATAACATTTTTTTTTTTTTGTAATTTTCTGGATTTATTTAATATAAAACATTCATTTGCTAATTTGAAAGTTTCATGTTAAAATATAGGTTTTTAAGGCTTTTGTATAATGTCTTGTGTAAGAATTACCACACCAATTCTAGACTCTTAGACATATGTGAATACAAAAACAAATATGATTCTGATATATGATCAGCAAAAAGATTACTCATGTAGGCTAATAAAGAAAGGATTTGGCCAGATAACAAAAGGATACATTGAAAAGTAGCAACACTTTTAATGTACATAAAACCTTAAGGATATGTACAAATGCTCATAAAGGATATCAAAAAGGATATGCTCATATTTATAGCAGAGAATTTTGAAATACATGTAGTTTTCAAATTGTTTGTGCCTTGTAGAATTACAAAATAATTGAAAATTTAGATAATAAGATTCAGAACAGAAATATCCTTTTGGATATATAATTTTTAGTACTGATTAAGCAAAGAGTTATGGATACATATGGAAGTCAGAGGAAATTCATAATCCATGATCGGGGTCCTGGCGCCATAAACTGAGAATATACTTAAGTCAAATATTCCATTTTAATTCATTGAGGAATATTAGGCTAGAAAAATATATGAATACCTTGTTTAATATAAGCATTTTTACATGCAATTCCAACCCTCAGGACTATCAGTCCCATCAGTTTTATTATTTGTGTTTTTGATACATGTATGTAGCCATTTCTGGCATACTGAAGGGTAGCAGGTTAAACCTCACTAAACGCAAAAATTCGTTATTTTATTTTACACTTGGGTTCCGGTGCCATAAACTGAGAATATACTTAAGTCATAATTTCATATTCTTCTGTTCATCAATGAATTAATAACTGGGGTTTGGGTTTTATTTATTTTTATTCTATTGATGAATAGAATTAAACCATTCTGCATGAGAATTTATTTGAATGTTTGACAATGAAATAAATTAAAATGGAATATTTGACTAAAGTATATTCTCAGTTTATGGCGCCGGACCCTGGTTTATATCAATATAAGGAAAAGCTTTAGTTAGTTGTAGTGATGTACCGATGATCGGAAAACATCGATTAACGATGAGAAAAAGCTGTCGATTTCGATGATCGATTCTCGTTTTTCATAATCGATCATCGCATGCACAAATCCGCGTTTCCGTGTTTTTGTTCGAGGTTTCCCGAGACTCCACGTATTAATTAGCGATATCGGTGTTCCAGAAGGAGAGAGCGACAGACAAATTGCTGAATTTTCAGAACCACCGTGCAAAAAGCTGAAATCAGCAGACACTGAGGACTGGCTCAGTGACGTAATGTGTGTTGGCGAGAGCCAGATTTCTCAAGATGATATGGTGTAGGATGAGATCAGGCGATATCTCAGAGTAGTTTTAAAAGATGAGGACATAGGATTGACGGTTCTTGAATGGTGGAGAAAGAATGAGTTGTACTTTCTGAGACTATGATAACGTTACTTGTCAAAAATATGCTGTGCATTCAGGCTAGTAGTGTCCCTGCAGAGAGAGTGTTCTGTCTTGCCGGAAACTTGGTTTCAAAAAAAGAAAAACAAACCACAGCCGGCTAACCGCTTCAAATGTAGACCTTTTCATATTCCTAAATAAAAATCTGGGAAAGTATTGGTAATAAGTGAAATGTGACATATGAGTGACTGGGGTTGTTATTAACCTGGTAATAAGTAACTTTAACAAGTTAAAACACTTTGCCACTTTACAGTGTACATTGTAAAAACAGCTAACATACACTACCTTTCATAAATAAGTGTTTAAGATGTCACATTCTTGATAAATCATACCAAACAACAAAAACAGGCTTTCTAGACTAATTGGAACTCCCAGGTTAGTTAATGTTACTAGTGCCTGGTTAATGGTCCATATGGATGCTACTACATGTTTATTTATGCCCAATATAACAAAGAAAAGTAAAAAAAATCAAGCAAGTTTATGCATTAAATCTGTAAATATTTGTGAACTGATTATAATCGGCAAAATCGCATCAAAAGCATCAACCGATTCCAACCGATGATCGATTATGAAATTCAGCCGATCTCCCATCACTAGTTAGTTGGTAGTCATGTCATAGCTCAGAAAAGAATCAGAAAAGATATACTGATAAATTAGTAATGTCTGTCAACAGAAACAATGATCCTGTTGCTGTTTTTATCTTATTATTATTATTATTATTATTATTATTATTATTATTAGACAATATCAAATTATTTCACTGACGTGGTGGTGCCACCAGGTCGGTGCATGGCTTCTGAACTTTGTTGTATGCAACTGACTCTGCTAAAGCCGTGAGAGATCTCAGATATACTGTGACACAATGTCTGTTTATACTGTACTCATCTGAAAGATAGAAAGGGAGACGGAAACTGGGTCCGGCACAATAAACTGAGAATATACTTAAGTCAAATATTCCATTTTAATTTATTTCATTGTCAAACGTTCAAATAAATTCTCATGCAGAATGTTTTAATTCTATTCATCAATAGAACAAAACTAAATAAAATCCAAACCCCAGTTATTAATTCATTGATGAACAGAAGAATATGAAATTATGACTGAAGTATATTCTCAGTTTATGGCGCCGGACCTGAATAAATTTCCTTACAAAAATTTGAACTTACAGCCAGAAGCATATTTATTTGTCAGATATGAAGTCAAGTGTGGTACCATTGGACCAACCTAGGAATAAAATGGTTTATTTATGTAGAAATATTTCACCAGTTATCATGTTTATTCACATATACATGTATTTCTAAGAAGCTCGTTTTCTGTTATGCAATAAATAATATAATTTGTTTTCTTTTTTCTCTTTCAGTCAGAGGTTTTGTTTCTGTATTGTGGTCATGTTTGTGTTTGTAACACTTGTTCAGGACCTATGAATGAGTGTCCCCTTTGTCGAGCTCAAATTGTTCAGCGGATCAAACTTTCATCAGCAGAAACATAACTTTTTGCATTTTATTAAGAACTTTGCAGCAAAAAGTTATCATTAAACATGATATTGTCTGACAAATATAAAGTAGAAAAAACTTATATAATGTATAAGAAGAACATCTAATCAGCATATGTAAATGATATTAAAAATTGATGCAGAAATGGATGACAATTCAAGAAATGTATAGTAATTTGTATTTATATTAGTGATAAATTCTAAGCTACATGTATGTACCTGGGATTTCTCTGTGTGATACATGTAGTTGAAATAGGCAACCAATTTTTGTTTTCAAAATATAATCAAATATATAATAAAAAAAAATCCAATAGAAGATTCCTACAGTAGTAATTTCGGATTTAGTAGTTTATAATTGACTTGACATCTTATTTTGTGAACTGCCACTGACAACTATAAATTTGATTTTGACAACCGTCAGTTAACTAATTATAATAAATATGTTAGATTTAGATGTAATGACAAAGAGCTTTTCATGTTCTGTATGAAAGATAAGCTGAGGCACATGCAGAGTTCTTGAAAAAAAAATTTCTTAGAAAGATACTTTGGCTCTTGTCAGAATTGACATTTATTTATCAAACATAAAATTGCCACCATGCCACCAAGTAGGAGGTATAGCATTGTGTGAGGTGTTATCCTCCATCACTAACACTAGCTGCCACCATGTAGGAGGTATAGCACTGTGTGTGGTGTTATCCTCCACCACTAACTCTAGGTGCCACCATGTAGGTGGTATAGTACTGTGTAGTGTTATCTTCTACTACTTAACTCTAGCTGCCACCATGTAAGTGGTATAGTACCATGTGATATTATCCTCCACCACTTAATACTAGTGGCTACCATGTAGGTGTAATGTTAAATTGTAATCCTCCATCTAATACTAGCTGCCACCACGTACGCGGTATAGCACTGTGTGGTGTAAACACAGGCTACCACACTATAGATGAAATTATTCACGTAGTAGCATTATGCAAGAACATCAAAGTGGCATTGGTACATGTTCCATGGCATGCATCAGCTGTTGTGTGGTCATAAACTAGAGTTCAATATTGGCTTCTTCTCTGTATTTACATGTATAATTACTGCTGACCACAGAAAGGACTTTAGTGCTCCATCAAGATCTTGATATCAATATGTTAGTATATGTCAGTGAAAATCCAGGAATGATAAAATATCTACCTATGTATAAGTATTTCTTCATTGCCCTACTATTTTGCTCATACCTTGTGTTGAATATGCCAAATCTTGGATACAACTATGACCTCGTAAATCAAAATACTTTGTATATATTTTAAAACTATTTTATTATTCCACACATTTGTAAAATTAAGGAACAGTTCAGTTACGAAACAAAAACTGTAGATAAAAACAGAAGTATAATGATTAGTGAATTTATATAAAGAAAACTTTCTGAACAAAGCAATTTTTGTGACAATAAATAACATTTCAGATCATTATTATTATATCAGTGAATTGTTTGTTGACTAGCTGTATAATTGACACCAGATTTATATAATGTTGATTTTCTGTTGTGTTGTAAGTCATCTCCACCTATTTCATACCACATACAATATTATTTTGAGTGTAAATCTTATTTTATCTAATCATTTAATGTTTTCTAGTATGGTGAGATTATATATTTGTTATATAAGCTCTTTTTTGTACACACCTTTTAAAACAACATAAGGATTTTTTTTTCAGATCTCAGCTTATATTGAAATCTTATCTATATTGTACATTGTAGTAGTTGAACTCTTCTTTTAAACAGTTTTGTCTTGATAGAAAAGTTTTAGTTTGCAAAAATAGTAGTTAAACATCATCACAAAAGGGATTATGAATATCAGTATACAAAATTAAATACAACAATAAAATATAAGAGATCAAAGTAAACCTCTTACATTCAAAATATAATGCACTACTTTTTTAACATTGATGCTAGAATTGTCATAACCATTTCTGTGATTTTTTGTGCAATATTGAACACACTGTTTATATATAATGTCATATTAATCCAATGATTATCTTTGATCATGAATGTTATTATAAATTGCATTAAAATTTCTATAATTGTTCTTCTTTTTCGCACTTTATTTTTCCTGGCGTCTTCTCGTCCCAGCTCGTCTTGTCATCGTCTTAGTTCTTTACATAGTGGCCTTTTCTTTTAACTGTGATCTTTCTAGTTTCACATTTTATCTGTTTAACCCCTGTCCTCTTGATTTATATTGTGACATTTTTGTTGAAGTCTTTCCTTCGTTCTTTACAGTGTCCTCTTATTTTACAGTATGTCATTATATGTTGTCTTTATTCTGTAATATTCGATTTTTTGGTTCAAACTTGCAAAATTATATTAGATATGCAACTCCCTGGTTGTACAGCAAACAGTTCTTGCCAATGGTATGTACAACAAGTAGACAAGGTACACAATCATGAAATGAATGAACTATAGAACTCTCCAAATATAAAATCATGAAAGTGCTATAACGACACGAAAACACAATATAAATGAAATATCAATTTTTGAGGCGACCTTCTTCTTCAGGATAAAATAATTACACACATTATATACCAAATTCTAAACTTAGATCTTTTTGAATAATACAAAGATGTACAGAATTTTATTTTGTCATCACTTTCTGTGCTTTTATGTAGTGGTTACTTGTCTACATGTATTTGTAATAACAGTTTAGCTACGATTGCATAAATGTACTTTTTATACGAGGAGTTTTATATTATGGCGTTGTCCGTCCGCTATAGTTTGTTCGAGCGATAACTTTTCAAGTTCCAATCTGAAAGGTCCAGGTCACCGTGCACATGACGGGTAAATCTTTATCCAGACGATATGTTTTTACCCTTTGCATAAATTTAAATATTTCACAGAATTGTTGCATAGGACACAAGGACGTGTCATGAGATTGAACCAAGATCATGTTTGCATGGTCAAGGTCATAGTAATTATGATGGGTAAATCTTTGGATATAATTTTGACTCTTTGCATGGATATGAATAATATTTCACGGAATTTGTATGCAGGACCTAAGGTTGGGTTAAGGCCAAGGTTACAATGGATACGAAGAATAATTCCTCGTCTGTGCCATAACATTTTACCTCTTGCATGGACGGTAATAATATTTCACAGAATTGCACACGATACATGATAGAAATATTTACCATTTCTCGTTTTAGACCAAAAGGGGTTACATTAGAATTAAACAAAAATCACCCCTACAATAAGCTCATTAAAATTTCTGTGAAATTCAAAATAATCTTGACGGATGTATAATGATACGTTGGCATTTCTCTTGCTACAAATTCACACGTTTGAGCAATGCCATAAAAATCTGATTTTTGCGGGAGATTTTCATCAAGTTTTTTTTTTTGTTTTTTGTGCGGATTATGTGCTACTGTATTATAGCGATAACACTTACCTTATATCTTGTTTGAGTTTTACTGTACTATGGTCATATGTTATATTGTGATATCAAAAAGTGTGTGTGTGTCACTACAATGTTAGAATTTACACAGAAGTAATATTGCGTTGACTTCTATCATAAAATATAGCAGATACAATAATCAATAATTTGGGGATTTGATTTTGCATTATCCTATCCATTGTTACGATATGTAATAATGTGTTGGTGACTTAAATGTATGCATTTGTATTTACGATGCAGAAGAGTTCCGAAGATATTATCCTTGAATATTAACGATCTAATGTTCACTTATATGTACAGAGTACAAGGGTACCGTATCTGCGCGACTCCCCGACGATCATGGTTGTCGCGTATAATGTAACTCCTGCTGTGCTCTATTGTAATTTTTCACATTATACATGTACATGCACATGCAGGGGGCGTATCCAGTAAACTTTGAAAAATGGGATTGTGGGGAGGGGGTACTCCAATTCTTTGGTAGTAAAAGTTTTGACAAGAAAAAATAACAGTTTTGAGAGCTAAAATATTCAGCAGAAAGGGATGTGGATTGTGGCACACCACTCATTGTTATGACCCACCAATTACATGTGTCTTGTTTCTGAATTGTTTCAATACGAGAATGGTTAACTATGTTTGAGAAGTTTGTAGCCTTTTTATATGTTTGAAATGGGTAAAAATATATGTGACTGTGGCGTTAACTCTTATGAAGCAATTCTGTACATATTTCTTTTTAATGAATCATTTCTTTGTAAAAGTCGGTTACAGTGTATGCATCTCTGTAGTGGGTGTATGTATGTTTGTTTTTAGACATGTAAAATATAAGTAAATGAACTATGACGTGTCCCCATATGGTATTTCATAATACAGGTATATGCTATACTTGTATGAATCTGTTCCATAGAGGTAGAAACTCTATGTTAATTTACTCTGACTTTGTCATGTATCTGCTTACTGTGAGTGTCCATTTGATATATTGTTATAATAAACATCCTTTTGTAATTAAGATGTCTTCAGTGCATATGTGGACTGCAAAATTGAGCGAATCAGATTCAAGACTGGGAACCTTCTTGGAATATATAATGCAGTTGAAATCAACACAGATTTTATACTTTACATTGAAGATGACATTGATAGTCTCTTTGATTTCAAATAAAACTGAGTCAGTTTTCAGTTTAACCTACATTTCACGATTGAGTACTTTTTCCTTAAAATTTCATAAGTGGATATTACCACAAATTTCATACATAAATTGTGCGATGTGATTTCAGATAAAACTAGACCAACTCTGGATTATTTACGTATAGGTTTGTTTTCTTTCTTTCCTTTTCCTTTTGTTTGTTTTTGTTTTTGGTTTTTTTTTGTTTTTGGTTTGTTTTGGTTTGGTTTTTGTTTTTGGTTTTAATATTTTTTATTGTTTTGTTCATGCAATCTTGTCGAGGACCTTTTTTTATTGTCCGTTTGTTCCTTGGTCGCTACACAATTTATTTCATTTGTCTATCTTATATTTTTTTGTTTGATCCCAAATCAGCAGATCCAAGCTACGAATTTAAGTCAAATTACTGTCACGGTCAATCATAATATTTACAATTTACAACGATTCTGATTGAATTACAGGGATCTACCAGAATTATTTCATATTATTGAAATTATAGTTGCATTTGTTTTGTTCACGTCACAAAAATATTAAACCTACCTAATTCATCGTGAAATGCGAAACGTTTTATAACAAGAGGCCAGAAATGGGCCGATATCGATCACTTACGCAAAATATACTCTTTCACAAACAACTGTTTGAAAAAGTTGTAGATATATATAGATCTCTTGCTTACTGTATTTTTTGACAACTGGCTCTTAACTTGCTTCTCCTCCTTGAATGACTCATGGTAATGATTCAAGAATGTGTGAAAAGTCCTAAATCAGAATTCATTTCCTCAATTGTTTTCTTGATTAACTACGTAAACAGTAAAGCATTTAAAATCATGTTCTAATGTATAATAAAATCGAAAATATTTTGCCTTCAGCAGAATTTGAACCGTTACCCCCCAGCATGCCAGAATTTGCCTATATCAAAATTAGAAAAAAAAAAGAAATAAAGAAAGTTTAAATCTTTACATCCAATTTTCAAATTACCCTTGAAATAGATATTTTCTAATACCAGAATGCAAGTGCTTTATTTCTTCATGATATAAATTGAATAGATCAAGAAAATAGGATGTAGAAAAAGAAAATGCCACATAGAATGTGTTTTGCAAACATATATATAACATTAATTTTAACTGATTGATTTCAGTACATTTTAGACCTCAAAATACTTGATTACACGCCGTAAATTTTAATTAGTGTCAATGCGCGATAAGGATATCTCTCAATGTAGTGCAGCAGACTCAAGAAGTGCAGGCGCCACATCCGTCAAAGAGAGCAATGTGTCGATGGACATTGTTTTCAAATAAAGAATTGAATGAAATTGTTTAAATTAGAACAAACTTGTTCTTCATCGGCACAATTAGCTGTTTGACAGAGTTATCTGCATCTTAATGCATATTTCTTAATTGCAGTGTATACATAGTTTGCATTAAAACGCGTCATTCAAAATATCAATTTGCGACCTGTAAATCACCATACATGCCGGAACACCCCCCCCCCCCCAAATAATAAATACCCCCCCCCCCAAAAAAAAACACAAAACAAAACAAAACAAAAAACAAAAAAAAAACAAAAACAAAAAAAACCCCACATGCATGTTTCCCCTAATTAATCCAATGGTAAGACTACCAACAATGTTTTTGTGTATTAGATGGTAAGTAAGAAAGAAGAACAACAATAACTGTAACAACAAATACAACAACAACAACAACAACAACAGCATTCAAATAAACAAATAATCCATCAAAATCCAACAAAATTAAAATATAGAACAGATATGAAAATAATGATAATAATTAAAAAGACACAGAATTATTGATTCAGCATAATTGATCAACACCAATTGTGAATTATTGTACATCTATTTAATTCATACAAAAAGGAATGAACAGTAAATCTGTACAATTTGGACGGGCATGCATAAAAAGTTGTCATGAATTCTGAAATAGTCATGGGGAGTGATGGACAATCATCTTATTTCTACACTGCATCGTTTTGTTTAGAACCAGCATTGGCTCTGAAACGTTTAAAATATAAGTCCTGGCGATTGGCGTGCTTAGTGGATACTCCTACCTAACACTGACCGTGAGATGGGTGTTGTAGATGTTTTGTAAAGGTGTAGAAGGTATGGTGTCAGTTTACATCGTGCTAATGCGATATTCTATGCAAACGATTAGATTATCCATAATACCAATATAGGTTTTGGATAAACTATGCAGAGGACGATTATGTTCATATTTATGAACGTTTCCATACCGCATGCATTACAGTTACAAGAAAAAAAAAAATGCTTCTTAAGAAGAAATGAGCACATCTCAATGTTTTACTAGGAGCACACTTGAAAATATCTTTTTTTTTCGACAGATAGGTAAACTGACCTAACGATTAACAAAATAAATCACGTCTTGCTCAGCTGTACTCGGTAACATTTCTGTCAAGTTTCATTACGATCCAATTAAAACTCTAGGATATGCCGCAAGCTTGACTACTTGAATCTACACAATATGAACATGTAATACAAATTATGGCATTACTGTTCACAAGAAAAATAAAGTTATGTTTTCTGCATCAAACAAAACTCAAAGCAAGTACTACAATAAATGGATTGATACTTTATTTAAAAACGGACAATTCATCTCATAACACCTAATAGTTTATGAATTAGAGTGATGGAAATCGCAGCACATTCACTTTGTTTCGTATTTTTGAAAAATGTCAAATAAAAATATTGAAAGCAGGAACCTGTCGTTCTGTGGATAAACATGATTTCCTTATCAATTCCACAAAAATATATCTACCGGCTGTTCACAAAACACAAACTAGAAATGTTTGTATCATAGAAGAAGGCTGAATATGCAGTAATCATCTTTCTTACATCAAATGATTTCAAAATCTCCGTCACAAATGTTTTTTTCTTCTTCTGGTCTGTAAAGAGCAGAGCTAATACATTATTCTTAACGAGTTACGTTTCCTGTAACTCTGAAAATCCACAGGACCTCTTGTTCTACATTAATATTTTACCACAGCCAATTATTTCTGTAGAGGGATTTCTCCTTCAGTAATCTCACTCTTGTGTAAATTGGAGGGATTCTGTTTTACAACTTGTCAAGTAAATACATGTAGTTTAGTTTCTGCACAGCCATTTTCCCCTTCCTACAAATTTTTCCACTTCGAGCATATACCTTATGTCTTCCTGCGAGAAACAATTTACAAGATACTGTTACCAAAGGATAACAACATGGACTGTTTCTTAGATACCAGTGAAGCGATTGATTTATTACCCAATTACTCAGGAAAACTATTACCGAACTACTTCAGAAAGATTACTTGGTTGACACTGAGTAATTTTATCCGTACAAACTATGGCTGTATTAGCTATCATATTCATGATGTATGTTTGTAATATTTGAATTAACTTTCTTCTGTAGCGTAACTAACATTCCACTAGTCCTTTCGGAGAGGAACATCAGAAGCAAGAACACTACTGAAAAGTCTACAAAATAAAGGTGAAAATCATCATCATTAAAAAATAAGTATATACCTGTTACTTTATCAGGTTCCAAGTTTTTCAAAACATCAATTATTTCATTCTGATAAATAGAAGTGAAACTCACAAAACATATTTCTAGTCTCGTTATAATCAGTAAAAATTTGTCACGATCAACAGATTACAGATTTCTTTTAAGTGAGAATAAAATTCATTAACTGACAAAGAACTTTGATCATTTGAATTGTTTTCTAAAATCCTATAAATGCTTTTACTTATGTTTCTATTTTTATAATTCAACCTACTTCCTTATTGCTGTTTCATTTTGTTGAATAAGGGTTATAAGCCCTCTTCCATTCAATTAGATTATTTCCATTTAGGGGATATCTGTCAGCAATAAAGTGTAAAAATGCACTCCTATAACACATTACGACAGTTTATATCTAGAATTAAATAGTTTATTAATAAAATATTCAATCTTTGACCTCGAAGATGTTAGTTTCAGATAGTTTGAGTTGAAATGTAAATTCTAACATTTTCAAGTCTATTTATATCTCAGTCTGTGCTTAAACAGACGACACTATTCCACCAGGAATACATTTTGATTTCAACAACTTTCAATTCAAATTGGTGCGCATAGTTCTATTATTCCATTTATAAAGATACTCAACATTATCAATATTTTTACCATTTGCAGTATCTGCACAAACATTTTGTAATAAAGTAAAACCAATAAACATAATAATTTGAATAATAGTTTATATCCTGTACATTCTTATCAATTGCAATATCAGTAATTTTAACTTTCATAATTCATTAGACTTATAACTTAATGGTAAGCAAAAGTGCTTCTTCCTTTCTGGTCCTCTTTTACTCTACCACTGCAAATCTGCATACAAGTACACATGCAAAACTCAAGCAATCTGTGCCCAATTATATTAGCTACTATGTTTTCTGATTTTCTACTAATAAACCCATTTTCAAGGACTTATAAAACAGTTGAAAGATTGGTTATCAAATTATTAGATGATACACCATGTTCTATATAATATTTACCCAAGATACAACGGCTGTTATGGTTGCTTATTGTAACGACTGTCCCTCTGTCCATAAACTCTGCAACGTCATTCATGAGACAAATAAATAAATGTCATAAACATCATGGCAAGTATGATATTGATGTGGTATATACGATTTCAATACAGTTTTATGTAGGTAAAATAAATAAATATCAATATCTTTAAATATCATTTAAATTTACAATCTTAACCATAAAATGAATCATTTTTGATAAATTCAAAATCGGTATATGTAAGTATATGTATATATAGGGCGATAATACCACCTCCTATGTCGAGTTTCTAATTTCATCATCATATCACATTATACTATAAGTACGAAGTAATTGAGATAGACGATAATGTTGATGTACAAATAGATTGATTGTGACTGTATATATTATGAAAGTGATGAAAATCACATATGAATACTGCAGTCGTCGGCTTTGTGAAATATCAGCCATATTTCAAAATGTTGATATTTACCTCCCCCTATATATCCATGAATGGTAGTAATACGCCCAAAGATGATTATTGTCACCATATATTTCACAAGTTAAGTTTGCTGATCCGGTGATAAAGTGGTGTGGGTACATCGACAAATAAAGGCCATCAACATCAACTGTTAATAACTCAAGCTCGGAACTTTAAAGAAAACAACTAAATCAAAGAAAAAAGAGGAGTTACTGGCTCAGTTATGTGGCAGAAGTCACCATGGAGCTATACAAGTATCAAATTTGGGTCGGTCATGTAATGTACTACTTATGATACTGTTGGTAAATATTTGTGTGAAAACTAAAATTGAATGAACAATATATTCGGTGTTAATAATTGAATATTCCAGAATTTTACTTGTTATTTTTAACGTAAGGAAATAATGAGTGCAGATAAGTTAACTGCGACATATAAAGTAATTTCAGGAAAGAAAACATTACGGAAACTGTCGAAAAGATTCACGTCAGTTTTATATGATAAATAATAATTTTGTCTTTGATAGACGACAGACAACAACTTCATCTCACACATACTTCTCAATATTCTTTTGTAATTTTTAAGTTATAGCTAATCACATTACCAAGCTGCTTATCACAAATAGATTATATGCTTCATCAATGACAGCGTTGGATATTCAAACTTTTAATCGACATATTTTCACACCTTAACACATAAATAAAACCTATGTATCAGCTGTTATGTTTCATGGATATCTTATGAAAAAATTGTTTATACATGTTGTGTAAAAAGTGGTTCACAAGTTTACAAACCATTCATGTAGTGTAATAAGCATTATAACGTTTCATAAATCAATTTTCATATACAATTACAAATTGGGAATCAATGCACATTACACTATGAGATTAATAAATGCAAAAATAATCGTTTTACGGTTTAACACAAAATACCTAACGGTGCAACATTGATTTAGTTGTGTAGCTTTGAAATAATTTTGTCGAATATTGCAAAAATTATTGTTGGTCAAGTCGAGCAGAACAGGCGACGCTCCTTACAGGTGCATGGTCAGATCTCTGATTTTCATGGGGTCATGTAAGCCAAACGTCAATTATATACAGTGACATAGTACTAGTTACCTCCGTCGTTTACATTAATTTGTTTACTTACCTCTATTTCATCTATACACCTAGTGATTAATGCAGCTTCTTTTAAGAATGTTAATTCGTTTAAATAATATCAAAATTAATTCTGCGTTGGACATCTAGGCGATTAATATGGAAAAACTGTATTTAATTGCAGACATATCTTTTGTGAAAAAACACGGTGAGTTTAAATTCAAGTACTCTGAAGATGACACAAAACATGTTGGACTTTCTAATTGACAATATATATGTTGTGTTTAGTGACCAGGTCTTCCAGCAGACTATCGGAATCCCTATGGGCACTAAATGTGCACGTTTGTTCCTTTATTCGTATGAAACTGACTTCATACAAAATCTTGTGAGTCAGAATAAGAAGCAATTGAATTTGTCCTTCAATTTGACATTCAGATATATTGATGATTTACTATCTATAAATAACAAGAATTTTGATACATACGTACATACAATGTATGCAAATGAACTGAAAATTAAAGACACTACAGTATCCAATTCATGTGCTTTATATTTCACCTGCGTTTCCGGCACCGGAATTTCAGGCAGGCAGCATTTCTTGCCTTGAATGGGAAATTTGACTTCATGTTCCTGTCTCCTTCGTATGTTCATGCGTGTATATTTATGTATTTATATCCTCGACTTGAAAGTTTGTTGCAGGACTTTTGCGACGGTGGTTGCATGCAACCAGGGGACGCTTACTCCTCCCGGGCACCTGGTCTCACCTCGATTTTATTGGGGTTCGCATTTTTCTGAATATGACACTAAACACGATGTTGTACCCTTTATTCCATGGACTATGAGATATGGTTTACCCTTCTTCTTCGTTTTTTACATTTAGATACTCTACTTGATACTGACCGAGATGGTAAACTTACTTTCAATTTATGACATACATGATGATTTTAATTTCCCTATCAATAACTTTTCATATACCAGTAGTAACACTCCTTTATCACGTGCGTATTGCGTTTATGTGTCTGAATTGATTACTGGGAGAAAGGTTACTGTCACAAGAATATGAGATATCACGCTCTAAGTCAACATTCCGCAAATTTTACGGTAGTTATAAAGACCTTATTCGCTCATATGCTAGATCATGTTGTTTGCCTTATTTCATAGTAGTCAGACCACTTGCATTACCAATACTGTATTATTTGTACTGATCATGCCATATACCGCTTGTAACCAGGGCTATACCATTTCCTACTTCTATGACTGCGAATGATACTGATTTGCATACGCTTATGGTATCACAGTGGGTGTGGCCGGTCAGCAGGGTTCCTCACTCTTCCATGGCCTAATCCCATCTGTTTTAACAGGGGTCCGTGGTTGATTTGCTTGGAGCTGTGGAGTTTTATGCACATCAGTTCGTGATTTATCATGTCTGATGTTAATGAAGTTTGCTGTCATGTTTAAAGTATCTTATTTTATTTGAATTCAATTAAAATTAACAATATGAAAAAAGGTTTGATTTTTGTGTGCACATTTATTGTAGTAATGACAATTACATAGCAGTTTTTCCAGTCAAAATGTACTTGCTTAGTAATCTAAACAGCCCAGTGAAGCCTAAGCCTATCCACGTAGCAGCCTTGCCTGCCTGAGAAGTAGATCAATTCACGACCCACTAAATCAAACCTTTTCTTGCCTGTCGTACTACCACATGTTTCGATCACCCTCCTATTTGTTTCAAATTGAATACTATTGATGTAACCATTGCTAGTAGCAACTGCCCCTATGATATATTCATCGCAATCCAGGTTCACTTTAATTGTCTTTTCAGGCTTAAATCCGCATGCCGGCGACACACCTCCTCCTCGTTTTGGTCCCCACTTGTCACCATACTTTAATCTGAGAGATACCAATACTCTACCACAGGTCATTTCAATAGCTGTTACTTTTTTGTTGCTATGTTGGGAAATGTCTGTGAAGGCACCACCGCCATTCCCTCCTATGTCGTTTGCAGCGTCGACCTGCACTTCTGTCCCTGAAGTTGTATATTGAAGATAGAAATAGACATACAGGTGTTGATTTGAAATCCAAAAACAAAGATTATACATTTATTCATCTCTGGATTGTTTTCCTGATTATATCTTTTCTAACAGTTATACGAAAGATAGAGTTTACATGAAAAGATAGCAAAATTTCCGAATTTCAACTTGCCATTTTCTTATTACAGTATAATATGGCATATTGATATAGATTATTTGTATACATGTTTAGACGTAAATATTTAAGACTTCCTAACATTTTCCTAAAAGTAAAGGCTAACTTTAGATTTAATAATTTGTATATAATAAAATAGTTGGAAATTGTGAAATCTTCTTACTTTTGCAGCCACAAGCTGAAACGCTTTGCAGTGTCGCAACCCCAACAATAAGCAGATAAAGGAATATCAATGTTTCTGATGTCATATTTATGGATGAGTGATCGGAATATTCCTGCTTTAATAAATAGCAAATACATTCATTTAATTCATTTACATCATATGAAACATACGAGATTGAATATCTATACTGAGATTGTAAAAGTGAACGATCATAAAATAATTGTTTACGCAAGACTTAAATTGAGTTCTAAATTCTGTTTTTGTAACCTTACATTCTTTCGATTCCTATATAAATAGATATATTTTAATTGATCAAAAACATCGTTTGAAACGTTGAATGCAACTCATTAAAATACAGAATCCTTGTATGTTTTGTTTTACTTTTGGCTTTTTTACGTGTGTTTGTTTTGATATAAATTACGCAACATTGTCTCTGATGTAGTTATAATTTTGTCATATATAGGACCGATCCAAAACAGAGCGCTTTTACATGCCAATGTATACCATCACAGAGGCCTTGGTGATATACTGTCTCATCTGATGAATATACTATAACGCACATGATAAATAAAACAATGAAACTACAATGAAATCAACGGTCGCATTTGATGTCCAGTGTCATACAAATGTAATAAACCTTTCTTTAAAATAAATATGATGCAGAAAAAAGAAATGCTTATATCTATAAGCGAATGTTGTGTACAGGCCTGGTAAAGTTTTATAATTTTAAGATTTGTTTAATGTTTTAATTATTAAAGGTATTGAAAGATAAATAGACATTTGGAAAAGCATGTTTCACTATGATTATATGTTTCTCGAGTAAGTGAAATTAATGCGTTGACGGACTAAATTTCATTTAGTCTTTTTGACACCTTCTACACTAGAAGGTTACCTACTTTGACTTCTCCATATATAAATACATATGGAATTTACACGATTTGACTCTTTCTACTGGGTATATGTGACAGGTGTTGCTAGCAAGCAGGAGATGTTCACTCTCCCCGGGCACCTGATCTCACTCCATCACATATGATCTTCAAGTAGACGTATTTTGTTATTTTCCACTTGCAAGTGAACAAATCAATAGGAAGATAATGAAATCTACTTAAACACAACGTAATAAATGTAATGTTCTATTTGTAATAATTAAAATTCAACAATTACATGATTGAAAATAAATAATTAGAACTGCTATCAATTATTACAATAGGAGAAAACCGGTTGCTTAATGTTTCAATATATTTGATATGTACGTCTTGCGGATATTACAAATGTGTTTCATAGCGCTGGCAATTCAGTTTATAAAAATAGCAATACTGCGCAACATTATAGCCCTATCATCAAAATGGGGTCACGTTTTGCGGATTTTGCAAATCCTGACCCACTACTAAATTAAAAGGCTTTGTAGTCTCAAGAACAGTTATTCTTTTTTCATACGCATCTAGGGTTAGAATCAATTTAGATGATTTATTCATGTTATACCTGATATTAATAGGCAGCAGACTTACCTGAAATACTCGTGTTGGTATATCTGAATTCATACTACGAAATGATTATATATACATTACAAACAATGCATTTTCTGAAGCAAAAATCATTCAGGGAACAGGTTGTGCAGAATCTAATCATTATTATTGTCCTACAGAATGTAAAGGACATGATTCATCATTTCGATATTCGGTTTAATTAAAAAAGACGCAATGGGAGAAATTCATATCATATTTTCCTAAACACATATGTGATCTGAAGCTCTTCATTTGACTATAGATTCTGTCATTTTAAAAATTTAGATATCAGTGAACATAGAGACGTATTTTTACGTATGAAATTCAGTTCCTCTGGGTAATAACTGCGCACCACTTATAGCGGATTTATTTCTTTATTGTTATATGAGGGACTTTAAGCACACTATTAAAAATATAACGTTTTGATATGACTGATAAATTCTATGATACATCTAGATATCATGATAACACTTAGCCATAAGCTTGAAAGATATATACCTGAAATATACCCACTCGAACTTCAATTAAACAAATCTAATACTTGTGATACAGAAAAAAAATTACTTAGACTTGAAAATTAAGATAAGTAACATTCATACTAATATTTGTAATAAACGTGACGAATTTGGATTTCCTATTGTAAATTTTCTTCATGTGAATAGTGTTGTACCTAGACTCCCATCATATGGCATCTATATATGTTTGTTCGATTGGCCAGGGGCTACAGTGATGTTTTGAACTTTCATACCAAAAATTTACATTTTACTTTGAAGCTTTAACTCAAGGTTACATATATCACAATCTTAGAAAAACATTTGGCAAATTCTTCTAATCGTATTCAGAACTTAAATCTAAATTCGGAAATATCACTTTTCATTAATATGTATCCAGTAGAATTTCCAATCTCAGTTTCTACGGTGATCTCGTATACATATTTAGAAGGCTCAGGGGTTCCGACAACTTTATTGCTTCGGGTTCCATAATAATTAAACACCTTCGTCTTATACAATATGGCCTGGAGATCATCAAAAAGACAATATGTCTGGTATTGGGCCACTCTACAGCCTTATACAGACTTGAACGTTGCACGCCAACAGGGCGGTGGGGACTAAATGATGGGCCTTGTTGAAACCTCCTTCAGATGAGACATGATCCTGAACCTTGGCCCCTCTCACTGTTAGTCGGGACTCATACAGATCAAGGGTCTGAGGTCGCTTCCATACCGGCAGAACACTGTTTCCTTATTTTGATGTCGCATTATATTTTTTATGATGTTTTTCTGCATTACCGTATGTGTTTATATATTTTTATGACCTCTCAACTTGAGACACTTGTTGACCCTTGATTTCTATGTGGAGGAATATATATATATATATATATATATATATATATATATATATATATATATATATATATATATATATATATATATATATATATTTAAATGTGTATCCTTTGATCATTCTGCTGTTGCGGTGAGTGGGAAGATAGGTCCGTAAACAGGTTAACCTCATCAATTGATTGAATATTGTCGTATCAAATGAGCGTTGAAAGTCGGTTTCGTAATTTTTGTGATGTCCAAATGTGATTTTTCATATCATATTTTATATACTCTATATTTCCGTGGTCACTTCTGTCATACGGTTTAGTCAGTAAGAAAGAATTCTTCCTCGCTAACTCATTTTACGATTTTGTTATTCATTTATAGCAATTTCTACATCAACAAGTTCAAACAAATCAGATATTAATTTAGTACTTCATAAATAAAGAATAAAACATACTCTGAATAATAAGGACTTTTATGTAAACATGTAGGGCTCATTACACGAAGCGATTATTGTATGCGTATGCATCATACTGGAGTTTAAGTGATATTTCCCTTTGGTTTCATACTTTTTCCAGAATGCTTTATAAAGAAGTGTGTAAATTGTTTTAAAACTAAGGAGTATCTTCGACATACATAACTCTGTTCTGATTTTGATTCTTCAACTCTGAATTTAAGGTGGGTTTAGAAATTAGTTTGCTCTCCAAATATTTACACTCTGAATTTCCACTGTTTCGGAATTGAGCATCACTAAAGAGACTTTAGTTGTCGAAATGAGCATATATATGCACTAAATTATTACATGTATAGATCATATATTTATTATAGAGGTAATTATTTGTATTTCAAGGCAAATAGGTATTGCACATTATTTCAATAAATCTATATTGCCTATCATATATTATTCTTAATTTGAAAAGAAAAGACGTGAGTTGGGTAAACATAACATTACTCCATAACTCGTATTTAAAAGAGGTGATGACAACACAGAAATGTACACTACAAACCAATTATTTTATGGTGATCTGTTATAATTATGGCACGAAAAGGGACTGCTTCATTAACTAAGTTGTTGGCTTGCCCATATGGTGCACTAAATTCACACAGCATACATGTTCTGATATGTGTTCATTGTACGATTATTGCTACATTTTATATGCATTATGTTGATAAAGAGTCACATGATGTGATTGATTGATTATTGTTTTATGTCACTCCACGATCATTTAATTCATATGGCGACGGCATCTACGTGAAGCATTGGATAGAAATTTATACTTTTGCAACGCCCCCCCCCCCCTTCCAAAGCAGTGAAGTATCTTTTACATGCCACGCCTACCGCCACACTGGAACTCAGTTTTTACTGTATCATCCGAAAGACAGGACACTGGTACTCTAAATTTGTAAAAGCACTTGCCCTTACATCTACACCAATAATTTAACATTTAATCAGCACGTATCCATTAAGTGACATATAATTTCAGTCTATTCAAAACAAAAAAATGGCTGATCTACAGAAACCTATGTATTTGTACCTGCTGAAAAAGCAGATAATAAATATTATCATAGTTTGGACAGTACTAAATTGGTTTTCTCATACATGAAAATAAACTCTACTAGTACATATGTGGAAACTCAAATGTTGAAAAACAAGGTTATTACTGATTTCGTAGAAACATCTTCCTATCATGTATTGGGTACCACATTGCACAAAATTCTGTGCAAGTCGCGCTTGACGTACAGTTTTAATCATTCTTCTACTACTGCTCTTTTTATTACAACTTTCGTGCTAAGGATAGTAGAATTGAATTATATGTAAAAAAAGTCGTTGAGTAAAATAAAACAATTATCAAATTGTTTTATTTCATTCAACGAATATTTTACATATATGTTGACGGCATCTGACTGATGAATCATACTGGAATTTAAACTTTGGTAACGGATTCAAACGAAGCAGTGAGGAATCTTTTACGTGCAACGCCCATCGTGGCACGGAATTTGAGTTTGACTTTCAACACCAAGACATCGTTGTGCCCACGACGAGAATAGAACCGGGACCTTTTAGGCATGGACCGAGCATCTCATCTCATCTTTTACGTGCAACGCCCATCGTGGCACGGAATTTGAGTTTGACTTTCAACACCAAGACATCGTTGTGCCCACGACGAGAATAGAACCGGGACCTTTTAGGCATGGACCGAGCATCTCATCTACTGAGACTGACTTCCCCCAGGCAGGGAGGGATGTTTTAAGTGCTTCTATTCTATCCCAAAATATACTTCAAAGTTACTATGACAAAAGTATTTAAATTTCTCTTTACCAAGGAGTATCTCTCTCATGCATAGCATTGTTTGTAGATTGGATTTTTGGCTCTGAATTTTAGATTTATACTTTGGTTTTCCATGATGTCGGTAGTGCGCATCATTACAAAGGCAGAAGTAGTCAAGTCAAAACGCGCATATTAGTTATAATATATATATGTTCCTTTACTTGTTATCAACGTATACCAGCAGTAGATCTACGAAGCCTCGATGTCGCTCAATGCACATTGCAAATCAGGATACCAATGGAACTACGACGGAATATCTAGTCATGCCAATGGCAGGCATGCTCATTATATAGAGATTTTCCGGACATGAATCAGAAATAATGCTTTCATTAAATCTTTTTCATTCCCGTCAAATTTTCTTTCAACATATTTATTGTAAACTACCTTTCCCTTTAGAAACTTACAAATAATCCGAACACATGTTTTTGACAATGATTTATTACAGAAATGTGTATAGTAATTAGATACATTGCATGATATTGCTGATGGCATATTTATCTACGTTCAATTAAATTAGAAATCAATGCGTGAAAAGATTGAGGTTTAGGCCTCATTAAATAACTTAATGACTTACCCAGTACGATGTGTCACATGACAGTTTATCAATGCGGACGTTACACAATACAATATTTAATGATTAATACTAATTAATGAAATGTACTTAATTAATATACATGTATTCTAACACTCATTAAGAATTCACACATAGAGTTTCTTCTACTCTAAATCTATCCGTTTACGGAATCCAATGTTTAGGTCTTGGACATCACTAAAGATATACAAGTTATCGAAATGCGCATATGGTACACCAAAGTAATACATGTATATATGGTACACCAAAGTAATACATGTATATATGGTACACCAGAGTAATGCATGTATATATGGTACACCGGAGTAATACATGTATATATGGTACACCAAAGTAATACATGTATATATGGTACACCAGAGTAATGCATGTATATATGGTACACCAGAGTAATACATGTATATATGGTACACCAGAGTAATACATGTATATATGGTACACCTGAGTAATGCATGTATATATGGTACACCAGAGTAATACATGTATATATGGTACACCAGAGTAATACATGTATATATGGTACACCAGAGTAATACATGTATATATGGTACACCAGAGTAATACATGTATATATGGACACCATACTAATAAGTTCTGATGTTTATTATTATCACTGAGCCGATACCACTGCTGGTGGACCCACAGTTTTCTAGAGTATCACAAACCAGGATTTGAGATTTTCCGTACCGATCCAAAACATATATTTGTAATTTCTTTGTATGTAAGTTATTAAAATCGAGAAATATCTCCTTCATGTACAGCTCCGTCCTTAGATAGGTTCTTTGGGTCTTACATTGTAGTCAGTTTGGTAATGAGTTTGTTCGTTAAATTTTATACTTTCGATTTTCGAAGTGTAGGCTATGATCACTGAAGAGACACTAGTTGTCGTAATAAGCATATTATGCACTAAATTATTACATTTAAATATTTTCTGCTATTCATTATTGAAATAAATGATGGAATTTATATTCCTATACTTAGACGTGTAAGCGGTCTTTTATAAGATTTATGATTTTACATATTTTCCTGGCTTTTACATTGAAGGAAGCAAATGCCTCTCAGCAAAACAAATCACTGAATATTTCACAAGTTTATATTTGGTCTATTGTAAAAAAAATAATCTTTACGTATGGTTGTCATTTTCTTTTCTCTATATATTTTATAAAAAGTGTAAAGACATGAAAAATTGGACTGTGCAATTCATAGAAACGGGATACAACACTATTGTTATGAAAAGATTTCCTATACAGAAAAAGAAATGAAAGGAAAAATACATCATTTAAATTTATGTCAAAAAGTCGCTAGTCGCTTGTCTTGTCAATTGGCCATCTTAAGTCGTCCCTCACCGTAATACACATATAAGTATCTATACATCTGTAATTAAAATGCGCAAAGAATTTCCGACTCCGTGAAAGTGCTTATTTGATTTGTAGTCATTTTTTAAAACGCAGTTGAAGTGACGGTTATAAAAGTGGCGTTATGTAAATTTGTTTATAAATTTTAAAGACAATGTGCTGGATTAATTTATATGCATTTCGCTAAAGGTGTATTTAAAAAGTTAGGTCTAGCGAATTCCTTTTCAATGGCAACTTTGGCTACAGTCATGAATTTTTCAGAAAGTTACATATATATTTTTATTTGGAGTTTTGTTTCTTTGCTAGTATAGTCTTCAACCACATTCCACGACGAAAGAAAGCTTTCTGTGCAATAACCTGGAAGTAAATTTCTTTGATTTAGTTATTGGTTCTGTTCGTGAAATCAAAAATATTTATACCTTCGAAATTGACTTGGTTTTTAAAACCTCAAATTTGGCTAAAGTCGTGTATAAATTTTAGTAAGCTACATATATACATTTATTTCGAGTTTCATTTCTTTGTTAGTGTAGAAATTGTCTTAGTTTTTAAAACCTCGAAAGAGTATAACAGCATAAAGTTCACTTTATAAAGTACATGAGATACAAAAGAGACGTAAGAATCTCTCAGTGAATAAATCTTCGTTTTGTCCATGACTTACAGAATGTAGGGAGTCGATTTATCAGCAATAATATAAAGAGCTTAGGGCATCCAATTAAAATATCACAAATTCCATCTCCAACAATACTGACGGTACAACAATAACACAACACATGAATGTGAACAAACACTATCGAAGTAGTCATTCCCACATAACATCAAGGTTTACAGCACTAAACTCAAATTCCCTGCAGACAATTACGAGCTCCACAACGCAGAAGGATTAAGTTAGACAATCACATATTCAGTACAATATTTTCTTAAATGTATAATTAAAAACTATTTTCAAAAATATAAATCACCGATACTTAATACGATGGGTATGTCTTTCATGGGCCAATTTTTAGTCGGCAAACCTCTTTGTTTGAAAAAATTTATAGCAATATATATAGAATATATATTAGATAGATTTGTACCTCTTTCATTTTCAAAATGCACCAATTTCTTATAAGTAACTGGAATGTAGAACTTGTTCTTTTGTTCTATGTCATTCATGTCATGTTTTTGGGTGGATTTTCTAACACAAAATTCAAACAATGTACGTATTTCATCTAATTTGAAAAGATCTGAACATGTTCCAAAAATTTATATATGTAAATCCTGTCGTATATCTCGTTAAATGCTTGAATTTCCACGAACACTGGAGACAAATATAAGCTGGTCTGTATTTCGTTTTAGTTGCACAGTTGCCGATGTGGTCCACGAAGAAGCATTTTGACGAGCTGACCGACTTCAAACATGTCCAATTTAAGATCTATTTCTTCTATAGCATTCTTTGGAAATATCTTCATCTTTACATCTCCAACTTTCTGTAGAAAGAAAATTAATTCAGAGAATAGTTTATCTACCTACAAGTTACCAGTTCATTTTAATGTATACAACGGCTTAATCGAGAACTGTGTTGGCTTGCAATTTTAATATGAATCTCATCTAAGAGTGTGGCATTAAACTGAATGTGTAGGTCTTGAATAATATACATATGGTGTGCTTGTTATGTGTATCCGGGTACAATATTTTATATAGGAAACGATTGTTCATATCTCTTAACAGTGGTTTATCAAGACATTGGTATAAATTATTTTCATGGAATTAAAATAAATTTAAGTTATATGCTTATTGATATACAGTATATGCAGTAAATGTGAACGTAATTATAACAGCAATGCAGTGACTGTACCCATTTAACTTTACTGCCGAACAGTAAACATTGCCGAGCTATATAGGATGAGTAATATATTTTCCTTTTCTGTTTAACCTATTCTATCAATATTTTGAATTCCGAGAAGACAAAAGTCAGTCGAATGTCAGATACGGAAAATGGGATTTCCCATAGCAGTGCAAAACTCGTTATAGATAATACATTATCATACATAATTTTCTTTAAAAGTGCATATATTCCAATGAATATATAAACTTCATACTCGTGATTTCATATCCTTCTGTACTGGTATTTTAAACATGCATATCTTCAATTAATCTTAAGCTTGCGTACAACAAATTGGCGTTTGTAGCAACAAGCAATTGTAGGGTTTTTTTTTACATAATAGTGACAAGACAAGGTGCCCCGTATGAGTAAAATACGAAAGTAACTGATGTGACATGACCATGGCACTAACAACAATGTACCACACTGTACATTCACGGACCCATGAAATTCAGAGGTGAGACCAGGTGCCCGAGAGGAATAAGCAATATTAATCACGTGGGAATAATACATCATGAATTTATTTACATCTGAATTAATTGTAGGTAAAATCAAGTCATGTCACTTGAATTACGCTTACCCCATCTTTTTTCTCCAGGACAATGTCATCACAATGGAATGGTCCAAGTTTAATCCCTCGCTGGTGAAGGAATACAACTGCGAATACAACACCTTTTGTAATTGCTATCATTTCCATTGTATTTAACTTATATTTTTGCATGTGATCAGCGAGTGTATAAAAGTTGTCCATTCGTTTACCCAGGATGAATTTGTCACTCTCCATTAATTCCTCCCAACCTATTTGTAAATACGTTTGATTCGTTCCTAGAAACAGAAAAATGCTTGGGAGTACATAAAAATATATCACAAACGGAAATTTTTGTAAAACGTTTTATCTTAAAATATTGTGTTGGAAATTGTAGGAATATTTAATATTGCGATATTGATGTCATAGAATACTATCGTTTAAACCGTAAATATTGTTAGAAAACGTAGGTCACATGGTCGTCGTCGTAATCGTAACATCAGAAAACGTAATCGTTTAAATAGGTCATTAAACGATCTTCTATTTATCGCAAAAAATAATGGCCGTCATGAACTTTTGCATGCACTATCCTCTATTCCGGTAAATAAATTGAAACCTATCCTGGACGAAGCTGATCTTCGAAGTTTACGCAATTCTGATTGATATAAACTCAATTTGATTATTTTATTTTCATATAATAAACTCTTTCCTCGTATTCCGTCTCTTCCACCCAAGCAGCAATTTCTCAAAATTAAATTTATTAATAAAGGCTTCGATCTACTTAACATTTCTAATATTTTCCGTGATCATAGAGTCACATCTAAAATCCCCCAATATTTTGAGAACTTAGAACCTCCACTTATTTGTTATCAGTACAAAAAGCCTATAAGAAATCTTATTTTAAATTATAATAAAGTTACATCTAACCCTGATGTTTCAGACTCTATTCCTTCGTCGTGTTCTTGTGAAAATTCTAAATATGTTTATAAACCGGCAGGTCATGTTATTACTGGTGACCTAAACTGTATTTCGGACAAGAAATTGCGCACCCTTTTTGGAAAAGGACCTAAATATAGGTTACCGTCCAGGATAGATTTCAATAAATGCCGTGACGTTATAGAAGATGCTTTAACTACATATTGTAAACGTTGGTGTAAAAAAGAACAGGTAAAGGTTCATGCTCTTAATGATTGGAAATTCGAGATTTTAAGAATTGTCGATATCCGTATTAAGAACTTTACGGAAAATCCGCATTTATTTCAACAGCCTAATACATTGACGACAAATTCTATTAAAAAGAAGATAGCTGACTTACATGCTAAATATGTCTTTGTTCCCGCTGACAAAGCAGGTAATAACATAATAGTTGTTTGAAAACTATATTATATTGAAGTACTTAAAAACGAATTAAACTCCACTCATACATATGTGGAAAGCCCTGCCTCAAAAGAGAGCACCTTGCACGATCACCTCATGACCATGTCCGACTTCAAAATTAAAACTGATAAATCTGATCTACCAACCATGTATTGGCTTCCAAAACTACATAAAAGTCCATATAAATCACGTTTCATATCTAATTCTAGCCACTGCTCTACTACGGTACTATCGAAACATATTACGTCTGCTCTAACTGCTATAAAAGATCATATTATCAAATATTGTGATGTCGCATTTCATAATAGTGACATCAATTACTTTTGGTCGATTAAAAATTCTCATGAAGTTATAGACAAACTTCTTTCGCTAAATTTCAAAGCGACTCAAATTTCTACATTTGATTTTTCTACACTTTATACATCTCTGCCTCATGATTTGATTAAATGCAAGTTGCTGTCTCTTATACAATGGTGTTTTCACAGAGAATCTAAAACGTACATATGTACTTCCAATAACTCTGGATTCTTTTCCAACAAACAATATACTTCATATAAATACTGGACTTGCAAGGAATTATGTAAAGCACTAGATTATCTCATGAATAATATTTTTGTGCAATTTGATGGCAAGATATATCAACAAATAGTTGGGATTCCTATGGGTACTAACTGCGCGCCTCTGATAGCAGATTTATTTCTTTATTTTTATGAGAGGGATTTTATGGTTTCTATTGAAAAATCAAAACGTTTTGACCTCATTGACAAATTTAATAATACTTGCAGATATCTGGATGACATTTTGGTTATCGACAACCCTGAATTCGAATAATTTATATCAGAAATATATCCACCAGAGCTCACATTGAATAAAGCTAATACTTGAGATAAATCTACACCTTTCTTAGATTTAAACATCAAAATTATCAACAGCCTAATATATACTAATATTTATGATAAACGTGAGGATTTTGGATTTCCTATTGTAAATTTCCCTTACTTGGATGGCGATGTCCCTCGACTCCCATCATATGGTATCTATATATCTCAATTAGTTCTATTTGTCAGAGGCTGCACCGATGTTTTGGACTTTCATAAACGAAATTTACAAATTACTGCTAAACTTTTAACTCAGGGTTACAGATATCACAAGCTAAAACATTCGGCAAATTCTTCAGATCTTATTCAGAACTTCTATCTAAATTTGGAAATATTTCTTTTCAACAGTATGTATCCAATGGAATTTCCCATCCTAATTTTTACGGTGATCTTGTATATAAACTAAGGAAAGTAAAAGGCTCCGATAACGTTATTTTATCATGTAATAAAATAGTCAAACGTCTCCTAAATAGACAATATGATATTGAGATCATCAAAAAGACTATACGTCTTGTATTTGGCCCCTCTACAGCCTTATGCAGACTTTTACTTGAACGTTGCACGCTGACTAACAGGGCGGTGGGGACTATATGACGGGCCTTGTCCAAACCTCTTTCAGAGGAGACATGGTCCTGAACCTCGTCCCCTCTGACTGTTAGTCGGGACTCCTACAGATCTAGGGTCTTAGCTCGCTTTCAGACTGGCAGAGCACGGTTTAACATGTTGATGTCGCATATATTTTTATACCATTATGTGTTTTACAATACCTTACGTGTTTATATTTTTATGACCTCTCAATATGCGATACCTGTTGACCCTTGTTCTTTACATGGAGGATTATTTATAAATTTTAAATGTACGTCTTTTGATTGTTCTGCTGTTACGGTGAGTGGGAAGGTGGGCCCGTAAACCGGTTAACCACACCATTTGTTTGGCTTTTATCAAATTAAATGACCGTCCTAAGTCGGTATCGTAATTGCACTACAATCAAATATTTTTGTAATGTGTTAAATGTTCTATTATATTATTTATATTCATGTATTGTATAGCTCCATGGTGACTTCTGCCACATAAATGAGCCGGTAACTCCTCTTTTTTCTTTTATTGTCATAGGTACATATAACGATATTCATAAAAATCAATATTATTCAAGCATACACAGAAACTCCTGCTCCTAGATAAACTTAAAAGAAAATGTAACATACGGAATGTGTATAAATAAATTCCAATACATCAGTTTATATGTTATAGTTATAGCCTCATGCATGCTTAATATAAATCACAATATAAAATAGTTTTGATTGCTACGTACCTGATGTAGTTTTAATGGATTTGTTTCCGAGTTTCTTTTTTGACTATTAATATAAAAAATATTAAAATATCTGTAAACACAAATGCTGAATGATTTAGATAAAACATAAGTAAATAAGATAACAAAGCTTAACGTAATTTGAAATTCATAACATTTGACAAATCTATGGGAAATTTCTTCAACTGCATGATTCAGTTTAGGTATACCATTTCCGTTATCGGTATTTTGAAAATATACATTCCAAATATTCTGTAGCGTGTATATACAATATAGTTACGTAATGACTTAAAGACGAACTCCTGTTGAACTCTGAAACAAGTTATCAAATGTTTTAGTTTTGTATTTGACCTGATACTCAAGACATGCATGTATATTTCAGTGAACAGGATAATAATGTACCATTCATGTAAAACATGAGTTTTGAAGTGTTATTTATTAGATAATGACAATATTTACGAGTCAAAATTGTAACAATTAATAAAATTAACTAATTGCAAAAAGAAAATAATAATAGTAATAATAAACCCGAGAGGGGGGAGGGGGGTTAGGGAGAGAGAACATCGGGTAAGAGCAATAATTATAAAGATCAAAAAGCTCAGTTATGTAGGATACAAAAGCTAAAAGAATAAATTATCAGTAAGTGAACATGAAATATAAAATCACTCTTTAACAAGAAGCTCTTGTCATCTCCAAAACATTTTGAGAGAAGAAAGTAAATATGAGCAATAAGCATTTTGATTATTTGACTATAAGGCAAGGAAAATAAGAGGCCCCTGGGTTACATAGCTCACCACCTGATCATCATACTGCCCAAAGAGAAAATCAGAAAGGCATCTGTAAACTTATTTGATTTTTCAATATGAATATATATTGATGAAGAAAATGAGAAATATGTAAATTGGTTGTTTGGAATTTGGGTGGGGATCTCAATATTTTTAAAGATATTAGACCATTCTTAAAAGGGCAGGGTCAGATAAGATCTCGGGGTCCTCCGCATGTGTCACTGATCTTTTTCTTGATACAAGGAACAAAACAATACTACTAGTACCTGGTCTGAGGGTTGAGACTTCAGTTGGTTTTAAGATGATTGGCCATTTTTAAAGACAGTAGGCCCATTTTTTTTAAAAAAGAGAATAGGCCCAAGTGGTCCTATATTGCTAACGTGGGACATAAAACTTTGCACATAAAGATCATCCTCCCCTCTACCTTTTTTGCAATTTCAAACCATGCATGAAAACTCCAAAGGGAGAGGTACCCACTGAGAAATATTTTTAGCACATGGTGGTGCCACCTGTAAGCGGATTTGGACGAAATGAGCAAACTTGATAGAAAACCTATAGTACCTCATGTATACCCAGTTTAAGCAAAATCAATTCAGTCACTCCAGAGTAAAATTTGAAAATGAAAAAAAGCCTTCCACATTTTTTTACAATCTTTAAAAATCATGAAAAATCGAAAAATTAAAATCTTGTCACCATACTTTCAAATCACATTTCTTTACTATATTCTGGCTGAAATACGCATTTCAGTGCATCAAAAGTCAACCATAGGGAAATCATTGATGAGAAGACACAAGACATCAGACCATATAAAATACAAGTCACCAGGGACATGTACATAAAACATGATAATAGTAAAATTAACCGAGAAAAAGATATTACAAAAATATTCAATTGTACCGACTTAGAACGGTCAATTAAATTAACTCATTTGCGTGGTTAACTGGTTTACGGGAGCCCACCTTCTCACTCACCGCAAAATTCATAAATAATTCTCCATATAGAGAATAACAATCAATAGATTTCTCAAGAGAGGTCATAAAATTTTTGTACAAAATGTTAATAGGATAATTTGCTAGTTTAAAATATGTAAGGCGAAATCAATTGCAACTTGAGTAAACCGTGCTCTGCCCGTCTGCAAGCAAGCTCAGATTCGTGTAAGAGTCCCGACTAATAGTCAGATGGGACGAGACTCGGAACATTGTCTCCTCTGAAAAGGTTTAGACAAAGCCGTCATAGAGTCATCACCGGCCTGTTAGTCAGTGTGCAACGCTCAAGTAAAGGTCTGTATAGGGCTGTAGAGAGACCCAATACAAGACCTATGGTCTTAGCGATAATCTCGTATAATTTTCATGAAAATGTTTAAATCCGGGAAAATGTCCAAAAAGTCAAAATGTATTTATCCGATTTCAATGAAAAGAACAAACTTGAAACATACATCCTTCTAAATCACTCATGTAGCATTACTTTTATTATTCATATATTGGTTCGGAAAAGAAATTTTTCAAAAAGGTGTACACTCTGCGATCTATTTTAACCATGGTGACACCGCATGTCAGCAGATTTGGCCGAAGTGAACAAACTTAGTAGAGGACGTATATTATTCCATGTTTACCACGTTTCATCAAAACCTCTTAAGAGGTTTTGAAGAAGTCGAAAATGTTAAAAGTTTACAGACAGACGGACGGACGACTTACAAAACGTGATCAGGAAACAACAACAACAGAAGTGGGGGGACATTGTGAAGATATACTGAGTAAAAAGTTTATAAGTTTATTGAAATTCTAAGAGATCTGAGCTGTACATGGATATTATAAAGATTTACCTATCATACGAATTTTGACCTTGGTATGATCACAAATATGATCTTTGAGTCAGGTCATTGAAAATCTATATCGTGTTTACAAAGTGCGGGCAGACCCACAGACCCACAGACCCACAACGCAATACCATAATACGTCCGTCTGTGAAGTAATTGAGATTTCACACAGGAGAATATCCTCAAATCAAAGTAAAAATTAGAATAGTAGTGTGGAGAAAACTATATAATTCTTTTTATTAAAGGAATTTTGAAATAGTAGCCATAGATTTGCACTGTTAGGAATCTAGAAATTGTTGGTTTAAAGCATCTAAATATGGATGTGTATCTGTGATAAAAAAAAAAAACAAAGAAAGAAAGAAAGAAAAAAAAAGAATCAACACAATGAACATCAAATTGTACTTAATGTCATAAATGATAAGAAAACTTATATCTCGAATTTATCTTGAAAAAGAGAAACATTAGTTTTATACCATACTTTACAAGTGCTAAAGTTAATACTATAAACTATTTAAAATAAGAAAAATACATATTTAAAAACTATTCAAAGAAGTGGGACAGGTTCCAAAATTTATTACTATAGATATACTACTTTTTTCCTACTTCTTATGAGTTATTTTATTTTTCTTATCTCATACTCAGATTATCAGTTTCACTATTTGCTCATTTTTCTTATTACACTAAATTTTCAAGTGCTTCTTTTAGAAGATCGTTATTTCCTTTCCTAGTTTAACGTACTGATAATTGTCTATTGAAAAAAGTTTGTGCTTGCTTCCCGCTGAACTTAGCTCTAACAACAATTTTTATCTTCCAGCTTTCTGCTTCTTCTTCCTCTCTGTCTCTTTATTTCTCTCTCTCTCTCATAAATTTCTTTTATCAGTCGTAAAGATTTCCTAAATCTTATTCACAACTAAATTTTCATCATTTAAAATCGCCCGCGTATCGGATTAATATCGATCTCGATCCGAAATAGGACACGAATTTCGGTCAGAGTTCGTCTCTAAATGTATCTATTATCTCTTATATATACAGTTATAATCTAGTTCCGTCCCAATGAAATGACAGATAATGGGATTGCACATTGTTCTAATGCGATTTATTGATGATTATGTTAATTAAGAAAGGTAAACCGTTTGGCCTTTAATTCAGAATTCGTTTGGCACATAGATATTGCCATTACCTGACTAACAACATTTTAAAACTCGGCTTTTTATGTGGAATAGTATATTAAGATATAATTGTTCATTGAAATATACATGTATTTATAGACAATCATGATAATAAAGGAAAACCGCACTTTGATTCAGAGTTTCGGCTTTTACTTTCAGAGAATGGCACTTAGATATTGCCAACTGACACTTCAAAACTCGGACTTTTATGTAGATTGATATATTATGATACGTTGACAGATTTATGCATTTCTTGATAATCAGGTCAAATTATAAAAGTATACCGTAATTTGTTACAGAAGTCGGCATTTAGTAGGATCCGAATATATACATTAATGATATATAAAATATATATTGTATATATATACAATGGACTGCATACACACGGAAATATAAGTCACATCAAGCTTTCGAACTTTACATTTCGACATGCTGATATCCGTCATCCATGGAAACTTAATTCATGTACGATTATATAAACTGATATACATTTTTAATTAATGGGGGCAGACATCTGATAGCATAAATATTTCGTTACCACGTGAAGTCGAGCTCAAATGGAGATAGTTTATATTTTGGTAAAACATTGATGTAACTTTCATTCATTCATACATGTGGTAATATGGATAAATTGAGGAAAATAATGCGCATACCTGTCCTCTCCTTAGAGCAGAAAATGTATACAAAAACGGATTGAGAGCCGAGTTAACAGGTAATATGAATACTGCAGTTAAAGCATACACCTCACCCGGAACAATGTAGCCGGTTAAAGCCATCAAACCTTCAATAATTTTTGACGTGAAGTCGAGCTCAAATGGAAATGGTTTATATTTTGGTAAAACATTGATGTAACTTTCATTCATTCATACATGTGGTAATATGGATAAATTGAGGAAAATAATGCGCATACCTGTCCTCTCCTTAGAGCAGAAAATGTATACAAAAACGGATTGAGAGCCGAGTTAACAGGTAATATGAATACTGCAGTTAAAGCATACACCTCACCCGGAACAATGTAGCCGGTTAAAGCCATCAAACCTTCAATAATTTTATCAAGTTTATACAGTATAAATACATATGTGAAAATCTACCGGAATTGTACAATGTTAATAAGAAACACTTAATATTAAAATCTGTGATAGTGGAATTTAGAAACTTAAATTGTACTTATGTTTTGCCCACCCCCTTTACCACAAAAAATCCCCCATATATATATATATATATATATATATATATATATATATATATATATATATATATATATATATATATATATATATATATATATATATATATATATATATATATAAGTATAATAATAATTGTGAATGGAAGATTGATGTTTAGTTCATATTTATGCAATTGGATCAATATCAATGTAACATGGTGGTTACACATTTGAATTTGAAGAAACATTCATGAATGTAAAATATAAACATATAAAAATCTTACCCATCACTCCTACAGGGAACCAGCAAATGAAATCGGTGAACATCACAATGAATAACCCCCTGGCAATAACCAAATCCTGTTGTTTTCTTTGTGTCTTAAATTTTGTATCGACAGCCATTGCCACCTCCTTGTATATAATCAGTTGACCAATTGCAATAATGATAAATATTACAAAGTTCAGTACTATGAAAACTGCCGTTCCGTACTCCCATCCTGATGGCTTATCTCTAGTGAGAGGAAGAGCCAAACACACAGCTGAACGCGAATAGAATTCATCATTGAAATAAGTATTGATACACAAAGGTGCTATTGCTGTGAGAATAACAACAACCCATGCTATGGTGGTCGCATACAAAGCCTTCTTCTTGGTGAAGCAATACTGTCCAAATGGAAACTTGACGGCTAATATTCTATCAATGGTAATGAAACACAAAAAGATTACTGAACACTCGCTTGATACCGTCGACATTACACCAGCAAATTTACATACACTTCCTCTTCTCCATGATCTGTCATTCCAGACATATTGTCCTCGGAAGTATGTGTCAGCGGATGCAATAATGAGGAGGTATATACCCATACAAAAATCAGAAATACTCAAATTTGCTATTAACAAACCATGTCCCTTTTTCAAAGTTTGCCTGTCGAACACGAATCTATAAACGAGTACTACTACATTACCCAGTAAAGCAAATATTCCTATGATCCAAAGACACCAGCGTAACATATCATTTCTCATTAGATCAGTGCATGATGAAAATTCATCTCTTTGGGGGAAACAATTCTCATCCGATACAGAGGATGGTTTTAGACAGCAAAACACATAATCGTCGGTTTGCAGTTTATGTAGGGAATCTAAACCTTTGAAAATTTGGCTAGAAAATTCTTTTATGTTGTTGTACTTTAAATCAAGTTCTAGTATCTTTTTTAACGGATGAAATGCATTGTTGTCAACCCACTGAATGTCATTGTGGCTTAGATTAATATGCTTTGCATTACTTAATCCTGCAAATGTATTAGTAAATATATGTTGCAATTTCGTCTCAGTGATTTCTAAATAAGGCAAATTTTGCAAACCATAAAATGCAAACGGTTCTATACTAAAAAGATAAATATTACCACGGAGTGAGAGATTTTTCAAATTTACCAACCCATCAAATGTGTTTGCAACTATTGTTTCAAGCATGTTGACACTTAAATCTAATGACAAAAGATTATTCAGACCTTTGAAATGATAAGAATTAATTTTTCTAATTTTACAAAAGCTTATGTTAAGTTCAGCAAGACTAGAAAAGTTATTGAAATCGGGTAATGCATTTTCAAAATGCGATGCAGACAGATCAAGTTTTCTTGTGCTTAGAGAAATATCACTGATGTTGAACTGTTCGGTTAAAACACACTTCACAATTCGATCAGTACATTTACAAGTGAATGGACATTGCTCGAAGCAAAGAAGTTCATCGTCAAATGTTGGGCAATCTGTGTATCCATCACACACCTTATTTGGTTCGAGACAAATGTTACTTTCTCTGCATTTAAAAAGTCCTTTGCATGTCACATTATCTGTGAAAAGATGAAAATAATTCCTTAAAATTTAATAACTCAAAGCTAAGTGCATATCAAAATCTTTCTTTAAGTTGCTTTGACACAATCTCATATACGCACGTGTATGGGTTAAAGTTTATCAAACGTATGGTGTCAAATTGTTGAATGTGCGCAGATGACATAGTTAATTGGTCCATTTTCTGAATTCTAATATATATATATATATAGGTTGTATATTAAAAAGTAATATATTGAAAGGTTAGGTATACTAAATTACTATTTTATTTTAAGGATTTCATCAAGTAGTTATTAAACAAGGAGTCAATACAGAGTATTTTAAAATGGTTTGTTTAAGCACTTTTGGCAAATCCCTTTTGCCCAACGGGGAGAAATACAATCATATTGCTTTATATTTCTTCTTAGATAAATAATTATTTGAATATAGATGATTGTATTAGTGTTTACTTATTGGACCGTATGTGCATTTCCACAGCTTATGCTTCTTGATAGATGCTTAAACCCGATATTGTACAATGTAAAATATATGAAGAGAAAAAAAGTTTTTCCAAAATGGCCTGAAGCGAGACAAAAATATCAATACGGAAGAAAATCAATGCATTGATTTCAGAATTCCCCATTATGAAAAGATCGTGTCTCATGACCTCTACCGTTTCATCCACTTATATTGCATTATTTAATAGTATTATCATAGAGGTAGGCTGTCGAAGCAGAAAACGTACATAACCAGATCGTCGACCTGCGTGAGGAAGGAAAGGTTAATGCATTTGTATTTTAAAAGCTTTTTTAAATTTAAAGGTCGAATAGAATTACTTTTTCATATTAGTGAGATCGTTGTGAGATCGTTATGTAACAAAAATGTTAAACATCTTTTTGCTATTCCGTTTGCAATACAATGTATAGACCACCTGGCTTCTATAATTCTTCAGTTACTCGCCATTTTGTTAATAATCTCCTACGTCATACATCACTTTAAATGTGTTATATGTATAATGAACCCTATTCAGATCTTAATAGATATAACGTTGAACTTTAAATTTAACATATCATTCTGAAGCATTCTATAAAAGAAAGTCTTTCACAGAAGGATTACTAAAAATAAGGTTATTCCTTGGGCATGGGGGTAGTTTGTATTGAACCGTATGGGAAGTACCAATGTTTCGCTTATATTTTTTTTCAAAAAGGACAGAACTTATAAAAATACTCCCTCTGAAACGCTCAGTAATATATGTATTCATCAAAATTTTAAGTTTTTCACATTTTAAACAAGGAGAGATATAAGGGCATTTATATTGTACAATCCCAAATGTTCTAATCACTAACATCAATACCGTCTACGATAACATAGACATTACTTTGATATACAACTATAATGCAAAGTATTTATGTCGATGTCTTATTTCGTTATTTGAAGATCAAAATACATGTAATACCTTAATAATTCGATATTTTTTATTTCATACCAACTGACAGCCTAGTAAAACATTTGATTTGCACTCGCTTTATTAATCAAAGCAAAGGACAATTTCACACTTCATAAAATAAAAAAGTATACCTAATACACCGTAGTCCAAATGATTATGGGTTATATAACACGTTGTAGATATGCTAATCAGGAAACACAATGGTATTTTAACTTAACAACAAATCAGATCGTTATCTATAATCAACCTACATACAACCGGTTCAACGTGCTAAAACAAGATCAAACAAACTTTTGTATGTATTATTGTTTCAAGTATTATGAGTCTTTTGTTTGATCTTTGATTGTTGTCATAAGTGTGTAATAGTTTGGTATTCATACAAATCGTAACTATTTACATCAGGGTATAATCACTACATGCTTATTCGTTTATGATAGTTGAACTTGGTTATGACCAATTGGCGGAAAAGCTAACCCATTTGAAATACCCTATTGCAGCTTAATCGCATCCATAAAGTTTCTGCTTTCTAGTATACAGGAGACCATGAATGTTTGATTGCGGGTAAATTGTAGTGATTCTGCATTCCGTTTGGTTTCTTTCTTTGATTTAACGAAATAGTTTTATATGAATATAACTCAAACTCAAATACGAATATTTATGACAGGAGACAAAAAGTTAGAAGTAATCTCGAACTCTTAGAAAAAGAAATAGATAAAAATATATCTAAAGAATAGTCTTTTAGGAGTTCAAGCCATACTTCCATACCACAATATTGCTCGTCCTCTCCCGTCCCACAATGGATCGTAGAATCACACATTAAACGTATGGGTATACAAAAGCTGTCCTTGCATTTCACAAATCCAGCAGGACATATGAATGTTTCTAGAAAGAAATGATATAACATTTTTAGATTATTCAATAAATACACATAATGACACACTGAATATATTTAAAGAAGCGGAAAAGACAACAGTTGACTCAGATGTGGGAGAAAAATTGTCACGGAAAAATCAAGAATATACACGTATAAAGATACAAATCGTCACAGAGAATACAAGAATATACACGTATAAAGGTATCACAAAAATTTAGTAATTGTAATCAATTGAAGTAACAGTGATGTCACTCAGTCAGTGGACAAATCCGCTATAAACAAACCGTGATATATGGATAGATATGATAAGAATCCTCTATTACAATCAATTACCCCTTGTCTATTCTTCTCATTTAAGTTAATAAAAACTAAGAGAACGGTTCAGTTAAAACCATCTAATTTTCCGTCTGCCGTGCGCTATGTGAGGCATATTCAATATCTATCTATTTAACTGTTTGTCTGTCTGTCTGTCTGTCTCTCTCTCTCTCAAATACACTACAGTTAACAAGGCACCCTATACTTCACTTGTATTCGTTCCCCGACGGGGACCCGAACCCACGACCTATGGTACTGAATCACTTATCTGTCATGCATCCGACCGTCTAACCGACTGAGCTACCCGAGTTCCACAAAAAAGAGCTTTAATAGCCAATCATTAGCTAATCGTATGCATGACAACACGGCCGCGGAAAGTGAAGGGATTCACCCGACTTAAATGCAGGCGGATCCTGAATACAATCACAGCAACAGAAATAAACATATAAGGCACAAATAGAAATAGTGAAACACCCGGGAGTACATTGGACCTTGGATCTCCGAAAAAATACCTGTAGAAATAAAAACAAATTAGACAAACATATAAAGCACAAATACACTACAGTTAACAAGGCACCCTATATTTTACTGTTTTTCTGTCTGTCTCTCTCTCTCTCTCTCAAATACACTACAGTTAACAAGGCACCCTATATTTCCCTTATATTCGTTCACCGACGAATATTGGAACCCACGACCTATGGGTTCCAATATCACCTAGCTGTCATGCATTAGACAAAATGCATCTAACAAAAATAGAGCTTTAATAGCCAATCATTAGCTAATCGTATTCATGACAACACGGCCGCGGAAAGTGAAGGGATTTACCCGATATAAACGCAGGCGGATTCTCCTCACTGCAACAGATCCAAGGTCCATTGTACTCCCGGGTGTTTCACTGTATCTATTTGTGTTTTATATGTTTATTTCTTTTGCATTGATTGTATTCTTTCAGAGGATCCGCCTGCATCTAACTTTCCCATCACCAGCATGTATAAGTGAAAGCCATTTACTATTACCTACATGTATAAGCCACTACTATTTACCTTTACCTGCATGTATAAGTCAGTTCTACTTACCATTACCTGCATGTATAAGTGAATTCTATTGACCATTACATGCATGCATAAGTGAATACTATTTACCATTACCTGCATGTATAAGTGCACACTATTTACCATTACCTGCATGTATAAGTGCACACTATTTACCATTACCTGCATGTATAAGTGAATACTATTTACCATTACCTACACGTATGTTAATACTATTTACTATAACCTACATGCTAATTTGTAACAATTTTACCTTTGCCTTAAGATATAATATAAAATGGTGTCCTTTATACTCTTGAACATAATAATCTTCAACACTTACCGCAGTCATCTAGATGTGACAAGTCCCGGCATCCAATAATCCCACCATATCTATCAAAGTCAAGTAGGCATCGCAAATTTGCTGAAATCGTTACACTGTTTCTGCATAGGAAACTGACGGATTGAACAAAGAGTGCTGAAATCGTACAAACATCAATCCGACGCTATTCATTAATTTTATACGCTGTAGAAATTGGATTATGAGTTTTGGTTGGTAGCAACTGTTCAGCACTTACGTACTATAAACGCTTGTTTACTTGTTCAAGAATATGTATTTAAACAAGAGCAACGCCTAGCGTAGCATTACATGGAATGAAATTTGAAAGTATGGAAACATTCCCCATTTCCCAACAATTCTGTGAAAAATTATTTAAATTGTGCAATGAATAAAACGTTATGGACCTGACAAATATTTACCCATCATACGCAGAGTGACCTTGAACTTGCACATGTAACCTTGGTTCAAGGTCAAGACACACCCTTGGCTCCTGGGCAAAAATTCTATGAAATATTGCTCAAATCTATCCCAGGGGTAAAACTTTATGGTCTGTACCTTGTTTACAATTTGCTTTCTCAAAAATTTACTATTTTTGCTCCCAAAATGACCATGACCTTTGACCTTGATATTGAATGTCTGTAGGGTTCGTCCTCATGTCATAAGAAATGTGTGAAAGTCCTAGCCTAAACGGTATGATCTGTATCGTGTTAACAATGTGCAGACAGACACACAGACCCAAAATGCCATACCATAATACGTCCGTCTGCGAAGGGCGTATAAAAATCTATAAAATCTTCTATTATGACAATTTTCATTCACATTATCGACATATTAATTTAAAGGCAAAGAAGAATTTTTGAAAGAAACCCCTATGTGGAATCCAACGTCTTCTCTCAATTTATCAACGGATAAACCATTTGTCATAGAATCATATTAACTTATGATCTTACTCTGTTTACATTCTAAAGGTCCAATCTCTAACTCAAAAAATCTAGTCTTATGGGATTCTCCGTTTATTGAATCTATTCTTTTGATTGGCAAATGTTCTTCGTTTGTTATTATTCCACTATCTTCTAACTTGATATTGTTTTCAAGTACCCTCCAGTCGCGTTTTGTAGAATTACAGTTACATCTGCAATAAACAACAGAGTAGAATTTTAGAGTTTTGTGATTAGTAGTGTGAGAAAGACATATAATTTAAAAATTGAATTCCTCGGTTGATTCAGCACTACAGAAGCATAGAAATAGAACGTATGCATATAAAATCAATGGAAGGAAAGATATATCACATATACAGATAGGACTGTTATATGACAAAATCCGCATATGTAGGGAAAACATATGCAGGGCACCCATATGCAGGGCAAACAAGAGTAAGCACATAAAAGGACAGAACAAACATTAATTGATAAAGATATACACGTAAATAGTATTATTGTATACGATAGTTTAGTGTCATATTCAGACAAATGCCAATCGCAATAAGCGTCCCCTGGTTGCATACAACATCCATTGCAAAAGGTCTGCAACAAGCATTCAAGTCGAGGAGGTAAATACATAAATATACACGCATGAACATACGAAGGAGACAGGAACACAAAGTCAAATTTCCCATTCAAGACAAGAAATGCTGCCTGTCTGAAATTCCGGTGTCGGAAACACAGGTGAACAAATGTCTGTATGTACATGTATATACGTATTATGTCAAATCAAGTATAGTCAAAACGTTCAGATGGTTATGTTGTATGGTCAGGTCCCAAAATATCGGTTAACATTCTTGAAAGAGGAATCTCAAATTGCAGTATATCCCTATAACGACCCATAGAACTTCTTCATTGACAATTTCAAAAGTTTCTCAGTATACCCATGTGAGAGTAGTTTCGTGGCAAGAAGCCTCGCTCTCAGGACGACATTTCCGTATTTAGAGCATGCCCTGGAATAGCGTATTAGTTGTGAAATGAGAGGAAGGTATGTTGCTACTCAGAAAAGGGAAGTTGGTAATAATGAAATTGAAATCGTCAAGTTTGTCATAGAGAGAGGTTACTAATGAACCATCGTCACTAATTGATAGCAGTATATCGAGGTATGAAGCAGAAGATGTGCTCTCTGTAGTATCTTTTATCTCGAGTTCCTTTGGATATATGATGTTAAGGTGATCCTCAAATACAGGGTTGTTAATCGACAAACCGTTGTATATGTATGTAAAGTTGAACCGAGATGCTAATTGCTTATTGCCTTTGGAGAGCAGAGACTTATGAATTCTGCTTCGTAAGAGTACAAAAATATGTCGGCCAGAAAAGGCGCGCAATTAGTACCCATAGGAAGGCCAACAATCTGTTGAAACACTTTCCCACCAAATATCACAAAAATGTTATCTATAAGAAATTCTAACATTTGAAAGATCTCTTTTTCTGTATACTTGCTGCTGGAATCAGTCAGATGTGTTTTTAAAAAAGTACAAAAGATGTAAACTTACCGACCAAAATCGGATGCACAATTATTTACGAAAGGACACGAACAGTTTGTATTTCTTGTTCGTAAATCTATCTCATCGCCATTAAAAGCTGTCCATTGTAATGACTTTTTATCAAAAATGCTATAACATCGTACACGAATAGCTTGAGAACAATCGGCTGACTCTTTTAAAGAAGAAATAATTGTATCATCAGCATTATATTTCAAATTTACATGTATTCCGTCTAGAATGGAATCTATCATTTCTTCATCGAGATGGTGTACACGAGTTTTCACAATTATATTGTTAGTCAGATGTTCAAATTCACATTCTACCAATGCAGGACTGGTGTCTGTAAAGATAAATAATAAAATTTTCAATAAACTCTCAGATGGTATGTGGCAGTTTGGTGTGGTATTGTTGATTTTAATGATGCGTTTCATGATTTCATGTATTTCTGTTATCTAGTTATTGCTGCGCAAGCTATTAAGTAATGAATGAGGAAAAATGTATGTCCGTATAGACTTGAACAAAGTTCTTACTTGGACACAAAATATACAGCGATCATTTTACACGTTTTGAGATCTTCAAATATATTGATACGTAGTGGGTCGAGTTTTTAATGCAGCTTACTTAGTATATGAATGCAGGTACTTTTGCAGGGTTTGACTTAAGTGTTATTATACCCTTTTTCCTTATGTTATGTGGCTGTAACACTTTCTATACAGTGTTTGTTCACATTCATGTATATATACAATGGTGAATTATATCGTTTCGTCTATATGTTAGGGCATGCACGGTGGGTGTGGCTAGCCAAACAGGAGACGCTCACTCCTCCTGGGCACCTGGTCTCACCTCTGAATTGCAGGGGTCCGTACATGTCCACCCTGGTACATTGTTGTTAGTGCCATAGTCATATAACACCAGTTACTTTCGTATTTTACATGAACGTCACACTTATTCTCTTTGCGGTGTGGAGCTCGTAAAAAAGTCCCGCGCCGAGGGTTTGACTTAAGTGTTATTATACCCTTTTTCCTGATGTTATTTGGCTGTGACACTTTCTACACAGTGTTTGTTCACATTCATGTATATATACAGTGCTGAATTATATTGTTTCGTCTGTAGGTCAGGGCATTCACGGCAGGTGTGCTAGCCAAACAGAAGACGCTCACTCCTCCCGGGCACCTCGTCTCACCTCTGAATTGCAGGCGTCCGTGAATGTCCACTGCGGTACATTGTTGTTAGTGCCATAGTCATATGACACCAATTAATTTGAATTTTACATTTGCATTACTTGGTAAACAGTCCAAACAACATATTGGCAAGAAAATCATTAAAAGTGAAAGATAAAATTGTCTGCTCTTTAAAGTTAAATCAAATAAGAAATAAAACATTGTATCCTGAAAATGAGTATATTTAATCTTACCACTGTGTCCCATGTTAATGAGATACTCTCCATTAGATCGTTTCCCAAGAGACCACCATTCTGTGCATGACTTGTGAATATTCTCCTGACAGTTATGTCTCTCGTCTTCAAAAAATCTACCCGTGCAGTCTATGAAGCCATCACATAACAAAGAGGGTGGTAGACACCGTTGATCATAACACTGATAACTGTTCTCGTTACATTCGCCTGCATTAGGGAAAGGGTATGTTAAATACATGTACATTAAGAAATTGCGTGTCTTAGACACCTATAACTATAAATACTTAGCTTTACTTTCAACAGACGTTATCAGAATTAGTCATTATGAAAAAGACAGCGTGGCTTACAAAATGTCTGTCTTCCTTGTTTTCCATAGTATAATGCAACACCAGAATACATCGGTGTTTGTGATTCGATTGCGCCTGTATGTTTCGACGTGTAACAGCAGTAGGTCTACCCTAGGCACAAATGATCCAATATATAATGGAAAACCTGTACTGTCTTGCTTGAAAGAATGGAAATTGACTAAACTCGGCGGGATTCGAATTCAAGACCTTCTGATCATGAGTTGAGTATTTTCCCCACTGAATAATACGGCTTGTTTTATAATTTATTTCTCAAACAGAAGTGAATGGAACAACTCTAAACTGTCTATACATATTATATAAAATGTCATACTGCACATCTTCTCGTCACTTCCATCGATACAATTTTCTTGTAAATCGCACCGTTGCTTGATAGGAATACACTGGTTGTTTGAACATCGCCATTCATTCGCCGAGCAGGATCGTCTCACTGTTAAGTTAATTTAAAAGCATATCACACCTCGAAGTAAATTTCGTACATTGCATCGCCGTACAACATGAATTAATTATATAAATTATAGCATTACTCTCTCTCTCTCTCTCTCTCTCTCTCTCTCTCTCTCTCTCTCTCTGTGTGTGTGTGTGTGTGTGTGTGTGTGTGTGTGTGTGTGTGTGTGTTTGTGTGTGTGTGTGTGTGTGTCTGTGTGTTATATCCAATTATTATGGTATGTCAACATTTGTACCTTGAAGTTCCATAGGTTCGGAATTAAGCATCACTGAAGAGACATACATTGTCAAAATTTGCACATGATGTACTAAATTGATATACATATTCTTGGTGGAATGATCATTATATGGCATTCTGTATCTTGGCACAAAAAAAAAAAAAAAAAATAAAAATAAAAATAAACTAATTAAAATAAAATAACAAAATGGTACATATCATTCCCAACTTGATTCTAAAAAATTTGCCATTTCTTTATGTATACAAAATGTACATTTTAGTTTAATATATGCGTTATTAGAAGAAAAACATACAAACATGCTTTCGATACATTCTTAAAAGGACTTTGTTTAGTTTGATTCTTATTTCACAAACTTTCCTTTCATAAGTAGCAACATTCCATTATCGCCCGCATACGGCGTATTCATATCTCAGTTAATACGTTATTCCAGAGCATTTTCAAATTACAATGACTTTGTTCTGAGGGCTAGGCGACTTTCAGTTAAGCTGCTCAACCAGGTTATATATGTGCTAGACTAGCAACGTCACTGAGGAAGTTCTACGGTCGTTACGAGACTCTTATTACTACATATGATATCTCGTTATCCAGACTTTTAAATGATATCCTGGACTGAGACCGATTCCGATCATTTTACACAGATTTGACACCTTCTATACTAGAAGGTTACCTACTTCGACTTCTCCATATATAAATACATAAGGAATTTACACGATTTGACTCTTTCTACTGCGTATATGTGACGGGTGTTGCTAGCAAGCAGGAGATGCTCACTCTCCCGGGGCACCTGATCTCACTCCATCACAGCGTTTCACATATGCTCTTCAAGTAGACATATTTTGTTATTTTTTGTTTTTCATTTTCACTGATTTTGTATGTCCTCTGGTTTTATGATTTTTGGACTTGTGGTTTGGATTTATCCATCATCTTTCCATTACTCATATTAATATTTTCTTATATGGTCACGTCAACTGCTTGATGCAATGCACAGAACATAAAACCCTTCCAAGGAACCTGTTAGAAGTAGTGAGGGAATCTTTTGCATATCATGTCTACCGTGACACGAAACCTCGTTTTTAGTGTCTCATCCGAAAGACGTGAAATCAACATGCCACGAGTCAAGCATCAAAACGATTGAGTACGCTTGTTCCTTTAAATAATGAAAATGAATTTGGGATTGAGAAGATAGTTTTCCATTCGAAGAAACTTAACAGGAAAGAAAAATCCATAGCGGAACGTGAGGAGTAGTTTTTTTTATAAATATGTCGACTGCATTACTTTGCATTATGGAAGTAGGACATCTTAAAAACATTCTTACCACATCGCGACTCTTCCGATGCATCATCACAGTGCGGTACAAAATCACAATAAAGACCCAAACTTATACAGGCACCATTATCACATTGAAACTGATCCTCGTTGCATTCAATATCTGTAAAAGTCGACTTATTATGCATAAAAGGAAAATACTTTAGTACATAACCCCAGTAGACGTAGGTTGTATCTAATGTTATAATATTCAACATTTTGAGAGAATTGTTAAAGAAATGGAAACAAAACAAAATATCATACTTATTGATGTCTTTTTTAAATAATAGCTTTATAACATGCATATCAAATAGAATTACATAATATAATTCCTGAGCAATGTGATAAATCAAGATGAAAAGATTTATACACGAATATGCTTTTCTTGGTATTTCACTGTTGTAATCAGGATAATAACAAAGCTGTATATCATTGCACAGGCAATAGAGATAACTTTTATTAACCCGATAACTAGAAATATATTACATGGTCCCTTTAAGTTCAAATTATAGGGAATATTACTTAATCATATGTTTTATCTCTTGTTTATACCTCAATGAACTCAACTCCAATTATCTTTGTTATCTTTATATGAACGAAATACTTACTGACATTGGACCAACGGAGGTCTAACAGTAAACTAATATAAGGTATCTTGTAATACTGAAATGGTTAAATTACGTGAACAAAATCGCCAGAAAACCTTCACACTCCCTAAAAAATCAAATAATTGTACCGCAATAAGACAGTGTGTGTGTGTGTGTGTGTGTGTGTGTGTGTGTGTGTGTGTGTGTGTGTGTGTGTGTGTGTGTTATTGAAGTTTTGACATGGATAATACTCAACCAAAATAAAATAATTAATTGTATGACTATCAATTCGGAAACATCTTTTACATACCACAATCTAATTCATCGCTTGCATCGCCACAGTCATTTTTTCCATCACAAAGAAAAAGTCTTGATATAAGCTGGTGGTTTGTACAGATAAAATGAACATTGTGATCCATATTTTGTGCTCCATACATATTCAGCAATTGATCATGCATATCATCTATAATAAAAAGGATGTTACTAGTACGGCATTTTAAAGACACAGGCCAGTAAATCTCGGAGTAATCGTAGGTTGGTTCCATGCAATGATTTCAGTTAAGTTGACCACACGTTTCGGTATATCAAAACCGAGTATCAAAGGAAAATAACATTTGACTTGTTATTTTCCCTGAGAAGAAAGTAGTGATGCATGCCCATTTCTATAAATAGTTATTGTATGTAGGAATGTTGGTCGTATTAAACCTGTACTAGTCTTTAATGTAACACATTATTGCTATCAGGTTTTAGACACATACCTTTAACTGTTGTTGTGCTGTTTTTCTCGCATATGTAGCTATAAATCTGATCATATGCACAGGCAATATCATTCCAATTATCAGTTGTATGTATACTTTGTAAACTAAGACATGTACATTGTTCATTGGCGAATCCATCAGGTTGCGAAGTCTTTGTATTAGAGTCTACATACCTTTAATTGAAGAAATACATTTTAATTTAAAATGGTTCATTTGGTATCTTATTTTTGTACTTAGTTTTGGTTTTTCTGTTCAGGTGTATTCTATTTTTATCTTTTTGGGTGTATTCGTGGAATAATTTTGCATCGTATTTTCTAAATATTCACGACGGGTGTAGTGAGTCAAACTGGAAACACTTTCTCCAGTGGAGCCTACTGTTTGCATTCATGTTTATAGTGTAAATAGCAATATCCTTTATGTCACATCCCTTAACATTTTTTTACACCATGTACAGTTTAAGGTTTGCAAAAAATTTATAGTTGAAAATTTAACATACACTATTGATATATAGTGTATAAGTGAAATGTTCAACTATCAATTTTTTGCAAACTTTAAACTCACAAATGCCTTAAATTCAATTTGTTCAAATATTTATCATCATCATCATCATCTTCATTATTATTATTTTTAATATTATTATTATTATTACTATTAATATCATCACCATCATCATCATTTCAGTTTTATTTATTTTTAAGTCTTATCATTTTCCACATGCACAGGGGTATAGCATTAGTTTGTGTCACATCTAGAAACTACAGCGATGGTTTCGGATAAATTCTGAAAAAAAACCCAGTTCGTCTGTGCTACATTCAGTTATTGCGTTTATCAGTTTTTAAGTTCACAAGATATAATTACTAGGTAAGAATGTTATAAAAACTTTATTTTTTGCTTGTATAAACGAATCTGTCAAAAATCGCAACATAAAATGATATTGAAGGTGTGAATATTTTGAAGCCTTACCAAGCAGTATAGGTTAACGGTGATCCATCCGTCCAAGAAAAAGAGGTTGCGTCAGCGTTTTTATGCAAACCTAAAAAGAATATACATGTACATTTACATATGTGTATGTAATAGTTGAAATATCATTATGTGAAAGAGAAAACAGATGACATCTGACAAAGCTGTATGACACCAATCATCAAGGACATGCACCAAAAAAAAAAAAAAAAATGATAATAGTGGAATATACACGGAAAAACATTACAAAAATATTCGATTGTGCTACGTTTACGATACCGACTTAGGACCGTCAATTAAAGTAACACATTTCACTCAATGGGTGTGGTTAACCGGTTTACAATATTTTATTACACACAAAATGTTTTGTAGAATAATATGTTGCTATCAAAAATATGTAAGGCGACATGAACATAAGTAAACAGTGCTCTTTCAGTCTGTAAGCGAGCTCAGATCCTTGATCAATAAGAGTCCCGACACACAGTCAGAGGTGACGAAGATCAGGACCTTGTCTCATCTGAAAAGGTTTGGACAAGACCCGTCATAGAGTCCCCACTGCCCTGTACAACGCTCAAGCAATAGTCTGCATTGGGCTGTAGAGGTATCCAATAAAAGAGCTTTGATCTTAGCGGTGATCTCGAGTCATACTGTCGATGTCGAAGGCGTTTAATAATTTTAGAACCCGCTGATATGAAATTATCGGAACCTTTGGCCCTCCTTAGTTTGTACACTAGATCACCGTAGAAATTGGGATGGGAAATTCCGCTGGATACGTAGCGTTGAGAAGTCACATTTCCGAATATAAATGAAATGTCTGAATAAGATCTGTAAAATTTACCAAAAGTTTTTCGAAGTTTATGATATCTATAACCCTGAGTAAGAAGTTTAAAAGGAATCAGCGATTTTTTTTTTTTGCGTGAAAATCCAAAACGTTGGTGCAGGCTCTAGCGAACCGAACCAATTGACTAATATAAATACCATATGATGGGAGTCTCGGGACATCACCATCTAGATATGGGAAATTTACAATAGGAAATCCAAAGTCGTCATGTTTATCATTTATGTTGGTATGAATATTGTTGTTAATAATTTTTAATATTTAAGTTCAAAAAAGGTGTTTCCTGGTCGGAAGCACTGGCTTTGTTCAATTGAAGTTCAAATGGATAAATGTCAGTAATATAGTTTTCAAACTCAGTGTTATCGATAACTAAAATATCATCAATATATCTCATTTAACTAGTCAAAACGTTTAGCATAGAGGTTTGAATAGAATGCATAAAGTCCCTCTCATAACAGTATAAAAATAAATCTGCTATACGGGGAGCGCAGTTAGTGCCCCATAGGAATCCCAATAATCTGTTAATAAGTCTTGCCATTAAACTGCACATAAATATTATCCATCAAAAATGTGATGGCTTTATACAGCTCAGTACAAGTCCAATATTTATAATTATCACATTTTTTGTTAGAGAAAAATCCAGATGCAACTGAAGTATGATTAAGAGTCTGTTGAAACACCAGCGTGAAAGACAACAATTTGGTTTTGAGTAAGTGTTGAGGTAGGGAGGTATATAGTGTCGAAAAATCAAACGAAGAAACGTTATTTGCCGCCAAATTTCTCAAACGGAATTTTTCAATGACTTAGAAGTTTTAATAGACCAAAAGTAATTGACGTTACTATTGCTAAATGCAGCATTACAATACTTGATAACATAGTCTTTGACTGCAATAAGAGCGGGGGTAATATATTTAGAAAGCACATTTGTAAAGCAATGACTACAATAATATATAAAACGTGATTTATATGGATTGTTGTGTAATTTGAGAAGCCAAAACATTGTTGGAAGATCGTTTTTATCAATGCTTAAATTGAAGTCACACATAGCTTTACAATGGTCAGATAGGAACTTGCCTTTAAATAATGGGGTTTCAACATACGTAGAAGTAGAGTTTAATACAGTTGTAAGAACTGTAATACAGTGTATTTTTCAAACAATGATAATATTGTTAGCTGCTTTGTCAGCAGGTACGAAGACATAAGTATTATGTAAATCAGCCAACTTTTTTATAGACTGGACTGGTATATAATGTGGCTGTTTGAATGAATGAGGATTAATTGTAAAATTATTAATTCGAATATCGATAATTTGTAAGATTTCACTTTTCCAGTCATTCAAGGCATGTATTTTTACACCTTCTCTTTTACACCATCGTTTACAATAAGTGTTTAATGCTTCGTCAACAATATCCCGGCATTTGGTAAAATGTATCCTGGAAGGTAATCTATACTTTGGCCCTTTATTAAAAGTAAACGTAGATATTTGTCCGAGATACAGTTAATATCACCTGTAATAATATGGCCCACAGGCTGATAAATGAATTTAGAATTAATGCACGAACAGGACAATGGAATAGAGTCAAGAGAATTAGGATTAGATGTGACTGCAATGTAATTAAATATAAGGTGTCTAATAGGTTTTTTGTACTGACAGCAAATCAAGGCTGGTTCAAGATTCTCGAAATACTAAGGAATTTTAGATTTGACTCTGTGATCACGAAATATATTAGAAATATTAAGTAGATCTAAACCTTAACTTATTTAATTTTGATAAATTGCGATTTAGGAGGAAGCGATGTTATACGTGGGTAAAGTTTGTTTTATGACAATGCTATAATCATTTTAAGTTTATATCAATCCGTGCAACGTAAACTTCTTAAATTAACTTCATCCAAGATAGGCTTTAATCTGATGACTGGAATAGATGACAATGCATGTAGAAGTTCGTGACGACTGTTATTTCTGGCTCTCCGCAGTAGTTCATTTAAACAGAACGTAAGTTTATTTTATAAGAAAGAAATGTTTTGGTACTAATAAAAATACTGACCGTTATTTCTGGCTATACGCTCAAGTTCATTTAAACAGGACGTATGTTTTATCAATAAAAAAGAGATGTTTTGGTACTAATAGAAATGTTTTAGAGACAGATGTTACATTGAGAAGATGCATACATCTCTTGTATGGACAATGAACCTACAGATCGTCATTAGACAGTTTACAGATTACTTATCAGCTTAAATGCGTATTCTAGGTAAAGCATTGCCCTGTCGTGAATGAATGTTAAACTCCAAACAAATCAGCAAAATGTTAAAAACATTCAACCCAAGGCCACTACAAATTAATGTCTTGTTGGATGGAATCGCCGCTCCGATTTTTTCGATTTTCATTTTTTTTTTCAAATTTCCAGAAAAAAAAAACTGGTCCGGTTTTATTTTTTAATACACCGTTCCACTTTCGTCAAAAGTCAAGCACTTTAGCGCAAAATCTGACTATGATGACGTCATGCAAGGTTGAACAAGTCCGACATTTGATTATGACGTCAAAAGTATAACAATCAAAAATCCGCTAAACATCGCTTTCTATGCTGAAATGTGGAACGGTGTATTTTGTATTACGCGCCCCGTTCCGGTTTTCGCCAATTTTAGGCAGCATTTGGTGGCAGTTTGTCTTGTTTACACGTGGATAATGGACGGTAACAGTCCATTAACTCAACGGAAATTTTTACGTCTACAGAAAAACTTACAAACAACTTTATCAAAAGTATATTCCCGTGGCTATTTTTGCGTGGACAAAAGATTTGAAATGTATTTTTTTTTTTCATTACATATGAATATAGTTTCATAAAAAAGTAGATATCTTAAACTATAATTATTGATGGTAAAATTATCGACCATAGCTGCGATAGTAAAAACTACAAAAACGTTCTTTATTGAAGTTCAGTCTTGCGTCTTTAATTTCTATCGTTCGCTGAAGTGGATTAATAATTGTTACGTTGTGCGAGCGTATATGAAAAGTTGAAATTGCCATCACAGCCGATCAAGTATTCCTAGCCCAGCTTACGGGGATAACGTTATTCGGTGAATATTTTTGATAACGTAATGGAATACTCCGAGTATTAGTGAAAACAACCCCCCCCCCCCCCAAAAAAAACCGATAAAAGTACCACATACAAAAATACACCCCCCTCCCCCCAAAAAAAACCAAACAAACAAACAAAAACAAAAAACATCGCTTCATAAAAATATTGAGGAAAGAAACCTTCGCAGCCTCTCTGTTTTCATCATAAAAATCCGAAGAACAAGACTTTTTTTGGGGTGGCCCAACGTTGATTTTTTATAAGCATAGTTCAAATTTTGTATTCCATTGAATTGGACAAATTCATTATTTTTTTGTTACAGAATTGATTAATACCTATGAAAAAATCAGTGTTCCCGTTTAAATCCCAAGCAGTGGTCAAAAGGGAATGTATGATTTCCATTTCACTAGGGTTATTGATGCTGACCAAATGACTGCCTTGGTCTAAACATAGTTTTTCAGATGTTATCCAAGTAAGTTTGGTAGAGATAGTTTTATTGTCAGTAGTAGCGTATCCAAGTTTGTAACAACTGTCTCCTCCGCCATACCATCCCATTTCACAATCTGAAAGTAGATTTGCAGACATCGTAGTGCGTGTTTGATCTGTGTTAATGATCTTTGAACAAACAAATATATGCAGGGATTTTTTTTTCAATTTTCTTACCGTTGTTGCTTCTGTTTTCCAATCTGTGTGCATGATCAATCATGGAATATTTTCCAAGAAAACCGCGACCACCTCTGCTAGTGTCTGACCGGAATTCAATACGCATCTTTTGCCAATTTGACAATATCTTACTAAAAGGTCTTTTCAGTTTGCAATAACGACCAATTAGATGTTCTTCTCCCATAATATCTGTGTCATATATAGCAACATATGACTTGCTACAGAGGGCATCCAAATCAACGACGTCAAGATGTATGAACTCGAATTGGATATATTGTCCAAAAACTCCTTCAATTGACCACATTTCCACGCTCTCTTTATATCTAGCAGGGAATCTGTTATTTGCTATGTAAGCTGTGGAGCCCAGACATCTTACAGAGTACTCCGTTCCTACCATACCACATCCAGGGAAGTCTAAAATGAGATAAAGACATAATTCATTAAATTTCCTAATACATGAGTCCCATTAATCTTACATGTATCTTATAAAATATATCGACATTAAAGTGACTTAAACTTTGCAATCCATATTGTTTGTCATCAAAGAAAAAATATGACGACGAGTAATCAATATATATAAATATGTATATATATAGTTAGCAATAGTAGTTATTTCATGTTGTGAAACTATAACATTAAATGAAACATTAATCTTGTAAATCCATTGTTTAAGATATTGCCTGTGGTATATATTATCCCAGAGCTTTAAATTTTAACAAAGTACATGAAAAACATGATTTTGAATATTGAGAACATTAATTTTAATGTTTTGAAAAGGTCAAAGGTCACCTTCAGGTTTACAAGAGTTTTTAAACATTTTTTTTTTATCAATGTCATAAAAGCAAGTAATAAATGTGCGGTGAAAAATAATGCTTTACTCCTAACATTAATTTTAAAGTTCGTATCCAAACATGCAGAAAATAAAGATAAACTGAATATATAAAACCCCAAAAATTGCGATAGCAGAGCTTAACTTAGTACCCATATTACTGACATAATCAATTCTCAAATAGTCAGACAGTGAATATTCAAATTTTACTTGTGAATCCCAAAAATATTGAAATTTTTTACTCTTCAAATTGATATTATTGTGCCAGACTGGCAGACATACTGACTCACCGACAGAGGAAACTATAATTTTGAAATTGTTTTGTTCCTGTGCAGATAATTGGAAACAGGACAGAAAATGAATCGTCAATGTATTATTGGAAGAAATGAGAATCGAATCCGTATACTCTTGTTCATCATCATCTGTAATCACTTCTTTTTTACCAAGTGAATTGTCCAAAATAATTAGCGTGTCATTACAACTTCCGGGGTTGACGTCGTAGACACCATTCTAGAAGAAAGGGAAGACAATCTCTTACCTAGTTTTATGAAAAAAGTGTCGCGTACATTAAATGTAAGAGGAATAAGCACACAAAATACAAAAAAATTCCTATGTTCCAATGTTGTGGTACAGACTTAAATGATTATACTCATGTAAGTATTTTAATGGTCACTGTTTTGATCACATTTACTTATAATTAATAATTATATCTATAAATCTTTTAAAAGATCAACTCTACGTATTTACAATTTTTTTTTTTTACCAAACACCTATTAAACAAAATTTTCTTTCGCGGAATCTGTATACAAGTAAAAATCTGCGATGAAAACGCATGTCTTAAAATTATTATTTTTCCCTTTTTTGGAATATTTATGACATGTCTTCCTTTATATCACTTATTGATTTACCTGTATTAAAGTCATCCGTGACACAATTTTCGCAAGGTTGACATGTAGTATTTTTAATTTAATATATCTGTTTTCCTCTGTAGTTATTTCCCATGTACAATTTAGTCCTTGTTCATACATGAGAGGGAAGCCAGGAGACAGAATAGTGGATGTGGCATTACCTGTAATCTTCAGGGAGTGGCTACAGACTTCTATAGGACTAAATCCTGAATCATCGATAATGTCATGTAAATGATATCATATCATCTGCACAAATAGGTAATATATAAAGAATGGATTTAAAATTTTACAAGTTAAACAGTATGCTTATCAAAGAAATCAATGTCGAAGAAGTACCAAACCGTTAATCATTCTCAAAGTCCAAGGACAGATACAAAATCGTGTAAGTTAAAAAAAACTGTTGTGAACCTCGAAATGCTGAAAAATTCCGAGGTGAGACAAGGTGTCCGGGGAGAGTAAGCGTTTCCTGTTTGCATGAATCACCCGTCACAGCAGTTCTTAAGAAACATGTCAAAATCAAGAGTTTTGGTTTCCTAATTGTACATACGAAAGTACAAAACTTGTATACAAAGTCATATTTGGTGTTAGACGCAGGGATCTGAATTTATGGATGCAATTAAATTTTCAACCCATATTAGATAAAGAAATCTATGGACCATGGATAGATGTTTCTATTAGTTTGCAGTGACGCTATAACTGGGTCATCTCTTTTCCCAAGTAATTTTTCTTTCTACAGTAAATCAATTTTAACCCCCGTCAAAATCATGCATGAATTATCTATATGGAGTAAGGATTATAAAGTATTATTTAAAGCCAGACAAACGGTTATCATTTTAAGCATATTGGTCTTCGATCGCTACAGCTAATAAAGCCGACACAAATGTCACTGTTGTCTGTCTTTTCGGAAATATATTCTTAAACGGCATTCTTAAAAGTATAAAACCTGAATTATAAGGGTAACAATGATATACATACTTTTAAAACACAATCTGTGTGATGCTACTGCCTCATATGGCATATCTTGTACCCACCATGCATGATGTTCTTGTTGAAATCTATGACTTGTATGCAATGTACACGAGTCGTAAGGGGGGTCAAATATTCGATTTTGAAAGAAGCTTACACAGTTTCTTTCTAAGCAAAGTTTATAACATGATGAGTTGTCATTTATAGGCAGTGTAATATTAGTATACAAATAATCGTCCATCCACCAAGCCTGATAACGTACAGTAGCAAATCCGAAGTCTATAATGTTCTTGTCATGTCGACAGAATACGTCACGGTGAGCTGTAAGAAGCGATTTCATATTGTGAATACAGTGATGAGACTTCATACAGTGTGCAGAATTACGGCAATAGGATGAACCCAATAGTAAGATAAACGTCGTGTAAATAGGGTCTGTCCCAATTGCGAAACACTATAATTGAAGGAAATTTTCAATACTTATTGTTTGTGTTAATAACTTAATTCTAATTATGTAGTAATGGCATGTGCATACCACATTGTGCAGATACATCAGTTTATTTTCTTAACAAGTGAACATATATCAATTGTATATAATGTGTTGTGCAGCACGAAATTACTATAGACAATTGAATTGATATTGATAAATATAGAAGGCTTGAAGATGTGCATTTGTTTGCATGAAAACATTAGGACAAATAAGGCGGGCCAGTTCTACAAGATGCAGAAAAACTCGCCACACATTCATACATATGAACCTCAAGTACCAGACCTTCGATTATGACATCGATTGCCAGAGATACCCAATAGTGTGGACCGTTAATACTGATACAGAATAATTACCTTGAAGAGCGCAACCTATAACCTCAAGTTTAAGGCAAGATTTTTCACCAACTTCACTTATAGGGTTAATCTGTATCCATCGTGCCATAATATCATTCGCAAACATTATACGTTGAATAGAAGAAGCTGGTATCGCCTGGTCCAACCGAAATATCTAAAATAATAACAAATACTTTGTAATTTGATATAGAAATGTTTTGTTTTTGCACTCTTGAGAACTCTGCAAAAGGAAAGTCCACCTCAACAAAATCAGTCTTTATAAGTCTTTTTAATCAAGTACAGAATGTATGGATATATTGAGAAACATGTAGACTAAATACATTCTTTTGTTTAGTGAAATGCAAGAAACAAAGATACAGAGGAAATGATTTTTGTTTTATTCATTTTGATATTCGAAAAAGAAGAAAAAATCGCCGATGTAGCAAAGGCGGCAATATCGATATAGGATAGCCATGTTGTTTTTCCGCACTTCATTTGATTGCCCCAGCAGATGGTAATGTACGTGCAAAGATGGTAATTAATGGTCAGATATCAACTATCTGCTTTACGTAGTGATCTGTGTGGTATATAATCCAGAATGTAAATATTCTGGAGTTATACCTATTTCGAGCCTGTTAACTACGAAATTTAACACATTCTACCAGTGATGGATGTTAAAGGCCGAGCTTGACCTACATGAAAATCCGGTGGTAGTGCAATTAAGCGTATTTGGAGTAGCAGCGATAAAAATAAGACACAGCGTGTTTCGGCCGAGTACAAACACGTGCTTCACATATGAGTTACTTAACAAAGTGAAGGCTAAAGATTCAACACAGAAAACAATAAATATTAATTACACCTCGTACTTTAAAATACCTAAGATTAGTTTTATATGCTATAACAATCGTTCGAATATTTTCAAAATAAGTTATAAAGAAATGCAATAGACCTCCCCCCTCCCGATAGAAAACTGGCAATTGCATCCTTTATCATTTTTGCAAAAGTGACAAAGTGTCAGTATACAGTATTTTTATGATAGACATTAAATATGGAAGGAAAACGGAGTTGAAATTAAAAGCTATGAAAACTTTACTTATGAAAAACAATTGGGACTTACACCGCCTTGACCCATCACAACACACTGGAATTGGCGGGAGTTCGTACGCGCTATTCCAGGGAGTGGACAAAGTGACTCAGACGTACTTTGGTGAAAATACTATTATATTATATGCGATGGAGACATTTGTAATATCGCAAGACCCGAACAGTGAAGAGTGTCCGCTTTGTTTATGTGGACCTTGTATAACGGACGAAAGTAATACTCAGTTGTGGTGGGAATCCGAACCCAATGTAACATATCAATGGAACTCTAAGATAAGAAAAGACAAATATGAAAGGGTTTGGACAATGTTATTGCATGGCGGTGTGTGGAATGATCAAAAATACACTGACAGAAAATCTAGAGCACTAGAACATGACATGCAAGGTCAAGAATGGCACAGACGCGAAATGCCTTCGTGTGTAGTGAATTTGTCGAGAGGTCATGGCTTCCCAATCCAAAGGATAAACCGTACATGGGACATATGCGGGAATAAAACTTACTCATTATGCAGTCTTATTAAAACCAAAAAAGTATAAGTACAAACTATTTTGATTTTCGGTTTTCATCCAATATCGGAATGCACAAACTGTCGTTATGCAATTGCAAACAATGTTTAAATGTATCATGTGTACTATAAATTCGTGGATGTACTTGGATAATCAGAGACAGACCAGTAAGTCAACTTATTATTTTATATAATTATAGATCTTTTCTTATTACTTTGACGAGGCACTCTTGCTATCACAGTTGGCGCTAAATGACCGTCAACAAGTGCTGCTACTACATCCGCTGTAAACAATAACACACGAAAACACGCCCACTAACGAACGAAATTGATTTTGAAATTAGATAATTTGGTCTGCTTCAGAACTTTGATGAATAAATATATAATTATGGGGAAGTTTCATTACAGTATTAGTTGATACGAACTTGTATATTACGGACAGGAATGAGCACAACAATTTTCGCGAGTTAAATCGACGTAATTGTTGATAATTTTACAAATTTAAAAATCCTTGGTTTGTTTTAATTAGTTTTCCTTTTTGATGATTCTGTATGTATTTCAGCTTTACCACTTTGGGATAGTTAGATTTAACCGTTATCTTATTGTATTACATATTCTCGGATTACTTTGTATATGCTTACATAATACTTTATATCACTTGCCTTTTTAATGCCGGTGGGATCTTCCAACACTCTTAATTCATTTCTGCGTACTCCGTATGAAATGGTAAATTTCCTGATAAGTCGCGGTGTTACACCTTCATACCAGCCTTGAAGCAACAACCCTTGTACTCTCCTCGGTGTTATTAAATCAACCTAGATGGTTATATTTAAGTTAATTGATTTTCTCTTAGTATTGTGCAGTCAATCAAAACAAAATATATGGAAAAGGGGTGATCATGTACAGTCTGAAAGACAGAGGATGGGAAGGGTTTAGGTGATATACAGCAGTAATCTCCCTTGCCAACAAATCCATTTCATGTATTTGGATCGTTTTCTGGGAAATTGTCGAAAGTGATTTTATGAAGATTATTATAGATCAAAATTACATACATGGTTCAGTATCTTATTTCCCATATTTGATTTCACATAAAAACAATTCGGATTTCAGCATCAAGCATCTTATGTAAAAAACATCCCGAAGTACCGAAGGTTAAACTATATCTTATAGTCCATTGAATAAAAGGACAATATCATGCATAGTGTCATATTCAAGTAAATGCGAACCCCAATAAAATCGAGCTAAAACAAGATGCCCGGGAGGATAAAGCGTCCTCTGGTTGCATGCAACACCCGTCGAAAAAGTTCTGCTACAAATTTTCAAGATGATGTAAATACATTAATATACACATATGAACACAAGAATCATTCTAAAGAACAACGTACTAGTGGAACTGGAACACGGGGTCTTATAGATCCCAAGTCAAACAAGTATATTTCTGAGATATTCGGGCTCCGTATAAATAAAGAATTCTTGATGATTTTAGGAAATATTTGACGATAAATTAATAAATCTACTGATACCGAACTGAGAGCTTGTAACGCCTAAGTAAAACAGAGAATTATGCCTAAGAGTTTCTATGAATCAATCAGCTGTATCAATCTGCTGAATTTTATTGGTACGGAATTCGGGGAGACATTCTTCAGTATTGTTATCCATGTAGAGCAAACAGGAAAGACATTTCAAAGCATGTGGGTTACTGGATTACCTCGTGCAACCATGCTCCCTTTTAAGAACATTCAAACAAATAAGTATAGTTAATCACAAAATAATCCCTTGTTACAAGGATTGTGTATGGACAAAAATATTTATAATATGTCATGCTACAAGTCTTTTCTCTGACAGACATTCGATGTATTTTCAAGAGACTGTAAAGCAATATTCATACTGTTATATATACTAATATGCAAAATACCAAAGTATACTGGTGTAGAGTGACTATGATACCAACAACAATATACCACAATGGTCATTCACGCATCTATGAAATTCAGAGATGAGACCAGGTGCCCGGGAGGAACAAGCCATATTACTAACCCTAGATACTTTTCTTGCTGCAAATTATAAACGCATATTAATAAAACATAGTAATGTCACCATACTATATACAAACAGGTAATAATACTTACAGAAAACCATGGCTTTCTGTCTTTTGCAGGATCGGAACACCATCCCACACCAGGATTCAATAATCTTCCCTTATGAGAAATATACATTGTAACTGACTCCTGTAAAACACTGGATGCATCAATCTGATAGGAGTAAATGTTCCCTGTTATCATGCCAAGGGGGCGTCCACAGTTAGTTCCTAGAAGACAAAATTGATTGTTTTCCCTTATATGCTTAATTTGTTATTACAGCAATTAAAAGTATTTTCTCTTAAGAATAGTAAGTGACAACCAGTTCTGAATATTAAGTGTTTTGATATCAATTTAATTCATGATTTTTGGGGGGGTTTTTTTGCATTTCTGTGGTAGTTTGTATAACTAGTCCTGGAAAATAACCAAGATTTTTCAAAAAGTCCATACAAACATACAAAATAACAAATGTAATAGTCATAGATCAAGACAAATAATGGGACCAGGCCATCTTTACTTACATTAGATGACCTGAAGCAGAAGGCATCTCCTGCCGGTGAAGCCAATAATGATATTACAGTAATATTAAGCAAACTGTTGTAAACTTAAGCTGTTATATGTGCGGTATCATGCCATCATACAGTATAACAAGAAATGTAATATAAAAACAACATCTGTTGTAAAACACTGCCTAGCATCTGCTGAGAGGATCCCGTTTTGACAGTCAGTAGAAGTAATCAATGTATATTGTAACTCACAAATGCCGGCAATTATTCCTTCTACTATGCTTTATGTACAGTGAGCGCTAATATCTAATTAAAACTCCTTGTTTGGTGAGAAAACAACAAACGAAGATATAAGTTTAATTTCCATTCGAAACAAATGCACTTGAATTTCATCATGTATATATATTTTCGCCTTAACGGTTATTGTATACCTCAAATGATTTTATTTAATGCACTTTATCAAAATATCGTCACTCCCTTCTCAATATTTATCTCATTGTTTCAACGAATAATACTGGAAGACAATGGAACCTTCCCTAAAACATAACGATATCCAAAGAAACAAAAGGAAATAATTATATAGAGGCTTATGTTGTGGATAAGAGAGAAGTGATTTTTATTTTCTCATCAAATCATACAAACCTACTAATCACCTTATTTAGAGTCCCATTGATGTGCGTTCTTTGATATTTCAATGAATCGCGAAAGAAAATTTTAAAACTTAGAAACATGGTGTAATTACCACGGACGAGCATAAATGTCTGTCCCATACATACAATCTGAAATCATACAGATCACAATGCTTGTCAGAATATTGGAATTTGTTTTTTCCACAAAGAATGTAAAGCAATAAGTAAATTTCATTCATCAGATAAGACCAGAGTCCCAGGAGAAATATAAGTTTGTGCTAGATTACAAACATTTCTATAAGAATTAGTCAAATAAACAGTCAACACGTATGTATATATAGACAACAAATAAACAAAACGAAACAAAAACAACCACTCCCCCCCCAAAAAAAAATTAACCCCCACCACCACCACACACAAACCCCCACACCTTAGTCCAGTTTCCAAAAAGCATTTTTGGTGAAGTAAAACTTTTAAACAAGAATTATCCAATAACATTTATGCTCGTGGTATCTTTATTGAAAGTTTAAGTCTTATTTGGATATATCACGAACACTAAAATGTACTCATCCTGGAAACAAATGTAAATGACGGATGGAAAGAAAATTCCTGTATGTAAACTGTTACTTATCCGGAGTTATCCGAATATTTTAGATGCATCTCTGCATAGTATCTATATTCTATATTTCCATTATTTGAATCAGTAATTCCTTAAAATTACTGAAACTTCAGTAAAAGAGTAGAAATTAATTTATCAATCGAATATTGAGACAATTGAAATGCTTTTCGTTGTCTCTGGCGAATATTTGAAAGCAAGAAAGATATTTGATAATGTAGTTTGATCTCAACTAATCTTTTCTAGGGAGTATTTACTCCTTGTAAACTCTTCAAACGGTTTTGTAAAAATCTAGTATCATTTCATCTACAGATTTTTTCACAAGATTTTGTATAATATATAAGATGTAAAAATATATTGTTGAGGATGAAAACATATGTAGTGAATGAAGATGGAATGCAATTATTATAATCTTAATAAACCTTAGAAACTTAAGATAAAAGACACATTAGAAATAAATTAAGATAATATCAAGGGACGTCCGACTTTAATGTAAAAATACAAGAATAACCTCTGTTAATTCATAATTTTATTGGAAACCTTTACCATAGAGAAAATTAATGTGTTTATGAATTCAATAAATATACCGATTACGCAGAAATATTTCAATAGCACTCAGAAAATGACTATATTAAGTAATGAAAGAAATATTATGCTAGACAGTGATACACATATGATGCTGTATGTAAAGTTTAACAGAGCTGATTCTTATTTCATTTCTTAGACTAGAGATAAAGTTTGCAACATCCATTATTGAAAGAAAAAAAAAATGGAATAAGCCCTTGAAGAAAATGTGCCGATCAAAATTGTACGTAATGCTTCATTGATATTGACATACTTTTTCCATGAACTGCAACTTCCGTCAGACTCATATAAAAGTATCTCCAAGGATTCTCATCCGGATCCATGTGATCAAAATTTCGCAGAGATATATACTGTCCTGTGATTGGTCGCTTACATTGAAAACGAAATATCTTATTTTTGCGGGGTAACCGTAAATCGTCACATCGTAGCGCACCGTAATTCATGAAATCCCATTGGTATTTACTGACGTAAGTGCCTATAAATCGAAGCGTGACTGGAAACCACCCTAAAAACAATATATATTGATTACTCAGTGACAAAGTACATATGTATATAAGTTACCATTATGGTATGCATTACTTGTAGGTTAAAATACGATCTTGAAGTCATCTATTATATTTTGGATTTTCACAGAAAACATCGTTTGTGAAAGTTTTGCAGATGAATCGCAAATTGTGAACTTATCTTGTGGTATATGGATCTTATGTTGTATTTTGTGTTGTAATATGAACTCACGGTATCTTGGGACAGTTGTTGTCTTATTGTATTATGAAGACACTACATTGATTTATAAATCAACAAAATAGTAAGTCATCCACAAGTATAATATTTTATATAAATTTGCATCAGATAGGAAAAGTCTGCGAGGTTAAATTTGTTTTACTTATGTCATTAGAAGTTGCTGGGTGTAAAATATAGGAAAATTGTCGTAAAAGTGTCGAATAACAACCACATATGCATAATAAAAATAGACTATATTAATGACACCAAATTATCTTTTCTGTAAGCTAACTAACTCAGAATTTGCTTTACTTTAAATTATTGCTCAAAATTTCTAATTAATATTGCGAATTCGAACTTATGAAGTCATACTAAATAATCGACATGACGGTCATAGTGAAATTCAAAATGGCTGCCCTTCATTTACCTGTCAGTCTAGATTGATAGACTTCGTGAAATAATAAAAAAAGCTTTTACTCAACAAATTTGCATTTAAGAATTTATAAAAGACACTTACATCATTTTGTGAAAATATACATCATTATTACTTTTAAAACAACATTGAATCTATTACCGGTAGATAGATTAAATAGTCAGATGTTCCCTTTTCAGTTAATTATGAGACCCAGTGTGAGTGTTACCCTGCCTTGTCACTTCCTCTGTGTCGATGACTCAGTTACAGTCTCATGTTAATATATTCATTTCCCTTGTCAAAAATAAAGGGATTTTAACCGTTATTATAACATTTATGTCAAACATTTCCTTAACAAAAGACGCAAAATTAGCAAGAGGGTGCATTTTACATAAGAAGTGTGAGACTAAATACAGTTTGTGGTAAAAATCCATATTTTACATTACAAAGGGAGTTTTTCTAAACAGCCTGCACGATTGACTTAAACACTTATGAACCATACGCACGGGCACACACAAACACAAACACACACACACACACACACACACACACACACACACACACACACACACACACACACACTCACTCACTCACAGCGCAATCTGTCATCATATGCAATATTAATATTGTAAGGTTGTCTATAAGTTATGTAGATCACTATCATTTGTCATAGCGTCAACTAAATCTTAGGTGTGTCTTGGCACGAGGGTGTCGTTTGTGTAATAGGAAACCGAAGTACCCGGAGACAACCCACGAAGCCAGGTTGGTGATAGCCTCACCATCTCACGTACCACATCGAGAATCGAACCCGGGTCGCATTGGTGAGAAGAGAGCGCGCTACCGACTGCGCTATTTTGGGCTCGCAGATTAGGCAAAATGTTCAAAGACAACACCCAAAGCGTTTTGCTAGACAATTACGTAGGAATCCCCAAATCTCCAAAACCTATAGTGATATCATCTTACATTTTTTATATTGGTCCTGTGCGTTTTAACTTAATCTTCATTATACATTCTCTAATTCAATTGTGTACTTTCCATGGACAAATTTGCAAAACAGAAAGGGAGGGGGAGATTAAGACGACAAGAAATCATTATCACTTTGAAGTTCATTAATTTTATCTCTTTTTGAACAATTCATTTTTCATTTTTTAAGTATCGTCTGATTCATTTAGAAGAGCTAATTTTAAAATTTGATCAATGATGGCAATTCAGTTTATTCATAATACAATAAATATCAACAGGTAATGGATGAAAGTCAATTTTCGATGTTGAAATTTAGGTTTTAAAGTTTGAAATCTCCTCACTCCGCCCCTCGCTGAAATGGAATCTTCCATCAATTGCCATTAGGGTCGGCAGATCCTACGTTATCTGTTTCTACCAAAATAATTAGCCACACAAAAATAGTTTTCTGCGAAATCGACCAGAGATTTTTATTATAGGGGACTGTTATAAATATATTTTCTTCTCAACCGTGAAAACTTATTCATTAACGTGGTAACAGAGTTGAAAATTTTCGCCGATTACTAATGCGTGACTAGAGCATCCATATTACGTATATCCAGTTTGAAAAATGCGTCAAACAAGAGATTTTTAAACTTCATAGTTATTCTATGTTGTAAGTAAATGATATTGTACGGGATTCCATTACGTTTGACAATTACTGTTTGCCATACGTACATCTACCTTTTACAAAATTTCCGCAAATCTAAGCAGGCAGTTCTCAACACGATTTTGTAACATTTAGTTCTGGATGATTACTCAACATGGAATTGATATGGATTATGACAAAGACTTACGTGCAGTTCTATATGTGTGGATGCTATATACAAGTATATGTTCCTCTAAGTCTATTTGGAACCAAGGTTTTGTAGCCGGTCGGACTGAATAAAACCTGTTTGCATCAACTAGATCAAAGCAAAATTGCAGAATATATATATATATATATATATATATATATATATATATATATATATATATATATATATATATATATATATATATATATATATATATATAACATATTTAAAACTCAGCAGAGGCATTATAAGAACATGTGAATATATATACATATATTGTATGTATTTTGGACAACGAATGTCTACTGAGTCGAAACTATAGAAATCCAAATATAGAGATAATTACCAAATTGGCCTAAACGTTGAAACCAAAGACCTTATCTAGGGACAGAGCTATGCATGTTAGAGATACTCCATAGCTTTCTAATAATTTACAATTTTTATCATATTAGATATGAAATGTATAAACATGTATTTCATATCAGTACAGTAGCAGTGAAAAATTGTTTTATGATGCCTTTGGGACCTAGCAGTCATCCAGCAACAATATAGATTCAGTCAGTAGTAATGATAGATATTAGAAGATGTATAAAAATATAAATTAAGTCCACCATATGTTTTTCTTTTCAATGATGCTTAAGAATATTAAAAAATAATCTAAAACTTTCCATTTTAAGAATTGGTGTAATAAATCTTAGAATATTTTTATGATTTATATTTTATTTGAAGTGTCACTTCTTGTTCTTTTTATTTCGTTGGAAGATGTCACAGACATCGATCATATTTACTGTTTTTAATTGATATGTTGCTGATTAAGTTTATGTCAAAAAACAAATATATATATATATATATATATACCCCAGAAAAATCCAAAGGTGGGATTACGACCATAGAGAAGTAAGAATCTCCTGCCTAAAAGGTGTGCTCATTATTTCCCTCAAGCAATAGAGTACTAATGTCGGAACTATATGTATATGGAATTTTACTTAGCCCAAACAGTACAGATACGCATAACAATTAAGAGTTCACCAATATATAACAATTTAAATGTAAATGCTGAAAAAGTAAAGGAACACAAACACTCTGTATTGCAAATTTTCGGCTTCACGACCTCTATCAAGCAATTTTTCAGATGTCAAAAATAAGATACCGTCGGGTATGCTAGGCATGCAGTTTGGAGGTGACGTGGAGTATATAGTTTTAATACTGTATATAGATATATTATTTTTCTTACTGTATATCTACCATTTTATATAATACTTCATATTATTATTCTAAATAATTTTATATAGTATGTTAATTTTATACGCGGTATAGGTTTAGATACGAGTTTCCGACATGTATTTTAACATTAACATCAGTCAATTTTAACGCTATACTTACGCGCATAATAATGACGTTATGACGTCATCGTTTATCTTGGTTTAGAAGCTTATGTATCTTTGAAACGTGAACATCGATTTTACTTAGCTTTGTTATTTGTCATCTGAAAAATTGTTTGATAAAGGTCGTGAGGCCGAAAATTTGCAATATAGAATGTTTGTGTTCCTTTACATTTTTATGTACCGGACTTCTCTTTGGAGGACTTCTTCGAATCTTTAAATGCTGAAAGCTTGAATTTTGACATGAAATATCAATGATAATGTATACGAATACTAAATGTCTGAAAATTAATAAATTCATTCATTAAATGTATTGATTACCTTGTAATATTACCACAGTTTTTTTTTTTTTTTTTTTTTTTTTTTACTTACTTATTTTATCACTTTTTTGTTTTTCACTCCCATTTATTTCTGTTATTTATTTTCTTTGTCCTTCTATCTATAACTTCTTATCACCTAGTCTAATTACCTTCAGTAGGTCAATGCAAATACATTTTAGGGGGCGCCACTTGACCTGTAAGCAGGCTGTCGGCTTGTGTTTGGCTCATTTCCTATTAGATAGCGCATAGAGAAACGCTCAATATGTAGCCAATTGAAGAAACCAGTTTTTATTAGACTAGTGCTTTGTATATATTTTCTATCTTTCTTTTCGTGTCTTTATATTTGTGTGAGTGTTTGTGTATGTCCTGAAGAAGAAGCAGATTGCTTCGAAAATTTGGCAATTTTTAAATTGTTTTAGTATCGTTATCGCTTACCTGTGCTTATATATATATATATATATATATATATATATATATATATATATATATATATATACATATATATATATATATATATACGAGAAAAATACTTCTGACTTCAAAATAGTTGTGTTAGTTGCTCTAAAATAGTATACAAATTTATAAGTTATTGATGTCTCAATTACTGTCACGATACAAGGTGATCAAGTTTCAAATTTAGAATTATTATTTATACCAAATGTAGTCATAGACAATATATTATCCTCTGCAATTACAGTGAAAAAAATTATATAAGTGACTTACAGAACGACCCATCAACAGCATTTTCTGGAGAGCTGCCCTCAATATTATAAAAAGGTTTATTCGCTCCATAAATCTGCAAATCGGGATCCTCATCTTAATATGCAAAATAACTTCATTATTGTACAAAAATAGTAGATCTTCAGATCAAATTTTATCCAACAAAGTTTAAAATGTGATAAGTATTTACATTTTATCAATACTTTGTTTTCAATGAAATAACGGGGATTAATGTAAGTTCACAAATTATAAGATATATAATAATTTTATCTCCTTATATATTACTGAACTTATACCAGATTCACAGTTATTTGTATCACAATGATGTTCGTGGAAACCGGGAAAGTATTTTAATTCAATAGTGTACAACTACTCGAAACTTTTTTTGAGAAATAATATGATTTTCAATTTCTTTCAAACATATGGAGTAATTTGTTAGTCTATTACCTGAGGCTGGAACGAAATGGTTTCTGTAGATGTGAACTTGGTTGTATCCATTAAAGTGACTATTCTTAAAGAGTAAAAAGTATTCCAATAATGTCATGATGTTTGTAAAAACAAAAGCACTAAAGACGAACTTACAACACAATGGGATGCTACATGTCTCTTCTGTACCATTCGTGTGTACAATACACTGTGGTTTAGTATGAGGTCTATTCGATCCCCAATATCCTCGACAGAAATTCTCTTCAAATTCACCGAACCATTTCCAAGAGTTAAGGTATTCGGGAGATATGGTTCTCCATGGTAAACAAGGTTTACCTGTCTCAGAGATGTTGACACGTCCATTATATGAATTTCCATTATCACTTTTATAATAACATTCTTTTCTGTCTGAAAGGATTGTATAAGAATGTTTGTAGAATGCGCACATGAAGCACCAAATTAATGTACATATTTTTATGTTTATGGACGATTATATCCCTGCGATTATCATAAGCCAGTTTTTCATTATTTCTGCACTGACCAGAAATATATGCTTCAAAATATACTGTGACAAGCATGTGTAAATTTGTCATTGGATCTGTTCTCTGGCTCTATGTTTCGGTCTGGTAATTAGTAAGCCCTCCTTATATGTATACTCTGAGTTTTCAAAATTTATCGTGATAAATGTTTGTTTATTATTTTAAAACTAAGGAGTGTCTTCCTCATGCATTGATCTATCATTAGACTGGTTTTTTACTCTTACTTGTCGGTCAGATTCGTTATTAATTTGCATTTATAATGTTTGCATCTTGAATTTACAGTTCGGTTCTCGGGCATGACTGAAGAAACAAATATATCTTTAAATCGTTTTGCCTGGACTAGAGAGCGGAAATGTATTTTCTTTTTTATTTTTATGCGAACATCGATTGAAAAAAGAAAAAATCAGATTGATAATTTTGTTCTTATAATTATGAACTAAGCTATCGAACCAACTAAGTACCCTCCCTTTTTTTCCTGATAAAAATTAATACAATACCCACTTTTTAATTTGAAAGGAAAAAATATTTCTTATATCATGTTCATGTGGATGATCACTCAAAATAAACTTAAATAAGATCGACCCAAAAGTCTGTTTATTGAATGCAAGAAAAACGAGGACTTACTTACGACAATGAAAACAATAAATTTCATAACATAAAAGCAAACGATACACGCAGAGACACTATACACTATACAATGTCATATATAATATCAAAACAGGAGTATAATTACATTAAGATATACATAACGTGAACAACATTTAAGATATATCATCGGCCTTTATATTTCAAACATACCATTTGGCTTATAGTAACAATATGGAATGCCAATTCTTTGTTCATAAGACGATACATCTAACGAAGGATATAATCCGTTGAATGACCAGCTCTGATCAATGTCCGTCATATAAAAAACGTCCTTCTGTACTTCCATATATTTTACTTTCTGGCACTCATCGGTCGTTGGACCCTACCATATACAAGTTCATTTTGGTGCGTTATTCAGTTTTAGTCGTATTGATCTTCATATGATAGATTTATGTATTTATGCAATAAGCATAATATGGAAATAATATATTCTTATATAATGAATGTGTATCTGATCGTTTAATTTGAATATATTGACATTTCTTAATATTAGATTAAAAGACTGGGATAGCATTCAAATACTCAATTCAAATACCGGATGAAAATTATTATCACCATTAGTATACGTTCTTAGTGTTTGCATTTATTTGTCTTGGATGCCATTAGATGCCAAATATTCTAGATTTCCATAGTTTCGGTCTTGATCGTAGCCCATGAGAGTCAGACCGCAGTTGTCGAAATGTATATATAGCATAATAAACTAATATATGTACCTATTTCTATAGGTATAATTTTTGAATTACACTTACACACATACAAATTGCTTACATACATGAACATTATCTCTTTGTTTACAATGCATGAGATTGATTAGGTATCATTATGTGATTCACCTACCAAGTACAGATTGAAAGGAAAGGAAGTGGGTAGTGTCATCGGTTTTGATATATCTCCATCATCACGACAACAGAACTTCAGTGTGATAGAGGAATTAAATATATCAATATCAGGTAAATGCCCACCAACATCATGTGATTCTACAGCATAACCCGTTATTCTTATTGATCCATTTTTGAAACCTTTTGAACAGAAGATAAATTGCTTATAATTATGTAAATAAAACAGTGATACACTAAATGTACATCAGACATAAATATTCTTCCTTTAGGAGACTTGGAAATGTAGGTATATAAAATTGAGATATACAATGAAAAGGTTTATTCAGAAGATCGAAAGTATGTTGAGTAGTAAATATTTTATTCAGACAATCAAGCAAATTATAACAGAAAAATCTTACCGTCTGGACAGTATAATCCACTCTTCAGTATGCAATACTTTCCTTCGCCCCATTGAGACTTGGTGACACTATTTTCTTGATGATATTCTCGTTTGGAACAGAAATTGTGTTGTATAGAATGTTTATAAAATGGACCTAATATATTAGGTTTAGGATAAATTGTCTTATTATAATGAATGTCATCGTATGTCATGTTAAAGTTCCAGAGGTGAATTGGTGCCCTCAAAGAGTTCGTCATATTGATGTAGCCATGATCCCAACCACTCGTCATCGCCTCTGGACATCCGAAAGATGACATAGGTATACTATACTCTGATAATGGCCATTCACTTATACTAACTTCTTTAAAAACAAGAAAAAAAAAGAAAAGTATGCAGTCAGTTGTCGGTTGTCTTGTGAAATACTTGAACAGAGAATATATATTGTTCAATCTGTCTATTTGCTAATTAGATCCATGGGTCAATCCTTTAATTGTATCCTTTAACTTATAAATGTAAATATGTTTGCTTTATATTGTATTATTCATCATTGAAACGTACAAGTTTTGCCTTTTTTACTACAATGTATATGTTACGATTTAGACTGTTTTCTACAGGAGTTTTGCGATATGCCATAAAATGTGCTTTACATTATTTTACAGAAGTCTGTGTTTTACATTAATACTTTCTGGAATTTGAAAATAAGGTACAAAAAAAAACAATTGAGTCAGAGAAGAGATGTACATACATCAATCTATATTACAAACTATTTTCATAAGTACATATACAATTTAAATCATTTGACAAGTACCGTGCATGTACCGTGGACATTGGATTTGGGCGTGTAAAGCCGCGGACACGCGTGGACACTGTCCCTGTATATCGGCCATATTGACCGCGTATATAGGTGGTCATTTACCTGTGTCCGCGCCGTCAGACGGTCAAACGTGGACACGAAATATGTCCCGGTAAATGGGTATGATAGTGCTAAAAAGGCAGCGACCTTATGATGATGCGTAGTGTTTGTTCAGTGAAGCATGAAAAATAACGAAATTAGGCTTAAAGATATCTTGATTAATAATCATTTAACATCTTTTTAAATCTCCTCTGCTTGATTACACAATGAACGTTTGACATGTATCTTAAGATATTCTGCTATTCTAAATATTTTTAAAACTAGAACGCATTTTTTTATATAAAAATTGAAAATATAGTGCGCACCTGGAGCACGGACGTATATATGCGTCCCTGTTTGGACATATAACTACGTTCTTTATACCCGTATATCTACTTGTCGTAAAGTGCATCAATGGTATTTGAATGAAATCGGTAAAGACAAGCTGATTGCTTATTGTACAGATACGTGTATAAGTGTGATTTAAAAGAGAAAACTGAAGACATCTGACAAAGCACACAAAAATGATTTATTATTCCGAGAGTGTGCCGAGTTTCTTTGTAATACCTATTTCGGACTCTTAATTAAAGAAGGCAACGGTCCTCCGAATTGAAGAGCGCAATTACTACTTGGGGGTTCAGTACAGTAAAGCCAACTTTAAAATCAAATAAATTCATATTATATGTGATATGATATTCATTATTGATTGCTCTGATAAACATATTCAGATTTTGAAATATTACATGCGATTACGATGAAATACACGATTGATTAATTCTGGTAGATATTTATACATATGGACATTGATCTTCATTCTATTTTATTCATTATTATTTTCTTTGGTCTGTTTTCTTCTTTTTTATGTATTCTTTTATCTTCCTGGTGAAGTGCAGGCATGCTTTTGAAAAATATTTATAATCTCAGAACAAAAGACAAAGCATGCGCACTGGAGTCGCAAGGGAAACTAGAGTGTCGGTCGTTTTCTTACCTAAACAGTAAAGAAAAGTATCTTTCAGAAATACCCCCCCCCCCTCTTAAATGTCTTAGCTTCTTACATACTCCTGCCAGATATAGGGCCGTATGTATCTTATGATTTCATCGGATACGATCGTCTAATTCCGTGTATTAATCAGTGTCATAGGTCAAACCCTTATTTGCTACCAGGGTGAAGTAGAACAATAGACTTCACACAAGCTCCAGTCGCAAGGTTACCTGGACTAAGTGCCGTTTGACCTAAACAGAGAGGAAAAGCCCCCCCCCCCCCCCTCACCTGCGCTTTTTTTTTTTTTATTGTTTTGACTCGTTACATATTCTTTCCCTATACGATCGTATCTATTTTTGTATTAATTTCACGGATACGATCATGCAGTTATATATAAAAGATGATCACCCGACTGAACACTGAATCTTGCATTTTTACATTAATACATACATAAATATATATTTTGGTTGTATTGAAAAAGTTTAAAATACGTTTGCAAACGATATCTCGTGCACAGCAGAGAGAGAGAGAGAGAGAGAGAAGGGGGGGGGGGGGTGTCGTTACTTTAACTCGGTCGTTAGGTGGCGTCGATCTTTCACTTAAATTTTTTGCCCTGTAGGCTCACGGCACAATGCTTAGACTTGCAATAGGGAAATCACCCATTGTATTGGCGAATAAGATATTTGACTGAAACATCGTACAATTCTTCCTTATCAACAAGTACAAATAAAAGAAGGGGGTGGGGGGGGGGGGTATTCATTTTTGGGTTTTCTCCCTTTGCCGGAGATATGGTTCTTAGATTTTGTTGTTGAGGGGGAGTAATAAATCACAAGAAATCTGAAATTAATTAATTTTTAAATACAAAATAGTAATGCTAGTACACAATTTATTAATACACACCCACATACATGTATAACGATAGAATACATGTATATGCATTGGGATGTACATGTATGACAGTCTTCACACTAGAGATTTTCACACCTCTGTGGCTCAAATTAAAAAAAGTTGGTTCACACATGAATGATCAGGCGTTTTCCACAACATGGGAACACCTTGGATGCTTTCAACTAAGGGTGATTTAGAAAACATTGTGATTTTTATTTTATTTATTTATTTTTTCTTTAATCAAAAACTCCTTAAATAAAACATCGTGTTTTCTGATTTTTTGCAAAACACCCGAGTCTGGCGCCATAAACTGAGAAAATCATTTCAATTATTTCAGTTTAATTTATTCCATTGTCACAAGGACTTATAAACAATTTGTCCTTGATTATCAAACATTCAAATAAATTGTCATACAGAATAGGTTTATTCTATTTATGGATATGGTAACAAAGGAGTTAATCGTAAATGTCCGATACCTGCTGTGAACAAGTGAAACTATCGTTAATGTTCTTTGATTAACATGACATAATACAGGCAAGAAAGATATTCGCGCACATGGTCACAAAAAATTAAGAATAAAAATAATAATAATAAATTTTAAAATAACTGACATCATTTCCACGGCAATATTGTTGTATTCACTCGTTTTTCAAAACTACGCTCTATTAACAGCCGATTTATAGGTTATCGGGGCCGTTACTAATATTTGCGTCTGTCTTTCAGGAGGTTAAGCGGAAGCAAAAAAATATATAAAAATAATCTGGAAGTTTCACGAACGTATTTTTAAAGACAAGATGACAACACGTTACGTCTGACGGTTTGTAAAATACAGGCACATCTATGTAATGTCCCTTACGTCCACTGTGGGACAATTTTAATTTAAAGGTGTGAAAAGCTCGTCCGTTTTGTCCACCAGGGGACACGTACAGGTAAAAGGTGTGAAAACCTTGTCCGCTTTGACCTCGAGAGGACAAGTACAGGTAGATGGCAAATTGTATTATAAACATTAACGTGGACATAATACTGGCCTCCCGTGGTGTCCACGGAGGACAGACGTGGACTGCCCACCGAGGCAACGAGGATTTTCCAACTTCCACGGTACATGTACGGTAGCACAAGTACAACTTACTTGTTTCACAGAAGAAACCAGTGTATTCCCAGTCACAAGCGCATGTACATGTCTCGTTTTGCAATTTCCCACTATTTTCGCACACAATTGTTATGCATTCTGAGATACGAATAAATGAATAAGATTGATAATATATAATATTTCAATACTTTTCATAGACATTACTTCTGTATTTCTCAAAGTCTCAATGTTTACAATTTAAGTATAACCAAATCTTTACTCTTCTCTATTTGTTTTACAGTGGTAAAGAATCTGGCGAAACTGTTGTGAATGTTCTGGTGAATTCTAATCACGTCAAAGTCAGCCAATAAGTAAGTCCTCTTAGCTAATCCCGTGAGAAGTCACTAACTATATCACAATTTCTATATTCCAAATGATCTCCAGAGGGGAGCATAACTGTTCTGTAAGTAAAGTGCTAAAACACCGAGTGATAACATCCATTCTACTAATCAAAAATAAATATATTAGCTAACACGGAGCACCACCCCCCCCCACCCCCCACCCCACCCCAGGTGTCATGGAGAAGTAAGCATCTCCTGCCGACCGGTCACATCTACCGCGGTGCCATATTATATCAGCTGGTATAATTCGTAGTCATACGATGTGGTATAGGTAATATCGTAGTCACGTGGTTATCAGTAAAATGTCATAATTTTGTTCCATTGAAAGCAAATTCTCCCGATATGCTAAGTAAACAACGACAAAGTACCGAAGGGTAAACATCATCTGAAAGTCCATCGAATAAAAGGACAATACCGTGTAGAATTCAATATTCAGACAAATGAACCCCAATTAAATTGAGTCGAGACCAGGTACCCGGTAGGGATAAGCGTCCCATGTTAAGCATTTTTTTTTAAAAAGAATTTACGAGTATTAAGAGCATTTTTTAACAATAATTGTATACTTATTTTGATATTTATATTCTATTGATGAACAAATTCAAAAATATATTAGACAAAATCACCAAATTATAAATGACCCATTTTTATATATTTTTATAATTTTTTTTTCAGGAAACATAGCTGATATTTTCAGGAAATAAAATTATATTGTAATAAATTTCATACAGTTACGAATTGGATACACAATTAATATCTTTGGCTAAGCTAGAAATTTTTTACGTCTTTGTGACAGTTTGAATTTTCTATTCTTATTTATAAACTAAATCAAAAAATCAAAATTTTCTCTGTTTTTTTTTCTAGGAAACCCATTTAATATTAGAAAACAATCAATCAGAAATCGTGATGTTTTTCCTTCTCATAAGTTTCACATTTTTAAGAAATACTTTTAAGAAATTTATTTTAAAGAAAAAATAATTGTTTATAAAAGATGTTAAAATCCTCATTTTTAAAGAAAATCTGAGTCTAAGATAAGACATGACCTTGAAGTCAATGACCTTGAAAAAATATTTTGAGGTTAACTGGCAAAGACATAATGGCATACATGTCCCTTCATAGATATTCAACAATGTTAGTAATTCTGAATGTACATATAAATTAATTTGAATATATGTAATCATTTCCATCTTAAGTTGCTATATCAGCCATTTTGCTAACGAAAGTTAAAAAAAAGCTTTAAATTCAAATGTGGACATATATTTGTTTTCACACAAAAAAGTCTTTAATACTTTACTATACTAGATCTTTGAAGACGGTGTGGCCCAGTGGATTAGATGCTCTGCTTGTGACCAGACGGTCTTGGGTTCCACTCCCACCGTGGGCACACCGGTGTTCTGTTTTTCGGATGAGACAGTCCCATATCATGGTAGGCATGGTACGTAAAAGATCCCTCACTGCTTCGGACGGGTCCGTTGCAAAGGTAAAAATTTCTATGCGATGCATCAGGCAAATGGCTTCATCATATACGTGAATAAAGCGGAAAAAATAACTTAGATTAATTATGTTTTATGCTTATGTTTGACTTATTTTCACTAGACATGACCTGAATTAAATCTAATTTTGAATGTCTTTGTAGAATTAGAGTTACAGAGACAAAAATGTGTTCTTCTCAAAAAGCTTTGTTGATGGACTTCATGGCAACAATATGTTAAAAATGGCTTATTTGACAGCCACCAAAATTAAATTTGTCTTCAAAACTTCATTTTCACCTTTTGTGCATTAATTATACTAAATATAGAGGAAGTCAAGTTTGGAGTATATTAGTAGGATAACTATACATGGTATTTAAATTATTGTGATTGTTTCTCTTTTTCTGTTCGACAATATACATAATATTTAGGGGAAAAGACAAGTTTTTTTCAGGAATTTTGTGAAGTGTTATATGTAAGCAAGATATTCGATTCTCATTCCTCCCGGACACCTGGTCTCACCTCCAGGTTATTAAAATTAGGTTTGCACTCCTCTTGAATTGGAAGCATATACGATATTGTTCCATCGCTAAAACTTTAATCCAAACAACTATACTGTTTATTGAGCTTTTTATTTTATTTATTTTTTATTTTATTTATTTATTTATTTTATTTATTTATTTATTTATTTATTTACTTACTTATTTATTTATTTATTTATTTATCTATTTATCTATTTATTTATTTATTTATTATTTATTTATTTTTATCTTATTCTATTATTATTATTATTATTTTTTTTTTTTTGAAATTTGAAAAAAAATGGATAGTCTAAGTTTCACTTCCTGATAACTGTTAGAAAATATTTATTGGATCGGAGTTCTAAAGCAAATGGTTCCCATGTTATATTACCGAGTTGACTGTCTATACTAGAGTCTCATATATTCACGCTAAACGTTTATCAGATAGAATATAAGATACAAGGTTCAGAACCGTTATATTTTGAGAATCAAACTTTATCTGTAAAATCCTGCCGAATGTGTATTAGAGAGAGAGAGAGAGAGAGTATACGCAAAAAGGAATCTTAAAGACCATGATTTAGTTAATTTAATGCAAAATACAAAAGTAGGTGGTGTCAAGTCGCTATTTCACTGACACCAATGTACCATTTAATTTCTAAAGTTACGTTGACTTTATGCGCGCCATATTATAAATCGACATTTGACTCAGAAGGCGTTCTCATGACTATGACACCAACAACAATGTGAACATTCACGGACTCCCCGAGATTCAGAGGTCAGACCAGGTGCCCGGGAGGAGGGAGTGTCTCCTGTTTTGCTAGACTGGCCCGCCATGAATGCCCTTAAATACAGACGAAACAGCACTGTATATATACATAATCATGTATGTGAATAAGAACAAACATTGTATAGAAAGTGATACAACATCAGGAAAAGGGTATAATAACAGTCAAGTCATGTATTTGTCATCGTATAGCAATGTGTCTAATAGCAAATGTTAATCTGCAAGCATGACGAAAGTGCTCCAAACTGATTTGCCGGATTGACAAAGGGACGGGCGGAGTGGAAATCTAAAGTCCCCTTCGTCGACATTTGCCGGTAAAAGACTTAATAGCTTTCTTTAATCTTATTCCCTCTGACTATCTATTGAGATTCCTACAGTTCAGCCTGCAGGTCCCAACAATTTGCCCATGTTTATGTCACTATATATTTATATATCACAATTTCATTCCATAGCACTATTTTTACATTTCTTTGACCTCTTGATCATTGTCCTATATATAGCGAATCATTCAAAAAGTTTGTAATGTATATATTTGATTGTTCACTTTTTATGTAGGATAGGAAGGTGAACACAGCTGTGAACCAAACCAAATGAGTGACGCAATTGTTTCTTCAATTGATAGTCCGAAGTCGTTTTATGTGATTTGTCTTAGTTTTTCTGGATGTGGTGATTTTGACAGTTGTCCGTATTCTTATCCTAGACACAAAATACATATTTGAAAAAATATGAAAAAAATAAATGTAATGGCATCCAAAAATATTCGGTTGATCAGCATTTATGATATCGGCTTAGATTCGTCTTTTGCCGCGACACATATCATAGAAATTGGATTTTGATATAAATAGTACATATAAAGAATTAAGTCATGGACCTGCATATTGGACGTTCACTTTATAGATATATCAAAATGCAAAATTAACAACGATTTATTAAATACTAATCTGACATAATGAATAAATGCAAGACTCACCATGTTCATTGCCAATAGATACAATGTATGCTTCACAAACACTCATAAAAATAGCTAGAATAAGCTTCCTGTATGCCATTGTCTAATGCATTTTATAGTTCTCCTTCCTCTTGTATCGCATTTATTACAATAACGATAGACTGATTCTATTAAATCTGAATTATATCAATGAGAAGTGAATAAACAAAGAATACCATTTATAGTACCGTATACTGTTTTACTACAGAAAATAAACCTTAAAAGATTTTACATTCTGTCTTAGATACTTCAGATAAATGATCAACCAATGAAATCCGTTTATTCTGCAATATATTATTTCATGAAGAAATAATTAGCCATCAATCACTGATCTGATTTGTGGTATTGATTTCTGTAATGTATTGTGATGGCAACATATTCATATACATAGGCATATTCACATATTGTTAAAGTAAAAATGTACCGAAAAGACAAAATACACCCATTTGAAAGAGAAAACAGAAGACATCTGACAAAGCTGTATGACACAAATCACCAAGGACCTGCACATAACAAATGACAACAGCATAATATACAAGGAACATTACAAAAATATTCGATTGTGCTACGGCTACGATTCCGACACCGAGTGACGGTCAATTGAAGTAACAAACGTCACTCAGTTAATGTGGTTAACCGGTTTACGGGCGCCCACCTTCCTACTCACCGCAGAAGCAGAAACACGGTCATTAAAGTACCAATAACTTCCAGTTAGTGTAGTATAAACTTGAATCGCCTTACAAAAATCATGTTTCCGTGATTAAAACATACAAATTCATTTATCACGAATCATTTTGAATTATATGAAATGAGTAGGATATCTATCTATCTGTCCGTCTGCTCACTTTTTTCTGGGCCATAAATTCTTACTCCCTTGTCGGATCTGGATAATATTTCACACAATTGTTGTACATGACCTCAGAATATGTCATGACTTTGACCCATGGTCATATCTTCAAGGAAACAGTGCACAAATAGGAAAAAAAATTCGGGCCATAACTTCTTACTGCCTTGTCGGATCTGAATAATAATTCACACAACTGTTGTCCATGACCCAAGGCTGTGTTATGATCTACGTCAAGGTCACAGTGCATGCATAGCCACAATTGTTGTTCATGGCCCAAGAGTGTGTCATGACCTTGATTCAAGATTATATCTCCAAGGTCTAGGTCACGGTGTACACATATTTGAAATCCTTGTCCGGGCCATAACTCCTTACTGCTATTTTGGAACTGGATAACTTTTTACACAATTATTGTACATCACCCAAGGGTGTGTCATGACCTCGACCCAAGTTCATATCCCCAAGGTCAAAGTCACTGAGCACGCATTGCCAAACTCCTTGTACTGGCCATAGCTCCTTGCTGCTGTATAGGATAATATTTCACACAATTGTATTCCACGATACAAAGGTACGTATCACATTGTGCGGAGCGTGTTGTCAGTCTGTCTGTCTATGAAACTTGTCCGGGCTATAACTTTTTCCTTTCACTTTGGGCGGAGATAATATTTTACGCTGACTTCATTAAAGGGTATATAATGCCAGTGTATGGGCTACTCACAGTATCACCCAGTCAAACACACAATGTACAATTAAGAATAATTTGTATATAGATATATAACAGCCCATTTGGTTATAGATATAAAATTCGCATTTGTCTGAATATGACACTCAACACGATATTGTCTCCTTTATTCCATGGACAATGAGATATGGTTTACCCTTCGGTACTTCTTCGTTTTTTACTTTCCTATAGTTCTCTTTTTATGAAAATGTGACAGTTTTGCTTAATTTATAATTCTTTTCCTTTTTCTGTACAGATTTATGCATTGTGATTTCATACAAGAGGAAATAAACAATGAATGAATGAATGTTGTCCATGACCTAAGAGTGTGTCATGACCAAGGTAATACCTACCAGATCAAGATCACAGTGCACACATAGCGAGAATTCTTGTCTGGACCAAAACTTCTTCCTGTTACGTTGTTGGAAGATTATATTTTACACAATTATTGTCCATGATCGAAGGATGTGTAATGACCTTAAACCAAGGTAATATCTATAAGGTCAAGGTCAGAGTGCATACAAACATGATTGTTTTAATTGATTATACCTCAAAATGTACAAGTGGGACATCGATTACACTTATACCAGTGATGTATCTTAGGATGAATTATTGCATGTTTCAAATTTGTTGCCGCAAAGGGGATTGGGGGGGGGGGGGTGTTATTTGTCCCGTTAGGACCGCTCTAGTTTGATTTTGTGCAAATGTTACCGATCACTCTTGTTTCTTGATAAAATAAATGAATTAGATATGTGAGAAATATCTCTAGAGGTTTATTATCAAAACTTCTCATCATTACAATAAACACGCATCTTAATAAAATAAAAACCTCGATCAATATGATCAAAATGCTTCAATCATTTTTATTTGTATTGATATTTTCATAGTTATATTTTCACTGACGAAAGATTAAAAACATGAACTTTATAACAGTCGCTTTGTGAGTTTCACTGTTAGTGAACCGTGAGTCTCCGCGCTCACTTAAGAATGATTCATTTGTGTTAATGTAGAAAGTCAAACACCGGGCTTTTGTTCTAGTCAATGCTTTAAGTATATCATCTATTTCTTGATTAATCTACTGCTGGCAAAGAAAAAAAAAAAACACTTAAAGAGAAATATCCTCCAGGCATCACTTTGACAAATGCAGGTTATCATAAAACTCGCGGTATCGCAATCTAAAATAATATTTCTTCACAAATGTTTAATTGCTTCACTTCTAAAAATATATGAATCATGTATGATAATATCAAAATATTTGCTAAAAGGTTACAGTTCATGTTCAATTTATGATAAGAAAAACTCAGTAAGACCGTTTTACTAATATAAAGTGAATCATTGATGTGATAAAGATTTTCATTGAAATAATAATAATAAAAAAAATCCGTTAAAACAATAGTGAAGGAATTTAACACAAAAGAAGAAATTAAGCATTCGGAACAAAATTTCTTGGCAATGTTATAATACTTCGAAAGAAGTAAGAATGTAAAGATGATGAATAAATCTTAACCATAACTCCGAAAATAATGAAATCAGAGGATATACAAAATCAGTGAAAATGAAAACCAAGTAGAAAATAGCGAAAAATGTCAACTTCAAGAGCATATTTGAACCACTATGATGAAGTGAGATCAGGTGCTCAAGGAGAGTGAGCATTTATAGAGAATATGTTTTTTGACATTGTCTGTCACATGTATTACTGCTGTTGTTACCAAGGAAATTTATTTGTGATAAGGGCTTAAAAATAAATGAGTAGTTTACCAAAAGCCACAATTTTGTTGCATGATATTAGCAGGCGATTTGTCGTCTTTACTATTATTCTTTTGTTTATTATCATTATTATTTCTTTCTTTCTTTGTTTTTGTGAATATGCTTCACCTACACAGAAGTCTGAATATTTTCATATAATCCCTGACTGTAACGCATATAGATTCATTACTGTGTATCAAAAACCGGTATATTTATTCCTGAGCGGACACAGATGAGTACGTAGCTCCTTTGGCTCATCTAGTTTAGAATGTGAAGGAGAATCGAAGTAACGAAATGTAATGGGGTAGACGATAGCACATAAGATAAATATCAGAGCACATATAAGTGACATCTACTGCACCAGATACGCATTTTGAAAACTTATGTCTCTTCAGTGATACTCAAGGACTAAACATTGGATATCGAAAGTATGAATATTTGACAAGCAAATTCATTACAAAATCGACCGAAACGTAAGTTACAAAGAACTCATCTAAGGACAGAACTGTGCCTGAGGGAGATATACATTGGTTTTAGAATAAGTTACAAACTTTTAAATGATAGGTTTTAAGTTTATATGTAAGGTCAGAAGAAAAGACAAGACATCTGACCAGGTTGTATGACACAACTCACCAGGGACATGCACATAAAATATGATAATAGTAAAATTAACACAGGCAACGGCATTACAAAAATATTTGATTGTATTGCATTTACGATATCGACTTAAAACGGTCAATGAAAGTAACAGACGTCACATTAGCGTGGTTAACCGGTTTATGGGCGGCCACTTTTCCCACTCACAGAAAAAGTAGCACAATCAAAGGACACACATTTAATAATTTATAAATAATTCTCCATATATAGTACAAGGATCAACAGGTTTTTCAAGACGAGAGATCACAAAAATATACTAAAAACAAGGCTAATGATTCTCAAACTGAGCTGTAGCTGTCAAGCCGCAGCGGTGCTGACCCTGTGATAATAATTAATATAAAACAAAAATAGATATATTGATATAGTACACGATATTCGCATTTCAATTACTTATGTTTAAGAAATACAAAGTATAAATCTTTGAAGAGCAAACTATTTGTATTTGCCAAATTGACAGAAATGGTTAGACCCATAGAATTACATACCTATTTAAGAGAGATATAATCCTTAGCTTTAGATTAATTTACAACTTTATCATAATAAACTTGTATATACTTCGGATCAGCAACGAAAACTATGTTAATGACACACTCGTGTACTAGCAGTCCACAAGCAGCGGGACAGACCTAGTGGTAAATGTCGATTACGGTACGTTTTTTCTTAATGCTCAAGAATTACCTCTTGTGTTATCTGTTTAAGCTTTCAAGGCGGGCGTGACTAAGCAAGAAGGAGACGCTTACTTCTCCCGGGAACCTTTTATTGTTTTAAGAATCACAGTGACGTTACATCAGCTGCATTCGTATTTTACTTCATTATCTTCCGTATGATCCAGTCACCTCACGTGGTTGAAAGTAGGATCAATATGGGGCATACACACCTTGGCCTTATTGATATAATTATCGCATATAGTATCTGAATTACGAAATCTTTGAATCAATGGCTGAATAAAGTTGGATCCTCTTATGAAAACTTGCATATTGTTTCTATTTATCACGAATGTATTATTGAGAAAATCCTTATTGTACAGTATACACTTGTTCAGGCAGAGGCATTATTATGTTCTTACTGCTGCCTACCTTGTAGCATCCGAATTGCAATTTGATCCCAGTAAAGGCTGCTTCTAGTGCAGTATTATTTTCTTATCAATTGATTTATTCGCCTGGGGTAGAATTCTATTTGAGACTCTTTAATGATCAGGAAGTGCAAAACTCGAATACAGTCTTCCAAACAGAAGCTCTTGGAAATAGAGGTATAAAAGATCATAATGTCAAGGAATGAGAACATTGAAAAATTTAATAATGCAGAGCGAAAAGTGCTAAACGCGCCTGATTCAGCTGCTTGATAGAGAAAAACGGTAATAAGTGGGTATTAGATTTCAATCTACATTTCGAAAAAAAAAACAATGAATTAATTATCAATCATAAGGGATAAAGCAAAATTTAACATTATATTCTCTATTTTCCATGGGATATTTCAGTTTCCTATCAGACATTTTTGTCCCTAAGGAATTAAAATATTCATAAGGAAATAGAAAATCATGTAGGATTATTAAAACTCCTTAGGAAAAACTTAATCCTATGGGATAATTGTTTTCTGAAATATCCTGAGGGAAACATAAAATTCCTTGGGAGATTTTAGTTCTATTACGTACGTTAGAATTTTAAGACGAATATTATTTACCATTATGTTATTACTCAACATTAGATCAAGTACATTCCTATTTTTATTTTTTCCTATCTTTAATCTGATTTGGAAATCCAAAACTATAATCATGAGAAAGGAAAACTTAAACCGTTATAATTATATATGGAATTAATAGTAATAAATATAGAACATATATACCTTTAAATTTAGTCCACCATTTGCACATTTCAACAACTTATGTCTCTGCATTGATGCTCGTGGCCAAATGATTGGAATTCTCAAAATATATAAATATTTGAAGAGCAGTGTTGAAACCAAAATGACTGAAAAGTGAACCAAAGAATCTATCTAAGGACAGAGCTATGCATTAGGGAGATACTTCTTAGTTTTAGAGTGATTTAGTTAATTTGATGACTCAAAATTTGAAGTATATATTTCATGTCAGTACAAAAGCACTAAAAACTAGACTTATGATGCCCTCGGGGACTATCAGTCCAAAAGCAGTGACACCGGCCTAGTGGTTATAACAAATATAGAATATATATACCTTTTAATTTCGTGCCCATATGCGCATTTCGACAACATATATCTCTTCAGTGATGCTCGTGGCCAAATGATTGGATTTCTCAAAATATATCAATATTTGAAGAATAGTGTTGAAACCAAAATGACTGAAAAGTGAACCAAAGAATCTATCTATGGGCAGAGCTATGCATGAGGGAGATACTCCTTAGTTTTAGAGTGATTTACGTAATTGGATGAATGAAAGTTTGAAGTATATATTTCATGTCAGTACAAAAGCACTGAAAACTAGACTTACGATGGCCTCGGGGACTATAAGTCCACCAGCAGTGACACCGGCCTAGTGGTTATAATAAGTATAGAACAAAAAGTGAACCAAAGAATCCATCTAAGGACAAAGCAATGCATGAGGGAGATACTCTTTAGTAAAACTAATATAACCTTTATATACAAAATGCAAAATTTGAAAATTGTTTATGATCGTGTCAATGAAATCTTTTGAAAGTTTAATGCTAAACTATAGGAGGTCACATGATTTTAGTTAATGAAAAATAGCCCTGAATTACTTACTACAATGATTATAACAGGAATTATGACATAGCGAGTCAGATATACATAAGACTTCATTTCATAGGTAAAAATGTTAACACAGTATTTTTTTTAAAATGTACTGCTAGCACAGTTTTTAGATATGCACTGCTAACTCGGTATTACTTAAAATGTACTGCTAACGCAGTAATTAGATACACACTGCTAACACAGTATTCTTTAAAAAACACTATTTATACTCCTGCTAGCACAGTAATCACGAGAGCAACATGTATTTACCAGATTATTTGTATACACTGTTAACACAATCTATCATAACCATGCACTCATTATGGTTATCCACTGTTTCTGCAGTTAACCACCATTAATGCTAACCTGATCCCAGGACAAATCTTTGACTATTTTGCACTTGACTACTACAGCTCTCCCTGTTCTGAAGCATTAATACTGTCCCCCTAATGTTTCTGTAATATTTAGGCATGCCAGTATAAATGTCTACATGTACACCGTCACAAAAGATGTTGGTGTCACTGCGCTTCAATCCTTTTTATTTCCAGTAGTGCAAGGAACTATCACACTTAAGCTCTTTCTTCAAAAATTGGTTTGCCTTCAATACCAGGTTGTTAGATACCGATGTTGAAATGTATCGAGTCTTTTCTGGGAATTGCAGCTGACAGAACACAATCCGCAAAGAATAACGTCACACAAACTGTCTCAATATATTTATGTATCCAAAAATACCACTATTTCAATATCATTTTCTTGTATTTGAGGAGTGTCTATGCCATTCCCTTCGTTAAAAAAATAAGGTATTTTGGGCGACGGCTTTGTATTTTCCGGATGTGTAATGCATTCTTTACTCCCCCTGATGTACTAAAGCAATGAATGAGGAATTGATCAAGTCCAAAGTTGTGTAGGTTACGTTCTTTAGTCTACTCACGTGGGAATCGCCTAACACCAAAACGTCCGACATGTTTACACTTCACAATCTCAGCGGTCTATAAATACCACATTAAAATATCCACCAATCAAATGACGTGTAAGAAAACAACACTTCGGCTAGCCACATTCCATCCACATATATGACAAGTTATACAACATACAAAAGTTCGGTAGTTATTCTTAATCCCCTTCTTTAACTTCATAGTCATTTTAACTTGAACACATGATTGCCGTATAAATATACAAAAATATCACAACACTCACACATAAGGTTTCAGCACCAAATTTCCAGGGAGTAGTGGCAAATTATAATTAGATTATTACGCGACGCTTGGCTGAACAGAAAAAACAATCCCACACTATCAATATTCCTCTTACAAGAGAAGCATTAAAGAAAAAAGAGGAGTTACTGGCTCACTTATGTGGCAGAAGTCACCATGGAGCTATACAATACATGAATATAAATAATATAATAGAACATTTAACACATTACAAAATATTTGATTGTAGTGCAATTACGATACCGACTTAGGACGGTCATTTAATTTGACAAAAGCCAAACAAATGGTGTGGTTAACCGGTTTACGGGCCCACCTTCCCACTCACCGTAACAGCAGAACAATCAAAAGACGTTAAGCATCAAGTTTTCATAAATGTAAATCGGAATACTTACTGAAGATGACGCTGATAATTAATCCGTAATAAAATTGCTTAAAAAAAGGAAATTCTATTATTAAGTGTCTGCAAATGTAAAGATGATGGATAAATCCAAACCATAAGTCCGAAAAACATGAAATCAGAGGACATACAAAATCAGTGAAAATAAAAACCAAGTAGAAAATAACGAAAAAAGTCTACTTGAAGAGCACATGTGAACCCCGGGCCCACCTTCCCACTCACCGTAACAGGAGAACAGTCAAAGGACGTACATTTAAACATTTATAAATAATCCTCCATGTAAAGAACAATGGTCAACAGGTGTCGCATATTGAGAGGTCATAAAAATATAAACACGTAAGGTATTGTAAAACACATAATGATATAAAATATATGCGACATCAATATGATAAACCGTGCTCTGCCAGTCTGAAAGCGAGCTAAGACCCTAGATCTGTAGGAGTCCCGACTAACAATCAGAGGGGACGAGGTTCAGGACAATATCTCCTCTGAAAGAGGTTTGGACAAGGCCCGTCATATAGTCCCCACCGCCCTGTTAGTCAGCGTGTAACGTTCAAGTAAAAGTCTGCATAAGGCTGTAGAGGGGCCAAATACAAGCCCTATAGTCTTTTTGATCATCTCAATGTAGGTAATTGTTGTTTTGAATGGATGATGATTTTTGGTTATGTTCTTAGTGGTTGTGCACAGCATCAAATTGTATGTTGGGGTTTTTTTTTTTTCTTTTCTGAGTTGTTTAATTTAAAATTTTAGATAAGTTTTTCTGATTCTCTCCAAATAAACTCTACTTATCAAAATCTAGATATTTACACAATGCATAGTGTTGATGTCAAAAATACTAAGTACACGCACTTCTTCTTGTTGCCCAATTATTGAATTATGTAAATATATGAGGATAAGCTTGTTTATTTTTTTTTATTTTATTTTATTTTTATTGTCCAATACATGTACTTTTTGATTCATATTTTATATGTTTATTATTATCATTATTATTTTATTGGAATAAATTATAAACCACAATAAGAGTTATTTTATTATTCAAAAACACCAACATTTTACTTGAAGTAACATTTCAGTAGTCTCCCTAATAATGTCAATTTGTAGTCAGTGGACAAACAGTGCCCAGTGCAGACGTCGTACCCCGGTATCTACCAAATCAACCGCCAGGCTTCCACTTTTTCTTCGTTTTCTCATCAACCCGTCTGATAGCAATCCTCCATTTCATAAATAAATGGGGGTCTTTTGGATATTTATGTCATACGCATTTTTGACAGTCTGACATACAACACTATTGCGGTATTTTGCCATTCTCTTTGCTGAAAACAGATATCGTTGTTTTGTAAACAACCGGTATATCGAAGCGTGTCAAACTTCCACTGATCACTGAAAGTACGCGCGCGCCATATATCGGCGTCTCAATGATGAGTAAATCCCAACAATGCAAATACATCTAAACCTAATGTTCTAGGCTCTATTTTCGTGTATTTGTAATAATTCAAAATATGTATATAAAACGGCAGGTCATTGTATTTCGGAAAAAAAGTTTGCGTTCACTTTTCGAAAAAGAACCCAATTATACGCTACCGTCCAGGGGTCAATTTTTACCACTTTAACCACTGGGTAGCTAACTAATGGTTAAAGTTTGAAAGACAATCTGATTTACAAGATTTCTGTTTAGATTTCTACACTATATTACAACGCTGGTTTCATTCGCTATTAATCAGTATACAGTCTATGACTTCAAGTCTCTTATTTCAAAGATATAGTCGGATGAGATGAAATTTAACTGGTGGTTAACTTAATAACAAATGGTTGAGGTTTCGAACAACCGGCCCCAGGATAGATTTCAATGAATGTCTTGATGTATAAGAAGCGTTGAAAACATACTGTAAACGTTGGTGTAAAAAAGAAAAGATAAAGGTTCGTGTGAATGCATAGCTCTGTCCGTCTTTGGTTCACTTTTCGGTCATGTTGGCTTTAACACTGCTTTTCATATTTTTATATATTTTGAAAATTCCAATTATTCGGCCACGAGCATCACTGAAGAGACACAACTTGTCGTAATGCGCATATGGTGCACAAAATTATAAGGTATATATGTTCTATATTTATTATTCTTAATGATTAGAAATATGAGATTCTGAAAATGATCGACATCCGTATTAACAACTTTACGAAAAAAATCACCTTGTATTCAAACAGAAAAATATACTGTCAGCTCAGTCTATTAACATGAAAATGGCAAATTTACATACAAAATATGGCTTTGTACTTGTTGATGAAGCAGACAATAATATAATACTTGTTTTGAAAACTTAACTATATTTATCTACTTCAAACTGAATTAAACTCTACCAAAACATATGAAACCGCTGCGTCGAAAGACAACACCTTAAGACAATGTCTGATGATAAAATTAACATTGATAAATACTATCTTCCTATTATGTATTCGGCTCCCTAATTTACATGAAAATCCATGTAAATCACGTTTCATATCTAATTCTAGTCACATGTTCCACCACTGTACTTTCTAAACCTATTACGTCTGCTCTAACGGCAATCAAAGTTCATATTATCAAATAATGTAATGTCGCTTTTCATAACTAATATCAGTTACCTCAGTTCTATATAAACTCTAGCGAAGTTCTAGAAAAGCTCGTTTTACGTAATTTCAAAGCTTCTTAAATCTCTACATCTGAATTTTCTACCTGATATACTTCTCCTTCAAATGAATTGATTAAAAGTAAGTTGTTGTCTCTCATACATTGGTGTTTTAACAGAGAATCTAAATCATATCTTCCAATAACTCTGGATTTCTTTCGAACAAACAATATAAATACTGGACTTACGCTGAATGATGTAAAGCCATAGAGTGTTTGATGGATAATATCTAAGGGCAATTTGATGGCAAAAATTTTCAGCAAATAGTTTGGATTTCTATGGGTACTAACGGAGCACCTTTGCTAGTAGATTTATGTCTATTTCTTAATTTTTATGAGAAACTTTATGCACTCTATTCAAAAGTTTAACATGGATGTGATTGATAAATTCGATGATACATCTAGATATCTTGATGACATCTGAGTTAACAATTACCCTCAGTTTGAAAGATATATACCCCAACCAAGTTAAGAAAACAAAACTAATATTAGTGATACAGAAACACCTTTCTTAGACTTAAATATTAAGATAATAAAAATAAAATTCATAATAATATTTACGATACAGGTGACGATTTTGGATTCCCTATTGTAAATTTCCCTTATTTGGATGGGGATGTTCCTAGACACCCAGGATATGGCATCTATATATCACAGTTGGTTCTATTTGCCAGGGGCTGCACTGATGTTTTCGAATTTCATAACAAAAATTTACAAATTACTTTTAATTCAGGATTACAGATATCACAAACTTAGAAAAAAACCTTTGGCAAATTCTTTAAATCAGAATTCAGATCATTTGTCTAAAGGTCTTGCATTGGGTCCCTCTACAGATTAGCGAAACTTATTCAAAATGCATTTACTAGTAAAACGGAAGCAAATATATAGTAATAGGCCAAGATAAAACTTATTTTGTTAGGGAAAATTCTGATTCCAAAAATAAATACACTGAAACAGCTGTTATCCAGATGTTGAACTTTCTTATCGATAACATTTTTGTGGTGTTTGGAGGTAAGGTTTTTCAACAAATTGTCGGCATTCCAATGGGCACTAACTGTGCTCCGCTTCCGGCCGACATATTCCTTTACTCATACGAAGCTGAATTCATTCAGTGTTTGCTTTCGCAAGGACAATTGGCTCTTGGCTTCAATTTTACTTACAGATATATAGATGACTTGCTTTCAATTAATAATCCTTCATTCGCGGATTACCTTACCATCATCTATCCAAGTGAACTGGAGGTCAAAGAAACCACAAAAAATAGTAATTCTACTTCGTATTTAAATATTATGTTGTCTTTCGACATTAATGGTCAATTGAACACCTCACTCTATGACAAACGTGACAATTTCAATTTCGCTATCACAAACTTTCCTTTCATAAGTAGCAAAATTCCATCATCGCCCGCATACGGCGTATTCATATCTCAGTTAATACGTTATTCCAGAGCATGTTCAAATTACAATGACTTTGTTTTGAGGGCTAGGCGACTTTCAGTTAAGCTGCTCAACCAGGATTATATATGTGCTAGACTAGCAACGTCACTGAGGAAGTTCTACGGTCGTTACGAGACTCTTATTACTCCATATGATATCTCGTTATCCAGACTATTAAATGATATTCTGGACTGAGACCGATTCCGATCATTTTACACAGATTTGACACCTTCTATACTTCTCGACTTCTCAATATATAAATACATATGGAATTCACACGATTTGACTCTTTCTACGGGGTATATGTGACGGATGTTGCTAGCAAGCAGGAGATGCTCACTCTCCCCGGGCACCTGATCTCACTACATCACAGGGGTTCACATATGCTCTTCAAGTAGACATATTTTGTTTTTTTCCATTTGTTTTTCATTTTCACTGAATTTGTATATCCTATGGTTTCATGATTTTTGGACTTGTGGTTTGGATTTATCCATCATCTTTACACTAGTACAGACTTTTTTTGTTGCAATTGCACCTGACTGACAGGGCGGTGGGGACTTAATGACGGGTTTTGTTGAAAACTCCTCCAGCGGAAACACTTTCCTGAACCTCTTACCATCTGACTGTTAGTCGAAACTCCTACAGATCAAGGGTCTGAGCTGACTTCTAAACCGACTGAGCACTATTTCTTCATTTTGCTTTAGATATTTCTAATACCATGGTGTTTTTTCTGCATTACCATAAGTTTTTGTATATTTCTATGACCTCTCAACTTGAGACACTTGTTGACCCTTGACCTCTATATGGAGGAATATTTCTTAAATATTTATTAGATTTTTGAATGTGTCCTTTGATTATTCTGCGGGGCCAAATCAAATTACCGTCCTAAATCGGTATCGTAACTGCAGTTTAATCTTATATTTCTATGGTGTCCTTGTGTGCTTTGTCATATTATTACACTATATTTTCGTGATGACTTCTGTTATACGGTTGAATCGGTAACTGGTCTTTCTTCCTTCATATACATGTAATAAAATACTCAGTAGTTTCCTGTTTCATCCTCTGATATGATAAAAAAAAATTGTATTGTATTGAAATATTGAGTATTGATGTGAAAAATATTAAAGTTGCATTGTATTGAAAAATAATTTCAATATACACCTCTAGTAATAATCCTATTAAACAATTTCATATACCGTGATACAAGTGATGAATAGCATGCATCTTCCATATTGTCAAAGTGATAAACTTATATCTGATTTTTATACATTAAGAAGAAAAAATAGCAAATTTTTTTCTTGTTCATGTATAAAAATCGGTACATACATGTATTTATGGGGGGGGGGGCAATATAATATTTAAAGTCGTATTGTTTTCTTAAGCGATTCGTTGCTCTGTCTGTCATTTGGGAGAGAAGCATAAATCGAGGCCATGTGTTCCGGTATTCGTCCTTACCACACTTCGAGTGTAATCTGTGACGGTTGCAATGCTAGAGAGGTAAATATTACTGAGTAGACGCTGTTACCATATAAATCTAATGGAAATAATCTGGTTGAGATAAAACAATAAAACTACAAATTTCTCTTCCAAGTATGTTCTGATGTAACAAAGTAACAAAACATTATGAATGGTCTTTTTTCTGGTTTCTGTGTATGTATTGGTTTACTGTTTTTGTTTTTTCTTGGGGGTTATTTTGTTGGGAAATGTTGCAGCGGGAGGATTAAGATGTGTAATGACAATGAAAATATTTACTGTATCAATATTTTTCCTCTTCGAACCATGGGCATTCCAGATGTGAATTGCGAAAGGGGGATACCGAATTTTCAAATCCAGAAGATAGACTATACAAGAGATACAAAGAATGCGGATGAAAACGATGTGAGCGTGATTAGCGACAAAAGAGGGAACGATTTGGGGATGGGGGGGGGGGGGGCAGGACGGACGAAAATAGTTGAAGGGAAAGGAGGACCTACAGCATGAGAAAAAAAGGGGTATTCAGAGGGGCGACAGTAGACCTCTATTGTGAAAGGATAGAAAAGTTTAAGTGAAGGGAATGTACTTGGTGCAAAAAGAACCTGCGCGGAAGATGTTGGTGAAGATGAAGGTGGGTCTGAAAGAGAGGAGTAATAGCAAATATTTGAAGTAGGAAATCACAACCACGATGGCCTGTCGCTTAAATCATAACAAACGTATACAATTTGATTCCAGCAATTAGTTATTGATATTCAATCAAAAGGGAAAACAGAAGATATCTCACAAAGCTGCATGACTCAAATCACAAAAATCACACAAAAAAAGATAATAGTAGGATATACACGGAACATCACAAAAATATTCGATTGTGCTGCTGTTACGATATCGACTTAGGACGGTCAAGTGAGGTAACAAAAGTCATTCAATTGGTGTGGTTAACCGGTTTACGGGCGCTCACCTTCCCACTCACCAGAAAAGTAGCACAATTAAAGGACACATGTTTAAAAATTTATAAACAATCCTCCTTATAGAGAACAAGGATCAACAGGTTTCTCAAGGAGAGGTCATCAAAAATTTATTACACACTAAAATATTATAGAATAATATGCTGCTATCAAAAATATGTAAGGAGACATCAACGTGTTCTGCCCATCTGTAAGCGAGCTCAGATCCTTAATCAATAGGAGTCCCGACTAACAGTCAGAGGGGACGAGGATCAGGACCTTGTCTCCTTTGAAAAGGTTGGACAAGGTCCGTCATAGAGTCCCCACCGCCCTGTTAGTCAGCGTGCAACGCTCAAGTAAAAATCTGCATTGGGTTGTAGAGGGACCCAATACAAGACCTATGGTCTTAGTGATGATCTCAGGGTCATACTCTCGATGTCGACGACGTTTAATTATTTTAGAACCAGCCGATATGAAATTATCGGAACCTTTGACCCTCCTTAGTTTGTACACTAGATCATCGTAGAAATTGGGATTGGAAATTCCTCTGAATATATATTGTTGAAAAGTAACATTTCCGAATTTAGATAAAATGTCTAAATAAGATATATAAAATTTACCAAAAGTTTTTCGAAGTTTATGATATCCATAACCCTGAGTAAGAAATATAAAAGTAATCTGAGAATTTTATTCGTGAAAATCCGAAACGTTAGTACAGTCTCTAGCAAACAGAACCAATTTACTACTATAAATATCATATGATGGGAGTCTTGGGACATCACCATCTAGGTTAGGGAAATTTACAATAGGAGATCCAAAGTCATCACGTTTATCAAATATGTTGGTATGAATATTGTTGTTAGAAGTGTTAATATTTATGTCCAAAAAAGGTATTTCTTGGTCGAAAGTATTGTATGTATTCCTTCTCTCGATACTTCTCGGAAAAACTAAGCCAAAAAGAGAATAATACGGTATGAAAATCGAGTCATTGAATCATTTATTACAACTTCCCAGGAAATTGTCTAAATTGAATTTGTTTTAGCACTGGAAGGCATATTAATTGAAAATCTTTCGGAACTCGCCCCGTCCTTTTAGATGAACGAGTAATAGTATCATATCTGAAAGTATCAGCAGTCATAGACAACGCTTATTAAATCTAAAAAAATAATGTTGAATAAAATACAATAATATATTTTTATGTATCATAAAGTAATCACGCTGTCAGTGATACTAAAGGATTCATACAATTCTTTTGATAAACTTGTGGTGATAAAACTGTTGTTTATCCCATACCCCATGTGATTGGTTGGTATGAACTGCGTTGCTATAGAAATATTCACACACTTCAATGTACTACATTAGTACAGTATACAACTGAAAGGGATGGTATAAATATCAAAGGGAAAAAAGCAGAAAGTTATGACTATTTGAAGCTGAATTTATAACGCTTTACCTTTTTGTACTTTGCAACCAAAACCAACTTGTAACTTCATACGCAAAAGCTATCATGGAAAGATGTCCTTTCAACTACATGTAATAATTTAAGTGTTGAATTTGGCAATTATCGAACGTCGCTTGACAGATATGATTGGCTTGTTTGATAAGACTTTCGTAATACTACAGTAAAGTAGTTTAGGTGTGACTGGGTTTCGGGAACTGTACAACTCCACCGCCAACATTTCACTCGTGCATACGCACAAACGTTTATATATGATCCAACCCAACCGGTGAACTAACACTAACACTAACACTATATAGATGACGCGATGTATCTTTCTTTGCCAACAATCATACCTCTTTTTTCTCCCAAGACCAATGTACATTTGGGACCTCTTTTTCTTTATAAACTAAAGAAAAAAATCTAACCCTCACTGTCCCCGAAAAGCATTAAGTGACTTTCATGTACTGGTGTCTATCATGACACAAGACCTCGGTATACATTAGAATCTTCTCCGACAGATGCAAGTATCATTTGTAATTGATTTTTTTGTTTATTCTCAAATCAATCACTATGATGTAGTGGAACTGATATTGTGGGTAAAGGGTGAAGCACAGATTCAGTGAGAAAAGACAGTAAGTGTAGTATGAGGTCAGGTCATATCACAGGTATTCAGTGTTGAGGTTCAATATTCTGCTTCAACTTCCTGTTGCTCATTGCATGAACTTCCGTACTGATGATGCATTCTGAAGGAAGAATAAAATGGTATCTTCAAGAATATTAGTTGAGTTATTGCAACGGCGTAACTAGACCCTACAAAATGTAAGCTCTTGGGTTTTATACGGTCATTTTCAACTTCGAAATTGACTCGTATTTTTTCATTTCAATCGTAGAGTAGCATTGTAAAGATGATGGATAAATCCAAACCACAAGTCCAAAAATCATGAAACCATAGGACATACAAAATCAGTGAAAATGAAAAACAAATGGAAAATAACAAAATATGTCTACTTGAAGAGCATATGTGAACCCCTGTGATGGAGTGAGATCAGGTGCGCGGGGAGAGTGAGCATCTCCTGCTTGCTAGCAACACCCGTCACATATACCCCGTAGAAAGAGTCAAATCGTGTGAATTCCATATGTATTTATATATGGAGAAGTCAAAGTAGGTAACCTTCCTCAGTGACGTTGCTAGTCTAACACATATATAACCCTGGTTGAGCAGCTTAACTGAAAGTCGCCTAGCCTTCAGAACAAAGTCATTGTAATTTGAACATGCTCTGGAATAACGTATTAACTGAAATATGAATACGCCGTATGCGGGCGATGATGGAATGTTGCTACTTATGAAAGGAAAGTTTGTGATAGCGAAATTGAAATTGTCACGTTTGTCATAGAGTGAGGTGTTCAATTGACTAATAATGTCGAAAGTCAACATAATATCTAAATACGAAGTAGAATTACTACTTTCTCTGGTTACTCTGACCTCCAGTTCACTTGGATAGATGACGCTAAGGTAATCCGCGAATGAAGGATTATTAATTGAATGTTCGATTTATTTGACCTTAATGTTAAATAAGTATGTTTTCAATCTTCATTATCCATGTAGAAATTGTTGTTGAATAATATCAGGTTTATAAGAGATTTTTATTGCAATTTCTGTTGTTATTGTAATTCAGGTTGGCAAACGCACCGCGTTTTGCAATAACTGGAATTGCAATAAACCTTATATGGGACATCAAGTGTTTGATGAGATATTTGTACATGGATTTATTTGACTTTAATGTGAAATAAGTATGTTTTCAATCTTTATCATCCATGTAGAAATTGTTGTTGAATAATATCAGGTTTGCAGGAGATCTTTATTGCAATTCTTGTTGTTATAGCAATTCAGGTTTTGCAAACGCACCGCGTTTTGCAATAACCGGAATTGCAATAAACCTTATATGGGACATCAAGTGTTTGATGAGATATTTGTGCATGTTGGATATATTTGACCTTAATGTTAAATAAATATATTGTCAATGTTCATCATCCATGTAGAAATTGTTCCTGAATAATATCAGGTTTACAGGAGATGTTTATTGCAATTCTGTTGTTATTGCAATTCAGGTTGGCAAACGCATCGCGCAATAAACATTGATTATCCAATATTTATCTTGAATGTACAAGGACTTGTAATAAGTATAAAGCATTTGACGTTGAAAACCAAAGGACGTCCTCAATGAAATCGATCTTTATTTTTGAAATTGATAGAAATTATCGGTACTTATACTCGATTGCAATCCCTGTTGTGATTGCAATTCAGATTGGCAAACGCACCGCGTATTTGATGAGATATCTGTGTATGTTGGATATAATTGACCTTAATGTTAAATAATTTTTTGTTGTCAATGTTCATCATCCATATAGAAATTGTTTCTGAATAATATCAGGTTTATAGGAGATCTTTATTGCAATTCTTATTGTTATTGCAATTCTGTGTATCTGTGTATTCATCTGTTATGAGACTGTAGCAACTGGCATTATTGACTTCCGTAGCAACCTTCTTATTAATGAGATTTTAATGAGATTAATGAGATTTGAATCTTACACGATTTTGTATCTGTCCTTGGACTTTGAGAATGATTAACGGTTTGGTACTTCTTCGATACTGATTCCACAAAATTTTATTTATTCATTCTGGATTAATGGAGACAGATATTTAGAGTTAGAGGTGCATTTTGAAGGTAATCTGCAAGGACAGAGTCTTTCCAAATTATGTGAAAACAAGATAGACGCACTAAAGCAATTGCCCACCACCCAAATCTTACTCCGATTCATTTTATTATTTTTAATTTGGAAAGTGACGCTAATGAATATTAATGAGCTAATCGTAACTCGATGAACTCGGTTATTTCCTCTCCAGCATCTAAAACTAGTAAACGTCCGAGGAGTTCCCATATCTATTTGATCAAATGCGAGTTGTCTTACTTTAAAGCTGAGCTCTGACTATGTAAACATGGGTGACGTAGTAAAAATTTTGGGGGAACGGAAATTGCCAGAAATAGATCTATCAATCTCCATTCCCAACTAAATATAAACTGCAAAGACATGGTGACGTGTTTATGGTCAATCAACCGAGTCGACTGACCCAATATCCATGTACATCGCTGTTATCGAGGGTATATAAGGGAATCTCGGTGTGCATACACCCTGACAGTTTGTTATTGAACCAGTGGTTCGACAACATATAACGAGAAAATGGCTGAAAACGGAAATGTAAATACACTAGAAACAATAATTTATATAAATAATTCATATAACAGATAATTACTTTTTTTACTAATTTTAAATTTATATTTATTGTGAAAGCACATATATGCATATCTATTTTTAATCTTCAATGAATATTTCAAATGAAAACTTATGAATACCTGGTATTGAATATATATTTTTAGTTATATTCTTAATTTATTTTAAGTGATGTATACCATTCTCTTTCATATCATTTTATAGTAATACGATTGTGTTTAATTCAGTCCTATTGTGATTAAAAAATAGGTGGTTGGTACTGGTAGTTGTTCATGTCATTTCTATTCATGGTCATAAATTTGTCTCGCAAATGTTTATCACATGTGTGATTTACTAGGCCCTCAAAGGAATAAAAGTGGTTGTAAGAAATTTATATAATTTTAAATCTATTATAGAGAAAGGGTGTATAACTTGGCTTACCTAATACGTAACTAATGCACTACTGTCCGTAACAAGCAATAAATTATTACTAGCTGTGCTTTTCTTATATAGTATTCTTTTATTGCTAAAATAACATTATATAAATTATAAAAGGTATGTTTATTTAAAATCAATACTTACAACCAGTGTGAAATCATAAAGTACCATTGGTATGTTAAAGTACATGTACACAATATCCATGACACGTGTAATAACACTGAGAGTAATAAGTGTTCGAATAGGCAACTAAATGAGTTCACCTTGTAAACATGTAATGATAAATATATATATATATATCTCACTATTTCCTTTGTACCTATCTTTTTGAGTATGTGAAATATTTAGTTTAAGTTTAAATAATTAAATAAAGGATGCACAGTACTTAGATACCGAAAATGAACAGACCGACAGTAAGTTTGAAATGGATGAAGATTATGAAGAAGGTGAGGATGATAATGACATGTAATAATGGCTTTTTATCATTGAATATGATAGTATGAATTGCATAAATGTCATTTACTAATGAAGTTAATTTTAAATCAGTCATTAACTTCACGCCATTATACTGTCTTTTAACGCTTTTGCTATTTATAACAAGAGCTCAAAAAAGCGGAGCATCCCCTGGAAATGTAAACAAGCAGTTAAAGAATAATTTCAAGTAATTGACTACATTCTATGACAGTATCTCATGAAAATGACTCATGGCACAAAAATTCTTCTCTTGACCTAAATTGTGGCTTCTGGAATGTCTAAAAGAATTTTCTATGATGAACTCAAGTGATCCTACCTTTAAATATTTTTCAAGAAATGATAGGTTATGTGATGGATCAGAGCTGATCGATGAGACAAAATACATAATCAGCTATGAAACCAGAGATGTAGAGAGAAAAAATGCAGTGGGGGAATTATCCCAGAATCAATTGAAAAAACAACAATTCCAAGTGAAATAAAATATTCATATTTCGATGTAACGTAAGTTTAAGAATTTGTATGTATTTTACTCTACAATATTACAGCAAATAAAAATGTTCTGGCGTAGAAAGCCATTTCATTTTTGGGGAATTCACAATATGATTAAAACCATATCTTTATTCCGCTTCTCTATTTATCCAAATGCGGATAAAGATCTGGCAAAACACCGTAAGGGGTCATGTTCTGGTGAACTCTGATTTCAGCCAATCAGTGGAATGGTTACAAATTCCTTGGAATTAAATTAGCATCCTCAGCGTGCATTGCCTACAAGGTAGGTTTTGAAAAGTGTTTGTCAAATATTTCTTCACTTGCACGTGCCTAGACGAGTCATTGATTGGCTATGGGAAATAACGGTTTCGGTGACTGAAACCTATACGAGTTCATCAGAACATGACCCATACGTACTTTTGCCAGATCTAGGGACATAACAGTGAAAATTGTATCCAGTAGATCATTCTTTGATTATCATGTAGTTCCTTGGTAATTGATTAAAAACAAACACAATTTGCACTTTATCAGAATATTAAAAGTACAAATTGCTCAATTTATACGCAACAAATATTAAAAGGACTAAAAAGGAAGTAATATCATATTGGAAGAAGAGTTTGGGGACAGGGTGTTTCCTAATTATTTGATCATCCAATAATGTGATCAATCAAAATTCTTTATTTAAAATATGTGTGTGGCTGAAAAAGAAATCATGTTTATTCATTTAATTTTCATTACTTTTAGAAAAGTTTTATTACCAATTATGATAATAGATGTTATTTCTATTGCATTAAAATAGACATGAATATAAATGGCTGTCGTCAAGACATTATGGATCCAGATGTTTTGTCCATCTGCTGATACAAATGACTATCCTTATTAGTGGACTTACTCTAGGTATTGTGTATTGTGTATTTTCTGTTCAGAGTAATGAACGTCGCATGTTGATCCTGTGCGAGCTATTTTGAAAATCAACGATTGTATTTGTACGTTTACCTTTATTAATTTCCTTAAGGAATTAATCTAATGTTTTTCACTGAATGGAGGTATACCACGAAAAAAGGACTGAAAACACTGAATCATTGCGCGTAGCGCATGATGCATAAGTTTCATTCCTTTCAAACATTTCAAAGTTTTACTAAAATTCATTCCATCAAGTCTTTTGACTTTTCTACTCTTTACACAACGATCCCTCACCAGAAATTAAAAGCGAATTAGCGGAAATTATTCAAAATGCATTTATTAGTAAAACTGGAAGTTTCAAATTCAAATATATAGTTATAGGCCATGATAAAACTTACTTTGTTAGGGAAAATTCTGATTCCAAAAATAAATACACTGAAACAGCTGTCATCCAGATGTTGAACTTTCTTATCGATAACATTTTTGTGGTTTTTGGAGGAAAGGTTTTTCAACAAATTGTCGGCATTCCAATAGGGAACTAACTGTGCTCCGCTTCTGGCTGACATATCCCTTTACTCATACGAAGCTGAATTCATTCAGTCTTTGCTTTCCCAAGGAAAAAAAAAAAACAATTGGCTCTTGTCTTCAATTTCACTTGCAGATATATGGATGTCTTGCTTTCAATTAATAATCCTTCATTTGCGGATTACCTTAGCATCATCTATCCAAGTGAACTGGAGGTCAAAGAAACCACAGAAAGTAGTAATTCTACTTTGTATTTAGATATTATGTTGCCTTTCCACATTAATGGTCAGTTGAACACCTAACTCTATGACAAACGTGACAATTTCAATTTCGCTATCACAAACTTTCCTTTCATAAGTAGCAACATTCCATCATCGCCCGCATACGGCGTATCCATATCTCAGTTAATACGTTATTCCAGAACATGTTCAAATTACAATGACTTTGTTCTGAGGGCTAGGCGACTTTCAGTTAAGCTGCTCAACCAGGGTTATATATGTGCTAGACTAACAACGTCACTGAGGAAGTTCTACGGTCGTTACGAGACTCTTATTACTCCATATGATATCTCGTTATCCAGACTTTTAAATGATATTCTAGACTGAGACCGACTCCAATCATTTTACACAGATTTGACACCTATACTAGAAGATTACCTACTTTGACTTCTCCATATATAAATACATACGGAATTTACACGATCTGACTCTTTCTACTGGGTATATGTGACGGGTGTTGCTAACAAGCAGGATATGCTCACTCCCCGGGCACCTGATCTCACCCCATCATACGGGTTCACATATGCTCTTCGAGTAGACATATTTTGTAATTTTCCACTTATTTTTCATTTTCACTGATTTTGTATGTCATTTGGTTTCATGATTTTTAGACTAATTGTTTGGATTTATCCATCATCTTTACATTATATTCTCAGAAATCGGTACGTTATACACGCACTTTTTCTCAACATCTGTAAATTTCTGTCGCGGTGGTATGAATATTGAAGTGACAGTTACGGAAACGCGGGAAATTACGTCGTCAAAGAATAAAAAAAATTCTTAGATGACATATACCACTAGTGCATGATACAAGCAAAATTGAATGATCGTTTAATAGTTGTAACTTTAACTTGCAAAACATAACACAAAAATATCTACGTCTATGTGTGTATGTGTGTTAGGAGTGTCAAATGTTCATTTAAAACTATTCAAAGTAAGGGGTTTTGTACACCTATTATATCTATAAACCCTTTCGACATTACTGCGGGACTAACGTTTTGATTGACAAAATGATAACTGTTCCCACAATATGACGCCAGAGACAATACAATTTTGGTTATGACGTCAACATTTTTATGGGAAACGTTATCATTTGAAAGAAAAAAGAGGAGTTACTGGCTCAGTTATGTGGCAGAAGTCACCATGGAGCTATACAATCCATGAATATAAATAATATACTAGCACATATAACACATTACAAAAATATTTGATTGTAGTGCAATTACGATACCGATTAGAACGGTCATTTAATTTGACAAAAGCCAAACAAATGGTGTGGTTAACCGGTTTACGGGCCCACCTTCCTACTCACCGTAACAGCAGAACAATCAAAGGACGTACATTTAAAAATTTATAAATAATCCTCCATGTAAAGAACAAGGGTCAACAGGTATCGCATATTGAGAGGTCATAAAATATAAACACGTAAGGTATTGTAAAACACATAATGATATAAAAATATATGCAACATCAACATGATAAACCGTGCTCTGCCAGTCTGAAAGCGAGCTCAGACCCTAGATCTGTAGGAGTCCCGACTAACAGTCAGAGTGGACGAGATTCAGGACCATGTCTCCTCTGAAAGAGGTTTGGACAAGTCCCGTCACATAGTCCCCACCGCCCTATTAGTCAGCGTGCAACGTTCAAGTAAAAGTCTGCATAAGGCTGTAGAGGGGCCAAATACAAGACCTATAGTCTTTTTGATGATCTCAATGTCATATTGTCTATTTAGAAGACGTTTGACTATTTTATTACATGATAAAATAACGTTATCGGAGCCTTTTACTTTCCTTAGTTTATATACGAGATCACCGTAAAAATTAGGATGGGAAATTCCATTGGATACATACTGTTGAAAAGTCCAAAACATTGGTGCAGCTTCTGACAAATCGAACTAATTGAGATATATAGATACCATATGATGGGAGTCGAGGGACATCGCCATCCAAGTAAGGAAAATTTACAATAGGAAATCCAAAATCCTCACGTTTATCATAAATATTAGTATATATTTGGTGGTTGATAATTTTGATGTTCAAATCTAAGAAAGGTGTAGATTTATCTCAAGTATTAGCTTTATTCAATGTGAGCTCCGGTGGATATATTTCTGATATAAATTGTTCGAATTCAGGGTTGTCGATAACCAAAATATCATCCAGATATCTGCAAGTATTATTAAATTTGTCAATGAGGTCAAAACGTTTTGATTTTTGAATAGAAACCATAAAATCCCTCTCATAACAATAAAGAAATAAATCTGCTATCAGAGGCGCGCAGTTAGTACCCATAGGAATCTCAACTATTTGTTAATATATCTTGCCATCAAATTGCACAAAAATATTATTCATAGAAAATCTAGTGCTTTATATAATTCCTTGCAAGTCCAGTATTTATATGAAGTATATTGTTTGTTGGAAAAGAATCCGGAGTTATTGGAAGTACGTATGTAAGTTTTAGATTCTCTGTTAAAACACCATTGTATAAGAGACAGCAACTTGCTCTTAATCAAATCATGAGGCAGAGATGTATAAAGTGTAGAAAAATCAAATGTAGAAATTTGAGTCGCTTTGAAATTTAGTGAAAGAAGTTTGTCTATAACTTCATGAGAATTTTTAATTGACCAAAAGTAATTGATGTTACTATTATGAAATGCGACATCACAATATTTGATAATATGATTTTTTATAGCAGTTAGAGCAGACGTAATATGCTTCGATAGTACCGTAGTAGAGCAGTGGCTAGAATTAGATATGAAACGTGATTTATATGGATTTTTATGTAGTTTTGGGAGCCAATACATGGTCGGTAGATCAGATTTATCAGTTTTAATTTTGAAGTCGGACATGATCATGAGGTTATCGTGCAAGGTGCTGTCTTTTGAGGTAGGGCTTTCCACATATGTATGAGTGGAGTTTAATTCGTTTTTCAGTACTTCAATATAATATAGTTTTCAAACAACTATTATGTTATTACCTGCTTTATCAACAGGAACAAAGACATATTTAGCATGTAAGTCAGCTATCTTCTTTTTAATAGAATTTGCCGTCAATGTATTACGCTGTTGAAATAAATGCGGATTTTCCGTAAAGTTCTTAATACGGATATCGACAATTCTTAAAATCTCGTATTTCCAATCATTAAGAGCATGAATCTTTACCTGTTCTTTTTTACACCAACGTTTACAATATGTAGTTAAAGCATCTTCTATACCGTCACGGCATTTATTGAAATCTATCCTGGGCGGTAACCTACATTTAGGTCCTTTTCCAAAAAGGGTGCGCAATTTCTTGTCCGAAGTACAGTTTAGGTCACCAGTAATAACATGACCTGCCGGTTTATAAACATATTTAGAATTTTCACAAAAACATGACGAAGGAATAGAGTCTGAAACATCAGGGTTAGATGTGACTTATGTAACTAAATTATAATTTGAAATAAGATTTCTTACAGGCTATTTGTACTGGTAACAAATAAGTGGAGGTTCTAAATTCTCAAAATATTGGGGGATTCTAGATGTGACTCTATGATCACGGAAAATATTAGAAATGTTAAGTAAAAAGAAGCCTTTATTAATAAATTTAATTTTGATAAATTGCTGCTTGGGTGGAAGAGACGGAATACGAGGAAAGAGTTTATTATATGAAAATAAAATAATCAATTTGAGTTTATATCAATCAGAATTGCGTAAACTTCGAAGATCAGGTTCATCCAGGATAGGTTTCATTTTATTTACCGGAATAGAGGATAGTGCATGCAAAAGTTCATGTTGGCCATTATTTTTTGCGATAAATAGAAGATCGTTTAATGACCTATTTAAACGATTACGTTTTCTGATGTTACGATTACGGCGACGACCATGTGACCTACGTTTTCTAATAGTATTATGTCTTAATGTAAAAATATTGATCTAATTCTGACGAGAAGAAATATAACCTTTTCGATATATTTGGTCGTTGAGACCGAGAGGGTATGGGATTTGAAGTTGTTTAATCCAGTAGAGCTCGGCTTCTAAACGTCGTTTTTTAACATCTGATTTCGTATCACCTGGTAATTTAGAGATATTTTCTAATGGAGTTATTTTCACATTCTTAATATTATGTTGATATTTATTAAAGTGGTTATAAAGAAAATTCTGGTATTTACGTCGTGAATTATTACGAATTTTATAGGAATGATTCCGAAAACTTTGTTTCAAAGTATAAGAAGTTTCCCCGACATATTGAGCCCCACATCCTCCAGCTTCTCAAGTGATGACATATATAACATTGGCAGTATTCAATCTATGTCTTTGTCTAATTTGGTGTTATATGTATTTCCATTAACCGAAGATTCAATATTGGACTTGCAGCTTAAATGATGGCAAGTAAGACATTTCTTGGCGTTGCACTTATTAATCTTAGAATACCCTGTGCGTATAGAATTGACAGCTCTGTAAGAATATATAGGTGTGAATGTTTTTGAAAATGAAATAGAACGTTTAATAGGGAAACTACTTTTAAGTGGAGAAATATGAACTTTAGTTGTGCCGAATAATTTTCTACAAGAAATACCAGGTATATGAAGAGTAGACACAGAGGGCAATCTAAGTGGTGTTATTATAACTTTAGGAGATTTTTATTTCAATTTCATTATATTTAAAAACATTTTAATGAAGAAGGGGGGAGATAAGGATGTACAAACCCAGGGGAAAGCTCCCACACGACCAAGTCAGTAACTATAGGTTGAATGACCCTATAGTTACTGACATTTTGGTTTTCAAACCCCATTTGAAAACCAAAATGTTAGTCCCGCAGTAACGTCGAAAGGGTCTATACATCAGTTCTGAATGTGAAGGTTTTCATATTTTCCAGAGTCGGGATACAGAATTTTTTCAACTATCATCAAAAGAATGGGTTGGATAAAATTAGAAATACAGAGGGAACCATCCTTGTTGATACAAGATACGATTCACTTGGTAAAATAATTTGATATTACCTTGATTATGAGTTCTATTCAGGAAAACGTATATAGTTTATACACATAAAGCCAGTGATTATTATAAAGTTTCGATAAATAGAAATAAAGACGGACACACGTGTTTTAAACTGATATGTATACTAACTCATTTTACAAAATGTAATTAATATATCCGGTACATAAATTCATGCTTATGATAATTTACATTTAGGATTTTGCGCATCTAAAGCTACAACAATATTTATGGATATGAAACTAAAGACATCATTCATATTGAGGTTGGTCACTCCAGGGAAGCAGTGAATAGCACCAAACTAGAAGGATCTTTATTTGAGAAAGGAATTGACAATATCTTACAGAGTGGAGTCAAAGTAAAAGAGATAGTGACTGATGCTAGTCGTACTTTAACTACCATATTAGGTAATTCAAACGACATAATTTGCATTTTATGTACTATTAATTTTCAAAATATATAAGACAATTATACCATCAGCCTTAGCGTTGTGATTATTTTTGTAATTTGATGTCATGAGTTCTTCAGTGTCATGTTGGTCAAAAATGAATTGCCTGTAAACATATTTGCAGAATTTTTATTTCTATACGCCCGTCTTAGAAGGGACATACTATGGTATAGTATTGTCTGTCTCTCCGTCTTTCCGACCTTGAAGGCGGGATACAGATCAGACTGTTGGGGCGAAGACGATCAAACTTGGAACATTTTCTCCCTATGCCAAGACAAAGACACCTATTGTTCATATATGATACTCTTTAAATGTTTTACATCATATCCCTACAATTTTTATTTTCATATTTTGAATATTTGAATGTATACACAATTATTTTACAATTTTTGCATAAGTCATGTCCAGGATTGCAATTGGATTTCTTCACTGAAATATTACATCTATGGAAGGTAATTGTGTATGAATAACAAATACACTTTTCTTCTATTATGTAAGGGTGTTTTTGTTATTATTTGACATTGTATTTTCTATTGGAGGAAATAAAATTATGAATAACTACATATATGAAATATTAATATGAAATAGATTTAAATGATAGTGAATCATATAAATATTTTTGAAAATACTCAATGATATTTATGGAGTATCTATCTTCTAAATTTAGAACAACTTGGCGACTGGAAAATTTCAACATCCATTCTTTGCTGAAATATTTTGTCCAAAAAGGTTGTCATTCTCGTTTGATAGATATATGGCAACAAACTAACTGGCAGTAACTGACTATAACGACCAACACAAAAGAGGCCATAAGAAAAACTCCTTCGGAGAACCAATTATTTTTTCAAAAATTTCAAGGAAAACCAAAGAATGGGTGGCATACATAAGCCTCAAAGACAAAGAATATAATTATATGCAAGGTAAAAAACCCCATTATTTCTAATTAAAATTCATCTAAGAATATGACTGACATTGAAAGTTGATATAGTATGCATGTGTATTGAATATTTAATATTAATTGAATTATTTGGATTATTTAGAATTGTTGTGCAAAGTTACGCGAAATTCCTATGGCATTTCTGCAAAAAGTTTAAAGACTAGTGAAAGATCTAGGGCAATTAAAAAATTTGTTTGTGATAAAGAAGATGCCAGAAGTGTATTGGGTAAAAGGAAATCGAGATTTGAATAATGTAAGGCATTAAATTTCACTTTTAATTTATTCATTTTCAGTAAATTTAATCAATAATTTTATCAGCACTGTAATAACCAGTGTATATCCATCAGAAGAGGGAAACTTTCTCCTGATGGCTGTAACCACACAAGCTGGAGGACAAATTCTATTGCCTGTACCCTGTTTCCCATGTTGCCATAGTGTGATTCCTATAGTAGATATAGAAAATATATACATTTGAATTTTGTGCACCAGATGCGCATTTCGACAACTTATGTCTCTTCAGTGATGCTCGTGGCCGAATGGTTGGAATTCTCATATAATATAAATGTTTGAAGAGCAGTATTGAAACCAAAATGACCGAAAACGTGAACCAAAGAAAAAAGAGGAGTTACTGGCTCAGTTATGTGGCAGAAGTCACCATGGAGGTATACAATACATGAATATAAATAATATACTATAACACATTACAAAAATATTTGATTGTAGTGCAATTACGATACCGACTTAGGACGGTCATTTAATATGACAAAAGCCAAACAAATGGTGTGGTTAACCGGTTTACGGGCCCACTCACCGTAACAGCAGAAATATCAAAGGATGTACATTTAAAAATTTATAAATAATCCTCCATGTAAAGAACAAGGGTCAACAGGTATCGCATATTGAGAGGTCATAAAAATATAAATACGTAAGATATTGTAAAACACATAATTTTATAATAATATATGCGACATCAACATGATATACCGTGCTCTGCCAGTCTGAAAGCGAGCTAAGACCCTAAATCTGTGGGAGTCCCGACTAACAGTCAGAGGGGACGAGGTTCAGGACCATGTCTCCTCTGAAAGAGGTTTGGACAAGTCCCGTCATATAGTCCCCACCGCCCTGTTGGCGTGCAACGTTCAAGTAAAAATCTGCATAAGCCTGAAGAGGGGCCAAATACAAGACCTATAGTCTTTTTGATGATCTCAATGTCATTTTGTCTGTTTTTAGAAGGCGTTAGACTATTGTATTGCATGATAAAATAACGTTATCGGAGCCTTTTACTTTCCTTAGTTTATATACGAGATCACCGTAAAAATTAGGATGGGAAATTCCATTGGATACAAAGAATCAATCTAAGGACAGAGCTATGCCTGAGGGAGATTCTCCTTAGTTTTAGAGTAACTTACAAAATTTTATTACGGCAAATTTTAAGTATATATTTCAAGTCAGTACAAAAGCACTGAAAACTAGACTTATGATGTCCTCGGGAACTATCAGTCCACCAGCAGTGACACCGGCCTAGTGGTTATAATATAGAAAATATATACATTTGAATTATAGTGCTTAGAATCAAACGTTGGGGTGTCATGAAAATGCTCACAATAGTTGACCACCCCCGCAATCTCTACCACCATGGTATTCAAACATAAATCTATAAATTTTTGAGTTTTTGTAACACACGAATCTAACCCGCAACATATATTCAATTTTTCTTGATCCAGTTCTTTACAAAAGCCACATTTGCACCAATCAATTATGTTAATGTTCCTTGCTTCTTCCCCAAAAATAGCTTCATCAAAGTCACGTGGATGTTTTAACATCATTGTAGTTAGAACTTCTTTGGTGTGGTCTTCATTCATTGACTGTATTATTGCCTATCAAAATTAAAAAATATAGAGTCATAAAGACAAACTATAAAGTATGTCTCCTCACAAGGAATCCACGTGTCAAATATGAGACAGACAAACAGGCAGACAGAAAAACGAATGAAATTTAATTTTCAAGTGCTTTCTAGAAAGTACAAGACAGTAATTTGGTGTTAAATAGAACGTAGAGCATAGTAGGATATGATCCAGTAAGAAAGGGGCGTAGCAAGATCCTAGGCCGGCTGATGGCCGCCTGTCCCCTCACATTGAAAGGTCGTTCGATATCCATTGACTTCAAATAAGCTCTGGCTACGCCCTTAGAAACCACCTGATATTTGTTTATTTGATCATTTCCTATATATGGATAATATGATTTATCAACATAATGATAGTTTTAATACCTTTCTGTCGTCATTTGTTTCAGAGTCGTCTTCTGCAGCCTCAACATTTGACAGTCGTAGTGTTTTTGCAGACCGAGTAAACGGTATCTGTATATATATGTATTTTGTAATAATCATTGTAACAATTACCATTTTATTACATGATCGTCACTTCTTATGTCAATCAACTTTCATTATAAAGGAATACAATACTTATAGATGTAGAAATAAAATCATGATTTTAAATCATTGACTTATTTTAAAATCTTAACATTAACAAAATAATAACAATAAAATCTTTATGACCTCTTTATTTTTATTCATTCAGAAAGACGTTTGTCTGATGATGATTTTGTAAGATGCAATTGTGAATGTCTAACCTCTATCATAAAAAGATGCTTTATTTTGGAAAAGAACGTTCTATAAGAAGATTTTTGAAAAAGCGACTGTGACAAATATGATAATTCAAGTAAGATTTACATAAAAAGGTTAAAGATTTTTTCAGATGCGCACTTATAGACTAGAGGATCTTTATCCCCTTTAGATTTTGATCAATTAAGAATGTATGAATATAAAAAAAAAGATCTACAGATGATATCATGATTTGTACCTCGTCTTCTTCTCTGTTGAATTGACATAAGGAACTTGTACAATTAGTGCATCCTGTTGAACTACAAATACATTTTAGACATTTGCTCCGTCTACTACATACACAGCAATTTTGTCAATTGAATTTAATATATATATAACTAATTTATTTTTTATGAAACGAGACATTTGATTGGCCGTTGAAAGCATAATATAGCTTCATAAATTGGTTTGATCGGTTGCTAGGAGCAACCAGCTATGCGGATATTTTTCTCCGCTCTTGTCGTTACCTTTTTATTTTCAGTTTAAAAAAGAATCTAATGTTGATAATTCAAATTAATCTAGTCTCTAATTAAATTATAAGGATTAACTTTAACAGTTTTGCAATTTATTGAGATATAATATGATTTGAGGCGGTGCACATAGTTTTATAATCCTCTGCACGGATTATAAAGCATGCACCGCCTCAAACCATTTTATATCTCAATAAATTACAAAATTGTTAAAGTTAATCTTAAAATATAATATATATAAATAATATTTTTTTGACAACCGGAAATGAAAATATCGTGTTTTGAATGAGTTGAACATGGGAATAATACTGTAATGTTTTGATTGACCTAAAGGATAAACGACAAAATGTGTAAGTAATAAATTTACTCATATTAACTCATTATATCCTTCATTTCTTTGTTGTAATAAGATACGTTTATTATGAAAAATGTTCACTTTATCTGGGATATGGGGATATTTATATGTTTTCTACAAATATGGAACATAATGGTTGAATTGGTTTTTTGTTGTCCGTTTTTATATACATGACTTGTAATTACATTATGAACCTTATTTATTTGATTTATGTATGATTAATCAATTAGTTCACTAAACATTTTCCATTACCGAATTCATGTCTTCAGCTTATTTCTCTATTCTGTCAACTATCTATCTGTCACGGTGTATGGACACCGAGATTTCCTTATATACCACCGATAACAGCGATGTACATGGATATTGGGTCAGTTGGCTCGGTTGATTGACCATGCATACGTCACCATATCTCTACAGTTTATATTTAGTTGGGAACGGAGATTGCTAGATTCCCCACAATTTTTTACTACGTCACCCATGTTTAAATAGTCAGAGCTCAGCTTCAAGTAAACTAGGTTGGACCTCATATACCATTTTATATATGTTTATATATATGGGGGTTTTAATTATAAGAAATAGCCTTAATTAATAATGAACTTTATATACATAATGGGAATTTGCTTCGTTGTCATGATAAAGCTAGTCAGATAACCACAATGGTGGATCCAGAATTTCCAAAAAGGGGGGCCCACATGTACATTAGTCAAACTACTTAGCCATTTTTGGTGCAAAATCGGGATTTTTACTAGTAAATATGTGGCCAAAAGGGGGCAGGCCCCCCGGCCCCCTCTAAATCCGCCACTGGACCAGATTCTATAATTGTTTTAGTGAATTGTAGCTTTTCTGAGAAGCAGAAATGTAGAAGCATTACCATTTTGGACAGAGGAAGAGTTCTTGTTGACCGCCTCATTCAGGAATTTAACCAAGGAACCAGGGATTCATGGCGATCAAGATAGTGCGTTAGAAATCGCAATGCCAAAACAAGTAGTAGAAATTTTGAATAACTATAAATTGCAAATTCGTCAGTTCAAACAATAAGGACAATGCTAATTTGATGAAGAAATCCAAATGAACTCAATTGTGAATGAAGCAAAACAATTTTTAAATGTTAGAAGGTAAATCTAAACTACGGCACATCAATTCCTTTGATATTCAAATAAAGGACTCCACTCGTTAAAACATACGTAATGAATGTACAACTGCGGAGCTGTATTCAAAATCCCAAGTAAAAGTTCTTGTTGAAGCTATATGAAAACGAGGATTATTTTACAAAATTTAAAGGAAGTAGATTTTATGTAAATTACGGTTCATCTGATTTAGATAAAAATAGTACATGGAACTCTGAATATTTATCCGTAGTAGTTACAGACCATAATAGCTGAAGAATACATCATCTATGTGTGCACTTTCATGATCAGTTTAGTTCTTGTGTTACATTTGTATTTTAAAAATGATAACAGTAAACACTCAAACATTTTATCTTAACTGGCCTGATGATGAACAAAGTCAAGTAGATTATTGTGGTGTTAAGAGATGCATTGCTGTCACATCATATTGTTATATCCATCGCCATCTGAAGTAAAAATAGAAAACTAGGTATTCGTTTTAGCATGACAAATAAATCCTTCGGTAATTTCAAAATTTTGCAGGATAACGAGGAACCGTGAGGAGTTGATGCGAATGATGCTTGTAGTTTGAATGTTAGATGATATGCAAAGTAAGCATATAACAGTCACATCGCATCAATTCATTCAATTGTATATCTGTCCATACCTTAACAGAAATAGTCAAATTTTTTATACTATACAGGATATATCCTTTAGTTTCAAAACCTTAAGGAAACATGATGTTAGTTAGTTCCAATAATAGACCAGAACCACTGTTAGAGAACGGATTTTCTATATCAAATCTACCCAAAGTGCTTCACACGATAAATTTCAAATTTTCCATGACCTACTGCTAAGTGACACGATGAGTGGTAAACATCAAATTCAGTAAATACAGTAGATTTATTGGTAGTCCGACAAATCTGACGAGGGCAATTATTATCATTTGTCAATATGCCCTACCTACAAAGCCATATGGTGAGATAATATGGATTATAAACAAAAGATATAAGGTGAGTTTTACTCACCGATTAATGCATATTTTAAGTCCCAACACTAAAACTTATTGATAAATTCGTCAGTGATGCCTCATTTCTTCGTTTAATTGCTGCAAATCACTCAATTTCACTAGTATATTTTAATTCTTATTTCACAACATTCAGCGACCATTGAAAACTAATCAGCCAATCAAATCGCTCAGTTATCATCGGCATTTTCGATGACATTGCGGAAAGATCTAATTTTAGAAAAGCACATGGCTAGCCAAAGATAATCGAGTGTCCCGAGTAAAAGTCAGAGGGGACGAAGTTCAGGACTATGTCTCCACTGAAGGAGGTTTCATTTCGTCCTTTATTCTCCACCTGTAGGCGTGCATTGTTCAATTGAAAGTCTGCATAAGGCTGTAGAGGGGCGCAATACATAACTTCGATTTAGACAGTGAATCGTAAGAACATGTACTGCTTTAATTCATGTGTGTACATGAGTATCTTGTGATCTAGTTGTTGACGTTATTTATCAGTAAACAAAATATTGTCACCTTAGAAAACTTTTCTAGCCCATCGATTGATGCAAAGCCGAAAAACAGCCATATTCATTTTAAGTGAAAAGGCTTTTAGCCGCTTTATCCTACCCTTCTTGTATGGAAATGAGGATTACGACCCATTTCAAAGAAAACCTAATTGTAGCTTCTCAGTCCTGTTTCGGATTACAATCTGAGATTTGATTTCTTTTCAGCAAATGCCAGAACGCAACTGATATGTATGACAACGCCACGTAATATTATTATGATTTTAACACTGTATAAAACCCATATAGTCGATTTGAAAATTTCGGAACCTAGAAATGTTCTTTCCTATGAAGTTTTTTTGATGATTCTTGTAAAGGGGTCATTTTAGAACAATTCTAGCTTGGTTGCCACTCTGGCAACCTTGGGCAACTTTTTTTATAGGCAAAATTCCAAGATGGCCGCCAAAACGCTTCCTGTATTTGAATAATTTTCTTTTATTATAAAATTTGAAGTGTGATACATCATACCTTGGGTTTTAGGGGTCAGGGAACCAATTTCTATGGTTATTTAATCATTTTAAATTCATATAGTCGTGATTCCATACCTTGTCGCATTTGGGGGGGGGGGGGGCTTATCTCATTTGAGTACTGATTTTAATTATATTTATACTTTTGTGTTTGAAGATACGCATGGGGATACACAGGACCTATTCTCGTCTTAAAGCCCAGGGTCCCTACGGGGGTTGACTGTATTTCCAAATTTATATATAGATGGCGCCACTTTGAAGTAAAAGATGTTTTAGTTGCATGTATAGATGGCGCCACTACGCGTACATATGAAAGACGTCACACTTGCATTCTCAGTCACAGTCTCGGTCAGAGAATGTTGATATCGTAGGTTTTACCACACCTTTGATATGGCTAGTAACATAGAGTGTACATGCATCTTGCCAATATGCAACAGTTCCGACCAATTGCAAGCATTCAAAGTAAATGCAATAAAACGAATTATCGAATGTGCAATTGCGAGGCATGACGATGATACAAGAAAATCTATGCAAAAATTATTAGATGAGCACGGCGAACAAGCGTCTGTTAATCTACATAAAAACTGCTACTGCTCGTACACATCGAAGTCCCATATTGGTAGATATGTTGCAAAAAAGAGGAAAGAAGGGTTGATAGAGAGCGAAGACGTGCCCGCCGCGAGAGTAAGGCGCTCACAGGCGGTAGATTTTGATTTTAAGAATCAGTGCTTATTTTGTGCACAAATATGTGTACCGTTAGATCCAAAACATCCAGACAGGTGGGATAGGGTTGTTCAGTGTGAAAGAATGGGTTTGAAAAATTCTGAACCCTTTAAAGAGTCAGTTCTGCTGATATGTGATGATAGAAAAGACGATTGGAGCCAGGAGGTCGCCTTGCGGTGTCATGGAACGCACGACCTATCCGCCGCTGAGGCACAGTATCATGTCAGATGCTATGATGAATTTAGAAAAATTCCCCGTAATGCAGATACATCCACAGGGCTTGATGATAAAGTTTTACAACAAGTCGCAAATAAGATGTTCGCAAATAGGAAGAAACAAACATGGACGTCGTTAGACTTATATGATGAATACTACAAGCTTGGCGGGGTGTTGACCAGAAAACAAATGTTTTCCAAGCTTGTCAAGTATCTTGGGGATGACCTTATTGTATTAAACATTCAGGGTTGTGCCTCTGTTGTCGGATTTCGTGAGTATGTTGGTACGATTTTGAAGCTTTCCCAAATAGACACCGTTGATGAAGACAATGACGACTTATTGGCTAGAAAAATAACAACAGAATGTAAAAGTATTATGACAAGCAATCACAAGTATGAGCTTACCGACTTTAGTCATGAGAGGACAAAAGAAACAACCAGTCCCACACTACTTAGATTAATTTCAAAGCTTGTTGCAAATGGCGAAGTTACAAAACGATCCCTTTCCCTATCACAATCCATTCAATACAACATAACAAATTCAAGAAATCAAACGACCCTTGGATTGGGCATCAAACTACACCACAAATTTGGTAACAGTGAACTAATTCACATTTTACATGATCATGGATACACAGTGTCCTACGACGAGGTCCTGAAATTTCGAAAATCAGCTGCCATGTATGTGTCTGATAATGTTGACACGCTGCACAAGGTGATGGGACTTTCGAGAAACGTTGGCGTTATTTTTGGCTGGTATGACAATTTTGATCTGTTTGTTTCAACCCCAAACGGACGCAGAGAAACTCACGCTATGGCCACAGAATTCCAGTTGCACCCAGCTGGAATCATTGAGACATCATGTGATGTGAATTCGGAAATGAGCGCTCTGACAATCCCTCGTCTAACCGCAAAAGAAACCAAGAATGTTGGGAAAAACAGGGCTGTCAAAATTATCCATCATGCAGGGCCAAAGAAGGTGTTGCCCCCCGCAATCAACAGAACTGGGACCAGCTACGCGAGGATTTCTGCTCAGTATAGTAGTCTTCTTGTTGCCCAGGAAAAGGATATGAAATGGCTAAATAGTTTGAACCAAGAACAAGATGTAATGGAATGGAATGGCTTCAATAATGCCATTAGCAGAGATCAGAGTGTACCCAAGCCTGCCACTATTTACAAATTAGGCCCATTGATAGATGCCCCTCCGTCCCACCCGGACACGATTCTTACAACCCTTACATACATGCAAGCAGCACTGCTTGATATGGGGATGTCGAAAGTTCATCTGTGTATGGACATGCAACTCTATGCTGTTACACAGCAAGTATGCTGGTACAAGACAGACGAATTCAAGAATGTAGTTGTTCACCCAGGTGGTATGCATATCATACAGTCCTTTTTGAGCTGCATCTCAAAATTGATGAAAGGTTCAGGCCTTGAAACATACGTGGCTGCAGCATATGGTGGGCTTACGGGCATATTCAATGGTAAGTCTTGGGTGAAAGCCATGCGAGCTTACAGGAATGTATCGACTGCCCTACTCCAAAGATTTTTATCTGTTGGAGAGAGAACGTTCGATGAATTGGAAGAATACATGGAGAGAGCTAGATTGCATCCGACGGGCAGGCATTGGGTTGATAATTTCCTGTTACCTACCCTTCTCATTCATCAGTTTGAGAGGGCAGAGAGAGAAGGGGACGTTGCTCTGAAAGAAATCACACTTAAAAGGATGATGAAGTATTTCTTTGTTGCGGGTCATGTGCAATATGCCCGCTACCTCACCCAGTACTTGCTGGAAATGAATGAAAGTGAGGAAGAGGAACGGGTTGACCTTGTTTGTAGACACAAGGAAGGTTACTGGAATGCTGTTTCAGCTGACCAGTTTGGTGAACAGACGGCAATAAAGATAGGAAAAGGATCTCTCAAGGGAATGACATTATCACCCGAGTTGGTATCTGAGTGGATCGATGCTTTCCCTGTTACAGTGCACATAGCTGATCGGCTTGACGGTATCTATACCACAGAAGAAAGTCAGCAACAGAGTTCTCAGAAACAGCATAAAGAAGAACTTCTGCATCGTCGTAAGCTAGATGCAAAAGACAGAGCCGGGATTCAGACAGAGGTAAATAAATACCCGCATCCGCTTGAAGACGCACGTCCCTACCTGTTCAACCCTGTCTCCGGACAAATTGCCTCTCCTGACGTCAATGTAGCAGACTCCCAAGTTCTTGGTGATCAGTTAGAACGGAATTACATTTCAAGTTTACCTGGGGGGTTCTACAATGTTATAAGCTCCCCAATCCGGACTATGAACAGTTCAGAGAAACAGGCAAAGGGAACAAAGAATAACCCTGTGATAGACCTTGAAACAATATTCCTTAGGCTCTTGTTGATTGGCCAACAGAGACAACTTGAGCTTGGTCCCTTATTTTCTTACGAGCTATGTGCAGTTCCACCTGCTCTCATAGATGAGTATAGCTGTTTGAGAAAGGGAAACAAGTCCGGACTTGTTAAACGACTGGGTGTTCTTGAAATGAACCCAGATAATCCAGATATGGTCATAGTAGATGTTTCCCAGTTGTTCTATCATATTGTCTGGCCTTTTGGAGGAAAGCCCTCGGATCTCGTAGAGTCTATCAAAGAACGTCTCAATCATTATCCCAATGAATCGAAGAAAGTCATCGTCTTTGATAAATATGAAAACATCTCGGCAAAAGATCACGAACGAAAACGTAGAGCAGATGAAGTTGTCATCAACTATGAACTTTCTATCAGCAGCAAACTTCCAAAGCGTGATGCAATTATGAAAAACAAACTCAACAAACGGCAGCTTGGAAGTGTCCTTTGTACCTTTGATTTCGGAGACGGTACGACTACAGATTCCTCCGACGATTATGTCTTTGGTCATGACGAGGCAGACATCACCATGGTTTCATACGTGCTTGATGCTGCTAATAAAGGTCACAAAGTTGTCAGAGTTTTGAGCAATGACACAGATGTTTTTGTGCTGTTGGTGTACTGGGTGCACCTGAGTCACTTGACATGCAAAGTTCAAATGGAGAGATGGGATGGAACCATTCTCGATATCGGAGCTACATGTTTATCTCTTGGGGGTAAATGCCTTGAACTTCTTGGGATGCATGCTCTCAGCGGATGTGATACAACGTCATTTCCTTTCGGTAAAGGGAAAATAAGTGCCTTGAAAACCATGCAAAATGGTACGTTCCCCGGCCTGCAAGAGGTTTTAGGAGAGACAAAATCCACAAATGAAGAGGTAGTAGCTGCTGCTACAACATACATTCTCGCTCTCTATGGCCAAGCTCGTGCTCAGTCACTGGAAGCAGCCCGCTTTAACCTCTTTAAATTGAAAAAGCGCAACCCCAAGGTATCCTCTTTACCCCCTACATCAGCAAATTTCAAACAACACGCACTGAGAGCCCATTTACAGGTTATGCTTTGGAAAGCTGCAAATCAGCATGTTCCACCAGTTGAGACGAGTGACATTACCAACTTCGGATGGAAATTTGAGGACGGACTTCCAGTGCCTGTCATCGATGAGGGAATTCCAGCACCACCAGAGTTAACAGAGGTTATCCGATGCCAATGCAAAGCTCAAGATAAAAAGTGCGGCAAGGAGACGTGCAGCTGCCATAAAGACAAACTGTCCTGCACTAGCTACTGCAACTGTGCCGGTGGGGGCGATTGCTTCAATCCTCATACCACACATCAAGTTATACCTGATGAGGAGAATGAAGTACAGGCTTTGACAACTCAAGAAGAGACTGCCAATGAAGAAGAAGAAGAAGTTCCTGATGCTTTGAATGTAGATGAATGGGTGTAAATAGTATTGATTTGCATGTTAATGAATGGGTGTAAATAGTATTGATTTCCATGTTTTGATTACGTTCTTATATTTGATGCTCAAAAAAGCAAGATATTAAATTTCCGAAACTTTGTCCTCGAATATTTCAATGTGAATTTTTGACATTTCCTGGCAGTAAACTGTTGTTTACATCTTCAATATTAAGCCTCGATGATATCAAATTTAAAAAGTAACATCAGAAACGGACTAAATGGTACCTAAATACCATGCCATTATGTGTCACACTTCCCTTTTTGAGAAAAAAGAAAAGTATCAAATTGCAGGAAGTGATTTTGCGGCCATTTTGGAATTTTGTGCATAAAAATATTGCCCAGTCACGACTGGATGACCTTAAAATGATGAAATACCCATCGAAATGGATTTCTTGACCTCTAAAACCTCTGATATGATGTATCACACTTCATGTTTTATGATAAAGAGAACATTATCGAAATACAGGAAGCGTTTTGGCGGCCATCTTGGAATTTTGCCTATAAAAAAAGTTGCCCAAGGTTGCCAGAGTGGCAACCAAGCTAAAATTGTTATAAAATGACCCCTTTACAAGAATCATAAAGAAAACTTCATAGGAAAGAACATTTCTAGGTCGGCCATTAGAGACATAGGGCTGTCAAATCGACTAATAAACGATACCACATGTTTTGGTAACCCAAATTGGCAATACAGTAAGCAATGCTTTTCAGTCGTTTTTGTTGCTTTAATAAGCTTCATCGAATGTATTTAAAGCCAATTGGAATGTGCATCCAAATAAGTAAAAAATGCAGTTCAACATGGTCTAGCAAAGTCAAACTGTAATCTTATGAAGTGTGTTGGGTATTGAAGCTATTAAAACCCACAAATAATTCCAGAGGTAATGATTACTATGTATATTACTTCTATATAGACGTAAATTAGAATGCCAAGGTATTTAACTTTTAATTTAAAGGAATATGATTTTACAAAAAGCAATAACACAATGTGAAACCTCTAAAATTGAGTAAGTATTAAACTATTTACGTATAATTCGACATTAATTGGTTAGGACGTTGCATGAAAAGTAAAACATCATCCCTAACACCTACTAGTGGAGGCTGGCATTATGTCACAGGAGTATGATACCAAAAGTCAGTAGATAGGTTTGGTCGGGCAAAACCATCAATGACGTCGATCCCAAAAGTGGTGAACAGAACAGTGCAAGAACAAAATAGTAGACAGAAAACTTCAAAACGCTTAATTCAATTATTGAACATTATAATGAGAAGAAAAAGCTGATTTTCATAGCACAATGTAAACATTAATAAACAATGGGAAAACAAGTGTTAGACAGAAATACTTTTAGTTGTTTTACAGATTTATATATATGCAAGTAAAATTCTTGCAACTTATGTAGAAAGGGACATGTTTACTTGTGAAATTGCGCCCAAATGCATGATATATCTACCAAGTATACATACATAAATAAAAACACATACATAAGCACACATCATCACACTTGCATACAAAACTATAATAGTAATTTTAAGCATTATTATTTTTTTTTTTATTTTTATTTATTTATTTTTTTATTTATTATGATTTTTTTTTATATGACATTATATTTGGAAGTTTCATGTAGTGGAAGAAAAAGAACTTAAGATGTCTGAACAGGAATATAACAGTAAGTGGTGTAAGTTGTACTTAATCAACAACATAACATATACATAATATTGATAAAGAAGCTTATGGAATTACACGATCGGACGTCGTTAGAGTGTACTTTAACTGTTCTTTATTGGATATGGGAAACTTGATAAAGAAACGTCCAAAGCTATATCGTGGACTTCAGGTTTTACTAGTTTAATTCAATTAGGACGTTATTTTAGAACGCATATCAATTTAGTGAAAATATAGTAGATTCTGTAACTATGATGTATGCTTGTTATGCAGCTATGAAAGCTAAGACATTTACATTAACTCTCTCATGTGGGAAATACTATGTGACAAATACAATAATGCATCAAAGCTTTTTAAAGACATATCTATGATTTACGTCTATAATTCAATTGATTATTTATAAGTTAATTATTTTCTAATACATAAACAACCCATTGTGTACTACAGTTGATTCAATTCACATAAAATTGATGACTCATTTCTCTTTGGTCTGTCGATCTTATTAGATCGTAGTTTTGCTGATGTGAGACAGTCGGCACACTATAGGGATTTTACGAACAAATGCGTACTGCATGGATGTGACAAGTTGTAACGATTGGGTGTGAAGGTGTTATATCAACGTTACCAGTCGATAAGTGTACCTCTTGACATTATAATTATCTCTCATTGACAGCATTACTTATCTCTACATGGTGATAAAGTGATAAAAATAGGTTCCATTTCATCATGAATCGTTTACGTCGATTACAAAGGTGATTATTTTTCTAGTGACATGCATCAATTAATCTTGGTTCACATTTTTTCGGAAGGTTTATTTCATTCTCTTGATGTTTGTCGAGTATATAAGTATATATTGCTCACAAATTAGTTTGATATCGTGGCTTGGCATAACACATTCTGACTGTTATATAGATATATAAAGAGGAAAGGAAAAAACTTAAGTACTTCATCCATACAGTTTCATCAAAATTTCTTAGTGAATCTTGCGGTTGATGTCGAGAACAAAACACAGCTGATAGAAAGACGGACGATTTTGCAGCAAAAGGACGACAGACTCCGGACTTTCCCCATTTTGTTACCCTCTGAGACGTAGCCTATTCCACCCAGGACTCATTCTTTTACAGAAATGATCACAAACAATAAGCATAGTATACACTAAGTACTTCATTCACTCCAAGTTTCATCTTTCTATCGGTTCTGAACAAGAATTCCAGAGAAGCTCAATATTCCATACAAACAGTGTATCTCTCGCTTCTTAAACACACACACACACACACATACACACACAAACACACACACACGCACACACACACACACACACACACACACACACACACACACACACACACACACACACACACACACACACACACATATATATATATATATATATATATATATATATATATATATAATCGCTATAAGCAGTTCCGAGGACCATAAGAATGCCAAAACTTTATTGACGAACAGAAAGAGCTATCACTTTAGCTCATGAGATAAGTAAAGAAATCTGTAAAAGAATTCGAATACTAACTTTATAATGCCTTAATGAAATAAACATAAATAAAAACAGTGACACATATTCAATTTAACAACTTATTATTCATACATCAATAACAAACACAAAACAGATAGCAAACAACTTCATGGGATGGCAACAAAGATTTGTTAAATGCCATATTTATTTGATACAAATTGAACACAATAAGAATACATACTTAGCATTTATAAGATTATAAATGAATTAGCCCTAGAAAACGATTTCCTGGTCTGTTTATTCTACATACTTGGTGTCATACAATGATATATTGGCGAACATTGAAATTACACAAAAAAGTGGCATTGACTCAGAATTTTCAATAGCATTTGTGGCTATTCTGTCATGGTGTAAGAAATAATATTCTTAAAAATATTACAAGAACTCACACGCCTAGCCTGTTCTATAAATGATTTTAAAAGGGTTTTTCTTTTGACGAGGTTGGTTTATTTTTCTTTATTCATGTACTGTTGTGTACTATTTCACAGCACTTTACTACTTAATACGTAGTTCCTCCCAGGCATGTGACACCAATTACTTTCGTATTTTACGTTAATGTCACACTTATCCCCTTTGCAATGTAGAGCTTTTAAAACCTCCCGCGAAGGGTTTGACTAGAGGTTCGTGAATGTCTTCTTTGGTGTATTGTTGTTAGTGCCATAGTGATGTGACGCCGGTTACTTTAGTATCTTACATTAATGACAGTGATGGGTTTCACAAGATTATATTTATCTCTTTCCTTCCATGCTAACAGTTACATTCTTGATTGTAATGTAACCCTCGTTCTCAGGCTGTTATCTGCTCGTGAATTATCACTTTATCTTGTTTATTTAGGTTTATCAACAGTGACATACAATATACTGTCTTAGTCTATAATATACTAACAGTCTAGAACGTTACAGAGTATACTGATATCACGTTGTATTTGTCCGTAAACGGAGGGAAACTGACATACAGCTTTCCTCTTTTGTCGTCATAAAATATGTTCTGGGGAATGCCGTCCAAGTCATTTTCTTCCATCAGTTTACGTTCATATTTTCCTGCTTTTGATAGTAAATGTAAACAACGACCGGAGCGATCAGCTACACACAGGAAGCCTCGTATTTCAGAAATTCCAAACAGATCAGATGGCAGGGGAGTGAACCATAATGGCTCTCCCACCACAGACATACAGAACACACCACCATTGTCACCCAAGCAAGGCACGTATATATCATGGGAATGACCGTCCATAAAGATATCAAATCCGAATAATATCTTTTTCCCAAATGCTTCCTTTGGTGTAATTTTTCTGACGTGTCTTCCATGCCGGTCTAGTATAGTGACGGCATCTTCGTTTCTGTATAGCATACAGAAATACGTTCCGTCATACATGATACCCCACGCGTTACTGTCAACGTGATATGTAACATCACTGCATGTTACTGTCTGGCCGGTTATGTTCCATAAATACACTTCATTACCCCAATTGCATGTCGCGAATGTGTCGTCACTGACACGTGTCATCCCCCGTGCATCATCTCTGAGAGCAGTAGATGAAAGGTATACACCTCTATCATTAAACAGCTTGAGTAAATAGTTATTATAATCTACTACGACGATTTTTTCAGCTATAGTCAAAACACCACTGACATGAGCAACAGATTTATCTTTAGGCCTTTCGACATTGATGTTTCTGTATGGTTCCTCTTCGTTCGGATTGGCAGAATCAGCTTGATCTGACGATTTCGTATCACCTGTTGGTAAAGTGTTGCGTTTTCCTTCATCCCCTTCGCTCTTCAAGGAGTTGAAGTACTTGGTAAACATTCTGCAAAGTGAATGATGAGTTCTTATAAGGAAATCAGGACCTAATTTATGAACACTAGCTGACATTCGTCGGTTCTTTTTTTTTTTCAAAGTATTAAGTTCGAATGAAATAATTCGAATTCCATTTATCCATTGATGCACAAATAACATACATATCTTCTCATATTTATTGTACACAACCGTGAAATACTTATTTGCTCTGAAATAAATATGTTCTTACCTTTCAGTGTAAACACGTCAACCTCCTTTGCATTCAAGTCTTGTGACATTATACCAGCAAACAACTCGTGAACGAGTTATCTCTCGTAACTTTACACTATGAAGGTGATTCATAGATCATTGTCTACTTTCGTAAGAAAGAACAAATGCGCTGATAAATAATTTACTTCATTTAAAGCTCAATGAAAGGTCAAATGTGAACTTATATTCGGGGAATTATTTTTTACCAGTATTAGAAGCGGTATTCTAATTTACTTGTTCCTATTCAATTTTGTTATCTATCTATATTCATTTTTAGCCGGGCTTAATGCCGAAGGCATAAGCCAAGGCTATAGCCGCCGAGCACGATTCTCAAAACGAGGCAGTCTAATTATAAGTATTAAAGCCCTCTTTCTCACTCAATGTGTTCTTGCGCTTCAAAACATAATCTCTGGTGTAATTTCTAGCATTATAGTATTGAATCTTTATTGGATCATAATTATATATAACATTGCAAATAGAGTCGATAAACATGTGTATATTCATGTAGACTGAAGTTACCAGCTATTGCTTGATATCGCTGCCCGAAGAGACAGGTGACCACCGCCATTCTGGAGAAACTTCCTCTACTCCAGCTACAGTTAATTGTAGCACAGGCCGTGTGGACAGATAACAAGCAGTACACATTGCGTGTAGATGTATTTCGACTGCAGTAGCATACACAACATTATTATACAGTATTTAATGTAATTTATGAGAGGCGTGTGATGTTTAGCGTCGACCTAGGGACGTATATATCTAAATTCAGATATATAGCCCTGGCGTCGAGGATGGAATCAATTCTCAATATTTGTCAAGTTGATTTAAATGAATAAAACAAAATGAAATCCAGTGATATAAAAAATAACCGATAACGCGTCACTTGAACCTCACTTAGTCTCGTTATGGTCACTGTCATAATGTTTTAAGATCTAGACATGTGATTGGTATTGGTCTGATATTTGTGAACATGTGTATGTGCGGGGTTTTCCTGTGTCTATTTTTGCCGATTGAAGCATGTTTCTAATTCAAGCGTCATACACATATACATTGGTATAGCGTTGTGTATTGTCCATTGACTAATCGCTTGGCAGAAAGGAAACGGGTTCATGTATTGTTCCCTGTGCTGATTAGAATGTCTGACATCATTCTCAGATCGACGTCATTTCCAACAAAGTAGTAATCATGCAAAATGTAGTTTATTTTAATGTCGCCGGTTCATGAAAGGAGGCAAATAAACCAAGTATCATTTCAGGTTTTCTCTCGGATTTGTTCCTTAACTAGTGGCGGTTCTAAAATCTTTGAAAGGGGAGACACATGTGTATTAGCCAAACTACTGGGTCATTTTGGTGCCAAATCTGGATTTTTACATGTAAATATGTGGCGAAAACAGGACCCCCTCTAAATCCACCACTTAACATATAATTGTTTTTGCAACTTTGACCATAAAAGAAAGGCAATAATTGTATTTGTTCATGCATTACTCTTCGAACCGAATGCTGAATTTAGATCTGTTGAACTTTTAAGGATAAATAGAATATCCTGCTAAACAGAGAAGGTTTAATACTTTTCAAGGATAAATAGAATATCCTGCTAAAAAGATCAGGTTTAATGACCAAGGATTGTCAGTGCAAGTGAAATTGTACTAAAACAATTATTTCAGAGAGTTATAGTCAAAACGGCCCAAGAGATACGGTCCACACCAGAACGGCCCAAACCAAAATGGCCCTTTTTTACCACACCGGCCGAACTTTTTAATATTTAGACAATGGATACCGTCTTTAATTTTAAAATACTTTTTTTCACCTAGTGTTTAGATTATACTTGATACAGATAGTAAGAGGTGACATTTTAATAAATTGCCTTCAGCATAAAATTATTTCTAATTTCATGTGGGCCGTTTTATTGTTTTGGCCGTTTTGACTATACACCAATGTGGAAGAAAGGTCATAATTCTGCCTTCTATAGCGATAGGAGATGACAGATATATCTTTTATGTTCAAGAGAATAAAGCGTGAGAAGGGCAGTGTAACTTTTAAAGCATTAATGTATCAATACTTTTCTTCATGATCAAGGGTGAGATGCCATGCCCCACGAGATATTTTATCAAAGTTAACCAATAATAAACTTCACTATTACTTAAGAACTGTTCTTCCATTATGAAATGTGTAAATTCTGAATTTGTTATTAACTGTTTTAACTCCAATTTAATATTTTGCTACTTGACCATTTAATAAAAGCCCGGCTACCAGTACTGTAAGTACTTTGATTCCTTTTGTCTGTATCACTATTATTTGTTTTTCTTTTAATTTGATCGTTTTCATTTTCAGTAAATGACTGAGAGAATACTTTTTCTGCATTGCAGCTTATTCTCATTGACATAATTATTGACATATTTAGATGTCTAGATGAAATATCAACATTTGATAGCCTGCATTTAACAGACATATTAGTGATATTAATTCACTTGATTTTCAAAAGGGATATTTCCATTAAAGACACAGCTTTTTTAGTTCACCTGGGCCGAAGGCTCTAGTGAGCTATTGTCATAGTTAGTCCGGCGTCCGTCCGTCGTCTGTCATAAACTTTTCACATTTTCGACTTCTTAAGAACCGCTGAACAGAATTTGATGCAACTTGGTATGCACAAAGTACTCAAGTTCCCCTACAAGTGTTGTTATTTTTCGTCCGAATCCATTGACAGGTGGCGCCGCCATGAGAAAAAGTACAGTCCTAACATAACATTATATTAACGTCGCATTAACGTGAAGTTTGCTTTCCTCGTGCGCTCAGGACTGCTGAGCATACGCGATTGCGTTAACGCAGATTTCCATGTGAGCTTAATTTCGAGACAGCGTGAACGCGCTTGACGGCCGCATGAACGTGCTTAACTGCCACGTCAGCTTGCTTCAATTTAAAACTTGTATTAATATGTTCATATAGAAGGATATGAAGGAGAATCTATTTAATATAAAAGCATATTAATGTGTAGAAAAAATATTTAGAATTAAATAAAACCCTTACGAGTTAAGGGATGAATTTTAAAAAAATATTAAACGCAATTTCCGAACATTGACTTTAAAGAAATTTACTCTTATTTTAGGATAGTAATAATAATAATAATAATAATAATAATAATAATAATAATAATAATAATAATAATAATAATAATAATGAAATAAAAACTAATAAAAATAAAAATAATGATGATAATTATTATATTCATATTTTATAGAAAATAGCTTAATCAAAAATAATAATAAATAAATAAATTAGAAATATATGTAAATACATAGATAGATTAGTTATAAATGAATTAACAAATAAGAAATAAATACATAAATAAACTAATCAAAAATAAATATATAAATAAAATTAGAAAGTAATCATGCTAGCATAAACTGACGAAGTTTTTTCATAAATACCTTATTGCAAGTCTACGCGATAATTTCCGTTGTTATATTACATATGAAATATCCTTAATGCAGGGAGGCATTTTAACCTTGCATTTAATACACCTTTTTATGGCGGTATTTATGTTGCGGTAATTTAATTAGTTCCATTTTATTTTCTCCATCCTTATTGCATAGAGAATTACAAACATAGACATGTGAACGTGCGACTGGACCGAGCTCATGTGGGTATAAATCCCGTTAACGGGAATTCACTCCCGCGTTAACGCGAGGAGCGCGCGCGCATCCGGTCGACCAGTCCTAGCACGTGTGCTAAAGCAGTCCTCGTGACCGCTTTTCGCGTTAACGTGTATGTTATGTTAGGACTGCACTGTAGGTCACATAGGGTACCCTCCTTTGACAAACTTTTTCAGACTTGGGGCGTACAGAGACAAACCGAATGCATGGGAATGATCTAGACCAATGTGTGAAGAAGTGTTGTTATTTTTGGTTCCATTCCAAAATCAAATTTTTGACGTTTTTTCGACATTTTTTTGGACTCAGTAATTTCAATGAAGAAAAGTGTAATGTTTTTCAGTTAATCAATGATGATGAATTCTTATGGACTATTATGATCATAATTATGGTAAGGAATATTATTTTGAAAGAATTTTGTCAATTTCTAAATTTTTGAATTTTCTTGAATTTTTGAAGACTTCAAAAAAAAAAAAAAAAAAAAAGAAAAAGAAAAAAAAAAGGGGGGGGGGGTGGGGGTGGTGGCCATTTTTGACATTTTCAACTTTTTCTGCAAAATTGTTCAAAGGATTTTAATAAATCTTGGTAGAAATAAATCACTTATGATCCCTTTCAATTCTGTCGTTTTCGTCCAGACCTCATTACAGGTGGCGCCACCAGTCAAAAGTAGGTTTCAAAAGAGTACCCTCCTTTGAGAATCTTCTTCTTCATACTAGCTATATACAGAGACAAACAAAATAATCTAGAGGGATGAGCTAAGACGTCTTGTCATTTTGGTTTTCTTCCAAAATCAAGGAAGTTTTTGACATTTTTTTTTTTTTTTTTTTTTGGACTTGGTGACTTCAATGCAGAAAAGTGTCATATTTCCTAGCTAATTGATAATGATGATTTCTTATGGACCATTTTGATCATAACTATGGCAAGGAATGTTACTTTGTAGCCAGGGAACTCCCTGAACTCCACGAACAGTTTATTATTGTCCCAGCTGACAAAGCAGCAAACAATTATACCATCGTTTGCAAAAGATTTTACATTAATTGTCTGCTAGAGGAACTTGGATTACACTCTGCACCTGGAAATCCAACATACACACAAACAAATTTATCTATTTCTGAAATACTTCGAAACCACAAACCTGTCCTCGAGTCTTTTGGAATTACCACAACAAACTCTGACCTTGAATTACATTATATTTATTGGATTCCAAAAATGACAAAACCCCTTACAAACATCGTTTCATTGCTGGTTCTTCCAAGTGTAAAACCAAACCTCTATCCATACTGCTAACGAAGATATTGACACACATCAAGCATGGTCTTCAAATCTACTGTGATACCGCATACTCCAGAAGCGGAATAAATCAGATGTGGATCCTCAAGAATTCTAAAGAACTTTTAGAGAATCTAAAATCCCGAAATTTAATAATATCTTTTGACTTCTCCACGCTCTACACTACAATTCCGCATCAGAAGCTCAAAAACAGACTTGCTGCAATTATTCGAAATTCTTTTTTCCATAAAAATGGAAATCGTAGATATAAATATTTTGTCATTGGGCGGGAAGATACATATTTTGTAAAAGAACACTGTGATGCAAAACACAAGTATACCGAAGATCAAATCATCAAAATGCTGGAATTTTTAATAGACAATAATTTCGTGGTGTTTGGAGGGAACATTTTTCAGCAAATCATTGGCATTCCCATGGGAACTAACTGCACCCCTCTTCTTGCTGACATTTTCTTATATTCGTATGAGGCAGAATTTATTCAAAACATGCTCTCCACAGGCAGAAAAAGCCTTGCTTCTCAGTTTAATTTTACGTATAGATATATAGACGACGTATTGTCAATCAATACTCCTAACTTTAAGGATTACATACATGAAATCTATCCCCATGAACTTGAGATAAAAGAGACAACCGAGAGCAATAATTCCGCTTCGTATCTGGATATATTTTTAACTTTCGACAGTAATGGTCATTTGCACACCTCTCTGTATGACAAACGTGACAATTTTAATTTCCAAATAACTAACTTTCCGTTTCTTTGCAGCAATATCCCGTCCTCAGCTGCCTATGGAGTTTTTATATCTCAACTTATAAGGTATCCAAGAGCCTGTTCTCTATATACGACTGTTTTTTCCAAGGGCCAAACGACTGGCCACTAAGTTGCTCCTGTAGGGATATGTTAACAAACGTCTGAAATCGTCACTGAGGAAGTTCTAAGGTGGCTATGGGGATCTTGTACGAAAATATGATGTGCCTCTTTCTAGAATGATTGATAATATTCTGGAAAGCGACTAAATGACCTGTTCAGTGTACACCAAATATGACTGTATACCAGTTTTGTACGTTCGTATGTACAATTAGGAAACCAAAACTATTGATTTTGACATGTTTCTTAAGAACTGCTGTGACGGGTGATGCATGAAACTTACACGATTTTGTATCTGTCCTTGGACTTTGAGAATGATTAACGGTTTGGTACTTCCTCGATATTGATTTGAAAGAATTTTGTCAATATCTCAATTTTTGGATTTTCTATGAATTTTTTAAGACTTCCAAATGAGGGTGTATAGGGATATTTTTTTCACATTTTTAACTTCTGCTGTTATACCACATGAAAGATTTTAATGAAACATGGTATACATGAGGGATTGAAGGTCCTCTATCAATTTTTACACTTCATCCAAATTAGTCAACAGATGGTGCCACCATGTCTAAACCATGGGTCTCACAATGGTACATATACGACTTGGTAATTAAAATATGGAGAGTGGCGGTTCAAATCCCGCTGTGGTTTTTCATTTCTTTACACATCTAAATAAGTTTTTAGATGTTTCTGAACACTCAACATATGCAATTAGGCCATTTAAGTTGGATCTGGACAATATTTGAAACAATTGTTGTTCATGACCCAGACTTGAAATCAGTCAACAAAAGGCCCCACCTAAAGAAAATGACAAACTTGTTGCCTTGAAACACATCCTGCAGAGAGAGCAAATGCTTAATATAAAAATCTGAATGGATGTGCAAAAAAACTGTTGTTGTTTTTTTTTTTTTTTTATTCTGGTCTGAAAGAAAAAAGAGGAGTTACCGGCTAAGTTATGTGGCAGAAGTCACCATGGAGCTATACAATACATGAATATAAATGATATAATAGAACATTTAACACATTACAAAAATATTTGATTGTAGTGCAATTACGATACCGACTTAGGACGGTCATTTAATTTGACCGGTTTACGGGCCCACATTCCCACTCACCGTAACAGCAGAACAATCAAAAGACGTACATTTAAAAATTTATAAATAATCCTCCATGTAAAGAACAAGGGTCAACAGGTATCGCATATTGAGAGGTCATAAAAATATAAACACGTAAGGTATTGTAAAACACATAATGGTATAAAAATATATGCGACATCAACATGATAAACCGTGCTCTGCCAGTCTGAAATAAAATTTGACACATTTTCAACATTTGTGTTGACTTGGTCGCAGTAATGCAAAAATAAATAACTTCCTTCCTGCATGACTGATAATCTACGTATTCAGGTGAGCGATATAGGCCCAGTTGGGCCTCTTTTTCTTTTTCTTTTTTTAAAACTATTTAATCAGTATTAAAGGTATTCTAAGATTAGATATTTAATTCTAGTTTGTATGACACCTCAGTGCTGGTTTAGCGGTACACTATTTTTCACATACATCTTACTCAGATGTCTTTTTTTCCATTCTTTGATTTACAAGAACAAAAGTCTAATAAATATTTAGTCATGGGAAGAAACGGGGTATAATTTTTCTAGTTGGTTCTGTAGTCTTAAATTATTAGAATCAAGCAACTGTTTGTGTAACAAGAGACTGTATTTTGTTCATTTTCCAATCCCATCTGCGCTGGGTTTATAATTACGATAGCATTCTGTTTCACTCAGTACACGAAATTTGACATTGTCATCCCCTGAAAATTGCTTTTACTTAAAAATTGGTAATATCAATGGATATTTCATCATATTCTGCACAACGATAGACAATGCATCCTTGTATTATATGAAAAAATCTTCAGGTTATAACAGAATGCTAACAAAGGTTAGTAAAAAAGCTGAAAGTCAAACAACACCATAGCATTTGAGATATCACATTATTATGTTGAACTACTTATCTGGTCAAAGGTCACTTCCGTGCAAAGCGATGTGTAATAAAAAGAAGGTGACAGAGATCCTAAATTGTACTTCTAATTATAGTAACATCGACCTTCAATATTTAGACACCTAAAGAAATAAGCTTTTTCTTCTCTTTTAACGCTTTTATGAAACTTTAAACGTGACAGATAACTTAGTATAAAAATACACGTGTAGGCAAAAATGAAATGAAAAAAAAAAATACTGAAGGAAATCCAATGATGTAGTTCCGTTTTAAAACGGAATTCCTTTTCCTCGATTAGCTTTATACCGCTAGGTGTTCTGCATTTTAATTCGAAAGTTTCTGTGATAATTACACAACTAACAGTGCATTTCCGTGGTGATTTTTGTCATACAGCTTATTCAGATGTTTACCTGTTGGATAGTTTGTAAATTAAAAACTTACAGCAAAATCCCAACGTAATTTTTTCCGTCATTTCTTTTGTGCCAAAATACGCGCAACTGAAAATACAGTTGGGTGCAGTCCTAACCTTACATTCAAGTGCACTTGACAAGTGCACTTCACGTTTAGTTTTTCGTCCTGAAAACCAGTCATAAAGTTTAGTCAAGTGCACTTGATATCAAGTTTACTGTATAGTAATTCCGTCTTCAGGTTTACTATCACGTGACACCAAGTTTACTTTTCACGTTTGTTTATTACAATTATCCATTTTCGTATAACACGATAGATATAATTGTCTTATTATGTACAATTGCATATTTTATATAAAAAAAATTGTTTTAATAGAATAATATAGTAAATGTACATGTGTATAGAAAGTAAACTAAACCTGAAGTGCACTTGGAGTAAACTTGGAATCAAGTTTAGTATTAAACTTGGAATCAAGTTTACTACTAAACTTGACTCCAGGTTTACTCTGTTGTCGCCAAGTAAACTTGAAAAGCAGTCATAAAGTTAACTTGAAGTGTACTTTACGTAAGGTTAGGACTGCATCTAACTGTATCTATTAATTCATATATTTACCCCCATGATTTTATTCTCAGATATTGCAATCGTGTATTCATGCGACAAAATTTCAACCTCATGACACACTCAGGCATGCAGCAAAAAAGATTAATATCATATTCATTTTTTTTCAAACTCTTCTGGCTGAGGGTATGTTCAAAAAGCATCATCATAGTGGTTTTGGGGACATTTTCGGGTCTATGCAAGAGGATGTCATCCTGCACGCTTTTTGCTCTCCGACCCCGTATCTAGGCGCGCTACCCCTGGATACCCTGCTAGAGGAGAACATTGATTTTTTATTCTGTGGGATCATGTCTGTTCTAGCAGAAGCGACTTCGGCCCTTAATGTTTTGACCCAACTCAATAAGCTTGAATTCACACCTTCCCTGCCTCAGAGAAATTTGTCGGAAAAAATGCCGATAAACGGACGGAGTGGTTACATATATATTATTGCTCAAGCGCCATAGATAACTTTCATAGTTACGTGTATATGGTGATGTTCCTATACTCCTTTCATGATTTCCTTGTTTGTTCATTTATATGTATTTTCGAATAAAAAATAAAGAGAAAAAAGACCATACTTACACAACATGTATATTGTTTTTAAAAGAAATAATGGTTTAGAACATTAGTCTCTCTACCAAACAACAATAAAAGAAAATTTTGGCCTGTCTCGGTCTGACATTCAGACTGAGATCAACCATCTATCAAGGCTAACACTGTTTCCTGAAGCTTTTAGTTGCTTCAATATTTATATCCTTTTCCACAGACTGCAACTTCCAACAGCAGTTTTTAAAATAACAGTATGATGTTATGTGTATTATTTGATCATCAAATGTACTAGAAGAGCGTACGTGGTTTAGTCAGCAAGGCGCTTGAATCATGATCGAGAGCTCCAGAGTTCGAGTCCAGCGGAGAGCATGCAGGTGTCCTGTCTTTCGGAGACAGTTTGAACTGAAGCCCCATATCATGGTAGACATAGTACAAGAAAGATACTTCAATGCTTTGTGTGGCTCCGTAAAGATCAAAATTTGTATATATTGCATAGGGTAGTTGCCGTAACCATATGCGTGAAATAAATGCGACGTGATGCCAAAAAGCACATCTTTTGATTATTTTACCTAGCATTGCTAATACTTACTATAGATTTAAATTGTTACATTCTTCTCAATTTATTACACTATCTAACACTTCTGTGCATTATTATTTCAAAAAGCAGTCGTCCCATTCAGATTCTCAGTCAAAAATCTCTTGGTCCCATTTTGTGTGGTCATAAAAAATGCTTGTTTCATCATATTTTGCACCGGTTCCACCCCGATGAGTACTTCGCTTTTACACAAATATCGTTTTTTGTCTTTGAGATTGCCCCAATGCCTCGTTGTTTAAAGGACGTATAGCGCCATATTTTCATACTCGGCCGATGAACAAAATAGATCTAAAGACAAAGACAGAAGAATCGAGATACGAATTGATAGTTATTGTATTGACATAAGAATTGTCGTCATTTTAACAATCACGATGCTTTATGATTAAATTATTAGACAAAAACAGATTCTCTGGCTTTGGTTTTAACTCTGCTCCTTAAATATTTATGTATAATTAGAATTCTAATTATTCTCGCCCTAATCATCACCAAAGAGACATAATTTGTCGAAATGTGCATCTGGTGCACGAAATTATAACATATGTACTATTTTTTTAAAATTATTTAAGGAATGAAATTACTAAATTTTTTTTCTATGGAGATATAGAAGTAAAACCGATTTACAAACTGTATAATCCGCTTGTCTGTTGTCAACTTTAACCTTGAACCATGAGACTTCATATATGGCATGCCTATTCAACTAACTGAGTTGCACTTTGTATGATGTTTGATATTATAATGGAGAAAAATGGAGGTTATTGATAAATTTTGCTATTTGGGAATTATATTAAATTAACTTGGAAATGTTGATGTTATTTAACACAAACTAGCATTACATTAGTAGATGACAGGTAATCTCCACTACTATTTACTAACTTAAGCATTTCGTTTTTATTATTTACTACGACAACTTTAGCAGCTACTGTCAATACACCAATGAAATGAACTATGGATTTATCTTCAGACTTTTTGACATTTATACCACTGCAATGAGCGGCTTTGGGGCTACCAGGATCAGCTTGTCTTGATGTTTTTGTCACTTGTTTCATTTAGATATGTTTCGCGTATGCTGAACCCCTCAACCTCGGGCCAGATGGCAGAATCTTGATCTGGTGTCAAGTTCTCGAATCGGCGATATGTCGAAGACGTGAATGCTGGTTACCTAAAACCGAATATAAGCTTAATAGATGATTTTGGATCACACTTTTCATTACAGTTAACGTTTAATAAGAACATTAATGTGATCGAATACATTTGTTAAAAGTAATAAATTAGAATATATTATTTTATTCAATTTTTCAATTCATTTGTCAAAATAATAAATATAGAACATATATACCGTTTAATTTTGTGCACCATATGCGCATTTCGACAAGTTTTGTCTCTTCAGTGATGCTCTTGGCCGAATGATTGGAATTCTCTTGATATATAAAAATATGAAGAGCAGTGTTGAAGCCAAAATGACCGAAAAGTGATCCAAAGAATATATCTAAGGACAGAGCTATGCATGGGGAATTCTTTTCATTTGTAATGCCGACATGCTTATTATATCTGAATCAACATTTTATTACCTTTCAATGTTAAAACGATAACTCCCACGTGTATCTGGATTAGAGTAATTTGATATAATAGCAAAACCTATATTGTACGAGTTCTCTTTCTTATACCTTATCCCGTAACGTCGACTGACACATGTAGGTCAGCTCGGAAATATATTTCTTCTTTTAGAGGTAAATAAGTCATGAAACAATTCAGTTCATATCAAATTAAATGGAAGAAAAGCAAGCTGCATGGGCGGCGGTGTTCTGTGTCGGTTTTTTCCTGTAGTATGTTTAGGAAAAGGACGGCCAAAATAATTCAGAATATGTCTCCTTTAAAGGGCGTATCTTTTATATATACAGTACGATATTTACAAAAGCTTTTAACCTATAAGAAGTCCTATTTCGACATGGACTTTGACCTCACCCCCTTCCAAAAAATCAAATAAATAATAGATAAATAATAAATTCAATTCTTAGAAATTATTGAATATATTCCTTTTTATAACCTAAAAATCATTAGGCTTCTTCTTCTGTCAAAGGTAACCAATATGTGGTTCCTGCTTAAGATACATTTGTCGGGGATGGTGAAGAAAGGACGGACGAAAAGATTGATTTTATAGTACAACCAATATCATCATGGAAGAATCCTAAATAGCTTTAACCTAGAACGTTTATGTAAAGTCCATACTGTCCAGTAATCTGAAATTCATATGTCCTATTTGGTTCTTTTACATTTAAGATAAAGAATAAGAAAACATCCTCACTCTGACCTAACATGACAAAATTATATCTATATATCTATTTAGAAATATATTTGACCTCACATAAAAACAGCTAATGTTATAACATCAACGCGGGCGTCATCAACCAGCAAGGACGTTTAATTTCCCATGGCATCTGATGGTTTTTTTTTCAGGAACCCATGATATCCCATATTTCTGTTTAGTCTAGTATTAGAGATGTTCCTCTCATTATCTTAGTACTTAATCTCCTTCAGAGGTATTGGATAATCACAAGTCAGTTCTCAGTTCATTCGGTATTACTACAAATGAATCTGATCTTGAGTTACCATATCTTTTCTGGATTCCAAAGATGCATAAAACTACATATAAGCATCAATTATTAACTGGATCTTCCAAGTGCTCCACCAAGTCTCTTTCCATGTTACTAACCAAAATTTCAACAGAAATCGAATATGGTCTTCAGAAATAGTGCTCTACTGCTTACTCGAGAAGCGGAATCAATCAGATGTGGATCCTAAAGAATTCCAAGGAACTTCTAGAGCACTTAAAATCTCTTATTTTCAATAATGTCACTAGCATCAAATCTTTTGACTTTTCGATTCTTTATAAAACCATTCCTCATCAAAAACTAAAGAACAGAATAACATCAATTATCTTTTAACAAAAAAGGAATTCGCAGGTATAAGTATCTCGTTTTGGGCCACAACGACACATATTTTGTAAAGGAACAGTCTGATTTCAGCAGCAAGTATACAGAAAAAGAGATCATCCAAATGTTAGAATTTCTTATAGCTAATGTTTTTGTGATAGTTGGTGGGAAAGTGTTCCAACAGATTATTGGCATTCCTATGGGTAGTAATTGCGCGCCTCTTCTGGCCGACATATTTTTGTACTCTTACGAAGCAGAATTCATACAGTCTCTGCTCTCTAAATGCAATAAACAGTTAGCATCTCGGTTCAACTTTACATACAGATACATTGGTGATTTTTTGTGGATTAACAATCCTGTATTTGAGGATCAGCTCAACATCATATATCCAAGGGAACTCGAGATAAAGATACTACAGAGAGCGCATATTCTGCTTCATACCTCGATATACTCCTATCAATTAGAGACGATGGTTCATTAGTAACCTTTCAATTTCAATTTCATTATTACCAACTTCCCTTTTCTTTGTAGCAACATACCTTCCTCTCCCGCATATGGCGTCTTCATTTCACAACTTGTACGCTATGCCATGGCATGCTCTAAATACAAAAATTTCGTCCTGAGAGCGAGGCCTCTTGCCACGAAACTACACTCACAAGAATATATTTAGGAACGTTTGAAATTGTCACTGAGGAAATTCTATGGTCGTTATAGGGATATCTATATATATTGCAATTTCAGATTCCTCTTTCAAGAATGTTAACCAATATTTTGGAACCTGACCATACAAAATAACCATCTTAACTTTTTGGCTATACTTGATTTGACATAATACGTATATACATGTATATACAGACATTTTTTTTAGAACCTCTACTTATTTGTTACCAGTACAAAAAGCCTATAAGAAATCTTATTCTAAATTATAATAAAGTTACATCTAACCCTGATGTTTCAGACTCTATTCCTTCGTCGTGTTCTTGTGATAAATCTAAATATGTTTATAAACCGGCAGGTCATGTTATTACTGGTGACCTAAACTGTATTTCGGACAAGAAATTGCGCACCCTTTTTGGAAAAGGACCTAAATATAGGTTACCGTCCAGGATAGATTTCAATAAATGCCGTGACGTTATAGAAGATGCTTTAACTACATATTGTAAACGTTGGTGTAAAAAAGAACAGGTAAAGGTTCATGCTCTTAATGATTGGAAATACGAGATTTTAAGAATTGTCGATATCCGTATTAAGAACTTTACGGAAAATCCGCATTTATTTCAACAGCCTAATACATTGACGGCAAATTCTATTAAAAAGAAGATAGCTGACTTACATGCTAAATATGTCTTTGTTCCTGCTGATAAAGCAGGTAATAACATAATAGTTGTTTGAAAACTATATTATATTGAAGTACTTAAAAACGAATTAAACTCCACTCATACATATGTGGAAAGCCCTACCTCAAAAGACAGCACCTTGCACGATCACCTCATGACCATGTCCGACTTCAAAATTAAAACTGATAAATCTGATCTACCAACCATATATTGGCTCCCAAAACTACATAAAAGTCCATATAAATCACGTTTCATATCTAATTCTAGCCACTGCTCTACTACGGTACTATCGAAGCATATTACGTCTGCTCTAACTGCTATAAAAGATCATATTATCAAATATTGTGATGTCGCATTTCATAATAGTAACATCAATTACTTTTGGTCGATTAAAAATTCTCATGAGTTATAGACAAACTTCTTTCGCTAAATTTCAAAGCGACTCAAATTTCTACATTTGATTTTTCTACACTTTATACATCTCTGCCTCATGATTTGATTAAAAGCAAGTTGCTGTCTCTTATACAATGGTGTTTTCACAGAGAATCTAAAACGTACATATGTACTTCCAATAACTCCGGATTCTTTTCCAACAAACAATATACTTCATATAAATACTGGACGTGCAAGGAATTATGTAAAGCACTAGATTATCTCATGAATAATATTTTTGTGCAATTTGATGGCAAGATATATCAACAAATAGTTGGGATTCCTATGGGTACTAACTGCGCGCCTCTGATAGCAGATTTATTTCTTTATTGTTATGAGAGGGATTTTATGGTTTCTCTTCAAAAATCAAAACGTTTTGACCTCATTGACAAATTCGATAATACTTGTAGATATCTGGATGATATTTTGGTTATCGACAACCCTGAATTCGAACAATTTATATCAGAAATTTATCCACCAGAGCTCACATTGAATAAAGCTAATACTTGAGATAAATCTACACCTTTCTTAGATTTAAACATCAAAATTATCAACCACCTAATATATACTTATATTTATGATAAACGTGAGGATTTTGGATTTCCTATTGTAAATTTCCCTTACTTGGATGGCGATGTTCCTCGACTCCCATCATATGGTATCTATATATCTCAATTAGTTCGATTTGTCAGAGGCTGCACCGATGTTTTGGACTTTCATAAACGAAATTTACAAATTACTACTAAACTTTTAACTCAGGGTTACAGATATCACAAGTTAAGAAAAACATTCGGCAAATTCTTCAGATCTTATTCAGAACTTCTATCTAAATTTGGAAATATTTCTTTTCAACAGTATGTATCCAATGGAATTTCCCATCCTTATTTTTACGGTGATCTCGTATATAAACTAAGGAAAGTAAAAGGCTCCGATAACGTTATTTTATCATGTAATAAAATAATCAAACGTCTTATAAATAGACAATATGATATTGAGATCATCAAAAAGACTATAGGTCTTGTATTTGGCCCCTCTACAGCCTTATGCAGACTTTTACTTGAACGTTGCACGCTGACTAACAGGGCGGTGGGGACTATATGACGGGCCTTGTCCAAACCTCTTTCAGAGGAGACATGGCCCTGAACCTCGTCCCCTCTGACTGTTAGTCGGGACTCCTACAGATCTAGGGCCTTAGCTCGCTTTCAGACTGGCAGAGCACGGTTTATCATGTTGATGTCGCATATATTTTTATACCATTATGTATTTTACAATACCTTACGTGTTTATATTTTTATGACCTCTCAATATGCGATACCTGTTGACCCTTGTTCTTTACTTGGAGGATTATTTATAAATTTTTAAATGTACGTCCTTTGATTGTTCTGCTGTTACGGTGAGTGGGAAGGTGGGCCCGTAAACCGGTTAACCACACCATTTGTTTGGCTTTTGTCAAATTAAATGACCGTCCTAAGTCGGTATCGTAATTGCACTACAATCAAATATTTTTGTAATGTGATATATGTTCTAGTATATTATTTATATTCATGTATTGTATAGCTCTATGGTGACTTCTGCCACATAACTGAGCCAGTAACTCCTCTTTTTTCTTTCACTTGCGTATCCGACACCGTAATTTCAGGCAGGCAGCATTTCTTGCCTTGAATGGGAAAATTTTATTTCGTGTTCCTGTCTCCTTCGTATGCTCATGCGTGTATATTTATGTATTTACCTCTTCGACTTTAAAGGTTGTTGCAAGACATTTGCGGCGGATGTTGCATGCAACCAGGGGACGCTTACTCCTCCCGGACACCTGGTCTAACCTCGATTTTATTGGGGTTCGCATTTGTCTGAATATGACACTAAACCCCATATTGTCCCCTTATTCCATGGACTATGAGATATGGTTTACCCTTCGGTGCTTCTTCTTTTTTTTATTTATACACGAGTTTCCAGTTGCTACAACAAAAAGTTGTATAAATATAAGGAATAGTATAGTATAGTATAGCATAGGAATCTTCGCATACTTTATCTGTGTCAATGTAATGAAGACTGTTAAGAAAATACAAATTGGTATTCAGTGTTTTAATATGTTTTTTCATTAACAAGAATAACGTCAATGATTTATGAATCATTATAATAGTATTCTAATATGAAATTTCCTTCACCAATAAAATTAATGAAATTAAAAATTATAGCCAATATCGACAAAACTAAATCAAAATTGAAAAACTTACTTATTTTTGCTTACTTAATTACTATCATAAGTAAAGGTTAGAGAATAGTTTCGAGTTATCAAATCACGCGGAACGAGAAACTCTGCACAGCCGAAAGAAAGTAAAAAAAAAAATAATATAAAAAAATAAAAATAAATAAATAAATAAAAAATTACAAACATGATATGATGCGAAAAATTCAGAAAAATTGAAAACATCCGATCCGAAAGAGTGCTGGAAAATGTAAATGGGAAACAACAATGAAAAAATGTCCTTCACACATTTATGGTTTTTATACATATTTTAAAGAAATAAACACAAATATTAATAATGATGATTTTCAACTTCACGTTGATTTAATTAGGATTGATGTAAATATTGATAATAATGTATTTGATTTATATATAACTAAGAATAAGATTAGGAAATGCAATATTACACCCAAGAATGACAAGTCAGCTGGTGCAGATGACATTGTTAATGAGTACTTTAAACCATCTATCGAATATATGATGCCACTGTATGTGAAATGATTAAATATTGTATTGGTTACAGGCATTCTGCCCGAGGCTTGCGTAATAGTAATATTGTACCAATTTATAAAAATAAAAGTCTTGGTACCTGCCCTCCTAATTATAGACTAATTACTTTATTGAGTTGTCTTTGGAAACTATTAACATAAATTATCTCGAAAATAAGTGCATGCTTTTCTGATATGATGAAGTTCTATCTGAAAATCAAGCTGGGTTTAGAGCAAAATATTTTACTCTTGATCACATTTTTACTTTGTTTAATAGATCTATATCAAATGGGTAAAATGAAACTTTATTGTACTTTTATATATTTTAAGGCAGCATTTAACAAAATATGGTGAGTTGGATTGTGAAAGAAAATGTTAAAGTGTGGTATTACAGGGAAGTGTTTCGATGTTATCTTTAATATGTGCGTGTCAGATCTTATAATGTGTTCAAACTTTTTTGGGTGTAATATGGGTATGCAACAGAGTGAAAATCTCTCAATTATCCTTTTTCGCTTTATTTCGAAATGAAAGGAATTCCTTTCTTTAAATGACGCCAAGGGGCTTCCATACATTACGAATGAAATGGAACTGAATTTATTCATGAAAAAAAAAAAAAACGGTACTTGTTGCTGAATCAAAAAATGAATTACAAAAGTATCTTGAAAGCCGTTATTATATTGCACTACCTAGAAATTTCTAATAAATATTGATAATTCAAAAATTTTGATTTTTCCAAAGGTCGCTCAATAAAAGAAACTTTCATTGTAGCGGAAACAATGTTGAGATTGTGAACTTAAAATATTTGGGTGTCTTTTTTCAAAAACCGGTTCTTTCACAGAAATGAAAAAAATATGTACCCAATAGAGCCAATAAAGGCATAGCGATCCTTTACTCATACGGCACAGAAACCTGTCATTAAAAGTACTTTTTCCCATTTTGTCTTTTATTATAATAAAAACAACAAGACATAAAGTACTATTTATAGCTTTAATCTAACAGGTTCCTGAGCCCATAACCAATCCTATTAAACTAAAACACTACAGTAAAGGGTAGTAACTTGAACTTATATAACACCACTTTTTATTAACTATACCGACAATTTTAATGCACATCCACATTTTAACTTTTGACCATTATAAGCATTCACAATAGCCGATAGGGATGTCAAAAACCGATAAATACATTCAACGGAACTTGTGATATTTGACAACAGACTAAAAGTCATGCAGAAGACACATTTGAACGTAACACTCCAATCATGTCCACGTGTAAATATCGGCTAAAATAAAAAATAATACTGGGATGTGAGGAGGCATCTACAAAACTCAATGATGAAGACAGTTGTCTGTATGAATATCAATATGACATGACACTGATTAAACACTGTTAAAGTTATAATAATCGGCCGTGCACGTTTGCTGACGGTTGTCGAAAAAGTATATATTTTCTAATACTATGGAAAAGAAAAGGTGTTAGTCGCTGTCGGAGATTTTGATGGTAACCTTCTACAATAGCTTGTGGTAAAAGTTATATTTAGTTAATCTTAGGTATTCACTGAAATGCACACGATGCGAGAAAATAGATCAGAATGCGTGCAAAATTATTGTTCTTTGTTCGCTTCAAAAATAATTGTTTTAGTTGCTTCAACTTTTTCAACATGTAATTCATCTTAGTAAAATCCATTACATACATATTGCCGTACATTGTACATATTCATGCAACGATATAATATTTCGATACATTGCTTCTTAAAAAAGTACGCAGAGTATATACCTGTAATAATGACTATACATTGTTCGCACTGGCGGGAGTGAGGATAATTTCAAAATGCATCTCATAATTGATTATTGAGTCATTCCCCATTTATCACAACGTTTTGAATAGTATATCTTCTTTATTCTTTTATTTTATAAAAGATATCGCAATCTAGTGCTTGCTGTTTTTTGAGAACGCGTTTCGGATGCACTTCAGAGTAGACAATAATAACAACAACAACAACAACAGTGTATAAGACCGTAGGATAAAAATTGTTTCAGTGTCCTCTGTCCGTATTCCTATATGTGATCTGATAGTACGGGGATCAACAAAAACAACAACAGAGTAAAGTTGTAAGAGGCAGTGTGACCTTAGGATAAAAAGTACAATGTTTCACTGTCCTAATTTTTATATGTGGTCAGATAATTTGAAAAGACTTTTAAAACATAAACACGGGATCATCATCAACAACACCATGTTTGTATTTAAACATCCTTTCATGGCAACGATATCCGGACCGACTTCCTGTGGCTTGTTTTCACTTGTTTTGTCAAAATAATTCTAGAAAACAGTCTTAAGAAGATATCACCACCACCTGAACGTATTATTTGTTTGTATAAACGATGGCAACCTCTCTATGTTGACATCACAGAACTGTTTATCCACGTGTGGAATTCATTCAAAGAATACCGTTAGATCTAGAGCACGACTCGTTCATACGTCCAAGTACTAGAAATTTCATTATCTTGGATGATCTTGGATTAACATCTGCCAAAGATCCACGTATAAGTGAATTATCTACAGAGGGCAGTCATCATAGAAATTTACAGTGAGGTACAGTCCTAACATAACATTATGTTAACGTCGCATTAACGTGAAGTTGGCTTTCCTCGTGCGCTCGGGACTGCTGAGCACACACATTTGCGTTAACGCAGATTTCAAGTTGAACTTAATTTCAAGACAGCGTGAACGCGCTTGACTGCCGTGTGAACGTGCTTGACAACCACGTTCACATGTTTACTACTTAAAACATATATTATCGTGTACATATAGAAGGAATTTAAGGAAAATCGAAATATACATTGTAAATGTAAATATAAAATCAAATTAATGTGTAAGTAAAATATTTATAATTGAATAAAACGTTGATAGTAATAATAGTAATAATAATAATAGTAATAATATTAATAATATTCAAATAAACATCAATAAAGATAATAATAATGATGATAATTTTTATATTCATATATAAAAATATAGCTAAATTAAATAATAATAATAATAAATGCATAAATAAAAAATAAATACCTATATAAATTAACTTAAAATAGATAAATAAATAAAATTATAAAGAAATCATGCTAGTATAGACTGACGAAGTTTTTTCATGAATACCTTATTGGATGTCTACGAGGTAATTTCCTCTGTTATATTACATATGAAACACTTAATGCGGGATGTCATTTTAACATTACATTTAATACACGTATATATGGCGACATTTGCGGTAATTTATTTAGATTCATTGCATAGAGAATTACAAATGTAGACATGTGAACGTGCGACTGAACCGAGCGCACGCGGGAATAAATCGCGTTAACGCGAATTCGCCCCCGCGTTAACGCGAGGAGTGCACGGGCGTCCAGTCGGCACGTGCGCTAAAGCATTCCTCGCTTTTGGCGTTAACGTGTATGTTATGTTAGGACTGCACCCATCTGTATATTAGTAAGGGTCCTACTCAGAGACGAAATTGTCATTATCTAGTAATGTTTAAAAACCCAATAGATCAGCAACAAGTAATGACCTTAGCTCGTCAGATGTATCCCGATAAATCACTCCACATGTTACGTCATTTTCAAGATGTAACATCTAAGCTCTATGGATATTTGTTGATTGACCTGAAGCCTTTCACACCAGAACATCTGCGCTTGCGCACAGATGTTTTGACTGATCAATCAGATCATCACAACGATGAATCAAAACGTGATTACCCGAGGGATAACATTCTTTATATTCAAAACGGTCTAAGCGATCAGACCTTAACAGTAAATCGCCCTCCGAAATCGACTTATTCTGAAAACGACACGGGTCAGACGTGAGTCAACAGCCAGTTATACCATCTTGCCACGATTGTGGTATAATGTTTGACAATGTACACAAGCCGGTGTGGCCTAGTGGATAAGGTGCTCGGCTCGTGATCGAGAGGTCGCAGGTTCGACTCCCGCCCGGGGCACACCGGTGTTCTGTCTTTCGGATGAGACAGTAAAAACCGAGGTCCCGTGTCACGGTAGGCGTGGCACGTAAAAGATCCCTCACTGCTTCGGGTGGGTCCGTTGCAAAGGTCTAAATTTGTATGCAATGCATCAGGCAGATGCCGTCACCGTATACGTGAAATAATCGTGGAGTGACGTAAAATAATAATCAAACAAAAACAAACAATGTACACGATCTACAGACACGTTAAAGAATGCTGCTTAAAAATAGGAAAGAAAAAGGAAAGAGGATGACACTCCACGCAAAAAATGGATGCATTGGGGAAGTGACGATGATGACGAGTCGATGGCGGAAAATAAAGATGAGGAAGCTTTTGTCAACATGATGGCTGTGGCTAAAGCTGACAACGAAGAGAAATTGATGGAAATATTCGACAAATACGAAAAAGAAGGAATAACAGAAGGAGCCATAGAAAGGCAAACAGGAAAATGATGTTAGGAAATTCATAGACCGATATGCGACCGTCATCAAGTATATGTTGCAGTTGGAAAATGGAGTTCTTAAGGTCATGCGGGATGTCGAGAGATTGATATTTGAAGGTTACGACGAAGATGAAGCCATAAAATTGTCTGTGAAGAAACATAGACACGTATTAGAAGAAATATGTGATGTTGGGGAGAGGAGCAACGAAAAAGATATGGATACTTACGATCATTGAAGCGAGGACATTGACGATAATGAATAGAGGATGTCCTTTTAGGACATATAACATTAAAACATTCTGTGTTGCTTTCCGATGCAACCAAAAGAAAAAACCCAAATAAGTGCCTTAGTCGATGTGAGAAGTTATTCTAAAATATTTATTTAAATTTATGCATTTGTTACAGAACAGCGGAAAGTACTTTGGATTTTCATTACATATGTGTAAATATGTTATATATTCTACCTTTTATATAGTATTATTAAAATAAAGACGTTCAAATCTTGATAGGTTCTTTTTTATTTGGTATCTTGTTTCGTCTGTGTTTAAGGACATTCGCGGCGGGTGTGGCTAGCTAAACAGGGGACGCTCACTCCTCCCGGGCACCTGGTCTCACCCCTGGATTTCAGGGGTCCTTGAATGTCCACTGTGGTAAATTGTTGTTAGTGCCATAGTCATGTGACACCAGTTACTTTCGTATTTTGCTTGATAAGTTGATTTTTATTTGGTATTTGCTATTTTGATGAATGTAATTTGATAAAGATGGTATCCGTGGTGACCTTACCGATACGGACGTACAATCTGACTCGTTACCCACCAATGGTTCTAGATCGAAGACGTAAATGGAATATCCTTCGGCAGATTTCTCGCGATCGATGATTAAACTGTCGTCTTTGTTCCATCTGTTACTCGATTAATACAAATTGCAAAGGTGTGACCTAATTTCTGTTTGTTTTGAAATCAAGATGCATTCCTCGTGCGGAAGTAGGCTCCCCGTTGACGTAAAGAACGATTTCGGTTACGTTGAAGTGATCGAAATAATAAGGATTTGAGAGGTAGCTTTCCTGCTGCTTTGTGAATAAACACCTTGGAAGGTCTGGCAGTGTTCTACATGTTGTCCCAAATGAACTCGGTAGAGCTTATGCGTGTTGTGGGAGAGGAGTCTCCAGTCGGGCAAATTCACAGAGGCATGGGTAGGGCAATTTAAGCTCCAGGACCGGGACATTACCCTTTTGCACAACTAAGCATCCCCTACAATTACTATTGTTTGTGTGTGTCGTCCAGATTGATCATTAGCTGGTTTCACCTAATTAAAAAGTAGATCACAGAGGCTACCATCCAATTATTAAGAACCGGTGTGGTCCTGTGGCTTGGGAATTGCCTAGTGATCGGGAGGTCCGGGTTCGTTCCCGACTTGTTCATGCCGGTGTCCCATTTTTCGGATGAGACATTAAAAACCGATGTCCCGAGTCACGGTAGGAGTGGCACGTAAAAACTACTTCGGGTTGGTCCGTTGCGAAAGTATAAATTTGTATGCAATGCATCAGGCAGATGCAGTTACTAAATACCTGCAATAACCGTGTAACAAGAATCATTTAATCTATCCCATCTTTAATTTCTTGATACTGGCTGCTTAATACAAATTACCGAATATCTATGATTAATTTAGAACCGTTACATTGCTTTATCATCGGAAGTCAATGTTAATGGGTTTTTTTAACAAAATTTCAAAGGTTCCATAAATACGACTCATATTGACATTGGAGCTTTTATTATGATAATTATCAGTATCTAAATAATGATCTCGCAGATTCCAACGATTTTATAATCCTCTTTCTTGGAGGCTTTATTCTGAAAGATGGCGTTTTTGCTTTTATTCTTTTAATATCGTTTGGATTTCAGTTTTGGCGATACAATATTTATTTCAGCGTTCAGTAATACAAAATTGATCTCTCTGGTGGAAACCAATGGTAGGTGTATTGATTTGTGTTTCCTTTGTGTCGTTGTATTTCTGGACAATTTTGTTTAGGTCTCTATTGAAAATTTTTACCCGCCTTGGTTTGTACACTAGAGCACCGTAGCAATTGGGATGGGTAATTCAGCTGTATACATATTGTTGAAAAGTCACATTTCGGAATCTAGATAAAATATCCCAATAAGATTTGCAAAATTTACCAAGTGGTTTTAGAAGTTTATGATATCTACAATCCTGATTCAGACGTTTCAAAGTGATAAAAATTGTTATGCTTGAAAATCCTTAAGGCCAGAACAGGCTTTAACAAATCGAACCAAATGAGTGATATAAATATAGTCAATATAAAAAACCCCACCGTGATAAAAAAAGTTGTGTGCAGCATTATATTGACAACCTATTTTATGCAAGATGGTTTGCAAAAATAAGACTTATAAATGTTTCACATTGGACCTAATAAAACAATGTATTCTACATAAGACTTTACATAGTAAGATTCGTTATGAAATTAAAAAATAATAATAATGATAACAATAATAATAATAATAACTTTAAACCTCAGTATATTTACACAGTAAGATTTTTTTTATTAAATTGAATATAGCAATAAAAATTTAAAATCTTAGTGAAGCCATATGGATAAAAACATGTATACAATAAGAAAAGAACCACTCTAAAATGATGTAGTCATATTTACAATAATAACAGTGTCATATTAAAAGTCATTCTAGCAAATATATGTATAAAGGAAGTGTCACAGTTCGGTACAGATCATACCACAGTAAAAGTTAAACGCCAAATGACTGTTTGTAAAAATATGTCTTCAAATCATTTTTAAAAGATGGTTACTGATTCAGTGATGCGAATATGCATTGGCTACGAATCCCAAGTGAAACTGCGGCCTTGTCAAAACGGCGTTCTCCATACGTTTTTGTGTGCGTCGCGGGTATCTGCGAAGACGAGCTCATTCAGAACGCAAAGTTTTTGTGGGTCTATAAACATGCATGAGCTCTTTTATGTAAGCAGGTGCTGTGTCCGTTAGAGCTTTGTATAAAAAAAGGAGAAGCTTATAGGTATCACCCTGTCAGTCTGTCCGTACGTTCACATTTGTCCGGGCCATAACTTCTTACCTCCTTGTCAGATCTGGATAATATTTCACATAAATTGTTGTACATGACCCAGAGGTGTGTCATGACCTTAACGTTTGGACATATCTTCAAGGTCAAGGCAACAGTGAACACATGGCAAAAAGTTTTCTCCGGGCCATAATTTCTTATTCCCTTGTCGGATCCGAATGATATTTCAAACAATAGTTGTCTATGACCTAAGAATGTGTCATAATCTTGATTCAAGGTTACATCTTGAATGTCAAGGTCACAGAGCATACATAGCCAAAATCATTGTCTAGGCCATAACTTCTTACTGCCAAGTTGGGTTGTTATCCAAGATAACATTTCAATCAATTGTTGTATATGACCTAAGAATGTGTCATGACCTTGACTCAAGATCATATCGTCAAGGTCACAGTGCACACATGGTCGAAATTCTACTGCTATGTTGGATTTGGATAATATTTCACGCCATTGTTGTACAGGACCCAAGGGCATGTCATGATATCGACCCAATGTCATATCCGCAAGGTCAAGGTCCTTACAGTTAGGTGCTAGATGCTAGATCTGGATAACATGTCACAATTGTTGTTCATGACGAAGGGTGTGCACGACCTCCACCGAAGGTCATATCTTGAAGGTCAAGGTCAAAGTACATACAATAGCCAAAATATCTGTTCAGGCCATAATTGTTACTGCCAGGTTGGATCTGGGTAACATTTCACACTATTGTTGTACATGACTCAAGGGTGTGTCGTGACCTTGACTAAATATCATATATCCAAGGTCAAGGTCACAATGCACGCATTGTAAGGGCCATAGCTCATTATGGCTATGTAGGATCTGGATAATATTTCACATCATCGTTTTCCATGATCCAAAGGTGTGTATCACATTGTACCGGGCATGTTTTCTGTCTGTGTGTCTGTCCGTCCATGAAATTTGTCCGGGCCATAAATTCTTCCCTTTATTTTAGAGTGATATAATATTTTACGCAATTCCTGTTCATGATCCAAGGGTGTGTCATGAACTTGAACAAGATCATGTCAACAAGGTGAAGGTGACAGTGCATACATGGCCAGAATTCTTGTCCGAGTCGTAACTTCTTCATTTTACTTTGGAGGGAGATACTATTTTACACAATTGTTGTCCATGTCTTACATGTAAGGCTGTGACATGACCTTGAAGCAAAATGATATCTACAAGGTCTATGTCACAGTGCACATATAGCCAGAATTCTTGTCTGGGCCATAGCGTCTTCCTGTTACGTTGCTGGAAGATTATATTCTACACAATTGTACAATTGTTGTCCATGACCCAAGAATGTGTAATGACCTTGAACCAAGGTCATATCTACAAGATCAAGAGCAGAGTGCACACACCAGGCTGATCATACCTCAAAATGTACAAGTGGGACATCCATTTTACTTACACCAGTGATGTATCTTTGGATGAATTATTGCATGATTTAACTATGTTGCCGCAGGGTGGCGGTTTGGGGGGGGGGGGGGTATTTGTCCCTTTATTACAGCTGTAGTTTTAATTATTAAATCGATATCTATAAAGAAGTTTGAGTGTTCAAAAATGAATTTAATGGAAGTTTTCTATGACAAATGCAATAAATTGAACTAAAATATTCATGAGTGAAACGGAAGGTGGTCCTGCATCGCTCACACAAACTATACTGTAGAGACAATTGAAATGCGGTCTGTGACCCATGGTATTGTACTTGACTCAGAAAGTACATTTCCATTGATATATTTAGGACTTAAGAGATATCTCACATCGCAACACAATCTGATTTTTAATATATATGTTTGTGTTTGCTGGTCCGCCTATATACTTTTCTACTTTTGACTTTCACATATTACATGTAATATAAAACAATGATTAGATATTTAATTTAGGAATACATTATAACACGAAACACTCAAGTATTGACTACAATTTATCTAACAGTGTTTATCTTTACAATCTAAAAAAAAAAAAATCGACAGAATTTGTCTCCTGGCCGTAGCAAACGAGACCACATTCAAACAGAACAAAAGACAATCAGCAAGGATAAATTTAGTGAATTAACGTTGCATTAATTGTTGTTGTCCGCATTGAAAATCAATGCTGTAATTTTTCACCTGGACTCTCTCCTTACATTAAGCTTTTATACGAAATAACATTGTTCTAATCACTCTGTAAGTGTTGGTAAAAATAATTAATATGCAATTAAATACTTACGACCTACCCACACATAGTTGGGAATTTATCATTCACGTGGCATGTCCAGTATATCAATGACATAATCAACTACTGTAAGATTAGGATACTTTCGATATAACAACCAAGACAGAATTCGAGAGAGTCAAAGATGACACAGACTGAGAGGAAACATTTTCTAGAACAAGGATAACATAGGAGTTGCATCGGGGCGATGGGAAGCTGTGAGAGGTATCAAATTGCAAAATATACTGCCTGAGTGTTTACATTTTTCCACACCACGTGGAAATGCCTTTGCATTCTTACTTATGTCTTTGCATCATAAAAACGGTCCAACATTTACTGTCATTAGATAAGGTAGTCTCTGATAGCTAATTGTTCAAGATAATGTGCAAAGTGGACGACATTTAAAAATTATGATAATAATTAAGACTATAGGTTAAAGCTTGTAGGCTGTATAAATGTAAAAATGTAACTTTACGCAAATGTATATATTTCGTATATATGATATGTACTTTTAGCCTGGACACTTGAAGTTAAATAGTTGATCATGCTTAAAGCTTTAATATTGTCTCCTTTTCTTTTATTCCATTGATTTAAATTGATAAATTCCATACACTTACATACATAGTCGGGTTTGCACATGTATATAGGCGCATGTACTTATGGATCTACACTTTTGCATGCATGTTTCCGTCATCATATAATTGAAAGTTGAGTTTTGGTGAAAATTTATGACTCGGTGAAAATTAGAACGACGACGAATGCAAAATTCGAGGTATCCTCGTGTTTTTGTTTATAAATATGTGTCACGAATGCAAAGTGGCGTTCTGCGAGATCTGTCGTCATTCTGTGTATAAAAATGGCAAAGTGGAATCTTACTGCGTTTTCAGATAAAACGACAGTTAGTAGTAGTTATAGATCTTATTTTGGAGAAGTTATCGCTATGGTCGAGCAAGCCAAATGTTCATTTATCGGATTTTATGCTGCAAGTTCGCTGTGCAAACGTTTATATTTCGCCAGTGGCTTGACATCTGGTGCACAAAATTAAAAGGTATATATGTTCTATATGTATTATACCCCACTAGGCCGATGACACTGCTGGTGGACTGACAGTACCCGAGGGCATCATAAGTCTAGTTTTCAGTCCGTTTGTATTTGACGGTCTACTTTTCAGTGCTTTTGTACTGACATAAAATATATACTTCAAATTTTCATTCATGGAATTAAGTAAATCACTAAATCACTCTAAAACTAAGGAGTATCTCCATAGCTCTGTCCTTAGATGGATTCTTTGCTTCATTTTTCGGGGATTTTTTTTTTTTTTTTTTTTTTTTTTTTTTTTTTTGGTTTCAACACTGCTCTTCAAATATTTATCTATAATAAGAATTCCAATCATTCGTTCACGAGACTGCCGATATCAAAAGTGAGAACGGCAGATAATCTCGGACTGTACACTAACATGCAAATACAAGAAGAAATGCAATAAATGAAACAAACTGAAAAGTAATTTTTAATGGCACTCATTCTTAATGTTTATAATCTTCATGCAAATTATAAATTATCATTAATTGAGAGAAGGAACAAATAATTTGTATCCCATCAAAACATTGATTATTACTATATATTGCAGTAAGAGTAATACAAGATCAAGTATGGATATATAAAAAGATATGGAAATGTGGAATTAGAAATCCAAAATTAAGTAAATTGCTGTTCTTATTTGAATATGATTGATGTTTCTTGATTTATCATGCATTGTAAATTAATTTTCATTTGTAATTAATGTGATATCCTTGACCATTTTTTATCATAATTTTGTAGAATTGCAAATAAGAGGTCAAGGTCATATATATCACAGTAGCCATTATTCCTCCAATCTTTCATTCCTTTCTTTTAGCAGCTTTGAAAGCGTTCTTATAGTTTTTTTTTAATCCCTTCTCATTTTTTGGCCGCCAGATTAATTCATTTAGGCCTTTATTCTAACATTTTCTCTGCTCGCTTAATGACCTGACCCACTTTGTTTCCCTGCTCAATATCTTTTATCTTCCCTTGGTACAAATCAGGACTCTAATCTGGTTTAATTTATATTGCTATTCTAAAATGGAAATACACTTATATTTATAGATACTATGATAATATAGATCTTATCATATAGAAATACAATACACATGTACAAGTAAAGTACAATACTGACACTTGTAATATGTTTTAATACTTATTAGTAATAAACACAGTGAGACCATGCCGCAAATGCAGTCCTTACCTCCATGGAACTTACTGTACAACATCGGCACATCTCAGATATTTTCAAAAAAGGATAGGGACCAGTTTAAAAGTTCTCCATAGATTTGCCTATTACCCACTTTTATCATATCGAAACTAATGTGACATAATTCATTACGATATACATTGTATAAAGCCAAATTATGACAGTGTTATTAATCTATTTTTTTTTTTTTTTGTTTCTTTTTCTTTTGTGTAGTTAATGTGTGCTTATACCTCTAGATGTGTTTATAAAGTTTGATAAAACATCTTTTACCAAGTTATACTCACTGTCACACTCGATTCCATTGTTTTTGTCAGGTGATTTCTACATTAGTATCAAATATTGTGTAAATGGTGAGTTAAATGGACATGTCCTTTTTTCGGTTTATAAAAACACATCAATATCGTCTACAGCTGCCATTTGATCTAGTGTAAAGATGAAGGATAAATCCAAACCACAAGTCCAAAAATCATGAAACCAGAGGACATACAAAATCAGTGAAAATGAAAAACAAATGGAAAATAACAAAATATGTCTACTTGAAGAGCATATGTGAACCCCTGTGATGGAGTGAGATCGGGTGCCCGGGGAGAATGAGCATCACCTGCTTGCTAGCAACACCCGTCACATATACCCAGTAGAAAGAGTCAAATCGTGTAAATTCCATATATATATACATATGGAGTAATACGAGTCTCGCAACGACCGTAGAACTTCCTCAGTGACGTTGCTAGTCCAGCACATATATAACCCTGGTTGAGCAGATTAACTGAAAGTCGCCTAGCCCTCAGAACAAAGTCATTGTAATTTGAACATGCTCTGGAATATCGTATTAACTGAATTATGAATACGCCGTGTGCGGGCGATGATGGAATGTTGCTACTTTTGAAAGGAAAGTTTGTGATAGCGAAATTGAAATCGTCACGTTTGTCATAGAGTGAGGTGTTCAATTGACCATTAATGTCGAAAGACAACATAATATCTAAATACGAAGTAGAATTACTACTTTCTGTGGTTTCTTTGACCTCCAGTTCACTTGAATAGATGATGCTAAGGTAATCCGCGAATGAAGGATTATTAATTGAAAGCAAGTCATCTGTAACTGTGATCGTGGTTTTATCGCATTTAGTTACATATAAGGAAATGATACATAACATTCATGATATACCAATTCCGACAGCTAGTGCATCTTTAAGTGAGAAGAATTGCAGCAGTAAAATATCTCCCAGAATCAGGAAGTACTGGCCACATTAAAAATGTTAACATTTGACTCAGTTCATTACACTCAAGAAGAGAAAACTGAAGACATCTGACAAACCTGTATGACGAATTTCACCAAGGACATGCACACAAAACCTGATAATAATAGAATATACACTGAAAAACGACATTACAAAAATATTCGATTGTGCTGCGGTTACATGATACCGAATTAGGACAGAAATAAAATGTTCTTTTATTACGTCAAAGCCTTTGTACACAACATTTCAGTTGGTGTTGAAAGAACTTTAAAACTTTTTAATTTTAATTTTGAGCAACACTAAAATGGATTTCATCTGTTATGAAAGAGTGTTCAATTCTTTGTGATTTATTCGGTACTTTTTCGCTGTTTACTCCACGTAATAATAAAATACTAATGGATATTGATGCTGGAGATTAGTCGAAAAAATAAAAGGGAATAAAGCCTTTAATAATTGATGATAATTTGAGAACACACATTGGCGAAGTAATATTTCATTATCGCTAATGCCTCGTCAATTTTTTACCAGCACATCACCCGCAACATGTGTAGAATTGAAAAAAAACGGTCATGTTACTTCATAAATTGCTGAGTATTTTTATTATTGTATGAAGTTAACGTGTGTTCAGCGAATTTTACTAATTTCTAATTTTACACAAAAAGTTTCCACCTGTCGAATAACCCTTATAAATGTATGAGATATAATATTTGGCATTGTAATCAATCGATAGTTCCAATTTATTCGTTCTATTCAAACCTTACGTGATGTACCCTATCATTCATTGTCACCAATGCGTATTTTTGTAGAGATTGTAATTAAATCTGAATAATTATCATGCTGAATCTAATTATGTGATAAGAAATTTTCTTTTAACGTAACTTTATTACAAGATGAATGCTTTCCACGCAACAATGTACTTTGATAAATAGCACGCTACAATTTGAACAATTACTCTGCATTTAAATATTTTCTGAAAAAAAAACCATGATAAATTAGTTACGTGTTGTGCCCTCGAATATCCCTTAATTTTCAACGATCAGTACACCAGGATCTTCTTAAACAGAGCATAAAATTTAACGTCTAAAGTATAAATTAAAGTTTTATCACTACTTGTCATCATGAAATTGATAGAACATCTTTTAATTTTTAAAGACCAATATTCCATCAAGTACTATTATCGAATGCAAATTCACCAATACATTGAAAAATCATTTATTTATACTTTGGATTTCAAAAATTTCCACACTAAGGATCACTGAAGAGTCAAAAGCGCATGTGGTGGACTAAAGTGATGCATGTATCCATCATATATTTAGATACATCAAAATGTACGTCACGGAAAGTGATGATGTTACAATTATTAAACATATGCTAACAACAATTCGGACTGTAAAAATCATATTAAGGGTTATCCATCCCTATTTTTAAAAATCCAGTAGAAATACGTGCTTTTCAAATATTCATTTTTTATTTTAGGAACATATAAGACACAAATAAATTGGTGATGTTAAAACAATACCGACCCATATCTGTTTTCGCTTGAGCAAGAAATCAATATTATGGAGTCTTAACGTCATGCTTAGTTCATATTTTGGTAATTTCTGAGTCAAACATTTCATCTATTAGTTTGCATTGTACGTCCAATTTTATGTTAATCCGCAGATTATAAACACTTCGTATTTGTAGTATAATATCTTGCCTTCATGGTTCAGTACCAATTTTAGAATCCCTTATATATGTAATGAATGAAAAGAAAGTTTTGCATCACTGGTTGTTAAAATTATCCTCCCGTAAAAATGCATCAATGTGTGATATTTAAAGTGCTAATAATGTAAAAATATGTGCAAATCTCATTTTTCTCGATTTATTATTTTATATACCATATATACTTAATACACAAAAGAACTATGTATGTATCCAGGTAAGATTTCGTGCAAAGTAAGATTTTATTACCCTACCCTCTATTTTGTTTTCAAATCATTGTAAAAGCAATGAGAGGGCTGCTCTTATAGAGAAAGGTTATATGTTATGTGTGGCTCATAATTTTACACTGCACTCTTTCTACAACATCAGATGTTTCTTTTAACATAAATATTTTATATAATCATGCTACATTTAAGAATAAGCAAAATAAAGGGTACCGTCCTCTTATTTTGACACAAAATTGATGCTAACAGCTTACATTATTTGGTAAGTTATAATAAATCAGAAATATGTTAAATACCTATAGTTTTACAATATTTTATTACTACTATAATCTATACGCTATATTTTAAGAATACAAATCAACAAAGGTTTATTTCCCCCACCCCTCCTTCTGACGGAACATATATGACACCAACCAAGGATCGAGAACGCTTAAGGAATACTACAGTTTACAGTAAAGGGTTTGACTGTATTTTAAATTATTATATGAATTTTAATCTTATTGAGAGTCTAGTCCAAAAATGCATTTCGTGTTTGCTTTATGCACTTCTTCTTGGTGTTGATTTTGTTTTGTCTTGTCCAGCAATAATGATGTACAAAACAAAGTCCGAATTGTCGGACCCAAGCATGAGATTTGGTTCTTTATTCTTCCTATAGAGAGAATCGATGGAAGTAGAAATAATCAAAAAAAAAAAGAGAAGAAAATTGCTCACAATTCATTTTGTCATTACCTTGTTTACATCCAAATCACAATATGTTTGTATCAGAAGCTTTGACAAAAGGCAGAATCAGTAGCAAGCTATTTTAAACATCATTTAGCCAAATTGTTCCACGAATAAAATAAGAGGAGATACGGTAATAGAAATGGTAATAGAAATGTTAAATATGACCTGCTGCAGGTATATATATACAACTTTCTGGTATGAAGGTTTTGAGGTTTGGATGTATTACGGTGAAAGACAATCTAAAGATGATGGATAAATCCAAACCGTAAGTCCGACAATCACGAAATTAAAGGACATACAAAATCAGTGAAAATGAAAACCAAATAGAAAACAACGAAAAAGGTCTACTTGAAGAGCATATGTGAACCCCCTTGATGAAGTGAAGTCAGGTGCAAAGGGAGAGTTAGCATCTCCTGCTTGCTAGCAACGACCATAGAACTTCTTCAGTGACGTTGTTGGTGTAGCACATATATAACCCTGGTTGAGCAGCTTATTCTAGTCTTCACAACAAAGTCATTGTAATTTGAACATGCTCTTGAACAACGTATTCAAAACTGAGATATGAATACGCCGTATGCGGGCGATGATGGAATATTGTTACTTATGAAAAGGAAAGTTTGTGATAGCGAAAGTGAAATCGTCACGTTTGTCATTGAGTGAGGGGTTCAACTGACCATCAATATCGAAAGACAACATAATATTTAAATACGAAGTAGAATTACTGTTTTCTGTGCTTTCTTTGACCTCCAGTTTACTTGGATAGATGATGCTCAGGGAATCTGCGAATAAAGGATTATTAATTGAAAGCAAGACATCCATTATATCTGTAAGTGAAATTGAAGTCGAGAACCATTTTTTATTTCCTTGCGAAAGCAAGACTTAATTTAGCTTCGTATGAGTAAATATGTCAGCCAGTAGCGGATCACAGTTAGTACCCATTCGAATGCCGACAATATGTTTAAAAAAATACCTTTTCTCCTAACAGCACAAAAATGTCATCGATAAAAAAGTTCAACATTTGGACGACATCTGTTTCAGTGTATTTATTTTTCAAATCAGAATTTTCCCTGACAAAGTAAGTTTTATCATGGCCTATAACTATATAATTGAATTTGCGGCTTCCGTTTTTACTAGTAAATGCATTTTGGACAATTTCCGCTTATCTGTCTTTTAATTTCTGATGAGGGATCGTTGTGTAAAGAGGCGAAAAGTCAAGGGCTTGATAGAGTGAATTGTAGTAAAACTTTTCGATTTCAGATGTTCTAATAATAAATATAGAACATATATACATTTTAATTTGTGCACTATATGCGCATTTCGACAAGTTATGTCTCTTCAGACACATTTGATTAATTCCACTTCTGAAATATACTGTTTCGCAATACTTATGAAGACTAGATTTAAATTCTGATAATATTTTTGTGAGTAACATCGATACAGATTTTCGTGGAACACTTCAAGGAACCAGTGATAAAGTATTGTTTATAAGGATTTTTGTGCGTTTTTGGAATGCAGTACAAATATGGAAGTTCTAGATTTAAATTATTTGTATTAATACCAAGCGTATTTAGGACAAACTTATGATTTTCTAGTACTTCCGTGAGAATATGAGTAGGATTTTCGGGAGCGAAATTTAATCATAATTCTTTCACTAGGCTGTCAAAGTAATATTTCTTACCAGTAAATGTATAATTATTAGAAGCTTTATCAGCTGGTGTAATGATATAATGTTTTTGGAGAAAGGTAAGTTCTCTGACAACATCAGGAGCTTTGAAAATAGATTCGAATCTGGTGTTAACGGAGCCTTGTAATGTTTTAATTTTTGATGTCAGCAGCACTGCAATAAATTTCATCCATTCCGAAAGAGTGTAGATCCGTACTCCCTCTCTTTATGGCCATCGTGTAGTATTTTCCTCGCACGAGTTGATAATATTTTCAAAATTTTGGCTCCATGTGAATGATCTGGGTTCTCTGTATTTTGGACCTTAAAGTAAACTTTCTCTTAATTTGGTTTTTAACAATATCAAGATCACCAGTAATGACCAATAATATTGTCATTGTATCCGTAGGGCGAAGCAGTGCCAAGACGTGTAATCCAGATACTCTTCTCTTTTCCGACGAAAAGGAGTGCTCAAATTGGCAGTGTTTGTAGGTGAATAATTCTAATTTTCATTGAGAGAATAGAGTGGTCAGGCTGGTTGAAATGGCGATAGAGTAATTGGTTCCCCCCACAATTTATTTTGGACCTGTGACCTGATACTCTTGTTTGGAGTTGTCCCTTTGTCTCTTCAACATATATTAATCCACTGAGTGAACATATTGTGAAAGTTAAAAGGAAAAGCAAATACACCCCCTTTCAAAATGAGCACATACTGGAAGGGTATACATGTGGGTGAAGGGGTGAGAAAACGGGTCAGGCAATAAATAATCACCTTGATTGCAACACCAATTATTTACGTCAAGTAGAAATTTCCAAATCAGCTATATTCTAAATGGGATGGGTGCAGTCCTAACATAACATGCACGTTAACGCAAAAAGCGGTCACGAGGACTGCTTTAGCACACTTGCTAGGACTGCTCGACCGGACGCGCGTGCGCTCCTCGCGTTAACGCGATTGATTTCCGCGTGTGCTCGGTCCAGTCGCACGTTCACATGTCTACACGTATATTTGTAATTCTCTATGTAATACGGATGGAGACAATTAAATGGATCTAATTAAATTACCGCGAATGTCGCCGTAAAACGTGTATTAAATGTAATGTTAAAATGTAACCCTACACTAACGATTTTATATGTAATACAACAAAGGAAATTATCGCGTAGACATGCAATAAGGTATTTATGAAAAAAAGCTTCGTCAGTTTATACTAGCATCATTAGATTCTAATTTCATTATTTACTTATTTTTAATTAGTTTATTTATATTTTTATTTCTCATTTGGTTATTTATTTATAACTAATTTATTTATGTATTTACATGTATTTCTTATTTAGGTTTTCATTATTATTATTTTCAATTAAGCTATTTCCTATAATATATGGAAATAATAATTATCATCATTATTATTATATTTATTAATTTTCATTTCATTATTATTATTATTATTTTATCATTATTATTATTATTATTATTATTATTATTATTATTATTATTATTATTATTATTATTATTATTATTATTATTATTATTATTATTATCATTATCCTAAAAGAAGAATAAATTTCATTCAAGTCAATGTTCGGAAATGCGTTTAATATTTTTAAAATTCATTCCTTAACTTGGAAGGGTTTTATTTAATTCTTAATATTTAACTTACACGTTAATATGTTTTTTATATTTGAATATACAAAGCATATATCGATTCTCCTTGAAAACCTTCTATATGAACATGTTATTCTAAGTTTTAAGTTGTACGCAAGCGAACGCGGCTGTCAAACACGTTAACGCGGCAGTCAAGCGCGTTAACGCGGTCTCGAAATTAAGTTCACGTGGAAATCTGCGTTAACGCAAACGCGTGTGCTCAGCAGTCCTTAGCGCACGAGGAAAGCAAACTTCACGTTAACGCGACGTTAACATAATGTTATGTTAGGACTGCACCTCACTGTATGTCAAAGTCGGGCTTATTAAGTGGTAGGATCATGTGTCAGTCCAGTATATAACTCAATATTTTGGAAATCAAGATCTCAAATTGTGTTTTAAGAAACCCTAATATCGACCATAGAGCAATCTAAGTGACGTTATTAGATAACCATTAACATATCTATGGTTGAGTAGTTTTTCTGAACGTCGTTCAAGTCATCATAATTTGAACTTGCTTTGGCATTACGCATTTACTTCGATACGAATACTCAATAGACTGGCGATGATTGAATATTGCTGCTCATACAGATGGGTGCAGTCCTAACATAACATACACGTTAACGCAAAAAGCGGTCGCGAGGACTGCTCTAGCACACGTGCTAGGACTGCTCGACCGGACGCGCGTGCGCTCCTCGCGTTAACGCGGTAGGGAATTCGCGTTAACGCGATTAATTCCCGCGTGCGCTCGGTCCAGTCGCACGTTCACATGTCTATATTTGTAATTCTCTATGCAGTACGGATGAAGAAAATAAAATGGATCAGATTAAATTACCGCGAGTGTCGCCATAAAAACGTGTATTTAATAAAATATTAAAATGACACCCTGCATTAAGAATTTCATATGTAATATAACAAAGGAAATTATCGCGAAGACATGCAATAAGGTATTTATGAAAAAACTTCGTCAGTTTATACTAGCATGATTACTTTCTAATTTCATTTATTTATTTGTTTCTAATTAGTTTATTTATGTATTTATATCTTGTTTATTCATTTATAACTTATTTATTTTTGTATTTACATGTATTTCTTATTTATGTATTTATTATCATTATTTTTAATTAAGCTATTTTCTATATTATATGAATACAATATCATCGTTATTATTATCTTTATTAATTTTTATTTCATTATTATTATTATTATTATTATTATTATTATTATTATTATTATTATTATCATTATCATTATCATTATCATTATTATTCTAAAATTAGAATAAATTTCATTAAAGTCAATGTTCGGAAATTGCGTTCAATACTTCCAGAATTCATCCCTTAACTCGGAAGGGTTTTATTTAATTCTAAATATTTTTACTTACACATTAATAAGTTTTTATATTTAAATATACAATGTATATATCGATTCTCCTTCAAATCCTTTAATACAAGTTTTAAGTTGTAAGCACGCGAATGTGGCTGTCAAGCACGTTCACGCGGCAGTCAAGCGCGTTCACGCGGTCTCGAAATTAAGTTCACGTGGAAATCTGCGTTAACGCAAACGCGTGTGCTCAGCAGTCCTGAGCGCACGTGGAAAGCAAACTTCACGTCAACGCGACGTTAACATAATGTTATGTTAGGACTGCACCTCACTGTATATAGGTTATGCTGAAATTGAATTCTCAATGTTTGTTATAAAGTGAACTGTTTCTGTGAACATACATGTCATCTTTATGAAATAAAGCATGTATATATATTTGACAAACAGCACTACTACTAACCCACAAAAATGCAGTTACCTATCTTGTAAGTAGTACATTGGACAAATAATGAAAAAGTCACATTTATGCCCTACATATTTATCAGCAAGCAATAATATCTCTGACATAAGTACCATAAGGCCATACAGGTATAATAAATGTACAAAAAATATACCGGGATGTTACGGCTTAAATATCCTGTCTCAGTACTCTATAATCTAAGACAGTAAGGAATATGGCAGATTAAATCACTTTATCAAACTTACATACACTACCTACACACACCACTGGTCTTACACCCACAAACATATTATGTGATAGGAACAAACATACCATCATATACATAATTTATTAACGAAGCAACAAGTGAGTGTACTTAACATTTTTGCCATCAAGACTGTGCACTGTACAATATACAGATCTTGATAATTATAGTATATTTTATGAGAATCACAAAAAATATCTAGAATTTTAATTTAAAACTACGGAAAGAATTAAAAGAGAAACCTGAAGACATCTAACAAAGCTGTATGACAATTATCACCAAAGACATGTACACAGAAAAAAATATACATTAACATATTGGACTTTTTCCGTTGTAAGTCAGCAAATTAGGCAAGACTATGACCAAAACTCACCACCAATTCAAAGCAGTACTTTTCGTCTAGTAGTATTGATACTTGCATCTGAAATTTATTATGTTCTTGTTATATTAAATCAATGTTGAGTTGGTGGCTTTGTGGTTTCTTGTTTTATTTCCCAGGATACACGACGAACAAAGGAAGCATGCTTGCTACAGGTACAATGATCACTGACTGGCAGGTATAATTTTAAAGGTTTTAAAGTTTTATGTTTAAAAAAATAAATATGCATATAATTACTTCATTTATTAACTGTCGGGACAAACAATAAACTATCATTTTCTATTTCTTGATGAAATTGTAAATTAAAGTTTTATGTCACAACAAAATTATTTCCTTTATATGTTGATATTATTTGTCTGATGCATGTACATAAATTTGGACAAGTGCAATATACCTATCTGAAACAATGAAGAATCTTTCATATAACACTTCTACTATGACACGGGACATCAGTTTCTATTTATAAAATTATTGTCCCATTTCGAAGACAAGATGTACCCTAAAATACCACCGGTGAGACTCGAAACTATTATCCTTGGGTCATGAATCAAGCATTTAAACTATTTAGCTATATAAACTTAGAATTATTTTGAAAATTTTTCATTTTAGGATAACGATCACGACTTAAGAATGATGCAGTGGGTGCCCTCAGCGTTCCTGTTTCACAGTAGTCTAAAAGAATCAACAAGGCTTTAAGACTTAAAAGCACGTCTGCCTCATTAGGTAACCTTACTTCTTAAGATGACGAGGAACACGAGGTGGAGACATCTAAGCCTTTGATGACGAGCAACACGAGGTGGAGACATCTAAGCCTTTGATGACGAAAGAATGCAGATTGCAATTAATTTATGATGTTCTATCAATGTTTAGGCACTTGTGTTTATGAGCTTGAATATAAATGTTCCTTATTAGACCAAAGTGATCAGTTATGACACTCAAGAAACTTCGACAAGACAAGAAAGATTTGGAATTATCCATGTTCTTTAAAATTTACTCATCCATTGTGTTTAAAATAATTATAACATGGTTAAATTTCCTTCATTTTCTACTAAAAGAATGAAATATTTGGCCATCTAGGAAAATTGCAGATGATCACTTGCCATCTGATTTTGCTAAAAATTTCTTCACACCAGAGTCATCCTTGATGCAACTGATTTCGAAGTTTCTATACCAAAGCCAACTAATGGAAATGCTTTATATGTTTCATGGTCATATTATAAACATAAAAAGACACTAAGACCATGATAGGTTTTAGGTCAATAGGTACAATTACTAACAAATGGGTGCAGTCCTAACAAAACATTATGCGAACGTCGCGTTAACGTGAAGTTTGCATTCTTCGTGCACTTAGGATTGCGTTAAAGCAATGAATTTCTGTACCGTGTTAACAGGCTTCACTGTTGCATGAACGCGCTTGACCGCCAAGTTTGCTTCTTTACTACTTAAAACTAATATTTACATTCTGTATATAAATATAAGAAGATATAAATATGAAAATAAAATATTCAGAATAAATGATAAATTTCTATGTCTTTTAAAGGCATGAAATATTGGATGCAATTTCTGAACATCGAAGGACAAGGGGCGATTTTGGCTGAAAATGGCCGACCGTTCAAAATTAAAAATGTATTGCATAAATATAGAGCAGGGTTTTCTCTGTGAAATGATACATGACAGAATGTCTTACCTCTTCATTAAAACGTTGAAAACAGCAGCCAAATTCGACGTGATATTTCTTTGACGTCGCTTTTTACACGCTACTTTGATGCACTGCGTTACGCCGGATTACTGATGTCGACTATAAAATTATATGCATAAATGCTTTTATATAATAGTTGTCATTTCATTAAGATTACATGTAGTCAAATTTCTATACATCTAGGATGGATAGATAAATATTTGAAAGGCGGGAAAGGGGGCAAAGAAATTCTGGTCCCATATGCCTATAAACAGGGTTGCGTTCAAGTCCGAAAGCTTCCATGAATGACCTTTATTAGTAAAACTTTCCGATAAAGAGGGTGTCAAAACCACAGACATCCCGTCTGGATCCGCCAGTGCACCAGGAACACCTTTATCATTTTATCTTATATGTTAATTTACTGAACTTCGAATGTATCGTTTCAAAGATAAACAAAAATGTAATATTTGAAAGTTTTGCCTTACCGATATCATACCGATGACCATTTACACTTTGTTCATGCGCTCACAGATCAATTAGTGTTGAAGTATTATATATAATGAGTACATTCATTGTGGATATTGCGTCTATCTTAATCAAGATTAACCGGCTGAGACATCGACAAAATTTTTCGGAGATCATGTCCTAATATTATCCGTAAATAAAAGCACGGGTGTTGGCAGTGACATATCCTATCCTCGTTCTTCCTTTGTATATAAGATCATACCGGACGATATGGTACATGTGTTTCATGAGATACATGACATATACATTTACATTGTATATGAATTTGACGTTTTGTGAAATATTTTGACAGAAAAATTAAAGCACGTAGTCTAATTACAGACAAAACTATTAGATCGGACAACATCACTTGAAATGATTTGATTTGGGACATTTTAATTTTGGTTTGTCTGTTGCCAACTGTAATCTTCGCCATAACTTTTGAATCGTGGAAGATAGAGACTTCATATTTGGCATACATACTCGTTAATAAAGCCCTTTCAAATTACATTTCTGCCTTACACCTGCCATACCATGCTGTATGAATATACATTTGCAGAAAGAAGTACGAGTCACATGTATTAACCGTTCGGCCGAAGCCGGCATCATGTCCAATCTGTCTTTCTTCGGAAAGTCTTGGGTTCGAATCCCGCTGTCTCTCATCATAAGCGGGTGTACCTCCGTTGGTGGGGAGATCGCCATGTGTCAAGGCAGGCTCAGCACGTTAAAGACCCCTAGGTCCCCATGGCACGGATGCTCAGCAGCAGGTCACAACTATTGGAAACTGGACGACTATGTCCTGTAACTATGTAGGTGAAATATTGCTAAACGTGACGTTAAACAACAACCAACCAATCAGCGGACATGATTTATACCGAGTGTGTGACATTAAATATATCCTTGTTGGCATGGACCCGGCGTCATAAAACGTAACTAAATCAGATTGATCTCTGACAAAACTTTAGTGTTTCTGTACTTTCATTTAAATCTAACAATTTTGTCATGCTATAAAGACCAAAGACTTTTACTTTGGAGCTAAATGTGATACATAATTCTGTCTCGAGAGGAGTAATATCATACACATGCATTTATATAACTAATAACCGTTTGACAAAGGAGAAGGGCTGAAGTTCACAATTTTAAATTTACATATTTTTTGTCGCCTGCGAAACATGTCGGTCCATAGGGATTACTTTGTCTGGCGTCTGTCTGTCTGGCAGGAGCTGCACTTCCAAAACGTGCTTATAACTTCAATAACATATATATATATTGCCATAAAACTTTTAGGGAATATTTGCTATGATGAGTCGTCCTATTTTGCACAGGTCAAGGTCACCTAGGGGACAAGGTCACTTCCAAATTCAACCTCATCTTGTACTAAAATGATTATAACTTTGGCATTGCTGCTATACACCGCAATACCATGTAACTTGTAGGGAACATTTAGCATGTTGAGTTGTAATTGTCTCATGGAGATCGTTGTCATCTATTCGACTTTTACCTTGAAGTTTGACCTACTTTTCAAAAGCTTTCTCCATAACTTTTTTCGAGCTCAAGTGTCTTGTGAGAAATGATGTTGTGTTAAATAGTTTCTTTTTCCAATTATAACACCGTGTAGTATCCTTACGCCGGATTGTTATGTGTACCCTAAGCAGCGTCAACATGTCCATAAGAGGACATCCAACCAACATTTGTATAGTAAAGCTGAACTAATGGAACTGAGCTGTAGAAATTATTAATGAATATTTCAAACATCTTCTTAGTTCATTGATTTATTATACTTACCAGTCGTTATACGTGACGACAAATGATTGACTATACTTAGTTTCTAAGGCGACTCCGTTATGTTTGAAATATTCGTTAAACTGGGTTGTATGTCATAAAGAACATACAAGTGTGTCTCCAGAATACACACGATGCGTGACATGTATGGAACTTATCCCCCACCCCCACCCCCACCCCCCCCCCAAAAAAAATTTGGTTTCCATGGAAATTAGCATTGTTTGCAAGTTCCAACTAACGCGGTGTAGGGATGAAAAATGGCTGTTTACCATGCGTGCAAAATATGAAATTGGTTGGAATATGCAAAAGTGTCGAAAATTACGAATAAAGTTTCAAAATACCATGTCTGACGTCATTACCACAATGACGTCATTTTTATTTATGTCGTCATCGAGCCATGATCTTGGAGTTAATGTAGACCACGCATATGCGTAATGTAGTGAATTTGAAAATATCGGCAAAATCCCGGCCAAATCTGTCAAAAGTTGCCCTTGTCCTTTGATAAAATTTATTTTTAATTTACAGTAATAATAATAATAATAATAATAATAATAATAATAATAATAATAATAATAAAAAAATAATAATAATACTAATACTATTAATAATAATAATAATAAATATAGAACATATATACCTATTAATTTAGTGCACCATATGCGCATTTCGACAACTTATGTCTCTTCAGTGATGCTTGTGGCCAAATGATTGTAATTCTCAAGATAGATAAATATTTCAAGAGCAGTGATAAGTAATAATAATAATAATAATAATAATAATAATAATAATAATAATAATAATAATAATAATTACAATAATAATAATAATAATAATAATAATAATAATAATAATAATAATAATAATAATAATAATAATAATAATAATAATAATAATAACAACAATTAAAATAATAGATAATGATAATAATGAAATCAATCATTAAGAAATAAAATTATAACAAAATTATAATTAAAAGTCATAATCATAATAATAATCAACTAAAATAAGAATTAATAAATACACGCATAAATAATTATTCTGTATAATATATATATATATATATATATATATATATATATATATATATATATATATATATATATATATATATATATATATATATATATATATATATATATATATATATAATATATATATATATATATATATATATATATATATATATATATATATATATAAATGAATATGTAAATATCTATAATTAGCTTGCTGCACGATAATACTACTACCTTTTTCAAAGGTAAAACACAATTGGAAATGAAGTTGTCCATGACAGAACAGTTGCTTCTAAGATGATACGTGTTGAAAGGGTGATTGGACTAAGTAAGAATTTCAAATTCCTTCAGGAAACCTCCAGGCCCCATATGTACTAAAATTTGTAAACCCTAAGAGTATTCGTAAGCTACTCGTAGCGTAAATTTCCGAGTGACGCCATATGTACGAAATTACGTAGACGTAACTTACGAGTGATTCTACTAGTAGCACTCGTAAGTCACTCTTATTTAAAATAATTACATATAATCATAGGCATTTGTTTTGCTCTTTCGAACTTTCGAAAGAACATAGTTCAAGCACATGCCCAAAAAGCCCAAGTCCATTGTTTCTGGCTTGTTTGACACCACACAAAGATTATTTAACATGTATGGTGGCAACTAGTACTTTCCCAAAACATGATGTCTTTACTGATACCTAGTATGCAACAAACATATCAGAATTTTAATACTTGCTTCAATTTGTTTATTTGTATTATGTCAAGGTCCTTTCACATACATGTATATGTAATTCACACCCATCCAAAAACTTTAAAGAAAGGAACGAAGATATCTGACTCAGTTGTATGTAAAAGATCACCATTGACATGCAGATTATAACAGATAGAAGATTACAAAAATATATAAAAAAAATGGGCCACCGGTGGCCAATTTAAACAATTTTCACTCAATTTGTGTATTTATAACTAGTAATGAATAGTTAATATTTGTCTTAACAGAGAGTCTATGGTAGAATCAGGCAGGGAGCAATTCATGAGTTGTCATAGAATTTCACAATACTCAATCTGAAATATACTAATGCCAAGTGAATTTCTACTAAAATATTTTTTTCTTGTTTACTCTTACCTATTGGCTCATATAAGGTAGACAGCTCTTGCACTTAAACTACACACTATTTAGGCAATATTTTTACATAAAAAGGTTAAAATTCAACTTCTCATAAATTTGTTATTAATAAAAGAAATTGTAATATCAATACTTATAATGGTACATCTATCCTTAATCCTCAAAATACATTCTATAAAAAGGGAGATAATTTGTATAAATAAGGAAAGGTAACTCTTGTTTAAGTACACCGTTTGACATTACTGCAAAACGCCAAAAAAGGTACATAATTAAAGAAAATTTTAATGGTATTTGGACACTCCATTTGTTCTCTTCATATAAAAATAGTGCAGACAACAGTAAGGTTATTTATTTACTATAAAGATTTTTTGGGGTTTGAAACAGTTTTGACACCACAGTAATTCATGGTTATTTCAATTTTTATGCTCCCTGAAAATACCATGAAGTACCTATATCTCCTAAACCTTTCATCAGAATTTGATCATAATATATTCTTTAGGTAAAGTGCTTTTGGACAAAAGGCAGTGAAGGTCATTTCTGAAAGGTCAAGGTCACTTATTAACTATGACTTAAAGTAACTTGAAGTACTTATATCTCCTATACCTTTCATCAGAATTTGATCATACTTCACCAAAATGTTCCTTAGATTAAGTGATTTTAGACAAAGGGCAGTGAAGGTTATTTCTGAAAGGTCAAGGTCACTTATTACCTATGACTTAAAGTAACTTGAAGTACTTAAACCTCCTATACCTGTCATCAGAATTTGATCATACTTCACCAAAATGTTCTTTAGGTTAAGTGATTTTAGACAAAGGGCAGTTGAGGTCATTTCTGAAAGGTCAAGGTCACTTATTAGGTATGACTTAAAGTAACTTGAAGTACTTATATCTCCTATACTTTTCATCAAAATTTGATCATACTTCACCAAAATGTTCTTTAGATTAAGTGCTTTTGGACGAAGGGCAGTGAAGGTCATTTCTGAAAGATCAAGGTCACTTATTAACTATGACTTAAAGTGACTTGAAGTACCTATATCTCCTATACCTTTCATTAAAATTTGATCATACTTCACCAAAATGTTTAAGAGCTTTTGGACAAAAGTCAATTCAAAGTCAAAGTCATTTCTGAAAGGTAGTGTTCATTATAAAAAAGTTTTATTTCATAACTAATCAAGGTCAAGCTTACTCATTTAGCTTAAGATACTGTGATCACTTGTTGTTCCGCAATTAATACAATGATTTTCTATATATTGAGTCATTCATTGTTGCTGTGCTTCTTGGAGCCTCCATCAGTTTTTCTGATTTTTGTCCCCCGATTTTAGCAAAAGTGAGGGGACATAAAATCTCATTCATCTGTCTGTCTGTCCGTCCGTCCGTCTGTCTGATGTACTGACCGTCACAAAAACTTTAACCTTGGTCATAACTTTTTAACCTTAAGACATAGGGCCTTCATGTTTAGCATGTGTGTCCCTAATTGCACTACCTTTCCGTTGGTACCAGAAGTTTTTTTTTTATTGTGTGACCCTGACCATGACCTTTGACCTACTTCAGTGTAACTTTTTGACCGTAAGACGTAGGGCCTTCATATTTGGCATGTGTGTCTGTAGACATGCACAACCATGACAATATATCACAGATCACTGCACCCTTGCTGATAGAACACCGAAAGCGGGAGACCAAAATTCTCTGAATTTGCTTGTTTGTATATGAATTGAGTCATCAATTTCCTGCATTATAACTGCCGTTCGGGGAGTATCTATCAGCTTTACTGATACTCTTGTTATTCTAAAAATCTGCTTTTCAATTTTCTTAATATAAGTGAAAAACATTAATCAAGAAGGTGAAAAACCGTTTCTGTAATTTCTGCATACATGTATTTCTAAGCGTACAGCTATTGGTGTGCCAGCAAAAAGTCCACTTCTGAATAAAATCAAGAGTCCCTCGGGTATTTCAATATTTTGATTAAAAGGAGACGCCTTCCACATCTACCGTGACATGGGACCTCGGTTTTTACTGTCTCATATGAAAGACAGAACACCGGTGTGCCCAGGACAGTAGTCGAACCCGGGACCGTCAAAAGTCAAGGTCACGGAGTGAAAAATTTTGAAACCGACAGAAAGATCTTCCTACAAGGAACACAAATGCATATCATGAAGACCCCACTTGTTTTGGTTCAAAAGTTATGGCCAAGGTTAAAGTTTTTCAAAAAATAGCTCAAACGCCAAGGTCTTGCCACATGGAATACACATGTGTAGTATGAAGGCCCGATCTCTTTTGTATCAAAAGTTAAAGGTTAAAGTTTTCCGGACAGACAGACGGACAAGGCGATTCCAAAATAACCCCCCGACTTTGTTTGCAGGGGGTATAATATTTATTTATATTATAGTTCATATATAATTCTATCACAAATTTAAATCTGAAAGAGCCTGAGTTAGAAATGAATTTTAAATAATTCTCTAATAAATGTTCAAAATGAAAATAAAAAAAATCAAAGACTCATAACTCTGTACCAACGAAGAGGGTATTTTCAAAATCGAAAGGCATACTCCTTTATTTTATTTGAGTATTCTGTATAAATTTAATGAAAAACAATTCATGATTACTGAAATTAGTATATCCCATAGAAACTGCCATTATGCTATCAATGAAAAGGGCCATTCAGGTAAAACCGAGTCAATCATACTAAATTGCGATCTGGTACTTACATTCACTTATATAATGTTATATGCCAAGTTTCAATCCAATACTTTGAAAGCCTGCAGAAACAAGAGGCCCAAGTGGGCCTATATCGCTCACCTGAGCACAAAGTGCATATTTACAAGCAAGCAAGAAATTCTGTGCAGGGGTTCTGGAGAGGAAGATGAAAATGTATCAATCAAACAGAGCCAATGGCGGCCATCTTGGATTACGGATCGGCATGAAAACCTATACTTGGTAGAGGACCTTGAGTACTTACTTTCTATGCAGTTTGGTGAAATTTTGTGCAGTGGTTCTGGAGAAGAAGTTGAAAATGTGTCAACCAATCAGAGTCAATGGCGGCCATCTTGGATCACGGATCGGCATAAAAAACACCAAACTTGGTTGAGGACCTTAGGTACTTACTTTCTATGCAGTTTGATGAATTTCTGTGCAGTGGTTCTGGAGGTCGAAAATGTGTCAACCAATCAGAGTCAATGGCGACCATCTTGGATCACGGATTGGCATAAAAAACAAAAATATGGTAGAGGATGTTGAGTACTTACTTTCCATGAAGTTTGATGAAATTCTATGCAGCTGTTCTGGAGAAGAAGTCGAAAATGTGTCAACCAATCAGAGTCAATGGCGGTTATCTTGGATCACGGATCGGCATAAAAAACACAAACTTGGTAGAGGACCTTGAGTACTTACTTCCCATGAGGTTTGATGAAATTCTGTGCAGCCGATCTGGAGAAGAAGTTGAAAATGTTTCAACCAATCAGAGCCAATGGCGGCCATCTTGGATCACGGATCGGCATAAAAACACACAAACTTTGTAGAGGACCTTGAGTACTTACTTCCTATGGAGTTTGGTGAAATTCTGTGCAGCGGTTCTGGAGAAGAAGTCGAAAATGTAGAAAAGTTAACGACGGACAACGGACGGACGACGGACGCTGCACTATGACAATAGCTCACTTGAGCTACGCTCAGAAGAGCTAAAAAAGTCCGGAAAACTGTAAAATCCTCGAAATTTTCTAAGTTCAAGGGCCATAACTTTGGCAAAGCCAAGTCAATCGTACCGAAATGTGAACTAGTACTTATGCTCATTGGTATAAGGTTCTAAAAAAGTTTCAATCAAACCTTGAGAGACTACAAAAAAAGTCCAGAAAACATGACCTCGGACGGATGCCGTCATGCCATTATACATCCCGTATGTCACGGGCATACGACAAGGTCAAGGTCACACAGTCAAAATTCAAGATATCATTTGAAAGCACTCGTCATAAGGAACCTGTGTGTGAAGTATCAAGACCCTATTCCTGTTGATTTAAAAGATATCGCCAAAGATAAAGTTCCTTAAAAGTTGGTTGAAGTCCAAGGTCAAGTTCACAAAGGTAGGTCAAAAATCGTGGTATAATTTGAAAGCTCTGGTCATAACAAATCTATGTTGGAAGTATTTTGTTTATACTCCTCTTAGTTACTGAGATTTTGCTTCAACCAGAAACTTCAACCAAAATGTTGACGGACAGACATGCGAACTGACATTACCAATCTATACAATGGAATTGTTTTTACTATATTTAATATTATTCTACATGTAGTTACATGTTCTAGAAAAAGTACACAAGTAACTTTCTGCCAAGGGGCTGCCATTTCTTTTATACTTTGAACTCGTCAGCCACCTTAAATCGCAAAAGAGTGAGCACAAGAGGAAGCAATCCTTGAGCGTTTTTTAATATTTTTCCATGATTTCATCGTAATATGCGATATTTACGAATATCAAAATAGCTTGGTTGTTCTTAACAATATACTTAAAATAACTAATTGTAAATTTAGGCAAAGTTTTGTTGTCAAAATAGAGCTAAACACGAGATTAATAAGCCATAAGAAAAGTTAGATTTGGTAATTTAGGATTATTTTGTACATGGACGCATGTAATTATTTGGAAAAACCCAATGGTAATATTTCACCTATCATATATTCAAATAGTAATTTTTTCAAAAATAAAAAAGAGATTTAAATGAAAGCGTCCAAACTTTATTTCTCGGTTGAAAATGCCTTATTTTTGTCTTTTTTCGCATTCCGTAGTTTAACCAGGATTTCATCCCGTTGCCATGACAACAACGAACTTGCTAAATTGATCTGATGTGTTCAAATATATTTTCAGATGTATGAAGATAAATATAATAATAAAATTATGTTGATTCAGGTCACAAAATATGAAAATGACCATAGTTTTAATTGCAAGAAAGTAAAAAAAAAAAACAGTACGTTTTTCAGACCCAGAATACCCCCATTTCTAGCGGAGAGTATAAATGAATAACGAAAGTCATTTTTTGAACATGGTATCACTTATGATTCTTCTATAACTATCTTCTCTTCATTTTTGATTAAAAATTGACATTTAGAAAAATATCAGAAATTGAGATATTTGACTAATGCCTGGTTCTATCGTAGACACTCTGCTAAGGATGTAGTAAAACAAACGCCAATTTATCTATTTTAAATGTTATACCAGTATTTAAGTTAAGAGCAGTGGGTCACCTTGCTGTGTTAACCTAGTTTTTCGCTTTTTAGAAGATTAACAACACCAATTGAGTTTTATTTTAATTGACACTCCTAACCCGTCATCGTAACTTCAGTACGATCGAATATTTTTGCCGTTTGCTGTGTGTATTTGACTATTATCATGTTTTATGTCATGTCCTTGGAGATTTCTATCATACAGCTTGGTCAGGTATCTTCTCTTTTGTCTCATGAATTAACAACCAAAAAAAAAAAAAAGACAATATAAAATACGAAAGTAATTGGTGTCACATGACTATGGCACTAACAACAATGTACCACAGTGGACATCCACAGAACCCTGAAATCAATAGGTTAGACCAGGTGCCCGGGACGGCACACATTTTTTATATTAAAAATAAATAAAATCCATGAGATGTTGTGGCCATTGGATGTTTTCAGGTTTTACACAGAATTAGTATCAAACGTTTACTTAAAATTTCCGTCATCGCCAAACACAGACCAATTTAACTTTTGTCACCATTATGTGGTCAGGAAAATTTTCATTTCCAAGAGAATTTTGTAGTCGTTTCGACTGACAAAATATATCACAACTTCACCTATTTGTCTGCAATACATAATACTCTGGCTCTCAGTCTGAGAGAACTTTAGAATCCATCCATTGCCTGAAAAACCTACACACACTCACACCGATTTCTGTGTCTTTGCAATATCAAAAAAGTACAGAGACACGGTGAGTTTTTGTATAAAGCGAACTCCAAAGGTACTCAAAATGTAATATAAACATCGATATATTACCGATGCTTTATGTTATGTTACACTATAGTAGCATTTATCCTTTTTTCTTTAGCTGCCTAAGCATTTCCTCTCTGAATGGATTTTATTAAATATTTCATATGGTTGTTGCTTAGGATCCAACGGTGCATCATGAGCTTGGTCCAATGGTCACATTCGCAAGTAATTTTTGTGTTACTCTGTTATCACCGCCATATTTAATTCTTGGGATTGACTCCTTCGTTCATGTATTCCTACACTAAGAAAATAGGTCCAGGTTGATGTGCATTACATATGCACATATTCATGAAAAATTGATACTGTTAGTATGTTAAGAACTACCTATTCATCAAATTACTTAGAAAGATGTATGGAAAGGTTATACCAGAGCTGAACACACACGATGATTATTTTTGAGACTTATTGGCATGTAACCTATGATTTCATTCAGTCGTTGATTACTATGCACTGATCGCACATTTTCGGGCCTTTCCGACGGCCCTTGCCAACCTCAATACCAACATGCTTTTGAGGACGTTATGCCGAAAAAATTGATGTTTTGCTGATTTAAGTGGGACATAAGACTGTATGAATTAAATTTATTCCTTTCTGTATTGTAAACATTTTACATAAGCTTCACCAGAGCTAGGTGTTAACATGACCTACATTTGCAGCCTACGTTTTCCCGATTTGCATACGCAAATACAGTTACTAGACATGTCGTAGAATAATCTTTCATTTCAAAAATTCGACACGTTAGATATTTATAATTTGTTTCAGATATAATGATCCATAGTTCACATGTCAAATGTGACCTGATCTAATATAGAAATAACTATCATCTTTAAATTGTATTGCTCAAGATATAAACACTCTCAAATTGTGGAATCTCTCGGGTTTGGATGCACGTGTTCAGTATTTTTGATACATTTTTATACGAGTATTTTATATGATCTACAACATTTTATGTACATTGTGATTGTATCTGGTCTCAAGGGCTTAAATTTTCAATAAATTTGTTACTGAAAAATTAAAATGTCTTTAGTCCCCCTCTTGTGTGAAAGCGATGGGACATTAAGTCTCATCCCCCGTCTGTCACAAATACTTTAACCTGGGCTATTACTTTTGATGCAGTAGGGGGTACGACTTTCAAACTTCACATGTAGATTCCTTGTGATGAGACCTTCCATTTGAGACCATTAATTTTGACTTCTTAGAATTCTTTGAATTTCCTTGTTTCCTTTTAACATTTATCTATGTAAAGATGATGGATAAATCCAAAGCACAAGTCCAAAAATCATAAAACCAGAGGACATACAAAATCAGTGAAAATGAAAAACAAATGGAAAATAACAAAATATGTCTACTTGAGGAGGATATGTGAACCCCTGTGATGGAGTGAGATCAGGTGCCCGGGGAGAGTGAGCATCTCCTGCTTGCTAGCAATACCCGTCACATATACCCAGTAGAAAGTGTCAGATCGTGTAAATTCCATATGTATTTATATATGGAGAAGTCGAGGTAGGTAACCTTCTAGTATAGAAGGTGTCAAATCTGTGTAAAATGATCGGAATCGGTCTCAGTCCAGAATATCATTTAAAAGTCGGATAACGAGATATCATATGGAGTAATAAGAGTCTCGTAACGACCATAGAATTTCCTCAGTGACGTTGCTAGTCTAGCACATATATAACCCTGGTTGAGCAGCTTAACTGAAAGTCGCCTAGCCCTCAGAACAAAGTCACTGTAATTTGAACATGCTCTGGAATAACGTATTAACTGAGATATGAATACGCCGTATGCGGGCGATGATGGAATGTTGCTACTTATGATCCTCAGTATCACCCCCAACTAATTACAACCCCTCCCTAATTACAAACATGGACTCACCATGTCTTCTCTGTATTTGTACACATCAAATGTTCAGAACAAGGACAGTTTTAGATCACCTTGACAAAGTTTAGTTAATCTTGTGCTATAGGCCTGACATCCACAACCAATAAACCTGTTTGCAAACTCGGTTCTGGACAAACTACAAATGCTGCAAGTAGCAAATATCTTGTGACATAGATTTGCTTGCATGCTTTGGATGCTGCATGAGACATAATTCTTCGGTTTGAGTGCATAGTTAGCCTTTTGGGGTACCTCAATTCTGGACACGCTACAAGTACCAAACTTACACTAACTAATTATTGGGATGCAGAAACGAAAACATGTTTTGAGCTGTACCTGACATACTTATTTCGTTTATGTTATTTTTGATAACCTGTTTGGGGCACGAGTATCCTAGTTATGGACAGTACAAGTACCAAATTTGCACCAATGATTCATCTGTGGGATGTACACTAGAGTATCGGGTTCGGTTGCTTCATATGACATTTATTCCACTTGAGTGATTCGGTAAACTGTTGGGTGTACCTTAGTTGCGACAAACTATTAAAAATAAAAGACTTTTGACTCGTTCGTATACCAAATCACCTCGAATAAACAGTGTTTGAAAAATCCCAAACTTGCGTTAAAGGTTCATCTTGATGCAGACTTGATTGCATGCTTCGTATAACTATTCCCATTTCAATTTTGTTTCATTAAAAGAAAATTGATTTAAATAGCTCAGTAATTATTCGAGTCATTTTGAATTTATGCCGTTAATTATAAGAATGAAACTAGTCCTGAATTAATACTATTGATAATACTGATTCCTCTTCATCTTCATACGAGTGTTACTCAGGACCTTCAGTCCTTTGATTAACTGTCCACATAAAATTGAGAAAAATTTTGAACGTGTCATATAGTATCCTTCCCCTATTGTGGTAATTATTCCTTCTTTTGCTGCATATTTACTGTGCTAATGGATCTTTTTAAAGATATTTCATGGACTTGTGTTGCACTGGAGCATAGTGCGTATCATGCTTTTAAGCCAAGGTCATATCTGCAAGATCGAGGCACAGCGCATATAAAGGGCCATTCTTTATACGGACTATAACTTTTTACTGTCTGCATGTACTTATGTAATATCTAGCTTGATTGTTGCCCAGGACCCAATGGTGTTTGTGACCATGACTCTAGGTCATTTCTACAAGATCAAGGTAAAAGGCATATGGGGGAATATTCCTTGTACGAGTACGTGTCATAACCTTTTACGGCCTACATGCATTAATATTTCACAAGAAAGACATGTGTGTTTACTGCTTGCATGTTTCACAAAACTGCTACCAGGGACACAAGGTTATATATCATGACCTTGAGCGAGTCGATTCCACAAGGATATGTTTACTGTATACATAGGGTAAATCCTTTCGTAAGAGAGGTATTCGTTCCATGGAATTGTTCTTATTTGGTTTGTAGTTGTCAGTGATAGCGTGCCTGCCTCACACCTATGGTCCGGGAGAGTATACTGATCACTCACAAGGACACAGAGGGTTTTCATTCAGGAATTCAGATTCCTTCCGCCATTTTATGCTAACATTTGTGTCAACGTCAGACATTGACAAGTATAACTTGTTTTGCTAGGCGTTGCAACATAATTAAGGAAGTTTATTTTTCATGGTCATTTTTAATGAGTTTGAACTTCAAACTCTTGTATCTCCCTCACATGTTTGATCTGAAATAGATCATATTTTAAAAGGTTGATTCTGGTTTTATATATAGCCAGGGAACCAAGCTTAAGTTGTAAGTTCATCTCAGATATGGACTGAATATCAGAAACGACCTTTTCTGATCCATTTCTATTGTTTTAATTTTGGATGTTGCTTCCTGATTACCTTGTCATATTAACTGTTTCCTATTCAATATATTTTAAATCAAGGCATAACGTTCTGAATCAACATTTTACGGCATAAAATTTATCAACGAGGAAAACATATAATGAATACCGATCCGATTGTTTTATCTCTTCGAAATTATAGAATTTAAAAACCAAACTTAAGTGACATTAAGCAACTATGAATAGGTCTCAAACGTATACTGGAGCAAACAGTGAACAGAGTCGAATAGATACATAGTTTATAATCTGAAATCGCAGTACAAATCACCCTTCAATAATTATGCGCCCCATTTGCTCTAGTTTTACACAGCATTATAAGAACTTCTTCGGAATACAAAATTTCTTTCTCTGTCACCGTCTGTCAACAGGGATATTAAAAGATCTGGGTTTCTTCCTCCGTAGTGTATGAAATATACATGGTCATTTCCTTCATCTACAACTAACCCTGTTATGTTTCTGTCTGTATCATTTCCTCGGCTGAATGTTGTGGGGGTATTTATTTTCTATGATGGTGCATGCCATGGATTCTTGAACATTATTCTAATCTGCGTCTACTTTAAATTCATTTCGCTTTGTCTTTTTGAGTCCTCATTCTTTATTCTATCTATTGGATCCTATATTCACGAAAGTTTTCGTATCTATACAATTATTCTATTCTTTTTTTTTTTTTTTTTTTTTTTTTTTTTTTTTTTTTTTGTCGCGTTGGATACTCTTCTGTTCTTGAATGTACTTAAACGTTTATTCTTCGTCTTTAGCATTTCTCCCTTCTAATTTTGCAAAGTTACAATATCTTTCATTTTCACATGTATGCCATAAATAAGATAAGGTCCAAGTCAAGATAGGTCTATTTTAACAATTTTCTCTCTGATGTTTTCGAGATCACCTCTCTATTAATGTCAAAATCTATCTTTATCACTCTCCTCATAGCATGAGAAGAAATAACATTTTTTAGCACTTCTATTACATTTCTTGTGGCATTTTCGTCAAATATGTTTTTTTAATGATCCATAACTGTGCTCCGCTTCTGGCTGACATATTCCTTTACTCATACGAAGCTGAATCCATTCAGTTTTTGCTTTCGCAAAGGAAAAAACAATTGGGTCTTGGCTTCAGTTTTACTTACAGATATATAAGTGACTTGCCTTTAATTAATAATCCTTCAGTCGCGGATTACCTTAGCATCATCTATCCAAGTGAACTGGAGGTCAAAGAAACCACAGAAAGTAGTACTTACACTTCGTATTTAGATATTATGTCTTTCGACACTAATGGTCAATTGAACACCTTACTCTATGGCAAACGTGACGATTTCAATTTCGCTATCACAAACTTTCCTTTCATAAGTAACAACATTCCATCATCGCCGCATACGGCGTATTCATATCTCAGTTAATACGTTATTCCGGAGCATGTTCAAATTACAATTACTTTGTTCTGAGGGCTAGGCGATTTTCAGTTAACCTGCTCAATCAGGGTTATATATGTGCTAAACTAGCAATGTCACTGAGGAAAATCTACGGTCGTTACGAGACTCTTATTACTTTATACGATATCTCGTTATCCAGACTTTTAAATGATATTCTGGACTGAGACCGATTTCGATCATTTTTCACAGATTTGACACCTTCTATACTAGAAGGTTACCTACTTTGACTTCTCCATAAATATATACATATGGAATTTACACGATTTGACTCTTTCTACTGGGTCTATGTGACGGGTGTTGCTAGTAAGCAGGAGATGCTCACTCTCCCCAGGCACCTGATCTCACTCGTTCATAGGGGTTCACATATGCTCTTCAAGTGGACATATTTTGTTATTTTCCGCTTTGTTTTCATTTTCACTGATTTTGTATGTCCTCTGTTTTATGATTTTTGACTTATGGTTTGGATTTATCTATCATCTTTACATGAGTAACTGGGTTTATTTCACATTCCTTTGTTTATCAGTTTAGATCCTGTCAACGCATAGACAGAGGAAGGCATACATTTTGTACTTTTAGCCAAAGAACCCAATGGTGACATCGTGGTAATTTTCTTATGTTTGTGCGATATGCAATACGTCCTCGACATGTTCGTCCCATACGCCATCTTGTTCTACAGTGGGTAACATTTTAAGGGCATTGCAAAAGCATTTGCTTCAGTGTGATAAATTTAATTTCATATGAAAAGTATCACTTAGCAATTAGTTTTTGAAATGTCCATTTCTTTATCTAACTTATTTAGCATGGTGATTAAAATAGTTTCTGTCATTTAGCTGTAATTGAGGTCGATATTCAATTATGCTTTCTTTGAGCAAATTCTTTCATATAAATGTAAACGTTCCATCCTTTGTTGTCTTTTAATTATCAGACTATCTTTATTGTCATTAGAAACTTATCACGTTACAGATAAAGATCCTCATTATGAATCATCAGCTGTTTATAATTCAATACATTTATTTCCCTTTTCTTTTGATTAGTAGTATAAAGACAAAATACAAGAAAACCCAGTGCCGTCTATGCAAATGACACAACCAATTTTGTGAGCATGCAACGTTAATTTCCTCTGTCCTTTTATATTTCTACTACCTTTGTTAGTATAACAACAAGTGTACAGGAAATTTAAACAATGAAACTGATTAGAATAGGTTTTTTAAAATTGTTTATTGTACAAAATTATCTGTTTCTATACAGCATAATGTTAAAAGAGTCAAACTGATCATTACATGAAGAGAGAACGAAATGCAACACCACTTCCAAATAAAATCAAATTTAATTAAATAATAATAATAATGATAGTAATAATATTAATAATAGTGGTGATAATAATAATGATACAAGGAAAATATGAAAATAACTGGTGTCACATGGGTGTGGCACTAACAACAATGTACCATAATAGACATACACGGACCCCTGAAATCCAGAGACGAGGCCATGTGCCCGGGAGAAGTGAGCGTTTCCTGTTTGGATAGCCAAATCCGCCGTGAATGCCCTTACATACAGGGGAAATTAATTTTCAGCACTGTGTATATAAATGAATGTGAACAGTGCAGAAATCGCAAATGCCACATAATATCAGGAAAAAGAGTATATAACACTTAAGTCAAGTGTCACATGGCTATGGCACTAACAACAATGTACCACAGTAGACATTCACGGACCCCTGAAATTCAGAGGTGAGACCAGGTGTCCAGGAGGAGTGAGCATATCCTGCTTTTGGCGAGTCACAACCGCCGTGAATACGCTTACATACAGAGGAAACAATTATTCAGCACTTTATATATATATATACATGTGAACAAACATTGTAAAGAATTTGCCACTGCCAGATAACATCATGAAAAGTTTAAAATAACACTTAATGTCCTCGCCACCAGTTCCGTGCGCCGGAAAAAATGCTTTTATTATCATATCTTTTAATAAATGAATCACAAAATATGACAAACATTCAAAATAACATTCCCACCTTGTTTAATAGCCATATATAAGATATATGTTGCAGAATATGTTTTGGGTGGGCCAATTCTCATAGTAAATATACGACATGACAACGACCTACTTCTCATAACGCGCGCTATGACGTCACGTAACGGATCATTCCAAAATCAAAAGAGGGGTCTTTAACCATGAAGATGGAACAGAGGTAAAAGAGTGTGTAAGGAGATTGGCATCTGCATTTAATTAAACGAGAAGAATAGGAAAACGGAGTAGTTAGACCGGAATTTGCCTTTAAGAAAATTAATTTTAAAATTGCGGCAGCGTTATAATTAGCAAAAAGTACTATTAAAAAGTCCTAGACGAGCATCCATCAGGTGAATTAAAAACAAAAAGAAAACAAAAAATGATGAAAATAATTATAATGAAATAAAAAAAAAGAGAGGGGGAATAATAATAATAATATTAACTAGATCTGGAGCTTACCTTTTGCTGACGCAACATAGAGGGTCTTCCTAAAAAATAACTAAATAAAATAAAAAAAGAAAGACAGAAAGAAATGCAACGGATAGTTGGATGACAACACCGTAACAATATCTCCAGGGGTTATAACTTTCACTACCGATATAGAGCTTACTACGCCGCTGAAAAATAAAGTGCTGAAAAATTACTGATGTTGTCTTAAAGATTCTTGATCAGCACAATGTACCTTTAGCTCAGTTAATTTAAGCTAAACATAAACTAGTTTCAATAACCCTAAAAAGGAGTTGCAATAATGTTTTCAAATTTCGCGTAATAATATGTAGTTGTGACTACTTTACGATGTGTTTACCACCGACACCTTCGGATGTACTCGATTGTGTAATTCTACGGACAAAGCATTTGTCTTGATCTTGTATCGCTTGTTTTTATCGAGATATTTCAATTAAAGTTTTCCCCAACATGTTCTGGAATGATGTTAAAACATTATGAGAATCGTGAACAAGATGGTTATTTAATGTCCCACTTGAAGGAATGTCGTTCCTTGGCTCAGCTTCGACTCGTGGCAACAATGCGGTAAAACTTGTTGCTATGAAGTTGTCGATTGCACGTTCATTTCGGATACAAGCAATTGCAAACTCTTTGCCGTAAGATAGTATGAAGAGAGCAAATTTTATTAGCATTTTGTACATAGGTATAGTGACGATGTAGTTGCAACAAAGACCTAATTTTTGCCCCCCCCCCCCCTTCCCCATTTTCCTGAAATCCTGAATCCGCCACTAAAATGGTAAAATGATTACATACTTAAAATCAGCTAAGCCGACTCTCAGGACTTTTGAGTCCTTTGATTTTTAAACAAAATTGATTGATTATTGTTTTACGTCATCCCACGTTTATTTCATGTTTATGGTGACGGTATCTGCCTGATGCATTGCATACAAATTTAGACCTTTGCATCGGACCCACCCGAATCAGAGATGGATCTTTTACGTGGCACGTCTATCGTGACACTGGACCTCGGTTTTTATTGTCTCATCCGAAAGACAGAACAACGGTGTGCCCAGGGCGGGAGTTCAACCCGGGACCCCTCGATCACGAGCCGAGCTCCTTATCCACTACCCCATACCGGCTTTTAATCAAAATTAATAGGACTTGGTGTAAACAAATAATTAAAACGATCGCTAGCCACACATCACCGAGTTCGAGCTTCACTTACGGATTTAGTAGGGTTGGGATGTTGGAGTTGTTCCCCTTTTTGCTTTAGAGATGATGTTCCAAAAATGTTCCCCACCCTACCGGATCCTCAAGTGGGGTGAGAACACTGTGATGTGTGGCTAGTTATCGTTTTTCAGTTTAACATTGATGGTGGTTCCTGGATCCACATGAAAGACAGGAGGAAGACAATTTTGTAAAATAATCGGATTATTACTGTCGAAACACTTTATATCAATTCGTGACCATACATTCATGCAAAACGAGCCATAATAAATTAATTGTAATTCTACGGAAAATATCGTAGATTTCAACATGAGATACTTTTGAGAATTTTAATTTCAAAACACATTTGGTATTATAAACACATCTACTGACTCGGATACTCCTGTGGAAGCGAAGCAAAAGATAAGGGAAATAATTCGCACATAGTTCTAATTCTTTTGGCCGGACTATGGAGTAAAATGATGTATTTTTTTCAACAGAGAGCGCATCTACTGCTTGATACCTCGATTTACTCCTATGAAGTATTGGCGATGGTTCATTAGTAACCTCTCTCTACGATTAACGTGAGGATTTCAATTTCATTATTACCAACTTCCCTTTTCCTAGTAGCAACATACTTTCCTCTCCCGTATATGGCGTCTTCCTTTCACAACTTATACACTATACCAGGGCATGCACTAAATACGTAAATTTCCTGAGAGCGAGGCTTCTTACCACCAAACTACTGTCACAAAGATATATTGAGAAACGTTTGAAATTGTCACTGAGGAAGTTCTGTGGTCGATATAGGCATCTAGTACAATTTCAGATTCCTTTTTCAAGAATGTTAACCGATATTTTGGGACCTGACCGTACACAATAACCATCTTAAGAACTTGTTGCTTGACTTTTGCGACGGGTGTTGCAGGCAACCAGGGTACGCCTACTCATCCCGGCACCTGGTCTCATCTCCATTTTATTGGGATTTCCATTTGTCTGAATATGACACAATACTTGATATTGTCCTTTTATCCCATGCTTTATATGATATGGGTTTCCCTTCGGTACTTCTTCCTTTTTAACTCTTATTAGCAGGAAAATGAAATTACAAATTCGGAATTCTACGAATGCCTGGCATGGTCAAATTTATAGTAAGGAAGTTAAAATAGAAGTACTGAAGGGTAAACCATATTTTATAATCCATCGAATAAAACGACAATCGTGTACAGCGTCATATTCAGACAAATGCGAAACCCAGATGCTAATTGATATTTGTCGTCGGAAAGCAGAACTGTATTAATTCTGTTTCGCAAGAGTACAAATATCTCGGCCTGAAGAGGAACGCAATTAGTACCCATCAGAATGCCAACAATCTGTTGGAACACTTTCCCACCAAATATCACAAAACAAAATTATGTACAAGAAATTCTAACCTTTAATTAATCTCTTTTTCTGTACACTTGTTGCTGGAATCAGACTGTTCCTCCACAAAATATGTGTCATTGTGGCCTAAAACGAGATACTTATACCAGCGAATTCCTTTTTTGTTATAGGAAGCGTTCTGAATAATTAATGTTATTCTGTTCTTGAGTAGGAACACTTGTATAAAGAGTCGAGAAGTCAAACGATTTGTTGCTATTGACATTATTGAAAATAGGAGATTTTAAGTGCTCCATGGAGTTATTTAGGATCCACATCTGATTGATTCCGCTTTTCGAGTAAGCAGTAGGGCAGTATTTCTGAAGACCATGTTTGAATTAGAATTTTGCTGAGTAATATGGAAAGATTCTTGGTGGAACACTTGGAAGATTCAGCGATGAATCAATGCTTATATGGAGTATTATACATCATTGGAATCGAAAACAGGTATGATAACTCGAGATCAGATTCATTTGTAGTAATACCGAATGAACTGAGAACTGAGTTGTGATTAACCAATACCTCAAAACTGGGATGGGAAATTTAATTGGGTACAAAGTAATATTTCCGATTTTTGATAAAAGTTCTGAATAGGACCTAAAACAATTTCCGATGGCTTTCCTAAGTTTATGATAATTGTAACCCTGAGTTGAAAGTTCCAATGTAATTCATAAACTTTTGTTTGAAAGTCAAAAACGTTAGTGCAGGCTGAATTTTATGAATAACATATGATGGGAGTCTAGTCTAGAAAGACCTGTAACTATCCAACTAAGGGAAATTTACAATAGGAAATCTAAAATCGTCATGTTTATCATAAATATTGGAATGAAGTTTATTGTTTTAATGTATAGGTCCAAGAAGAGTGTTTCTGTATCACAAATATTCTCTTTGTTTAACTGAAGTTCAGGTGGGTATATGTTAGATATATCTTTCAAGCTAAGTCGGTATCGTAATTGCACTACAATCAAATATTTTTGTGATGTGTTATATGTTCTAGTATATTATTTATATTCATGTATTGTATAGCTCCATGGTGACGTCTGCCACATAACTGAGCCTGTAACTCCTCTTTTTTCTTATAGGTCAAAGCATAGTAATTCCATTTCCCATAGGGTCCCATGTTAAATTACCGAACTTCCAGCAAGATTTACACAACATCCTACATTTTAGCTATATATAATACACATATCAAAATGTTTGTCAGACCCTCCTCTATCAGAATTTTAACAGTTTACCATAGGTTATCCACCTTAATTTCGAGAAAATCATGCTGGAAGGGGGATACCCCCCAAAATTGGCTAAAATTCAAATGTAAACAATCACCCCTTTTTAGGTCATTAAATCTTTTCATTAGCGAAATGAGATAAAAATTCATGATTTTACAGCAGAATCAATCTTTATTTATACATAAATCAAATAATTTCATCCAATCACAGCTCCTGATACATTAAAATAGTAGTCCCTCTCTCCCTACACCACATCAGCCAATCACGGCTCTCGTTAATTACCTTTCTTTGACCTATAGAGGCATTTAACTACTTTATCAAACTAGGAAAGCCGCTATCAAACAAAAGTGTGTTGATTTCTGAATAAAATGACACAAATTTCATGAAAATCCATGCAGTAATTCATAAGAAATGTCACTTTAAAGATGCCTACCCCCATCTGGAGTGTATTGAAAATGGGCACAAATTTGGATTAGGGGTCATGTCTAAGGGGCCTGTAAATTGATAACACTTTATGACTTTTACCTGGTTTAGCCTTTCAGTTTTGTTCATTATACATTGAATAAACATGTTCTAATAAAATTTTAATCAATTTGTGAGTCATATTGATTTTTGAACAATACTCTTGAAAGCTAAATATGCCATTTTCTGTACAAAAATACAGACATTCCATGATGTTATTATTTCAAGTAGAACTTTGGAGGTAAATGATGTTATACACATTTCGGCTTAATTCGGTGTGTTTTTGACTTGTACGGGGAAGATCATATGATAATTTTTATCGAAAATCCCAAAAAATTTACATCGAATTGCGTACTTTTACAAATTCAAGTTTCACAGTCCACAACGTAAAAAGTGCACAAAATCCGAAAAAAATGGGGTAAAATTCTGTAAATACTGTTTCAAATGTCTCAAATATCCAACACAATGGAATCAAATCAGTCATCCATGCAAAATACACAAAATTAATTTGTTAAAATTTGGCAAATTTAAACCACACCCCCTTTTTTCCAGAAATTTCAATATTGAAAATTCTAGGCACTTTGAATCAAAATTTGGGGCCAATTTGATATGATTTTAGGTTAAATGGACTGCATGAACAAGAAAATGAGGTCAAACTGCATTTTTGAGAAATTTAGTATTTGGCCTATAGGTCAAAGCATAGTAATTCCATTTCCCATAGGGTCCCATGTTAAATTACCGAACTTCCAGCAAGATTTACACAACATCCTACATTTTAGCTATATATAATCCACATATCAAAATGTTTGTCAGACCCTCCTCTATCAGAATTTTAACAGTTTACCATAGGTTATCCACCTTAATTTCGAGAAAATCATGCTGGAAGGGGGATACCCCCCAAAATTGGCTAAAATTCAAATGTAAACAACCACCCCTTTTTAGGTCATTAAATCTTTTCATTAGCGAAATGAGATAAAAATTCATGATTTTACAGCAGAATCAATCTTTATTTATACATAAATCAAATAATTTCATCCAATTACAGCTCCTGATACACTGAAATAGTAGTCCCTCTCTCCCTACACCACATCAGCCAATCACGGCTCACGTTAATTACCTTTCTTTGACCTTATATATGAAGATCTATTAGCACACATACGTAAATGTATACATTCATAAGTAAATACATGGGCACATACCTGTATGTACATACATGCATACAGACAGACAGAAATTGATATTACTCAATTATAAAGCATCTGGTTTCTCAATACATATTTTATGCGCGAAGTTTTATCTGCAAAGCGGATTATATTTAATTTGAACCTAGGGTTTTTTTATTCATCGATGGACAGAATTTGTTCTTTTTACATTTTACAGTCATTTCTTATAATCTAATTACAGTTATTTCATTTTTTCAAGAAAGATTACATCTTTTATCTGAAACTAATAAATCAAATTCGCACATCAATCTTACGTTAGCCAATCAGAATCGCGATCAATAACAGAGATAGTATATGTACGAAATAGAAAGAATATCATGAAATAAAATACAAAACAGTTATGATTTTATATTTTGGTATATTTTATTCAAGTAGAAATCACTCGATATATCGAATTGAATTTTTCTTGAAGTCTATGTTCATACGTATTTACATTCCTATACGTTGTAAAAGGTTTACGTTACGTTTGGAACTCTTTAGGGAGGAGACAAATATTTCTTAGCAAATCATCATCATTAGCAAAGTTACGTCTACGTTTGGGCGTTCGACCTTTAGTGAAACTCACCATGGAGTGTTTACGTGCGGCCCCGATTTTGTATTACTCGAAAGGACATTTTCTATACAGAAATTTTACTCCGTGCGTTTGTATATACGTTACAGGGTCAATGTAGAAGTAATTAAAATTATGTACAGATATACTATGTAAATATCTAATGCTACTTGTAATTGAGAGATCGCCGTATCCAACTTAAACAACGCCCATTACGTATATACACTGTGACGTCATAGTTAAAGTCATGTTTGACGGGTCATTTATTTATAACGTCATCATGAACAAGCGTGCCAAAATGTGTGATGTCGGGTATTTGACGATCACTCAATTATGTCGTCCATGACGTCAAAAACTGTACATAGCGTCATTAATGACGTCAATTTTGGCAGCGTATGTGTGTTCATATAGTACGCATTAATGTAACCGGTACCATACTGACGACAAATTCATTTTTTACAGGCAACGTTTTTCACTTTTGACATTTTACAGACAATACATTCGACTACATATATCTCCTTATGAAAATGATATCACTGTGCTTACTAAAAGAAATGCCTAATACAAACGGTTTATGTGACTGAACTAAGAATGCACTGAGAAAATACGCCCCCAGTCCCGTTGATCGTGGTGCAGAACCAGTTTTAGAATATATAAAGTAGATCGATCGCAATATATCTAAAAGAATTTAACATCGCGTTTATCTCTAGGTCTTGAATTTTTCCGTGTAGAGAAACACTAGTGAATTAATTTTTTTTCTCCGTGATATTACTTGAGTGTTTGTCTTTATTTTCACTGGCTAGATCTCTACACTCAATTCTACTTTTACTTGTACTGTTTATCCCTGAAGAAAACCACAATTTGATAATAACACTTAACCTTTATTATCCTACGTTAATAAAAATTTATGCATGAGAATTTTAAAGGCGCAGTAAAATTATATTAAATTTCAATATGATATTGTAAAATCTTCACACAACTTTAGTACTTTTGAAATGATCCCTTCAGTTTATCATTTTAATACGCTACCGAGTACGATGTCGCCACCTACTAAAGATGTTTAATAAATGTACGTGCAAAGATTGTGGTGTAAAGTTAAATAATATTCAATCAATATATCTACCTATCTATCCATGATAGTAAAATACAAAAGTAAATATAGTCATGTGACTACAACAACGTACCACAGTGGACATTCGCGGACCCCTGAAATTCAGAGATGACACCAGGCCCCGCCGTCACCAAAATTTTAGAAATCTCAACCTCAATACTCAACTCAAATCGCTGAGGTGAACTCAAATGAGTATACTCTTCAAATCGCCGTCACGACATAGTTGAGGCCTTCCTCAGTTGAGGTCAATTAAACCATACTCGACTCAGTTGAGGTGTTACATTTTAGTGAGTTTTCGCGGATTTTCTTTTTTGCATTATTTTTACGTAATAAAGTATGTAATTTCACCTTAGCGTGTTTTTGTTTGTTAAAACAAATTAAGAAAATGCTTGTATTCATGTAAATTTGTTAACAATGTTAAAATTTACGGTTGTAAATACGAAATTATAAGCACAATACACATTATGAATCTGTGCTCTACAAGAAATACATGTACTGTCGCTTACAGTAGGTTTGTAGCACTGATCAGTGTCACAGTCTTCAACATGTTCAGAACCCTTTTCTTCAGAGGGCCTTAACCTAGACCATGAAGCAGCCTTAACTTTTTAGACTAAGACTAAATATGAAATTAAAAGACGGCAAATAAGATGCAAACGTATCCCTCGGAATCGTAAAAAAGTGTTCTACCTGTATGCGCTAAGAACTCCTTTTGCTAATAATGTCGATAACTTTTGTAGAAGTAAAAACACATGTTCATGAACTTGTGTAAAATATGCATCATATCACATGCACACGTCACGAATCAGTCAAGTCCAAGGCTACAAACTTGACACAGACATGGCGTCATATTTTTTTCCGCACTATTTATATACATTTATATACATTCGCGATAGGCGTGGTACGTTATAGATCTCTCACTGCTTCGAAAGGGTCCGTTGCAAAGGCCAAAATTACGCAGTGACGTTAAGGCACTCCACGACGTCGTTTACATTATATAGTCTATATTGAAAACCGCATGAGAAATAGAATAAAAATTAGTTCTGCAAAAAATAGTAAAAATGCAAATTGTTTAACAAGTTTAATTTTTCACACATTTAAATTTTATCCCTAGTTGTTTTCAATCACGTGACTGCTATATAGCACATGTAGTATTAACAACAAACATTCAACAAGTGCAAAGGCATATTGCCCAATTTGGTAATAAAGTTTTGTTGTAAATACTAAATGGAATCCTATCATTAATATTTAAAGCTGTGCCCAACTTATAAGAGGCGTAATTGCGTATAAATACGGCGATGGAATTGTTGAATGATGTAGTCTTATTAGACATTGTTTAATTAAATGGAAATTCTGTTGATATTTTATAATCTAAAAGTTTGAAGCATTTAAAATAGATATAGAACAGTCTTTATGTGAAATAAAACAACAAACAGAGTTGAGGAAAAGGTTGCCCTACAGCGTTTTTCTTGGCATGTTGATTGTTGCAGTGCCTCCTTCTCCATATAATGCACTGGGCCATAGTGACGTCACAATGACGTCATGTTATGTTTTGGCAGGTTTTCTGCCACATTATATAATTGTGTATTGCCTTAACACAACTGCGTAATATGTATTTCGTCAAGCAGATGCTATTGAAGGTCACTGACGTTGGTGTCATTTGATAGTAGTTGAGTAAGTATACCAAATATAAAGTTTCTCTCATAAGGTTCAAAAGCTAAGGTCAATGTTTTTGCAGACACACGGAGGGACAGACGAAAACCTATGATACTCTCCGAATCTTCGATTACAGGGGCATAAAAAAATTAAAAAAGATAAAATGTTCATGAACAATCACAATGTGCGATATTTGGTTGGTTGGTTGGTTGATTGGTGTTTTACGTCGCTTTCAACAATATTTCAGTTATATCGCGACATGGAAGCAGGAGGTTACCAACCTCTTAAACATAGTGGCGCAACCCGGGAATCGAACCCGGATCATCGGCGCCGCAAGCCAAGCGCTTAACCACTACACCACGCCTGCCCCTCAATGTGCGATATAACGATATATTTAGAGCAGAGACATACATACACATATGTGTATATATGTCTCTGATTTAGAAGGGTTATTGTATTTTACTCTGCGATGAATTACAGACCGTCGAGTTAAGCGCAGTATAGACACCAAAAAAGTGAAAAACATTCCTTGTATTTACACTTTTTTCAATTTTCAATTTTCCTCTTTTTTTCAATATTTAAATTTTTTACTCTACATTTCCACTTTATATTTCTTCGATACAAATATATAAATAAATAATAGGAATAAAAATCCGAAAGATGTAGAAGATGAAGTAAAACAACGATAATAGGTGAAATGATTATCGATAGAAAGTGCGCGATTTCTTTCCATGATGGCTTTTTCAGCTAATGAGCTAGATTATCAAGATAGAATCGTGACGTCATTTTATCTAGGCTAGTGACTAGGTTGTGGAGCGCACCCTATCGTTCTTCGATTGACGTCATGCCGACGTCACCAACTGTACTGTAGTTTTGACTGTGACGTGATTTTGGCACCATAAGGGGTAAACGATCTCTTAAAACTATCTCACTTTGCTTGTTGTTTCATCTTTCAAGCATTCCTAACAGTCTATGTCGCCTGCGATGCCTCTCCGCTGTGTTTTACACTTGAAGAAATACTTAAGGTACCTATTAAGCTTCACTTAAATATTTGAGTATTTACTCAAATTTCCGTCTTGAGTAAAACTCCGATTTGCGTGGTGACGGTGACTTGAGTTTGAGGAAATAAGATTGAGGAAATACTCAGACTTGAGGCTGAGAATTGAGTTGAGGAAGGTTGGTGACGGCGGGGCCAGGTGCCCGGAGATGGTAAGCGTGTCCTGGTTGACTAGCCACACCAGACTACGTAAGATACAAATTTGAGCAAACACTGTACGGAAAAAGACCCCCAAATGCACTGTGTCTCGCTTCTTTTCACGCTAAACCAATGAGAAATATTGGAAAACTATTTCAACAGGTGTAGTAATAATCGTTATTTCATGTATTTTCATATCGAAATCATACGTTAGGGGCTGTAAAATTTACATCAACAACAGTTTGGTATATCGAATGCATCATCAGAAATACAAAATGCATCTCAAAACGAATTCATATTAGATGACACTAGTGGTAACGATCTAAGTGATAGCATAGGATTTCCCGACCAGAGGAAATTCCACATGAAAACTATTAACATTTTGAATCTTGTTCGTAGATTAATAATTTAAATAAGAAAGCATTTATACCAGTCTCAATCAGTCATTAACAGTTCTTATAAAATATTTCAACATACAAACCCATTAAATAAGAAATGGGGGGATTTTGCACCAGGAAGGGGGAAGGAAGTAATTTCATTATGAAATACAATGTGCTTACTTTGAAGACAAAGAAATACAATTTCCATTTGATATATTTATTATCTACCTGGGCAGTCTGTATTTTCCCTTCCCTCTTCAGTAGATTTTAACGAGGATCGGAGCAAAATTTTTACATAAATTGCAACAGAATCCTCATTTATCATGATGTGAAATATGAGTTTTTAACATCTAACGGGAGATCATTTACATAAATTAAGAATATTATAGAGCCTAAAATAAATCATTGAGGTACACCACAAGATATAGTAGCATGGCTAGATTGAGTATTTCCTGTTGACGGTCTGCACTCTGTTTGACAAATATGACAGAAACCAGTCTAAACGTGTTATATTATAGCATTTAATTTTCTTTAAAAAGATTTAGGTGATAAACAAGATCGAAAGCTTTTTGAGGTCTAGCAGAACCACACCTGTAACATTACCACTGTCGATATCAGCTATCCAGTTTTCAGTAAATTTGATAAGAGCTGTTTGGCATGAATGCAGCTTGCGAAAACCCGATTGCGCACTCACAAATAAATTATGTTCTAACAAATAACCTTGACGTTGTGACGCAACGTGTCTTTCAAACAAGTTTGAGACAGTAGGTAAAATAAAAATAGGCCTGTAGACGCCAGGATTTTCTTTTTTTTCCCCTGTGTTATACATCGGGATTATTTGAGCTATTTTAAGTTTTACCGGGAAATAACCAATATCGATGCTCAAATTTAACATATGAGCGATGGGCTTCGCTATGTATTCTGTATATGGCTTAAGTGTCTTGGATCCTGCTGATTTGCCATCGTTTAATATCACATTAAAGTATATAGTGAATATTATAGTGAACATCTATTATATCATCTTTCATGAAGTTATCTGATAATTTCGTGTAAAATTTATTGAAAGGTTCAGCAATTTTAAATGTAGTCTCAGCTATTGTTGCACCACATATATGTAGTTTGTTAGGTATAGAATTTGTTCCTTTTAGTACTAATTGCTTAATACTGGGCCATATGTCTCCCGTGTTTTATTTATTTTATACGGTCACGCAACAGTATCTCTCTTTAGCTTTCCGAAAAAGTTCTTTCACTTTATTTCTCCATTTCATATAGCTTCCATATAGCGTCATTTATTTCACAGATATCCACGCAGGTTTTGTTTGAGTTCATTCATATAAAATCAGACATAATTCTAACCGTAAATACAAGAACTTTCTTTACAATCACTTCATCAAATATAATCACAATATTGATAACGTTATTATTATCCCTATTGAAAATATTACAAAACTACCTGAAGAAACTAAATCTGAAATGAAAAAACGACGTTTAGTTGCTAAACTTTATTGGATTAAACATCTACAAACCACATACCCCCTTGGCCTCAATGACCAAATTTTTCAACAAGGTAACATTTCTTCTTATCATAACTACATCAATATATTTTCACTTAGACCAGGCGTTAAGAGGAAACACAAGTCCCACGGTCGTCGTAATGGCAACCGCAGAAGACATGGCAGATTAAATAGGTCATTGGACGATCTATTGCGGATAGCCAGAAATAACAGTCGTCACGATCTTTTACATGCATTGTCATATATTCCAGTCATCAGATTAAAACCTATCCTGCATGAGGCTGATTTAAGAAGTTTACGTTACATGGATTGATTTAGACTTAAAATGATTATAGCATTTTCATATAACAAACTTTACCCACGTATACCATTGCTTCATCCTAAATCGCAATTTATCAAGATTAAATTGGTAAATGAAGGTTTAGACCTGCTTAATATTACTGATATTTCTCGTGATTTTAGTCAAATCTACAATTCCTCAGTATTTCGAGAAATTTGAATCACCCCTGATTTGCTATCAGTACAAAAGTCCTATTAGAGACCTTATATTTAATTACAATGCAGTAACATCTAATCTTAATTCTTTTGACTCTATTCCATAGTCCTGTTAATGCTTTAATTCTAAATTCATTTATCAGCCTGTCGGCCATATTGTTACAGGTGATCCTAATTGTATTTTCGATAAATCTCTATGTTCACTTTTTTTTATAAAGGGCCAAAGTATAGATTGCCTTCCAGGATAGGTTTTTCCAGATGCCAGGATATTGTTAAAGAAGCATTAAACATGTATTGTAAACGATGGTGTCAAAAAGAAGGTGAAAAAATACATGCCTTCAATGACTGGAAAAATGAAATCTTACAAATCATCGATATTCTAATTAATGATTTTACAATAAATTCTCATTTATTCAAACAGCCACATTATATACCAGTCCAGTCTCTAAAAAAGAAATACTTATGTCTTCGTACCTGCTGACAAAGCAGCTAACAATATCATTGTTTGAAAAAATATACAATATTACAGTTCTTAAAACTGAATTAAACTCTACTTCTATATATCTTGAAACTCCTTTGTTTAAAGGCAAGATCCTATCCGACCAATGTGAAGTTATGTCTAATGTCAATTTAAGCATTGATAAAAACGATCTTCCAACTATGTATTGGCTTCACAAAGTACACAAAAATCCATATAAATCACGTTTTATATCAAATTCTAGTCATTGCAGTACATCAGTGCTTTCTAAACATATTACCTCCGCTCTTACTGGAGATGAAGACCATGTTATCAAGTATTGTAATTACTTTTGGTCTATCAAAAATTATAACGAAGTCATTGAAAAATTCCGTTTGAGAAATTTTAAGGCAAATAACGTTTCTACTTTTCATTTTTCGACTATATACCTTTCTACCTTATGATTTAATCAAATCCAAATTGCTGTCTCTAATACGCTTGTGTTTCAACAGAGAGTCTAAATCATACCTCTGACCCTCAGATACATCCGGGTTTTTTTTCTTTAACAAACAATATGATAATTTTAAATACTGGACTTGTACTGAGTTGTGTCATGCCATCACATTTTTGATGGATAATATTTATGTACAATTCAATGGCAAGACTTATCAACAGATTATTGGGATTCCTATGAGTAATAACTCCGGTCCCTTTATAGCAGATTTATTTTTATACTGTTGGAAGAGAGATTTATGCATTCTGTTCAAACTTTTAAACGTTTCGACCTTATTGATAAGTTCAATGACACCTCTAGATATCTCGATGATGTTTTAGTTATCGATAAACCTGAGTTTGAAAACTATATTATTGACATTTATTCATCTGAACTTCAATTAAACAAAGCCAATACTTCAGACCAGGAAACACCGTTTTTGGGGGGACTTAAATATTAAAATTGTTAACAACAATACTCGTACCAACATATATGATATACGTGACGATTCTGGATTTCCTATTGTAAATTTCCCAAATCTAGATGGTGATGTCCCCAGACTCCCATCATATGGTATATATATTAGTCAATTGGTTCGACTCGCTAGAGCCTGCACTAATGTTTTGGATTTTCACGCCAATTCATTTCATCAATTTCATAGATTACTTTTAAACTTCTTCATCAGGGTTATAGATATCATAAACTTCGAAAAACTTTTGGTAAATTTTACAGATCTTATTCAGAATTTGGAAATGTTACTTTTCAACAATACGTATTCAGCGGAATATCCCATCCCAATTTCTACGGTGATCTAGTGTACAAACTAAGAAGGGTCAAAGGTTCCGATAATTTCATATCGGCGGATTCTTAAATTGTTTAACTCCTTCGACATTGACATTATGACCCCGAGATCATCGCTAAGACCATATTTCTTGTATTGGGTCCCTCTACAACCCAATCCAGACTTTTGCTTGAGCGTTGCACGCTGACTAACAGGGCGGTAGGGACTCTGGCGGGCCTTGTCCAAACTTTTCAGAGGAGACAAAGTCATGATCCTCGTCCCCTCTGACTGTTAGTCGAGACTCCTATTGATAAAGGATCTGAGCTAAGCTTACCAACGAGCACGGTTTACTTATGTTGATGTCCTCTTACATATTTTTGATAGCAACATATTATTCTATCAACTTTTCGTGTGTAATAAAATTTTTATGACCTCTCTTCTTGAGAAACCTGTTGATCCTTGTTCTCTATATGGAAGATTATTTATAAATCTTTAAATGTGTGTCCTTTGATTGTGCTGCTTTTGCGGTGAGTGGGATGGTGGGCGCCCGTAAACCGGTTCACCACACAAATTGAATGACGTTTGTTACTTTAATTCACCGTCCTAATTCGGTATCATAACCGCAACACAATCGAATATTTTTGTAATGTTTTTCAGTGTATACTCTATTATTATCATGTTTCGTGTGCGTGTCTTTGGTGATTTTTGTCATGCAGCTTTTTCAGATGTCTTCAGTTTTCTATTTTAACACGATTTGCTTTTAGGTTTGCATGTTTTTAAGTACTGCATTCAGGGTTTTATAAAAATATTTCGCAAGATTCGTTTATTTTCTAAATTCTATCTAATGGTGACTGATTCAGATAAGAAGTCCCCTTCATTGAAATTTTTAAAGTCGATGGATGATGGATAAATCCAAACCACAAGTCCAAAAATCATGAAACCATAGGACATACAAAATCAGTGAAAATGAAAAACAAATGGAAAATAACAAAATATGTCTACTTGAAGAGCATATGTTAACCCCTGTGATGGAGTGAGATCAGGTGCCCGGGGAGAGTGAGCATCTCCTGCTTGCTAGCAACACCCGTCACATATACCCCGTAGAAAGAGTCAAATCGTGTGAATTCCATATGTAGTTATATATGGAGAAGTCGAAGTAGGTAACCTTCTAGTATAGAAGGTGTCAAATCTGTGTAAGGTGATCTGAATCGGTCTCAGTCCAGAATATCATTTAAAAGTCTGGATAACGAGATATCATATGGAGTAATAAGAGTCTTGTAACGACCGTAAAACTTCCTCAGTGACGATGCTAGTCTAGCACATATATAACCCTGGTTGAGCAGCTTAACTGAAAGTCGCCTAGCCCTCAGTACAAAGTCATTGTAATTTGAACATGCTCTGGAATAACGTATTAACTGAGATATGAATACGCCGTATGCGGGCGATGATGGAATGTTGCTACTTATGAAAGGAAAGTTTGTGATAGCGAAATTGAAATCGTCACGTTTGTCATAGAGTGAGGTGTTCAATTGACCATTAATATCGAAAGACAACATAATATCTAAATACGAAGTAGAATTATTATTTTCTGTGGTTTCTTTGACCTCCAGTTCACTTGGATAGATGATGCTAAGGTAATCCGCGAATGAAGGATTATTAATTGAAAGCAAGTCATCTATATATCTGTAAGTAAAATTGAAGCCAAGAACCAATTGTTTTTTTCCTTGCGAAGACTGAATGAACTCAGCTTCGTATGAGTAAAGGAATATGTCAGCCAGAAGCGGAGTACAGTTAGTGTCCATTGGAATGCCGACAATTTGTTGAAAAACCTTACCTCCAAACGCCACAAAAATGTTATCGATAAGAAAGTTCAACATCTGGATGACAGCTGTTTCAGTGTATTTATTTTTGGAATCAGAATTTTCCCTAACAAAGTAAGTTTAATCGTGGCCTACTACTATATATTTGAATTTGCGGCTTCCGTTTTTACTAGTAAATGCATTTTGACTAATTTCCGCTAATCTGTCTTTTAATTTCTGATGAGGGATCGTTGTGTAAAGAGTCGAAAAGTCAAAAGACTTGATGGAGTGAATTTTAGTAAAACTTTTTGATTTTAGATGTTCTAACAACTCTTTTGAATTTTTAAGGATCCACATTTGATTAATTCCACTTCTGGAATATACTGTTTCGCAATATCTATGAAGGCCAGATTTAATTTCTGATAATATTTTTGTGAGTAGCATCGATACAGATTTTGTGGAAAACTTCGAGGAACCAGCGATAAAGCGTTGTTTGTAAGGACTTTTGTGCATTTTTGGAATGCAGTACAAATATGGAAGTTCTAAATTCAATTTATTTTAGTCAATACCAAACGTATTGAGGAAGTTATCTCCAAGTATGTATTCTTTTTGTCTGATTTCGGTAGACTGCGTGTAGTGCATACTGGATAATGATCGGATAATGCAATGCTCTGAACACTGATTTATTGTATATTGTTAGGAGAATTGATGTATACATGATAAAATAGTGTGCTAGGTTTAGCTGTTACCTGCGTAGGGGTTGTAACCATATGTGAGAAATCAAGAGCGGCTGACCAGTATGAAGGGTGATAATTGTTATAATCAATATTGAAGTCGCCCATTAACATCAGTTCATTGTCATCATAGGATGTACCTTTGTTCATCTCTGTAATACATGATTCTACCCAGGAGATCGGAGAGGAAGAGGAAGGAAGTAAAGGTTTACTGTGTGGTATCTGAATTTCAATCATATTGTTTCAATATTTTCAGACTCCAAATTGCTCTTCTTTTATGGTCAAGAGTATTCGCTATGTGTATCAAGATGCCGCCACCTGACCTACCATTCCTATCCTTTCATTCAAAATTGAAACTGTCAGTGTTTAATAAATCGTTATGTAGAGTCGTTTAGAAATAAACGAAGGATATATACAGAACAATAAGAGTTAAGTAATAATTTGATCTCATCTAGATTGGGCATTATGTGACAGATATTCAAGTTTCCCAAACGCAATCCCCTCTTTACAAAACCAAAATGACTAAAACCACTTTTAACTGCAATATTTTCACGCGTTTCAGGGTAACTTACACATTAAAAAATTTATTTGATTTACTATGCAAGAATAATTACTCATCAGTACCAAAAAGATATGCCGGAATTGTGAATGATATTTCTTTTTCTCGCCATTTCTTGCTTTTGTTGTGTGTGTCCTTTGATTGTGCTGTTTTTGCCGTGAGTTGGAAGGTGGGTGCCCGTAAACCGGTTAACCACACCAATTGAGTGATGTTTGTTACTTCAACTGACCGTCCTGTCGGTATCGTAACCGCAGCACAATCGAATTTTTTTTTGTAATGTCGTTCCGTGTATATTATGCTGTTGTCATTTTTTGAGTGCAGGTCCTTGATGATTTGTGTCATACAGATGTCTTCTGTTTTATCTTTTACTACAGATGTTTTAGCATTATTAAGCGACGTCAATTGTGTATTATATATACATGTACAAGGGGTATAGTTACATTCAGTACATAGGGATCGGAAAACATTGTAAAACAGTAATTTGTTTTGTGTCCACTTCTGTTACAAGAGTAACTCGATAATTTTCCGCCATTACGACATCGTTCGTGGTTGCATCCTTCTTCTCCACAATAAACACATCCACCGAATTTAATTCCATTTTTGAGGACGGGCACACAGTGTTCATACGCAAGAAGTAAGTCCCTTGTTCCAGTGTCACTCAGGTGGACATCATCCCACAAGAATTGTCGTGCATTCAATTTACTGATTGCAAATGAAGATTTAGTTAATTTTGCGTCATACATATCACACACATATTTGTTAGGGGCGTTTACGATGCTCATATCTACATTTACTCTTGGGGTTACCTCGCTGAGGAAAACAGTAGTTTTCGGGGTCCTATGTCGAACATCATTTTTGATTTCGGCAAAGTCCTCCTCAATTGTTTGAGTACCTATATACAGGTACCTTCTTTTCTGGTAATTCAAGCACAGTCAACTTTTTTCTGAGTATTCTAATTTCTCCATAGAGAACAGACACCGTCTGGCACAGATTATCAAAAGAAACATTCATTATGTTATTTTAAGGCTTAGGTGTCGATGCCATTTGTGGTAATATAGATACATCCTTGTACAAGTTGTCAAAGCTTACTTCGTTGTCCTGTGTTACATTCATTTCATCATCCTACCTTTCATCAGAATAGAGGTCACAAAACCCCCGTGTCTATTGTAAGTGTCCAGATCCTTGTCCGTATATAAGACTCGTCCGGTTTAATGTTACAGTTACAGTGCCATCGCGACTCTTAAATATTTCACCATTCCTCTTATCCATCTTTGTGAATAAAGATGGAATCTTAGTATGCATTTCACATTATGTACGGGATATTTAATGTTACCACTTTGTTGGTCATGCAAAACAAGTAATTGACCAGTAGCGTTTTCCTTGCTATCATCACTTTGAATAACATTTTCAAAATTCTTTGAATTTTCATCATTTAATGAGTTGATGTCTACACATTAGAAGTAAATGAATATGTAGATCTGAATACTCCATAATTAAAATCAGCAGCATCTAATCTCATATTTAAATAGTAAGGTACAGTGATCAAGTAAAACACGTGTTATCTGTTCGACGATCTAATCACTGATCAAATGCCCCAATGGCAATGAATGTAGAGCTGTCAATGTCTTACCCAGGGGTCACATTGATTACGCTTTGGGGACGCTTACTCTTTAATTTTGGTAATTTTACAACATTCTATAGAAAGTTTTCAGTCGCTGCGGAATTACATACAGAAAGACGGAACGACGGACGCTTTTTGCACTAGCTTAGACAGGTGCAAAAAAAAATAAGAATAATAGTAAAAGGCGGGGACGGGGAGGAGTGGAGTAAAGAATAAAAACTGTTTAAAAATCATACATAATAAAAATGTCCGTTTATAACTGTTGGACTTCACATAGAACCCCATTCATAATATTATACAAAATCGTGCGGAACTTCCTACCCATCCACCACTGCTACCCACCCCCCCCAAAAAAAAGGGGGGGGGGAGAATATTAGCTGAAAAGAAAAGGTTGTTTGAAGAGTAAAGATGATGAATAAATCCAAACCATAAGTCTAAAAATCATTAAACCAGAGGACATACAAAATCAGTGAAAATGAAAAACAAGTGGAAAATAACAAAAGAACATTCAGCTTTTTTCTTCTCTCCATCATTTGTCTCTGTAAATGAAAAATACTTCGAACACTCTGAGTTCAAGAAAGTGTCCTTAGAAATACTGTATACTAATTCCAAATTTCATTTATTTATGAGGTGTGATGGAAAAGAGAAGAAATGAGTGAAGGGGTGGGATGCAGTGAGGTGTAAATTTAAGGGGACTACACTTGGGCGATACCATCTGGGTAGATGTTTCGCCAAAAAGCCCCTGCCTCTTGTATACACTGTGGTAGATCATGTTATGGTATGTAATAACGTATGCATGTTTACATTACGCATTGTAAAGTTAAATGTCACGGTTTGTCGATCTGACATTTCTTATATATGGTGAGAGCGAGAGCATTTGGGTCAGACGTTCATTTAGTATTAATATAATATATGGGAGCGTCTCCCGTAAACATTTTGTTTTTGAAATATCTCGGTCTTTTATGGTGAGAGGCCAGCGTTAAGAGTTAAAACATTTTATGCAACATTCTTTGCAAAATGCCTTTTAAATTTCAAGAATATTTATACATAAGTGTATGCTTAAAGGTTTGACTGAAGTGTTATCATACCCTATTTTATGTTATGTAGATGTATATACACAGTGTTGAATTATATTTGTTTCGTCTGTATGTTAGGGCATTCACGGGGATGTGACTAGCCAAACATGAGACGCTTACTCCTCCCGGGCACCTGAATTCAACTCTGAATTTCAGGGGTACGTGAATGTCCATTGTGGTACATCGTTGTAAGTGCTATAGTAATGTGACATGAGTTGCTTTCGTACTTTACATCCTTGTATTGAACTATTGAACATAAGGAATTAAGTACACCATTTTATTTAATTTCGGATATAATTGAGACTTAAACGACGCTTTTCATTTGAGATAAATCTAGTGATACATTAAAATTATTAAAGAAACTAGGGTTACTTTATATTCTAACTAATAAAACACAAAGGGAGATTTTGTGATGCAAATGCGGCACTCACAAATATTTTGTAGTGAATCATACAACTAAATCAGTCTTTCTTTTCTTTTACCAGAATATAATCGCCTTGTTCTCCCTCTCTTTCTTTTTTTTTTTTTTTTTTTGGGGGGGGGGGGGGGGGGGGGCTGACATTACCAATATGCAGTTGTTTTCCTTTCACGTGTTATAAGGCATATTTGTATTTTATTTCTAGGACATTCTTGACGTTAGTTGCTAGCAAAATAGGAATCGCTGACTCCTCTGGTTTTGTATGATGATCGGAAATGTATTTACATTTATTGTGGTCCATTGTTAATATTTCTACAGCAACATGGCACTAGTTACCTCTGTTTCTTTTTTTAATTACAATCAATATCGACAAACAAGAAAATCTATAAAACCAGAATATTCCATTATTTCACTACCTGTCAATTAATACCTTTATATACAGATATCTCCACGAATTCTCGAATACATATACTTGACAAGATAAGATTTGTCAGTAGTTTAAAAAGTAAAAATAATGTGAGTACGATGAATCAAAAGATACTACTGCTAGCCTTTGTTGTTTCTTTGTGTAATGGAGTCATTTTTCCCAACGGTAATGAATACGGTAAGTTACACATGGTTAGGTGTAGTGCATTTTGCTGCTTTAAATAATTAAAGTCTGTCTTAAGTGCACTTTAAAACAAAGATTGATATCGTAACATTTTTCTTCTTATTTAATTGGTATATTTTAATATGTATATATGTATTTAATATGTATTATATGTAATATGTATAATACTGTATAGCAAACTGTCCCTTAAGGTAGTAGAAGCGACCTAAGGGATGTAATTCTGAAAAGTGTTTATACGTATGGGCGCTTTTTAAGAATGTTTCAGATCTAGACCTATGACGTTCACTTAACAAAAATTACCAATGATATTATCTGAATCCTTATACGCGTACACGTTTTTCAAGCATTTTTAGATAAAGATGTAGGATACTTGTAAACATGTAGAGATGATGGATAAATCCAAAGCACAAGTCCAAAAATCATAAAACCAGAGGACATACAAAATCAGTGAAAATGAAAAACAAATGGAAAATAACAAAATATGTCTACTTGAAGAGCATATGTGAACCCCTGTGATGGAGTGAGATCAGGTGCCCGGGGAGAGTGAGCATCTCCTGCTTGCTAGCAACACCCGTCACATATACCCAGTAGAAAGAGTCAGATCGTGTAAATTCCATATGTATTTATATATGGAGAAGTCGAAGTAGGTAACCTTCTAGTATAGAAGGTGTCAAAGCTGTGTAAAATGATCGGAATCGGTCTCAGTCCAGAATATCATTTAAAAGTCTGGATAACGAGATATCATATGGAGTAATAAGAGTCTCGTAACGACCATAGAATTTCCTCAGTGACGTTGCTAGTCTAGCACATATATAACCCTGATTGAGCAGCTTAAATGAAAGTCGCCTAGCCCTCAGAACAAAGTCACTGTAATTTGAACATGCTCTGGAATAACGTATTAACTGAGATATGAATACGCCGTATGCGGGCGATGATGGAATGTTGCTACTTATGAAAGGAAAGTTTGTGATAGCGAAATTGAAATCGTCACGTTTGTCATAGAGTGAGGTGTTCAATTGACCATTAATGTCGAAAGACAATATAATATCTAAATACGAAGTAGAATTACTACTTTCTGTGGTTTCTTTGACCTCAAGTTCACTTGGATAGATGATGCTAAGGTAATCCGCGAATGAAGGATTATTAATTGAAAGCAAGTCATCTATATATCTATAAGTAAAATTGAAGCCAAGAGCCAATTGTTTTTTTTTTTCCTCGGAAAGCAAAGACTGAATGAATTCAGCTTCGTATGAGTAAAGGAATATGTCAGCCAGAAGCGGAGCACAGTTAGTGCCCATTGGAATGCCGATAATTTGTTGAAAAACCTTACCTCCAAACACCACAAAAATGTTATCGATAAGAAAGTTCAACATCTGGATGACAGCTGTTTCAGTGTATTTATTTTTGGAATCAGAATTTTCCCTAACAAAGTAAGTTTTATCGTGGCCTATTACTATATATTTGAATTTGCGGCTTCCGTTTTTACTAGTAAATGCATTTTGAATAATTTTTGCTAATCTGTCTTTTAATTTCTGATGAGGGATCGTTGTGTAAAGAGTCGAAAAGTCAAAAGACTTGATAGAGTGAATTTCAGTAAAACTTTTTGATTTTAGATTTTCTAACAACTCCTTTGAATTTTTAAGGATCCACATTTGATTAATTCCACTTCTGGAATATACTGTTTCGCAATATCTATGATTTTTGTGAGTAGCATCGATACAGATTTTGTGGAAAACATCGAGGAACCAGCGATAAAGCGTTGTTTGTAAGGATTTTTGTGCATTTTTGGAATGCAGTACAAATATGGAAGTTCTAAATTTAATTTATTTGAGTCAATACCAAACGTATTGAGGACAGATTTATGATTCTCGAGTACTAAACCGAAAAGTTCGTGAGAGTATAAGTAGGATTTCCTGGAGCTGAATTTAATCCTAATTCTTTCACTAGGCTGTCAAAGTAATATTTCTTACAAGTAAATGTATAATTATTGGATGCTTTATCTGCTGGTGTAATGATATAATGTTCTTGGAGGATGGTAAGTTCTCTGACAACATCAGGATCTTTAAAAATAGATTCGAATCTGGTGTTTACAGAACATTGTAATTTTTTTTTATTTTTGATCTTAGCAGTACTGCAATAGATTTTATCCATTCCGAAAGAGTGTCGACCTGTACTTCCTCTCTTTTTGCCCATGGTGTGGCATATTCCTCGCAGCAGTTCATAATATTCTCAAAATTTTGGCTCCATGTGAATGATCTGGGTTCTCTGTATTTTGGACCTTTAAGTAAAGTTCTCTTAATTTAGTGTTTTAACAATATCGAGATCACCAGTAACGACATGGCCACAAGGAGAATATACAAAATTAGATGAGGAACATGCACACGATTGAGGATGGCATGCAGAATTGCTAAGATCAAGACACTGTAGAAACCCTTTGTAATTATAAATTTTGGATGCAACATAACATACGAGCATTTATCCCATATTCGCAGAGTTATCCTCATTATTTTTCAAAATGATCAGCCTTTCTGCCACAAGAGAGTGAAAGATAAGTGACATGAGCTTTACCGTCAATTACGCTGACCCATTTACTGGCATCTAACTGACGTCATTGTGTTATTGACACAGGTCAATGTTTACAAACAAACCTTGTTGGTAATAATACATATGTAATTACGCAGACTCATAGTTCGCAGTCAAGATCTCAAGATAATTTCACCTTAAAATCGTCAGAAAGGGTTCCATAAATGAAGTACCATAGGCGGATCTAGAAATTTTTGAAAGAAAGTAGGGTCGCAGAGTATGCAGTCTCCCATGACTTATATTTTGCAGCCATAAAATTCTCGAAAATGATTTTTTGTTGTTGTTGTTGTTTTATTTTATTATTATTATAATTATTATTATTATTGTTTTGGAAAAACTTTCCAAACTTTGCAACTCCCCTTTAAATCCCCATTGCACACCAAACTTGTGTCTTTTATATATCATAAGTTATGGGTAAGGTAAGTTATTTTTGTCATTAAGGTCAAGGTCACTTGGGCATTGATTTTGGTGTCATTTAAAAGGGTTTCATTTGTGGATTAAACCTCTCAGATTGAAGTCACTGTCTCATATGTTTGATAAAATGTGGGCAAAGTTATTTTAAGTAAATTCTAGCATATAGTTCACAGTCCGGGTGACAAGGTCATTTGTTGAAAGGGCTTTATAGGTAAAGTCCGCACGCCATATATGATGTCTATTACTTTTATAGTTCAAATGTTATGGACAATGTCGATGTTTCAGACGGACACTTGAAAAAAAGATAAGGCAAACGTAATATACATTGGACCCCCAACACTACGTATTTCGATCCGGGGGCATATAAAGGTAATACCATACGCAAATTGTTGTATCGTATACACATTCAATATTTCCAAACATTTTCTGAAAAGAAAAATGTTTTAAAATCTTGTTTATGTTAGATAGATAGATTATTCGTTTACGTCGCGCCGGGAATATTCCACCCATATGGCGACGGTCACAAGCTAACACAAATCGAATCAAATTAAAAAGAGCAATTAAAAATATCTAGGAAATACCAGTTCTCACTGTATATCGTATCTACACATAAATGATACTACTAAAATGTACATGTATACACAATAAAATTTATGTTATATTTCAATATATTATATGTTGCTACACAAGTTAACGTCTTTTAAAAATCCAAGAACTCTCCAAATACTGACATTCTCATATAACTCGCTCATACTTTTTACAGTATAATAGTCATTTCGAAATTGTGCAGTGTCTGCGCATTCCAACGATATATGATTAATACTTGATAGACATCCGCAAGGAGGAGGCTCTTCCTTTAAAAGGTAAGAATGAGTTATCCAAGAGTGCCCTATGCGGAGTCTGCAAGTAACAACTTCATCTCGACGATTATTAAGATTCCAATGTTGTTTATCGTAATTGCACTACAATCAAATATTTTTGTAATGTGTCATATGTGCTAGTATATTATTTATATTCATGTATTATATAGCTCCATGGTGATTTCTGCCACATAACTGAGCCAGTAACTCCTCTTTTTTTCTTTTTTATTTTTAAAAATTGGCTTGAAATCATGAAGTTTATTGTTAACTTCATGATCCCAAGCTTCTTGTGTTAAATTCTCAATATCATTTAATATACAAGATTTAAAGTCGGTATATGGAATTTTACCTACAATATTAGATTATTATTATTTATATTCATGTATTATATAGCTGCATGGTGATTTCTGCCACATAACTGAGCCAGTAACTCCTGTTTTTTCTTTTTTCTTTTTAAAAATTGGCTTGAAATTATGAAGTTTATTGTTAACTCCTCTTTTTTCTTTTTTCTTTTTAAAAATTGGCTTGAAATCATGAAGTTTATTGTTAACTTCATGATCCCAAGCTTCTTGTGTTAAATTCTCAATATCATTTAATATACAAGATTTAAAGTCGATATATGTAATTTTACCTACAATATTAGATATATATATAGCTTCTTTTGCTGCTTTATCAGCTCTAACATTACCAACCAAACCCATATGTCCTGGAACCCAACAAAATACAATCTCCAAACTATTTGACGACAGAGAATCAACTTTCTCTAAAATCTTCAGAACATATAGATTACTTGCATTGAAATATTTAATAGTCTGAAGACACGATAAATAATCAGAATAAATTATTTTTTTGGAAGAGTTATTTCTTTCGATGTGAGTAAGGGCTAAAAGTATAGCTTTAGCTTCAGCAGTAAATATAGAGCTATTATCAGGTAAACGTATGGATAGAGAAACATCGTTATCTGTTACTGCAGCAGCTTCAACTCTATCATCAGTCTTTGAACCATCTGTATAGTACGATTTATAATCGGAGTACAAAGGTCCAATCTCCGAAAACATTTGATAATATTGGAGAGAATTAGTATCAAGTTTCTTATAATCTGATAATTTTAGTATGACTGTAGGCCTCTCAATCAACCATGGTGGGGAAGAAGATATTTCGTATTTAGCTATATCAGATAGCGTGATTCCAGCCTCCTCGATAAGTGGTTTAACACGTAAGCCCATAGTTTTTTGGTTATTTGTTATTTGGTTCATTAAGATATTGTATTTCATATTTCGGCTTAAAGACACAATTAAATGCAGGATTTGATGGGTTTGCATACAATTTAATGATATATTATAATGTTAATTCACCTCTTCTTTCATTCAAAGATGGTTCATTATCTGCCGAGTATGAACTTTGTATAGGTGAGGTCCTGAGACCACCAAGACTCAATCTTAAGCCCTGGTGATGTATGGTGTCCAGAAGCTGTAAATAGGACTTTCTGGCCGAACAATAAACAGTACGACCAGAGTCCAGCTTCGATCGGACCAGCGATCTATAAAGCTGGAACAACGTTGTACTTTCAGCACCCCACTCTGTACTAGATATAACTTTCAAAATATCTAAGGCTTTTAAAAATTTGACTTTTAAAGATTTAATATGCGTAAAAAATGTAATCGTTTATCAAAGATGACACCAAGAAATTTTACTTCATTTACTACATTTACCCTATTACCACCCAGAAAAAGTTAGGGTCATTATGTATTCGCCTATTCTGGTAGAACGTCACGTCGAACGTTAAAATGTCTATCTTTAAGAAAATTTGAAATAAATATTGGCAAACTGTCTCTTAAACCCATATCATATAAATCCTTTTAAATACCATATTTCCAGGTAGTATCATACGCTTTCTCCAAGTAAAAAATATAGAGACATTTTTCTTATTGACAAAGCATCACGTATATACGTTTCAAGGCGCACAAGATGATCCACAGTGCTCCTCTGCTTCCTGACACCACACTGAATATCAGCGAGAAAAAAGTTGTGTTCCAGGAACCAGACAAGACGTTTCTACAGTTTTACAAACGCAGCTCGTTAATGATGTTGGCCGATATTTAACAGGATCAGTATGATCGTTTCCAGGTGTTTGAATGGGAATTATAATAGATTGTCTCCACGACTCTGGAAAATCGCCATTCAACCAAATGTAATTAAAAATATGAAGTAAAATATTCAAAGATTCTACGAAATTGAGGAAGACAATTATCAGACGAAAAATTTGTTGCCAAACAATTGGCAATATCTAGTTTGGATGTTAGAATATAAGTTATGGTGAAGATGTTTAACATTATTTGAAGCACCTTTACCTTATATTTTATTAATCATTTTCCATACCTTATTTGTAGGTGTATGAGTAATAACTTTGGAGACATACTTTCTCCAGGATAAACGTTTGCAGCTATTAATGTTGCGCCTGGCAACCGCTCTACGTTGGCGAAATGTATTTAAATTTGGCGAAATAGGATGTCGTGTAAATTCTTTTCCGGCCTTTTTGTGATCTTTGATGACACGTTTACAGTTATGATCAAACCATGGGTTGTATTTATGTTTTGAAGAAGCAGAGGTTTTAGGAATGTTCTGTTCACAAATCTGAACTAATGTATCTGTAAAAGTAAGAATAGGGTCGTTTTCAGCTAAATAATTCATTTAATTCAGATTCGTGAGGCGATCAGATTTAAATTGACACCAGTCAGCTTTACATCGCGGGATACAATTATTATTAGACGATACATTACTATTTGATATAAGTGGAAAATGATCACCCCCACATAAATCGTCATGAACTGACCATAAAAAGTCAATCAAAAGAGATGGATCAGTTGAAGGAAGATCTATTGAAATACAAGTACCATGTCCTGGATGTAAATAGATAATTGACCCCTCATTAAAGACACAAATTATGTTTTGATATAAAATCTTTAATTATTTTACCTTTGGTATCAACACTGTCACTTCCCCACAATATATTATGAGCATTAAAGTCACCTAATAAAATATATGGTTTAGGTAACTGCTGAATAAGATTGTTTAATTTAGTGCAATCTAAACTTGAACTAGACGGAATATATATACTGAGCAAAACGTGATTGTTTTATGCAGTGTTATACGCACAGCAACAGTTTGTAAAGATGTATCTAATATAATATTACTATGCAAGAAGGCATTTCGAACAAAGATGGACGAACCACCTACAGCTCTTTCGTTAGCACTATAAATATTATATTGAAAAAATTCCTCAATTGAAAAGAATTTGTGTTCTTAAGATGGATTTACTGTAAACAAAAAATTACCGGTGAAAACTGCTGGTCAAGGAGATGTAATTCATTAATATTTACTTTCAAACCCCTACAGTTCCACCGAATTATAGAATAGTGATATTTCATGGTAATTTTAATCTCGCAAGTGAGGGCTTGCGACCCTTTTTCGTAGGGGACTTACTGCAATCCCTAGCGTTCGACGAGTCATTCTGATATGCAGTAGCACTGCTATGAAAAATGTTGTTCGAAGTGAATGGAGATATACTTTCTTCCATGTCTACTTCAAGCACATCATATTTATTCTTTGTAACCACATCAGGACTAGACAAGTTACATCGAGAAGCAGGTTTAGATGACTTTTGAAGTTGATTTTTGTTAGGTTTTTGTTTTGAAGATGAATTTTTTATTATTTTCGACGACTGATTTCTGTGAAGAAGATGTCTGAGATGATGATGTTGACACAGATATTGATGATGTCGAAAAACCAGAAATAGAGAGTAGATCTGCGGACAAACCCGATACCTCAGTTTGACACGCGACAGACACAGTTTTCCTAGTAGAAACTATAGAAACATAGCTATTAGTAGCTACTGAACGAACATGAGTAGTATTGTAAATATGTCTAGTCTTAGAAAAAGAAATGCCCTTCTCAACCTTCATTTTAATGATGTTGACTTCTCTTTGATATAATGGGCACTCTTTTGAGGATGCACAATGACTCCCTTGCGGTTTGAACATTTAATGTCTCCACAACAAGGTTCAGAAAAAGCAAAATGGTCGTCATATCCTTCAATACCAATGTCAACATGGCCGCAACGATCACATGTTTTACGACCTCTACAGTTTCGTTGACCATGGCCAAATTTCTGGCAGCTGAAGCAACGAAGAGGTGACGGATAGTAAAAATCAACTTTGGCTTTAACGTAGCATACGTTTATGGTTGATGGCACAGTAGATGTGTGAAACCTTAATAGGAAAAATCGTGTTTTTGGTTCCTTTCCGTCTTTCTTTACAAGAAATCGTTTCAGGCCTACTACTTTTTGGCTTTTGAGTTCATTTAAGATGACATCAACTGCAAAGAGCGCTAAATTTCTTTCTTTATCTCTGAAAATACCGTAAATGGCGTTTAAAAATTTATGCGGAACTACCTTCACTGCTATGTCACCGATGTGATCACATGTTTGTAAATTAAAGCTTTGTTGTTTTTTCGCACATTCAACAACAGGGTTGCCATTTCGTTGTTTTGTTATATTTTTCACCGTCCCTGCAGTAGATTGGATGCTTTTATCTACGAGAAACGGCGAAACTTGGCCAAGAATAATCATCCGAAGTAATGACCAAAAACTTGTTCCAGTCTTCATCCTCTTGACAAAATTCAGGACATTTGTTTACTGAGAGTTTGGTGGTTTGTTAGTGCAGACTTCATGAGAAAAAGAAGATTCATTCCCAAAACCACCTCCAGGGAGTGTATACACTGTGGTTCTCCAACAGCAATGCACTGGAGTGGTTGTTAGAGTATACTCGACCATAAAGAAAATAAATGCATTCAACTGTCTAAACGTTAACTCGGTTAACACTTAAAAACAGTCAAAACATGCAAATAATCCTCATTTACAATCGAGTGGCCCATAGGCCACCGCCTTCTCAAATATAACTTGGATTTCAAAACTACAAAATATGAAACTCATAGGAAGATGATGTATAATATACAAAACACTACGAAGCAATATATAATGAGAGCTTGTCATGACAAAGCCGATTGATCAGGAACAGGCCGCGCGTCTAGTTGAAGTAAGGGCCAAAGTGGAGTGTTGGACACAAACAAACCGCATTTTGAATATCTCCTCATGCACCAGGATCCCATCCTCCAACGACACGGGTTGCATCCCAAGGCAAACAGGACACCTCATTTGGTCAATGACCGCGACCAGGAAGAGGGTGCTTGGGAATCTTTTCCCGGGTGCCTCATTTAGTCGCCTCATACGACACGCAAGAGGGAAGCAGGTCCTATTCTTATCACCCCGGGGACCCCACGGGTGTGTTGTTTGTGAATTAATTATTAAAGACATCACATATAGACATTTGAGCATAGTGAGAGGAGGGGAGGGGTAATTCAACTCTGAATGACTTAGTAACTCGTTTAAATTTTCTTTAAACTAATATAAAAAAAACCATTCATATGAGGGACTCAATAGTTAGTAATTTTTACTACATCAGTCAGGGAATAAGTTCATTTTACAAGGAATAAGCAAAGACAAAATATGATGAGGCTTTTTAATTATTGTATATATCCTTCAAAAGTATTGAGAGTTTTTATATAATGATCTATCCGTTTGTTATCAGTTTCCATGAAATATCTTTACATCAATTCAAAACATGCTAGAATGGGTTGAAAATATATCATTTTGTGCTATTGTTAAAACATTACCCATTGATCAATTCATTCCAAACTGTCATTATGTGTATCTATATAAAAGCTAATTACAGTGCGATTTTCAGTGACATTGATCGATAGGAAAATTTTGCATGCCTTGAGGCTACTACCTTAAAATTTTACACATATCGGAATTCCAAGTATTTAGTATTTATGACCAATGAGTGGCACGTCATGTCCAATTTTCAAATTTAAGAAACTAAGGGAAACAAAAATCTTACATCCTCGGATCTGTTTGACATATACCTGTGGTTTACCGATCAAAAGGTCTGTCTTGGTGTATTTCTTGCAATAAGTCAAATAGAATGTACAACAAATAAAAAATAAAATACTCGACCTAGTAAGTTGAAAATTTGGAAAAGGTATTTTACTGTCCTTTATAAACTGTAACTATTCCATATCCTACATCTGAGGGCTAAGCGACTTTCAGATAAGCTACTCAACCAGGGTTATATATGTGCTAGACTAGCAACGTCACTGAGGAAGTTCTATGGTCGTTACGAGACTCTTATTACTCCATATGATATCTCGTTATCCAGACTTTTAAATGATATGGACTGAGACCGATTCTCATCATTGTACAGGTTTGACACCTCTATTCGAAGGTTATCTACTTCGACCTCTCTATATATAAATATATATGGAATTTATATGATTTGACTCTTTCTACTGGGTATATGTGACGGGTGTTGCTAGCCGCTCACTCTCCCCGGGCACCTGATCTCACTCCATCATAGGGTTCACATATGCTCTTCAAGTAGACATATTTTGTTATTTTCCACTTTGTTTTCGTTTTCAGTGATTTTGTATGTCCTGTGGTTTGATGATTTTCGGACTTCTGATTTGGATTTATCCATCATCTTTACACATGAACCTTCTCTTTGTCATCCGATATAAGAATATATTTCCTTGAAATGCTAATGAATGAGAATATGGTAAATAATAATATAGCAGAAAATATACACGTATGATAGACATATATTCTTATGAAATCTGAAATCCATGTTTCTAAAGGTTTAATACTTGTAAATGACCCGTTGAGAATAATGTGCCACAACATTCATTAATTTTTTGTCGAAACGAAACGTTTAGAGTTTTTGCTATCAAAGAGATATAAATCGTATCACATTTTACAGCAACAACATTGGTGATAAAGAAAAAAGAGGAGTTACCGGCTCAGTTATGTGGCAGAAGTCACCATGGAGCTATACAATACATGAATACAAATAATATAATAGAACATTTAACACATTACAAAAATATTTGATTGTAGTGCAATTACGATACCGACTTAGGACGGTCATTTAATTTGACAAAAGCCAAACAAATGGTGGGGTTAACCGGTTTACGGGCCCACTTTCCAACTCACCGTAACTGCAGAACAATCAAAAGACGTACATTTAAAAATTTATAAAGGGAGAATTAAATTAGCACAAAAACGTCATTATCAGAAACTTCCCTAAAAGTTATCAGCTATGACATTGACAGGCACTTTCAATATCGGCAAGTAGTCTATTCTTATGAGGAAGATATGGTGACAAAACTTAATGTCATCTGATGTCTGACAAAACTCCGACAAATAACGCATTTGTTTATGGCATTAGAATAGAACAACTGAAAATCGTCTGAATGTCATTTTCTTTTACGAATATGTGTGAGTGTGGAAGTGCGAGTAAGAGTCAACTTTCTCTTGGGCTCGAGAAATTAAATTAGAACGACCCAAAGAGTCCTTTATAGTCGGATGCATTCCGAACGGGGTTTATTGTTCATGTTATGGCAAATGTTCACAAGTTAACGACAAATTAAAAGCACAATTTCCAGAAATTTTGCATAGCAATTTATAGATGCATTATGAGAAAACGAAGAGGGTTATAATCCCTATCAATCTACATCAAATAAATGAAGTGACACCTCTCCCTGTCGATATGGATAAATTCCTACCGTCAAATGTCAACATAGCACAGTTGCTTCTGCTTCACAAAAGTCATGGATTATCAGTCGTTTAACTCATCGTTTAAAATTGTAGCGATTGCATTCAAAGGATCAACAGATACAAACTTTCTTTGCCTGTAAAACGATAATGTTTTCGAAAACAACTGTCGATAACCTTAACATTGACATTGCATGCCACAAATACTAATGGAGTAAATATAATTATTGTAATACTGATGTTATACTAATGGAATAAATTGTCCAGAAATGGTTTTGACGAATTGTGGCAGAAAAGTTGGTATTTGTGCATCAAATCGTTTCATTCCTAGTTACATCCTGGCTTCTAGACTGGGACTGGATTTCTGTTATGTATTAGAAGCACTCCACTTATTAACTGGCTGTGATTGTACCAGTAAGAAAAGGTACGAAACATGCAGTTGTACTTGCAAATCCAGTCCATCACTTGAAAGACTTAGGTATCAATGTATGTGTATCTGATGTAGTCGTTGAACTTGCAGAGGAATATATTGTAGAAGTGTTCAAGAAAAGGTTTACAATTATACACGATTGAACATATGAGATGATCTTTACAATCATAGCAAAAGCATTGCATTACAACGATTATCACCGACAAATTTCTCAATCAAATTACACACTCCAGGAGTATTTTTATCACATATGAGTCAGTTTCTTTATTGTCTGCTCTGACAGAATCTCTTGGTGAAAGAAAATTCGAATTCATCAAGGACGATAACCTACTTATGGCAGAGGTTGCAAAGCACCCATTTCCAGATCAGTGTGTAACTACACAAAGTGTCACACTGAAAAATGCTCAAAAATAATATGTTCTGTTCTTCATTTTGTAAATTTCACAATAATAGTGTAGAATCTTTTTGAAAATACACGCTGAATTAATAAAAATAGAAAGTAATGCATATTTTAACAAATTTCATTACTTCATTACTAAAGCAACAATTACGTTGCTTTTTTCTTTATCTTAATCTTATGGGTTGTTTTATTTAAAAGACTTTAAAGTGAACACTATGAAGTATTTCTGGTCATGATTGCATGCAAAGCCCCTCAATTATTGACAACATATTGCTTCTTTCATTTTAGTTTTATATTACTTTCATTTTAATTTGGAATTTGTTACTTATATCTGTTCTCTGTTTACTATATTAAGTAGTATACATCATAACAAACATTTTGGTGGGTAAAACACTGGTGTATGTCAAATAATTCTGGAGATATAAAACTGTTATTGCTCTTATCTTTTTAATTTTGAATTTTTAAACAGATGCGCTGAAAACGAAATAAATCTGTTTGTTGCTTAGTATTCTTAACTTCAAAGCCCAAAAAGAGTCTCATCTGATCGATGCAGCTTGTTACATAACGCCAGCATTATAGCTATAAAATTTAATTTTTCCCGCTTTTTTCCGAATTCCGCTGTTTGGGTCGTGTAAATAATGATAATACCGCAAAACATTTCAATTAATCTAAAAATATGCTTTCTCACAAACATATTGATTGGGTTTAAGTGGAATACTTTCGGAGATATAAGACTTTTAGTTCCCCTACACACTGAAATTTGGTTTTCAAAATTTGCGCTCATTAGTCATAAAAAGAGGCTATTTTCGCACTTGTTGCCAGGATCCCAAATGTCTGCCCTCATTTTTCTTATCACCTAGATGATGGAATTTGATAATATGAGTAACTCCGGGCCTCTAATATGCACACGACCCCCCCACCCCCCCCCCACCCCCAGCTTAAGGACAATTAAAAACCTACCCTATAGAAAATGACTGACGAGTTAAGAAGTCACACATAAACAATTAATACAGTGTGCATAACAATTTAAAAAGTAAATATTGTTAAGAAGCCTACTATTCAACATTTTTTCTTACAAAAATGTTTGTTTTCAATTTAAGAGACAGAAGAGAAATGAAGTTTGTTGATGAAGCCGTTGCTCAGAATATTGCAGTGAAAGGTTTGATAGTAGTAACAACAACAACAATAAAAATAACAATAACAATTATAAAAGTAGCAAATTTAAGAAAGTCAGAACAACAGTAGGGTCTTGCGATGGAATCGGAATATATTCATGAATAAAAAAATCGTAGGTGCCGGCTAACGCGATATAATTTCTGCAGGCATCTACTTACGAAGGTCATTCATACATGTTTATCTTATGGAAGAAAAAAGAAAAAAGAGGAGTTACTGGCTCAGTTATGTGGCAGAAGTCACCATGGAGCTATACAATACATGAATATAAATAATATACTGGAACATATAACACATTACAAAAATATTTGATTGTAGTGCAATTACGATACCGACTTAGGACGGTCATTTAATTTGACAAAAGCCAAGCAAATGGTGTGGTTAACCGGTTTACGGGTCCACCTTCCCACTCACCGTAACAGCAGAACAATCAAAGGACGTACATTTTAAAATTTATAAATAATCCTCCAAGGGTCAACGGATATCGCATATTGAGAGGTAAAAAAAATATAAATATAAAATAATATCAAAGTAGGGAATCGATCGCTCTAGAATGAATATGGGATATACAGATGGGTGCAGTCCTAACATAACATTCACCTTAACGCGAAAAGCAGTCGCAAGGACTGCTTTAGCACACGTGCCAGGACTGCTCGACCGGACGCGCGTGCACTCCCTGCGTTAACGCGGGAGGGAATTCGCGTTAACGCGATTTATTCCCGCGTGCGCTCGGTCCGTCGCACGTTCACATGTCTATATTTGTAATTCTCTATGCAGTGCGGACGGAGAAAATAAAATGGATCTAATTAAATTACCGCGATTGTTGCCGTAAAAACGTGTATTAAATGTTATTTTAAAATGACACCCTGCATTAAGGATTTCATATGTAATATAGCAAAGGAAATTATCGCGTAGACATGCAATAAGGTATTTATGAAAAAAAACTTCGTCAGTTTATACTAGCATAATTACTTTGTAATTTCATTTCTTTATTTATTTTTAATTAATTTATTTATGTATCTATTTCTTATTTGTTGATTCATATATAACTAATTTATGTATTTACACATGTTTCTTATTTTTGTATTTATTATTATTAATTTTGATAAAGCTATTTTCTTATTTATGAATATAGTAGTTATCATCATTATTATTATCTTTATTGATTTTAATTTCATAATTATTATTATTATTATTATTATTATTATTATTATTATTATTATTATTATTATTATTATTAATGTTATTATTATTTTTTCCTAAAGTAAGAATTTAATTAAAGTCATTGTTCGGAAATTCTGTTCAATGTTTTTAAAAATATCCCTTAACTCGGAAGGGTTTTATTTAATTCTAAATATTTTATTTATATGTTTTAATATTTATATACACAATATATATATGTATCTATTTTCCTTCAAATTCTTCTATATGAACATGTTAATACAAGTTATAAGTTGTAAGCAAGCGAACGTGGCTGTCAAGCACGTTCACGCGGCAGTCAAGCGCGTTCACGCGGTCTCGAAATTAAGTTCACGTGGAAATCTGCGTTAACGATAACGCGTGTGCTCAGCAGTCCTGAGCGCACGAGGAAAGCAAACTTCACGTTAACGCGACGTGAACATAATGTTATGTTAGGACTGCACCTCACTGTATTTAGTACAGGTATGTTGTTGTATAATAAATACTACCAATGCCAAGCGATAAATTATTGTTTTGTGAAATGAATTGAGTATAGCAATTAATGTTATTCTACATTGCATTTCGTAAGCAGAGTATTAGGTCTATTGTTTAACTATGTACGTAAAGGTGTCGTGTGGACGCATATTTTATTGTTTAGGCGCTATCCAGGAACCTGTATTTTGTGGTGAAACACGAAAATTGAAATTTTCGAAAACAAATTATTTCGTAGATATCGAATATTCATTTGATAAACTCTATGTATCTGTTTGCATTTTCTTAGTTGTGTTCCTGAGTTACTTCTCATCGTATTTTATACAACTTGACCTGACAGGTTTAATAAAAAAAAAAATAGAAAAAAAAACCCAAAAATATAATCAGCATGCAGGTGTATGAAGCCAGATTTACACATTCTTGAAATGTAATCGAGAAGAAAAGTAGTTATTCAAGTACTATTTTGATTTTCTGTCTTTTCTAATGTTTCTCCGATTTGGAGATACAGAGTGAAAGAAAAAGCTGAAGACATCTGACAAAGCTGTATGACAAACATCACCAAGGACATGCACACAAACCATGATAATAGTAATATATACACGGAATAACGACATTGCAAAAATATTCGATTGTGCTGCGGTTACGATACCGAAGTTCAAAAAGCAAATAAATTAATGTGACAACAAGTTTATACTTTTGGATTATCAAATTATGAAATATAGTAAAACATAATCGATGACTCAGCCGTATGACTAATATCGTCGTAGGTATATTTAGTAAAGAGAAAAAGTTCGACACGAAGGTGCGATATTTGGTACCGAGTAAGCATAGAGTAGTAATGGTTTAAGACTATTAAAGAAACTAGTCACGCAAATAATATCTATATTTTAAGGGCCGACCATTAAGGAAAAAAGAGGAGTTACTGGCTCAGTTATGTGGCAGAAGTCACCATGGAGCTATACAATACACATCATTTAGAATATATTTTCGTAGAATACTGTTTTATACATTAACATTAATTAAGGAGGTGAGAAATTTGTCAGAATGACCAAATAATTTACACAATATTACGTTTGCTATTTCTATTTCAGAATGCCTGACTGTTTTGTGCCAAAACGGGGGAAGTTTGATAAATGAGACATGTACATGTGATTGTGGTCCGCACTTTAGTGGTTTCTTTTGTGAGATAGGTAATTCATTTGTTGTAACAGGAAAGAAATGTTTGTAGGATAATGATGGTCATGATCATGATGATGATGATGATAAATATCATTATAATAATAAGAGATTAACAGACCATGCTGCTCACTTGAGCATAAACATAAAGAGAGGAAAGTAGACGTCTGACTGAGCTGCATAACTGACGTCGCCAGGGACACACAGAGCAAATAGAAATATGCATATAAAAACATCACATGGACAGGTTACTCAGATCGAATTTCAGAGATATATGAACAGGCTTATTATTATAAAATATACAAATATTAAACATATAAAGTGATATCAACTGAGGTAAAGTTCATCTGTACGCTTAGTTCTCTATAATGACATGTAATTCATATAATGAAAAAGGTGAAGGGCGGTAAACCGAATATGGATAGATAGGAGGGGGCAATTGAAAAATGTGATAGAAACAGATTATCTCGTGCTAGATAACTGATTGCATGAACCGTGAATCCCATGTCGTTCCGGGGTGATGTGAAATAAAATGGGTATATGTACTGATGAACACGCAGGACTAGTAGAATTTTGGATACTTTTCATGTAATCAGTGCACTCATGACAACAATATTCTTGAAATGTTTTATTATGAAGTCTTCCCTCTCCAATGTAAAGGTGTACTAAATTTGACTAGATATATTTTGCAATACGGATGCTGTATTCCTAGATTTGAAGAAATTGAATTTTTACAGTTCATTAGAAAATTTAAAAATGACAATAAAATCTGTGGTCATTTTGGTAAAGCAAAATATTTAAGCAGGTCTTCTTTTGAGTAAGCCTGACACCTCATGTAATATGGATGTTGTTCAATAAACAAATGGCATTTGTGCGGTGTAGTTCTGGAGAGAAAATCGTTTCTATTCTTTTATAATATTGATTTAGATAAAACCTTCCTGTCATTGATGTGGGTAGGCCTTCCCTTGAGCAACCTTAATGTTACTTGTCAAAGAAACACTTTAAACCAAATATCAATAATCATGCTTATTAGGCTGTGATTATTAAACAAATGTCAAATATAAGCCTTTGTAAAACACATGGCCCGGGATCAGAGAACAACGTTCATACATGCTATAGATGTTATGATATATATATATATATATCTATATATATATATATAAATATATATATATATATATATATATATATATATATATATATATATATATATATATATATATATATATATATATATATATATATATATATATATATATATATATATATATATATATATATATATATATATATATATATATATATATATATATATATATATATATATATATATATATATATATATATATATATATATATATATATATATATATATATATATATATATATATATATATATATGTATATTATAGTTACTCGTCTTGTGTTTGAGGTTCTTGGCACCTGGTCTCACCTCTGAATTTCACGGGTCCGTGAATGCCCACAGTCGTACATTGTTGTTAGTGCCGTAGTCATGTGACACCAGTTACTTTCGTAGTTTACTTGGTAATATTGTATAAATTTCCATCATGGAGCTTATGTAAAAGTATCGATCTCTTTGTGGGATCGAATACAACAATACTACTACTACTACTACTACAACTATTATTACTACTACAAATAATTATAATAATAACAAATATTTTATAATACTAACACTTCAAAGTCATTTAATCTCTAAATTATGACATAGACTGTGCGATTTCAGAACTGACTAGTAGCGAATGGCCTGTGTTCGAGTATAGCATACCGATGTCCTCATTCGGATGTCCAGAGAAAATGAATAGTGGATGGAGTCATGGATATATCAATATGACGACAACAGTCAGTTCAGTAAAACAGATTTGGAATGACATGGGTGACACATATTCGAGACCTAATATATTAGGTCCATTCTATAGCTACTCGATTCAACTCAACTTCTGCGTTAAAATACAATTGCCAGATGAAATTACTAATATGAAAAAGGAATGGGGAAAAGGAAGTTATTGTATTTTGAGAAGCGGAAAAGTTTGTCCGAAAGGTAAGGTTATATATATAATGTTCATAAATCATTGTTATTAATTAAACAGTAATTTTAAAAGAATATGACATTGCTTACGAACTATCAACGTAACAAAGTAACGTTCTCAACACTTCAAACACATTTGTTGTGTTTTAAATATGTAATGAATTAATTAATTTAAGGCTGATTTCCACACTATGGACTTAAAAACCATGTACTATTTAAAACTATATAAACTTCAATTGAAAACATCATCGATTGAAAAGATCGATTTAGAACTTATATCTCTTTTACAATACATATGTTACTTATTTTACCACTATCGGTCTCTCAAATATATATTTTTCATATCAATCACGGATGTTTAAATTTTGAATTCTGTATTCAAATTGACATCTTGTAAGTCGTCTTGTAGAAATAGTTTAGAATAAGTCAGTTTCTTTAAGAATTGCATGTCGACTACGATTATTCTTCGATCGCCTTTTTCTATACTGCGATTAATATTATCTACAAAATTCTATTTTTTAATTTCAGGAAAGATTTAGATGCGTGGTATTATGAAAGTACATGTACCTTATATTTGTTCTTTACCTATTTGTTCTTACTCTGACTTTTCTCTTCATATTTCTTTATATTATTTTCTACAAGGAGATTAATCTCTAAATTTTCTACCTCTGATGTCATTTCCCCTCTCTTTGTTCTTTACATCTTTAACTAGCATTTGAGATCGATTTTCCACGAAGTTCCATTAACAATGTTTTCTATTTTTTCTATTTCAAAGTGCGACATATTGATTACGGTATCTAGATTGCATACTGGTACTGCACATTTCCTTATTGGGTCACAGTTTTTTTTTTTTCTTCTTCATATTAATGCTATCCATATACTCCTTATCGTACAACAAAAAGCTATTAAACTTCAATAGCCCTATTCCTTTTTCTAAATCACTATAATTTAAGATGAATTGATGAATGATTAGATTTATAACTGGTAGATTACAGGTCTGTGGGCTCGAATAATTTCTAATATAAGGACAAAATCCAAACTTGCATGTTTATATTGATGAAATACTTTGTATGAATCTATTAATCTAATGGCCAGTTGATAATTTATTTACAAAACATTTCCTCTTGCTTTGGGAGTATTAACATGTATGTAGTTATTGTACTCCTGGTCTGTAGCCTAAACTAAGATAAAATCACCACATATTATAATTTCTTTGTTACAGAACTTTTCTATTTTATGAAGATATTAATATAAAAACGAGGGTCATAACCCGGAATTTTCGAAAATGTGAGATATTTCGCAAAACTTGCATTGCTGTGTTACACGTACAACAGAGTCCATACAGCAGTGTACAATTTAATATTTATACATATAGATAAAATAAAAACGATGTTCCACACCAGAGTCTGGGTGTAATGAATATGATGTTCGATGTAATACGTTGTATGCTGAATATTCGTTATGCATTCCAAGACATTTTGTAAATATATTTCCTCTATAAAAATGTTTCAAGTGTTACATTAGGAAATACTCAGAGAACATCAGACAATGTAAAACATACTATAAAAAATGATTTTCAGCATTTATCAAATAATAACATTTTATCTATACATGTATAAGATTTCAACAACGGGGCAATTACTATGACGGGTTACAAATTTGAATCACATGACGTTGGAGGACATCTACCGGATGTTGATATTACCAATACCTCTGTTACACTGAACTTTTGCTGTCGTGATGACGGGGATGTATCAATGCCGATGTCCTTGCCTTCTGCATTTCCTTTTGTTTTATATATGGTAAGGTGTTATCCCTAACTATTTCAAAAATTGTCAAAACCCAAATACAAAAATCTCGAAATGACCATAAGGTACACTAAATCACTACTTATAGAGATACTGTTATATTTATTAATGTAACAAAATGTAATTTTCATTGTGAAATTTACAGCAACTTCAGAAAATTTTTTTATGCTAAATGAAGTTTTCTACTCGTACAACAACCTTTGCTTATAAAGTATTTTATGCACTGTTGCATGAGTTGTCATTACTCAGGGACCAACCATATCAAAATGTCAGGAAATAGAAGACATGATAGTACAGAGGGACATCTTTTACATGACGGATATCAATCACAGCTGGTCATACACAGGATCGTATCCCATGGTAGATAACTCTTCCTATGACCAGCGGATAGGCATTCCTTACTGTTACTACACACCCCTAGGTATGTTCAAGATTAATTGATTCTATTTTTCGTCTTTCAGAAATTATATTATTACGGCAAAATATCTACAATGACCATGTACACATAGCTGTTAATAACAATTAGATAAAACTACTTTCAGAAAGAAGAGAATGTTATTTTAAGAGTGACAGTGGAAATTCTTACAATGGAAGAGTAAACATCTCTGAGACAGGAAAGGCGTGTTTACCATGGGCAGAAGTTTCGTCTTATTTTGTAAATTCTAAGATATATTATGGCGAATTTGAAGAAAATTATTGCCGAGGGTATGGAGAAGACTATAGGACAGAAATTATGCCTGTGTGCATGGTGGATATGGCCGGCACTGAAGAGTTCTGTAATATCTCAGTATGCGGTAGGTACATTGACAAACCTAATCTCCAATTTAAACATACATTACTTTTTAGTATAGTACAAAACAGTAATGAAAGTAAAATATTTGAAGTAATAGTTTTCATTTTCCACCCCAGCTTTCATCACCTCTGAATTAACCATATGTACTTCATATATATACTTCAATGGTGCACCAAATTAATTCACGTATATTTATTTTAGTCATAAATTACAATGTTCAATTAATATTTGATATTTCAACATGATGAATGTTGCACTCTTTCATATATTTGATAAGTATATAATGATTTATTATTCATCTGTTATATTGAATGGAATAAGAGCTAACATGTCACCTTATTTCTCTATTAAATTATATAAAATAAAACCTAACATTGTTCACTATTGATCTGTTACATGTATATTGTTGAATCAGTAACAATGTCAACATTTGTTTTCCTTCAACATAGCAAACACCTGAAAAAACATTTATTGTTGATAAGGATCACGTATGACTCAGTTTAACATTATTCATTTTTATTTAGATGATTTTAATATGCTCACACTGGGCGCCCATAAACCTTATTATAATATTGATGGCACTGGACCGGAGTTTGTGGTCGATGGTCGCTTAGGTAAGAATCTTATGAAAGATCAGACATTTTCAAAATCTAATTAAAAAGAATGTACATAGAATAGATTTTCCCAATACTTTTTAGCACTATAACACCACATATACTCACAAAATATATAGAAATAAATATAATTTTATTTAAGGAATGTTTTGTTTTTTTTCATGTTTTTTGGCTTCATTGGTGTGTATTGGCAGCCGGGAATAGCAAAAAATGATAATAATTATAATGTAAAGCACGTACACGAAATAGTTTACATTGTTATCACCATCATCATTATCATCATCGTCATCATTTGTTGATTGAATATTTTTGTGCAGTTTTATTAGCACAGCATATATACAAATACATAATAAGTTTATAATTTTGTGTCAAACTCCTGTGGTAGTGACATTTTCAAGGCTGAAAAAAAATATATGAAAACATTCCATTAAACAGCTCAAAATCAATTGTACACGTGTAATTATTCATTGATTGATTATTGTTTTACGTTACTTCACAATTATTTCACGTATATGGGGACGGCATCTGCCTGATTCATCGCATAGATATATTTACCTTTGCAACAGACCCACCCGAAGCAGTGATACTCCGTTTTTACTGTCTCATACCAAAGACAGAACACCGGTGTGCGTGCGACGGCAATCGAGCCCGGGACATTTCGGTCAGAAGCCGAGCACCTCATTCACTAAGCCAAACCGGCTTCATGTCATTATTACGATATTAATAATTAATAAAATAATAATATTGTATCCTACACAGGGTTGGTATCTTAAAAGTGATCAACAAGATGGGCTTACTGAAAAATATTTTCCAACTTACCATCTTTAAAATTGGGGGTTTTTTTTCGGGGGGATGGTTTTCTATTTATTTATTTATTTATCGTTTTTCAAAATTATTATGTTTTCGCTTGTAATGAATATTCTTAACTCGTATACGAATGCATTAATAATCACTGATGTTTTCTTATATTTAAAGATAAAGATTCTCAAAATCAACAGAATTGTTTTCATATTTATTACTGTAATAAAATCTTGCCGGTTTCATATCGATATTCAATAGTGTTCGAGTTTTGTCATCGATGAAATTGCTTACATTTTCACAAAAATAAAATCATAGGACATTGCCAGAAAAAGATTTAAAAAATTTTAATTATTATTGAACTCAATCTTTATTGGAAATATGCTTTATCTATTCTTTCAGAGCTTTGAGTGTGTCGACCCAGAACATATTATATGTAGACTGTATTAGTTCATTTAGATAGATGTTGCCTTCATAGATGTAAATCAAATTTTATAGCGAGTTTATTGTACTTTAAAATAAACTAACATATTCACTATTTTTAATAGATAATCTTTGTATCCATGTTGCCTTTGGGATAATTTATAATTTGAATGTCAATAATTTTTAAACAGCCGTTCTGGTGATTTTGTACTAAGATGTTTCTTTTTAATTTTTTTTCAAGTTTATCCTAATAGTGATTTATAAAAATTTAACTTAGAAGCATAAATCTTTCTTGTGGAGGGTTTGGAAATGAAGTGAAGTAGTGTTTCATTTTTGACAGATATAAAGACTTTACCAATTGGTGTTATTTTCTTAATCTTAACTTTCCCATCAAAATCTTCTTGTCTCTAATCTAATTTTAGTCTGTGGTGGAAAAATATGGAAAATATGGATTTTTTTCTACTTATTAATATTGCTTTGGCTTTTGTATCGCTAAGTGGTGAATTTCTTAAATGCTTTCATGATTTGTTAGTTACCATCCTCTCCCGCGTATGCCGTCTTGATATCACATCTTAAACGCTATGTCAGGGAATGTTATAAATGCATAGTTCTCCCTGAGAATGAGGCGTCTTGCCACGACACTACCCACAAGTATATATTGAAGTTTTATAGTCCATATAGTGATCTGGTGCAATTTGAGATCCCCCTTTTAAAAATGTCATTAACCAATATTTTGGGATCTGATCATACAAACTATGCATCTTGAACTTTTTGACTATAATTGATTTGACATTATATGTATACATACACACGTTTGTTTACGTGCATTTCCGACATTACCAGAATATCAGTTCAACAGCATTTCATACGGTGAATGGGATAATGATAATAGAGAGGTTTAGTTACAATAATAGTCCTATTGCACGATCACGTCCGCCATTTTGTTTTACCTAATTATATATGCGTGTCAAGGGTCACCAGGGGATAGCGCTTCCTAGTTACAACGTAAACAGTAATGGCAGCGCGCGATTTTCAACAAAATGAAACTGGTAATGGACTTTTGTATAGTTTTTGATAGTTTTACTGGACTTTTTGATATATATACGTTTACATTATGGATCCTGGAGACCAAATTTATAGTTTAGATGACTTTTCGCATTGGAAGATGGATGCTTTGCGTGATTTGTTGATTAGTCGAGGTTTATCTGCTACTGGAACTAAACGGGAACTTGTAGCCCTATCATTCGCAGCCCATACTTTAAAGATGCCTATATTACCAACAGCAATAGAGATGGAGAAGTCAAAAATGTTTACTTATAAGAGTTTGCTTGTAGTTGACAAAGTTTATTTACCTGATCCTTTGTTAATGTTCGAGAACTGTTAAAGTGAAAATCAAGGACTGACTCACTGGCCACCAGTGTTTATTACTGATATTACAAGCTTTTAAATGATGACAGAGAAAGACCAAATTGCGCTCAAACACCTGAACCAATAAAAAATTGGCAAAGCTAATGAGTACTATGCATCTGAATGGATGAACGAAGTTTTCTACCACCCTATAGCCAGTAATTGAGGGATCACCAGATCCAACTTTAACCACGCCCTTTACGTAGTTCCATTGTGACGTCATAATCAAATTCATGTTTGATGGGCCAGTTATTTATGACGTCATAATGAACAAATGTGCCAAAATGTGTGATGTCGGGCATTTGACGATCACTCAATTCTGCGTACTGCTTCCTGCGGGCCAGATGTACCCCTTCACAAAATCTGAATGCTGCCACCCATTCCGTTCGGGTCTGCTGCGAAAAAAGCCACAGGGAATGTCAAGAGTGCCTACTGTTCTTGCCTGTCTGGGTATGTGTCACGTATATAGATTAAGTTCTTATTTAAAATTTAAATGAATGTTATATGTATATAAGCCCATTGTATCAACCTGCTGGATAAAATGATCCCTACATGTTGCTCACTTTAAAATCATATTGTACATAATATTTATTACCTTTTATCTTCATTTTTAATTGTTTAATTATAGCTATCTTTTATCTAAAACTATAACATTTTACAGACTGGGACAAACCTGTAACCATGTTGCAGGGTTGCTCTTCAGAATCGAAGCAGCAAACAAGCTAGGGGTAACCTCCTGCACATCAGGTGCATATTTGTGGTTGCAGCCATCAGACAAAAAAAATTGCAGTCTGCACAGATAAAAGACATGGGATTTAAGAAGTCTAGGCATGGACAAATGGGTATGTATAAACTATAATTCTGTTGCATGTAAAATTATTTACTAATACTAATTGATAGACAAGCAGAATAAAATATTTAATAACAGAATATAAGAATTCATTGGAAGTTCAATCAATGTTTATCACTTTATGTCCTGTCACTATATAGGTAACATATCCCTGAACATAGAGTTAAATAACATTCAACCATTATATAACTTGATAATTACATGTATACAATGTTTTGTTTATAATTTGAAAATCTGTGATGGCTATGATGTACTAGAGTACCCAGTATGTAATAAATAATATGAGAATAATAACACTGATTCACAGAAAAGACTGTTACTTCTTGATTCACTGAAGGACATTGTTCCAAATGCTTGTGTGTTCAAAGGTAAGTAATGAAGATATAAACATGCTGAAGGACATTATTCTTAATACATGTACTGTATGCATCATGTATATAAAATGGGGCATTTTCATTCCAACTTACAAACCCGAGTCTATGAGACGGATGGTATATCAAATGACTCCCAACCCACAAGCATACATACCAAATTAAATAGAACTATATACATAAAAAATAACAAAAATTCACAAATTTCTATAAATTATGAATATAGGATAAGAAATGATTTTCCATATAATACAGTTTATACCAAATGAGCTGTTTGTTCAAATGTCACTGAGTCTAGATCTTTGGTGAAGGAATAAATAGAGCTCACAACAACTTTTGTATTTACCATATCATATACAGAACATAAATTTCAAATTCTTTTTGTCACATGGTAAATCATCAGGGACATGTATGTTGAACTTTCTTATCGATAATATTTTTGTGGTGTTTGGAGGTCAGGTTTTTCAACAAATTGTCGGCATTCCAATGGGCACTAACTGTGCTCCGCTTCTGGCTGACATATTCCTTTACTCATACGAAGTTGAATTCATTCTTTGAATTCAAGTCTTTGCTTTCGCAAGGAAAAAAAACAATTGGCTCTTGGCTTCAATTTTACTTACAGATATATAGATGACTTGCTTTCAATTAATAATCCTTCATTCGCGGATTACCTTAGCATCATCTATCCAAGTGAACTTGAGGTCAAAGAAACCACAGAAAGTAGTAATTCTACTTCGTATTTAGATATTATGTTGTCTTTCGACATTAATGATCAATTGAACACCTCACTCTACGACAAACGTGACGATTTCAAATTCGTTATCACAAACATTCCTTTCATAAGTAGCAACATTCCATCATCGCCCGCATACGGCGTATTCATATCTCAGTTAATACGTTATTTCAGAGCATGTTCAAATTACAGTGACTTTGTTCTGAAGGCTAGGCGACTTTCAGTTAAGCTGCTCAACCAGGGTTATATATGTGCTAGACTAGCAACGTCACTGAGGAAATTCTATGGTCGTTACGAGACTCTTATTACTCCATATGATATCTCGTTATCCAGACTTTTAAATGATATTCTGGACTGAGACCGATTCCGATCATTTTACACAGATTTGACACCTTCTATACTAGAAGGTTACCTACCTCGACTTCTCCATATATAAATACATATGGAATTTACACGATCTGACTCTTTCTACTGGGTATATGTGACGGGTGTTGCTAGCAAGCAGGAGATGCTCACTCTCCCCGGGCACCTGATCTCACTCCATCATATGCTCTTCAAGTAGACATATTTTGTTATTTTCCATTTGTTTTTCATTTTCACTGATTTTGTATGTCCTTTGGTTTTATGATTTTTGGACTTGTGCTTTGGATTTATCCATCATCTTTACATTGATAGAAAAGGGGTAATTTTGTCAAGTTTATATTACAGATATTTATAATTATGTAAATATTGGCAGTAGAATATGTGATAAAATCAAATACTGAACATAAAAAAATCAAAATATATTTAAACTTATTTACCATTCATAGCTTCACCGATCCCTGTCAACGAAACTGGATCATCTGTTCAGGAGGACACAACTATACTGGACATTAAGAATTACAGCATGGAGAACATTGTAGAAAATGGGGTGAAAAGCTTAACACAGAACAAAGTGGATAATATCAATGTACAAACGATTGGCCAGTCGTCAAATCCAAAATAGGGGGAAATACGAAAAGGAAGAATCAATGCGTCGAATTCCTATGCTGTGCATACCAAAGTTGACTCCAGTCATTAGAAGTCTACATGCCATACTAAGCCTTTACTTTCACACATAATGGGCTATAAAACAGTGAATCCAAACATTAGATCCTTGAAACATAAAAGGGAAACTGAGCCATTGGCTAAATCTGAATTTATGAAAATGTACAGGAAAAGTCACAAACATGTTTTATTTCATGAATGTGGTACATTCTTAGACAGAGATCGCCCTTATCTGGCTGCTTCTCCAGACTTGTTTGTATCTTGCTCTTGTTGTGGAGAGGGTTTGGTCGAATTTAAATGTCCACTTATTCCAAAGTGTTCTGCATGCATTTCTTTCTGTAAATGCAAGCTACCAAGTTGTTTGAAGTTACAAAATGAAACGCTTTCATTGAAACAACACGGATATTATGGTCAGATCCAAGGTCAAATGTACATTACAAGGCGGAAATGGTGCATATTTTACATATATACTTGTAAAGGGCCATTCTGTAAGAAAATTGCCTTTGACAGTGACTTCTTTGCAGATATGTTAGACTTCTTTTATTATAACTTTGTTTTACCAGAGATTAACTCAAAGACTCTGTCGACCACTTTACAACAGAGTAATTTATGTAAAGAAAAATCAGAATGTGAGCCAATGGAAGTTGACAGTCAGTCAACAGGTGACACATACTTTTGTCCTGCTTGCAATATGTTGATACCCAACAAGGTTACTGAGCTGAAACATCGGAGTATATGTTGTGACTTGTGCAACCTGTGGTACCATTTTCATTGTGTTGGGATAACCAACACAAATGTCAAGTGTCTGTCATCATGGCATTGTGGAAAATGCATTAATTCCCATGTTCATGAATTGAAGGGAGAAATGTACATTTACATTTAGTGAAAATCACTTTCTCAAATATGACACGACATGGTGTCGAATTCATACTCAGGTTAAGTGCATAAGGTGTCACCATTTTTCTATATTATAACAAGCAAATGTGATCTTTGTATTATATAATGGACTGGGCATTGTTATTATCTTTGTACTAATTGAAAGTTAAAGTTACTATACCTTTAATACTTTCAAAGTTTATTTGCATGAGATATGTTAATTCATGTACCTGCTGCATGTGTGAAAAATGAGTTTGAAAATCTTCCTTATTAAAATTTATTAATTCAAAGTTTATTATGGTATTTCATTGTTTTTGTAAATGTTCGTGACAACTTGCACATAATCATTTTTGAAATTTGTATAAATGCATGCAAATTGCATCAATTTGTTAATAATTAGTGGGCACATTAATACATTGGAAGAGGTGGATACAAGTTACACACACCACTTATTATTTTCAAAATGTCATCAAGGTGCTGACACAATGTAAGTGGCACTTCACATTTCAGAATGCGGAAGAATTTCATACGCCTGATGGCCTGCTGTACAAATATGCGTCTATTTGCAATTTCTTTGGTATTTGTGACATCACTGGCAGGCATCTGGCTGGCTCCATGCCTACCAGGAGGGGTCAACAAGGAAGCACGGAGGAGGATAAAGTCTTCCAGCAGATAACTGAAACCTTTGTCAGCCATGATAGAGTCATACTCCTCTACAAGATCCATGAATCCAGAATGCAAGGTCAATTGCTTATCACTTGTCCTTCCACCCCAACATTCAGAAACAAAGTTTATCATACCCGATGGGTTGATACTGACTAGATACTTAGCAGTATAGTGGTGTTTATAGTCACTCCAACATTGGTTTTGACATTTAAGATTGTGAGGTTTTTCTATAAATACTTCAGAACAATCTATGATATGCCTCACCTATGAATATTCGGCATTTTGGAAAGAAGGGGGCAAGTTCAGTCTCACAATCTCTTTTTGTGCATTAAACACAAGAGTGTTGAGAAACTTCTTAAGTATCTTCACCCATGTTGTGAAAATTCTAGATACATAGGAGACCGAAACCTTAAACCTATCAGCCAGATCCTCATCCAAAAGACCATGTCTTATTTTCATACATGTAAAGAGAATCTCCTCCTTTTGACCTAATTTTCTACATGTCCTGGCTTTCTTAAATTTCTTATAATTCAAAGTGGTGCAGTGGTAAGAAGGACCTTTCCAATAGCGTACATTTTTCAGAGAAGGCTGTATTGCATTGAATACAGCATCGGATGAAGCCTTACTGGGGAAACCAGTATAAAATCTAGTCTTTTTTGTCACTACTCAACAATGACATCACTCCACAGGTTTTTACATTTTGTTGGTTTTTAGCTGAAAGCTGTTGTTTATGCACATGCAGCTTGTCTTTCAGGAGTTTTATTTGATTTTTAATTTTTTTTTATCTCCCCTTCCTTGTATTGACACGTATCACAGTACTCAAAATAATCATGATCAATTAAAGATATGTCATTTATGGATTGTGTGTCCTTGTCATCTGATGCTGCCTTCCTTTTTGGGGGTGGTACAGGGATTGCTAAAGTCCTGTCCTTGGGTGGTTGTCTACCAAGTACAACCTTTTCGCTATGTCCCATATTTAGAGTGGGGTATGGGTTGATTGGGGTTGGTATGCCATCTATGAAATGGGTAGAATATATCCTAGAGTCCTGATTCGGTTTCCATCCCTCCCCAGACTGCTGCTGCCGATTAATGTTATAAACCCAAATGCTTCGCCGATACGCATCTTTGGAAATGTGACGGCGGGTCACAAATGCATCGACTTGTTCCAAAATTACAAGAGTGCAATTCACAGAATCCTGATCGCCACTTTTTCAGTTTGTTGTCTCCATTATTACACCCACTGACACAACAGTGTCATCCTGGCATATTTGTGATTATTCTGTCCTCATTATAAAAATGCACAACATAACACAGAAACGAACAAAGATAGATAAAATGGAAGTAATGAACTGTCAATGCAGTTTTACCACTTAGAGATCTTATGTTCTGCAAAGTAAAGAGCATGAGACAGTAATAAAGAGTTTGCTGTATGTCAAAAAGTAAAATAAAATAAAATAAATAAACAAATAAATAATAAAATAGTATAACAATAACAATAAAACGAAACTGCCTGAAAATATTTTCAGAAGCACAACTCCGAGCCTACCGGCCTTATAAGTCCCCTAAACTTAAGTAAAGCCAGCCTACTTACTGGTTTTCCCAACCTCTGACTCTGTATCCAATGTTTTGATTTTGCATTTTGAAGATTATTAAATACTTTATAACTACAACAGGTCAATAGTCATTAGAGTCTATGATTTTAAAATAAAAACATAGTTTATATGTGGATAGCACAGGGAAAGTTGAAGGGTAATTATTTAGCATACACAAATGCATATTTACGCAAAGGGTTGTTGTAAACAATAATATTATCAGGGTAATACTGGAGGGTATGGATACAGGTGTCGTAAGAAAATCAATAAAATGAACGATTACTGTATGGAAATACTTAAAAACTTGTATGATCATAATCTGCACACATCAATTTACCGATTTCATAATACGGATTTTCTAAAAATTCTATAAATAACGATATTCTTCAGATTTCTGAGGGCGATATTTGTAATCTGGCGCCGTGTTTACAATAACGGAAGAGCCCGGATGCGAAATCTATCCCCGATTGACCTTTGACACCGAGTGATGTCGTATCGTGCAAAGGACTATAGGTGCAACTTGTACGTGTGAGGTCATCGGTCATTTTTTGCGCTCTTTGATCAAATGACGTCATTTCTTGACGTATAGCTACAAGTAAATTACGAGTAAACAGCTTTGTACAAGTAGCAGGATAACGAGTAAGTATTTTGATATTTTTTTCATTAATCATCTATCAGACTTCTCATTTTTTTTTTCTATACTAAAAGATAAATGTATAAACTTTTTCTTTAAAGAATTTTTACAGTTATTTATGTGCATTTACTTGTCAAAATACTCGGTGTAAGATAGCAAGCTACACGTATTGTGACGCCGAGAAATTGGTACAGCAATGGAGGATCTATCATTCTTATAAAAAAGTATAGACGATATAAAAATGAAATAAATCAATGAATAAACCATTGTGTTTTGGCAGATGATGGAGAGGATGATGATGAGGCAAAGCCAACCAAGGCAAAATACGAAAAAAAGACATGTTTAATTATCTAAGAGAAAAGAATGACGCAGAAAAAGAACTGGAAAAAGAAAACCTTCATATTGAGCGAGAAAGAGTGATGATGGAAAAACGAAGGCAAGAAATGGAAATGGACAGATTCAAATTAGAAAAAGAGGAGCGCACAAAAATGCTAGAGTTATTGTCAACAATTTTAAAAAATAATAAATAAATGTAAATTAAGATAAAAGAGTGTTACAAATCTGTATGCCCCGCATCAGGCAGATGCCGTCACCATATACGTGAAATATTCGTGGTGTGACGTTAAACAAAAATCAATCAATCAATGCTCCCCCTCCTTTTATTTTGGTTTCGACGTTCTCTTCTGTATATGTCTTTTGTGTTTCGTAATTCTTCTTTCCTTTTTTTTTCTTTCATTTCCACCTCCTACACATGGATCCACAGTGTTTGTGACCTGTCATTTCAACTTAGAGGCACTAACAGGAACGAGAAATTGCGCCCATGTTTTCCATAGCTCGAACACTTTTTATCTTTGTATGATGAAAATAACTTGTAGTATTAACGTTCAGAAATGTAAAGATGAAGGATAAATCCAGCTCATAAGTATGTAAGATACAAAATCCATAAAAATGAAAATCAAGAAGAAAAAAAAACGATAAATGTCTATTTTAAGAGCATATGTGAACCCCTATGATGGAGTGAGATCAGATGCCGGGGACAGTGAGCATCTCCTGCTTGCTAGCATACACACGCACGCACACACACACACACACACACACACACACACACACACACACACACACACACACACACACACACACACACACACACATATATATATATATATATATAGAAAGAGTAGAAAGAGTCAAAAGAGCACATTTATACATAATGCTGCAAAACAACTAATCAGATTGCAATTGCATGTTAATTGAATGTTAAGAATAATTTAATGAAAACAATTCGGTAAATTAATTAGAAAACAGCCTATGAAACAATTATGATCAGGCAAAAAAGTAAGGAACGCCCCCCCCCCCCTCCCCCGGTTCCTACGGCGATATTCTACGATGAAGGTTCTCATACGTGTGAAGGTCCTCGACCTGCTCAGGGAAGCCCACAAAAGATTGCATTTTGGCACACACTTCTTCCGACAATGTCCGTTATTTGACATTGTTTACATTCCACTGCTTGCTCTATTTTGATGATAAGGCTTTTCATGAGCTGCAATACCTTTTTCATTTCAATATTCTGTGATTTAAACTCAGAAATTTCTACTGCCTATTTCCCAATCTCGTGGGGAAATCGAGTGTGATATATCCTCTCTCCTCCTGCTGTTATTATGCACTTCTTTGATATTATTTGTTTGAATGTCAATGTTTTTGTTGATTGATGACACTTAAGAGAAAATATGCGATATCATTTCCTACAGTTTGAGATTTGCTAAGGGGTCTGTACTTTCTTTCAAAGATATGTTCACATACATGGAGCGTAGCCCCTCACTATTGATAAAGGCATACCTTGCTTAATATGCACTGCGTTCAATTTCAAAACACTTAAAGTTATATTTTATTTTTATATTTTTAAATCCCGATTATTGTCGCTTGGGCGAAACTTTGGGGGGGGGGGGTATTTTCCTTGTCTCGTTTTCGCGGTCTTACTCCATTCAAGACCGATAACTCCTCATACAGTATAGAACATCGAATAGAAAATAATTCAGTTTTAGGTCAGCCTCGCAGTGTGATTAATATTATTAACAGGGTCACAACTTCGTTGAAATTTCCAGTAGCCAAGTGGGCCCCTAGATCATAAATTTTAGGGGCCCACACAGAAAACTATGAGCCCACAATAAATTCAAACAATTTTCTATATTAAATTTAATGTAATGATAACATAATAACATTTTATTTTCATTTATATTAATAATTTAATTCAATCTCCCTCTTTATTTCTTTGAAAATTTCCTCTTCTTCATCTTCACTTTCTTCAATCTCCTCTCTTCCTTCACTTCTCTCTATCTCCTCACTTCTCTCTATCTCTTCACTTCTTTCGATCTCCTCGCTTTTCTCCATCTCCTATACGCTGACTACTTTTGTAAAATTAGATCCGATCTTGTCATGCTTTATACATACTGCACAAATCATGCCGTCTTCACTGTCATCTAACCAGGGATGATCATTTTTCCATTTGATATTAAAGGGTCTTTAAAATAATCACCCCTACCAGCTTTCCGTTTTCCCCTGCTTTATTTTTATATGTAATCATTGTTTACTTATATACAAGCGTCTAAATGACAGACTCGGACTAAATGGAATAAAAATAAAAAATAAAAAAAAACCGAACAGAATACGGATTCTAATTTTGTCGATTTGCCGGTCGCCATGTGGGCGATCAGTTTTGGAGAATTCGGTGGCCCACAGTCAGAATTTGGTCGCATTGGCGAGTGGGCGAGTGGGAAGTTGTGACCCTGAATTAACATTACTAAGTGAAATAATAAAAAAAAATGTCCGAATGTCATTTTGTTTTCAATTATCATTTGTAAGTAAAATGGACAAATTGATGGAAAGGAAGAAATTGTTAAAAATTGACTTTTAATATATTTTTAATATATTTTTATTATTTGAAACTAAATTTCATAGATGGTTTTGTTTAATGTCATTTTTATTCTAGTCGACGGCGAAATTTTTCAAAGTGCAAGACCTGCTATAAAGCCCTGGTACCAAGTTGACTTGCAAGAACATATCCAAGTGTATGGTTTGCAAACAACACGCTTCAGAAGTGAGTATTGTAATTATACATGGAAATGAATTGGCAAAGTTATTAAATTATAAATATAAAGTAACTTTTAACTTTAAGAGTAAACGAAAAAAGGCATTTGACACAACTGTAAGATTACTTCTTTCTCTTCAGTGATGCTCAAGGTCGAGATCTAAATCTAAAATCTGTTTTAAAAAGATGAAATTTACTCCTGTCATGTGACTATGGCACGCAGAGCAAAACAGAGATTCGGTAATACAGTTGGGGACCCGAATACCGCGGGCAACAGTTGACATCCTGAACTCTCTTTGTGTTGTTAACCTGAAAATTGGCTCACGTTCGCTCTCACCACAAATATTGTATGATCAAAGAAAACAAATGAGAGCATAAATATTTGTATCAATTTGCAAATTGATCAAAAGTAAGAGCAAACACCAATCTAAAGACAAATGGAGAAAACAAACAATAAAAATAAGCATTTTCTGGTACTTTCTAAACACACAACTATTACAGCAGATAAATATTTACATATAAAAACTGCAATAAAGCGGTTAAACATAGAAATATCAGTTAATTTTTGTCAATGACAAAAAGAGAAACTCATTTTATTTCATGTTCGATCTACTACGTCTCTATATTTTAGATTTTCTACTTAGAATACGCCACGTGATTGCATTATTATCAAAGTGATGTCTCTCAAACTCTCATCCTCAAGACCATCAATAAATTGCCGAGATTCCAAAGGGGAATAACTACACCCCTTGTAGCAGACCTGTTGTTTTTTTTTTTTTTTTGGGGGGGGGGGGGGGGTGTGGGGGGGGGTCTTTTTGTTCCCAGTAATGAAAGGATCTTCATGCATCAACTAAGATGATATCTGATATCGTTGATAACCCATAAGTTGAAAGATACATTTGCGATATTTATCCAACTGAATTTCAATTAAATAAAGTTAATATATATAATTAAAACAGCGTTCGTTGACATATAAACCACGGTTATAGGCAACAAGATAAACCAGTAGGTTAGACGAGTCTGCAGTAACGTTTTGCATTTCCGTTCAATTTTTTTTTAACTTTGTCTGAGGATTACAGATACCATACACTTCGTTAATCAATTTGAAATTTTTACAAATGTTATTCAGAACATTTACATAAATTCTGAAAATGTCCTATTCAACAATATGTAACAAACAGGAATCTCTAATTCCAATTTTTACGGTGATAATTTCATCTCATCGAGTTTTAAAATACTTAAACACTCTCAACTTTGAAACAATGACTCTGAGATCGTCACAAATATTAAAGGTCTTGTGCTACGCCCCTCTACAGCAATATGTAGATATTTCTTTGTTCTGGTAAACAGAACGCTAGGGACTCGATGACGGGTCTTATCTAAAATTTTTTTAGAAGAAATATAAGTCATATTTGTCATTTTATTCATGGTTTTCTTTTGAACGTTATGTAATTATATAATCCGTTTCTTTTATTTTTCTTTTTTATCTATTTGATGGATTATTCATAAATCCTTATATGTTTGTTTTTAATTGTGCACCTTTTCTTGTGAGTTTGAAAGTGGGCACATAAATTTAAACCACCTCTATCCATTGAGTGATGATTTTGACTTCAATTAGCCTTCTGATCTATCTTTACATAATTTCTCTTGCTTGCTCTATATGTCATTGGCGAGCTTTATCATAAAGCTATGTAACATGCCTTTTATTAACAACTCTACAATTGGCAGGGAATTAATTTCATTGGGATAGTCAATAATTTCTAAAACTTCTATGTCAAATGATGACCTTTTCAAAATTTTGAAAGGATCACTGTGAAGAAAATAAAACATATCTAAAATTTCATTAATGTATGTATTGTAACAGGGTGGTATCCAGGAATGCTTCGATTTACAGGAACGTATATCAGCAAAACTCAGTGGGATTTTCTGAACTATGGTGCATTAAGATGTGACATACTAAGATTCCCTCGTAAAGCAAGAAACTTCCGATTTCAATGCAAGCGACCTATCATTGGGCAATACATATCTTTGCGAAATTTTGACCACACATTTCCTGACAATAATCCCTGGAGAAATTTGATTATGACCCTACAAGAACTCAAAATTTTTGGAAAAAGTAAGTAAACCACTGAAGCAGCATGTAACGTTGTACTGTTAATCAAATTATTACATTTTATGCAAAGTGACCATATGCAGTACGTGAAGAGAGTGTTGAATGAGAATTTATTTTTACGATAAAATGTATCAAAGTATTAACAGTATTACTATTTATATTACGTAGAGTAATAATGAATGATAGGTAAATACGGACTTCTAGAAACACAGAAGTGGAAAATTACAATTCAACTAACTTTTTATAAACATAGTCAGAGGTACAATCTACTTCAAATGATAAGCAAGCATGAAATTAGTAGATCTGAATCGGCAAACTTGCTCATAATAACATCAAAATTGATCAATGTAATAGTTGTATCCTTGTGTTGCTACATTTTTGTAAGTGGAAAACTCCAATGTATGAAGTAGTTATACGTATTATGAGTTCAAGCATATCGGATGAGCTGTAATTACATCATATGTAGGTGATATAAGACTGCTGCCTTATGAAGAAGCAATTTCGTTCGATCAGGTAAAATGTTTAAATATGAAGAGGATGTAGTAGTAACTTTGTGCATTGTTCCTTATGACTAAATAATAATTTTTCATCATATTATAGATATGATACGATATGAAAACTATTTAATTGAACCGTTTCTTCATTTAATTAATCTTAACATTTCAGTGATGCATTACATGTGCTTTACATTCTGTACTGGGTATTTAATCACAAAGGGAAAAAAAGGAGTTACTGGCTCAGTTATGTGGCAGAAGTCACCATGGAGCTATACAATACAAGGAGAAACACAATATTCATCTCCATATTTTTATAGAGATGGACGATGCCCTTTTCTCCATCTCACTTATGTCCCGACACATTTAAAACTGTTGGTATATCAAAACTTTGCTTATTCAGTTACCTAATTGATAAGTTAAAAAAAAATTATGTCTCCTTTTTCAAGAAGAAGGAAAATTACAGATCTACACTTGTATGAAAAACCCATTCTTGATCCTTTCGAACTTTGTGCACATTTATTGCCATTATTCTTTATTGGAACGTGGTGCCATCTCTCTGTATCCTCTTCTTATTCCTACTTCCTACATCCTACTTTCCTTACTGTCTTACAGAGACATACTGTGGAAGACCTCTGGGAATGATTACAGGCAATATATATGATTTCCAAATAGAATCATCAAGTATCTTACGAGTACTAAAAGACGGGATATCCAGATATACAATGTACAAATCAAGACTACTAAACCCAGGAATTGGATGGTGCTCTTCGCCGGCAAACGACACACAACCTTGGTTGTCAGTATGTGTATGGTTTAGCACATTTTCAAGTAAAAATCTTGTTTAAAAATGTGTTGATCATTAACAATAAAGGGCACATATCTTCAGATATATTCTACAAAGGCATTATCTCAATCTTAAATCATGTCACCTAAACCACGTGAAAAGGAACATCCCATATTGCATTGCCCGTAAAAATTGCATATTAGTAAGCAATATTGATACAAAAGATCTTCGCTTGATAGAACTTTTTCTTACGAAAACAAAATTATCCCGAATCCGTTATGAAACGTTGCATTCAACCTGCTAAAGAAATTATCCTGAATCCCTTAGAACACGTGACATACAACCTGCTAAAGAAATTTCAAGGGAATAATTACTTTTATCAAATTCCAGAAATTCAAAGGATAACTCCCATTTATGAATAAAATTTTAGGTCCTCATTATATTCGTACTAGGCTTTATTCGCTACCTTTATAAAAGCTACACGAGTTGTACGAATCGACGCAAAACTTACATTTCTCCGAATATGACACTCTAGAATATCGACTGCAAGGTATCATCCTGGACATCTCCAATAACAGACTATTTCAAGCCGTCCATTCAAACAAGCCTGTAGATGGTATTGAGAAGCGCCCTTTTATTAAGTTTTTTTTTTAGTAAAGGCCCAAAATATAGAGAGCCACAGTCATTTACATGGCGTCAAACTTTTGATATTATTATGAACTCATGTGAGGAGTATGCTAGACGTTGGGCTAAGAGAGAGAAGGCTGAATTAGATATGCCTTCTAGAACAAACACTTTTCTATATTTCGTGACTCCAGTGTCATTAGGAAACTTTCTCGACCTCACGAAAATGTCATGAATGTCCATTGTGGTACATTGTTGTTAGTGCCATGGTTATATGACACCAGATATTTTCGTATTTTTCTTGAACGTCACACTTATTCCCTGAGCTCGTAAAAAAGTTCCCCGCGGAGGGTTTGACTTAAGTGTTATTATACCCTTTTTCCTGATGTTATGTGGCTGTGACACTTTCTATACAGTGTTTGTTCACATCCATGTATATATACATTGCAGAATTATATTGTTTCGTCTGTATGTCAGGGCATTCACGGCGAGTGTGGCTAGCCAAACAGGAGACGCTCACTCTTCCCGGGCACCTGGTTTCACCTCTGAATTTCAGGGGTCTGTGAATGTCCACTGTGGTACATTGTTGTTAGTGCCATGGTCATGTGACACCAGTTATTTTCGTATTTTACTATTGACAAGGCAGCAACTAACAATTACACATTCGTATATAGGGCATATTATATTAAATGCTTAAAAGAACAGCTTGGTCTTCATTCAACGCCGGGTAATCCAATTTACACAGTTACAAATTTGTGTCCTTCAGAGGTATTGGATAATCCCAAATCAGTTCTCAGTTCATTTGGTATTGCTACAAATGAATCTGATCTAACATACCTGTTTGGGATTCCAAAGATTCATAAATGAGAAGAAAACTGAAGACATCGGACAAAGCTGTATGACAAAAATCACCAAGGACATGCACACAAAACATGATAATAACAGAATATACACGAAAAAAAAAGACTCTACAAAAATATTCGATTGTGCTGCAGTTACGATACCGACTTAGGACGATCAATTTAAGTAACAAACGTCAATCAATTGGTATAGTTAACCGGTTTATGGGCGCCCACCTTCCCACTCACCGTAAAAGCAGCACAAGGACATACATTTGAAAATTTATAGATAATCCTCCATATAAAGAACAAGGATCAACAGGTTTCTCAAGAAGAGAGGTCATAAAACTTTTATTACACCCGAAACGTTAATAAAATAATATAATATCAAAAATATGTAAGGCGACATCAACATAAGTAAACCGTGATAAAACTGCATATAAGCATCGATTCATAGCTGATCTTCCAAGTGTTCCAAGCCTCTTCCCATATTACTCACCAAAATTCTAACAGAAATGAAAATGGTCTTCAGAAATACTGCTCTACTGTTTACTCGAGAAGCGAAAGCAATCAGATATGGTTCCTAAAGAATCATCTTATAGAGTACTTAAAATCTCCTGTTTTGAATGATTTCACTGGCATTAATTCTTTCGACTTGACTACTCTTTACACAACCATTCCTCATCAAAACCTCAAGAGCAAAATAACATCAATTATTCAAAACGCCTTCTGAACTAAGTTTGATACAAAATTGGGAATACACTAATGATTGCACATTTTAATTCTCCTCTTGATTATTTCAATATTTGATTGTTGTCAGGTTTATTTACTGTTTATAATTGTAAATACGATCTTTATTATTTTTGGATTATGATGCATTTGTAATAAACTGTAATATGAAATAGAAATGTATAACCTTTATAACTGAAGAAGTTTACATTTTCGGTTTATTGTTTTCAATTACATCAAGTTATAATAACTTTTATCAAGGAAATTTGATGTATTTTGCTTTAGGTTGATTTACTAACACCAAGACGACTACAAGGATTATTGCTTCAAGGTTGGTATGAAAATAGAAATCCAGTATTCATCAAGAAATTTACAGTTTCATATGGCGTTCGGAGAAATAAAATGAGGACTTTAGAAGATCCAATAGGTGTAATAAAGGTAATTAAGAAGGTGTACTATATTATTATCATTTTCCCTGTTCGTAATTGACAATCAATATTAATGTTCTATGCAACGGATTTGTGAAATAAATAAGTGATTAAACTAATTTTTATCACTCAGAGAGTCCCGTTTTATTCTGACATACACTTACTCCGATAAAATCTTAAACTCTGAAATCTACCCCGATAAAACACTGTATCTATCTGACGATCATGAACAAGTCTAGAGTCCAAATAAAATACTACAACGACCATGAAGAACACTGGAAGACTCTGATGTACTCTAAACACTTTTTAAAATACTGACCAGACAAAAAAATCTTACAAAACTGGAAACAAATCTGAAACACTCCTAAGTCCACAATAATTTTGTTTGAAACACTAAGGATTCTAAAAACACTGACAAACTCTGAGGACACTGAAAACTGATAAATATTGACGCTTATTGCCGAGCTTTGTAGGCGGTCGCAGACACTTCAGTAGGCTTTAAATAAACCGCCAAGCCCTATCAATATCTCTATTAAGTTTACATAACAATGACTAACCTGGAATTCAATTAACATAATTATTTTGGTTATCCAAAATGTGAACTTCCCTCACAATCATCTATACAGACAGTCTCCCTCATGCATAGTTCTGTCTTCATATTGATTTGGCTCACCTTTTTGGCTACTCTCGTTTCAACTGTGCACTTCAAATATTTATATATTATTAGAATTCTAATCATTCGATCATGAGCATCACTAAAGAGACATCACTTGTCTAAATGCGTATCTGGTGCACAAAATGATAATGTATAGAAGTCTAATATTTATTACATAAAAAAAAATATAGAATTTTAAACTACTGATTCAGTAGCTTTTAATATTGCTATTGCATTTTGATGTGTTCAATCATACTTTAAAAGAGAAATCTGAAGACATCTGACAAAACTAAATGACAAAACTCACCAAGGACATGCACACAAAACATGATAATAGTAGAATATACACTAAAAAACATTACAAAATATTCGATTGTGCTACGGTTGAAGTAAAAACGTTAAGAATAAAATGAAAGAATTAATGCATAAAACATTTTAATGTAAGTTTACAGCAACAGAGTTGTAGTCAGTGATACTATCGCAGCGACCAGGAAAGCATTTTTGTTTTCATTTACTGTCCTTACATGGAGTAACGACCTGAAAATACTGAAACTTAGACTGGTAAGACATTCATCTATCGAATGATGAATGTATATTGAAAGAATATTATATACTAATGTAATAATGTGCTATCTTTCAATGTTCTTTCTACCATTATCATTTTTTGTGTGCAGGTCCTTGGTGATTTGTGTCATACAGCTTTGTCAGATGCCTTCTTTTTTCTCTTTTAAACTCTCTCTCTCTCTCTCTCTCTCTCTCTCTCTCTGTTTCAATTTGACCAAAATTAATAGAAATAAACAAATGTAAATTTCAAAGGATGAAAGAAGTAGTTCCTTGTCTCATTTCTGAAGCTAACAGAGTGGTGAATCAACTTATTCAATAATAATAATAATAATAATAATAATAATAATAATAATAATAATAATAATAATAATAATAATAACTAGAGCTTACCTGTTGCCGACGCAACAGGGCGGGTTTTCCTCTTTCGAAAGAAAAAAGAGAAATATGTAGATAGAAAGAAGGAAAGAAAAATTATTATGAGAATGACTTACTTAACTCATAATAACACCCCCTCCAAATAACCTCAAGCAAACAAACAAATTTATAATTGAAATTAAAAAATATTAACTAAAGAAAGGCAAAATCGAAAAACAAGTGAAAGAAGCATTTAGAATTTTCATAAAAATAAACTAGATTTTCATTAACAAAACCGAGATACTCCAATGAATATATGCATTTATTGCGGCATCATATATATGCCGTTAAGGACAAACGACAAATATATGCATCTATAGATACATGTATGTATCTCACCGAGACACTTTGTAAACACACTCATGTAACTAAAGTGGCATGAATACAGCGATAGAAACTCTGTGTATTACAGAATTCCCATCGAGAATCGAGGTGACGTAATGCGACAGATCTGGATAGAGCGTGTGTATTGTGCGTTTCAACGGTCAAGATAGCTGTATATTAACCACTGAGATGAGTACTATAGTAAGGGGAAAAAACACAAGTTAAAGTAAAACATACATACTGCGTGTTTTCTTTATACTTTTTGAATTTGTAAGTATAAGATATTCCACGGGTAGAGCGCAGTCACTCACGATTAATTCACACACGTTTGAAGTCCTGTATAACAGCGGCGCTATACGTAGTTTTAAGCAAGGCAAATTGATCGCGCTTCTCCAATGTGTAATCCCGACGTTCGGAGAAGATTTCTTTATTGCGTTGTTCATCAGTAGCTAGTAGAGTGCAAAGAATGTGATTTTTGTTTAAGAATTCGAATTCATAATACTTTCTCAAACTCATGTGTTCATACTTTGTTTATACGACCAATAAGAAAATACATGAAAGTTACGCAAAAAAGATAACTTTTAAAAAATCTTTAAATTTCTCAGTTTTAAATACTGAGAAACATATTTCATACTAAAATTGTCATGACAAAGGATAATACTTAAAACAAAAAACTTTTGCAAATAACGTAATAATTTAAAAACTTTCAATCAACATAGCGTCTTAACTATAAGAGGTAAAAGATCGCTGGTAATCAATTTCTCAAGACCTTCACCTGTAAAACATAACAGTGAAAATTTGAGAGATCTACCGTTAAAAATAAAAGCTGCATACGAGAACATTTAAAATTTACATATTGTTATGTAATTTTCTTGAAAAGCCTTATATTTTAAAATTCTTTTCATTAAACGGCAGTATGTGTCTTGTGAGAGTTAGTAGGAGAGAGACGAAGTTTCAAAAGAAAGCAGATTTTCAGAAATTGAAAGTGAAAAATGCAGCTAACTACGGCGCGTATTTCCCGAGGGCGGCTCTCGATAGCTTTGACTGATAACTTTATGAAAACGGCAATTCATAAGAAGTTTATAGAAATAAATGTAAAACAGTGAACCCTTCTCAAGCACAGGATATATTTTGGTGGCCATCCGACGTAAAATAAGCGAGTGACAACGAAATTATTTTAATCACCAGATTTTTTTTTTTAATTTTAAATTTTCATTTAAAATTGGTATTAAAATGGTTTTCAAATGATGAAACATAGGTTTTCATGGTAATCTAAATCGTTTTGTAGTATATAAAATGCTTAGACTTACGTAATTTTGAAACTTAAATAGCGGCTATACTATAAAAGCTAGATAAATCGGTGTTGGCTTCAATGTCAAGAGCATACCTGTCAAAAATGAGATGGAAAATTTAAGGAGTCTGTCTTGAATAATACACTTGTATTAGAGAAATTTAATAAATAAAACACTGTTATGTAATATCCTTTAAAAGCATAATTTTTCAATTTTCTTCATATGAATCAATTTGCCCTGGCTAATCAAGTAAGTAGCGGAGAGAAAAGGGTTGTTGGTAAAGCTGTTTCTGCGAAAATTGCAGTCAAAGTGATAGGAATGATTATTAACAATGAAATGTTGTTTGTCGTGCGGTAGGAGGTCATTTTACCATGTGATTTAGGCGGAGATGTCATTGTTCTGAATAAAGCCGGCGTGGCCTAGTGGTATCGCGCTGGACTCCTGATTGGGATGCCGGGGTACGAGTCCCGCTCTGGTCATGCCGGTGTCCTGTCTTTCGGACGAGACAGTAAAAAACGAGGCTCCGTGTCGTGGTATGCATGGCACGTTAAAGATCCCTCACTGCTTCGGGTGGGTCCGTTGCAAAGGTCACACAAAATTTGTGTACCCTGCATCAGGCAGATGCCATCACCATATACGTGAAATATTCGTGGTGTGACGTTAAACAAAAAAATCAATCAATCAATCAATCATTGTTCTGAAAAACAGCGACACGGTGTGATCAACAACTTTACGTAATTCTAAATTGGCAAATATTTAGGCGCACTTTGATCACCAAAACCATATTGAATTAGTGCTGCCTTACCTCTCCTTTTCGGACATTTGTCCGTTATCGATTTCAGTAAACCCCCCCCCCTTCCGTTTAGTTTTGCGTGATCCCCCCCGGATCGATAGATCGGGCACATATTGTTTGTCCTGTCTGTCAGTTTGTTTGTCTGAGACTTTATATTTGACATGCCTACTCAACTAATAAAGCCCTTTCAAATGACACCAAGGTCGATGCCCTTTTGACCTTGACAAAGACCTTCACGATAAAAGGAAAGTTTTGGACTTTGTTTTAATTTTTGTTTTTTGCCTCCATTTTCGTCTTGATATTGCTGTCTCTTAAAGATTCTTTGCCAATTCAGTCTGTTATTCACTGAATTTGAAGCATCCTTTGATTTGATATCATTTGTATCTTTTGTATCTACACTGTCGTTCTTATGTTCATCGGACTGATCATTTAGATTTGCTAGCAGTGATATACCGACACTTTCGCTTGATTCACTTCCTCTCCCGCATATGACATCTTCATTTCACAACTTATACGCTCTTCCAGGGCATGTTATTAACACGAAAATTGCTTCTTGCCACGAAACCACTCTCACACGGATATATTGAGAAATGTTTAAGATTGTCACTGAGGAAGTTCTATGGTCGATATAGGGATCAAACGCAATTTCAGATTCCTCTTTCAAGAATGTTATCCGACATTTCGCGACCTGACCATACAACCTAACCATCTCAACGTTTTGCCTATTCTTGATTTGATATAATACGTGTATATACACAGACATGTGTTCATGTGCATTTCCGACACAGGAATTAACAAGTTAACATTTTCTTGCCTTGAATAGGAATATTTGACTTCGTGTCCTTGTCTCCTTCATATATTTATGTATTTACTTCCTCGGCTTGAAAATTTTTGCAGGACTTTTGCGACGAGTGTTTCATACACCCAGGGGACGTTTACTCCTCCCGGACACCTGCTCTCACCTGGATTTTATTGGGGTTCGCATTAGTCTGAATATGACACTATACACGATATTATCTGTTTTGTCTATGGACTATGAGTTGGTTTACCCTTCGGTACTTCTTCGTTTTCTACTTCCATCACAGTCCACAAACACATGCTAATTCTAAAGTGTTTATCGTTTTCAATGACAAAGAAGTTGGTCTGCCCTCAAGGATTAAACTCGTCAAAGGCTTTGCAAGTCACACTACCGTTTCTACTTTCTTCAAGTTGGTTTTGCAATTCCGATACATTCTTTTCAGCTTATCGATTTGGTATCGTGAACTTCTCGGATAATTTTCATGACTTTTTTCTGTCTTTTCACTGATTGATTGACAAACTATTTTAAGTTTCATCAGAATTATTTCACGTACAAGGTGACATCTGCCTGATGAATTGTATAAAAATTTACATCTTTGCAACGGACTCATTTGATGCAGTGAGGGATATTTTACGTGTCACGTTGGATCCATAAAATGTGATTGATGACCTTATTTGATTAATGTTTTCCTTCAAAAGGATTGGAATGCCAGAAACTATTTCTGTGCTTCTACATTTTTCAGTGACCCTCTCCTATTGATCGCTGATGAATTTAGGACACATTTAAAATTTCAATGCAATTTATTCCATTTTCATACAGTTCAGTTCTCTCTTATAACATTTTGTGAAAGTTTTGATTTGATTATATATAATATGTCGAGAAGTGTTGTTAATAGTACTAAGGATATGTCAGCAAAAGATATATTGATACTTTAACTCCATAAAACAATATCCCAGGATTAATCAATAAAGCAGTATATCAATCGTTAATGAAATATTTCAATTGGCCGTTCAGAATTCGATCATGGCTTCAAAATATTACAGAAGAAAATTTACCTGTGCATCAAGAAGTCATCAAACATATGGTTTTAGGTACATACACATGTATAGTGTTACTTACCTCTATTTTGTTTCCATTTTATTAAAATTTAATTCAAATAATTGTCTTGGTTGCTGCATTAAATACACTATGATGACAGAGGCGTTCAAACACCTGTGTTGTTTTTTTTTTACTGTGATGTTTTTCAGCTCTGGCACTCTAGACTGATATATGATACAAAGATTTAAGGAACGGACGAGCGCACAGTTTTACATTATTATTTCATTAACAGTTATTTAAACAATTTTTGAATTTAAAAATAGATCAATACAAGTTTTTTAAAATAGAAATCCGATTTATTATACATTGCAATACTGAAGCAATCCATTATGGTGCTTATGACGTGCAATTTGCTTCTCTCTTATACTGCTAAGTGTGTTTTCCTTCAGTATGACATCAAGGAATATTCGCCCGATTGAAACAAATATGCGTAACTGCTTCAGTCCAATCATATGTGACCATTAAAGCAATTCTATATCGAACAGGCTTTTTAAACCCTGAACAAGATCGGTTCAAACAGATACTACTGTCATACCATTATCTCATTTATGTGTAACCAGAATTTATCACATTATAAAAGAACATCATGTATATGTGGCAAGTAACGATACAGAGATATGGTATAAACAAGCAGACACTTTCATTAGCATCATGCAGTGTAATGTTCAATTGTCGAGGTTGTTAAGGAACACAAATAAATGCACAGAACATCCTAAAAGTAACTAATCGAAGTTTATCAACCCAAAGACTGCTCACTCTTTAACTTCTCTGGTATGTCAATCAATAAGGGATGCTGTAAATTGTTGTGATTTTCTTTATACTTTAGAATAGCCATGATAATACAACATTATCATTGCATTAACAATTTAGGCATTTGTTTGCATATGAGGTGAAACCATTACGAAAAGAAAATTTTTGCTAATTAAATTGGACTTAATTTTTCAGCTATTTTATTGATTCGAATTCGTATATGAAGTGGGAAATGGTCATTATGTGCAACATAATAACAAAACAAAACCACAAACAAACAATCAATATTACAAAGGAACAAAATAAAAAGATTCATTTATATCGTCGGCAATACAGTATTCATAATTGAAATAAATAATAAATAAAATAATTCAAAATGATTTGAATATTTTTTTGAATTTCATGTTTTATTAATTTCATTTTTTCTTTCTATTTCTTTAACTGCCACATAAATCAAGGATTTTAAGAGATACCATCTACATAACAAAGTTAAACGATATAAGTATTTAAGAAAAAGTCTCGTTACAATGCATACTAAACACGAAATACTTGGGATTAATCCGGCCTTAAAAGGGATAAAATGTTATGATTTCTATGTTAGCTTCATGAAGAAGTCACCAAATTCTGCTGATGGTAAATACTCTATTGACAGCAAAAGTATTGGAGAGAATATGTGCAGCCTATACACATGCAAAGTTCAGTAATTGATACTTCGAAATGTAATGTGACTTTTCCGTATGAGCTTCTCTTTTGTCAAAAAAGGAAACACAAATCTGATAATTATAAACATCTTTTCCCTATATGTATTACTTTTAATCATGATTAAAAGAAAGAGTTTGTCATTTGAGATTAAATATATGAGTTTAAAGATAAACATTTATGTATGGAAAAAACCCCACCCTAAATAAGATTAAACATTAAATATTGTCCCGATGTAATATAGAACAAAGATGTATTTTAAACTTGATATTAAGAACAGAAGAATTTTTCTTTTCTCTGTAAATCTGTTATTCTTCATTCTGTTTCTATTCGTTTATATTCTAAATAGTAATTTTTATTTTTTATGTGGAATAAAAAATATACTGCTTTTGAATTGTTCTGCGCTTTCTTTTTGCTTTTTTTTTTTTTTTTTGTGAGTAAAAAGGTTATAACCACGCCAACTGAGTAATAAGCGTTTTTCATATGACTGTCCTGAGTGCGTAAACTTTATTACAATAGAATTTGAAGTTTATTTTATGATATCTTTCTATATCTTTTAGGTTTTGTCTATGATAATATTTGTCATACGGCTGAGTCAGATGTCCTTATACTTTCTTTACTATATGTATATTTAAAAACTATACAAAGATTACAAAGATCCAATATCATTAAGACATTTTGCATCTTTGGACCGTTTTATAAACGTTTTCCGAAATTAATAAGTATTTTTGTATGATTCCGCATCGATGCTGACATAATTCCGGAATGCGGAAATTAATGTGTCTGAGTAATCCAGGATTACTTCGCGGTTAGATGTGTTTCCTTTCTGCAAACAGTAATTGTTTGGACACTGAAGTATTCCCGCATTTCGTTTCCTTTCAGAAATAAAATTTATAAAAAGACGTTTATGTGACAATAAATAAAATAATTGAATTACTTCGTTTGTAACTCTGACATATATTAACTCTTACCTTTGTGGGCCTAAATGTCACTTTAACAAACATGACATAATACCTCGTATGTCAAAATATGACTAATTCATTAAAAAACTATATAAAAACCACTTGGTATTCTGAAGAATATATGTACGCAATTGTTAGAGTTGGAGTTTCTGCATTTCATTGTGCAATTTATTCGGAGAGTTTTATTATGTGCTTTATGCAAATTTTATACTTTGGGTAAAATTCTATATTTCAGATTTTTCGAATAGACACTGCTATGCTTGCATCCTCTATTCAACGTGTCATCTTTTCCAATGAAATCATGGCAAGATGGATACAAATTAATCCTGTAGTAAATATCGGTGAAAGTGCTTGTCTGAAAATGGAAATTATTGGTTGTGACCAACAAGGTTAGAATTTTTGAATCAATATTTATAGGAATAATTGAAATATTTTTCATATATGAAAAATACAATATCAACTAAAAATATCTTTATGACATAAACAATAACGTACCACGATGGGCGTTCTTTGACTCCAGACATGAATGCACAAGCCATAAAACATCCGAAATATACTTAAAACCTGTTTAGACTCGTTGACTGTGGACAGACGCTTTAGAGAAAATACTACAATCACAAAATATCAAGACAATGACATTATAACCCTTACTCAAAACGAAGTCAAATTCCTTAGATCTGGCTCGTTAATGGCTCAAAAGGTCCAAATATGTGAAATATACAACTATTACAAAGCTGATACAAGGGCAGGTCTGGTGTAGTATTTAAGTGTTTGGTAAGTCCCGGATTGCGCCACTACGCAGCTGAGTTAAGGCAATATAGAATTATATATAATGTAACAGAAAACTCACCAAAACAGAAAAATACGTCATAGTTGTGTCACTTTGATCCATTGCATTATATGAAGCTAGTCCGAGATTCTCTGCCTTCTCCCACTTTTGATATCGGCGGTTTGTGGAAGAGGGTCAGAGAGACTTTGTTTAACAAAAGTTGGAATTTCAGCGATACCAGCCGGTATCGGGATGTACAAGCCTCTGGTGACAAATAAGCTTTTGCACAGCAAACTTGCAATAAATTAACATTTAGCTTATTCGATCATAGCGATATCTTTTCCAAATAAGGTCCATAAACTCTGTTAGCTACCGTTTTATCTGCATACACGACAATATTCTCATTTCGCCATTTGTGTATACAAGTATGACGTCAAATCTCGCAGAACGCGATTCGCATTCGTGACACTTCAGCAGCTGACACATAATTGTAAAGAAAAACACGATGCAACCTCGTCACGAATGCAAAGTCCAGTTTGGCGAGATCTGACGTCATACTCTTATACACAAATGACGAAATGGAGAATCTTGTCGCGTTTACAGATAAAATGGCAGCTAGTAGAAGTTATAGATCTTATTTGGAAAAGATACTGCAATGATCGAGTAAGTTAAATGTTCATTTACTGGATTGTAGGTTATAAGGTCGCTGGGCAAGCGTTTATTTGTCTCCAGAGTCTTGTACATCCCGATACTGGCTGGCATCGCTGAAATTCCAATTTTTGATGAACAAAGTCCCTCTCACCCTCTCCCACACACCACCGATATCAAAAGTGGGAAAAGGGCATAGAATCTCGGACTATGTATGAAGCGTGCTAAAATGAATAAGCAACATGCCAAGAAAGATGCTGTAGTGCAACATTTTCCTCATCTTCATTTCTTTTTTAATTTCACATTTCACATCTATTTGAAATGCGTTTTCCTGGGCCTAACTTTTAGATTTACACCATTCAGCAATTTCTCCAAGTATTTATAAACAATTATTATAACTGGGCGCTATACATATTATTGATACATGTAGGCTCCCATATATTGTTTACAACAACATTTGGGCAACGTAACCTTGCACTTTTGAAATTTTTGTTTTAATACTACATATGCTATATATAGCAATCGCATGATTGCAAACAGCCTTGGATAAAATTAAAATGTGTACAGAACTTTAGTTAGGTTAAACAATAATAATTTGCTGTTTTGCGTTTTTGCACAAATAATCTTCACTCAAATAGTTTGGCATTTTTCAGTAGACTACAATGTTAATGACGTCATGGGGTACCTTAAAGTTACTGCGTATGTTAAAGAGTTTGATTAACTCCTGCTTCGATTTCCCGATATAATTGAAAGTTATTGAAAGCAACATAAAACACCAACCAACCGACAAATCTAATACACTATATCTAAAGAGAAGACGAATATAAAACATTTAAGATCAAAACAATATCTGTATCTGTTTTACTGTTATGAGGTGAGTTCTGTTTTTTTCAAAAAGATTTGATAATTTAATAAATACAACTGCCGAATTCAAAAGATTGTACATCCTTGATACACATTACTGCCAAACGCTTAAAACTAAAAAAAAATCTTTAGCGTTATAGCATGCATTCTATGTTCAAAATTCTCTCTCGTAAACGTCTTTGATGGTCATCAGAAATCACTACAAGATACAACATTCAAAATATGGCATTTGCATGATTTGAAGTATACAAGACTATGAATAATGAAAACTGGAAAAATGTTCTTATCATCACATCTTTTAATATATTAATCACAAATTATGAAAAAACATATTGATTTCATGGAGTTGTAACACAAAATAACATTCCTACCATATTTAATAGCCATATATAAGATATATTCTGCAGAATATATTTTGGGTGGGTTAATACGGAATATTTCAACTACAATAACGTCAACATACACGCGCACTCTGCGGTTCTTATGACGTTATAAAATTATGACGTGAGTTGCCGACAAAAAAGTGCCCACATCTAGAAAATAGATTTGGTAGGTGACTAAATGCAAACCGTGACGGATTTTAGTACTTGCGAAACTCCGTATTCCCATAGTAAATATACGGAATGACAGCGACCTAGTTCTTGTATCGCGCACTATGACGTCACGTAACGGATAATTTCAACATCAAATGAGGGGTCTTTAAACATGAAGATTAAAACAGTAAAAGAGCGTGCAAGTAGATTGGCATCTGCATTTCATCAAATGAGAAGAAAAAAGGGGTAGTCAATCCGGAACTTGCCTTTAAGAAAATTAATTTTATGATTGCGGCAGCGTTAAAATGAACAAATAGTACTATTAAAAATCTTAGACGAGCGACCATCAGGTGAAATAATGCGACAAAAAAATAAATAAATAAATAATAATAATAATAATAAAATTATAATAATAAAATAATTAATTTATAAAATACTTATAATGAAAATAATAATATTGATTTTTGTATTATTTTTTATCTCTTTATTCACTTGTTTATTTATTTATTTTATTTATTTAATAAATGTTTTGCGTGATTATCCGACATTTGGTCGATTACTTCAAATGAAACGTGTATGTACAATATGGATTGAGGAAAGAAGATATAAATATTCATAATAACAACAGGAGTACAAACAACGGGCAGATTCCTCCATAAAACACACTATATACATGTAAATCATCGCGGGCATCTTAGCTTGTATTTCTGCTCATTGTAAAAATGACTTAAATTTTTTGTTTGTTTTCATTTCCCCCGAAATAGTTGCACCGGTATATGGCTTTAATATTTACAACATCGGCTTTCCATTTATACTAAATATTTCTGTAAGCATATCTTAATCAAGACATTTTCAAAAGACAACTTTTAATTACATTGGCGCCCTTATCACATTGGACATACCAAACTCTATCCAAGATGGATGCCGTGACGTTACATCGGAATCCCTTGTTCCCAAACGTATTTTTGTGTTCTGGGGCTCGATTAGGTATATTTCTGTAAGTTTTACTCCGTTCGACTTACGACTCGGCTAATTTGACACAAGGATTTAGTTTATATGTGAATGAAATTGAATATGACAAGATAAAATATGAATATAGTTCCAAGTTCATATAATTCCAACTTTAGCATTTCGTTGCTGGCTTATTTGAAGAAATATTTCTTTTAGAAAGGGTTTATTTAAAAGAAGTGTTATAGAATTAAATGACAATATTTAAGAATTTGTGGTTACTGATAACTTTTATTAAAACCAGAATATTTTCATGGCTAAAATAGACTTTCAACACTGACTAAAGATTTTGGTTTGAGTCCAAATATCATAAATTCAATATCACATGACTTGACAAAAATGTAATGAGCAATATATAACACTTTGATATATTGGACATCCTTTAACGAAAAGTATGGAACAAGTGGTCAGATCTCAAAATAGATTCAAATCTAATAGAAGAGTTGACCCATATCCTCACTTGTTACACAGCTTCGTGCACATATTTGCATCATGGAGAGTTTTTGTAAGTTGAAAAGAAACACACAAAAATTACTTTCCAATACGACTAACAAGAGTCATCCGTATGCTTAAAATAATATGATTATGGAGCTTATATAAACAACACTGTGGATTGTATTCTATTGCTTGTGATAACTTCATGTATGCTTCGAGACACGTGAGTTTGATTCATTATCCCACCTTCGCATTATATATACAAGTAAACTGGAATTTAAAGAATAATCTAACAGAAAAAAAAGTAGAGAGATACTAATTTTCGTTCAACACTTGAACAAATGAGTGTATTACAAATGTGACGATTTCAAATCCAACATCACAGACTTTTTTGAGTAGCAGTGTCCCTTCGTTGCCTGGTAATTGCGTTTTTATATTTCAGTGCTTTTACCAAAGAAAGTATAAATTACATTGATTTTGCTCTAAGAGCAAGGCGACTTTCAAATAAGATGCTCGTGATATGCAGGTGGTAGACTAACAACGTTATCGATAATGTTTTATATTAATTACGAGACTCTAATCATACTATATTACATCTCCATACTGTGAACTTCCTTGATGACTTCTACTAGATCAAAATGATGGGTGCTAACAATCAGGAAATGCTTACTGTCCATGGACATCAAATCTCGCTCCTTTTGAGGGTTTACATATGTTTCAGAAGAAGCGTATTTCATTGCTACTTTGTTGTTAGTAAACCCAAGTTGTAATTGATACCTTACCATGTTTTTCGAATTCCATCACGTACAAGTAGTGTGTCTATGATCCATATTTTTGGCATCATTTAAAGATGTGGGTAGCAAAACAGATGGCGTTTTCCTACGTCTGGGCACCGCATTTAGTGTCTCCTTTTTTTCTGTGAGCGTCCATCTTGATGCGGTTTTTTTTTTGTGAGTGCCAAAGCAACATAGTAATTGTGAATTTATAAATTACATATCTTTCGTATTTGTTTCTTACAGCATTGCTGTGTCGGAGTACCATATACATATATTTTCGAATTTGCTCTATTTTATTATTATTATTCTGTAGGTATTCTTACGTCGCGTAAACATGAAAACGGATCGCCTGACACGATCAGGACATTCAAACGTATTTTCTTCTGAATCATCCAAATGTTAATTCTGATACAGTATTTAACAATAAGATATGATTAAAAAAACATGATAAATTGACCCAAGCTTATAAAATGTGTATATTGCCTGCCTAATGTATGAGTTAGTAATGCTCATCGCTTGATAAATGATAAAATATTCAGAGCATTTTATATCGGATTGTGTTGCATTGATCAGTTTAACAAAGTCTCAAGTTTGACCCTATTAACATTTATTACATGCAAGCGTTGTGTAGCTGTGGCACTTCTTAATGTGTTTGCTGACAAAGGGAAAGGGAAAAAATTCTGTTAACATTTTGTGTGAAAATTCAAAAAGTATTCGATGTGCCTAACTTTTACAATACTTTCCCTGTTTTCTTATATGTCAACCCCAAATTTTTGTTGTTAAATGTCAAATTACATTTCGTATTTTCTATTATACTCATTCATCGTTAGCAATATTGATAATCCCAATTATGATACCTATAATCTTTACTTAAACATTTTGCTGTTTCAGCTCTACGCGATTTGTTCTGCCGGAACAGTGGCATTGACTATGGATTTGCTGTAGTTCGACATAGGGCATGGTGGTCACAATATTATCATTCACAAAATGTATCGATGGGCAATATCACAGCATGTAATGCGATATGCCTTGAACAAAACTGTACTAGCTATTATCTAACCAAAGGAACTTCTACACGACTATCTCAATGTAAGTTGATTCGAAGCCACCGTTTTAAAAAAGAAAAACAGGTTTCGTGGATTAAGGACACAGGAAAGTCAGCAATTGCAGCGCACAGATTGTGTTTTAAAGGTTTGTGATTAAACTCTGTAAACAGTTATTGCGAACAGGTATGACATAATATCACTTATTACTAAACATAATTTACTTTTGATATCCATCCTTTGAATTCCTCCGTTCAAATACAGTTAGGCGCAGTCCTAACCTTAAATTCAAGTGAAAACTAGTCATAAAGCTAAGTGCACTCGTTGTTATTAAAATTATCGAGTTTCATATAACACGATAGAATTATTTATGTTATGATGTACAATTGCATACTTTATAAAAAATGTTTGAGTAGAAAAATATAGTAAATATTAAGAAACAATTCACAATTCTACATTATTGATTTTGTGTTGAACATTCTACGGTATTCTATTGGAAATTTCGTGCTACTAGGCGGATATCTGCTTATTTTGTTCTTATCGACATTCAATATTATCAATAAAATTATCGATATTTGAATTAATAATTTTACAATTTATTCCCATTTATTCAAAACAGTCACATTATATACCAGTCCAGTCTATAAAAACAAAATGGCTGATTTAAATTATAATTGCTGACAAAGCAGGTAATAATATTATCATTGTGTGAAAAATATACTATATTACAGTTCTTAAAACTGAATTGAACTGTACCTCTACGTATTGTGAAACCCCCATTGTTTAAAGAAAAGATCGTATCTGACCATTGTAAAGCTATGTGTGACTTCAATTTAAACATTGATAAAACGATATTCCAACAGTGCACTGGCTTCCCAAATTACACAAAACTCCATATAAATCACGTTTTATATCAAATTATAGTCCTTGCTCTACTACTGTGCTTTATATCCATATTTCCTCCGATCTTACTGCTGTTAAAGACCATGTTATCAAGTACTGTAATGCTGTTTTTAGAACAAGTAATGTCAATTAATTTTGGTCTATCCAAACTTCTAACGAAGTCATTGAAAAATTCTGTTTGGGAAATATTTAGGCGAAAAACATTTCTACTTTTGATTTTCGACACTATATGCCTCTCTACCTCATGACTTAATCAAAATCAAATTGTTGTCTCTCATACGCTGGTGTTTTAAAAGAGAGTCTAAATCATACCTCTGAACTTCAATTATATCTGGATTTTTGTCTGACAAACAACATGATAATTATAATATTGGACTTGTACTGAGTTGTGTAAAGCTAGCACATTTTTGGTGGATAATATTTATGTACAGTTTAATGGCAAGACTTATCAAGAGATTATTGGGATTCCTATGGGCACTAACTGCGCTCCCTTTATAGCAGATTTACTTTTATACCGTTATTAGAGAGACCTTAAGCATTCCATTCAAACCTCTAAACTTTTCGACCTTATTGATAAGTTCAGTAACACCTCTAGATATCTTGATATTTTAGTTACCGATAACCCAGAGTTTGAAAACTATATTACTGACATTTATCCATCTGAACTTCAATTAAACAAAGCCAATACTTCCGACCAGGAAACACGTTTTTGGACTCTTATATTAAAATCATGAACAAAATATTCATACCAACATATATGATAAATGTGACGACTTTGGATTTCCTATTGCAATTTTCCCTTATCTAGATGTTGATGTCCCCTGACTCCCATCATAGGGTGTTTATATTAGTCAATTGGTTCGGTTCGCTAGAGCCTGCACTTTCGTTTTGGATTTTCACGCAAACAATTCTCAGATTACTTTTATTAACTTCTTACTCAGGGTTATAGACATCATAAACTTCGAAAAACTTTTGGTAAAATAAACAGATCTTATTCAGACATTTTTATCTACACCATCTTAACCACAAATTGAGTGAAGTTTGTTACTTCAATTGACAGTTCTGAGTCGGTATCATAACCTCAGCACAATATTTTTAATTTCTTTTTCCGTGTATATTTTACTATTATCATGTTTTGTGTACATGTCCTTTGTGAATTGTGTCATACACCTTTGTCAGATGTCTTCTGTTTTCTCTTTTCTTTCTTAAGATTGTTATGAGTTATTATTGTTATTAGTTGTGTTATACGGTACTGTCTAATTATAACGATCGCATGACCATTTCCACGTAATGCAATTATCTTTTCCTTATATACACTGATATCCTAGACGACTTTAAAATAGATGTTTGTATGTGAAATGTTTAAATGAAAGAATCAACTCGAAAATTTAAAGGCGTGTGTTCAAAGCAGTTTACGTGTAAATGTATATAGAAAATAAACTAAATTTGAATTGCACTTGCAGTAAACTTAGAATCAAATTTAGTACTAAACGTGATTCCAAGTTTGCGTTATTGTCGCCAAATAAACTTATAAAGCAGTCATTTAGTGAACTTGAAGTGTACTTTATGTAAGGTTAGGACTGCACCTAACGGTATCAATGCGAAAACCTGGTAAACAGGACTTTGGTCAGAAGAATACTTAATCAACGACATTAAATAATTGTCTTAGTTGACTGACAACTAAGACGGAGGCAGTAAATTACATGTCGAATAATGCATTCAAACTTTCAAAAATTGTTTCATGGCAGAAAGTTATCAAGCTCTTTTAACTTAAGAAATTTTTAAACATTGGTTATATATTCTTTAACTCATTCTTTTACAATCACATGACCTAATTCCAGAGATCAGAATCTATTTCTAAAACCAGTCAGTCACATTAATTCATCGCAGTGTTAAAAATAAAGAATTAAAAGTGCTATGAAACAAAGAATAATTAACTCAGTATTCACAATATTTCGGTCTCCTGACCTTCTTCTAGTGAATAGTATTGGTGTTGTTGGCTTAAGCTATGTAATATCCATCATATTTCATATATCGGTTATGAAATATGATGGATATTACATAGCTTAAGCCACAATTACCAATAAAATTCACTAGAAGAAGGTCAGGAGACCGAAATATTGTGAATACTGAGTTAATTGTGCTTTGTTTTATGACACTTCCCTTGGGAGGACTATTAAGATGTTTGATAAAAGTGCAATGTATCCAGTTCTAAGGGATTCATACAAACTTTGAATTATTGCCGATAGTACAAATGCAGAAGACTTTTAATACATTAATATATAATTTAATTCAATTAGCTAGATTGCTTGTGTCATATTACAGCAATTCAGTCCATATGAAATTGTTGTTTTCATGAAAGTGCTACATGCGATTAAGATTCTCTAATAATTGTTTGACCAAGTCCAAAGCAATGTCTGTTTTGTTATATTTTATTCTAATGACAGCAACGTCTTCAAGAATAGATTGTGATATGAGTTGACGTCTCCTGTCCACAAAGATATAACTTTCGTTCATTTATTTCAAAACATTTAGGATTTGAACCACCAACAGCCGATTGTGGAAAAAGTCTAACAATACTAAGGAATTCTTCAGTCGGTATACAATCACCAGGGGCACCACTTATGTACGAGCAAGGACTTAATTGTTCTTGGGAAATTAGGGCAGAGGACGGTATGTTCGTGAAGTTAGAGATAGTATATGTAAATTTAGCAGAAACTATCACGACAACAGGTATAAGAGAGGTGAGTATAATTTTTCAACAGTAAAACTTAACAACCGTCAAATGAAATGAATAATTCTGTGTTGTTTGAATAATGCTGAAACACGAAAGTTTTGTTGAGAGTTTAGCGAGTTACTCTATTTTGCCAAACCGTATTGATAAATGCCACCGCATTAAATTATAAACGGAACTTTCTCTTCTATATGTCTTCATTTTGTAACTCTACTTATATACAGAAATTATGAAATAAGGTAAGGTATTAGAATATCCCATGATATTGCTTAAAATGATTTCAGGATATATAATTTTGTTGTTACGTATTCAGGTCTAGTTTTAGTTAGATCCATTTCGAAGAAGTGACAGTCTATTATCTGGCTATTTTATTGGAATACTGATCTCATAGTATCTAAATACAAATCTACACAGAGCAAATACGTTTTCGTTAAGAAGAACTGTATGATTAGAAAAATTGAAAATACACATTCTAATTCACTTGTTTTGTTTTGATAATTCTGAGTCGTCCATACGTTAGCGTTCAGACATATTTAACCACGATATACCCTCCTGAAATGTAATACATTGTTCGCACTCTTTGTTCACATTTCCTTTGAATCAAACTAGCAAAATTACAGTCGGTAACATGTTCGTCCAGTACTCTCAATGTCCATCTAAATTCTCCTGTCAGGACGATTTGCAAGCTCTACCTTTCACGTGCATAATTATTACAACAAAGTTGAACCAACAAAACTGACAAATTACATGCAACATGCTTTCTAGCATGTTATTTACGATGCGATGTCGTCGCTAACGTGTCAGTTAAGTTGTGATTAATAATTTATAATCATAAAACTTTGAGAATATAATCTGATGAAAATTCTTATGTCAATGCAATAAGTAACAACTAGTTTCTCGGGAGAATTTTAAACATTGCGCTATCCATCCCTTAGCAAAGAGGAATTTGGAGGTACATGTAATTGCAAAGAGAAAAGACGATGTTTGTGTTACAGTGCATTAGAATGGAGATAAACGTACTGTGTGTGATTGTTTCCGACAAGTATACCGTGGTTATGCCGTTGGAAACCACCGTTTTCCTGCTATCAGAAGCCAGTCGCCAATATAACCATGGTATATCTGTTGGAAACAGTCAAACACAGTACGTTTATCCCCTTATAAATATTTATAAAAGAACTCATGGCAATATCTGATTCTAGGTTACTCGCTTCTTTATAAGAATATCTGATTCTAGGTAACTCGCTTCTTATTGTTCTTATTGAAAACAAATTTTTAGTAAAATATTTTTACATTTTCTCACTTTCGGACAATAATTCATCATTTCTAGTCGAATTATGTAAAATATTGTGGTTCATCCTATCTATTTTGCATTAGTAGATGTAATTTACATTGCCAAAATGTCAGTGTAAAACTGAACGCAAAGACAAAAGTTGACATGTGTGGAAGCCATTTTTAGATTGGGTCAGTTTTTTTCACGATATTGTCCTTTTATTCCATGGACTATGAGATATGGTTTGCCCTTCGGTACTTCTTTGTTTTTTACTTATAAATTACAGAATTCCGGTAGTTCGTGAATGCTTATTTAAAACAAAATTTAATACTAAAAGATAAGTCCAGTTCTTTCAATCTATTTGCTATTTGCTCAAAATAAAAAAAAACTTAATCAAGAAGATTACATGTACAATACAATTCAGTTCGTGCTCAATAGCTATAAGCGATTCACCAGTTCTGGTAAAATAGCCCCAACTATGTAATATCAGTATTGTTTCTGTACCAGTTGTATTCTTTGGAATTCCTATTTTTTGAATTTACAGTTATTCAGCTGGTTCAAATTAATGCAGAAGAGGTCAATCACTTCTGAATGAAAAACTCCATGGGATTTCCGAAATTTTACTCTGATGAGCTTTGATTAACACTTTAAAACTCTGAAGCCTATTAGGAAAAAGTATATTAAACGAATACTTTTATACATTTATCCTTTATTCATAATAATATTTTGCAACAGTAAAGTTTCTATATAACTGAACCTCGAACGGAAAAAACCAGTACGTATCCATTTTGAGCACCAATATCGCATTTCGACAACTTCTATTTCTTTAGTGATGCTCATGGCCGAAACTCAAATTTAAATAAAACACAAAAGTAACTGGTGTTACATGACTATGACACTAACAACAATGTACCACAGTGGGCATTCACGGACCCCATAAATTCAGAGGTGAGACCAGGTGCCCGAGAGGAGTGAGCGTCTCCTGTTTGGCTAGCCCTTACATACAAATAAAACATATATAATTCAGCACTGCATATATACATGAATGTGAACAAACACTGTGTAGAAAGTGTCACAGCCATATAACATCAGGAAAAATGGTATAGCATTTAAGTCAAATCCTCCACGGGAAACTATTTTACGAGCTCCATACTGCAAAGGGAATGAGTGTAAATATTTGGAGAGCAATTTAATTATGTAAAAGTACTTGACGTGAAGACCAATTTGAAGAAAATGTTACAAATAAACACAAAATTATTTCAATTTGTCACATGTAATCGTGACGTTATATTTGATTACAAAATCAAAATCTGTGGATATGTATTTCATAAAGGAATTACTTTTTGAATGAAAAATTTTATACATTGATGCAATTTTAGTGTTTTAAATAAAACGCTACGATTATATTAGGGGTTCTGGAATGCGTATTTTAAGTATGGAAGCCTATTCGTGACATAATTTATATCTAATTCCGAGCACCTGGTCTCACTTAAGTGCTTTAATAAGGTTCAGCTTCTTCTTGATTTGAAACCAAACACCATATTGTCGATTATTTTATAATTTTGAGATTGAATTAATCTAACGGTACAATTACATTAGATTCGAAACTCACAACTTTATTAACAAACATCATACCCAGCCATTCGATACGTCTTTTAACAGTTTCATATTTGATATTGTAACACACTTGTATTCTCAAATTCAAATCGTTTTAAAAGTTGTGTAATAGATGATTGACTGTACATTTGATAGTCAAACATTACATTACTGCTTAACAATCAAGGATCCTCATTTAGAATTGTGTGCGATTGCGCTAGCAATTATTTAAACTGTCAAACCTACTGCTGAACAGTGAAGGAACCTTATTTAGAAGTGTGTGCGACTGCGCTAGCAATCATGCAAACTGTCAAACCTCCTTCAGGGGAGACATGGTCTTGCACCTCGTTCCCTCTGACTGTTATGACTCCTACAGATCATGGGTCTGAGCTCGCTTCCAGACCGGCAGAGCACTCTTTTATCGTTTTGATGTAGTTTAATATACTTTTGATACCATGATGTTTTTCTGCATTATCATGTGTTTATATATTTTCATGACCTATAAGATTGAGACACTTGTTGACCTTTGATCTCTTGAATGTTACCGTCCTTCGTCGGTATTGTAACTTTATCAAAATTGAATATTTTTGTGATGTCCTTATGTGGTTTTTTTTTTCATAGCATTACATCAAAACTGTATTCTTCCGTCGTGACTTCTGTTATACGGCTGAGTTAGTAACTTTTCTTTCTTCCTTTCCAGCGGGCAGTTACTCAATAGATATTTGCCCTTTACTGATAAGTGTTGCCATCATATCCGCCACTACGGTTCTGAAAAAAGTTATCGAGATAGTAAAAAGACGTATAAATGTAGTGATTTAAAATGGTATTTGAGTTTAATTGAATGATCTGATCTATGAATATGACTGAAAATTAATAAATATGTTTTATATTCTATTATGAATTCCAATTTTAAATTTAAATCTAAAAAACAGAAAAGGAGGGGAATCTTCTTCCTTACAGAAATAATTAGTCACCCAAGCTATGTTATTAGTTCAGTAATGAATTATGTATCAACTTATAAGAGATTTATTAGAAAATAAATATCAGAAACATAGGCTACATTCAAAACTTAGTCTATGTTTCAGCAGCAAATGTCAGTACATGTATCAACACCTAGCTCTTCCTCTTATCCCTCATGGATGTCTCGATTCGACTTTTAATGGAAGTGGTGTTAACCTTTGCAAATTTAATTAAACTTTTGCCACTTATAATGAATGTTTAAGAAAACATTTCATATATATTATATATAGGTATATCACTTAGAATGACCATTTCATTTACCAACAGACATTTTCACAATTGAGGATTTCTCCCCAGATTGAATGTGCAGATAAATTGTATCTGAGGATGAGAAACATAATCATCTAGTTCACAATTTCCAAATTCAAGCTTTTTGCTGAATCTGAGGTTGAAAGTTTTGAAAAATCCTTTAAAAATCGTAAGATCTTCTGAGAAATGATCTGTTGTTCTATGAGAACTGAATACAACGCTACAGAGACAATACTTCGCAAGCAATATAAAAGTACCTTTAAACTTGACCAAAGAACGAACATCAATTCATCATGCATTACTTCCCTCATGTATGTAATGTTAATCAATTCCCCACAGTTAACACACAGACAGACCTACATGTGTATCAATAGTAGCATTACGGATGATCGGTTAAACAGCTTACTTATATCCAGTACGCTTATTGTGTAATACGGACTAATATGGATGACATTTTCTGGAATGTCGCTTTTACTTTTACCACGGACAACTGGACTGATATGTTGCTGACCACGGTTGACATCCCGGATTTTAATTCGTCACATAATCATACCATTGTCTGCTAATACAAGTTACAACTCGCATACAGAGACATGGAAGTCACAATCAGGGATATAATCACAGACATATCCGTTTCTGGAATAATTTAGTTTTAATAGATCTATACTAAACACTCAATTATTCATAAAACCCCTTGCGTTAAACGATAAGATAAAAGCAATGCAACATAGGCAGCCCATGGCAAATAGTCTGTATTTCAGTCATAATTGCTGTCCAGACCGCAAAGCCACATAACAACTAATCAGCAAAATACGAAAGTAACTGGTGTCACATGACTATGACACTAACAACAATGCACCACAATGGACATTCACGGATACAAATGATAAGAAAATGTTGCCAGTAGGTGGTATCAGCGAATGCAAAGACTTATAAACTTGTTTTAGAGTCCTTTGCTGATGATACAATTTCAGTACCTAAATAGTAGATAGTCACCTGATCAGATGATGGCGACGTCCGTGTATAACACATAGGAGTGGTCGATGTTTATCCGTTAATATTGATAAATTTGAGATATATATATATATATATGTGTGTGTGTGTATCGTGTCGTGGTAGGCGTAGCACGTAAAAGATCCCCCAGGGGGGTCCGTTTCAAAGGCATTACTTTCTATGTAATGCATCAACCAGATGGCGTCTCCATATATATGAAACAATCATGAAGTGACCTAAAACAGGAATCAATCAATTAATATACTCATCATTAACGTAAACAATAATTGTATAATAAACAGAGGATAGCCAGTACTCCATCACATGCAAATTTACGCATTTTAAACTAGAACTGTCCTAACGGGACAAATACCCCCCGCGGCACCAAAATTCAAAATAGGGCATAGACCAAGGACAAAAGACCAAGGTCACAAGGCCGCAAATGTTGGTATCAACAAAAAGGTCTTGCCACAAGGAATACATATGTGTAGTATGAAAGTTCCATCCCTTTTCTCTCAAAAGTTATGACTAAGGTTAAAGTTTTTAAAAAGTAAGTCACAAGGTCCAAAATTGTGGAACCAAAAGAAAGGTCTTGCCACAAAGAATATACATGTGTATTATAAATACCCAGTCTCTTTTGGTTCAAAAGTTATGGTCAAGGTTAAAATTTTCTGGACAGACAAGACGGACAGACAGACAGACGGACAAGGAGATTCCTATATACCCCAAAACTTCGTTTGCGGGAGTATAAATGTATACTAAAGGGTGACAAACTCGATCAAACCATTAAACAGCTTATTTCATTCAGACAATCCTCTAGACGGTAACGAGAAGCGCCCCTTTCTTAAAGTATTTTTTTGCAAATAAGGGAATCGACGCACTTAATTTAAGTAATATTTTAAACCATAAGTCTGTTAAAGATAATATTCCTCCGTACTTCAAAATGAGGGAGTCGCCTTGTATTTCCTATAAATATACACCAACAGTTGCTTCCAAAATCTTTAACTATAAACAAACTTTGAAATGTGTAGACCTGAAAGACTTTCATAACCCTATAGAGTGTTCTTGTTCCTCTTCTGAGTTTAGATATAATCCATGTGGTCATGTTGTGACAGGAGATCTCCATATTGTTCGCAATGAAAAATTTAGAGATCTTTTAAGTAAAGGCCCAAACTATAGAGAGCCACAGTCATTTACTGTGGCTCTCTATATTTAAACATTACTTTATCACCTGCGCACGGTGTTTATGTATCCCAATTGATCCGATATGCGCGAGCATAATCTGAGTATTGCTTTTTCATTTATCGAAGCCAATTACTAGGAGAAAAGTTACTCAAACAAGGATATGAGATATCACGACTGATGTCAACATTCCGCAAATTTTACGGTCGTTATAAAGACCTTATTTGCTCATATGATGTATCGTTGTCTGACATGTTGACTTCCTTATTTCACAGTAACTAAACCATCTGTATTACCTATACTATAAAGCAGTATTCTTACTGCTTATGACATATACCTATTTTGACTACGGCTTTGCCGTTTCCTAATTCTGTAACAGCAAATAATACTATTCCGCTTACACTTATGGCATCACGACGGCTGTGATCGGTCGGCAGGAGACTATTACTCCACCATGGCACCTGATTCCACCTCTGTTTTGAGAAAGGTTCGTGATTGTTTATATTATAATTACATATGCTTCTTCGATTTCGAGTTGTGGATTTCGGAACAAATCTTGGATCTGTACTTACATGGCGTCAAAATTTTTATTTTATTATGAACTCGTGTGAAGAGTATGCCAGACGTTGGACTAAAAGAGAAACGGTTCAATTAGACACTCTTTCTGAATCGCTGAAGTCAATCAGAAGTCTGCTAAAGAAAAGAGTTAGAAGACTACGTCAGTTTGTCAAGAACAAACATTGTTCTATATTTCGTGAATCCAGTGTCGTTAAAAACTTTCTCGACTTCACGAAAATTGCATTATTGTTCCTGCTGACTGGGCAGCTTACAATTACACATTCGTATGTAAGGCATACTATATTAAATGTCTTATAGAAGAGCTTGGTCTTCATTCAACGTCTGGTAATCCAACTTATACAGTTACAAATCTGTCTCCTTCAGAGGTATTGGATAATCACAAGTCAGTTCTCAGTTAATTCGGTGAATCTGATCTCGAGCTACCATACCTTTTTTGGACTCAAAAGATGCATAAAACTCCATATAAGCATCGATTTATAGCTGGAACTTCCAAGTGTTTCACTAAGCCTCTTTCCATGTTGCTCACCGAAATTCTAACAGAAATCAATTATGCTCTTCAGAAATACTGCTCTACTGCTTACTCGAGAAGCGGAATCATTCAGATCCTAAAAAACTCCAAGGAACTTCTAGAGCACTTAAAATCTCCTATTTTCAATAATGGCACTAGCATCAAATCTTTTGATTTTTCGACTCTTTATACAACCATTCCTCGTCAAAAACTAAAGAACAGAATAACATCAATTATCTAAAACGCCTTTAACAAAAAAGGAATTCGCAGATATAAATATCTCGTTTTAGGCCACAAAGACACATATTTTGTAAAGGAACAGTCTTATTCCAGCAGCAAGTATACAGAAGAAGAAATTATCCAAATGTTAGAATTTCTTATTGGTAATATTTTGTGATATTGGTGGCAAAGTGTTCCAACATATTGTTGGCATTCCTATGGGTACTAGTTACGCGCCCCTTCTGGCCGACATATTTTTGTACTCTTACGAGACAGAATTCTATGCTCTCTAAAGGCAATAAACAATTAGCATCTCGGTTCAACTTTCCATACAGATACATCGATGATGTTTTGTCGATTAACAACCCTGTATTTGAGGACCACCTCAACATTATATATCCAAAGGAACTCGAGATAAAAGATACTAAAGAGAACGCATCTTCTGCTTCATACCTCGGTATACTGCGATCAATTAGTGACAATGGTTCATTAATAACCTCTCCATATGACGGTTTCAATTTCATTATTACCAACGTTCCTTTTCTGAGAAGCAACATACCTTTCTCTCCCGCATATGGCGTCTTCATTTCACAACTTATACGCTATGCCAGGCAGGGCATGCCCTAGAGGCTTCTTGCCACGAAACTGCTCTCACAAGGATATATTTGACATTCTCACTGAGGAAGTTCTATGGTCGTTATAGGGATCTATTGCAATTTCAGATTCCTCTTTCAAGAATTTTTACCGATATTTTGGGATCTGGCCATACTAAATAACCATCTTAAAGTTTTTTTACTATTTGTGATTTGAGATAATACGTGTATACATGTATATACAGGTATTTGCTCACCTGCGTTTCCGACACCGGATTTTCAGGCAGGCAGCATTTCTTGCCTTGAATGGGAAATTTGACTTCGTGTTCCTGTCTCCTTCGTATTTTCATGCGTGTTAATATGTTTACCTCCTCGATTTGAAATGTTATTGCAGGACTTTTGCAACGGGTGTTGCATGCAACTAGGGGACGCTTACTCCTCCCGGGCACCTGATCTCACCTCGCTTTTATTGTGGTTCGCATTTGTCCGAATATGACACTGAACACGTTATTGTCCTCTTTATTCCATGGACTATGAGATATGGTTTAGCATTTGGTACTTCTTCGTTATTATCTTTAATATAATGCATTTTTTAAGTGATAAATAAAAATATGAATCATGTTTTTCCCCAAGGATGGTTTCTATGGAGTCAATCCAGGAACATGCAACGACCAACTCGTTATCAGAAGCAATGTGTTTGGCGAAGAAATAGTAATTCAAGATACGAATGAAAAAAGTTACACTGCAGCAATTTTCATATCATCTACAGACCATTTATCACTTAGTCTGGCTACATGTTACCAATCTTCACCTCAGAAGCAAGTGTATTTTAAAGCCCAAGTTTCCTCTGTCGGTAAGACTGTTTACCTTAATTACAGTAACATTTTCACATTCAGCTCACTCTTTGAATGTATCTGGACTAACATGATTTTCATTGGTCTATAACTATACACTATGATATGTTATACTATGCAACAGAGACATTGCAACAATTACTTTCTTCTTAAGTTTACAATATACTTTCTGTATCGAACATTGTATCTTGTGTTATGGATTACAAATATCTACATCTAATCAGGATATCATTTTGATTCCGTTTGGATTTCAGGCATTCCCGGCTGCGGAATAATAAGCACAGCATATACAGTGAAATGTGTATCCCCTGTGGCTTATATAGCCAGCAAACGATTCCCTGCATTGTATGAATATAACGACGACCGAGAGTGGTTAATCGAAGGTTCCTTTGGACAATACATTGAATTTGAATTTATCAATCTAGACGTTCTAGATAAGGATAGCAATCATACTTGCAGTACATCACACGTGTCATTGTATGACACAGATTTGAAGGGAATCGAAACTTTGATTGGCAGATTTTGTAAGATACGTAGACCTTATGAAAAAATACTATCAAAATGGCAGTTTCTAAGAATACAGTTCAGAGCAGGATCCTCTCAAACTGGACGTGGATTTCTTGGAAAATATATCATTGTTAATCATACCAAGAGCTATGATAATACAAATAACAAAGGCAAGTGCGGATAGTTTTCTGCTGTATTGTTAATCATATCATGATACACTTAAATTGATAACTGCTATCAATTCGATTTTAGAACAAAACTTCAAATTAGACCCATTGTTTGTTATCCTCTGTGTTTGTACAACTTGCATATTTAGTTAAGAACTAACAAAATTCTTTTAGGTTGTCAGAACGGATGGTATAAAGGAAATGAGAGCTGCTATAAGCTTGGTCGTGTTGATTACAATAACGAAACTGTGTCAAACAAATTAACATGGATTACGGCAGAAAAACTATGTGTTGGACAAGGGGCCCACCTTGTCAGTATCAATACGCCGTATGAAATGAGCATCATACATAGCCTTTTGACCACAATCTGGGATATCAAGCAAGACAACGAGTTCTATATAGGTAGTGAATACAATTCTGTAGTTCTAATATATTTTATCCATTTTTCATGCGTCTGTTATCGAAGTTTTGAGAAAGGAGGATTATTATTAACGAAATAAAACAGATTTATTTCATAAATTTTCCATCTAAGAGTTTTATGTTGTATTTGATTCTTGACTGCTTGACACTTTTCTAACCATTCTACATTTCCAGGTGGCTTAGGTATGTATTACTTGGGAAATTTATTTTATGATAATTCGAGCTTTTTCTTAATATACAAATATAATAAATTTGCACACAGGTCTACGGAAGAAGATGGTTGGGACAACGAATTTGGCCTTTTCTTGGGCGGACACATCACCAATGACGTTTACTTCATGGTAATATGAAAGTCAAACGAAAAATGTACATTTGTTTTAGGGAAGAAACCTATGCTGACCTCTTATTTTAAGAGGTTCATATATAATCCCGTATGTGCCATGTCGTGCTGCAGTCACGTAACATGAGTTAAGTTTATATCTAAAATATCAAAATGTTAGTTAAAAGAAATGTTATTTTGATTAATGTTCCTTTTATAATATTAATACATTGAGATAATACAATGTGTATAGAATTGATACAACTTTAAGACAACCATTGCTTAGATATTACTACCAATCCTAATCAATTTCCTTTACATAACATTTAACCATAATAATGTATCGGATTCCGAACTTGTCTTTTATGAAGTGAAACGTGCATACAAAAACGCACCATAACACATTATACGTATATGTGTGAATATTAGTAAGTTATATTGATCAATCCTACTTAATATTATACTCGTATTAAATCGAAGTCAATTGGAGTTCTTTAAATAAGTAATGTAATAAAAGTGAAGACGAAGTTTCACTTGTCCGAAACCAGATTTCGCTAAATGCTAAGTTAATCTTTCAAAACTCTACATACATTTCCTATTAATGCAAAATACGAAAGTAACTGGTGTCACATGACTATGGCACTAACAACAACGTACTACAGTGGACATTCACGGACCCCTGAAATTCAGAGGTGAGACCAGGTGCCCGGGAGGAGTGAGCGTCCCCTGTTTGGCTAGCCACACCCGCCGCGAATGTCCTTACACAGACGAAACAACAATAATTCAACACTGTATATATAAATGAATGTGAACAAATACTGTGTAGAAAGTGTCACAGCCAAATAACATCAGGAAATAGGTATAATAATACTTAAGTCAAACCCTCCGCGGGGACCTTTTTTACGAGCTCCACACTGCAAAGGGAATAAGTGTGACATTCACGCAAAATACGAAAGTAACTGGTGTCACATGACTATGACTAAGATGAAATCTTTACGCATTGCAGATTATGACAAAACTGGAAAATTAGTATTAAATGGTTTCTGTGTATCAATTTTTTTTTCAAATTCAAATTCAAATGCTTTATTGGCGATTGCCATACATGAAGCGTACATCATAAATCAACATCATATAAATCATGTATCATGATAAACAATCTCAGATTAAACACAATTGTCCTGATTTCTGAAGTTAATGAACCTCAGTTTATAACACTCATTCGGATATTGACAAAAATGCTTTGTGAAGGTATAACTTTTAGGATTCAATATTGAGGGGATGTGCACTTAATCTGAGCTTAGTAAGTAAATATCTGCATGATTTTGGTAATGTGAATTACAAAGATACTTCCATTTCAAATTGTCATCATATATTTGACTATGGAATACAAGTTTTCCACAGTTTACTTGCTTTATGGTATCAAATTGATTAAATATCTTATTTTGATAATATTTTCTTCCGGTACTGTTAAATGTTTCATAGGAAACCTCTAACGAGGAAAGTACAATAATCTTTGCAATAATACTCATTGACTTTGCCATGCCTGGGCTAGTTTTCATACGAGATACCTATTCATCCTCTTTTTAACACATTAATTAATGACAATGGTTATTATTTTGGGATGCAAATTCCATATCTCTTAATCTACAATAATACTTTAACATTGATTCATATACATTTTTATGTGTAACGGATATAGATCTACTTCAGAAAGTACTGCCATATTAGAAACTTTCTTATGAACACCAAGAATGCAATTTTATTGGGTATCTATGTCAATCTTAAAATAAGTAATTCAAATTTCAGAAGAATATGTAACAATAGGTATTATGAGTTGGGTGGTTGGTTGTTCTTTACGTCGCTTTCAACAATTTTTCAGTTATATCGCGACATGGAATCAGGAACTTAACCACTACACCAAGTCTGCCCCAGGTAATATGAGAGCCTGATACATTTTTAACCATACTTTAAACAGAAAAATTATTTGTAAAACTATTTTGGATTTAAATAAATAATAAGCCTTTATATTTAATAATATTTAAAAGTATGTCACAGTGCGTAATCCTTATTGAGATATATGGGTGGAATCCGCAACTAAACATGTAGTCTATATCTAAAATATGAATAACGATATTCAGTAATTCATTCACAAATATTACCAATCCTTGTACGTCATGTTATACCATCCCAGATATAGTCCATATGGTTCCTCCTTTTGATATAATTAGCATTTGTTATTAAACGTTCATTAGAACTACTCCAATGCATTTATGAATTGTAGTGTCCGAAGGCAAATATAAACACCCTCTCTCGATCATTCCCTTGATCACAAAAAATGCAATTATTCGATTGCAATTCCACTGTGGTTTAACAGAAGTGACGACTTACTTGGTGTGGATTATGAGCCCACCTGTTCACTGACCTTGATAGAAAGCCGATGTGGCTCAATGGATGAGCTGCTCGGCTCGTGATCAAGAATTTTCAGGTCTCACTCCCGCCGTGGATACACTAGTGTCCTGTCTTTCAGATGAAATTATCTCCTCTGAAATAAGTATGGACAATGTCCGCCATAGAGTCCCTATTGCCGTGTCATAGTACACAGCTTTAGTTTGCATTAAGCTATAGAGGTTCAAATGCGAAACTTATGACCTTTTCTTGTGTGAAAGTTAAAACTTTATGCAAGCTCTAGCAAATCGATCTACCTTTGAGATATATGTGTTTTGTGATGGTAATCTAGGGACATCGTCCTCTATCCATGAGAAATTTACAACAGATAATCCAAAGTGTAGTCCTTTCCTCCTGAACCGTGATTATTTTCTATAGTGATACGTCTTGCGTTGTATTTTCAATGTTTAAATTTTAATGCGACATCTATGTTACAATGGAAAAGCAAAGTACGCGACTCAAAACAAATTAAATATAAAAATGAACAGTTCTTAATAAAAGACTGTATTAAGATAAGTTCAATATCTATACGTAAAAAATAAACTTTACCTAATAAAAAAGCAGTTTTAATACTATTTTCTATGTAGTAAGCCCAACCCGAGTGTGTACAATATCTATCTACCATGTGTCAATATTATCCTTATTTGTCTGGATGCCACTGCAAATGCTCTTTCAAATGCAGGTTTAATCATAAACACATATCAGGTTATTAAACGTCAACGGAATGTCCAAGATAATTATAGCATATCAGGTTATTAAACGTCAACGGAATGTCCAAGATAATTATAGCATATCAGGTTATTAAACGTCAAAGGAATGTCCAAGATAATTATAGCATATCAGGTTATTAAACGTCAACGGAATGTCCAAGATAATTATAGCATATCAGGTTATTAAACGTCAACGGAATGTCCAAGATAATTATAGCATATAACATCAACATTATGACTAAAATGAATATGATAAGAAAATGAAACAAATTAACAATTATTACATAGTTAAACAATCTTGAGGATGACATTTAAAGTCTGGGAGGTCATAAGGTCACACAAAAGTCGCCATGCGTATCTTGAATGCTAGTATGTGTATTGTTATCATTAATTATTTTGTATCAAATGCAGGTTTAATCATAAACACATATCAGGTTATTAAACGTCAACGGAATGTCCAAGATATTTATAGCATATCAGGTTATTAAACGTCAACGGAATGTCCAAGATAATTATAGCATATTAGGTTATTAAACGTCAACGGAATGTCCAAGATAATTATAGCATATAACATCAACATTATGACTAAAATGAATATGATAAGAAAATGAAACAAATTAACAATTATTACATAGTTAAACAATCTTGATGATGACATTTAAAGTCTGGGAGGTCATAAGGTCACACAAAAGTCGCCATGCGTATCTTGAATGCTAGTATGTGTATTGTTATCATTAATTATGTTGTATCTCCCCCCCCCCCAAAAAACTGTTTTCTTAACAAAAACTATTGCTTTGTTTAATTCAAGTTCAGGTGAATACATCCAAATAATATTTCTTTCAAATACCGAGTTATGAACAGTAAGTACATAATATTAATGTCATGATGTCTCATTGAAGATTGTTATAAAATCATGAGGTTTAGAATTGCTAATATATGAGGTCTCTCTCATAGTAATACAATACAGTGGTGTGCTATAACGGAAGAACAACGATTGCCCATTGTAATCCTTTGTGAGAAGTTCTTTTATTAAAGTGTTCATAAATACTATCAATTTAGAGACGGTAATATTACAAGCACCATTCATGAGTTTTCTCTTACCATTCTTATACGGCGATGATCTCCTTAGAACATAAGTATTTGTTTGAGGAAGATTTTCTTAATGTTCTTTTATTGTTTTCTAAGAAGTATAAGTCCAGAAAAGAACTTTGCCCGATTACTTTGCGATAATTTCATCGTTTACCTCTCGTGCTTTACTCTGCTTGTTGCTAGCTTAAAATGTTCAACATCATAGACAAAGTTCCGTCATACTTGGAATTTAATTATAGCCAAATATTTGATATTAACTTCTCAATATACCAAAAGAAAAAAATATGATTACTAACTACATTGTTTTCAAACCAAGGTATAAAGATCAAGTTTCTGGAGTAGCACAACCTGATGGCCTTACTAATGAGAAATGTACCAGTTTACGTGTGTATAGTATTCATAATATGGATAATTGGAATGACATCGCATGTGCATATGATGAGATTAAAAGTTACATATGTGAACGGAAGTCAAAATCAAAATTTGAAGGTATGTATATCCATAATGATGCTTACCACGAGGAACGAATATGTTATGATAAATGTCAGGAGAACTATAGTCGGATTTTACTATGTATAAAGATATTATTATAAAATTGATCTATAATGTTATGATCGACGGTTTATGATAATTACACTGTAGTCCATGGTCATGTGTTATAAATGTGTAAGTCCCGAGGATTGAGAGGTATATGAATGTGCACTTTGTTGCAGCGATATGTTACAGAGACCATTCTCCAGTTATACTAGCTCACATTGTTATTTGATATCACGACGGACACGACCGCTCAGGAGGCATTGCTTATACTTCGATGGGACCTGGTATCTGCTGTGATATTTTCGGAAGGCCATCATTGCCTTTTTTCTCTATTTTGTCTTGTATTATCAATATTTTGCTTTTGAGTGCTTTTCTTTATCTTTCCATTTTAGTTTCGAATTCTGTCGATCATCAGGTGTTTATTATTGTATTAGGGTAATATTGAAATTCAAATTGATTTTTTTTTTTTGAAAAAGAAAGAACAATTACAGTAAGCGTTAATGTCATGAAAGTAATTGAGAAAATGCGCAAATAATTAAACATTATGAATAATTAATTATCAAGTATCAAATTTTGAAACGATTAAACATATTTGATTAACCCTAATATGAAATTCTAGAACATCTTCATATTTGGCTGGTTGGTTAATTGGTGTTTGACTGGCGATTAAGTATTATTTGGAGAAATCGACCATTGAATTTGAATGTCAGTAAATGTGCAATATGTTAGATTATTTAGAAGATAGTATTTACATTTACCGTGGAAGTTGGAAAATCCTCGTTGCCTCGGTGGGCAGTCCTCGTCTGTCCTCCGTGGACACCACGGGAGGCCAGTTTTCTGTCCACGTTAATGTTAATAATACAATTTGCCATCTACCTGTACTTGTCCTCTCGAGGTCAAAGCGGACAAAGTTTTCACACCTTTTACCTGTACGTGTCCTCTGGTGGACAAATCGGACGAGCTTTTCTCACCTTTTAATTAAAAATGTCCCACAGTGGACGTAAGGGACATAACATAGATGTGCCTGTATTTTACAAACCGTCAGACGTAACGTGTTGTCATCTTGTCTTTAAAAATACGTTCGAGAAATTTCCAGATTATTTACATATATATTTTTTTTTGCTTCCGCTAAACCTCCTGAAATATTAATTACGGCCCCGATAACCTATAAACCGGCTGTTAATAGAGCGTAGTTTTTAAAAACGAGTGAATACAACAATATTGCCGTGGAAATGGTAACAGTTATTTTAAGATTTATTATTATTATTTTCTTTAATTTTAATTTTTTGTGACCATGTGCCCGAATAACTTTCTTGTCAGTATTATGTCATGTTAATCAAAGAACATTAACGATAGTTTCACTTGTTCACAGCAGGTATTGGACATTTACTATTAACTTCTTTGTTACCAAAATACTTGCTGTAAGTTCGGCTATCACATTTCAATGGCCAGTGATTAATCAGCCGTCGTCGATTGCCATTTGGTGCAATTAATTTATAACTAGGTAGGTCATTCAAGTGAGGGAATGTAGGAGTACAGCAGTGCCTGTTTACATGGGAATTTTTACATCGTTTAAGAAAATCCAGGGTCTGGCGCCACAAATTGAGAAAATACTTAAGTCATATTTGTTTGTTCAGCAATGAATTTTTAACTGGGATTTGGATTTTTGTTAGTTTTATTCTATCCATAAATAGAATAAACCCATTCTGTATGACAATTTATTTGAATGTTTGATAATCAAGGACTTATAAACAAATTGTTTATAAGTCCTTGTGATAATGGAATAAATTAAACTGAAATAATTGAAATAATTTTCTCAGTTTATGGCGCCAGACTCGGGTGTTTTGCTAAAAATGAGAAAACACGATGTTTTATTTAAGGAGTTTTTGATTAAAGAAAAAATAAGTAAATAATAAGAATCGCAATGTTTTTTAATCACCCTTAGTTGAAAGCATCCTAGGTGTTCCCCTGTTGTGGAAAACGTCTAATCATTCATGTGTGAACCAACTTTTTTTAATTTGAGTCACAGAGGTGTGAAAATCTCTAGTGTGAAGACTGTCATACATGTACATACCAATGCATATACATGTATTCTATCGTTATATGTGGATGTGTATTAATAAATTGTGTACTAGCATTACTATTTTATATTTGAAAATTAATTATTATCAGATTCCTTGTGATTTATTACCCCCCTCAACAGAAAAATCTAAGAACCATATCTCTGGCAAAGAGAGAAAACCCAAAACTGAATACCCCCCCCCCCCTCCTTTCATTTGTACTTGTTGTTAATGAAGAATTGTACGATGTTTCAGTCAAATATTTTATTCGCCAATACAATGGGTGATTTCCCTATTGCAAGTCTAAGCATTATGCTGTAAGCCTACATAGCAATAAATTTAAGTGAAAGATCGACGCCACCTAACGACCGAGTTAAATTAACGACACGTCCCCCCCCCCCCCTTTCTCTCTCTCTCTGCTGTGCACGAGATATCGTTTGCAAACGTATTTTAAACTTTTTCAATACAACCAAAATATATATTTGTGTATGTATTAATATAAAACATGCAAGATTCAGTGTTCAGTCGCGTCGTCATCTTTTATGTATAATTGAATGAACGTATCCGTGAAATTAATACAAAAATAGATACGATCGTATTGGGAAAGAATATGTAACGAGACAAAACAATAAAAAATAGGGGGGGGGGGTTTCCTCTCTGTTTTGGTCAAACGGCACTAAGTCCAGGTAACTTTACGACTGGAGCACGCGTGTTGTGTGAAGTCTATTGTTTTACTTCACCCTGGTAGCGAATAAGGGTTTGACTTATGACACTGATTAATACACGGAATTAGACGATCGTATCCGATGAAATCATAAGATACATACGGCCCTATATCTGGCAGGAGTATATAAGAAGATAAGAAAATGAAAGGGTTGGGGTTCTGAAAGATACTTTTCTTTACTGTTTAGGTAAGAAAACGACCGACACTCTAGTTTCCCTTGCGACTCCAGTGCACATGCTTTGTTTTTTGTTCTGAGATTATAAATATTTTTCAAAAGTTTGCCAGTATTTCAACAGGAAGAAAAAAGAATACATAAAACAGAAGAAAACAGACCAAAGACATTAACAATGAATAAAATAGAATGAAGAGCAATGTCCATATCTACCAGAATTAATCAATCGTGTATTTCATCGTAATCGCATGTAATATTTCAAAATCTGAATATGTTTATCAGAGCAATCAATAATGAATATCATATCACATGTAATATGAATTTATTTGATTTTAAAGTCGGCTTTACTGTACTGAACCCACAAGTAGTAATTGCGCTCTTCAATTCGGATCGTTACCTCCTTTAATTAAGAGTCCGAAATAGGTATTACAAAGAAACTCGGCACACTCTCGGAATAATAAATCATTTTTTGTGTGCATGTCCTTAGTGACTTTTGTAATACAGCTTTGTCAGATGTCTTCAGTTTTCAGTATCACACTTATACACGTATCTGTACAATGACTAATCAGCTTGTCTTTATCGATTTCATTCAAATACCATTGATGCACTTTTACGATAACTAGATATAGGGGTATAAAGAACGTATATAACGTAGTTATACGTCCAAACAGGGACGTATATATATCTAAAACATTATATACTTCCGTGCTCCAGGTGCGCACTATATTTTCAATTTTTATATAAAAAATGCGTTCTAGTTTTAAAAATATTTAGAATAGCATAATATTTTAAGATACATTTCAAACGTTCATTGTGTAATCAAGCAGAGGAGATTTAAAAAGATGTTAAATGATTATTAATCAAAATATCTTTAAGTCTAATTTCGTTATTTTTCATGCTTCACTGAACAAACAAAATACGCATCATCATAAGGTCGCTGCATTTTTAGCACTATCATACGCATTTACCGGGACATATTTGGTGTCCACGTTTGACCGTCTGACGGCGCGGACACAGGTAAATGGCCATTTATATACGCGGTCAATATGGCCGATATACAGGGACAGTGTCCACGCGTGTCCGCGGCTTTACACGCCTAAATCCAATGTCCACGGTACATGCACGGTATAAGTCACGAAGATAGATGATTTATGATTAACACCATGAGACAATGTGATCGATTAATTGTTACATTAGGAATTGGCCAAATTACTCTTAGGAAATAATTCGATTCGTATGTATAGACTTTTGATGTAAACTACGAAAGTAACTTATGTCACATGACTATAGCACTAACAACAATGTACTACAGTGGGCATTCACCGACCTCTGAAATTCAGAGGCGAGACCAGCTGCCCGGCAGGAGTGAGCGTCTCTTGTTTGGCTAGGCACTCCCACTGTGAATGCCCCTAAATACAGACGACACAATATTAAGCACTGTTTATATGCATAAATGTGAACAAGCAATGTGTAGAAAGTGTCACAGCCACACTACATCAGGAAAAATGGTATTAAAATACTTAAGTCAAACCCTCCTTGAGGAACTTTTTATAATCTCCACACTGCAAAGGGAATAATTGTGAGGTTAATGTAAAATATAAAAGTAAACATTTAAAAATGAAGTAAAAAAAATGAAGAAGTACTGAAGGGTAAACCATATCTTATAGTCCATGGAATAAAAGGACAATATCTTGTATAGTGTCATATTCAGACAAATGCGAACCCCAATAAAATCGAGGTGAGACCAGGTGCGATGGAGGTGTAAGCGTCCCCTGGTTGTATGCAACACCCGTCGCAAAAGTCCTGCAACAACTTTTCATGTCGAGGAGATAAATACATAAATATACACGTATGAACACATGAAGGACACAAGAAATATATGAACAAAAGGAAAATCTTAGTGGTTTAAGTTATAGCCAATATAATGAAAAATATCATTTATTTGCCAACTTCATTGTCTTCATTCATCATATGTATACGTTAAAAGCTCTAAAGCAATGATTTCCCAATTTTAATTAGAAAATATATATCTTAATGGTACTTTCAAATTTGCATGTCAAAATCTATTTTCAAGTATATAGTTTAATGTGCTTATGATTTTTTCTTACATCTATTTGAGTAAGCACTGTCATGCTGAAGGGTAACACTTTCCATAGAGGGATATTTTTTATATTTTTTCCATTTCATTTTGTAACAAATGTTTCATTGTTTAAAATACCCTATCCTGTATTGCCATATTTAAGGTGTTCAGTCTATCATCAGTAGCAAAAACATAATAAGCAAGCGAATACATGATCTGCGATTTCTTTATTCGGTCATTTGTTTGTGAATGAGGGGTTTCTTGTTTATTAGTATTAAAGAACGTTTTGGTAATCTGGTCCATTGATACATTAAATAACAGTATAAACTTCAAGGGAATTACTAATATTACTAATGGTGACAATATTTGAAGTATTCGTAATCCTACTCATTGAGGAATTAATAATTTTCCTGTGTATAAGTATACATTGTATCAATTACAATGCACAGGATATGGTATCATGTAATCATAAAAGAAAGGCAAAAGACATCTGACTCAGCTATATTACAAACAGACCAAGCAAGCGTTTAAGATTCATTGAAACACCAATAAAAGATAACTCTTCTTAAACCCAAATAGAGTTATCTTTTCTTTACAGATCACTTAAACGTTTCATTTTCAAACATGATATTGACTTAGATTGAAAAGCAGAAAATAAACTAATACACAGATTAAAAGGGAGATTTGCAAAAAAGTCCGTTAAATAGACATAATTATATGAAAAAGAGTTATCCAAGTTATAAAAATATAGTTGTAAATGCAGATCATACATAGATCTATAACTGCGATCCGTTCCGACCGGTTTCCGATTCCGGATTTTCCCAATGAAAAGAAAATAGAAAAAAATGCATTTTACAATAAACAATGGTGTATCAAAATTATATCAAAATATATATATATATATATTTCCAGTTACAGCTGATTTACATCATCAAATGTTAGATAGATTCAACGCTATAAATATCAACAGTGGTGTCCATTTCGCTTGCAATGACAGTCAAATAATCTCAATTACTTTCGTATGTGATGGGAAACCTGACTGTGAAGATAAAAGCGATGAAAGGGATTGTGGTATGTTAATTTCCTGGGGTTTTTTTTCAAATTTAAAGTGCATTTTAAATAAAGGAGTTAAAAGTCTTAAATATTAATAAAAAAACCCGAATAGATGTAATGATGTATGACAAAGTGAAATTGGAAAAACACTACTTAAAAAGTATTTATTTACTGTAAACTGTATCTTTAATCAAGCATCAAAGGTCGTCGTTAAATTTTCATAAAGAAAAGTGTATGTTTTTCCTTTTTGCTGACAACACCAGTCAATTTCTTTAAATCATGATGTCACTAAATAAGTGTAGTAGTGTTTGTTGATTTAACTCTATCAAAATCATTTTATGACTTATGTTGTTGAAAATACAATATTCTGATGTCGTTTCCCAACTTATTGCCATTGTTATTTGATGCACAAAAGGAATTTGATTGTAACGTTAACTTTTCGAACTGTTGTGATGATCAGTATAATTCGCTAGATAATGGTCACTCTTTATTGGTTGTTGGTCTCGGTCTCCCTACATCTCAAATTATTTCGAAATGGCAAAATACTGGTAAATGAGGCAGTTTAGATAATTGCTTTTGTGATATCTTTTTTTCGATGACAAACATTAGGGCAGAAGAACCGTTTAGTTAATAAATATTTATATATTTATATCTTCTATACATTCCTTAAAGTCGTTAACACGCTTACTCTAGATCATAAAGCAATTGCAACCAGAATTACATTTATGTTATTTATTACTTCAGATGCCAGATGCACTCAAAACCAGTTCGGATGTGATGATGGCACATGCATTAATTTAGCCCTTTACTGCGACTTTATATCACACTGTAATGATGCATCAGACGAGTCTAAATGTGGTAAAACCAAAATAATGTATACAACTATAAAATCGCGAAAGAAATCCCCATACGATTAACATTATAGATGCAGCCTATTAATTACCATTCTTCTTCAATAAATTTCCTTAAACTAAAATTGCAGGACCTAAAAATGGTTTATACCCTAAAGGACAAGTTTTTACTAAATTTTGTCATTACAGTAAGGCCAATCTCTACTGAGAATGAATGGCAGTGTTCGAACAGACAATGTATTCCAAAACAGGAACGATGCGACTTGCAGAACAGTTGTATTGATGGCAGTGATGAGAGAAACTGCGGTATGCGGAGGCATTGTATATGTTCAATATTATGATATGTTGTTAATAATCAAAAATCCTATTGTAAATTTTGTTTACCGACTAAAGTCTATGTGTCGTTTCATTGTTTGTTACATCATACATATGAATCTTGAATGCACTGTTTTTATTACTGTAACCAATATTTTTGTGATGATTTTTATTTATTTATTTATTTTTTTGAAAGTTTTTGTGATGTTTATGTGTTCCTTTTTCAAATTATTATATTATTAACAGTGCATTTCAATGGTGACGTTTGTCATTTGGATGCTTTTATCTTTTCATGCAGGATACAATTTGAGGGGGTTACTCATTTTACTTATTGTTTATAGATCAGTGCAACGAAAACAGCTTCCAGTGCTACGATCTACGATGCATACCTCAGACAATGGTTTGCGATGGTTATGTTGACTGTAATGGGAGATTTCATGAAGATGAAAATCAAAATTGCCAGAATAATGTTCAAGAATCATGTGTGGAATGGTGGTCCCTTGGCAAACGTAACAGTGGAGAATACTTGATCAATTTGGGACACAAAGGTAAAGGATGTTTAAATATTCGTAATTGATATGAAAAATGCAATAGTTTCTACAGAAGTGCCTGATGAAGTATAAATATAATGTATGTGTCTTGCTTAACATGAATTTTCAAGCACACACTTGACCTCATTTTGTTAGGTTCAATATACACGTATGTTGTACCTGTAGAGATCGCACTGATTACAATTTTATAAGACTTAAGAAAAGACTCCTATATATTTTTGCTTGATTGAAGTATCAACCTAAATGTGGATGGAAAACTTTTCGCGCACTGATGCAAAAGTTTCCGTCCAAATTTTAGGTTGATACCTCAATCAACCAAACAAATATAGGATTCATTTCTTATTTTACTTAACTTAAATATGGCGACAAAATGTTAAAAGTGTCCATTAAACATAATATTTAATATGGCACTACATTACTATTTGTCCCTGCTACATGTGACTTTATCGCGTAGAAATACAATGACAATGTAAACAACATTTTGAAGTCAATAATGACGGCTAACACGAAGTTCGAAAATTTTATCCTAGTGTCCGTTTAAAGGATTAGAAGTGAAATAGAACGAACGAATTAAAAACACGAGTTAATGAAAACAGATGTCATCCAGATGTTGAACTTTCTTATCGATAACATTTTTGTGGTGTTTGGAGGAAAGGTTTTGCAACAAATTGTCGGCATTCCAATGGGCACTAACTGTGCCCCGCTTCTGGCTGACATATTCCTTTACTCATACGAAGCTGAATCAATTGGCTCTTGGCTTCAATTTCACTTACAAATATATAGATGACTTGCTTTCAATTAATAATCCTTCATTCGCGGATTACCTTAGCATCATTTATCCAAGTGCACTGGAGGTCAAAGAAACCACAGAAAGTAGTAATTCTACTTCGTATTTAGATATTATGTTGTCTTTCGACATTAATGATCAATTGAACACCTCACTCCATGACAAACGTGACGATTTCAATTTCGCTATCACAAACTTTCCTTTCATAAGTAGCAACATTCCATCATCGCCCGCATACGGCGTATTCATATCTCAGTTAATACGTTATTCCAGAGCTTACTCAACTTACAATGACTTTGTTCTGAGGGCTAGGCGACTTTCAAATAAGCTACTCAACTAGGGTTATATATGTGCAAGACTAGCAACGTCACTGAGGAAGTTCTATGGTCGTTACGAGACTCTTATTACTCCATATGAAATCTCGTTATCCAGACTTTTAAATGATATTCTGGACTGAGACCGATTTCGATCATTTTACACAGATTTGACACTTTCTATACTAGAAGGTTGCCTACTTTGACTTCTCCATATATAAATATATATGGAATTTACACGATTTGACTCTTTCTAATTTGTATATTTGACGGGTGTTGCTAGCAAGAAGGAGATGCTCACTATCCCCGGGCACCTGACCTCACTCCATAATAGGGGTTCACATACGCTCTTCAAGAAGATATATTTTGTTATTTTCCACTTGATTTTAATTTTCACTGATTTTGTATGTCCTGTGGTTTCATAAATTTTGGACTTATGGTTTGGATTTATCCATCATCTTTACATGCATATGAGGATGACAATCTGTTACTTAAGGTATTTGTATTTTGAATGCTATAAGTATTATTAGAAATGCATGTTGGCTAGTACACGGGCGTGTCACAAGGTGGAAACAGTAGGTTCAAGTACTTGGATCTGAGGCAGCACCTGCTCTGGTGGAAATTCCTGTTCTAGGTGCCTAGTCGGGCATGATACCGTAGAAATTACATTTATCAGCGTCCATTGTCGAGCGATCGGCTAGTAGCAGACGAGAGCTGTACTGTATTTAAATATTTTTAAACATTATAGTCATTTTCTCAGACTAGAGGATAATTATAGATGTAAGTTTATTTCTGTGGCAACCAAACCCCCCCCCCACCCCCACCCCCCCCCCCCCGCGCCATTTCGGAAATCCTGGATCTGCTACTGTTTTACTTTTTTTGTTGAATAATAGTAGGAAATTATATCTTTTATTTAATACTTTCTAAAATGAAGTGTGATTTCTTTTGTATTTTGAATTCGTTAAATATAAAGAAACATAATGTTATATAACGGATTAACAACACGGGATTTACTGTCCCATAAAGAGAACGGGGTTTCGCATTCCAGCAGAAAGTAGTTCCGGTGTTATATAGTAGTTTTTCCCCGGAAAAATCGCTATATAGTAGTTTTCCCCAATTGGCGGAAAAACTACAATATAGTAGTCTTTCCCCCATAGTAGTTTTTCCCCCTTACGTAACGGTTTGAAAATTATACATGTTCGTTCTGTATCAGTCAGATAACATTTGAAATACAAATGTACTATACTAATAGCCTGTGGATCAAACCGATGGTGTTGTGATTAATGGGTTTCTATATACTGTTAAGTGGTGTGTGTGTGTGTGTGTGTATGTGTGTGTGTGTATTTATTTTTTGTGTTATTTATTTAGAAGTCAAGTCTTTCTTTTTATATATTCTATTTTCTGATTATTTCATTGTAAAAATTGTCGTTTACTTGCATATAGATGTCAATCATGACGCCAGGCTGTGGCTCAAGATTCGATCCCAGGCAACTTTTCGTAGTACATCATATTTAAAATAGGAATTTATCAATCAAAATATTCCAATGATAAATATAGGAATTGAACGTGCAAGAATTCCTTGAACATTAAATTACTAAATAAATTAAGACTGATGCATTATATATATCACAATTTCGCTCATCATGCACAGAGTACACGATAAACATGAAAATAACAGAAGGGAATTACACCTAGGTGTCCACGATTTGCAATCTACCACAAGGCTTGCCTAGTCGCAAATGTTGTAAATCATGAACAAGAATGTGATTTCCTTGTCCCTTACGCAACGTATGAAAGGTTTCATCTGAAAATATCACTATGCTAAGTTTCAAAGCTCTACACACTTTTGTGTAGAAGATATAGTCAAGGTTAAAGTTTTTGAAAAGTAGGTCACACTTCAAGTGGCTTTTGCCACAGGGTAAGAGTCACAGACAGATCAAAAACTAGATGCCCCCGAATTTCATTCCCGGGGCATAAAAACGAACTTGTTTTTCTTTTTTCCATTTGTATATATAGAAATTTCTCGGATTAAATAAAGATATCTCGAATGAAATTCTAGTAGATAAATCTCTGTTCTAAATATATACATTTGTATTTGGAAAAGACATTAAAATTGAAGACATTTCTACTTAAGAAAATGAAATATCTCTAAATTAATTGAATATATATCAGTATCAAAAGTTGAGATATCTCTATTTTAAATAGAAATCTATTTATTGTTAACAAGGTTACAAGCTGGATTTACTTACATGTATGTGTGAAAAGAAAATCCGGAATTTCACATTGGGGGAAAATTCACTATATAGTAGTTTTTCCCCGGGGGAAAATGACTACAAGAGGGGGGAAAATGGCTAAATAGCCAATTTTTCCCCGGGAAAAAAACTACTATATAGCCATTTTCTGCGGGGGGGGGGGGGGGGACTACTATATAGACATTTTTCCAGGGGGAAAATGGCTAAGGGGAAAAACTACTATATAACACCAGCTATTGTGACAGATCCACTAAAGATTTTGTTTATGCAGAAATCAACTCAATTTGTTTTTAAGAAAAAAGAGGAGTTACTGGCTCAGTTATGTGGCAGAAGTCACCATGGAGCTATACAATACATGAATATAAATAATATACTGGAACATATAACACATTACAAAAATATTTGATTGTAGTGCAATTACGATACCGACTTGTGACGGTCATTTAATTTGACAAAAGCCAAACAAATGGTGTGGTTAACCGGTTTACGGGCCCACCATCCCACTCACCGTAACAGCAGAACAATCAAAGGACGTACATTTAAAAATTTATAAATAGTCCTCCATGTAAAGAACAAGGGTCAACAGGTATCGCATATTGAGAGGTCATAAAAATATAAACACGTAAGGTATTGTAAAACACATAATGGTATAAAAATATATGCGACATCAACGTGATAAACCGTGCTCTGCCAGTCTGAAAGCGAGCTAAGACCCTAGATCTGTAGGAGTCCCGACTAACAGTCAGAGGGGACGAAGTTCAGGACCATGTCTCCTCTGAAAGAGGTTTGGACAAGGCCCGTCATATAGTCCCCACCGCCCTGTTAGTCAGCGTGCAACGTTCAAGTAAAAGTCTGCATAAGGCTGTAGAGTGGCCAAATACAAGACCTATAGTCTTTTTGATGATCTCAATATCATATTGTCTATTTAGAAGACGTTTGACTATTTTATTACATGATAAAATAACGTTATCGGAGCCTTTTACTTCCCTTAGTTTATATACGAGATCACCGTAAAATAAGGATGGGAAATTCCATTGGATACATACTGTTGAAAAGAAATATTTCCAAATTTAGATAGAAGTTCTGAATAAGATCTAAAGAATTTGCCGAATGTTTTTCTTAGCTTGTGATATCTGTAACCCTGAGTTAAAAGTTTAGTACTAATTTGTAAATTTCGTTTATGAAAGTCCAAAACATCGGATGCAGCCTCTGACAAATCGAACTAATTGAGATATATAGATACCATATGATGGGAGTCGAGGGACATCGCCATCCAAGTAAGGGAAATTTACAATAGGAAATACAAAATCCTCACGTTTATCATAAATATTAGTATATATTAGGTGGTTGATAATTTTGATGTTTAATTCTAAGAAAGGTGTAGATTTATCTCAAGTATTAGCTTTATTCAATGTGAGCTCTGGTGGATATATTTCTGATATAAATTGTTCGAACTCAGGGTTGTCGATAACCAAAATGTCATCCAGATATCTGAAAGTATTATTAAATTTGTCAATGAGGTCAAAACGTTTTGATTTTTGAATAGAAGCCATAAAATCTCTCTCATAACAATAAAGAAATAAATCTGCTATCAGAGGCGCGCAGTTAGTACCCATAGGAATCCCAACTATTTGTTGATATATCTTGCCATCAAATTGCACAAAAATATTATTCATGAGAAAGTCTAGTGCTTTACATAATTCCTTGCAAGTCCACTATTTATATGAAGTATATTGTTTGTTGGAAAAGAATCGGAGTTATTGGAAGTACATATGTACGTTTTAGATTCTCTGTGAAAACACCATTGTATAAGAGACAGCAACTTGCTTTTAATCAAATCATGGGGCAGAGATGTATAAAGTGTAGAAAAATCAAATGTAGAAATTTGAGTCGCTTTGAAATTTAGCGAAAGAAGTTTGTCTATAACTTCATGAGAATTTTTAATCGACCAAAAGTAATTGATGTTACTATTATGAAATGCGACATCACAATATTTGATAATATGATCTTTTATAGCAGTTAGAGCAGACGTAATATACTTCGATAGTACCGTAGTAGAGCAATGGCTAGAATTAGATATGAAACGTGATTTATATGGACTTTTATGTAGTTTTGGGACCCAATATATGGTTGGTAGATCAGATTTATCAATTCTAATTTTGAAGTCGGACATGGTCATGAGGTGATCGTGCAAGGTGCTGTCTTTTGAAGTAGGGCTTTCCACATATGTATGAGTGGAGTTTAATTCGTTTTTAAGTACTTCAATATAATATAGTTTTCAAACAACTATTATGTTATTACCTGCTTTATCAACAGGAACAAAGACACATTTAGCATGTAAGTCAGTTATCTTCTTTTTAATAGAATTTGCCGTCAATGTATTAGGCATTCACATTCGCCGCAATACCTTCAATAGAAAGAAAATTAAATAATATTCGATTCAACTTAGAAAAACTTTAATTTCTATTTACTTTATGTCATTTTAAACGATAAGAAGGACACCATGATGTACAGAAAAAAAACCACATGAATCCTATAACCAGTATTTTCCATTTTAAATAGGAGTAAAGCAATCGCAAAATTCAGACTGTAAAGCCCCCGCATGATGAGATTTGATCTCCCTTCATGTATCATTTAAGCAGGCGTGGCCTAGTGGTATCGCGCTGGACTCCTAATCGGGAGGCCGGGGTTTGATTCCCGGTCTGGTCATGCCGGTGACCGGTCTTTGGGATGAGACAAAAAAACGAGGCCCCGTGTCGTGGTGTCCGTTGCAAAGGTCAAAATTTTTATGCCCTGCATCAGGCAGACGCCGTCACCATATACGTGAAATATTCGTGGTGTGACGTTAAACAAAATTCAATCAATCATGTATCATTCAGTCTCAGTACCGATGTCGTATAAATTTCTCCGTTTCCCTATTTTTCTACAAGCGGCTTCAGAGTTTTACAATTATTATCTCATTGAGCCCCATCACGATTTAGATGTGAGGTAAAACTTAACGCAATTTTCATTTGTCGTGTAGGGCTTGGACAAGGGTTAAGTCTTGTTAAAGCTCTTAAACCACAACTCTTCGGTAACTTTACATGTCAAAGGTTTATACCTTTGTATAGCCAGTACTCAATGCACGCAATGTCGAAATTCTTAATGGTTCAAAACTTTCGTGCGAATTTTAGTGTCGCATATATGTCATATACATTTCGATTGGGTGTCGCCAAGAGATCGAATGCTTGGTGATGGTCTTCATACATAGTTGCAACATTAACGCGCACATTCTCGTGGCACTCGGGTCCTAATTTGTGTTTTTACACAATGCGTACAACTTTTATTGAAATTCGTTCCAATAACATCATGCTTTCAATTAGAGCGCTATTCGAGAAAAGAAAAGATTGTATATAATACTGTGAATTCTCTTTTCCAGTGAAAAAAAATTTGCAAGTTCAACAATGGTACAATTATCATTTAATTTAAATGTTAGGTCAATATGCTGATAACATCACATGGAGTCGGACATTTTAGTGTTATTCATCTCAAGATTGTCACGTACAAAAAAAAAACGTATTGAAAATCAATTCGAAGAATTCTGTTTTAAAGTATAGAAAGTATAGAGGAAAGGTGAGGTCAGTACACAAATATTTAAGAGACCTGCTGAAACAATATATACAATATTCCAGGATGATTTTGATATCCTGTCGTCGTATTTAAAACCATATTTTATATAATTGTGGCTGGAACAATGGTCAGAGCAATTCGGAAGAGATATGGAGATGTTCCCATTTGCTTATCTAAGGGCGGTAACGCGTTATTTGCTTTCAATTAGAGCGTTATTAAGGAAAAGGAAAAAAATTATATATAATATTGTGAATTCTCTTTTCCAGATATCAGTGCATTTTCAGTTTATTGTGAATTTAAGGAATCAAAGCAATCGGTAACAGTAAAAACATACGTTCACCATCTTGATGAAGAAATGTTTGATTCTAAACAGAAAGAAATGGATGTAACCATGAAATACAATGTAAATGAAATACTTTTAGATACTTTGAAGTCACGAGCCATTTGTGAACAGAGTATTCGTATACAATGTGCTTTTCTAACGCGAGAAAGGATAAATTGGACAGCTAATAACGGAGAAATATTTGATTCCTTAACATCTTCTGAAAATTGTCCCTGTCCCTATGTGAACAGATGTGATATTACTCGGTAAGTCCATACTTCAGGTATTAAAACATTGATATGAATATTTGAAATATTTTTTATTTAAAAACAAATGATCATTCCATCAGTTAAATTGTACTAACTCCACATCTTAAATACTCTATTATATACTAATTCAGGAAAATGTTTAGATATGATGTTTTCTTATGTTCGATGATTTTGTCAAGATACACTTTATTTCTTTATCAATGCATTTTGGAGCACAATATCATTTGAATTACGATATATAAATACTTGTATAATTGATATATTTAGACTTCAATTCCATAATCCGACATTTTGGAATTTAATAGTCAGATGTGCAAGTAAGGATAGGCAAAATTTTGAGAGATTATCAGAGTATTGTGTAAAAAAGGCATCACGACGGATGTAACCAGTCGGCGGGGAATGCTTTCTCTTCCATGGCATCTGATCCCAACACTGGGTCCGTGATTACTTGTGTTATATTTATATTTATATGTATGTATTGTCATGCTCTTGAATTTCGAGTTGTGAAATCGGTTGGGTATCGCAGATTTTTACTTCTTATCATACTTTCTACCGAATCACATTTCTATACGGCGTTACGATGAAAACAATCAATAGTTTTCTTTTTCTTTATGACAAACGTGACGATTTCAATTTCATTATTACCAAATTCCCTTTTCTGAGTAGCAACATACCTTCCTCTCCCGCATATGGCGTCCTCATTTCACAACTTATACGTTATGCCAGGGCAATATTGTAGATAAGAAAATTTCGTCCTGAGAGCGAGGCTTCTTGCCACGAAACTACTCTCACAAGGATATATTAAGGAGCGTTTGAAATTGTCACTGAGGAAGTTCTATGGTCGTTACAGGGATCTAGACCTGACCATACAAAATAACCATCTTAACGTGATCAAACATCACGTGATCGCGATGGACGTGTAAATTTTTCCCTCTCCCGTTTGGACTATTTATAGTGGATTTAAGGGGATTTAAGTGATCGTAATCTCATTGGATATATCAATTTACATTTGTAAGTGATCTTATTTTAAAAAAACGGTGGAGATGGCAAGTTTTAAAGGAAAAGATAAAAATAAACAAAGGACAGTCAGTGACAATAAATCGCCTAAGGAACGCCAATGTACACAAGTAGGCTCACAAGACGTGGGTACAATTCTGGTGCTACAGGGAATACAAACAACATTGAAAAACATTAATAATAGACTAGATAAATTTGAAAATGTTAGTAAAACTGTAGAAGAGCTTAAAGCTGATATTTGGAACGAATATGGCATAGATCACCGGCTTAGATATACATCGGAACAAGCGGAATATAGTGTTTCCGAGATTGATCTACTTCGGGCGGAAAATGTGTAGCTTCGTAATCAGTTAGAACTATTGAAAGCAGTGGTAATAAGAATGGATAATAAAATGAACAATATCGATAGAGATATATCACAGTTTTAAGTGGGAGATCGATGAGAGACAATATACTTATTCACAATTTTCCATGCGCGCCTGATGAAAATCTCTCAAAAGCAGTTCCCGAGGCTATCAAATTGCACCTCGGAATAGACGTCAATTTCGTCAGGATACATCGGAATGGGACACGGCGTTTTAAAAACGGCAGGTCAATTACTATATCAGGAAAATTAAGAGACGGTAAGAAAAAAGACATTTTGCTCAGAATACAAAAAGAGAAACAACAAGCTAAAGTCCAATCACCATTCTTCATAATTGCGCAGGAGCCAATAAGTATTCTAGAGGAGCGTAAGCGATTGTATGGCATATCAGATTCATATCGCAGACAGAATATCAATACGCGTATGTCAAAGAATAAAGTCCTTCTGCCAAACGGATCCATCCACCAAGATCCAGTACCGCGCCTGACAAATTCAGATATTCTACAAATAAATGATCAGGAAATCGAGCAGTACATGTCCATTGATACAGTAGCGGGACCTGTTGAGAAAAATCAAAGTGTGTTTTTCGCAAGTGGTGCTAAGGTGTCCGTGGAAGATGTTAAGTATGCTTACAAAAAAGTGTGTTGTGATCCGGATTCCGCGAGCTCCCACCACCGAATCCTCATGTACAGATATGTAGGCTCCGGCGGTAAACTTCGCGAGAATTACCACGATGACGATGAACATGGAGCAGAACGGAGGATGATGAACTATATGCGCGAGAACAATATACAGAAAGCGGCAATTGTGGTGGCGAGGTGGTATGGCGGCACTCATATCGGATATGATCGCTTCAATATCATGGAGTGTTTGGTATGTGAAGTTGCTAATATGTTAGACGAATGATAACATTAACCAAATGGGAACCCCCTCACTGAACTAACTGTATATATAAGAAAAACGGCCTAATATAAAATACACTATGTGTCGTTGTATATGCATGTGTGTGTATGTATATATATGTATGTGTATGTGTGTATATGTATGTGTGTATGTATGTGTACATGTATGTATATATGTGTGTATGTATGTATGTATATGTATGCATATATATGTGTATGTGTATATATATGTATATAGCTTAATCTGCAAAAATACAAGTTATAATTACAAATGTATATGCAAAATATTCATCTTAATGTATGTGTTTAAATACATGGATAGAAACTTAGATGGATGTCTGTGTACTGAAGTATGTATGTGTATATGTATGTGTGTATATGTGATTATATTATTTGTTTACACCTATTACATAATATCCGTCAGTGTATGTTAGACGATAGCATGTAAAAGAGAGGTTGCTCTTGTTAAATGGCAAATACATGTCTTGTAAATGTCGGAGTTTTCTACATAAGATCTCATGTCAACCTGTTGAATATAATGTTTCTTTGTGTCCGAATTCAAAAAGGGTGTTTATAACCGTTACCCGTTTTGGACTTTATTATGAGATTCCTTTCGAGAATTTTTGTTTCCGGTGTAGCGTGAAACCCGCCAGTCCGTGAAATCTGCCAGTCAAACCGGAAGTCTGGTAAATTTCACGCGGGGGTCGTAAAATCTGCCAGTCCCGTGAAATCTTAAACACATTAAAAGAAATATTTTCATGTAAGCGTACTGATCACCAAACAGTATATTATAGATCTTGGAAATAAAAACGTGTCATACACTGTGCACACATAAGTGTTGCAAAGGGTGTCGGACACCTGTAGAGCCGGGGATGATGGATGAATATTTCATAACATTTAATTACAGGTCATTTAGTAACTAAATTATACCTAAACACGCTATAACATACTTTTACAATAGCCACGAAATAAAAACACCCAAGCTGAATTATAATCTACCGTTTTTACCTGTACAGGTATGGTAAAATTGAAGATGTAAATTTTTTATATGTAAGAAAAAATATTCGGATGTGTTGCACATCAAAATATGACATGCTAAACAGCTAGTACAGATCATTTATCCTAAATTAGAATAAGGAAAAAATGTTACTGAATTAAGTGTTCCTGTGCCATATATACATAAGTTTTTTCTTAAATATCTTTCCATATATAAGATCTGATAATCATCCTTTTTTTTTTACTTGAGTATGCAGTCCACATGAATTCATTTTCATTCTGAGTAAGTTTTACCTGATTTCACCTAATATACAGGTAAGGTATACTAAATTTTACTGGTGTAAAAGTGTGATACATGAAATCTTAAAATCAACATGTATTTTTATTAAAACAATTTCTTGTAAGCAAATTCTACGTAAGAACATTTGTGTAGATGTGAGACCGATGAACACAACAACAACTCTATGCTTCCATCCACTCCATCCTGAAATTTTGCTGGGAGCATGAAAATAAAGACATGGGGTACTCATTATATTATTTGGAATATTCCTGATACCTCAACGACAAAAAAAGCAAATTTTGATGACATTTTTGCACTTGAGTTATGAAACAAGAGGCCCATGTGGGCCTATATCGCTCACCTGAGTACCTAGATTATCAGTCATGCAGGAAGGAAGAATTTATTTATTTTTGCATTACTGTGACTAAGTCAGCACAAATGTTGAAAATATGTCAAATTTTATTTCAGACCAGAATAAAAAACAACAACAGTTTTTTGCACATCCATTCAGGTGATTTTGATATTGAGCATTTGCTTTGTTTCTGCAAGATGTGATTCAGGGCAACGTTAGTTAGTCATTTTCTTTAGGTGGGGCCTTTTGTTGACTGATTTCAAGTCTGGGTCGTGAAAGAAAAAAGAGGGGTTACTGGCTCAGTTATGTGGCAGAAGTCACCATGGAGCTATACAGTACATGAATATAAATAATATACTAGAACATATAACACATTACAAAAATATTTGATTGTAGTGCAATTACGATACCGACTTAGGACGATCATTTAATTTGACAAAAGTCAAACAAATGGTGTGGTTAACCGGTTTACGGGCCCACCTTAACCAAATGGGAACAACAATTGTTTCAAATATTGTCCAGATCCAACTTAAAATGGCCTAATTTCATATGATGAATATTGAGAAGTATCTAAAAACTTATTTAAATGTGTAAAGAAATGAAAAAAAAATTTGACCACAGCTGCATTTGAACCGCTACTCTCCATATTTTAATTACCAAGTGGTATAATATGTACCATTGTGAGACCTATTTGTTAGACATGTTGGCACCATCTGTTGACCAATTTGGATGAAATGTACAAATTGATAGAGGACCTATAGTACTTCATGTATACCATGTTTCATTAAAATCTTTCTTGTGGTAGAAGTTAAAAATGTAAAGAATTGTCCCTATACGCCCTATTTGGAAGTCTTAAAAAATTCATAAAAAATCCAAAAATTGAGATATTGACAAAATTCTTTCACAATAATATTCCTTACCATAATTATGATCAAATAGTCCATAAGATATCATCATTATCAATTAAGTGAAAAACATGACACTTTTCTGCATTGAAATTACTAAGTCCAAGACAATGTCGAAAAAACGTCGAAAATTTGTTTTTGGAACAGAACCAAAAATAACAACTCTTCTTCACACATCCCTCTGGATCATTCCTATGCATTCAGTTTGTCTCTGTATGCCCCCGGTCTGAAGAAGAAGTTTGTTTAAGAAGGGTACCCTCTGTGACATACTTTTGCCTGTGGTGGCGCCACCTATTGACGGATCTGGACGAAAAACAACAACACTTGTAAGGGACATACTAAGTTTCATTAAATTCTGTTCAGCTGTTCTGAAGAAGATGTCGAAAATGTGAAAAGTTAACGACGGATGACAGACGACAGACAATGATTGATCACAATAGCTTGAGCCTTTGTCTCTGGTGAGCTAAGAAGGGGCCAAAATATGTTATTGTACAAGAATTTAGCTGTGAAATTTGCAAGCACAACCATTTTAAAATGAAATAAGGCCATACATAGCCTTAAATCTGTTATATGAACTATTCCAAATACCTGAGCAATGAAACAAGTAAATTGGATGAATGTTGCATTTTTAAGGTGAGAAAAAGGGCCATTATGTCCTCATGCAAGGATTTAGCCATGAAGTTTGCTAGCACATCCACTTTAAAGAGGAATAATGTCACGTGTTGTACTCAATATCTTATTAGGACTATACCCATTATCAGAACAATGAAATGGGTAAATTCTGATGAATATTGCATTTGTTGTATGTGAAAAGCCGTCTTAACAGCTTATTTTATAAGATTTTAGCCGTGAAATTTGCCAGCACACCCACCTTAAAGAGAAATAAACCCATATATAGACTTCAGTGTGTTGTATGGATTATTCTAAAACTGTGAACCAGAACATAGGCACATTCAGATGTATTGTTCCATTGCAATACCAGAAAAGGGGCCAATATGCACAAATTTGCAAGGATTTAGCCATGAAATTTGCCAGCACAGAGAGGAATAAGGTCACGTGTTGTACTCAATATCTTATTAGGACTATAACCAATACCAGAACAATGTAATAAGTAAATTCTGATGAATATTGCATTTGTTGTATGTGAAATGCAGTCTTAACAGCTTATATTACAAGATTTTAGCCGTGAAATTTGCCAGCTTACCCATCTTGCATATCTGTATACACTGCCACCAATAAGAGGCCTATGGGTCACTTAGCTCACCTGAGCATCTAACTGCTAAAAAACAAAATCAGAAAGGTATCTACAGACTTCTTTGATTTTTCAATATGCATACATATTCATGAAAAGAATGTGTAAGTTTTATGTTTGGAATTACTGTGGAGTGGGGATTTCAATACCTGTAAAGATATTAGACTATTTATATAAGCATGGGATCAGACATGACCCTGTGGTCCTGCATCAATGAATTTTTCTTGACACAAGGAAAAAAATTACCTGGTTTGAGGATGGAGACTTCAGTTTTTATCTGAGATAATTGGCTACTTTTTAAAGAAAAGAGGCTAAAGTGGGCTTATATCGCTAACATGGAACATAAAAACCCCCACTCTACCTTTTCTGTAATCTTGAAATTTTGAAAATGTGAAGAAAATACCCTGCCCCCTTATACATTTTTGCAGTCTTAAAAATTCATGAAAAATCAAAATATTAAAAATTTTTCATAATTCTTTCAGAAAAGCATTCCTTTATTATATTCTGGCTAAAATAAGCATTTCGGTGCATTAAAAGTCATTCATAGGAAAAATATTGAGGAAACCATGCTATTTTGATCAAAAGAGCTCACTTAAGCTTTCAGGTCAGGTTAAGTAATAAAACGATAAAACAATCAGGATTAGTCTTATATATGGATGAACCACCTTTATGTGACTGGAACTTAAATTGCTGCTGTGTGTCGATATATATATAACATAATTGTATCTCTACAAATGTCATTGTGGTTTTTTCTTTCATTGCCGAAGAAATGGTAGCCAAGATATCTCCATCTGTCACATTAAATTTAATTTTATCCTCACTGCCAGTGTAGAATTAAGTTCCTTTAATGCTCGATCTTCATCTGTGACTTTTCTCTTTTCGCAGAATCGTTAGGGTGCGTAGCTATTTCAAAACTCCTGACGATTAATTAACAAATATTTTGTAATCATATTCCTTTCTCTAAACAATCGGATGTACATACCAGATAGATCTACATAAACTGCATTTATAAAGATGGATAACTGAACAGATACATTGTATGAGCTGATTCATACAGTGCTGTGTATTTATTTTTTTATCAGAAAATTAGTAGATTTGCTCAGGTATTGAAATCCAGCGTCTAGATTTACTAGATTTTGCCTGATACTAGTGATTGAACTTTATTAGTGCATGCAATACTTAGTCCTGCAATGCAAGACTCCGTTCCTCTTATTTACTTGCTGTTCGGAACGGTTGACAGCGAGGTCATGTTTATAGGACTAGTGCAATACTTAGACATTACCCGTGTTATCTTTGCTATAGAGAGTAATAAATAACACAATACATGAAGGAGACGAAAAAAAAGGAACCTAAACAATTTTGAGAGTACAAGTAGTTTAAATGCAACCTCCAGCGGTAGATAATGAACGTTTTGTATGCGTTTGTATCATCTAAGCAGTCTCGTCGTTCGAAATGAAAGTAAGATATCCATGAGCATTTCATTAAGAAAAAATATTTTTAATACTAGATCATTTTTTGACAGTGCTCACATTGAATCAGTATTAGATTGTTTTATACTATAAGCAGTAAATGATTCACAATAAACGTAATTTAGAGGAATATATCAACTTTAAACTAGCCTGACTGGTTGTTGATAGGATGCTTGCGAATGCGCACTGGCAAATTTCACGGTGCTGGCTGATTTCACGCTACTCCGGTATGAGACATAGAACGAAAAACAAAAGTAAGAATCTGTCATTTTTTCTCATATGGCATATAGTTATATATTTGTTGTATTTCCCCAAACGATATACTTATATACGTTACATAGTATATCCAACTGGGATAAGAAAAATTTAATAACTTTGAGTTTAAAATCAAAAAGATCCAAAAGGATATCAATGGAAACTATATTATTGTTAATATGATTGTAGATAACAGGGATATTTGTTTGTGTAATATATATGGGCCAAATGATAATTGTCCAGATTTTTATAGATATGATTTTAAGATATGATAAACAAAGTCGGAGATCTAGGGAATGATAAAGAGTATGTTCAATTGATAAATGAAACTATTAATAATGTAACACAACAGTATGCCGTACCTGTGTATAATTTTGAAAATATTCCAAAAAATATATTACAGTTTACAATTAACGATCAGCTGTTTTTAGAAACATTGCTCATGGTATTACGAGGAAAATCAATATCTTACTCACTTATAAAAACAGTTACAAACAGAATTTGAAAACTCAATTAAGTATAACATACAAAACCTAGAGGAGAATGTTAATAGCAATACTAGTATAGAGTTAGAGAATAATAAAATGTTACTGGAGGACATTAAAGAAGAGAAACTTAAAGGATCTATGGTGCGATCACGTGCAAGATGGGTAACTGAAGGTGAAAAACCTACACAGTATTTTTTGAATTTAGAATCACGTAACTTTGTAAACAAAATTATCTCAAATAGAAGAAAATGATACTGTTATAACAGATCAGAATGAAATTTTAAACAAGACAAAAATGTTTTATGAAAATTTATATTCAGAAAAAGATGATATACTGAAAGAAAATGTTAATTTACAAAATGAATTATAATATTTCAAAGCTTTCAGATACAGAATCAGATATTTCAGAAGGATTCATTAATATTAAAGAAACTAGTAAAGGTCTTTATAGTATGAAAAGAGATGAGAGTCCTGGCTTAGACGGCTTTACAGTGGAGTGTTTTTAAAATGTTTTGGAGTAGAATAGGTGTCTTTGTTGTTAGATCTATTAATTATGGCTACGAGATAGGTAAGTTATCAAGGTGTAATAACTTGTCTACCTAAAGAAAATTGGCGACCAATTACACTTAATACAGTTTATAACATTGCCTTTGGTGTTTGGCCAATAGAATTAAGCCCTATTTAGATAAACTAATTAGTAATGAACAAACAGGCTTCATTGCAGGTAGATATATTGGTAAAAATACCAGACTTATCTATGATATTCTTCAATATACAGAGGATAAAAATATCCCAGGCTTGTTTTTATTTATAGATTTTGAAAAGGCTTTTGACTCTGTAAAGTAAAAAAGACAAGATTGGAAGTAAAATATATTGCAATGAAAAATTATGTAAACAATCGAGTTTGCAATGGGGAAAATCAAATTTCAAACTCTTAGGACTAGATTTTGATGTTGATTTATCTAATATATGCGAAATTAATTATAGAAAACAAATACTAAAAACGCAAGCTATCATTAAACAATGGAATAAAAGAAATATCTCACCAATTGGTCGAATTCCAATAATAAAATCATTGTTAATATCACAATTTAATCATTTGTTTACTTCACTCCCCAACCCTAATGATAATATTTTAACAGAAATGAATTATTGTCTTTTTAAATTTTTCTGGAGTTTTAAATTGGATAAAATTAAAAAAGAAATAATAACTCAAAACTATAATGAAGGAGGTTTGAATATGCTAGACATAACGGCATATATTATGGCGCTGAAAACAACCTGGGTACGGAGAATTCTAAACATTTTGTCTGAATATGACACTAAACACGATATTGTTTCCTTTATTCCATCCATGGACTGTGAGATATGGTTTACCCTTCGGCATTTCTTCGTTTTTTTACTTTTACATTAATTATTCTCAGAAAGAATTTCATTTGAATTCCGAAGATGATGGTGAAAACTTTATAGATACGAACATATATTCGTCACATTCTCATTTAAAATAACACGATCTTCACTGATATACATTATTTGCCATGGTTGGATAAAACATTCAGATAGAAAGTATCTATTTCAAAAAAAAAAACTTCTTTGAGGCTTCTCTACGGATGGAATGTTAATGGTTTCCTTTGCATTTTACTTATCATTTTAGAATTTATGTTTCAACTGCAAATGTAACACTGAATCATTCAGCTCTGGAATAAGCTTCGATGCACCTGATGCTCTTTGTAAATGAGAAAGAAAAAAGAGGAGTTACTGGCTCCGTTATGTGGCAGAAGTCACCATGGAGCTATACAATACATGAATATAAATAATATACTAGAATATATGAGAGTAATAAAAGACATGTTAAATATGTAATTATAGAATATTTAAATCTAAGTTAAAGAAAAAAGAGGACTTACTGGCTCAGTTGTGTGGCAGAAGTCACCATGGAGCTATACAATACATGAATATAAATAATATACTAGAACATATAACACATTACAAAAATATTTGATTGTAGTGCAATTACGATACCGACTTAGGACGGTCATTTAATTTGACAAAAGCCAAACAAATGGTGTGGTTAACCGGTTTACGGGCCCACCTTCCCACTCACCATAACAGCAGAACAATCAAAGGACGTACATTTAAAAAAAATTATAAATAATCCTCCATGTAAAGAACAAGGGTCAACAGGTATCGGATATTGAGAGGTCATAAAAATATAAACACGTAAGGTATTGTAAAACACATAATTGTATAAAAATATATGCGACATCAACATGATAAACCGTGCTCTGTCAGTCTGAAAGCGAGCTAAGACCCTAGATCTGTAGGAGTCCCGACTAACAGTCAGAGGGGACGAGGTTCTGGACCATGTATCCTCTGAAAGAGGTTTAGACAAGGCCCGTCATATAGTCCCCACCGCCCTGTTAGTCAGCGTGCAACGTTCAAGTAAAAGTCTGCATAAGGCTGTAGAGGGGCCAAATACAAGAGCTGTAGTCTTTTTGATGATCTCAATATCATATTATCTATTTAGAATACGTTTGATTATTTTATTACATGATAAAATAACGTTATCGGAGCCTTTTACTTTCCTTAGTTTATATACGAGATCACCGTAAAAATTAGGATGGGAAATTCCATTGAATACATACTGTTGAAAAGAAATATTTCCAAAGTTAGACAGAAGTTCTGAATAAGATCTGAAGAATTTGCCGAATGTTTTTCTTAGTTTGTGATATCTGTAACCCTGAGTTAAAAGTTTAGTAGTAATTTGTAAATTTCGTTTATGAAAGTCCAAAACATCGGGTGCAGCCTCTGACAGATCGAACTAATTGAGATATACAGATACCATATGATGGGAGTCGCCATCCAAGTAAGGGAAATTTACAGTAGGAAATCCAAAATCCTCACGTTTATCATAGATATTAGTATATATTACGTGGTTGATAATTTTGATGTTTAAATCTAAGAAAGGTGTAGATTTATCTCAAGTATTAGCTTTATTCAATGTGAACTCTGGTGGATATATTTCTGATATAAATTGTTCGAATTTAGGGTTGTCAATAACCAAAATGTCATCCAGATATCTGAAAGTATTATTAAATTTGTCAATGAGGTCAAAACGTTTTGATTTTTGAATAGAAACCATAAAATTCCTCTCATAACAATTAAGAAATAAATCTGCTATCAGAGGCGCGCAGTTAGTACCCATAGGAATCCCAACTATTTGTTGATATATCTTACCATCAAATTGCACAAAAATATTATTCATGAGAAAATCTAGTGCTTTACATAATTCCTTGCAAGTCCAGTATTTATATGAAGTATATTGTTTGTTGGAAAAGAATCCGGAGTTATTGGAAGTATATATGTACGTTTTAGATTCTCTGTGAAAACACCATTGTATAAGAGACAGCAACTTGCTTTTAATCAAATCATGGGGCAGAGATGTATAAAGTGTAGAAAAATCAAATGTAGAAATTTGAGTCGCTTTGAAATTTAGCGAAAGAAGTTTGTCTATAACTTCATGAGAATTTTTAATCGACCAAAAGTAATTGATGTTACTATTATGAAATGCGACATCACAATATTTGATAATATGATCTTTTATAGCAGTTAGAGCAGATGTAATATGCTTCGATAGTACCGTAGTAGAGCAGTGGCTAGAATTAGATATGAAACGTGATTTATATGGACTTTTATGTAGTTTTGGGAGTCAATATATGGTTGGTAGATCAGATTTATCAGTTTTAATTTTGAAGTCGGACATGGTAGGGAGGCCCAAACTCTTTCCTTAAAAACACATGAGATACACTTTTTAGATACCTATAAATAATTTATTGGTATCACAATATACCAAAGAATAAGTATGTTACAAAGCATGTTTTATAGTCAACAAACTCTGAAAATTTCACCGGTTTATCTCGAGTACTTTACAAGCTATGAGGATTTGAAAATGGACAATATTGCATTTTCACACCTTTTAGGCTTTTTCCAGCAAATGAAAATGCACAACCTCGCAGTTTTATGAGTGTATAACTTAATCAGTTATGCATAAAATTTGTGATTTATTTCTATTAATCTACTTTATGTACTACAGGTATTGCGAAAAAAGATAAAAACATTGGTTGTAAGTCTTATCCTCTCAAATATAATCTCTTAAACTTGACGTAGCATGCGTTTTTACTTTGATGAAAACGACGAAGTCCAAATGTGCAAGGTCATTTTTCTAAAAACTTATACAAGGATTCATATTTATGTAAAAAAAACTTATTTAAAATGGTTACTTATAAGGTTATTGGAAGGAATTTTTATTCTATGACAAAAAATAAGCTCCGTAAAAGCAAAAAACATTTTTACCTAAATCAGGGGCGGATAACTCTTTTAGAAAATGTGAAAAATATCACATACCTTTTAATTTATCATAGTATAGCTTAATTTTTTTATATTAATTCTACTATATGTATTATATTTATTATTTTAAAAACATAAAAACTTTTTTAAAAAGTGTTATAATCTCAAATATAAACTCTTCATAAATACACATTGTCGTAACGTTTGTTGATATCAATTCCGGTACTTCATGATAATCCTTCACAATTAACAGGAAACCTGATAATTAGTCCTCGTCTTTGATTAATATGAATACCCAGTTTATTAAGATCGCTACTTAACATCTTGAAAGCTGTTAAAATGTACGAAATGAAGGTTGATATTTGCTGGGTCAGACAGCCGGTTGAGGTGATATTACGTAATAATTTAGCCCTGTCTACGACGTTACCACGATATACCCTCGATGAATTGAAAACGTTGCAACTTGATTAGGAAGTCAACTATTAAAGATATTATAGAATTCGTCTTCGTAATGCCATCTGTGTACACATGACACATGAGTCACCGCTTTTGCTGGTGTTTTCATGCGAACTGTACTGAAAACACATGTTTTTGAGTGCCAATTACAGGTATATCGGGAGTATATTAAAATTAGAATTATTTTCTATAAAGTCTTCAATACATAGTTATCTAAATTAAAAAATTACAAATTCAAAACCTTTATTTCTTTTTTCTTGAATCTTGGGTCACGCGACGATTGGCGTTTCGTAGTACTTTAACATAACTTGTTCTCTCATTGTTATATACTTGTTCTCTCATTTTAATATCTACAGTGGCGGAGTTATAGGGATCGCTCCCCCTTTTTGCCACAATTATGAGTAAATTTCAGATTTCGCCCCTAAATTGGCAGAGTATTTTGGTTTATATTGGACTTTCACTTGTGGGCCTCCCCCCCCCCCCCCCCCATTTCGGAAATTCTGGATTCGCCACTGATATAAATACCAAAATTAATTAAAGAGGATTAAAACCAAATCATTTGAATCAAACGAGGCTCTTAGTCTCGTCATTTTTCCTTTAATGACTATATGACGGGCCTTGTCCAAACCTCTTTCAGAGGATACATGGTCCTGAACCTCGTCCCCTCTGACTGTTAGTCGGGACTCCTACAGATCTAGGGTCTTAGCTCGCTTTCAGACTGGCAGAGCACGGTTTATCATGTTGATGTCGCATATATTTTTATACCATTATGTTTTTACAATACCTTACGTGTTTATATTTTTATGACCTCTCAATATGCGATACCTGTTGACCCTTGTTCTTTACATGGAGGATAATTTATAAATTTTTAAATGTACGTCTTTTGATTGTTCTGCTGTTACGGTGAGTGGGAAGGTGGACCCGTAAACCGGTTAACCACACCATTTGTTTGGCTTTTGTCAAATTAAATGACCGTCCTAAGTCGGTATCGTAATTGCACTACAATCAAATATTTTTGTAATGTGTTAAATGTTCTAGTATATTATTTATATTCATGTATTGTATAGCTCCATGGTGACTTCTGCCACATAACTGAGCCGGTAACTCCTCTTTTTTCTTTTAACAAAAAATGTCTTCCTTCAATATGAATAAATTATCTCCTCCCCCACCTTCCTTTCACAGAGGTCTAGACTTATCTGCAATTAAAATGTAAGTCTGAAGTTGTAAACAGTGGGGTCAATGTAAACTAAATGATGAAGTGATGTCTTATTTTATCGCACAATGTATGTCTTGGTATTTATTACATTGAAATGTGTATTTCTGTACATAATTCTATACGACAATACGTGGAGGTCGCCCCGAGTCAGAGGAAACACGTGTAAAATCGTATTAATAGAGCTACAAAATTACAATAAACTATATGAAATCGTCAAATATTTAATTAATGTAAATACCAATAATTATCAATTCGAATATAAAAATCGTTCACGGTAAGCATTAACCCACGCGCCCACGCTGTTCTTTAAATTAACATTCATGAATGATGAAATGAAAGTTGTTTTTTTTTTTTTGTTGTGTGTTTTCTTTTGAGAAATAAAACGTTGTAAATAATAGCTGACGGAGTAATTTTTCACAAATAAGATAAATCAAAATTACTTCTACATAGACATTGTTTTTCGTTATCCCCCCCCGCCCCCCCCCCCCCCCCCCCCCCCCCCCCCCCCCCCGGGGTGCCCCCCCCCCCCCCCCCCCCCCCCCCCCCCATTCTACACCCACCCCTTATTTGAGAACTATAATGTACGATTGTTTATTATCTATATCGATGTAATCAAATGACTCGTGGAAACAATATGGCGGACCGTTGTTTTGGCAAAGAAGAAGACGCTATCTTTTTATTTTCAAATGTTTGTAGTCATTTCTAGGTATATTTTCATAAAAATGGTATCAAATGAATTGGGGGGAAACATACTTATCGCATATTATCGGCCGGTAGAAATAAATTAAAAATTGAAAATTATATATTTAATAAACTTACGTGTGCCTGCATCGCACATCGTTTTCGCTTCGGCGATCAGCTGTTTACCGGTAATGGACGTATCTACCTGAAAAAACCTCACTTCACTGGATTTGATACAACCGTGACCCCGAACAACGCCGGTGAACATATCGCTTTTATGCTCATTGATTCTAAGCGCGCCGTTAATTATAAGGCAAAATAAACATCTCGCTGTACCGCCGCGGTATCATTAGATATTTTAATGATTTTAGCTATTTTCAAATTGTCCTAATTTCCTTATTTCTACTCCAAATGAGATGAAATTTGAGAAATGAGAAGAAAACAAAATGAATATTCTAATAATATGATTTTGATTTACATGTTAAAAATATTTCCCGATAAATTATTGATGCGAAAATTGCAAATAACGCATTTTGATTAATTTGAACTTAGTCATTTGCGATGGGCCTCACTAGACATGGTCATGAGGTGATCGTGCAAGGTGCTGTCTCTTGAGGTAGGGCTTTCAACATATGTATGAGTGGAGTTTAATTCGTTTTTAAGTACTTCAATATAATATAGTTTTCAAACAACTATTATGTTATTACCTGCTTTATCAGCAGGAACAAAGACATATTTAGCATGTAAGTCAGCTATCTTCTTTTTAATAGAATTTGCCGTTAATGCATTAGGCTATTGAAATAAATGCGGATTTTCCGTAAAGTTCTTGATACGGATATCGACAATTCTCGTATTTCCAATCATTAAGAGCATGAACCTTTACCTGTTCTTTTTTACACCAACGTTTACAATATGTAGTTAAAGCATCTTCTATAACGTCACGGCATTTATTGAAATCTATCCTGGACCGTAACCTATATTTAGGTCCTTAAATACATATACTACATATATCAAAATAATGCATTTTATGTATTATTTTCATAATTTCAAGGCTTTATTTTTATGCCCGCGGATTGATATATTGGGGCATACTGTTTGTCGTGGCTGTTTTTCTTTTTTCTTTTTCTTTTTTTTTTTTTTTTTTTTGTCTGTTTTTAACTTTAACCTTGACCATAACTTTTGAACCGTGAGGGATGACGACTTCATATATTTCACATGCGTACTCAACTAAAACGCCCTTTCATATGACACCAAGTTCTATGAGCTTTTTACCTTGACAATGACTTTAAGGTTGAAAATAACTTTTGGACTTTGTTTCCGCTGAGGGCATTAGTGTCTTACAAACTCAGTTTGTTTCCGAAGAAATACTCTAAATGAGTAAAACTGTGAGATACCGATCCTCGAAGTCCAAATAAAATAAAGGTAACAAATAAATAATTTTCATTCAATTTGCGTATCTGTGGTCAAGTAGAAATACGGAAGTAACCAACCAACTTGAAATGCAAACTGATAAAATTTCATGACAATGACAGGTGAGAAAAGGCACAGGGGAAAACAACGATTCACTATATGCATTTCATTTGCATCATCAAAGAAAAAAGTTAAGGGAGAAGATTTTGACAACAGTCCGTCACTGATAATTTCGTTGTATTGATGATTAGATGCACTCTTCTTGTTATCTATGATAAATTTAAATTCTATTACAACGTGCTATATTTGATAGAATTCATAATTATCTAATTACCTTTATTGTACTTTAATGATTCAGATGTAACTGTAGCAAAAACAATTCTGATTGGGACATAATGGAGAATCATGTCAAATTAGCAGACAATGGAATAATTTCAAACGAGACACTTCTGCCAATTAGGAACATCTACTCGGCACATCCTTGGAAAAATTTTGCTTGGTTTGAAGTACTAATTGGACCTTTAGAATGCATGGAAAGTAAGATCTTTATATTGTATGAATGTCTCAAGTTGAGATCAACAAAATCCAAATTTCAAATATATGAGAAGGTTCGAATTGATGTTTTGATACGTCGTAGAGTTATCCTTTCATATCGCAAGAACTCGTCAGTCAGCGGCGAGAATTCTCCATGGTTTAAAATTATCTTGCAAGTCTTTGTGTAATACTCATGTCGAACTCTTTTCGACTGGATGTTGCCCAGAAATCAATTACGTGTTGCAAGTATGTCTTCCCATATGGCAACATGTCGCATTCACTCACAGATTTGTCTGAAGACATTCTTCATAACTCATGATACAGTGGTGTTCATTGCTACAATTTTACAAAATTCTTTAAAAGATGTTGAAGTTGGGTAAGAAAGTGTAATATATACCTCCTACCGATATTGCTAAAACTTGTTCCAAATAAAAATAATAAGAGAAAAGACAAATGACATCTCTGACCAGGTGTGTGATCCATGCACATAAAAAAATGATAATAGTAAATTAAATTAACGTAGAAAAAACTTTCAGACATATTCGACTGTACTACAGTTACGACACCGACTTAGTACATTCAATTAAAGTAACAAACATTTATTTATCTATTTATTCTTATTTGTTTTATATATTTTTATTGATGTATTTATTTCTATGTTTTATTTTATTAATTTTTTTTAAAAGATTTTATTCGTTATATACATCCATACACAATTTTTATATAACCCGGATCAGGATATGTCATAAAAATGATGTTACATCTTTCATAATGCAAAATCCAAAATACATATTATAGAGACATATAAGACATCCATATGGTTTTTCAATTTAAAAGAAGTTCTGCAAATTGTTTTATAATATCAGTTTTCCAATAATCACATCCATTATATTATCTATAACACTGCATACCAAAGTTCCATGCATTTTTAAATATGATTTTGTATGGTGTATTCTATTTCCTCTAAGTTATCAAACCTACACGACATTTTATATTTGTATATTTTTAGAAGACATAAGCCAAGGCTATAGCCGCCGAGCACGATTCTCAAAACGAGGCACTCTAATTATAAGTTTTAAAGCCCTTCTTCTCACTCAGTGTGTTCTTGCGCTTCAAAAAAATAATCTCTGATGTAATTTCTAGAATTATAATATTCAGAACGTATTGAATCTTTATTGGATCATTCATTATATGTACCATTGCAAATAGAGATATATATGTGTATATTTGTGTAGACTGAAGTTACCTGCTCTTGTTTGATATTGCTACGCTGTGGTCACTGTCTAGATATTTTAAGATCTAGACTGGCACGCCATTGCCAACTGGTCTAATATTTGTGTACATGTGTATGTGAGAGGTTTCCCTATGTCCATTTTTTCCGATTGAAGCATGTTTCAAATTCAAGCGCCATACATGTATAAACATCGGTATAGCGCTGTGTATTGCCCATTGCCTTATTGGTTGGCAGAAAGAAAACGGGTACATGTATTGTTCCTTGTGCTGATTAGCATGTCTGATATTATTCTCAGGTCATTTCCAACAAAGTAGTTATCAAGATCAGAGACATATATACACATATATATGTCTCTGTCAAGATGTAGTTTATTCTAATGTCGCCGGTTCATGAATGAACCAAGTATCATTTCAGGCTTTCTCTCGGATTTGTTCCGTGACATCTAAATTTTTTTTTTTTTTTTGCAATTTTGGAAAAAAAAAAGAATTTTTCCTGCATTACTGTCGAAACGGCGGCTACTATCAAGATACATGTATGCTGAATTTCTATGGTAGATCTGTTGAACTTTTCAAGGATAAATAGAATACACTGCTAAACACAGTAGGTTTAATACTCTTCAAGGATAAATAGAATATCCTGCTGAACAGAATAGGTTTAATAGCCATGGATTGTCCATGCAAGTGACAATTAATCCAGAGAGTTATAGACAAAACGGGGACAGGCTTATTGTAGCGGTAAAAGCGCTTGACTTTCGGCGTCGACAATCCGGGTTCAATTCCACTATGTTTTAGAGGTTGGTAACCTCCTGCTTCTATGTCGCGATATAACTGAAATATTGTAGAAAGCGACGTAAAACACCATTCAACCAACCAAAAATCACAGGTCCCTGCAAATAAGATAATTGTAACCCCCCCCCTTTTTTTTCCCTCTGACTCTCTCTCTCTCGACTCTTGAGATAATTGTAACCCCCCTTTTTTCCCTCTGACTCTTTCTCTCGACTCGTGAAATGAAAACACAAAGAAAGAAGAAGGTTTGCAACTCACTCGTCGCCTCAAATTTTCTCGTGACTGGTTCAGTCGCTTTGTTGCTCTATTGATACACCCTTTTTGTTTTATTTTCATGTAACGATTAGTAGACCCGCACCTTGCACAAAATATTCTCAAACGTCGCTTTTTATAGCACCCCTGGCGTGTAACTTCTTATTTTAACAAAAGCGAACGGAAGTACACAAATCGAAAACACTCATCTGACACATGCGCGTGAAATCGAGTTCCGAATACCATACAAGCTTATGTAAAACGCAGAGCGTGCCGAAAAACTCCGGGAAAAATGGATGAGTATCAACAAATTGCTTATAAAACATGTCTAAGTGGTCATAATACTGTCATTTGCGGGCAAGCGGGAAGTGGTAAATCATTTTTATTGAAGAAAATAGTTGAAGATCTTAGAAATAAGGGGAAAAGGGTGCATGTGGTTTCTTCAACGGGAATATCAGCTACACAATATTCTTCGCTTGGTGGATCAACGCTACACAGGTGGGCCGGAATAGTGGATGGGAGATATTTGAACGAGGAAATTTTACATCTTGTTCGAACTGATGAGAGATATGTGTCAAACCTCGACAACATTCTAAGGGTTGATGCTTTATCTGTAGACGAAGTGTCCATGGTATCCGCGAAAATTTTCAAACAAGTGGAATGGCTTTGTCGGAAAATTCGATGTTCTGATGCTGTTTTTGGAGGAATCCAATTAGTACTTTGTGGTGACTTTTATCAGTTAGCCCCAGTACCTAATGAACTTTATGGAGATACAGGTAAATACTGTTTTCAGACTGAATTTTTTAAACATGCCTTTCCACATGATGTTGAATTAAAAGGCATACATAGACAGACAGATAAATTGCTTATAAATGCTGTCAATGAGTGTGGCAAAGGTACGATTTCTGAGGAGACAAAGTGCTACATTGAGTCTTTAGAGAGACCTTTGAATGTGGATAGTGTACATTTATTTGCCCGTAATCATGATACTGACATCTATAACTATGAAGAACTTGAAAATAGTCCAGGACCTTCCACTGCTTATGATGCAGAGGATGAAGGAGCACAATTCTACCTCCATAAAATAACTGTACAAAAACATCTTGCCTTAAAGGTGGGATGCCCCATTGTGTTAATGAAGAACTTATCACCTATTTTGGTAAATGGACTTTAAGGAACTGTACTCCAGCTGTTTCCAGATTCTGTTGTAATATCATCTAGTTTTACCTCGGATAGCAGGAAAATAACCACTACAATAAAAAAGCATGTTTTTGAGTTTTATGACCCTGTTAATAAGATTATAGTAGTCAAAAGATGGCAAATTCCATTAAAATTGGCATATGGACTGACAATTCACAAATCACAGGGTTTAACATTGAAATATGTGACTGTACATTGTGAAAATTGTGTCCAGCCAGGGCAAATAGGAGTTGCAATAGGACGTGCCACTTCATCAGATGGATTAAGAATTTTGAATTTTAAACAATCACTTTGCAAACAGCATCCTAGTTATGTTAGAGAATTTTATAAGCAAGCACAAACAGGAGAAACATATGAAAATTTATCCTGCTGTAGACCAAATATTCCTAGTTCAACAGTGATAAATGATGATGGAGATCATGATGAAGATAATGATGATGTTACAGGTGATCAAGATGATGATGATTTACATATAAAAGAAGATCAGGATGATGTTGATTTAAGTGAAATGTCAGGAGAAGATATTTCATTCCTAGAAATGATTTGTAATACAAACTTTGACAGTAGAAATGAAGACCAAGTTTCAATTATACAAGTTTTGCGGGAGGTGAAAGAAGAATTCATGGAGACTCCTTTAGAAAATAAGGTTTTAGAATTTGAAAGAAAAATACATCAAAATGACAAACCTTTTAGTGAGTTCTTCAATGGACAATTTAGGCTTGTTAATGAACTGCGAAAATTGTCCTTTCCTGAAAATATATCATATTCAAATAAGAATAATACTGAATTTTTAAGCAAATTTCATGCTCATCTAAGCAGCGAAAAGTTCAGGAAAGATGCTTGCAGTGTGCTGGATGTATACAGTGTTTCACATAATGGACCAGAGTATCAGTTTCTGACGTCTGTGGTTTTCATCATAGAAAAAGAATGCTTCAAAACTGTAGGAAAAACATTGAAACTTGCATCTCCACAATCATTTGATATACTTACTAGTGCAAGTCTGGTAGATTCTGCTCATGGCAAAATTCGTTACATTTCAGGCTATGTTATAGCAAAAATGAAATTCAACTTGTGCAGAAGAGTGAAAAATGTACTATTTGGAAAAGGCAAGGAAAACTTTGTACGTGAATTACAACTGAAAATAAAAATATTATCGTCATTAACTTTAACTTATGAAGAATTATGTTGTTCTTCATCAGATCCTGAGAGCTTAATTTAAACAGCAAGGAAACAAAATGATAGAGAGGAGCTTACCAATGTCAGCGACAGTGCATTCAGCTTCTTTGTAATCCTAGAGCAGAAGTGTAGGGAGCTGCTAAATCATGAGAATCTAATTGAAAAAAGGAAAAACATTTATAAATATGTACTGTCACAATGACATAATGATATGGATATCTACACTTTATGGATACAATTATTGTCTGTTAGCAGCCCGTGTGTAAATCCTTTTGAGCAGAATATGGATGATGTGAATAAGGTTGTCATTTCCTTAGTTGACTTTCTTTCAAATTATCATGAATTCTTCTCAACTATTGAACTATTTCTAAAAGTTGCCACAAGTCAGTTCAGAAGAAACTTTTTAATGTTTGTTCAGAGAGGGAAAACACAGGCTCTGAGGAAAAAGATTATGAACAGATCCAGTAAAAGTAACATTTCTGTCATGAATCTTAGGGCAATAGTGAATGATACTTCAACCAACAAAACTGTCAGTCATTTGAAACTTAAAGCTGAACTGACACAAAATGACAAGTTCTTTTCAGACCGAAAATTTACAAAAGCTGATCTTCTTATTTTATGTCAGGCATATGACATTTCCATAGCAAGGAATAAAAGGAAAGATGAGATTGCATGTTTACTACGACACAAATTAATATCTGTGGAAGATATACCTTTTCCTGAGAAAATCCAGGCTTCGAATTCTGAATAATTAAGTTGTGCATGAATTGTAAATACTAAAATTCCAGGATACTTCTACAACAAGGAAATGAAATAAATGTGATTAGGTTCATTTTATATATACATGTTGCATCATTGCTTGTAATGTGATGGATGAAAAACCTGCCTTTATTAGTGTACAAAGGAAAATGAATGGATGCTGCTAATGATAACATATTATAGGTAAGAATTTTATTAAAAATTTGTTTGTTACTACATGTATTTTTATACAATTAAAAGACAAATATGAAAATGTAAAGCTAGTGGGTAAAACTTCTCCTGATCAATATCATACAGTAATACATGTATAAAACAAGGTGTTTGTAAATATTATGAAGAGGTGATCACAAAAATAGCTTTCTGTTGCAAAGGTATAAATTTCTGGCCAGTTCATAGGCAGATGATGCTGTCGCCTTATAGATATGCGTAAACTATTAACAGAGTGACGTTAAACAATAACTTATCAATTATTGTCATTGTTAGGCAATTTTACTTACATGTATCATTGTAGATTCCAAAGATACAGAATGATTTTTTGTCTACGGGAAGAGAACAAGTTTGCCTCCATGCTATTTCCTGCGTTTGATTTCCTGGAAATCGAAGACTGGCACAAAATCACAGAATTCACAGAGCGGCAGTATCCCAGGTATGTAGGATTGGTATTTGCTCCATTATGAAGTGTCCGCTGCTGACAAAACATGTTTTCAACGATATCACTATTTACCCTGCTAGGTATAATAGAAGCACCTGATGATTTAAGTCTTTCCTCACACATTTCCACGAAGCCCAAAATTGTAGATACTATATCTTGCCTAGTTTGGTAAGAAATCAAAGATATTTCTTTGTTTGTTAATTTCAAGTTTTTTTTTCACCTCATTTTCCCAATCAACAAAAAAATTTAATACATTTTTCAGCTCCCTAAGTCTGTCATCAGCAATATCAGATATTGGCCTACAGTCTCTAAACACTTTGATAAGGGCACTAGTCTGTTCTAGTAACTGTATAGTAGAATCCAAATAAGTAACTTCATTTTGTATGCATAAACTTTTTTTATATAATTTCATCAAGTGCAGCATGTCAGAGTTAAGTACATGTTCTGCTAATTCATTTCTCATTTTATTTTCACTTGTGAGTTCAAAATGATCTTGCGTCAATCTATGATGCACAGGGAATGGATTATGTGTAATATCCCAAGTAAATGCTTTTTTAAAATGGTCCCAAATTATTTGTTGACCATTCATCACAAGGCAACGCTTTGAATTATTATATTTGCCACTTTTAGACAAATTCTTTCTAATTTTCTTGAATACATGAGAATTGCCCATGATAAAGAAAATCCTGCTCTTCTCATTACAACAGATGTTACGAAAACCACATGTTAAAGGGGAAGCAGAGCTAAAGTCTGGAAGCAAAATTTTCATCAAGTCCCTGTTGCTCTGAGCGCCATCTGTTGAAATATACTTGATTTTGAATCCGAACATAGAGAGCATTTGTACAGACTTCCAAACAAGTAAGTACAATTCATTTCCAGATGCTGTGCATGTGGGGAAGTGTGCAAAAGGAAAGCGAAATCCTGTTAATCCTAGGAACATAAGTTGAAGAGTGTGTGTTGCTACAGTAGCTTCCTTCTTACCACTTTTAATTTGATTCATGATAATTGACTCAGGTGTTACATCAGTGAAACCAATAAGTTCTATTGTACCATTTCTTTTAGAAATTTGTAAGTCTGGCTGTATGCTCATTTCATCAATAATGAGGCCACCCTCATACCCTTCTGGTGGAATATCGTGTAATTTGGCCTCATCTGCCATCCATTTAAGCATTTCTTTAACAATACCAGCCTGTTGATGAATTTGATTTTTTGTATAATTGTAACATGCGCTGAGATGGTAAGATTAAGAAACCGCTTTGTCTCAGATCAGTATATCCACGTGGGCTTCTACAGTATAGGGATAAACATAGCCTCACAATATCACTGTTCCAGCGTCTTCCATGGGGGTTTCTTTCTAAAGCTTCCTTTTGAGATTGCAAAAATGATGACATTTTAGGAGGGCAGTCTGGGAAAATCTTGGCTAATATTGTGCTCATATCATCATGATCTGCATTACAAAGATGGAGAGTATCTTCATTTTCAATACTTTCACTTGATTTTTCTCTTTGAACACTGTTCACAGGATTATCCTCTTGAAGTTGGATATTTTCCTCAGGATTGTCACTCTGACACTTGGGTTCATTTAGAGATTTGCATTCCTTACATATTGGTATTACCTTTTTGAAATTTACAATAACTTTGCATGTTTTAGCTCTGTAACGTTGAACATCACACTTATTTGAACAAGTTTCTTTGTAAAATAAAGTGTCTTGGACACTGCAAATGTTTGAAACACCCTCACAACAGCGGAAAGATCTGACAGCATCAACTACTGAAAAAATGCTTGATTTCTCCATGGAGAAGCAGCTGTCTAATCCAGCTTCCTTTGGATCAATAGAATTCCCCAATAAAGTAAGAGACCATTTCCCATCTATTTTAAATATCACTTCAAAAACGACTTTGTTTCCATTGATTTTATAACTTGTGTAGTGACCTAAACATATTGTCTGTTCACAACTGGATATCTTAAAGAAATCTTCAAGGACAACATTAGGTATTTCCTGAAATATTATTTGCTGATTGAGATCATTTTCTTTGCTCTCTTTCCATTTTATGCCATAATAACGCTGGGTCAGCTTATTGGTCCAATTCCTGGTATCCCTACACCTACGAATTTTCACTTCTGAAAATACTTTAGTGATAATTCGTCCAAAATTGCTTTTTCTTATTTTACTGTTAGCTTCTGTGATGTCTACTATGTACAAAAATTCATTTTCATTACCTGATTGGATATTAGAAAATATCCATTGTGTAATTTCTGTATCTGTATTCATATTTCGTTTTAAGCAAATCGAATATTGCGCCAAATTCTATTTTCCCGGAGTTTTTCGTCGCGCTCTGCGTTTTACGTTCTTTGTGTTTTCATTTCACGAGTCGAGAGAGAGAGTCAGAGGGGAAAAGGGGGGGGGGGGTGGGTTACAATTATCTTATTTGCAGGGACCTGTGCCAAAAATATAGTCAAATTGGGTCCCCCCCAAAAAAAAAAAACGGTCTACAACAGCACGGCCCACGCCAAAACGGCCCATTTTTTACCATTCACGTAATATGTTGACTATGGATATCGACTTTGATTTCAAAATAGATTTTTTTCACCTAGTGTCTAAATTATGCTTGATACAGATAATAAGAGGGCAAATAATTTGACATTTTAATGAATTGCCTTAAAAGTATTCCTTTTTTGTGTGAGCCGTTTTATTTTTAGGCCGTTTTGACTATACACCAATCAGGAAGAAAGGTAATAATTCTGCTCTCTATAGCGATAAGAGACGACAGATATATCTTTTATGTTCAAGAGAATAAAGCATGACAAAGGCAGTGTAACTTTTAAAACAGTAATGAATCTATCGTTTTCATCATGATCAGGGGTAAATGCCATGCCTCACGAGATATTTTATCAAAGTTAACCAATAATATTCTTCATTTCACTATTACTTTAACTTAAGAATTGTTCTTCCATAATGAAATGTGTTAATTCTAAGCTTCTTTCCTTAAATTTGTTATCAACTGTATTTTAACTTCAATTTAATCTTTTGCTACTTGACCAGTTACTAAAACCCCGGCTACCAGTACTGTAAGTACTTTGATTAAATCTACACAAGTGATGATATTGTTTCAACATTTGTTTATACTCTTCTGTTATTTTCAAAATAGAAGCCAATTATTATTTTCCATAATATACAAACTTTATTATCAAACTTAAAATATTACAAATATTTTCTGCATTTTTGCACATAAAAACTAGTGGTGAAGCGGTTTACGGGCGCCCACCTTTTCAATCTCCGCAAAATCAGCAAAATCAAATGAGCTGCATTTACAAATTTATAGATAATCCTCCATATAGAAAACACGGAGTAACAGGATTTTCAAGAAGAGAGGTCATAAAAATTTCACACGAAACGTTTAAAGTATAATATGCTGGTATGAAAAAATATGTAAGGCGACATCAACATGAGTAAACCGTGCTCTGTCCGTCTGCAAGCGAGCTCAGATCCTTGATCTGTAGGAGTCCCGACTTATAGGCAGAATGTATGCCGCTCCCGTCATAGAGTTCCGACCTCCCTATGGTATTAGTTATTATGTCGTGATCATTCTGGACGATTAATAATTTTAGAACTTGTCGATATGAAATTATCGGAATTTTTGACCCTCCTTAGTTTGTACACTAGATCACCGTAGAAATTGGGATGGGAAATTCTGCATGATTTGTATTGTTGAAAAGTCACATTTCCGAATTTAGATATCTGAATAAGATTTGTAAAAATTACCTAAAGTTTTCGAAGTTTTTGATATTTATATCTTACATAGAAGTTTAAAAGTAATCTGAGAATTGTTTTTGCGTGAAAATCCTAAATGTTAGTGCAAGACACTAGAAAATCGAACCAATGGTCTAATATAAATACCATACGATGGGAGTTTAAGTAATGGAAATTTACAATAAGAAATCCACAGTCGTGATGTTTATCATATATGTTTGTATGGATACTGTTAATTATTAAATTTAAATTTAAATAATAATTTAAATTTTAATTCCAAGAAAAGTGTCTCCTGATCAGAAGCATTGGCTTTGTTTAATTGAAGTTCAGGTGGATTAATATCTGTAATATAGTTTTCAAACTCAGAATAATCTATTAATAAAATATTATCTGTGTCATTGAATTGATCAATAAGGTCGAAACGTTTCGAGGTTTGAATAGAATGCAGAAAGTCCCTCTCATAGCAATGTAAAATTAAATCTGCTATGAGGGGAGCGCAGTTATTGCCCATAAGAATACAAAATGATCACAAAGTAAATATGCAAACCAAATTGAGTAAGCCATCAAAGTAATAATGTTATGTAATAAATGAAATTTATTTTTATAACTCGATGTGCATAAAATGAATACGGAAAATATGTACAATGGACCAATTCTATTAATCACAGTTTTCAGGGGTCTGACATAACCACATAACGGAATTCAAGATAGGCAATTTAAACAACGGGGAGAGATAAGATCAATACAACGCCAAATAAGTATTAGATTTCTTCTCATTTACGTTATATTTTCGAAAATAATGATAATAATAATAATTGCATGCATTAATATGTGACGTTTCTCTCGGACAGTAATGGACATCCAGGAGTCTAGTTTCCTCTGCAGGAGCGGAGTCACAATACCGGAAAATATGAGGTGTCTACTGGACTACGATAACTACGAAAACGTCTTAGGATGCCGGGACCTTTCACACCTTGATTATTGTGGTAAGTATTTGAATTCATTTTATATACAGAGTGACCAAACTATAATTACTATGACATGACATGAAATTGCAGAGGAAGATCATTTCCAAATAAATCTAAAAGGAAGAGCCTCAACCTATCTATAACAGACCTATTCATGAGAGATATAGTCCTTACTTTGAAAATACCTCACAGAAATGAAAAGCATATAAATTTTCAAGATTATTTTTGCGTTCAATAGCGTAGTGAAAGCTAGGCTTATGAAGTAATACTTTCATTTAGGCCAGTGTTGCTGAAGCTTTGTTTAGAAAGATCAATCTTGGGATTGTTTGAAAAGGGGACAACCTTGATTTGGGGTGTAAATATATATTTCACAATATCAATATTTAGAAATATAAGAGAAATATTTTTCCAAATCTAAGATTTGATCAGGATCATAAGTGAGGAAGTAAATACGTTCTTTTTGTGGTAGGTGTCCCGAAATCAGCTTCGAGATAATAGCCATTTCATCCTTCATTTGTCTTCAATCGGCAACGCAACTATTTTACAATCGAATATGTTAGTAACGTTTTATATGTGCTTATTCTTCATTGCTCTGCATATCGCTGACGACTTTCGCCATACAGCGGTCTTTTTTCTCCTCTCTTTTATAATTATGCTTTCTGTAAAGCTTTTTCAAGCCATCAGTGTTATTATTGGGTGCGTACATGTATGCAGGTTTTGCTGAAGGCTATAGGAACCGCCTAGGTACCCAGTATTTCCAGGGCGAAACCGCCCTGGGGGATCAGTTTGCGAAGCCGCAGTAGACTCCCGCATTTTGGTAAATTTGGGGTCTACAATTGCGAATTTTACTTCAATTGACCGTTTTCAGTCGGCATCACAGCATTTTGTGATGTTATTTATGTCATACCCATACTTTATTATTTTTATTGTACATGTGGTGGATTTTGTCATACAGCCATGTCAGATCTGATCTTCTAATAATTTGATTCAGCTGTATTGTAAAATCCACAGTTACTTGTAATTCATCATAACCTTACCTTTTTGGGTGAAAAAAAATCTAATCGACCCTGTACTTTTCTACACTTTGTTTTAAATTGCGATGGCATTGTAATGTTGATAATTCGGCTATTACTGAGACAATGTAAAGACTAAAATATTTGTGGAATAGAAAAGTCCGGAGATGTCGATAAGACGCCGGATTATCGGATAATAATAGTCTGCCGCGTCTTTCTCTCTCCGTCCCCTTATTTCTCCTTTTCAGGGATTGGGACGAAACGTCCCCACCACCCTCGCTTCCCCCCTCTCTGAATTCGCCACAGACTATAATTTGAATTTACAAATTATCAAAGTGAAATTAGATATTACAAATTAGAAGTTCATAATTTGAAAGTAAATTTGATGAAAAAAAAAACAGAAATAATTTTTATAACTAATAAATAATTCCTTATGAAGATAATATTCATTGTTATATTCAGATGCCTTTGAATGTCCACAAGGATATGTAAAGTGCCAAGACAGTTTCTGTATTGCTATCTGTTTAATGTGTGACGGGACAGTACATTGTGCTGGAGGAGAGGACGAAAGTTACTGTGGTATATCTCACGTATTAATCAATACAATTTTAGACCTAATTTCTAACTGACAGTTTCTACACATTCTATCTAACAGGTTTACTAAGCAAACCTCTTGTAAAAGGCCTAGTGATAGAAATTCCATTTTTCCTCGCCTTAAGGTGCTACATGTATCTCGAAGTTTTTTTTTTAATACAACTCCCTTGAACTAACAGTACAAGTGATATAGCTTTGTAGAATGGTATGATTTATTAATCCCGAGACTTTGAACATTTCCCTGATATTTCCAGGCTAATTAAATGTAATGTGTTCGTTAGAAACGTTCTTTTTGTGTTTGGTCTTTTAGAAAAATCTAAATGCTGCGTAAGGTCTTATACTCACTATGGTACACTTCCTTGCTTACGTATATTTAAGTCTGTGCTTTACATTTCAGAGAATGTTACCTGTCCAGGACTTTTCAAATGTAAAGACAGCAATATTTGCATGGAGTCAACGAAAGTATGCGATGGATTTCCTAATTGTCCAAAATCTGATGACGAAAATCTCTGTTTTCAGAAATGCCCAAACAAGTGCATATGTACTGACCTAAATGTGGAATGTTTAGCAATGGAAGATACTGTTATCAGTTTTATTCCTGTTAATGTCAGAAAACTCAATCTTTTTTCCTCAAACTTCGAAGTCAACTTACCAAACTTTAGTAACTTTTCGTGGCTTGCCGAGCTCAACATCAGCTCCTGCAAGATAAATGCAATACCTTCATACCATTTCCAATGGCAAGGCAATATGATAACCTTGGATTTGAGTTTTAATAATCTTAAAACACTAGTCTCCAATACATTTTATGGATTAATAAATTTGAGTAAACTTCTTATTAATGGCAATACCCATCTTGTATTGATACAGCCACAAGCATTCAATGGTTTGAAAAACCTACCTAGTCTGCAAATTACTCACACAAAGTTGAAACACGTATTTGCTAACACATTTGACGGCTTAATGAATGCAGGAAATCTCAACTTAAGTTGTAACAACATTCACACTGTTGATGACAACGCCTTTCATGGTTTAAGTTCCCTAGAGCATCTAGATATAAGAGAAAATGCTATTAAGGATTTTTCCAGCAAATTATTTAGAGGTTTGGATATCTTACGTGAGCTAAAAACAGATGCATATGTATTTTGTTGTTTGAAGCCATCCACTGTGACATCAGAAGATTGTTTCCCTCGGGCTGATGAATTTTCTTCATGTGCTGATCTGATGCGAAATGATCTCCTACGCTGGTTTTTATGGATTATAGGATTATGCGCCCTTCTAGGGAATTTGGCGGTACTCTTATATAGATTTTTTTTCGATACCAAAACGTTACGAAAAGGCCATGGTATACTAATTGCTAATCTAGGGGTATCTGACCTCTTTATGGGTATATACCTGTTGATAATATCATCAGCTGATACATACTACCGCGGACGATACATCTGGAATGAATTGTCGTGGAGACGTAGTATACTTTGTAAGCTTGCTGGTATTATATCTACAGTATCTAGCGAGTGTTCCGTTGTGTTTCTTTGCCATATTACCGCTGACAGAATATTAGCAGTCAAGTTCCCATTTGGACATTACCGCTTTACTCGGGAAAAGGCATTGTATACGTCAATTGTTACGTGGGCTTTGGTGTCATTAATCGCTATAATACCGTTGTTTCCTAATAAGTATTATTTCAATGATGAATTCTATTCACGATCGGCTGTATGTTTGGCTCTTCCACTAACGAGAGACAGGCCAGCGGGATGGGAGTACGGAACAGCAATATTCATCGTATTCAACTTAATAGCGTTTGTTTGGATAGCACTGGGCCAGCTATTAATTTATAAGGAAATCACCTCCGCTGACAAAACGATTAGATCCAAAAGAAAGAATCAAGACATGACAATCGCTAGGGGTTTATTTGTCGTAATGTTCAGTGACTTTATCTGTTGGTTTCCGGTTGTAGTTATGGGTAAGTTGTGTAACAAATAATGGTTTATTTGTCTACTGGACATGCATAACAGATGCTAGTCAAAAAGGAGACGTGTACTCCATGTGGATATCTTTCTTGAATATCCAAAAGACAAAGAATGGATAAAAAATTGTTGTGTGTCATATTTCACACAGAAAGATTATAAAGCATGCATGTGATCATTATTGTAAATCTATCTGAATTTTAAAGGTGTCCTGAATTCTTAATTGTCTTTGATATAATTATCTTCCTTTAACTTGCTAAAGTAAGTGAAAGTCTCTCCAGACTGCTATTGTAAACTAATAATATGTCTATGTGAAATTATGTGTTTTTGAAAAATAATTAAATGATAATCTGCGTGTAATCATTATTTATTCTTGTTTTATAAGTTAATATTGAAAGAAAGAGCAGTAAGTTTATTATTTGTCTCTCCAAAGGTTTGATGGGATTAACAGGAAAAAGAATAAGCGGAGAGGTTTATGCATGGACTGCAGTCTTTATTTTACCCATCAATTCGGCTTTAAATCCTTTCTTGTACACGTTTTCGACTTTAATAAAGCAGCAGGTACGTTTATTCTACAATATTTGGAGTTCACATATTACTAAGAATTGAAATATCAGTTTGCCTTTCATCTTTTCAATATACGTTTACTATGAACTGAGAGATTTCTATATAGATGTATTCTATATATGATATATTTCTACATAAGGTTGACCATGGAAAATTTTCAACGCATAAGAAAACGATGTCAGGTAAGGCATACACACAACTTACAAATATTTGTATTCATTGTATAATATTTAAAGTTCTTTATCTCATATTGTATTTTGTTCTTATTCTTGTATTCTTTGCATGTCCGTTCCGACTTAAATCAAGCAATTAAAGGTCACAGGAAAAGACTTTTTTTCTCTCTTTGTTTTGTTGTATATAGGTCTCAATAATCGAAATCATTTATTTCCACATTCTCATCACATTCGGCTGAGTATTTATTTACCTTTTAATCGACTCTTAAAAGAGTTATCGTTCTTATACGATTCAAGCAATTTCATTGGATTAAAGAAAATGACGTCATTTCTGCCAAACTCGAAAGAGAAAGTAGTCACTTATATTGTAAATATCACGATCGTAACGCCTATTTAAATTGGAGAAAAGGGATTATGACGACATGGAGTATGTTGTGAAGGCATACCAGTTTGAGCCTGACTAGTTTCAAATGTTGGAGGAGCAGGAATACGAGCCAGTGATACGGAGGAATCTGCATCTGACAGTTCCGAGAAACATACTGACATAGCGATGTTGAAAACATTGCTTTAGTTTAGATCTAGACGAGTGGCACGTAAGCCAATGTTATAATATCTATCTATCTACGTATACTGCAACACCCTCCTACGAGTATTATGTGCAGATTAGACATAGACTACTTTCAGTAATATTAAGCAATCTTACTTGAAAGGGGGGGGGGGCTTAATTCAAGATCCAAATACTATGCTTTATAAATGATCAAAATTGTAATTTAAACAGTGGAAATTGGAATAACTGGGAAGAGATACTTAGGCTACAATCAATTGAAAAAAAGAAAATATTACCTTAAACTTGTCGGTTTACATACAGTTTTACTATTACATGTATCAAGGACTTATACATGTATAAGTCCTTGCATGTATTCAGTGACATACATACACATGTATATGTATATATGTCTCTGATGTATTGCAATATATGTATATTTGATATATTTGTGTTCATAATTTTCTGCCCCCCCCCCCCCTGTTACTATGCCTATGGGTTTAAAGGATTTGACATCTGACTCCCGATGTTTTTACCCCCTCAACCCCATGGGATTACCAGTGCTTTCTCTTTTTTTTTTCATCTTTGTCATTGTTGTTTTGATACTTTTTTGGGGTTTTCTTTTTATTTTTACTGTATCCAAATACATATTTTCATGACAACTAACCATATCCATGCAAAGTTTGAAGAGCTCGATTCAATACATTCCTTCAACTTTGGTTGATTAGGGCTTACCATTACTTTCAACAATTTCTTCAGTTACATTGCGACATGGAAGTGGGAGGATTAACAACAAAGTGGTGCAACCCGTGAATTGAACAACAGACTTTCTGCACTGTAATCCAAGTGCTTAACAACAACTCTGCCCCATCGCTTCAAAATCAGGCATTTTACAAATACAGTTCTCTTTTCATACTATAGGTGCCCTGTGGCCATTGAAAAATAATGGCCACACAATTAGATTGTTGTTGCTGCAAACTGAACATGATTTAGAGGGATATGTGAAGACATGTTGTTTTGGGTTCATATCTGAAATCAAATTCGCTTTTGTTTTTATTAGAATTTAAAGTTTAGATGCAGAAAAGAGCTATTATATTTCCTTTAATATTTGACCTCCTTTGATGCATTATTTGGGTTTAATTACAGATATGGTGAGGATTGTAACTGAATAACAATTTTGTCCATTACTCAATATATTAAATATTGAATTTTTTATTAGATTCTTGGACTTTTACAACTTTGTTGCCAAAGGGGTATTTTTACCTAATTCAGGACCATTGATTTATGATACTACAATTACAATCATAAAATTTATAATCCTCAAGAATGGCTTTCAGGTACTAAGTACATATATGCATTCTGAAATCATAGAATAAATGCAAGGATCTTCATCTTAGTGTCAATTAATGAATTAACTCAAAATATACTAGTGTCTGTTCTGTAGGTGCTCTTGCAGTTGCAAACATCATGATCAATTAATTTTGGAAGGTCTTTATACATATATCATAATACTCGTAACAAGAGTCTTAGACAGGAACGAATATGAAGAAAAATTGGGTAACTTTAGCTGCATTGTATGTTTGTGCTATATATGCATGTATATAACATATAAATATACATATATATATATATATATATATATATATATAATATATATATATATATATATATATATATATATATATATATATATATAAGCACAAAAAAGGAAATTGCAACAACATTCAATATTCATAAGTATCGGATCAACCTCAATGAAGGTTAATGCAAATCGCTCGAGAAAAAGGGGTCAATATAAAAGCACAGGCAAGCGATAACGATACTAAAACAATTTTAAAAAATTGCCAAATTTTCGAAGCAATCTGCTTCTTCTTCAGGGCACACACATACAAACACTTACATAAATATAAAGACACGAAAAGAAAGATAGAAAATATATACAAAGCACTAGTCTAATAAAAACTGCTTTCTTGAATTGGCTACATCTGGCGCTATCTAATAGGAAATATATATATATATATATATATATATATATATATATATATATATATATATATATATATATATATATATATATATATATATATATATATGTACACATGTATGTGTGTTAATGCCTACTATACCATCATGTATGTCAAAAATAAATTTTTAAAATATTTTAAGTGTTTGTGACCATATCTTAATAGAATAATAATACTTAATTTCAACAGTTGTCTTTTTGTAAAAGCTAACCGTGATAATTCGGCCCATTATTTAACCTTTTTTTCAATCACGATGCCGATGAGACGGGAAAACGAAAGGGGTCACATTACAGTACCATCTTTAACTTTAAGTCTCAGCTGAATCCTGCAGCTTTAGCAAGAAATGGATTTCGTGCAAAGCAGTCAGGTGTGAAATGATCTAAACATATATGTGAGGACCCTTCTGGTATCTATAGCTTGTCCATCTAGTGCTGCTTTCATCTGTACTAATGACGTGAACAAGTTCAACAACCCAGTCCATATGAGACTTTTCTCTCCCCCCCCCCCCCCTCCTTTCCATGTTCTCCGAAATTTCGGAAATTGGAAGACACTAACGTCTGAGTTCGTACTGGTATTTTTACATCCAAATACTACACAGTGGACCATGTCCCCACTCAAAGGTTTTATTTAATTATTTTTAACGCGTGCACAGCGTCTATAGTTTCCTCTACTTTCATTTAAACAATGACAGAAATGACGTCACGCGCCGAATAAATACGGAGATTTACGAATATTACCGAAGAATTCTATAAATAACTTCTCGTTTTTGAAGAAGTACAACGACGTATCGTACATTGGAGTGAGACGATTCTCGTTTTGGTTTAAGAGATGAACAATTTTAGATGCTAAAATTGATTTATAATTTTTACATTTCCTGTGACCTTTAAGTCAGATGATTTTGGAAGTTATTTCATATATTCGACTTAATTAAAACATTAATGTCATTTAGTTCCGATGTGTTGTCCATATTGGTCATTCCTGTCATAAAACTAAAGTCTATTACTCTTTGAATTTAACCGATTTATTTTCGTACTTTAGCATTTCATTTTACTTTTTAGTCTTACCCTATTGTAGATTCATGACATTGCAGATACCGGTCGCCAAACGCGAGATACAAATTCATATCGAGTATCTGATTTAATCATTGCACGAATATTCCTTCTCCCACTTCATTTAATTACTCCAATTTCTACGGACTTACTACAAACTTAGGAGGTCAAAGGTTCCGACAACTTTCTTTCGTCGGGTTTCAAAATAATTAAACGCCTTCGTCATAGACAATATAACCCGGAGATCATCAGAAAGACTATGAGCATTGGGCCCCTCTACACCCTTATACATACACATACTTTAACGTTGCAGGCTTACTAACACGGCAGTGGGGACTAAATGACGGGTCTTGTTGAAATCTTCTTCAGAGAAGACCTGGTCCTGTACTTCGTCCTTTCTGACTGCTGTTCGGGACTCTTGCAGGTCAAGGGTCTGAGCTCGCTTCCATACCGGCAGAGCACTGTTTGCTCATTTTGATGTTGCTTTATATATTTTTGATACCATGATGTTTTTCTGCATTACAATATGTGTCTATATATTTTCAAAATGTGTTTTCTCTGATTATTCTGCTGTTGCGATGAGCGTTAAAGTGGGCCCATAAGCCGGTTAATTACACCAATTGATTGACTGTTGTCATATCAAATGACCGTCCTAAGTCGATATCGTAACTGCACTAAAACAGAATTTTATTTTATATCCTTATTTGTTTTTTCATATCATTACGCTGCGTACTGTATATTCCCGTGGTGACTTCTGTCATACGACTGAGTCAGTAATTTTTTCTTTTCTGTCATTTTATGGAATATCATAAGGCTTCACATTTCGAGATAGTTTAGCATAATTATGAATTCCAATGGATTCGTAATGGTCCTGAAAGTACTGGAAATAATAACTTCAACAAATGAATGCCCGAATTTTATGTCAAGATTTGACGTTTTGTGCAGGATTATCTTTAAGAAAATTAATTTTATACAATGTATAGGCATTCCTGTAAATGATAAGTCTTCATCGACACTCAAGGTTTAAACTGTGAAATACCAAAATAATTTGCACAGCAAACTGATTAAATAGACAGGGCTATAAACTTGAATGACAGAGCTATGCATGAGAAATTTAGTTGTAAATTGAAGATCGTTTAACAGGCAACAAACGTTCCTCGTCCATGAATGATATGATTTTTTCTTTTTCTTTTTATTATAATTTATAGATATGACGTTAATTAGCAGCATCGTGGATATCGTTGAAAGCGATAGATATATTTTGGGAAACAAACATAAGGAATCTTTGAATACACTTGAGGATTACATGAAGACACACACATTAATCATAGCTGACATAATGTTGATAGTTAAAGATGTCACTTCTGGTCTCGCAAGTCTTCATAAAAAAGGAATGGTACATGGTTCTCTTTGTGAAAGCAAAATTATTCCGACGTGTAGAAATGAGGTATGACTTATTCATTAGTTTAAACTTTTTCTTTAGCATTTAGGTAACATATTATATAAAACAAGATCTTCCTACCAATGGTTGTCCGGAAATTTGTGGTGTTAAAAGAGCTATGAAGTTTGTTTTGACAAATACTTTTCGTTCAAAAGTGACAATTTTACCTATATAAATTTGGGTAACAGATAAATTGACAGAAAGAAAATACGTTACACGATAAAGTAAGAGAATTCAATATTGCAAACATATATAAATTATAGTAGTAGTATCCTTTGTCATTTTATCTTTTTTCAATACAAATTTGCATCTTATTATTTCAGGTTTTCACTGTGATTGTCGTTCTTGTAAATCATTTAATTCGATAATTTATCGGGAAAAATAGGTCACTGCAAGAAGAAAATTTCAGTTCATAACATTCAAGCGGGAGTAAAAAATAAATTCATTCAAAAGATTTATCGAATAATATGCAATCTTTACCGTTTGTATTTCTCAACTTCGTACTGTTATGCACTTCAGCAACTCTTTTTAAAATCTCCACTACTGCACGTATAACTCACGCTGTAAACCACGATGCTAATCTCTCCGGAATCTCATACAAATCCAGACGGGTTAAAAAAATGAGAATGGACGGCACATCGATTACCACGACGTATATCACAAGATAAGTTATGTTTCTAATTTAATAACATATCATTTCATTCTACTGATACATGTGTATCATACTCAATAATCCAGGAGAGGATTAATATCTTCAGTAACTAATAAATGTGCATACGCACACATTCTCACACACGTATGAATACATTTACTGTATTGACCCCTCGTGTTTTGCTAAACCGGGTGGTCTGTATTTTAGATTTTGCTTTTATATTCCTAATTAATATTTTTGTAGTTTTAGAATTTTGAAACTAAAACCTAGTTTGCCCATAACTCATTTAAGAGAAGAAGACCCCTGTCTCTAGTAGGACGGTATCGTTCGTGTCGAAACTTTGAATTGCAATTTGTTAACTGTTACATCAAATTCGCTAACTGGTTAAATTCATCTTTCTGTTATTATTCCTTTGCAACAGTGGATATAGAAATGCAACTCTTTGTGTATTTGTGACAGTACTGTGCTTGCGTTTGTCCGTGTAAATATCATTTGAATTTGCATTGAAGATATAGACTACAATTAATTTTTTGGATCACTTTCACAACTCACATATATTTAATCATGATGGGAGGAAGGATCTTATGTAAATTTGGAGTCAGGAGGTCAAAGATCAAGGTCACTTTTAGATTACATTTGTTACTCTTATTTATATATAATAATGATGGGAGAAAGAACCCTATTTAAAGATAGAGTCGGGAGGCAACATGTCAAGGTCACTTATGGCCTACATTTGTTATTTTTATTTGTATGTAATTATTCCAAACCTGAACTCTAGACTACATTTGTGGATGTAAGAGAAAATGTAATGCTGGCTTGATAAGGCTTCAACATCCCAACAACAATAGAGACGTAAAACATTCAATAATAGTCACGATAGACAGCAAATCCCTTCAAAGATTTCTAGATCCGCATATGTGTTAAAGAACCGTAAACGTCAAATCAGTAAAACCTCATTTACAAAGAAAATTTGCTGTGGACGTGCAGACCAAAAAATAGCGTAATGCAATTTAGTCAAAAGTCTTACTGATTCAGTAAAACATGTAGCAAAATGACGAATTCATATCTTTTTAAAACAGTAAAAATATACAGCACATTTTACCCATGACAATGGATGTCAAATACATTGTTCTCGTATGTAGTCCATGATGGGTTTATAAGGTAATATCCTCGTCTCATGTTGGCTGGTTAATTTGACCCCAAAAATCCATTTAGAACATTCTTAAAGTTGCAAGCTTAATTCCCTTTTACTGATTGAAAAGTGGACATATGAAAAGGCTATACGACTCCATCCAAGCCTTTCTATATCCGCCTATGTAGTTCTTCGCATGTCAATATTATCGCCAGATCTAGATGAAGTAAACCTGTGCATCCCTTCACGATGAGCAAGGTTACTCTTGTCCTTTGACCTACTGATCCAGAATACATAAGATTCCTGTTCACATGAACACCAATGTGTGGGTAAAGTATGAAAATGATCGCACAAAATATGTCTGTATTCCTTCCACAAGTCCATCATGACTAAATATGTGTTAATTGGGAAGTGGTCTGAAATATTGTAGTCTATATCTACAGTGCTCATTCATATGATATTAACACGGACGAGTACACGCACAGTGTCTTCAACACACCAATGTCTGTATTACATGTCCCTTTCTGCATTGTTGTGAGGGAATAATAACGGAAAGTTGAATTTAACCAATTAAAGTGTTCAATTTGATACCGCAATTATTCTTGTATTGCGTTCGTTCATATAGTTAACAATGCAACTTGCAATTCAACTTTGAAACGAAAGATACAGTCTTGCTAGAGTCATTTTTTCTAATGAATTATGCGCAAGCTATGGTTAACATTTAAAAGTCTAAATTTACATTCGAAAGGTATGCTATTCATTAAGAATGTGAATGTAAAATTTTAAATAAAGACCACCCGGTGTATCAATAAACGAGGTCTTACAGCAGAAAATGTATACACACACGTGTGTGAGAACGTGTGCGTTTGCAACAACTATTACTTTCTGAAGTGAATTCTCACCTGGATTATTGTATAAATAAATAAAGAATATATATACTTTTTAATTTAGTGCACCATATGCGCATTTCGACAACTTATGTCTCTTCAGTGATGCTCGTGGCCAAATGATTGGAATTCCCAAAATATATAAATATTTGAAGAGCAGTGTTGAAACCAAAAATGACCGAAAAGTGATCCAAAGGATCTAAGGACAGAGCTATGCATGAGGGAGATACTCCTTAGTTTTAGAGTGATTTACTTAATTTGATGACTGAAAATTTGAAGTATATATTTAATGTCAGTACAAAAGCACTGAAAACTAGACTTATGATGCCCTCGGGAACTATCAGTCCACCAGCAGTGACACCGGCCTATACTAGTGGTTATAATAAATAAAGAACATATATACTTTTTAATTTAGTGCACCATATGCGCATTTCGACAACTTATGTCTCTTCAGTGATGCTCGTGGTCAAATGATTGGAATTCCCAAAATATATAAATATATGATATACATGCATCAGTGGAATGAATTGATAGATATAAAAACATAACTTACCTTGCGATATGCATCGTGGTAACCGGTATACTGTCCACTCTCATTCCCTTTACTCCACTTTCATTAGCATGAACTTCCAGAGAGATTAAAGTCGTGGTAATACTTCGCGTAACTAATATGTATAGAACAGTCCGGTCTTCCAAACTTCATAATAATACATGTTCAGGAGATGAAAATTTTACAGCTTACTTGAATCTATTTCAATAAAATGCATATTGACCTCCATCTATGTATCTATGTATGTATGTATGTATACATGTCTGTCTGTATGTATGTATGTGTGCATGTATGTATGCATAGGTGGGTATGTTTTATGTATTTTAGTTATGTGCTCTTTCGGATCTAGTACGTTACTACCTGTATATATACATATATATATATTAAAAACATTAACAATGTTCTTGGTACAGTTTGGTATATTAAAATGAAGTTTAGAATAACATAAATCTCATCTGTGCTGTTGGCGCTTTCAGCCCTCCAGGCCTCATATATATATATATATATATATATATATATATATATATATATATATATATATATATATATATATATATATATATATATATATATATATATATATATATATATATATATATCTGTTCCCCATTATTTTCTTCTAGAAAATTGAGAGAATATCCATTCAAATATACCCAAAAGTTGCCACAGAGGATTATGAATTCGCAGAAGACATGCTTGCCATTGGCCAACTCACTAAACGGTTACTACGTGCTCACCAAAAAAGGACATTTATACGGTAGTTATCACATTGACCTTAACATATATATTTATATATATATGTTTGTGTGTGTGTGTGTTCCATGGTATCCAGTGAGTTTCTACCTGTTGAAATGATATAGTAACGTACTATTGGTATATTCGACTTCATATTGTTTGTATTTAAGTATGCGTTCCGTGGTATCAAGTGAGTTGCTACCTGTTGAAATGATGTAGTACGTATTATTGGTATATTCGACTTCATATTGTTTGTATTTAAGTATGTGTTGCGTAGTATCGGGCGTGTTTCTACCTGTTGAAGTGATACAGTAACGTATTATTGGTATAATCGACTTCATGCTGTCTGTATTTACGTATGTATCCCGTAGTATCAGGCGGATTTCTGCCTGCTGAAGTGATACAGTAACGTATAATTGTTATATTCGACGTCATATTGTTTATATTTAAGTATGTGTTCCTTGATATCCAGTGAGTTTTTACCTGTTGAAGTGATATAGTAACACATTATTGGTATATTCGACGTCATACTGTCTATATTTGCGAATGTGTTCCGTGGTATCAGGTGAGTTTCTGGCTGTTGAAGTGATAAAGTAACGTAATATTGTTATATTCGACGTCATATTGTCTGTATTTAGATATGTGTTACGTAGTGTCAGGTGAGTTTCTACTTGTTGAAGTGATACAGTAAAGTATTATTGGTATATTCGACGTCATGCTGTCTATATTTACCTATGTGTGTCATGGTATCAAGTGAGTTTCTACCTATTGAGGTGATATACCAACGTATTATTGGTATATTTGACGTCACACTGTCTTTATTTAGATATGTTTTCCGTTGTATCAGGTGAGTTTCTACCTGTTGAAGTGATACAGTAACGTATTATTGGTATATTCGACGTCATGCTGTCTATATTTACCTATGTGTGTCATGGTATCAAGTGAGTTTCTACCTATTGAGGTGATATACTAACGTATTATTGGTATATTTGACGTCACACTGTCTTTATTTAGATATGTTTTCCGTTGTATCAGGTGAGTTTCTACCTGTTGAAGTGATACAGTAACGTATTATTGGTATATTCGACGTCATGCTGTCTATATTTACCTATGTGTGTCATGGTATCAAGTGAGTTTCTACCTATTGAGGTGATATACCAACGTATTATTGGTATATTTGACGTCACACTGTCTTTATTTAGATATGTTTTCCGTTGTATCAGGTGAGTTTCTACCTGTTGAAGTGATACAGTAACGTATTATTGGTATATTCGACGTCATGCTGTCTATATTTACCTATGTGTGTCATGGTATCAAGTGAGTTTCTACCTATTGAGGTGATATACTAACGTATTATTGGTATATTTGACGTCACACTGTCTTTATTTAGATATGTTTTCCGTTGTATCAGGTGAGTTTCTACCTGATGAAGTGATATACTTCAAATTTTCAGTCATCAAAATTAAGTAAATCACTCTAAAACTAAGGAGTATCTCCCTCATGCATAGCTCTGTCCTTAGATAGATTCTTTGGTTCACTTTTCGTATTTGGTTTCAACGCTGCTCTTCAAATATTTATATATTTTGGGAATTCCAATCATTTAGCTATGAGCATCACTGAAGAGACATAAGTTGTCGAAATGCGCATATGGTGCACAAAATTAAGAAGTATATATGTTCTATATTTATAGTAACGTAACATTGGTATATTCGACGTCATATTGTCTGTATTTAGATAAGTTTCCCGTGGTATCAGATGGGTTTCTACCTGTTAAAGTGATATGGTATCAGCTATTTATTGTATATCTGACGTTAATATGTCTATATTTAATTACGTGTTCTTTGGTATCAGGTGAGTTTCTACCTGTTGAAGTGATATGGTAACATCTATGATTGGTATATTCAATGACAGTAGACATTATGTGTCGTTATTGTTAATATCCATGGCTGTAACTCACTTAAGTGTATTGTAAAAAAAAAAGATAAAGAAATAAACCATACTGGTTCGCAAATTATCATTCTGCTCATGTTTTGTATTTTAGTCATCTACCAAATCTATTGTTCTAAATTTGGGCAGATTTCTGCCCAACTGCAGCAAAGAAGATTGGGATGTATAGAAATACGAGTCAAAACGGTCAATCAGTAATCATGATCTTGCATATAATATGTTTTGAAAATGATCGCACTGATGAAAATGCAAGGCAAATTTATAAAAGATAAAATAAGGACAATAACTTCAACTGATATACAGAGTAACGGCATGTGAACTCATGGAAATCAGAGGTTAGACAAGGTGACCGGGAAGAGTCAACTTCTGTTGAATGGTTTGCCATATTTAATATTAATGTCTTAAACTATTCAAACCAATAATGTTTCAACATTTCACTCAACGAATTTCGGACTTGGTTCTGAAATAATGGAGGACACGCAATATCGTAACAGAAGTACTGAGCAACAAACAGAAGTCAACGTACATTACTAACTAATCAAGACAAGAAGTAAAATGTTTTACCCGATTACTTGACATAAAACAAAATAAGAAATACATTCAGTTACAATACAAAATAGTACAAAAGGAATATTAAAACAACAAAATGCTATCAAACGCATACATACGGGTCCATGCTGGCCATTAAAAACTCTTACTCTACTTGTGGATCAAGAATATTAATTACGGTCTTTCCTAATATATCAAGGAAATTTCTCACTATAAAAGTTCTTTTCATACATATAATTTAAAAAAAATTGCCCCCCAGCGGGGTTTGAACCCACGACCTTAAGATTCCTTTAAACCTTTCATTACCAGTAATATTATAATCTTATAATCTTTATAAAACATCTAAAAATTAAGATATTGACAAAAACTTTTACTGTGGCATTCCTTGCCCTTAATATTATTAAATGAAACCAAATTACAGCACCAAATTATAATATGAGGAGCAATAATGGGTAAAGTCACTTGTTTTTGCATTGAAAACACTAAGTCCAAAATAACAACGAAAAAACGTCAAATGATTTCAGAATGGAACCAAAAACAACAAGACTTCTTTACATATGCCTCTAAATCATTCCTATACATTCAGTTTGTCTCTGTATGCCTCCAATCTGAAAAATAAGTTTGTCAAAAGAGGGTACCCTCTGCGACCTACTTTTGCCTGTGGTGGGGCCATCTGCTGATTGATCCGGACAAAAATAACAACCCTTGTAAGAGACTATGAGTACTTGCATCCTACCCAGTTTCATCACAATCCTTTCAGTAGTTCTGTAGAATAAGTTGAAAATGTGAAAAACTGTCCTCCCCCCCCCCCTCTTTTTCTTGGAAGTCTTAAAAAATTCATAAAAAATCCAAAATATGAGATATTGACAAAATACTTTCACAATAGTATTCCTTACCATAATTATGATCAAAATAGTCCATAAGAACTCATCATTATCAATTAACTGAAAAACATTACACTTTTCTGCATTGAAATTACTAAGTCCAAAAAAATGCCAAAAAAACGTCAAAAATTTGATTTCGGAATGGAACCAATAACAACAACACTTCTTCACACATCTGTCTAGATCATTCCTATGCATTTGGTTTCTCTCTGTATGGCACCAGTCTGAAGAAGAAGTTTGTCAAAGGAGGGTACCCTCTGTGACCTACTTTTGCTCATGGTGGCGCCACCTGTCAATGGATCCGGACGAAAAATAACAACACTTGTAGGGGACCTTGAGTACTTCATGCATACCAAGTTGCATCAAATGCTTTTCAGTGGTTCTGAAGAAGAATAAATGTGAAAAGTTTACGACAGACGACAGACAACGGATGTCAGACGCCGGATGACGGACGGACGACGGACGCTGCACTAACTATGACAATAGCTCACTTGAGCCTTTGGCTCAGGTGAGCTAAAAAGTTTACGCAGGCCAAATTAAAATCCATAACCCTTAAATCTATAATAATTTACACCGAATGAATGCTCAACAAGAGCAACGCCTTGCGTGGCATAATACGCCTGTCGCTTAGTGTGGACGGGATCAATGTGAACGTATGGTTTTATTACCCCCAAACATGGGTAGCTTTGGTAATACTTTTATGAAATATTAAAATCCAAAAAGAGGGATCCAAGTCCCATAATTCTGTAACAACAAAATGGAATTTGCTCAAAACTAAAACATAGCTTCCCCTACACTTTTCAAGCACTCTGTATGTTTCATGAAAAACAACTGAGGTTTACTTAAGTTATCACGTTACATAGCATCTCCATAGCATTTTATCACAGTAACAAGGTTTTATTTACTTTGCATGATATGGCCTTGACCTTTGACCTATGACCTTCAGTTAAGGTGATGACACACCCTTCGGTTCTAAATAAGAATTCTGTGAAATTTAAAATAAAAATAGAAAATAATTTTATTAGAAATAAAAAATTATTGAAATCCATGCACAGGGGAAGAAGTTATGGCCCGGACAAGGCTTTATTCACTTTGCATGTTGTGACCTTGACCTTTGACAGTCAAGGTCATAACACACGCTTAAGTTATAAGTAACAATTTTGTGAAATATTATTGAAATCCATGAACAGGGCAAGAAATAATGGCCTGGACAATGTTTTACTCATTTCAAATGTTGTGGCCTTGACCTTTGACTTATGACCTCTGCCCAAGGTCGTGACACACCCTTGGGTCCTAAGTAACAATTTTGTGAAATATTATTTAAAATCCATGCACAGGGGAAGAAGTTATGGCCCGGATAAGGTTTTACTCACTTTGCATGATGTAACCTTGACCTTTGGCCTATGACCTTGGGTCAAGTGTAACGATCCTGTGAAATATTATTGAAATCCATGCACAAAGGAAGAAGTTATGGCCCAAACAAGGTTTTACTCATTTTGCATGTTTTGACCTTTGACCTTGGGTCAAGGTCATGACACACATTTGGGTCCTATGTAACAATTCTGTGAAATATTATTGAAATCCATTAACAGGGCTAGAAGTAATGGCCTGGACAAGGTTTTACTCATTTCAAATGAAGTGACCTTGAACTTTGAACTATGACCTTTGTGCAAGGTCATGACACACCCCTGGGCCCCAAGTAACAATTCTGTGAAATATTATTGAAATCCATGCACAGGGGAAGAAGTTATGGCCCAAACAAGGTTTTACTCATTTTGCATGTTTTGACCTTTGACCTTGGGTCAAGGTCATGACACACCTTTGGGTCCTATGTAACAATTCCGTCAAATATTATTAAAATCTATCCACAGGGCAAGAAGTAATGGCCTGGACAAAGGTTTAATCACTATGCATTTTGTGACCTTGACCTTTGACCTATGACTTTGGGTCAAGATCATGACACACCTCTGGGTCCTAAGTTACAATTTTGTGAAATATTATTGAAATCCATGAACAGGGCAAGAAATAATGGCCTGGACAATGTTTTACTCATTTCAAATGTTGTGACCTTGACCTTTGACTTATGACCTTTGCCCAAGGTCGGGACACACCCTTGGGCCCTAAGTAACAATTCTGTGAAATATTATTGAAATCCATGCACAGGGGAAGAATTAATAGTCCGGAAAATGTTTTACTGACTTTGCATTTTGTGACCATGACCTTTAAAGTATGACCTTATGTCAAGGTCATGACACACCCTTGGGTCCTAAGTAACAATTCTGTGAAATATTATTGAAATCCATGCACAGGGATAAGACCCGGATAAGGTTTTACTTATTTTGCATTTTGTGACCTTGACCTTTGATCTATTACCTTGAGTCAAGGTCATGACCCACTCTTGGGTCCTAAGTAACAATTCCGTGAAATATTATTGCAATCCATTCACCGGGGAAGAAGTTATGGCCCGGACAAGGTTTTACTCACTTTGCATGTTGTGACCTTGATCTTTGACATATGACCTTGGGTCAAGGTCATGACACATTCTTGGGTCATAAGTAACAATTCTGTGAAATATTATTGAAATCCATGCACAGGGGAAGAAGTTATGCCCCGGACAAGCTTATCCCGGACGCCGGACACCGGACGACGGTCGCCGGACGGACAACGCCATTTGATGAACGCCATTTGATGAAGTTTAAAAAGTGAAAGAATACCCACCCACCTACCCCTTTTTACAGCCTTTAAAGATTAATTAAAATACAAAAATTGACATATTGACAAAATTCTTTCACAGTTACTATCTTTACCATAACTATGATTAAAAGAAACCAAATTTACACAAGTTTGGAAGAGGACCTCACGCACTTACTTCTGTAGATTTTGTTGAAATTCTGGAAAGCGGTTGCAGAGGAGAAGTCGAAAATGTGTGAACCAATCAGAGCCCATGGCAGCCTTCTTGATTTCCGGATTGGGTCGAAAAACAAAATTGATAGATGACCTTGATTTAATGCTTGTAAGGTCTGGTAAGATTTTATGAAACATTTGTTGAGAAGAAGTCGAAAATGTCAACCAAACAGGGCTCAAGCCGACCATCTTTAATTACTGATCGTTTCCATAAACACAAACTTGGTAGAGGATCTTGTGAGTATTTACTACCTGTAGTGTTTGTTGAAATCTGTAAAGCGGCTGCAGAGAAGTCGATAATGTATCAACCAATCAGACCTATGACGGCCATCCTGGATTACGGATAGGGTCGAAATACACAAACTTGGTAGAGGACCTTGAGTACTTATTTTCTGTAAGGTTTGGTGAAATTCTGTAAAGTGATTGCAAATTAGGAGAAGTCTAATATGTGAAAAGTTAACGACGGATGACGAATGGCGCGCTATGACAACAGCTCACTTGAGCCGAACTTAGCAACACAGTCTGAATTGGAAATTATTCCACTATATTATGACATCGCCAGGAGCATTTTGATTTTCTGAAATCGATCAAATTCGCATATAATCTCTATATCACTTCATCAAAACAATACAACCTCTTGGGTTTACCTTAAGAAAAGCCTTAACATTTCAATAAATAAATTATCCTGAAGTTCTATGTCTAGGTATAAATCATTCATGGAAAACATTTATAAACAATAAAGTAATAGAGGACGGGCATAAAAATAAAGAAAAACACAACATGAATGCCGCCGGCGGCAACAAAGTCAATAATAAGGCAAATTTTGAAATGTAGGTCAAAGATCATGGTCAAGGTTACAATATGAATGACCTTTGTATCATTAGAAAGGGCTTTATTTGTGGAGTACGCATGCCAAAAATGAATTCTCTATCTCTCATGGTTCAAAAGTTATGGCAAAGGTTAAAATTGACGAGAAACAAACTGACAGACAGACAAAGCAGTTCGGTTCAGTTCATGTATTCCTTTATGCCATAAGGCACATCAGGCATAATACAATTCTACAAATAATGAAATACAAGGTAACATAATACACACACATATTAACTCAGCAAAAATAAAAGGTATCAACTTTTCAATTTGAATAAATCGAATATATGATAAATAAGATTTACACCTTTATGCATGAGCAATAGTGACTTAAAACTGTCTACCGTACAAGCCTAATCACTCATTTGCAGTCAATTTAGCAGTCGGTTGTCTATACATTTGACTCGCACAGGTGCACCACGTGTAAAATTTAAAAGTTTTCACATTGCAAGCAATCTTAGACTCTTTGCAGTTACGACAATCACACAAAAGTTTTGAATTAAAACACGCCACGGCTGAGCAAGGAGCAGAGTAACCAGGCAATTGGCATGTAAAACGCAGGCCAAATAGTGACCGCTGTTAGCAGGGCATTTGGTTGCACGAGAAGAACCATAACTTTATGAGTTCGTCGCTTAAGACTGACTGGCAGCGTTGAAAATCGTCCTCGAAGGGGTAGACCACGTGCAACTACGGTCCGTCAACGTCATTTGCCAGCAACCGTTACGGCCAGACGTTATGGTGCCAACGCACAGACTATCCGTAACAAATTTAAGGGCTAGAAACAGGTTAATAGCTTACAGGGCATATTTCGGAGAAATTCTGACGCCTGTTCATCGCAATGCACGCGTTAACTGGTATAGAGGTTATTTACGTTTCACGAGGAATGACTGGAATAACGTTTTATTTACTGACGAATCAAGGTTCAACCTTAGTCATAGTGATGATCGAGCCAGGGGTTACCGTCGACAGGGAGAACGATAAACTGATGCATGCGTCCTTTAAAGAAACAGGTTTGGCAGCGTTATGATTAGGTTGGAATCATGGGCGGTGGTAAAACGCGCCTTGTAGTAGTAAATGGTACTTTAAATGCACAGGCCTATATTAATCAGTTCTAGGTCCAGCGCCATAAACTGAGAATATACTTAAGTCAAAAATTCATATTCTTCTGTTCATCAGTGAATTAATAAATGGGATTTGGATTTTATTTAGTTCTATTCCACTAATAAATAGAAGTAAACCATTCTGCATTAAAATTTATTTGAACGTTTGATAATGGAATAAATTAAAATGAAATTTTTGACTTAAGTATATTCTCAGTTTATGGCGCCGGACCCTAGTTTTAGAAGTAGTTCCCTTCATCCAAAGACATGCTCTAGGGGTCATATTAAATTGCAACACGACAATGCTCGTCCGCAAACCGCGCGACTTACTCAACGCTTCATTTAACCAAATAACGTTAACGTCCTCCCATGGCCAGCAAATAGCCCTGGGTCCGGCGCCATAAACTGAGAATATACTTAAGTCAAAAATTTCATTTTATTTTATTCCATTATCAAACGTTCAAATAAATAAATTTAAATGCAGAATGGTTTAATTCTATTTATCAGTAGAATAAAACTAAATAAAATCCAAATCCCAGTTATTAATTCATTGATGAACAGAAGAATATGAATTTTTGACTTAAGTGTATTCTCGGTTTATGGCGCCAAACCCCGATATCAATCCGATCGAGTACATATGTGATTTATAGGGTAGAACAGCGCACATGCGACATCCATTGACCATTCAGAAGCTACAAAATGCTTTCATAGCAGAATGGAATAATCTAGCCCCTAACGTCATTAGAATTCGTGCTGTTTTAGACAACAGGGCTGGCCAAACCACAGGGGTGACCTTACATTGAGAAATTCCCAAGACCTAATCCATAATAGACTAGTAATACGTCAATAGGTAGATACTAGTCTATTATGGATTAGGTCTTGGGAATTTCTCAATGTAAGGTCACCCCTGTGGCCAAACCCGATATTAAGCAAATGCAATTATGGATTGATTTAACAATGAAATGTTAACTTTTGTTTCCAATCAGAATTTTGTGATTTTCTAAGATGACCCTTTACACGTTTCTCTGCCTGTTATCAGTGAAATGCTGATTATATTTTGACAGGATAGTTAAATGTTATCATAAGATGTCTAAATCACTTTAAAAACAATTTGAAGATAGCATTTACAGTTTGGAAAAAAAAACTCAAATTGTATACAGTGGATACATTTGTGTTAAGTATTACATGCACAATGTTCCCTCATATATACAGAGCTTACTAAGGTTAATCAAGGTTCCTAATGAACACAAACGATATGGGTTTTGGTTGGTTGTTTGATTTGTGTTTTACGTCGCTTTCAACAATTTTTCAGTTATATCGCTATATGGAAGCAGGAGGTGACCAACCTCTTAAACATAGTGGCGCAGTCCGGGAATCGAACCCGTATCGTCGGCGAGGCAAGCCAAACGCTTAACCACTACACCAAGTCTGCCCCTCGATACGGGTGTAACGAGTGATATCAACAATCAGTCATTTGGGATTATTAGATATTCTAATATGACTTCAGTTTTTCTCCCTATTTGTTCCATAGAACTCGTCTAGTGTTTATTCTTCATAACATTCACGCTCAGATACACAACAGTTCTTAATGCTCCATCCATTTCATTTACTGAAAACTGAATTATTGATTTTTACGTTACAACAGTACATGTCTGCAGAAAAGTATTAGAACAGAAATAACAACTACCCAGCCGTGGTTTATTGTCCAGTAATCCCCCCCCCCCCGCATGAAGCAATCAAATTGACTGAACTATAAACCACGGCTAGGCAGTTGTTATTTCTTTTTTAAAATAGCTTACGAAAGACGGTTTGCCTCACGCAAAGGTATTTAGGAGTGCTGCGAAAAAATCGTGCTTTCTCAATAAAAATTTGTTTTTCCCTCAGAACTGCAAGGCGTGTCAATAATCAAACTTAATCTTGCCCTCTTCCGATCCGTATCAGCGTAAAAGTCTAAATGATGTTAAACTACAATAGTTCTTCTTCTTATCATTATTACTATTATTATCACCATCGTTTTATACTCCATTATAGACGGGACGTATTATGGTATGGCGATGTCCGTTTGTTTGTCTGTCCGTCCGCTAAAGGGATCGATAGCTTTAGTAAACGTCAGCAGATTTTGATGAAACGTATGCAGAATGCTTTTAAATAACATAGAGAGAGAGCCCGTTTGATTTGGGGAAAATCCGTTTTGTTGTTACGGAGTTATTGGACTTTTTTCATTGATAGAATAATGACAGTTTCTATGTGACTCAGTAACTTTAGTAATCGTGAATGGATTTTCATAAAACTTATACAGAATACTCTGTTAAAATAAAACAAGACGCCTTTTGATTTTGAAGATATCCCCTTTGTATGTGCAGAGGAAAGGTTTAAATTCTTCTGTTTATCACAACTTCTCACTGCCTTCATGGATTTTCATAATATTTCACAGGGTGGTTGCCAAAGGCCAAGGCATGTGTCATCTTAAGGTCCTGAATAATAAGCAGTGGGGAAATGTTTCCATACTTTCAAATTTCGTCCCTTATACTAAGTGACAGGACTTGCTCGTCATTATTTTACCACTGACACTTTTGCAGGATATGGGGAAATTCATTCCCATCTTATGGTGAAAAACATACTATACTGGGAGGGGGTTACATCTTAGGTGTACATCTTAGCTATATATAATCCATGTATCAAAATGTTTGTCAGCCCCTCCTCCATCAGAATTTTCACAATTTACTAGAGATTATCCACCTTAATTTCAAGAAAATCTTGCTGAAATGGGGTCATGCAAAACATCCAAAAATATTTTTATCATTACAAGGGACGGACAACGTAGTATCATATGAGCTCTTATTCTAACATAAGAGTTTCTTTTTTTCTGAAAATATAAATATTCTTAGATACACTATAAATGATTTAGTTTCTCTTTCTGTGCAGCATACTCGAAATCCATTAAAGAAGAGTAGTCAGAAGACAACATAGCTTAATAAGAAGCTGAACACTGGATGCTTAGTAAAGGGTCTTGTCATAAGAAATTTACATGTGGATTATAGTCTTCTTACCATAAATAGAACAAAAGGTATAATCAAGGACAAAAAAAAATCTCCAGACAAGTTGATGCCTATGGATAGTACCAAGTTCCAAAATAAAATAAATGTATTAATTATGTCCTAATATGACAAAAACACCAAAAAGATGTTGAAAAATGGCTCCGAAGCAATAAAAATGTCAGATGCATACAAAAATGTACCTTTAAGTGAAAATGAAGCTAAATTTATAATTTCAATGGAATTTATGGGAAGGTAAATGAGAAAAACTCTGGACAAATGGCAAACACCAATAAATTTTGAAAAATGGCTCCAAAAGGATGAAAATGGGAGGGGCTCATCTTTATGTGTTAATGAAGCTAAATCAACAAGCTTTCAGTCAGTGTTACATGCAACACTCCTCCCCTGCCACAACCTGTACCTTCGAAGTGACTAATACCTTATTAGCAACATGAAACAGTGAACTTGATAACCTTTTGCATGATTTAATAAGAAATAACATTGAATTCTGTGAAGTTTATACCAAGTTCTAGTGAAATTGACAGCAAAATATGAAATGCAGTGATAAATGTCTATTTTTAGTAACAGTGATTTTAAAAATGGACCTTTTGACCCCAAAAGCAATCACACCCTTGACTTTTAGATGAGCTAGCCTTATATGAAGTTTGAAAGGAATCAATCATTTCCAACTCAAGTTATCATCTGGAAACTTAAATGTCTATTTTTAGTAAGAGTGACCCTTAGAGTTGACCTTTTGACCCAAAAATCAATCCAACATTAGATCTTTATATAACCTAACATTGTATGAAGATAATAAAGCAAATTGGTCATTCCTCACTGAAGTTGTTGTCAGGAAACCATCCGCACAGACAGACAGATAAATGGACAGATGGAAGGAAAGACGGACGGACAGACTGACAACGATAAATGCTATAGTCCCCTCCAGTTTCACCGGAAACAGACTAATAATTTCATTGGAATCTATAAATAGGTAAATGCGAAACACTCTGGACAAGGTTGTATGTAGAGAACAAACAAAAAAAAATTTTAAATGTTGGCTTCAAAGAGATGAAAATAGAAGGTACACACTTTTAAGTGGTTATAAAGCTAAATCTAAAATTTCAATAGACTCTTTGGAAAGTTTAATGAGAAAACTTCCAGACAAGGATGCAACTACGTATGCCAGATGGACGGCCAGACACACAGACAAGGTAATTTCAATATTCCCCCTCTACTTTGTTGTGGGAGGCTTAATCAAACTAGTTATATGACGTCTTAAAAGAAGATTACAAGGGTGTACCTCACCATGTGCATAATCAAAAGATTTGCATTGTTTGTTTGCCTACTATGGTTTAGAATATTCAATACTAGTTATGAAAGACATACATTTATACTTAAGCAAAGACCAAGCTACCACTGTACATCACATGTAAGTATCTGATTTCAATAAAACTGCATTAAATATTAATGGTGTATAACTTGGCACATGCATGTATGTTCCATACTGTAAATTTCAGCTGGACTTTTAATGGTGCGCTATCTTTTTAAACTATATTTCCATTACTAGGGATCGAAACTGACAGTGGATTTAATATCTAAACTTCCAAATCACAAACTCTTATTTCAAATCAGTATTTTTATCATCATTAATATGAGCATGGCTTTTGAATTTAATTTCCATTTACATAGTTGTACATACACATACAATTCGTAAGACAAAATTTTCAAACATTAAATATGTCATTCAATATTGATATTGTATTGAAATTTTCAAATTGCACCTAATGAATACTACATTTTGGTTTCCATTAATTTCAAAATATATTCACTGCTTCATGTCATATGGAGGCAATCTTAAATGTAACATTAGACTGCAACCAGTATGACCAAAATGTTTCATTGAAATCCTTCTAAGAAGTACATAACTCTGTCAAAACATTTCCAACCATCACCAAATTAATACTTCACCTAGATATAATCATGATGTATATGTACATGAAATTTCAAGTAAATATGTGCATTTATTGTTGAGATAGGGAACGTAAACTGCTACTTATTGTAAATTGTCTAAGTCCAAGAGGCATAACTCCTTCAAAAATTATTTGCTCATCACCAAATTAAAACTCAACCTAGATATACCAAATCTCAAGACATTATGTGCATTCAATGCAGAGACAGAGCACAGAAACTATCAATTATTGGAAATTTTCTAAATCCCAGGGGCATAACTCCAATATTAAAGTATTTGAAAAAAACCAAATTAAAACATGACCTAGATTATTTCGTGATGTATCAGTATACCAAATAGCCATTCAATATATGCACCCGTTGCAAAGATAGAGCATAGAAATGAAATGATGATAGAATGATAGAAAGGTCTGACACTAAATGCCTCAATCAATTTCAATGGCGGGTCATAAAGAAATATACATAATCCCTGACCTGGATCCACTCCTTCATAGATCTGGCCAAAACGTTTATATCACACTTTGAGTACTCCATATATAATAAATTTTATCAAGATCTTTCACCTGTTTCTGAAAGAGAATCTCATTGTCACATTTGTAACCATTTTTTTAATCTTAAAGGAATCTCAAAAATTCTGGAAATTACTTTTTGTGTTCCATTTCACTACAGTTATGTATTTTTCAATAAATACACAGAATCAATGCACTAGAAGCAACCTACAAAGAGGCAAAAACCTGCATCTTCTTCAGGCATGAAAGATAAGGTCAAGAGTAAAAATCTCCTGTAATCAAACAGACAGACAAATCAAATACTCTATACCCAAAAATCTTGATCTTTGGGGCATTATCAAAATATCGAATTGCATTCATACAATCTCAGATAAAATACCTAAGGTCAACACAATCCAATTACAACAGTTTACCTTACCACATTTCAAAGTAATATGATCTACCCTTTTAGTAAGTAAATGATTATTTGATGTCATGATATTTATGATGTCATAACCTATCAAAATAGGACAGAACTCTGTTTTATGAAAATTGCAAATATATTGTTGTCAGATGCTTAAACTTTTATTAATAGAAGTTACTTCCCACTTTTTGCCATCTTTTCATCTGGTTCACTTGAAATTAAGAATCAATCTGGACAACTGAAATGATAAATTACATTCAAGGGGCTATATCTCTACAAATGTTAATTTTTCTGTCAAAGCACTTCTTTTAAATTTCATTACATTTCTATTTTCACAATTTACATCAACCATGTTGACAAATATAATTAACATGTAAAATGGTAAAATCAGCCTTTTACTCCAGTGAAACTCAATTCAAAAGGTTAAATTCATATTCAATGAAAATCTGATCTGAATATTATATATTCATTATATTTCCTGCAATTATTTTAGAACACATACAGAACTTAAATTTATATTAATGTATACAATAGCTCACTGCTGCTTTAAAGCCATTACTATTCATTTTGTCTCTCTGTTCCCATCTTTGATGCAAATCTTTTTTGCTGTATTAGATTTATTCTGTTTTGCCTTTCTAATAAAAACCGACTAGACACAAAGTTTTCTTTTGACTGTTTGTCTTCTTCTATGGAGATTCCGACATTTGTAAACTTGAGTTTGCTCTGATATATCTCAAATTTGTCTTTAGCTTGATTGACAAAATCAGCCTTAAAAGACGTCATATCATCAACAATTCCTGTACATAAAAATTTGTTATTCACTGTTAACCATGCGACTATTATTGCTTCAAAACTGAACTTCCTTGTTCCATCTGAAGCAAGAAGAGGTACTTTTGTACTTTCTAAGAGCACATCATTTAGTGCATCGTAAAACATGATCAACAAGGAGGAATTGTTTACTCCAATACATGGGGTTAGAAAGTGTTCTCTCTCTGGATGCCTTTGCTTTTGAAGAAAAGAAAATACAATGGTTTCAGCGACTATCTGAGGATTTTGTGACAGGATAGTACTAGATTGCTTTACTTCATTTTCAGATCTGTCTCCATGACTATCTGAAGTGTCTTCTTCATTCAGTACTTCAACAATCAAATCATTCTTTATCACTATATCAGCAATACCATGCCATACTTCGCCATTTCCTTAAAGAGAAATCAGCAATCTTATAACATGATTCTGTTCATACATATAACTCTGATTACACAAAGCATACAACTGGTTCACAGAGATGATAAAGTCCATAAAGTAAATATACTTATAACAAACTGATGCTTACTACAAAGTGAAAATCATTTCCCAAAGCCTGAAGAATACATTATCTCCAAAGTTAAAGCCTTGAATCTCACTGACAAGACAAAGTTGTCGAAATGTGCATATGGTGCACTAGATTTGTACAATTACATATATACATGTTCTAATATTTATTATAACTATATGGATACAAATATTATGCTCATTACAGATTATAACTAGATTCTGTTAGCAATCAGATATACTATAAGCATTTTACTCTTACATATTTTATTACGTTCAACAACACACAATTAAAAAACAGGTTCAGGGATCATGGAATTACTTCATTACAATAATCTGAAGGACCTTTATACATGATGGTACTTAAAACCAACTTTGACATACTTCCAACAAATGCTGGATTGAAAGTCACTCCTGATTTATGTATCAATAGTTCATTAAACTTGATTTAATTATGCTGATTTTAGTTATGAATTAAGATGTGTATGTTTTACAGAAATATGTTTGAAATGCTGCTTCAATACGACAGAATCCTAATAGTTCAGGCAATAATTCATAGTAAATGCTTTTTTGAGCAAGAAGGCCCTGGTTGGATTATATTGCTTACCAAAGTATAATTTGCTCATTGACAGACAACGGACTGCTTGAGAAAAAAATGCATTCATTTACATATCCAGTCTCCCTTATCATGCTTATTACTACCTTAAAATGACTGAAATTTGAACTATCAACCTTAAGCATATCAGTACAAGTCATATACTATACATGTATAAGATTTAATTTAAACAAGATGTCTATGTTAAACATGAATGCCCCAGCAGCAAAAAAGTCCAAATAAGACAAATTTTGCTGTGTCCTGTATCTTGATTACACCCCATCCCATGGAATTATACATGTGAAATATGAAAGTCTTAGCTCTTACTATTCAAAAGTTATGACCATTGCAGGTATTTCAATAAAAGTCAGCATCCGGCAAAATTAAAGAAATCGCCTGTTCAAATTTCCTCTGATCTCGAATCTAATACTGACATTCAAGTATACAGCACTCAAAATGATATGCCTCAAATTTCTAAATCACCTCCTTGCATTTGAAATATAAAAGCCCTATTTTTTATGATTCAAAAATCATAACCAATGTTAAAGTTTCTGAAATGTAGGTCAAAAATCATGGACAAGGTAATTTGAAAGGGTTTTATAAGTGGAGTATGCATGCAAAATATGAAGTCTCCATCTCTCACAGTTCAATAGTTATGATGAAAGTTAAAGTTGACAATAGACATACAGACAATCAAACAAACAGAATGACAAAACAAAAACAATATGCTCCCCAATTTATCAATCCAGGGGCATAAAAACCCAAACAGCATTAGCTTTGTCAAGCTACGCAGCTCGGTTGGAGAGGTCGTCAAAAGTTGGAGATCTTTCAATTGTATGTTCTTCCAGGAAGAAACCCACCATAGCTTAATATAACATATATCAAAGCAATCTTCCTGGACATTACAAATTTATTGAATAACTTTAAATACTTGCTTGCTGCCAAGTTTCAGAGAAATTCCTTCAGCTGTAGCAGAGTAGAACTGTATACCAAATATCAATTCAATATCTCTATCTGTTCCGGAGATAATGAGCAGAAACTATAAATGGAACAACCGACTGACAGCAGCAAAACAATATGTCCCTCCTTCTTCGAAGGGGGGCATAAAAAGCAATGAAGTGCCTTCAATGGGAATCAGATCTGGAACCTATTGGACACAAACACCTAGCCAATTGAGCACTACATGTTCTTGCAGAAAAAGACCTAGAGTGACCTTTGTCCAAAAGTCCCTGTCACACAGGGAATATTTGCATGAAATATGATAAAAATTCTGATGAATTGTTTAAGAGATATGGGTATGTGCTGAGTGACCTTGATGTTGCAGAAATGACATTGAGTGAATTTTAATTAAAGGTCACTGACCCAGGAAATGTTTGTGTGAAATATGATATAATTTTGATGACTGGTTTAAGACAAATGAGGCCTTTCTCAATATTTTAGGGATACATATATGTGTGCCAAGTGACCTTGACTCTGCAGAAAAGACTTTTAGAGACTTTTGTACACATGTCCCTATCACAAGAAACACTATGTGAAATATGATACAATTCTTTAAAATGGTTTAAGAGATATGAGGTCTTTCTCCAAATTTAAGAGAACTGTGTTAAGTGACCTTCGCCTTGCAAAATGACCATGAGTGACATCTGTTGAGAGGCCACATGCACTGACCCAAGAAATATTTGTGTGAACTATGATACCACTCTGATGAATGGTTTAACAGAAAAGAGGTCATGAATTTCCAACATTTTATGTATGTGCTGTGTGACCTTGATTTTGCTGAAACGGGACAAATACCCCCGTAGCAACAAAGTAGAACATGCAATAATTCATCCCAATATACATCACTGGTATAAGTGTAAAGGATGCCCCTCTTACAAGCACATTTTGAGGTATAATCAATTAAAACATGGTTTTACCCATTCTGTCTATTGTGACCTTGACCTTTGACCTATGATCTTGTTCAAGGTCATGACACACCCTTAGATCCTAAGCAACAATTCTGTAAAATATTATTGAAATCTGTGCACAGGGGAAGAAGTTATATAATATCAATATGTGAATGAAAGCTGTCAGTGGGCAACATAGGGTTTTGTCATAAAGTAAGATGTATGGTAAACAGTTTCTTAATGGGGTCCCTTGTCATGAGGAAGTCAAGGGTTATAAGTGGTATTGATTATGACATTATGATAACATTTTATTATTCTTTATGTCATTCTTGCAGAAATATGTCAAATATTTGATCACAAAGAATTCAATAGAACACCATTGCCATTTTTTTTTAACAAAGACAGAAATGGAGGAGTTGTTACCACTGCCTGTAAAATACAGAAGCCTTATGCTTAATTTGTTTTAAGATATGGTCTAGGCTACAGTTTTTGTCTACACTACTAACAGTGACACTAGGGCTAAAAGCTTCTGTATATCATCCTAACACACCTATTATTATTCGGTTGTTTATTGTTTGTGCACGTGTAAGGGCTACAATGCCATGCCGTTCGCCGTAAAGCCACAAACCAATTGTGAATAACAATCAGACTTTATCGTTTGATTTGGAATAAAATCTTCACATGTGAGTTCTACTTAATTTATTTCTCATGCATTCAATCTAAAATTCTGTCTTAAATTATGCTATCATCCTTTACATCCACATTAAATTTTGTAGGTGATTTGAAAACTTTCTCTGCTGCCATTTCTTATGACCTCTTGACATGTGGGGAAGACCATGTGATATATACACATTATCTTTATTCAAGTTAGACTGGAGTTACCTACTTTTGCTTGCTATCGCTGCACGAAGAGACAAGTGACCACTGTCATTCTGTAGAGGCTATTCCCTGTCCAGCAAGAGTTATTTATAGCACAGGCGGTAAGGGCAGATGAGAAACTGTACACACTGCGTTTAAATATTATAAAAAATCATCTGCATTAGCATACACAGCATAGGTATACAGTTCCTGATGTAATTTACCAGAGGCTCGTGACAGGGACATATATAACACATTATATGTTATATACGTTCCTGGCTCGTGATGTTTAGCATTGAGGATGTAATTAATTTTGTTGATATTTGTTGATTCCAGCAAGGACTTATAAGTCCTTGATTCTAGGTGAAATAAATGAAACAAAACGAAATCCAGTGAGATAAAAATAACCGATAATGCATCACTTGAACTTTCAAATTGGTCAGCTTTGTTATGAATTAGTGGTCACTTGTCTAGATATTTTAAGATCTTTGTGACACACATTGCCAGTCTATATTTAGAATTTTATGAAATATTTAGTTTGTTCTTTTTTAAACTGAAATATATATCTAAATATATTCTTATTATTTTATTTATATTATTATATATATTTCCAAGATCGCGCGATCGATTTCCATATTGGCGCTTATATTTCAAATTAGGCCTTGATGGCATGTGTTACAAGCGTTCTACTACGATTTTTCCATATAAGGCAATATGTCATGTGGTCTTCCCCATATTTGGAAAAATTCCCATGAAGTGCGATTGTAATTTATAATCAGCTTGTTGTTATTATGGCGAATGAATATCTTAACACACACAATAAGGGACAGAATAATAAGTGTTATAGGGCAATATATTGATAATTTAAGTTAAGTAGAACTATGCAATGAAATTTCAAAAACAAAGGATAACAAAGCCTGTTTTGCAAGAACTTTTACTACTTTAAGTACTTAAAAGAAGGTACTACTTTGTTATGTGAATTGAAAAGGCGGTGCAGAGGTAAAAGTTACATAATCGCTAGAAGACTGTCGAGCAAATGCTCAACGCCTTAAAAATTACGCCAGACAGACAGATGGACAAACAGACAGATGGATGGAAGCCTGACAAAGAGTGGCCAAAAAATCTCCCCTGAGCCATCCCCTCTGATGAGCTTATAAGGATATTCTACTTAAGACTATATAATAATACATGTTATAAAAGAACAAACCTATACTGGTGTCTCCAAAGTCTCCAGTCAATTTGCATTCTTCATTTCCACAACTACATTGAGATCTTTTCCTCTTTGATTTGCACTTTTTGTCAATAATATAGCATGGGCTTGTTGATAATTTTCCAAAAAGATGATTTGCCAATAGTTTTGTAAGTTCTGCTTCACTCAGTGTATCAAAATCAACATGAATTCCTTCATCTGCAATTGTATGAATATGAAATGGTAATAAACTGTATATGAAAACAACATTGAGAGCATTCACCTCCTTCTGTCAAACTTTAAAATTACTTCTTTGAATAAATATTTCAGAAGTCTGAAACAATTTTAATTGACAAAATTCATTATATGTACATGTACCTTTGTATCACTATGTTGTTAATTCATAAAACATGCACGTGTAAAACAATTGCTGAAGTTATACATATGTTTTACTGCCTAAACAGGATATGAAAGAAACAAGAGGCCCAAGTAAGCCTATATTGTTCACCTGAGACATATAAAACATTGCACAATGATATTAAACAAGAGTATCAGTAAAACTGATGGATGATCCCCGAATGGCAGTTATACTTATAATGCAGGAAAATGATGACTCAATTCATAAACAAAAAATCAGTAAAACTGATGGATGCTCCAAGAAGCACAGAAACAATGAAGGAAATGAATGACTCAATATAGAGGAAATCATTGTGTTGATGACAATTTCAAATCTCAATGTATCATAAGAATATCCAATTGAGTTAACTGTACAACAACAAGAGATCACAGCATCTTAAACTAAAATGAGTAAGCTTGACCTTGATTGGTTATGAAATAAAACTTTTTATCGTTACCTTAACCTTTCAGAAATGACTTTGAGTGACCTTTGTCCAAAAGCCCTTAACATAAATAACATTTTGGGGAAGTATGATCAAATTCTGATGAAAGGTGTGGGAGACACAAGTACTTCATGTATTCTAATTCATAATTAATAAGTGACCTTAAAGAAATAATCTTGAATGACTTTTGTCCAAAAGCCTTTAACCTAAACAATATTTTGGTGAAGTATATTCAAATTCTGATGAAAGGTGTAGGAGATATAAGTATTTCATGGTATTTTTAAGTCATAGATAACTAGTGATCTTGACTTTTCATAAATGACCTTGAGTGACCTTGGTCCAAAAGCCCTCAATCTAAATAATATTTTGGTAAAATATGATCAAATTCTGATGAAAGGTGTAGGAGATATAGGTACCTCATAATATTTAAAGTCATAGTTAATAAGTGACCTTGACCTTTCAGAAATGACCTTGAGTGACTTTGTTCAAAAGCCCTTGACCTAAATAATATTTTGGTGAAGTATAATCAAATTCTGATGAAAGGTGTAGGAGATATAAGTATGTAATTGTATTTTTAACTCATAGATAATAAGTGATCTTGACTTTTCAGAAATGACCTTGAGTGACCTTTGTCCAAAGACCTTAATCTAAATAATACTTTGGTGAATTATGATCAAATTCTGATGAAAGGTGTAGGAGATATAAGTACTTCATGGAATTTTAAGTCACAATTAATAAAAGACCTTGACCTTTCAGAAATGACTTTGAATGACCTTTGTCCAAAAGCCCTTTTAAACATAAATAACATTTTGGTCAAGTATGATCAAATTCTGATGAAAGGTATAGGAGATATAAGTACATCATGTTATTTTATGTCATAGTTAATAAGTGACCTTTATCTTTCAGAAATGACCCTGAATGACCTTTGTACTAAATTCCTTAGCTTTAATAATATTTAAGTGAAGTACGATCAAATTCTGATGAAAGGTGTAGGGGATATGAGCTTGGACAGAAGGATAGACATGCAGAAACAACAGCGTCTATATGTTCCCTCAAAATTTTGCAGGAAGCATAACAACAATGCTTCTGGGTGTTCATAAGTCTTTAGTTTCTTTTAAAAATTTCAAAACATCTAATATTGGTCAGGACCATCTTTACTTAATCAATACCTAACAAGTTTCTTTAAGATCAGTCCAGAACTATTGAAGAAAAAGTTGAATATATGAAAAATCAACTACCCCCTTCATATCCTGTAGCAGTTTTAAATAATTCTTTTACAAAAGCATTCCTTTAATTAATTCTGGCTAAAATACAGCAATCAAATGCATCAAAAATCAACCATAGCGAACATATTTAGGAAATGCTTTGTTTTTGCATTAAAATGACATAGTCCAAAAGCAAGTCAAAAACAAATAGAATATTAACATTCAGACTGGAATCCAAAAAAATAACACTTCACACATTCTTCAACATCACTCTGATGGATTCAGTTTGTCTCTGTATGCGGCAGTTATGAAAAAGAGCTTGTCAATGAAGTGTACCGCCTGATACTTACTTTTAGCTATGGTGGCACGACCTGTTAAAAGATCTGGCATTTGTATAAGACCTATACTACTTTATTCCCATTAAGTTGTATCAAAATCCATCAAGTTGTTCCAGAGTGAAATAAAATTTGAAATGCAAAAAAATTACCCCCCCCCCCCACTCTACCTTTTTTGCAATCTTAAAACATTCATGAAAATTCTAAAAATTGGAAAAACAACTACACCTGTAGGGAACCTAAAGTACTTTATTCCTATTAAGTTTTATTAATATCCATTGAGTTGTTCCAGATAAAATTTGAAAATGAGGAAAAAAACACTAATTAATATTAATATTAAGCATTTGCTTTGTCTCTGCAAGATGTGATTCAGAACAACAAGTTAGTCATTTTCTTTAAGTGGGGCCTTTTGTTGACCAATTTCAAGTCTGGGTCATGAACAACAATTGTTTCAAATATTGTCCAGATCCAACTTAAAATGGCCTAATTTCATACGCTGAGTGTTGAGAAATATCTAAAACCTTATTTAGATGTGTAAAGAAATGAAAAAAAAATTTGACTACTGCTGGATTTGAAATACTACTCTCCATATTTTAATTACCTTGTGGTATATGGACCATTGTGAGACCTATTTTTTAGACATGGTGGCACCATCAGTTGACCAATTTGGATGAAATATACAAAATTGAAAGAGGACCTACAGTACTTCATGTACATGTATATCAAGTTTCATTAAAATCTTTCATGTGGTATATCAGCAGAAGTTAAAAATGTGAAGAATTGTCACTATACACCCTCATCTGGAAGTTTTAAAAAATTCATAGAAAATCCAAAAATTGAGATATTGACAAAATTCTTTCAAAATAACATTCCTTACCATAATTATGATCAAAATAGTCCATAAGAAATTATCATTATCAATTAACTAGAAAATATGACACTTTTCTGCAATGAAATCACCAAGTCCAAACAAATGTCAAAAAAATTTCTAAAATTTGATTTTGGAAGGGAACCAATATGGCAAGACTTCTTCACTCATCCCTCTTGATCATTTCTATGCATTCTGTTTGTCTCTGTATACAGCCAGTATGAAGAAGAAGATTGCCAATGGAGGGTACTCTTTTGTGACCTACTTTTGACTGTGGTGGTGCCATTTGTAAAGAGGTCTGAACAAAAACGACAGAATTTGAAGGGGATCATAAGTGATTTATTTCTACCAAGATTTATTAAAATCCTTTGAACAGTTTTGGAGAAAAAGTTGAAAATGTGAAAAATGGCCACCCCCCCCCCCTTTTTTTGGGAAGTCTTAAAAAAATTCATTTAAAAAATCCAAAAATTGAGATTTTGACAAAATTCTTTCACAATAATATTCCTTACCATAATTATGATTAAAATAGTCCATAAGAAATCATCATTATCAATTAACTGAAAAACATGACACTTTTCTGCACCAACAACATTTCTTCACACATCTCTTTAGATCATTCTTATGCATTCGTTTGTCTCTGTGTACCACCGGTCTGAAGAAGAAGTTTGTTAAAGAAGGGTACCCTCTGTGACCTACTTTTGCCTGTAGTGGCACCACTTATTGACGGATCTGAAAGAAAAACAACAACACTTGTAGGGGACCATGAGTATTTCATGCATACCACATTTCATCAAATTCTGTTCAGAATTTCTGAGGAGGAAGTCGAAAATGTGAAAAGTTAACGACGGACAGACGACAGACTCAACTGATCACAATAGCTCAAATGAAATCATCAAACTTGAAACATAGATCCTTCCAGATTACCCAGATGCCATTGGCTTTATTATCCATAAAGTGGTTTAAAAATAGGACCCCGCTAACGGGTGCATGATATGCCCCCATCATGTTTTAATGTGGTCTACAAGCCACATCCCTTCATTATTCATATGACACCATCAAAAGTTTCGTTCCCCCTTTAGGTAAGGAGTAGAAACCCAGAAAACCTTTCCAAACCTGCCCATTTTCCCCCACCCCGGGGGCCTGACCCTAACTTTGAAACCCACACATGCACAACTACAAGCCACACCCTTTCATATGACACCATCAAAAGTTTTGTTCCCCCTTTAGTTAAGGAGGAGAAGCTCGGACAAGCTTTTCTGACCCCGCCCATTTTCCCCCACCCCAGGAGACTGACCCCAACTTTGAAACCCACTTGCACAACTACAAGCCACACCCTTTCAAATGACACCATCAAAAGTTTTGTTCTCCCTTTAGTTAAGGAAGAGAAGCCAGGACAAGCTTATCCGACCCTACCCATTTTCCCCCACCCCTGGGGCCTGACCCCAACTTTGAAACCCACATGCACAACTACAAACCACATCCTTTCATATGACACCATCAAAAGTTTTGTTCCCCCTTTAGTACAGGAGGAGAAGCCTGGACAAGGATGGATGGATGGACGGACGGACATACAGACGGACAGACGACAGCGGTATAGCATAATACACGCACATTTTTAAATGCGGGCGTATAAAAAAGCATCAAAAATTATTTATCCAACTTCAACGAAATGAACTGTCAACAAACTTGAAACATAGATCTTTCCAGATCACTCAGATGCCGTTAGTTTCATTAACCATACAGCGGTTCCAGAGATGAAGATTTTCAAAGAAGGGTACCTTCTGAGACCTATTTTTAGCCATGGTAGTACCACCTGTCCACAGATTTGGACAAAATGAACAATCTTGGTAGAGGAAGTATAATACTTCATGTAACTAAGTTTCATCAAAATTTTTCAAGCAGTTCTGAAAAAGAAGTCGAAAATGTCAAATGTTTAAAGAAAGACAGATGACAGACAACAGGTGATTGGAAAAGCTTATGGTGACGGCATCTGCCTGATGCCTTGCATACAAATTTAGACCTTTGCAACAGACCCACCTGAAGCAGTGAGGGATCTTTAACGTGCACCACCTACCGTGACACGGGACCTCAGTTTTTACTGTCTAAACCGAAAGACAGAACACTGGTGTGCCCAGGGCAAGACTATTAATGACATTACAAAATATCAAAAGTGTTTTCTTAACAATGAAGATGCTAGTTAAACTTAATACACAGGGTTAATATTCCTTCCCTCAAGTCTTCATTTTGCAGCCCCCTTATCAAAATTATACCCATTTTATCTTGACAATGGTTTCTTAAAATAAATAATGACGTCCTAGTCGTTATCTAATGTCCAGTAACAGCTTTGAGTCACATTAACCAATCAAATTGTCACCCAGGTGCAGAGCGGCGAGGTGATAATTTGATTGGTTAATGCGACAAGGGGCAGTTACTGGACATAAGATAACGACTAGGATGTCATTATTTTTATTCTGACATGAACTGTAGAAACCAGTATGAAAATAAGTACTTTAATATTAATATTTTATTTCAACAACAATAAATTTAGGTCATGTATGCTTTATTGATGCATGTACTTTATGTGTATAAAAAGTGGATGCAGATGACAGTTATGTGTATTGAAAGTGGATGTTACGTAAAAATCAATTTGATTTTTAGAAAACCTAAATAGCATGACCTAAATCGGTTTTCTGGAAATTGATTTTATTCACATTGTCGAAATCAATAACACCGATGGGTGGGGGCGGGGCTTTTAAACTCATGACTACTTAGTAGGCGTGGTGATTCTGACCGTGAATATATCGAAGAATAAAGCACGGTGAAACTCTATGGGACATGTAGGGGAAAATTCCCAAGTCATGTTAGAATAGCAGATTATAACAGTGATCTAACCTTAATTGATCGTTATCATTTAATTGACCAAAAAAACCTGCAAATCAACGGCTTGGTTTATTTTCAAATGTGTTAAGCTGTAAAAATTATTTCACCTAAATTATGAAATGGAATGATGTTTGTAGATAACAATCGGTCAAGTGTTCATTTAATGATGAAATTGGTGATTCATTTTACAAGAATAAGAAATACATTAAATGCTTTTATCCATCATGAAAACATTTAGAAGAGTGATCATTCTTAGTTTGTCATCAGATCCGTCTATACGATGTAACAAACAGGTTCTCCTACCCTCTCGTCTTTGGGCAATCTATGCCCCAATGGCCAAGTAAATTCAAATGGTTGGGTAAAACGTAAACTCAAAGTTGATTCTATTGAGGCAAAATACCTTATTATAGTGAAATAAAACAAGGTAAATTTATAATCACGTGTGAATAAAACAATTGTTAACAATATACCATCTTATATTTTCATTATTGCTACGCTATTAGGCGGCTACATTTATATTCTTACCAGCAATTATCAAAAACAACTTCGACATATAATATTTTTCTTTTTTAGTCTCAGTTTGGATATCATCTCCACCTACTGATATCTCGACATTGTTTTCTTGGTCCCTACAGTGTCAAATATCAAAGTTTGTATTTGAAACAAGTACTTTTTATTTTGATTTTTCAATGCTTGGTCATTCATGCATTTGTGAAATCATATTGATAAAAATTGTTTTTATGAGTTATAAGGTAACAATCCTTTCAAAGCACGCAATTACATATTTTCTAAATAGTACTAGCCCATAGATAAGAATCCCATGTGTTAAATAAGATCTTGTGAGCTCTCATATTACAGGAAATATACACACATTGTGTAACAGCTACATACACATACACATATTAGTTATCTCATATACATGTACAACTTTTTTACAGTGTATAAAGAATGGTATCTTATGCACGCGACATTTCTCTAGGGCCATTCTGGGAATTTTTGGGGGGACAACTGACAAATTTCTGGGACATATTTCACTAAATTCTGGAACACTTTCAAAGACAGTTTTTGGTACATTTCCATATGTGTTACAAAAATACAAAATACAGTTTATATCTTTATTTTACATATAATAAGCCTTTTTTATTTATTTATTTTAATTAATTTTTTTATTCCTGTTATAAAAGCACTTTTTGGAGTTTCAAACTCAAATAACATACATGTGCTAGAAATATAAAATTATCAGAACACGAGTCCAAGTACAGCATCATTGGCAAGCCTGCTTGTTACATGACGTGATGATCATGTTACCCAAAACATGCTCATTATGAGATTTTATACAGACAAAATGGCGAACATAACATGGATACTGGCCAGTCTGGGCAGAGTGAAACCAAATTCTACGGAAAAAGTGGCGTCCCACCAGGACACATTTATGAAGATCAATTTCCCGAGATTTTTAGTGTCAGACCAAACACATGACATGTATTCTTGAAGTCGGACTGGTCACATGACCTAATTTGCATCATATTTGTTGGGGGATAAGTCTCGTGATTTACATGTATCATCACTTTCTACAAAGAATCTGATATTTTGAAACCTTGATTTTGCAAACTGCGATCATTTAAAATTCGATCAAGAAGGAAAGAGAGTCAATCATCATGATATTCCTAAATAAATTTCAAAAGTTTTAAGACTCATCTAGTTCTTGTGCTAAAAATATAATTCAACAAAGTTGCATTACGGTCTATGATAAACACCGAGTTTATCCCCCAGGTCATCCTCGGAATGTTTCGGGATTATCTTCATTTAGATCCTAGTGTGATGTCACGCCGACTTCGAGAATGTCCTCATGATCAGACTTACCATCAGATAAATATTGTACCAATTTATTCAAGACAATGTGCTCAGCTTTTGTTACTGCTGCTGCTAGTGCTGGTACATTTCCTTCGACATAGTTCAGACACACATCGATTCCACGACGAAAGATATCGCCAAATGAGAACCTTTTCTGGTCAACCTGCAGCTCACAAAAAGCCTTTGAAAATGTAATGCCACCATTGATATTAGCCGCATTACAATTTACTATTTTTAAAGGTACAAGTTTCACGACATTGATGTCCGCCAAACAAATCCGACCCAAGGCTGACAACAAATCTAATTGTAAATGTTCTGGTAAACATGGTACTTTTACGCATGTTGAAGAGGTGTATTCATTTCCACCTGCAGAACACGATGGAAGGTCCTCTGTCTCTATACGCCGTGTTTTTGATTTTGATGGACCGTATTCAGATGCCATATTCAATGTGAATCTCTCTCACTCTGATGCTTCGTTTCAGTGTGACACAAGGTTCCATTCACAAACGCTGAGATGATCAAATACCGTTTGAAGTGCTCCTTATTCGGTCTTTTCGTTTTTCGTTATACAGTTACTTTCCATTTGGGACGGTACCTGACGGAAAACCATTATGACGTCATTGAATTCTATGTAATCAAAAACTCAGGGAAAGGATAGTCCACAAATTCACTCTTCCACGGTTCGTAAAAGAACGTGACATTCAGTCTTTTTTAACTGTTCTATCTATGACATCATAAACAAATGCGTTGTTTGTCGGAGTTTTGTCGGACCCTAGATGACGTCATCACAATGAAAAATTGCGTTTTGTAGAAGGGTGAATAATGACGTTTTCATAGGAATTTGATGACGTCATAATTGTTTTACGTCATGTACCGTTCCAAATGGGACGTAACTCTGTTGTTACCATAACGGCATTCTAGATCTCGTCGGTCAACAGTTTGTCACGTGACCGGTCCAACAGTCGATTGTAACAGCTCGTTTGGATCGGCTGTTATTAACAGTCGATTTATTGGACTTTTTTAAAATATAGATTATTAAGGGTCAAATACTAAAGCGTATAAAATTAGGATTGTACATCTTTTGACATTTATACCATCGTTTCAGCCGGTTAAAAGACAAAGACTTTCCTCCATTGACCGGGAAGATAGGGAAAATGAGAAAAAGGAATTTGTGGTAAGGGAGCTCAAATCAAAAAGTCAAAAATATATCCAATGGGACTTTTCGTTATACAGAGTTATTTCCCATATAAGCGGGTATCTCACGTCAAACATTGTGACGTCATACAATTTCTATATCATTTCCCGTAATTTTACGCCGGTTTCAATAGAACTGGTTCACGTCACAATTCATGGTTTTACGTAAAACACCTGTTCAAATGTGAAATAAATCTGTGTAATGAAAAGACCATGAGGAAGGATATCCTACAGTGAAGTGAGGATCCAGAGAATTTGTGGTTTGTGGCTTGGCATTAGGTACTCACCTCAGGATTTATATAGATCTGCCATCTTATTTTTCATCTTTTTTATTACTGTGATTATTGCCTGATACATATATGCAGACGAATCGAAATATTGGGGTAGATTGGCAATGTCTGTCTAGATTATCTAAAATATCTAATAAATGTTTGGGTAGATTGGCAATGTCTGTCTAGATTATCTAAAATATCTAATAAATGTTGGGGTAGACTGGCAATGTCTGTCTAGATTATCTAAAATATCTAATAAATGTTGGGGTAGATTGGTAATGTCTGTCTAGATTATCTAAAATATCTAATAAATGTTGGGGTAGATTGGCAATGTCTGTCTAGATTATCTAAAATATCTAATAAATGTTGGGGTAGATTGGCAATGTCTGTCTAGAATATCTAAAATATCTAATAAATGTTGGGGTAGATTGGCAATGTCTGTCTAGATTATCTAAAATATCTAATAAATGTTGGGGTAGATTGGCAATGTCTGTCTAGATTATCTAAAATATCTAATAAATGTTGGGGTAGATTGGCAATGTCTGTCTAGATTATCTAAAATATCTAATAAATGTTGGGGTAGATTGGCAATGTCTGTCTAGATTATCTAAAATATCTAATAAATGTTGGGGTAGATTGGCAATGTCTGTCTAGATTATCTAAAATATCTAATAAATGTTGGGGTAGATTGGCAATGTCTGTCTAGATTATCTAAAATATCTAATAAATATTGGGGTAGATTGGCAATGTCTGTCTAGATTATCTAAAATATCTAATAAATGTTGGGGTAGATTGGCAATGTCTGTCTAGATTATCTAAAATATCTAATAAATATTTGGGGTGCGGTTTTGCCGGGTTAGTATGTATACGTGGAGTTTTGGTGTTTCAGATTTGGCACCAAAATGGTTGAGTACTTTGGCTAATACACATGTGGGCCCCCACTATTCGGAAATCCTGGATCCGCCACTGGGGCCTTGTTCACAAAGAAACTTAAGTCTAAGTCTAAGAATTGAGACATATGTGGTAGCATGTGTCTTAATTCTAAGAATTAATAAAAAGTTTCTATAAACAGTATATCTGACAAGTTTTTCACAGATAAACTTTCGACAAATTCCTAGTATAATGATACATGGTATTTTAGGTATCAGTTCTTGGACTTAATTTTCTTTGTGAATAAGAACCCAGTGGTCTGCATAGATTGATCGAGTGTCATGGACATGTGGTACACTTCTTCAGTGAATTTAAATGCTGATATTCATATGTATTTGAAACTAATATCAGAATTTAGTGACTAATAATAATATGCATTATCGCTTACGTTAAATACACAGACCATAAATCATTTAACAAAGAGGAAGGACGAATTTGTCAGTGTATTAAAAGATTTCATTTCGCGTTTTGCTAGTTAGATAATACTCCAAACACTGACGTGACGAAAAGATATACACAGAAAACAGTGAGCAAGCATACTAGTTCAAAATTAACATATTAGGATAAAAGAGTTCCTTTTTATATGCAACTTGTTACATAAATACACAAAAGCATTTTAAAAAGCAGATATGTTAAACGACTTAAAATAAAATTGTCAGTATTTAGACGACTGACAGTTACAACACCAACATAACAAGAACACCTACAGAAGCAAATGCGCATGATGAATTTAATTTTATAATAAGCATAGCAAGCATAATATAATACAGAAAAACAAATACATGAACCAATGCAAAAGATTCAGATTATTCAGCAGCATTAAGGATATTAATTACAGAAACTGCACTTGCAGACATCTCCATTTCGTTGTGATATTAACGATTTGAAATAATTGAAATTATCTGTCTTCTTAAACTCATTTGGAAAACTATACCACAATACTGGTGCTGCATATCTGAATGAGACTTTATCATAATTTGATGGTCTTATTGTTAAAATCTGCAAAATATTTGAGTATCAAAAATTGTATGTATTTTCTTTGATTTAAACAATATTTGATAAACATGAGGGAGCGAGACCATAAAACATTTTGAAAGTTTCCAAGGCCATACTTCGAAGTCTCCTTACCCGTGGAGTAAGAACTTATCATATGTAGAAACATAATCATTATACATGTATACAAAAACTAAGTTCTGTAGTTTTTCAGTTCTTTAGTGTTTGATTCAGAACAGAAATGCCATGATTAGGACAAAAGTTGAAATTGGATAACATAAAAAATGGAAAATTGCTAGTCTGCTTAATTTGCTTAGATATTTACCCAGACTTTTCATGACGTTGATTTCTTGTGCGGCCTTTCTACATCGATTCAATTGGGGTTTTCCGCAATGAAAACGATACATTACGGCGCGAAGTACAATTAGTTCGGGGGATTGTTATAAGAATGGACAGGAGAATGGAAAGAATGGATCGTGAAATTGTGGACTTAAAAAGATCAATGAGGGATAATATAATGATTCATAATTTTGAATACAACAAGGACGAAGATCTAACAAAAGACATCCCCCGTCTTCTAAAAGATAAACTTGGCGTTGACGTAGAATTCGAGCGTATCTATAGAAATGGAAAACCTCGCCAACATAGCTCGAAACCTGTTTCGATCACAGGAACAGCTGGCTGATGGTAAAATGAAAAAGAGAATATTACGTGCACAAAGAGAGAAACGAGTGAAATCCAAATGACCGTTTTCCATTACACCAAAGGATCCTACAACCATTGTAGAAGAAAGAAACCGCCTCCATGAAATTTCGGACAAACTGAAAGCTGATGAGAACATTACATGTAGAATGCAGAAAAATACTCTACTACTACCGAATGGAAAACCCTACGTTGACAAGGTATTTACACCCAGTAACGCTGCCATTCTAGAACGGCTACCAAAAGAACTTGAAGATATTCATAGAATTAAAACAGTGAATTCTTGTGTAAAAGAAAAAGAAAAACGCGTCTTTTGGGCTGACGGAGACAAATGTTCATCACATGAAAATGCGCGGGATATATATGCTAAAGTGTGTTCCAGTTCGGATACTGCGAGTGCCGACCACCACATATAAGTTTATCGGTTCAAAGATAGTTCAGGGAAAATCAAGAAAAGCTATCAGGATGACGGGGAATATGGAGCTGGACAACGACTCCTCGCTTACATGAACGAAAATAATATCATGTATGTCGCTGTCGTTATCTCTTGGTGGTTTGGAGGTATTCACATTGGTTATAAGAGTTTTGGTATGTTGGAGGAAGTGTCCCGCAAGATCATTTATAAAATTCAACATCCTGACATATTTACTTCAAATTTTCAGTCGTCAAATTAAGTAAATCACTCTTAAACGAAGGATTATCTCCCTCATGCATAGGTCTGTTCTTAGATAGATTCTTTGGTTCACTTTTTTGTCATTTTGGCTTCAACACTGCTCTTCAAATATTTATATATTATGAGAATTTCAATCATTCGGCCACGAGCATCACTGAAGAGACATAACTTGTCGAAATGCGCATATGGTGCACAAAATCAAAAAAGGTAAATATGTTTTATATCTATTATAACCACTAGGCCGGTGTCACTGTTGGTGGACTGATAGTCACCGAGGGCATCACAAGCCTAGTTTTCAGCGCTTTTGTACTGACATGAAATATATACTTCAAATTTTCAGTCGTCAAATGAAACAAATCACTCTAAAACTAAGGAGTATCTCCGTCATGCATAGCTCTGTCCTTAGATAGATTCTTTGGTTCAATTTTCGGTCATTTTGGCTTCAACACTGCTCTTCAAATGTTTATATATTATGAGAATTCCAATCATTCGGCCACGAGCATCACTGAAGAGACATAACTTGTCGAAATGCGCATATGGTGCACAAAATTAAAAGGTATATATGTTCTATATATATCTAAAAGTCTGAATTCCGGATTGTGTATTTTCGAAACCTTTTCGCTAATAGTGCTACAATAGTGAAATCCTGTTATGACTATTCAGGGTCAAAGCATAGTAATTCCATTTCCCATACAGTCCCATGTTAAATTACGAAACTTCCAGCAAGATTTACACAGCATACTACATTTTAGCTATATACAATCCAGATATCAAAATGTTTGTCAGACCGTCCTCTATCAGAATTTTAACAGTTTAACTTGCTGATGGTAATATGAAAGAGAGAATATTACGTGCACAAAGAGAGAAACGAGTGAAATCCAAATGACCATTTTCCATTACACCACAGGATCCTACACCCTTTGTAGAGGAAGAAAACACCTCTATGAAATTTCGTACAAACTGAAAGCTGATAAGAATATTACATGTAGAATGCAGAAAAATACTCTACTACTACCGAATGGAAAACCCTACATTGACGAGGTATTTACACCCAGTAACGCTGTCATTCTAAAACGGCTACCAACAGAACTTGAAGATATTCATAGAATTTGACTCTTTACACAAAGATCCCTCATCAGAAATTAAAAGAGATTAGCGGAAATTATTCAAAATGGATTTACTAGTACAAATGGAAGTCGCAAATTCAAATATATAGTTATAGGCCTAATAAAACTTACTTTGTTAGGGAAAATTCTGATTCCAAAAACAAATACACTGAAACAGTTGTCATCCAGATGTTGAACTTTCTTATCCAAATTTCCAATTTAGAAAGAAACAGGCTTGAAGGTATACCAACTTTCCAGGAAGCCACTGATTCGCTAAAACATATGAGTAATAACAAGAGCCCAGAAAGAGATGGTTTTTCTAGTGAGTTTTCGAATAGAATCTATATATATCATATTTTATGAGATTGTCATAAGGTACAGAGATTAATTCATGACTTCTCTAATATTTGTACAGAAAAAAAATCTTGTTCAACCCTACTGATAAAGAGTTTATTATTGGTACTGTTATTCCATCACAAGTAGCATATAGTCATGTTCTTGTTTCTATCCGTTATTTTATATATCGTGCAAAGTGCTCTAATGAAAGACTATCTATCTATAATTTGATGTTAGATTTCAAACAAATGTATATTTTACAAAAGCATCTGCTGAAGAAAACAGATACATTTGATATATCTTGGTCGAAATGGTCCTTCTTGTGTAGTTGAAACAATTTAGAAAAATCCAAAGTACTTAAATATTTATTGTGTGTATACTAAGTCAATTATGTACACATGAAATATTTGTGTTTGTGTCTTACACCTATGATTGTGTCTACCAATAATGTTATAAAATCTTCACACTCATTTATGTATGTATGTGTATGATTTGTGTTTATATATGTGTCTGTTATACATATTATATGTTTATTTATGTGTCCATCCCCTCTCCCTCTCTTTCTGTTCCCCAATGCTCAATCTTTTTTTCCTTCTAAGCTTAATATTTTGTATGTCTATCAAATTGTTACAATTTAAAAATGATTATATAACTTGCAGTAGCGAATAAAGTAAAATATATCATTTATAAAGAGATCAAAAGTATTGGATCTAGGATAGATCCCTGGGACACGCCTTTATTTATGTTCCCCTAGCTGCTAATAAAATGTCCTGTTTTAATCTGTTGTTTTCTACCGGAGAGATAATTAGAAAAAGCGAAACAGAATTTTCAGATTGACCATAATCCGAAAGTTTAGCTAGAAGAATATCATGAGGCAAACAGTCAAATGCCTTAGAGAGTTCCATAGCTATAGCTGCAGTAAATAAGTTTTTCTGAAATGTTTCTCTCCCATCCTCTTAAACTCGCAGAAGAACAGCATGACAACCATAGCCTTTTCACATAGATAATTGTAAAAATATATTACTTGACACAATCTTTTTGTATTTCTGATTGATAAGGACATGAATGACAACATGCCAGAGAATACAAATTTGAAATCAAAGATCACTGAAAAATACGAAAGTAATATAAAAGTAATATAATATATACATATATATATATATATATATATATATATATATATATATATATATATATATATATATATATATATATATATATATATATATATATATATATATGAATGTGAACAAACACTGAATAGAAAGTGCTACAGCCACACAATACAGTGGCGTAGCTGCCAAAACGCCCGGGCGTACACATGATAAAAAAAGAAAGTAAGGAAAAAGCAAAAGCAAAAAATCGCAACCAGCGTGACCATACTCTTTAAACACGATTAATATTCACAAAATATTCCGGAGAGACGACATATTTAATTGTTTATGTATCCCATCCGAGGTTTGGCTGATCATCTTGCTAATGCAACGGACAACTCAAAATAAACATCGTCCGATATACAAAACGAACTAATTGAAATATGTGGTAATGAAGTTAAAGTTATTTAAAGGAATCTCGGACGGCATCGTATTTTGCCCTATTAGCAGACGAAACAACTGACAAGTAAAAAACGACTCCGTTGTCTGTTTGTGTGTGCTACGTCAAAATCTCAGATGAAACTGTGTTTGTTAAAGAAACGTTCTTAGGCTTTGTCCATGCACATAAAACGGACGGAGAAACGATAGCAAACTTGCTATTTGAATTTCTCGAAATGGACAATCTATGCACTGAGAAGCTAAGGGCCCAGGCTTATGATGGCGCAGGAAATATTTCGGGAGAACTTAATGGAGTGCAGGCTAGGGTCAAGGCAGTTGCTCCAGATGCAGTGTATGTGCATTGTAAGGCGCAATTGTCGATCATACACGCATGCAAAATTACTTGTGTCGGGACAATGATGGCGACGGTCCAGGAAGGTGGGTTTGCCTTTGACTATAGTGCTAAAAGACTGTAAGCTTATCTTGACGAGTTGTCCGCGAATGATGATGTACAGGCGGTAGTGTACAAGAGGCGAAGCCCCAGACTCTCTGTGAAACGCGTTGGGTGAGTCGGTCCGATGTGCTGACAATTCCAGCATGCGTTCCCTGTTGTCGTCCATACCCTGGAAAATCAGGATTCAGGCGAGAAGGCAGGTCTACACCTTGCTGCAGTATTGAGATTCGAATTTATCATAGTGCTTATTGTGTGTGAACATGCATTAAGATTGTTGGTGCACCTATCTGTCTTTCATCAGGATCAGTCATGCGATATGCTTACAGCTTTGGAAGAATGCAATGTAGTTATTGCACAAATTAGAGGGGAACTCACCGATGATGGGATTTGGAATGCTTTGTTCCAGGAAGCAATGGATCCGACACAGGCTTTCGATATTCAACCTTGTATCCCTTGGCGAGCAGGCAGACAGCACTACAGAAACAATGCTCCAGCCGAAACGCCAAGCGAATACTAGGAAATCACGTTATACAATGATTTTGTGGACCATCTTCTGTTGGAATTAGAAGAGAGGCTTATTGTTGCAGAACCAAAATTCAAGGTCTTCAATCTTCTACCGAGAAAAGTGAACGAGTTCGACGAAGAGCATCTTAACGTCACATTTGATGCTTATAACGTCGACATTGCCGGGGATCGTGACGACTTCCGGGCGGAGGTACAACGATGGTCACTAAGATAAAACATGGCCGCATACAAGCCCGTGTCTGTTGGTGACAATATTAAACAGACATCTCTCTCCATCAATATTCAACGTGTTGGTGGTTCTCCTTACAATCCCGGTCTCCACCGCTACCGCTGTTCTTCACACCCAAGCGCTATTGATATGGACGTAGAAAAGCTTATTGATATCTTTGCAGATAAGAAAAAGCGAAATCTTAATTTCGTGTTCTGAACTTCTTACGTAATGATGTTCATCTTCTGAACTTTTCACTTGACATTATACAACTATAGACTTTTGATGACTTCTGCTCGCGACCATGCAGATCGCGCCAGGTATTGGTTGATCGAGGACTTAGACCAAGGTTTACCATAGACAGTAGCTGACAAGGTCTGCGTGGTCACGAGTAGACCGAAATCAAAAGTACATAAATGCTTTATTAAATGATCAGGAATGTTCTCTCCATTTGTCCAAATATATTATAGAACTATCATCTACCGTTTTGTGTTAGCCGATCTCTAACAGCAATGCGTAATTTTATTGGCTGATCAAACTGGTGGCCTATCGCCGGTTGGTCAAACGAAAATTCCAAATGGACCCCGTTCGAGGTGAACTCACTCTGAGGTACAGAAAATAGCAAATTGAAGAGAATGCTTGATCTTTTAATCTTTTAACAGTTGCTGTGATATGAATTAATAAGATAAAAGTAATGCTTTTTAAAACTTTTATATTTCACTATTCTATTGCTGTGATTGGTTGGTTGATTGGTGTTTTACGTCGCATTTTCCAATTATATCGAGACATAAAAGCAGAAAATATATTGATGTGACGTGTATTCAAAGACTCGTTAGGGCAACTGTTTGAAATAACCAAAGAGGGGAGATACATAATAATCGGCATCAAACATTTGCGTTGACTCTTCATTTCTGTGTTTTTGAAATTAACCATTCATTTTGTCTTTGATTAAGTCTTTACTTTTTACTTTAATCATTGAATTTTCCATGTAACACCAATTTTTATTGGTTTGATAATTATTGGTGTATCTCATCCACGAATTTTTTTCTCTGACGACGTAATTTCCAGCGTTTTCGTAACTGTGACGTCAGTATTCACACCACTACGACAGAGAATTAGAGATATTGAGAAAAAGTGCAGGCGTAATGCAGCAATGTTTGAGAAAATAAACCATGTTTGAAAAGAATTAAATGATGAGCAATAAATATAATTGTTCGTTAGATGGAGGTATACCACGGGAAGATAATGCAGTTTTCTGTAATTTTATTTTCGTGGTATACCTCCATCCCATGAAAACAAAAAAAAGTAAGATTTGTTTCTTAAGCAAATTTCTTGTAGCTTTGTTAACAAAGAAATAAAGACAATCCATAAATGATGTATATGCCGTGAAAGAGTATACAAGTGTACATGTTTCTATTGTTTTTATGCCCCGGGTCCGGCGCCATAAACTGAGAATATACTTAAGTCAAATATTTCATTTTAATTTTTTCCATTATCAAACGTTCAGATAAATTCTCGTGCAAAGTGATTTAATTCTATTTATCAACAGAATAAAACTAAACAAAATCCAAATCCCAGTTATTAATTGATTGATGAACAGAGGAGTATAAAATTTTGACTTAAGTATATTCTCAGTTTATGGCGCCGGACCCCGGTCGTGTAGACCAAGAGGCATATAGCGTTTGGATTGTCCGTCTCTGCGTCCGACAATATAGGTGATAGGGCTTTCATATTTTAGATGTGTATTTTTTGCGAGTAGGCCTACATGTGTATTCCTTGTGGCAAGATTTTTTCGTCTATTGATTAATTTTTGACCGCGTGACCTTTGACCTACAATTTAATTTATCCTATGTTGAAAACACGATCAGGCTTAAGCTTATTAGCACCGATGACAATAACTTCTGTAAGCTTTAAAGGGGCTGTCAAAATAATGATTTTTTCACCAAAGACAAAATGAGATTTTTGCAAATCATATGGCATCTTGATTCAATTATCAAAATTCTCTCTTACCCACTGATAGATGACGCATAGTGAGACAAAACAATTTGAATGCAAAGTACATTTTATATAAATATTTTACTCTTTAGTGTGGAAATATTATTAAAACCATTCTAGTGATAAATAATTTCGCAAACTTTCCAGATAAATACCCAAAATAAATCAAATTATTTTCGATGGCGCTACTAGTAAGATGCTACAAGTACAAATTTTGGGTGTATGACAATATTTTGTATATAAAAAAACCATTTCGTACGCTACATTGGTAGTATATTGTGCGTTAATGACATGAATGAACTTGTAAAATGTGCTAATATTTTCCTGGCCCAACTTACAGAAGTTATTGTCATCATTTAACAATTTACATTTTGCAATTTGCAGATTTTGTATAATCCAGTCCATAATGGAATTCTTAATACATACAAACATACACACAAACAAACATGCATACACATACACATACATACATACATGCATGCATCCATACATACATACATGCATGCATCCATACATACATACATACATACATACATACATACATACATACACACATACATACATACATACATACATACATACATACCTTTTGGATAGGATTTATATATTTTCAGATGTATGTCTTTTAATTGTTCTGCCGTTGTTGTGAGTGGAAAGATGGACTCTTAAACCGGTAAACCACATCAATTGCGTAAATAACATTACTTCAGTTGACCAATCTGAAAGTGAAAGAAGTTTTTCTGTCTGTACACCTTTTAACAAATATATATATATATATATATATATTTTTTTATTTGGTAAAGAACAAACTAGTTTCCATATTTTTAATGTCATTGTATGTCTTCCATGAACGCTTTCGTCACGTATGCAAAATAATGAACGAAGCTTGTATACCGATTGCCGCCATCTGAAATTCAATCATGATAAATATAAGATCTACAACTTGATACATGAGCAGCAAAACAAATTCATAACAGTATTTAGTAAAAAACGAAGAAGTACTGATTGATTGATTGATTGATTGATTGATTTTTTATTTGCGTCACTCCACGAATATTTCAGGTATATGGTGACGGCATCTGCCTGATGCAAGGCATACCTTTGCAACGGACCCACCCGAAACAGTGAGGGATCGTCAACGTGCCATGCATACCATGACACGGGGCCTCGGTTTTCACTGTCTCATCCGAAAGACCGGACACCGGCATGACTAAAGCGAGACTCTAACCCCGACCTCCCAATCAGAAGGCGAGCGCGATACCACTAGGTCACGCCGGTTAAGAAGTACCGAAAAGTACACCATATCTCATAGTCAATGGAATAAGATGACGATATCGTGTATAGTGTCATATTCAGACAAATACTTAACATGATTAATTCTTGTAAAGTTCTATTAGATATTCAGCATTAATAGCAATGAACCAAATTGTGTTCATATTAACAATGTGCACCAATGTTCGAAAATCTAAATAACATTAGAATATAGAATCTACGTTTACAATCACGTCTAACGACTGCAAATCCTTTATTACTACAAAATTTCCTTTCTTTGTTCTTTCTGTGTAAGTATTGAACATTCATTCTCCTTTTGATGTAAAACTTCCTCGATCCTTAGATCCTTATGATTTTATAAAATTTATCTTTGATGATACTTTTTTATGTATTGTTATAACACGAAAAGCATAATGAGACAAATCAACTTTTAAATACTCTGATGCCCTAGACATTGATTTTTTTTTTCAGATTTCTTTATCTATTAATCCCACACTAATATGAATCCTCTAATAAAGAAAAAGAAAGTAAAGAATGAAGTGAATGAATGCTGATTGAAAATTTCATACTTCAAAATGCGGTAATGAAGCACTGACTCGTATATTATCAATTGTTTAGGAAGAAATTTAAGGTATGAATTCTAGAAATAAATGATAGCAACTTATTATATAGAAATAAATTGCTATAATCCAACAAGGTATGTGATACCGAATCAAAGGAAAATGTTCTGTTAAGTACATTTAAAACGTATTCAAAATATGTAACCCCAACTCTTAAACACTTGTGACATAATTAAACATGAATAACAACAAGGAACTGTAATTTCTTATCTCTGCTGTACTTTTAAGAGCGAAAGGGTTTGTATCTAAATGAGTAACTTTTATTATCATTTGCCTCGTCTGTATCTTGAAATTACTCGACTTCGTCTGTATACTTTGGTTATAATTGGAAAGTACAACTTAACAAGAATTCATGAATATTAGTTGTGGTTTGTTGTTTGCGCCACATTGTCATAGCAACAATAACTATAGCAATTTTCAATGTTGTATTTTCGTACGATGTTCAACTACATGAAAATAAAAGTGCAGCGTAAATAATCTATAACTATATTGAATGTATTTGGACGAAATAACTTTAATAAACGTCAGTGGTTTTTCATTAAACTTCAGAAAGCGTAAATAAGATAGAGGAAGAGCCCTTTTGATTTTGAAAATAAAAATCCGCTTTGTCGCTACAGAGTTAAGGGACATTTTTTTTTTCACATTGATGGAATAATGGCAGTTTTTATTGGAACACGATAACTTTAGTAAACCCCAGTGGTTTTGTTTTTATTTATTTTTTTATTTATTTATTTTTTTTTTTTTTTTTTTTTTTTTTTTTTTTTTTTTTTGTTTTGGTTTTTTTTTTAGAAAACATATACAGAATGCTTAGATAGCATAGAATAAGAGTTCTTTCGATTTTGAAAAAAATCCGCTTTGTCATTACAGAGTTAAGGGACTTTGATATTTTTTTTCATGAATAGAATAATGACAGTTGCTAAATGACACAATAACTTTAGCAATCGTGAATGGATTTTCATAACTTGTACAGATTACTCTGATAAAATAAAAGATGCCTTTCGATTATGAAAATATCGCCACTGTCGGTACAGAGGAGGGGGTTAAATTCTTCGATGGGCGTATTATTCAACGTTAGGCGTTGTTCTTACTATGTATAAGTTTAACACTCACAACAGTTCTAGCTTTGTACTTTAACAACAATATTCACTAAACTCCTCAATTTCACATCACATTTGAATATAAAATCAAAATTGTTGTGTGGCAGGTATAATGATATAATTTAATTGTGTATGCTTCTATTAGAGTATAGAACATTTTATCAGTTTTAGTCTAAAATATCGTCATTTTATAGATCATTATTAACTTTTAAAATCAGGATTAAATCAATTAATTTTCTTTGTGTTGATGGTTTTGCGGGGAATCTGATTGGTTAAAAAATTCAGTTCTTTTCTGAATCAACAAACTTTTGAGTGCAGATATGTCACAATTGCTACTTTCCTCTGGAATGCGAAACAGTGATTCCCGTATTGTTAATCGATTACCTAAATTTGTTTCGTTATATATAACGAATTCAAAGTAGAAAAGAAATCGCACGCCACTTCAGAAACTGTTAAATATAAAGCATAATTTCTTACTCTTATTCAATAAAAATGTTAAATATAATTAGCTCTGTCAATTAGGCTACAATGCAGTACAGTAGAAAACTAGAGTGCTGTTTAGAAATGCATGTCAAGTACAAAACAAAAACAGTACTCGTCTCCTACTAGCCGATTGTCTGACAATGGATGTTGACAATTGTAATTTCTACGGTATCATACCCGACTAGGCAAACAGAACGGACATCAGAGCAGGTGCTGCCTCCGATCCAAGTCCCTGAGCCTACTCTTAGATCTTTCCACCTTTCGAAATACACGTGCGCCAGTCAATATGCATTGCATGTCTACTAATACTAATAGCATTTAAAATATAAATACCCTAGGTAATCGATTATAATCCTCATATCCATGCATGTTTCATTAATTCGTGTTTTAATAATTGTTCATTCTATTTCACTTCTAATCTTTTCAATGGACACTAGGATCAAATTTCCGAATTTCGTGTTAGCCGCCATTATTGACTTCAAAAATTTGTTTACCTTGTCATTGTATTACTACGCGATCAAGTCACATGTATCAGAGATATAAAAGCTTCGCGCACTGATGCAGTTTTCCGTCCAAAGTTTAGTTTGATACCTCACTCAACCAAAAACATGTAGGATTCATTTCTTAAATATAATATCTTAAATGACACTTTTTAAGTATAACAGTATAAATAGCATAGTGAATGAAATTAACGTTTGAAAGCACTGTTTATGCTTCTTAGGAATTGATATCTGTTATTTTTTTTTCCATCTTTAGATGGTAGTAATCTCACATCTAACTGAAATGTAATATCCTCTAATAATGAGAAAATTGACAAGAGATTTAAACTTATTGATTTTGTTTTCATTACAGAGAGAGAAATATAGAAATTACTTCGCATATACGTGCGGCACCACGGCAGGTGTGACTGGTTGGCAGGGGATGCTAACTCCACCATGGCACCTGATTCAACCTCTGTTTTAACAGGGGTCCGTGATTGCTTGTATTATATTTATATATATGTATTGTCATGTTCTTTGGATTTCGAGTTGTGGAAATCGGATGGGTATCGCCGATTTTTCTTTACAAAATAAAAGTGCATGATTGCTGATTGAAAATTCTAAACTTCACAATACAATTAGTATTATGAAGAATGACATATTATCAGTCATTTCAGAAAAATATTAATATGTGAATTGAATTCAGAAAACAGAGATAAAATATTATTATATAAAAGATTTATTTTATACAACCAGGTCCGTAACGCAAACATGAATGACAGGAATTACTGGAATCAGTTTTCATCTCTTATTTCTGAGTAAATTAAAAAACGAAATTGAACTTGATTATATTTGTTATTGAATAACTATTATAATTAATAGCTTCTTCTTCTTTATGGTGAAATTATTCAGTTCCCTCTGTATCTTTTGGGCATTCATATCAAACACAAATCGACACTGACATTTGTATATCAATCCTATTGTTGGTGGTGTTAGTGTCAAACTTACATAGCAACTATTACTGCATTATGTATTCCATATAGATAAAAGTGTAGCATAAAATACACACACACACACACACCTACATACACACCCACACACACCCACATATATATATATATATATATATATATATATATATATATATATATATATATATATATATATATATATATATATATATATATATATATATATATATATGTATATATATATATATATATATATATATATATATATATATATATATATATATATATATATATATATATATATATATTCACTGATGTTCAAAAATTCAAATCACATTTGAATGTGAATTCATTAATTATGTAGCGACCGTAAATCTGTAATCTGAGAGAAAAGTTACTAACGCAGTCGTAAGACAGATGTCACCACGGAAGTATACAGTATATAGTGTAATAAAAAACCATCAAAAAAACCATAAAGACATAACCATAAAGATTACAGTGCAGTTCCGATAACAAATTAGGACGGTCATTTGATACGACAATAGTCAATCAATTGGTGTGGTTAGCCTGTTTACGGTCCCACATTCCCACTCACCGCAACAGCAGAATAATCAAAGGAGATATTTAAAAACAAAAAAACCCTCTATATAGACATCAAGGGTCAAAAAGTGTCTCAAGTTGAGATGCAATGAAAGTATATAAACACGTATGGTATTGCAAAAAAACATCATGTATCAAAAATATATAAAGTGTCATCAAAGAGTGGAAACATTGCTCTGCCAGCTTGGAAGCGAGCTCCGACCCTTGAACTGTAGGTATCCCGACTAGCAGTCAATGGGAACGAGGCTCAGGACCATGTCTCCTCTGAGGGAGGTTTCAACTAAGCCAGAGATTTAGTCCCACGCCCAGTTAGTCAGCCTGCAACATTCAAGTCTGTATACGGCTGTAGCGGTGCCCAATACAAGACTTGAAATCTTTTTGATGATGTTTAGGTTATATTACCTATGACGAAGGCGTTTAATTATTTTTTAACTCGAAGTTGTCAGAATCTTTGACCTTGCTAAGTTTGTAAACAAGATCACTGTAGATATTAGGACGGGAAATTCCATTGGATACATATTAATGAAAAGTGATATTTCCGAATTTAGATAAAAATTCTGAATACGATCTAACGAGTTTGCAAAACGTTTTTATCTAAATTTATGATATCTGTAACCCTGAGTTATAAGTTTCAACGTATTTTGTAAATTTTTGGTATGAAAGTCCAAAACTACAGTGCAGCCCCTGGCAAATCGAACCGAGATATATAGATGACATATGATGAGAGTCTAGGACATCACCATCCAAATAAGGGAAACTTACAATAGAAAATCCAACATCGTCACGTTTATCGTAAATATTAGAATGAATTTTATTGTTAATTATCTTACTGTTTAAGTCCAAAAATGGTGTTTCCGCATCACACCTATTGTGTTGCTTTAATTGAACAGAATAGGTTTTATTATATAGAAAATCAGAGTGGTCTACAAATTTACATGACCGCCAAGGAAAAACTGCGGAAATAAGTCAGATATATTATAAAATATAAGATATAGTAAATGCCAAGGATACCGTAGAAGTAGAGTTTAATTCAGTTTTAAGAATTGTAATGTAAAGATGATGGATAAATCCAAACCATAAGTCTAAAAATCATGAAACCAGAGGACATACAAAATCAGTGAAAATGAAAAACAAGTGGAAAACAAAATATCTCTACTTGAAGAGCATATGTGAACCCCAGTAATGTATTGAGATCAGCTGCCCGGGAGAGTGAGCATCTCCTGCTTGCTAACAACACCCGTCACATATAGCCAGTAGAAAGAGTCAGATCGTGTAAATTCCATATGTATTTATATATGGAGAAGGCAAAGTAGCTAACCTTCTACTATAGAAGGTGTCAAGTCTGTGTAAAATGATCGTAATCGGTCTCAGTCCAGAATATCATTTAAAAGTCTGGATAACGAGATATCCTATGGAATAATAAGAGTCTCGTAACGACCGTAGAACTTCCTCAGTGACGTTGCTAGTCTAGCACATATATAACCCTGGTTGAGCAGCTTAACTGAAAGTCGCCTAGCCCTCAGAACAAAGTCATTGTAATTTGAACATGCTCTGGAATAATGTATTAACTGAGATATGAATACGCTGTAAGCGGGCGATGATGAAATGTTGCTACTTATGAAAGGAAAGTTTGTGATAGCGAAATTGAATTTGTCACATTTGTCATGGAGTGAGGTGTTCAATTGACCATTAATGTTGAAAGACAACATAATATCTAAATATGAAGTAGAATTACTACTTTCTGTGGTTTCTTTAACCTCCAGTTCACTGGAATAGATGATGCTAAGGTAATCCGCGAATGAAGGATTATTAATTGAAAGCAAGTCATCTATATATCTGTAAGTGAAATTGAAGCCAAGATCCAATTGTGTTTTTCCTTGCGAAAGCAAAGACTGAATGAATTCAGCTTCGTATGAGTAAAGGAATATGTCAGCCATAAGCGGAGCACAGTTAGTGCCCATAAGAATGCCGACAATTTGTTTAAAAACCTTTCCTCCAAACACAACAAAAATGTTATCGATAAGATAGTTCAACATCTGGATCGCAGCTGTTTCAGTGTATTTATTTTTGGAATCAGAATTTTCCCTAACAAAGTAAGTTTTATCATGGCCTATAACTATATATTTGAATTTGCGGCTTTCGTTTTTACTAGTAAATGCATTTTGAATAATTTCCGCTAATCTGTCTTTTAATTTCTGATGAAGGATCGTTGCGTAAAGAGTCGAAAATCAAAACACTTGATGGTGTGAATTTTAGTAAAACGTTTTGATTTTAGATGTTCTAACAACTCTTCTGAATTTTAAGGATCCACTTTTGATTAATTCCACTTCTGGAATATACTGTTTCGCAATATCTATGAAGGCCAGATATAGTATATTTTCCAACCAATGATAATATTAGCTGCTTTGTCAGCAGGTACGAAGACATAAGTATTATGTAAATCAGCCATTTTCTTATTAAAGACTCGACTGGTATTTAATGTGGCTGTTTGAATAAATGGGGATTAATTGTAAAGTTATTAATTCGAATATGGATAATTTTTAAAATTTCACGTTTCCAGTCATTCAAGGCATGTATTTTTACACTTTCTTTTTTACACCATCGTTTACAATAAGTGTTTAATGCTTCTTCAACAATATCCCGGCATTTGGAAAAATCTATCCTGGAAGGTAATCTATACCTTGGCCCTTTATTAAAAAGTGAACGTAGATATTTATCCGAAATACAATTAAGATCACCTGTAATAATATGGTTCGCAGGCTGATAAATGAATTTAGAAGTATTGCATGAATAGGACGATATAATAGAATTAAAAGAATGAAGATTAGTATGACTGCATTGCAATTAAATATAAGGTTTCTAAAAGGTTTTTTGTACTAATAGCAAATCAGGGGTGGTTCAAGATTCTCGAAATACTGAGGAATTATAGATTTGACTCTATGATCACAAAAAATATTAGAAATATTTAGCAGATATAAACCTTTATTTACAAATTTCATCTTGAACGCTGCATGATGGCAAAAGGACATGCGCCAGAATTACCTTTTAAAACAATAATCTCATTTCCTAATATATACTGATAAGTCTTACTCTTCCTAATTCTAATGCAAAAATAATCATCAAAAAAATGAAATGTCATTAAAATACAATGACACAACTTCATCAAAAGCAGAAATTAGGCATAAATCTCTTACAACTACAAAATCGTTACTGTTCTGGTGCGATTAACACAAAGATATCATATGATCACGAGTAATCAGACCCTTTTTATTCATTGGCTTTGATGCGATACGCTTGGATAATTCAACGAAATTTTTTAATTAACGTGTTTTCTGTAGGATCTGCATACCAATGAAAGGAATGAACGAATTTCACAGATGAAACTACACTATAAGATGAACCACTATCTATAAAGCGATGTCAGTAATAACTACACTATAAGATGAACCACTATCTATAAAGCGATGTCAGTAATAACTACACTATAAGATGAACCACTATCTATAAAGCGATGTCAGTAATAAAGCGATATGTACATGTTCGGCTGGAATAACTTTCAAACCTTTAGCGACTTCAAACTGCTCCCATCTCATGAAAAGATTGAAATATCACTTTAGATTGTTCACGTCTGCATAGCAATGTTATATAGAACAATCTTTCACATAGGTAAACGTTGTCACTAATCATTTCTTCGCCACTCTGTTCACTAATCTTTGAGAAATGCTGTAAAATGGACAATGGCTGTCAAGTGAAATATTTTTTGAAATTATAAATTTTCTTTAATCTTAAAGAATTTTTTTTTCAAAATAGCCAATAAGGAGATGAATACCACTTTCACCAACTGAATGACGTTTGTTACTTTAATTGACCGTCCTAAGTTGGTATCGTAACAGCAGCACAATCGAATATTTTTGTAATATCATTTCCGTTAATATTTTACTATTGTCGTTTTGTGTGCATGTAATTGCTGATTTGTGCCGTACGTTTGACGTTTGACGTCTGTTTTTTCTACCATGATTTACATAAATATAGAACATATATACCTTTTAATTTTGTGTACCATATGCGCATTTCGACAAGTTTTTTTTTTTTTTTATCCCCCCCTCCTTCTGACAGGCCATATATGACGTCACCGAAAAATGAAGAACCCTTAACTTTGTACCAGTAGCCTGCTTGTTAGCCTGAAAGTCTTTCCTCTACTGTCCCGGTACTCCACATCCAAACAAACACCTGGTTTGGGTCCTGTTGCTCCTGAGTTATTAGTTGTCCTTTGCTCTTTCACGGGTGATAGTGCGGTATCCCGTGAGAATGGCGTCCACCCTCTTGAAAGTTTATTCCGTTTCATGCGCTCCTTATTTAGCTGTTTATAACACCGCATCTCAGCCTTATATATACGTTTTTCTGCACTGTCGTCAACGAGCTAGTGCGCCTCATACTGTTTTACAAATTCTATTCATGCTTTGACTTGTCTGCTAATTTGATAAGTTTTTGTCTATGAGCTAGCAGATTAAGATCTTAAGATTTGCGTTCTGAAAATGAGATGACGGACGATCCTTAGAATCTAAAGAAAACTTGGCTTCTCGAAGTTTATAAAGTACGCTTTCGGCATGCAAATATTTTTCTCTATTCCCTTTGCGTTTAAAAATGAATTGGTCGCGATTTTTGCCCTCAAGCTGCTTAATACCAACTTATTTCTACCAGCTCTTAGAGTGAAACTCCTACGTCGTCGAAACAGATCTTCATGACCATTACATGACTATGTTCAAAATTAATATTGATAAATATGATCTTCCAATATATCATAATATTTATGTGCAATTTAACTGCAAACTTTATCTCCTGCTAGCATGCTGCACCCATTGAAAATGTTTCTTAAAATCCTCTCGTGTTCAGTTGTAAAGTTGTATAGATGATTTTTAGATGATTTTAAGATCGGTAAAAGGACGTCGGTGTGTATGATATTATATTATCCATCTTCAAAAGCTTGTGATATGGAAAGTTGGAGATTTTAGATATTCCAGTAATTCTTGTAAATCATTAAAGACCTTTTTCTGTTATGACTACAGGGTAATGAAATAAAAACAGACATGTACAGTACATATCAATAATTACATCATAATTGAAAATTCAGTTTCCACGTATGTCTTCATTTAGCTAAATTAATTTCTAAAATCTAAAATATAGTATCGCTTTCAAACAATTACATTATTATTAGCTTTTTAGTAGGTACACAAGCATGAATTTTGTAGAAATTAATTTTTTTAATTCGAATTTCCTGTTGCAAATTTCTTGAAAGCCATATAACTTCCAATCCATGAACCAAGTTGTTAGATATTCAGCACAGGGTAGTAATCAAGAACATTCGACATTTTTGGCAGGGCTCCTGTACTAACTTGATAAATAAAATAAAAATATTTATTATAATGAAATTGAAAATCATTGTAAACAACTTTTCTGTATACCTTTATTCTTGGACGGGCATGCGACTTTCATGTCTACGTTAGTTTTGTTAATTAGTTTTGCTCTTTAAATGAGTAGCATTTGTTTTAGCTTTGAGCATGATTGAAAAATCATACGTTGTTGAAATGCAAATTATGCAATACAGAGTATGTTCCTAGATTATCTTCATCACGTTGTTGTTACCGCTACTCGTGGACTATTAGTTCAAGAGGATATTACAAATCCAGTTTCTAGTACTTCTGTACGGATCCGAAATATATACTTTAACATTAACTTTGATAAAAGATTGTAAATTATCTGAAATATACAATTGAACTCTCCGTATGAATGATGTAACGACGCCTCCTGCGATAGATAACTCCACTGTTGCTAACCCGCGTCAAGCTTTCGTTAAAATGTCCGCTAAGACAAAGAACAGTACGTGAATCTTATCGAGTTTACTCACTTGTTTTACAAAAATACGGAAATTCATTGATATTATATGACAGGGTTTGATGGTAGGATGATATTCATTTAAGTAAATGATATTTTCTTCATGTTTCTATGTTTCAAACATCATCCGAGGCTGATTTCAGTCATACTGAACTATATAGCATTGGGACGGCCGGACGCGATTCTATATTATTAGACATTCATGTTTGTGTATGGACGTTCCTTGTTTTATTTAAATGTGCTTCACTAAAATGTGTCCTCAATATTACCAGTATTATTAAATGTTCTGTCAGCTTTAATATCGATATTTTTGTGTGTATATAAAATATATATATTTCTACATGTAAAATTCGAGAGACATGCAGCAGTGACAGTTCACATTATTACTTAACTATTTCTATTCCTGAATTTCAAATCGTAAATTGAAAAGTTTAAATGCTTTACTTTCATTAAAATATATTTACTTATTTGTTTTGGTCGTAAATCCAAAGTAAAAAAACAAAAACAAAAACAAAACAAAACGGGACAAATAAATTTACAACATGTCAGTTTAGTTGCCATTATTTTATTTCGCTGTCACGTGCAACGATATGGTTCGAATTGAAAGTACATGTGAACTACTTTTGTATATTGTTTCAGTACTTCATTTATTACTTTTTGTGATATTTAAATATTTTAAATATTTTAATGTGTAAAAATTGATTGATTGATTGATTATTGTTTTACGTCATTCCACGATTATTTCACGTATATGGTGACGGCATCTGCCTGATGCATTGCATACAATTTCAGACCTTTGTAACGGACCCACCCGAAGCCACGCCTACCGTGACACGGGACCTCGGGTTTTACTTCTCATCCGAAAGACAGAACACCGGTGTGCCCAGGGCGAGATTCGAACCCGGGACCTCTCGATCACGAACAGAGCACCTTATCCACTAGGCCACACCGGCTTATACAATATGTAAAAATATCACTGACGCATATTTTATTTAATAAGTATGTAAACACCCCAGTACTATAGTAAATAATAATCATGCACAAAAAAATTGAAATAAGGTCCAGTTGTCTTAAACATCTCAGTCTTGTATGTATATGGGACATATAGTTTAACTATCAAATGATATACATATAACTATATAAATTTTTCGTAACTAACTAAACCACCGGAGAATGGTATCAGTAGTACGCCCCCCCCCCCTTTTTTTATTATTTCTTCGGTCGCACAGAAAAGAATTAAGAATTAAATATGAGATAAATAATACATGTATTAATACATTGTATACAGTTATGGATTTGGTATTATTTCACTTTCAATACTTTACATCCTTCGTAATGAAACACGAGGGTAAATGCCTCCCCCCTCCCCCTTTCTTCCATTTTGGAATCTTTTGGAATATAACCAGGAAATTAGAAGTGTGCGACACTACTGTTGACCGCGTAAGATCACATCCTTACCCTTTAAAGCTTTACAGCAGTTACCAAATCGCTTATTTCTTTTATTTTGTATGGGATACAATGAGAGTACCAATGTAATAATAACGTAACCAAGCACAAGCATGACGTGGGTGATGGCTGCCGCGGAATCTCCAAGGCGAGCATCCCTACTGCGCGACATAACCGCTTGCTTGATTGGTCAAAGATAATGCTAATCAAATTCTGCGGAGAGGTCAATTATAACCTCGTGCATAGGTCTTTCCTTAGTTAGGTTTTGGTTATTACTTTTATGTCAGTTTTGCTCTTTATATATTTAAAATGTCTCAAGTTTCGGTCTTTTGCATTACCGAGTAGAAATAAGTTATTGAAATGACCATTGGCTCAATACCTTTGATGACGGACGATTAGTACCCTAGTGTATCAAAAGCCCACTCTGCTGTGTGTACTGATCTTAAATATTGACTCCAATAATTTCTGTGATATAAGTTTGCGTATATTATACTAAAATAAAGAGTATGTATTCAAAGCTTTGTCCTTAGGAGGGTTTTTTTTACTTTTCCTGTAAGTCTTTGTGTTCATTAGTTTGCCTTACAATTATTATCCAGTTTCGAACCTACATATATTCGACACGTTTAGATTGTGTAGAGAAGACAGAAGACATTTGACCAAGTTGTATGGTACACATCAACAAAGATATACACATTAAAGACGACTTTAGTCAAATAAGCACTGAGAACAACATTTTGATTCTATTACAATTGCGATACCGATTTCGGACTGTCAATTAAAGTAACAATCCATCACTCAATTGGTGTGGTTTACCGGTTAACGGGCACCCACTTTCCCACTCACTGCAAAAACTGTGCCATTAAATGTACAATTAAACTGGCACCTATAGACATGTTTAATTCATGAACACACGAATGATACTGTTCTAACGAGAAAATATACAAACAGTTGGTACATTACTGCATATAAAACGCCGAGACAACAAATACATTGTACTGAAAGGTATTTAGATTATGAAACTATATGATATAGAAATATATTTGTTTCAGTTAATCATCTCGATTCAGCAATAAGTATTCTATAGTGATATTGTATCTGGTGTTTAATTGTTATAAATCAGCTCCATGATGTCTTAATTGGTTATGTCACAAAATTTGTCATAAATGCTCTATATGTCTGTGACGTTATGTCACACTATTTATCATAAATACTCTACATGTCTGTGGCGTTATGTCACACCATTTATCATAAATGCTCTACATATCTGTGACGTTATGTCACACAATCATAAATGCTCTTCATGTCTGTGACGTTATGTCACACTATTTATCATAAATACTCTACATGTATGTGACGTTATGTCACACCATGTATCATAAATACTTTACATGTCTTTGACGTTTGTCAAACAACTGACATCATATAATCATATAATCATTTATATATATATATATATCTTTATATATATGATTTATAACAATTAAACACCAGATATATATATATATATATATATATATATATATATATATATATATATATATATATATATATATATATATATATATATATATATATATATATATATATATATATATAAATGATTTCTCCTTTCAGGGCCTAATAGAGCTATTTTACAATCTATCTGATATTTTCAGTTTTGTATTATGAAACATAAACAGATATACGACATTAAGTACCGATACGCACCAATAAGTGTGTTAAGATATATTACAAAACAATCTTCCAGACTTCAAGAATATAATAACCAATTTTACTACTAATGTTGAAGCGTGTTATAAATTCATTAACATCTAGGCTATACGCTGTGCGTAGATAAATTTGATTGGAAAGTCATAACTATGTTGTCATCAGGTAATCGAAGTTCCATATAAATACATAAAATGAGAATGTTTTATTACTTCTTTCTGTAGATATGAGTGATAACTGTACATTAAAATGTCTGCTATCTGAGATCTGCTATGGATCATAAGGTATTCCTGCTAACCTTTGCTGTAACTTTAGCCTATGGCTTTATTGTTCCCATCAACAATGAACATGGTAAGTTATACTATAGTAGTCATATTATTTATTCTCTTAATTTCAGATAATCCACTCACATATATCACGTTTACAAATCAATGAATCTGTATTCTTTCTGCAATTAATTGAAATATATTTCATGAAATTGATTCAACTAATTTTGTTATTTATAAATTATTTTTGTATTTTAGTGAAGTCTATTTATATAGAAAGAGTACCGATATGAATATTAATTTGAAATTTGTTATTGTAGTGAACGTTTTGAAGTAAAACTGAGGTATTTGACGCGCCTTACTTTCAGTAGTAATGTACATGTACCAGACAAGCATATCACTTAAAATGTAATCCGTTCATTTAAGTAGATTCATGAACATTTATGCATATTAAAATCTGTGAACATTTTATTTGATCACCCGCAGGATATTAATTTCCGCTCATAAAATAAATCTATAAATACTGACTACAATGAGACAATGTCGTCCATGTTGAATAAAATGAACACGCACTAATCTGAAATTCCTTATGGTAGTCAATGTAATTTTGAGATGATAGTGTGCCCAACCATTGTTGATATAGAAAATAGAATTGAACCTAATGTCAAGCGCGTGAGTTATGATGTGGCGCATATGGCTGGGACAAGTACTTACCTCAAGCTGCTTGACATTAATTCTATTTTCCGTAAACATATCTAAAACATCATATAACACGTATTTGAAAAGAAATGTACAGACTACACACAAATTGTGTGAATAAATGATAATACCTAAATACTGATTCTGTAATAATTGCATTTAGCATTGTTCAATATCTATGAAAGCATACCTTTTTTATGTGGAATTAGCGTTTTTAACTATTTGTGTAATATTCTTTAATCCTAAATCAAGCGGTACTTTTTAAATTCTGTAGAGAAAAGTGACGACAAATTTCGCTATTTTCCAATTTTTCTTTTAAACTTGTAACATCCTAGTGTTGTACACTGAGTATGCTTTTGTATGGAAATGTTTGGATCACTTTACGAACACCAACTTACATCAGAAGTTCCACGTTGGAGGGTCTGTTTGCTTCAGAGTCGAAACTATTTTGGTAGCGTTTTATACGTACCTTTCTTCGATTCACTGCATACATCCTTTTGTCAACCGTTGATCATTTGATATGGCATTCTTCTTTGAGTTTCTGAAGAGAAACTTTGTGATTTCCTTTTTCGTGTGCTTTTTGTCTTGTCGTTTTGATAGGTAAAATAGATTTAGTTTTGCCCTTGTCGTGGTAGCTTCATTGCTCAGATGTTATAAATCCTTACGCCATTATTTTTTTTTAATTCTTATAAATCTGTTATGAAAATCAATCAATCAATAAAATGAATATCTTACAATGTACATCCAAACATTTTAAAGATGGATCATATCAATGACTTACATAAATAAATGAAAAAAAAACAATCCCCAAAGATTCATCAGCTTTCGAAAAATTATACTCATTTGATTGAAAATCGATACCATAATGATCACTTTTAATGAGAATCGATTTAATAACAGTATGTTAAGCAGCCACAGCCGTATCAAGTTCCATATTAGCTGCTATTGAAAAAATAGATTACTTCAAAATAGATAAATACACAAGCTTTTGCATTTATTACATTAGTCATGTTTAATCATTATTCTTATTATCATTATTATTATTATTATTATTTATAAGAAAATAATAATAACAACAAATGTAAAGTAAAAACCTCACAACAATAACAAGTGGGTCTTCCGATAGAATCGAAAGACCCATTTGTTATTGTTGTGAGGTTTTTTCTTTACATTTGTTGTTATTATAATTTTCTTTATTCTGTACAGGATTTTTGACTGCAATTTTCTCAGCAAAAACTTCACGAGCAACCTTTTATTCTCTGCATCATTTTTAAAAGACAAACTAAGTAGATTTACAAGAAAAATTTTGAAAAAAAATCATGTTCTAAATAGAATTACGTAACATGTTTAGTTTTAAAATTTTCTCAGATATAACGTTCATTATACAAGTCAGACTCCTCAATTCTTCTTTGCAATGTTGTACAGGTGTAATCCTTGACAACCAAATTAACACTGCTTAAGTACCTATGATGGTAAAGGCGCTATTTGTGTTTAAAATATTAAGGCTGTTACGTAATTTTTAAACATATTTATTTTAAGACCTAAATAACAATTTCAAACGATTTAGAGTGTCAGTATAAGGGTATAAAATGAGTTTCAAAATTTTGAATTCATTTTTAAATTGGTTTTACATTTTTTCGAAAATAACGTTCATTATTTAAGCTAGACTCCTGGGGTCTTATTCACAAAGAAACTTAAGTCTAAGCCTAAGAATTATGACCTAAAATACCATGTGTCATTATTCTAAGAATTTGTCGAAAGTTTGTCTGTGAATAGCTTGTCCGATATACTGTTTACAGAAACTTTTTATTACTTCTTAGAATTAAGACACATGCTACCACATAAGTCTCAATTTTTAGACTTAGACTTAAGTGTCTTTGTGAATAAGGCCCCTGAAACTTTATTTTTAATGTTGTACAGGTGTAGATCTTGACAACCAATTTAACGTCGATTATGTAACTATTACGATAAAGACGCTATTTGTGTTTAAAGTTTTTAAACTCATTATGTAACTTTCAAACTTTTTTATTTTAAGTCTTAGCATTAAAACAATATTACAAAACAATTTAGAATGTCAGTTTCAGGGTGAAAGAGGGTGTTTTAATATTTTAAATTCATTTTTTAATTGAGAAATTTAAGTTTTTCAATAATTTAGTTAGTTACGTAATTACTTCATAGCTTGCTTATTTTTTGTCATATGACCACCAAACTTCGAATCAGCACTGGAGAAAGACATGCTGTTTTGAATAATACTTTCAAAAATTTTGAAATATTTGTCCCCTGCCCTCTGGCATCTGCAAACCTTATCGAGAGAGGATCTTAACTCGCCGAAATTACACCCCCATTTTTCAATTCCATTTTCTGAAAAACGTATTTATCTACACACTTTATATTTTTGCTATAAGTAAGAGAAAAAAGAGGAGTTACCGGCTCAGTTATGTGGCAGAAGTCACCATGGAGCTATACAATACATGAATATAAATAATATAATAGAACATTTAACACATTACAAAAATATTTGATTGTAGTGCAATTACGATACCGACTTAGGACGGTCATTTAATTTGACAAAAGCCAAACAAATGGTGTGGTTAACCGGTTTACGGGCCCACCTTCCCACTCACCGTAACAGCAGAACAATCAAAAGACGTACATTTAAAAATTTATAAATAATCCTCCATGTAAAGAACAAGGGTCAACAGGTATCGCATATTGAGAGGTCATAAAAATATAAACACGTAAGTTATTGTAAAAAAACATAATGGTATAAAAATATATGCGACATCAACATGATAAACCGTGCTCTGCCAGTCTGAAAGCGAGCTAAGACCCTAGATCTGTAGGAGTCCCGACTAACAGTCAGAGGGGACGAGGTTCAGGACCATGTCTCCTCTGAAAGAGGTTTGGACAAGGCCCGTCATATAGTCCCCACCGCCCTGTTAGTCAGCGTGCAACGTTCAAGTAAAAGTCTGCATAAGGCTGTAGAGGGGCCAAATACAAGACCTATAGTCTTTTTGATGATCTCAATATCATATTGTCTATTTAGGAGACGTTTGACTATTTTATTACATGATAAAATAACGTTATCGGAGCCTTTTACTTTCCTTAGTTTATATACGAGATCACCGTAAAAATTAGGATGGGAAATTCCATTGGATACATACTGTTGAAAAGAAATATTTCCAAATTTAGATAGAAGTTCTGAATAAGATCTGAAGAATTTGCCTAATGGTTTTTCTTAGCTTGTGATATCTGTAACCCTGAATTAAAAGTTTAGTAGTAATTTGTAAATTTCGTTTATGAAAGTCCAAAACATCGGTGCAGCCTCTGACAAATCGAACTAATTGAGATATATAGATACCATATGATGGGAGTCGAGGGACATCGCCATCCAAGTAAGGGAAATTTACAATAGGAAATCCAAAATCCTCACGTTTATCATAAATATTAGTATATATTAGGTTGTTGATAATTTTGATGTTTAAATCTAAGAAAGGTGTAGATTTATCTCAAGTATTAGCTTTATTCAATGTGAGCTCTGGTGGATATATTTCTGATATAAATTGTTCGAATTCAGGGTTGTCGATAACCAAAATGTCATCCAGATATCTGCAAGTATTATTAAATTTGTCAATGAGGTCAAAACGTTTAGATTTTTGAATAGAAACCATAAAATCCCTCTCATAACAATAAAGAAATAAATCTGCTATCAGAGGCGCACAGTTAGTACCCATAGGAATCCCAACTATTTGTTGATATATCTTGCCATCAAATTGCACAAAAATATTATTCATGTGAAAATCTAGTGCTTTACATAATTCCTTGCAAGTCCAGTATTTATATGAAGTATATTGTTTGTTGGAAAAGAACCCAGAGTTATAGGAGGTACATATGTACGTTTTAGATTCTCTGTGAAAACACCATTGTATAAGAGACAGCAACTTGCTTTTAATCAAATCATGAGGCAGAGATGTATAAAGTGCAGAAAAATCAAATGTAGAAATTTGAGTCGCTTTGAAATTTAGCGAAAGAAGTTTGTCTATAACTTCATTAGAATTTTTAATCGACCAAAAGTAATTGATGTTACTATTATGAAATGCGACATCACAATATTTGATAATATGATCTTTTATAGCAGTAAGAGCAGACGTAATATGTTTCGATAGTACCGTAGTAGAGCAGTGGCTAGAATTAGATATGAAACGTGATTTATATGGACTTTTATGTAGTTTTGGGAGCCAATACATGGTTGGTAGATCAGATTTATCAGTTTTAATTTTGAAGTCGGACATGGTCATGAGGAGATCGTGCAAGGTGCTCTCTTTTGAGGTAGGGCTTTCCACATATGTATGGGTGGAGTTTAATTCGTTTTTAAGTACTTCAATATAATATAGTTTTCAAACAACTATTATGTTATTACCTGCTTTATCAGCGGGAACAAAGACATATTTAGCATGTAAGTCAGCTATCTTCTTTTTAATAGAATTTGTCGCCAATGTATTAGGCTGTTGAAATAAATGCGGATTTTCCGTAAAGTTCTTAATACGGATATCGACAATTCTTAAAATCTCGAATTTCCAATCATTAAGAGCATGAACCTTTACCTGTTCTTTTTTACACCAACGTTTACAATATGTAGTTAAAGCATCTTCTATAACGTCACGGCATTTATTGAAATCTATCCTGGACGGTAACCTATATTTAGGTCCTTTTCCAAAAAGGGTGCGCAATTTCTTGTCCGAAATACAGTTTAGGTCACCAGTAATAACATGACCTGCCGGTTTATAAACATATTTAGAATTTTCACAAGAACACGACGAAGGAATAGAGTCTGAAACATCAGGGTTAGATGTAACTTTATTATAATTTAAAATAAGATTTCTAATAGGTTTTTTGTACTGGTAACAAATAAGTGGAGGTTCTAAATTCTCAAAATATTGGGGGATTTTAGATGTGACTCTATGATCACGGAAAATATTAGAAATGTTAAGTAGATCGAAGCCTTTATTAATAAATTTAATTTTGAGAAATTGCTGCTTGGGTGGAAGAGACGGAATACGAGGAAAGAGTTTATTATATGAAAATAAAATAATCAAATTGAGTTTAAATCAATCAGAATTGCGTAAACTTCGAAGATCAGCTTCGTCCAGGATAGGTTTCAATTTATTTACCGGAATAGAGGATAGTGCATGCAAAAGTTCATGACGGCCATTATTTTTTGCGATAAATAGTAATAAAAATTTGATTTTTGCGATAAGTAATAAAAATTTGAAAATTAAAAGTTTTAAAAACATAGGGTAACGATGAGTTAAATTCTAAATTCTCCCCGATACAGCATTATTTTAAATGCTACACTATTCAAATTTTAACTGTTATATTCTCTAGGTTCATATCATTACAACCTTTTATGCCGATACCATCGATCTATTTTAGTTTGGCGGCTATTTCCATTTAAAATCTTTAAATAATTACATAATCTGCATTTTTTTCTTATTTTTAGTGCTAACTTTTCCAAACCATAACAAACGATTTAAAATGACGATTTTAGTATGACAACTTGTTTTTCAAAATTCATGTTTACAAATTTAAAGATTTCATGAAAAATTTTCGTGCGATTTACTTTTTCGTCGAATGAGTAAACTGTAAATAAGAGAGTTTGAGATTAACACACTAATCCGAATTCTTTAAAAAAAATCGCATTCTTTAACCCCCACCCGCTACCGATCCCCAACGGTTTCGAGGCAACTCTACTTAGATGTTGCGATTACACAGGGACCGTAAAATTTATCTTGTTTACTTGGCACAGCGCAGTTGTCATACAGGACTTTGTGTGTGGATTAATCGCACGTTTATATTGTATTGTATTGTATATTGCGCTATACACGTGGGATATTTAATACTTACTAAATTGACAATTATAGAGGAAACCTCTATATTCAGTTTTCAGTGCAAGAAACACGGAATTATGTAAATAAATTTGGCAGTGTAATGTCTTTGTGAAAATATGTAGGATTAATTGAAAATAGGAATATGAGTATCGAAATAGTCCAACTTTGTTGTTACTTGAATTATTTAATGTTACTTTCTTATTGTGGATTAAACGCAAGTTCCTGCGCTATACACGTGAAATATCTTATACTTACTTTATAAACAAGTATAAGGAAACCCTTAATACTAAGCGGTCAGTACAAGAATTATGGAAGTATAGGTATCTCTAAAACTTTTGTAATGTAAGGTGATGCGACCAATATATGTAGATACACTAGCATGGAAATAGTAGAAATCTTGAATAGTTCTTCACGATATGAAGAACATTTTCAATATTTATTTCTTTTTCTTGGTTTCTTTGTTTTAATTTGAATACAGCTGTGCCTATTTTGACTACGGCAAAATACTTATTTGACTACGGCAAAATACTTATTTGACTACGGCAAAATACCTATTTTGACTACGGCTGTGCCGTTTCCTAATTCTGTGACAGCGAATAATACCTTTTCGCTTATACTTATGGCATCACGACGGGTTTGATCGGTCGGCAGGGGATGCTTACTCCTCCATGGATACTGATCCCACTTCTGTTTTGACAGAGGTTGGTGATTGCTAATATTTTATTTACATATGTTTTGTCGTGTTTCTCCGACTTCGAGTTGTGGATATCGGATCAATATCTTTGATTTATACTTTGTTTGTTTTGAGTTTCTTTGTCTCCGTACTTTAGTAGTCACTGCATTGGTATATACACCTATCTTGATCAATGAAAAGAGCAATACACGCACTCTGTGCAGCTATGCGGCATTACGTCACCACGCTTCTCGATGCCACTCCCGTAATACACACACTTCCTATAGCCGTACTTATGCCGCTTTAATTATATGCGTGTATTTTACTTAGTGTCTTGGTATGTAAATAGTTGCCCTTTGTTCTATGCGGTATTTGTATGACGCCGCAATAAATGTGTGTATTAATAGAAGCATCTCGGTTGTGTTTATGAATATCCTGTATATTCTCTTTGAAAAATTCTTAATGTTTCTATTGCTTTTTCGTGTCTGTTTTAGTTTTTGTTTGTTTGTTTTGTTTTGGTTTGTTTTTCTTTCTTCATTATTTATTTTTCATTATTTCTTTCTTTATTTATTTATTCATTTATGGTGGTAGGGGTCGGGATGGTGTTGTTGTTATCACATAATCAAACTGCTGATCTTCACCGTTCTTTCTTTCTTTCTATTTTTCTTTCTTCTGATCGAAAGAGGAAGACCCGCCTTGTTGCCTCGGCAACAGGTAAGCTTTAGTTATTATTATTATTAATATCATCATCACCATTCTTCTTCTTCTTATTCTTATTATTATTATTATTGTTGTTGTTGTTATTATTATTATTATTATTATTATTATTATTATTATTATTAAATAGACATTTTGTCTTATTCACAGTTTACTTTCAAATCAATCTGATTTGCAAAGAATATAAAACACATGAAAAAAGAAAATGTAATCAAATTTCATTTGACCAGGAATTAGTGTTCGGGTCCAAATCATCTGTATCTATTGAGGCTATTCTGATATGCAGTACGGTTATACGAAATTTTGTATTAATAACTTTGATGTACATAGTTTTTTTATTCATTATCAACGCAGACAGTTATTAACTTATCAATTGTCTATATGGAGATAACATGGAATCCAAATTTCTAGTTTTGCTTGACGTAAAGTCGGATACAGAGAAAATTTATTTCAAAGAATACTTTCAATCTGTCCAACAGGAAAATCTTCTTTCTCGCAATATCTTGTGAATGTAAATTTTATTTTGATGTGAAGAAACGTATTTTTGTTATTTTTGTAAAGTTCTCAGTTCTACAGTTCGCTATTTCCTATCTCTATTTACAAGTCATGTTCTGTATTTTCTAAACTAGTAGTCGGACATGCTGTAAAATTTCGTCATAATTATTTCTACGTAATTACTGAAATACATATCTTTCCGTCATTTCCTTCAATATGATGATTTGTCTATTTGTTATTAGAGTTCTTTATGATGATGTTTGTTCCTTGATTTTTGAAATTCGGAATAAGGGTTGCTTGGATGTAAAAATGATGGAGAAGATCATCACTGTAGTCCCAAAATTAAGAAATAAAAAGGCAAACAAAACCATAGAGAATAGAAAATCAAATAAAAAAAGAAGCATAAATGAAACCCAATAAGAGAAATAGAGCAGGTGACCGAATAGGGTAAACATCTTTTGCTTGCTAGAAACACTTGTCAACTATGTCCAGTAGAAATCATTGAATCAGGTAAATATCATGCATAGGTTTCAAATTTTGTGTTTATTATGGTCGGAATACGTGTTAATCTAGAATGTCATTCTCTATCCTGAATGAAAAGGTGTCATACTGTATGATGATAGCCTCGTATTGACCATAAAATTTCCCTATGGACGTTGTTAGTCTGGCACTTATACCTGACTTAGCAGTTTATCTGAATGTCGCTTTGTCTTAGGAAGAAAATCATCGTAATTTCAACTCACTCTGACAGAAAATATTCATTGATATATTAATATAACATACAAAGGCGATGATGAGTATTGCTAAACAAACATGGGAAATTTTGTGCTGCTGTAATTGGATGTTTGGGTGAGGTTTTATGTGACCATTAATGGGAAGTAGTGCTAAGATACCGAGCGAATAAATTTGTTACAGACTTAACTATAATACGTTCCATGTTTTACAAAAGCAAAAAATAAAACAAAAACATCATTCCATTTAGAAGTGGTCCCCAGTACATAATATACCTTAAAACTAAATCATCTAAGAATTGATGCCCATTGAAATACCCATGATTTGGAATATTTAATATCGACCTGAACATCTTGATGACATCAGTTTTGGTGCATTTATTTTTAGAATACGATTTTTAAAGTTTAATCGTGGTTGGCATTTGCGGTTTTATATATGGCGATGTGAATCGTCATTCTAGACACATGTACATATGCATGTAGTTCAGAACTAAACTCACAGGACTTCCATGCAGAAGGGCATCCGATGTCTTACCATGAACTCCGCGCTAATGTCATCCGACGTTCACTGCAATTCTCGACTTGAAATTGGTAGGACAGGTAGGAGGACGGCCCTTGATGTGTGTTATTTTATCATTCATTATACAAAATACATATATCAATATAACAGCATAATTCCCTTGATCAGGTTTAGTGCATGTACATAGTAATAACTTTCTATTCAATTTCCGATTACAACTTGCTCTTCTTCATATTGCGTAAGTCTATCACGTCATATATAAGTGCAAGGCGTTTATTAGAGTTACGTCCCTTAACTGTTTCCAACTCTGGAATACATATTTGGAGTTTGTATCATGAAAATATATGTTAACCTTCCAAAAGTATCTTTCCATTTATTTCCGGGTGATAATATACGTTTTACGGACAAGAGATGAGATCAGCCTTCATTACCCTTATTTCACTATCAAAATCAATAATACTTTTTAAAGGTGCATAAAGAAAGAAATATCTTATTGTAGTTTCTGTACTTTATGGATTCAGTACGCAATATATTATTTATCGAATGCGGCTACCATATACTTATTAATCAATAATATCGATTTTATATCCGTTGCTTAGATATGAAAATGGTTTTCATGTAACGACTCCATTTTCGTTGTTATTGTGAAAAAGATGTTTTCGTATCAGCATGGATTTCATGATGAAGGACCTTAATGGTCTATTAAATGTTCCTTTAAAACTAAGTGAGAAAAAAAAATATGATTGTATTCTACATCTTATAACCGAGATCAAATAACAATAGCTATATCTAACAGAGAGAGAGTACATACAGTGGCTTATGTTTTGCAACATTTAATGTCACTTAAAATAAAACAAATAATGTGATTGAAAACCAATGTTTATAATCCACCATTACTTGCTATTAAAAGAGATTTACAACATCTGAGGCACGGTCTATTTGATATTCTAGGGGTGGGGGGGTTTCTTCAGTTTTTTTCCGTAAAAAAATTTTCCTTCCTCGGAATATTGGGGGAAAAATTAGCTCATAATATCAGAAAAAATAATCTTGCTCATATGTCGTAAAATCTTTCTATAGCAGATGCAAATTTAATCTAATTTACAAAATATCAACTTCAATTTTGACATGTACTGCATGTAAATGGTATTCTAAGATCCAAATCTACGATCATCTAACTGCAGTTACAATACTCAAAATCAAGTGACGAGGTGGACAGGGAGACCTGGCGCCCGGAAGGAGTAACATATCATGCTTCTTTGCATAATTCTGCCTTAAAATCAAATTATTCAAAGTCATTAAACTATTATAAAACTGGTTTGGGGGGGGGTCTTTTTGTCCGTCGTCCATCCATCGGTCCGTCTGACTTGCTGACAGAACTTTGCTGTGTATATTTTGCAAATGTAAAATAACAATGCATAATATCTATATTCCTAGTTTTATTGCATATTTCTATGTCGCCTGTGCTCTTATACTTTGCTGTATATATGTATATACAGTATAAGGTAAAGATGATGGATAAATCCAAACCATAAGTCTAAAAATCATGAAACCAAAGGACATACAAAATCAGTGAAAATGAAAAACAAGTGGAAAATAACAAAATATGTCTACTTGAAGAGCATATGTGAACCCCTGTGATGGAGTGAGATCAGGTGCCCGGGGAGAGTGAGCATCTCCTGCTTGCTAGCAACACCCGTCACATATACCCAGAAGAAAGAGTCAAATCGTGTAAATTCCATATGTATTTATATATGGAGAAGTCAAAGTAGGTAACCTTCTAGTATAGAAGGTGTCAAACCTGTGTAAAATGATCGTAATCGGTCTCAGTCCAGAATATCATTTAAAAGTCTGGATAACGAGATATCATATGGAGTAATAAGAGTCTCGTAACGACCGTAGAACTTCCTCAGTGACGTTGCTAGTCTAGCACATATATAACCCTGGTTGAGCAGCTTAACTGAAAGTCGCCTAGCCCTCAGAACAAAGTCATTGTAATTTGAACATGCTCTGGAATAACTGAGATATGAATACGCCGTATGCGGGCGATGATGGAATGTTGCTACTTATGAAAGGAAAATTTGTGATAGCAAAATTGAAATTGTCACGTTTGTCATACAGTGAGGTGTTCAATTGACCATTAATGTCGAAAGACAACATAATATCTAAATACGAAGTAGAATTACTACTTTCTGTGGTTTCTTTGACCTCCACTTCACTTGGATAGATGATGCTAAGGTAATCCGCGAACGAAGGATTATTAATTGAAAGCAAGTCATCTATATATCTGTAAGTAAAATTGAAGCCAAGAGCCATTTTTTCCTTGCGAAAGCAAAGACTGAATGAATTCAGCTTCGTATGAGTAAAGGAATATGTCAGCCAGAAGCGGAGCACACTTAATGCCCATTGGAATGCCGACAATTTGTTGAAAAACCTTTCCTTCAAAGACCACAAAAATGTTAACGATAAGAAAGTTCAAAATCTGGATGACAGTTGTTTCAGTGGATATATTTTTGGAATCAGAATTTTCCCTAACAAAGTAAGTTTTATCATGGCCTATAACTATATATAGGACCACTTTGTCAGGTGTCTGTCTGTCCGGCAGTCACACTTTACAATCAAGGTTATTGCAGGTCACCTTTTATTTTGCTCAAACACTCTGGTTAATGAATATGAAAAAAGTCTTGCACGGACTGGCCATGAAAAAGTAATTTTATTATATTAAGCTTGAGAGAAAATTTTGCTCTGACAAAAACCCCAAGCGGTTGAAGATACCGGATTTAAGAGTAAAAATAAATTCAGGTTCATTAACACTATGTCTTCTTATTGCAACACGATGACTTCTACGTCTCTTTGATACCATGTCAGTTGTTTTCTCTCAAGAAATCATTTCTTGATTAAGAACAAAGTTTACAAGAGGAAGATGAGATATAATTGCTCAATTTGTATTTGTAAAGCACTCATTTTGATGCAGATAATGATATCAAACCACAATTGTGCATGTTCGTGATCAAGTTTTTGAATGTGATTATGAATATTTTGCCTGTGATTATTAACGTTAGTGGATAAGATTAGATATTAATGTAATTATACTCCGTTCACTCATTTGGTATGATATGTACATATTTCTTTTGCACTACAAATTAACAAACTGTATATTGTGTTTCTTTTTTTTTCAATTTTCAGAGTGTTTGACTGTTCTGTGTGAAAATAGCGGAATTCTGATAAATGAGACATGTACATGCAGCTGTGGATTACATTATAGTGGTGTCCTGTGTGAGATAGGTAGATTTTTTTCTGTGTGAGATAGGAATTTTTTTTTTTCTTACAGATTAAAAGCGTTCTAAAAACTTCTTAATAAATAAATTTCTTTACTTAGTACAATTTACTGTATACCTAAAGAACTAACCAATGTTTTAACGATATTAAATGTTTTCTTTTTCAAGAGTTGTCGAAAAGTGAATGGCCAGAATCTGAGTACAGCATACCTATGTCTTTATTCGGATGTCCAGAGACAATTGATAGCGGATGGAACCATGGATACATAAACATGACGATCCCTGTAACGACACCAAAACATATTTGGAATGATTATGGTGAAATATATTCGAAACCTAATATATTGGGCCCATTCTATACCAATTCAATTCAACTCAACTTCTGCATTAAACGTATTCTTCCAATTGAAATGCACAGATCAAAAATGAAATGGGGAAAAGGACAGTATTGCCTTTTGAGAAGCGGAAACATTTGTCCTCTTGGTAATATTAACAAAAATTTAGGGTTTTTTTCTTACAGTACATATTTAGATTTTCATGTAAATAGTAAAGGCTTCAGAGATTAATCATTTGATTTCTAGTGGGAAAGGAGAATAGGAAGATTTTGCTAAAATCTTTTCCGGCTCGCATTATAGGGAAAAATTTTTTCGACCGGATGGGCCAAAAAAATGTAATCTGGACATAGGATCAGTAAAAAACGAGATGTAATATTTGTGGTAGCGGCCACACTTTTTTATATGTATATGGTTTTCCGGGTCTAAATATAGGCAAAAAACAAAATTTCAGGCTAATTAAAGTCTTCCAACCCCCTCCCCCGATGAAAATCGAATGGTTGCTTCCTTACCAAGAAACGTTAATTTCAAATAATGTGTATTACTTGTTACATTTATTACAAGTAAAGTGCATTACAAGTATGGAGGAGAAATCTGACTTCATGTTATCAAAAAGTAACTTACTCACAAAAAGGTAAATGGTGTAGTTAAACAATAAAACGACACAAAAATATTAAATGTAACTATTACACACCAACACATGTAGAATGGTCAAATTGCTTAAATACATTCACAATGTGTTCACTGTACATAAATACCATTAAAAGGATATTTGATGAAATTCATTAACCGTCAAAATCATTGATTATTCACATTGTAATGGACTTTCCTTCATCCAAAAGATTTCAACAACGGGACAATTATGATAACTGGTTACAATGTCACTTCGCATGACATTGGCGGACATCTGCCAGATGTTGACATAACCAATACATCTGTTACTCTGACTTTCTGTTGTCGAGATGATGGAAATGTATCAGTACCGATGATATTACCTACGGTCTTTCCATTCATATTACATATGGTAAGATTCATAGCTCTTTAAGTAAAATTTCATTTAAATCATACATTTTTCAAGACATTGAACAACAAGTTGATGTACAATATTGGCCCTTCTTGTTTTTCTATTTAAGCGAATTATGAGTATAATATATCGTATTTTTCATAATTGAGGGTCCCTCTGAATCACAATGCCAGGCAATAAAAGACATGATAGTACAGAAGGACGTCTTTTACATGACGGATATCAATCACAGCTGGTCGTACACAGGATCGTATCCAATGGTAGATAACTCTTCTTATGACCATAGGATAGGAATTTCGTACTGCTATTATACGCCGCTTGGTATGTATCATTGATGGTTTTTCGGGATAAACATTTATTTCTCGTACCTGGAAAATTCTATCCGGAACACTTTGTTTACAAACATACAATAAGGCAGATCACAAGAACATTGGTTCTAACGAAAAAGAAAAAATAATTGATGTTAATAATCGGTATTTATTCTTATTGCATTGGATTATACTTTTACTCAATCAGTGATGGGGACATACCATAGGTCTAGGTCATGGTTGTCAAACGAAGTAAACAAATATTCTCCATTAAAACACTGAGGTGGGAGAGAAAAAATCAAGCACCAGTTTGAGTTCCAGATAGAAAAGATCAGTCTCATAATAACACCTCTGTTGAGATTTGTTGAATTATCCCACCCTCGACTGATCTTTTTTCCATCCAGAATTCAAACTGGTGGTAGATTCTATTATATTAGTTTAAGTTTAACTTGTTTATGAATTTCTATATTCGTATAATTTTTCTATTAATGATTCTGATATATGTACAAAAATTCAATTTTACAGAAAGAAGAGAGTGCTACTTTGTAAGTGACGGTGGTAATTCTTACAATGGAAAAATAAACATATCTGAGTCAGGAAAAGCGTGTTTACCATGGGCAAATGTTTCATCTGAGTTTGTAAATTCCAAGAGAGCATATGGTGAATTCGAAGATAATTATTGCCGAGGATATGGAGAAGATGCTAGGGAAGAAATCAAACCTGTGTGTTTGGTGGACATGACAGGCACAGAGGAGTACTGTAATATATCAATTTGCGGTAAATATTTTCACAGTATTCAATGCTTATAATTGTTTTTTATTTTCATTTTCCTTTCAAATTTTGATTTAGGTTAGTTTCCTTGAATGGATGTTGTTCAGCTCTGACATTTTCAGTATTATTAGATTGTTCTTCCCTAAAGTGCGCAATTCTGAAATGTTTATATTGATAATCAATATAGTGTAATCAATGTTGAACTATTTTTGTGTCACCTTTATTATTGGCTAACCAACTGGACCAGCATCTTCCTTGACAATTGGTCAAATCCTTGATTTTCTGAGGTCTACGAATGCCCTCCTGAGTACGTTTTTGTGATTTTCACGTATTCAAGGATACAGTTTTAAGAAAAATATCTGATATACATAACTAATGATAGCTTATTTTATTATTTATTTTGATCACTTAAAACCATTCATATATCGTTTTTGTAGAAGACAATGATCCTGATATGCTTACATTGGGGACTTACAAGCCCTATTACAGTATCAAAGGAAGCGGCGCGCAATTTGCAACTGATGGTCTTTTTGGTAAGTCATTTTGAGATTAAAGAAAATATACTATACAATAGTTATATGTATACTATCCCGGACATCTGAGGGTTTAATTTTGATCTTTTACTAGATCATTGTCCCCGAGACATCGATTGCTTCAAGCTAGTCTTTCAGAATATAAAGCCGATATCAACCTCGCTACGGTATGTTTTATGAATACTATTGGAACGTCTGACCCAAATGACATTTGACTGGTGACTACCTGGACGGACGGTCAACATGGCTGTGCAAAACATAAGAAAGCAATTATGTGTCTTCACTATGCACAGGAATTCTAGCATTTGCAACACTAGACGAATTCATGTACTTATATTTTCATACTTATTTAATTCTTTCACTGCAATTCAGTTATGAGTCTATTATTTTATTTTTAACTGGTATCATACAATTAAAAAAACTGTCTAGTCTGCATACAACCTATTTCCTTGTCATCCTTTTTCGGCTAGGAGTGGAAAATGTAGAAGACAAAATGTTCACTTGTATATATATATATATACACTATTGTGAATCCAGATGCCAGAAGAGGTGTGGTGTTACATGATATTTTAGGCTGAAACTTTTTGCCTGGCACGGACCGTAAAAATACACCCAAAATCGAAAAAGTAAACAATCTGGATTATTCTCCATTGGCGGATCAAAAAATTAAATCGGAATTGGGTGGTACGGATGGTCGGAAACCCTTTCCCCCTTACACATCCCTTGTCATAAAATTTGTTCCTGGCAATATATGAGAGGCCCTTTTCATGACCATAGATGGCACATTAAATTTTAGATCGGTACCCCCTCCCTTTTCAAAATCCTTTCATTCCCTTTTGATCTGTAAGTTCAATGAACCTCATACTTTACAAATAATACTACTCAGTATGCACCCCTTGTGTATAATTTTAAAGTGAATATATGTATAATTTTAAATCCAAAAGTAAAAATTTCTATTTCAATCAATATTATATCTTACTCGTATATTACTCATTCAAACACTCCAAAAATGTGTTAGCTTATGGATTCTAAACTAGTGTGCATTTGTTTGAGTATATGAATAATATTATGCTTTCAAAGTGTGGGGTCCGTTGTGGGGTATTTGAATTTGCACCTGTAATTAGGAGAAAGGATAGTGTCATGTATCTTATCTTGTATATGTACCATTGGGTAATTAGTTAAATTGTCAATGTTAAGTTGACACTTGTAACCAATATATACATGCCTTGTGTTTAAGCTTATGTGATGTTGATATTGTAAATGATAGTCTACTAGACGCGATGCCGTCAAATATCGCAGTAAAGAGATATACAATCGATACAATGTCCAAACTAAAGTCATTTAGACTTTAAAATGTTTAATTAATTTGTAACCGAACTAAAAATGCTGGTCAAAGATTGTAACTACCCAGCAGAGGAAAGTAACAATCTGGTCCGCGTTTGCATACTTATTGGAAAAGTTCATCAATAAGGTTAAGAGCTTATATTTAGGAAAGCCATTGAATGTTCTCATTTGCACGAGCATCACAGGCAAATCCATATCAGACCATGAACCGTCCGTTCATTTCTAGATGTAAAGATGATGGATAAATCCAAACCATAAGTCCTAAAATCATGAAACCAGAGGACATACGAAATTAGTGAAATTAAAAACCAAAAAAAAAAAAAATAAATAAAATGTCTACTTGAAGAGCCTATGTGAACCCCTATGATGTGAATCCCTAAGAGCATATGTGAACCCCTAGATACTATGCCAAAAGTCAAATCCTCAAGTTTACTTAAACAAAATCGGCACAAGATGCATGTCAAAATCGACAAGATCGCATGCGTGATTGATACACACGCGAAATAGATCCGATTCCGAATGTCCAGCTGCTGGTAAAAAGTGTCACAAGAGTGGAAAGTGGAACCATTCCAAGAAGATGTGTCTTACCAGTACCAAAGGTTAATACAGTTCATTCGAAACAGAACAATGATAATTGTTCAAACGAATTGTTATGGAATTCACTGGAACCGTGCACAAGTTTGATGATGATAGTAAATGACCAGAGATCATAGTTTCATCTGACACTAAGATTAGATTACAACCTGACACTGGAGCCCGATGCAATATGCTCCCATCACATATTATAAGAAAATAAAAACGCGAGCTTGACCATATGCTTGAACTAGGTGTTATTGAAAGATAGGAGGAATCGGCTTTGTGGGTTGATTCAGTGGTGGTTACCGTTCTAGAACCAAATGAGAAAAAATACATATTTAGATCCGACAGATAAAAACATTATCCACTAAAGATGCCTTTCGGCACATAACTAAAGGTAAAGTGTTTTCAAAATTAGATGCTATTTCTGGATTCTGGCATACTGGTTTAGATAAAGAGAGCTCGAATTCTGCACATTTAACTTACCGTTTAGCTGATTTCGCTTTAATCGCGTGTCGTTTAGTATAAAATCTGCCAGTGAGGAATATCTACCCATTATTTCCTATTTGTTGCAAGATCTACCCGGTTGCATTATTGATGATGTAATAATCTGAGACAAAGACATGAAGGAAAACGATGAAAGAGTGAGAGCAGTTATGCAACGCACCTGCGAAAGTAATCTGAATCTGTGTGCAGAGAAATGTGAATTCCAAAACGATCAAATATCGTATGTAGGTCAATTTTCCTGCTGATGCAATAAAACCACACTTTCAGAAAAATTAAGGCAGTACAAGAAATGGCATGTCCTCAGAATATTGGTAAGTTTCAAAACTTCATGGGTTTCATATGCCATACTTTATGAAATTGATTCCGAAGATGTGTGAAGTCACGGCACCATTGAGAACACTCCTGGAGAATGACAATATCTGTTTCTAGGAAAAGGAAAAACCGCAAGAAGAGAGCTTTTCCGCTCTAAAAAGCATAGATTGAATGCTCGTATTTTCAATCTATGCAATTTGCATTCCCCAAACTTCAGAGCATGGCCTTGATGTGCAATATAAATCTTTAAAAACTATGTTCCTCTCTGATACTTTTAAAAGCCGCCCTTACCTGAACGAGACTATTGAAAAATTGGTATCTAATTTTGCAGTATGTTGTCATTCTTATATATCAGCCGAGAACAATATAATGATTTCAAGCTGTGACACTCAAAGATCAAAATCTTCAAACCTTTCATAGTCCATTCCTCTATGCGTATTTATTAACCATATCGCAATGAGACTTTTTAATCGATTGTTTTATGTATAAAGGTTTTTAAATTATCGTACCACAAAATGTGTGTACAGAAATGCTCACATACAAAAAGTTCACTCCTTGGAGTCGTAAAATGCAGAAGTCGAGCTTGCCAGTCACATGTGGCCAGGAATGAACACTAACATACAGGTGATCAGCAAATATACTACTCGTGTTCTCCAAATGAATAAGTATACTAAAATTCATCTCGTGCAAATATGTCCGTGGTTTATGATATCTGTTGTCCTTATGGAATTTCAAGATCAAACGTACCTGTCACTGCAGAATACTTTTTTGCCAGAAAAACTAAACTAAATAACCTTTCAAGTGCCAATACTATAAATCACCTGGAAAGTCTGTTCGCAAGATATGGAATCCCAGAAAAATTCTTAAGTGACAATGGGCCAAAATTTGCTTGCGTGGTGTTCTAAAATTTCGTGAACATTTTTGGATTTTAAAGAAGACTATCTAGCTCCCATGCACTTTCTGCAATCCAATGGGAAAGCAGAGCGCACAGTACAAACGCTTCAAAATCTCTTGAAGAAAGCTATTGATCCTTACAAGGCTGTGCTTGCCTATATATATTAGAAGTCAAGATATGCTTGTCACCAATACAGCTTTTCTTAGGTCTACGTTTGCGTACCGACATGCCAACATCATCACAACTCTATACACATAAACTACACAGGTCGAAGGATATTAAAGAACGTATTAAAACCAATAAGTATCAACATAAGCTTCATTATGACACCCATGCCGGATCCAAATTGCGAGAGCTTTATCATGGAGAGCAAATCGTTTCATCTTATAATGATCTATGGACACCCACTACAGTAGTAGAAAAATCCATCTCCTCAGTCATACATGTATATTGTTAAGCTACCTGTTCAACAGCAGTAACCTTCACTTATCAATATCATATCTCAGAAAAAAAGATGTGATTGTTCTCTGCCCAAAATGCGTCTGATTCACAAAATCTACCAAGTGGTGTACCTAGTGTAACAAAGATTTCAGGAAGGTTTTCATGTCGTACAAAGTGTTATTAGCAATCTATAAGTTTAAATTCTCAAATTGTGAATTTGTGTTACATATTCTTCATTAGTTGCAATAATTATTAACAAGCAATTCATTTTTGTGGAATCTAGTCATTATTGTGTTCTCTTAATCATAAGCAACCTGTCAAAAGTTGCTTGACCTTCTTCTCAGAGACATACATGAAGCATAACGCACTATGACATTGAAAAGCTTTAAAATTCATTGTGTAATAAGAGGATGTTATGAATTTCAGGTTTTCTATGTACTATTGGTTATTTATTTAAATTGCCAATGTCGAGTAGTAGACACTTTTAGCTAATATACATGAAAACATGCCTGGTTTTAATGACTTTTATTTGTTGTTTATTTAGTAAATGATGTCAGCCTACTAGGCGTCGTCCCGTGAATTTTAGATAGTATTACCTGAATGTCCTAAGTTTTCAAATTACCAAATATATCATTTCCCTTTTTATATATGCATGGAGAGTGTAGGGCTCGTTACAAGTACAACTGAATATATGATACTAAATGTACATTAGGATTTATTTCATTCCTGGTCATATCACATACCTAAATGACTAGTTCATATAATATAATTTGTTTGTTCAACCTTTGGTCATTTATGTTACGTACGATTGAATGGGAAGCCTTTTGTGGTGAAATGCTCGTAGTGATAAACCTCATACAGTACAATAGTATCATGTGACCTATTATATAATAACTGACTTTATTTTATTTATGTTAATTATATTACAGCAAAATATGAAGAAAAAATCAAATATATATAAATAATAACATGTACTTTTGTATATAACACTATGTTTCCTTTGTAATTTCTTCGATCAAATGTCACGGTTGCATGACTCCGTCTGTTTCATTGATACTGTGCACTAGAGTTGTCTTCAAACAATCCCACGTTTATCTAATATTCATAACACATACATGAGCGAAGTTGACCTACGTCGACTTCATTCCCAAAAAACATTTTTAACCTCCTCAGCCTTTTAAAAAGCCTACATGATGTATGGTTACTTCACGTATAAGAGATGGCTTCAAACCATTCCGTACTGATTAAGTACGCCCTTCGGATTCTTGATATTTTGATTAGTGAGGTGATATTATTTATTACTTTTCCGTCAATACACACTTTATAATTCATATTGCGTAAGGCTTTAAAATATACTTTTGACTCACATGATAGAACCCCACTTTTCTCCTGATCCTGAAGCCTGATCAATGTTCTCCAGAGGTTGTAAAAAATATATATTTGTATTACTGGTAACTTGTTAATATGTAATAGTTCTTTTTAAAAAAGATGTATAACAAATTTAGTGTGCCATATGCACTTTATGCAGTATGTTAATAATCTCATATAGATTTAAATGGTTTCGTAGATATATGGCCAATGTCCTTAATTACTACGTTTGTTTAATATCTATATACCGTCCATAGTCGACATCGTAAGTGTTTCAGTATTTTCGTCGATACATGTGGTTGCTATTGTCACTATTCTACTTCTTTGTCAAGAGTGAATAGTACATCATTGTAAAAAAAATATAGAACATATATACCTTTTAATTTAGTGCACCTTATGCGCATTTCGACAACTTATGTCTCTTCAGTGATGCTCGTGGCCAAATGATTGGAATTCTAAAGTTAGATCTTTTACCTTTTTTAAATCATAGTCAACGGCCAGGCATTCTTTAGTGCAAGACCTGCTATTAAACCATGGTATCAAGTTGATTTGCAAGAACATATCCAAGTACATGGTATACAGACAACACGTTTTGCAAGTAAGTCGATGCATCATATATGAGTTTGACAAATTTCTCATTATTTTAAAAGTTTTTACCGTGGATATATTTGATTTTTTACCGTCTGAATGAATGTTAAATAGAGTAAATCGGAATTCAGGTCATTTATATGATTAGATTGATTGATTGATTGATTGATTGATCATTGCTTTACGTCACTCCACAATTATTTCAAATACATGGTAACGGCATCGGTGTGATGCATTGCATACAAATTCAGACATTTACAACGGACTCACCCGAAGCTCAGAGGGATCTTTTACGTGCCATGCCTACCGTGACATGGGACCTCGGTTTTTACTGTCTCATCCGAAAGACAGAACACCGGTGTGTCCAGGGCGGGAGTCGAACCCGGGACCTCTCGACCACGAGCCGAACACCTTAACCACTAGGCCACACCAGCTTTATATGATTAACACCTAACCAATAATTAATAATGAAGAGTCTCAGATAAATTGTTCAAGACATTACGTTCATATTTAGTGAATCATCATGTGGTGAAAACAGATATTGAAAATAAATGCTCCAAATACTTTTGAATTAAACTTTTCTTAAAATTTGTTTATATTATACACATTATACAGGATGGTATCCAGTAACGTTAAGGTTCATAGGCACGTATGTCAGCAAAGTTCAGTGGGATTTCCTTAATTATGGCGCATTAAGATGTGACACGCTCAGATTCCCTCGTAAAGCTAGAAACTTCCGGTTCCAGTGTAAGAGACCAATCATAGGGCAATATATATCTTTGCGAAATTTTGACCATACATATCCAGACAACAACATCTGGAGAAATTTTTTCATGAGTATACAAGAACTCAGAGTATTTGGAAAAAGTAAGTATAAAAAGGAAAATTATCACAAAACTTTCTGACACATCCATTTGTTTATGATAACGATATAGTCCGATTTACTAGCCCCTTTCGACGATGATACACTGATCTGAATATCGACATTGGTGTTTTGTCAGATTTTTATGAAACTCAGACATTCGTTGCATATCAGATCAAGGAATATAAAGCTTATTTCTACTTGACTGCCCATATGTTCCAAAAATCAATTCACTTTGCATTATCGGAACAACGATTGTCTCTTCTAAATAAGGATTAGAAATGTCCCCAACTGAGTCTAGTGAGTTTTGTAGTTCCGTAGGTATTCAGGTAAAGTGTCGCAATATATTTTACAGAAACGAACTGTGGTCGACCACTTGGAATGATTTCAGGCAATATATATGACTTCCAGATAGACTCCTCAAGTGTTTTAGAAGTGATACTAGGAGGGAAAATTAAATTTATTTCGTATAAGGCGCGAGTACTAAATCCTGGAATAGGATGGTGTTCTAAGCCTTACAATGATACAGAGCCTTGGTTGTCTGTAAGTATTACAAGACAGAAAAGTTACTGACTCAGCCGTATGACAGAAGTCACCACGGTAATACACAGTATACAAAGTAATGATATGAAAAACACATAAGGACATCACAAAAATATTCGATAATAGTGCAGCTACAATACCGACATACTGCAAATATTATCTCATGTACTAATTTTGAATGCGTTAACTTAAAATTGATATAGGATTGTTCAAATGTTCTTATTCAAGTCTGATATACAAAAAATGTAAATTTCATTATCCTAGTACATATCATATTACAATCGACTTCCTTCTTTATATTTATATATGCGCAATTACAGCAAAATCCTTATAATTTGATAAATACAAAGTACAACTAAAATTCATTGACGGTTCTGCCATTTTTATTTTATGTATATTTACCATGTAATAAAATAGTCAAACGTCTTCTAAATAGACAATATGATATTGAGATCATCAAAAGACTAGAGGTCTTGTATTTGGCCCCTCTACAGCCTTATGCAGACTTTTACTTGAACCTTGCACGCTGACTAACAGGGCCGTGGGGACTACATGACGGGCATTGTCCAAACCTCTTTCAGAGACTGACTGTTAGTCGGGACTCCTACAGATCTAAGGTCTTAAGGTTTTAGACTGGCAGAGCACGGTTTATCATATTAATGTCGCATGTATTTTTATACCCTTATGTGTTTTACAATACCTTACGTGTTTATATTTTTATAATCTCTCAATATGCGATACCTGCTGACCCTTGTTCTTTACATGGAGGATTATTTATAAATTTTTAAATGTACGCCCTTTAATTGTTCTGCTGTTACGGTGAGTGGGAAAGTGGGCCTGTAAACCGGTTAACCACACCATTTGTTTGGCTTTTGTCAAATTAAATGACCGTCCTAAGTCGGTATCGTAATTGCACTACAATCAAATATTTTGTAATGTGTTATATGTTCTAGTATATTATTTATATTCATGTATTGTATAGCTCCATGGTGACTTCTGCCACATAACTGAGCCAGTAACTCCTCTTTTTTCTTAAAGAATAGTAAATGTATGTTTTACACTTGCTAATGATATTTTATATTAAATATAGAACATATATACCTTTTAATTTAGTGCAACATTTCGACAAGTTATGTCTCTTCAGTGATGCTCGTGGCCAAATGACTGGAATTCTCAAAATGTATAAAAATATGAAGAGCAGTATTGAAGCCAAGATGACCGAAAAGTGAACCAAAGAATATATCTAAGGACAGAGCTATGCATTAGGAAGATACCCCTTAGTTTTAGAGTGATTTACTTAATTTGATGACTGAAAATTGAAGTATATATTTCATGTCAGTACAAAAGCACTGAAAACTAGACTTATGATGCCCTCGGGCACTATCAGTCCACCATCAGTGACACCGGCCCAGTGGTTATAATAAATATAAAACATACATGTATATACCTTTTAATTTAGTGCACCATATGCGCATCATTCTCCTCTGTGATGAGCTAATTATTAGAAAAAATCCTTTTTACAGAAGTAACAAAGAATTCAAGCTATTTTCTTAGTTTCATTTTTAATTACACTTACTTTTACATTGAATTTACTCATGAATATTTTAAGGTCGACTTGGTAACTCCAAGACGACTCCAAGGAATATTGCTTCAAGGCTGGTATGATGGACAATATCCGAAATTTATCAAGAAGTTTACTGTATCATATGGCATTCGAAGAAATAAAATGAAGATTCTAGAAGATCCAATAAGTGTCATAAAGGTAAGAAAAAAGAGGAGTTACTGGCTCAGTTATGTGGCAGAAGTCACCATGGAGCTATACAATACATGAATATAAATTATATACTAGAGCATATAACACATTACAAAAATATTTGATTGTAGTGCAATTACGATACCGACTTAGGACGGTCATTTAATTTGACAAAAGCCAAACAAATGGTGTGGTTAACCGGTTTACGGGCCCACCTTCCCACTCACCGTAACAGCAGAACAATCAAAGGACGTACATTTAAAGATTTATAAATAATCCTCCATGTAAAGAACAAGGGTCAACAGGTATCGCATATTGAGAGGTCATAAAAATATAAACAAGCAAGGTATTGTAAAACATATAACGGTATAAAAATATATGCGACATCAACATGATAAACCGTGCTCTGCCAGTCTGAAAGCGACCTAAGACCCTAGATCTGTAGGAGTCCCGACTAACAGTCAGAGGGGACGAGGTTCAGGACCATGTCTCCTCTAAAAGAGGTTTGGACAAGGCCCGTCATATAGTCCCCACCGCCCTGTTAGTCAGCGTGCAACGTTCAAGTAAGAGTCTGCAAAAGGCTGTAGAGGGGCCAAATACAAGACCTATAGTCTTTTTGATGATCTCAATATCATATTGTCTATTTAGAAGACGTTTGACTATTTTATTACATGATGAAATAACGTTATCGGAGCCTTTTACTTTCCTTAGTTTATATACGAGATCACCGTAAAAATTAGGATGGGAAATTCCATTGGATACATACTGTTGAAAAGAAATATTTACAAATTTAGATAGAAGTTCTGAATAAGATCTGAAGAATTTGCCGAATGTTTTTCTTAGCTTGTGATATCTGTAACCCTGAGTTAAAAGTTTAGTAGTAATTTGTAAATTTCGTTTATGAAAGTCCAAAGCATCGGTGCAGCCTCTGACAAATCGAACTAATTGAGATATATAGATACCATATGATGGGAGTCGAGGGACATCGCCATCCAAGTAAGGGAAATTTACAATAGGAAATCCAAAATCCTCATGTTTATCATAAATATTGGTATATATTAGGTTGTTGATAATTTTGATGTTTAAATCTAAGAAAGGTGTAGATTTATCTCAAGTATTAGCTTTATTCAATGTGAGCTCTGGTGGATATATTTCTGATATAAATTGTTCGAATTCAGGGTTGTCGATAACCAAAATGTCATCCAGATATCTGCAAGTATTATTAAATTTGTCAATGAGGTCAAAACGTTTTGATTTTTGAATAGAAACCATAAAATCCCTCTCATAACAATAAAGAAATAAATCTGCTATCAGAGGCGCGCAGTTAGTACCCATAGGTAATTTAGCGAAAGAAGTTTGTCTATAACTTCATGAGAATTTTTAATCGACCAAAAGTAATTGATGTTACTATTATGAAATGCGACATCGCAATATTTGATAATATGATCTTTTATAGCAGTTAGAGCAGACGTAATATGCTTCGATAGTACCGTAGTAGAGCAGTGGCTAGAATTAGATATGAAACGTGATTTATATGGACTTTTATGTAGTTTTGGGAACCAATATATGGTTGGTAGATCAGATTTATCAGTTTTAATTTTGAAGTCGGACATGGTCATGAGGTGATCGTGCAAGGTGCTGTCTTTTGAGGTAGGGCTTTCCACATAGGTATGAGTGGAGTTTAATTCGTTTTTAAGTACTTCAATATAATATAGTTTTCAAACAACTATTATGTTATTACCTGCTTTATCAGCAGGAACAAAGGCATATTTAGCATGTAAGTCAGCTATCTTCTTTTTAATAGAATTTGCCGTCAAAGTATTAGGCTGTTGAAATAAATGCGGATTTTCCGTAAAGTTCTTAACACGGATATCGACATTTCTTAAAATCTCGTATTTCCAATCATTAAGAGCATGAACCTTTACCTCTTCTTTTTTACACCAACGTTTACAATATGAAGTTAAAGCATCTTCTATAACATCACGGCATTTATTGAAATCTATCCTGGACGGTAACCTATATTTAGGTCTTTTTCCAAAAAGGGTAACACGAAAATGTAAAATCTTTTGCTATATGACATATTACTGTTGGACAATAACTGTTACAAGAACATAAATAACAATACTCCTTCCGTGTTTTAGACGCTCATTTCAATCCATCGTATAATCGGTGATGCTTAAGGTGGACAATATAAAAGTTCAAGTAATTGAACAATAAATTTATTAACAAAAATACTTGTCGGTAATTGCAAATGCATCTACATCTAAGCTGTACGTGTAAGACATACTCATTCATGGATTTCTAACACAACCAATCAACCATAGTTTAATCTGAAGACAAGTTTTGAATACGCGAGTTTGGCTTCGGTCCTTGAACTTGAAGACCAGAAAACGGACATGGTTATCTTGCCTATAAGTCTGTAGAACCGTAATGCATCCTTTCTTCTTCGTCCCTGTCTCAATTACAATGAAACTTGACCATAATTCATCTTCAGAAAATATAAATTCCAAACTCTTTATGAAATTGAATACCTTATCTTCTTTGGATACGACTAGTAAACGTGGCCCCACGAGTTTGTTTTTTTTTTTTTCTCTGTCATTTGATTTATTTACAGTAATGTAAAGTTTCAATAAATAATCATCAAAAGTTTATATTTACGGTGTCTCTTCCAATTATTAAACCAATAGTGCTTCTGCCTTCACACAATATAGATAACAATATACATTTTACAGGTTTTTCGAATTGATACCACTATGCAGGCATCCTCTATTCAACGGTTCATTTTTTCAAATGATATAATGGCAAGGTGGATACGAATTAATCCTATTGTCAACGTCGGTGAAAGTGCATGTCTGAAAATGGAGGTCATCGGCTGTCACATCCAAGGTCAGAACACATATTGTAATTGTCATTGATCTACAGTTCAGATCTGGTTATCTTTATTAATATATATCATATATATGCATATGCATTTTGTCTAAACATTTTCGATATTCATGATATGTTTGGACAGTCAAACCGGAGATAGCTTTACCTGACCACACCTTCAAGGGATTGATGAATGTCCAACGTGACACGTGATTTTCAGTGCTACTGTGTTATTGCATCTGTTATATTCATATTTTACATTATTTTCACATTTAATTTTTTTTTTTCGTAACAAAGAACTCCATAAGGTTTGATTTTAAATTTTAACATCCTCCGACTAGTGTTATTGCAAATTCTAACATTTCTTGGATATATATTTCACTAATTGGTTGTGCTTAGAACAAAATTCTCATCTTAAATTCATTCATTTACGTAACAGCAATCGATAAGTTCTGTATAATTATACTTCAGCTGTTCGTGATTTGTTATGCCGAAACAAAAGCATAGATATGGGATTTGCTGCTGTTCGCTATCGGTCGTGGTGGACAAATAAATACTATGAAGAGGACGTAGCTAGGGACAATATCACAGCATGCAGTGCGGTATGCCTTGAACATAAATGTACAAGCTTTTATCAAAGACCTTCACAGAAAAAGGCATCATATTCTGAATGCTTTCTAATCCGAGCTCATCGATTTAGGCCAAAACATTACTCCTCTTGGTTAAAGAATACAGCATATGACTTAATATCATCTCATAGATTGTGCTTTAAAGGTTTGTGAATTAAATTCTTGATAAACACATTCGTGATTTGGAGAGGCGTACATTTTCTAAATGATATCCAAAATTTTTTAGTCGATTTGAAAATTTCGGAACCTAGAAATGTTCTTTCCTATGAAGTTTTTTTGATGATTCTTGTAAAGGGGTCATTTTAGAACAATTCTAGCTTGGTTGCCACTCTGGCAACCTTGGGCAACTTTTTTTATAGGCAAAATTCCAAGATGGCCGCCAAAACGCTTCCTGTATTTGAATAATTTTCTTTTATTATAAAATTTGAAGTGTGATACATCATACCTTGGGTTTTAGGGGTCAGGGAACCAATTTCTATGGTTATTTAATCATTTTAAATTCATATAGTCGTGATTCCATACCTTGTCGCATTTGGGGGGGGGGCTTATCTCATTTGAGTACTGATTTTAATTATATTTATACTTTTGTGTTTGAAGATACGCATGGGGATACACAGGACCTATTCTCGTCTTAAAGCCCAGGGTCCCTACGGGGGTTGACTGTATTTCCAAATTTATATATAGATGGCGCCACTTTGAAGTAAAAGATGTTTTAGTTGCATGTATAGATGGCGCCACTACGCGTACATATGAAAGACGTCACACTTGCATTCTCAGTCACAGTCTCGGTCAGAGAATGTTGATATCGTAGGTTTTACCACACCTTTGATATGGCTAGTAACATAGAGTGTACATGCATCTTGCCAATATGCAACAGTTCCGACCAATTGCAAGCATTCAAAGTAAATGCAATAAAACGAATTATCGAATGTGCAATTGCGAGGCATGACGATGATACAAGAAAATCTATGCAAAAATTATTAGATGAGCACGGCGAACAAGCGTCTGTTAATCTACATAAAAACTGCTACTGCTCGTACACATCGAAGTCCCATATTGGTAGATATGTTGCAAAAAAGAGGAAAGAAGGGTTGATAGAGAGCGAAGACGTGCCCGCCGCGAGAGTAAGGCGCTCACAGGCGGTAGATTTTGATTTTAAGAATCAGTGCTTATTTTGTGCACAAATATGTGTACCGTTAGATCCAAAACATCCAGACAGGTGGGATAGGGTTGTTCAGTGTGAAAGAATGGGTTTGAAAAATTCTGAACCCTTTAAAGAGTCAGTTCTGCTGATATGTGATGATAGAAAAGACGATTGGAGCCAGGAGGTCGCCTTGCGGTGTCATGGAACGCACGACCTATCCGCCGCTGAGGCACAGTATCATGTCAGATGCTATGATGAATTTAGAAAAATTCCCCGTAATGCAGATACATCCACAGGGCTTGATGATAAAGTTTTACAACAAGTCGCAAATAAGATGTTCGCAAATAGGAAGAAACAAACATGGACGTCGTTAGACTTATATGATGAATACTACAAGCTTGGCGGGGTGTTGACCAGAAAACAAATGTTTTCCAAGCTTGTCAAGTATCTTGGGGATGACCTTATTGTATTAAACATTCAGGGTTGTGCCTCTGTTGTCGGATTTCGTGAGTATGTTGGTACGATTTTGAAGCTTTCCCAAATAGACACCGTTGATGAAGACAATGACGACTTATTGGCTAGAAAAATAACAACAGAATGTAAAAGTATTATGACAAGCAATCACAAGTATGAGCTTACCGACTTTAGTCATGAGAGGACAAAAGAAACAACCAGTCCCACACTACTTAGATTAATTTCAAAGCTTGTTGCAAATGGCGAAGTTACAAAACGATCCCTTTCCCTATCACAATCCATTCAATACAACATAACAAATTCAAGAAATCAAACGACCCTTGGATTGGGCATCAAACTACACCACAAATTTGGTAGCAGTGAACTAATTCACATTTTACATGATCATGGATACACAGTGTCCTACGACGAGGTCCTGAAATTTCGAAAATCAGCTGCCATGTATGTGTCTGATAATGTTGACACGCTGCACAAGGTGATGGGACTTTCGAGAAACGTTGGCGTTATTTTTGGCTGGTATGACAATTTTGATCTGTTTGTTTCAACCCCAAACGGACGCAGAGAAACTCACGCTATGGCCACAGAATTCCAGTTGCACCCAGCTGGAATCATTGAGACATCATGTGATGTGAATTCGGAAATGAGCGCTCTGACAATCCCTCGTCTAACCGCAAAAGAAACCAAGAATGTTGGGAAAAACAGGGCTGTCAAAATTATCCATCATGCAGGGCCAAAGAAGGTGTTGCCCCCCGCAATCAACAGAACTGGGACCAGCTACGCGAGGATTTCTGCTCAGTATAGTAGTCTTCTTGTTGCCCAGGAAAAGGATATGAAATGGCTAAATAGTTTGAACCAAGAACAAGATGTAATGGAATGGAATGGCTTCAATAATGCCATTAGCAGAGATCAGAGTGTACCCAAGCCTGCCACTATTTACAAATTAGGCCCATTGATAGATGCCCCTCCGTCCCACCCGGACACGATTCTTACAACCCTTACATACATGCAAGCAGCACTGCTTGATATGGGGATGTCGAAAGTTCATCTGTGTATGGACATGCAACTCTATGCTGTTACACAGCAAGTATGCTGGTACAAGACAGACGAATTCAAGAATGTAGTTGTTCACCCAGGTGGTATGCATATCATACAGTCCTTTTTGAGCTGCATCTCAAAATTGATGAAAGGTTCAGGCCTTGAAACATACGTGGCTGCAGCATATGGTGGGCTTACGGGCATATTCAATGGTAAGTCTTGGGTGAAAGCCATGCGAGCTTACAGGAATGTATCGACTGCCCTACTCCAAAGATTTTTATCTGTTGGAGAGAGAACGTTCGATGAATTGGAAGAATACATGGAGAGAGCTAGATTGCATCCGACGGGCAGGCATTGGGTTGATAATTTCCTGTTACCTACCCTTCTCATTCATCAGTTTGAGAGGGCAGAGAGAGAAGGGGACGTTGCTCTGAAAGAAATCACACTTAAAAGGATGATGAAGTATTTCTTTGTTGCGGGTCATGTGCAATATGCCCGCTACCTCACCCAGTACTTGCTGGAAATGAATGAAAGTGAGGAAGAGGAACGGGTTGACCTTGTTTGTAGACACAAGGAAGGTTACTGGAATGCTGTTTCAGCTGACCAGTTTGGTGAACAGACGGCAATACTTCATAGGAAAGAACATTTCTAGGTCGGCCATTAGAGACATAGGGCTGTCAAATCGACTATTTCGTGAATATTTATTTTCGAATATCTGACTCAAATTTTTATTTCTGTAATCAGTTTTCTGTTTGTTTGTTTTGGTTTGGGGTTTGTTTTTTTTTCTTTTTTGTGGGGGCGGGGGGATGGTATGGTAAGAAAGTTAGATTTATGCGGATGATTCAGCTCAATATTTTACTTGACATCTACCGCACCAGAGGATTTCGGTTTTAACTGTCTATTCCGAGACAGGCCAGACAGGGGTGTAATCAGAATATACCTTTTACTCTCTCATGGGAAAATTTAAGTACTTATAAATTTTCATAGAAATACCGCTGTAATCTTTATTGAAAACAATTCCTTTTAGGAAATTAATCCATCATAAACAAAAATAAATGAATAAAACAGGTTGAAAAAATTACGTAATTATTTCACAATAATCTTCCATCTCTTGTTCTGGTCTATATAATTGTAATTTATATTAGGACAATTCATAGTAATTATTTTGCTTGTCTACATTGTTTGCGTTTTTATGTAAATATATTTGATAGGATTTCAGTTACTGAACGCTTGTAATCAAAACGTAACTGTACAGAAGAATGCCTTGATGAGTATACAGTCACCAGGAACCCCCCTTATGTACGAACAAGGACTGAACTGCACTTGGAACATTAAGGCAGAAGATCATTTTGTCAAGCTGGAAATAGTACATATTAATTTAGCCGAAACTGTTTCGCTATCGGTTTTGAAAGAGGTATGTATGATATTAATATTTTAAACAAATATAAATCAAAAAAAGAACAATAGAGAAATACTTTCCCCACAAAATGGAAGAAGTCTTGATAAACCTACAAAAAGTATATGCTATGAAATCTTAAATGGTTTGTACTTAAAGGAAACAATCTAGAGTAAACTACATTACTTTTTGCCAAAATTGATTTAATCTAGCTACTGTTCACTGTACATGCGTTTCTGTTGCACAACTCTCGTCAGCGTAATGCACTGTTCACGTATTTTGGGTGTACAACCCTTATCATACCCCTATTTTATCCTGTACATACCAGTTTCTGGTATAAAACTTTCATCAGCATATTGTACTCTCCATGATTTTCAAGTGTACAACCTCATCGGCATAATGCACTATGCATCTGTTCCCGTTATACAACCATCATCAGTATATTGCAGTGTACATGTTTTTCTACTGTACGATTCTCATCAATATAATTCACTGTTTACGTGCTTCTTGATGCATGGTCTCCATCAGGATAATTTGTTGTACATATGTTCCTGTTGTAAAACCCAAATCAGCTTAATGCACTTTGCATTTGTTTCTGTCGTATAACTTTCATTCTTCCAATGGGCCTTATTTACATGTATTTTTGTTGTAGAGCCCTCATCAATATGATTAACTGTATATGTGTTTCTGTAGAAAAATGAAAAAAAAATACGCATTTGAACTGTATTCAGATTGATATAATCAAAATTATCGAAGTTGCTACTTGAACGATATATATATTACACCACCATTATTTATGAAAATGAGTTTTACTATTGATATATTACTCCATTTTCATCATTCGTAACACTGCATAAGAAGTTGTCTATTGTATGCATGTTTATGTAAAAATATTTTTATTTGATTTCATATTAGTTTAAGAAACAAAGAAGCAGTTTTAGTACTTTTTCACTAAAATAACAAATCCTTTAATTCATCGTAAGAAATTTCGTGATTATTCTATAATTAAGGAGATTCACCTTTATGCACAGCTCTCTCCTTAATTGGTTCTTTGAATCTCATTTTTAGATCAATTTTGTAATCCATTTGCTCTTTAAATACTTACACTTTGGATTTTGGATTTGTAGTTTCGGCCTTGAGTATCAATGAAGCGACATAGTTTCTTGAAATGCGAATATGGTGTATACTGATTACTTTCGTTTTTCACATCACAACTTTTCCACAGTTTTGGCCTTAACATCACTGAGCACAAACACTATTTTGAAATACACGTGCATTAGTATTAGTCATTAGAAATAGAATCTAGGACCTTTGTGACTGACCTACTTATAGTAATGAGAGCTATTGTCAGTACCACATCTGTCTAGGCACCAATGGGTCATTGATGGTACTCCTACCTAGGACAGTTTTGGTCACCTAAACGATTGTATTACGTCAACTCGGTACTGTCAGGGTCTTATGCTTCTATTACTACAATAATATACCTGTGTTAATTTATTCGAACATATGTAAAATTCGACAACTAATATCACTTTCAGTGATGCTCAATCGACAAACTATCAGTGTGACTCGAAGGCGGGACTTTCATATCACCAGCCAAGCATATAATTCTAAGCATTAGAATAAAGATTCATGCGTATAATTAACAAGCCCCTTGCAATTGACTTTTTCTTTGTCATTTTGATCGTACATATTTGTTTTGTATATGATAACAATACTTGTAACGAGTCATTTGTAACATATGGTCCATCCAGGGGTCCTAGATGGCCAATATCTCCATTTTGTCTCGTAAACTACTATACGATATCTTAGCATTTACTTGTAAGCGTAGTGTTTGTGCTAAGTTCTTACTAGATTTCCTGCTTTCATCATAATGACCGCTACGGTTTGTCTAAAATTTCCTTTTCTCCAGACAGCTGTGTTCTTTACTTGATTAAGGGTCTGCAAAATTAAGATCCAAACGAAGTTGCGCAAATTTAAAAGTTTCAACTATATGTCAGAAAACAGACGACATCTGATGCTCATAATCATATGCTTCGATACTTATACAAAAATATATTTTTCAAAATGATTGTAATAATTTTAGAAATGAAATAGCAATTTAAAAGAAATTCAGAGTTCTGTCCTGAAGTTGGTTGTAACTGTCTTTATATCACTAATAAATGGTTTTATGTTCCCAACTTCTATCTAGCACTATTACTGTTTCACACTTCAGGAACCTAAAGTAACATAATCTGTCCAAATGCATATTTTATGCTTTGAATAAATATTGTAAGTATTTAAGTTCTTATAGCTAGTTTTTCTTACCATGTATTCTTTTTTTTTTCTGGCACAGTGTACAATGTAAAGTTAAATTTACTGCAATGAAACTGTTACACATTGGTAACTCATTTACTCGTTAAAACCCGCATATAAATAACACCTATCGCGATAATTTCAATAAATAGACACATTTAAGCTGTTTATATAATACTGTAAATATAATAAAATAATACGTGAAATTCAATTTACTCACATTTACATGTACACTTAATGTTTTATCCATATGTTAGTTTTATAATTTTTCATTTGCTTTGTATTTGAAGAATGGTTTCTATGGACTCAATCCTGGCTCTTGCAACGACATACTCAGTTTAAGAGACAATGCATTTGATGTGGAAACAGTGATACTAGATATGAATGAGAAAAGTTACACTGAATCAATTTTCATATCATCTTCAGACATGTTATCACTTAACCTGATGACATGTTTCCAGTCTTCAAAACAGGAGCAAGTGTATTTTCAAATCGAAGCGTCCTCTTCTGGTAAATATATATGCTTCAATTAAGTATACTTAGCTTTGAAAAACTTCATTGCTTACAGAAATATTAAACATTATGTATTAATTTTAAGTAATATATACAAGGATAACTGTCCTTCTGAAAGTTTTACTCTGTCCTTTAGATATTATTTGTATGTATATCTATAATTCTTTATCGTCGCTCTATAGATGACCTGTATATGGTGCAACATACAACAATGATATCTTGCCTCTGTGAATAGACATTACTATATTTGATGATTTCATATTATCGTGATGACATTTTTACAGATTTACCCGGATGTGGAATGGTTGACATGGCATACACCGTGCAATGTAGAGCATCCGTAGCTTATATAGCAAGTAAAAGATTCCCTGCCTTGTATGACAATGGAGATGGTCGAGAATGGTTAATAGAAGGTTCTTTTGGACAGTACATTGAATTTGAATTCATCAATCTTGACGTAATTGATAATCAAAATACCTGCGGTAAATCATACGTAGCCATTTATGACATGGATTTGAAGGGAACTGAAAACTTGATTGGTAGATTTTGTAAAACAAAGAGACCTTATCGAAAAATATTATCAAAATGGCATTTAATGAGAATAGAATTCAGAGCAGGATCCTTATCGGTTGGACGCGGATTTTTCGGAAAATATATGATAGTTAACTTTACCCACCAGTATGATAATACAAAACAAAACGGTATGTAATATTGTTTATCTGTCAGTCTGTTTATCTATCTGTCTATTTTCTCCGTAAAATTGTTTATCTGTCTGTCTATTTATCTGTCTATCTATGTTCTCCGTTTTATTTCTGACTAATCATCTTGAAATAACTCTGTGACATTGCTTTCAAAAAGAAGTCCATCTAGTTTATACTTTTCAGAGCTTATATGAATAATCGGTCAGAACCTGGTAAACTCATTTTATTTCGTGTGGGTGATATAGAGGAAGAATGAAAATTTACTGACTCAGCCGTATGACAAAAGTCACTACGGAAATATACAATATATAATGATACGAAAATACGCATAAGAACATCGCAAAAATATTCGATTATAGTGCAGTTAAGATACCGACTTAGGACGATAATTTGAAATATGAAATAGTTAATCAGTTGGTGTGGTTAACCGGTTTACGGGCCCACCTAAAAACCCACTGTGTTATTTATTAAAGGAAAGATAGTCATCTTAGACTTGAATTTCGTAAGTCAAGACTTCGATGTTTCCTCTGGATTTTGTGAAATACACATTTCTGTTATTCGTGAAAGATGAAAGTGTATTACCTTTGATCAACTCATATACTTTGCAAAATTGTGATTTAATAATATATTCATTTTTTTCGAAAAACATGAAAACATCAGAACAACCTATACTCCTTTCTCGAGAAATACATTGAACAATTTTTAATCTGTTTGATATATTGCATTGTTATGCTGAATATGCCTATCTCCATGTCATCGTAACAACAAGGCCATGTCCCACTTCGCTACTTGAGAACAATTTACTCATTCACGAACTGAGATCCTGAAAATGTACAGATACGGGTATTCTTGCGTTTATTCAGTTTAGAAACAGACGGACGGCTAAACAGACGATAAAAATTTTATTCTGCATATAATAAGTTATAAAAATAGTCCATATTTTTCATCATTTAATAAAAAGTAAAAAAAATGAATAAATAATAATTTCACAATAAATAGGAACAAAAAGCAATTGTAAATGTAGCAATCAATTTACAGAAATTTACAGAAATGAACATGGTTGTGGTAGATAAATACATAGATACAAATTTAAACATGACTGAAGTTGTAGAAATGTGCAAATGATGCATTAGATTTATACATGTAGATATGTCCTGATATTAATTGTACTGTGAATTTTGACTTAAAGATAATATCGCTCAATCCCAAACTTACTGAAATTCTTTTATATTATTATATGCACATTTGAAGAATTAAAATGTTTAAACTAACTGAAAAAGGGGTATTTTTACATGCATATTTACAGTTTACTTTTGGGCAATACAAAAAAAGAAACAAAATTCTGTTGTAGCACGTTTACAGTCTTTATCAACATTTTCTTTATAAACTCTAAAGAGCTAAATTTTGTTGTAGATTTAATATTTCAATTTCTTGTATATATTGTCACAATGAATATTTCATAAATAGATGTTTTAATGGGCGTATGATGCATTAAGTTGATACACGTATAAATGTTCTGATATTGATATGCATTAGTCTTTACAAATTTAAGATTGTGAGAACGGGTGGTATAAAGGAATTGATAGCTGCTATAAATTTGGGAATGGTCATATTCATAACGGAACAATATCCAAACAGATGACGTGGATTACAGCGGAAAAACTGTGCGTAGAGCAAAAGGCGCATCTTGTCAGTATCAACACACCTGATGAAATGAAAGTCATACATAGTCTATTAACGACAGTATGGGATTTGAAGGATAATACAGAACTTTTTATAGGTATTACTTTCTGTATGGAAGCCCATTTAGGACCTATCAAAAATATTTTTGAATTTGATATAACGAATTCTTGAATTTGTCAAAACGGATTAAATTAGTTTTAACCAAATTTGAGAAATTCGTTAAAACGAATTAAATCTGTTATAAGAAATTTGAGGAATTCATTATAACGAATTAAATCTCTTACAACAAATTTGGTGAATTCGTTTTAACAGATTTTGAAATTCGATTTAACAAATTGAATTCGAAATAACGAATTCTTAAATTCATGCATTCTTCAAATTTGTTATAATAGATTTAATACGTTATAACGAATTCCTCACATTTGTTTAAACTAAATGAATCCGTTTGAACAAATTCAAGAATTCGTTAAAACGAATTTAATCCGTTTGAACAAATTCAAGAATATTTTTGATAGGTCCCTATTCGTTATAACGAGTTCCTCAAATTTGTTAAAACGAATTTAATCCGTTTTTACAAATTCAAAAATTAATTCTCTCAAATTCAAAAATATTTTTGATAGGTCCTAAATGGGCTTCCGTACTTTCTGAAATATACGTTTTAATTGTTTCTCAATGAAATAGATATTAATGAGGGATATTTGGAATGCAATTCTAATAACTCGCTCTCTAATTTTTGGCCTCTTAGCCTTTATCAAAAGAAATTTCCAAAAATAGTTACACGCCAACACATATGTAACAATCTTTTCGAATATTTCTCTAGATAAAAGTCAGATGGGGGAAATTTGAGAGCAAAAGTTTGTTTTCTTTCGTTAAATATGTATGATTACAATAAAATATTTTATTGGCTTTGTGCCGGACTATCTTACTGCTGTTGACTTGTCTTTGCTAAGCTTTTGTTCTAAAAATAAAAGTGAAATTAGGCACTGTGAAATGTTGTTGCTTTGTATTATACAAATTTGAAAACAATCAATTTCTGAAAACTTGAAAGTACTTTTGTCTTCAAAGGGCTGCGAATAAAAATGTATGTGAGACGAACTTGTTTATCTTTTCGTGGCCTAACGGATCGCCGATGAATTTACTGCCTAGTAATGTATCTCAATATTTGAATATCAAAAATTACTATTGTCCTCATAGGGCTACGAAAAAGAATAGATGAGACAACGTCTTTAACCTTTTCATGGACTGATGGATCACCAATGACATTTACTGCTTGGTAATGTATTTATCCTATCTTTTGACATTGTTTCATTATCATTATTATTATTAATAATATTATTATTATCATTACCATCATCATCATCATCTTGATCTTCATCATCATCATCATCATTATTATTATTATTATTATTTTATTAGTATTATTATTATTATTATTATTATTATTGTTATTATTATTATTATTATTATTATTATTATTATTTTTATTTATTTATTATATATGATTAGTATTATTATCATTAATATCCTCACCATCATCATTTTAATCATTATATATTATGTATGCTAAAATATTATGATTAGTAAACTGTGTACACTTAACCATATTTGTCATTTTAAGAATAATGATAACTACAATGTTTTTAACTAAGGTATCAAGATCCAGGTAGTGGGATAGCGCAACCTGATGGCCTTCGAAATGAGCAATGTACCAGCATACGTGTATATAGTATTCATGATATCAATAACTGGCATGACATCGCATGTGCATATGGTGATATTCACAGCTACATATGTGAAAGACGATCGAAAACGATCAATGAAGGTATAGTTATTAATAAGTTCGACATTATTAATTTAATATGGAAAACCCCATACTACAAATTGAACTCATTTGTCACTGAGACATATGCATTTTAACAGGATGATTGCGCTTTATTTCACTTCTGATCAATTAAATACAAGACAAATCGTTTCCATATATGTATCCAATATCATGATATATGTTGTATAGTATAGTATCCGTCATCTTTACATTCACAATATAAATAATTGGCATGATATGTCATGACCATTGATTGGAATCACAGCTACATATGTTAAATGAAATCAATGACAAAACTTGAAGGTAAAAGTATCTAAAACAATATGTATCAATGGAAGGAAGAACGATAACACACAAAGAATGTTTAAATGATATATTTTTCTAATTTGATTTCAAAATCTGTATCACTTTAAAAATGTTTTTGATATCTTAAATCTATTTTTCGGATTCCTTATCCGCTCCTCTTTCAGAAAATTTAGTTTTACAATGTCATGAGAGGGACATCATGCATTCTATTCAAACCTCGAAACGTTTTGCCCTTATTGTTCAGTGACACCCTTAGATATCTCGATGATATTTTAGTAATCGATAACCATGAGTATGAAAATATATTACTGGCATTTATCCACCCGAACTTCAATTAAACCATACCAATACTTCTGGTACCGCATTTCTTGAACTTGAATAATCATATCCTTCTGCAAATTTCTATTTCAATGATGTATCATATGATATTTCTATTGGTCAATTCGATTTGCCATAGTCTGCACAAACGTTTTGGATTTTCACGCAAAATATTTTCAAATCATTTAAACTTCTGACACATGGTTCTAGATATTCTTAATTTTGAACACCTTTTGTAAATGTTACAGATCTTACTCAGATATTTTATCTAAATTAGGAAAGTGGCTTTGCAACAATATGTATCCAGCGGAATTTCTCATCCCAATTTCTGAAGTGATCTAGATTACGGATAAGGAGGGTCAGAGATTTCGACAATTTCATCTCGTATGGTTCTAAAATAATGAAACGCATTCTACATCGACAGTGTGAGTCTGACATCATTGTAAAAAGACCATGGGTCTTGTATTGGACATAACTACGGCCTTATACACACTTTTACTTAAGTGCCGCAGGCTGACTTATAGGGCGCAGGGAATTCTGTGACGGACCAAAACCTTTCAGGGGAGACGAGGTTCTCAACCTCGTCCCCTCTGACTATTAGTCGGGACTCCTACAGATCAAGAATCTGGGCTCCCTTACAAATGGGCAGAGCATGGTTGAATTATGTTGGTGTCGCATAACGCATTTTTATTCTAACACATTATTCCTTAAAACGTTTCGTGTTAAAATGTTTATGACCTCTCCTCTTGATAAACCTGGTGAACCTTATTCTCTGTATGCAGGAAAATGTACAAAGTTTTAAATGGGTCTCTTTGATTGCTCTGTTTTTACGGTGATTGGGAGGTGGACGCCTATAAACCGGTCAACTACACCAGTTAAATGGTGTTTGTTGCTTTAATTGACCGTCCTGAGTCGGCAACGTAACTATTATAGAATCGAATATTTTTGTGATGTAATTTTTTGTGTTTATTTGTCATTAATCATGTTTTTATTCACGTCCTGTTATACATCTTCTTTTTAACTTTTTATTTTTTGTCCAAATGGAAACGGTAATATTTATATCTATAAATTAGTATCTAGTCATACAATGGAGAACAATAAAAAATAAAACAGTTATTTCTAATATTGACTTCTTAAACATCAGGGTGATGTTTTACCTAAAATAAGACGTTTCACGTAAAACTATTGTTGATGATAAAAAACATGGATGTTTCTATCAATGGTTGCCGGTGATTGATTGTGTATGGAGAGGAGAGTTCTGCAGTTTGATGGGATCAATTCTAATGTTGCAGAAGTGACAGTCAAGGTTACAGTTTCGCGAACTAAAGACCAAATTGTAGATACGCCGATCATCACTTGATCCTAGTCCGTTTCAATTTTACCTTAATACAATTTGCGAATAGATTTATTTTCAGTACATTAGTACACCAAGTCGATAATTTCACAATAATTTATAAATACAAAATGCAACTACCTTTCTCTTCAAAATTTCCACTATCACATATATGAACTTTTATGTAATGCTTTTTCTGTTTCAGCTGATTTGCATTATCAATTAATGAATGCAAACAACGACCATGATGTGAAAACGAACATCTATTTCCCGTGCAACAATAGCCAGATTATCTCCAAAACATTTGTATGTGATGGAAAAATCGACTGTAATGATAAAAGTGATGAAACAGGTTGCGGTATGTAGAACTTGTATTAAATACACAGTCACAGTACTGTAGCATTAGAGTGATAAGATTTCAGACTGATATATGATTTTATATATGATTATATCTGCTCATATGGGGGATGGGAGGGGGTTTGGAATAATGAAATACGAATTATCTGTATTTGATATTTGACTTGAATTGAATATCCTTGTGATTTACCCCCTAGATATTATTTCTGAAAAAATATTTCAAAATATTCAAATCCATTCTTTGACAGCTCCATTCGTACAAGATTTAGATATTCATAAATGTAGATAACTTGCACGTGATTGATTGAGGGGATATAAAAAGGTAATGGATAAAACTAAACCCGTTATCCATAAATCATAAACCGAAGGGCATACCATATTAGTAAAACGAGAAGAACTCAAAGCACTTACTTAAGGAACAGATTTCAACCCAAAGCGAGAGAGATCAGGTGCCCGCGAAGCAAAAGTATAACTTGTATGCTGACACATAAGTCCATAAGAAATTGAAGGGGTATATCTTTCACTTGTTGTCTAGAATTTAAGAATAAAACATATATCGATTCATTTTAATTGCTTTGATCTTACGGTATAACAACTAATTGCATAAATTTAGACGATTATATCCTTACAGCCCTTTATTGCACTTATGTTCGTTCTTATTTTTCTTCTTTTTTTTTTTTTTTTCTTCTTGTTTTTAGATGTTGGATGCACTGCGAATCAGTTCCAGTGCAATGATGGTTCATGCATCAGTTTGGCGCTTTACTGTGACTTCATACCACACTGCAAGGATGCATCAGACGAGTCTCTATGCGGTAAAATTAAAACATTTTTGAGTATACATAACACTACACTGTTATGTCATACTTTACCATAACAAAGCTTTCTATACATTACTGTTCCAAATTCTACTATGCTACATTATTTCATAATATAATTTAATCTGTTATAACTCAGATATGTCATACTTTACTATAATAAATGTTTCTATACAATACTGTTCTATATTCTACTATGCTACATTATTTCATAATATAATTTAATCTGTTATGACTCAGATATTTATAAACTGTAAAATAATACCCAAAACAAAAGACCGAAAACGAATTAATGGTTTAATCGAGAGGACGATATATGTAGTACCTATTTGTCCACCTATGAACAATAACTCAACAACATAGAACACATTTAGTAGTTACCCGCAACTCAACGTTCAGGACTCTTACATTACCGATAGGTGAAAAATAAATTTGCCTTTTTCCTTAACTGACCCATATTCGGTACTGATCTATGTCTTCCACTTTCTTTGCTTTTAATGTAAATTTGCATTTTAACACAGTATTAGACGAGAACAATATTTCACCACTTCTTGTACATTAGTATTAACGTATAAACATTGCAATCTCCTTAAGAAAATTTTGTCCAACCAACAACTAAGAACAATATGCGTTTATATGTAAGATGTGATCATGTCTGGCGTCGCTGCTCAGCAGATTCCACTTGACGTCGATATGCAGATGACGTTTGCTTTTTGTGGTATATTTACGTCAAGTCAGATTTATAGATATAATTATACCGGATCAATAGATAGCAGACTATAATTATAATTATACCAACATTGAGACGATTGATGCAGATTTATCACTAACAATCTCTTATATCATAAGAAGTCTTGTTTTTAGTTACACATTAAATCAGATACTCTGTAGATTTTAGAATAAAGATACTTTCTTCCTAGATTTTTAGGCACCAAGCTATACGGCATTGAAGAGAAACTCATGATTGACCTAGATAATAGCCTAAATCTGCCAATATCTACATACATGTAGAGATGGGCAGAACTAGGAGTTTTACCTATAAGCATCCTAGATCTGTATATTTACAAAACTTCTCAACAAATATATATACATATCTATTTCTAGAAATTTTCGTAAATATGAAGGTCTAGGATGCTTACATATTTAAATTTTACCGTGCTATACTATGAGTTCTTTTCATAATAATAGATATTGTTAGATTTATAAAATATTGTTAAAGCATACATAAAATAATAAAGAAAACATTTGATACCAGTTTATACACTGTCACTACATTACTATATTACCACGCTACGAAATACATGATAGCAAAATGGATAACAGTGTTGCTTCTCAAACAAAGAAGCGCTGAGTTTGATTGGTTGGTAGTTATTGTTGTTGTTGTTTTGTCAATTATTAAATGCTTAGTTACAGTTTATGTTTCTGCTTTCGGAACAATATGATTTCAATATAATACTCCAATAATTTTAGTGCAAGTCAACTACGAATTACCTAATAGTATCTCTAAAACATATATGAAAAATTGTTCTTTTGACTCAAATATTTTCATATAACAGTAACGTTCCTACATATCCTCTCATTATAGTTAGACCATCCTGTTCGGAGTATGAATGGCAATGTATGAACAAACAATGTATACCAGAAAAACAAAGATGTGACCTGCAGATCAACTGTTTTGATGGCAGTGATGAGACAAATTGTGGTATGTTCTTCACGTTCATTTTCTTATTTATGGTTAACGATCCTCCCGATTTTATATACAAATATTTTGACATATATACAGTTGTTGTTGGGTTAGATGTTAACTTTTTTATGGACTTTAAGTATACTCAAGACATGAAGCTCCGATAATCGCTTCGCACTAATGACGTCTGTGCTGAACTGACACAACTTCACGAAATACGTGAAAATATAATCCTAATCTGTGAAATATACTTCGATATCGCCTTTTTTATTGTTATAGTCCCATCACTGTACTTAAATAACATAATTTGTAGATGAATGTGATGAAGACAGTTTCCAGTGCTATGATCTCAGCTGTATACCAATGACAATGGTTTGTGATGGTTTTGTTGACTGTAGTGGGAGATTCCATGAAGACGAAAATGAAGATTGTCACAATAATATACAGGAATCATGTGTAGAATGGTGGTCCCTTGGCAAACGGAACAATGGGGAATACTTGATAGATATGGGACATAAAGGTACTACTAGCACGCATCATAACTGATACGAAAAATTAGAAGACTGAAGAACGATCCAAAGCAATATATTTTTAAAACCAGTCTTTGAGAAAGCCACACAAATTCTGATTCGTTCAAATGAGTGATGAGAGATATATTCTATTTTTTTTTTTTTTTTTTTTTTTGTGATCTACAATGAAAATGATTTGCAGAAAAATATATTTGAGAAAGATCACATAGACTTCTATTTAGAGCAGCGGATGACAATTGCTCTAAAAAGGCTATTTTTTCTACATCAAGAAATTCAATATCTTACAACAAAATTCAATTAATTAATTCATTATTTTAATTTAATTATAGTAAGACAACGTATACCATATCATACTGTCTAGCACTAGGTGGCACATTTAAAGAACATACCTAGAGTTTCTCGATTTCTCTATGATAGAGAATAATTTTTTCAAAAAAACTGTTTTATTTGTGAAGCGCACATATTGTTCTGCAAAATGTAAAGAATCATCGTTGCCAAATATGAATAAATCATACTACTAACCATATTGAAGATTTTATATAACATTTATGACCTCATAAACGGATAAATCATTCGTCGGTGGTTTATCAGACATCAGATGACGTCATTATTATGAAAAATTATATTTGGTCGAACAAAAAATTCAAATTACGTCGGATTTTGTCTTTTGTGAAAACATATGAACAAAATGTAGTAATTCCCGCAAGGTTTAATACAAATTTATAAATTTTAATTATCCCTACTGGACCAAATAACGTTATTTTCTGAAAAAAAATCCTTTCGGTAGAAGGTCTGATTTTGTAAGGTGTTTCAAAATGATATATTCATATATGAAGTTGTATCTATAGAGATCAAATAATTGCATGCTATCAATTGATTACCTTAAGAGCTTGATGGCTTTCAAAATTTCATCCTCAGAGACTTTTTGTGAATCAATGCTATTATTAATTCGCACTTTATTTATTCTTGATGTTCTCTTTGGTGGTTTGCTGTTTAATAATTTTGAGAAGTGCTCCTCCTATCTCTTTTGCCTTTCCGTGTCGTTTTTTACACTTTTTCATCCTTATCACGAATAGCACCATCTTCATTTTTAATAATCCACTGATGTACATCACCCTACAAAGGTACTCTAGATGGAAGTGTTTCTTCAAAAAAGAAAATAATTACCTCATGATGTTGGACAGTACGTGTCATAACAAACACCATACTTATCAGATGAACTTACTATTAAAGTCAGTGGTCAGTATATAGTTGTTCACAATTAAGACACATCAAATGGACTAACAAATGGTAGGCCGTGCATGCCAAATGGATCAGTCAAGTGTTAGAATAACCATAGTTTGGGTAAAATTCGAAGACCCAGTGATTGAGTCAGAATTTAGAAATAACTGATATGGTTTCAATATATCTCATTGTAGTTACAACATTTTAAATTCGTGCGAGTCAGAATCGTCAATATCTTGTGAAATATAGGTAGAGTCTCTCTAAGACTGTGAGGTCGATATACATTAGAATTCGTGAACACACAAAAACAACATCTATGCAAATACGTAATACGCAATTTGGGGAATCTGTCCATAAATTAATCAATAGTAAAAACGAAATGGGTTTGAAATATCGACGGGATGGGTGGGTTTACAGGGGGTTTTTTTGCATTTATTTGAATTACAGATTCTAGAAATCGATTGTATTCAATATCTCTATATCAATATCGAAGAAATACAAACCGTTAATCATTCTCAAAGTCCATGGGCAGATACAAAATCGTGTAAGTTTTAAAAAAAGGAACTGTGGGAACCCCGATATGCTAAAAAAAATTCCGAGGTGAGACCAGGTGCCCGGGGAGAGTAAGCGTCTCCTGTTGCATGCATCACCCGTCACAGCAGTTCTTAAGAAACATGTCAAAATTAAGAGTTTTGGTTTCCTAATTGTACATACGAAAGTACAAACTGGTATACAAAGTCATATTTGGTGTTCACTAAACAGGTCATTTAGTCGCATTCCAGAATATTATTAATCATTCTAGAAAGAGGCACATCATATTTTCGTACAAGATCCCCATATCGACCGTAGGACTTCCTCAGTGACGATTTCAGACGTTCTTTAACATATCCCTGCATGAGCAACTTAGTGACCAGTCGTTTGGCCCTTGGAATAAAACCGTCGTATAGAGAACAGGCTCTTGCGTACCTTATAAGTTGAGATACAAAAACTCCATAGGCAGGTGAGGACGGGATATTGCTGCAAAGAAACGGAAAGTTGGTTATTTGGAAGTTAAAATAGTCACGTTTGTCATGCAGAGAGGTGTTCAAATGACCATTATTGTCGAAAGTTAAAAATATATCCAGATACGAAGCGGAATTACTGCTCTCAGTTGTCTCTTTTATCTCAAGTTTATGGGGATATATTTTATGTATATAATCCTTAAAGTTAGGATTATTGATTTACAATACGTCGTCTATATATCTATACGTAAAATTAAACTGAGATGCAAGACTTTTTCTGCCTGTAGAAAGCATGTTTTGAATAAATTCTGCCTCATACGAATATAAGAAAATGTCCGCAAGAAGAGGGGTGCAGTTAGTTCCCATGGGAATGCCAATGATTTGCTGAAAAGTGTTCCTTCCAAAACCACGAAAATATTGTCGATTAAAAATTCCACCATTTTGATGATTTGATCTTCGGTATACTTGTGTTTTGCATCAGAGTGTTCTTTTACAAAATGTGTATCTTCCCGCCCAATGACAAGTTATTTATGTCTACGAAATCCATTTTTTTGGAAAAAAGAATTTCGAATAATTGTAGCAAGTCTGTTTTTGAGCTTTTGATGAGGATTTGTAGTGTAGAGCGTGGAGAAGTCAAAAGATGCTGAAAATATTATTAAATTTCGGAGATTTTAGATTCTCTAAAAGTTCTTTAGAATTCTTGAGGATCCACATCTGATTTATTCCGCTTCTGGAGTATGCGGTATCACAGTAAATTTGAAGACCATGCTTGATGTGTGTCAATATCTTCGTTAGCAATATGGATAGAGGTTTGGTGGTACGCTTGGAAGAACCAGCAATGAAACGATATTTGTAAGGGGTTTTGTGCATTTTTGGAATCCAATAAATATAAGGTAATTCAAGGTCAGAGTTTGTCGTCGTAAGAGTTTTCCATCTGCATATAATAGGTAAAGAGATGTGAGACCTGAGAACTGCATGTAACATATGAATTGCTACGAATCCCGTGAACTCATCTGCATATCAAGAAGTAAAACAAGAGGCCCATAAACCCGAATATATGTAGTAAATGAAGCAAAACAGTGGCCTTGAATCGTTTGCACGCTATGAAATGCTCGGAAATGCGGTCTTTTTACTCATCTGGATGTACTGAATGTAAAAATACCAGACTTGTGTACTCATTTTCACATCATAAATAAAGAAGCACGTGAACTCATCTTCAAATGATAGATATATAAATATGAGGACTGTGAACTCGTCTGCATATAATAAAATTATATAATCACGAATCTGTGAACTCGTCGGTCTGCATATAAAGAAGTAAGACATGGGAGGTCCGTGGACCCGCATGTATATAAAAGATATAGAAATATGAGACCTGTGGATACGTCTTAATACACAAAAGTAAAAATAAGCGTCCCATGCATTGTTACTAAACACTGGAATTCGTCATCGTAACACATACGTAACACAGGAACATGAATTTGATCAACCTTGATAACCAAACAAAAGGTTGAAAATATAATTTTTTTTAGTTCTGATGAATGGATGAGAAGGCCGTTTGTCAGATATTTAGTCATTCAGTACATGCATTTTGAATCATCATGTGATGGAAATAAATAGAATATAACAGTTTCATTGCATAAAATTACATTGACATCGTATTGGATTAGGCATCTGTATCCGATTAGGATAAGCCAATTTTGATTCTAAAAAATGATTGATTAAGACAAATCGCCAGTCTGTGTAGGGTCCTCATAAACTCCCGAAATTTTTTGTCCCCTGGAAGTCTGGCTCTATACTAAAATCCCCACTCTACTGAATATTGACTTTAAATTATATTTCCTACCAGAATTTACACACTACAGTCTGTTTTCCTGGAGAGGATTTTGCAAGATACGTCTAGCCGAAGAACTAAATTTCCTACAGACTCAGCTCTCCATTCCGCCTCTATTCTCTTAGCGCTTCAATTAGAACCAGATAAACAAGAGAAACAAGAACAACAACAAACGAAACAAAACAAATCAAAAAGCAATCAAACAAATAACAAAAAAGCAAAAACAACAATAACCCCAAAACCAAAGAAAACAAATTCTAGTGGTGAGTGATGTGTGTGTGTGTGTGTGTGTGTGTGTGTGTGTGTGTGTGTGTGTGTGTGTGTGTGTGTGTGTGTGTGTGTGTGTGTGTGTGTGTGTTGGGGATAGGATAGTGTTAATATCAGTTTATTTACAGGGATACGTTGTAAAGGGGTTATTTTTTTTTACAGAGGTCAATTTTCTTTACCTTAGGTTTTCAGATTTAAGAGTGTAGAAGAGCAATACAAATGTATAACACATTGACTGAACCTCGGGTGCCGGTTGGGTTATAATTATGAAACTAATTTTAGTCTCGCTCTCGTAAATTCGGTGTTCCATGTTTGTTTCCGGCAGGGTGGAGAGTATTTCGGTGTATTTGTCGAAAGAAAGTTAAATAAGCTAAGGAGTTCATAACCAAATAAATGGACTTCTTGTCAATAGACCGTTTTAAGTTAATACTGTGATAGCTGAGTAACCGAATAGCTCTGTGGTGTCATATCACTAATTATTTTAGTTTTTTATGTTTTGTTATGTTCTGTATGGTTCGATTCTGTAATGTAATTGCATGAGACTTCTTTAATATCCGTTGTAGTGTGTTCATAAATAAAGAGTAAAAGTGCTCCAGTAAAGTTTATGATGTTAACGTGCTCTAAGAAAACATGAATGAAATTATAAAGATTGTAAATTCTATGTAATTTTCTTTTTCCAGACATCAGTGCAAGTTTAGTTTATTGTGAATTTGAAGAATCAAATGGATCCGTAACAGCAAAAACCTATGTTCACCATCTCGACGAGGAAATAATAGATTCGAAGCTTAAAGTTATGAATGTAACTTTTAAATATAATGTAGAAGAAAAATGTTTAGAATCTCTGAAAACACGAGCGGATTGTAAACAAGGCATTCGTATACGATGTGTTACTTTAAAGAAAAATATATTACAATGGACTGCTAATAATGGAGAAATATTTGATTCAAAATCACCACATGGTAATTGTACGTGTCCTTATGTTAACCGATGTGATCAGAACAGGTTAGTCCACAATATAATAATAATTTATATATTATTTCTAAGAAATCAAAATTTAATAGCTACATCTTTTGATTAAAGGTTATGTTCAGGGAGCAAATTTACTTACAAATTCGCAATTTTAAAAACAATATTTTATGATCAGAAATGCATATTTCTTCAACATACCAAAATACCGAAAGAAAAAGATTTGTTTGTGCAATTAATTTCTATTCTAATTCTGGCGACACTCATATTTCGATTGACTTCATATTATATAACGAAATTTCAGGAATAATTTACTTTTGAATAAGATTTTATTTGCATGTAAAGGTTGATTCATTGATTTAAAAGATTAATAATTATCAGACATATATTCGTGTATTTAATTGGTGCACCATATGCACATTTCGACAACTTATGTCTGTTCGGTGTTGTCCAAGGTCTAAACAGTGGGAATCGAAAGTATAAAAAAAGCCATTATCAAATTGACCTTAAAGTATGAATTTAATTTTCTGGCGGATTTAAGAGAATTTAATGCTTTCGTGATTTATAGATAATTTGCTGTGCTGAAAATTCTAAAGACTTTTTCAATAGTGTGCTATATAATACTGATTAGAGTAAGGGATTTGTACGTTTCTCATTCCAACATTCAAAGGTCAATATATAAAACATTTTTTATTAGAATAATGACATGCTTGCTATAACAATAGGGGATTTCATAATATAGTGAAAACATGTGTTATACATGGCATCGCATAAAAATACATATCCAATAAAATGCTTTGTTTTTATTAGTTGGATAATTTGTATTTCAACCACCTATTAGTAACAATGATTTTGTTCAATTCAAAAGTAATAGCTGAGGTCACTACAAAGCATCTATTTTCATTACCATAGTGAAGTTTTATTATGTCTCCCCTTCAAAGGGGAGGCATATTGTTTTTGCTCGTTTTCTTCTTCTTCTTCTTCTTCTTCTTCTTCTTCTTCTTCTTCTTCTTCTTTTTCTTCATCCAAAGTTTGTCCGGGCCGTAACATGAATACCCTTTGAGGTAAGAACTTGAAACTTGGAGCATAGAAATGTGACACTGAGGAAAAGTGCACGGCATAAAAATTTTTGAGCTTGACTTAAATTTACAATCTCAAGGTCAACTTTAAAAAATTGTCAAGGCCGTAACTTGAATACCCTTTGAGGTAAGAACTGGAAACTTGGAGCTTAGAAAGGTGACAGTAAGGCAAGGTGCACGGCATAAAAATTTTTGATATTTACTTACATTTACAATTTCAAGGTCAAATTTTAAAAAATTGTTCAGGCATTATCTTGAATACTCTTTGAGATAAGAACTTGAAACTTGGAACATAGAAAGGTGAAACTAAGGAAATGTGCACGGCATAAAAGTGTTTGAGCTTGACTTACATTTACAATCTCAAGGTCAACTTTTAAAAAATTTTGTCCAGGTCGTAATTTGAATACCCTTTAAGGTAAGAACTTGAAACTTGGAACATAGAAAGGAGACAGTGAGGGAAGGTGCACGGCATAAAAAGTTATTACCTTGACCTGCATTTACAATCTCAAGGTCAAATTTACTGTTTCAAGATCATTAAAAAAAATTCAAAATTGTAATTTGTAAATATTTTGACTTATGAACTTAAGTTTAACCCTGAACTTAAATCAAGTCAGTTTTAGTACCCCTTGTCAGAAAATCTATTATAAATGCAACGGTTGTGAAAAAAATACATTTATAATGAATCAAAATTGGTCGTCCCTGGCACTTCGTTATAAGCATGTTTCACTTTACATTCATTTCTACAGAGTACCGGTATCTTATATAATATATTCCTATAATGTTTTAAAATCCTATTCAGATTCTTCCACTTGTAATGGCCCATTCTGAAACACATCCATAAGGAAGGGGAGATATGTATTTTTTTGTTCAAAAAACAATACCCACTAGTTTTATAGTGGATTATACATTGCTTGTGCATTTGTTGTTTATACATTGATAGACAGAATTATTATTACATTTCTTATAATTTAAATATATACATGGTGAAGTAAACCAAAACATACCTCTTTTTGGTAAAAAATAACTCGAGATAATGAAGCAGAAATGACCGTGTTTACGTTTGCGGGTGGCCGATTATGTATAACGAGTAACATTGTCTATACAGAAGCAGATAAATTTTGTCCGTAGGTTTGTAAAGGCAATATACGGGCAATTCAGCCCAATATAAATTTATGTGCATTCCAACTGCGCTTCCTTTATAGTAGACGTGTTGTATATTGTTGTAAGAGGGATCCCATGCCTTAACTTTTAAAATCAAAATGCTTCGACTTAATCGACATGTTTAATGGCACGTCTAGATATATACATGGTATATAATAATATTTTTAACCATTAAGTTGAAAAACACATTAAGTCCATTTTCCACTTGAATAGTGTTTAACATTCAGTTACACAAAACCAATATATCTAGTAGAGATACACTTACACATATACATGTCATTGACAACAATATCCAAATTAGCTTTTTTTTATATAACATGATTACTTTGAGTTTCTATTTGTAAACTTTCTATTGTCTCTGCACTCTCGTCATATGCTTGATACACTTCTTAAGTACCTCTGTTTGCTAGTTTTGGATCTTCATACAAATAAATCTACAAATTACTTTCAGTCGGTGAGAGTTCTCGAAAATTTTACATTTCTTATGTAGAACTTTTATCTCGATTCCACAAACTGGCTTTACAGCGATATGTGTCCGTTTCGTATTTTTACTGTTATCTGATGTACAAATTAACGAGGGCCAAACGTTCCGATTATTTCATTGTATCGAACGCTTTCCACATCGAAAATATGACCCAGAAATTATAGCAAAGATAATATGGCCTCCTCTACAGCCTTTACGGTGGCGATACTGTCCTGACTCTTGAACTCTGATTGATAATTGATTGTACCGCTTTTGTGGTGAGTGGAATGGTTTGCCCGTAAACTGCTTCACCACCTCAATTGCGTGAGAACAGTTATTTCAACCTACCGACTCACAGGGTACAAAAACTGCATTACCATTGAATATATTTGAGATGTCTTTTTAGGTGCTTTGTTGTTCATCATCTACATGTCGTTAGCGACTTCTCTCATATATCTGGGTCAGATTTTTTTCCTTTCTTTTATACATCTCAATTTCGTGTTTGATTTATTTTGACAATATTTATTGCTTCTGTTATATTGTAGCTGTAACTGTAGCATTGAATTAATGGATTGGGCATTGTTGGAAAATAATATTAAACTAGAGGACAAAGGCATAATTAAGAACGAGACACTCTTGCCAATTAGAAGCATTTACACATCAAATCCGAAGAACACTTATACATGGTTTGAAGCACTTATAGGACCTTTGATATGCACAGAAAGTAAGTTATTTTTTAACATATTTGAAATAATTTTTAGAATTGGATACCAGTGTCATGTTCATTGCAATCAATTGAAACTAAATATGTAAAAGTTGTTTATACTATACATTTCTTTTAATGCACATATTCAAAAGTCGCATTTTAGGATAAAAAAGACAAAAGCATAATTTCCAGGTAAGCACGAAAATTATTCAAATGTATTATTGTTAGTCCGGGATGTACCAAGGGTTGACTTCACCCCACCACCCTTCATCCTCCAAATCCAACCTCATATTCTAGAATTTTTGCATTCTTTCAGACATGTTTCAAAATAATTTCTATTGCAAAAAAAGGTGTTTCTCGGGGAAAACATGTTTTTATACCAAAAAATCGTTGCTTTTTTTAAAACAATTTATAACTTATTCGTCCGGTATTTGATAACAAATTGTCTCGCAACGATCTTGTGAATCCTTCGGGAGACTGAAACTTTATGTTGTAATTGGCAAATGGATTCAAACCTGGTGTAGGCATCTTTCATGTCCTTAAGGAATGAATCTCTTTTTTGGTTCGATGGAGGTATAGACCCTTTCACGTTAACTGCGGAACTGACGTTTATAGTGGCAAATAATTACGTTTCCCGTAAAAATTTTTGACGTAATAATAAAATATTGATTGCCTCTTACGTCATTTTGCGGGAACAGTAATGATTTTGCCACTCAAAACATCAGTCCCGTAATTACGTGAAAGGGTCTACACCACCAAAAATAGGAAGAAAAACTGTATCATTGCGCGTAGTGCATGATGCATAAATTTTCCGTACTTTTTCGTGGTATACTCCATCCAACGAAAAACAAAATACATTTATTCCTTATCATTTAAATCCTGTCAAACATGTTTTCGTTCTTCTATTTTAGTGATATAAAATGGAAACAGAAGTATTGATTGATTCCAGAATCATTTTTATAAAAAATAAATCAGAGTTTTTCACAGTAAACAATGAAGAAGTACCGAAGGGTTAACCATATCTCGCAGTCCATGGAAAAAAGGACAATATAGTATTGTGTCATATTAAGACTAATGCGAACCCCAAGTAAATCGAGGTAAGACCAGGTCCCCGGTAGGAACAGGCGCCCCCTGGTTGCATACAACACCCGTCGCAAAAGTCCTGCAACAAACTTTCAAGTCGAGGAAGTAAATACATAAATGTAAACATATGAGCAGATGAAGAAGACAAGAATACTAAGTCAAAGTATCCTATTCACGATATGAAATTCTGATGAACTGAAATACCGGCGTTGGAATTGCACGTGGACAAATGTCCGTATATACACATATTATGTCAAATCAAGAACAGTCAAAAGTTTAGATGATTAGTTTGTATGGTCAGATCCCAAAATATTGGTTAACATTCTTGAAAAGGGGAACTGAAATTGCACCAAATCTTTTTATCCACCATAGAAATTCCTGAGTGACAATTTCAAACGTTCCTCAATATATCCCTATGCGGGTAGTTCCGTGGCAAGAAGCTTCACTCTCAGGACAAAATCGTCATATTTAGAGTATGCTCTTGCATTAAGTTTTAAAATGAAGACGCCACATGGAAGGTATGTTGCTACTGGGGAAAGGGAATTTGGTAATAATGAAATTAAAATCGTCCCGTTTGTCATAAAGAGATGTTACTAATGAACCATCGTCACTAATTGATAGCAGTTTATCGAGGTAAGATGCTGAAGATGCGCTTTTAATTATATCTTATATCTGGTGTTTCTTTAGAAATATAATGTTGAGGTGATCTTTAAATACAGCGTTGTTAATCGACAAAACGTCATCGATGTATCTGTATCTTATGTTGAACGAAGATGCTTATTGTTTATTGCCTACGGAGAACAGAGACTGAATGAATTCTTTTTCTTATGAATACAACAAAAAATGTCGGCCAGAAGTATGTATGTATGTATGTATGTATGTATGTGTGTGTATGTGTGTATGTGTGTGTGTGTGTGTATGTATGTATGTATGTATGTATGTATGTATGTATGTATGTGCGTGCGTGGGTATGCGTGTGTGTGTGTATGCGTGTGTGTTTGTGTGTGTGTATGTGTGTGTGTGTGTCAGACCTTAAGCTTCAATATTCATTGCTAGCATTTTCAAATAATTCCAATGTATAATTTCTTTTTACACGAATGGACTGAATTGAGAAATATTCCCCAGAAATCTGAGGGTTTCTTTTCAAAATGCGAGTTTTACTCCAAACTAAAGAATATTGTCAACAATTATCATTTTCAAATTGCTTATCAATTTGAAATTGATAAAGATTCCTTAAGTAATATTCTAAATGAGGTTTCTGCACCAAAACACTAAAATAGCACATGCTTTATATCAAAATCAGTTGTAGTCCAAAAGGCATAAACAGTAGCACTGAAAATTACTTTAAAGCAATGATTTAACAAGAAATGAACATTTTAGAAGAATTTTACATAAATCAGTGATATTCAATTGCAGCAGGTTTCTGTATAAAAGCGTCAATTTCAGAGCTTTCGCAATAAAGCAATAATGGAAATAACACATCTTGGAAAGAGTAGAATTTGTAGTAATTTTCTAAATTTCAAAAACACTTACATATGCTATAAACCGAGGTCCCATGTCACGGTAGGCGTGGCACGTAAAAGATCGCTCACTGCTTTGGATGTGTCCGTTGCAAAGATCTAACTTTGTATGCAATGCATCAGGCAGATGTCGTTACCATATACGTGAAAAAATTGTGGAGTGACGTAAAACAATAATCAATCAATCAATCAACCAAAAAGCATGATTTTTTTGCAATGGACATTTCCACGAAATATTTTTCCATCGGAAAAAGTGCAAAAAAATGCTACAATCAGAGTTTCGTTTAGGACAATCAAGGGGGGTTGCAGCCAACCCAATGATACATCCCGTACTATGTTGCTTACAAATTTAAAATTTGAACTGACCGCAAAATGATTTATAATGAATTCTTTTTGCTTCCAAATTTATTGAAATGTCAATATGAGAGAGCTAATTTGGATTTATATCAATAAATACCTTAGCTCATATTAAAACATTTTGTGTGCAGCTCTTGGTATCCAGTCGTCTAGTTTTCTGTGTAGAAGTGGAGTTACAATACCGGAGAGTTTGAGATGTTTACTTGATTATGATAGGTTCCTAAATGTCATAGGATGCCGGGACCTGTCACACCTTGATGACTGTGGTAATCAATCACAACGAATAAAATGTATTATATTTTGAAGTTTCATTAAAAGTTTTATAATCAACGAAGATTCGAAACGACGTAATTCATTTTCACATTCTTTTTAAACATTTACATACCCTAAGAATACTAACGTGAGAATATCAATTATTTTTGAATCCTAATTCTTGTTTTTTGTTATCAAAATATAAAACATATATACCTTTTAATTTTGCAAAACCTCTTTTAAAATTAGAAATACAGCTGGCAAACTTTATTTCCCTAAATTGTTCTGATTAAAATCATTTCAGTCGTAGAAATGGCTTAATGTACCAATACTGTAATATATCCAACCAATATACATCTTATAACTACTTTTACATTTTCATTTAGATGATTTTGCTTGTCCGCGTGGATATGTAAAGTGTAAAGAAAGTTTTTGCATCGCTATCCGTTTAATGTGTGATGGGACGGCACATTGTGCTGGAGGAGAGGACGAATCGCACTGTGGTATATTCATCTATTCTGGACATTTTATACATATATCAAATATGCCAAAATGAAAACAATAATGGTAATCATGGTTAAACAAAATAAGTATTAGAATAAAATGGAAAAAGAAAGTGAAAACTATCAATAATTTTTCTAACTGGAGGGTTTTCCTTGGTCGTATTCACTATATATGTAATAATTTATCTTTTTTTTTCAGAAAATGTTACATGTCCAGGACTATTCAAATGTAAAGAAAGCGGCATTTGTCTTGAGCCAATTAAACTGTGTGATGGATTACATAATTGCCCAAAGTTTGACGACGAACATCTTTGTTTCCAGAAATGCCCATCTAATTGCACATGTACTGACCTGAATGTAGAATGTATAACAATGGGAGATTTTAATATAAATGATGTTTCTGTAAATGTGAGGAAACTTAATTTATATTCCTCACATTTCGAAGTCTCTTTACCAGAATTTAATGCCTTTCCATGGCTCACCAAACTCAATCTTAGTTATTGTAAAATAAAAGAAATACGAGCATTCCATTTTCATGCACAAGCCAATATGTTTTCTCTGGATTTAAGTTTAAATCATCTTAAGATTCTAGTTGCCAATACATTTTATGGATTAATGAACTTGAAAGAACTTTTGCTTTATGGAAATATTCATTTATTACGTATAGAACCACGAACATTCAATGGCTTGAAAAACCTGCCTGATCTACAAATAACCCAAACCCAATTATCACACATATCTGAAAACACTTTCGACGGCTTAACAAATGCAAAAATTCTAAACTTAAGCAATAATTACATTCTTACTATAGATGATAATGCGTTTAATGGTTTAGGATCCCTGGAGTTTCTAGATTTGAGAGGAAATACAATTGAAGATTTTTACAGTAAAATATTTAACGGTTTGGATTCCCTTAGTAAACTCCAAACAGATAGTTTTGTATTTTGCTGTTTGAAACCTTCCACCGTGACATCAGAAGAATGTTTCCCTCAGGCTGATGAGTTTTCCTCTTGTGCTGATTTGATGAGAAACGATATATTACGCTGGAGTTTGTGGATCATAGGAATATGTGCCCTTCTTGGGAACTTCGCAGTGGTTATATATCGATTTGTTTTCGACAAGAAAACTTTACAAAAGGGACATGGTGTACTGATTGCTAATTTGGGTTTATCTGATCTCTGTATGGGTTTATACCTGTTGATAATAGCATCAGCTGATACATACTACCGCGGACGATACATCTGGAATGATTTATCTTGGCGACGCAGTTTACTTTGTATACTTGCCGGTGTTTTATCTACAATATCTAGCGAGTGTTCGGTTGTGTTCCTTTGCCTTATTACCGTTGACAGAGTACTAGCAGTCAAGTTTCCATTTGGACAATACCATTTCTCTTATAAGAAGGCATTTTATGTTTCTTTTCTTACATGGACTGTTGTGTTAATTATTGCTGTGGTACCACTGTTTCCAAACAGTGATTTCAGGAATGAATTCTATTCACGATCGGCTGTATGTTTGGCTCTTCCACTTACGAGAGACAGGCCAGCAGGATGGGAATACGGAACCGCCATCTTCATAGTATTCAATTTCATAGTATTTGTTGGGATAGCAATAGGCCAATTCTTGATTTATCAGGAAGTCGCCGTCATTGATAAAACGATAAGATCTCAAAGAAAGAATCAGGATATGGCAATTGCTAGGGGTTTATTCTTAGTGATATTCACCGACTTTATTTGTTGGTTCCCTGTAGGAGTAATGGGTAAGTTTTATTAAAAAATATTCTCTTTTTAATACAAAATATTTTCACTACTTATCAGTTTTGCATAATTTTACTTTTATTCCTTGTAAATCGTTGTCATCAATGATATTTGCGTGTTTAAATGTAATAGTTTATTCATTTATTTGCATTCTCTTTGGTTCCCTAAAAAATCATTGTCAAATAAACGAATATTTTCAAAGCAGAATTCATTAATTTCATTTAATTTTTCTCACTGAAGGTTTGCTGGGACTTTCTGGATATAAGATTGGTGGAGAGGTTTATGCATGGACAGCAGTCTTCATCTTACCCATCAATTCAGCATTGAATCCTTTCTTGTATACTTTTTCGACTGTCCTTAGGCAAAGGGTACTATAATATACAATATTTTGAACATACAAATGAATGGTGAAACACAATTTTATCTCGTATAATTTTACTTATATTTAATCATACATACTATAATTTTTTCTTATAATAGGTTGACAATAGGAAATCTAAAACGCAAGGTAAGTATGATATGTCATATATGTTATATATATATATATATATATATATATATATATATATATATATATATATATATATATATATATATATATATATATATATATATATATATATATATATATATATATATATATATATATATATATAAAATTATATACAAACTTGTTTATTAAAGTACAATGTATAATCAATTGTTATATATGTTTCACATGAAATATAGATATTGATAAAGATAAGATATTCTTTGTATCATTGTAATTCATGTGCTTTTTGGACTTACAGATGCCGAAGGCATCATCAAACCCATTTTTCAAAGTTGCAGTTCTGAAGCAAAACATGTACTACAATACGTGATATGATACAATTTAACATATTATAAGCTAAATACTCAGTAGAATATTTTGATTCATATATATTTATATCCATAGGCTTTCTTTAAAGAGTTTTATACCCACAATGAGTGTAGAGCGCGCTTAAATGATATTAACATACCGTTGAAGGTCTCTTTAAAACATATATCTTTAAAACTGTGTACGTTATGTTTTTAATCACTTGTTTTTCGGCCATTTCCATCTATACATCTATACATCATGTTTTTAAATTCACCCTTTAACCAACTTTCATTGAATCTTTATTTTCAAAAACATATGCTTATTGCTTCAACCTATCTACCGATATTAAGTAAAATCATTGTAAGAATTCTTTTATAAACACGTGTTATTTTTCCGTCGGTTGATGTCATAATACTTTTTGTAATTATTCATTATATCCAGGAACAGTAGGAGTCACCAGTTTTATTGACATCATTAAAAGTGATAAATTCATTTTGGATAAAAGATCTGAGGGGTTGTATACACTTGCCGACCACATGAAGACACAAATCTTAGCAATAGCCGACATGGTGTTTATTGTAGAAGATATCTCTTCAATGCTCGTTATTCTTCATGAGAGAGGAATGATTCATGGTTCACTCTGTCCGGATAAAATTATTCTTGAATACACCAACGAGGTATGCCATAATTCCACTTTCCAGATAATATTCACTACAAGTTACACATGTCTGTGTGAGAGAGTAACATACATTTCTGTGCAATGTCCTCTCTACATTACCTATATGACTAAAACACTCCTTAAAACGACATGTATATTCTACATCTTTTATTTTCATAGTCGCAATGTTTAGTTGCTTATTTGGGTCTTACATTAATGTAAAAACCACAAGTCGAATTGTGATATTGGAAAAGAAGGTAACTAATGTTTTAAAGAAAAAAGAGGAGTTACTGGCTCAGTTATGTGGCAGAAGTCACCATGGAGCTATACAATACATGAATATAAATAATATACTAGAACATATAACACATTACAAAAATATTTGATTGTAGTGCAATTACGATACCGACTTAGGACAGTCATTTAATTTGACAAAAGCCAAACAAATGGTGTGGTTAACCGGTTTACGGGCCCACCTTCCCACTCACCGTAACAGCAGAACAATCAAAGGACGTACATTTAAAAATTTATAAATAATCCTCCATGTAAAGAACAAGGGTCAACAGGTATCGCATATTGATAGGTAATAAAAATATAAACACGTAAGGTATTGTGCAAACCTGGAATTGAAATCAGTTTCCTTGTACTATTATGCCAATGCATCAATTCCCCCCCCCCCCTCCCCCCTTCCCATTAATACTTGCATATAATCTTCTATATCAGTGAGGTTGACATTAAAATTTTAATGTATTTACATAAGTTTGCTTATGATCACTACTGATACGGGTCGAATATCTTACTTATGTGTACAGCATAGAAAGGGGAAAAGTGTAGTGTGTTCGCAAATAAGAACTGAATTTTGACAAAATTGACTTATCACTCTCGACATTTCAAACTCTACGTGTATCCCTTAGGTAGTTTAATTAATGTTATATTCACCTCTTCTTCTGTGATTTATGCTGAATCTTGTATTTGGTCATTTGATAATCGTTTCAAGTAGATAGTAATTTCTTATTTTAATAATAAGTGATCCTCTAGTTTTTTTAAAGCTAGAAAGATACCAAGATGTAAAAACTCAATTTCCTGAAAGTAATGAATTGTTTGTGTTTTGATTTCTAGAAATGCGTTTATCTGATGTCCTATAAATACACCTCTCTTAATATTGTATGCATCTCAGCGTAGTTTTTGTGTTGTAAGAATACCAGACTCACAAATCATTCATAGCAAGACTAAGTAAAGAGTCAAAATATAGATATGATATGATTATATATATTATTATTATATATATCATTATTATTATTATTATTATTATTATTATTATTATTATTATTATTATTATTATTATTATTATTATTATTATTATTCAGTATATTTCCATAACATAAACATTTATTCACTCAGGATGTGTCTAACTGTATATAGATTATCGTAAGATATAATTCAGAAAGTACGAAAATTCTGAAAACCTTTCACCCTTTCAGCCATGGAAAAATAAATTTTCATTCGTTACACCTTTATCTCTTCAAATCTTTATTTCTCAAATAATAAAACTTACATCTCGCTTGTGTATTTAAGTTCTGTATTTTCTTTTGCATGCTTCAAATATTTTTAAGAGGAATCGGCCTTTGAATTGTTCAAATATACTACAATAGGATAAGGTCTGGATTCGTTCAAATATATTATGATGCGATTAAGCCTAGATTAGCTTACTTCCGATGATTCGTATTTTAGGAGGGTCCTGTGTTATCAGTGTTCTGTAACTAGGCAGATTTAGACCATGTGTAAATGTTGTAACTGTAAAACTGAAAAAATTACGTGTAAAGTTTCGACCGCATTTGTGGATATGACAAATCATTTATCGTAAATTCAAATCTAATGGTAAATTTTGACAAATGTTAGGAATCTTTAAGAATAAGGCTGCATGAGTTATTCGTATTAGAAGACAAAGCCGTTGTCAATTCGAATTAAAATATCACGATTAAGTCGTTCATTTTAAGATAAAAAGGTAATAATTTCGAATGCTCTTAGGGGGTTTTTCCTTTACCACCACGACACAGAAATTGGAAGAATATATCTAAAAACATCTCACTACATTATGTGATTCAGTTGCTTTGGTAACAAAAAGCGACTACAACAACAGGTGACTAATCACGTGGTGTGAAACAATATCTATTCAGTCAAGTCCTTTCATATAGCAGAATATAGAATATCGTCAATATATTAGAAAATATTTATTTATCTCTATCTAGCTCTCCAATTAAATGATACATAATATGACATAACATGATATATAATTATTCCAGAATATTGAGAATCTGACGATGATAATTTCACCCCAAGTTGCCATGGAAGATTCTGATTTTGCAGAAGACATGCATGCAGTTGGACGTCTTACAAAAACTTTACTACGTTCTCGTCAATATACCATGCAGAAATCTTCACAGTGAAATCGACGTTACATTGCCAGCATGAATGCTCGTATAATTGGCTTGTTCATATTCTTCAGTGATTCTCAGCTGCTGTATTGAAGAAATGATGTGACATGTAGTAAGCATGAATACGACGATTTGGTCATATTAAAGAAAAAAGGGGAGTTACTGGCTCAGTTATGTGGCAGAAGTCACCATGGAGCTATACAATACATGAATATAAATAATATACTAGAACATATTACACATTACAAAAATATTTGATTGTAGTGCAATTACGACACCGACTTAGGACGGTCATTTAATTTGACAAAAGCCAAACAAATGGTGTGGTTAACAGGTTTACAGGCCCACCTTCCCACTCACCGTAACAGCAGAACAAGCAAAGGACGTACATTTAAAAATTTATAAATAATCCTCCATGTAAAGAACAAGGGTCAACAGGTATCGCATATTGAGAGGTCATAAAAATATAAACACGTAAGGTATTGTAAAACACATAATGCTATAAAATGTATGCGACATCAACATGATAAACCGTGCTCTGCCAGTTATTATTTTAATAACTATCTACATACTGCACATAATGTTTTTGTAATGTCTTTTATTCAGCCTATATATTGGTATTGCCCTTTATTGGTATCTGTGCTTCAAGAGATAGATCAGATTTTGAAGTAGTTGGTAGTGTAAACATTTTGAAAGTAACTTTAGTCAACTTTAAAATATATGTGAATTGAACATAAAAATAATGATTGAAAAAAAGACATAAGAGAAAGTGAGTGAGATCCAGTTTGAAAAATAATGTACATCTAATCCACCGCCAACTGTCTCAGTGATCTTCGCAAACGATTGTTTACAAAATGTACAGTTTTATTGTGCGCAATTTGTCAGGAAGATAAAGGCATGTTCAGTACTCGTTTAACCATTACAGTTGCAAGTATTGGAATTTCAACCTTTAATTTTGCCAGATTTAGTCAAAATTTTAACGCAAGGAAAATACAAAAATTAAGAATATTGATAAGGGGTGACATTTCCGATATTAAAGTAGAAATTACCAAAGGTTTAAAAGTTGGAATTTCCAAGGCTGAATATGGAATTATATATAAATATCTAAATGTGTGTCCTTTGATTGTGCTGCTTTTGCGGTGAGTGGGAAGATAGACGCCCGTAAACCGGTTAACCACACCAATTGAGTAACGTTTGTCACTTTAATTGACCGTTCTAAGTCGGTATCGTAACCGCAGCACAATCGAATATTTTTGTAATGTCGTTCTTTCGTGTATATTCTACTATTATCATGTTTTGTATACATGTCCTTGGTTATTTGTATCCTACAGTTTTGTCAGATGTTTTCTGTTTTCTCTTTAACAACTTTAATGTTGGAATTACCAAGATAGAAGTTCATCAAGATTAAAGTTGGAAAAACGAGAAATCGAAATGTTTCAATGTGACACTAATATGCTTCAGTAAGCTATACCATTTTATCTTAGCAAGTCATTCACATGGACAAACAAAAACGTTTTTTACTTTTTCTTAGACATAATCCAATTTCTATATACAGGTCGAAGTCCAAATTCAATCCCATAACTGAGTACTTTCCCGTGTCTATATAACATGTGGGCTTCTCCTTTGGGAAATAAGTTTTTCTTATATCCCATGAGTTTCCAGAGTGCAATACGTTCAATATTGTGCCATTCATCACTATCTTCCGTGTTTTTCATATCTCTTAGTTTTACGTCCACAAAGAATAATGTAAACGTATCAAAGTCCCGATTCAGCTTTTCTCGATTTTTTCAGCACGTACAACATTCAATATCTTTATTCCTCACTAATCTGTATTAGCATTACTAGCATTCGAGCATTATACCGTCCCAGTTTATCCGGAGTCCCGTCTCACGCTGAACCGTCCGAGCTCATCTGAGTCCAATCGGACGTTATTGAGTCTTTTCTTTAAACAGGGTTTATTCCCATTTTAGACGGAATCTGACGTAAAACAATTATGACGTAATCAATTTTCTATGAAAACATCATTTGTGGACTATCATTTCCCTGGGTTTTAGCTCAGTTTCCATAGGATATGATGACGCCATAAGTGTTTAACGTCAGATACCGTCCCAAATGGGGAGTAATTCTGTATGATGAAAAGCCCGAATACCGTCCGAGCTCATCCGGAGTCCCGTCGCACGTTATACCGTCCAAGTCCCATCGCTCGTTTTACCATCTAGGTAAGCTGAGAAAATACATACATTAATCATTCATTTCATTTTGATTTAATTTATTAATTTATCGTTATGATGGCTTAACAATAGTTATGAATAGAATAAAACTCGATAAAATCCAAATACCAGTTCAAAAATCATAGTTTAATTGAAGGATTTAAAAACAGGAATTCAGTATTTTCTCAGTTTATGGCTCCGAACCCTGGTCGATCAGTACGTAACATGACCCGGATTTTCAAACGTGTGGCCGCAGAATGGTTACCATGTAGATAAAATCATCGTAACTTTATCATTTCTAAAGAAATAATCATCAATAATGTCTTAAGTAAATTCGGTAACATTGCAGACTTTATTGTATAGCTCCATGGTGACTTCTGCCACATAACTGAGCCAGTGACTCTTCTTTTTTCTTTCATTCTTGTTTTCTATCACGAAAATTAGACAATGTGCATTTTCAGTTTAATTTGCTTCAAATTCATGCCGGGGATCCTCATACAACTTGTCTGCTTTGATTTCCTGTGGACTTTTGTGATTTCACTTTTATATCAGTACTTATAGAGCACTACACACCACTAAAAGGACGATATGCACTCACAGGGTTAATTTCTAATATTCTACCTTACTTTAAATTTGACTAAGTTGCCACGCTCCAGAATTCATATAAAACTTACTTTTACTTTCGCTTTTAAGTCAGAATGTAGCTGACTATGTTACTTTAGCAACCCAAAACTTCAGTACCAATTTAAAACTTCTAGTATGCACTTACTTGGAAAACGCAATGAAATATGCCATTCAAACCCGAAATTTATTGTTTTACACAGGTATCATTCAATATGCGGGTCCCGTGAAAGTTTCTATTACTTTTAATTTACATAAATTACACAAGGACAATTTAATCAGATAAAAAAAATGAGCAAGTTCACAAGCACTTATCATTTTCTGAAAAGTATTTGTTTTCACACATTTTACAGAAGAGTGTGCACTACACTTGTAGATCTAGACGTAGTCAATAGATACATGTTTGGTATTGTAGTTGTATAAATAAAGTACTGATGTATGTATCATAACATTTATCACAATGTTTAATTAGAATCACCACTGTACATTCAAACTCATATTCTGATATATGTATATTTGTGCTGATATGGACATAAACTAACAATTCATGTATGTGCACTTACATCTTTAGAGTGCAAATTGAAATCATTGTAACATCAATTATGCTACTATATTCAGTTTTATAAAACAAAATGTGTACTAGTGTTTGTTGAACATACATTTACTGATTATATACTATCTAACATTGTTTGATTTTGTCATGCTCTATCGGATTACGCTGTAAATCAGTTTTTCTGAATAAAGTTCTGTATTCTGTAATTAATTTCCTTATTATATGAAAGTATTATAATTAATATGAAAGTATAATAGTTCAACACATTTCAAAAGAAAGATTAAAGACACCTGACTCAGCAAAATATTATTACAAAAGTCTTGACAGAGTAAAAAAGCAAACAATAAAGACATAGAAAGATAATATTATTATTATTATTATTATTATTATTATTATTATTATTATTATTATTATTATTATTATTATTATTATTATTTAAAATTATATAAATCATACTCCATACATGTATATCCATCAAAGACTAATAAGCTACCCAAATTCAGAGGTTTTTAAATACACACAAGAAACGTATAATGGATGAACACTTACTGTATAAAATACATGTATAAAAGTAATGTCAGTTTTAATCTAACATGTTCTGCTCTTATGAAAGCGAGCTAAGGTCCTTGTTCCATGTGAGTCTGGAATAACAATCAGGGGGGACAAGGCTCAGAACCTAAGCGCCTCCGAGGTTAAGACAAGGTCAATCATAGAGTCACCAAAGCCCTGTTAGTCAGAGTGTAACGCTCCAGAAAATGTCTCGAAAGGGCTGTAGAAGGGAGTACTATAAGACTTGTTGTCTTAGAAATGATCTTAGGGTCATATTGGCGAAGGCGTTTGACTGATGGGAGATTTCGTTGGACACATAGTTTTGAAAATTAATAGATCCAAATTTTTACAAAAGCACTGAATGAGATCTATAGAATTTTCCTAGATATTTTCAAGGTTTATGGTATCTGTAATCAAAATGTCAATATGTTCGAAGTAATTTGTATATTTTAGTTATGAAAATCAAAACGTGAACGACGTCAATACATTTGAATGTAACAGCGGTATGCTGAACTACAAATCATAAAATTAGTTACATTGAAAGTTGAGCCATAGACAAATCTAGTTCTAAGCTATGCAAATCTAGATCTAAGCTATGCGTGGACAGTCTGAGCATTGCTCTGGACAGTCTGCTCAAAGAACTGTAATTAACAAGAGTCATTATTGGCTGATGTGATGTAGGGAGAGAGGGACTACTATTTCAGTCTATCAGGAGCTGTAATTGGATGAAATTATTTGATCAATCTATAAACGAAGATTGATTCTGCTGTAAAATCATGAAAAGGGGTGATTGTTTACATTTGAATTTTGGCCAATTTCAGCGTGATTTTCTCTAAATTAAGGTGGATAACCTGTAGTAAACTGTTAAATTTCTGATAGAGGACAGTCTGACAAACATTTTGATATATGGATTGTATATAGTTAAAATGTAGGATGTGTAAATCTTGCTGGAAGTTTGGTAATTAAACATGGGACCCTATGGGAAATGGAATTACTATGCTTTAACCTACTATTTGGCGATGGCCCTGAAGTTGAAGCTATCAATACGACGTGCAATGGGGGTTGTTTTTTAATTAACACCGTGTCGTTGGCGCTTAGTGGTAAGTAAATATCTATCATGGTTATTTTTGTGTCTGACCATGTGTTCATCTGTTTGTTGTAACATCCCCCAAGAAAGTAAAAGCACTATAAAACAAACAAACAAAAATAACGCCTATGAATCCCATGGCCATGCGACCCTTGATCGTGAACTTGAAACCAAAACAACCCTTTTATGTTGATGCGACCGGGGGCATTAATACGTATTTAAAAACAAAAAAAAACTGTAGTATGCAGTAAAATTAAGTAGGTATGGATAAATCGGTGACTTTTAAATTAGCATCTCCTAGCCTGATGACTTTACAATATAAAACACAAAGTGTCCCAGGTCACTCCTATTCATCAATCTGTTATGCCCCACTATATTCGGGTGTCTTGATAGTGAAATGCACGTCTATATGCACTGGTTATAATTTCAGCACATGTAGGATTATTTTTCCAGTGTTACTAGTGTGACGTACATACTCAGCTTGATTTGCTCGTCATATTAGATTTGTCTGTCCGTCAACACCTGGTTCTGACTCGATTAGAATAGTGTCAAGATCGTTAGGATTGATATAAGTTTACCTGGAACAGCTAGGCGACACGCAAGTCCTTGAAATGGAGGAATTTTAGGAGCCGATATTCCAAGCAGAGATTATTCAAAAATTGTTCATATGTTTTCTGTCGCTCATCCGCGTCGAATAAAATTAAACATACACTCTAACATTTAAGTAGCTGATAAAGCAATAGATAATTTTTATAACTTTTTAGAGTTACATCAATATTATGGTGTGGTGTGTTTAAATGATCTTTAAATTGTAATTTGCTTGTAATCCAATAAATATGCAGAGGTCATTCATTTCATGATTTTCAATTTCAGCGCAAAATTATGAAAACCTCGGAACAATCTACTTAAAACTCGATGTACATTTATCTCATCTAAATATCTAGAGCCTGTGACAAAAGGACAGCAATTAAATGTTTCCTGTGGCTTGCATGCTTTGTTTCAATAAGGTGGTCGTTTATCCTCTAGTTCATACCACAATAAGCTCTGAAACACCCAGAGATGTTTGAACACTGTGCCTTTGAATACCCAACAGGAGCAAAAGTACTCCTTACGGACATTGAAATACGTTTCTCTGAGTGCCAGTGACGTAGCAGAATTTTCCATTATATTCATTCAAAATTACATCAATTTCCCTAAACTGTGCTAAAACATACAAACATTAATGTAATTTACACAATCTTCACAGAGAAAATCAAAGAAGTAATCTGAAAATGTACATGTAAGAAGAGATAGCAAAGGGAGGATATCTTCCAGGGTTTATGTCGCTCCACGCGAAATTAACAATCTGATCTGGCTGATGAACAACGCAAGGGGGAAAATTTATGCACTTCCTCCGCACTAAGTTTCATCAAAATCGCTCAGTTATCCTGAAGAAAAGTTTAAAATAAGAAGCAGTTATATGACATTGCTTCCAATATGATTCCAAGTAATAATTAACTTACAATAAAAATATCAAATCTATTCTATACTATTAATAAGCCTAAATAAATTCTCAGAAGAATTCCAACTAAATGTAATTAATCCACGTTGTATATACATGTATATAAATCTTTAATTATTCGTGATTCTGAACAAAAATGTGGTTCAATTCTATAGAGTAAATTTGGGTTTCAAGAATTAAGCATGAATTTACTCTAAACTATATATATGTTTTAATCTAAATTTAAGCCTAATTTCTACTTCTCGTATTTTCTTTCTGAAATTATTCATATTAAGCTAAGAAAATAAAGTAAAATCATATTTACCTATATAAATTTTTCTGTTTTTTATGCTGAATCCATGATTTTCAGAATTTTCTAAATTCATTGTATGAAGTTGATACAGCAATACAGCATTATGCTTATCATCTGTTTATCACCAATAATTTTGAAATAAGGTACCATATGTAACTAGAACTTCATTTACATTTTCTTGCTCTTTTGTATTGAAAATTGTTAAAATAATACATGTTATGAAAATCTAAAAAAACATTAAATCTCTCTTGGACATCCAGAGGGATGCACACTGGTTATAATAATAAGAAGAATATTCTGTGACAGAGTGTTCCTCTTATTATTATTATCAAAACTTATTGAAAATAACAAATTGTTGATATAAGGATCTACTACCCAAAACTAAGTTTAATTTGGCTGAATATAAGATTTAAATTGAATTCCGATTGTGTTTTATTAAATGTTGATATGTAGGCCGACATCGTATTATCTGATTTGACACGTTAATAAACTATGAAACTATGATGCATGGTGAAATTAGTGAATGAAATAATTTGAATTACTATATTGTTATATGTTAAATAAATAGCAAATACTTATGCATGTTTGATGTGGTAGCTTCAATAATGTTATGATATCATACAGATACAAGTTTTCTCAAGACACCCTTCTAGATCATTATAATTCAGTATGTCAATCTAATCAGCCGGCTAAAGTAGTTTTTCAAAGGAAAGTGCTCTCTACAGTCATGCTGCCTTGCTTTTTGGTTCAGTCTTTGCAGATCTTGTCATGAAAAAGAATAACACTTGTAGGAACATTGAGTACATCAGTTCTACTTAGTTTCATTTAAATTGCTTCAGTAGATCTAAAGAAATTTTTGCATATTTGAAAAATTGATGATAGACAGAGGGATAATCACAGTGTGACGATGCTCCAGAGCAAGCCCTGCACTTAGACAGGAAGAAGAAGAAACCGGCTTTGGCAATTGCTCATCTGAGCATAATGTGACTACAAACTATCAGGCATTATGTCATCTTAGGACATTCTTCTTTGCATGTTATCCTTTACCAGTTGCATGTATCTACACAAGAGAATGACTCAGAAAAATGCAAAGAATATAAAAACAAAAGTAAGACATTTTAAATGTTTAATAATTTTGTTGAAATAAATAACATTTTTTTTTGTTGAAGATCTCAAACAATCAAACATAGTATAACTTACACCAGCATCAACATCTTATAAACAATGCATATCACAGACTACTTGATAGACAGAAATTTGGAGATAATTATCAACACTAGAGAAATGGAAATTCATTTGGCTTCATAAATTCAGCGCTAAAATTAGCTGCTTTTCTATCTAAAGGACCTTTTATTGCTTCACTTGGCCCTATATTCCTTCTGAATCTCATCACAAGCCCTGAGCTTTCTGTTGTTCTTTTGTTTATAACTTTGCTATGCTTGTCTTTTACAGCACTAGAATTAGTATTCTGATCTACAACTTCAGTATCACTTTTTGAATTGTTGAATTCAGCCTTGTTAGCACTTGATTTACCATAACTATCACAGTGTTCTTTTTCAGAAATTAAAACCTTGTCAACTTCCATCATCGTTGCATCTTTGTAATCATCAATGCCAGTATCTTTTTCAGGTAAACTTGGACTAGCACTTCTTTCGTCATCAGCATCTTCATCAGTGTCACAACCCTTGTCATCAGACAACGCACTTTTAAATTCTTTACAACCTGGATCATACTTTTCATTTAAGCACTCTTCAGCTCCCACATCAAGTCTTGCCTGAATCCTATGAATGGGGTTATCACTACTGTATTTTTTATAATGTGCCATATTAAATTCATTTTGATTTCTGAAAGAGTAGTCTTTTTCACATTTTTGCATTTGCCCTTCAGATTCATCAAACGAGCTGCCTAATACATTCATGTTTGTTGATGAAACGGTTTCTCTGTCATTATCATAATTCCATGGGTTGAGACCTCCATAGTTAGGAATAACAGAATGAGTAATGTTTTCATAGTGATGATTAACCTTGTAGATATAATCTGTTGTTTGCTTCAATTGTCCTCTCTCCTCTTTTTCCTGTCCAAATTGTATTTAAATTGTAGATGATATAATATTATATATGATTTTAATTACTACATACTAAGTTGATTTTTTAACTTTTGTGTCTTTTCACTTTTCATTTTATGTAGAATATTTTTATGATAAGTTACAGTATGTGCATATCTTCTTTTATTTGGAGAATAGGCTATGCATGTAAATCTATGATGTGCTACTTCAATTTTGCAAAATTACAATAAATTGTAAAAAGTAAAGGAGTGAAAAATTACAAACCTTTCCATCAGAAACCTCTTTCTTCTTGCGACCACGGCGTAGAAAGGATGAAAGAGACTGAAATAACATCAAATAAGATCCTAATATAACTATTAAAATCAGTATTACAGTACCAACAAGATAAATAATAAGATAGAAATACAAATTACAGGCAATTATCCCTAAGAATTATTTGCTACAATGTATTACAAATGCTAACAATGGAAATCATAAGACAGACTGTCTCACACTAAAGACAAGGCCCCTGACAAGTCATTAGAGCGACTTATAACATTATGCTGGACAATGATAGCACCTAATTTCACTCAACCGCCAAGCTAGTGAGGTCTGAAATAGTCTAATGTTCATAATAAAACATTATACTGGACAATGAGAGTACCTCAGTTCACTCATCCGCCAAGTTAGTGAGGTCTGATATGGTCTAATGTTCATACATAAAACATTATACTGGGCTATGAGAGTACCTCAGTTCACTCATCCGCCAAGATAGTGAGGTCTGATATGGTCAAATGTTCATACTTAAAACATTATATTGGACAATGAGAGAACCTCAGTTCACTCATCCACAAAGCTAGTGAGGTCTGATATGGTCAAATGTTTATACATAAAACAATATACTGGACAATGAGAGTACCTCAGTTCACTCATCCGCCAAGATAGTGAGGTCTGATATGGTCAAATGTTCATACATAAAACAATACTGGACAATGATAGTACCTCAGTTCACTGACATCCGCCAAGCTAGTGAGGTCTGATATGGTCAAATGTTCATACATAGAACATTATACTGGGCTATGAGAGTACCTCAGTTCACTCATCCGCCAAGCTAGTGAGGTCTGATATGGTCAAATGTTTATACATAAAACATTATACTGGACAATGAGAGTACCTCAGTTCACTCATCCGCCAAGCTAGTGATGTCTGATATGGTCTAATGTTCATACTTAAAACATTATATTGGACAATGAGAGAACCTCAGCTCACTCATCCGCAAAGCTAGTGAGATGTGATATGGTCTAATGTCCATACATAAAACAATATACTGGACAATAAGAGTACCTCAGTTCACTCATCCACCAAGCTAGTGAGGTCTGATATGGTCTAATGTTCATACATAAAACAATATACTGGACAATGAGAGTACCTCAGTTCACTCATCCGCCAAGCTAGTAAGGTCTGATATGGTCTAATGTTCATACATAAAACATTATACTGGACAATGATAGTACCTCAGTTCACTCATCCGCCAAGATAGCGAGGTCTGATATGGTTAAATGTTCATACTTACAACAATATACTGGACAATGAGAGTACCTCAGTTCACTCATTCGTCAAGCTAGTGAGGTCTGATATGGTCAAATGTTTATACATAAAACAATATACTGGACAATGATAGTACCTCAGTTCACTCATCCGCCAAGCTAGTGAGGTCTGATATGGTCAAATGTTCATACATAAAACAATACTGGACAATGATAGTACCTCAGTTCACTGACATCCGCCAAGCTAGTGAGGTCTGATATGGTCAAATGTTCATACATAGAACATTATACTGGGCTATGAGAGTACCTCAGTTCACTCATCCGCCAAGCTAGTGAGGTCTGATATGGTCAAATTTTTATACATAAAACATTATACTGGACAATGAGAGTACCTCAGTTCACTCATCCGCCAAGCTAGTGATGTCTGATATGGTCTAATGTTCATACTTAAAACATTATATTGGACAATGAGAGAACCTCAGCTCACTCATCCGCAAAGCTAGTGAGGTCTGATATGGTCTAATGTCCATACATAAAACAATATACTGGACAATAAGAGTACCTCAGTTCACTCATCCACCAAGCTAGTGAGGTCTGATATGGTCTAATGTTCATAAATAAAACATTATACTGGACAATGAGAGTACCTCAGTTCACTCATCCGCCAAGCTAGTGAGGTCTGATATGGTCTAATGTTCATACATAAAACATTATACTGCACAATGAGAGTACTTCAGTTCACTCATCCGCTAAGCTAGTGAGGTCTGATATGGTCTAATGTTCATACTTAAAACATTATATTGGACAATGAGAAAACCTCAGTTCACTCATCCGCAAAGCTAGTGAGGTCTGATATGGTCTAATGTCCATACATAAAACAATATACTGGACAATGAGAGTATCTCAGTTCAATCATCCGCCAAGACAGCGAGGTGTGATATGGTCAAATGTTCATACTTACAACAATATACTGGACAATGAGAGTACCTCACTCATCCGCCAAGATAGTGAGGTCTTATATGGTCTAATGTTCATACTTACAACAATATACTGGACAATGAGAGTACCTCAGTTCACTCATCTGCAAAGCTAACGAGGTCTGATATGGTCAAATGTTTATACATAAAACAATATACTGGACAATGAGAGACCTCAGTTCACTCATCCGCCAAGATAGTGAGGTCTGATATGGTCAAATGTTCATACTTACAACAATATACTGGACAATGAGAGTACCTCAGTTCACTCATTCGTCAAGCTAGTGAGGTCTGATATGGTCAAATGTTTATACATAAAACAATATACTGGACAATGATAGTACCTCAGTTCACTCATCCGCCAAGCTAGTGAGGTCTGATATGGTCAAATGTTCATACATAAAACAATACTGGACAATGATAGTACCTCAGTTCACTGACATCCGCCAAGCTAGTGAGGTCTGATATGGTCAAATGTTCATACATAGAACATTATACTGGGCTATGAGAGTACCTCAGTTCACTCATCCGCCAAGCTAGTGAGGTCTGATATGGTCAAATTTTTATACATAAAACATTATACTGGACAATGAGAGTACCTCAGTTCACTCATCCGCCAAGCTAGTGATGTCTGATATGGTCTAATGTTCATACTTAAAACATTATATTGGACAATGAGAGAACCTCAGCTCACTCATCCGCAAAGCTAGTGAGGTCTGATATGGTCTAATGTCCATACATAAAACAATATACTGGACAATAAGAGTACCTCAGTTCACTCATCCACCAAGCTAGTGAGGTCTGATATGGTCTAATGTTCATAAATAAAACATTATACTGGACAATGAGAGTACCTCAGTTCACTCATCCGCCAAGCTAGTGAGGTCTGATATGGTCTAATGTTCATACATAAAACATTATACTGCACAATGAGAGTACTTCAGTTCACTCATCCGCTAAGCTAGTGAGGTCTGATATGGTCTAATGTTCATACTTAAAACATTATATTGGACAATGAGAAAACCTCAGTTCACTCATCCGCAAAGCTAGTGAGGTCTGATATGGTCTAATGTCCATACATAAAACAATATACTGGACAATGAGAGTATCTCAGTTCACTCATCCGCCAAGACAGCGAGGTGTGATATGGTCAAATGTTCATACTTACAACAATATACTGGACAATGAGAGTACCTCACTCATCCGCCAAGATAGTGAGGTCTTATATGGTCAAATGTTCATACTTACAACAATATACTGGACAATGAGAGTACCTCAGTTCACTCATCTGCAAAGCTAGTGAGGTCTGATATGGTCAAATGTTTATACATAAAACAATATACTGGACAATGAGAGACCTCAGTTCACTCATCCGCCAAGATAGTGAGGTCTGATATGGTCAAATGTTCATACTTACAACAATATACTGGACAATGATAGTACCTCAGTTCACTGACATCCGCCAAGCTAGTGAGGTCTGATATGGTCAAATGTTCATACATAGAACATTATACTGGGCTATGAGAGTACCTCAGTTCACTCATCCGCCAAGCTAGTGAGGTCTGATATGGTCAAATGTTCATACATAAAACATTATACTGGACAATGATAGTACCTCAGTTCACTGACATCCGCCAAGCTAGTGAGGTCTGATATGGTCAAATGTTTATACATGAAACATTTTACTGGACAATGAGAGTACCTCAGTTCACTCATCCGCCAATCTAGTGAGGTCTGATATGGTCTAATGTTTATACATAAAACATTATACTGGATAATGAGAGTACCTCAGTTCACTCATCCGCCAAGCTAGTGAGGTCTGATATGGTCAAATGTTTATACATAAAACATTATACTGGACAATGAGAGTACCTCAGTTCACTCATCCGCCAAGCTAGTGAGGTCTGATATGGTCAAATGTTCATACATAAAACATTATACTGGACAATGATAGTACCTCAGTTCACTGACATCCGCCAAGCTAGTGAGGTCTGATATGGTCAAATGTTTATACATAAAACATTATACTGGACAATGAGAGTACCTCAGTTCACTCATCCGCCAAGCTAGTGAGGTCTGATATGGTCTAATGTTCATACTTAAAACATTATACTGGACAAAGAGAGTACCTCAGTTCACTCATCCGCCAAGCTAGTGAGGTCTGATATGGTCTAATGTTCATACTTAAAACATTATACTGGATATTGTTTGATCATCAGAAGATAGTATGAGGTGGAAGTATATTTATCAATCATGCAGTATTAATACACTACTATCAACACCAGGTATTAGTATTATCCTGGCTTACACTCACCGATGCATTAAACCCTGGAAACATTTCCTGCACTTTTTCCTTGAAGTTTACACCGAAATAAACAGTTGTAAACTATGTTAAGAAAAAACAAGCTGAATGAAAACAAATGTCTTTTTATAACTTTTGATATTACCAGTGGTCATGTGATCACTTTTGATCATCAGTATCAAAAGTTATAAAAAGACACAAATATTCAAAATCTATATAGAATTGACTACAGTTTTAAATGTTCTCATATCTCTTGTTTTACATGCAGAATAACATTGAGAAACAATACAGACTATAAAGGCAATACAGATTTTTTAAAAAGCACTAATTTAATTATTCGTTGACGAAAAGAGCCAGGAATTAACTATTGTTCCTTTCTTTGTTATTTTAGCACACACAAAAATTATTTCTCCTACATCTTATCTTCAATATTCACACTAGTTCTAACAAGAATTCCAACCCAGTCTGCATGTCTCTGCGTAGCATTTAAGCCCACTCAATTTACTGATACCTGTGTGTCATGACATTTGTCAGAGCCTTGATTTTATCATGAAACATAAGAAATTGTCTTGTATCATATATCCTCTTAGTCAAAGAAGTTATCTATCAAGAAACATGGATTCACTGATAAAATTTCATTATATCAATTATTTCTAAATAAAAGGATATGATTTGAATTTGCCCTTGCGCATCATCTTGACGTCTGGAAAAGCTATCCTCATGACCTTATTGCACTGTGTTCCTCTTTGATGGACATCCAGTGCTTCAAGTTTAACTGCCAGAATTGCCAACAAATCATCCCTTATAACTCCGTGTTCCATGTCTCCTGACCATTCAAGCACATCTAAAACATAAAAATATTCTCATTGCTACAATGCTTGATTGGTTAAGATAAAAGTTAATTATCAGATTCTATAAAATACATTCATTCCCTAATAACTTCTGTGTGAACTTTTTTGCAATAAAATAAAAAAAGGCAACGTTAAATGGCACATAGTACGCCCGTATTTCATTAACCTAGACGCCATACAAACGTGAACTAAAAATGTAATCTGATTGTGCTAAATTTAGATTACCTTTGATACTGGTAAAATAGTTCACTTTTCCACACCAAATGTTTGGGTTTTTTTATCACCTATGCGCATCCATCATTTCCCATGTTTAACTACCCCCTCCTTCAGTAACACATCGACTACAATTGTATTAAATTTTGAGGAACTGGTGTAAATGGAGTTGCGATGACAATGTATTTAGCATACAAAAATTTAAGTCCAAGGCCCATAACTTCTGTAAATTGTTTTGGACAGCATTCTTCTTCCAATATGCACACCTTATGCTATTCCTTCTTTATACCTCACTTCATTAAAATCCCCCAAAGGGTTTAGAAGGAGTTGCGAAGACAAGTATTTTACATCAAGAAATCCAAGTCCAATGGTCATAACTCCTGTAGTTCTTTTGAACAGCAATCCCCTTCCACTATGCACATCTTTACAAAGTGTTCTTTCTTTGCACCAGCTTTCATCAAAATTCCACAAAGGGTATAGGAGGAGTTGTAAAGACAAGGCATTTTAAGAAAATGTAAATCTAAGGGCCATAACTCCTGTAAATTGTTTTGGACAGCATTCCCCTTCTAATATCATCTTCATATGGTGTTCTTTCACTGTACCAAGTTTCATCAAAATCTCCGCAAGGGTAAAGGAGTTGCAAAGACAAGATAGGTGGGACAGACAGACGACAGCGGTTTAGCAAAATATGCCCACATTTTTATGCGGAAGTATAAAAATTGTAATCGCTGACTTTGCATTTTCATCACTGGTCATTCTCTTATACATGTATATATTTATTTCTATTGTAAAGCATTGCATCGTGTATTTATTTTGTCATACCGTAAAGCATTGCATCGTGTATGTATTTAGCCATATAGTAAAGCGTTGCATCGTGTAGGCATTTGGTCATATAGTAAAGCGTTGCATCGTGTATGTATTTAGTCATATAGTAAAACGTTGCATTGTGTAAGCATTTAGTCATATAGTGAAGCATTGCATCGTGTATACATCTAGTCATATAGTAAAGCGTTGCATCGTGTATTAAGTCATATTGAAAAGCATTGCACCCGATACATGTCATCGCCACATAACATCTGACATACAAAATAAAACATTACCTTTTTTTCAGTGTTCTGCACAAATGACACTAAATCTCATGCGTAAATGTGGTAAAATCTACCAAGCAACCTAACTACATGTATTTCTAGTTATGAATTTGCTAAATGTGTTTACCTTGCACTTGCGACAAAATCCTGTCTTGGTCATGGGATACATCTTTCATAGACTGTAGTAGGGGTAACTCTGTGTCGCTCACCTCATCAACTTCTTGTGGCATCTCTATGAATGCTACACCGAAAAAATATGTTGTGATCTTGTTAAGGTACAAAATGAGACGAAACAAAATAAGACAAGAACACGATCCAATCTGTGAAACAAGACAACGTCAGACAATAATACAGTCATAACCTGTGACACGAGACAAAAAAAGACATGATCACAATTTAACCTGTGAGACAAGACAACGTCAGACAATAATACAGTCATAACCTGTGACACGTGACAAAATAAGACATGATCACAATTAAACCTGTGAGACAAGACAACATCAGACAATAATACAGTCATAACCTGTGACACGTTACAAAATAAGACATGATCACAATTAAACCTGTGAGACAAGACAACGTCAGACAATAATACAGTCATAACCTGTGACACGTGACAAAATAAGACATGATCACAGTAAAACCTGTGACACGTGACAACGTCAGACAATAATACAGTAAAAACCTGTGAAACAAGACAAAATAAGACATGATAACAATCAAACCTGTGACACGTGACAACGTCAGACAATAATACAGTCATAACCTGTGACACGAGACAGAAGAAGACATGATCACAATCAAACCTGTGACACGTGACAACGTCAGACAATAATACAGTCATAACCTGTGACACGAGACAAAAGAAGACATGATCACAATCAAACCTGTGACACGGGACAAAATAAGACAAATACAGTAAAACCTGTGAGACCAAACGTAAAAAGACAAGAATACAGTCAAACTTGTGAGGCAATACAAAATAAGACAAATACAGTATGTTTAACAGGTTGGTTACCATCTGCTTCCATGTCGTGATATATATGAAAAATTGTTGAAAGCGACATAATACACTAATCAACCAACCCACCTATCTTATACATTGTACATCAAAGGATATTTTTTATATTTCCCCTTGCGTTGAGCATTGCTTTCGGGATACAACTCCCTCATGGCTTTATTACATGCTGGTCCCCATTGTGTGGCTTCTGGTACAGCTATAATCTCGCTCACTCGCTGTAAAAGCTGGTCCCTTGATACATTCCCTTGAAAAGCAGAGAATATCAACCCTGAAATATAAAAACTTATGGGTATCATCAATGCCAAGTTTCATTACAGTCTTACCATTAGTTTTGAAGTAGAAAGCCATCAAATCTCAATATCGAATAGAAACAGTATCCCCCACGCCTTTTTTTCAATTAAAAAAAATGCAAAATATCCTGAAAATTATTTTATTTTTCCATTCTTTTGGTTAAAATATACAAAAATTAATGCAACTTACCATATACATTAAAAATCATGCATCGATACTTGACATGAAATTCAAAATATATATCGCACAACCTCTTCTTCAATCCACCCAAACCGAATTACATTAGCATTGAAACTGACTAATTTTGGAAATATATGCATGAAAGCATTTGTTACCATAGAAACTAATGATGCTAATAATGAAACATAAAGCATGCCAAATTGACAAAACGTAAAAAGAAACCTCAAACACATCACAATATCAATACAGAAATGTAACCAAAAGGCGATATATTTTAAATTATTTTGCATTCTAGCAACTTTTTCTGTATATGCAACATTTAAAATGATGTTTCTCAAAGAAGGGATTAATTTGATCTTTTGAACCAAAATCTGTTGATCCATCCCTGAATTGATCTAGTTAAAAACAACAATACTAGTAGGAGAGTATAAATACTTAATTCCAACCCAAGTCCCTTTAGGCACTTTATGACCAAAAAAAAATTACATAATTCTTTATGGACAACAGGTCAACAACAATCACAAAAGGTCAATTTAGCTTAAGCTGAGCTGAACCTAAAATCTACCTGGTACCACTTCCTTGAGCTTGAGTATTTTGCTGACCTCCCCTACCCCTTCCTTCTCTTCTACCTTGGATGTAGGACCTTCATCTCTAGCTACTTTGTTATGCTTGATATCTATATGAAGTTTGAGATCTGATGCACTACTACATTGTATGAGGCATACAGTGCACAAATGCATGCTGGAACATTTCTCTGGAAGATTATCTTTCTTTAGATGTGGTTTGAAGGTCAACAAATGATTCAATATAGATGAACTAGTTCTTGGTGGTAAATTATCACTTTCTTCCCTCATCATTTTGTTTTCTTTTTTTGTAAATTCAGGGAACACAGAAAGGTTTCTAGCTGCACTATACTTCTCATTTTGAAAATTCAAGGCACCATTTTGTTCTTGGAATTGTGGTATATATGTACATCCCTTTTCCTCATTCGATGTTATTGATGTTGGATAACATGCATGATCTTTGCCAGCAGTAAAACTATTAGCACTTTGTGAAGGATGCTGGTTGTGATAGTTGCTAGGAATAAAACTATTAGCACTTTGTGAAGGATGCTGGTTGTGATAGTTGCTAGGAATAGAATTATTAGCACTTTGTGAAGGATGTTGATTTTGAAAGTTATTAAAGTCAAATTTGTGTAAATTTTGAAAACAATTTTCCGTTTCTATGACCTTCTTTACAAGTGGTGATTTTTGACTTATAGACAGATCTTGGGGAGATATTTGTCTTTTTTCGACTTCATTTGTATGTGAAGGAGATATTTGTCTTTTTTCTGCCTCATTTGCTTGTTTTGGAGATATCTGTCTCTTGTCAGTTTCATTCACAACATAAGAGGAGATACATCTTCTAGGTATAAAATATGAATTATCACTTCCATCACTGTCACTCGAATTCCAATCATATGCATTGTCATGGTAACGAACAACATTTAATGAAGACCGTTTTCGCTTGTTTGGTCTCAATGGACTGTTCTTTTTCGGCAAGCTTGCATTCACTTCCTTTTTATTTTCATCATTTTCAGTTCTATTGATCTTAGACTTCTTTATGGGACTTTCAAATATATTACTTCTTTCTGTTTTTTCCTTCTCCTCACGTATTATTGCTGGCAGCTCTAATTTCCTCTTTTGTATATCCTCCTGGTCCTCATTTTGCTTGTTATCTGCTGCCTTTACTTTGTCTATATGCATTTTATTTCTACAGTGACCCTCAAAATGTAGTTTGATTTGGGATTTCCAATTACAAACTTGACAGAAATATACAATACTGCCACCTTCTCTGACCAACTTTGTATAATCACCAAATTCTGGTGTATAACCCTTGTTCATCATGAGAAAAGATGATGATGGACTTTTACTACTAATATTTGAGTGACTTTTGTCTGCATTACAATTATTTGTCAAAATCTCCTCTGTCAATTCTTGTATTTTGGACATATTTTCTCTGCTATGGAATATTCTACATGTTGCCTCATAACCATGTGCTATGTTAACTTTTGGGTCAATTTCAACATCTTTTGGTTTCTTATTGTCATTTCCATCACCACTTTTAAACTTCTGTTTTTTAATAATTCTGTTTAACCCTGCAGGAGGGTACACTACATTGTTTGTACCATTTCTACAAGCAGTATATAACCCTTTGTTCCTTGGCCCAGGACTGGTAATAGGAATCTCTTCACTACTACTGCCATCAGAACAGATCTTGTCTCCATGTGCTATGTTCAAGCTGTTAACTGCATCACACACTGAAACATTTTCTGTGTGTGGTGCTGAATTTGAATGTGCAGCACCTAAATGATACTTCACATCTTCCTCTTTATCAAATCCTAGTTCACAATGAGGACATAGTAAGCAAGCCCTCTGTTTATTTAAATGTTCTTCCTTAACATGACACAGAAAACTTGTTTCTGATGTTAGAATTGAAGGCATAGATGAACATAAGGTACATTTATACAAAATTTCTGCAAATTTCAAAAGACTTTCTCTCCTCTCTTCAAAACAAATCTCCATTGTTGTTACAGAGGCATTTCTTAGTTTTTTCAAGTCTTTACTTCTGTGAGAACATTTTTCGTCTGTAGACAAATCATGACATGACTTTGGAACGGAATCTGTATATACTGCATTCTCCATTTCAGATTCTTAATTCTCAGAGTACATCTACATCAATGTCTTGTCCTATCTCTGCATCTACAACAATAAAGATTGTTTAAATGGACTGATTATCTCCACTTTGTAGTTAATTATTTTTAGAGTTGTCTTTCTTTACATATACAAGAGGCCCAAGTGGGCCTATATCGCTCACCTGAGTACCTAGATTATCAGTCATGCATGAAGGAAGAATTCATTTATTTTTGCATTAATGTGACTAAGTCAACACAGATGTTGAAAATATGTCAAATTTTATTTCAGACTAGAATAAAAAAACAACACTTTCTTGTACATCCATTCAGGTGATTTTGATATTAAGCATTTCCTTTGTCTCTGCAAGAAGTCATTCAGGGCAACAAGTTAGTCATTTTCTTTAGGTGGGGCCTTTTGTTGACTGATTTCAAGTCTGGGTCATGAACAACAATTGTTTCAAATATTGTCCAAATCTAACTTAAAATTGCCTAATTTCATATGTTGAGTGTTGAGAAACATCTAAAAACTTATTTAGATGTGTAAAGAAATGAAAAAAAAAATTTTGACCACAGCTGGATTTGAACCGCTACTCTCCATATTTCAATTACCAAGTGGTATATGTACTATTGTGAGAACTGCTTTTTAGACATGGTGGCATTATCTGTTAACCAATTTGGATGAAATTTACCAAATTGATTGAGGACTTAATTTTAGTACTTCATGTATTCCATGTTTCATTAAAATCTTTCATGTGGTATAACAGCAGAAGTGAAAAATGTGATTGAATTGTTCCTATACACCCTCATTTGGAAGTCTTAAAAAATTCATAGAAAATCAAAAAATTGAGATATTGACAAAATTCTTTCAAAGTAACAATCCTTACCATAATTATGCTCACAATAGTCCATAAGAAATCATTCTTATCAATTAACTAGGAAATATGACACTTTTTTCTGCATTGAATCACCAAGTCCAAAGAAATGTCGAAAAAAATTCTAAAATTTGATTTTGGAAGGGAACCAAAATGACTATACATCTTCGCTCATCCCTCTAGATCATTTCTATGCATTCTGTTTGTCTCTGTATACAGCCCGTATGAAAAAGAATATTGTTAAACGAGGGAACTCTTTTGTGACCTACTCTTGACTATGGTGGCGCCACCTGTAAAGAGGTCTGGACAAAAACAACAGAATTTGAAGAGGATCATAAGTGACTTATTTCTACCAAGATTTATTAAAATCCTTCAAACAGTTTTGTAGAAAAAGTTGAAAATGTGAAAAATGGCCCCCCCCCCCCCTTTTTTGTTTTGGAAGTCTTAAACGTAAAATTCCTAATTTCATATGTTGAGTGTTGAGAAACATCTAAAAACTTATTAAGATGTGTAAAAAAAAAAAAAATTTTTTTTGACCACAGCTGGATTTGAACCGCTACTCTCCATATTTCAATTACCAAGTGGTATATGTACCATTGTGAGACCTACTTTTAGACATGGTGGCATTATCTGTTAACCAATTTGGATGATCCACACAAAAAACAAAACCTTTGAAAAGGACTATGAGCACTTGCATCCTACCCAGTTTTATCACAATCCTTCAAGTTGTTCTGTAGATCAAGTTGAAGATATGAAAAATTGTCCCCCCCCCCCCCCCCCCCTTTTCTTGGAAGTCTTAAAAAATTCATAAAAAATTCAAAAATCGAGATATTGAAAAAATTCCTTCGCACCAGCATTCCTTACCATAGAAATGATTAAATGAAACCAAATGAATGCATCAATGTTTACTAAAAGAAAATAATAACTCTTTAATGCATTAAAATAACAAAGTCCAAAATAAAAATGAAAAAACGTCAAAAATTTGATTTCGGAATGGAACCAAAAATATCAACACTTCTTCCCATATGCCTCTGAATCATTCCTATGCAGTCGGTTTGTCGCTGTATGCACCCGATCTGAATAAGAAATTTGTCAAAGGAGGGTACCCTCTGTGACCTACTTTTGTCTGTGGTGGTGCCACCTGTTCATGGATCCTGACAAAAATGACCACATTTGTCGGGGACCTAGAGTATTTGATGCATGCCAAGTTTCATTGAATTCCAGCAAGTGGTTCCGAAGAAAAAGTTCAAACTGTGAAATGTTTACACCAATTATCCCACCCCCCTTTTTCTTGAAAGTCTTAAAAAATTCATAAAAAATCCAAAACATAAAATATTGAAAAATTTTCTTCACAGTAGTATTTCTTACCATCAAAATGATCAAATTAAACCAAATTAATGCATCAATGTTTACTAAAGGAAAAAAATACCTCTTTTCTGCATTAAAACTACCAAGTACAAAAAAACGTCAAAAAAACGTCAAAAATTTGATTTCGGAACGGAACCAAAAATAACAACACTTCTTCACACATCCCTCTAGATCATTCCTATGCATTCGGTTTGTCTCTGTATGCCCCCGGTCTGAAGAAGAAGTTTGTCAAAGGAGGGTACCCTCTTTGACCTACTTTTGCCTGTGGTGGCGCCACCTGTTGATGAATCTGGACGAAAAACAACAACACTTGTAGGGGACCATGAGTACTACATGCTTATCAAGTTTTATCAAATTCTGTTCAGTGGTTCTGGAGAAGAAGTCGAAAATGTGAAAAGTTAACGACGGACGACGGACGATGGACGACAGACGACGGACGGACGACGGACGGTGATTGATCACAATAGCTCACTTGAGCCTTTGGCTCAGGTGAGCTAAAAAAGGATTCTTTCCACGTGTTTTAAATCCAGTCATATCATTAGAGTTATCCTTCTTTGTTTATATCGTGAGCACTGAACCTGTGCCTATATATACACTGTAAATGACTGTAGGTATATGATTGCACTAAAGAACACACAGAACGAGTTTTCTAATTTAAAATTTGGAATCCTTAATTAACCAGATTTAAACTTCAATGCCCTTGAAAAAATGTAATGATTATGAAAAATTTTACAGCAAAACAAAAATCAGTGTAATTGCAAACCGCTGCATATCTTGTTTCTATATTTAACGAACAATGCATTTATGGATTTATAAAAAAAAAAAACAAACAAAAAAAACCCCCAAAATAAAAAAAAACCCAAAAAATACCTTTTTTGAAGAAAATAGTATAATCATAATTGAACATGCACATGTTTACTTTTGAGGTTAACCTGCTTCTTATCATGAGTGTTGAACAAATTTCCTTTTTTCTTTCACTTGATAAAGGCCAGGAGGCCGAAAATTTGTGAAAAAGAGTGCTCTTATTTTTTATGCTTCTCTATACATTTTTATACATCTCTATTCATTACTGAGAAAATCATCGGAAACTGGAAATTCTTATTTTTCTATTCTCATTTTCTAAGGCCAAGGGTCATGACTCACCTATTTCTTGGATTGATTGATTGATTTTTGATTGATTTTTCTTTAACGTCACACCAAGAATATTTCACGTATATGGTGAAGGCATCTGCCTGATGCCGGGCATACAAATTTTGACCTTTGCAACGGACTCACCCGAAGCAGTGAGGGATCTTTAACGTGCCATGCATATCACGACACGGGGCCTCGGTTTTTACTGTCTCATCCGAAAGACAGGACACCGGCATGACCAGAGCGGGAATCGAGCCGCGGCCTCCCGATTAGGAGTCCAGCGCGATACCAATAGGCCATGCCGGCTTCCCTTTTTCTTGGAAAATAAGTCAACCGAACTCATTGAACTTGACCTTCCAAATGTACACCTATATATCAAATTTTATTCAATACCTCCATCTATTACAGAGTAAATGAGCTGAACCCAAAACATGACAGAAAGACGATTGTGGCCAGCATTATATATCCCAGGCATTTCATGTTGAGGCAGAAAAATGAACCCCACATTAACAAGGCAGTATGACCGAATAACTCTCCCCATCATGAATTCTAGTTTATGTCAGAAGAAAGGCACAATATTGTAACTACCACTCCAACCTGTACATCTGGCATTATCATTTTATCATCATATTGTGTAATTCTGCAATTCTTAGACAATTTGAAATTTAAAATTTAAAATATTTAAATTTGAGTTTCGTTTCGTTCCACGGTTAATGGACAAATATTAATCCGAATTGGACTTCGTTATATTAATGTCAGTCTCTACCATTTGGTACTATTAAATAAGCATCACATATTGGAGAGTTTGTAACTGGAAAATATAAATCTGAATGAACAGAAACATTGGACTTCGTTATATTAATGTCAGTCTCTACCATTTGGTACTATTAAATTAACATCAGATATTGGAGAGTTTGTAACTGAGTGTGATATTTTTAAATGCTGTTATCAATTACCACCACAGACATATGACATTTAAGTGACTTGCTGAAATCGATGTTTGGCGAGGAGACAGTAAGAAAAGTCCATCCAAAGACAGCATTGTATTCACGAGGACAATATACTGTACATGCTTTGTTGTATATTCATTAATGTTTTATACCACATTAGATATACAATGTATCTTGTATCACCACGATACCGTACTAATACCACACAGTGACGCAAATCGAACACGCGTCCTACATGTGTCGTACAGACGCTCTAGTGAATCGGCTGATGAAACAACATAAAAGGAAGTTTGAGCGACAAATTAGATTTCCTCATTCTAGATTAACTGAGTCAATATAATACATATTTGTTTGGTTTTCCCCAATTTTAAGTGAGATTTTCCTCTTATCCTTGTATGAGGTTGTAAACATTCAATGATCTTTTTACATAAAACTCAAAAAAATATAAACTTGAATCATATGTATTTAGATTATTCTGGGGTCTTATTCACAAAGAAACTTAGGTTTAAGTCCAAGAATTTAGACCTAAAATACCATGTGTCATTATTCTAAGAATTTTTCGAAAGTTTGCATGTGAAAAGCTTGTCAGATATACTGTTTACAGAAACGTTTTATTAATTCTTAGAATTTTAAAAGACACATGCTACTATATAGGTCACAATTTTCAGACTTAGACTTAAGTTTCTTTGTGAATAAGACCACTGGAGTACTCGTCGCAAGATCCGGGTTAGATTCCCGGTGTCGCTTTGGATGTTTCTGAAGTGATTTATAACTACCATCCTCTGTTTTTCTACATTGGATGAGGCAGTATATTTTACTCCATATTACAGGACCCCAAGTCTGGACAAACATCGGCATGTGAAAGATTCCTCTCACCCTCTGTTGGATCTGTTACGCGAGTAAGATTACGAGGCCATCAGGCCGGTGCCGCCAACATGTGATGAAATGATCCTGGCATGGAGTGAAACATACAAACCAACAATCCACGTATGTAATATCATAGACTCGTTAGCGAAGGATATGTGCCTCACGGTTGAGTAATTTCGGGAAAGAACAAAATGGGAAGTAGAAACAAGAGGGATGTAGAAAGATATAAAAGAACTAACTCAATATTTGTAAAACCACCTTAATTATCCGGTAGTGAGCTTGGCTCTTGGCCAAATTATGCCAGGTACGACTTCCATCGGTGGTTCATTTGAAATTGTGTCCTGTATGTCGGATGAGAAAGTAAACATCGAAGTACCTGTACCACAGTAAACCTTGGCACTTAAAAGATCCCTCACTGCTGGGTATGTTACACATTGACGGATACATGGGGTGTTTGGAGGATGTGTTGGTTTCCCGACCCTCTTTCCCCTTCAGTGAGACTTCAACGTATATAGAATAAAAGGCCTAAATGGACTTATATCGCTCATTTGAGCACATTTAATTTGCTCGTTCGCAAACAACTGATTGCATGCTTGAAAAAATTCGCAGATACATATATTCTCTTGCTAATTGGATAGTAAAAAAAATAGTTGTTCATTAAACATAACTTTGTAACGGATCGAAAAGAACAAATGAAATACGAAAAACGGATAAAAATGGTAAGTTTAGTCTTCATAAAGGTCTTTTACTGAAGAGAACATTTGATTTCAATACACACCCAATTATCATCGATGAAGTAGTCAGTGATATTGTAAAAATGTAAACGAAATAAAATACAGGTTTTAATGCAAGGAATACTATGCTACTTAACTAGTGTAGTGCAGGGCTGTAGAAAGCATTTCAAAAATTGGGGGCGGGGGGATCTTGAATTCAGTTTCTTTTCGTAATATGAAAAAGAAAATTCTATGATAGGCTAAAACGGGGGCGGGGCCCCTCCTGTCCCTCCCCCTTTTCCTTCCGGCCTGTAGTGGAGAATATATATGAATATATGAGTTCATTAGGATAAGTGAGTTCTGTCCGAATTCTCCACTTTGCTCCCTTCCTTTTCTTCTTATTGACTCCATTGGGCCATTGGGTTGGACGTGCCAGCACATTTGGCAGCGATCAAGGATGGGTCATTCAGAATTTTTTCAGAATAAATGTGTCTCACACAATGATTTGAAATGCAATTATGTATTTGATTACTTATTTTGGATTTAGTTATCAAACTGTATCTGTTCTTATGAAAATAAAAACTAATAAAGCTGGAAGGTTAAATGGAAGGCGTATATGGTGTTTAAGGGGGCTTTATATCTGGCGGAGGGTAGGGATGTGGGAATTTCTGTTAATAGAGCAGTGTCTTCCCAAAAAAGGGAAGGTTGTGGGTTCGACTCTTAGCTTATATGAATTTACATTCTCCCTTCCCTCATTTAGGGTGTATACCAATTTGGATAAGATTTCTATTTCTGTGGATTTAGCGCTTTTCTCTGTCCGATATTAACGAAAATTCATAACATGCTTATATTCCAGAAATTCTACTTTCAACATTTGACGCTAAGGTAGGGTTGTGCTAAAGTAGGGTTACGCTAAAATAAGTACTTACATGTATTTACAATAGCTCTAAAATTAATACGAAATTTAAAGTTAGCATTTTACTTTTAATTTTGAAGTCAACCTGTAAAAGGCCAAGGTCACATAAAGATGGCACTTCTAGTTATATTAATTTTACATGAGTTATGGCCTTTGACAATTAGAATCAAACATTGTTGCCGCTTTGTTGCTACTATGAAACATACAGGGACATATGTTTTGCAAACATCCTGTAGTACTACTGCATGATGATCTTATATTCCAATCAAGAATTCAGAAAAATGGAAAGCTATAAGTGTTCAAGGAACACATTATGTACCGTACGCGGTAGCTATGATAGTAACTTTGACTTTACCCAAACGACGAGACGGACGGAGGCAGTACATATTCATATATCTACATGTATATTTTTTTACGTGACGCAGATGACAGAGATAAGGATGACTTTTCGAAAACACGTTATATTAAAGTGACTGAGAAAGTCCACCCCCCCCCCTCCCCCATTTGAAGATTCTAGTTCCGCCAATGATGCATTTCTTAAAATTTCTCTCCCGCTATTCATCAGGCACCCAAAACTCCTTTCTCTAACTACATTCTTGCGATGACTAACATTTAAAAAAATCTTCCTCGGATTCTGCGTGAACAAAACCCAGTCAACCCCCTCCCGCCTATCCGGCCATGGAATTCAAATGGTTGTTGCCTAACGTAAAACAACAACAACAACAACTAAAATACTGCCACTAATAATAAACGATAACAACAACCATCATCATCATCATCATTATATACATGTTCTACACTACTGTTTATGATGCATATTATTGTCTGTCTATGGGATCTCTTCCCTTCTTACTTAGTAATCTAGTCATTTATTTATTTGTTTTGTAGTTTGCATGAATGCAGATTGTTTAGTTTAGTTTAGTTTATTTGTTGTTCAATTTCACCTGTTGATGCTCAGAATTGGACCCAAAATTGGAGATAAACCATATTCTATTCTATTCTTATCTTCACCGCAAACAATAAAAGCATTAAAGAGCAGTATTTCTTGATCTAACAGAAACTAGAACTGTCATATCGTGACAAATACCCCGCGACAGCAAAGTCGAATAACAACAAATTTGTTCATAGACTAACAGTGAGTCTAAATCATAGTCATAATATACATTTGTACTGTATATTAAAACTCTAAACCTTAATGTTCAAGAGGTAAAATCAATGAGAAAAACGTAAATCCCTTGTCTTATACACTATAAGAGATATCTGTTTTCTTGATCAAATTATTATTACAAGGTAAAGATCACTGAAATGACTTGATAACAAAATGTAGAACATGGTATAGACAATGTGCGAGTGAAATATGAAAGCCCAATCCCTTATACCCTATGAGACATCTGCTTACAGAACCTGTTAACCAAATTATTAATACAACACTAAAGTTCAAGGTCACTAGGTCAAATGTCTTGGTATCAACATGTGGTACTTGTTATGGCCTATGTGTGCGTGAAATATGAAAACTCTATCACTTATACTGTAAGAAAAATCTCCTTGTTCAGAACTTCCTAACCAAAGAAAAATACAGGGACAAAGTTCAAGATGAAGGTCACCAGGTCAGATGGCTTGGTATCAAAATGTAGTACTTGCTATGGTAAATGTGTGTGTGTGTGTGTGTGTGTGTGTGTGTGTGTGTGTGTGTGTGTGTGTGTGTGTGTGTAAAACATGAAAGCCCTATCCCTTATCCTGTAAAAGTAATCTAATCTGCTTTCAGAACTTTTTGAACCGGACGGACAGACGCAGACGCACAGATGAACGGACGCACAGACGAACTGGGTGATTCCCATATACTCCCAAAATTTCATTTGCAGGGTTCATTATAACAAGATGTATCGAGTGGATTTTCAATTGAGAATACCCTATGGATAAGCACCGTAGAGCAGAGCGAGATAGAGAGACAGCTGTTAACCCCCATTTACTTCCACCTTTACCACAACCCTTACGCTGAGCAAAATATACTGTCCATACTTATTAATTTCTCGAATTCCAATTGATTTAAATATAGAATCTTGATTGTCTAGACTAGTTTGACGTAAAAATTGTTTATTAGCCAGACATAATCGTATCCAGTCGTATCCTTGACCTTTAAATGACACAAGACTTTATGGTATTTGAAATTTGTACTGTACGATTATGCAATAGCTTTTGATCAGAAATTTATCAGGTTTCAGTTGCTGATTTGGAGGCAATACTTCAGCCTCTTTTGAAAATTTGTACTTATCCATAGTTCATAATAATGCACAATACAAATGTACATTAATTGATTGATTGATTCTGTATAACCGTCACATCACGAATATTTCACGTATATGGGGACGGCATCTGCCTGATGCAGAACATAAAAATGTTGACCTTTGCAACGGACCCACCCGCTTCAGTGAGGGATCTTTAACGTGCCATGCATACCGCGACACAGGGCCTCGGTTTTTACTGTCTCATCCGAAAGACAGGACACCTGCATAACCAGAGCGGGACTCGAACCCCGGCCTCCCGATACCACTAGGCCATGCCGGCTTCAAATGTATTACATTACTGTTATAATTTGTCTTCACTTATGGTTACATCATGTCATGAGGCTTTTGAATTCTTGAAACATCCCCCCTTTTGTGAGAGTGTTTAGTTTTAAAACACTACTAAATTACATTTTGCGTTATTACAGGTAAACAGACGTCAAATTGGCAGGGAGGTGGCTTACAGATCACCAGAACCTCTATTGCCATTAATCGTCTATGGCGTCATAACCAATGGGCACAGACGTCTGCTTTCTGTGTACTATGAAACTACAAAAAACATACTTATTTTCTCCCATTACTATAAATACCTTTTTCATTAAGTATGTATATTTAAATCGACTATTTACCATTTTAGAAATTTCTACTTCCTTTTATCTGCATTTTGTCTATTTGTTTCAAAATCAATGGTTGTTTTATCGAGTTTCTTCCCTAACAAAATACGACTTGTTACCAGTCTAAGTATTTCGGTATCTTGAAAATATTCTGAATGAGTAGTACAGAGGATCCAGCCATTTCATTTTTGAAAGGGAGTATCACCTTTTGGTTGTAAACTTATATTCATAAAAAAAGATATTCATAAAAAATTCTTATTCTCCATTTTTTTTTTAAGATTTGTTTATTGCTCTCCTCCTTTTCGATTCATAGATCACCTATGATTGCATGGTAAGCAGTCAAGCAAATATAACTGCATTAACTTTAATACCTTTAATCTAAGTCTTTTAAGAATTATGAAGTAACTCCATCACATATCAGTAGTGCCGCCATGATATATTGATGAAAATTGTTGATGATATAAAAAGATAAAACAAAAAACACAAAAAAGAAAAAAACAAACAAACAAACGAGAACGCAATCCCAAAAACATGTTAAATCTACAAGGTATGGTTACAGTATATACATGTAAACCAATCGATTGACATGTAAACCTGAAACACATGGTCAGTGCATTAAATGGAAATTTGACACGTTTAACTTAATTATGCAATACAGCAATGCCTGTCAATAATTTTTTTTTATCTACCAGCAATATCCAACAAAGATACAGTATAAACATGGTGCGTTCACTTCGACCTTCCCACCATACTATACTATAACATAATAGGCTTTAGCCTTGATATAATAGAAGAAAGGGTAGAACAAGACGAAAGCCCTGTAATATAAATCATATATAGTGAGTTCGAATTCTTCTAGGGGTTGATGCTATGTCGGTGTTAGCCGAGATGACCGATAATCCATACCAAAGAAAGCTTTGATTTCCAACTGTCCATAGATAGACAGATAGGTTTACATTTAAACCCTCGCAAAGCCATCATGATAAAAATGTCGGTTTCTTGACGATGATTTTTAAAAAAAACAGGTGAAATCTCGGGGTTTAGGAGTTGTCCACTCCAGTCCTACTATAATTCATATATTATATGTGATACTGTGGGGCAAAAAGACTATGACCAAAGAAACATGAAAAGCTCAACGGTGTAAAGGTTGATTACTTACTACCTTTTACATTCATTGTAGTATTTCATAGGGTACCGTATTTCATACGACGGTTTACAAAGTGTATGTGCAAAAGCAGCACGATATTTGAAGTATGCAGACATTTATTTGTTATCAGTAAAATAAATAAATGAACAGGTAAAGTGTTAAATCAATGAACAGGTAAAGTGTTAAATCAATGAACAGGTAAAGTGTTAAATCAATGAGGATGTAAATTATAGACAGTTACTTATAGACGAAATCTTACAAGTGTCTTTTTCTAACTTTAAATTTTTATGATTTAAAGTGAGCACATGACTAAAATTTAAAGTTAGAAAAAGGCACAAGTTAATTACTACGATTTCATTTAACAACTGTAATGAACCTTCTTATATTTATCACACGCTAGTTTTACAGATCACTGTGCTCGGTACAGCCTCTCTGATAGCATAGAAAACCAGTATAATGAATTAAGATTTTTTTACAAAATATATTTTGTTCTGAATCGTTTCATGGAGGCAAGCTATGGGAGATCTAAAATATCTGGTCACCAAATACATTTAATTTGTTTGCTAAGAACACGCCCCTCCCCCCCCCCCGGTCGGATGATAGATGATTCCCAGATAGTACCATCATGTATAAGAGGTTATCATTTTCTGTGACTATGTCGCTATCTAGGACTGCAAAATATTCCATAACGACGTAATTATTGGGGGTGGATGAGGCATTTTGGTATTTCCTTTTCATCGGCCTGAATAGTTCTTTCCACTATCAAAACCCATCCTGAATTTAAATCATAGTGTCTTTCGTGTACATCAGGCTTTCTCCTAGCTACAGTGCTGCCATGATACACTACAACTTATACAATACACAGGTCAAGAGTGGGTCATGACTGGGGAAAATGTACTACATACACATTTACGTTAAAGATCAACTCCTTTACAATATAAACTGATAATTTAATATTTGGTTTTTCCCTCACGTGCTTATTCAAACACATTCACTCTCACAGTCCATAGTACTCATAGTCCATAGTACTGCCAATGTACAATATCAATTTATATATATATATATATATATATATATATATATATATATATATATATATATATATATATATATATATATGATCGAGAAACAAATTTATACTGCACTTTTATTTATCATAACCCGCTTATTCTTATTACAGGAAGAAGTTTGTCGGCAAAATTTTATTCCCTCTTTTCCTCCAGATTAATCGCTTGAGAGTCAACCCCTTTCTTACTTTTGAAAATATTAAGTAGAAACTTTTGCCTTCCAGCAGGAAATGAGGGAGCAACCATTTGATTTTTTATGGGGAGGGGGGGGGCAGGAAGACTTTCACCGGCCTGAATTTTTGTTTGCCAAATTTCAGAGCCGGATTATTTTTTTTATTTATTTATTGTTATTTTTATGCCGGCCTTTTGGGCCGGATTATCTTTTATTTCCCCAAAATTTGAGCCGGACTTTTTTTTTGCAAAGTCTCCCCCCACCCCATAAAAATCAAATGGTTGCTCCCTAAAGCAACCCCCCCCTTTTTTTCTGCCGGTCCCAGATAAAAATGAAAGAATTAAATATGGACAATTACGGTACTTTCTCATAACGTTATATATGTAGTCAATTCTCTGAATGATTGCACTCCTAAAATACTAATTCATACAAGTATAAGTATCAGATCTACACAACAATTTATTAAATACAAATGTACAAAAAATGCACTTACCGTATCTCCGAATATAAAATCCATACGCTCAACACCCAACAAACCATATACTGTCGATCGGGAAGCCCCGTCAAGCATAGAAGAAAGGAACTTTCATAAGAATTCGCACAAGTAAACTAACAAGTTTATAGACGCCTCATAATAAGACATGTCGCCAGTCAAGACGTAGTAAAATATCAAACTATGTGCCTTAACTGAGATTCTAATGAAACACTTGACACGACTGTCTGTCCGTCTCGCTCAGTGGAGACGACTTTATAACAAGTTGGTTATCTTGATCGAGTAAATCGAATCCTGGTGCAGTGTATCATTTTCGTGGCGCCACAGTGCTTTACATAAATAGATCTATTGGATTTGTTGTCAGCGATTCAGCATACAGTCAGACAAGAACGTGACCCTTGCATGACGGTTTACACTGTCGGCGCCGCGCAGGCTAGACGGCTGTCTGGAGCGTAGCACATCTGCCCTGGTTTCATAATACGCTTTACAAGTGCACCTTATCGTGTCTCATGCTAAATAAGGTTATAACAATGACTGTGTTCAGACATTCTTTTGTAAATCTGACATACATATACCATATATGTTCACTGTGTATTCATTCTAAAATCAAAGCTGATTGAGACCTACTAGTATTAAGTCATGTCCGTACATTACTGAACCCCGTCCCTTCCTAATCGGTATTTGGTGTGTACCTGTGGCCACCTTTAGACTAGTTAATAGACTAATAATCTTTATTCCTCATAAAAAAAAAATCAAACTTCCCCTTTTAGTCATTACTCTCAAGAGTGCATTAGATTCCATAGGCGCAGTAACAGGTTGGGGAGGGGGTCTTAATTTTTGGCTGATCATAAACGGTCACTGTGCAGGGAGAGCGGAAAGAGGGGGGTGGTGTTAACTTCCTATATAAAGATATATACAGACATGCGGCTGAAATAGTTTAACACTGGTTTAACATATAGTATATGAATTCCAGAATGAGTAGGGTGCTAACTACTTCAGATGCATGTCTATATCCAAATCCTCGCAAGTTAACACCCCCCCCCCCTTTCCATGCGTCATTGTACATAACATAAAAATCTCTGCTCTTGTCATCAAAAAGAGATAACATTTGATAATGAAGACACCCCCCCCCCCACTTATACACAGACACAAACACGTCTTTGATTTGCGACAAAGTTAAAGCATTAGATAACAAGGAATCGGCAGGGAATGTCACGATTCTTTAAGTCACGTATGTGGTACCAGCATCTGCATTGATTAGAAATTTATACCTATACAAGAAACAAGATACTTTATTTGCTAATTAGGGCCCAATTTAAGGCATATACATGTATAACTGATACATCCGAAACAGTGAGAAATCTCTTTCGTGACAAGCTTACTGTGACACGGGACTCCAATTTTCACCGAAAGACGGGACACCGGTGTGCCCATAGCGGAAGTCGAACACAAGACCTCTCGGTTACGAGCTAAGCGCCTCATCCACTGAGCTTCGTTAATGTCAAGAGACCGTACACCGGCTCTCTTTTACTGAACGTGTAGCATGCAATTCAATGCAATATACGCAATGCATGTATTGACAAAATTAGGGGCCTTTCAGGCATGATATTCACTCTAAAACTCAATGGTTGGTGTGTGTTCATCAAGTTTAATATAACGTATTTCCTTCTCTCTGTCCCTGGCTATCGAATCTAATACAACATAATCTGTGGATGGGGAACGTAGATGTGGGCGTATTTTGTATTATCTCAAGCTATCTTGCTAGTGAGGGTGTAGTGCCTTACAGTTTAGATTGTGGTGTGGGTGATTTTGGTGCGATCCCGAATTGTGCCAATATCTTTGTACTCCATGTTCTGCCATGTGGTTGAAAACTTATTGATAGCAACAAACCATACCCTTACCCTCGGGATCTTATTGGTGGATATTTGAGTCTTCTCATTCATTCGTCATCAAGAGCATGACAAACTTCTGCTTGGTCAAGCAGGTGCCAATCCCATGTCATACTGAAACAAATGTCACTGAATAATTTACTGTCTATAGCAGACGAAAACAACCTGTCTTACAAACATGTACATGCAACAGGTAAACAGTGTATTGACAAATCTGTATATGAAAATTATGTAAGTCACCAAAGGAAATTTTTAAAGATGAATATCATACCGCGGTGACTTCTTTCGCAAGAAATCTAAAACACGACCTTTACGAAAAGCATTCGGAACAAACTCGCCCTTTACTCGTACCTAAGTGGGGAAAAGGACGAGGATGTCCGAATGTTACAAATAGGTTACGCCTTAGCGTAGATTACCATTAAGAAGGTCAGCCACATCAGTGGTGGATCCAGGATTTCCGAAAAGGGCGGGGGGAGGGGGCCACATCTGTATTATCTAAACTACTCAGCCATTTCTGGTGCCAAATCTGGATTTTTAGTAATGAGTATGTGGCGAAAAGGGGGCGGGCCCCCGGCCCTCCCCTTCTAAATGCGCCACTGCACATAGTGCGGGGGGTTTTTTTGTGGTAGATTTGGTGGAAACACAGACTGGCGATCGCCTTTTCATCCATCTTTTATAATATCGCAATATAAAATTTGTCAAACATCTCATTAATGTTTATCAGGAGTTCATGTAACCACCTCTCATTCACACTTTATCAATTTATAGGATCGACAGACCTCTTTGGAATATAAATGTGACTATGAGTTCCCTCATCAGAAATGTAGGAAAATACGCATTGTATACGTAGTATTTCAATTTTAGGTGAATACAATTCAGACACAAGCGATTTGGGGGGGTGGGGGGGGGGGGGGTCTGTAGCGATGAAGACAAACTAGAAAAATATGAACAAAACCATTAGGCTTAGCACAAACACTTCTTTGCCTGTCTTTTCCTTGTCAATATTGAACATAACAACAATTAAGTTACCGCGCTTTTCTTAAAATGCACCTAAGTAAACGACAGTACAGTTACATAATAAGAACTCAGTGACTATTTGTACAGATGTTCAGATTCAGCAAGCACAAAATGACGCAATCGTAACAACTCGTTCATGTCCGTACGCAAAAAATGGCGATGATGTTCCGATTGAAAATGACGGCGATCTGATACATATACTACTGTCCGCGCCACTCACTCTGGAAACTGGAAAATCTGGATTTTCAGTTATTCATCTTCAGAATAATTTCAAAAAGGCAAAACCATTCGATAGATCTTGTTTAGTGGTAATTTTTGGTATATGTTATATGTTTGTATGAAGAAGCGTTCATATTTTATAGAAAAAAATCAATTTTAGATAGGGTGATTTCCATGTTAAATTTTGACGTCACGTCGCCAGGTTTCCCATAGACTCAATGTTAAACATCGGCGACGTCACGTCAGAATTAACATAGAAAACGCCCTATCTTAAATGATTTTTTCCCTATAAAATACGAATGCTTCTTCGTAGAAACAAATAACATACACCACAAGTTACGACTAAACAAGATCTGTCGATTGATATTAATTTTGTTAAACTATTTTAAAGACAAATAAGTGAAAATCCAGATTTTTCGGTTTACAAAGTGAGTGGCGCGGACTGTAGTGTCATCTTTTGGAGTACTTTGCAAGTGAATCGGACGCTAACGAAAAAGTGTGTAAAGAGCTGTGTTGGAGCGCTTACAAGCTTGAATTATCTACACAGGATGAAGTCTCCGGAAACTTAACAATATTATACGTTGTTGATTTAACCTTTGGCTTTCTTGAATTTACAAATTTTGTAAGGCGATTTCTCTCTTGTGCTCAGACATTCCCTATTATCGTCCTTTTCATAGGCTTAAGAAGCGGATGTCAGGAGAGGGACAAATCACATTTTTTCTCTCCCTCCCCTCCCTTTTATATTGTTGATTGAAAATAATTTCCCATAAAAACCTAACCTTTGTGCGCTCTGGCCACCTAAAATAGATAATACATGTATAGGTTTTTCTTAACCCCATCCCGGTCACACACACTTTTTTTTTCGATTTACTTGCAAAGTCGCTTCATTATAGTCAAAATAAATTTTTGATTATTTGAAATTTGTACATATCATAAAAAGGATATTGACTATCAAAAGTATTGTCTACAACAGTCACTATACTAACATTTTCTCTAGTTACGGGTATATTCCATTATATGTTACAGTATCATTTATCTCTTTACTTCTGGTGAAAGACCAAACACAGCATTCCATGGACTATAACATATACGGATTCGTAGGTCGGTATTGGGATCCGGATTTTTTCTTCAGTGTCGGATCCAGGATTTCCGAAAAGGGGGGGGGGCACAAGTGTATTAGCTAACCTCCCTAGCCATTTTTGGTGCCAAATCTGGATTTTTACATGTAAAATATGTGGTGAAAAGGGGGCGGGCCCCAGCCTTCCCCCTCTAAATCCGCGACTGCACATAGTGCGTTTTTGTGGTGGATTTGGTGGAAACACAGACTGGCGATCCCCTTTTCATCTCCCTCTAAATTTGCCACTGTTCATGGTAGTTTTTGTTTTAAATTTTGTAAATTATACTCCATGACAGAGTTCATACCACTCTCTAAGATATATTTGGATGGACCCCTTTCATAAAAATTTTTTAATCACGATTTCACGTGATTATTTATTCGTATTTAGTGTCAAAATTAAAAAAAATCAAATGTTTGTTCAGTTCTGCTTTGAATCATTAGCCTATATGAAATCTTAGGATTGTTTATTCATTTGATTCAAAAATAATAATGCATGTTCAACTTAATTTGGAATAAAAAAAAAGTATCGTATCATGAAGAAAAGGGTTGGTGTGTAAGTGAGTGTGGTTATATTTTCATTAATTTTCTCGCTCGTGTACACATACGCATTCACCTGCCTCTCAGTATCAGAAATGGATGATACTAAATTCAATACTATCCACACATAATAGATTCTGTGTTTTGAAAAAACTGACAGACTGAACAAACGAACGAACGAAAAAATAGATTTATTAAATGAGAAAAGAAAGAAACGAGAGAACCATGTATCGGCATTTTATTGTTAAGAGTCATGTCTAGGATCTTCACGCGTATGAGAGAGCCATGGTCTACTTTCAGTTTATGTTTCTGAGTACAATTATCCTTTAGAATGCATCAAAACTTGTATATCTTCTTGTATTTACCTCATCCCGTAACCTTTCTAGAAGGATTTTATTAAATACAATAAATTACAAAATTTCATCAATATATCGTGCACAATTCTGAAGAAGAAATATGTCATTGTTATCTATCGTTTACTTATGTACATTTATATTGAAATGCACATGAATACACTACTATATCTATAACATCCTTGTCAAGTTACAAAGGATGCACGTCACATTTTCAAAGAGGTTTTTGAGTTATCTTTCTTTGTAGGTAAATTTTCTTTCCATGGATTGTGGAGTTATCTAACCTGTTAGCCGTTTGCAAAATTTCCTGATTCTCAACCACAGAAGCCCTTCTTCCATCACACATCGAATCTTCATAATAAAATGCAAAATACGCCTTAGCTTAAAGAAAGAGGGAAACATCTAGAGAAAGTTCAGACTCCCATAATCTCTCTCTGGACCCATCATGTCAATGGTTCAGTATACTCAGATCAGAGACATATATATGTCATGTCTCGTGACTCAAATACACTTTTCAAGAAGATTATACCCGTTTGCATGATGCTCAACAGCGGATTAGTATCAGGGTAGCCTAGTTCCCGAAGGAAACCTCGGGAATCAGATTAAGTATCAAGGTCCTTCTGGACGGGATATACCAACCTAACCCATCGCAGTTTATCTTCTCTTCAGACGCCGGAGTCCATATACATGTACATCCACCTTTGTGTTGTTTCATCGAGGAAAAATGCAGTCATTTTGTTACCTAGTGTAATAAAATACAATATTTAAGGTTTGTTCCTCTAGATGTGTATACCAATTTTATTTTGGAGATATGTGGACATAACACAGCAGTATTTTCCATGTTTCATACTGCAGATATTTAGGTCATGTTGTTGTTTAACATAATTGTGATTTTACAGCGTGTTTGGGGCATCTTCACGAGACAAGGGGATGCGGTACGTAAAATAGAGAACTTTGCGATGCGCATCTACTTGATTCGTGAAGATGGTTTGGGGAGTGCGGGGCAAACTTATGTTCGAAAGTGTGGTGGTTAAACGTTTGGTAAACGATACAGATGATTCCGGTTTGACTTCCGTATTGCGCTTCTTTGTTTAAAAGAAGTCATTATATAAATGAAATAATGTAGAAACCAAACTAATATTTTGGTCTTGTAAAAAATCACTAATAATAATCTAGGAAATTGCAACATGTATAATATGTATATACAAGTTGTATATTTGCTTCATTTGTGGCGAATAACGTCAGCAGGTATAACATTATTATCATTTGAATATGTTACATAGTATTCTCTCTAAATTTCTCAAATCTATCAAGGGATACCTAAACAACGATCAATTAATGACGTAACACAGTGAAAGGCGCTACTCGCTTGACAATATATAATGACGTAATCACCGGACACGATATGACAGGGTAATAGCTTATTGAGTAAAGCTGGTTTTCTGTCGCCTTTTTAATATACGATCGACAATACTATCACACTTACACCATCATTAAGGGTACGCAGGTGCTTGTATTTTGTATTAGGGTAATGTAGTGTCATACAGCACTTGGGCCCATAAAGTTTGGAGTCGATGCGAACGCATGAAGTTTGGAAATATATTTCGTTGTGGAAATGAAGATACGCAATTCGTTTTCAGTTTCAGGAGTCGGTACTGACCATAGAAAAGGTGAGAATATGTAATTTTGATATACACAGCAGACCAATAGGAATTGATTGGGCGGAAAGGGGGGGGGGGTTAGGGCTGAATCATGGACCGATTTTTTAATTACGGTACGAAACGAAAATCAAAGTTGCCCCCTTTTTGAAATTCTTCTGCACTGAGATCTGAGTAATTCTGGCAGAGACATATATACACATGTCTCAGATTCCGGTGATTAATTTCGTTTATATTGCTCAACAATTACAATTTTTACATATAATTCAGTTGTTAGGATTCGTTGAAATATACATCATCCAGAACAAAATGCATACAGTACAAAGACAACAAAAATGTAGCAGAAAACAACCAAAATAAATCATTGGTCTGATCTATAATTTATGTTAGCTGAGAGATATATTTATTTATATATAATATATTTGTTAAAACTGGTGAAAGTGACATTAATCATTGAATTTAGTTAGTTAGTTAGTTAGTTAGTTAGTTAGTTAGTTAGTTAGTTAGTTAGTTATTAATTCATTTATATATATATTCAGATATTCAGTTAATACTTGTACAAAAATTATAGAAACTGATATATATGGTATGAGAATAATGTTATCATTTCTACGTCAACATTTTGCGTTTGTGGCGGAGAGTAAGACTCAAACCTTGACGTAGTGAAAATGGTATATATTCAGATATTCAGTTAATACTTGTACAAAAATTATAGAAACTGATATATATGGTATGAGAATAATGTTATCATTTCTACGTCAACATTTTGCGTTTGTGGCGGAGAGTAAGACTCAAACCTTGGCGTAGTGAAAATGGTATATGTGTAGCTTACATGGCCATGTCGATATATGTATTGAGATGTGTATACAGGGATATCCTCAATCCAAATCTGTTCATGAATAAGAGAGTATATAGTGTTCCCACACAACCCTGTATTCCTCAAATTGTAGTTATCTTCCTCATTGGGTCACAAATCTCTTAATTTACCCATCACTGCCCATACATAACTGCTTGATTTAACTTAATTTTGTTCAGTATATAATTGCATTGTATATCTAAATGTTTTATTGAAAATTTACAATTGATTGATTATATTTACTAAATAATTGAAACTGCCGTGATAATTAGTAAATTTCTCACAATGTAAACAAGTTTACATTACATGGGAAAACTCTTTATGAAGCATTACCAGTGGCGTAACTGCCTTAACGCCAAAACGCCCGGGCGTACACATGAATTTGCCCCCCCCCCAAATCGCAACCAGCGTGATCATACTCTTTAAACACATTTGATATTCACAAAATAGCCCAGAAACAGTATACGGTCCATATATATATATATATATATATATATATATATATATATATATATATATATATATATATATATATATATATATATATATATATATATATATATATATATATATAAATGTTTCCTACTTGATATCCTAGTAAGTACAAAGTGACCTTGCGGTCAAATTCTAAATGGCTGCAAACGTAATCAAAAATATAGATGACTTCTTTAAACCCAGAGATGACATTCGTGAGCCCGAAATTTTCTCAAAAGAAAAACATGAACCAGCATCTCTTCAAACGCAATCACCTTTGTATCCTGACCTCGGGGATCCAGAAGTCTACAGCAACGTTAACATAACTAACGAATGCGTTAAATTGTCGATTTTGAAATCAAAATGGTCAAATTGCAGCACATACCATTTCCCATCAAGGTAATACGAACTTTCTTTTTCTACTACTGGCGATTTGCAAACCCATTGCTGGATCCATGGCCTATCAAGGAGGGGGGGGGGGGGGGTAACAAGTACTAACCACCACCTGAATAAATGTGTTTAATTGTCCCGCGCTTTCCCGAAAGCGGGGAGAATTAAAACCCATTCGTCTGTCTGTCTGTCCTGCTGTCACAAAAAACTTTAACCTGGCTCATATCTTCTCAAGTATTTTAAATGATAGAGCATTCATATATTTGGCATGCATAATCCCTGTGATAGTACCATGCCGTGACCTTGACCTATGACCAACTTCAGGGTCAAATTTGTTGCCGCGCTTGGGACCACAATTCTCCGAATTTGCTTGTTTATAACAGAAATGTTATTGGAATTGAGACACTCGGAAGTTAGGACAATTCGAACAGGGTGTGGCAAGGTGGGATGTTGAGTGTTAAATGATGGGTAGATATTGGGCTTCTCTCTATTTAATCGTCACAGCTAATCATAAGCCTGTTTTGATTTGTATATTCGGGAAAACTAGTTGGTCGATGAGTGGTTACCGTTAACGGTTAATGTGTCAATGTTAGCTGAATTGTTACCATGTGTTGCCGGTTCGAAACCGCAGGTTGTGGATGACTTGAATTAGATTGTAATGCATTTAAATGTTTATAGATATATGGGTATGCTAATCTCTAACAGCTTGCAATGCGTAATTTGATTGATGGATCAAACCATCGCTGGATGGTCAAACGAAAATTCCAAATAGACCCCGTTCGAGGTGAATTCACTCTGAGGTACAGAAAATAGTAAACTGAAGGAAATTCCTGATCTTTTAATAATATACTGAATATCAGGAAGGTATATAAAACTATCTGTGAATATTTCCCAGAAAATGCACCGCTGGTACACATTTTATTTCTTTTTCTTGATGAAATAAAGTTCTGGAATTCGGGATTTACTGATATTTCTCAAGCTTGGAATACACTTTTTAAAACAGCAAAAGCCATGGGCTTCCGGGGGGGGGGGGGGGGCGGCTTAGACTCTGGGCCCCAACCAGGGTTTTGTCCTGGACCCACTGTGGACCTTCAGTATTTATCATATTTGTCATTCTTGCTATATCTCCAAGAGCCAAGGAGAGAGAAGTTTAAATAGCGCATCCCCTTGACTCGTGAAGATGTTCGTCTCTTTTACATGAATTATTGCATGCATAGACAGTTATACCCTATCACGATAACCTCAGGACTAACGTACTGGGGGAAGAATAACAAACTTTACCGTAACATTTTTGATGTCATCATAAGATATTGATTGTCTCTTACGTCATTTTCAGGGAATAGTGATGATTTCTGACTCCAAACGTCAGTCCCGTAGTTAACGTGAAAGGGTCTATTGAGTAAAACTGTAAAAGTACATACTTGGGTGCAGTAATGTATCAAAATCTGTCCAACCAATCAGATTCCTCGTTGCTCGGGTTCGAAGTAGAAGCAGCGAGGCCGTTTCAAATATTGTTTACAAAGTGTTCAAATCATGTAAGCGGATTAAAACTTCGAAATGCTATGAGAAGCGGTAAAACACGCATGAAACTGTGTATAACTGTGTCTGACTTTCTCTGCATGCTGTTTTCTCTCCAGGAAACTGATAATGGTTATGTTTCACTCTTCAATTGCTCCGGTCGGTGTCTTTTGAAGTCAACGTCTGAATTGTTGTAATCTTATCTTCAGGGGATAATGGGATTAATTTTAATCTTCTGGAATTTTCAAAATTATTGTCATAGTGTTTGATTGAGTTACAATGGCAACCACACCTCGAACTCCAAGGAATGGGCGAGGAAAACGACAGCTCCCTGTTACGCCAGGTGATGCTAAAAAAGATCAATCACCAGGAGTGAGGTCTGTCACGTTCAATAAACAAACTATTGAGACTTCAATAGGAGGAACTATAAGTGTTGGGAAAATTAAGAAGGATATTTTAAGTAACTCTGCAAGCACATTAAGTTTAACATCTGAAACATCCGATACAACTTCATCCTCTGTTGGGTCTGGTTCTTCACTTGTTTCTTCAACTTTGAATGAATCATTTACAAATATAAGTGCTATCAAAGAAGAGGATGCATGCGATTCTTTAGATCAAAACTGTAGTAGTAACTTATTTGACACACTTGAAGTTAATGGTTCTTCTTCAGTGTTAAATGTCTGTCTTAAAAAGTCGCCAGCATGGTGTAGAAATGATGATAATAAAGAAAATTTTCCATCACCAGTCCGGGACTTCAGACGCAATACTTTTGAGAGTCGCAGTGAGTTGTACAGTCCCTCCAGTATGCGAACACCAAACAGGAGGTATACATTTGATGACAAAATTCTAACAACGCCAGAATGCTATTCTCAAGTGCACATGGGTGATGTGGATATGCCCCGACTTGAGTTGAGTTATGACAGAGACTTGGACTTTCCTTATGATGAAGACAGTAAATCAAGCGTCACAGTTGCTGTCAGAGTGAGACCATTCACTCAAAGGTGAGTTAATTATTTATGGATACAGTTTTAGTGTTGCCAGTGAGGCATACTCACTGCATAGCAAGTTAGCAACTTACTCTTACTGACTTCCATATCTTATCAGTCACTATGTACATCATAATTCATATGCCTGTCTGTCCATCTGTTGGGTGGTACGTGTTTTTAACTTTCTTGGAACACTGCTGTCACTAGTTGTAGTTAATAATGTAGTTTAGAAAAGAAAAGCATGTTCTTAGGAAGTAGTATATTATAGATGTATATCTAAAACCCAACCCCCTTTACATGTGATGTAACCTTACCCCCTTTATAAGTTTATTCATACTAACTTAACTAAGTCATCTGTAAAATATGAAGCAATACATATCATACTTTATGTATTAAAAAAAGAAATGTTTACAATACTATCTACTGGGCATCTATAGTTTCATGAACTTTCTATTTGCATGCTAACATTGAAAATGTTACACATACATCATACATGTACATGTACATGAATAGCATGGTTTTATTGGAATGTCAGGCATGATTCTGATTAGCTTTAAAGCTGATTTCAGCTTTTTTGTTGCATGAAAATTTTCTCTAAATGTTCTGAATTTAGTTGGAAATACATGTATAGAAAATTGCACATTTTGTGAAGGAGTTTACGTGTAATAAGCTTTTCTAACTAAGCATTGTCAGCTTTTTTTCATCGCTGATCAAAATCATGTGTGGTATGTACTGGTATCAGATAATATCATGCATAAAGATTTGCATATACATGTACATGTAAATTGAACATGAAATATGCACACAGCAGGTTTGGTATATAACCTGGTACATTTATGTATACACATAGGACATAATAAAGCCTCTATTCTGAGTTAATCATTGTATTTCATTCACTAAGGATCACTTAATGCTTCAGACATACATGTCAACAAAGAACTTTAATCTTTAATCACTGGGCCCATTCCTATCCAAGTGTTTAGCTGATTATCTCCTAAATTAAACAATGGATACGTTTTGCTAGACTTGCAAATTACTAAATAATGTAAACATGGTAAACAAAGTATTTACTGATTGGTTTTTTGGATAATCCTTACTCTGGGATTTTATATGCTAGCTGTAATCTGACACAAACAATGCTTTCTACGGTTGTAACTTCTATGATTGCAAACTGCTAGACTACCAGTGCATTCATGCCATTATGGTACAGTCTGACACTACAGTATCTATTTAGATCTTACTGAAATAACTTTAAGTCTGCTCAGGGATTGATTGTAATTTTCATCATTTTTGCCACAGACTAAATAGATCTTTGTCATAATGTCATCTCTCAAAGTTAAATAAAATGTCAAAAGTTGTGTCATTCATTCTACTATGACCTAAGAATCCAAGCTTTGATGTCATGTTTTAAAAATTCTCGCAAAAAGAAGTTTGTCAGATAAAAGGTCCCTTAGTTACACATGCATCATGTAAAATATAAAATTTGTTTATAGCATTCAATTATGTATTAATTATATGTTTGAAGTAATTGCACAACTATGGTCATTTAAATGTCTGACATGATGTTTTGCCTCATTGTGACGTCACAATGCAAGTACATGTGATAACATCATAATGAAAATAAGCAGTATGTATGGCATGCCTCTTATATTATGTAAACTGTGATATTCATCTACATACATGTATTAACCAATACTGATTGACTTTGTCATTGTAACATCTAAAATAGAGGTTGAATATCAGTGTCTACATGTATTGTGAAAAGTTTTTATGAAATTATGTTTTCATTTCTACGTTACTTATTCATGATTTGACATAAGAATCAAAATTTTAAAGATGACATTGCACCAAATGCTTTGAAATATAGAATTTTTGTCTCAAATTATGCCTGTTACATGTTGATTTGGTGTATGATTACAATACAATCTAGGAGACTAATTGGTCAAATGGTATTGCACTGAATTTGTAATCTTACAACTTAATTAGGTTGAATACATGGTTGTTTAAAAGAATTTCTTTAAGACAATTTTTCATCTGCTGCCTTCCTATTCCTAATCTATCCTTGGCAGTTGGGATGAGACTCTAAAATGAGAAATTTTGTAATGGCATACATGACACATGTACATTAACTTGTAAAAAACTCTCACTGATTCAGGCGTTGATGAAGAGACCATCCACGGTTTTCCGTTGCAACTTTATTAGTGAAACCAACTCGTTTATGCATTCAACAATAAATAAACAACATAATAGGAGTTATTATTGGTTATGATTATGTTCAGATTTTGCTTTTGTTTAAGCACTCTGCAATTTTGTTTTTGCATCTACCATTCTTGTCCTTTTCACATACATATATACTGTCTGCGCCACTCACTCTGGAAACTGGAAATCTGGATTTTCAGTTATTCATCTTCAGAATAATTTCAAAAAGGCAAAACCATTCAATAGATCTTGTTTAGTCGTAACTTTTGGTGTATGCTATATGTTTGTATGAAGAAGCGTTCATATTTTATAGAAAAAAATCAATTTTAGATAGGACGATTTCCATGTTAAATTTTGACGTCACGTCGTCAAGTTTGCCATAGACTCAATGTAAACATCGGCGACGTCACGTCAAATTTAGTATAGAAAACACCCTATCTAAAATGATTTTTTTTCCTATAAAATACAAATGCTTCTTCGTAGAAACATATAACGTACACCAAAAGTTACGACTAAACAAGATCTGTCGATTGATAATATTTTGGAAAACTATTTTAAAGATAAATAAGTAAAAATCCAGATTTTTTTGGTTTACAAAGTGAGTGGTACGGACAGTAGATACCTTCTTATATTTACATATTGTTTAATTGTATGCATGTAATTTTTTACGACTTCAAGGGAGAGAGTCTCTGAAAACTGTGGCAGGTCAGTGGTCTCTATGGAAGGCAATGAAACAGAGGTTACATCACTTTCTGGACAGGTTTATCGTTTTGCCTATGACTTTTCCTTTTGGTCACTCGATGAGAGCAATGGTCACTTTGCTAGCCAGGAACATGTGTACAAGATGCTGGCCCAACCACTGCTGGTGAAAGCTTTTGAGGGCTATAACACCTGTTTGTTTGCTTATGGACAAACTGGAAGTGGTAAAAGTTACAGGTATATTCTATTCACAATGTATTTATAGAATGTATGGTAACTTCAGTCTGGTATGGTATTCTATTATCCGTATTAGGTCCTTCATTTACTTATTGGTAAACAAAATTCCCAAAATAAACTTATTCTGGGTTCAAGGAACATAACACTCTTTAATCAGTTAAATATGATAATACATATCCACTGGATTGTTTTTGATTTCTTGTTAATAACTGTAACTCTTTTTGTATTTTGTAAATTTTATTGATTGATTAAACATAATCAAGTTTTTCTTAATTTTCACCCATTACTAATATATATGAAATATGTATATATCAATTTTATACTCATTATTTCAAAACCCTAGTGAAATTTTTCTTGGGTTTTTTTATTTCAGTTCTTGACAGAGGGTATTAATTTTCTGTGTAAATTACACGTCCTATTCTAATTGTAGCATTATGGGGCAAGGTACTGAGTTGGGAATCATCCCAAGATTCTGTCAGGATTTGTTTAGTCGAGCAGAACAAGAGGTGACTAGGGACTCTGAGATGGTGAGTATCCACAGCACTCCAAATATAGTTCATATATATACATGTTTTACTTTATTATAACATAGCAAAATAAAATTGGGTCGGTAAATAATAATTTTGGTTATTAGAGTACTTATTTATATGTAACTTTCAACAAAGATGTTTAAGGAAATAACTCGGAAGTAAGGCCAATTAAACTTAATGGGTAGATTTTCATCCAACCTCGTGAAAATATATGGGGCGGGTGGGTGGAATTTATTTTTTATAATTTATAATTTTTATAATATATTTTAAATGTGTGCCATAAAAGCAATAGCAGTACTATTCTGTAACAATATCTTGCATAAAGTGTCTTTGAATCGTTAAAATTCGAAGCAAACTAGCTTTTCTTTTTGGTTATGCTGGCAACAACTCTCACGACAGCGAAAACCATTTTGTCAACTACCAGAATGGCAATATGTATATAAACTGAAACGTATATCGGATGCGGACCCGAATTAAAATACGGGAATTTGGACGTGCCGGATTTGTTTGAAAAATAAATAATTCTGGGGCGGGTCGATTTTTTAGGGGCAGGTGGGGTTGAAAATCTACCAATTAATTTTAATTGGCTTAACCAGAAATGGAAATAAAAACATCAGGGATGGCATCACAAGCTTTTGAAGACAGACACACTTTAATGCCCTACTTCTCAAAACGATGGTTTTACATAAGAAATACACACATATACCGGTACTTGGCAAAGCTTATCTCAGATTTTTTTTGTTCTTTTATTTCAACTTTTTTATCTCATTGCTGTTTATTTTCCCAATAAGAGTACATTTGTATATCTAATATATTATGTGATACAATAGATCACCACAAAACTCAATTCAAAGCCCATGTTATAGAAGATTTATTCTAAATTATTACAAAATCAGATGTTTTTTTTTTTTTTTTTTGGCTTGCCATCAGAGTTCCTTTTGTTTTATAACTTTTATATTTCTTGTCTGAATTTACCATGTTTATCTAAATTTATTTAAAATGTATTGCCTTTCCAAGAGCTTTTCTAAAAGTAACATATGTACTATAATAAACATGTAGTTGATTAAGTTTATAATTACTGGTAAATTATGTATAAAGTATGGCAGGGGGCATTAAGTGTTTGCTTTGTCCATCTTTCTGGTCTGTCCATCGGTCCTTCTTTATTTCCATCACACATTTGGTTTCCAGATGATAAGTTATTAACTCAAGTAGCTTTCATCATACTGAAACCAAATTCGGATAAACACAGGAAGAAACCTATTGATTTTGGGGTCATAAGGTCAGATGTCAAGCTTTGTTGTTGCTGTGAAATAATTCCACAGCGGGGGCATATGTGTTTTACAACCATGCTCTAGTTTTGTTTTTTTATTATCGTTGAAAATTGTATGTTGCCATATTGCTGACTGTCAACCTTAAATTTAGTTTCATACGTGTGACCGTGATGGTAGAGATTCTGAGCATTGAATTTATAAGAAAAAGTGGATTACATAATTAAAGTTAAAGAATGATGAGTTGTCCTAAACAGCAAGCATATATTTTTTCTTGGCCCCACATGTACTCATGTACTCAAGCTTTATCAACAGACTTTGAAATGTGATTATTCTGAGTCTTTGTTCAAAACTTATTGACAGTCTTCACATGTAAAGCCCTGTCAAGTGTAACAATTTCAAAGTTTTTGTAGATTGAGAAAACTTGTCAGAGATTTTAAAGGATTGAGAAAAAATAAACATGTGATCTGGTGACATTGTAAAACGTTTTTAATTGGGATGGATTTCTTAATGAGCAGATTTGTAGAGTTCAATTTAATTGGGAAACATTCAGAGTCGAATTAACTTATTAAGGAACAAGACAAATTTTGTTTAAATTCAATGCATAAGCACAAGTTAAAACTGTGGGAAAAGTGAATTGATTAATTAGGATTACCTCTAGTATGTGTGAATATTTTATGGAAGTACGTGTGAATATTTTATGGAATTGACCTTGTATTTTAAAAATGGGGAAAATCTTGTAATTTCATCTCTCTATCTCTTTACAACAAAATAAGAAACTTTCTGTCAGTGCTCTTCAATCCACCAATACTGTCTCATATATCATATTTAGCTTTGCAGGTATTTTATTTGTAAATTACTTTCCTGTATCAGCATGTCTTTGCCAGTAAGCTTTCAAACTGTACATTTTGTATTTCTCTCAAAACACTAGATCTTAACTTCTTTGTCATAAACTAGATCCTAAGAGAAGTTTGGTGGGGATTTAAATCTTCATACAGTGTAGAGATCGGGTGTTGACATAGATTGATTTTATCATTGTTATAGATGTATTGTCTTAAGTCTTAACAGGGTCATGCCCACTTGGGGAGAAGTCATTTTATCTCATCTAAAGAATTATTAAAGGATTAAGTATAAAATGCAATAGCATTTGCAAATGTATCACCATATGTTCTGATTACATATGCACTGGCATACATTATACAGATACCATGTATTTTACTGATTGTCCTCTGTAAAATTGTGCATTTGTACAAACAAAATTCTGTGAAAGTATTTGTTGGAAGGATTAAAATACAAAAGGTAACATTGGTGTGCACGTGATAGATAGTAAAATTGATTGACCATGATTTGGTAATTAAAAGAAAAAGCTTTATAGGGTTTGTTGGTTTGTTTTGTAGCCAAGTGTTTTTAAATTTAAATAATTCATTTTGGCTTTAGCTTTCATAATTTTATGAAAAGGTAAACATGGTTAGGGAGTCTTTGTTTTTTTGCTTACATATCTTTAGCCAGGTGTACTTAGTGCAAAGACATTAGAAACAGTAGTATTACTACAGTACAAATTAAAACATAGTGGTACTGTGTATGAAACTGATTGTAATACTTTTTCATAAGTTTTCGTAGTCCCGTTTTCATGTACACGGGTATATAACACTGAATACACCTGACTTTATATTCCCTAATCTCCAGATCTCTAACTATTTAAAGTTTAAGAGTCCTGTTGTGAAGTAGAAGGTGACATACTCTCCACGCAAATCACTGATTACTTTGACTAAATAATTGATTTTCACTGATAAGAATTTCATTATGCTGTTTGCTTTGTTGATACTAGTAAATTACTTGATAGAAAATTCGATTTCTGACAATACCCTATACTTTAAATTCGACACCGGTTGATAGGAAACCTAAAGCCGTTACGCACGGTAAGGGCAGATCATATAGCCTACAATGGTCGATTCTGTAGAGAGGTAGAATTCTAATGAAGTATTGATAATTAATACTGGCCATTCAGGCAAAGGCCTGTTAACTGTTCTATTGACTCCACGATGTTTTGAAAGAACACTGTTTATTGATGTAATATGGCCTATTAAAATTTGATTATTTGTTGTAACTGGAATCAGAGCAATAAACAGTCGAAGGATAATAATGTAAATGCAGTTCTCTGCCTACATTATTTTAAAAAAGAGGTCTTTCTAGTGGAGTGCCGTCAGTGTGGTTTATTTAGTTAGTTTCATGTATCGTATCAATGATTTGAAATTTTGACACCGAAGATACCGGTATTATAGTAAATGATCAAAGCAGAATCTTGTAGCTCTTTAATGTTGCTCTAAATGTAAGGCTTTCATGGTCTATTATGCAAAGGCGCTGCCCTGGAACTCGGTGTGGCTTCTCCTCTTTATAGAATCAGAATTCATAGCTCCAATAAGCGGAATGGTCAGTCATCGTACCTGCCGAAGATTGGTGATATCTCCTGCCATTAGTCTCGTTTCTTCTGCCATTTAACACCGATTGTCACTGTAATAGGTTCTGGTGTAACAGTAAGCAAGAATTGAACAAATCGCTACAGCATTGTGAAAAAAGGGAGAAGAATTAAAAATACTATTATATCAGTATTATACGAATTTAATCTGTCTATATTAGGAGTAAGTCTGTGTAGCTGAGTGAATGAGGTGTTTGACATGTTACCGAGAGGTCCTGGGATCGACTCCCGCCATGGGCACACCGGTGTCCTGTCTTTCGGATGAAACAGTAAAACAGAGGTCCCGTGTCGCGGTATACGAGGCATGTAAAAGATCCCTCACTGCTTCGGATGGATCCGTTGCAAAGGTACAATTTTCTATGTGGGTGCATCAGACAGATGCCGTCATCATATACGTGAAATAATCGTGGAGTGACGTTAAACAATAATCTATCTGTATAAAGAGTAGTTGCGTCGACTGACGCTGTATGAGTAATAACTCGTGTGATCTAGTGATCAAATCACATGTCGATGACAAAAATTTAATATAATGAAAATATTTACACAAAGTGCTCCCATTGAAAATTATAGAATAGGAATATCTAGATTGTAGATCAAGCTGTTGATAGACGCACCTGTAAGTGGGATAGAACAGTTTACTTTTGGGTTTATGAATATCGGGTAGTATTCTTGAAGTTTTCAGACTTATTGACTACCGTAAGCTCTAAAAGATTATGAAATGTGCCCGCAGGACAAGTATACCGTCCTGTACTGTTCCAACGGTGCAGCTTGTGCGTATGGTAAACATTCATCGACATTAAGCATGTTCAGGGATTACTTGTAGAGGTCACATTTTTTCATATTAGACAGCAGACCACATATGTATGTATTCATTGGAACTCTCTACGTTTTCTGTCCACCTACATACGACAGATTTCTTTTTATGCCCCGGATCTATAGATCGGGGGCATATTGTTTTTGTCCTGTCTGTTTCTTTCTTTGTCTTTCGTCGGCTATAACTTTTGAACCGTGAAGGATAGAGACTTAATATTTGGCATGCGTAATCAACTAATGAAGCCCTTTCAAATGACACCAAGACATGGACAATGACCTTCACGCTAAAAATAACGTTTTGGACTTTGGTGTCACCGGGGGCATTAGTGTTTCACAAACACAGCTTGTTATCGAATGTTTTAGGTTTTTCGGTATAAAAAGAAGAAATTTGTCTTAAGATTCTGATAACTCGCATTTTCCAGAAAGTTTTTACTGCTTGCGAAACAATCTACTTCGTTCGATGTCTATCCGCCTCACTGTTCTAGCAGACGACACATAGTGTGCATTGTGAGTTATTTCTGAGCTGGAAATAGTCTTTAGATTTCGTATACAAGAAACTCCACTTATAGTTTTACGGTTATAGAACTAACAATTCTTAACGCAATTATGTCCTACTAATCTCTCTGAAATCAGATTAATGAGGTTAAACTGTGGTCAAATCTTCGGTTAAAGTATTAACATTATAATCAGGTCAGTAATATGTACGGTTTATTGAACTCGCAGTAGTAATACCCTAACAAACTTTTCCGTGGAGAAAGTTTACAAATATTTTCTTTTATCTATTGCATTATTGGATAAAAGAAATTCTGGCAGATTTAACGAGAAGTTACAATTTAAATTGAATACATATTGACACCCCAAGACCTTTTAGTGTTAAAGGTAGAAAGTTAAATATTTACTTTTTAGCATGCGATAAAAAACAATTGCAATTTTGTCACCGAAAGAGTTCGGTTTGAATGTCATTTTCCCAAGGCCGTTTTCATAGATCCATTATCCTGTACTGACATACTGAGGTAGATATTAATGCATGTGTCATGGTATGTCCGTGGCCATATTGGGATTAGGATCGACGATTTTGCCGAACCTTTTTGTTTATATGATAATAATGAAAACAAGTTTGTGAAACACAGATGCTTTAGTTATCGGAGAGTAAAATGGAACTTAGAGACAGGCTGAGCAAAATTCTTTGTAGTCCGGACCGTCACATTAAATTAATAATAGGATGATGATGATGATGATGATGATGATGATGATGATAACGAAAACGACAAAGATAAAAAAAAAAGACCAAACAAATACCAATGTATATTTTATGGTCTATAACCCTTCTTCCACCCTTCAATACACTTAATAATATTTCAAAATTGTTATTTATTATCTTTGACAAATGTATAGAAATCAAATATTGGAATCGTGATGTAAGATCATTAGTTTGAGTTTTATCTGCTTCCATATAAATTCTTGGAACTTGTGTGAGACTACATATTCCAGGGTAGAAAAGTCTGTTGCTGTAGTTGAGTTATGGTAGCAGTCCTCAGGACTAGATCATTGGAATCACGCGTATTTCCTACCTACTTGTATATGGTGTAATATTGTCATGGACCAGTGTAGATTGGTAAGGCCTTGTAGCAGTGTATACATTTATTAACTATTCTACATAATTACTATGAGTTGCACAGATGAGATGCTACTGACTACATGATTTGATAAGAGATAACATGGATACTACATATGGCTCTCCATACTCAAAGTCTCCATGATCCAAGGGTATATATGACATTCGATCTATTTGTTCCTCCCTTTCAGTCTGTCCTTCTTAGTTTCAGAAATTTTATGTAACCTTGGTTTTTTCCCAGATTGCGTTTCAAAAAACATTTTGTGAAATAAAGACCGATATTTTATGAGTGACTCTCGGATTGGGTAGACAGCATACATAGGATAAGTTATGAATTATGACCTGTTATTTTTCTTTTGTCTACAACTGATGTACATGATAACTTTTTGCCATGTAACTCTATGTTGACTGTTAGTCTTCACTTACCCTACTTTTGTTTTTAATGTTCATTTCTATGATTCATGATAAAAGCTGTCTCCAGAATAAATAGAATTAAAATACTTAGTATCAGTGGTTTGTGATATGGGCATACCATCAATGCAAGTGATTGTCATAACTATTAATTATTTGTGAAGTCCATCTTTTTATTTTTATTCTCAGGTAAAGATAAATGTGGAGATATCATTCTTCGAAATCTATAACGAGAAGATCCATGATTTATTGGCTACATCGAAGGATAAAGGCATAAAGAAATCAACGGTAAAAACACACTGCTCTTCACTTTTGGGGGTTAATTCTACTAGTATGAACTATATTCGACTTTCCCGTAACATGATTTCAACTTTAGTACATGTACCATAATTTGTGTATACTGTAATCGTGAAATGAAACATTCATTATTAATTCCCTTTAGATTGTCTGGTCTGTGTTATATGTAGTCTGTATGTAATTATAGTTATATGGACACAGAAAAATATGGGTGAGGATAAAATTTTACCTCTTTTAGCAGTAGCCATTGTCTTTATGCATGATAAAACTGTTTCAGATGTTTTCCTTGTTCTGGAGTTTAGCTTGTTGAGTTTATTGTTCTATCTCTTACAATAAGTACCAAATGTTTTCATATGAAATGAACTTGTAGTTCTCTCATAGTGATGCATTTTGGGATGATATGAATTCTGAGTGTATTCTTTCTTTCAACTTAAGTCAATTATGAAAATAGGTCAGATAAACAAAGAAAGTATGAGGGATAGATGGAGCACTCATGCACCCATGATGTATCTGGGATTTGCAAGATGAAATTATCAATAGCAATCTTCAGATGCAAAGTGAGCAAAAGTTGTTTTATGCCACATTCCAGAATTTTTTTCAAAGTCCTCTGATGTTCATCCCAGCCATTGGCTGCTACTCATTGGTTGGTTTCTGTAACTTACCGAGGCTGCTGGCATTGTCTTGACTTAACATCTCTCTGAGTCCTCTGAAGTCTGGCTTACATTCAACATGACTATTGGTGCTGTAAAAATAAAACCTGTGACCTTTATTTTATGAGATAAACTTGTTTACTGGTAATTGTTAACCTATCTGCAATGTCAGGTTTTCTCGATCTTAAAATGAGTGTGATGAATAACTGTGACTTTCATGAATGGTGATAAATTTAGGTAAATTGGATGGATAAAGTAAATTTTAGACATTTGTCCAGTGGTACATAGAGAAGATGGATTAAAATGGCACCAGTTATTTATGTTATCAATACAAACTTTGTACTGTGACCTTTGAATGCTTATTGTGACTTACTTCTTTTATGTATGTAGAATGTGACCTGCTTTTATATGCTTTTAAAAATACTCTTAAAATTTTTCAGATTCTTTATTTTTGACAAAATGCAAGTGCTTCAAAATACTATTTCTTCAAGCACATGTTTTTAACATTATTTGAGTGGAATGGAAAAACTCATATAGATGAAACTCTCATTTCCTTCAATGTCAGTCAGTTCAAAAACATGGTATTCATTCCTACAGATGGATAATTTATGTTAATGGTGGCATGTGAAATGACATACTTAAAGCAATAGCTATTATATAATGACAGTTCTCAAAATTTGTTTCATACATATGCAGTTTGGTATGTGATGAACTTGATGAAATTCTAGTTTCCTCTCTTTATTTTTGTACAATGTGTTTTAGCTGCGTGTGAGGGAAGACCCAAATCTCGGACCATTTGTAGATGGACTGGACAAGTATGTGGTCAACTCCTTCAAAGATGTAGAGGTAGGAATGCAAAATAATTTTCATGATAATTTATAAGTGGTAAGCTCTTATAATTTCATCCCTATAGTATTCAGTCTGAAAAAAACTTGTATAAATGCATATGTGTGTATTCATTTTCTGATAATAGTTTTACATGAAAAAATTCAAACTTGTGCAATTTCAGAAATGGATTGAGATTGGAAATTCCAATCGTGCCACAGCTGCAACAGCTATGAATGATAAAAGTTCCCGCTCTCACTCTGTGTTCACATTAGTGCTTACCCAAACAAAGGTAAATATTTAAAATCTATTATGAAAGTAAGAGTTCAAAAAACTCAAAGTTCTTGAGTATCTGAAATCATTCTGTGTAAAACCATATTTTTACCTGTATGATCCATTTCTTTCACTTTTTGAAGGCTATACAGCTATGAAATCTCTATTTAAGATGCATAAAGAAGAACAATTCAAAATTCACATGTTAAAGATTTTTTTGTCCTTTTTCTCAGACTGAAGAAATTGAAGGGACCCAACATGATAGTGCCATAACTAGTAAAATCAACTTGGTAGATTTAGCAGGAAGTGAGAGACAGTCTCAGGCACAGACCTCAGGACAGCGACAAAAAGTGAGTAAATTCAGCAGGAAGTAAGAGGCAGTCTGACTCTCAGACATTAAACTCAGGACAGTGATGAAAAGTGAGTAGCTACAGCAAGAAACAAAAGGTATTCTCAGGTACAAACACCAAGACACTGACAAAAAGTGAGTAAATGTAGCAGAAGGTGAGACAGTCATAGAGACAGACCTCAGGACTTACAAAATGTAAATAGACTTAGAAGGAAGTAAGAGTCATAGACACAAACTTTAAGGACTGGTACAGTGTGAGTAGATTTAGCAGAAAGTGAGAGGCAGTCTTAGGCACAGATCTTAGGACTGACAAAATGTGAGTAGATTTATTAAGAACGCAGATTCACAGGAATGAGAGGTACTTTAAATCTCAGGCACAAAATGGAGGACAGCTACAAAAAGTAAGATTTACATTTAGTATTTAGTCTAAAGTATAAGGCAGTCTCATATACTCTGGATGGGGACAGAATGTTAGTCCTTGTAGGTTAAGCAAGAAGTAATAGATACAAATCAAGGGAACTTTGATGACATATTAAAGCTCAGTTTAGAATTATTTGTGTATTCTTTGTACATGCATATCTCCAAATTTTTATTTAAAAATACTTGGCAATTTAAACATTAAACATGAGAATAAATAATAATAACAGAATTGTCATAGTGATATATATATATATATATATATATATATATATATATATATATGAGACCATAGAAAATACTTCTAAATATCTGATATTTGAATGAAATGTCAAAAATTACCCTGATTGCCATAAATTGAGAACATGTTCACATATTTTCACTAGCCAAGGTTTCGATTCGGTGAAGCGAACCAAAACCTTGATTAGCGAAGATGATGTTTGTTAGACATGTGCCATTGTTATGGTATGAGATATTATTGATTAAAATCTGTATATACATACTGGTAGTACATGTCTTTTTTAAGATAAATAACTGTAGTTTAAGCACATCTCTTATTGATAAAGATAGAGGAAGTATCTTCTAAAGTTTGAGAATTGTGTTTGTTTTTCAAGACTGGGTCTAAACTTCTTGTATTAAAATTGAAAATCCAGGATGTGAAATTGACTGATGACCCTTTGAGAAATTCTAGTATTTGTGGGATATTTTCGCACATTTTAAAGTTTGTTGATAGCTGACAAAAGTTTTTGCTAAACACTTTTTATCAGACAACTCATTATTCATCACCAAATTTCAATATCTGACTGATTAGTAAGAGACAAAGCTTGTCTTGTCCATTAATATTTAATTACATTCCTACTTCTTCAAATTTGCATTTCTTTTCCCATCTGAAGTTGATAACTATTATTACAAATAACGAAGTATGGGAAATGGCAATGATTTTATGTACCATTATGCAAGTCCTTCCATATAATCATAATAATGACATGGTCAATTGATCATGCTATGCTTTCAGTCTAACAGTAAGAAGAAAAATACTAACAACTACTAGTATGTCAGGTAGAAGCCAACTTATTATAATATTAATTACTTGTAAATCAGAACTTTGGGAAGTGAAAATGTATTTTGGCATATTTGACATACCATTGTTTTGAAACATCTAAAGTAAATTTATGTTATTAAGGCGTAAAATTGTTGTAATAATGCAGTATTGAAAATGTATTGTCAACATTTCAGGAAGGTGCATTCATTAACAAATCCTTACTCACATTAGGCATTGTAATCTCAGAGTTAGCTGAACAAAAGAAAGGATTTATTCCTTACAGAAACTCGGTTCTTACAAGGTATGATTACTCTCTCTTTCTCAACGCAGCATAGTTCATACATGAAATTATCGTAATGGACAGATACTGTCATATGTCTATTAGATTGTATAGATTGAAAGTTCTGTGCTTATGTTTCATCTGCTTGAAGTCTTAAATACTGTTTATTTTACGTATTTTTCGTTCTGATTTACTCCTTCATGAATGACCATGACTTCTGGTGTGGTCAAACTCGTTTTATTTGTGCTGATTCAAGGATGCTGAGCTTTCATCAAAACTATTACTGTATTTGAACTTCTGATACTCAGAATATATTTTTTTATCCCTTAAATGAAGTGAGAGATAATGTTATGGTAAGGAAAGGCAATATTTAGTGTTTGACTTAATGCTTTATGAAAATACAAGTTCGGAAAAGATGAAGGAGATGTTTATTGAAATTTGATGAAGAAATTCTTTGTACTGTGTAAGGTCCTAGTAGTGTAGAAAATAATTTTGTTTTGTTTTACAATGGTATATTTTATTTTTGGTTATGTAGGCTACTAAAGGAGAGTTTAGGAGGAAACTCTAAGACAGCCATGATTGCCACTATAAGCCCCTCCCATCACCACATTGAGGAAACTCTGAGTACACTGAGGTATGCCAGACAAGCCAGTCGCATCGTCAATACTGCCAGGATCAACGAGGACCAAAAGACACGCATCATCAAAAGTATGTACTCACAAATCAATGAGGGCAGGTTGGTCCATTGGTATCTCACTGCAGTTATTTGCACAATATTATTTTGACATGGTTTTTGGATCTGTCTAAGAATTTATGAAATTATGAAAAATGAATATGATAATACATCAGTCTTGAGTGTATAAAGGTGACATATGCATCTTATTTCTTCTCACAACATGATCATTCTCTTTACATTTGGTGTAACTGGTTTTAATGTTTATCACATAGAAATTAATTTTATTTGTTTTGTTTCATGATCCCTTGACCTGCAGAAGTATTCAGTCATTCATGGAATATATCCGTATACAAAAAAAGAAAATATTATTAATTAACCTGTATTCAAAGAAGGAAATACTGTAATATAAAAAGCAAATTGTACTCGTACATGAAAGTATAATGTAGAAAACAGTTGAAAGATGAGTGGAAAACAAGTTTTTTCACTTTAGAATTACGGCTGGAGATAGAACAGTTACGAAGACAAACCGGACCTGTTGAACAGTCTGCTTGCCTATTGGAAATACAAGCTCTGAAAGAACAGTTACAGTTTAAAGAGAAGGAGTGTGAAGAGGTCACAAGGTAGGAAAACAGTAGGAAAAAAACCCCTAGAGTTCTGCTGGATATTGGACATAATGGAGGAAGATTGTTCTGAAAAAATTGTGTTGTTATTGACTATAGGGGAAACAAATTAATTTGTTTGATTTTTATGCCCCTGCCATGAAATGGCCGGGGGGCATATAGTGTTACCCTGTTCCATCATTCTGTCATCATTGAGTTTCCGCTCATATTCCCTTTGAAGGTTTGATGGATTAAATTGATATTGGGTGTGTAGATATATCAAGGGAAAATGCAGGTCAAGTTTAAATATGGATGTGTTCTGGTAATTTTGGACAGAGTAATTGCCATTTAACATTAAGAACTTTTTGAAAATATGGTTCTCTGGCAATAATATTTCACTACCTTAGCTGCCAGTGTGGGCATTTGTCTTGCACCAACACATAAAAATGCTAGTTAAAAGATGATATAGGTAAATTATATTGATACCTGTTGTAAAACCTCAAGGATGCTGATGTTAAGTTTCAACTTTTTCTGTAAAAGTTTTCTTGTTAAATATATTTGTAAGTGTGTTAAAACTGTCTTATTGGATGTTTAGGTCATGGCAAGAGAAGTTGAAAAGATCAGAGGAAAGAAAAGCTATTGAAGCAAAGCAGTTAGAGGTAACATTATCATAGATATGAAACACATCATGTATTAATAATTTGAAAAAATAATTTCTTATCTATTTGGCATCTGATAATCATGTACATTACCTGATATTCATGTTTTGTGAAGCAACGTAACATGTTAGGAACATTTTGGCCAACGTACAAATCTGTCTGGTTGTCTGGTAGGGTTTGTACTTTTGTAAAAATGGATAGCAGATGACTGTTGTATTCTTTCAAATATTGTAGTTTAAATAGATACTTTCTATCATAGATTTGTATGCTTTATTTCTAAATTTCAGATATTTAGAAATGTACACTATACGTATAATCTCATTTCTCTTCATACTCCAGTATCCTCCGAAATGGAACAATGGTTGCCACCACATAGGTGATATAATACTGGTGTGGTGTTATTCTCCACCACTAAACACTGGCTGCAGCTATATAAGTGATACACATTATAGTACTGGTATGGTGTTATTCTCCACCACTGTCTCTGGCCACCACCATGTAGGTGATATAATACTGGTATGGTGTTATTCTCCACCACTATCTCTGGCCACCACCATGTAGGTGATATATTAGCAGTATGGTGTTATTCTCCACCACTATCTCTGGCCACCACCATGTAGGTGATATAATACTGGTATGGTGTTATTCTCCACCACTATCTCTGGCCACCACCATGTAGGTGATATATAATACTGGTATGGTGTTATTCTCCACCACTATCTCTGGCCACCACCATGTAGGTGATATAATAGCAGTATGGTGTTATTCTCCATCACTATCTCTGGCCACCACCATGTAGGTGATATAATAGCAGTATGGTGTTATTCTCCACCACTATCTCTGGCCACCACCATGTAGGTGATATAATAGCAGTATGGTGTTATTCTCCACCACTATCTCTGGCCACCACCATGTAGGTGATATAATACTGGTATGGTGTTATTCTCCACCACTATCTCTGGCCACCACCATGTAGGTGATATAATAGCAGTATGGTGTTATTCTCCACCACTATCTCTGGCCACCACCATGTAGGTTATATAATGCTGGTATGGTGTTATTCTCCACCACTATCTCTGGCCACCACCATGTAGGTGATATAATACTGGTATGGTGTTATTCTCCACCACTATCTCTGGCCACCACCATGTAGGTGATATAATAGCAGTATGGTGTTATTCTCCATCACTATCTCTAGCCACCACCATGTAGGTGATATAATAGCAGTATGGTGTTATTCACCACTATCTCTGGCCACCACCATGTAGGTGATATAATACTGGTATGGTGTTATTCTCCACCACTATCTCTGGCCCCCACCATGTAGGTGATATAATAGCAGTATGGTGTTATTCTCCACCACTATCTCTGGCCACCACCATGTAGGTGATATAATAGTAGTATGGCGTTATTCTCCACCACTATCTCTGGCCACCACCATGTAGGTGAAATAATAGCAGTATGGTGTTATTCTCTACCACTATCTCTGGCCACCACCATGTAGGTGATATAATAGCAGTATGGTGTTATTCTCCATCACTATCTCTGGCCACCACCATGTAGGTGATATAATAGCAGTATGGTGTTATTCTCCACCACTATCTCTGGCCCCCACCATGTAGGTGATATAATAGTAGTATGGCGTTATTCTCCACCACTATCTCTGGTCACCACCATGTAGGTGATATAATAGTAGTATGGCGTTATTCTCCACCACTATCTCTGGTCACCACCATGTAGGTGATATAATAGTAGTATGGCGTTATTCTCCACCACTATCTCTGGCCACCACCATGTAGGTGATATAATAGTAGTATGGCGTTATTCTCCACCACTATCTCTGGCCACCATCATGCAAGTATTATAATAATAGTATGGCCTAATTCTCCACCACTATCTCTGGCCACCACCATGTAAGTGATATAATACTGGTATGGTGTTATTCTCTACCAGTATCTCTGGCCACCACCATGTAGGTGATATAATAGCAGTATGGTGTTATTCTCCACCACTATCTCTGGCCACTACCATGTAGGTGATATAATAGTAGTATGGCGTTATTCTCCACCACTATCTCTGGCCACCACCATGTAGGTGATATAATACTGGTATGGTGTTATTCTCCACCACTATCTCTGGTCACCACCATGTAGGTGATATAATAGTAGTATGGTGTTATTCTCCACCACTATCTCTGGCCACCACCATGTAGGTTATATAATAGTAGTATGGTGTTATTCTCCACCACTATCTCTGGCCACCACCATGTAGGTGATATAATAGCAGTATGGTATTATTCTCCACCACTATCTCTGGCCACCACCATGTAGGTGATATAATAGCAGTATGGTGTTATTCTCCATCACTATCTCTTGCCACCACCATGTAGGTGATATAATAGCAGTATGGTGTTATTCTCCACCACTATCTCTGGCCCCCACCATGTAGGTGATATAATAGTAGTATGGCGTTATTCTCCACCACTATCTCTGGTCACCACCATGTAGGTGATATAATAGTAGTATGGCGTTATTCTCCACCACTATCTCTGGTCACCACCATGTAGGTGATATAATAGTAGTATGGCGTTATTCTCCACCACTATCTCTGGTCACCACCATGTAGGTGATATAATAGTAGTATGGCGTTATTCTCCACCACTATCTCTGGCCACCATCATGCAAGTATTATAATAATAGTATGGCCTAATTCTCCACCACTATCTCTGGCCACCACCATGTAAGTGATATAATACTGGTATGGTGTTATTCTCTACCAGTATCTCTGGCCACCACCATGTAGGTGATATAATAGCAGTATGGTGTTATTCTCCACCACTATCTCTGGCCACCACCATGTAGGTGATATAATAGTAGTATGGCGTTATTCTCCACCACTATCTCTGGCCACCACCATGTAGGTGATATAATACTGGTATGGCGTTATTCTCCACCACTATCTCTGGTCACCACCATGTAGGTGATATAATAGTAGTATGGCGTTATTCTCCACCACTATCTCTGGCCACCACCATGTAGGTTATATAATAGTAGTATGGTGTTATTCTCCACCACTATCTCTGGCCACCACCATGTAGGTGATATAATAGCATTATGGTATTATTCTCCACCACTATCTCTGGCCACCACCATGTAGGTGATATAATAGTAGTATGGTATTATTCTCCACCACTATCTCTGGCCACCACCATGTAGGTGATATAATAGCAGTATGGTATTATTCTCCACCACTATCTCTGGCCACCACCATGTAGGTGATATAATAGTAGTATGGTGTTATTCTCCACCACTATCTCTGGCCACCACCATGTAGGTGATATAATAGCAGTATGGTATTATTCTCCACCACTATCTCTGGCCACCACCATGTAGGTGATATAATAGTAGTATGGTATTATTCTCCACCACTATCTCTGGCCACCACCATGTAGGTGATATAATAGTAGTATGGTATTATTCTCCACCACTATCTCTGGCCACCACCATGTAGGTGATATAATAGCAGTATGGTATTATTCTCCACCACTATCTCTGGCCACCACCATGTAGGTGATATAATAGTAGTATGGTATTATTCTCCACCACTATCTCTGGCCACCACCATGTAGGTGATATAATAGCAGTATGGTATTATTCTCCACCACTATCTCTGGCCACCACCATGTAGGTGATATAATAGCAGTATGGTATTATTCTCCACCACTATCTCTGGCCACCACCATGTAGGTGATATAATAGTAGTATGGTATTATTCTCCACCACTATCTCTGGCCACCACCATGTAGGTGATAATGTAGGTGATATAATAGCAGTATGGTATTATTCTCCACCACTATCTCTGGCCACCACCATGTAGGTGATATAATACTGGTGTGATAATATCATTCATCACTAAACACTGGCTTCCACTGTATAAGTGATATAATCATAACACTGGTATGGTGTTTTTCTCAGCCAGAGGGTTTTTAATAAGAGCCGGTACCCGGCTAAATTAGTAAATATCACCACTTCATATGACAGAAATCGCTGGTTCAAATTTCTTATGATCTCGAATTTACTACTTACATTCTTGCACATGGTGCTCAAAACGATGCATGTCAAATTTCTAAATAACTCTCTCAAACAAATCTTATTGAAAACCACCAACCCTGGCCACCATCATATAGATGATATAATGCTGGTGTGGTGTTATCCCCTCCCACTGAACTCTGGCCACCACCATACAGGTGATATAATATTAGTGTGGTGTTATCACCATCACTAAGCACTGGTTGCTGCTATATACCTGTCGGTGATATAAATTATAATGCTGGTATGGTATTAATATCCACCACTAAACACAGGCCACTGCCATATAGGTGATATACTGCACTGATAAACTGCAAATATACTTTATCACATTCAAAGTTGATAATAGATTCAATTTATTTCCCTTTATGTATAGAAAGCTGGGATTGCATTCAAGGTAGATAACAGACTTCCAAACCTGGTTAACCTGAATGAGGATCCTATACTGTCAGAGATGCTGCTGTATGTCATCAAGGAGGGTGTCACCAGAGTGGGCAGAATGTGCCAGGAATCACAGCATGAAATTCAGCTCAATGGAGCACTCATAGCTGATAATCACTGGTAAGCAATCTGAGTGCAGCTCTTGTAGACTAAAGTACTTGTGTGCATTATAAGTGGAGCACTCATAGCTGATAATCAATGGTAGGCAATCTGAGTACACCTCATGTAGACTAAAGTTCTGGTGTGCATTATAAGTGGAACACTCATAGCTGATAATCACTGGTAAGCAATCTGAGTGCAGCTCTTGTAGAATAAATTTCTGGTGTACATTAGGAATGGAACACTCATAGCTGATAATCACTGGTATCTGAGTGCAGCACTTGTAGACTAACATATATACGTGCCTATAAGATGCTCCGCCTATAAGTTGGTTGTTACTTTTAGGGCTTGAAATTTTGAAATTTGTTATTGACTTGCCTGTAAGTCTTCAATGTGGTAAGGCTTGTATTTGCTTATGGCATCTTTTCAATGACTTTCAATAAATGGCTTTGGAGCCTTTCCGCTCTGATGATCATGTGATATCACTCATGTGTAATTAACAATACAGGGGAATTTAAATGACATATTCAATAGTAGAGCATTGAAATTACTTTCAGTTACATATAGCTTCTTTTCTTAGAATATGGTATCCGTTACAACGGCAGTTTTGGCTGTGAAAACGGCCATTTACTTTGAACGGACATATTCCGGACCCCAGCCTTCGAACTCATTGTCGCTGCCTTCGTCATTATATCATCATCAAACAGCAGTTTGATCTTAGTTCTGACAAGGGAATGTCATCATAGATGTAGTTGTCCTCGTCCTCGGCATCAGTGGACTCTGTGTCGTGTTATTTCATCAATGTCTATCTCGTCACAGGTCATTGAATTTTCTCCATAAGGTTCTGTTTGCCTTTTGTCATGGCTCGTTAACTTGTCACTTCTGCACAAGTAATCATTTTGCAAATTGTATTGAACTGGATCAGATAAACAACCAAGCACCGATATATAACAGCTTTATGTACAGAAACTGTTTGCCATGCAATATACATTTTATTGTCATAAAATCATCTTTAAAAGTACTTAACAACTGGGGAATATTGCGTGTACTATCTATGGTGTGTAATGCCTGCATTGTCCGTTCATCAACGGCAACGTTTGACGTCAGGTCAAGTTTGGATTTTTTCCTCTCGTGTAGTATCATGCTTGTAAGTTGATTGTACATTTTGATTTCGATATCTTTCTCCCAAATTCTGGCTAATCGGTGAATATATACGGTACTACTAGTGTGCAGTGTATGTGGAACATTCATAGCTGATAATCACTGGTAAGCAATTTGAGTGCAGTACTTGTAGACTTTATTTCTTTTGTGCAGTATAAGTGGAACACACATAGCTGATAATCATTGGTAAGCAATCTGAGTGCTGTACTTGTAGACTTTATCACTGGTATGCAGTATTAAGGTTCATTGAAACACCAATAAAAGACAACTCTTCTTAAATCCAAATAGAGTTACCTTTTCTTTACAGATCACATAAACGTTTCATTTTCAAACATGATATTGATTTAGATCGAAAAGCAGAAAATAAACTAATGCACAGGTTAAAAGAGAGATTTGCAAAAAAGTCCGTTAAAAAGACATAATTATATGAAAAAGTGTTATCCAAAAAAATAAAAATATAGCTGTAAATGTAGATCATATATAGATCTTTAACTGCGACCCATTCCGACCCATTTCCGATTCCAGATTTTCCCAACGTAATCAATGAGAAGAAAATAGAAAATGCATTTTACAATAAACAGAAAGTAGCATATAAGTTTGACGGCGCGGTGGAATTAAATTGTTTGTTATGGATCATCTGAGCATGTGAAAGTGGTGGGTTCAAATACCTTATTGGCGGATGGGTACAGAATGTTATCTCTATCATAGTAAATTTTCTTGACTGCAATGAAAATAAGTAACAAGAAACATTCAGTGACAGTGTCCACAAATTTTCAGTCATTTGGCCTTTATCAAGTGTAAACAAACAAAAACGAAAAAACCAAAAACAAACAAAATCTGTAAGTGAAATCTTTATATATTTATATATCAGCTGGTAAATATGCCCAGTGCAAACTTTATGTATACATTGTGGTGGTGGTTGGGGAAAAGGGGGAGGGGGGTGTTGGATGGTTGAATCAAAATTTTGTAGTGATCTTGGTCATACATATTTAGTACTTTTAGTCTAGATATATCATTAGTAGAGAGAAACCAGTAACATGCATACAGATGTTTTTTTTTTTATTTTTATAATCAGCTAGCCAAGTAAATCATGATGTCAACATTAAATGAAAACTTGAGACATCAGAATCCTTTGAATTGTTATTTTCATAATCAAATACTCATTAAAATTGCTTTATTTTGTGTAAAATTGTTTTTTTACAACAATGTGCACACAGTATAATCTATAATACTGTGCATCTTTACATTATCGATGTTTTACAAATCTTAATTTGTTGTATTTGCAAGGTTATTGAAGGACAAGAAGATTAGGGATAGTCAATGATGTTTTGTTATAACTTTGTAATCTAACGGTGTACCTTTCTCTTTTTTATTTGTAATAAAGATAATAATAAGTATCAAAAAATGATATAAAATTCATCAACTTTTCATGTTTCAAAAATGCACAAAATTTCTTTTTTCCTAACCCCCAAGCGTTATTTTGAATCTCATACTATGCCCCTAGTCCATATATTATCAGTCATATTTTCCAAATCAGTGACATCTGTGATATATATCTTATTTTTTATGAATGATATATATATCTGTGAATTAGAAATGAATTTTGATTCTAGATAAAGTCTACTTTTTGTATAAATATGAACTTTCTTATAAATAGATTGATGAATAGGAATGTAATAGTCAGTATAGGGTGATATCTATGGAAAGCCCGTTCGTTTTCAAAATTCAGACTGTGAAATTAAATTTCTTCTTCATAAATCAATTAACTGAATGTTAAGGAATATTATATACAAAAATAATTTAGTTCTGATGTTTAGTTAAAATTCAGGTAATTTTTCATATGGTGTTTCAATGAATCTTAATTATTGATATGCAGTATTATTGGAACATTCATAGCTGAATTAAAATGAAGCGCTCATAGTTGGTAAGGCTTCCAGCCTTCTTTAAAATGTATTTTTTACTTTTTGTATTTGCACTTTACATATGTTACAGGTCATACTCCCAACACTTCCACCATCTATGTAAAATAAAACTGGCGTGGTGTTAACAAAAATAAATAGATTGTACATTATAATTTGGTGAATACAAAATGTTTATATATTATAGGACATGCAGTGTATTTAAATTATCAGTAGTCAGCACAAGTTTTGATTAATGAACATGTGATGGATGAGTGAAGACAAGTTTTGCCAAAATAAATAAATTTTCTAGAGTTAAAGAGGAAATAAATACTAAAAAAGAAATAATATTAAAGTGTGACTCTCTGAAAAATCAGACATAATTCTTTCTATTGTAGTATTATCAATAATGAGGAAACAGTAGTCAGTATAACACCAATAGATGATGCCCCAACGTATGTCAATGGAGAACTCGTCTCCGACCCTGTTGTACTCCATCATGTAAGTATCTGTCAAAATGATTATAGTAGATTTTATGTATCAAGTATGGAGTTTTATACCAGCTTATCGATAGATGATTGTTTTTGACCTGTCTGTCTTTTGTTTGTTTGTCTGTCTGTTGTCAACTTTAACTTTCGCCATACTTTTTGAACCATGAGAGATTGAGACTTTATATTTGGCATGCATACTCCACTAATAAAACCCTTTCAACTTACACCAAGGTCATTGACCTCCTGACTTTGACCATGACCTTTGACCTACATTTCAAAGTTTGCCTTATTTGGACTTTGTTGCTGCTGAGGGGCATTCATGTTTCATAAACACATCTTGTTTTCTTTTATTTTATAAATCTGCATTGAGTGGATTGCGCTTTTTATACATGTTATAGATGAAAAAGCTTTCAGATATGTATAGCAGTTATGACATAACTTGTTGGAAAGGAATCGGAACTCATTCTTACATTTTGGCCTTAATTTTAAAACTGTACTTATGTACAGCCTTTATGTACATTATAGTTTAGACTTTGCTGACCTAGACTGTAGTGATTAATTAAATGTTGAAGAGTTTTAATGTTTTGTTTGTATATTTTAATAAATCTCTTATATATTTACAACTTGGGTGGTTGATCATAGGTTTGGTAACATTATGTATATTATCTGTGAAAGTATTGGTATTAACATGATAAAGCATATATATTTTATAAAGGACTGGCTTCTGTTCAACATGCTGATTGTATTTTGTTTGTTATTTTTTACAATACAGGGTGATAGAGTGAACCTAGGAGGAGATCACTATTTCAGGTATTTGAAATATTACTATATTAGTTGCTCCCTGCTATAATGGAACTGTTTGTTTTTAAGCTTGTCAAGCATTCGACATAGTAAGGATGTGTTTCTTTTTATAGATTTAATCATCCAATGGAGGTTAGCAACAAAACAGGAAACTCAGCTCTACATGAGATGAAGGACTTTGAGTTTGCAAAACAAGAACTTTACAGAGCTCAAGAGAAAAGGTACATGTTTAATTATATATGTAATTGAAAATATTCATTGTGAAGAGAATTTTCTATTTTGGGATTTTTGTAAAACATAGTGAGACAAAGGGATAACTTTGTCTGTTTTTCCATCTGTTTAACTGCTGTTTGGTCTATCTTGGTAAATGACACCTGTGCCTTCAAACAAAATATTCAAAGTTGTACATATACACCTAAATCTTATTGCATTCATGAAATGATGATTTGGAAATATACCATCCATCAATGAAAGTAAGGTTTGTACAGACCTAAATGTACTTAAGTCTTATAACAAATAAATTGTTTTAATTTTCAAGTTTTTGATCTTATAAGGGTAGTATTATAGTAATCAAGCAACTGTAATATCAGAAAATTAAGCCGGAAGTAAAACACCTAATAATAAAAGTTTGTCCCCTACAAATATACATATTTTTCAGATTAATAACCCGTGTTTCATAAACACATTATTTACTTACCGTAATATTATTTTACTCTTATTGTTTGACAGGCTTCTGGAGGAAGCAAAGAAGCAGGCACAACAAGAAGTGAAAAAGGCTGAGCAAGAGTGGATATCCCAGAAAATAGATTATGAAGACAAACTAGCAGAGTTGGAAAGAGAATTGGTAAACTAATTTCTGATTGTGTATTGTTATTATTCTAAATGCAGTGAATTAAAAAAAGTAATACCAATAAAACTTTGGTGTTCACTGTGTTCTGATCTGATGTTTTCAACTTCTGTCTTAAACCTAAATTTGCCTTAACCTTTCGAAATTCTTGGTATTCATAATATTGTGAAGTTATATTTGACATTTAAAAGCATTTTCTTGTGCAAAATCAGTTACATGTGTGAATTACATAATGAAAACTGTGCATTAGACTAGACCTCTCTGGCTTTTACAGCGACAGCAGAATGAGAAAGGTCTTAAAGCAGAACAATCAAGACAAGAGGCACAAGAATACATACAGAAGTTACAGAAACAGAAAAATGTAAGTGTGAGAAAAGTTGATATATTTATATATAAAAATAAGAAGATGAAACACTCATCATAAATTTTAGTCATCTGGCTTTTATCAAGTGATAAAATACTTATGTTAAGACATGTTGCATAAAATCCATGCTAACATTTATATTGGTCTAAATACAGGAAAAATAGCATGAATTGTGCTAATAAAGTAATATTTTGTAATATATTACAAAATACTAGCATAATAGACCAGTTCACACTTACCTGCAGACCTAATGTTTTCGTGGGTGGAAGTGTTTTTAGGAGACCTAATAGTGCCATCTTACTGTACTTTTTACACAATTGTGAACAATGTTAATAAAGGTGGTACTAATGGGTCTCTGCATATACATCTGCTGTATTCTATTCACATTAATTTATATCAGAAGGTACATAGTATTTGTGTCAACATCATTGTTTTCACCTGATGACCATATTGCTGAAAATTTCTGTAGTGTTTTATTATTTACTGTCTAATAAAGGGCATAAAGAATTATACTGAAAGGAATATATACTTGAAATGACATGTAAAAAGGAAGACATCCATGTACTCAAATTACAATTTAGTATGTAAGTATTCTGTAGTGTACTTCTAACTGGAAGAAATATTTGGGGGTTTTTTTTCTTTACAGTTGCTAGAACTTGAAATAAGAGTGGGTAAAAATCGTCAACAATTAGAAGCCAAAGCTGCTGAAAAGGTATTTTTTGTTAAAAGATGTACATAAAGGCAGACTTAACAATATGTTGAGTAGTTGTTTTTTTGTTTTGTTTTTGTTTTGTTTTTTTTGCTTTGTTTAATTCTTAGAAATGTTAATGAAAGTGATAAAATTAACAGTTCATAGAGTCATTTGGATTATGCAGTGTTTTCCACACACACAAAAAATGAAATAGCAGGCTAAAATCTTTAAGGAGTCAGTAAAAACAAAAGTAAAATGATGTTATCTCATGCTAACTTTGTTGAGCTGTTATTTCAACTTTTATGATCCTGGTTTTGTTTTCAGTACTTTCTAAAATATCTATGAATAAAATGCATGAATTGTTCCTGTGCCTAGACGAGTACTAATTGTTCTGTTAGGCCAATTAAACTTAATACGTAGATTTTCATCCAACCTCGTGAAAATATATGGGGCAGATGGGTGAAATTTATTTTTCTTGTATAAAAAATGTGTGCCATAAAAGCAATAGCAGTACTATTCTGTAACAATATCGTTAAAATTCGAAGCAAACCAGCTTTTCTTTTCGGTTATGCCGGCAACAACTCTCACGACAGCGAAAACCATGGTCAAAGCATAGTAATTCCATTTCCCATAGGGTCCCATGTTAAATTACCGAACTTCCAGCAAGATTTACACAACATCCTACATTTTAGCTATATATAATCCACATATCAAAATGTTTGTCAGACCCTCCTCTATCAGAATTTTAACAGTTTACCATAGGTTATCCACCTTAATTTCGAGAAAATCATGCTGGAAGGGGGATACCCCCCAAATTTGGCCAAAATTCAAATGTAAACAACCACCCCTTTTTAGGTCATTAAATCTTTACATTAGCGAAATGAGATAAAAATTCATGATTTTACAGCAGAATCAATCTTTATTTATACATAAATCAAATAATTTCATCCAATCACAGCTCCTGATACATTGAAATAGTAGTCCCTCTCTCCCTACACCACATCAGCCAATCACGGCTCTCGTTAATTACCTTTCTTTGACCTCATTTTGTCAACTACCGGAAATGGCGATATGTATATAAGCTGAAATGTATATCGGATGCGGACCGGAATTAAAATACCGGAATTCAGATGCACCGGATTTGTTTGAAAAATAAATAATTCTGGGGCGGGTCGACTTTTTAGGGGCGGACGGGGATGAAAATCTACCAATTAATTTTAATTGGCCTTATGAGACCTGTGTAGTGATCATGAACATAAGATTAGAATCTTAATATGTGATACTTCATAGAATCTTCATATGTAATACTTCATATGTTAGCATCCATGGGGTAGTTTGCAGAAATCTCATGATTTTTTTTGGTGAAATCCTTTATTCAGACAACAATCCCGGTAACCGAATAATTGGCGGCGGGAAAAAAGAGAAGTTGGTGTTACTTGCTGGCCACTGGGACTTGTTGGTTTAGGGAAACACAAACCTTTTTTTTTTTGGTCTTGCACACAATCAAATTATTCAGTTGTTTGAATTTCTTACATTTAGTGTCAGTTTTATATGATATTAATATTTGATTTTAATGAATTTATATGCAGATCTCCCACATGCGTTACAAATGTACATGCACATTATGTATCATTGTGAAATTTCCATGTGAATATTGTGATATAAACAGGTAGCTAGGCAACCAACTCCTGCAAAGACCTCGCGTCTCCTGGAATTTTTAGAAACAGAAAAACAAAAAGCATCCATGAGGATCGAAGAGCTGAAACAGAAAAGATCTGATATGTATACTGGTCCCAGACGACATGACCTTCATGGTGCTAAGACAGATCTGTATAAAGTGGAACTCCTCGTAAGGGAGGCAAATAAAATAAGCCAGTACCTGAAAAAGTCAACGGTAAGTTGTGTTAATGATTAAGTTATGATATGACTTATTAATACAGTAGCAGTCTAGTAGGATTGTAATGTATGTCCGTATAATTCACCTGGGTCTGAACACATATCATAAAAACGTATGAAGTTCTTAAGTATCAACTGTGTGTTATTATAATGGCCCTGTCTATAACAGTGTGGTCGTGTCATTGTTGAGCAATGATACCTTTAAAGTATTTAACATTTTAGCCTGTGACTTTGAGCTTATCTTTAGTATACATGTAATTAAGTATTTCTGGTTTTGTACATTTATAGCTGTGATGGTGAATTAAAAGTGACACATAAAAAAAACCCACATCATATATTAATTCTTTTAGCAAAATTTCATATTAACCTCTATGACAAAAAGAACTGCACCTATATTAGTTATACATGTTTGTGCTTGATACAAATTCATTTGTATCAGTGATTTTCATACCTAAGATTTACCACAGGAATTCGGTAATTTCCCCTCACCAAAGTTGTGCAAAAATTGGACCAAATATTCCCAATTAATCTATCGTGCTATTTTGTTGTGCTCACCTTCCAGAAATCTAAATGTTTAGTTCGTGAGTCATACTGCACATATCGTGATCGGTGTTATCAAGAGAAATAGGATGACCCAATCCACTTTGGACAGTTATGACTATATGCCACTGTAACAAAAAATTGTCTGAAGAGGACTAAGCTTCTTTACATTTATAAAAGACAGAGAAAGAGAAAACTTAAATTAAAGTGTGAACAGTACATGTACAATAGTATGATAATTTTGCAGAAATAAAAAATTCCACTTTTGCGATTTTTCCCAAATGGAAAGGTACCAGATAGCTTTGAAAATTTGTGTGAAAATCACTGTGTATGCATCTATTGTGGTAAGAAGTTACACCACATTTAAAAACATCTGACAAAACCGCAAATGTAGATGTTTAAAATGAAAAGTAAATTTCTTTTACCAGGTTTGTTTATTTGCCAGAGTCGATATCTAGTGATCACCGATAAAAAGAATGGATTAATTTTCTAAATAGGATGTCCAGTATCAATAAGGCCCATCGGCATCACTATAACTAGTCTGTAAACACCTTCATTTCCCCCTTCATTGTTGTGAAAATTTAATTACCAAAAACAGAGGTATGCTTTAAATTGTCAGCATTTTCCGTAGATACTGGTCTACATAATGATAAGTTTCTTGTGCCATTGTGATCATTATCATTGATAAACAAATTGAGGAAATCCAAGGAAGATTGATGGTCTTCAGTCATATTTAGTGTTTCCCGGAATATTGCGGGATCAGCTATTTGATTCCTGGAATATTGCGGGTTCAGCATGACTAGGGTTAAGAAGCCCCAAATTTACGACATGTCAGAAGTAAAGCAGGTCCCAGTCATGAACCAATATCAAAAGTTTGTTTGATTCATGTTTTACATCACACCAAGATAATAGCACTCATATGGTGTTAGCATTTGCCTGGTGCAATGCCCTTAAATTTGGAGCTATGCAACAGAGTTCCCTGAAGCAGTTAGGGATCTTCTACATGCCAGGTTAACTGTGCCACAGGACCTCCATTTTTACTGTCTCATCCAAAAGTCATTACACTGGGTTTAAACTTGGGACCTTTTTGTCATGAATCAAGTACCTAAGTTAGTAAGTAGCAGATACTCTGTGACTGTGAGTGTGACCAGCTAGTAAGTACTCTGACTGTGACCAGCTAATACATACTGTGTGACCTTCTAGCAGGTACTCTGTGACTGTGAGAGTGACCTTCTAGTAGGTACTTTGTGACTCAGAGTGTGACCGGCTAGTAGGTACTCTGTGACTGTGAGTGTGACCTGTTAGCAGGTACTCTGTGACTGTGAGTGTGACCAGCTAGTAGGTACTTTGTGACTCTGAGTGTGACCGGCTAGTAGGTACTCTGTGAGTGTGACCAGCTAGTAGGTACTCTGTGACTGTGAGTGTGACCAGCTAGTAGGTACTCTGTGACTGTGAGTGTGACCTGTTAGCAGTTACTCTGTGAATGTGGGTGTGACCAGCTAGTAGGTACTCTGTGAATGTGGGTGTGACCAGCTAGTAGGTACTCTGAGTGTGACCAGCTAGTAGGTACTCTGTGAATGTGGGTGTGACCAGCTAGTAGGTATTCTGAGTGTGACCAGCTAGTAGGTACTCTGTGAATGTGGGTGTGACCAGCTAGTAGGTACTCTGAGTGTGACCAGCTAGTAGGTACTCCATGACTGTGAGTGTGACTTGCTAGTATACATGTACCATAATTCATAACTGTTTGAGGTATGTATAATTTTATATTTGTAGGTATTTTCTAGACAAGATTATCTTGAAGATGATTGTATGAACACAGTGATAAAAGTACAGAACACTAAGCTTGGAGTCTGCACTTACTGGTCAGTACCAAAGTTTGAAGATAAATTGATGCAGATGAGAGATCTCTACCAGGTAAGGACTCTGACAGACAACATTCATAACATCGCTTTGTTTATACTAGAGTTGAAACTGACTTGATGAAATCTTTTTATCAGTATGGTTATATTGATAATTTTTCATAATCATACATACATTTTCATTATGAAATTTAAGAAGTTTTTGAATAAAGAATACAGTGTATATACATTACATCAAAATCAGATGATACATGCTTATGTAGTGATACATAAAAAAACTAAATCTAAATTGGCGTAAAGTATACATCTACCATGTCCATATAAGAATGAGACAAAGTCAAATCATTCAATGTTGAAAGAAATATTGATTTCATAAAGTTTCATCATTGTTTTCAGATACTTCAATACCACTCTTCAGCACAATAATAATTATTTAATGATGATAAAAAAGTAATTTTGATTGTAATGTTAAAATTTTAGCCAATTTTTATGCAGGAAGAGAAGGTAGGAAGTACTGATATCTTCCTATCTTGTGATTTTTGTGTGTAAATGTCCTTCATTATTTTATATCACCACCATATACTTTACTGTCTTATTTACTGTTTATAGAATGATGGTGACAGCTCTGCTGATGATGAATTGTTCAACGATCCAAGTGACAACTGGGAAGAAGACTCTCAAAGCACCACACCTCACAAATCACCTCGGACGTATGTACTCTCTACACTATCTCCTCTCTTTCTCTATGAACTTTCCCAACACCACCTCCTCTCACTCTCAAATTACCTGGTATTTACATACTCTCAGTATCGTCCTTTCAGGTCACCCTAGTGTGTACCTCACTATAATGGTATTACATAGTAAATCACTTCAAAAGTTTGTACTTCGTACTCTTTCAAATGTACTAAACTTAATATCACCCCTCTCAAATCTCCTCAAACATTTGTATGTTCCCTACTGTATCATCCATCTAAAATCCCTCTTCATGTACTTTCTTTATTACCAATTTACAATTGAACACTCTTTGCTTGAAGATCTTCTCAGGAACGAAATGTACATGTGTAACAAGTTTATCACAGACTGTGCCATGACATTTTCTTTGTTTCTTAAAAGTAAGATTTTTTTGGAAAAAAAGAAGATTGTTGAATAACATTAGGCCAAAAAAAATGTTTGTTTCCTGTAACATGACCTAAAAAGATAGGGTCGGTAGGTCGGCTTTTCTTCTTTTTTTTTTCTATGGAAAATGTCTTGACATTCAAATGGACATATATAATGCATAATAAAAGGTATTGTTCAACATAATTCATCATGTACGACGAGGCTTGATGCCATGGGGTCGCCATATTTGTTTTAAAGACACCGGAAATAACAACAATGTGAAGTTTCAGAAAACCTATTCTGGAATTTCGATTCCGGAAATGGCGGCGCTTGTAAATGGCGGGGAAAAAAAATCAGAGTTGGCGCCATCTTTGAAGGGTCGGTCGGGTTACAGGAAACAAAGATTTTTTTTTTAAGCCTTAACAAATCATGTGTTTTCAGAAAACTCTTAATAAGATGGTCATTTTAAATACTATATAGTACTAACTAGAATTATAAACATATAAGTTCCAGTATGAAAAATAACTTTGATGTCCAAACTGTTTTGTTTTGTGTAAATCTGTAACATCCCATTTACATGGAATATCAGTGATATCTTTGGCATCTTTCTTATAGAAAACATTAGTTTTATGGGTAAAATAAAAAACTACTAAAAGCAAATGCAAGAAATTTTCTTTTAAGATAAGATATCGTCATCAATGATCGCACTGTGTAATAAAATCATGAATATGACTTTTAACAAACTACTATTGTAGGTAATGATTTATCAGCAATCTTGACATTAGTGACATTAGTGGTATATTGCACATCAGATACCTTGATCTTTATAATCATGCTATTCAATTTATCCAATTTCATTGATTCTGAATGCTGGATCTTTATGAGAATTTTCTGTAAAAAGGGAGAGAGAACTAAATGATAAATTGGTTATCAGAATATTCTAACGAAGATTACAATAGAAGAAAATATGATAAATAAATATATGATAAGTAAAAATAAGATAAACAAAACAATTTATGATAATTTAAAACATTACAGGTTAATGTTTTGAAAGCATAATCTCAAATATCATTTTTACATCCCTTATGTAATTATCAATATCTATTTGTAGTCGCCTTTTACGGAAGACATCGTCGTCATCTCCGCCATTCAGAATAAATACCTCAAGTCTAAATGGAAGTCTCAGAGGTAAGGCCATGTAAAGTTAATTCTGTTTCTCAGATAATTAGGTCTCAAAAAAGTGGCAAGGTAGGTAGGGTATTTATTTTTTGTATTTTTCACCATACAGTACTATTTAAAATGTTTCCTCTGGATTTGCGTGCAGTTGAATTTTCAGATCTTTGTTTGACAACACATCCTTTATTAGTTGGGCAAGTGATGTATCTTTTACAAATGGAAGAATCATCCATTGCACGACTTTTCTTCCTTAGATTTAATGCTTAGAAGAAAGCTTTCTTTCTCTGCCCCCCCCCCTTTCTGGCCTGGCCGCCATTTGGATTTGTATTGTTATTAGGGATACTTCCGAGTAAGGTCATAAAGACCTTTTTTGGTAACAATTAAGCAGCATTACATTAAGCTTTTTATGAACACTGACAAAGTACCTTCTCTTTCGCCTAGGGAAACATATGTTCTATAAATAGTTCAAAACAGGAACACTGGCTAGTTTTTTCCGAAGTTGCAATAAATACGACTCGTCGGTGCTAAATTTGAACGTGCAGCAGTGTCTGAGAAACATAGAATTAATTTACATGGTCTTAGTTACAATTTCTTGCAAAATACTATTGACATGTTTAGTTCAACCTTTGCAACGAACCCACCCGAAGCAGTGAGGGATCTTTAATGTGCCATGCATACCACGACACGGGTCCTCGGTTTTTACTGTCTCATCCAAAAGACAGAACACCGGCATGTCCAGAGCAGGACTCGACCCTGGCCTCCCGATCAGGAGTCCAGCGCGATACCACTAGGCCACGCCAGCTTCTTATACATGCCTAATGCCAGTAGTCATGGTAATGGTGCGGGAACTTTTTGATGCAGACAATGTCTATGATTATTTAATTCACTTTCTGACATTTTAACCATGGACAAATGTATCTGGTAATAAAAAATTATTATGTGAAATGGATACTGAACATTATTAGCCTTAGTTATCAGATTCAGAATATGTATTTCAAACTTCAGCTTCTACAAGTGTGTGCTATGGATTGACATTAGCAGTTTTCATTGGTCTACATGAATAGTGAAGGTTCATACATAGCATAGCATACAGTGAATGTAACTAGAATTGTTAAGTTTTGATAATTTTGTACTGAGTCTTTTTGTCTCTCCTCTTAGTCAATTTTGAGCCGTAAATTTTGACAGACAAATGGGTTATCCTTTCCAGAAATTCTGGTTTCCGTCACAAAAGACTGACCACTAGTAATAGTATACAACCAAATGAATCTTAGTTGGGTATCTAACAACAACAATGAAAGATACATTCTTATTACTGTTACAGCATCTATGAGCAGTATGCCCGAGTGTATGTGTGCTCATCCTCCGGAGTCTTCCAGCACTTGCCGCCTCTACAAAAACTTTGCTCTTAATATCATGGATAAGTTCCAAGGTGAGTAAAAAATTGTCATTTAAATGAGAAAGGAGCTGCCTTTACCTATTTTTTTTAAATATGAAAGCACTTTTGAAGGATAGAAAATTACTTAAGTGTGATTCTTGCTGATGTTTATCAGAGTAATATGTAGTACATGTATGACTTGATGTGCAAATCAAATCTATCAATTTAACACTTCACAGTGACATATTCCTTGATTTGAAGTGTACACATACCTCTTAAAATTATAGTTTTCATTTTTGATACTACTTTCATCTTATTCATGATTGAAGTTGGCCAATGTCAGTTTCTTTTTGACAGGTCTGTACTTTGAGGAGAGTATTGCAGATAAGATCACTCAGTCATGTAATAAGGTCAAGCAGTCCGTACTGACCTTAACTGACCATATGAATAATCTTCATAACGACAGTATTACAGGTATATTGTACTAGACTACAGTTCCGTTAATTTTTAGTCACTATTAGCATGATTGTTCAATAGATGTGTTAGTTAGTTTGTGTGTCACCGTTTAAGACCTTGCTATGTACATCATGTAGAGATCACTGTTCATTGTCTACATTTGTTATGTCTTGGTCTTTAGCAATATGTATTCAATATGTTTCATTAAACCCTATATTTATATGTAGCATTTGATTCAAGAAGGAAAATCTCTTGTATACTTCTAACCCCTAATCCTTTAATTCTCATTGTTTCTAAATATAATAATGGTTATTTCTTACTTCTTTCAGACTTTTACTCAGTGCAACCTTAAATATTTATTATACTGTTCATGAAAACATATTTGACACTTGTGATTTACTTGTTACAGATTCCCCATCCGATGATGTTTTATCAGTCGTTGGTCAGGATTTGGTGTCTAATCTTCACTTGTTGACGTGTAACTGTGCTGTGTGGTATTCCATGTATCTTCGTGAACAACGGCAATCTACCATCATTGATGATCTAACACACAAACTCAAAGACCAAGTGAGACTGATGGGCAATCAAATTGTCCTCTTCTTCCAGGTACAACAACTCTTTTGATGAATTATTAATAGTTTTTTTTTCAAAATACATGTAATTGTATATAGGCAAATTTGATTTCAGTATGAATATACAAGGTATTATCAAAAAGTTCTGGGTCTGATAGACTCTGATACAGTGAATAAGTATAAAACCAATAGTAGCCATTGTTCTATCATATTAAACATTTAGGTAAAGAGAGTAGTATTTCAAAGCTTTTGATTATATACAGAATTTGCTGTTGCATTGATTAAGTATCTGTGTAAGAAGTTCATGAGGACTTCATGAAAACCTTAGGAGGAGTCACCTCTTTATAATACTGTTAAAAAATGAACTGCTGAATTTAGAAGGAGGTAGAGCACTGAAGATGATAAACAGTCTGGGCATCTCAAGGAGGCTACCACAGATAAAAATGGTGATATTGTCATGTGTGACAGCAGATGAAACCTCTGAGACATAGTCAGAGAAGTTGCATAAGTTATGGGGCTGATCAATCAATATTAACCAACATCTTGGGCATGTTTAAGGTCTCAACTTGATGGGTCCCTAGACTGTTGACTGAAAATCAAAAGAGAAACAGGTACAATGTATAATGTTTCTCTGCATCTTCTGTCTTGCTATGAGGATGATCCTGAGGATTTGATTGGTCAAATTGTCACTCAGGATGAAACTTGGGTTCACCATTTTTATCCTGAATGTAAGAAACAAAGCATGCAGTGGATTCATCCTGTCTCACTCCCTCCTAAAATTTCAAGAGAGTTTCCTCAGTTGGGAAAGTCATGGCCTTTGTCTTTTGGGACAATCAGGGAATAATCATGATTGATTTTTCTTGAGGAAGGCCACGTAATAAGTGGTGCATATTATGCAAATGTGTTAAAGAGGCTGCGTCAGTAGATCGTGAGAGAGAGGAGAGGAACGCTAACCAGAGGTGTGATGGCTGCGATAGAATACAGCTTCAGGGTTCTTAATAATACCCCATATTCTCCAGATTTACCCCCATCTGACATCTGTTCCCAAAACTTAAACTTACCTATGTGGTAAAAATTTTGGAAGCAATGTCAGAGGGTGTGATGGACACTGTATATGAGTATTTAGAGGACCAGAATAAAGCATTTGAAGGGATTCAAAAATTGGAACAGAGATGAAGAAAGTAAATTGAGATAAAGGAAGATTGTACTGGAAAAAGAATTGACATTTCTTTCAGTCCTGGGTATTTCTAAGTACAAAGGGCTGGGAACTTAATGATCATACTTCATATGTTGGAATTTCTTTTTGAATATGTACTAACTACTATATTGTGATTCATTCAAAGTTGATACCTGTTTTATACAAAAACTAATGTTAAATGCTTTAGATTTGTGTTACTCCCTGTTCCTGATGCTCACATATTGAATTTATTTGTGAAACATCTTTAAATAAATTCACCCTTCCACAAACTGCAATTCTTCATTGTGATTATGTCATCTGAGGTCCAACAACACATTTGTTTATGACGTTGTTGAAAATTATTTGAAGCCTCTGTGTTTGAGTATATATGCTCAACACTTAAATATTATTTGTAAAGTAGAAAAATTTTAATCTTGTCAATTTCAGTTATAACTTACTATTTGCAGGGTTGTGAGAATGAAATTGAGAGCCTAGTACGAGAGTCTAGCTCCAAGATACTGGACTGTATTTTCAGCATTTGTAAACTGACTGGAGAGTTAGCTTTGGCTACAGACACCAGGATGGTCAGTCTAGAGGTGTTACGAATGGAAGATCAGTGTCCAAGTCATGTAAGCACATTATTAATAAAGCTCTAGCTTAATGTTAGTCCTTTACTTGTGAAATGTTTAGTGTTCATATTCATGTATTATCACATGGCATTGCAGTTATGCACCTGTATTTCAAATAAATTCATAGTGTATAATTATGATTAAAAACAGTGTTTACTATGCCTAGTCCCTACCTTGATACAAACATAATAAATATTCAATTATATTTGAAAACATACCTAATAAATATCAATATTTTTTATAAAAACACAACTACTCACAAAAAATGTTTACACCTCTGCCAGGAAATGGCCGGGGGCATATAGTGTTAACCTGTTCCGTAATTCTGTCATTCCATCATTTTGTCATCATTTAGTTTCTGCTCATTTTCTTTTTGAAAGTTTGATGGATTAAATTGATATTGGATATATAGATGTATGAAGGGAAAATGCAGGTCAAATTCAAAAATGATTGTGTTGCGGTAATTTATGATAGAGTATTTGCTTTTGAACATTAGAAATTTCTTGAATTTTCAAATATTAGTTCTCTAGCAATTATATTTCACTAACTTAGCTGCCAGTGGGAGCATTTGTGTCGCACCGACACATTAAAATTCTGTGACTGAACATTTCTGGGCCATAACTGAATTTCCTTTACAGCCATTATCATTTAATTTTATATGTAACACACATTTTGATTAGTTTAAAAATTAGTGGTATATTTCATCTGTGAAATTTTTCTCTGACAACATAATTTCCTGCGTTTTCTTAACTGTGACGTTAATATTCACACTCCCACGGCAGAAATTTACAGATGTTGATAAATAGTGCAGACAGAATGTATTAACTTCTGAGAATTATAAAACATATTTGGAAGGAATTAGATGATTAGGAATTAATCTTATTTGTTTATTCTTTGGATGGAGGTATACCACAAAAAAAGGATGGACAACTTATACATCGTGCACTAAGGGCAATGATGCAATTTTCCCTCCTTTTTTTCGTGGTATTCCTCCATCCAATGAAAAGAAATTGAATTCATTCCTTAGGTCATGAAATATCACACACTCTCTGTGAGTCAAAACTGTCTTTTTTGTTTAGGTCATAAGTTAAAAAAGAAATTTCAAACTTCTTAGCCTTCATTTTACAGTAAGATTTGGGATTTTGATATTGTGCATAGTTCAGCTGTGCAAAGTACATAGATTTTAACAATTTTACATCAATAAGAGTACATGTTTGACATATAAAATGTAAAATTACATTCTTTACTCATGTATTTGTACTGCGTAAAGTAAGTCAACTTGCTAGTCAAATCCTAATACATGTATATATACACACTTACATTGGTTGATGAAACACAAATTTGGTTGATGAAACACAAATTTGGTTGATGAAACACAAATTTCGTTGAACTTTGAATGTATATAACTAGACTTATGCAATTGACATAAGATTTAGATAGTTGAAAATTTCATTCATATTGATGAATTGGGCTCCAGGCGTGCCACATAATCAAATCATTGACCTTACTGAACACTTGAATCAGGAATTAGTTTGAGGCACAAGTCGCCTTTATTCATGTTGATAAGAGTCAATTATAATTATATATAAATGACTTGGTTTGTATCTGTTGTTTACTGTGTGATTTCAGTTAAGTCCTGATGTATGCCAGTCTTTTCTTTGTGGCAGCGATAAGCTGGTGGAAAAGAGTTTACAGGGAGCTATCGGTACTCTAGAAGAATTAGAATCACGAGCTAAAAGTATCTCAGAGGAATCTGCAGACAAAATTGTAAGATACAAGTATAACAGAAATTAGAAGTTGTTTTTATCTTTGATAATCAAAGGAGACAAGCAAAATCAATCTTTGGAAATTGCATCTTTTATTTTTTTCTTACTATGATTAAAATACTAAATATTTTTAATTTTTTATATGTATATACGGTATATACACTCAGCTGGTTTGTATTACTCCTGAACTTACTGAATAATTGTGACAAGTTGAAAGTACATTTATACGTATAATTAACATCATCTAAATTTTAGCTTAAAAATCATATACATGTGCATATGTACAATTTTTTTCTATCAGGAAGTTGGAGATGTTCCACAGAATGTAGAGGTTATAGTTAGTGCTACAAAGGACCTTCTAGCAAAGTGTCAAGAAATTCAGGTAAGACTTGGATTTTCTCTTAAGATGCTGATACAACATCTTTATCCTATCAAGGTTTTTGCTAGTATTTGATATTAAGTACACACTTGCTTTTACTATGCTCAGATGGAGAATTAGAAAAACTGAAATATTGTATTTTCCCTCACAAAACATTGTACAGAATTTAATAACATGGCCACTAAGGTGTATGTTATTTACACAATTTGTTATATATATTACAGACCTCTGTTGTCCTTCGTAGATAGAAAAAACAGCATTAACTTTTGATATTAAAATGTTATGGTTATGCTGCAATGATTGCCTTACTTAGTTAAGCTCTTTTTCAATTCTTATACTTTTAAAGTTTAAATGAAATCAATAAAATCAACAGCAAAAGCAAGAAATTGTTTGTGAAATATTTAATGCCCTGATTCAAGGTCCTGTACAACGCAGAAATTCATATATTTATGTATTAGAAAAAAAGAAAAAAAATTCTGTGCTCAAGCATGGATTTCAGTAAGAGCCAGCACCTTGCAAAATACCGCCACTTCAAATGTCAGAAATCACAAGTTCGAATTTCCTCTGATCTCAAATTTACTACTAAATCCTTGCATTTTATGCCATTTTTTGTCCGTAATTTTACTTTTTCATGTACAGGTATAGTGGAACATTATTTTGTAAATTATGATTTTCTAGTTTGTACTTTGACATGAATCCTATTATCATTTAAGGTTGAAGTAGACACCAGTATGAGGGAGAGTTTTGATACAATCCCTGTACAGTATTACAGTCTGAGTTACAGGAGATCTAGAGGTTTAGTCAATCAGATCAGTAACATGCAGAATGATGTGGGACAGCTTCTCCAGACGGTCAAACCTGTTGCTGAAGGTACATCATTAATGATGTTTTATAAAATTTTACGCCCTGTTTATATAGCCATACTTAAGAGATCATTTTGTCTATCATAAACATTTCTGTCTGCTGGAGCACTGTTTTGTCATATAAGTTGACTTATTCTTTGGTACAATATACATTACACTGCTTACCATGGTACCGAGTTGTACACAAATTCTTGCGACAGAATTGATGCATGTAATACTGTATAACCTACCATTTTATGACCACAGAAATATGATCTTTTACAAATTTATGGGGATCAGCTATTTTGACATGATCTTACCTATTTAATTTGTAGTTTTATCATGTTTTTGCTTTATTGAAATTTCTGTGTAAGATCTGCAGATATTTAACTGAAAATACAGATTTTACCAGTACATGTATTTAAAATTTTTACCCTCATGAAATGGTCGTCAAAACATTGAAAACTCAGTTTGTTATATATCTCTATGCTCTTGTAGTTAATTAATGATTTGCAAAGATTGTCTGAAGATTATGGATAATCTCCAACAAAGCACCTATACTCCTTATAGCTTCCTCCCCCTATCAAATCTTTGTGTGAACCCTGGCTATGGGGTAAGACTACCAAGAGTTGGTACTTGGCTGGCTATCTCAATTTCTGCCATTGAACTGTGGCCAGCACCATAAAGGTGAAGCAAACATGTGAAAACATGAAAATTATTTTCTTCCTCAAAGTTTAGTACTGTATTGCAGGAAAGGATGGTGACTTGAGGAAAGTCTGCCACTATGCTGAATTAATTCAAAATGGAGCGACAAAATTGATTTGTACAGCTAATGACAGACCACGGCAATCAGATGGCCCAGACATTTCCGTCTTATCTGACTCTCAGACAGAGGAACTAGAGACATCGGCAAGGGTACTTTGTAAGGCCACAAAATGTCTTATAAATAGTGCAGGAAAATTGACAAATGTCAGCACACAGGTCGTGACCCCACGGAGTAGAAGAGCATTGCCAATATCACCTGATAAGATGATAAGATCGTCGCTGCAAAGAAATTTATCTCTGAAGAATAGTGAGAAAAGGAATGGACCTATCAAATCAGTACTGACAAGAAAAGATTCAAATTCAAATATAGAGCCTTCGTCTTAATTACTAAGAAATTGATTCAAACACATCCAGAGGTCTTTCATTTAATGGTACAGGCATATCACTGTATGTTGTTGTATTTGATTGTGAGGGTTAACAGTAGGAGCGTTGGAGCAAGCTGTAGTATTTGCAGCTTCATTTTTTAAATCACGATATAAATTTTGCTCATGCTGAAGAAGAGACATCATAATGATTAAGGATTTAAAAAATTGTCACAGAAATATTGTCCTTTTTGACACTAACTAAGGATTGAAAAATTAAATATTTTTCATCCGGTAAGTCAGTATCAAAAATGATAATGTACAAGACTTTTGTAAATTTTATATACCATATATGTCACTGAGTCAAATAACCATGCAAATTATTACATGTATTTCACTATTAACTCAACATAGTTGAGATGAGCTTATGCTGTACCCCTGACGCTGGCATTGGCAACAGCATCCAGTTAAAAAGTGTGGGTAAAGTCAGGTTGTAAAGAAGTATAAGTGGTACATGATATAAAGTTGATGTACAAGTTCTTTAAGACATATCAATGTGATACTGTGCATCAGATGAATCTGCTCTACATTTTCTGCTTGACTTACGAGGTTAAGAAATTTGGGTAAGGTCAGTTTTGAGAGAGAAGTATAAGTGCTTCCTGAATGAATGTTGGTGTACGGGTTCATCTTGACATACTGAGATGATTCCATGCATTGGATGCTGCATTTGACCAACATTTTCAGCTTGACTTGCCAGGTTTAAGTTAATTTGAAAAAATTCACAGTGTGTGTGGGGCACAATTTCCTGAATATGCTTGTTTTCTTTTCATTTTAAGCGAAAAGGTATTTGCTTGAAGGCAGATGCCCCAGCTGATGTGAGCGGTGTAATCGTAGATCACTCTGCGTTTTGCAAAAGTAGAAAAGTTGGAGTTACTTATTCTAGATTTTATATAAAGCATCATATATCAAGCTTATAAACTGTTAGTCAGACCAGATGGCCCCTTTCAATGATATGGTTTTTTGTTTGACATAGTCCTAGCATCTGACAGCTGTGCTCATAAAATCTGCTGAGCATTTGCCAGGGATAAACATATGTTGAAGTTTGGTGATACTTACCTTTCTGTCATAAGATTGATTGCTAGAATCCTCGAAGAATAACTTGAAGATTTTGACATTTATCTCTGGCAAAACCTCACCTGATTGATGAGCACAGGTGGCAGACCATATGATGATATCAATAAAAAAAAGTCTCATCATCAAAAGGGACTGACTGGGTAAACTACACAATTGTATGATGTAGTTCAACAAAGTAAAAAAGTGGGAGGAATGATGAATCAAGTAGGTTAAATGCTTAGTTTATAATGTCAGATACTGTTGCTTGTTTTAAGTGGTTCATAACCACTTTGCTTCCATGTCACAAATATAAGTGAATAAGTAAGCTAAAAGTGCAATTCATTTATTTCCTAAAACTTACATGTAGGTTTATGAATTTGTAAAAATTGTAATTATTTTTAATATACATACACATAAATGTAACTTTTAAAAGATATTTACTGTATATTTTGATATGCTTTATAATTTATAGAGGAAGCTATTTATTAATGTATAAAATGTGTGTTAAGTAGAACAATTTGATGGCATATATTTGGTGATTGTTATGATAATGAATTAATTGATGTTATGGGCGATTCTATACACAAATTGTAGGAAACAATTTTGTATATACTGTTATTTCTGAATGCTAACTTAATAAGTATGTTCAATTAAGCTTTTCTTTGAATAGGTTAAATTATTTAAGGATTGGTTTCACAGGCTTTGTCAATTTAGTTACTGACCGAGAGATTTTGTATAGCTGTTCTAATGTACTGGTGAGCTGGCATAGCTTATCCAGTAGTGTACTTGATTTGATACCACATGATCTTGATTTCAAGCCTGACTGGGGAGTCTTTGGATGAAACTTTAGAATTGAATGTCTTACTAGATGTTTGGACATACAAAATCCCTCTAGTGGGTGTGTCCCAAGACCTTACGTCCTGCAATATGCAATGATAGGGACTGTCTGTATACAGGTATTAATGAAAAATTTGTGTATGACATGAACATACAAAATCAAACATTTATGGAGATTTTCACTTCTTGTAAAAATCAAATTACCAATTTGCCACACTATCTAAAAAATCAAGGGTCACAGTTTTCAGCTTTGCTTGTTAGATTTAGGGGGAGGGGAAAATATGTTCAATAATCATGATAAACTTGTAAATTGTACTCCATATTACAACAAAATAAGATATATCCTCCAAAAAATGTCAAAAAGTTTTTCATTAAAATGAGACATCACATTACTTATTTTCAATGTTTTCGTCATGTTGAGGTTGTTTTTGTGATAATGAATTCAATGATATGGAAGACTTTTATGGTTCATATATTTGTTTATGTGACTATCCTGCCATAGTTTGTTAATCACTTAGAAGTAAGATTTGCAAGTCCACCCTGTGTTCATGTCTCAATAAACATCATGAGACTTATACTTGTTATTGTTTATACTTTATAAAGGTACAGACTTTACTAGAAAATCTAGACATATTCATAGTTATCTTTTTGCATAGGTATGCATTGTTGGAATGGTGACGTACTAGAGTATGCATGAGTATTTATCACAACAGTACTTCCTTGTTATGGTTCTGACTGCAAGTCCTTTCTGTTATATTTAAACTAAACGTGCTGGTAAGTTCAGTGTTCCAGATCCATGACTTTACAACCAGTTTCTAGGCTTTATTCCACAATAGCCCTCTATTCTGCTCAAATGAATTATTGTGATGGTACTTTGTCCATCATCAGAAAACTTTACATCTTCAACTTCTTGTAAACTGTTGAATCATTTGGGTCAATTCATATAAAGGCTCGAGAGCTTTTGGGATCACTCTTTGTCCAGGATCCATCCATCTGTCCATCTGACATAAACTACACATACTTACAACTTATTCAGAAATGGTGGAGGGATTCTGATCAAATTTAGTAGGGATGAAGTACTCCAGGTCCCCTACAAGTGCTGTTACTAATCCAGGGTAGGAAAGCATAGAGGGTACTCTCCTTTGACAACTTTTTTTTCAGACAGGCTGCATAGATCATCAAACCAAATGTATAAGAGCAACCTCGAAAGTTGTCTTATAAAATGTTGTTTTTGGTTCCATTCTGAAATCAAATTTTGATGGGGTTTTTTTTTTTTTGAGGGGGTGTTGTGTTTGTTTTTTGTTCGCTTTCTTTTTTTTTATCTTTTTGAACTTCACCTTTTTTAATTTCTTGGATTTTCTCCTTGTGGGTTACTAAAGATACATTTATTTTGTGTCCTTTAGTTGTTTTGATGTATTACATGTTATTTGAAAGAAGTGGGTACAACAAGCATTCTGAAAGTATTGCTTAGGCAATACTAAGTCCCCTCCCAGCAAATGGAAAACTAAGATCCCCAAAACACACACACAACATACTGTCTTTCAGGCTGCCAGCAAGTTAAGTATTTGATCACAACCTTTGATGATGATGAAAACTAGAACTGTCCTAATGGGACAAATACACCCCACGGCACCAAACTTTAAAAATAGGGCCTAGACCAAGAACCAGATTTATATATTTAACAAATTCAATAAACTGGGCAATAAAATAAAATAAAATGAGAAGAAACTCCAGTAATAGAGGATTTATCATAATCAATGTATATAGACGTAGAAATAGTAGTATTCAGTATACCTTCATAATAAAATCAGCACTGCAAAAGTCATTATTGAAGAGATACAACAACTGCATGATGGTCTGTAAACCACAATGGTACATTACTGATGGAACTGTCTTTTATATTTGAGAAAACTAGATCCAGAATAGATCCCAACTGATGAGTTGGCTCTTTCACAAGTGATAGACCAAACAATCTCAAAGTTGCTGCCAATTTTTCAAGTTGGTCAAAACTGAGATTGAAATCTACAACAGCTAGAGTTTTCCCAATATCTCTCAAGGATGTGAAGGTTTGAAATTGTTCCATGAGATCTTTCAACTCTTGTAATGTTTCCTTGAATTTGTGATTTGGTCGAATATACACTGACGCTATGAAGACATTTGTAATTCCGTCAAAAATCAGTGGACTGAAACGGAACTCAAACTTGATCTGTAACTTATCGTGATAGACTCACACACCAAAAATTGGATGAATATCTACAAGCATTTCGAAAAAAAGTCCGGAAAACTGCCATTTTAAAGAAATTTTCTAATTCCAAGGGCCGTAATTCTGTCAAAAATCAGTGGACCGAAACGGAACTCGAACTTGATCTGTAACTCATGGTGGTAGACTCGCACACCAAAAATTGAATGAATATCTACAAGCATTTAGAAAAAAAAGTCCGGAAAACTGCCATTTAAAGAAATTTTCTAATTTCAAGGGCCGTAATTCTGTCAAAAATCAGTGGACCGAAACGGAACTCGAATTTGATTTGTAACTCATGGTGGTAGACTCATACACCAAAAATTGGATGAATATCTACAAGTATTTAGAAAAAAAAGTCCGGAAAACTGCCATTTTAAAGAAATTTTCTAATTCCAAGGGCCGTAATTCCGTCAAAAATCGGTGGACCGACACGGTACTCGAACTTGATCTGTAACTCATGGTAGTAGACTCACACTCCAAAAATTGGATGAATATCTACAAGTGTTTAGAAAAAAGTCCGGAAAACGTGTGTGTGACTGTCAGACGGACGGAGTGCAAACCTATAGTCCCCTTCGGCGATGCCGGAAGGGAACTAACAAGCTGAGTTTGTGAAACGCTAATGCTCCCTGCAACAACAGTCCAAAAAGATATTTTTAGCATGAAGGTCATTGTCAAGGTCAAAAGGTCATCGACCTTGGTATCATTTGAAAGGGCTTCATTAATTGAGTACGCATGTGAAATATGAAGTCTCTATCCCACAGGGTTCAAAAGTAATGGCCAAGGTTAAAGTTGACAACAGTTAAAACCAACAGTTTAGTGTGAAGGTCATTGACCTTAGTGTCATAAGAAAGGGCTTCATTAGTTGAACATGCATGTGAAATATAAAGTCTTTATACCTCACGGTTCAAAAGTTATGGCCAAGGTTAAAACTGACAACAGACAAACAAACAGACACACAGGACAAAAACAATATGCCCCCTATCTATCTATCCGGGGACATAAAAATAATTTCTAGGAGTTTTTCCATTTTTAGCTCACCTCACAAAGTGAGGGGGAGCTTATGCTATCACCCCCTCGTCGGCGTCTGTCCGGGCAATAACTCGAGAACTATTGTAGCTAGGAAGTTTAAACTTGTATTGGTGATGTAACTTTATATGTAGATGTGCATGCCTGTGTCAGAGTTAGGTCATGACCTATATTTTCCACTCCAGTGCACATGTTCGGAAAATCTGAGTAAAATGTTAAAAAGTTTTATTTTTTTATTTGGACAGTTAAAAAGTCCAGACTTGCACAAATGATGTATCTATATATGCAAAAACGGATGCTGGTTTTAGATTTAGGTCATGACCTATACTTTCCGCTCCAGTGCACGTTAGGGAAAATCGAGTAAAATGTTAAGAAGTTTTATTTTTTTATTTGGACAGTTAAAAAGTCCAAACTTGCAAAAATGATGTATCTGTATATACAAAAATGGGTGCTGGTTTCAGATTTAGGTCATGACCTATGTTTTCCACTCCAATGCACTTGTTAGGGAAATTTAAGCAAAATGTTAAAAAGTTTTATGTTTTGATTTGGACATCTAGGAAGTCCAAACTTCCACAAATGATGTATATATGTATGCAAAGATGGATGCTGGTTTCAGATTAAGGTCATGACCTATATTTTCTGCTCCAGTGCACTTGTTAGGAAAAACTGAGCAAAATGTTAAAATGGGTTATTTTTTTCATTTGGACAGCTAGGAAGTCCAAACTTGCACAAATGATGTATCTACGAATGCAAAGATGGATGCTGGTTTCAGATTTAGGTCATAACCTATATTTTACACTTCAGTGGACTTGTTGAGAAGAAAGCAACATGTGAAAAAGTTTTATATTTTTTCATTTGAACAGCTACCAAAGTCCTTGGTTCTGCTATAGGGATTATATTATGTTTTACTGGCAAATATGCTATGAGGTGAGCTTTGTAATCTTTGATTACTCTATGCTTTTAAGATTAAGAAAAGGAGAAAAAGGTATACCATTGTTATAATAAGCTTTGATGGACTTCTTCAGAAGTAGAGGAAAGATTTTGAAACATGTTATGTATGAAGTACTCCAGCTTTCCTTCAAATGTTGCAGTTTTTCGGCCAGATCCATTAAGGGATGCATCCAAGACAAGATAACACAGAGACAAACTGAATGTGATCTAAGAAAGATTTTAAGCAGTGTTGTGGTTTGTGGTTCCATTTCAAAATCAAGCTTTGACACTATTTTAATGTTGTTTTTGTACATTTTCTGGCGTTTTCTTTCAATTTTCATAATGTATGAGTGTTTTAGAATGATAACTTCGAAAATTAGTTTTGAAAGTATACTTTTGTTAGAGAAAAATCTGATACTTTGTAAGTTTCTCCTATGCTTATGTGAGGGATAAAGACTTCCGTCTGGCTGATATCTCTCACACACTGAATGAAGGAGGAAATTCTTGATACAAATGATTTCATTTTACTGCTTATAACTATATATAAAATATACATTAAAAACAAATTAAAAAAGAATATAACATGATTGTAGAAACATCTTTTAAAATATTTTGCAACAAATTACTGACCAAACTGACTTCAGCAAGTTGTAACCTAATCAAGTATGATCAATCATCCCTATGACTGGAGGAAAAATAATTATGTGTCATCACTGTCTGAGTAATCAAGAAATAAAACTAAAAAAGTGAAACCTAAGTAGAGTTTGATACCCAAATATTATATTTGTAATACAAAATTTGTACACTAACCTCCACAAATATCTATCCATAATTATAAAAAATCTGATTGTGATTTGACCTTGAAAGGTATTGGTGTCTTCCTCTCACCATCTTCTATGTCATTTTGAATAGTATTTATGTTAATCCTAAAAAGCTCTAGTCATGTATGCCATTGAAAGTGCTGATGGATGAACAAATGGACAAACATACCGGGGTAAATACAAATCTGATAATCTTCAAAATCGAAAGGCTTCTTTCTATGCATCATCTAAAGGTTATGCATAAAATTTACAACAATTTTTCAAAGGAAATTTATATTATCGTGGGCTAAAGAAAGTCCTCACAGACAAACAGAGTGATTAGTATTTAGGCAATCGTCATATTACATTACCATTAGCATGAACAAAAATTTTTAAGTCAAATAACTCTGTAAATACAAATCATATAATATTTAAGATCAAAAGGGTTCTTCCTCTCAATTATCCACATAATATGTATAAACTTTATGAAAACTGTTCAGAGGAAACTCAAGTTATCGCGTGCCGAAGAAAGTGCTGTACTGCATATGGACAGACAGCGACTTCTATAGGTACCTGCCATATGACAAAAGATATAGAAAACATACATGGTATAAAAAAAAAAATAATAGTTTACATACATGGTAAGAATTTGCAAATTAAATGAAAATTCTATGTGAAATGTTCTATCTAATTTCTTTTAAACTTGTACATGTATGTGTACTTTTTTTTTATTTAGTAATGTAGTTTATATGGGAATTTAATAGTTTCTTTTTGATACATAAATTTCCTTTATAATTGAGAATTTTATTTCTTTAAGATTTGTTTTGTTAATTCTGTTTAAACACCTGTGTAAATCACATGACCCTTTATAAGCTCAGATATGGATTTATCATACAGATAGTAGGTATTAAGTTTGTACCTTCTTTTTTCACATCACACCAATATGATTTCACTTATGTGGTGATGCTATTTGCTTGCTACATTAAACAAATTGTTTAAGCCGTGTGACAGAACCCTTCCGAAGCAGTGAGGGATTTTTTATGTGTCATGTCTACCATGAAACAGGCCTCAGATTTTACCATCATATCAAGACACAAGCAAATCAACCAGCTGGACTCAAACCCAGGACCTTTACATCACTAGACCAGTACCTTACTGATTGAACTAAGGTATGCCGTTTCAATCACAAATTTTGAATATATCTAAGTTTATAATTAGTATGACTTATGCAGTTCACTGCAATTAATTTCCTTATTGGTCTGTTATGTATACATGTAGTAAGTTTGTTACGATTAATTTTTTACAATTTTGGTGCATGTGCCATATTAATTCTTAGGTTGGAGAAAGTGAACTTGCACCAAAGTGGTTTCATGTTTCAAAGACATTAAATAAGAGAAAACTGGAAGATTCACAATTTAAATGTTTTACATTAGTATTTGCTCTAAACCAGTAATTAGGCATTTCAAATGAAGAGTATGATTCGTATTCCCTTTTAACAAATCTGTTGTGTGTTTAGGTATACATGTTTCTCATTTGCATCATTGTTTGTGTATTGATACACATACTAATTCATAAGGGGATGAATAAGCATTTGGGTTTTTTTACCAAATAATGTAATGCAGGTATGCTATATAAAAGGTAGATTTTCAAGATGGACATGCATTTATGAGGAGGATTAAAGCTGAGGTCAAACAGACCAATATTGATCACTCTGTGTCAAAGGTTTCAAAGTGACAATAACAAGTGGTAGTTTATATATATATATACATATATAACAGTGGTATATATATTCTAAGTAGTCTAGAAGCATATACATTACACTGTAAAACATGTGATCTAAAACAAAAATTGAATCAAGTGAAGTTTAGAAACTGGAGGAAATGTTCATTTTTTTTATAAATAAAACGGCCAAAAATACCCAATTACCAAGTTACACAGGGATGTATGATACAGTTTACAGGCAACTAGAGATACATTAAATAATCCATCTCTTAACAGACAATGAAAACATTGAATACTGAAGTAAATGGAAATTGTAAAGTACAAATTTGGATATTTGTGTTTCACATCTCATCAATATCTGCAATGAAATGATTGAGAAAATACACATGATTTGTCAAAATTATAAATCAATATGAAAATGATTTAACAATGATTTGAAACTCATGTTTACAAAAGCTGAGATACATATTTTCATTAAAATTTTAAACCTTGCATACAAGTAGAGTATCCATTTAAAAGTCACTAACCACTTAACAACACAAACTGCCAACAGGGTCCCAAAGTTTAACATATCAAATAACATTTATTATGAACAAAGCTATGGATAGCTATATGCCCAATTTCATTCACGATGGTTTCCACCTCAGATTCCTGGTAGCAAATGTGATGTAGGCCTTTGTTTTTATGATCCCTCGACACTTGACCAGTACTGAGTATCTAGCCACCCATTGCATTTCCCAGTTTTCACCATCCTTTTCAGTGCAAATTGAAGATATTACACTGTGGAGGTTTTTATCAGTCAATATATCTGAAAAATATTCAAAGTCATTTAAGGAAAATACCTTAATTTTTGCAACATTTGTAAATTTACAATTCATTAACAACTGCTTGTGATGCAGACAATCAGAGTTCTGTTCCAAATTTGGGTTACTATATTTAAAAGTTTGGTTACCATCTGCTCCATGTCACGATATGGCTGAAAAATTGTCAAAGGTGAAGTCAAACACCAAACAACCAACCAACCAACCAACTCCAATGCACTAAATAATACTTAAAAACCTAAAATTTAAAGAACTGATCTCTGTTGTCTTCAGTAAATTCATGAAGACTGAGCAATAAAATAAAATGGACATAATCGTCAAAATTCTAATATGTCTTAAAATTTGAAATCTATTCAAGTTCCCCCATATGACAGAAACAAAACTACCCTAAAAAGATCCCACTATGACTCTCCTTTACAACAAAATTCTCCTAAAGAAGTGTTACATTTCTCCCCTCATTTTAAATAATCTTGCTTCAGTTTACACTGGTTAAGTTCCACAGTTTATTAAAAAAGCATGTCATTCAAGTTATCAGTGAGCTATAGTTTTACCTTTAGAATCATTATGAGTGAGTAGCTGGATGTCATTTTGTTTAGCATATTCTGTGAGATCTTTGGGCATAACGCAACAAGATTCCAGATTCACTTGATTTATGCAGGGCTTGACCTACAAATCAAAAATGTATACATTAACTACATCTTTTTTAAACCATAGAGGCATATAAGGCCACAGCTTATATCTAGTTTCTATGATGTGAATAGGGTGAGACTTCCTCTACATTAGATACCAAATAATTACCATTCAATTTTCAAGCTGAAGCAAGTACCTATTTACATGTAGCTTGGTAGACAAGACAAGAGACTTAAGTGGACCTTACATTGCTCCCCTGACCACAACTTACTTATTCACAAACAACTGCCTGCTTGAAAAAAAATTTGCAGATATGTATATTCTCTTGATCATACCACATACATTCAACTGATATCTCAAATTCATGCCCAGCAATAAATATTGCCTTGTGTTGTGCTTTGAACTGTAATTAGTGCTGTTTTGTCATTCTTTATATTGTTTATATTTTGATTTTCAGTTTGCCTACAAATGCAAAGGGTTTGAAATCAGCAGTCGTTCTGTCGTCAAAAACAACCTAAAATCTCTTTAGGCAACCTAAAATTTCAGGAGATATAATGGAGGTCATCTTAGTTTTCTTTAAATTTGCAAATTTGAGGACCCAAAATTTTTGCCAATTTTGAGACCTGAATGCATGTATGTTTATGTAACAAATAGTAGCTCAATGTGTTTTGTAGTAAAGTTATGATATTTCCTATTATAATGTAAAACATATACCTCCAGTCTTGAGTGTGTAAAATATGATAACACTGAGGTCGTATTATGAATTTTCATATCTTTGGAGTATATTTTCTCATTTTGGGGGGGGGGTTGATAAAAAGATATAAGAGAAATGATCAATTAAGTACACTTCCATCTATATACTTTGTACAATGTGATTATATGTACCCATGTTAAACAGATGAACGATTTATGGCCCTCACGTCAAATTTCAGATATATCCAACTACTGATATCTTGGAATATTTCATTGGTCCCTTTGACTTTGAGATATTCAAGTTTGACTGTTATGACTGCTGTTAGTTTACTACTTTTTCCTGGGTTTTAATTATAACGTTAATGTCTGTTTTGTGATGTCACAGTAAAATGATGTTAAAGTTGTGCAACAAGTTGAACTCGAAGCCTTTATTTTACTTGATTTTCCTGTTAAATCGGGCAAATGGGTATGTTTTTTCTATTTTTCAGAGAAATATTGCAGCAGAAGAAGCCACAATTTTTTTTTTATTTTATAATAAATCAGTAAGTATTTTATGAAAATGCAAATCCCCCAACATTCAAATAGAACTTTAAGTAATTCACTTGACAATAGCCATGCATGTTTTAACAAGCTTTTATCTGGTATGCTCATGTACACATTTTAGAAATCAGAAAAATGCAACAATGTTAATATGTTTTAACAAACCTGTGCCCAATCAAATAATTTCTCCAGTAGTATTTTGTCAAGATCAGAAATTCCAATAGACAGTACAACTTCGTCCTCTACCAGCTGTTCTAGGATTTTCCAGTATGGTTGTATTACATCTAAAGTCATCTCTTCATCCTCAAACTCTGGGAAAGAAATCAGCACCGTCTCCAGGAATGTAACATCTAACTCTACTAACGCTGTAATGAAAGTAACATTCAGTTTGCTGTAGAGAAAATGCGCATACTATGTATAGGTGAACCAATAAATGTCCACCACCAACCACTACCACTGAACTTGTATTTGCATCTTTTGCAAATGGCAGTTTCTCTGCTAAATCTCTGTTAAACATGACACAATCAGGTTTTGAAATTAACAGTCGCCCACTCACCATTTGCAACTAAATTTCCAAGTGGATGACTTAAAATTTCCGTTAAAGTTACCCATATGGCAATTATAAAATTTACGCGAATAAAATAAATGTTTCCCAATTTTGTCTGATCATTTCATTTCATCTTTGAAAAAAGTTTGTAATCTGTAAAGCACTTTATAATTAACTTTTAAAAGCACTTGACTGTAAAGCATTTTGTTTTTGAGTTACCACTGACAATGTGGAAATTCAAAGGTTTCAAGTTAGTTTCAAACCCTGCATGTCTTTTTTTTTTTAAATAAAAGGTATGAATACAAATCTGTAAGCAACTAAATTTTGATGTGGGCCCTAGAAATGCATGGTTCAGTAGCCCAAATGGCTACCAAAGGTTTCAAGTTAGTTTTAAACCTTGCACAAGGTAAACTAGGTCTGTAACCTGTCACATGAAAACTTCACCCAAAGTATTTCTAATTATTTATAGAGACAGCAGAGAAAAGATACAGAAAGTTTACTGAGAAAACAACAAACAGATGGGCAGACAGACAAGGAGGAAATCTTTACTATCCCCTTTTGGTTTTACTGACTGATGACTTAAAAACATTATGATAAATGAAGACAAATAAAATAAACATTTAAAGCTACAAAGAATGTAAACTTTTAACTAAACTAGGGCTTCAGAACAGATTGAGATTTTTCTCAATTATGGCTGCAGAAAAAATCAAATGCAGTAACTAGGCTATTCAAAAGATTGCAGAGAAAAATACACTTTCAGCTCAATTAAATCTGTCTGTAGAGAAAATGAAAATTCAGCTTAACTAGTGCAACAGATCAAATTAATCTTCACTTCAACAAGGACTGTAAAAAAAATAACACCTTTGTCAACCTTTATAAATTTTGTCTCCATGACAACCCTGATTATCCCACATTTTCTTGTTTGTACTAGTGCATCCCAATTGTCCACATTTCTCTATCAAACTTTAAATATATATAAGCTAGAGAAACTTTTTAGTAACATATCATACCAATCAATTCATAATCTGTTTACTTTTAAAAACACATATTGAGAAAAGTTAAGAAATAGTCTCGCAAGTAAATCATTGTGGATTCTATTTTTAATAAATACACTATATCTTGATTGTCCTACATTGCCTCTCAATTAATCTTTAAAACTGTAGAACAATGAGGGTAAAACAGCTATTTACATAAATGTAAGTTATTTACCTTTATTGATGGCCTCTTTTATGGACTCTGGTGGCAAAAGCTTACACAGGAATAGCTTTACTGTAAAATAAATTACCATTACCATTATTTCATATATATTAAAATGCTTTTCTAAATACAGTCAACTATTGTTTACTTCAACACCATTTACTTGAATTTTGTGTTAGCTCACACTGATGTTTAATGTCCTGATTCTATTTTGTGTTAGCTCATACTGATGTTTAATGTCCTGATTCTATTTTGTGTTAGCTCATACTGATGTTTAATGTCCTGATTCTATTTTGTGTTAGCTCACACTGATGTTTATTGTCCTGATTGAGGTATCCTTTACCTGCCATATCTATCATGACAAGGGGTCATGGATTTTATCGTTTCGTCTGAAAGACAGGATTCAAATGGGTTATCAGTAGGACACAAACTCACGATCTCAGTCAGAAAGAAAGTACCCCGTAAGTTACACCAGCTCCAATAAACTGAATGAAGCCTTGCTAGTTTTTACTATGTATAATTAATCATATATGTAGATTAGGTTTTACAATATAATGATATAAACATACAAGTTATTTTTAAGTCTCCTCTTTCATCTTTTGGCAATGCTTCCATGAACTTGGAGTGAGCACAATCCAGATCTGTGACACGCTAAAAATTCAAAAAACAAGAAGTGTTTGTGAAACACTAAACACTATGGAACAAAACACCTTCATGTGGACATCTTACAATGTAGGTCAAACTTGATGGTCTCAAGGTTACCAAATATGTTACCAATAGAAAGGTCATGAATTGTAGTACCAATGGAAAGGTCTTGCCACAAGGAACATACATACTAAATATGAAGCACTGGATGATATTATGCCCCGGATCTATCGATCTGGAGGCATAAAAATTTCAATTCAGTAAATTTACCACAATTTGAAAACTTAAAAAATAGAATTTAAATACATGTACTTGGTGTACTGTAAAATAGAGAATAAATGAACATCATTTTTATTTACTAATGTATCAGCCTTTTTTCTCTAAAAATAAAAATTGTATCTATTTCACTGAAGTAATTGTGCATCAATACAAGTTTCACAATTCACTGAAATAACTGTCATTACAGAAATTTCAGAAGATGAAAGGGAATAAAAGGGTCACATTACAGAAAAGAAACAAGGAATAGTATATACTGTAAACTGATTTTTTCTCAAGCATTTTATTTTTGTACATGTAATTGTTGTTTGTTTTATTGTTCTGATTATTGATATGTTTGTTTCTATTTTGACATCATGCCATGACTATATCAGTTATATGGTGACAGCATCTGTCTGATGTATCCTACAGACATTAACACCTATGCAATGGATCAATCCAAAGCAGTGAGGGATTGTTTATGTGTCAATATCAAATATGAGCCTTTGTTTTCACTAATTCATCCCAAAGGGATACTCATAAGCCACTGATAGGATTTGGAACCTCTCCTCTGTGAGTCAAGCACATGAAATACTGAGATGTGGCAATGATGGTTCCCATCTGATACTAAACCACTACGAAAAATTCCTTATCACATTAATGAGACTCTTGGAAAGACTTAATCCTGAAGAAAATATGTCATAATTAGATTATGTTACATGTATTATCTACAGTTATAAGGAACACTATCTTTAAGATGTCTAAAATACTCAGTATTGTAATAGAAATTTTGAAATCATGTTGAAGATAAATACATTTTCAGTAATTAAAACACTAAAATTAATGTATTTAGAAGTTAATTTGGTTTCATTTTGAACTATTTATATTCCTGACTTAGGGTTTTACTTGTCATAAAAAGAAAGGAGGTCGTTTTTCTGGTACCTGGAAATACTCACCTCAATTATTGCATTTCTGAATATTAGTATTATGTACCACATTTTGTTACAAATTTAATGAAGATAGATTTTTATACACAACACTACATGAAAGAAATGAAAATAATCCAAATTATTTAATGACTGTATACCTGGGCACATTGCCCATCTCAATGATAGTACCCCTATTCCTTTATAGTAATTCATGATTTTTTGTATCTATTTGAATCAACCTGTAAATCATTCTTGTCCTTTGATGTAATGCAGTCTTGTAGTGTAGCTTTTATACATTCACTCAGCTGAAAAAAGAAAGCTTTTTTAAAGAATGTATTTTCTAAAATTTCGATTGATTGATTGAATATTGTTTTACGTCGCTCCACAATTATTTCATGTATGTGGTGATGGCATCTGCCTGATGCATTGCATACAAATTAAGACCTTTGCAACGGACCCACCCAAAACAGTGAGGGATCTTTAACGTGCCTCGCCCACCGTGTCACGGGACTTCGGTTTTTACTGTCTCATCCAAAAGACAGAACACTGGTGTGCCCAGGGCGGGAGTCGACCCCGGGATCTCTCGATCACGAGCCGAGCACCTTATTCACTAGGCCACACCGGCTTACTAAAATTTCAATCGCAAATAGTCAATGCATGTACAATATATTTCATGTACCAATATTACCCATACATGTAGAAGCTTTAAAACAATTGTTTTTATTTTAATTCATGAAGTTTTTTTTACTTGTGTCGTAGTGTTATAGTTTGTTTAGATTTCCATCTATTCCATGTTTAAAGGGAATTAAACGGCTACATAAAACATATACATAATGATAAAATTATGAATTGTGAAAATAACAATACAATGCATTATTTCTTTTCTCCCTCATATATAACCGTTACTTCACTATTAAGAAATGAGTAACAGTAGAAACAGTTCAGACACCATCCAAGCATGACATTGGTCAAAAATTAAAACATATTATGGACATTGTATATGTGCAAAATATATGGTAACATCCATCATATTAATTTTACTTCGATACTTTTAAATCAGAATAGATACAGGGCCATAGGAAGCATTTCAAATGTGAAGGCCAGGGGCCAAACCTTGAATTTCATTTCACAACTGATAAAAAATTGGTCCAGGATCCATTCACTCAATGTTTGTAGTCTTTTTCTGACTCAAGTTTTCGTCAATTTTTGCCAATTTTACTGTAATAAATTATGAAATTTCGCATTGTCAATATGCTCAATCTCTTATAAAAATGCTAATAATGAAAATATGTTATTATAGTTCTAGCTTAAAAACTAAATCTTGGCCCTTTGATCAAGATTACTTCCCTCCTCACATGAATATTAAAAATAGGGTAGAAACACTAATTTTTCATTAACAAATCACTTATTATACAACAAAATCTGTGATGATCACTAGTCCATCATACTCAAACCAGCAAAGCGTCCGAGAACTGTAACTGTCCACTGAACTGCCATAACTGCTACAGTGGGGTCAGGTTGTGTTGCCCCAAAGTAAAGCCACCCCATATTGGTCAAGTTGCCCCACAATATCAAATCAAGGCCCCACATGTGATTGGTTTAATACTATGTATGTTGATTTGATTGTTCATTCATAAATGTACTATTAATTATTAACATTTCGCGTCTTAATTCTGGGGTGAAGTGCCAGTAGTCAATGCCATTAGATAAGGTCCCATCGAAAGGTAACAGAAGTCAAAATCCAGAACATGCACTACACATTTACATTTGCATTTGAATTACACAAATTTATGCATTAACTCGAACGCGACTGTCTAAGTTCTGCCAAGAAATATAATAAAGATATTAAGTCAATTTAAAGATAAAAAAAGATATGATAGATCTATTTTGTCAATTTGTGTGTATGATATTTTTTAAAATGATTCAGCATAAATATATATATTTCCTGCGCATAACAATCGACAAAATAAATACCTCCTCAGTGGACGACTGATTTGGTTTCCGTTTTAGACGATTCCAGTTCACGATATTTCCACTATGAATGGTAAGACATCCCACTTTGGGGATAACAGGAATTTCTTCTGTCATTTCGGGGTTGCCAACAACGGGAGACCGACGTCTTCTACACGCTTGAATGAATCAATGAATTAACATACTAAAAATATAAACATTTAGGTGACCTCAAGCACCGGTCGCGACAAAATTGTACTACACCTAAGCGGGCCCTAAAATCAAATACTGTGTGTGTGTGTGAGAGAGAGAGAGAGAGAGAGAGAGAGAGAACATACTTCTCAGACTTTTTGTTCACAAGTTCAACTTAAATTTTGAAGTTCCGAACATTTTGCTAAGACCACATTTTTTTCTGACTAAGAATTACGCCAAATTCGTTTTTAAGATTTAGTAATGATCAGTTTTCAATGTTTTATTAAAATACACTACTAAAATGTCGTCTGATTTTCCGTGATACAGAACTACATTTTTAACTGTCTCGTCCCCAGAGAGAAGATACTGACACGTCACCTATGGGGACCCTGGACCTCCTGGCTACACAGGTTCTTCCTTACCTTCCTGTCTATAAGTTGCTGCCATACTATGTTAAATTACTGTGAGAACCAGTTATCAATATCCAATCTCCAGTGGAAGGCCAATCATAAAGTGGTATTTCCCTACTAAAAAGATTTAAGCCAGGACCTTTTATTATTTCATCCAGATAAAAATACCTGGTGTCTGTGCAATCTAATAGCTCTGAGAACCTGTGCGGAAATGGAATGATCTATAGGTTCAGAAGATGTAGTATGTCCCAATGTCAAGCAGCAGATTGCCCATTCATTCATAAAATCTGTTTCATTTGTATAGTGGAAGCTAGACGTACGGGAAACTCGAGTATCCAAAGAAAAGCAACAGCCATTCAGCAGTACACCTTTTGCCCTTCACCCAAAGTGGACCGAAAACAGACATGTTTCAGCATAGCACTTTCGACCACTCGCCCACCAAAACCACTTTGTGTTCATCAGTCAATAGTCATAATTTTCTTTCTCCGTTAAAATGAAATTCTTTGAAAAATAAATTAACGTATGAAATTACTCATTATACTTTAACAATATAAATTACTCACTTTTTCCATCCTAGTACTCTGCTTTCAAATCTGTGATCTCGTTAACTTCTGTATTCTAAAACAAACATCTAAAATCAAATAAAATCTGACAAATAAATGTTAAAACAGCATCACAAGTATATGTCATGCATCATACATCTCTTTATAGCTTTATCCAAATATCCTCTACAAACAGAAGCTGAAAAGATGATTTTAAGAAAATTTCACACAACATACGTGTTATATACTATTCACTGACCCCTCAAAACTTACCCAATATTTATACCACCCTGTCATAAAGGTTTTGACAATAGTATGCCATCAGACCATTGGACTTTTTCACTATTATTCTTTGGATATTAAATGGGTCCTCTAAATTTATTTAGTTAGAACTTCCAGCCCTTCAAGCTTCTGGAGTGAGTTTTACTAATTGTCGTAAGCCTAAACGTAAACGTAGACGTAGACTCTAACTTAACGTGTACGTCAATTGAAATTTTCTTGAAGTCTATGTTCATATGTAATAACATCGGTAAACATTGTAAAAGGTGTGCGTTTGGAAATTTTTAGAGAAGAAAAAATATTTCTTAGCAAAGTTCAGGTCTACGTTTACGTCTACGTTTGAGCTTAGGACCTTTAGCAAAACTCACTTCTGGTCTCTATTATCCAAGATCTTCAGTATACATCTACTGACATATTAGATATATTAGATCAATTCATTAGTTTATTTCACCTATATTTATTCATTATTTATAATTCATTATGATAAAACCAGCAAAGCATCCAGGAACTCTTGCTGTCCAGGAAATGTTACGGTACCAGTACTGGTCCAGTAACAATCGCCATACACTCAGTGTCCAGAAAATGTTACAGTACCAACACTGGTTGTCCAGGAAATGTTACAGAACCAGAACTGGTTGTCCAGGAAATGTTACGGAACCAGTACTGGTCCAGTAACAATCGCCATACACTCAGTGTCCAGAAAATGTTACAGTACCAACACTGGTTGTCCAGGAAATGTTACAGTACCAGTACTGATTCAGTAACAATCGCCATACACTGTGTCCAGAAAATGTTACAGTACCAGTACTGGTTGTCCAGGAAATGTTACAGAACCAGCACTGGTCCAGTAAAAATGTCCGTACACTCAGTGTCTAGAAAATGTTACAGTACCAGTACTGGTTGTCCAGGAAATGTTACGGTACCAGTACTGGTCCACTAACAATCGCCATACACTCAGTGTCTAGAAAATGTTACAGTACCAGTACTGTTTGTCCAAGAAACGTTACAGAACCAGTACTGGTCCAGTAACAGTCGCCGTACACTCGGTGTCCAGAAAATGTTACAGTACCAACACTGGTTGTCCAAGAAATGTTACAGTACCAGTACTGGTTGTCCAGGAAATGTTACAGAACCAGTACTGGTCCAGTAATAGTCGCCGTACACTCAGAGTCTAGAAAATGTTACAGTGCCAGTACTGGTTGTCCAGGAAATGTTACGGTACCAGTACTGGTCCACTAACAATCGCCATACACTCAGTGTCTAGAAAATGTTACAGTACCAGTACTGTTTGTCCAAGAATTGTTACAGAACCAGTACTGGTCAAGTAACAGTCGCCGTACACTCGGTGTCCAGAAAATGTTACAATACCAACACTGGTTGTCCATGAAATGTTACAGTACCAGCACTGGTTGTCCAGGAAATATTACAGTACCAGTACTGGTCCAGTGACAGTCGCCGTACACTCAGTGTCCAGAAAATGTTACAGTACCAGTACTGGTTGTCCAGGAAATGTTACAGAACCAGTACTGGTCCAGTAACAGTCGCGCGCCATACACTTAGTGTCCAGAAAATGGTACAGTACCAGTACTGGTTGTCCAGGAAATGTTACAGAACCAGAATTGGTTGTCCAGGAAATGTTACAGAACAAGTACTGGTCCAGTAAGGATCGCCACACCCTCAGTGTCCAGAAAATGTTACAGTCCCAGTACTGGTTGTCCAGGAAATGTTACAGAACCAGTACTGGTCCAGTAACAGTCGCGCGCCATACACTTAGTGTCCAGAAAATGGTACAGTATCAGTACTGGTTGTCCAGGAAATGTTACAGAACCAGAACTGGTTGTCCAGGAAATGTTACAGAACCAGTACTGGTCTAGTAACAATCGTCATATCCTCAGAGTCCAGAAAATGTTACAGTACCAACACTGGTTGTCCAAGAAATGTTACAGTACCAGTACTGGTTGTCCAGGAAATGTTACAGAACCAGCACTGGTCCAGTAACAATGTCCGTACACTTAGAGTCCAGAAAATGTTACAGTACCAGTAATGATTGTCCAGGAAATGTTACAGTACCAGTGCTGGTCCAGTGACAGTCGCCGTACACTCAGAGTCCAGAAAATGGTACAGTACCAGTACTGGTTGTCCAGGAAATGTTACAGAACCAGAACTGGTTGTCCAGGAAATGTTACAGAACCAGTACTGGTCCAGTAACAGTCGCGCGCCGTACACTCAGTGTCCAGAAAATGGTACAGTACCAGTACTGGTTGTCCAGGAAATGTTACAGAACCAGAACTGGTTGTCCGGGAAATGTTACAGAACCAGTACTGGTCTAGTAACAATCGCCATACCCTCAGAGTCCAGAAAATGTTACAGTAACAGTACTGGTCCAGTAACAGTCGCCGTACACTCAGAGTCTAGAAAATGTTACAGTTCCAGTACTGGTTGTCTAGGAAATGTTACAGAACCAGCACTGGTCCAGTAACAATGTCCGTACACTCAGAGTCCAGAAAATGTTACAGTACCAGTACTGGTCCAGTAACAGTCGCCGTACACTCAGAGTCTAGAAAATGTTACAGTACCAGTACTGTCTGTCCAGGAAATGTCACAGTACCAGTACTGGTCCAGTAACAATCGATATACACTCAGTGTCCAGAAAATGTTACAGTACCAGTACTGGTTGTCCTGGAAATGTTACAGTACCAAAACTGGTTCAGTAACAGTTGCCGAACGTTTTCCGTCCAGAAAATGATACAGTACCAGGACTGGTCCAGTAACATTTGCCAAATGCTCACTGTCCAAGAAATGTTACATTGCTAATACCAGTCCAGTAACAGTTGCCAAATGTTCACTGTCCACGAAATGTTACTGTGCTAGTAGTAGTCCAGTAACAGTTGCCAGATGTTCACTGTCCACGAAGTGTTACATTGCTAGTACTAGTCCAGTAACAGTTGCCAAATGTTCACTGTCCACGAAGTGTTACTGTGCTAGTGGTAGTCCAGTAACAGTTGCCAAATGTTCACTGTTCACGAAATGTTACAGTGCCAGTTCTGGTCCGAAACGGTTACCGAACGATTTTCGTCCAGAAAATGATACGACACCAGTACTGGTCCAGTAATAATTACGGCACAAGTTTTTAGGCTTTTGTTTTTGTTATAGTAGTAGGGTAGTAAGTATTATATAGAATCATAACTGTTGATATTCAGTCATAACTGGTCTCAAAAATAGTCTCTGTCAAAATATAAATTACATTTAGCTGACACAAGATAGTAAAATTCGTCATCTAATTTTATAATGAATTACATTCGCATACTGAAAACATATTTTTTCTCAGGTAAATCTATATCTACCTATTTCTACTGGTAATCTCTTTGGTAGTGCAAAACTGATTTTGGCAATACAAAAAGACATTTTTCAAATTCAAAAGAAGTTCTGAATCTACGACAAAGTATACATGATGGAGATTCATTGATTGTGATAATCCATGATTGTATAGCCTGGTCAGAAAGTTATCTGCCTCTGAAAACCATGTAACAATCCTCAAAATAACATCTTATCAGAAATGCTTCCAGTATACCAAAATTATACAAGCATTCTATCCAACACACATCACATGTGAAATATGAAAGCCCTGGCAATTATGCTTGAAAAGTAATGTCCATGCTGAAGTTGTCCTTAGACAGGGCAGAACAATTAGTCACTAGCCAAGCACCTTACCGATCGAGTCACGACGACTCAAAATGTTTCCAAATGAGAGTGATCTGAAGTACAATGTATATCGTGTTTGTACACGTTCTCCGTCGGTACAACCAACATTGTTACATTATCTAAGAAATCGTTATAATAAGCGTAAAGGTACAGATCTGCGTATATGTTAAAAACCTAAATAAGAGTTATTATTCTTTACAAATATATCATTCAAAATAATAACATTGGACGGCAAAATTATGAATGTTCCCGTCAAATCCGACAGAATGACGTCGAATCGCTGTCCCACGTCAGAGCTCTACAGTTGGGCTAAAGTCTATTCGTTTCACGAGAAATATGTCTTCGATTATTGCGATGTACAAACAAACAAAACAAAGCATCAACAAGAAAGGTAAGGTGCCGCATATACCATAAACAAGAAAGGTTAGGTGCCGCATACCCTGGAAAGTTAATCTTATTATGCAATCCATACAGAAAATATGACGTCACGGCAAGTGTGACCGGTCAATATGGAATCTTATAATACGATTTATACACGGAATATGACGATTTATATACGGAATATGACATCATGGCGATTGTGACCAGTCGGTAGGGGATCTTATGAGACGATATCTATAGAAAATATGACGTCACGGCGATTGTGACCGGTTGGTAGGGAATTTCAGCTCCACTTTGTCACCTACCTCACTTCGAATTCTTCCTAGGACCGTAATTGCCCACTTTACAACGTCGGTGAGTAATTCTTCAAAATAGCCTCCGTCAACCGCTTAGTATCTTACTCTCAGGAGCGGATTCAGGAATTTTGTCGAGAGGGGGTCCATCCCTAATAAATTTTCCGACAGAGGGACCATACATGTATTGTTGTATTGTGTGTGTGTGTGTGTGTGTGTGTGTGTGTGTGTGTGTGTGTGTGTGTGTGTGTGTGTGTGTGTGTGTGTGTGTGTGTGTGTGAATGTGTGTGTGTAAAATTACTCATTTTACACCGAAAAAAAAGAAAAGTAATTTTCACCGAATCTCTGGGTGGATCCATACCCCCGGTCCACCCCTCTGGATCCGCACATATACTCTTTTTCTATACATTTACTTTATCTTTATATGTCATGTATATTAAATGCATATATGTATCTTATGTCATTTTGCACGGAAAACACTATGACTTCTGCCATTGAATGAAAAAAAGATACTTTCTCTTTAGAAATTTTGAAATGTTAGTTGAGCTTCAATATTGAGTACATTAGTGAATTCGTGCCCAGTTTCTATAATATCTGAAGCAGTAATAACTATCAAAACCTCAGGAAAAAAAGGTATTTTCGTTTTGACTTGTTTTATTACAGTTCAAGGTTTTATTACAATTCAGGTTGGCTACCAAATTGTAATAACTTTTTTTGCACTGGAACCAGAATTGTTATAAATCTATTACAATTAAGTTTTAATACAATATTGGAAAATGTTACAACTATTTAAACCTCTATAAATGTAATCCTTCTCATCTTACCTTGTTTTGTTGAGATTAGGCCTTTATTACAATTCAGGTTGGCTACCCGATTATAATAACTTTTTTCGCCTTTGACGAATTTATTTCAGTTCTTGCTTAGAATTCAAGTACTATTTAAAATTTCCGGCTCATATTCTATAATATCTGAAGCGTTCATAACTACGAAAACCTCAGGAAACAGAGTTCTTCTCGTCTTGATTTGTTTATTACAATTCGAGTTTTTATTACATTTCAGGTTGGCTACCAAATTGTAATAATATTTTTGCATTGGAACAATATTTTTGCATTGGAACAAGAATTGTAATAAATTTATTACAATTAAGTTTTTTAAAACAATATTTGAAAATGTAACAACTCTGAAAATGTGATCCTACTCATCTTAACATATTTTTTTTTTTTGCGATTCAGACCTTTATTACAATTCAGGCTACTCAATTATAATAACTCTTTCGCATTTCAAGTAGTTTTCAAATAATTTATCGTAGTTCAATTCTTGCCTAGAATTCAAGTACTATTTAAAATTTCTGGCCCATATTCTATAATATCTTAATCGTTCATAACAATGAAAACCTCAAGAATCAGAGTTCTTCTTGTTTTAATTTGTTTTATTACAATTTAAGTTTTATTACAATTCAGGTTGGCTACCAAATTGTAATTACTTCTTTGCATTGCAACCAGAATTGTAATAAATTTATTACAATTCAGGTTTTTATTACAATTCAGGTTGCAACAATGGTCTACAAACCCGCACGTTTGACGATTTTCATCGTTTCCTCCCCGGGTCAGTTTGCCGTTTGTTTTACTTTACCTTCACCGATACTAAATAGTTATACATAGATTATGTAGAGTAATAAACTCTGTCGTGTTTAGAAAGTCTGCCGAATTAAGTGCATTGCAAGAAATGTAAGCAAAATTACTCCTTTCAATATTCCATCTGGAGTTTGATCTTCCTTTTTGAACAGATGTTTCGTTATTTCTTTTAGAACATCTCGTCGTCGAGAAGCAACTATTCTGAAAATGAGTTCCAGGTTCCGCATAAAGATCGCATTCATACGCCTATCATAAACAGGAAACAGTAGCTAAGTGATGACAAATGATTTATATAGACTAAGATCTCGTATACAGATAACGGGTGATGAGATATAGTGTTCAAAGGGGAGGATCCAGTACTTAAGTTCATTTGTCATGTACCCGTGGGATGGATATAGATTGTGTGGTATGGTGCATTCGGTGAGGGAATAGAAATTGATAAAATGCAAAGGCGCAGAAATTGGGGGAAACAGCCCCCACCCCGGTAATTTATATTTTCATGGTATTCAACAGACAAAAATATTAACTTTAAAAATGGTATTTTAAATGTCCAGAGGTAAATTTCGATATTTGATTGTACAAGTAAATGACTGATCAAGACGGAAAACGGATATCTATATGTTAAGCGCATGTCTGGACCATAGATTATTACTAAATGATAAGTGAGTTATAAACATTAAAACTGAGTGAGACTAATAAGGATTTGGATATGTATGGCATGTATACAATATAGAATAAAAGACAATATATACAATGTAAAGATATACAATAAAAGAGTACTTCTGCGGAGCAACGTTTGTATGATACATGTATGTATGAACAAAAGTAAATAACGTGTGCTAAAAGTAATATATCTCGCTGTCAAACAAATCAGTGTATAGTGGGTAATTACGAAATTCAGTACTGTTTAACCAAATGTTTAGACGATAATCATAAAAAGTATATAGGAAACTTAAAACTTTCGTCTCACACGCTGACTATAGAATCAGGCAGATACACTAAGAAAGCTTGTAATAAAAGAAAATGTTTGCTGTACAATGACGAAAATACATAGGACGAATTCCATTTTTTACTGAAATGGCCTTTTTATTCTGGTCTAAGACAAAAACATATATAAAACCTTATTATCATAGAAGCACCTGTGTATTTAAAATTATTCAGTTATACTTAGTAATAAAACCTTAATGAATTACGCGGTTTGCGAAAATACATAAAGATGGCACCAAGAAGGAGAAATACCAGTGTTTGATTACCTGTTATTTCTATGTTCTTTTTTTCATAATCACACTATAGAATTCTACTACTACTACTACCAATAATAATAGTAATAATAATAATAATAATAATAATAATAATAATAATAGTGATAATAATAATAATAATAGTGATAATAACAATAATATTGATAATTTGCATAATTTAACAATTCAACATCTTCACGAGTCAAGGGGATGCGCTACGTTTACGTTACAATTTAATAACTCTCTAGAAGTCAAGATGATTGAATTTAATTACAGATGGGTTTGCTGTAATGGTCTTATATTTTGCATGTAAATATATATAACACATATGTAAGTACACACGTCAGAAAAAATATTTGGCCTTCAAATTATGACAATAAGCAAGTTGATTGTTGATAGGGCATTTATGTCCTGCATAAATATTCACTAAATAAAAAGCATGTAATGATATGTGCCTGTCAACGGTGGAAATCTAACGTCGTTTGAGTTTCCTGTCTCTGCAAAATCAAGAACTTTTTTTAAAAATTATCTTCCTTCGGCATTCTGTTTCAAAAAAGAACTAAAAACTCAGAATGACTATAAACGAAACAGCTGTGAAGACAATCAATGTGCCATTAGCGCTGCATGTTTTGTCACTAGAGTTCTCATACACTTTTTAGCTCACTTCCTATAGCTACTCGTGAGAAACGATTAAACAAAAATAATCTTGTTCAGAGTGTTCGACTACGTTTCGGTGAATAATATAAGTTACTGGTGAAAAAGGACGCTCTAATGCAATAAAACCCGAGCGATAAAAGATGTTGTAAGTTGACATTTGTTGAGACAAGATGAATCGGTCTGGGTATTTTCAGATAAGAAAACGCATTGACTACCACGTTCGCTTCTTCATTTTCACTGATAAAGTATGGTAATTTGAATTTTATAGCTAATTAATTATTTAAGTATGTGTCAGATTTACTCTAAAAGAAAACAAAAATATAAAAAATAATATACTCCTGGACTCTTTTTGCCATATTTATTAAATGATTAGCAAATCATTGATGTTTCTGCACAATATGATTCATTTACCTTTTTCTGCCGAATCTGATAAAAATTCCATTACATAATGTTAGTTACAAATTTGTCCTCTACTTCAAGCAGAAGGAAAGGCGTTTATCGTTATCCAAAATATATGTGAGAGCTTTGTCTTTTCTTTCATCGGATCACTTTCTACGATATGTGACGTTGCGGTCTGCGTGTTGCATCGCGGTAGATATAAGGGGGTGTTTTTATCTACATGATGTAACGGATTTTCCCGTGCCATACCAGTGTAATTAATCGGTAAGTTACCAGTTTTTTTCATGGGAGCATATAGATGGTAGTGACTATTTAATCGCCGAGGGAACACTAGCATCTCGTTTTTACGTTAACCCTACTATGCGATTACTCAGCACGTACAGGTTAGAGGAAATGTTGAACTTGATGTATTAAGTTCTTTATTCAAAGAATTTTTGGAATACTTTTTTACTGGCTACAAAAGCATTGAAACCTCTAAACCTATTATACTACAAAAGTTAATATTCTGACGAGATATCAATAGTACTCGTACATTGTGCCAGAATCAACGCCACTGGAGTGTGCAACTTGCGCATACTTTATTTTATAACCGTAGTGAACAGAGTAATTCTTTGAAGTCTGTTGTGCGGTTTTACAAAAACGTTTCTGATACGCTCTTCTGGTAACGAACATTTTGCATATATGGTGTAAATTAAGTATATAATATATATTACTACTAAGTTTTTGTATTTACAGTGGAATAATTTGTGCATCTTTCTTTTTGTTAAATATTTTCCGAAATAACTTTTGGTGGAAGAAATTGTAATTTCAAGGGGTTTTTTTTCTGGATATAAGAATTTTTATGGATGATATGCATTTCCTGTAGTTTATGCAATTCAATACTGATATCAGAATGTGATATAAACTGACATAATGGAACAAAATATAGTCATTGGTTACATTTACTATTTGTGAAGGGAATTAATAAAAATTAGTGGAGGAAGCATGACATATTACAAAGTTTTTAAAGATAAACAGTGTGCAATGCTGGAAGTTTAAAGGATTGTATTTTGTATTCTAGCCTTACGAATAAGTTCAAGACAAATGGAAATCAAATACTAAAGAAATATTGAATGTTGCATATAACAGAATTGGAAAAGATCCGTTTTTACTATACGTGATTATTATTCTACGATTCTCATTTACTATAGCTACATCATCGGGTTTGAAAGAAATAAGAATGTCGACATTTACCACCGATATGGATATACAGGGACAGTACTATCTCGATACCTTTGTCTTTGATTGGGGAGGTGGCTATGGGTAAGCTAATATTAGCTGTTTATTAGCTGTTTTACCAGTTGCATTTAGTATTAGTCTTAGCATTAGCAAAGTATTAGTTGTTTTTACCAGTAGTATTTAGTATTAGTGTAAGCATTAGTAAAAATATTAGTTGTTTTTACCAGTTGTATTTAGTATTAGTCTTAGCATTAGCAAAGTATTAGTTGTTTTTATCAGTTGTATTTAGTATGGGTCTTAGAATTAGTTAAAATATTACTTTATGTTTCAACGTTGGAGCATTCAGTCCAACAATATGCAATATCACTATAAATATGATTCATGCAGAATTCAAACATTAAGTAAGACTGGATTAATTGGTTTAGGGCTTCGCAAGAAAATTGTACCTAATCACCAGTCGCCTTTTTACTATATGAGAGATAATTGTTGTATTGTATTTTTTATTAATCCAAAGCTGCACGGCTTATAGATATATAAATAAATATTAAGCAAACAATGATGTTAAATAATATCCAGGTCAATATCATGAATGTATATTTCACATAAAATGTAAATTACATGTATAAATATGTTTAATACAAATTTTGCAGAATAGTGTAATGTGGTATATATTTAATTCATGAATTTATATTAATGCATTTCGGAGTTTAAAAGCACATTTCAAAATTTTACCAAAGTTACACAGTTCTTTCGTGTTATTAGAGCAGAGCAATGCGACGTAAAACTCATGTCGGGGTGGACTACCCCTATTACTGCTTTGGGAGGGTGTATTACATGTGTCAACATGTATTTGATATTTCACAAGAAAGGTGCCGCCATCATGAAAGTGAGAAGCATATGCAGAGTCGCGTTATCTTAATCAATCTGATTTGGAATGTAGAAGTGGAAAGGTTAACTTGCTAGAGAAATTTAATTTGTTTGAGTTTGCTTTTCCGAAACATACAACATCGTGTAGCTATAGGAATATCGTGACAAGATGTAAGTGCTGTATTTTCTACCCATAGTGAACGGATTTTCACTCACAAGGGAAGTTGGAGAGAAATATGAATGAGCGGGGTACAAAAAAGTACATTACCCTGTGTTTCTCTACTTTACGTATTTCGCCATTCTGATATAAACAATTGGAAAACAAATCCGCATATCCGACCCGGCAAACTTGGTTCATGACAGGAGTCACGGGTACGAGCGCCACCTGCGTACCGTCGCCTTTCCCATGAGAGAGTGAAAACAGAAATCTCGTGTCACAGTAGATGTTTTAAAATTTCGTCACTGCTTGTGGTGGTATTTCGCTGCTTGTGGTGGTCCTTCACTGCTTGTGGTGTTCCTTCAGTGCTTGTGGTGATCCTTCAGTGCTTCGGACGGACATTCACTGCTTGTGGTGGTCCTTCAGTGCTTGTAAAGGTATTTTTTGTGGTCCTTCAGCGCTTTTAGTGGTTCTTCAATGTTTGTGGTGGTCATTTACTGTTTTTGATGGTCCTTCAGTTCTTGTAGCAGTTCTGAAGCTGCTTTTGACGGTCGTCCACTGCATTCGGTGGTCCTTCAGCGCTTTTAGCGGTTCTTCAGTGCTTGTGGTGGTCATTCACAACTTGTGATGATCCTTCACTGCTTGTGGTGGTCCTTCGGTGCTTGTGGTGGTCATTCACAACTTGTGATGATCCTTCACTGCTTGTGGTGGTCCTTCAGTGCTTGTAGTCTTCCTTCAGTGCTTGTAGCGATCTTACACTGCTTGTGGTGGTCCTTCACTGCTTTTGGTGGTCCCTCAGTGCTTGTAGTGGTCCTTCGGTGCTTATGACGATCTTTCACTGTTTGTGGTGGTCCTTCACTGCTTGTGGTGTTCTGTTGCATGTACAATATATCTGGCAGGTGCCGTCGCAATGCCAATTAAAAATATTGGAGTCGTACAGGAAAGCAAACAATAAACTTATAGTGAGTAGATGTAACTGGAGATGTGTACAGCATTGATGTGTGTTGAAACCAAAACATTAGGAACAGTTATGAGATCACGACCATTCAAGAATGAGGTTATACTTACAGAAGTTGAAAAACTGTGGAAAATTATTCAATGATGTAAAATGCTTGAATGAAAATACATCGTGTTCAATCGAATCAGTATCCTGGTTATTCACAAACCCCTCAAACAAGCATTATTAGAATGCTGTATAAAGAATATATGAGTATCTTATGTTGACTAGTAACACCCGCCGTGAGTCATAATAAGTAAAACTCTTATAGCAAGAGTGGTTTTGATAGACGAAGCCATCAAATGCACGATACCATAAATTATTTTAACTTTTAAATATAAATCTACTGGCTATAAAGCAGTCATTCTAATTTTCTAAAAAGTAAACCAGATCTGAGTGAAAACAGTTGACTCTGTCGCTTATCACATATGAATTACGGAGATTGTTAGCAATGTTCTGTCAAGAGAATCCATCATCTGACGTGGTACTTGAAGTTATATAAAGTACCATATTGTATTTCAGCATCAAAAATATGTAAAACTGAGGATTCTTGTAGCATAAAAATTATATTTTATCGTTGGATAGATAAGCTGCATGCATGAATTGCCTATCTAACGATGTTGATGTTTTGCCCTTGCTTATCGTGTCAACTTTTCGTAGGTCTCGAGATTATGAGTGAGATCGCGTATTGAGAACTCGATCGATTTAAGTAGCTTTCGTTCTGTTCAGTATTATTTTATACGATATAATAAAAGCGACATTATATGATGTATTTAGAAGATATACATGAATAAGGGTATATGATACATCATCTAGACACACCATATAAATATCAAACAAGACTTTAAATCTATTTAGCATATAACATTATATGTAGTCCGCATTATATATTATGATCTATGAATTCATAGAATATCGTACTATATTACACGTGTACATATTTCATAGAATATACATTGAATAATATGACGAGAGGTTAAACTTCGTGAACTCATATCATAATACATGTATATTATATTTTTAAATAATGACATGTCATGTCTTATCATGGATAAGAAGAAGCTAACACCAAGTGGGCCACTCGCCTTACTACTGTTAAACACGAGTCATTGACCGTCCATCGTGGTATGTTGTTGTGCCAAAGTGACACAACCCCAGGAGTCATTAAGCGCCCATCGTGGTACGTTGTTGTGCCAAAGTGACACAGCCCCAGGAGTTATTAACCGCCCATCGTGGTACGTTGTTGTGCCAAAGTGACACAGCTCTAGGAGTCATTGACCGTCCATCGTGGTGGTACGTTGTTGTGCCAAAGTGACACAGCCCCAGGAGTTATTAACCGCCCATCGTGGTACGTTGTTGTGCCAAAGTGACACAGTGCCAGGAGTCATTGGCCGTCCATCGTGGTACGTTGTTGTGCCAAAGTGACACAGCGCTAGGAGCCAATAAGTGTCCGTGATGGTGCAGTGTTGTGAGTGTCACAGTGTCATTGCGCTAGGAGTCATTGAGTGTCCGCTACGTAGTACATTGTTGTGACTGCCGCAATCACGTAGCGCCGGTGGTCATTGTGCGTCCTCCGTTTAGTACATTGTTGTGAGTGCTACAGTGACACAGTACCAGGTGTTATTGAGTGTCCTTCATGTAGTACATTGTTGTGAGTACCACAGTCACATAGCGCCAGGGGTCACTGAGTGTCCTCCGTGTAGTACGTTGTTGTGAGTGCCACTGTCACATGGTGCCAGGGGTCATTGAGTGTCCTCCGTGTAGTACGTTGTTGTGAGTGCCACAGTCACATGGTGCCAGGGGTCATTGAGTGTCCTCCGTGTAGTACGTTGTTGTGAGTGCCACAGCCACATGGTGCCAGGGATCATTGAGTGTCCTCCGTGTAGTACGTTGTTGTGAGTGCCACAGCCACATGGTGCCAGGGGTCATTGAGTGTCCTTCATGTAGTACGTTGTTGTGAGTGCCACAGCCACATGGTGCCAGGGGTCATTGAGTGTCCTCAGTGTAGTGCGCTGTTGTGAGAATGGGCATTTGCATAGATTTGAACCCTGGCAAAACAGACCCAGCATAGAATTTCCCTGGGGAAAACGTTTACTGATCCTCCAGAAATGCTCTTCTAGTATGAAATCCCCCCTCCCCATTTTTCCAGACATTAGACGTTTTCAGTTTGATTTTTATAACATTTGATACGTATGTTATTAAATCAATGCAAGCATCTTTATGTGGTTTCATAAACATTTTGTGCTTAAATATTATAGACAAGGATAATTAATGTAAAGAAATTATTTTAATATTGTCTATGTCCAAAGATAAATTCAATGCTATTCATCTATCACATTTAGCAATATCTTATTATCTTTAAATTTTCTCCAAGCTTTGAACTAATGCAGCAACACGTGATGGCTGATTGAGGAGAAATGCTTCTATACAGATATTAAATTTTCGTTCCTACATTCAATAAGGATACACGAAATATCCCATTTTGTCACTCGAGTGCTGGAACTTCAGATGTCTGTAGGACGATAACTACATTCATAATATGAAATCCAAATAGTAAAAGAGGGGAAATTCTATCCCAGGCCCATTTTCCCCTTGGAAAAAAACTATATTTGCATTTTATAAGGGGGAAATCTATACTAAAATATTTTCCCCTGTATGGAGAAAATCTGTGCTAGGTCCATACTTCCGGGGATAAAAACTAGGCGGGGGTAATGTCTATGCTACAACAGCGGCAAGTAAAAATGTCTGGGGTGATTCTGCTGAAAGTTGATAATATCCAAATGTTCTACTTTCTCCACTGAGAAACACTGGCGAAGAATATGAGTACTACGCGTAACAACAAATAAATAAATTATCAGAAATAGATTAAAAATGGTTTGTTGTGGTGTTTATTAATCAAAAGCAGCACAGCTTTTAGATATCTATAAATTATAAATAACAAATATATAATACAATGTCAAGTACAAAATAAGGAATATATGAAATTAGTTATACAAATATGGATAATCAGGAAATTTATGTAAAATCAAAGGAAAATATAAAGGTTATTATGCACATGGGTAAACAAATATGAATAATTATAATCGGAACATCAACGAATTTTCTTGTCTTCTGAACCAACAACAAATTATGAACGACGTGCAGCTTTTAAGATATATCTATCTGACTACCTGTAAATGTTATGCATCACAATAATGACGGACAGGTCGTGTAATGTAATGTGACTGGTTAAATGATGTACTTGTCAATTGGAAATTTGAATGCAGAAAGCTACTGGCAGTAAAATTTCAACAAAGCGGATAAAAGATCCAAATATATAGTTTATTAGGAGGCAGTTGTTCTTAACCGCTGATGAAGCTAACCAGGGGTAAAGTTATAGTAGAGACATAGACTACTTTCAAAAGTAGTCTATGTCTCTGGTTAGAGTCACTGCATAAATACTTATCCAGCATAAGTTTACTGAACACATATGCTACAAATCAGTACAATGAACATAGCTTAATGCTGATTCATTGCAATGAAAAAGTAAGATGAAGTTTAACCACTAGTAAGACTAAGCACTGGTTAAAGTTTTCAACATCTTGCCCCTGATGTTTATTTAATACAGATTCAAAAATGTATGTTACATGTACATTTACATGGTATAAGTGCATTATTCAGCAATGCACGGACCGACTTCAATTCTTTGATTTAATTGTTTTAACAGATATAAAAAAAAATCATAGTAATTCAGTTTTCCTTGTGTCGATATAGCTATAGAATGAATGAAAGAAAGAAATCTATTTATTGGAGGAAAAAATAAAAAAAGAATTTAAGGCTTTTGTGTTACAGACACAATTTCATATTCAGTTGATGATCAAGGGGTTCGTTAAAATTCAAACCTGTTTTACTGATGTACTAGATCTGTTATTAGACCTCGGAGTGATTTACTCCTATATAAAGTAAAGACGCCGACAATACGACTATAAGCCACGTACGTCACTATTAATACGACTATAAGCCCCGTACATCTGACGTCACTATTAATACGACTTTTACCACGTGATATAGCTTGTGAGCTGTTTCATCACGATCACGACACTTTCACTAGTAAAATTGATCTTATTTTACAAATGCATCACCCGATTTCAACAATTATAGTCGATTTCTTAATTTCTTTATCAAATGAAGCCGGAATTTTTTTCATATATACATGTAGTTCACGATGTGCAACGTTCTACAGGCTGGCATGACTGATACCCTTACATCTGCTGGACTTCACTGGGCCATTTCGGCTGGTTTTAGGACTTCAACCCCAAACTCACAATTTCCTGAAAAGCATTGATAGCAGGTCGCAACCCCTTTAAAAAAATTAGATCCGTCCATATATGCTTCTGAACTGCCTACTCGAAGTGATGTACGTTAAAAAGGTCAAGAGATGCTGGTGGATATGAACATCGGATACAAACGGTGGTGGAGAACTATGAACCCGACCGTTTCAATAGAAATTAAGGTATAACGAGAATAACAAGGCATGGAATAGACATGAATAACATCACAAAAAGCCTCGATTATTAAGGAGTTACTTGAAGTGACTTTACGCAATTCTATACCCTAAAATCGCCCGAATTCAGGAGCTCCGGAGCGATGGCTTTGCCAAAATCTGGAGCAGCCCCTGCACACAGTACCGTATTATCGTACAAGTTATTTGTGTGATGTCTTGATTACAACGGGAGGGGAGTTGCTGTGTTGATGTAATTGTTAACCAGTTAGCTTGCCTTATAAGTTACAGTCCAGAAGGTACCGGGTTGGAATCAGAAATCGGAATTGAAACTACATCGACGTTGTTTAAAAGCATTCCAATGGAAATTGTCATGGGATAGTATAGTACTGTGGTAGAAGAATTTTCAATGCATAAAATCAAAAGTCAAGATTTATGTTGGAAAAAGGCAATATAACTATAAATGTACACACATATAAGTGAAGAACCAAAAGTGACCAAATTACTATGATTTTGTGACTGCACTGTGAATGTGTCCTAAGTCTGGTGCTCTAGCCCCCCCCCCTCCCCCCCCCCCCAAAAAAAACCCCACAAACAAACAAACAGGCCAAAAACAGGAAACAAACAAACAAACAAACAAACAAAAAAACAAAACCAAAATCAAAAACAAACAAAAAACCAAAACAAAACAAAACAAAAAAAAAAAAACAAAAAAAAAAAAAAGAAAGAAAGACAATAGCATAAAAGAAAAACAGTTGGACGCCCCTTGCCAGGGATCAAAACCAGGTCGGTATGTTTGAAATCCTTGCGACTCCATTGGATCATCCTGTTGTTACCCCTAGATCCATCTCTGATACAATACATAACATTTTATCGGCTAATCATTGTCAAGAGGGTGGCAATTGTGAAGTCATGAAGATTAACATCAGATCTGTTCATTCCTATATTTCTTGGTAACGAAACTTGTCGGATACATTTAAACTCACAAACCGCACTATCTAACGTTTGCTATTATCGTAACCCGAGCTGCTCGGGCCTTTTCGTCGGATTTGTTGGAAATATATTTGTGTTATTGCATGAAATCTATGTTATTTATTTATTTGTGACAAATAAAAGGTTGTGTGAGATATAGAGCATTTCACAGTATACTTACTGAAGTTTTAAGTATACAAATTTAGGATCCGCCCAATGGATGACGGATAGAGTGCATAGGATCTCCACTTCGACAGTTACATTCGTAAGAGAACAGAATTAAGTTTAGGAGTGTTTACCCATATGTACCTTATAGGTTTATCTTACAATAATTAACATCTTTATCCTTCCCGCACACCTCTACAAAGTACACAATACATAATCGTACCTCTCTGATGACATTTTAACCCCAGGTGTACCAATTTAAAGCTAATTTAAGAGTCTGTGCTGCGGAGCGTGACGGTGTATACAAAACTACAATGAACACGCGACAAAGTACATTCATGAAAAATGTTAGAGACGTTTATGAATCGGTGTCATTGAAGTTTTGAGAAACAAATACAAGGCGCCTCTGGTTCACAATCTAATGAAATGTTTGGTAAGTTGTGGATATGTTTCTCTATACATAACCAGCGGTATGGGAAATGGATGAAGGTCTCACTTGTGTCCCCTAAAGCGGCTAATCTGTAAATGAGATTAGTGCAATTAAGCCCCTATAGGTGTGTAATGTGCATTTGTGTAGATTTCATATCGCCCTATATTTTTGGACTTGGATATGTTGCAGTAGGTATGTAAACTGTTTTAATTAGCTGTATGTGAAATTAATTAGTTGATTAGTAAGACATGCTCGTTAGAGCACTTCATTGGATCACATTAGAATCTCAGTTGTATAAATTCTAAAGGTGATATCTGTCAGGTAGAAGTTTTTTGTGTAATTTCAACTTAATGATAATGACGTACGATTAAGAATTAAATATAAAGTTAAGAAGGGAGGGATGGGTGGGTTTGAAAGCGTTATTTTAAATGAATTCTTCGTTTATGTGCAGGATTTTTGTGTTATGTCATATTTGTGTTAAATCGATCGATCACATATTTGTCAGTGTTTGAAAAGAGAACTTACGATAAAAACATCTTAATATAACACTCTCTGAGCTGTCTTGTTATTTTGAAGATACTTTAATGAAACCGGATAAAACAAAGGACGGATAGAATTGTGTAAAGTTGTAAGCCCCTCCCTCTTCCAGCAGAGTAAATCATATGTTTTTTTAATTGATTGTTTTATTTATCTGAATAATACTTAAGACTAAGTTCTCATTTGTATTATATCTAAATTTAACTGGAATACATGGCGGGCATGGCTAGCAGAGAGGAGATTCGTACTGTTGCTCCCTTGATCTCCACTTACTGCATTTAATTGTCTATTTATTGTATGGCTTCGTATAGGTTTGTTCCTGTTATGTACTTGAATTTTGACAGTTTTGGCATCTCGAAATAATTACGAATATGACATATGATATAATCATCTGGAAGTAGTGATTAGTGATGTCTCTTAAAAACTTGACTGGAAACTACTGAAATGACAATGAAACATGATTTTGTTTTTGTTTTTACAACACTTTGTATATCTTTTGGAAAATTAATATCATTGTATGAAAATAATATTCCATTACGCAAAAGGTTACAGTAATTTACTGTATATCTATATAGTAAACGAAATATCAGAACATGGTTTGTTTCTTAAAAGAAACCAGATCCCTAAGTATGCAACTCGTAACCGGTGTAGCATGGCAAACATGAGCTGTGGAAAGGAACGGCAGCATCATAACCGTGTGTCTTTTGTGTTCTCACGCAAGATCTGTTACATATCTATGAAAACAAATACAAAGTCTTGCTTGTCCAAGTTTTGATTGAAGTGAAAAGAAATAGAAATGGAAAAAACTTGCACAGTCAAAGCGCATAAGCCCCGATTTTGCTTGGAAAATGCTAGTACAAGTAATTGGTAGCCATTCGGACTAACCTCGCCCTTTACTCGTACCTACGTAGAAAGACTCGGACGTCACTCGGCGAAATGACTTGCATCGATTCCATGCATCAATCGGTTTCCGGCATTGTACTCAGTAATATATCAGCGATGTAAAATGTAATCCAGTACACAATCTATGTCATCTACGTCAAGGAAAGTAATTAAAGCTGTAACAGTTCGGACTAATGTTTAATCTAAGTCCGTTGAATTGTGAAAGTCTTCTACTGTCTTCATTACACGCCAAGCACTGACCTATTTGTCTGATACACATGCGAGCGTCTTCATTACACGCCAAGCACTGACCTATTTGTCTGGTACACATGCGAGCGTCTTCATTACACGCCAAGCACTGACCTATTTGTCTGGTACACATGCTAGCGTCTTCATTACACGCCCAGCACTGACCTATTTGTCTGGTACACATGCGAGCGTCTTCATTACACGCCCAGCACTGACCTATTTGTCTGGTACACATGCGAGCGTCTTCACTACACGCCCAGCACTGACCTATTTGTCTGGTACACATGCGAGCGTCTTTATTACACGCCAAGCACTGACCTATTTGTCTGGTACACATGCGAGCGTCTTCATTACACGCCAAGCACTGACCTATTTGTCTGGTACACATGCGAGTGTCTTCATTACACGCCCCGCACTGACCTATTTGTCTGGTACACATGACCTATTTGTCTGGTACACATGACCTATTTGTCTGGTACACATGCGAGTGTCTTCATTACACGACAAGCACTGACCTATTTGTCTGGTACACATGACCTATTTGTCTGGTACACATGACCTATTTGTCTGGTACACATGCAAGCGTCTTCATTACACGCCAAGCACTGACCTATTTTTCTGATACACATGCGAGCGTCTATAACTACAGGAACTATTTCTCACTAACGGCTACGAGTGATGTCCGAGTTTTTTTTATACGCAGGAAAAGGTCGAGGATGTCCAGATGATTGGTAGCGTATAACAAATTTCAGGTGACAAATGGGAACAAAAAACGATTTGGGGGAGGTCGCCGAGTGTGTTCAGCGGTTAGATACCGGTCAGTGGTCAAAATAATAATAAAAAAATAAAAAAAATGTTATTACATTGTCATCTGGGTCATTGCTTTCACTTCATAATAATAAATTCAGTCGGTATACTCTTATGTTAAGTGATGTAAAGGCCTTAATTCTGATACAGAGCATTCCTACTCACTTCGTCAAATGCATCCATTGCATAACTATCTCTCTCTCTCTCTCTCTCTCTCTCTCTCTCTCTCTATATATATATATATATATATATATATATATATATATATATATATTCTCTCTCTCTCTCTCTCTCTCTCTCTCTCTCTATATATATATATATATATATATATATATATATATATATAGAGAGAGAGAGAGAGAGAGAGAGAGAGAGAAAGAGTCTTGATGTGTCGTACGTTATATACCAGAATTAGTTACACGATCTTGTGTATTTCTTATGTAAAAATTATGAAAAAAATTTGGTCATACTAAGTGTATCTTCTTGCCGATGTACATAAAACGTTTATATAAATAATCTTGTGTATTTACACTGGAATGTGTACAGCGAATTTGTAGGCCTATATACTAGGGAAAAAAATATTAGAATAATTTTCATAGTATTTTCGAAATGCATATACGATTACATGTACGGCTCACTTTATAGACGGCAAAAATAAATTGGTCTAGATTATCTTAAAGTGGCTTACTTGGCATAGAAAATCATATAAATAGTTTACTTGGCCTAGAAAATGTAGAAATTCTTACAGTAGTTTACTTGGCTTAGAAAATCTATGGTCGTTTAACTTTTAACGATCAGAAGATAAGTCATTCAGTCATTTAAGACTTACAGAAATCTAAAGAAGTTTTTACAGCGCGTTAAGTCCCCAGACAGACAAACATAAAGCACACTGAGATCGCATTATGTATCATGACTGTAATTAAACGCGGTAAGACAGTGGCGAATTAAGGTGTGTTCAAAAATGCTTCGTGTCTTTAATTTGTATTTTATTACTAATATTTTCAGGGATAAGCTGGATATTTAGATAAAAAGAAGTACTTTCAAAGTATCGAAAATGAACAAATCACTATAACTAATTCTGACTGAAAAGGGGGATCCACATTTTCCCTTAAATTCGCTACTGATTCGTGTATTTTAACATGCAAGGTTGAATAGGGAAGGACACAAATCTGAATGACCTGACATGCATGTTACAAGTACGTCTGCAATCGCGAATTTTATCTTCAGATTTTCACCTTGATTGCAATTACGTAAAAATATCTCGAAATGGGATTGTCATGTAATTGAATTTAGCAATCTGCATAGGTGTATTACTACATGCTTTGTCCCAGTGTCAGAGAAGCTGATTTATTGCGTGAAAAAAACCTTTCCACGGTTGGTGTTAGTATTGTACGTTTTAGGAATTCAGTATCTCAGGTAGGTGTATTGCACGTGTAATTGTATTAACAACAAGAATAAGCAGAGTGACATTATATAGTGTACAATTTGGGGAAGGTATTGGTCGTTTTAGTTCCGTTAGTATATCGGTTTGGTTACTTGTCATTTTACGTCGCTTTCCACTATTTTTTTCAGTCATATGGATATGGAGAAGGAGGTAACAAACCTTTTAAATAGAGTGTCGCAATATTATCATTCACCAAACGCGTCAGATTCGAATTTTATTTATCGCCAGATTTTTTAATGAGAAGGGATCCGAAACATTCCGAATTTATTATAGAGTATGACTTTGGTTTTATCATAACCGATAGTACAATTTTCAGTTATATATCTCTATTACTGTTGTAAATACATGAATAAAAGCTTTCGCTTGAGAAGCGTATATAGATGAAGTATTCTTAGTTATATATCTCTATTACTGTTGTAAATACATGAATAAAAGCTTTCGCTTGAGAAGCATACATAGATGAAGTATTCTTAGTTATTTTCTCTCTTTAGGTAATAATCATAGTAAGACAAAAAATAAAAACCAAACAAACAAACAAAAATTACTTAGAAACTGAAGATAAATCCAGAGGAGTGTACCCCATGCAAAGACACTTGCCTGCACCATCTCAGCGTTTGAGAATGAATCCCATTCGGAATCGGACCCAAATCACCAGAGTTGCATGTTGAGCGCTTGACCACTACATCATATGTCCTAGCGTAAATTTAGGAGAGGATATTTACAATTTGACCATTGAGAATGGAGTTTTGTGTGGAGAGAATTGAAGATCCGATAAACGTATATGTGAATGAGTGAAGAGAGGAGGGAAGTGGAGCGGTTTACAATCCTAAAAGAATATTTTGACAGAGGGACTGGCAATCCTGTTAGACTGTAAATTATTTTCCAATCCCTTTTTCAGATTGAAATGGTCTCTCTTGTGATAATATTGCTAACATTATCCGAATTTAAAATGCAGTTGCGGATTAAGAAAGAGAAGGTTAAAATCCTTTTTTATTTGTTTTAATATATCACTACATAAAATTGGTTACACTTTGTCTTTTGTATAGCATTGCCATGAACTGCTTTCTTTCTAACAACAATGGATATCTCGACCAGAAAGAGACTTATTTTAAATTAACAAAAAGCTAATTAAACGAAAAAGAAAAAATAATACTAATAATGAAATAAAGAAATGCGGGTAGGGGATTCAGAAACCTCAGATTCTCGTCGATATTCGCACACACAATGTGGTAAGAGCTCTTTAACATACCAGATATGACCCTGGCATATTGTATACACTGTACTGAGAACGCCCTTCTTTATTTATAATTACCTCTAATATAGAAGCAAAACATCTCAAAGCAGCTACATTTCAAATTAAAAGCAAACGTTTCTTTGCCTGAATCGTTTGTAGTATAAAATGTCTGATAATTACCTATAGGTAACCCGTGTCAGTTATTATAATATAAAATATTGACAACGTATTGATCAATAGAATTTTTGTTCACATTCATAAAGAGAACTGAACAAACATCCTTACTTATTGATCAAAGTGTCAGTATTACCTTGTATGTATTTATATATGGCAAACATATGCTCCATCTACTTTAGGCATTGAAGACATAGATCTATTATTTGGCATGTTTATAAAAGGGATGGATAGGTCAGTGATGAAAACTTTAAAGACTCCTGTTCCCGAGAAGTTTTATTGAATTCATGGTTGAGGGTTGGAATCGGTGCCATACTAAGAGGACAAACATTGATATAAGTACACACTTTTTGTGGATTTCTCAAGATGATGAAAGTAATTTACTTATATAATCACCTACATGTAAGTCTTAATTCTAACACCATACTATAGTGTAAATGTTCTTATTTTTGCGCGACAAAAAACTTTATTGTATTAATATTGGAATTGTTGAAAGTAGAGATTTATGATATATTATCCCTGGTCATGAATAAGCGAGATATTTGACAGTCCTTCTTTGCATGTTTATATAAACAAATAGTTATGAATTAATGCGTATATGTCGCAAACTCCACCGAAGTATGAATGCCGTTAAAATAAGTACACAGAGTACATTAAATATACATGTATATATAATGTTTAGTTTATTATCAAAAAGGGATGTTCGCACTTCTATGTAAATATTGCCACTTTTTGTGGATGTATGTTTACTGTTATAGGACGTTTTTAATTCCCAAGAAAAACAGTATGTTATAATATGAAAATTTTAATATCATATATTTGGATATTTGTAAAGTTTACATAAAACAACGCCTAGTAAAATGTTTATTGCACCATAATTATTTATATTGATTAATTTAAATAATATGAAGTGAACATAGATTGATACCCTTTTAGTTGATTTACAATACATGCGATTACTGCGTTTATATTAATATTGATAATCATATTATTGAAGTGGTTACAATTTCATCTACAATTTATTACGATTATGTGGCTGCGAATGAACTTAAATGCTAAATTTGAAAAATTGAGCGAGTTGCTATACTAATATATATAATAATTCTCTTTATTACCACGATTTTGTAAATGTTCGGTAATATTTCTAGACAGTGGCAGATCTAGGAGTCACGATAGTCGAGTACAATAAAGCGCCGAACTGAAATTCACGAGAGTCTCTCAGTTCTGTTGATTTTGATGTCTGGATGTCGCAAGAGGGAAAGTTTACCAAAATGCCCACCAGCGTCGATGGTCTTCTGTGGTAACTCAGTGCTCCTTCACCACTAAACTTTGCCCTTCCCCATACAGGAAACATAATTCCGACGTGTTGTTATCCTCCATCACTAAGATTGATCCCGACGTGGTGTTATCTTCAACTACTAAGTCCTGGCCACTGCCGTACGGGAGGATTGAACACGACGTGGTGTTATCCTCCATCACTAAATCCTGGCCACTGCCGTACGGGAGAATTGATCCCAATGTGGTGTTATCCTCCACCACTAAATCCTGGCCCCTGCCGTACGGGAGGATTGATCCCGATGTGGTGTTATCCTCCACCACTAAATCCTGGCCCCTGCCGTACGAGAGGAATTATCGCGGCGTGGTGTTATCCTCCACCATTAAATCCTGGCCACTGCCGTATGGAAGGATTGATCCCGATGTGTTGTTATCCTCTGCCACTAAATCCTGGGGCCCTGTTGTACGGGATGATTGATCCCGATGTGGTGTTATCCTCCACTACTAAATCCTGGCCACTGCCGTACGGGATGATTGATCCCGATGTGGTGTTATCCTCCACCATTAAATCCTGGCCACTGCCATATGGGAGGATTCATCCCGACTTGGTGTTATCCTCCACTACTAAATCCTGGCCCCTGCCATACAGGAGGAATGATCCCGGCGTGGTGTTATCCTCCATCTCTAAATCCTGGTTCCTGCCATACGGGAGAAATTATCCCGGCGTGGTGTTATCCTCTACCACTAAATCCTGGCCCTTGCCGTACGGCGTACGGGAGGAATGATCCCGACGTGATGTTATCCTCTACCACTTAATCCTTGCTCCTGTCATACGGGAGTATTGATACCGACGTGTGTTATCCTCTACCACCAAGTCCTGGCCCCTGCCGTAGGGAAGAAATGATCCTGACGTGTTGTTGTCCTCTACCACTAAATCCTGGCTCCTATTGTATGGGAGGAATGATACCGACGTGGTGTCATCCTCCACCACTTCGCCTTGGCCTTCACCATATAGGAGAAATGATCCCGATGTGGTGTTGTCCTTCACCATTTAACATCTGGCCTCCGCCATAAAGGAGAAATAATCCCAATGTGGTGTTACCCTCAACAATTAATCTCTGGTCTCCGTCATTTAGGAGGAATAATACCGATGTGACGTTATCCTCCTCCACGTTACCCTGACCATCACCATATACGAAATATAATTCCGGAGTTGTTTTATCTTCCATCACTTAACTGTGGCCTCCGCCTTATAGGCAAAAGAATTTTTCCACATAACCAGAGGGGTTCGAAACAACCCCCCCCCCCCACACACACACACACACAAGACTTGTCAGTGATGAGAAGTTAGGTACAAATGAGTTACAGAGCAGGGCAATGGACAGCTCACCCTGGTTATTGACACTCCATGTTAAATAAACCCAACCACGTCTAACCATCAGAACAAATAAAATAAATGACTGTATTAGATGGGAACGGATGTAATATCAGATGATACAATCAGACAAACGGTCCTAGTTTAAATAGTTGTAAGCGACCTCCTTCATCATGTTGTCTAATATTACTGTTATTCGTATATATCATATTTCACCGTCGCATATGATAACATCGATTTTTTACTTAGAAAATATGGGTTAACAAAGAATGACAAAAATAAATGCACTAGCTATGTTATGCAAACCACTATAACTGAACCTGTTGCTGGAAAAAGAGGAACGAATCAAGTAAGATTTTATCAATTTTATCACATCTGTCGAACAGACTCGAGGACAGGGGTGCGACAAGTGCTCATTCTGTAATTAATACAATGGTATAGCTTGATTTTAAGTTAAGTAGGACCTACTGCTAGTTGCTTAGAAAGTAGTGTTCTAAAGTCGCTTATATTTTTCTAATTGGATTTATAACCCAGTTCTTAAGCCAAGCTTTAAAGGTGAATGCAAGGTTTTAGAAAGGGAGGGGTCAAAGAAAAGTAAAAGAAAAAAAAAAATGATTTGCGACATTTTGTTGTGGTGTTTTTCATACGTGTATGTATTTTCAGCCGGTGTGGAGATAAGGAAGTTGTCTCCCCCCCCCAATTGGAGATATCCTTGATCTGTATAGTTACAGAACTGCCGACAAAATAGGGCATATAAATTACGATATGTGTATGTTTTGCTGCTTTACTCAACATGACAACTTTAAGAATCGAATATTGTCTTGGCCATACATGTCCTTCATCTGAAAATATTTAACTTAAGGATTTATACCAGACTTTCATTTGTAAACCAAAATATATTTATGATATATTCTCGGGACACGCTTTCAATACGATGCTTATCAGTAGAGATACAACGATATACCGCGATATGATATATCGCGATACATGGGTCACGATACGATACACGATACAATAGGGAACTCAAACGATACGCAACCATACGCCAATGTTACTCATTATAAAAAATGTCCATGATAAATAGAGATGTTTCATATTCAAAAAATTGTAAGAAAAAGACCAAATGGATGTGTTTTCAGTATTTTCTTTATATTGTTATATTGTATTAATTTGTACCTCATTTCTAGTATGAATTGTAATGTGTATTTCTTTTTCTCCCAAAGCTGTTTTATACATGTAGGATCTTCATGAAATCGAACAGGTACATTTTAACCCTGATTTCATGATAAGGAAATGTATCACGATACGTATCGTATCGCTGTTCAAGTATCGTGATATGTATCGTATCTGAGGAGCTGTATAGTTGCATCTAGAGGTCCGGTTCTAATCTGGGTTCATCATTTTTCTTCCCTATGATACCACAGTATACGACGTTAGCAAGCAAAACTCCCCTAGTCCTTCTGATGGGTCCGTTACATAGGTAAAACTTTTAACGTCCTGCAACAGGAAAGCGCCACCACCATATGCACCATATAACCTTTGTGTGGCATATCAAAATAAAAATTCAAAAGGGGTTGCCATGAATTATACATGATAAGGTACATAAGTAACAAAATCTGTCCTCTCTCCAAAGACGATATGAAGTGACAAAACTTATTACCCCATTTTAAATGTTACTGCTATTTATATAGAACTGTAGGAATAGACTGACGATTGCGGTCGTTGTTAATATATGACACAGTTACGTTCGTTTTGGATCCTTGCGTGTTATTTGAACTATATTAATGATAGTGGGTTCACTGACCTTTACAGTGTGGTAAATCAAATCTGGATCATACTGCATATACACATCGAAATAAAGGACTATATCTACGATTCACGTTGTAGAATAAGATAGATTGTTAAACTTGATATAATAATCGGACAACCTAGCTTCGATTCCGTGTTGGTGCCATTTTGATTAAAAACTACCACCACGGTCTTGTTTCCATGTCGTTTGTGACTTGAGAATTATTGGAAGCGATGTAAAACTTAAACTTTTAAACAGATATTGTGGAATAAATCTGTTATTATATATCATTATTATTAATTATATTAATTATGCCATTTTTTTTTTGTCGTTTAAAACAAATGCAATGGTTTGCTTCTTTTCTGTGAGTGCTTTTATGCCATTTCATGACTAAACTAACAATGAATGTACTGGCTTAAGTTTGGCTTGCCCTCAATCATCTTCGCAGTTGTCAGAATCAGTTTTATCAAAAGCAAGATGGATTGTATTCGGGCGGAATGGAAGTGCGCTTTTTGTCTCATCTCCGCAGGTTTCATTTTACCGACCTTAACCTTTCCTGGGAGAAGGCACCTGCGCTAGATGTCGATTTCAATAACTCTAAATCACCGATTCTGCACATCTCTTTCACCTTGTCGCCTCCCTTACGATAAACCCTATTATACCTTAGAATTTAGACGGTAAATATCTACATAAAAGTAATTAAAAATATCTTATCTATCTTAATGCCAGTAGTTAGGCGGAAGAAAACGCATCAAAATAATCTCCACAAAATCCTCACCCGTTCGTGTTAGTATTTTACAACCGATTTATTTTATCTCTCCATGAAGTATAGGGGAAGCACTTCTTTCTTGTCATTCAATGTGTTTTGATTGATCAGACCTGCGTTCCACTGTCCGACATTCATGGTTCTCGTCTGGGCCGAGGTATTTTTTGTTATGAGCGTTATCACCATTTACGAGTCGATGCGAAAGCTCAAATTCCGACAATTGATCTCGAAAAAATGTCGACATCTGTTGATATCGCATGCATTGTTGGCCATTGTTTTGGAAAACGTAACTGGATTGTATGACATTTGTTTGTGATATGGCTCGACAGACAGTGGGCGGATCTAGTTGCGGAGAGCGATTTTCAATATGGAAAGGATCTCACGTGGGAATAAGGATGTTGGAGGGTATCTCAGAGAATTTACACAGGTAGGGCTATTTTCAAAGCAAAGGTTAAGACAGGGGGAATGGATTATACAACTTTTTGTTACTCAAGATACAGGTGCAAGTATGCTAGCCGATGTTCGTTTGGTATGTGTTAAACAAAAACATGGAGAAAGGGGGTAGTGTAGAGGCCTCAGGGTAGTTCATTTGAAAAATTCAGAAAAATGTCATTTACTTCAGGTTCGTAAAAATTATATTAAGTAACGTGTGTAAATGATATATATATTAAGCTAGCCATTCATATAGGGCCCTGCTTGCGGCTAATATTAAGCCAGAATTTCTTATGGAGTATGAGGCAACAATTATGTGAACTTTTTTGTTATCACAGAACATGACTTTTTATGTTGTAAACATTTTGAAACAGAATACAGAGTCATGTTTTGCAGCTAGATTAAATGTTAAAACTGAGTCATCCAAGCACATTGTGAGAAAGATTCATTTGTATACGTAATTTACGTTATTTTCAGCTATTTGAAATGTATACAATAAAACGTGTGAACAACTAACCGCTTCAGTACACTGCCCTCGTAGAGCTTGCATCGAAATGTCTACGTCAGTAGTGTCTAGCCACTTGCACTGTGTTACATGAAGAGTGCCTTTTTAAAACTAACCCCCCCCCCTTCCAAAATATATCGTCTCGTCCCCCAGGGGAAAGGGGAACGAGACGATATATGTAAAAGAGAGGGGGGTAGTTTTAAAAAGTCACTCTTCATGTAACACAGTACCTGTGCTCTAGCAGGGTTTAATAAAACGACTGAAATAGTGTGCGTTGTAGGTCTTATATGGTAAGGGAGGCTATAAGCACATTTGCATTATGACGCTTGGCAAAACTTTTGTAAGTTTTCTACAAAGGAAGAAAGATACAAAAGCTTTTTAGTATAATGGATATGTACTGCTCACCATGCACGAATGCTCCTGACAGACCTCGCTGTTACCGTGCAAGGAGATTGACACAGTGTGAACACAATCCTTCGTGTGAAAACCACACACACACAACCACTCTACTGTTTACTTTGAAAAGTAACACAATTATCACTTAAGTTTACCTCATAAACATTTTTTATATATTCAAGCGCAGTCAGAATTGTGAAGACTGACACCATTTGCAAATAAATGGCATTCGCAGATTCACCAATTGAAAGAGAGCTATGTTACAATTGATGGACTTAAATATGTACAAGAGGCCTGGTCTTTTTTACATTTTAAAATAAATCATCTTTTTGTAGTCTCCTTTTCAGCTCCGCTCGTAATCTTGTGTCTTCACCTCTTTCTAAAATCCTGGATCTTCACTGACACACCTCCCTCTCCTTTCTTCATCCGCCAGTGTACAAGCGAGTTTTTAAAAAAGGGAGGTACATGTCGGAGGCTGATAGTCTTGTTTCAAACAGAATTTTATTACGAAGATCTATCAACAAGTTCGTCTACCAGTATCAAACTCTCTCAGGAAGATAATCAGATTTATTATATTCAAGGCAAGGGGTAGTAGATTATATTTGAAAAAAAAAAAAACATCTACCACGCCCTTCTTTTGCCATAACCGTTCATATCAATCTGTATGTTTATGTATCTCCCTTTCGCCGCTTTCGGGGTTGGATGGAAAAGCACGAGATGTAATGGTGAATCAAAAATCGAACATCTGTAAGTTTCGTTTTTGTTTTATACTGTAGCATGTACAGAGGGGTTAGAGTAGTCTATTCTGTATTCGCAAATTAACCATGCAAGCCGTTAAAATAATCAAACACGCAACATAATTAAATTTCTGGATCCCCCTCTAAAGACGTGTTAAGATGTGAACGATAAAATCCCTCACGTTCCGGCTTTAAAGATTACAGGTATATGAACCACCTGTCCGATAAATATTTATCTATCCCATTCTACGCTGGAAACCTCTTGATTCATTGCTGTGAATCTGTGAAAATATACCTACTACCAGTAATACAGGAAACAGAGAATCAGAACAAATGAGAGAAAAAAGTACTAGGAGGTATTTCATTGCAGAGTTTATCAGTCCATTCCTTCGTTTCTTGTTTTAAACTCGTGATTGAGTGAAAAGCTGCGCGTGACTATTAGTGTACAGATGTACATATAACTTATTGTTAGACACTTTTGTCATACCCGTATTTGCTATGATACACTACTTTTATTTCCATTCAAACGAAGCACATTTTATGTTTTATTGTTCTTTAATTTTCTGTTTTTCCGTATCGTATTCTTATGATTGACTATATGTATTTGACGCTCTGTTAACGTCATATTCCTCTATAGGGGCAAATACTCTTTTCCTTCAGCATTTTGCCTCTATTGAGTACAGGGGCATTTGATTTCAACGATGAACTTACAGAGCGCCTAATACCCGTGTTCGAATCTCTCTGACGTCTTGGTGTACTTTCCTTTTGATGAGACAGGAAATGCCAGGGTCCTACATCACGGTAGACGTTAGCTTGTGAAATGAATATTCATTGCCTAATATGGGTCTGTCGCATAGATTAACATTTATTCTCAGCTGGGCGTTAAACAATCAGCCAGTCTGTATGTATGCCTATAAATCTGTTTGTAGCTTTCTATCCATCTAACCGATCATCCATCCATCCATACATTTTGGGTGGAATAAGCATAAATGGAGATATATTTTATTGAAATCTGCGTGATCGCGGATTTCATCGAGTGTCGAATGTATGTATATAAAGAACATTTTCAATTCGTGTAAATGATTATATAATTTTATTGCGCGGGTATGAATGAAGTTTATTGCGTGGTGAATAAATGAAGATGGATACTATTGCGTGTCGATTTTTTTCATGAAAAAAGCATTTATCTTTCGTGCCGAATGCATATAAGTAGTATATATTACATTTATGTTCTTTGTGTGTCGTATGTGCATACATATATACTCTAACTAAAGATTTTATAAAGTAAAAAATATTACATTAAAAATATAAATATTTCCGGTACCCTTGCGAAATGTCCCTATAACATATTCTCGAATCCTAGTGTCAGGGAGGAAATATAGATTTTTAATTTGAGATTTTTATCATTATGATGATGTTTTTATCGAATATGTTGCAATTCGCAGCTGGAAACATCCCAACTGTTAAACTTATCTTTTCACCGTTCAAATCAACAGGTTACATTAACTACATGGACCAATTACAGCACGTGACTCATCAAATGATGCAATACCGGCTCGTTTGATGCTGGTTTATGTAGTTGGTATCAAAGTGAACTTCAGGAATGCATGCATTACAGAGGCATATAGCAAAACAAACATAAAACAGATTGAATAGCTTCAATCTGCTCCTAAGTCATTGTTTACACTGCCTTCATTTATTTATTTGAAAATGATATACCACAGGTCAGCTATTAGAAAGCACAGCATAGAGGACTTATGTTGCACAGGAATATTTTTGTTTTTATTTTATTTTTATATTTTTGTTTTTACTTCGTTTTTTTTTCAGATCTTGCACATATTTGTCAGAGTTTGATTTTCAGATTGCATCAAAATATTTATCATTGAACTAATCTGATTAAAATTTCGAGACAACAAAAAGACATTGCACTGGATTCTTACCTGATGACCAGGGTGCGATCTGGAGTAAATGCTCAGATCTGGAGTATAGGTCTGCCGTATACATGTATGTTTGGATCTAGAGTGTAAGCTCGGATCTGGAATATAGGATTGAATCTGGAGTATAGGTTTGGATCTGTATGTAGGTTTGGATCTGGAGTATAGGTTCAGATCTGGATTATAGGTTCGGATCTGGAGTACAGGTTCGGATCTGGAGTATATATGTAGGTTCGGATCTGGAGTATAGGTTCGAATCTGGATTATAGGTTCGGATTTTCTTGATGTGATTTATCTATTTTGTCTCCCTATCTATCCGTACAAAATGTATATAAATCCAAGCCTCGTATAACGGTGTACGTAGACAGTGAAAGAACTCTCACTGCTTCAGGTGGATTTGTTACAAAGGTCTAAAGTATGAGGTCATGTACTAAATACAAGTTCCGCCCTCATAAAAGGTGAAGAAATTTGATACTAAAGAACTTATGCCAATATTGATGCCAAAGATTTTTTATGCCTCCGGATCGATAGGTCGGGGGCATATTGTTTTTGTCTTGTCTGGTTGTTTGTTTGTTTGTTGTCAACCTTGTCTATTAAACCTTGGCTATAACGTTTGAACCGTGAGGGATAGAGACTTCATATTTCACATGCGTACTCAACTAATGAAACCCTTTCTAATGACACCAAGTTCGACTTTGACAATGACCTTCACGCTATAAATAACTGTTTGGACTTTGGTGCCGCCGGGGGCATTAGTGTTTCACAAACACAGCTTGTTTAATCATACAAATTACTTATAAACTAAACTAAACTAATGTTTTTTTTTTTGGTTCTTAGGATCGTATTACAAAAGGACCAAGTGATGGCCCATAAACACATCCCTATAGAAACATGGCTGGAAGCACTGGGCTTACAAGACTATCGACAATCCTTTCATCAACACAATGGTGTAGAGGTGAGAATTATCTCATAACTGATGTCTGAAATGAGAGGCTATTTCTCTTACAGATAAAGGCATATGACAGCATACTATTTTACGAAATATTCATATTTTCTTCAAAATCTTAATCCGACACCAACGCTTAAGTGTTACCTTGCATGTGTTTTACAAAATCGCACAGGGTCTCTGCTAATCCCCTGTCAGAATTTTAATTTTATCGGGAGGCTTGTCGACTCCATTTTCTTAAAAGTCGACATAACATTGGATGAGTTAAAATAATTTTCTGCCGTTGACATTACATCAGGAAAGTGGTGTGGCAAATATATATCATCATACCAACATTACAATAATATATAGCACTCAGACACAACACTCAGACAACACACTCAGACATCATACTCAGACATAACACTAAGACATCACACTCAGACATCACACTCAGACATCATACTCAGACATCACACTCAGACATCACACTAAGACATCACACTCATACATCATACTCAGACATCACACTCAGACATCATACTCAGACATCATACTCAGACATCACACTCAGACATCACACTAAGAGATCACACTAAGATATCACACTAAGACATCACACTCAGACATCACACTAAGAGATCACACTAAGAGATCACACTAAGACATCACACTCAGACATCACACTAAAACATCACACTCAGACATCACACTAAGACATCACACTCAGACATTACACTAAGACATCATACTCAGACATCACACTCAGACATCACACTCAGACATCACACTAAGACATCACACTCATACATCATACTCAGACATCACATTCAGACATCACACTAAGAGATCACACTAAGATATCACACTAAGACATCACACTCAGACATCACACTAAGAGATCACACTAAGAGATCACACTAAGACATCACACTCAGACATCACTATAAAACATCACACTCAGACATCACACTAAGACATCACACTCAGACATTACACTAAGACATCATACTCAGACTTCACACTCAGACATCATACTCAGATATCATACTCAGACAATACACTCAGACATCACACTCAGACATCACACTCAGACATCATACTCTGATATCACACTAAGACCACACTCAGACATCATACTCAGACACCACACTCAGACATCATACTCAGACATCAAACTAAAAATCACACTCAGACATCACACTCAGACATCATACTCAGACATCACACTAAGACATCACACTCAGACATCATACTCAGACATCACACTCAGACATCACAATCAGACACAACACTCAGACATCATACTCAGACATCACACCAAAACATCACACTCAGACATCACGCTAAGACATCACACTCAGACATTACACTAAGACATCATACTCAGACATCACACTCAGACATCACACTAAGACATCATACTCTGATATCATACTCAGACATCACACTCAGACATCATATCAAGACATCACGCTCAGACATTACACTCAGACATCACACTCAGACATCACACTCAGATATCATACTAAGACATCACACTCAGACACCACACTCAGACATCACACTAAGACATCACACTCAGACATCACACTCAGACATCATACTCAGACATCACACTCAGACATCACACTCAGACATTGCAGTAAGGCGTCACACTAACACATCACATTAAAACATAACAGTAAGAAATCACATTAAGATGCCACTGTATGAGATATGGCATTGAGACATCACGCTAAGACATTAAATTAAGACAATCACATTATGAGATCTCATTAATTAAGACACCACATATATAAATCATAGTAAGCCATCGTGCTTCCACATGAAATTCAAATATGGCACTAAGACATCACATTCAGACAGCAGAGTGAGATATCACATCGCACTAACACAGTACATCAAGACATCACAGGTAAATAATCGCATTAAGACATTACACCATGAAATCGCACTAAGACATCACATTCAGACAGCAGAGTGAGATATCACATCGCACTAACACAGTACATCAAGACATCACAGGTAAATAATCGCATTAAGACATTACACTATGAAATCGCACTAAGACATCACATTCAGACAGCAGAGTGAGATATCACATTTATACATCATAGTAAGGCATCACACTAACACAGCACATTAAGACATCACAGAAAATAATCGCATTAAGACATCACACTAAGACATTACACTAAGACATTACACTAAGATATTACGTAAATTAATCTCCAATTTTACTCCAGATTAACTTATTATAATTATATTTCAATCAGCTAAATGTGTCTTTCCATACAAACATACCAAGGTATAGCAGGGTTCTGCCTCAGTTATGCAGGTAGAAGCAAAGAGGTAATGGATAACTTGAGTTTGAAATGATACTATTTCCCCTACGCGAAAAATGTGTCCCTCTTTGATGCGAGTTAATAAGGAACACAGTATGTTGTCGGCGTCTCCACTAAATTTAATGAGATGCACGTTGGAAGGGGAAGGAAACGTTTCCTGCATTTGAATTAAGTATATCCTAAGAAAAGCGCATGTCATTTTCTGGCAGGACCCAATATAACTGCAGATAACATGTAAATTTAAATGATAAAGTTTCAGTGGTTGACTGGCGTGTTTAATTTGTTAGGTATAGTTGTCAAGGTTGTATGAGAGAAAACGCAGTTTAATTATTGATGTCTTTTCTGCACAGGATTTACTGAATTTAACAGAAGCGGAAGTGAAAGAACTAGGAGTAAAGAATGGCGCCCATCGCGCAAAGATTGTCTCAAGTTTAAGGATCCTGAAAGAAAAGTATGAAAGAGGTAAGAACCAGATGTGTTTTGTTTTGGCGAAGTGTACAAATTATTCAAGCTCACATAGTTAACATGCCTAACAATTGTAGTGAGATTTTTTGAATGTGCAAGACCTAGCAATAAATTGACATGCTACTCTATGAGATGTCATCTCGGTTACCCTGTTGGCTAAAGATGGAGCACACTTATCTTTGTCAAGTATGGGTTTGAATCCTGATTTCGGCAATGAAGAACGTCGGCCAAGGTATCTGTCGTAGGCAAAGTTTTTGTCGGGCACTCCGAGTTCTTGGCAATGGCAAATGTCCACCAGGGTACTAGTATTTGTCGTATCCAAGATTTTCTCTCCGAGTTTTACAGTCCAAAATCTTGAAAAATAACAGCAGAGCGTTTATGAATGTGTTTGACACATAAATAAATACATACAGACCAGCTCCAAAAAGCATTAGGCGTGGGGCTATTGAGGGCTGGAAGGGGGGCTTCTCTATATTTTATCAATTAAAACTCAGTGTGGTGTAGTGGCTAAAAGTCAATCTGGTGTACTTTTTTATTTTGTATTCTAGAATAAAGTGGCTGTTGTGCATACAAGCATGCAGACGTATATGAGATGCCTATCATCCTCATTTAGTGTTCGTCACTAACATACAAATAATCCGGTGTAAAAAAAACCAAACTATATTGGAAAAATCGTCCCTTTGTATTTATCGTTTAGGTGATAAAGCATCTTGTTGTTTGTTGCCTTGTTGACGATTAAGAATGGGATAGGTACAGAAATTCATTGTAATTTTACATGTTGCATAGGTAAGAGATTAACTAATGAGTAATCATATGGAATCTGTTTTGATCGGTGTGGTGGTTAAGAGATTGTATTGTGATGCAGACGATCCGGGTTTGATTCCCGAATTGTGCCACTATGTTTAAGAAGTCGGTTATCTCCTTCTTCCATATCGCTATGTCCTTGTATATATGACCTCGGTTCAAAGTCAAGACACACCCTTGGGTCCTGGGCAACAATTCTGTGAAATATTACTTAAATTTATGCAAGCGGTAAAAGTAAATCTTAAATAAACAAATAAAACAAACTTGCACACACAAAACATGATAAAATCCTTGAAATTTTCAAGGGTCATAACTCTGGCAAAACCAGTCAATCGTACCGAAATGTGGACTGGTACTTACCCTCATTGATAAAAAGTTATATGCCAAGTTTCAATCCATTACATTGAAAGACTGCAGAAAAAGTCGCGCGCACGGACGGAAGGACGGACAACGCCATAACATCATAAATACGTCTCGTCTTATGACGGGCGTATCAACTAACCGAACTTTTACGATTCTCGGTATAGGGCATGGTGATCATTTAAAACCAATAACCACTACCAGTTATTGGACGCAACTGTATACATACATATATATCAGAATTTCAATCTATCAACCAGGTGTCGCCACGGTGTAATTGAAATACAGCTGAAGAATTCTAAACAAATATAAAGGAAGGGTTGAATAATTCATTCACATAAAACATCGTTATTATTGATTGTATAGAACTGAACTTGTTTTTCTGAAACTTGAAACCTTTGGTCATGTTAGATGAGTATCAGCCATCAGATTGTGGGGCGTTGAACTGGTATCTGCGTCAAGGGCAAGCCTGATTCCATACGATCCAGAGGTATATTTGAACACATGGCTATCGAATACATACATGTATATCATAACAGAAGCGGATTCAGAAGTTTTGTCGAGGGGTCTCGGATATAGTGCTTTTCCAGTCTGTAGATTAATAATGTCTGTCTGTCTGTCATCACTTTTCTTAAGTTTGTAGTTGAAACAAAATTTCATAACTTGGAATGACCGCAGACCTGATACTTTGCACTTTACACGACCTGTTATGTACTTTCAAATGAAACTAGGTCGGTGTGACTTACTTTTTAAGAAAAATGTCAACTTTGCCATCCGGCCATACTGTCTTTGGTGCTTTCTTGTTACGTCATTGGTTGTAAGATTAAGTATATTTTAATACAAAAGGTAGTAAGGAGAGAATTCTATTCAAATGCATGGACTGAACCACGACACACTGCAGCCAACACACCCCCTTTTCTGGGTCTATGCATTAAATCAGTATATAATAAGTAAAGAAATGGGCTATATTCGCAACTATCTGCAAGGCTAATGAGATTCAGTCAAATGTCAGTGATCTATACTTATCAACAGATTTGATTGATTGATTGATTGATTGATTATTGTTTTACGTCCCTGCACGGTTATTTCACGTATATGGTGACGGCATCTGTCTGATGCATAACATAAAAATTTCTACCTTAGCAACGGAACAACCCGAAGCAGTGAGGGATCTTTTACGTGCCACTTTCACCGTGGGCCTACCTCGGTTTTTACTGTCTTATCCGAAAGACAGAACACCGGTGTGCTCTGGGCCGAAATCGAACCCGGACCTCTAAGTCACGAGCTGAGCACCTCATCTACTAGGCCACACGGGCTTATATCAACAGATTTGAACTATACGATATCATTGCCTAATGTCAAGTCCGTCAGTTTACAATCAACTTGAACTCAGTCGGTAGTCTGATTGACTTACAGCTCGAGAGATCCCGGGTTCGATCCGGCTGACGACACAGTATGAACTTAGGTCTGGTGACAAGGTAGACGACACAGTATGAACCTAGATCGGATGTCACGGTAGACGACACAGTATGAACCTAGCTTTGATGTCACGGTAAACGACAGTATGGACCTAGGTCGGATATCACGATAGACGACACAGTATAGACCTAGGTCTGGTGTCACGGTAGACAACAGTATGAACCTAGGAATGGTGTCTCGGTAGACAACACAGTGTGAACCTAGGTCTGGTGTCGCGGTAGACAACAGTATGAACCTAGGTCGGGTGTCTCGGTAGACGACAGTTTGAACCTAGGCCGGGTGTCTCGGTAGACAACACAGTATGAAGCAGGGTCTGGTGTCACGGTAGACAACACAGTATGAATCTAGGTCTGGTGTCACGGTAGACGACACAGTAAGAACCTAGGTTCTTCGAGCGCGTGCGTTGTATGTGTCTGAATTTTTATGCAGTGCATCCAACAAATACGGTTACCACATGTATAATACTGTCTTGAGGTAAAGCAAGACACAGAGAAACAGCACACTCAAGTTAAAACATTGACTATTATTTATGAGTGGTAAATTAAACGGTAATTAAGCGAGAGATATGAGGACAGAATAAGTTTAGTCAGAAGTTTAATTTATTAACATATAACAAAACTATGTTGTCTCTAAATTTCAGGCTACAAAGTCCCTCCCATTCTGCATCGGAGTCACAGCGCAAGTGCACAGTAAGTTATACGATAATATTCTACGGGAGATAACTCCCATTGCATTTTCGTGCATGTGAAGGACGTATTAGTAATTCATACACTTAAATAGTATTAAACAACCATGATTAGTCAATTGCATTATAGATTATTAATTGCACTACTTTGTTAACTATGGATGGGCTAAAAAATGTGGACTTCTTTCAATTTTTGAAAAATTAGGAAGAATTTTATCTTTAAAGGACTGATAACACTTGAATGTCACTTCTCAACCTTAGATTCGTCGTTTTCTTTATTTTTTCCTTTTGGGTTTATGTATATATATGCTTAGCACATTTTATATAGTGTAATATTAGGTATATCCCATATTCTATCAATTGTGGATCTAGAGTGGCAGAGGGAGCAACAGCGCACATCTCCAGCAGTGACAAATTCTAATAGTCTAATTTTGTCCGATTTTTACTCAAAATTCTGTGGGGAAAGACCACCATACCCCTTTCAGATGGCTCTGCAGCCCTGTTGCTCTGGATCCGCCACTGTCTATATTATTTAAACACTACTTTTATCATTATCTTAGTATATTCATTACATGATATGTACATGTTACATGAATGTAATGGTCGGACTTAGGAAAATAAACATCTGACGTTTTAATCAGATTGTGTTTCTGCTGCTCAGACTTGACAAGTAACCTACCCCCCTCCTGTCAACCCTTTCCAGTGTAGGGAGTTCCTTCATCCCATAAAATAAATACACTTTGTATTAAGTTACCAAAATACAGTTCAAAATTTGAATTTTGTTTTTTAAAACATGTTTTAAAAATAAAGTTAAATCTTACATACTCTTCTCTATTAAATCTCCCATTTCACATATACTCTGAAGTATATCCATTATTTCAGTACTGACTTTCATGTTTATTTTCAATTCCAAGGCAGAATATATAAGATGTTGATGCCAAGTAACACTTATTTATATATACTAATACTTGTCTTAAATATACATGTATATTCATGTAAAATGCAGAGACAGAATCAAGGGTAGTGAACGGTGATGGTCATCTCATTCTTGTTACTGACCCCAAAATTTCACAAAAAGCCAAGTCAGCAAAATATGCCACATATGACAAAGGAAGTGGGAGGGACATTGTATTCCCTTTCTATATAGTACCTATGTATGTACACTATAAATAAGACTACAAGTATGTTAATTACTCTCCCTCCCCCTGCAGACAGCGTAGATGGTCCAGTGGCTGTAAGTTACCTAATGTACAGTAAGTATGATATTATGGTGTTGAATTGCTGGCTTTTTGTTTAGTCTTGTTTGATTTTTTTTCTTGATTTCTCATGTATTTAAGTAATTTGTTTCTGGTCATTTCACTAATCAGCCTTACAAGTACATTATCCTTTAATTTAGACCATAACTATCTTCTTAACGAACTCTCTCCATGATGTCGCAGATTGATTTCTTATTCGTTGATAATACAATTCACTTACTTTTTTCACCACTGATGTTCTAATCTTAACATTTTTCTGATGATGTCACAGCTCATCTAAACTCTCAGTTTCTGATTTTATCACAGCTCACCTTACCATTCTTTTCTGATTACGTCACAGCTCCACTTAACACTCTTTTTCTTCTGACGCCACTGTTTACCTTAACTTTTTCCTTTCTGATGATGTCATAACTCACCTGCGCTTTTTTGTTGCAAATACGTTTTATTTTGCATAGAGTTTCTATTTGAATATTTATGCATGAGTTTGCATTTTGTTTTAAGTGATTTTGCTCCCCTTTTAAATGAATATTTTTGTTGATAATACAAAACCAAATAGTAAATATAATTTAAAAAACATAATATGATATTATATATTATATATATAGTTGTTTTATAGATTAATTTCATATTACTGTAATGATATAGAACATTTGACGAGTATATCAAGATTCACGTCTTGCCTTCATGAATGAACAATACTATACACATACGTGATGTACAAGACCCTTCCCCCTTTTTTTGGGATGAGGGGATTTTAAAATAACGATATTTTGCCATTTAATTGAAAAAGACTTAACTTTGTTGAACCGCCACCAGACTAAACATCCTTACATATTTCATATATACATGTATATATATATATATATATATATATATATATATATATATATATATATATATATATATAAACATTCATCTAAATTAAGAACGGAAATACTTTTTCCGTGGAAATATTTCATAAATATGTTCGTTTTTACACGATTTAGGATGGTCACTTCCCCACAACTTTGTCACAAGGAGTTATCTTTCCTTAGTCTGACGTCACAAGTGGTCACTTGACGTTATTACAGATCATGATTATTATGTCCTATTTTATCACCTTACCACACCAACGTTTTCCGAGTCATTTGTACTTTACAGCAAAGAGGTTCCTATGGGGTTGAAATCTTTTGGATTATCTGTGTTAATATAGCTCCCATAGTGCATTCGCATCTTTGAGGGGGAAAAGAAAGTAAGAAGCTCCCCCCCCCCAAGTTTTCGTTAATCAGCGCTTAGCTTTAGCTGCAGGGGAACCGGATTCGATCACAGGAATACGCCATCATGATCTCCTAAAAGAGCAACCATTTGATATTGATACTGAAAATGAATTTTCCGACCCTAAAGACCAGGAAAAAATTCGGACAAGGGGTCAGTGAAAATAGAGGTGTAATATATATATATGGTGGCGGCCTGAAAGTCTGCCGCAATTTCGAGTATTTATATGTATATAGGGTGTGTTTTGCGGATAGCAATGTATTAACGACAACAACAATAACCAACCCCCCCCCCCCAAAAAAAAAAAACAAAACAAAACAAAACAAAAAACAAAACAAAACAAAACCACACACTCACACACACACACACACACACACAGGTACCTCTATGTGACATTAAGATTGGGAATGCGAGAATATATGTATTTAAATTTCATACATCTGATTCGCAAAATTTATACGGTAATGTCAGTAAAGGAAGGGATTTGGTTGTTAATTTCAGATAAAAAAAAGTTGAAATAACTATTTATAAATACTTATTAATAACTTCAATGTACTTGAAATGTAATGGATACATTGACTGTATGGCTCCGATTACCTGAACAGCCTATTTTACGAGGTATGATTGATAAAACGCTGCTATCTTTAAATTCAAATCCCATTGGATGATAAAAGGGTCATTAAGCTGTCTGAATTACAATTCAAAATCGAGACTTAAGTATATAAACTCATTTGTCAACATTATCATTTAGAAGAATCGTCACGTAAGAAAAGTATTATAAATGTAACTCGTTGGATTATTTTAGCGGATTTTGGTATGAATTTCACCTTGTTCCCTTAAGAGGACCCCTAGGTTGTTTACTTAGTAGAATGACACTTAAACGTGTTTCACTGAGGAGGGGAAAACAAAGATTACTAACATAGTTATCCTCAAAATATACTTCCGATTGGTGTGATTTTTCATGGAACACGATTTAAAGGGAGTTAGTTTCATTGGGGAAGATAGAGACGAAGTTGTCACACATGTACTAATGTTGTGAAAACTTTATCTGGGTGCAAATTGAAATTGTCAGGTAAGTTCTGGATTGCATGTATAAAACGTAGTGTGTCATTGATACACGCATGATATGAGGCTGACTTGTGGGACAAGACAAAGATGATAAACACATGCATGTACGTGTCAACACATTTCTTGTCTTACGACCAAATTAAAGGAATGTGAAAGAAGAGAAAGAGAAAGGAGTTACACAAATGATGAACAGATCGAACTTTACTGTAAGCTTTGCAATGAAAGGCAGGACAGGAAGAAGCGAATGTACAGTGGTTGGCAATTAATGGCGTTGTTAGTCAGTTTGGGAGTTGTTGGTTTAAACTGTATTTATTCAGATGAAATGATTTCAGATTATATAGTACATACAGAAAGATTCAGGATTGAGCAACAAGGAGAACTTATATAAAGCTCGCTCCTGAAGGAGTTGTTGCGAGGTCTTTATAGTTGGTTCAGCTGTCCGGAACAATGAATTGGTTCTGGTTTGCCAAGAAACCGACCGCCGTGATTCGTATGGTATGGGATCGAACCTTGTCACAGTTAGGGACAAAGTCTTCCTAAAGAATTAAGATGTGAAATATATGATAATTATTGAATTGTCTGCACAATCAATTGCCAAGTTAAAAAGGGTACAATGCCACTGCTTTTGTTTGAAAATGGTTTAACTTCAAGTTGAAGTTGAACTTGATAGCCATGGCTTTCGTAACTGAACGAGTCATATAATGAATATTTAGAATTAAGAGACAGTTATGTCTGATTGGTTCTCATTTAGTCTGACTCTTTTGATAGAGACATAGACTACTTATTCAGTGTCTCTGTTTATGATTATTTCACGCACATAGTGTCATGAATAATGGTGGTGGAAATTGGAGGTAAGAGTCTACAAAAGTCCGAACAGATTGCTTTATATATATATATAATTTCGTAGGACTCTGAATTCCAGTGCTCTTCTTCGTGTTTCATTTAAAAAGTGAAATCAGGGTTGCATATGCGGTGCGGCCGTTCTCTCACCAAAAGTGTATGTCAAGACTTATAAAGAATTGAGTCGATATGAATGGGTGGGTAAACTTAAAACTTGAATATCATAAATCCACTTTAATGCCCTATATTTGTCATAAAAAACCCAATTATCAATCAATCAATCAATCAGTCAATCAATTTCTTCTTAAACTACACCCGTTGAAGACTGCATGTTGCACGCTTGGAATGTCATGATATCAGGGTGGTAATTGTCCACCAGACAGGTTATTTCATTTTTATACCCGGGTACTAAGGTGACAGCTTTTACTCATTATTTGCTGAGTCGAGTAATACACCTGTAATGTATGCGACAGGTTAATTACACGTGACCTACATATGGCATGCGCCACATGTCATAATATCTGAGGTCATATTAAATGTAGTGTATCGTAAAATATGTAAACATTAAGATAGAAGGGTGTGGAAGATTTGTGTTTGGATTATAGTTGTTTGAAAAAGGTATGTCAAACGAACTGGACAACAGGTTCATAGCAGGGTTATATATCCAGATACACACTTTTTAAATAAGCATTGAAGGTATATTCGACATTCACTTGATTTACTTTTTTTGTCTGCTTTCATGAATCATTAATTATAAATGTAACGAATCCAAAATTTTACCTTTCTTTAAATAATAAGGTATTTTTAAACACTACTGTTTCTATGAACTGTGTTCTTGGCATTCCAGGATAATTATGACGAGTGCGATAGCAAGTACTCAGGGCCATGTTGAGTAGATTGATTGCGGTTAAATTACGTCTGTCATAGATTTTTTTCATTTTCGCGACATCGAAGCAGGAGATAACCAACAATTTAGACAAAAAATGGAGTCGAACCCAGAATTCATCAATACACCAAGTCTGTTTCCGACAACTTAAATAGATATGTTCTCCATGGTATCATTAGGGGACAAGGAATATATCAAAAGTTTTCTGCGTGTGTATGCGGCAGAAGGAAAGGGGTGGGGACTATACACATAGTGCCTTAGGTGGGTTTGGTTTTGTTTGGGGGGAGGTGTTAGGAAGGGTTATAAACCAATTGCTTCTGTTTTTGGTAGCCACATCGGAGATTTATTTGTTTGTTTGTCATACGTCTCTTCTATCTTAAAGTCTTTACGATGTGATATCACAAGTAATATAGCATTGAATGTTCTGCATTTAAGTAGCCATTTTAGGCATCATCAGGTAGGCTATATGATACATTTTTGCGATATATATACATATATATTAGCCATTTATCGTTTGATTTTCAGACTGTGTTCTACTAACTCGACGTTAACGTACCCGGATTATCAAGTCGTCAATGTTTCACCAGAACGCCTCGAACACGACCTGATCAGTGAGCTGAAATCGGACCCTTCAGAACTTAAACACTGGCCGTGGTACCACGGTAGCATTCATCGCCAACATGCCGAAGCACTGGTAAAAGCTTCAGGAGACTTTTTATTACGAGACTGTATATCACAGCCTGGTGATTTTGTTCTCACGTGTTGTTGGCGAGGAACTCCTTTGCATTTCATGATAAATACCGAAGTGTCCGAACAGTCCAGCAATAATCCGGATATCACTTACAGTTTCGAAGAGGATAAATTTTGTTCGATTCAAGATCTGATTCAGTTTCATTTATCACATTCCAAACCTATTACTAAATTATCTAACACTGTAATATCAAATCCCATTGCTAGAACTATGCCACTCAGCTATTATGATGTAAAGTATGGATTTACTGGGAATCTCTCTAAATCAGCCCACTACTCACCGGTTAATAGTCCCAAAAGTAGTCCGAATGGATCTCCACACGGAAGTCCAAACTTACATCGTAGACCAATGAGAGTCGGAAGCCAGCCTTTGCTGGTTGGCGGCGAAAAATCCGGAAAACATGAAGTCCGATCTAATTTACCGTTTCCAGATCGCTGTGATAGTTTACCCAGTATCCATGGTCCAGACACTACACCATTTCATCAAGGTCACATGACCACATCATCCTCAAACGGTATGCCATTTTATCACCAGAGAGCCGGAAGCGAACCAGTCGTTAATCAAGAGATCAATACGGTTAAAGACAATGGAAATTATTTAACGTTACCACCAAAAATGGCACCTTCCACTTCCGATAGCCATTTGAATAAAGCTCCACCACCAAAACCAAGCCGTATACCCTCGGTAAAATATATTGGAAAAGACCGCCCTAAAATAGAAATTCGTAATAAAGATCTTTATCAGGAGGACGACAGAGATTACTCGGATTATTCTCAGGTCAAAGCCGCACCCAGCTGGCTTAATGGTAGTCATGACAACCAGATTCTGCCATCAAATACAAACTTTGAAAGAAATAATGACAGTGATTATGATAATAATTTCAATAAAGTGAATAGGTTGAGTGACTTTGGAGAAGACAACACCCCTCCTTTCCCCGTAAATGACGTCACACTTCACAAATCGCGTAAACGTTCTGATACTCGGTTTTCCATCCTTGATAGCAGGGATTATTGTGATGTGCCTGTGACCCCTGTTACTCCAAAAGGTCAACAACTTGATGTGTTGATTGAAAATAGCAATAATGTGGACTCAGACTATGAAGTTTTTATGCGCCGTCGCAAAATATCAGTTCCAAAATTAGAATCAAATATGAGTTTAAATCCTGCAACTTACAGTAGTGGTTTTCTACCTGAGGAAAATAAACCATTGGAACCATCTACGTTATTAAAAGTTAAAGAATTATTACTTAGTAATAATATTCATAAACTGGCACAACATTTTACTCAGTGCGATCTCGACCTTTGTGAAGTGGTGAATGAAAGTGACCTTGGCTTGGGAGTTACCTCTGGCCTTGAACTTGTGACCTTACCGCATGGAAAACAGTTGAGACAAGATATTATTGAAAGGTATATTTTAATGGTGCTAAATAAGCTTGTGATGATTTACACACACACACATACACACACTTACACACCCTCACCCCCTTCACAACTGTGACACTTTCTATACCGTGTTAATGTGTAATAGTTGACTACTGTGACACTTTCCATACCGTGTAAATGTATACTAATTGACTACTGTGATACTTTCTATACCGTGTAAATGTATACTAATTGACTACTGTGACACTTTCTATACCGTGTTATTATGTACTAGTTGACTACTGTGACACTTAGTATACCGTGTTAATGTTTACTTGTTGACTACTGTGAACTTTCTATACCGTGTAAATGTATACTAATTGACTACTGTGAAACTTTCTATACCGTTTTATTATATATTAGTTGACTACTGCGACACTTTCTATACCGTGTTAATGTGTACTAGTTGACTATTGCGACACTTTCTATACCGTGTTATTATGTACTAGTTGACTACTACGACACTTTCTATACCGTGTTAATGTGTACAAGGTGACTACTATGTTACTTTCTATACCGTGTTAATGTGTTCTAGTTGACTCATGGGATACTTTCTATACCGTGTTAATGCGTGCTGGTTGACTTCTGTGATATTTCTATACCGTGTTAATGTGTACAAGTTGACTACTGTGTTACTTTCTATACCGTGTTAATGTGTTCTGGTTGACTCATGGGATACTTTCTATACCGTGTTAATGCGTGCTGGTTGACTTCTGTGATATTTCTATACCGTGTTAATGTGTACTAGTTAACCACTGTGATACTTACTGTACCGTGTTAAGATGTACTAGTTGACTACTACGACACTTTTTATACTGTGTTAAGGTGTACTAGTTGACTACTGTGATACTTTTTATACCGTGTTAATGTGTAATAGTTGACTACTGTGACACTTTCCATACCGTGTAAATGTATACTAATTGACTACTGTGACACTTTCTATATCGTGTAAATGTATACTAATTGACTACTGTGACACTTTCTATACCGTGGTATTATGTACTAGTTGACTACTGTGACACTTACTATACTTGTTGACTACTATGAACTTTCTATACCGTGTAAATGTATACTAATTGACTACTGTGAAACTTTCTATACCGTTTTATTATATATTAGTTGACTACTGCGACACTTTCTATACCGTGTTAATGTGTACTAGTTGACTACTGTGACACTTTCTATACCGTGTTATTATGTACTAGTTGACTACTACGACACTTTCTATACCGTGTTAATGTGTACAAGGTGACTACTGTGTTACTCTCTATACCGTGTTAATGTGTTCTAGTTGACTCATGGGATACTTTCTATACCGTGTTAATGCGTGCTGGTTGACTTCTGTGATATTTCTATACCGTGTTAATGTGTACAAGTTGACTACTGTGTTACTTTCTATACCGTGTTAATGTGTTCTGGTTGACTCATGGGATACTTTCTATATCGTGTTAATGCGTGCTGGTTGACTTCTGTGATATTTCTATACCGTGTTAATGTGTACTAGTTAACCACTGTGATACTTTCTGTACCGTGTTAAGATGTACTAGTTGACTACTACGACACTTTTTTATACTGTGTTAAGGTGTACTAGTTGACTACTGTGATACTTTCTATACCGTGTTAATGTGTACTTGTTGACTACTGTGACACTTTCTATACCGTGTTAATGTGTACTAGTTGACTATTATGATACTTTTTATACCGGGTCAATATGTACAAGTTGAATACTGTGTTACTTTCTATACCGTGTTAATGTGTTCTGGTTGACTTCTGGGATACTGTCTGTACCGTGTTAATGTGTATTAGTTGACTTATGGGATACTTTCTTTAACGTATTAATATGTAGTTGACTGCTGTGACACATTTTGTTACGTGTTGGTCAACATTAATCTCGTCTGTGTAGTGGTGACTTTTTTTTTCTGTGTCGTCAGTATCCTGTAGACATTTATGACTGATGTGGCTAACCAAGCAGGAGACGCTTTCTCTACTTAGACAACTGATCTCGCCTCTGATTCCCTGGGATCCGTAAATATCCACAGTAATACATTGGGAGAGCTACAATGGCACTGCACCAATTTCTGTCTCATTTTACATAATTCTTTTTTTTAAAATGTGAATTTCAAAAATAAAGGAATTCAGAGCAACGGTTGAAAATCATAGCGGCCGGGGATAGGAATCTATGATCTTTATTATTATTATTATTATTATAAATGACCTTATGATAGTTTTTACTAATTACGACCTTGTATTTTATATGTTAGCCAGAAAAAGTTTAGGGTATATCCATTCCATCTCTATAAATTTTGCCATTTGCAGTTGGTGCAATTATATATCTTGTTTTACAGTTGTTACTGTACCAAAGCTTTTGTCATGGTAATGATTTTAACCTGTGGGAAGGTCATGGAGCGTGCTCAGATGTTAAGTCAATGGATCCAGATAGCAGCAGAGTTAAAGACAAATCTAGGAAATCTGTTCGGATTTGCTAACATCATGGAAGGATTGACAGCATCTCAGGTGAGCTAAATGTTCATTCAAAGTAAAAACAGATTTTGAAGTGTTTACCACAAGTATCAGTTATAAACTTATTTGAAAGATATAGTTATGAAACAGTGGCCGATTTAGAGGGGGGATGGGCCAAGTTCCCCCTTTTTAACCACATATTTACAAGGCATATATAGATGATAGAGTTGAAAATACTCAAATAATATAAGTAAAACTCCAGCTTTGGCGCCAAAAATGGCCGAATATTTTGGTTACTACTTGACTTTTACTACCACCCCCTTTTTTTTTCGGAAATTCGGCTCCGTCACTGTGAAATCTGATGATTTTTGTTGTTGTTTACGCCGTATCAAAAGTGGTTCACCTATTGGAAGGCGGTCATTGTGTGGGAGAAAGAGAACTTTGTACTCTGAGAAAGTTCCGACATTAACAAACCTTCGCATTTCTTTCGACTGAGATTTTAATGCCGACTATATAGAAGAGAGCATGAATTCCAACTCGAATGACCACTCGACCATCTAGATCTCGACCCCAATCGTACTAGTATGCTTAACCTATACATATCTATCTGTAAATTAAAACTTATTTTCTGCGTAGGTAATCTTTTTTCAATGAATCTGTATACATGAATAACAAATTTGTTACCAGTCACATGGTTCCTGTGGAAGAAGGGATCGAGAAGATTTGCCAAAATAAGGTCATTTGAATGTGTAATTAATCCACTTTTTCGTAAATATTTACCATGTCCATGAAAGAGTGGATCTCTGTGACAGAATGTTATATTACAAAGGCAGGTACACATCGCTTTCTGTAATTTTTTTTATCTTCTCTGTGTCTCTATAGGTCTTCTGTAACCTATTATTTCACAGTATAGTGCATCAAAATAACATTGCTCCACTCCTCTTATTTTAAAGATATTTTCATTTTCTTTAAAATTGAAATATAACGTTTATTTCCTCTTCAGGTTCTACGACTTAGGGATACATGGCTGTTACTACGTCAGAATCACACCAATAGTGCTTTCTTATTTGACACTAAACTCAAGGCAGCATACAAATCACTCAATGACGGTAGTGGCCTTCTTCCCTTACAAAACGTTTCTATTCCTGATGTAGCGCCACTAGTTTTCTTAATGGAAAGAGATCAAGACAGTTTACTGAGTTGTCTCCCTTGGGAATTATCTGATCAGAACTCTGGTTTAGACATATTCTTGACCCATTTGGATACAGCCCGCTTGATAACGGCACAGTCGGGTTTATATCGTGTGACGGCTCAAACTGTGATGAAAGACCATAGCCAAGATGGGGAGGTGTTAGATATTTTCCGAACTGAATTCCAAATGAGACTAATGTGGGGAATCAAAGGATGTATTGTGAATAGGAACGATCGACAGAGTAAATTTGAACAGCTCTTAACGGCCTTGTCGAATCGAGCCGAAATACCTGGAGATGATGGAACAGCACTTTAGATTTTCTTACATTTGAACAAGTTGCCATTCAAAGCATAATAATGTACATGCATTTCTCCGCATTTTCACCTTAATTATATGCTAAGTTTATGAGTCTTTGCATAAGGTTTTCTGATATAAAGCAGCATTTCTAAGAAAACTCCATTATAATTCAGTGGTTTAAATATTTCTCGACAATTCTATTTCCACGTGTAAATATTGTACTTTAAACCATGCTTTGTGTGAAAATCATAAAGTACATTGGAAGAGACAATACAATTTTCTTTTAAATGTGTGCCAAAAAAGTAAAAAAAAAATGCATATATTATCGGGAACGTATGGTAACTGTTATGTATGCGTTTTCAGACGTTTGGATTGGTTTGCATTCAACACCATTTATCCAGAAATTTCCTTTTAATTTGTATCTGCGGTGTATTAATCAGTATATTTTAAACTTTTGACGTAGACTTTACAAATAACATGCTCAGTAAGGTGAGAATAATCTCTAACTTGATGGCTACACGATAAATATGATCTTGTATATCTCCTCTCAAAATACAGGTGTCTTGAATGATGACTGAGCCTTCTTTCTACTGAATTTAAAACACTTCTGATCAAGCTATACTTGTTACGCGTTTACGTAAGACTGAAGATATAAACGTACAAATTTACAATTCGTACGTCTACTATTCTGATAAAATCCACAGTTTAAAAATGTGCCATTGTACATTACGTTTAATATATAAACAATGAAAATTCAGAGAATTATGGTTCCCCGCTTTCGGTGTTCTATCAGTAAGGGTACACTGAAGTAGGTCAAAGGTCACGGTCAAGGTCACATGATAAAAACTATCGGATCCAACGGAAAAGTATTGCGCTTTGGGACACACATGCCAAATATGAAGGTCGTACGACTTGCGGTTAAAAAGTTATGACCAAGGTTAAAGTTTTAGCGACAGACAGACGGACATACGAATGAGATTTAATGTCCCCGGGCTTAAGCGAAAAGCGGGGACAATAATATGATTGTGTGTAACCGCAAGTAGTGGCCCTATATGAATTCCTATAGGGCCACTACTTGCGGCTAGATAGTGTGTATCTTCATCTGTTACAACTTCAGATACTGACACTGTGTAAAATGTGAAGAACTATTTTCTTTCTACAGCAAAATATGCCTTTGAAATATGAATCCCCGTGGACAAAAGTTTTTTTTTTCAAAAAGTGAGCTATTAGTGGAAAGATAGAGAATGTGTATCTTCACACATCACTGCATTTAACTTCTGAATTCCTATGCATGTAAATGTATTTATATTTAATATCTTTGTGGGTATATTCATAAATATTTTTAAGTATGCATTTATAAACATTATGATGTGTATAAGTCTGAGTAAACATACACAATTTTATAGTTATTCTTGTCAATTGAAATGATGTTAACTTAATACACGTGTGTATTATTAATGTGATATGTGAACGGAGGTAGCAAATCCATCAGTAGGCCAGATCTTGAAATGTTGTGGATCGATTTTTATTCTTGCCATGAAAGATGAGGGGACAGGCCTGGCGTAGTGGTTAAGAGCTCGACTTGCGGTACTGACGATCTGGGTTCGATTCCCAGATGGCGCCGCTGTGGTCGCGAGATAACCCAAAAAATGTTGAAAGACCAATTACCAATCAACCTTGATAGGACGAAGTGCGCTTTGGTGCCAGGGTCTTTAATGTCGATTCCATTTAACTTCAACCATATTACAAGAGAAAAGCACATTTCCAATCTCTGAAACATACTCGGTCTTAAGATTGAATCAAAATACAGTCCATTCTTGATAAATCAAAAGGCAAGGGACCAAGGAAAACAGAATTCAATAATCAATTCGAATTAACCGTGTTCGAGTAAATGAGAATCGATTGCAGGTGGCCGAGCAAGCTGGACTCGTTGCTTTTCATTTGTGTCAAGCCTGGGTTCGATTACCGATTGACAAGAATGCAAGCTGATAATCTGGATTTCTGGAAGTTCTCCGAGTTCCTTGATACTTCACAATACTTGCCGTCATAATGGGGAAATACTGTTCTTTAAAAAACACACTGAACTTAAACTGTTTGCATTACAAGCCAAGCAATCGATCACTACACACCTTCAGCTTCAACGTGACAAAGGTTTTGCAGAAATGTATTACTCGGTGCTTCAGATAAATAAATAGGAATTGGCAGGTCCTTATTCTGACCTTAAACTGAACTATACTAACCAACTTATGAATAATAACATCATTAAAATTCATATCTAGAATTTTCTACGAAAAGTAACATGTATTTCAAATAGGCAAAGGCTCAGATATACACAAAGATACGGTTTTCCAACACTTCACAGCCAGATTTAATCAGTCTGTATCCTGCTTAGTTCCATGTCAAGTGGTCTCGGTATCGAACCCCGCCAGTGGCTGTCTTACCGGTCCGGTAATCAGTCGGCTGCAAAACATCAGGCAGCTATCTGCACTATATAAAGGACAATAATCTTGTCGGAACGTAAACAATACAAACTATGAACTTTTATGATCCAACTAAGATGCTTACACATGCCTTGGAAAGGAGAAGGGAATCAAATGGTAAGAAACACAAGTTGTACTTCAAGACTTTAATGTACATGGAACAATAGTTGGAGGACTACAAGATAAATTTAACATGCATGGTATAAAATGTAACAAAGAACATATATAGTATTATGTTTTAGTGATGATACTACAATACATTCTTGATAAAGAAATATCATTATCCTGTAAATACTAATACTATGCATTCTCACAATTGGTTTCTCTGCAATCTAGACGTAAGGTCGCGGAGGTTTTCATGTAATCACCATTACAGTTACTTTCCCTAGATTATTATTTTCAAATTAAAGTTCAACATACAGAAGTCTATAGTATTCTGGTTTTGAATTAAATGGTATTTTCATTACCTCAATTAAGAAGTATTTACGTGTGTGTATATATATATATATATATATCAATTATACAAGTGCACAGTTTCAGCCGTAAGAAAAATAAAAATGTAATAAAATGAAGAACTAGGTCGGAAAGAATTCATTGCGTAGAGGACTGTTCTAAAAGAAAAAAATACTGTTAGTTTGAGCATTATTTTAGTTCAGGAAATCACTTTTTATGATAAATGACAAGGGACATAGAAAGTAATCCACAGTTTAAAAAGTTGTGAGTAAAAAGGAAAAAGGGGACTACTGACATTTGTAGTTGCAAATAACTAACACTCTGCACTAAGTAGAATGGTCAACTTTAGAATAGGAGAAAAAGACCCTACTTGATGCATCAACACAGTAATAAGAAATAAACTTCATCAACAGTGCTGCCTGAGAAGTTAAAAATCAACAAATAATATAGAGGTATTTATGTAAGAAACTATCTACCAAACACCTTGGAAAATGTGAAGAACAGTTGAACATCGACAGTTACCATGGAAACATCTGAATCTCCTTACAGCCACATGTTGATTACTAATCTGAGTGTGTACAACTCCACATCTTCTCTAGGGTTGCTGTTGTCAAGTTATTAAAGCCTTGTTATATAATCAAACTGTGAATGATACTTGATTTTGAGTACCTTCATCACTGACAGTATAGCATCCTATGGAACATGTCAATGTGGAGAAATATATAACAAAGGGATGAAAGACAGATGACAGAGATCCCTAGGTGTTGATATGTTTTAGAGATGACACAATGAATCCTGAGGACAGTGCCAGATTGGAGAGATTGATCATGCCACACATACTCGTTAAAACATTGTAGAAGGAAAAATTTAACCCTTTGTTTAAAGTCAGAATAATGCCCATTTTAATCAAATACACAGGGATTAGCTAATTGTATTTATTGATATTGATTAACAATCTTCACAAAATACAAATTGCATTTTGATTTTATTCTTGTATCTAGTGACATTATGCACAGTTGAGTTCTCTCAGATTGTACAAAATAAAATAACACTACAATGATAACACAAATGACAAGGACTACAACATATTACATGCTAAAATTTATCTGTTAAGAACATACATGGGTACAAAGATCATGATTAAAAATTTCATGAATAAATAGGGTAATATACTGCCCATACAGTTAGTTGGGCAAGGCAAATATAGTATGAATTCTCTGTCCAAAAGGCCACAAAAGTAATGGACTAGATTATCAGTATTGGTTGAAGTAAGATTGACCTCGATTGCTTTTTCCATCATGAGCTTTTTATATGTACAAAATTTCACTACATGTAATAATGGAACATTTTGAATAGTCTGAAAAGACATGCAATGAACGATCCGTATGAAAACAGTTTGTTCTAGAGTATCTTCACTTGCTATGATGCTATATATGTCCAAAAGTTTATCGCCTTGTAGCAGCTTTGATATTCTGAAAAAAAAATTATTGAGGTATTAAGCAAGGCATTTATCATTGGGCAAACCTGCCTATCAAATATCTACACACAAATTATATCCATCTCTGAAGTGTACAAAGGAACATGTGTAGTTCAGTTTTTCAAGTGTCATTCTATGTGACAGACACCAGTCTAAATGACCCCTTTATCTTGCGTTGCTTTGCACACATCACCATACAATACTTGCAAATGAAATGATAAATATTGTTATCTCAATGTGTGTACATAATAGATTTTATTGAATTGTAACTATCTCCTGTATTTAATATTGTAATAACTGTAGTTTTTTTCTGTTTGTACTTAAGTAGTGACGTAACAAGCCTGAAGTACATGTATTAGGAAAGAAAAAAGAAATAGAATGAAATCACAGTTAAAACAAGTAGTGCTCAGACTTCAGATTCATTTTCCATTACAACTTGTCTTGAATTTTTTTGGATAATCTTGATTAAGAATTATGCCAGCAAAATGCCCAACAGATGTTATAATTACCATATGTAAATTTTATCAATGATTCATAGAAAACACAAAACAATATCTAAACTACATAAACTTCATATGAAATAAAATTATGATCATTTCAAATGACCTATAAAATCAGAATCACCCTGAATTCATATAAACATTGAGGTTTTCTACCCTAAAGCAACCTTGTTTTGAACTTGCAAGATTCCACTTCACAAGGCAGTTTGTGTACAGGTTATCTAGATGACAACCTGACCATATAGGGAGAGTCTAGTCCTCACTTCATGAACATCACATTTAAATCAGTATTAAATTCGATTGTAGCACTCTTAATAATTTATCACAAGTAGCCCAAAGTGTCCGCTAGTTAAAGTCATAAAAGATGCAGCTGTATGACTTTGACCTTTAATTTCTAAAATCTATAGGCATGTTTCTCCCATAATTCTGCATTTCATGATATATGAATTTTGAAGCGTATATGTTAACAACTATAGTTATAGCATCATTAAGAAATGTGTTAACAGATGTATAGACAAATGATGGAAAGAAGATGTAATTCCTAATGGGTACCCACATTAATGCAGAACCTTGAAAGACTTATGTATAAACATTTCAAACATGTACATACTGTTTATGTACTCATTTTTACCTCACCAAATTTTACTGCAAATCTTTTTTGTTTTGAAAAATTATAAAGCCTGTGTTTGAATTTTTCCTTCAGCACTTATGTATATACATGTATATACATCTATCAAATTCATAATAGATGTATCATAACTACATGTACAGCTTGACGAAGCTGAATCCTTGATATAATTAACTGAACATTTCCTAGTCTATTTCAATTTTAACTTTTTGACTTTTCAAAGAAGTGCAAAATATATCTAACTAGGAGTAGTATAAAGTCTAAATCTACACATTAGATACTGTTGTTTAAATTAGATTACTAGTATTCACATCTATAAAAGTGCCAAAATACCTCACCTTGGTAATATTCTATTGAAATTAGATAAATGGTATGTATAAATTGTAATTATTCCAATCTTAACAAACACAGATTAAGAAATGAATACATTGGTATTTTTTCTTTATACATAACATTTTGTATGGGAAAAGTGCTCAGGGATTTTGCTGACACAAACTGAAGGGTCTTAGTGGCTGAACAAGATACAGGAAAGTGCTGAAACTCACTGTGGCTTGTAAACTCTGTAATGTCTTGGTTCAGTGCTAGATTCAAAACAAACAAGGTCTGACAGTAAATTTGATGAAATGGGCAATTTTCTCCATTTGTCTTTTCTCTAAGCACTGGCCACCACAACATATTTGTCTGTTTCTTCTGTGTGATGCACAGTACAGTGATTGACACCTCTGCATTGATCCACCTGCAGCAATCATTTGTTGTGTGTCAATGTTTTCTGGGACACAGGATCTTAGTTTTAGGGCCTTTAATCTAAAAGACACCTGTAGGACCTGAACATGGAAGTTTTTGGTTTAGAGCCAAACCACAACAGTGCTGCCTTTTAAGGGATAAATTCTTATGCTACTTAACAACATGAACTCACCTTAGTGATATTGATTCCAGTCATATTCTCCACAACATGTGGTAACTTCTCCATAATAGTGAGCACTTCACCAGACAACTTGGAGGCACCAATGTCACCTTTACCACTGGAAACCATGGTTACCTTCTTTGTGTTGCAGAGAGGAGCAGAAATCTCAGCAGCAACCTACACAGTATAAATTCAATAAATGAGTGGAGTTCATAGTAAACAATGTCAGACAGAACAGTCTGAACTTATACAGCCTTCAATGTTAAGTTACAATTTTTTCTCCCATTTTGGCAGAAGTCGAGAGGCAGATATGGCTATATCTATGGATGTTTTCTCAAAATAAAATTAACTAAAGCATAATTTCCGAAAAAAAAAATTTTGTTTATCTTATGTGTAACGCTTAAGTCCAAATTTATCATACTCTTTACTTAATAAAAACTTTTAACAGATTTGATGTTTATCTTTCCATACAGAAAAAGATGTACCTACTCTTATCAAAATTTGACATAATTGTCAATCAACAAAGAAACATTGATAATATCTGAAGTTCTTATGAAGTCAATAATGGTAAAATCAGTTAAGTTGTGAGAGAAAAGTATTTTTGACAATAAAAGTTTTTTTTTTCACTTCAGAAATATTCAAAAGCATTCAAGGTTGTCAATACTTTGTAAGTGGCCAGAATCCACAGATCATGATTAGAATTCATGGACATTAATCATTTGATATATTTATTTCAATTTGCAAAATTTTCAAATAATGAAAATTTTATTTGTATACTTATGATGGAAGGCAGTGTATACATAAATTTTCGTTAACTTTTACCTTTGGTAGAGTTTCCAGAATCATATCAACCATAGCAGCATCCTGGTAATCTTTCCATGCATCAGCTTTCTTGGCCATCTGTTCGGCTTCTGCCTTAGCTTTAGCTTCAATAGCAAAAGCCTCTGCTTCTCCCTTTACCTGTACAGGAAGACATTTAATTAACATCTAATACTGAACAATCAGCCATATTAATGACAACTCTTATGTGCAAAAATTACTTTCTTTTATACAAAATGTATATGATAATTCTGTTCAATGCTTTTGGTCTCAAAAATTGAGTGGTAAATTTTAAGAAGTGGTTAAGCCCTGGACAATACATGTACCATCATGTTTAAACAATTGGGTTCACTGCTATAACCTTAATAATGAAGATTCAAGGGGTATAAGTGGTACTGATTATGACATCATATTAAAGTCTCATTGTTCTTTACGTCATGTTTGTGGGAATATGTTTTATTTCCTCACTACACAATAGGACCACAGTTAATGGCTGCAAACTCCATTGACTCCTGTGTTCACATTACAATATGACTGGAAAGCTGTTGAAAGTGACATAAAAGCCAAATTAATCTTAACAAATGTCACTTTCAGTTTTTTTCACCTACATAATAACAGAATCTACTGCAGACATTGCACAGAAAATTCTACTTGTTCAACAGGCCCACTCTAAGCAGTGAGGGTCTTTTATATACATAGGGGGCCAGGTAGCGCAGTTGGTAGCGCGCTCGCTTCTCACCAATGCGACCCGGGTTCGATTCCCGGTGTGGTACGTGAGATGGTGGGGCTGTCACCAACCTGGCTTCGTGGGTTTTCTCCGGGTACTCCGGTTTCCTCCCACACAAACGACACCCTTACGCCAAGATCTGTGCCAACGAGCAAGATTTATATAAGTTGTTAACTTGTTTCTTAATCGTTGTAAAATAAATAAAGTTTAAATATTTAAATTTTATATACATGTACCACTGTTTACTGTGACACAGGACCTGGATCTCATTAAAAACAAAGGAAGCCAGTGATTTGCAAATCAGACTTAAATGCAAATCAATGCGAAATCATGTTTATGGTGCACAAATTTGTTGTACCCCTATGCTAAATTGTTAACCTTTTTTAATAATTAAGAATACATTTTTCGACATAACTCATCATATTCAAGACACATTTCAAGGCACATTTTGTGTGCCCCCTATTGCTGTATCAAATATCTATTGCCAACACTTACTCTGACTGATTCTGCTTCAGCTTCTGCCTCCAGGATGACTCTGGTTCTAAATATGAAAAACACAATTATTCAAAAGGTATATAGAATATAAAAATTTTTTAAAGACCACTCTCTGGGTACAGTACCTCCCATCAATGAATTTTCTAAATATTTCATTAAATCAATACAAATGGAGAAAACTGTTAACAAACATATTTAAAATCTAATTTGTCGTAACTCCTCAGCATATTTTTGCCAGAAAAAATGTATAAATAATGAATTATGGAGTATCTAAAATTTGGATAGTATTTTTTCTACAGTAAATCTTACACAAATTTCATGTCACACACACTATTACATTATCTGGATCAGTCGAAGTTGATTTGAAAAAGGGGAGTTAATACTATGTGGGCAAAGAAACTAAACTAAAAACAACTCTAGAGGTTAGGGATCAGGAAGATATTTAGATCTTTCAATAGAGAACAGAAACAAAAAGCTCCTGAAGTATTGAAGTTCTTTTATTTGCAAGGAACTAACACTAGTCTAATAATGGATTCGTCCAATTTGACACTGTTACTTGCCAAATATAGCTCAATATTTTAACATTAAAAAGTTCCTATATAAATATATTTTCTGTTATGATTTGAAACTAATTGTGTTTATTTGAGGAATATTTGACAGAAACAGTTATGAAAAAATGAAACTAAGCAAAGAACATAACCTAAATTCTTATTTTAGAATTTATTTAAATGAGAAAATTCACTTACAGGGGAGACTGTGCCTAGACAGTAGACAGCTTTGTTAATATCTCTTAAAATTAAATTACTAAAATCCAAATTGAGAATAACTATTGTATAATTTTTGTTTGGAAACAACTTTTTAAATACACTGGAACAATCAAAATTGAACTAAAATCTCGTGCCTTGCACTTTTCTAATGCAATATTACCATACAAAGCAGAAAATTGTAATAGACAAACAAGAAATTGCTAAAGATGGTATGGCTGAATTGTAAAGCAAATTTGAAACAAGATTAAGGTCACAAAGTCAAAAGTCATGGTATCAGTTGTAAATACTCGTCATAAAGAACCTATGTGTGAAGGATTAAAGCCATACTCCGAATGATTCAAAAGATATAGTCAAAGTTAAAAGCTGTTAAAAGTATGTCAGGTAAAGGTTGCTATGTCATAAGTCATGGCATAATATGAAAGCTCTGGCCATAAGGAACCTATGTGTGAAGTATTATATTTACACTCCTCTTAAGATTTTGCTTAAACCAAAAACTTTAACCAAAATGTTGACAGATAGACAGATGGACGGACAGACAGATGGATATCACCAATTTATAAACTGGAATTTGCTTTGCAATTCAGCCTAAACTCTTGTACCCTTTAAAGCCGATTGAGGCAAGACATCTCATTACTACAGAATCTTAATTTTTGAACACTTAATTTATTAGTGTTTCCTGTCTTACTAGACAACCTACACTTGGAATTTTGGAGACAACAAAGTCTGTAGTACATATGAAAGAAGTGTAACTTACACATCCATACAGACACATCCACATGCATGAGAGCTAGGGGTGAAATAATTCACCGCGATTCTCAGTTCATCGCAATCTTTAGTGAAAATTCGATTTACAGTATGACATAGTATCCGTATCGTTCTGTTTCCACTCGTTTCGAAAGTTAGAATTTATGAAAAAATGACATTGTTTATTGCAAACAATAATTGTCCTGAGAAAATTATTTTCTTTCTTGGCTTCCAAATAATTTTTATTATTTGGTATTTATAAGAACTATCATTTGCTTGAACTATGATTCAAATTTTATCTAAACAGGATGTACTTCCAAGATCTTTCATGTAAGATGTTTTCATGTAATGACGTTTGGAACATTTCAATGTAATATCATGGTACATATCGCATCGTGAGCCCTGTATCATGATATGTATCGTATCGTGAGGTATCATTGCACCACTAATGAGTGCAGCAGCATTACTCAATCACCAAATGGTGGTGCACAGAGGTAATACATGTTTTTATAATGCTGATTTGAAAATACCAAGTATACACATTACCTATTGGCTTCAGCTAGTTTCTCCAGTCGGTACCTCTCAGCATCAGCTGGTTTACGTACTGTAGCCTCTAATTCACGTTCGCGACGAGTTATCTCCTGTTCCTGCAACTCTATCTGTTTTGTCCTTTCTTCTACCTTGATCTGCATTTGTTCCTCTTTAATCCTCTGTTTGGTCTTGGCAGCCTAATATAAAGATACCAAGTTATCTAATATGTGTATAAATGACATATAAAAGCCAACATATTATACAATGTCCCCAACCTAATTCGAATTACCTTGACTGGCATTTGTATCCAGACTGAACAAAGACGAAAGGCTACAGTTAGATCCAGTACTGCACTTTGGCTGTAAAGGCCAAAGTATGTAATATGTATCTGAATAGCTTATGGAATGATAAATTCTATTTACATATATACAAGTTTAGATATGTAATATTTCACTGAATTAACAATCAAGTAACATGAGAGTACTTTTACAATTTCATAAATAAATAGTAATCCAAACAATGAGACATATGATGAGTAATTCAAGTTTTCTTTATCAAATGTTTGGTCTCTGTAGAATGTTAAGTATGTCATATGACTGTCGTACTATAAGCATATCAAAATTCTACAACAATACTCAATAGAGGATTGTTCATTTCAAATAAGCACAATCAAATTATGATAGCTGTGAAAACAGGTACATAAAGTTATCAACCTTTAGATATTAAGATCAAACAGTACCTTTGAACACAATGATGATGTGATTATTTCAATGCTTAAACATCATGAAACATCTTAGTACATGTAATCTGTTTCTTATTATTCAAAAGAAAAATGGGGGACAAGCCTTCTGTTCATGTATCTCAAATTTTAAATATGTAGCTGTCAAATATGCAAATATATTTTGTATAGACACATAAACAATGAAATTATTTCAACAATAAACTTCCATAAAATAAGCTAACACAATATTAAGGAGATACATGTAATGAGTAAATGATGTAATACTCATTTAAATAGGTGAAAGACACCAAATAACACAGGCATATACAAACCTGTAGATCATAAGCCAAATCAGACTGGGCTTTTTTGGTTTGGATTTCCATATCGTAGGCCGCTTTTTTCAATTCAAAGTCACGCTGTGCTTTGGCAATATCAATATCATTCATGTAGCGAGATGCCATTCTCTTCTCCTCAGCCATAGCTTCCTATTTAATATTAAAGTTCAGACAATGAAATTTCAGAATACACAAATTATAGTACAAATACAGTTGCAATTATGGAATAAGTTGAAAATTTATATCAATGAAGTATTACAAAAAGGTCTTAAGAAGGAAACCTTCAACTCTTTCAATTTCATTCTGTTTCCAATTTAAATACAAATCTTAGATATTATTTTTAAGGTTTGACTAAAACAGATGTAAACAGAAATGGATGGATAGATCTACACATATGATTCTGTGCATATCTCCAGCATTGGAGTTCTCACTCTGAGTGATCATTATACAGGTTTTTCTAGAAAAGATACCATACTTAAATCAAATGTTAAATCAGTTTGTGAAATGATTTCTAACAAAAGGATTTTTTTTTCTTTTTGAAGTGATAATCATTTTGGTGAGAATGACAATGTAATACACATTCCAAACATCCCTTTTTCCTGAATGGACAGAATGTTCTTATTTTTATCAAATTCAAGTTATTGGCAAAACCTGAAATTTTGTATTGATGGTAAAGACATGGGAAAACACTTTACACATTATTCCCTGAATATGTTGAAGAACAAGGGTAAAAATTATTTACTGACCAGTTTTATAAAAAAAATGCACAACAGAAAATTTTACCTGGTTTGAAATATGCAAAAGTATTAGATTCTATGTTTATTGCATTCCTTTGCCTAAATACCTACTCTTCATATTACATCAATGTTGACTTTCTCAATTATGATTATTATATAGGTTCATAATATATAGTAATACATATGAAACAATATCTATATAAAAAAAGAAAAGTTAAGGTAAAATTATACTTGATAGTCAATGAATAGAAAAGGAACAGAAAATAGATAAGGAAATAAAGGATAAATTACACTTGTACACTACATCATGCATCATCATCATACAATAAAGAATTTATATTAACTTCTTATATCATACTGAAATTCAATCATATATCATTTATATTTCACAAAATATATTATCTTAACAAGGAAATCAGTGAAACTGTTGGAAGCTTCTGCAACTGCGTCATACCAACAAATGTTTCTATCAGATAGGAAATCCTTAATGCTCTGAATCTGATCAGGAAGCATAAAATGTTAGGGATGAATGCATCCTGAATACGAAAATATGCTGGTAAATCTCCAAATACAGAAGTTTATTTAAGGTATTTTAGTTAAATACACGAAAAAGTTCTAGTTGGTGAGTGACTTTTAACATTTCAGAAATGACCTTTGTCTGACCGCTCATTTTCCAAGTGACAATTAACATTTGCATAATGTTTGATCATCGTTCATTGAAAATTCTTCAAGTTTTATTTTACAAGAGACTTTCACATTTAAAAATTGATCCTGAGAGACCATTGTGGGAAGTATGATCAAATTCTGATGAATAGTTTAGGAGATATGAAATAGGACAGATAGACAGACACTGAGAGCATAAAAAAAATTGGGGTTCCATGCACTTTTTAATATGGAGTACAAACATACACTGGTATACTGTTGAAGAAATAGGAGTTATAACGGACAGACATGGTAGAAAGACGAACACAACAGTAAGTAAATTCATTTAAAAAATCAGAGAAATTCTGATATTGAAGGGAAAGGAAATTACAGTAATGGTGCACATTTGAGTCAATTGTATTGGACAGTAAGTAAAAGAACTAGAACTTCATTAGTGTGTTTCTGTACTTGATATTGTGATATTATTATCATGTAAATGTGGAGGTAGAGAATGTAAGTGGGGGGAGGGGGGAGCAAAAGGCTAAAGAATATGCAAGGTATGCAAAATGACCATAACCGACTCAGGCACAAGACAATATCTAGATCAGTAACATAGTTCTAATCCAACTAAAAGACACAGTCACCAATTATTTGTTGGGACTAATAATCTTCTCATAGATTAGTTTGGACCTGCTGCATACGCAAAAAGCCAAAAAAAACCCCCAGAGGCTGCCATCATATAACAGTTATACGAATCAAGTGACAACATATCATCATCATATTATCTGTATTATAATACACACATGTACAATATACCAAACTTTAAAATACCAAATCTCACATAATACACCAATCCAGCACCTGAAGCGATTGACTGTTATACTTGTGACGTCATAATCAAATGTCTGACTTGACCAACCTTGCATGACATCATCATAGTCATATTTTGCGCCAAAGTGCTTGACATACCATGAAAGTGGATCGGTGTATTAGGGGTTTGAATAAAGACAGAGTTTCATCATTACTCTTTTTTCAAATTGGAGCACACTAAGCCACACTAAATCCAAAAAAAGGAATCATACAAATATAAAGCTCTGTATCAAATATCATAGCAACTACAGAACAATAAAGAAACTTGTATGAGAATATTATAATTATCGAAAGCCAATCACCTTTAAGCACAGGATGACAATAACATTATATTACTGTAGCTGAGATAGACATAAATTTCTAGCCAGAAGCATGCTGATTTGATGTAGGGTTTATGTAGGTTTCACAAGGAAGTTCAAAGAAGGATTTACACTGACATCAAAGGATTCAGGGTTATTAAGGGTTTTAAGCACTTACAGGTATTAAACATATTTTTAACTATTCACATTAAATTTCAAACTCAGAGATAAAGAAATGACTGTCTCCTGTGCAGTGTCCCAAAAACATGTTAGTCATGTGATATGAGAGTCAAGACAAGAGTGAGACAGACATTTAGACAGAGACAGACAATGTAAAGGTCATCCCTCTGTGTTGGTGTAATTTGCAGGCCACACAAATAAATCTCAACCAATCAAATTGATCTGGTTATTTAATAATTCTACAATTAATTGCCATAACGAAACTATATGCATCTATTTTTAGAAGTGAAAAGTGATAATATCACTTTAATCTTCAATTTCAAAAAGACTTTTGATAAATTCATTTACTTATATAAAGCATTAAAATCTCATTTTCACTTATCTACTAAAATTATTAATGTCTGGTGAAAAAAAATCTTTTTCTTCTATGCTTTATTAAATATGAAAAAAAAGTTCTGAATTTTTTTAACATTCAAAAAAAAAAAATAAATAAATAAAAAACAAATAAATAAAAAAATAAAATCAAACTTTCATTTCAGAAATATAAAAAAGCAACCAATTTTATTATTTTCAATTGCGAATTACACCCTATAATCACTTTACCATCCCAAAGGTTTGTTCAATTGTAAGCAATATGTAAAATGTTAGTATGAAGGAGGAAATCTTGTGTGAAAGCAACTGATTCTGCCTGTATGTAACATTATCATATAGGATTATCTTTAATTCTTTATTGATAGAACTAATATTAAAACCAACAAAAATTTCCACAAAATTTATTGAAAACTAAATCATAAATGTATTGAAAACTAAATTAAACTTTATCTACAACAAATATGTACATTTTAAACAGATCAAGCTTGAACAAGTATAATTAAATTATTAACATTTAATTTGGCTTTAATAAACTCTGTATTCATTTGTCATCAAACATAAGAATATTTACTTCTTTTGCCATTTTGAATAAAAACGACATGAGAAATTAAAAGGCGTTCTACAAGCAGAAAATGCAACACAAAGAGAGGATGATGCTAATCATATTTTCTTTTAAGGATTTCACCTTTATTCCTGCCTCCATTCTGGCATGTGCTTCACCTATTCTGGCATCTTTCTTTACCTGAGCTGTACGTGCCAACCCAAGTGACTTTAGGTATCCCTAGTAGATGATACAGAGGAACAGAAAAATAGTCTCGAGTCTTGAGGGAATTAATCTCTTACTACAACCTTACCAACAACCTGCAGGCTCAGCTAGACATGCTAAATGGGAAAGTTCAAGATCATGTGTACAAATATGACCTTTGAGTAAAACAAATACATAAGATACAAGTTATACAGTGTGCACAAGATGACCTTTATTCCTGCGTCTCTTCTGGCTTCTGCTTCACCTATACGGGCATCTTTCTTGACTTCTGCTGTACGTTTCATGCCCAAAGACTTTAAGTATCCCTGAAACAGATGGCATTTCATGCAGAAAATGTTCAAACAAAAAGTAATATACTAAGGTTAGTTTGCTTTTACCAATGTAAGTTCTTCCTTGTACATCATCAATGAATAGGATTTCTAATTCTAGCTGATTTTGTCTGCTCCTACAACTGCTTGTTTTCTTTAAATTTTGTTTCACTTTTACCTTCTTAAAACAAAACCAATCAATATGTATGCACGCATGCAAGAATAATCATGATGTTACAATATGAATTCTTTTCAAATCCAAAAAAACAAAATTAACTTTTGTAATATAATTATACAGAAAGCTGTTTTGATAGTCAGAACTGATGCATACTAAAATTATTTTGGAATTTCAGCATAAATCAAAAACTCTAAATCCAAAATGGAAATGAATTTTTTATTGACTTTTTGGGATATGTTAAAAAACATTCTCTGTAAACGAAAGGACTATGCACAATGGCTGGAAATGAAGATTTAACTTTAAGGATTTTTATGAAATTTGCATTATAGAGTCAGAAACTTGAAGAATAAGAAAAGAAAATCACTCAATCTTTCCAAATGCATATGACTAATAAGATATCTGAAAGAGATTATCTTTGGAATAATTTCACATAAAGACATGATATATACAATTACTAGATTTTAATTTTCAAATAATTGATTTGAAAGAATATTCGAGCTGTCTTGTATATACCATATTCGAGCTGTCTTGTATATGCCAAACATCAAACAGTTCATGTATACTTGTAAAACATTTCTTTTTAATCAAATTATTCCCTTAAAAAATTATATACATGAAATCAAGTTATACAACACCAACCACAACAACTATAAAGACAGCTGTCTGAAGTGGATGCTATCTGAGAATTCCATTGGAGTATGAAACAGCTTTAAACATAATGAATCAGTTTACTATACAAAAACTCCAAGAATCCCATGAAAAAATTAATTACATCATTCTGATACCTTGAGATCAAATTAATAGTACTTTTACTTAATTACATTCCAGCCTTTTAATTGGTGCCATTAGTATTATTTCCCTAATTTTCAGCCAATGACTGAACGTGAAGTAGAATAGTACAATGAAAATTTCTTGTTAAAGTGGCCTTCCTTGCAAAAGCTATGGAAAAGCATGAGCTATACATGTATTAATATCAATCTTAGCATTTCATAAATCCATAGGCAATACAATTTTTGCACTTGAAAAAGTCATAAGCATTTCTTCCCTTCAAATACTTAAAGAAATCTAATATGTATCATAATAAAAGAATCCATATAAAAATCCATCCAAATATTTCAATTCTGTTTTGATAAGACACACCTGGTAGATGCCATCAAGAAATACCAAAACGACTAAATTAGATAATATTTTTTCTTTTTTTTTTTCAATGTCATCCACCTTACTGGGTGTTGGTTTAAGCACATAAGCAAAATGGATTTCATCACAGCAGGTCTGTGACATAGAAGAATATAGTCAAACAACAGTTCAGATGCAAAACCACATCCAATTTTAATCAGTTCCAACCATTTTATATAGAATATAATCACATAATTTCAGTTTCTATACAATAAGGAGGACTGAATGGCGGTGTAGACAACTGGTAATGGCATCATTATTGTGTTTCTGTGCCAACCTCAAAAGTTTTTGACAGAAAAAGGGTTATTTAATAGAGCCGATTCTTTCAGCTTCATATTGCTTCGTGAAACAAATATGATTGAAATTTTATGTCCAAAGATGAATTGCTTTCATCACAGTTATGCTATTTATGATTTCTCTATGTTTCAAAGCACAAGTTCATGTTATCACAAGTGTTATAAAAGAGTTGTCAAAAGACAACAGAGCTTGCCAGTGGCAACCAAATTTAAATAGCAGAAGTATTATACATCTTGTAAGTTGGTAAATCTTCAAAGTCAAGGTCAAAATGTAAAAAAATTTTGATACGTATGAAAGACCTTGTCACAAGGAATACACACATGAAATATTTAAGTCCTTTCTCTTACTGTTCATAAGTTATGATCAAGGTTAAAGCTTTTTAAAACTAGGTCAAACTTCAAGGTCAGGGTCACAAAGTCAAAACTTTTGGTACCTTATGAAAGGTCTTGGAACAAGTAATAAACATGTGATATATTAAAGTCCTGTCTCTAATGTTTCTAAACTTATGATCCGAGCTAAAGGTTTTGTCAATCTGATTAAAACCATATCTTTATTCCGCTTCTCTATTTGTCCCATTGCGTATAAAGATCTGTTGAAGCCCCGTAAGGGTTCACATTCTGGTGACCTTTGAGTCTGATGACGTCTCAGTCACTGAAACCGTTATTTCCCATAGCCAATCAGTGAATCCGCTAGGCATGTGATAGTGATGCAATATGTAACACTGTTCAAAAACTACCTTGTGGGTCACGCACATGGATGTTAATTTCATCCCTAGGATTTTGTAGCCGATCCACTGATTGGCTGAAAATCAGAGGTCACCAGAACATGACCCCTTGTGGGGTTTCACCAGATCTTTATACGCAATGGAACAAATAGAGAAGCGGAATAAATATATGGTTTTAATCAGACTGAAGGTTTTGTCTATGAGCGACATCGCTGACGACACCAGAGGTATGACAATAGTTCTCTGGACATTCATCTCTGTGAGTTAAAATTATTGCATATGTACTAATGTTGCAGTGAATAACTCATTTTAAATTGATTACAATTGCCTTAATGTAGAACTTCCCTTTGTGAAGTTGAAAAGAAAACTTTTGGTATTGATACTCAATTCCTAAAAAGATTATAAAATAAAAAACGAAACTTTTTCATGGTTGTAAACATCTACACAGAATCACTTATGAATTTGGAATTATTTTTTTCCAATGAAAATTATTATTCATTTTCAGAGTTTTCCACTTTACTAAATGGATGTTCTACTTGAAAAGAAGCAAGAGAATGATATAAATTTTGCTATAAAACAGTTTAAAGTCAGACAATATTCTCAATAAATTTGAAGCAAAATGTTTTCAATTTAGTAGATTAAAATCTGCCAAAAAAGGAAATCTGTGACTAAATAACAAGAAACACTCACATTCCACATATTTTCAGCCATATCGCCTTTTTCACATGGTTTAATGCTTAACTAAATCTACATTGTATCTAAGTATAATCCATGTTAGCTAGCAGAAACATGGAGCATTAACATTTACAAAGAATCATTATGAACTTGATTTTTTTTTTCAAATGAGAGTTAACAATAATTAATTTCAGAGATTCCACCTCACTAAATGAATTTTGTACTTTAAAATGAATTGTAACTGAATGATGAAACATTCAAGTTCAGAGTGTAAATGTTTATGCCTAATGTTTCATTCATTTTATGCTCAATGCTTTTACAAGCTACCATAGATTATACTTACACCATCATCTGTATTAATGGTATCTTGTTTAAACACACACTTAGTCTTAACAGACAGATTTTCAATGTACCACTTTACAGCCATGGTAAGCAATGGAAAATAAGTTTGATTAAATGGACCCTGCATTTTGTGGACAACTGACATGTTTTGAATACCAAATCCTACTAAATCTATTGTAATTAACCTGAAATATGTGGACAGTGGTATGTCCAGGTTAATGTCTTGATAATCAGTTAAAACTAATCAATGCCACTGATGTGTGATAAGGAGTCAATTTAAAACTTTGTTTTGTCACAGTGCTTTACTTGAGAATGTTTTAAATACCAATCAATAATATTACATGTCTATTGTTTGTTTTATCTTCTTGTATGAAGTAAGATAAATTTAACATAAAGGATGTGATATACTATAGTTAGTTATAAAGGTTTTTAATTTTGTGAAGTACTACTTCTTGAATAAACGGACATCTCTCTATAACTCACACATTTCTTCAGTCCCTTAACTGTCCGTAAAACACAGGTTTTCCTGTAGATAGATATAGTTTATCATTAAACCTCTTGAAAAGGGCCAGGTGGCCAAAAATTTTTAGACTGTGGCTGTTACTGGTTATTTATCCTTTCAATATATATTATCTAATGCATAAAATTAAAAAAAAGCATTACTGAAGTTTGTTTTATATATATACAGGGATCGGGAAAGTCACGTGCCCTGCGACATAGTCCCATTCAGATTGAAAATGGCACATTAAACCTCTTACTCGTTGCGCCCTATTGCGCATACAAATTTCGAAGCAGCGAACATTGGTTCTGCGATGTGCATTTTCAGTTTTTGACATTAGTGTCTTTGTGATATCTGGTTTGATAAAGTTGGTGATTTACAGCGATACGATCTTAACGATGTTCCCGAAAACGATTCCCAAAGCCTATCCAAAGCGCTTTAAATAACACTTCTAATTTGTTATAGAGTGAAAGCCACATAACTTGGGTTTACGATTATGATTTTAGGTGAAATGCATTTTCATTGAGTTCAACTACGTTTACAGTACAGGTTTACCAAAGATTGTTAGTGAAACAGGCTATAGGCACCGAAAGATCATGGTTCTACTTAAAATGAAAGTGTTGGCTGCTGGGTCTTTAGAATACCATTGTTACCAAACTTCGCAATAGACTAAGTCCCACAACTTGGGAGAATTATTCAGAGTCAGAATTAAAGATTTTCAACCACAATTTTGTCAACTGACTGCAGAAATTCATAACAAAAATGTATAATTAAATCAAACTGAATTTCTCCTCATTGTTAATGTGATTTGTTTTTGTTGTCCTGTCCCCTGAATTACTCGATAGTTACATCTTATAAATACGACACAAAATACAACTTTGCAAAAATTGAATTTTCTAAATGGCCCTTTCGTAATTAAACATGGCCCGTTGAAATTGAAAATGGCTCACTGAAGTCTAAGAAAGGGGGCCATAGTCCCATTGATCCAGTTTGCCTTCCCGATCACTGTATATAACATCATTCAGTAGCAATGTAAGGCAATAAAAAATATTTTAAGATAGTATAAGCCAAATATGTTTACCTCATCATCTCTAATATCTTTGAGGGTGTAGCTGACCACACAGATTCCCATGTTGACCAGGTCAGATGAGGCTACTTCAAATACAGCCTTGGAGAACTTCTTACGATCTTTGTAGATTTCCTGAAATAACACATGTAGAATTTTTTTTTTAATTTCTGGTTTTGAGAACCAGCTAACATTTTGGCAGAATAATGTAGGTATAAAAATCTAGGTAATTTTAAGCCCAACAAAAATTTTGAGCCCTACCTCTACAGTCATATTGCCCATGATAGCTCTCTGATGTCCTTCCAGTGTTTCCTGGGCAATTCTCTGAATCTCACGTTCTGGTTTTCCCAAAAACAATTCACAAGCAGCTTCCATCATCTCTTTACTTGATCCCTGGATTTTTACCTGTAAACAAAACAAAACTTATTTATTAGTTGTATCTGCATCTCATTAAAGCATCATGTATGCTACATGTAAAGAAGGTTAACTTTACTATCTGTTCAGAAGTGTGAAATATTCTTTTATGACTAGTACTCAATATCATCAAATCAGGACCCTTTGGAAATAATGATGCAGTGTCTGAATACGATTTTTTCACAATAATGATGTTGGTAATTGTCTTGCAAGAGTGTACAGTTCCAGGGAACACAATTCTCTTGTGCTGTGCACAGTCTGACCCAAAACAGATGAAAGACAATAACAAAATGATTCCTTAGAGCAAATTGTTACCTACAAATATATCATGAATATAAAACTGAAACTACAACAGTACTAATGGGACAAATACGCCCCGAGCAACAAAATTTGAAGTAAGGCAAAGACCAAAGTAAAGGTCACGACGTAAACGTTTTGGTACCGTCAGACAGGTCTTGCTTCAAGGAATACACGTGCGTAATATGAATGTCCCCTTTCTTTGGTTCAAAAGTTATGGCTAAGATTAGAGTTTTTCAAAAATAGCTCAAACGTCAAGGTCACAAGATCAAACATTTTGGTACCAACAGAAAAGTATTGCCACAAGGAATACACATGTGTAGTATGAAGGCCAAATATCTTTTAATTGAAAAATTATGGCCAAGGTCAAAGTTTTTGGGACAGTTAGACAGACAGATGGACAGACAGACGGACAGACAGACAGGTAATTCCAATACACCTTCCAAACTTCGTTTGCAGGGGGTATAATTATAAAGCAATATTTTAGAACTTCTCAAGCTAAGAGATTTACTAAAGCAGTTGTGAAATACATTGTGTATCATTGTATACTAGAAAAATTAATACATATAAAATTATCTCTCTTTTAGTCATGCATCTGTTTATCAATATACATATGATAACAAAACCACTCATTTTCCACAAATTTTCGGCTATCTGGCCCTTGTATAGCTGTAATTTTCTGTACACCACTCAATAAAGGCCAGGTGACCAAAATTTGTTTTAACATTATATGCTATCGACGTACCTTATGGAGGATTTTGAAGAATAATAGACATTTATCTTATTGAATGAATGAAAAACTTTCATATTACATGTATTACTAATTATCAAATTGAAATTTTTTATTTCTTGACATTAAATGAAAATGCTGTCATTTACTCAATATATACTATTAAAAACAGTCTATTTAAAGTGATGACCTTCACCTAGATATAACCTTGGGAAAGTATACAATCACTACAAGTATAAAAAATCTTTCTATGCACAAAAAGAACTGTCCACAACATCAATTCAGGCTACACTTTCTACAATTGTAACTCAAAACTATGGCAGATACCAACTGTCAAAACCAAAAATTAAATCTAGAGACTGTGTTGTATACATACGATATTTGTGATAATTTGTTATCTATTATTCAAAAGTTTTCACTAATCCTTATTTAAATATGAAAATTACAATTTAGCTCTCATGAAAATATTTTACTGCTTAGCAAATCATTTTAAACTAAGAAAATGTTGACATATGGATTTCCATATTTTTTCCCTTCAAAATATCCTCCACAGACTTATACACTAAAGGGAATATTTACTTTTTTATTGAAATACACAAAACAATTAGCAATCTAACTAACAATATGTAATTAAGTAAATTACTGTATTTAACACATGAGAGATAAGAGAAAAAAGAAATATTAAAATGGATTGACAGACTAAAAATTGCTCTCACCACCAGAAACTATATCTTACAGTATCAAACAAAAATTCTAAATCGAAACACTTGCCCTATGTCTTACATTGAATCATTATGGTACTGTATGCTTTGAGCCCTTAGTTTCCTGTCATTGCTGATCTAGAATATAGCTCTGAAGCACAGTATAATCAATTTCATTTACTCGAATATGGAAACCTCATATTCTGATGTACTAAAGGGTCATTAGGTTAACTACTGATAGCTCAAACCATTTTCTGTAGTCCTATGTGTTCTTTTTATCTTGTCAATAAACACTAGTTTATCTCAGACTTGAAGAAATTTACAAGTCATAAAATGTACTGACTGACTGAGAGGCAAACTTGTTACACAGGAAGAGAGAAGTACAGTATTTCACACTGTGCCAGTTTTACCTGAGCGATTCCCGTCACTGATATTGCTACCCCCAGCTGAGTGTAAACCTGAGGACTTTCTACCACTAAAGTCATGGTGTTGAGTGACAGTCTGAAAAGTCAAGCATTAACATAAAGTTCAACCAAACAAAAGCTGTAACTCAAGTCTACTATATTAATAACCAAAGATGGGGTAATCAAAATATTCACACTTTCAGTTTGGTATTTAAGAAAAGAATTGTAACTAAAAAAACATGTATTATGAGATACAGCTTTTCGTACTTTAAAGCATGCAAGCTCACATATTTTCACATTCTAAAAGCAGAAAGTGTGAATATTTTGAACATATTTTTTCAATTCAAATAACTAACCTTTCACTGAAAAAATCTTGAACTGGTATTCTTATCTTTGATATCTACACTGTCTAATTTAATACATTGTTATCAGTGTTTTGATTTAACAAGGGTGTCAGTAAAACTGATGGATGCTCCCCGAATGGCAGTTATAATGCAGGAAATTAATTAATCAATTCATGTACAAAAATCAGTAAAACTGATGGATGCAAGAAGCACAGCAATAATGAAGGAAATGAACGACTCAATATACCGGTATAGAAAATCTTTTTATTAACTGATGACAATTTCAAATATCAAAGTATCATATGGATATCCAATTGAGTCAACTGTAGAACAACAAAAACTAAAATGAGTAGGCTTGACCTGGATTAGTTATGAAATAAAACTTTTTATCGTGAACATGACCTTTCAGAAATGACCTTGAATGACCTTTGACCAAAAGTCCTTTAACCTAAAGAACATTTTGGTGAAGTTTGATCAAAATCTAAAGAAAGGTGTAGGAGATATACGTACTTCATGGTATTTTAAGTCATAGTTAATAAGTGACCTTGACCTTTTAGAAATGACTTTGAGTGACCTTTGTCCAAAAGTCCTTTACCTAAAGAACATTTTGGTGAAGTATGATCAAATTCTGATGAAAGGTGTAGGAGATATACTTACTTCATGGTATTTTAAATCATAGTTAATAAGTGACCTTGACCTTTAAGAAATGACCATGAGTGACCTTTGTCCAAAAGTCTTTAACCTAAAGAAAAAGCTTTCGGGGAGCATAAAAATGTAACTCCTCTATTTGCTAATTTGTCTTGTTCAAAGTTTGTCAAACTGTCATCATAAAACATAATAAGAAGTACCTTTCAGTCAATTTAAGAATACCAGTACAATTAACATGCATTAACTTAATAGCTACAAGCCAACACAACAGCATGCAAAATTTCTGTTGCCTCCATGACAAAAGCTTACCTGTGCAATCCCTGTTACAGATATGGCCACACCATGTTTTGTATAGACCATGGGACTCTCTATTGCGAGGGTCATAGTGGTCAAATTCATTCTTCATGAAGCACAAGAAAAAAATGAATGACAAAAACATCTTCAAAGAACAGTAGTTTAATGAAAACCAACAAGACCTAGGTCTAGATTTGAAAGGGAAAAAGAATCTTTGTCTCTTTTTGCTACCTGTTTCTTGCAAATTATGACCAATACTATGTAAAAGTTTATTTACATTACTTATTTATACCAATGCTTCCAAATGATAGAAGAACTGTATGTCTGACACGAAAATAGACATTTACAGATTTCTTCATAGTACAAGAAAAATTATTTACAGACAACATGTAATGATGTAGGCGTGTAACAGCAATCGATTTTTATTTTCCAAACCACTGGTCAAAATGATAGCAAATGGAATTATTAATAGCCACTGCCCATTTTTTAAAAGAATTTTTTAAATTTTAAATAGTGGAAAATCCATATATCAAATGAAGTATTTTATGTTTTTATTGGAATGTTATAATGAAATATACACGTGTATCTGATATGCAACTTTTGCATTATTGATGCTATTTCATATATAGAATAAGTGTCTTATTTTATGTTTTCATGCAGGAATAAATTACAATGGCTGATGCATTTATTGGATATAATGCGCGTTAGCGTATCATATCTCATAGATGCATCAGACATGGTAATTTATTCCTGCATGAAAACACATAATAAGACATTTATTCTATATATATGCACTTTTAACGCCAAAATATCATACTGGAAACTTAATTTCCAATTTATAAACCACACCATTAAATCATTGCGGAGGGAAGTTATAAATTGAAAGAAACAGCCGGTGTCCCATGACAACGTTACGTTTATCCAGAATGACATAGTTTTGTCGAATGTCAAGCACTTTAGCGCAAAATACCACTTTGATGACGTCACGCAGGATTGGAAATGTCGAACATTTCATTATGACGTCCTAAGCTTAACAATCAAAAGTCTGCCAAACATCGTTTTCTGTACTGAAAAGTGGATTAAATATGGGGTGTTATGACGTCACCGATCAATGTAATTTATACAGAAATAAAATACATAGGTCTTGAAAGCTTTATCTCAGGCAATTACAGTGGTTGTGCATATATAGAGTGTTCATTGTTCCCAAGAATCTACAATTACTTAACCAAGATGATGGCCACTATTATGTAATGCTTGACCACTCACCTTTGTAATTTCTGAATAACAGGAAGAACAAAAACTCTGCCTCCAGGGACAAAGGTAGATCCTGTGTGACAACATCCTGTAAGCAAATACAAAACAGGTAATAACCAACATGTAATGAGGACATACTGATTTGAAAATGTTACAAATGTAAGAAGAGGCTGGTTGGTCCATAGCTATATGCATAATCATACTGCAGGATTTTTAACATGATGATAGGGGTTAGATTTAAGTTGTTAGGAAGATCCTTTTTAGGTGATTTATCCTCCTCTACATGGGAGAGACTATACTGGTACAATGTAGGGTTGTACATGGGTGAGACTTTACTGATATAATCTAAGGTTGTGTATATTCATTACATTGAATGAAATTTCATAAACATTGTTATGATTGATACAGTGATGTCCAATATTTATCTGAAGGATGTATCTGATAAAGTGACTTTTTAAAACATTGCTTAGTGTATTGGAAATAAATAATCATACACTACAAGTACACTACAATGATAACGATATGATGAGAAAGTAAAGTTTTGTTTCTAGATCTATGCATGCACATTAAAGTTTTTATTTGTTTCATCTTAAGAATGTACAACGATGTGGTCTTACTCAGTGTACTACTTGATTAGTCAGCGCACTGCTTACACTACTTGAATGTTGTAAACAATTTTAACATGATGATCAAGGTTACAGTCGTATACATTTCTATCTCTATACTAACCCTCATGAAAATATCATGAAATAAATTTATCATATGCACTAATAACATTTAACATAAATTAATAACAGAACTCAGGAATCATAGTTCCAGAGTTCTTCACTTATATTTCAGAATTCTTGATACTATCATTCTGCTGTATTCTACATTATATGAGATGTATTGATCTAAGTCATCACTATAGCACAGGAATTCTGCTGACTATTACATGGAAATCAGTATGCAGCCAGATCAATACTTAGTACATGTACGTTTCCTTTTCTGGATGGTAACATCAGAAACAAAAACAGAATGAAACATTTAACAGAAGCATTTCAGGCATTTTGTTACAAAGTCATTTGAAATATGCAAGATATACTTCATACAACTGAAAAGTAATATCTCAAGGAACATATGCTGTGACAAGCAGACTAGCAATGGCAGAGATCATGGATAAAGTCCAAGAGTTGTAATCCATTGAGGAATATAACTCTAGCCAATTTAAGAAAAACAGGATTGAATGGAAATGTTAATGAAATACCGAATAGTTTTCACAAAACTGATATTCAGTACAACCTTACGAAATCCTCAGTGGCCAGGCCTAAGCTTATGAAATCTTGCTTCTATCTAAATCTATTTCTGTATAAAATACACTAGTGGTTTTGATTGGTGTGTTAGACGGAATACCAAAACATGATATAAATCAGGAAACAGGTCAAGTGACATATATCGGGACATCAGTAACATAATGCCGGATGCAACTTACAACTATTCTTTTTTTTTAAATGTCCCATAACCATTTACTAATGGGTTTATTGCTAATAAATTATTTGAATGAAGAAAACCAATTTTTATTGACAGATGATATATCTAAGCCCTTTTATGCCTTCCAATGAAGCTATTAATGACCCATTAATTTAAAGTAAGTGGATATTTCTACAGAGAAAATTCAACCACATTCATAGTCGCCTAAACCAATGTTTATTTATTTTATTTTTATTTTCTTTTTTTTGTATTGCAGTATCTAATATCACAAACTTGTAAGCTAATCTTCTTGTAGGCTACATATTCTCTTTTCCTGTGAAAAAACAAAGATTTTTGAGTGGGATGGTAAATAACAACAAAGCAAATTGTAGACTATTTATATTAAAAGATCGAAATTTGAAGAAAGTCTGAAAAGCTATTTTGTTTCATTTTTGGTTTGTTTCTTTAACTTTCTTTCTTTCCAAAGTTCCTCCCTTTTATCTTTCTTTTCTTTTATAGCATTCTTTTCATGTATTATATCATCAGTACTTAATAACCAGTGGGTGGTTTGCCGTTTCCTGGCACTGGCAGTAGCTATGTGCAATTTAAATAGTAGGAAGAGACTTTCAATTTCACTGTTCCAAACATTGTGGTCTCTCTTCAACAGGAATGGTACAAAGTAATGACATTAACAGCTCTGTATTACCAGTATCTGGTTGTGCTGCACTTGCAATAGGAGAAAGCTCATTTTCCACTGAAACCATGGGGGATGTCTGAAATCTCGTTAAAAACTGGAAGTTCAAGCATATTTAGAGAATCGAGGATGAAATAGGGCGGCTTTGTATTGAAATGACTTTAGTAAGGTTAGCGATGCACATAAATCAGGATTGTCATTGTTTGATTGTGGCAAAACAGGTGAAGGGGTGTCTGTCAGAGGCACATGAACATAATCCTAACAAGGCACGAGGGCAGATACGGTGGTAAAAGCAAGGGGTTATTTTTGGAATTGAGTGAGTAGGCCTTCATGTGGAGATTGTTGGTGAGCTGGGACGGTCTGTCGCCAGTGACGGAACGCAAGATTCAAGTGTTACGGCATTTGGATTATACAAATATATACCACATGCTTTGACTCTCTTGATTATATTTGATGATATAAATGCGGAATCAAAAGCTGATTTTACAAGCCCAGGAAAATTTGCTCACAGTGTTAAGTGGATTTATATATTTATATATATTGATACTTGAACACTTTCTAAAACATGTTTTAGTTATTTTTAGTACAAACTATTTTCATTGGTCCAAAGTATTGGTCAGTATAACTATTCTCAGTTCGAGATTGTTTTTCATGCTTCATTGCTGCGCAAGTTAACGTTGAAGGTAAATGTATAAATTAGAATCATTCGAAGGCTCTGCTCAGACAAGAAAGCTTCTCTCTCCTGCCCACCCACCTTTAACTATTCCATTTTCAAAGTATTCAGAGTGTATTGATTATAGTTGGAATATTACAACTGTTCACGCTTTTTATTATTCAGACTCTTCCATTTCAGATTTTCCGGATTTTGTGTTTATGGACTACATCAGTAAATGGACCGAGAGTATGAATAATTATGTATATAAATGTGTTGATATGTATGGAATAATGTATATTAAAATGAGCAGAGCGCTTCACCTACTATAACTGTGTTCGAGTCTAGTTTATAAATAATTTATGTTCGTTTGATTGAGAACGAATTACAACATAATGGCTCAAATAACCTGAACATACAGTGTTATATGCATTACTGAAAGGCCCGGAAACGGACCTATCCAAAGGTTGTAGAATATGATTGAGGGGGAAGGCATACGAGATGTACGTCATTCTCTTTGCTAGCTCAAGGATTCTCTTTGCTACCTCAAGAATTGCTAGTGATTCATTGGAAGAGTGACCATCCAATATGAGTACACGTAGCTGTGGCCTTTCTTTGCTACACTGCTTCAAAAAGATTTGCTTAAACCATTCTTCATATATTTTATCTGACATCCATCCATTTTCTTAACTGCCAGCTGGAGCAGAAGAAGCTCTGAATCCGTGTATAGATAATAAAGGCAGTTGTTTTACCTTTCACAACAAACATGGGGGGCATGCTATACCCAGCGGTATTAACACAAACCATGATAATGACATTACATTGTAGTGCTATTGTTTCCAGTTCTTCCAACAATATTTTCGTTTGATCTTTTGGCAATAACTCTAACAGGAGACTGTTAAAAGTTCCTAGCTATTTCGTCACAATTCCATATTGTGCTTAGTTTATGCTGGATGTTCAAATGTGATAAAATGTCTTCTTAAGTGGTCATATATTGACCTACAACTATAGGATTGAGCATCCTCGCTCTTGATGCTGCAAGCTTTCCTGAATGTTGGATTGACAGCTCTGTGTGTATGCTTTTTACGCCTTGCCACCACTAATTTGAATAAACTGCTTTTTTGAATGGCATAAGCTTGCATACATAGATATCCTGTCCATATTGGAAGTTGTTTGCAGGTAATACCAATGCCTTGCTTACAGCATCTTTGACAGTTGTTACAATTTTATTCTTAATAAATTCAGGTAATGTGGAAGGACGTCCAATAACTGGTCCAAAAGTTCTGTATTTTTCATCCTTGGTTCTAGACATTAGTATTTGTAACGTCATGATGAAAACATTTCTTAAATGTTCAGGGTCATGTTCATGCTGGAGAAACATTTATGCAGGGACTAAAATTAACCGTTTTGACATGGTAGCCATCCGAGCCCCTAGATTATAAAAACCAGAAGTCTCTGTCGAGACTGGAGCTCTACTGTTATCCTCTATTCAAACAACAATTTACCTTCAGAGAAGAAGGGGTAAAAATATATTTGGACCACACATGTATGTTTTGTATTGCACATGCACAATTAGACCACCTACCAAACATGATGAGATCATAATTAAGTCTCACACACATATACAATAAGAGAAGAAGTGGGAACAAGATTTTGGGACCACGCCCCTTTGTGGGGCCCCAGGGGGTCCGAACTGGTCCAAAATTGCACATGCACATTTACACCACCTATCCAACAAAAGGAGACCATAATTAGGTCTCTAGGCTATATACTTTCAAAGAAAAAGAGGGAACAAGATTTTGGGACCACACCCCTTTGTGGGACCCAAGGGGGTCCGGACTGGACCAAACTTATACATGCACAACTACATCACATATCAATCATGATGAGACTATAATTAGGTCTCTGGGACATATACCTTCAGAAAAGAAGAGGGAACAAGATTTTGGGACTACCCCCCTGTGGGGCCCAAGGAGGTCCAAACTGGTCCAAAATTGCACATGCACAACTACACCACCTATCCAACAAAATGAGACCATAATTAGGTCTCTAGGATATATACCTTCAGAGAAAAAGAGGGAACAAGATTTTGGGACCACACCCGTTTGTGGGACCCCAGGGGGTCCGGACTGGACCAAAATTATACATGCACAACTAGATCACATACCAAACATGATTAGACCATAATTAGGTCTCTGGGACATATACCTTAAGAAAAGAAGAGGGAACAAGATTTTGGGACCACGCCCCTTTGTGAGGTCCCAGGGGGTCTGGACCAGACCAAAATTGCACATGCACAACTACACCACCTATCCAACAAAATGAGACCATAATTAGGTCTCTAGGATATATATCTTAAGAGAAAATGAGGGAACAAGATTTTGGGACCACGCCCCTTTTTGGGACCCCAGGGGGTCCGGACCAGACCAAAATTATACATGCACAACTACATCACATACCAAACTTGCTGAGACCATAATTAGGTCTCTGGGACATATACCTTCAGAAAAGAAGAGGGAACAAGATTTTGTGACCACGCCCCTTTGTGGGGTCCCAGGGGTCCGGACTATACCAAAATTGCACATGCACAACTAGACCACCTATCCAACAAAATGAGACCATAATTAGGTCTCTGGGACATATACCTTAAGGATAGGAGAGGGAACAAGAATTTGGGACCACGCCCTTTTGTGGGACCCCAGGGGGGGCGGACTAGGCCAAAATAATAAATGCACAACTAGATCACATACCAAACATGATGAGACCATAATTAGGTCTCTGGGACATATATCTTAAGAATAGAAGAGGGAACAAGATTTTGGGACCACGCCCCTTTCTGTGAGCCCAGGGGGTCCGGACCGTACCAAATTGCACATGCACAACTAGACCACCTATATAACAAAATGAGACCATAATTAGGTCTCTATGATATATACCTTCAGAAATGAAAAGGGAACAAGATTTTGGGACCACGCCCCTTTTGTAGGGGCCCCAGGGGGTCCGGACCGGACCAAAATTGCACATGCACAACTAGACCAGCTACAAAACATGATGAGACCATAATTAGGTCTCTGGGATATATACAATCAGAGAAGAAGAGGGAACAAGATTTTGGGACCACGCCCTTTTGTGGGCCCCCAAGGGGTCGGAACTGGACCAAAATTGCACATGCACAACTAGACCACCTACCCAACAAGAAGAACCCATAATAAGGTCTCTGGGGTATATACCTTCAGAGGAGAAGAGGGAACAAAAAATTGTTTACGGACGGACGTCCGGACGGCCGGACAACGGACGAAGGACCATCGCATGAGCTCGACTGGTCGAGACCAGTAGAGCTACTTAGGAGTCCGGAGTAGTACTTAGTAGCCCATAAATAAATGCAGATTTTACTAACTTTTTCAAACTTTATTCAATTGACAATTCCTCAGATATAAAGCTTGTATACTGATTTGAATTTAACTCCAATTACTTTAAACATTAAAAATTTTCTCTTTCTCTCTCATTTTCAAAAATATGCTTAATCAAATCACTTTCAATTTCATTCTTTGACACCTCTGGTTCTGAATCTTTATCCTCTTGCTCTTCTCCGAGTCTCGTCCTACAAGTATCCTTGTTCCTATCAAACTTTCTCTCTCTCTCCATTACTTTCCTCTGTCTGCTCTTTTTCTATATCTTATAGGCCATACTCAAATATCTCCTGGACATCTTCCCCTTTACTCTGTTTCTCATTACTGTCAATTCTTTTGCCCCCCTTCCCACAGACTTTTTCGGAAATCAAATACATTCAATTATCTTAATATAACCATATACGTGAAATATGTGACGTAAAATAAAAATCAATCATCGTGGTGTGACGTAAAATAACAAGAGGCCCAAGTGGGCCTATATCGCTCACCTGAGTACCTAGATGATCAGTCATGCATGAAGGAAGAATTCATTTATTTTTGCATTAATGTGACTAAGTCGACACAGATGTTGAAAATATGTCAAATTTTATTTCAGGCTAGAATAAAAAACAGCACTTTTTTGCACATCCATTCAGGTGATTTTGATATTAAGCATTTCCTTTGTCTCTGCAAGAAGTCATTCAGGGCAACAAGTTAGTCATTTTCTTTAGGTGGGGCCTTTTGTTGACTGATTTCAAGTCTGGGTCATGAACAACAATTGTTTCAAATATTGTCCAGATCTAACTTAAAATTGCCTAATTTCATATGTTGAGTGTTGAGAAACATCTAAAAACTTATTTAGAGGTGTAAAGAAATGAAAAAAAAATTTTGACCACAGCTGGATTTGAACCGCTACTCTCCATATTTCAATTACCAAGTGGTATATGTACTATTGTGAGAACTGCTTTTTAGACATGGTGGCATTATCTGTTGACCAATTTGGATGAAATTTACCAAATTGATAGAGGACTTTTAGTACTTCATGTATTCCATGTTTCATTAAAATCTTTCATGTGGTATAACAGCAGAAATGAAAAATGTGATTGAATTGTTCCTATACACCCTCATTTGGAAGTCTTAAAAAATTCATAGAAAATCCAAAAATTGAGATATTGACAAAATTTTTTCAAAGTAACAATCCTTACCATAATTATGATCACAATAGTCCATAAGAAATCATCATTATCAATTAACTAGGAAATATGACACTTTTTTCTGCATTGAATCACCAAGTCCAAAGAAATGTCGAAAAAAATTCTAAAATTTGATTTTGGAAGGGAACCAAAATGACAATACATCTTCACTCATCCCTCTAGATCATTTCTATGCATTCTGTTTGTCTCTGTATACAGCCCGTATGAAAAAGAATATTGTTAAACGAGGGAATTCTTTTGTGACCTACTCTTGACTATGGTGGCGCCACCTGTAAAGAGGTCTGGACGAAAACAACAGAATTTGAAGAGGATCATAAGTGACTTATTTCTACCAAGATTTATTAAAATCCTTCAAACAGTTTTGTAGAAAAAGTTGAAAATGTGAAAAATGGCCAAACCACCCCCCCCCCTTTTTTTTTGGAAGTCTTAAACGTAAAATTCCTAATTTCATATGTAGAGTGTTGAGAAACATCTAAAAACTTATTTAGATGTGTAAAAAAAAAAAAAAAATTTTTTGACCACAGCTGGATTTGAACCGCTACTCTCCATATTTCAATTACCAAGTGGTATATGTACCATTGTGAGACCTACTTTTAGACATGGTGGCATTATTTGTTAACCAATTTGGATGATCCGCACAAAAAACAAAACCTTTGAAAAGGACTATGAGTACTTGCATCCTACCCAGTTTTATCACAATCCTTCAAGTTGTTCTGTAGATCAAGTTGAAGATATGAAAAATTGTCCCCCCCCCCCCTTTTCTTGGAAGTCTTAAAAAATTCATAAAAAATTCAAAAATCGAGATATTGAAAAAATTCCTTCGCACCAGCATTCCTTACCATAGAAATGATTAAATGAAACCAAATGAATGTATCAATGTTTACTAAAAGAAAATAATAACTCTTTAATGCATTAAAATAACAAAGTCCAAAATAAAAATGAAAAAACGTCAAAAATTTGATTTCGGAATGGAACCAAAAATATCAACACTTCTTCCCATATGCCTCTAAATCATTCCTATGCAGTCGGTTTGTCACTGTATGCACCCGATCTGAATAAGAAGTTTGTCAAAGGAGGGTACCCTCTGTGACCTACTTTTGTCTATGGTGGTGCCACCTGTTCATGGATCCTGACAAAGATGACCACATTTGTCGGGGACCTTGAGTATTTGATGCATGCCAAGTTTCATTGAATTCCAGCAAGTGGTTCCGAAGAAAAAGTTCAAACTGTGAAATGTTTACACCAATTATCCCACCCCCCTTTTTCTTGAAAGTCTTAAAAAATTCATAAAAAATCCAAAACATAAAATATTGAAAAATTTTCTTCGCAGTAGTATTTCTTACCATCAAAATGATCAAATTAAACCAAATTAATGCATCAATGTTTACTAAAAGAAAAAAATACCTCTTTTCTGCATTAAAACTACCAAGTACAAAAAAACGTCAAAAAAACGTCAAAAATTTGATTTCGGAACGGAACAAAAAATAACAACACTTCTTCACACATCCCTCTAGATCATTCCTATGCATTCGGTTTGTCTCTGTATGCCCCCGGTCTGAAGAAGAAGTTTGTCAAAGGAGGGTACCCTCTTTGACCTACTTTTGCCTGTGGTGGCGCCACCTGTTGATGAATCCGGACGAAAAACAACAACACTTGTAGGGGACCATGAGTACTACATGCTTATCAAGTTTCATCAAATTCTGTTCAGTGGTTCTGGAGAAGAAGTCGAAAATGTGAAAAGTTAACGACGGACGGTGATTGATCACAATAGCTCACTTGAGCCTTTGGCTCAGGTGAGCTAAAAATCAATCAATCAATATTATAACTGGAAGTGGGGAGAAAACTCCCGGATGGAAACTCCCGAATATGAAAATTCTTAGGTGTGAAAAAGTTTTGGTGCAACATCTCCCTTTATCCTCTGGTCTACGAGACCATTACACATTTGAATTCCAATCCTGCAGTCATTCCCAATAACTTTCGGTCCCCATAGGTCATTCAGACCTATATAGTGAAGTTACACACAGGTCCAAAGCAAAAATTGTCTGTCCGAAGAAAAAAAGAAGAGAAACATAGATGTATTCTGATATATTTAATCTCGTCTAACAAAATCATCGATCATCCGCAAATTAGCTCGAATAACATCTCAGAAAAAAAAAAAAAACTCTGACCAATACCTCAATGAGACCATCACAATGAATCACGCTCTTGTAAAAGCCTTCGATAAACCCGCTTTTGCGAAACGTTTACGTTACGGTTTACTTCATCATGGTCACCAAAACACTTGAGGGAGTATAAATAAACGAAACTCTGCCCAGAGACGTCTCTGTGTATTTTTGGACTGGGGCCAGGGCCTTTGCAATTGGGAAAATTAGCGTCGTTTTGGACCAAATTGGGAAAAAATTCAATAAAATGAGAAAAGCAGTATTATCAATGGCATTTGTTTATTTCAAGTACATCTAGTTTTATTAATTCATATGCCTGTCCTTCATTGTTTGAATTTATTTATGGCTCCATCCAGTTGACATTGAGGAAGCTGGTTTTGATTGTTGCCCGTGATCACTATCAGTCCTTTGATTTCTGTGTTCTCGTGTTGCTTTATGCGATTTTATAAGACACAGCGTTCTCATTAAATATAAAACCATTACTCGTTTTTTGTAATATGCTACATCCAATAATATAAATTAATTTCAAATGCCATGTCCGTGTTCAAATGTGCATCGAAAAGACTTGTCATGAATACGATCATTCGAAATAACTTCGCACCTGTCGATTAAAGGATCCACAAAATGCTTCAATACTACTCTTCAAAACACCTCATTTACAAGCGCTATTTGTACAGTGATGGTGTTTACATTTTGTGTTGGACGCACTGATGTTACGGTTTAAAATATAGCACGATTGAACAAGTTTCGGTAAATAAATCTGACCACGTACAGTTGTGAATTTTAAGGGAACAAGGTGGGAAAAAAGATCCTATTTGGCATTGGGAATGGGGCCGTATATCGGCCCCAAATAAGCCCTAGCGACGGCCCTGCTGCCAAACCCATCGGTGATTCAAACCGGCAATGTGACATCGGTCCTTACGTAAAATGTGTCGGTCAGGACCGACGGACCGATGTTATTGGGAATGACTGATCCTGACTTGAAAAAGTCCCGACCTAACAAACCTTGATTTATTGCCATTAAAGAGGTACTAAAGTAAATATCTAAATATTACAACAATAATGCTAGAATGAAGCTTCACGAAGAAATATTTCGAACTTTTAGAGAAATCAATAGTTTTGCTTCCCGAGTCTGCATCTGCGTCCACACACTAGTTTCAGTGTGGGTCCTTCGCGACTTCAAACATTCTACAGACGGAGATAATGTAAGCACCTGAAGAATATTGATATCAACAAAAGAGCTCAAATAACTCAAAATATGACTGTACTATCAGTGAAATGTTTACTAACACTGAAGAATTTTTAGTCGCTACTTGGACGATCAAGTAGGAGGATTTTAGGGGGCTGGAAGCCAAAGTGGTCATCTCAGGCGACCGCTAATTTTAGTCCTTGTAAATGCAAAACAAGGTAAAGGCAAAAGAAGTGATTTTATTTCGGGATGTACAGTATTAGGTGACTTTACAGTATTCTGTTAACATCCCCTTCTCTACAAAACATGTAGTAGCCATAATTCACATTAAGCTTTGTGATTGTAACACCAACAAGCTTGTTTACTTGTTACTTGATGGCTATTTTGATTTGTTCTTTCTTTTTGTTACACCAGTTACTTTCATATTTTGCATGAACATCACACTTATTCCCTTTGCAGTGTAAGCTCATAAAAAAGTTCCTCGCGAAGGGTTTGACTCAAGTGTTATACCATTTTTCATGATGTTGTGTGGCTGTGACACTTTCTACACAGTGTTTGTTCACATTCATCTATATATACAGTGCTGAATTATGTGTTTCACCTGTATGTAAGGGTATTCATGGTGGGTGTGGCTAACCAAACAGGAGATGCTTACTCCTCAAGGGCACCTGGTCTCACCTCAGAATTTCTGGGGTCTATGAATGCCCATTGTGGTACACTGTTGTAGCAACCCCAGCTGATTTTTCAAATATTATATATCTACAAATACTTTATTTCATTGGATAGAGCTAATCAAGAGCTTTCCAGAACACTTTATTTGGTCTTGATATCTCTTCTAGAACAAAAGTTATGAAATGTTGAAGTAGCCAAATTTTGGTCCTTTCGTGGAATTTTTTCCCTTATAAAGTAAGGCATTCAAACCTCACGGTGACGGAACCGCGGCAAAGGAAATTTTCAGTAAAAATGACATAATTTCTTTATTTTACAGTGGATTTTGATCAAACTTGGTACCCTGAAGGAAAATAATGTGCTCTTTCTATTTATGCAGTCCTTTTTCACCTGTCTCTATCAGAAAGATAACAAAATTTGATTTTCAGTTGCAGATTTTCATTTATTTTGAAATGGGTGAATCCCAGGCTCATCACGTCACCAGACTCTAACGTAACAGAAGTGTCCAAGATTTTTTGTTTTCTTCTTGAAGTGCCATCTCGGTGTAATCCCCAATGAGGGCTATTATGGAATTGATCCGACACATGATTTAGCTAGATAATGTCCTTCATCTACTATAGTTTGAACTGTGGTACTAGATGGTAGGTCAGCCTTGTTGAACTGGCGGCCAAAGATGTGCTTGGCAACAGTAGATATTACTGGAGACACTTTCTCACAAGCCACCTCTAATCCTGCAAGTTCAATTACACACATTCTGATAGCATTCCTAAATGATCCATCGTTGTTTTTTGTCATGAACGATGCTGTAATTTGCTCTTGTAGATTTTCAACTTCATCAGTAAGTTCATCAATCGTATCATTCAGTCCATTTATGATTTATGATGCAATGTTGATCTGGAGTTTTAGGCTTACCAATGGATTTTTTCCGTGAAACTCTGTTGTGACTTGCTGCTTTTTGCGCTGCTACTTTCTTTTTCTCAGCTTCTTTCAGCTTCTGAGTGGTCTTCATCAATATGGTTTTCAGCTCTTCATTCTCTTTCCTCAAGCATTTTATATCTTGTTTCATCATTTCAGCTCTTTCCTGCATCAGTTTATTACTTTTCATGCTCTTTTGTAGGACACAATGTTTCACAATGTGACCTAAGTTCAAACACAACTCCATTTTTCACTATTTCTGGGGGATCAATATCCTCAATGTTTGTCAAACTTTCCATGGAAAGGTTGATTTCACAACAAAATGGTCCTGGAAATTCCTTTTCCATTGCATGGGTACATCTGATCTGTAAAAAAAAAATCAGGTTTATATATCAATAATACCCAAGGCATTAATCTATTGTTATATTGATGCTGAAAATCAACATTTTTCTAATTGAACTGCAGTCTAAAGTATCTCACATTAAAGTGATGTTTAGTAATATGATTTACAGTACTTCTAATTTTGAATAGCTCTATATATCATTGAAACATTTCTTTACAATAATTTAAATTAATATTACAGTATATATCAAACTTTCAACTATGTTTTTAAATATATGATTAAATATATATATATATATATATATATATATATATATGGATATTTTGCTGTTTTCCAGTTTTCCAAATGAATTTTTTCCATTCATTCATAATCATATCAAATAAAAAAAAAATCCAAGTCCAAGTTTACAGATTCATCGGACCGGGATTCACCTAGGGGCGATAGCCCAGTAAACTCAACCCCTATCCCATACTTAACCCAATATGTTTTCTCATTTAATTTACAAAAAGCAGTATTGTTTATTACTTTAAAAAAGCATCCAGTAGGATTAAACTAATTAAATGGTGCTCCTACATGTATAAAACATTTATTTACCATCATAACCTAAATGTATGTGTTAACACTCTTTTTTATCAAAATTGCAGAATTTTGATATATTTATGTAATAATTAAATGAATAATAATGCCTCGGATTCCGATATATTTTCTAAAAGCAAAACAACAATGGAGGTCATTTGAGGCCGATCCGGCAAGATCGGGCGAGATTAAGAATAGATAATGTTCATCATAAACAGTATTTTATGTGTTGATAATACAAATACTGCTTATAATATTATTTCATTTAGATTTCAATCCAATTTTGTCCGTTGTTTACGTAAACCACGTGGAATTTATTCATGTTTACTAAAATATTCAAGATGGCGACAAAGTGACGCTACCTGAGACTCACGGCACATGTAAACAATCGGCATTTCATCAACTTTATATCACAAATCGCGGCACTTAATGTTAACGGATTTTAACATTTTATACATCAAAATAATCATTAGAATGTGTACTTTCATGATGTATATGAACCTTAAAGACATACCTTCTAATTTTCCAAAGAATTGATGTAGACTTTCTGATACACGTGCTCGGTTCACAGGTGACATACAGGTAAGGTTCAAACACAGGTGTACAGAAAATTCTTTTCTCTGATTGGCTGCCAAATCTCATGAATATTAATGAATATTAAGTGACTGGAATTTGCATTTGATTATACCTACTCAAAATGCAAATGCGTTCTGTTTGTGTATTTCGCGAGATCGCCGAATTTCTGTCGATTTTTAACTTTCAACTCACCGTAAAGGAGATTTCTTCAGTTTAAATATAAAAACAAAATACATATTTAGAATGGAAATTTTATTATCTTTCAAATGATATTAACGGTTTTGGTGTGTGAAACGTAATAAAAGAGATATGATCAGTTAAATGGGGCATGGTATGCATTTTCCATAAATTCCACCGCGATCGTGCAGTCAACTGGGGTTGCTAACTGTTGTTAGTGCCATAGTCATGTGACACAAGTTAATTTCGTATTTTACATTTCCAATAAACAATGAATGTTGATCCCCAGGGACTGTGAATGAACGTTGTTAAACATCTAAACTCTTAGTAAAGTTTGTGTAAATCTAAAATTGAGCTACATCTACAGTCAGTAGATGTAAACAAACGATGAAACTTTGCAGACAGCAACAAACTGACCCAAATTTATTTGACAAACGCAGATCCTTCCTTCAGTTGTGATAAAGACATTAATATTACTATGTATGTGCTCAACATAGAAGATAGGCAGATACTGAGATAGGTCATCTAGTAGTAATCTACATTTCACGACCAAAAATTGCAGAAATGTCAAGAATTTTTATCTGTTCAGAGACTACTACTGTACTACTGTACAGTTTTGTATCCGGTTTCACATGTTTCATTTCTCAAGTTAGCCATTTTATTACTACTGCAAATAAATGCTTAATAAACTATAATACTCTACATACCCGAAATCACCATTACTTCATTTGGACCACACGTTTCGAACCCCATGATTACAGAAATATGAATCCAAACCCTGCAGCCTTGCGAAATAAATGGCTACCCTATTTGTTGCAATCGATCGGACTTACGAAATCCTTGATTTTTGATTGGATGAAAATGATGTCAAATAAGGGTCACCGAAGGTATTTCATTGCGAAATATGTATTGCAGAGCTCCTTCTAGACGCTTTAAATTGCGTTTTGAATGTGTTACGACTAACATAATATCAACTGTAAATCAGAAATAAACAATGAATTTTATGATAAATAACGCTAGCACGATTTCCCGAAATGCAGCACATATACCGAAATGCCCCGTTCAAATACCGAAATGCCCCCGAAATGCCCCTTATATCCTAATAATTGTTGCTTTAACATATAAATATGAATAAATCAGGGTAAAATACGTACAAATATGTATCTTTTAATGTGCAATATATTTTGGTTTGTGTCTCCATGCTTCATATCTTAAGACAATTTTATTACACGGAAGATAACTCTTACAATCTGTTTAGACTGGCAATGCCTGTCTAGATCTTAAAAAAATCTAACAATCTGTTTCGATTTTTTTTCAGTAATATTACAACGAGTTTTTATTACTTATATTTTTTTAACATTGTTGAATAAAGTTATATGATTTTTCTATAAAATTAATCAATCATGTTTTTTTTTAGATTCATGATAATTATATGGATCAAAGGGGGTAGATGACTGTACTTAATATGTGTATAATAAAAGTTAATTATCTGTTGGTCTTTTTCAAGACTAACTTCTTATAATTATTGTTTTGATAATCGATCATTAAATAATTTTTAAAAAGTTTTCAATTATTGTCTTTTTTTTTAAACTTTGATAATATTTAATTATTAGAAGCTTCAGATAAAGATAATTTGTGGAAATCAGAAGAAGTTGGTACTAAATACCTTGATAGAAATATAAACATGCTTGAAAACTAATAAATGACTTCTTAGGCAATTAAATTAGGCCAATAAAATAAAATATGAATAAATAATAGAAAACAATTTTTGAAATGTAGGTCCTCCCTAAACTGGGAGAAATACAGAAAACAAAGGAATACTGTAACTGAACTCAAGCGACAGTCTCTTAGAGTGTATTTCTTCGAGCAATGCCATGGCGGCCAAAGTCAAGGACTTCTGGCCAACCATTAAACCTTTTTTATCTAAAAAAGACAGTATTGAGGACCCCACCATTATTTTAAATGAAGGGAACAAAATCATATCTGAACAAAAAGAAGTTTGTGATATTTTTAACAATTATTTTATAAATGTTGCACCATCTTCTCGAGACAAGCGTGAAATAGTAAGATATTACGTACGCTTGTCTCGAGAAGATGATCGATGTTGCACAGGACATAGGGTCCAATAATGACATTGTTTTAAATGAACATCCTAGGATTTTAAAGATTAAGGAACAAAAGGAACCTCTGGCAGAGTCCTTCAGTTTTAAATCTGTGGACACCGACTATGTGTCGAAATCTATTTCTTAAAGCTCCAAACAAAGAAGGCCACGGGTGTCCATGGTATATCGGCCAAACTTCTGAAGTCATGTGCTGACACAATTGCACAGCCCATTACCAATCTTATTAATTTTAGTTTTGAAAGTTGTATCTCTCCCCATAGACTTAAACAGGCTCAAGTTATACCCATTTTTAAGAAAAAAAACCCCACTGGACAAGCAGAACTATAGGCCTGTTAGTATCTTACCAACTGTGTCTTTAAGCTTTATGAAAGAGCTATACATGACCAATTAACTGTTTTCTTCGATAATATTTTCAGTCCTTTCTTAGCAGCATTCCGAAAGGGTTTTGGCTACCAAACTACACTCCTGCGTCTTGTCGAGGACTGGAAACTAGCCCTAGACCAACACAAGTGTATGACGGCTATTCTCATGGGTCTGTCAAAGGCATTCGATTGCCTCCCCCATGGCCTATTGTTTGCTAAGTTGGATGCATATGGGCTATCGGAGGGGGCTGTCAAACTCCTTGGCAGTTACCTTGGGAATCGACAGCAACGAATAAAGTTAGGCCCCCATACTAGTTCTTGGGAGGATTTCCTAAAAGGGGTCCCCCAAGGGTCCATACTCGGTCCGCTCATGTTCAATGTTTTTATCAATGATATTTTTTACTTCGTACAACACTCTGTTTTATACAATTATGCGGACGACAATACTTTGCCTTATGAGCACACAGACTGCACTATTTTAAAGAAAGTTTTAGAGAATGACAGTGAAGCCCTTATCATGAATGGTTTGATTTTAATTCTATGAAGGCCAACCCCGACAAATTTCAGGCCATATGCCTAGGGAAGAAGGCCAACAACAACATTACAACTTTTAATATATCAGGTACTGAAATTCACTGTGATAAGAATGTAACATTATCGGGTATTAATATAGACTTCTTACTTAAATTTGATGACCAGGTCACAGATATCTGCAAAAAAAGCCTCTAGACTATTGGCTGTTCTAAAGAGGATTGGAAAGCTCTTAACCAAACAAGGACGTATGATTATATATAATTCTTTTATCCCTGATAATTACAGAGGCATCAGCTTGATTAGTTGTCTGTGTAACTTATTTACATCTATCGTTAATGATAGATTGTTACAATGGTCAAGTGTTAATGATGTCATAACCGATGCACAGTTTGGTTTTAGGTCTAAAATAGGAACATCTGAGGCCATTTTTGTGTTACATGCAATTATTAACAAAACTCTGTTAAATAAACGTAGACTCTACTGTTGCTTTGTAGATTTTAAAAAAGCTTTTGATTCTGTAGATAGAAACTTATTGTGGTACAAGCTGAGTAGAACGAGCATTAGAGGTAAATTGTTGACTGTGATTAAAAGCATGTATAGTAATGTGAGATCTTGTGTTAGTATAGATGGATTACGGTCTGATTTTTTGAAGAACTCGTTGGGGTTCATGCAAGGGGAAGTACTGTCTCCAATTTTATTTTCACTTTTTATAAATGATTTTGAAATGCAATTTATTTATAATGGTTGTGTGCCCGTCGATGTTCAAGATGTTCATTTATTCTTATTAATGTATGCTGACGACTTGGTACTTTTCTCGGAATCAATCCTTGGTTTGCAAGATATGTTAAATACCTTAAGCTCTTATACAAGGGAAAGGAATCTCGAAGTTAACACCAAAAAACGAAAATTGTTATTTTCAGAAATGGAGGCAATGTCAAAGCCAATGAAATTTGGGTGTATAATGATGACAATATTGAAGTGGTTAATAAATTTTGTTATCTAGGTATTGTTTTTCATTTTAATGGTAAATTTCTTGTTTCACAACAGCTGGCATGTCAAGGTAGGAAAGCTATGTTTTCCTTGCGTTCAAATATATCTGATCTTGTTTTAAACCATTGTACAATGTTTTCTTTTTTCGATACTTATGTGGGAAGTGTGTTGTCTTATGCTTGTGAGGTATGGGGTGCTCATGCAGGTAATGATATTGAAAAGGTCCATCTTGATTTCTGTAAAAATTCACTGGGTTTAAAAAAAAGAACAAATAATATATTAATTTATGCTGAGACCGGCAGATTGCATTTAAAGATTACCCGGAAGATTCGTATTTTTAAATTTTGGTTTAAACTTTTGCATACAGATAATTGTATACTTGGTGATATCTACAAATATTTACTATGTCAGTGTGATGATTTTTCATTTAAAGGCACTAACTGGTTTTTATTTGTGAAGAATGAGCTCTTTAGATTAGGGCTTGGATATATGTGGACCTGCCAAGACACTTTATGGTTTGATTTGCATTATTCCATTATTAAGCAAAGAATTCTGGATAATTTTTCTCAAAATTTGTTGGCTGAAATTCACAATTCGCAAAAATGTGTTTTGTACAAACATCTTATTGACCATGTGTCTTTACAGTTTTATCTTCACAAACCTATTCCTTTTCAACTTAAAAAATTTATCGCAAAACTCAGATTATCATCTCATATGTTGCACATTGAAACGGGTAGGGTTAATAATACCCCTAGGGCAGATCGTACATGCTTTATTTGTAATACTGAAGTCGAGGATGAGTTTCACTTTGTACTTAAAATGCCCGGCTTACGCTGATCTTCATAAGAAATATATTAAGAAATACTATTGGGTTAGAGCGTCAGTTTTTAAACTTGTTAAACTACTTAGTGTAAATAATGTGATTTTTTTTTGGTTTTCGGTTTTTTATGCATGTGCTATATTGTTGTGCTAGGTGGTTACATGTCATCTTTGTTGCTCTTCTATAGGTAGATGTGTGCATGCCTGTGATATTAGTTTGCTTAGTTATTTTACATGCATGTGATACTTTGTAGTGCTATTTGGCTATTAGCCATTCTTTAGCTATATATATACAGTCGAACTTCGATAACTCGAAGTCCTCGGGACCAACGAAATTACTTATAGTTTCGGAAGGTTCGAGCTATCGAAGGCAAGAAAATTCCCGCCAAATCGAAAGTGAAAGATCGAACTTTAAAACAACTTATGTACTTTTAACTAAGTCTCACTGTAATACTAGTAGTAGTCGTGAAAAATAACATGAAGGAGAAGTAATACTTTCAATTTATTTTAAATGCAGGTCAGAACAAAACCTAAAATCATAGCACATGGTACAATACCTTCGATGTTTTATTTAAGTGTAATTTTATTAATGTCGATAACTGTTAAAGACTTGCAGCTTGTATAATCGGCGACAATTTTCACCATTAGCAATTAAAAATCGCATTCTGTCATAATTACAGCAGTTAACATTAACGATCGATTGCGCAACAATTGGTCAGTTAATCCGTCAAGATTGAACCAGGGACGTACTGCGCCTCTATATATATATACGTCCCGGATTGAACGCACACGGCTGTGTAAACAAATCAATTAGTTTCCGATCCTGTCCTTTGCTTCGAGTTTACGAAGGTGAATTTAGTGTAAAATTGTCGTCGGGAAAATTACTTCGAGTTTTCGGGGGTATTCGAGTTTCAGAAGTTGGAGTTTGAGAAGGTAAATAACGTTAAAATATTCGAAATATTCTCGGGACCGCAAGATAACTTCGAGTTTCAGGGGGTTTTCGAATTATCGAAGTTGGAGTTATCGAAGTTCGAATATATATATATACCTTTTGATTATGTGCATACCTGTGCAATTAGTAGTGTGTAGCTTAGTCTTATGCATGTGATACTTTGTAGTGTCAGTTGGCTATGCGCTTTTCTGTTGATTTTTAAGAAGTTTTCTAATTATATGCATGCCTGTGATATTTATCTATCTCATCCTGTAGTTTTACTTTTGTTTGTCGAAATACAAGCTCTTCTGAGCTTATATTACTCTGTTTACTATGTTCGACAATAAATAAAGCTTCTGAATCTGAATCTGAAAAAACAATGAAGGGCATTTCGGTTGAATGTAGGGGCATTTCTGTATTTAAATGGGGCATTTCGGTAAATGAGGGGCATTTCGGTAAATCGTGTTACCTGATAAGTAAGGAAGTGCAATGTACATAAATTATTAGCCTATTCAATCCACAGGGCACGTCAGTTATGCTAAATAATGGTTGACGTCACATGTTGACACATATAAATTTTTTTTATATGTGTCAACATGTGACGTCAACGATTATTTAGCGTAACTGACGTGCCCTGTGATTCAATCTACATGGTATCTTACCATGAATTTTTAGAATGGGGTTTAAAAACTTATTTGATGTGCAATTTCAATGAAAAACATGGAGAATTAAATTTAACATGTCAGTGGCAGATCCAGGTTTTCGGGGGGGGGCAGATCTGTATTATGACTCAGTCATTTTAAGTGCCAAATCTGGTTTTTAGTAATAAATATCACCTGTAAAAAGGAAAATTAAAAGAAATTAATTTCATATTTTCTTCAAATATGTAAATTAATTTGTCAAATGTTTTATTTAGGGCCTATACTCTGTTCATCCAATCAAAAAACTTGGAGTTCTCGGCAAGCCTCGTCATGGATATCACTCGACATGGGCACTCGGATTGAGATTTCTTTGTCTCTTCCGTAGCATGGTGTTTGATCCTTTTTCTCACACGTGTTAATGGTGTTCACTTACAGAAGATGGTACTCTGCTATTGTCTTCTCTGGCACTCCTTTGAATGCCTGTTGCTCATCATAATCCGCCCCGTAGTGCTCGACTGCCGGTTTCAATCGTCATCAGATGGTCGCCAACCTTCTTCGATGTTTCGACCCTAGCTTGACCATGACATCCTCCAGTTGGTGGGTCAGCAGTGGTGGCCAATCCACTACTCGATATCTCCCGGCTTCCAACACACATCGTCTCGGCGGTGCCATAACCAGCAAGATGTCCTCTTTGCTGCTTCTCCTAATCGTCTTGCTGCGACCTTCCTGGATCTTCCACACATACCCAGGCGTTGAAACAGCTTCAACACTGACTGCGCTGGGAATCCTCTGCACCCAGCCTCCACAGGAAACAGCCAGACGCTCCATCCTCTGTCTCGGCAGTCTGCCATGAGGTCTGTATATTTCAGGCTCTTCCTCTCGTGTGCCTCTTCGCAATTCTCCTCCCATGGCACTGATAGCTCAATAGCAATCTGGGTATCCGAATGATTATAGAACAGAACAGCGTCTGGTCGGAGTGTTGTTTTCACGATGTTCGGGAAAAGTAGTTTTCTGTGCAGGTCCACCCGTAACTCCCAGTCCCTTCCTCTGTCTAGCAGTGATAATGGTCTTCCTGCTCTCCTATCCGATACTTTAACTCCTTCTTTGACAAATTGGATCTGCCTTTGCCTCTGTTCAGCCGGCCTTTTCTTACGTCGCTCCACCTCCAATATGTCCGCTAGTTTGCGGAGGACCTTGTCATGCCTCTACCTGTACCTCCCCTGTGTCAGTGCTACATGGCACCCTGACAGAATGTGCGCCATCGTTCCACTCTTTCCGCACAACTTGCAGCATGGGTCCTCTACCAATCCCCACTGTTTAAGATTTGCAGGGGATGGGAGTGTGTCGTACACTGACCTCAGGAGGAACGCTATCCTGAACTGATCTAATCTCCACATCTCTGACCATGTCAGTTCTCGTCTTGGAAGGTCCCACTACATCCAGGCCCCCTGCTTTCCCAGCTCAGCTGCTCTCGCTCTTCTTTGATCCTCCTCCACGCGCTTCACTTCTGATTGTACCTTACTGCGCCTCTCTCTTGGTGTCGCTTTTGACCACTGTTGGAAGTGCACCGTACCAAGACCCTGCCTTCCAGTGCAGGTGTTCCCAGTTATGTCTCATAGCTCCAGCATGCTCTCTGTCTGGTCCACTGATGTTGACGCCGACCACTTTCTCCCTATACGTGTCTGGATTCCTGCATCGCTTACTCTGGTATCTGCTGAATCCCTGAGTGTCATGACTAGGCGACATTTCGCTACCTTGAACTCCTCCACCACAGACGCAATCTGATTAAAACCATATCTTTATTCCGCTTCTCTATTTGTTAGCTTGCATATAAAGATCTGGTGAAACCCCGTAAGGGTTCACGTTCTGGTGACCTCTGATGACGTCTCAGTCACCGAAACCGTTATTTCCCATAGCCAATCAGTGACTCGGTTAGGCACGTGATAGTGACGCAATATGTAACAAACACCGTTCAAAACTACCTTGTGGGTCACGTACGCTGTGGATGTTAATTTCATCCCTAAGATTTTGTAGCCGATCCTCTGATTGGCTGAAAATCAGAGGTCACCAGAACGTGAACCCTTACGGGGTTTCACCAGATCTTTATACGCAATGTAACAAATAGAGAAGCGGAATAAAGATATGGTTTTAATCAGATTGCCACAGACGATAATGGCAATTGAATCTGGAACGACTTGCTGTAGAGTCCAATCGATGTGAACGAGGGTGGAACTCCCAGCCATCTACTCAGGTAGCCAATCACAGATTGTTCCTTAGCTTCAGTTGCCGTGGCTGTAACTTCATATATAAGGATCAGCCACACCAGTCTAGGTAGAATGCCATGCTGGTATATCCAGGCCTTTTAGTTTCCTGGCAAACCACTCCCATCCACTTTCTTCAGCCAAGCTTGAACCCGCGCCTTGGTTTCCTTGACGTTGCTCCTGTCTGTGAGGGATTCTTCGAACCATTTCCCCAAGCATTTTATTGGGTTTTCTACAATGGTTGGGATCTCTTCATCTTGGATGCGCATCTTCACCTGACTGTTAATGCGGCCCTTCTTGATTACCAAACATCTGGACTTCCTTGGCTTAAACTTCATGCGAGCCCATGATACACTATCTTCCAGTGCAGATAAGACCCATCTAGATTGTATGTGGGTAGTTGTAGTGACAGTGAGGTCATCCATGAAGCCTCTAATCGGGGGTTGGTAAATCATGGAGTCCATCTGTGGTCCTCTGGTCTCTCTCTCTGCTGTTCTGGTTACCATGCTCATTCCCATGACGAACAACATTGGTGTTATTGTACATCCTGTCACTATTTCCTTCTCCAGCTTCTGCCATGCTGTCGTGTAGTCATCGACAGTGAATCTGATTTGTATCCCGGCAAAGTAGCTCTTGACTATCTGTTGGACCCTCTCTGGAACATGGTATAGCTCCATCGCCGTGTCTATCAGTTTGTGTAGCTTTCTGGATAGATGTGTCTATGTATCCATTGTCCACCATGTATGCTGACATCCTCTTAGCGAGTACTGATAGGAAAATCTTCCCCTCCACGTTTAGCAACGAAATAGTCCTAAACTGACTGACCGTCTTAGCATCCTTCTCCTTTGGCACAAAACATCCCTCTGCCTCCTTCCAACATGCTGGCATAGTTCCTTTTCTCCAAATCACTCTGAAGAGCTGCCAAACTTTTCTTAGCAATTTCGGGCACTTCTTGTACACTTTACAAGGATATCCCACTGGGTCCCGGAGCAGACCCTGATCTTGCCTTCTTCACCGTCTCCGTTACTTCCTTCCATGTTGGTTCCTTGACCCCCATCAGCTTCTCTGGTGGCTCGACATCTACTGCCCGTGGATATGGGCCTAGCTCTTCATCCCTCTGTGGGTCTGAATGCGTTTCTTGCAAAAATGCCTCTACTTCTTCCTTCGGGCAATGGAGCCGTCCTGATATCTCCTATCCAAGAAGCCCTCTGGTGAAGTTGAATGGATCCTTAATGAACTGCGACCTGTTCTTCTCCCTCTCTTTCTTCTTCTGCCTAAGTCTTTCTGCCCTACGTAGCCTTGAAAGCTCTGACCTGATGCCATCCGTCAAGATTGCTATACCTGCTTTCTCCGCCTCGTTTTCCTTCCTAAACTGTATGTTTAGACTTTTCAACTCTTGACGACATTCTCTTATCCTCCTCTCTCGTCTATTTGGGGTCTGATGTACACACCCCCTCTTGCACTTCTCTTCTTCAACTCCAAATCGTTCCTTCTCAATGTTATACACAATGTTGTTTCAAGGATGTTACTGACGTTCTCATCGAAGCCATTCCATGCTGCCTCATCCTCTAATTTTGGCCATGATATCCTGGCCCTCCTTGACACGATTGTACGATGTATCTGACTTGGCAGACTTGCTTGAAGACCAAGTGCATCCATCTATTCGCCGATGGTGTCCTGAGACGACTCAGACACACAGAAGCTCCTAGCACTGTGGGTTGTCTCCTGGCTTGGATCCTCCTGCGTCTCACCAGTAGATATTGTGCGACGCGTTTGAGTGGTCACACTACCACATCGACTCCTTGCCTGATGTATCTTTAGTCCTCGGATGTTCTTGCAAATCTTGCCACATGGACATCTTGTTTCTGCCTTCCCTCCTTCTAGTGTTGATTGTACCATTCGTCTCGTAATCCTTGGATTGTTCATAGTTGTACCCGTGAGATCTGTCTGTTCGAGCATCTCATCCTCCCCCTCTCTCGGGAGACTCTGGGGGTATTGCTCATCTTGTTGTGTAGTAGCTAATTCGGTGTCCCTTCGCAGAGACTATACAAAGGGAAGCTGCCCCTTGATACTCGTCACCAGTCTATTCCTGGCTGCCACCAGTCTTTCCATTGTCACTGGTCTTCCCCAGTCGCCATCCAGTCTTCCCTGGCAGTCACTGGTTCTCCAGAATACATAGTGTTCACTTACAGAAGATGGTACTCTGCTATTGTCTGCTCTGGCACTCCTTTGAATGCCTGTTGCTCATCATAATCCGCCACGTAGTGCTCGTCTGCCGGTTTCAATCGTCGTCAGATGGTCGCCAACCGTCTTCAGATGTTTCGACCCTTGACCATGACATCCTCCAGTTGGTGGGTCAGCAGTGGTGGCCAATCCACTACTCGATATCTCCCGGCTTTCAACACACATCGTCTCGGCGGTGCCATAACCAGCAAGATGCCCTCTTTGCTGCTTCTCCTAATCGTCTTGCTGCGACCATCCTGGATCTTCCACACATACCCAGGCGTTGAAACAGCTTCCACACTGACTGCGCTGGGAACCCTCTGCACTCAACCTCCACAGGACAGAGCCAGACGCTCCATCCTCTGTCTCGGCAGTCTGCCATGTTTGCACATATCATAGTCAATGAAAGGTAGCTCTTCTGTAATAATACTAATACCGGAACTTCCGGTTTTAGCTGTCTCCTGCCTAGGGAGAGATAAAAATATCTCTTCCAGGAAAAATTGAGGATTTTTGAGTCTGAAGTGTGAGACAACACCTTTCCATCAATGCCATACATCACTGTAACTTCCAAGGGGATCAGTAAGTTATTGAACGGTCTTCAGATACTCAAGGCAACTGGACCATATGGCATCATGATTTCAACCAGACTGCTAAAGGAGCTGGCAGAGGAATTAACACCCATCTTCACCGTCTTCTTCCAAGCATCAATGAACCAGGGAGAGCTATCATCAGAGTGGAGGAATGCGGATGTAGTTCCCATATACAAAAAAGGTGCAAAGAACAAGGCAGACAACTACAGGCCGGGGTCCCTGACATCCATCTCGTGCTAGATGCTTGAGCATATCATCACCAGCAGCATCATGAACTACCTGGAGAAGCACGGCATTTTAACAGACGCACAACATGGCTTTAGAAAGAGGCGCTCCTGTGAAACACAGCTTATATTGACAATCCAAGACCTTGCCAAAATCATAGATGACAGAGGCCGGACTGATGTTATTCTACTGGATTTTTCTAAGGCCTTCAACAAAGTGCCCCATGCCAGGCTTCTTCATAAGACTCATCACTATGGAGTCAGGAACAACACACACCAGTGGATTACCAACTTCCTATGTGGGAGGGAATAGCAGGTCGTTCTGGAAGGATACAAATCCAGGAAGTCACCCATAGAATCCGGAGTGCCCCAGGGGAGTGTACTCAGCCCTCTATTGTTCCTCCTGTATATTAACGACCTATCCGACTACATTGAACATGGATCTACTGCACGCCTGTTTGCAGACGACTGTGTATTGTATCGACCATAACATCAGCCGACGGAGGCTTCAGAAAGACTTTGAAGCACTCCAGAGGTGAGAGAAGGACTGGCTAATTGAATTTCATTCACAGAAGTGCCAGGTACTCCACATTACCAACAGGAGCCCACCATGTGAGCCTTATATCATCCATGGCCACATTCTGGAGGAAGTGAATTCAGCAAAGTACCTGAGCGTCAACATTCATTAAATAAAATCCCTCAACTGGACAACCCATATCAACGCAGTAGCCAAGAAAGCCAAAATGCCACCAGAAGCTTTCTACAGCGTAACATCTACCAGTGTCCTAGAGCGACAAAGGTGCGGTGCTACACAACACTCATCCGGCCTCAAATCATCTCGAGACAAGCGTACGTAATATCTTACTCGCAAGATATTACGTACGCTTGTCTCCAGAAGATGGCCTCAAATGGAATATGCCAGCTTGATATGGGATCCTTACACTACCAGCAACATCAACCAATTGGAAAGGGTGCAAAGACGGGCAGCCAGGTTTGTCACTGGAGACTACCATCGGACAAGCAGTGTTACCACCATGCTTTGTCAACTCCAGTGGCCTACACTCCAGGAGCGTAGGACAGCTAGTAGAGCCGTCATTATGTATTGCATAATCAACTGCATGGTGGACATACCAAAAGTACATCTCATTCCCACAGCAACCATAGTACGGGGACATAACCAGCGTTTCCTAGTGCCCTACGCAAGAGCCCAGGCTTATCAACGCTCGTTCTTCCCTGGAGCCATCAGCGTATGGAACAGCCTGCAGTTCCCTAGACACTTTCAGGGAGGAACTGCAGAGGAAATCGTACTAGAGGGCCAAGATGTTTAACTGTAAATTCATTCTTTTAACCTCAACTGTAAATATTGATTTCACTCGCCCCACGTATTGCGATAGTACGATGATACACCATATGGTGGACTGTACTTCAACGGAAGAAGGAGGTCATACACCATTGGCGGATTTAGGGAGTTATGGGGTGGGGTGGGTGTTTCAGAAAAACACCCCGGGTTTCTTCCCCCCCCCCCCCCCCAATTCATCTTCTGGATCTGCCCCTGTGCACTGATGTCTGTGTGCTAACCATATCAATAATAAAATATTCTTTTTAGAAAAAACATTTGACCGAGAAAAGCATCATCCATTGTTGGCAGTTCTAGTAATCATAGGCCTTATGAAGAGGTTTTCCACTTGTTCAGCTGCGCGAGGGGTCATATGTGGTAAGAGGTTGATTGTTGGTAAAGGCGACCCAGATTTTTCGCTAAGACCATGCTACTGGGCAGTTACTCAATCTGCCCTTTACCGATAGGTGTCTCGATCGTATCCGCCATTACGACACTGAATTATACTGCGCAAAAAAAAAAAAACAAAAAAAAAAAAAAACCCCAAAAAAACAAGAGGCCCAAGTGGGCCTATATCGCTCACCTGAGTACCTAGATGATCAGTCATGCAGGAAGGAAGAAGTTATTTATTTTTGCATTACTGTGACTAAGTCAACACAAATTTTGAAAATATGTCAAATTTTATTTCAGACCTGAATAAAAAACAACACTTTTTGCACATCCATTCAAGTGAGTTTGATATTAAGCATTTGCTTTGTCTCTGCAAGATGTGATTTAGGGCAACAATTTAGTCATTTTCTTTTGGTGAGGCCTTTTGTTGATTGATTTCAAGTCTAAGTCATGAACAACAGTTATTTCAAATGTCCAGAACCAACTTAAAATGGCCTAATTTCATATGTTGAGTGTTGAGAAACATCTAAAAACTTATTTAGATGTGTAAAGAAATGAAAGAAAAAATTGACCACAGCTGGATTTGAACCGCCACTCTCCATATTTTAATTACAAAGTGATCTATATGTAACATGAGACTTATTTATTGGGTTTTTTTCTAAAATAATGGCACCATCTGTTGACTAATGTGGATGAAATGTACAAAACTGGTAGAGGACGTATAGTACTTCATGTATACCATGCTTCATTGAAATCTTTCATGTGGTGTAACAGCAAAACTTAAAAATGTGAATAATTGTCCATATACACCTTCATTTAGAAGTCTTAAAAATTCATAGAAAATCCAAAAAATTGAGATAATGACAAAATTCTTTCAAAATAACATTCCCTACCATAATTATGATCAAAATAGTCCATAAGAAATCATCATTATCAATTAACTAGGACATATGACAATTTTCTGCATTGAAATCATCAAGTCCAAAAATGTCGAAAAAAACTTCTGAAATTTAATTTTGGAAGGGAACGAAAATGACAATTCTTCTTCACTTATTCCTCTAGATCATTTCTATACATTCTGTTTGTTTCTGTATACTGCCAGTATGAAGAAGATTGTCAATGGAGAGTACTCTTTTGTGGCCTACTTTTGACTATGGTGGCGCCATCTGTAAAAGAGGTCTGGACGAAAACAACAGAACTTGAAGGGGATTTTAAGTGATTTATTTCTACCAAGGTTTATTAGAATCCTTCCAACAGTTTTGCAGAAAAAGTTGAAAATGTGAAAAACTGACAACCTCCCCCCCCCCCCTTTAGAAATTCATAAAATAATTCCAGAAACTGAGATATTGACAAAATTCTTTCCCAACAATATTCCTTACCGTAATTATGATAAAATATTCCATAGGAAAGCATCATTATCAATTAGCTGAAAAACATGACACTTTCCTGCATTGAAATTACTAAGTCACCCGAAAAAACGTCAAAAATTTGATTTCGGAACAGAACCAACAATAACAACATTTCTTCACACATCCCTCTAGATCATTCCTATGCATTCAGTTTGTCTTTGTATGCACACGGTCTGAAAAAGAAGTTTGTAAAAGGAGTATACCCTCTGTGACCTACTGTTGCCTATGGTGTCGCCACCTGTTGACGGATTGGGACAAAACCAATAACACTTGTAGGGGACCATGAATACTTTATTCCTATTAAGTTTCATAGAAATCTGTTCAGCGGTTCTTAAGAAGAAGTAGAAAATGTGAAAAGTTTATAACGGACGGCGCGCTATGACTATAGCTCGCTTTAGTCTTTGGCTCTTAAAAAAGAGAGGAATGGTAAATTTGCATCACGTGTGCATTACATTAACAAACAGATGGTGTGTCCCAAACATTCACGCTCATAGTTCGAATAGTTTAACTAACGTGTGTCAAAGGTCATAGTGGAATATAGATATAACCATAAATATAAGACTATACATGTACTATAATATGACACTATGACATAGACTTAAAGACCCATGGAACACGAAACAATAGATAGCGTAGGAAAGTCAATCGTAGTACCACATGTGCGGACCCAGGGGTAGGGACCCAAGGTATGGACCTATCCCGATATTTGATTAACTTAACTTTTCTTGGTATTTTATAGGTAGTTTGACACCCTACGAAATGATTAGATCCTCTCTTGAAAAATTTGTGAAACATCTCAACCCGAGCCCCGCACCTGTAAGAGATTGGTGGGATAATAGTGGTATATATCACTTTCCTCCTGCACTTAACATAACATTGACCGTCACCATTAAACACTGACGCGACCATCAAACACTGACCGCCACCACTAAACATTGACCGCCACCACTAAACACTGACACGACCAACAAACACTGACCGTCATTACTAAACACTGACCGCCATCCCTAAACATTTACGCCACTACCAAACACTAACCGCCACCACTAAACATTGACGTGACATATCAAACACTGATCGCCACTATAAAACATTGACCGCCACCACTAAACATTGACGCGACCACAAAACACTGACCACCAACACTAAACACTAAAGCAACCACAAAACACTGACCGTCGCGACTAACTACTGACCGTCATCACTAAACATTGACGCGATCACCAAACACTGACCGCCACCATTAAACATTGACGAGACCACCAAACACTGACCGCCACTACTAAACACTGACCGCCACCACTAAACACTGACGCGACCGACAAACATTGGCCGACACCATTAAACATTGACTCTACCATCAAACACTGACCGCCACCACTAAACACTGACACGACCACCAAACACTGACCGCCACCACTAAACACTAAAGCGACCAACAAACACTGACCGTCACTTCTAAATACTAAATGCCACCACTAAACATTGACGCGACCACCAAGCACTGACCGCTAATACTAAACACTGACGCGATCAACAAACACTGACCGCCACCACTAAACACTGACGCGACCACCAAGCATTGACCGCTACCATTAAACATTGACGCGAACACAAAAACACTGACCGCCACCACTAAATACTGACCGCCACCACTAAACACTGACGCGACCACCAAACACTGACCGTCACTACTAAACACTGACTACCACCACTAAACATTGACACGACGACCAAGCACTGACCGCCAATACTAAACACTGACGCGACCACAAAACACTGACCACTAACACTAATTACTAAAGCGAGCACAAAACACTGACCGTCGCTACTAACTACTGACCGTCATCACTAAACATTGACGCAACCACCAAACACTGACCGCCACCACTAAACACTGACGCAACCGACAAACATTGGTCGACACCATTAAACATTGACTTTACCATCAAACATTGACCGCCACCTCTAAACACTGACACGACCACCAAACACTGACCGCCACCACTGAACACTAAAGCGACCAACAAAAACTGACCGTCACTTCTAAATACTAAATGCCACCACTAAACATTGACGCGACCACCAAGCACTGACCGCCAATACTAAACAGTGACGCGACCAACAAACACTGACCGCCACCAATAAACACTGACGCGACCACCAAGCATTGACCGCCACCATTCAACACTGACGCGAACACCAAACACTAATCGCCACCACTAAATACTGACCGCCACCACTAAACACTGACGCGACCACCAAACACTGACCGTCACTACTAAACATTGGCGTGACGTATCAAACACTGACAACCACTACTAAACACTGACCGCCACCACTAAACACTGACGCGACCGACAAACATTGGCCGACACCATTAAACACTGACTCTACCATCCAACACTGACCGCCACTACTAAACACTGACGCCACCACCAAACACTGACTGCCACCACTAAACACTAAAGCGCTCAACAAACACTGACCGTCTCTTCTAAATACTAAATGCCACCACTAAACATTGACGCGACCACCAAACACTGATGCGACCAACAAACACTGACCGCCACCACTTAACACTGACGCAACCACCAAACACTGACCGCCATCATTAAACACTGACGCGAACACCAAACACTGAGCGCCACCACTAAATACTGACCGCCACCACTAAACACTGACGCAACCACCAAACACTGACCGTCACTACTAAACACTGACCGCCACCACTAAACATTGACACGATGACAAAACACTGACCGCCAATACTAAACATTTACATGACATATCAAACACTGACAACCACTACTAAACACTGACCGCTACCACTAAACACCGACGCAACCACCAAACACTGACCACCACTAAACATTGACGTAACTACCAAACACTGACCGCCGGTACTAAATACTGAACGCCACTACTAAACACTGATCGCCACCACTAAACAGTGACGCGACAACCAAACGCTGACCGCCACAATTAAACACTGACCACCACCACTTAACCATGACGCAATCACTGAACATTGACACGACCACTAACTACTGGCTGCCTCCACTAAACACTGACCGTCACCACTTAACACTGACTGCCAACACTAAACACTGACTGCTACCACTATATATTGACCATCACCAATTAACACTGACTGCCAACACTAAACACCAACTTCTACCACTTAATACTGACCATCACCACTTAACACTGACTGCCAACACTACACACTGACTGCTACCACTTAATACTGACCATCATCACTTAACTCTGACGGGAAAACTTAACACTGACCGCCACCGCTAAACATTGACACGACCACTAACACTGACGCAACCACTTAATACAGAAAATTATGGAATCCGGATACGGTCATATTCTATGGAATCATATTCACACCATCGCATTGTAAAGTTGGATAAATGAAACGCGATGATGCAATGATTCGATGGCGATTGTGCGATGACGATGACGCGATAATGCGATGGCGATGACGCGATAGCGATGGCGATGATGATGATGCGATAGTGCGGTAATGATGAAGCGATGCTTCATCGCTTCATCATTACCGCACTATCGCGTCATCGCCTTTTCATAGTTTATTAGTTTTGCTACGCACATGTACATTTATCTATGTCCGTTCGAGAAACTGGGTGACATTGATAAAGCCACATGCAATTATTTCTTTGAAGGATATACAAATGAGGAAATACGACTGCTACTTTGTGTGTTTGTGTGTGTGTGTGTGTGTGTGATTTATAAATTATATAAGTACTCCTTTCACCATTAATTTAGAAACGTTGTCCTTCAACAAAACGGGTATTGTATTCTACAAAGTGGAACGACTCCAATGAATTTAGTCCTTACATGAAAATTGTATTATAAAACACTTTTAGTTCATGAGTGAACGATGGTTACTTTGTTGTAGTTCTAGAAAAGACAACTTCAAAAACTTAATTTAAAAAGACGGAATACTTTGGTTAATGTTGAAAGGACAATTACAGCTATGCAGGTGATTTGAATTTTCATTAATGCAACATGTATGCAGTTATCTAGTTTTCCCCATAGTGAGGGACTTCTTGAGAAGACCGTCATGATCATATGCATCCCAGTTAAAGTAAAATAATTTGTGAGGGACATTGAATAGATTTATCTTATCAACTTTAATTATATTTTGTTACTGTTCAAACGTGCGGAAATATACAAAAGCCAAGTAGTGTGAAATAAAAAATAAAAATATATTGTGAATTATAAAACAACACGAACTCTAATACCGATGCTTTCCAGAGCAATTCCTGTGCCTTACTTTAATAGCTGCTTTTTTCATTATTTTATTTTCAAAATGCCAGTTTTAAATATTCTATGTCATCTCTACCATTTCTGAATGAATATTTCTAGCATTCGTCCATGTGGTGGTACAGTTTTAGATGTATATAACAATACATTCATTCATATCATCGACAATTTTTTTTACATAAGAACATGTATACACATTGAAAGTGTACCATAGTGTGTTTTAAAGAGAACACGTTTCATTTTAAATATTAAAGGATGAAACCAGATTCAGTGGTCAGACGCTGGGGTGCCGGCTGATGCAACGGCTATTAAACTATGAAAAGGCAATGATGCGATAATGTGATGGAGATGACGCGATAGTGCAATGACGATGAGGCGATAGTGCGATGACGATGAAGCGATAGTGCGATGACGATGAGGCGATAGTGCGATGACGATGAAGCGATAGTGCGATGACGATGAGGCGATAGTGCGATGACGATGAAGCGATGCTCCATCGTTTCATCGTCATCGCAATATCGCACCATCGCTTTATCGCGTCATCGCCATCGTACTATTGCATCATCGCATTATAGTTATCCATGTTTACAATGCGATGGTGTGAATATGGCCCTATCCGGATTTGATTAAATGCTGCAAACTAATTACAAACTTGGTTTTGTTTATAATCAAGATATCAAACGCAAAAGAGGTATTTAAATTGATACTATCAATCATTCTGAATACAACAAAAGATTTATAATATTTTATAACTTGATCGTTCATACTTTATTATTTATTTCATTTTTAGTTGAATATTCTGTTATATGATATATATTGATAATGCCAACATGTACGGTTTATGTCGATAAAATTCTGAATCTTGAATTAGATCGTCAACGGAAAGGTCTTGCCACAGGAAACACACGTGAAATATCAAAGTTCTATTTGCTATAGTTGAAAAGTGAAGACTAAGGTAAAGATCAAACTCTACGATCAAAGTCACATATCAGGAATCTAAGGAAAGTTATGGCTATAAGAATGACGCGTGTGAAATACGAAAGCCCTAGCTCCCACTGTTGAAAAGTCATGGTCCAAGAATGTAATTCCTTAAATTTTGTTCAAACGTAAAAATCAAGACCACAACATCATAAATCATGGTATCAATGAAAAGGGCCCGCCACGAGGATCTCACCAGTTCACCAGACTGCCATCCATGCGGAAAAAGCAACACTCGCACATGTTCAGTCAGGGTGCAAGGTGGCACTACAGCAAGGGCGGTATCGCTGGAGGCACGACAAAGTTCTGAGGTGCTTAGCTGATATCTTGAAGACAGCTAGAAGAGGGCCCAAAAGAAAGGTGAAAAGAAGACATACAGAGATCCAATTTGTTTAAACAGGGGAGTCCGTGCAGAGCAAGAGAACAGCAACTGGCAGTCTTCTTGACGGATCTCCTTGGCAGATGGAGGTCGAGCTTCGGCGCAGACTTGTCTTCCCAGATGTGATCCACACTACGCAGTGACCGGACATAGTTCTTTGGTCCGCAGACAGGAAGATCATTACAGTGGAGTTTCCATGGGAAGAAGTTTGCGACGAGTCCCATGAAAGGAAAAGCGCCAAGTATTGGGAGTTGAAAGAATAGTGTGCAAGACGTGGCTTTTCCCTGTTGAAGCCGGATGTAGAGGATTTCCGTCTCGGTCAGTGTGGCGAATGATGAAGGCTTTTGGTATCAGTGGACGTAGCAGGAAGAAAGATGTGAGAAACCTTGCAGAGGAGGCAGAGAGAGCATCAGGCTGGATTTGGCAATGACTGCATGACACGCAGTGAGACATCACCACTGTGGACCCGCCATCTGTAGGGTGTAATGGTATTTAAGGGTCGAAACATCCCGTGACAGTTGGAGACCATATGAAGATGTCAGCAGCGGAGAACTACCCACCCGTTGTAGCCAGAAGCCAGCGAATTACAAATACCAGAGTACCAATAACAGCAGACAGCAGACATCGCCTGACCCTCAATTTGCAGAATTCTATTAGCTGTAAGTATTCATCACGTGAAATAAGAAAGCACTGGTATGGTTGAACCGTTATGGCCAATGTTAAAGATGTCAACAGATAAAGACAAGTAATAAAAAAAACATGTATAGTTCAATATGGCCCAATCACAGAGAATATTCACAATGGACAACTGGGGGTAATGACCGAATCAGGCGTATAGACGTGATTGGTTTAACTTGTTAGTCTTAGATATCTGGGCCAGTTTTTCGAAACTTCAACCATTGGTTAGGGTTACCAGTGGTTAAATTTCATCTGACTATATCTTTGAAATAAGAAGACTTAAAGCCATAGTCTGCACACTGATTAATAGCATATGAAACCAGCACTGTTATGTAATTTAGAAATTTAAACAGAAATCTTACAAAACAAAATTAATAGTCTCTCAAACTTTAAGTATTGGTTAGCTTACCCAGTGGTTAAATTTTCGAATAACTGGCCCCTGATGATACTATCAAGAATCCAGCCTTCCTATGCACAAATAAAGCTTATTAAACATATAAGAGCTTTCAGGCATACTTACCCAAACCTTTACTATCTTAGATAAATCCTTTTGTTAGCCATGCAGGCTTCCAATGTTGAAACTTACACCTATGGTTTGTATTATGCCAGTGGGACACAAATATCTCTCAGGTTACCTTCCAAGCTGAAACTGGTACCCATTAATTATGTATCCTAAGGCAATGTGGGTAAAGTGTCTTGTCTGAGGACAAAATATGGAAATCCATCAACCTAAGTCAGATTTGAACCAGTGTTCTTCCTATTACAAAGAACAAGTCCCTCAACATTGGGTCATACACTCCATTTTATTGGTGGGAGATAAAAACTATACATCATAAACATCTGTATTTCAATCTTTTTTATTTCGATTTATCTCATCTTATTTAAAATGTACATCAGCATGTTATGCTATAATATCTCATGGATTCTTTTTCAAAGTTAAGATAAAACATGTCTATGTACATGACTTTATGTAATCAGTTTATGGCCAGTTTTATATACTTACACAAGCACACACTGTACATTAACATCAATTTTCACAACTACATGTATATTGAAATAAAACATGTGAAATGAGTTACATATGATTATGTATATACCAAACACAATATAAATGTACATGATGCTGTTTTCATATACAAAATCAGAAGCTTAATGTTTACTAGATATCAAAGGAAAGGAAACATGAGTTTAAAACACTCTATGTATTTGATGTTTTCAGTATGGACAACCATTCTCATAGTTTAATGTATAAAGCTAATAATACAAATTGTTAATGAAAATCTATTCATTATTTGTTTACATGATCATGTTTATTTGAAATTAATTCAGTATACATGTATTCAATATCCTGACAATCTTTGTTAAAAGTTTTTCTATCACAATGTGTTCAGTACTTGCAGGTACTCCCATTCCATACGAAAGCTAGCAAGAAGTTCAGGACTAAGGTATTAATGTCCTTCAGATCCACCGAGAGTGGAAACAGACGTATGGAAATTCCATTACAGGTCAATTTTAAAATACTTTCAAGTACACTAAATTACTTTCAGTACTAGTCACAGAGATTTTTAACATAAGAACTTTCTCTTCCTGTACTTCAGTATCTGAGATGTGACTTTTCCTTTGCCAAAAATCTGAAAAGAGAAAGTTCATAATGAAAACTCTTCACATTTCCTTGTTTTCTTAATTTTTGTAGTTAAATGCTAGAATTTTTTTCATTTGTATGTATTTCACAGCTATGTGCAATTGTGTATACTGGAACTTCAAATTTACGACAATGTCAAGAATGTCAATGAGAGGTCTGGCATAATAAATTACATTTCATTAAAATGCCTTATTCAAAAGACAGGAGTACATAGCAGAATTCAAATCCTAACTACTGACCCTGGAACTATTGACCTCAAAGTGAGTCAGCTACAACTGACCTACGATGGCACCTATGAATATTAAACTCAATTTACTATAAATATTACATTTTTATGGGGTGATATGCCATTTTTACAGGACTAAATATATATACAGAGTTATATTCAATAAAAATGTCACATGCATGAAATTCATGTATTCAGTATTGAAATGTAAATATGACGACCACATAAGTTTTCGTTGATGACTGTATTTGCAGTAATCTATTAGCTAAGTATGTGAAGTGTTACATTAGAGAGGTTTAGATACCTTGCATATACATTTACTTATGGCATACAAATTACCATGAAATTTGTTTACTGTATAGAAAGTGAATGTGTATGAGTATGTGTAGGTGTACATTTGAAAGATCTTAGATATTTATTGATGTGGGTGCATCAGTTTGTCCATCTGTCAAACTTGTGATGTGATGCATGTAACTCCATTTTAAATGTCACATACAAGAGTAGAAACAGGGTAGGAACATGTCTATAAATTTCATAGTCAAAACTGAAGGTCAAACAACAGGGCCCTTCATGACTTTACCATTTAAGTTGAAGTTGTAATTTAACATTATTTCATCTACCTACAAGGCTACATATACTTTTAAAAAATGTTTCATGCAAATTTTATAATTTTACTTATTTGTATACACACTACATTTCCCTTGTATGATTGTAAGCTTTTACCTTGTGATGGGAAGATTCATGGAAACTCTGTTGTCCATACTGGACATAACTCTGAGTTTCCTCAATACATTTTAAATACTTTAAAAATACAGAAAATGCACTCATGAAACCACACAAAAATGGTTGTGGGATTCTCTACCACTCTTGGAAGTTTAAAGATAACGAATGGATAACTCACTTGTCCATGACCTCCCAGAAGACATTAATACTGGCTCGGTCTAAATGCCTCTTCAGTCTGTGAAGGGTAATGACAGTAACTGACCATTTTTGAACATTGGCATCCAATGGTAACTCTGACCATTTCAGATGGAATGCTTTCACTTAAAATATAAAGCTCACATTCTAATATCTGTAAACATTTTACAAATTAGAATATACATGTAGTTTTAAAAAACATGTTAGGCATGTAAAACGAAAATTGAAATAGAAGTTTGAAAGATGCCCTTATTGATGTACAGGGGTACAGAAAGATGGACAAATAGACTGAGAGAAAAATAGATGGACAGATAGGCACTGGTAGACATAAGGACACAGACAAAACAAAACCTTAGGGTCATTAGGCCTCATAGGTGACACAAAAATCTAACAACAAACAACAATTTGTGGCATAAACTTTCTTCAGCAAGAGGATTGTATAATTTCCTATCAGCAGACATAATACAAGATATTTTGAAAATTATTAAACATCTGATTTTCTAGCACACTGTTTATTCTATGACAGAATTAATAGCAACTTAAGCAAGTCTTATTCTAGAGGTAACAAAATGGAGAGATGATAATATAGCCTCTCTTTTAATATTAGATATGTACCCGCCTTCTTCTTGTACCCGCCTTCTTCTTACACACTATAAACTATGTTACAAGATCTATAACCATGGCAACTTACCCCTTGAGAAAATGTCTACTGGATTCCCATTCCATGGCCAATTCTTGAATTGCCATGCTGGCCCTTGAACAAAAACTGCAACAACTCTGTCCCTGAAAGATGGGAAAATATGAAAAAATTGAAATGTACAATTTCCTTCAAAGAAGACTTAAATATACAATATGATATTGTAACCAAATTCTTTGCTATCCCTACCACTCAAGTTTTGATGTCTTGCTTTTCAATATCTTCAGTGATGTCAGTATTTCTCAGTATAGTTAACTGATGACAGATTCATAATCAAAATACTTTTGAAGTCCCGCAGCAATTGCATACAAAAATAATAGAGAGATTACCAGATCAATTTTAATCCAGCTTATGGCAACAATTTATTCAGACTAACTTTGTTATAATATTGCTTAAATTAAGTGATAGATACTTCTGATCAATTTCCTGTAAAAAATATGGAAAGATAATTCTAAGAGTTACCAGTATTATACCCATGTTCTGATATGTGATTTTGACATTTTCTATATGCATAAAGTATGATGACATGAGGAAGACAATATTAGAAGTCTTGTTGTTGGGTCTTTTTCGCTATACTGAGTTATTTCCCATATGAGAAGGTATCTGATGTCAAATCAATGTGATGTCATACAATCTACATCATTTCCCGTATTTTTAAACCAGTTTCTATAGAACCATCTTAATGGATTCACGTCAGATACCTTCTCATATGGGAGATAACTCTGTATAGCAAAAAGTCTCAATAGTAGCAGTGTTGTTTTGATTTACAAAATGACAACGGGAGAAAAATTTATAGATTTGTACAGGAATTAATTTTGAAGTCCATCATTCTTCTATTTTTTTCTTATCAGACTGACAATATTTAGCTGTGATTTTTGCAGAACTGAATAACACTGATCTGATCTGAACTGTAGGAGACAAAAGATTTTGTTGAGGACCCTCAACCATGACCAGCAATTTCTGAGCCATAGTTTCATTATGATGAGAAAGTATATCAATCTTTGACAAACCATTGTTTTATGACAAATAAATGTGCTATATTGGGTAATTTGCATTAGTCAATACAAGAATTTTGAGATACACAACAGTGTTTCAATTTCAATGATATGTAGAGCATTCAACATCCAGCATAATATAAAATGAGTACAACTGTAACTCAAACCCCAAATGTGAATACATCACAGTAATGTAAATGACAGTTGTATTGCATGAATTTTATTATGCATGATTAAAATGTGTTTACAACTTATATTATTTAAATGAACATTTTCTTTCACTTTGTTTTACAAGATTTTGTTGTTACAGATATACATTATACCAGAAATTGAATGCCTAACATTCCATGAAAAATAATGTAAAATTCTGAGCAGAGAAATATCTCTAAATTTCCTCTATGAGAAATACCAACCAATCATCTCGATTGAGTTTGTTGATATTGTCAATAACTCTGTATGGCACTGTGAGACCTCCTGGCTTTCTCCTCTGTATCAGGACCTCATTATCCCTCTTAGCTCCTTGACCTTTCTTATCATCTGTACTGACAAATCTGTACGTAAACAACCAAATATACATAATAGTTAACAAGAGAAATGTCTATGATGCAAAATAAGCCTATCGCTTAAATTCTTGAAGGCAACTTTCTGCAAAGTTCAAAAATAACATAATGTTTTATCTAAAGCAATTGTCATTTATGTAACATATGAGCCTTAAAACATTGTGATTTACAAGACAAGTGGATTCCCTAGAAATTTTATGAATGTTAAATGTAGGCAAGACAGATCATATGCCACGTATAAGTTTTGTCATCAAAGTTGGCTGTCTGACCTGATAAATATCACTTATAACCTATTAACCTATATAACCTATTTATTGCCCGTTAATTCTGAATGTTAGTTGAGGCATTTCAGTTAACATTACCTCTAAAGATATATGATTATGAGGGAACATTTTACATCTGTACATTAAGAATGTGATATAGATGCAGAATATGTGATTTTGGGTCATATTTATAAGTATTTTATATGAGATGTCAATGGATTTTTGTCACTTTTACAATCAAGAATTCTTGGATACCTAACAAACTGAAAAATAATTAAACATTTTCTGTAATTTCATTACTTAATCTAATGTTGTCCCTGAATACAGCATTTACAACTTCATCTACATTTCACTTATATAATACAAAAAATGTCCATTTTACATGTTTTAATTATATACGCTATCATTTTACTGATTTTCTAAATTTGACATTAACTATTTAAAAAGACTGACTATCCACATTTCCTCTGATATTTTGGTGGTAAAAAACCATGTAAATGACATTTCAGAATATCTTTTATCATTCCGATACAACAATATTATTAAGTCACGCTAAATCTGTACAACAGAAGCAAAAGGCACTCTATCAGATGTATACAGAAAAAAAACTGAGAAAGAGAACTTATACATTATACAGTATTTACTATCTGTGTATCAACAAATGTAAATAAACCCTTATCAATATAGGCATGGAACTAAAGTAACAAACACCTATGAAAGGTATAGACATAAGTAAACCAATTGTTTGTTTCTTCATGCAATGTGTTTATATTTGAATCATTTTAATGTCATATGTAGGGTGGGAGGGGAAGGTTGTCTGAATTTTTCATTTCTAAAAGGAATTTTTTTCTTTAATTTCATCAAAATATTTACACTGATTTCAAATTTATCTCAATGTAGCAAAATAACTCCACATGCATTCTTCTCTTTTAATAACAGTAACTATATTTTCAGCTAAAGCAATGGCATGACATACAGATAATTGCTATGAGAACATAAAATGGCTATACATGTAAGTACATTTACTTTCACAAAAACATTTCAGTTTTTTTGCACAATCTCACTAGATGCTCTTGGAGAACTTTAAATTATCATGAACACAAAACAGTATAAATTCACAATTGGGTTCACCAGCTATACACATCTGCTTCGAGTTTTACATAAAGCCAGGTTGTTTAATGAGAAGAGGTCCAAAACATTACCTCTACACAAAATACTGCATTTACAAAGGGCCCCATCTCTTTTGGATCATAAATTATGGCTAAACATAAAGTTTTTCATCAGTAGGTCAAATGTCAAGGTCACAAGGTCAAAAATTTTGATACCAATAAATATGGTCTTGCCATAAGGAATACACATGTGTAGTATGAAGGTCCAATCTATTTTGTTTCAAAAGTTGTGGTCAAGTTTAAAGTTTTTCAAAAGTAGGCCAAACATCAAGGTCAAGGGGTTAAAAATTTTGGTACTGAAAGAAAGGTCTTGCCACAAGGAATACACATGTGTGGCATGAAGGCCCCATCTCTTTTGGTTCAAAAGTTATGACCAAGGTTAAAGTTTTCTGGACAGATGGACAGACAGACAGACGGACAAGGTGATTCTAATATACCCCTCCATCCCCCAAATTTGTTTGCAGGGGTAGGGGGGGGATATATAAATGTAAACTTCAAAGGTTGAACCTCATACTAAAATATTTGAAGTTCACTTCAATGTCTGAAATCATAAACTGTCAATCTTCAATTGTAGAGCCTCATACTTATCATATATACAAAGTTTCATGTCAGTATCTCCTACCATGGCCAAAACTTTTTCTGGAGTACAAGAGCCTTGGATGCACTGCGCCATGATAAAACATATCCCGTATCATAAAGGGTTTATAAAAAACCTTATCAGCAAACTAAATAAAATCACAGTTTATATCAGAACTACACAGAACAACATGAAATACTCTACACACTTGAGATCTTGCAAAACATCCTTGGCGTTGAACATTGTGATGAGTGATGTTGTAGCTGCAGGTATAATAATGATGGGAGTCCTTGATCCTGTAACACAAACATATGTAATAATAATTATCAATATACAGTTCTATCGTACAATTTATAAGAAACAACACTGCCATGACATTTTGCATATTCTACCATTAGTTTGAGCATGCAGATGACTACCATAGTACTATTAAGATTATATGGTCTCATCTGAAGGAATAATCGCTAATTTCTGAAGATAGAATTCATGTTAGCGACATTCTGATAATGCATGTCCTATATGCTCTAAAAGTAGGCTAATAAATCATTACAGTGATCTTATTTTAATGAAAAAAAGGAGCAAAAAGTAGGAAAGATTTGTATGAAATGCTGAAAATATTATGATTTTGAATACATAAAACTTCTGTAGAATGTTTAAATGAAAAAAATAACTAAATATCCAAAAAAGAAAATCAGCACATGTACCTTTCTTTTGATTGGGTGGTGGTCTTGCCTGTGATACAGGACGTGACAAAGGTTGAGGAGCTGGTTGCGGTTTAGGAGGCTGTGGTCTTTCACGTGGTTCTGGCTGTGACTTTTTCTGGGGACCACCCTCTGTTACATACTTCAGCGTCATACCAATGTTTGTACCCATTGTGTCGATCTTGAAACCTTCAGTCTCTGTTAAAACACATGGAGATAAATACATATTAAGTACAAAGTTGGAAAAAAAATTCATAACGAACACCTATTTACTCTATTTATTTTGGCAGAGTTCGACCTTTATATCTATATTCAATTTAAAAGGCAACAATTAAAATGATCAATTATTGGTATTTCTTGTGTAACAGAGAGGATTTGTCTGTAAACATTTTCATGTCTATAGTGTATCTGAAACTGATATATTTATTATGTAGTGCTATATTTCGCACATATGATTCTTCAAGATTTATTCCTCAATCATAACTTTTTGCTTTCTTGTAGATGTATATAAAGTCAAGGTTAATTTGTAAAGACAGCAAATTATGGCCAATGATATTCTTCTTCGCTCTGGTGTTAGGCCTTCGTCATATGACTTTGCAGCAGAATATAAGTTCTGGTCAGCTTATTGCTACTTACTGGCTGACAACTAATTGGTTAACTGGTGGACTTACTAGCAACTTATACAATAGTTAGTGTCTAACATTAGTTATACTGATGTATCACTTGTTTTAAAATTTTATCAGTTTACCAAAACTATTTGTTTAAAATTACAGAAATACCACACAACATAGACATACCAATTGTTTGTTTTCAGGATAGAACTGAGAGGGTTCTTGCCTTGCTGCCTGTGCACAACTACACTTGCATAAAATCTTTTATAATTGTTACACTGAAAATTTACTTTTCTGTTAAATGCAACATCTGCTAAAAATAAAATGACCTGGAGTACTGAGTCTGAATTTTTTATTTCAGTTTGTTCAGCCAAATCTTTACATACACACAACTATCACACCAATACATTTACCAAGCATGACTAGCTGTTTGATGAGATTTGAACCCGCAACCTTTTAATTGAGATCTGAAGTTGCAAATAACTAGGTCCAAAACATTTCAAACTTGTCAATGTAGGTAAACATTTTTGAACCCACAAGCACAAACTTTCGATGAAAATGTGTTTCACTAAAATCATAACCGTAAACTTGTGATGAAATTTTATTGAAAGTTAAGTGAAATGACAATTTTTAGTTGCTACCATAAATACATAATTTACAGGATCAGTTATAGTTAAGGTTATGATGATAGTGAAACAGGCTACTGGAATCCAGAAGAAAAGAACTCTTCTATGTAATGAGTAAAATTTCAAAAGGAAATTTGAATGTGTAATTTCCATTCTGGATATTATCAAATTTTTGATGGTTTTGAAACAAATTTTGTTATGAAATTGATTTATATCCGTTTTCCAATATTTGTTGTTGTGGGGAGCGGAACTTCAAAAATTTAAGACCTGATAGAATCTTTGGTTAAGAATTGATATTTGACATCAAGAGCACTTTGTCAGTTGAATGTAAAAATAGAAATAAAACTAACCCTCTTTGCTTTTGAAATGTTCCTGTGCATATCTGTTGTAACCACCTGGGACTTGCTGAGGAGGTCGAGGCTGAGCCTGTAAAATGTGGAGGAAAATAAGGTAATATCTATAGTATTACAATTTTCATGAGAAAGAAGACATGCTTTTAACAGCCAATATTTACTTGACAGCTGAAAATGGTATCACATCAACTCTGACACTGTTCAAAATGCATGTATGACAGGCCATTCACTTATGAAGTCATAACAATCACGACTTGTCGGTAGACAACGGCGCTCGTCGGTGGCAACCAAACTAAAAAAGTCTTGTCAGAAGCAATACATACATGAAATGTTTAAGCCATATCTCTTTCTGTTCATAAGTTCGAATCAAAGTTAAAGTTTTTTAAAAGCAAGTCAAATTTCAAGGTCAAGGTCACAAGGTAAAAAAAAATGGTTCCAAATGAAAGGTCTTGGCACAAGGAATACACATGTGAATTATTAAAGCCATGTCTCTAATGGTTCTTAAGTTATGATCCAAGTTAAAGTTTTTGTCTACAAACGACACCGATGATGCCGGGGGTGTAACAAGAGCTTTTCGAACAATCATTTTGGCAAGCTAAATGTGCCAAAAGGTGTGGTGTGGGCATTTGATGATCAGTCAATTCATTAAACTCTACAATTTGAAGAACATGAACAGCTTAAGTACTGATAAGAAAACCATATCATTTCCCAAGTACAAGTTTGGTATCAAACACTTTTATTCTTCCTGATATCCAACTCTGTTTTGCAGCAGACACCGCTAAGTATACTTACAGCAGAAGGAGTATGTGGTAAGGGATTCCTCTTTTGTGAACCCTCCTCTCGAGCTTTCAAAGACTGAAGAATCCCAAAGATATTTTTTGCAAAAGTCTGAAAAAAAAACCCCACCATTTCAGTTTAAGCATATTCTATAAAGAGACGAGTAAAACAATCCTCTCCAATCTTCATGCAAAAAATCTTTTAGCAATTATTAAATGTTTAAAAGACACAAATGATTCTTATTATCTTAAATAGACTGAATATAAAGTTTTTATTTTCAATTTTTCTCATACACAAACAGAGGTTTGACACTGATGTGGGTTGACACGATTTAGAGTCACACTTAGTAATATTTTAGCAACATGAAGTATTCTTAACATGAACAGCTATGGACATCTTTTCAAAGAAAGATTACAATGGCTGTAAGATGTTAGCTACAAATGAAGTGGGTAATACAGAATTGATACATGTGACGTGTCAATTAAATGGCACTGCTTCATTTAATATATACATGTACTGTTTAGATGTTTAATAAATACACAATACATGTATCTATAACACTGCTCGTCAATTCAACTGAACATCTTCTTTCAACTTCAAATTTCTGTTCAAGACATCATAAGACTAACTTTTCCTTGACTCTGCAGAATTGTGGTTCTTGTTCTCCAAAGACGTTCTCTGCTTACGATATCACGTGTGACATCGACTTCAGCATCGACAAAACTTCTCTGCTCTAGAGCTCCAGGCTGAATATCATTTTCATCAACTTTGATCATCGTTCTCTTCTTTGCTAATCGTTTAGCTTTGATAGCTGCAATCTTCTCCAATGGCATGGCCTCTTGTAAAGATGATGAGCTGTGTGTATAATGTAAAGAGATACAATTTTATGTCAATTCTTTGAGAAAAGACAGACCCTTATTTATAGTGCTCTGTATAAACTTGAGACAATTTGGTCAAATCCCAACATATTAAAATACTGCAATTCAAAGACGTGATTGTTTACAGAGAAAATGAAAGCAAAGGTTACTATAAAAAATTCATGAGGAAAATTCAGTAGCAACTAAATGGTATGGAATCTCCAGCATATAAACATCATTTTCACAAACAACATTATCCAATAGCTGATTTATATATGTGTGTTGATTGGCTTATGACTATACATGTGATAAGTCTATAAGAGACAATATTGATCTGTTCTGAGTTTTTAAAGTAAATAACATATGCAGGAAAAATAATGTACTATAAAATCCCTTTGACCCAACAGGATTTAGACATGAATGAGACATTAAAAGAATTTTGAATTGTTACTTATATGACATCATATACTAATGTGTCTTTTGAAGGACGTCAGATGATATCATAAATTTGAAAAATTGCACAGTATGTACATGATGAAAGAGTCAAACACAAATGATACTAAGGTATGTCCAGTGTTCTAAAAATTTTTCAAAAATCTACTTACCAACGGGTAAGAGACTAACTGAAATCCACTTACCCAAGGTAAAAATGTACTTATCCGAAGTAAAAAGGCATATTCAAAGCTTAATTCTGACAAGGCCTTATACACAATTTGTTTATAAGACCTTGATTCTGTGAAAAGCATAAAATCGGTAAATTTTGTGTATCAAAACATATGTCATTACATGTACAGTATGAGTACGACATACAGATCTGCAGCTTACCACCAGGTAAGAGGTTTAAAGCTTTTCAGTTACCCCACTTGTTTTTTCACTTACCACGGGTAACGGCTAATGGGTTTTCTAGAACACTGTATGTCATCAGTTGATTTTCCCCTATACAGCAAAATAGAAAACTTACACAATGCCAGCTGGTAACATGGATGTTTCTCTGGGAGCATCAATTTTATTAATCCAGTTCAGCCTCGCCTCTTGAACTTGTTTTTCCTGTATTTATAAACAAATTTGTTTGGCCCTATAATATCTATTCATTGTTAAAGCAATATCAGATTTATTTCGCTTGGTGGAGACTGCCAGTTAAACAGAAACCAGAATACACATGAAGTCAACCATCTTTCAGTGAGTACATGTGTAGATTTTCATAATAATGATAATTTTCCAAACCAAGCATTGACTACAGATGTGACAAAGGTTGGAATCAAATTAAGTTCTAGTGCAGAGTTTTAACTATTTGATTACTGGTCATGACTTAGGACGAATGACTGAGTATCAACTAAAAAGAAGACTTCAAGCAGAGGACAGATGGAAAAAATCCTACCTCTAAACGAGGTTTCTTTTTATCTGTGTCGTCTATATCTGCTCCAGCTCTTTTGGCTATATAATGAGAATAACAGTAAATATATAACAGATATAAGAGTTATCTGATTACACAAACTATATTTTCTTGTTTTCGATCATGCAAACATAATTTCACTTATATGGTGATGTACAGCACAAAAACTTAGACCTATATTGCCAACCCAGAGGGATCTGTTATTTCTGAACATCAATCATGACAAGATATTCATCTGAAAAACAATGGTACAATGGTAAGCTACTGGTGGGACTTGGACTGATCTTTTGGACATGAGTCATGTGTGCTATCCACTGAGCTATATTGTGTCCACATTACATGACTAACAGGTGTTAATGTCATGGGCAAATAATAATTTCTGGATAATTATTGACTTTTTTAAATGTAAAGTACTGTATAAATAACATTTGTCGTGAAAGATCTGTAACTTGTACAGGTTATAATTTGTAAAAGTGCAATGCATTGTTGATAATTCTATATTGGTAACATCATAAATAAAAACATTTTGTATGATTCTTCTTATACCTCATGCCACGATCATTTCACTTTTAAGGTGATAGTATCTATCTGATTTATCATATGTCCTACTTTCATTTTCCATTTATTTAACACATAAACCAAAAGGTGCAATATCCCACAGTAGACGCCCCAAACCAGTTTCAAAAGCTACTGGAAGAACCAGAACTACTTATGACAGTTGCTAGTAAATAAAAATGGCTTGTCTGCTGGGTCATCTGAGTTTAATTTATTTATATAAAACCTAAAAATATTTTGTTTACGAAGGTAAGATTTATAACAAGAGCAACGCCTAGCGTGGCATAATACGCCCATCGCTTAATTCGGACAGGATCCATTCGCATTTGCCATAATTTCCATGAAAAACATCTGACGTTTACTGAAGTTAATTGCGTTTCATAGCATTTTATCATAGGAATAAGTCAAAGGGCAATAACTGCTGCAGAAATGGTCCTATCAAACCCATCTTGGAACTTGACCTGCTAAAAAAACTTGAAATTTTTTAGTACAAGCCTCCTTCCCCCCCCCTGTTAAAAACCTGTAACATATGTGATAGTTGGTACATTTTACTTGTTTCATGATAAATTTCATAATGTTTTGACAAAAAACAGATTTTTAATGAATTTCTGAAAAAATCTTGAAATTTATAAGTCCAAGGGCCATAAATTCGTCAAAAGTAGGTCAATTGTAACAAAACTCGAACTGGTACTGACGCCGCTTGATATAAAGCTATATACCAAATTTCAACTCAATATCTTGAAATACGACAAAAACAAGTCCAGGAAACATGACCTAGGACATATGGTCAACTCCCCCACCTAAAATTATAAATTTCTCAAAAATGAAGACAAAGATATCAAAAACCGTAACATGTGTGATAGTTGGTACATTTTACTTGTTTCATGAGAAATTTCAAAATGTTTTGACAAAAAATAGATTTTTAATGAATTTTTGAAAAAATTTTGAAATTTATAAGTCCAAGGGCCATAAATCTGTCAAAAGTAGGTCAATCGTAACAAAACTCAAACTGGTACTGACGCCGCTTGAAATAAAGCTATATACCAAATTTCAACTCGATATCTTGAAAGACGGCAAAAAAGTCAGGAAAACATGACCCCGGACGGACGGACAGCGCCATAACATAATATGTCCCGTCTAAAGATGGGTGTATGATAAAAAGGTTATTGACTAAGTTTTGCAAAATATTCACGCTCAAACGTCTTTGTGGTGACCAACCCGAGCTTGCAAGTCAATACTCAATAAGCTATAAATATTGCACAGAAATTTAGATCTATCCAACAAGCCCACTTGAAGCAGTAAAGGACATATTATGTGTTATGGCTAGTGTGACACAGGTACTTGTTTCTACTATCTCATCAGAAATACCATACACCAATAAAAAGGTGGGACTTGAACTTAGGACCTCTGTGGTATGAGCCAAGCACCTTGATGCTGGCTTTGAGCAAAACCATAATTTAGTCAAATTAATGAGGTGTAAAATTATATAAAATTAACTGACAGGCAAAAGCAAGTCATTAACCATTAACATTGGTGGAATCTGAAGAACCCTATATACAATATATACAGCTCGGAGCCAAACTATACTTATTAGACTAAATGATTTGAAAGACAACAGCAAGTTCAAACATGTGTCAGTAAGTTCACATGCTGAGATGCTGTACAACTGACTGATTTAGAGAGAAATTGGAGCTGTATGTAGCATGAAAAATATATTACCTACGTTGTATGGAGAGCTCACCCAAATAGCAAGGACAGACTGACTGTTCAAATCTATTATTTTACTCCTGACAAACAAATTGCTTGAAGATGAAGAATTCGTATTCTATGTACAATAAGAGCATATTCTCACTTTGAAGTGGCTTTTGAAGTGGTATTTCAAGTGGAGCACTCTTGTCTATGTTAGATGATGTAGCAGTTTCTCCATTCAAGAAAGAAAGCAGATCTTTCCTGTCCGGACGACGTACCACTGGCACCCCTGCAGCCTACAAATCATTTATGAAAATTAACAAACACAAAGCAATATTTATCCAGTTAAAGAGACTTTTTCTTAAAAATCAATTAGTGTTTATTTTTAAAGTCATTTCAATAAATTCTTATCATAATCCTATGTGTTTGATTTTTGTGGGAGGCACTCAAAAATTTTGTAAGAATCATTCAGAATTTTGAAATACCAACTAATGAATATTACAGTCTTTGAATAATTAATCTGAATGTCTATAATCATGAAAATGTCTTCAGAAACAAAAATATCAGTCTTAAGTTTAAACTTTCAACTGAAATTTATTTAGGAGAAAAAAAATATTTTATATATAATACATTTAAATGATTCTGTTTTCTTTACATATCGTTACCATGATTAGCATAATCATTTGCTTTCATTAGTAAATGTATCATGTGCATGTATATTATGATACATTTTGGTATGATGACAATATAATATTTAATAGGGAATGATGGAGATGAGATACTTACAGCTGCTTCTCTGACATACAGAGAATGCTGAAGGTGAACATTCTTCAACAGGAAGAGAATGCAGTCAAGTGTGTAGTATTCTTTGGATATACCATCTTTGCCTGTTCTAAATGACCATAAACAAACTTTAGAAATTAATAATGCACATAGATTAAAATTTCAAAATACATGTATGTCTTCATTTGGATAGTAAAAACTAGAAGGCAGCAACATGCACATGAAAAGCAATACTGTTTCTTACATTAAGTGAATAGATACATGTACCACATATAATGTGTATTAAGCAAAGCGGATACTGAATAATAATCTGTATTATCTGGGAATAAAAATTCTTGGATCCATGAGAGCAATATAATGATTATGGTCTCCTAAACTTTACCTTAGAATATAGAAGGAACTTTATGAGCCTCCCCCACCCTATCTATACATGTAAATCAATGAACAAATGAAATATCAGCTTCTTGTAGCTGATCGTAGGTAATTTTCGTAAAGTCATATGAAAAAGCTTAATGAACGCTGCTTAAAACACCATTCCTTTTTCTGATACCACTAAAAGATCAAAAGTTGTACCATACTGAACTTGTCAATTTTTTTATTTTCTTAATTTATCCCCCAATTTTGGCTTATATTATTTTTCATTCACTCTGTCAAAACTGACAAAAATGTAAATTTTATTTAATTTTGTGAAATTTGTCTCTTCTTAATTTGATGAAACTTGGTACTCTTACTGAAAGTTGTGTTCTTTTTGTTTCTGTTATCATATCTTAACTATCTTAAATGCAACACTGACTAATTTTGTAAGCACATTTTTATGTACACATAATAGGTTTATTTTACCATCACCATAAAGAAGAGTAAATACTAAATAATACATGAAAAAGGGGATGTCTCAGGGTTGAATATTGGTTCCATAAAGACAGTTAAAAAGTAAATCATACAAATGCATATGTTTCATTCTTTGAACTATTCGCCATAAAGATACACAAAACAGCCGTTTAGGCCACACGTTCTGGTGAAAGGAATATATGGCATAGACACTTTTCGAACGCATGAAATTTAATCAGAGTTACTTCACTGTTCCACCATTCTGGAGGTGGCGCTGGAGTTTTTGCTTCATATTCATACCAAATATATTGAAAGTTTTTGAAAGACTTTTTTATATTTTCACTCCTTAGAAAACATTTTAACATTGTACAATGGCTTTGTTATTGCATAACAATTGCAAACAAAATCAAACTTTCAAGAAGCATTCTTTGTTTGCAGAAATCCCTTACATAATATGGTTAATTCAAGTGTACAAATGTCAGGCCATGTACCTCCAAGATGGCAGAAAAGGGAAGTAACTCCAGCTAAATTTTCTGCATTCAAAAACTATAAATATTATACAAATAATGAAATGTAAACTTTAGCTGCAAAGCTATTAAAGTATATTTATTTTGCCTCCGACTCATTAGCATTGCTAGAATCTGGTCACGTGAATGCTTTTCAAATACTTGTGGACTTTCAGTAGCGAAATGTTGTATGGCAATGACGATTTTGATGCAGAAAAAAAGACCCCAAAAAACGAAACCATCTACTTATGTCTGCTGTCTGTTTATCATGCATGACATTGATATTGGTCCTTAACAAAATAAAACATTTATTAGGTTTGTTACTGATTGTCCATAGAAATTTGTCAGGTTGATCAACACCACAGAAGGGGAGGTGCTTGTCAGTAACAATTCTATTAAGTAACAATGTCAAGTCTGAAGGAATAATGTAACCAGAATGGAATTTTGTGTTAAGTTTATGGCCGAATTCTCATAAACTAGTATTTCAACTCTCTCTTTCAACCACTATATAGAACTTAAACAGGAATATTAGATTGTTACTGTACGCGCCACTCACTTTGTAAACTGGAAAATCTGGATTTTCACTTATTTATCTTGTTAAGTCGTAACTTTTGGTGTATGGTATATGTTTCTACGAAGAAGCATTCGTATTTTATAGGTAAAAAATCATTTTAGATAGGGCGTTTCCTATGTTAATTTTGACGTGATGTCGCCAATATTTAACATTGAGTCTATGGGAAACTTGGCGATGCCACGTCAAAATTTAACATGAAAATCGCCCTATCTAAAATTGATTTTTTTTTCTATAAAATATGAACGCTTCTTCATACAAACATATAGCATACACCAAAAGTTACGCCTAAACAAAATCTATCGAATGGTGTTGCCTTTTTGAAATTATTCTGAAGATGAATAATTGAAAATCCAGATTTTCCAGTTTCCAGAGTGAGTAGCGCGGACAGTAGATCTAAAATATGAGAAACAATACTGGAAAATCTCTGTGACAAAGACAACACATGATAATTTTATCTTTCAAAAAATATGCTATAACATTTAATTTCAAAAGTTATGTCCTGTTCATAAGACTTTTATAAACGAGAACATTTGTTGTAAATACAGTTCTCTGATCTGACAGATTACTACTAGATCTAGTCTTGATTCTAAGACTAAGAGTAGCCTCAGTAGGATTAATTTCTATTGAAACGGTCGGCTCATACCTTCACCACCGTTTCTATTTCACCATTCATATTTTGTGTGGGAAAACTTTGCTGATAGAAACTGGGTCATTGCATCCAAAAAATGGAGTGACAGGCACAAATCACTTACCTTTTCAGCTAATTAAATCCTTAACTATTCATATTAATCCATTTTTTTGTAAAACAATCCATGTATACTCGAATAATACATCACAAATTATTTGGTGTATTTCTCCATTACTTTCAAACGGCCATGTTCAAACTAGATTGAGTGCGCATGTGTGAGGCCATGAGGTTAAATAGGGAAAAAAATTAAAGCCTAATTTTTTTTTCATAAAGTCCTGCCAATTAAATTGCAGATATCTTAAAAACACTTTAAATACAAATACTTAATAAATGTCTAGGAAAATTTCAGTGAAAAACAACCCTTTTCTTCATTTTTATAACCATGTTTCCCTTGGATGCCCCCAGTAATTAGAACTCTTCAGCCAGTGAAACCACATATTGACATAATTTTAAATGGCAGTTTGGAAGTAATAGAGAGCTACACCAAATATTTTGTGATGTATTTATTCGAGTATACATGGACTGTTTTTACAAGAAAATGGATAGATATGAATAGTTAAGGATTTAATTAGCTGAAAAGGTAAGTGATTTGTGCATGTTACTCCATTTTTGGATGCAATGACCCAGTTTCTATCAGCAAAGTTTTCCCACACAAAATATGAATGGTGAAATAGAAACGGTGGTGAAGGTATGAGCCGACCGTTTCAATAGAAATTACAGTAGGATGTGTCAATATTGTGTACAATTTTTTGAACAACTGATACTAATAAATCTTACCCCCAAATGACGTAGTTTGTTTTCACTGTTTTTGGCCATATCAATTCACCAAATGTGACTTGATCATCTTTCTCTATGATCTCCTTCTTGTTGATATTGTACTGTCGCAGAATGCTCAGTACGTCCGCCATGTTTGGGAAATCACTTACTCTACTCTCAAAAGCATTCGAAAATGAAAGTAGAAGATATAATTATTTGAGAAGTAAATTCAAAGATTGAATATGAAACTTGTAGTTTTTAATTATTTCATTAACGGTAGAATAGTTTAAGTATAATCATAACAGCAGAGTTAAGGAATAATTCAGAGCCGTATTGTAAATTTAGAGATTATTTCTAAGATGGCTGCGCCTACTAAAATCGTACTCGACACCGCGGAAGAAGTTTCGGCTAGGTTATGTGAACTTGTAATCGAAAAAGCGAATGCTGCTATTGAATCAGATGGAATATTTACAGTGGGACTATCGGGTATCCGTATTTCTTACTTGATTCAATTTGTCATGTCGATTTATTCTTACATTATTATTTTTAATTTCATCTACGGTTTCCAGTCACTTCGACCTTTTTCCACTTCGGCTCCAAGTCACTTCGGCCTTTTACAACATTGGCCCAAGACGTTTCGGCCTTGTTAAAAGACATTTCGGCCTACCTTTCGGCCCAATCAAGTACGCGTTTCGGCCTAATTTTCTTGCAGTTTTATGATTGAAAATAACAATCTGTTATTTATAAGCCGGTGTTGCCTAGTGGTATCGCGTCGGACTCCTGATCGGGAGGCCGCGGTTCGAGTCCCGCTCTGGTCATTCCGGTGTCATGTCTTTTGGATGAGACAGTAAAAACCGAGGCCCTGTGTCGTGGTATGCATGGCACGTTAAAGATCCCTCACTGCTTCGGGTGGGTCCGTTGCAAAGGTCAAAATTTTTACGGTGGGACTAAAGGCCGAACCTGTCGAACCTAGCCGAACCTAAGCTTTATTTAAGGTATTTTTGAATATATTTAATTGATTTTTATGTTTATTGATGTAATGAGGTCATATCTAATCATTTCTACATCAAAAAATAAAAAAATATACCATATTAATTGAAATATAGCTTTATCACTTGTCAAACCTAACGATTGAACGTGTCGAGTCGAATTGAGTAACGTGTCGAACCTAAGCTTTATTTAAGCTATTTCTGAATACATTTAATTTATTTTAACGTTACTTTATGTAATAAGGGCATATCTAACCAATTCCATACCCCAAAATAAAATATATAAAATATTAAGTGAAATATACCTTTAACAATTGTCGAACATAGAGTACATGTCGGTCGGCGCCATCTTGGAATCAAGAAAAGTGTTGACAGTCATATATCATTTATTTAATATTTCACATATTAATATAGATCTAATAAGTATTTTATTCTTATTGTTAATTCTTAAAATATTGCAAGATAATGGCAATATTCAAAGATATTTGTTGGATAAAATCATGCATTAATTTGAGATAGACCTTTCTGTAAATTTACACGTGCGGTGCGAGATTTGAACTGTTTTGTTAGACAACACGGAAGGCCTATTCAATAAAAAGCGAAAATTTAAAATGATATTGATGAAAAATAATTGCGGCATAAGACATAAAATATGCCATTAGTATTTTTATACGGTTGTATATCCCAGCTCGGATGAAGCATCTCTTTATGTTATGTTCAACAGTGGGTGCCGATCGTAGTTTATCAAAAGATAGAATAAGTATTAATTATTTTACAACAGAGACATATATATTTCTCATGTGTATATATACAATGAATTATGTATGTTATCAGCGGCGGATCCAGCGCCCTCGTTGCCGGGAAAATTGGTGGGGGGGTTTCGAGGGAGCATTTTGCCGAATTTCTACCAAAATATGCTCAAATAACATAGGGTTAGTATAATTTAGGATACTCTTTTGCTATTTAGATATTTTTTTTTATTTTCTTTGGTACACATTTTTATTCTACATGAATGTTAATTATCTATATATAGATCTAGCTTCTGTTAAAATCTTTATATTTTTTAAAGAGAAATATCAAATTAATCTGAAATGTTAAATATCGTTACAGTTACTCATTGAAGATATTTCATGACATTTTGAAGGATATACTTGGTGATGGTATTGAGGGTAAGAGCTCTGGCTTTCAAAGATTGGGATGGCCCTTTTAATAGCTGTTTATTTAGATATCTCTTTATTCAAAGATATTCTACTTTGAAAATAATGGGGGAATTAAACCGTGCTTATACCCATGACAACGATTGTGTTGTTTCTTGTACAGAATTTGAAAAGGGTCCTTGGATTGCAACAATGATATTTCTGAACATCTAAATATATGGCTACATTGGAATGTCGTCTAATATCACCTGGGTGCGCGGCAAAATGGATGTCAAGTTTATCATGCAGCTGCCGAACGAAAACGTGTGAAACCAGCAAATACCTGTCACACGCTGTGACGGTCGTTAACGGCGATCTTAATTAATTAACATCCGGCAACGGCCATTAGACAATTCATTCGAATTAGCATTGGAAAACGAGCGATAAAACGCGAGATGCAAGAATGGAATTGAAAGAATTTCTTGGCGACTCGCGTATATAGTCTATATTAGATACATTTCAATGAAGGCGCTTAATATCATTATGAAACACATTCTCTATCACGATGACTAAAAACGATTGCATTTTTAAGAGCACTTGATTGGTCATCTGCATTCTGTACATATAACAGCCGATAATCTGCTACGTAGCATACACACGTTTTCATAAGGCTTAATTTACGGTCATTTTGTACATATCCGAATCCATTGTCCGATTGTCCTTTTCCGATTTATAAATAAAAAAATGAAACACCTTTTGATAACATTTTCGTCGATCTTCAAAGGGCTGACCTGAGGCACAAAGTGCCGAGAGGGGTAGGGTACGGGAGGGGGTCTACCCTAATATTTTGAAGAAAATGGTGTAATCTGGTATGTTTTTCAGCCTTTTCTTTCAATAATGACACAGGATTTTTTCTGTCTGCTAAGAACAAAGCCATTAAGTCATATCCATTTGGTCACTTTATTTCTTCATTATTAACTTTGATATAGTTTCCCTTAACGTAAATTTACAGTGTCATAATAAATACGTGTACACAGTGTTTTCATTCGGAAGTAGTTCACTAGACTGGCAATGCCTGTTCAGTTTCAGTTTCAGCTTGGAACTTCCTCCTCTGGTTAAGGAGCACCCCAAATGGGTAAAAAAAAGATCTATTTCAGGTTTTAAGAACATATGTACAATAGTAAGAACAGAATAATAAGGGCCAAACACTAAGGGCCAAATATCACATAAGAGTGACTAATAAAACTAAAAATTACTACATACATACTGGTTTCAATACCAAAAGGTTAAGGTGCCTATATATTTTTCTGGATTTTTGGGAGACGTCAAATGTGTCGGATTAAATTTCATATGGCTTCGGGAAAAAAAAAGAAATCATCTAGATATTTTATCCATTTGCTCGTCAATTGTCGTGTCACTGTGTATAGATAAGTACTCCTTTTAACACAATGCTTTGAATATTCAGTCGTCTTTAAAAATATTTTATACTGCATTTATAAAACACTTAGTTCTAGAATAATTATAAGTCACCGGTATGAGTAACAAAAATTACTCAGGGAATAATGAGGTAGCAATTAAGGCAAATTTTATGTCTCATGTCGCAATCATTATTCATCATTATTATTATAAATTTTCGCTTTTTGAGTAGTAGGCCTGGGTCGTCAAACAAAACTGATTCAAATCTCGCACCATGTGAATGAATTTACAAAAGATCTATCTCGATTTCATAACTGATTTTTTCAAAATATCCAAACTTGCTTTTTTTCCAATAATTTTTAAATTAATGATATGAACCAAATTTTAAGTATATAAAATATTGAACGTAATGTTTGGTAAATGACCGTCAACACTTTTCTTGATTAAATATATTCAAAAATATCTTAAATAAAGCTTAGGTTCGGCTAGGTTCGACACGTTCGTTAGGTTCGGCCTTTAGTCCTACCCAAATTTTTATGCCACGCATCAGGCAGATGCCGTCACCATTTACATGAAATATTCGTGGTGTGACGTAAAACAAAAATCAAAAAAAAAAAAAAAAATCTGTTATTTATTGCTAAAGATACTTTCTTAGCAGTATATGAACTTAACATGTTCAAATATTAGTGAGACGCCTAGTAGAAAATTAGATGTGGATATCACGTTTTTGTCCAGATGGTCCCACAGCTCATGGATAATTTTTTTGGCCCACATATACGGCCCAGAGTGATGCCAGCACCGGAGGAGATCGTTGACCAATATGATCTGAATGTCCACCAATTCAGCCTCCTCATTTAGCAGTGGAACCAGTACGTAGAATGATAAAGAAGACATGGTCCAATAGACTGAGTAGCAGATCTATATTAAATGTACTTAAATAAACAACAAAAGATTTGAAAGTAGTGCGTAATCGGTGTAGTACAGTGGACTCCATTTTATCTGATATCATATTATCTGATATTTCGTTGTATCTGATATTATATTAAAACACCAAACCGTTTCTATGTATTTCTCTAATAATTTGTCTTTTTTATCTGATAGTCCAAGTTTCAGATTATCTGATAGGAAATTTACCGTTGATAAAATATTTCACCCCGAATTTAGCCTATTTTAAGTCTGGATGTTTTTGTGAAACCACCCAACTGTGACAACATAGGCATATGATAAATCTTACCGCAATGTGACGACGACTAAGGAGTAATAATTGATTGTTTGTGTACACAACTATGGACATCTCACTGAAGTACCTGTACAGGTTTAATTAGTGATCGCTGTGGCGTCATTCGTAATTAATGAAATATGTTATGACTGAAATTGAGAGTAGATGTACCATAAATACTCGAATATAATATGCACCTATATTGTAAAAATGACCTCCAAAATCATGAAAAAACGTCTAACTCGGTGTCCAATATGCAGGGGAAAAAATAAAAAAAAAAATAATGTCAATTTTATAATCTAACAGCAAGACTGCGAGACGCAATCGATATTGCTTAACAGGTGTATATGATTTTGTTTTGATGTTAAGTGATTTGTCTTTTGTGTACCTCCTCAATTAACCTGTCATTTCATCATTGATGCTGTCAGTTGAATTTGCTTTGCCGTATTTTTATCACAATCAGATCGTGATATGTATATTATCATCAAAAGCGGCACGGAACAACCAGCCTTTATTCATCATGTGATATCAACGGTTTTCTCTCATTCACTTCATTTATGATCAAACTTGCATAGACTTCAAATTTCTTAACTATTGCGGCCATACTATCCTAGTAGTTAAACCCTCGTCGCAAAAGACCGCTTCAATTTTTTTTTCACATTACCATTAACGTGCATGTCCACATAAATTACGCGAATTGTACACGGGTATTGCCCATGTTGGTGAAGACATAATAAAGAATGAATGAACAAGTGTTATAAGCGGACATAGTCCAATTTAAATACAATTCTTAAATTAATCCAACATTCTTATGATAGTAAGCCAGGCTGCTGATGATCATGCCGTTACGGTCAAATAATTTCACTTGCTGCGTAAATATCAATTAACCAATTAAGGTTAGATCACTATATCATCCGTACACTTTGCTAAACAGAAATTATTGCCAAATAAACACAGCGCAAGTCTTCTATTTTATTCTTTTTGAATAGCACTCTGTAGACATTACTCTTGTTATCGCCTTGGTCATTTACTCGTGAAGTAGTCCGAGATTCTCTGCCTTTCTCCCACGTTTGATATCGGCAGTTTGTGGGAGAGGGTCAGAGAGACTTTTCATCAAAAGGTGAAATTTCAGCAATACCAGCCAGTATCGCGATGTACTAGCCTCTGGCGACAAATAAATGTCTGCCCAGTGAACTTGCAACCTATAATCGAATAAATGAATATTTAATTTACTCGATCACAGCAATATCTTTTCCAAATAAATCTTTTCTCCCACAAACCGCCGATATCAAAAGTGGGAGAAGGGCAGAGTATCTCGGACTATACAGGAAGCAGACAGTATACAGACAATAGACATATCTCGCACCTCGTAGGTTTGATTGATGGCTTTAGGTACTTTAACACCATGTAAGTGGTCATATATCTCAAAATGAAAACAACCGCAATCAAACGTCCATATGAGTAGACATCTATAATATGTTACACAACATAAAGCATCAACTTTCGCAATTTCGTTTAATCTGATAGCATGCTTTATCTGATATTTTATTCACGCAAATAGACTATCAGATTAAACGGAATCCACTGTATTGTCAAATATTGTAAGACATCTTGGCCCTTTATGAAAATATATTTTTAAAATGTTTTAAAAAATGGGCCGAAAAGTCGGTTTTGCAGGCCGAAATGTCACCTATAATGGGCCAAAGTTGCAAAATGCTGAAGTGGGAAGAGGCCGAAGTGACTTGGGGCCAAAGTGGAAAAAGGCCGAAGTGACTGGCATCCATATTTACACGTCTTCGCCCGGCTCCTAGTCCTACAGCGTCCTGCCAGTATTCAATACATATACAAGTGCTCCAACAATCAATAGAAGTTTAAAGTGAACAATAGACAATTCCAGAAATAAAAACAATGCACAATTCTGGAAAAAAAAAATTGTGTCTAAAAATTCTTTATTAAATATTTCAAATTTGGTGTATTTTAATGGGTCAGTCAACAAAAGGGCAAAAATTGAATATTTCAGTTGATCACCTGGTTAGGTTATGTTACAGATGTAGAGCTGGATTGTAAGTAACCTGTGTTACCTGTGTGAATCTGTGTGCATAAAATGGTCAATTGAACTTGAAGCTACATGTATATCAATCATGAAATGCTTCTATTATTTATTTACGTATATATCCTACATGTTTTTTTCTGTGAAAAATACTCATGTCCAGGTAATTAGCTGTATATGTACAAGTATGACACCTTAGTCTGCTCATCTACATTGGTCATGCATATAAACAGGTATATGCCATGTAACATTCATCTGATAATGAAGAAGAAACACCATGTTCTTTTTGTCACACCTTATTTCGTCAATATAATTATCATGAATATACACTGTCAAAAATAGGACTAACTGGATAGGTCTAATATACATGTTGGCCATAATAGGGTTCTCTGATGACAGTGTCATGTAGAATTTCATATCTGGGATGAGAGATGTTTGCTGGATTCTGACAAATGAAAACTCTGTTTACTCAAAGTTTCCAACTGATCCTCAACACTCTCCCTTTCCTTCCTCTCACAGACTTACATGTATTGATTCACCATTTCACAGAAATGGTGTTTACCTTTGCAAATTCTATCAAACTTTTAATACTTATAATGAATATTCACAAATTTAAAACGCTGTTAAATTTTGCATTCCATTAAGTAATGATTTTTAAAAGAAAATATAATATGATATTAATATCATCTTGGATGATCTGGAGGCTTCTCCTGACCAAACCCTCCTACAAACCCAACACTATATTTTGACATTTGTAAGGCTTTGACTAACTTACAATGATGAAATTTTAGTGACACATGTATCAAATAATAATAAAATAAATGTAGAAAATAGAGCCAAAATGCCCTGTAAGTTTTAAAAAAAACATGGACATATATTTATTTTTAGATAACATATCATGTTCATTAGCAGCATAGTATATACAACTTTACAAAAATGACACTTTGTGCATTGTAAGTAGCATACCAGTAGAAATGACTGTAATTTAATTTTCCAAAAGTTACTTAGATTACAATGCATATATCTTCATGTAGTAACTTCATAAGCCAATTACATCCATGTAATACAATACAGATGACAGTTCAGGGAATATAGTACTTGCATCTGACAAGGACACTTAGGGAGAATACTGACACAGGTAACAACCCAGCTTAACACCTGTCCCATAATCTGATGTTAGTACAAGCTAGGACTCTACAGAAACATAAAAGACAGGTAACAACCCAGCTTAACACCTGTCCCATAATCTGATGTTAGTACAAGCTAGGACTCTACAGAAACATAAAAGGCAGGTAACAACCAGCTTAACACCTGTCCCATAATCTGATATTAGTAGAAGCTAGGACTCTACAGAAACATAAAAGGCAGGTAACAACCAGCTTAACACCTGTCCCATAATCTGATATTAGTACAAGCTAGGACTCTACAGGAACATGAAAGGCAGGTAACAACCCAGCTTAACACCTGTCCCATAATCAGATATTAGTACAAACTAGGACTCTACAGAAACATGAAAGGCAGGTAACAACCCAGCTTAACACCTGTCCCATAATCTGATGTTAGTACAAACTAGGACTCTACAGGAACATAAAAGGCAGGTAACAACCCAGCTTAACACCTGTCCCATAATCTGATGTTAGTACAAACTAGGACTCTACAGGAACATAAAAGGCAGGTAACAACCCAGCTTAACACCTGTCCCATAATCTGATGTTAGTACAAGCTAGGACTCTACAGGAACATGAAAGGCAGGTAACAACCCAGCTTAACACCTGTCCCATAATCAGATATTAGTACAAACTAGGACTCTACAGAAACATGAAAGGCAGGTAACAACCCAGCTTAACACCTGTCCCATAATCTGATGTTAGTACAAACTAGGACTCTACAGGAACATAAAAGGCAGGTAACAACCCAGCTTAACACCTGTCCCATAATCTGATGTTAGTACAAACTAGGACTCTACAGGAACATAAAAGGCAGGTAACAACCCAGCTTAACACCTGTCCCATAATCTGATGTTAGTACAAGCTAGGACTCTACAGGAACATGAAAGGCAGGTAACAACCCAGCTTAACACCTGTTCCATAATCTGATATTAGTACAAGCTAGGACTCTACAGAAACGTGAAAGGCAGGTAACAACTCAGCTAAACACCTGTCCAATAATCTGATGTTAGTACAAGCTAGGATTCTACAGGAACATGAAAGGCAGGTAACAACCCAGCTTAACACCTGTCCCATAATCTGATATTAGTACAAGCTAGGACTCTACAGAAACATGAAAGGCAGGTAACAACCCGGCTGGTAACAACCCAGCTAAACACCTGTCCCATAATCTGATGTTAGTACAAGCTAGGACTCTACAGAAACATGAAAGGCAGGTAACAACCCAGCTTAACACCTGTCCCATAATCTGATGTTAGTACAAGCTAGGACTCTACAGAAACATGAAAGGCAGGTAACAACCCAGCTTAACACCTGTCCCATAATCTGATGTTAGTTCAAGCTAGGACTCTACAGAAACATGAAAGGCAGGTAACAACCCAGCTGGTAACAACCCAGCTTAACATCTGTCCCAAAATCTGATGTTAATACAAACTAGGACTTTACAGAAACATGAAAGGCAGAAGCATAGGAGTAAATTAATTTCAACAGATCTAAACTAAACAGTCAATAATTCATGAAACACACTCACTTTTTTCTGTAGAAATAAAAAATTACTGTATTACATGTTTATATTCTGTGTCTGTTGTAGGTGGCAGTCTGGTAAAGTTCCTGTGTAATGGATTACCTAATAAGAAAACTGACTGGTCAAAATGGCGTGTATTTTTTTGTGATGAACGCCATGTTCCCTATACAGATCCTGAATGCACATACCAATTGTACAAAGCAGGTTTGGTAGATCCTGGTCATCTACCTGCAGAAAATATCTATCCCATAGATCCAGATATTTCAGGTGTGTAAGTTTGTGTGCATGTATTGCATATTCTGGAAAGACATTAAGCTATATACTAACGATTCAGAAATTTTACAATTCAGTGTAATTCAAGTGTAATTGTTTGATTCCTTTTTTTTCTCAATTCACTTCAGAAAGACAATGTGTTGGTTAAAAATTAATATTTATTTTTAGAAACATTTAAATTGTTGAAATAAATAATGAAAATATTTCATTTTGAATTAATTTTATGTATATATTTCAGAAACATATTTAATGAAATAGTAAAAATATTTCTGAAATTTTTGTCTTCTGTGTTAAGAACAAAAGCTAACAAATCTATTGAAATGGTATCTGCATGTCCATGTACAGATGTAGACATTGAGCTCACCAGTTCAGATCAGTTACTTTTTACGTTATTAACAGCTTGCTTCTATTTGCTTGGGCACCCAGCAGGACGCCATGAGATCAGTTGGCTGTATTGATTTTATTAGTATACGTTGTAGGGGAAATCATTGACCAAACATCCATTACAGAATTTTATCACCAGGCTATTTCTTGACTAAGAGTGCCTCATAGCCCCTTCATTTTTATAAGGATTGGAGTGCAACACCTATTTATTGCCCACCCTCCACTTGTGAAGTTATGTATGTAGTATATGTATGTGTGTGCTTGGATGGTCCGTGTTTCCATTGGCTTCTATTTCAGGTGCTATCACACCTGAATACCTCTGCCACAGCATCAGAGACACTCACTCTGACCATTACTTTCCCAAGGCCAGAGAAAGAGCAAAAGTAGCATTTCAGATAAAAAAGAATTGAAAATGGAAATTTGTTTTATGGGGTATTGACCCCATAGCTAGTAAGGCACTCAGATTACAGGTCCAATATCTTTGCCACTACACAAACTTGCAGCTCTTATTTATATGTCATGGAACATTGCCTTCAGTTTTTGTCATCCTTTTTCTTTAATAATTTTAACCATTTTTTTTATCAGTTATGCTTTGTTTCATGCTTAATCCTAAAATTTCTGTTTACATGTGTTCTTATGTCGGTTAATTCTGTGACAGAGGTTTGTAACAATATTTATAAAAACTGTCATCTCTGTTAGGAGTTGAACTCATCTTTGGTTTTGCAGCGCTACATGTACTGTCAACCAAGTGAGCTAAAGGGAATTCCTTCCAGTCGAGTTAGTAACAAGCGACTGGATATAGCAAACACCGGTGACATACTCTTCCTGCATGAAAGTGTCTTGTCCTTGAGCTAAAGAGCAGTGGTTGAACTTTTGCAAGTTTGACGAGGATTTGTTATGCCACACCTGAGTCCCTACATGGGCTCCAGATGTCACAGAGGTTTATAATAATATTTATTAAAATTGTCATCTCTGTCAGGAATCGAACTCAAGACTATTGGTTTTGCAGCCCTACACAACCAAGTGATCTAAAGGGAATTCCCTCCAGCAGAGTTAGTAACAAGCGACTGGATAGAGCAAACACCAGTGAAAATATTTTCAAAAAGATTGTATAAATATTCTCTCAAAAGAAGTCAAATGTCTTCATATTCATCATTAATTTTCATGATTACATACATTATTGAATTTGATTGAAAAAAGAGGATATAACAAAGAATGACAGATTAATTCTTTTAGTGAAGAACATTTTCTTTTGTTCAATTTTACTATCTGACTCTGAATAAATAGGTCATTCGTTTGCCTTTTTCTGCAGATAAATCATTAAGTACACAAATTATGTAATGTTTCAAATGAGTTCATTGTTTTTTTTTTCACAGTTGAGGATGCAGCTAGACTGTACTCAGACAAGATTCGAGAAGTTTTTCCTGGCAATAGTTTGCCAAGGTTTCATTTGTTACTGTTAGGTATGGGCCCAGATGGACATACCTGTTCCTTATTTCCTGGTCATCCTTTGTTAAAGGTAAAATTATAACATACATGTTAATTTTATTAAAAACTGCACAGAAATTCACGGAAAAAGTGAATGTATTGTTTGGTTTCTAGCTTTCTTTAGTAAAAGACTTGGACAAACTATTGTAATCATTCTTTGTCCAGTGTCCATCTGTTCACATGGCCCTCTGGCAGAAACTTTTCATATTTAGAACTTTTTCAGAACTGCAGAGGGATTTTCATGATTCTTTTTGGGAATAAATTACTTATGGTCACCTATAAGTATTGTTACTTCTTGGCCAGATCTGTCAAGGGGTTGAACCAGGACTGGGTGACAAATGCCCCAGAGGGTACCCCCTATGATATTTTGAGCAGCTGCATAGATCAACAAACTGAATGCATCAAAGTGATCTGAAAGGATGTCTAAATAAATGTTTTTTTTTCATTCCTTTTCAAAAAAACCGTTTTTGACATAAATTTTTTAACATATTTTGGATGTCTTTTTGTACTTTATCATTTTGCCTATTTTCGGGTAATTTCTTACATTTTCTTCCTATAACTTGCATGTAATGCATGGATTTGTGTAATTGAAGTGATTTTCTATTGAAATTGATGTAATTTTTGCAATTTATACAAGACTGAAGTAAAACGGATGAGTTACTGTTTGTATGGAATAGCATTGATTGATTGATTGATTTTTGTTTTACGTCACACCACGAATATTTCACGTATATGGTGACGGCATCTGCCTGATGCGGGGCATACAAATTTTGACCTTTGCAACGGACCCACCCGAAGCAGTGAGGGATCTTTAACGTGCCATGCATACCACAACATGGGGCCTCGGTTTTTACTGTCTCATCCGAAAGACATGACACTGGCATGACCAGAGCGGGACTCGTACCCCGGCCTCTCGATCAGGAGTCCGACGCGATACCACTAGGCCACGCCGGCTTATGTATGGAATAGCAACCTATTAATTTCATGAAGCTCTTATTAAAACTTACCTAAGGATAATGAAGAAACTTGGTAAGTATAAAGTTCTCAAGATCACCGATATGTGATGGATCAAGGATTGGGCAACGTTGCTAACTTTAATCAGAAAATAACTATTATATGAGTTATTTGAAAGTATCATGTCAAAATTTGGATTTTCTTGATATTTTAAGATTTTTCTAGTTTTGATATAAGCCAGTTTCGGTATACCGAAGAGTATCAATTCACACCCCGCTGGAGGCAAAATCTTTTATCATGTCGTTTTACAAGTGATATTAGAAACATTCTTAGTCTTTTTCACATGATTACTTCAATATACAAACAGACTCAATAAAACTTTTATTTCCAAAGTTCATTTGGAAATATCTATTTCAAGAGTTTTTCCAGAGTTTCATGTCACATTATAAGTTTCTTGAATTTCAAGACATAAGTTATTCGAGACATTTATCAGTTGTCATAAGAGGATAAACAAGAGAATATATGTATATGCCATTTTTTAAGCATTTTAAAATTGTTTGTGAATTAGCAAATGGTGCTCAGTTGAGTGATATAGGCCTATATGTGCCTCTTGTTTGCAATTTATTTTAAAGCCGGCGTGGCCTAGTGGTATCGTGCTTGACTCCTGATCGGGAGGCTGGGGTTCAAGTCCCACTTAAAGATCCCTCACTGCTTTGGGTGGGTGTGTTGCAAAGGTCAAAATTTGTATTCCCTGCATCAGGCAGATGCCATCACCATATACGTAAAATATTCGTGGTGTGACGTTAAACAAAAATCAATCAATTAATCAATTTAATTTAAAGATTAAGATATGATGGGGCGGGGCGGGATTTTTGGGTTGATAAATTATGTATATGTAATTATATGTCTTGATGGACTTCTTGACAACTAATGGAAAGAGTCTAATGAAACATGGTAGGGTGTTGAAGTACCTAAGATTCTCCCCAAGTGTTGCTTTTTTCAGCCTAATCTGTGAAGGGGTTGATCCAAGATAGAACCTTCCTTCAACAACCTTCTTTAGACCAGTTGCAACAGCATCACCAAATTGAATGTATCAGAGCGATGTAGAAAGGTGTCTTAAGAAGTGTTGTTATTGTTGGTCTATTTCTGAAATCAAATTCTGACTCTTTTTTTGGGATATCTTTAGACTTTATTTTTTTTTGTGCATTTTGAGGTGTTTTCTTTGATTTTCATTTGTTTGAGAATTTTAGAAAGATGTGGTGTTGTTTTTGATTGAAGTGTGAAATAAAATTCATAAGAAAGTATGCTTCTGTTAGGGAACTTTCAGTAGTTTCTAAGGTCTCATGTGCTCAGGTGTTTAATAAAGGCCAGATTTGACCTCTTTTTATGCCCCCAGATCGATAGATCAGGGCATATTGTTTTTGTCCTGTCTGCTGGTTTGTTTGTTTGTCTGTCTGTTGTCAGCTTTAACCTTAGCTATAACTTTTGAACCGTGAGGGATAGAGACTTCATATTTGACATGCTTACTTAACTAAGGAAGCCCTTTCAAGTGACATCAAGGTCGATGAGCTTATGATTTTGACAATGACCTTCACACTAAAAATAACTCTTTGGACTTTGGTGCTGCCAGGGGCATTAGTGTTTCACAAACACAGCTTGTTTTCAAAGGTCACTCATAGAATTTAATGGGTAGGAGACAACGCAAGATTCTGTAAAGTCTTTATTATTGATAAATCGTAAAATTTTGTAAATTTTATATTTATTCTGAATTCTGAATTAGAAATAAATAAATTTAAACAAATTCGTGTTATAAATGCACTTAAGGATAATTTTTTTCCAATTGGGTGTTCATCACACCTCTTGTTCTATATTATATTTATTTTTTATCACTAATATATATGTGAAAAAGTTTGAAATAGTTAAAAGGATTTACTATATATATTATGTCAAAAATTCATTATTTACCTTTATATATGTAGGTGAATGTTGTATTCATTATTAATGTTATGTATGTAGGTGAATGTTGTATTCATTATCAACGTTATATGTGTAGGTGAATGTTATATTCATTATCAACGTTATATATGTAGGTGAATGTTGTATTCATTATCAACGTTATATATGTAGGTGAATGTTGTATTCATTATCAACGTTATATATGTAGGTGAATGTTGTATTCATTATCAACGTTATATATATAGGTGAATGTTGTATTCATTATGAACGTTATATATGTAGGTGAATGTTGTATTTATGATTAACGTTATATATGTAGGTGAATGTTGTATTCATTATCAACGTTATATATATAGGTGAATGTTGTATTCATTATGAACGTTATATATGTAGGTGAATGTTGTATTTATTATGAACGTTATATATGTAGGTGAATGTTGTATTCATTATGAACGTTATATATGTAGGTGAATGTTGTATTCATTATGAACGTTATATATGTAGGTGAATGTTGTATTCATTATGAACGTTATATATGTAGGTGAATGTTGTATTCATTATTAACGTTATATATGTAGGTGAATGTTGTATTCATTATCAACGTTATATATGTAGGTGAATGTTGTATTCATTATCAACGTTATATATGTAGGTGAATGTTGTATTCATTATCAACGTTATATATGTAGGTGAATGTTGTATTCATTATCAACGTTATATATGTAGGTGAATGTTGTATTCATTATCAACGTTATATATGTAGGTGAATGTTGTATTCATTATCAACGTTATATATGTAGGTGAATGTTGTATTCATTATCAACGTTATATATGTAGGTGAATGTTGTATTCATTATGAACGTTATATATGTAGGTGAATGTTGTATTTATGATTAACGTTATATATGTAGGTGAATGTTGTATTCATTATCAACGTTATATATGTAGGTGAATGTTGTATTCATTATCAACGTTATATATGTAGGTGAATGTTGTATTCATTATCAACGTTATATATGTAGGTGAATGTTGTATTTATTATTAACGTTATATATGTAGGTGAATGTTGTATTTATTATGAACGTTATATATGTAGGTGAATGTTGTATTCATTATGAACGTTATATATGTAGGTGAATGTTGTATTTATTATTAACGTTATATATGTAGGTGAATGATGTATTGATAGCTCCTATCAGCGATTCACCAAAGCCTCCCCCAAGTCGTGTCACCATGACCTATCCCGTCATCAATAACTGCAAGTGTGCTTTATTTGCTTCATGTGGTGCTAGTAAGGCAGAAGTCATTCAGGTGAGTCCTTCATTACAAAATATGTTAATCATGTTGATGAGCTAGATGTTGTTCTTTCATTTACTAATGCAAAATAATAGCATTTATAGTTGTGGGGGACCTTAGCAGCATAGTTGTGTTAAATCTCTGTGCTGGAAGCAACTGTAGCTTGTCCCTTCTGTAAGGTCTGTGTTTGTTTGTTCTCTTGTGTAGATGGCAAAATATTGATAGAAATGTTAGAAACTGGTTTGATGAAGGTATAGGTGACAAATATCACTATATTTTATGCTGTAAATACTTTATAGAGAAATGAAATATGTCTTTCGGAATATTTTTATAACCGACTAAATGTAAAAATTTTTTGTATTAAAATGTTCATGTACTCACTAATTTATGTCAATTTATACAGCTTGTTTGTGAGCGGGTAAGCCCCTTTGGCTAAATATTCTTCCTTATGTGCATGCATTTAATTGTAATGTTTGCACCAGGTTTAAATGTTTTCGATGGTGTGAAAACTATTTATGAGAAATAAACTTGATGGCTAGATGGGAAGTGTGCTGTCCAAAACTGGGAGGTCTTCTTAACGTACTTCAGCTTACCTTCATTTATCGATTGAATGAATTAATCATGGTATGATTTTGCTGCATATATGATATCTTGCTTAGCTAGAATCATATTTTAATCATGCTGTAATTAAGCAAAATATTTGGCATTGTCATTTGAGGAAAATTTAATTAGGGAACATTCCCTTATTAAGTGGTATTTTCCATAAGTACATGTACTGGAGAAATTCTCACATTCACAAATATAGATACCGATTTAAATATATAAATGCAGTGATTCAGATTGAAACAGAAACTTATAGGACAGATGACCTAAACCAACAAAATTTTATCAGTCATTTTGTCTGATCTGACAAAAAACAATGGGTCATTTTTTGCACTTTATTTACATTTGTTCGAAACAACAAAAAATCTGAGTGATAATTTATACCAGGGCTACTGGATAGGTTATCTAAATCTTTTATACCACAATTTTTCATCAGAGATAACACAGACCGGAATTTCACCAATGGTAGTCCCTCCTGGGCAATCCAGTATATGCTTTTTAAAGCAATGAGGACAGCTTTGTCTTTTTCACGCAGAGAGGGAATGATTACGGCAGCTTGGTGATCATTCCCCTTGAGGTGTTCAATTAGAGAATTGTCCTGAAATTGCTATTTCCCTTTGTAAAGGAGTTACTTCTTGACGTGTTTATACATACATAGCAAGACATTTCCTTTTTATCTTTTTCATATCTCAATCTGGGATAAATTGACAGCCAAGAATCTTGAAATTTCCGAATATGAATGGGGCCTGGGGCGCTATTTGAATTTGATTTTGACTTGGTTGCTGAGATTCAGACTCATTACCTTCATTACATAAACCAAAATTTGCCAAGGTTTTTTGGCCCGAAAGTAGCCTTGTTTTTTTCTTTGGCAGCATTTTTATCTATGTCAATTTGACACTATAAATCAGCTGTGAATACGGGGGTGTCGAGACAATTCGTCACAGAGACAACTCGTAACAAGACAACTCGTAACCAAAAAAAGACAAGTCGTAACCAGAAGTTTTTGGTTACGAGTCGTCCAGACGATTCGTAACCTGGTTACGAATAGTCTGGACAAGTCGTAACCAAAACTTAGAAAATTTTTACTAACAAAAATAAATCGTCACCAAAACTTACAAAATTTGTACTAACAAAAAAATTGTCACCAAAACTTGGTAATATGAAACTCATCACCAAATTGTGTATCAAGTTTCATTAATAGTGTTGTGAATCAATAGTGTCACTAATGGAAACTCGTCACCTAATCGTGGGAAATTTGTATCAAGTTTCATTATTAAATAGTGTTATTTTTGGAAATTCGTCACCATATCGTGGAAAACTGGTATCGAGTTTTAATTATTTGTGTTATTAATGGACACTCGTCACTAAAACACGTTATAATCTTCACACAGAACTCGTCATCAAAACTTTGATAAATTTCGTGCCCAGACCATTAGCTACATTATGAATAATCCTAACATATATATGTATGTACTTACCAGTTTTGCAGGTCCTATGTTGCCACATGGAGCACCCATTGCACTGCACCGCCTCGTCTTCTTCTAAAACTTCTCTTCTACACTCAATGCATGACATTTTGGAAATGACAATAAAAACCTCGAGACCACTTATATATACCCATCATGGCTTCAACATGGCTTCTTTTATAATTTTTTCTACCTTGATGTTGTCTATTTTTTCATTCCCCAAAAAGCCAACCGTTAATGGGGTACATGGTTTAATTGGATGGCTTGTTGCATTGAATACATTAGATTGGCTTCTTTTTGAAGCCATCAACTACATAGATAATTAATCGATCCTTTGTCAAAATAAATCATTAGCATATTATTAAATATAAACAGACCATTATACATTATCTGGTTTTTTTTTTTAAGATCGTAGTACCAGTGCCTAATAACGAAATTATACTTCCGTCTTCTTTATGTAAAATATATCTTTTAACCTTCAAATATGCGATGCTGTGGTTAAGTACATAGATTACCATTACATATTACAACATATCCATACATCACTGAAATACTAAACATCCGAATTTAAAACTGAATTGCTTAATAAACAAGTTTCATATTACCTTGGTTTGGTGACGAGTTTTTTGTCAGTAAATATCTTTTTTGTCAGTACATATTTCAAAGTTTTGGTGACGATTTTTTTAGTTAGTAAAAATTTTCAAAGCTTTGGTGACGATTTGTTTAGTAAAAATTTTCTAAGTTTTGGTGACCATTTTTTTTGTTGGTAAAAATTATCTAAATTTTGGTGACGAATTTGTTTGTTAGTAAAAAAATTCCAAGTTGTGGTGACGAATTTTTTGTAAGTAAAAACACTATTACTGAAACTTTATACAAATTCCCCATGATTTGGTGACGAGTTTCATATTGCTAAGTTAAAACTTTGGTGACGAGTTTCCATTAATAACACTATTAATGAAACATGATACACAATTTGGTGATGAGTTTCATATTACCAAGTCTTGGTGACGATTTTTTTTTTGTAAGTATAAATTTTCTTAAGTTTTGGTTACGAGTTTTCCAGATTATTCGTAACCAGGTTACGAATTGTACGAATTGTCTGGACAACTCGTAACCAAAAACGTCTGGTTACGACTTGTCTTTTTTGGTTACGAGTTGTCTTGTTACGAGTTGTCTCGGTGACGAATTGTCCAGCAATCAATACGGGGCTATTAGCCAAACGCTTTAATGATTCAGACATGTTTACATGAAAAGTGAAAGTACAGGGATTGTCTCAAAATTATTCACAAAATATGGAATCAATTAAAAAACTGAATAATAAATTATATTTATATTTCTGAATTTTGTATTGACCACTGTACGGGAAAAATGATCAGTCATTCTGTCCTGGTAGAGTTTAAGTAATAGGTCATTTTGACCGACAGCAAATTTTTATTGGTCATTTCCGATTTTTATCGGCCAATGACTGATGACTGACGCCAAAATGATTCTATGGAAATATGACAGCTGCTTAAATGATAACACATACAGCACAAATAGAAATACCAATATACCTTTCATTCGTCTGATCTCTCATTATATGCCAACATACGATATTTTATCATAAGAAAATAAGGTCATCATTCTATAGTGACCCAGACATGTTATAATGAAGCTTTTTGCAAAGTGTAGTTTGTCTGGCACTGAGCACTTTACATCATGTAAAACTGAAATTTAAGTTTTTGTTTTCCAGAGAATCCTTGAAGGAAATGAAGCAGATCCTTTACCAGCTGCTAGAGTTCGACCTACTGATGGAGAATTGATCTGGTTATTAGATAAATCTGCTGCAAACAATTTAAAACAATGACTATCTAATAATAGTCATTTATAATCTTAACAGAGAGGACAGTGTTCAGTACACTTTCATTTTGACCTTTTTCAAGATACAATAGATATATATATATATCTATAGGATGTCTGATTATTAAATGATATATGTGATAATAAATGAAAAAAGTAGTGTATTTGAAGACAAAATATTAATATCTTTCTTCCATTTAAAAATATAGAAAAAAGTTATTTTTAAATGATACTTAAATATTATAGCATTGCTATATACTGCCTGTGTTGTAACTTTTGATTTCATATGAAACTAGGTCAGTATGATATACATTTCATAGTTTAGTGACTTTTCTAAGAATTTCAAAACTAAGAAGGACTACAGACTTGATTCTTTGCATGTTAAATTACTTTGATATGATTCCCTGTTTTGCTTTATTTGGTTTTGCAATCTGGGTATATCATCATTAGTGGTTTCTTGAATAATTTGTTAAATTATGCCTATGACTTAATTATTATGAATTTGTATTAAATAAGGAAATAAACTTTTAGTTGTATTTTTTCTATCATGTTTCTTTGCTTCCATATATTAATTACCTGCACATATACTACTGGCGGTTGTCATTTTGTCTTTAGCCTAGTTTGAAATAGATTGATATCTGCCATACCTGATGTTTTACCTATATGGTTATAACACCTGTCTGGCGATTACTCAGTAAGTCATTACCTATGTAACAGACCTACCTAATGCAGTAAGAGAGTGGTGGAATACAGACACTTGACCTTGCTCTCTTGAAGTGCCAAACCATGCTGGCTCAACTTTTTTTAAGAAGTAGTGGATGATATAACGAGAATTGGTAGAACTGATGGATGCTCCACTAGTTTCAAAAGGGCTAATTTTTATGAGCCAGGGTTGATAAATTGGGGGCATATTATTTTTGTCCTGTCTATTTGTCTGTTTGTTTGTCTGTCTGTTGTCAACTTTAACCTTAGCTATAACTTTTAAACAGTAAGGGACAGAGACTTCATATTTGACATGCATACTCAACTAATGAAGCACTTTCAAATGACACAAGGGTCGATGACCTTTAGACCATGACAATGATCTTCATGCTGAAAATAACTTTTTGGACTTCGGTGCCGCCGGGGGCATTAGTGTTTCACAGACACAGCTTGTTTTGTATTTATTTTCAAATATCTGTGTTTAAGATATCATAATACAGTATTACAAAGGGAAAGAAACATGTATGAAAATCAGCAAAGAGCAATAACTCCTAAATTATGCAAAACAGAGTTGTGGTTCTTGTTCACTGATTTATCCTGACTGGAGTTACCTGTTCTTTGCTACCGCTGCGCAGATATTTTAAGATCGAGTCAGGCATTGCCAGTTTAAGATCTATTTACCTATGAAGTTTCATGTAGACACCTCTTATATTTTTTGTGTCATGCTAAAGAGAGTAATAGTTCTTGTACACTGCACTTCTCGATAAGATCTATCAACATATGAAGTTTCGTGTTGACATCTCTTTATGTTTTTTTTGTGTTCTGATCTGGACAAAATTTAAGTATAAAAGATAACAAAGGGTGATAACTCCTAAATTATGCTAAAGGGAATAGTAGTTCTTGTATACCGCACTTCTCATTGTAAACTATTTACCTGTGAGCTTCAAATTGACACCTCTTGTACTTTTTGTGTTATGTTCCAAACAGAATTTAAGTGTGAAAAATGACAAAGGCACGTAACTCATAAATTATGCAAAAGAGATTTTTGGTTCTTGTCCATTGCACTTCTCCTCGAGATCAATCGACATGTACATATGAAGTTTCATGTTGATGCCTCTTACAGTTTTTGTGTTATGCTCTAGCAAAACTATGACGGACGGGCGGACTAAGCGGCGACTATATGTTCTCTCTTCGATGAGCATAAAAATTTCCTTTGTATGATATACACCGACTTTGGGATTGCGGAGAAGTTTTACATTTTGAACACACTCGGATGCAGCGCAGGTTAAAATATTTTGATGTACTTTTATTTACTGTAACTTATTTCTTTGGTATGGGAAGTCCAGTAATATATGGTTCATGACACAAATCCTTGGAAAAATGGCTAGTTTCTATCGATTATCAATTCACGAGATGGATACAAAGACAACTCTCCAGAGTATATTTTAGAATGTAGAAAATTCTGTTTTGCCATTTTTCAAGGTTTGTATTAATATAAATATTCTACATTATGCATTTCGTGATTATGATGTCATGAATACTTTGGCATTTCAGATTTAGACTGGCATTGCCAGTATATCCTTTTTGCTTCTCTTATTGCATTCTCTACCCAGAGTTATCGCTCCTTACTCTCGCTTATATGTCAAAATTGGCCCATGAATATTTGACCAATACATAATCTTCATTAAGTGATGAACAATGATTTTACAGTCTTGAAACTTGACTTCTTAGTACAGTTGGAAGGGCCTGTAAGTGCCCGTGTAGGGAGGGAAGGGATTAGGTGTAAGTCCGTTGTTTTTTGCGGATCACGGACTATTTATTCATCATGTAACGAAATCACGGACTATTTATTCATCATGTAACGAAACGAAACAAAATTCAAAGTCTGGCTCTCGCACTTTTCAAACCCTTCCTAAGCCCTTGGTGGGTACGAGTAAAAATAAGGTGTCGCTGTCTCATGGTCAAATTAAAGATCATTTTTATGGTTTTGACGTCTTTTGTCCAGACTCAAAAGGATTGGTAAGTAGGTCAATGACCGTTGATAGTAAAAGTACGTCAGAAGGAAAATGGTGTGAAATTAGCTACGATTGCCTATGCCTCGGGTTTCTTCCAATAGCAGAACCAAACTACCTTCTTTATAGTAGAAAGCTCGAGGTGTTACTGTACAATGGGCCACTAGTGATTGTTTTGAGACAATTTGTACAATTTTGCAGATTTTGCATTTAAGATCCACTTCACACTTTATATACAGATTTCTGATACAGATACGCTGTCAGAGTGCCATGAATATTCAAGAACTGACTTTAGGTTTAGAATAAGTTATCCATAGATCTGGCTACGAACATCAAAACTTTAATGATTTAGGGATAGACACTACATTACTGACTGCTACTCAACTATTGCTTAAGAGAAGAATCCGGGTGACATACATGGTAATGTTGGTCAGACCTCGACCCCTCAGAACCTTGGTGAGGTCTAGTACAAAAGCTCTCTATCATACAGTGTGAAACAAGTTATAGATAATGGCGAAGAAATAAATCTCAAGATGGAGGAGAAAAACCGTACACCTCTGGACGAGGAAACAAAGGTAAATTGCTGTTAGAAGGAAATGTGTTGTAGCGCAACTACATATTTAGGACAGCCAGAGGCAGATTTGAGTCTATTGTTTATAGAGAGTTACATGTCAACTTGACTGAATTTTCTATTGATAGTTTTCCAGAATATGTGGTTTTTAAAACCCAAGAGTTATATTCTTTAATCAGCAGCTGTATCGATGATGATAATTGATAATGATGATGATGGTGATGATGATGATGATGATAATGATGATGATGATGGTTTTGAAGACGTCCCGAATGTTCAATAAATTTTCACCTCTCGCAGCATTCACATTTAAATCTTCATTTTTTTTTACAAGAAAATCAGTCCACATTCTGCTGTTATCCAGTTAATTAGTTAAAATTTCGTCACTTAAAGTTCACTACAGTATCTAGAATATGATTAACACAATTTTAGTACTGATTATTGATGTTTCTGATGTTTATTGCACACTGTTTATTGTAATATTATAAGACTCTTTTATAGGCTACTATGAAAGACACATCAGTTACACCCGAGGGGTATCAAAATCAAGTAAAGCCTGAGGCTTGCCAAGGGTTTTGCATGACTTTGAGACCCCTAGGGTGTACCTGATGCATCTTTCATAGCTGCCTATAAAAGAATATTTTTCTCTCATACTTTTGGAGGAATATTGACTTTCCAAAAATTGGAAAATATTCAACTTTGTAGAATCAGGAAAATTTTGTCATACTCATGTTCATCGTCCCCGAAAATGGTTTATTCTAAATGAATAAACCATGAACGTTAGTCTCTTTGCCTTAAAGATGTAAAACAATATAGAAAAAGGATTTTTTAATTGACGTTTTAGTGAGACGTCGTCGTCGTGTTCGTTGCGGAAATCATGGCGTCACAATGACGTCACGTGGTATGTAATACACAATACACATGAATATCGCATAGCTGTATTCCATGGGCCTGCTCTGCATCGAATACGCAGATATGAGAGAAATATATATATATATATATATATATATATATATATATATATATATATATATATATATATATATATATATATATATATATATATATATATATATATATATATATATATATATATATATACGGAATGTGTAATTTTGTACAATTACTTAATGAGAACTGTATGTTACATTGTTCATATCAATTGTAAACATCATAATACTGACAAAGTTGGTATTTGTGTTTTGAAACGAGTTTGATTTTCGAAGTTGTAAACAGTAAGGATCATACTGTTGATAAAGTGTTAATAAATCTTCTGCAAGATGTCTAGTGAAAGGTCAATCAATATCGATTGGACTGGAAGTCAGAACATTGCTAAGTTCTGTGATTGGACCTTAGATGTATCGTGGTCGAGATACTGGGTTATGCTTTGGCGTTGAAATCTATTTTGCAAGTTTTGTACAATTCTTGACGTAGAGGTAATCGAAGAATTTGACAGTGGTCAGTATAAAGTTTTGATAAAGTTCTAAATATAAAATTAAATTAATAATGAATTGTTGTAATAAAGTTAGGAAGGTACACATCATTAGAGCTTCAAATATTTTTAAATGAAAGAATGTCAACACATTTACGAAACATATTGACCATGTGTCTCATGTCGTATGCATACTTAATGAGGAACAAGTAGAAATTATCATAGAGACCGGACCTGGGGTATAAAAAGAGCTTAGGGGCCTTTAGTGTGGTTTTCTTACAATAAACCATGGATATCATTGCTTGTCTTCATTTAGGTATGCATATTTAAGAAGTTACCTGATATTTGAATGTAAATGTATAACTTAGTTCAATAGAGTATTTTATGCTTTAATGTTTATTTGATTGTTTAATTGTACTACTAGATAATTTAATTGTAAATGTAAATTCTAATGATGATATTGTAAACTTTTGATTACCCTTGATTTAATGTAGGGTTGCGGTTTTCATATAATAAATCATAGACATCATTGCTCGTCTTCATTTAGGTGTAAAACCTCAAGAAGCTCATTGGCAATAGAGAGGACACTTATTGAGTTTGCATAACCACACCATCGCTAGCCCGAGAGAGAGAGAGAGAGAGAGAGAGAGAGAGAGAGAGAGAGAGAGAGAGAGAGAGAGAGAGAGAGTGTGCTTCACCGCTGGTATTGATTTGCATATAAAAATCAAGTATATACATACATATAACTTGAGCAGATACAAAATTGATAGACAAACACCCCTTAACATTGGACGAAAAACCCAATTTTTAAACCGGCGAAGAAACACGATATTAAAACTGGTCAAGGTAAACCATAAGCATTCACAATACGAAAACTGGTCAGGGCAACATTTCCAACATTAAAACATGTGGACAGATATCATACAAAAACAATACAAAACTGGTGGAAAACCCATATAAAAATTGGTGGAGAATCCTGAGGATCTTTTGTGGTTGTGAATTTTAACCTTAGTTCAGATTTTATATTATTTTCTACAATATGGAACTACGCAACAGAAGTCTACAAAATGGGAACTTTAGGGGACTTTTCTTTCCCCACTTCACCGCGTTTGAGCGAATCGCACTATTTGCCGATGGACCCTTCTCCCACGGTGAGGATGTTAAGAGCGGCGCGAAAAACATTAAAAAAAAACGAATGAGAAAGAAAAGTCAGGAACCGTCAGCCACATTGTTGGAGGCAACACCAGCAATCCCGGACAGACCGCTGTACTCAGTAGCAGGACAAACGTCAACTCCAAGTAATGATAACTTTAGTTTAAGATTACCTAATTTAAGTACACAATCTAATGTATCAAATGTTGCAAGTAATATAAGTACTAATGTACCAAATGCTATCAAGTTGCAAAATTTCAATCAAACGCAATCTGCAGTAAAATGGTGGATGCTATTCTGCCAGTGGTTAAATTTTCTTTCGAGATGACTGATTCACAAGCGATAGCTGCATTTCCTTTTTATATTGATCCGATACCACAACAATGGTTTTTTCAGTTATCCCTGCAATTAAGAATAATTTAAAATCTTTAAAGGATGCTTTTCTGTCAAGATTTTCAGTACAAAAAGCACATTTTGATGTTATTCTTTTACATGTTCAACAAAAGATGATGAATCCATTAATTTTATTTGGCGAGAGTTTAGAAATTAACAAATGAATACGATATTCCAAACCACCTTTTAGTGAGAATAACATATCAAGGGTTAAAAACGGAAATTAGAAAAACTGTTATGCCGCATAAAACCAGAAAACCTTGAACAATTAAGTCTGTTGTCAAGGATAGAACAGTTAAATTAGCAGTTTCATTTTATGATACATTTGCTATGTCACTTCAAAATATGGAAGATAAATTTGAAACGTCATTGGCTGCAGTATCACAAAGCAATTTTCAAAGATCGCAATATAATAGAAACCAGACTACAAATTTTAGGAAATCTTTTCGAAATTATAATAACAACCATCGCAATCCTCAAAATTATACAAATGATTATCAAAAACAAAATCAAACAAAATGTCAAGGTTGTGGTGGCACATGCATGGATAGAGGACAATGTAGAATCAAAGGTAAAACGTGTTACAAATGTAAAAAGTAAAATCATTTCCAAAGTGTATGTCGTTCGGGTATTGGTTCGTAGATAAATACGCGCTAGGAGTACGCGCCTGTCCCTAAGGGCATTCCTAAGGATAGGCGGCATAAAGAAAAAATAGCTACAATAGGACTGACTACGACCCTAAACCTCAAAAATACTATCAATGTGAACATAGGGATGAAAAATACTAAAGCTTTAGTGGACACGGACTCTCAACTTACATTAATTAGTCATGTATTTTCCAACAAGTCAGAATTTGCACAAAAATCATTATTACTTCCACACTATGATTTAATCAGAGAAGTTTCTGGCAAACATTTACCAATTATAGGAAGAATTAAACTGCCAATTAACATAGAAAATCAAACATTTTGGACATATGTTCACATAGTCAAACGTCTGGATCAATGAATGATTTTAGGCTTAGATTTTATGGAAAAACATGATGTGTCTGTCAACTTAAGAGCAAAATAATAGCGGAATAGAGTGTAACTTTACCCATGGAAACAAAACTTCATTTAGCTAGAACCGCTAAAAAGGTAGTTATCCCAGCACAACATGAAACGCTGATTCAACTGAAAAATATCCCGTTTGTTGATTGTGTGCAAGGGGAGTTCCAAAGTGCCAAGCGTATACCTGGTATTTTTGATGGCCAGTTGTTTTGATCTTTGTCACAGTATGCATGATTGTTCTATTATACCTTTCGCAAAAACTATTGGTTTGTGGGCGATATGCTGAAGTAAAGTGTTTTTAACATTGAAAATCTCACACAGAGATAAAATTAAATTTGATTTTTTTTCTTGAAATTTTCTTGGTGCCCCAAGTCTAGAGGAAATGTGTTCAAACAATATTTTTGCAACTTCTATGCTTTGTCGATTTTTCATAGGGAAAGCTTCTACCCACCTTGTAAAGGAGTACCACCAATAGTATATATTGATATCCACCACTTGTTTAACTAAGTCTTAAAAAATCTATGTGCCAACGTTCAAATGGGCCATCTACTGGCATTGATGTTTGTGGCGAAGGTTTGATGTGTTGGTCAGTTTTTATTCTTTGATATCTCTCACATGATTTGATGTAATCATAAATATTTTGATGCATGTTTGGCCAATGATACTTTTGTTGTATCGCCGCCAGTACTTTTTCAACTCCAAAATGTGCTCCTCCTGTTTCACTGTCGTGATGCGCATTGGGTTCTTCTAACCTAAGGGTTTTTGGCAAAACCAATTGTTTGATCCATCTATCTGGTTCTCTCACCTTTCTTGTGCGCCTTTGAAACCAATGGTATAAGATACCATTACAAAGACTGTAAGACTCTGACTTTGCTATTACCCTTTTCCTTTGTTTCGATTCGTCTGGTAGTATGTCTGACTCTAAATAATTGTATATATCTCGGAAATCTTTACATTCTTTTTAAAGTTTTACCAACCATTCTGCTTCTGGTAGTGCTATGTCCGTCTGAATCGGTTCCAAAGTGATTACCTGTGGTTCACTGTAATATTGGAATTCGATCTCCATTCATGTTTCTTCTGATTTACATGTGTGAACTAACGCTTTTGTTCTGTTTTGATTCGAATCTTGAGGGTATGCTCGCCTGCTGAGCGCATCTGCTACAACATTGCTCTTACCTTCTTTGTGAATAATCTTGATATTGTACCCTTGTAATTCTAACGACCATCGTGCTAACCTACCTGTCACACCTTTTTTGTGTCATCAGGTATTGTAACGGTGGTGGTCCGTATACACAATGAATTCATTATTCGATAGATATGTTTTGTATTCTCTGATGTCTTCTATAACTGTTAGGCATTCAATGTCAGAGGCTGACCAATTTCGTTCTGTTTTTGATAACGATCTACCACCATATGCTATGACATGTTCTCTATTCCCTTTATCTTTTTGTGATAGTATGTATCCTATAGTTACTGTGGATGCATCAGTAGTAAGTGTGAATGTATCATTCATGTTTGGGTGTGATAAGATTGGAGCTGTAGTGAGCTTTCTTTTTAACCTGTCAAATGATGTTTGACATTCTAGTGTCCACACAAATTCTTCATCTTTTCTTAAAAGTTTGTTCACATGAGTAGTAATGCTAGAATAATTTTTAATAAATCTACTACAATAATTGCACATTCCAAGAAATGATCTCACATTTTTGACTGTTTTGGGGGTGGGGAAAGTATCAATAATATTTGTTTTGCATTTGTCAACCTGAATTCCCTCTTTAGATATCATGTTATCTAAACATTTGACCTGTTTTGCAGCAAAATTACATTTCTTTGGATTAAGCGTCAATCCTGTAGTTTTTAGTCTTTCAAACAGTTGCCGAAGGTAAACAAGGTGTTCATCAAAGTCATCATATGTCATCCACATAAACCAATATGTTTTTCCAATGAAGACTTGTGACATAATTATTTGAAATGATACATAACTATTTCTTAGGCCCATTCCTAATCTTTTCCACTCATAAACACTGTTTTGAGTGATGAAAGCAGCTTTATGTTTTGTGTCAGGGTCCATTTGTAATTGCCAATAGCCTGACTGTAAATCAAAAGTTGAAAATATGTACGACTGCGCCTCGGCTACTGTGTCAATGTAAAGATGATGGATAAATCCAAAGCACAAGTCCAAAAATCATAAAACCAGAGGACATACAAAATCAGTGAAAATGAAAAACAAATGAAAAATAACAAAATATGTCTACTTGAAGAGCATATGTGAACCCCTGTGATGGAGTGAGATCAGGTGCCCGGGGAGAGTGAGCATCTCCTGCTTGCTAGCAACACCCGTCACATATACCCAGTAGAAAGTGTCAGATCGTGTAAATTCCATATGTATTTATATATGGAGAAGTCGAAGTAGGTAACCTTCTAGTATAGAAGGTGTCAAATCTGTGTAAAATGATCGGAATCGGTCTCAGTTCAGAATATCATTTAAAAGTCTGGATAACGAGATATCATATGGAGTAATAAGAGTCTCGTAACGACCATAGAATTTCCTCAGTGACGTTGCTAGTCTAGCATATATATAACCCTGGTTGAGCAGCTTAACTGAAAGTCGCTTAGCCCTCAGAACAAAGTCACTGTAATTTGAACATGCTCTGGAATAACGTATTAACTGAGATATGAATACGCCGTATGCGGGCGATGATGGAATGTTGCTACTTATGAAAGGAAAGTTTGTGATAGCGAAATTGAAATCGTCACGTTTGTCATAGAGTGAGGTGTTCAATTGCCCATTAATGTCGAAAGACAACATAATATCTAAATACGAAGTAGAATTACTACTTTCTGTGGTTTCTTTGACCTCAAGTTCACTTGGATAGATGATGCTAAGGTAATCCGCGAATGAAGGATTATTAATTGAAAGCAAGTCATCTATATATAAACACATTCCATTCTAGGTAGAGGAAAAGACAATGATTTGGTAATCTTAATTTCCTATAGTCCACACAAATTCTATATTATGCAATCTTTTTTCTGTACTAGAATACCTTAGAATGATATTCACTGTTTGATTCCTCTATAATGTCACTGTCTAATAATTCTTGTACTTGTCTATCAATTTCTTTTTGTAAATGACATTCTAAAGGGCATTCTAACTGGGTGTGCGTCATATGTGTCTATTCTATGAGAATATCTACCAACTGTCTTCCCTAATTCAGATAAATTTGTTGCAAATACGTCCCTGTGTTTGTTTAAGAATGCATGCAGTTTATCTTTTGCGTTTGATTTAGATCTGATTGGGTGAGATCAAAGTTAACTGGATTTTTCATTTTATTGATCTTTGGGGATTTAAATGATCTACTTGTGTTTGTTTGACTTTCTCTCGGACATTTAAATGGTCAAATATCATCTGAATGGACAACATTTACCACTACTGCAATTGTGTTGTTTTTTTATAATAACGTCCTTACCTGTGGGATTGCATACTTTCATGACCCCTCTTTGATTGAGAACTACTGACACAGATTTAGCACCTATGATAGATTTCTCTTCTAATGTGTCCCAAGGTTCAAGTAAACTTGTTTGTTTTCTTTTTAAACGGGATATTTTCAGTAGGATCAGCGTTTCATGTTGTGCTGGGATAACTACCTTTTGAGCCACTCTAGCAAAATTTAGTTTTTTTTTTCATGGGTACAGTTACACTCGATTCCGCTATTTTGACAGTTTTTGCTCTTAAGTTGAGAGTCACATCATGTTTTTCCATAAAATCTAAGCCTCAAATCATTGAATGATCCAGATATTTGACTATGTGAACATACGTCCAAATGTTTGATTTTCTATGTTAATTGGGGGTTTACTTTTTCCTATAATTGGTAAATGTTTGCCAGAAACTCACAGAGAATGCCCCCAGGGACAGGCGCGTACTCCTAGCGCGTATTTATCTTCGACCAAATACCCGAACGACATACACTTTAGAAGTGATTTTGCTTTTTACATTTGTAACACTTTTACCTTTGGTTCTACATTGTCCTCTATCCATGCATGTACCACCACAACCTTGACATTTTGTTTGATTTTGTTTTTGATAATCATTTGTATAATTTTGAGGATTGCGATGGTTATTATTATAATTTCGAAAAGATTTTCTAATAATTGTAGTCTGGTTCCTATTATATTGCGATCTTTGAAATTGCTTTGTGATACTGCAGCCAATGATGTTTCGAATTTATCAGCGAGATTAGACATTAATCTTTCTTTAATTTTTTGAAGTGACATAGCAAATGTATCAGAAAATGAACTTGTGGATTTAACTGTTCTGTCCGCGTCTCGTAATTGTCCAAGGTTTTCTGGTTTTTGCGGCATAACAAGTTTTCTAATTTCCGTTTTTAACCCTTGAAGTGTTATTCCCACTAAAAGATGGTTTGGAATATTGTATTCATTTGTTAATTTCTAAACTCTCGCCAAATACTCTTCGATGGATTCATTTATCTTTTGTTGAACATGTAAAAGATTAACATCAAAAGTGCTTTTTGTACCGAAAATCTTGAAAGAATAGCATCTTTTAAAGATTTTAAATTATTCTTAATTGCGGGGGATAACTGACAAAACCATTGTTGTGGTATCGGATCAATATAGAAAGGAAATGCAGCTATCGCTTGCGAATCAGTCATCTTGAAAAAAATTTAACCACTGGCAGAATAGCATCCACCATTTTACTGCAGACTGCGTTTGAAGGAAATTTTGCAACTTGATAGCACTTGGTACATTAGTACTTATATTACTTGCAACATTTGGTACATTAGATTGTGTACTTAAATTAGGTAATCTTAAACTAAAGTTATCATTACTTGGAGTTAACGTTTGTCCTGCCACTGAGTACAGCGGTCTGTCCGGGACTGCTGGTGTTGCCTCCAACAATGTGGCTGACGGTTCCTGAGTTGCTTCTTTCTCATTCGTTCTTTTTTCCATTGTTTTTCGCGCCGCTCTTAACATCCTCACCGTGGGAGAATGTTCCATCGGCGAATAGTGCGATTCGCTCAAACGCGGTGATGTAGGGAAAAGTCCCCTAAAGTTTTGGATGCACATGATGGTGTGTAGCTATAGGAAATACATGGCGGATCTTTGTTTTTGAAATATGGAGGTATTTACTCCAATAAAACTTATGATTTAAAATTTGGTCAAAATTTAAATAATCATTGCCTTTATTTGCAAATCTAATTTTGATGAAAGGGCGATTAGATTTTTCTATAGATATATCGGACTTGACAGGACATAAAAGTCTAGCGGTCGATATGTCCATAATAATTCCATCTAGTCTATACTCTGCAGAGCTTATATCAGTATATATACGTTGTCTTGACGACTCGTGTAATTTTCTGAGTGAAATAGAATAAAGCCTTGTACGAATGTGATGAAGGCCCAAAGGTTTATTTATATATGGCAAAAGAGCATCAAAGGAAATATGTATTTCAGGTTTGTTTTATTTGCGTGTACCATGACTTCGATGCCTCCTCTTGGTTTTGTTATATAAACCGAGTACGTTAACTGATTGACACGCAGGACTAGTTAGGTTACCAATACTACTAATATTGTCATTGCATCCATAGGGCGAAGCAATGCCGCGACGTCTTATCAAGTATTCCTCTCTTTTCCGACAGAGGAGTGCTCAAATTGGCATTCTTTGTGGGGTGATTTCAACACCAAAGCTTAACCCAGTATCTCGACCACGATACATCTAAGGTCCAATCACAGAACTTAGCAATGTTCTGACTTACAGTCCAATCGATATTAATTGACCTCTTACTAGAAATCTTGCATAAGATTTATAAATACTTTATCAACAGTATGACCCTTACTGTTTACAACTTCGAAACTCAAACTCGTCTCAATACACAAATACCAACTTTGTCAATATTATGATATTTACAATTGATATGAACAAAGTAACATGCAGTTCTCATTAAGTAATTGTACAAAATTACACATTCCGTATACAATTATATATATTATATATTACAATAAACAATGTGTAATAAACATTAGAAATATCAATAATCAGTATTAAACAACTACTACAAAAACTCGATGCGTAATGTTTTTGGATGGTTTGATGCTCGATAACATAATTTATGTATGAATGTCCTATAAGTGTTAATAGATGACGCATTACATATTAGAATGTGTTGAGTCCAGAATGTTCGATGTGTTTTTCTAATACTCTCTTTTGTATTCTGATAAATAAATACGAAAGAAAAACATTAAATAAATTTTAACCCTTATTTGGAATTTTTATATGTCTTACAGGATGTATTGGCGGATTGATGTATTAATAATTTGGTATTCAAGTCTGTTTACAATAAAAGTTATTGCTTACCTTCAGATATTATTTCAGATACGGCACAATGCAAACTGCAAAATAATAGAAGTGATGTTTAATAATGAGTCACAAATGTAATGATTTCCAATTATAGTGCTCCAATTGTTTGATTCTAAACTTGTTGGAATCGCACATAAATGTAACTCTTATAACACTGATGTTGGAAAATTATATGTTGTTTCAACGAAATGAATACTTGTTTAAAACGGAGTATCGCAACTACTAAAATCCGTCACGGTTTGCATTTAGTCTCCTACCAAATCCATTGTTCTCAATGTGGGCACTTTTATATGGGCAACTTGAGTCATGATCATATGACGTCATAACAATCACAAAGTTCACGTGTATGTTGACGCTATTTTAGTTGCGATATTCCGTATTATAGAATACCGTGTTTTATATTTCTCACCTCAATACACTTAAAACACTGACAAAACAGCGCAATCTTTCATTTTTCCTTTTGCTTTGTGACACGGTTGATTTGAAGACTTCCAAAACTAGAGGTTGTTTCAAAGGTCATTTACTCTTCAAGTTATCAAAGTTCACTATCAAAAGTGAAACATGAAATATTTCAACATGGCGGCGACAACTATTTACAAATAGGCATCACTTTATGAATTAAAAATAAAATTTTAAGGTATTTGTTATGTATAAATGAAATATGGTGCTAAAATACAATTTTCTTTCTCATCTGAGCATACTTAAAGTATGATACAAGTTTACCAAAGTATTGTCAATCAATAGACATGTATGTAAAGTACTTGTGCCTAACATGCTACATTTTGCCGGGATGTTCATTAAGACGTTAATGCTAGCATAGTGACGTCAGAGTAAATTGACCCCAACTTTTGCACCAAAATGGCGTATGGGTCAAATAATCTTGAAATACCGTTAATTGGGGTACGGATACCTTAACAGGAAAAAGATCTATTGGTATTTTCTTACTGACATTCTACAATATACATTTCTTCTATACTGCTTAAACTCATCTCAGCGGAGCGATCGGCGCCGTCTCTTTGATGTTGTATATGCTAGTTGATGGCAAATCAATGTTAAGAGAATGTTTTTGATTTTCTGGAATTGATTGATCTGGATATCGCCATTTCTTTACTTTCATCGAAAGATTCGAATTGTTGCTAAGATAAAAGGAAAATACTGTAGTCCCGGTAAAAAGTGCCACTGACATTCTTCAAAGAAAGAAGCAAGAAATCTGTCTCAGCTGTATGTAAAAAATCGCCACGGATATGCAAAATATACAAGTAAAAGCACGATTATAGTTTATGAATTGTCAGACTTGAATTGCACCACAGCCATATTTTTTCGTTTTGTATAAATATTCAAACTCGGTAATTATTTCTGTAAACAATATAACGCTTTCGATTAGTTCCTTTATATTGATACGAAAACCTATGGGGTAATTTCAACGCTGTATAGACACTCTACATACCCGCTAATGGCGTCTATCCATTCGATCTGAAGCGACAAAGGCTTGTACTGACTAACCAATTTGCGACATAACATCGACCCCTCGGCGATCTATCCTTGCAAGCGCTCGACCTCGACCGACCAAGACTCGATCTTCGCCGAACTAGCTACGAACGAGTTGCAACGTACGATTTTTAAAAGCGCTCTGTACGCTCAATTCTCAAATTTTTCTATCGACAGATTCTCGTTCAAGCTCAAGAAAGTAATTTTACGGAATCTTATGGACCCCTACTACCCATGGATATAAGGAAAGAAATTAGTCAAATTAGAAATGCTTACCGCCGGGTAAAACAAATGCTTATAGTCTGGAACGAATAATGCAGCACCACGAATTGAAAAAAAAACCCTCAAAACAAACCCCACAGTACTTACCACATATTCATGTATCGTGTATCCAACCCTTATAATTCATCTTATATGTAAAAGAGTTACCAAATACATGATAGGTAAAATGCGGCATAGCGGCCGGCAATATTAGTACACCAAGATAAGATATCTGTGAAGTTACGAATGACCTTACACTGATGGACACTTGAATTTGAAACACTAAATATTAAATTTTATATGATAAATAACCAAAAAGCATCACTCATAAAAAAAAGATACAGTTTATGACGACATATGCATGATGTTTTGCACAAAAATTAAAATCTTTGCAACAGGGCCACCCGAAGCAGTGATGTATCTTTCACGTGTCAAGAGTACCATGGCACAGGACTTCGGTATAAGGCAGTATGATGTAAAGATAATCTTACAGCCTGATGCAAACTTTTCATTTACCGTTTCAATTAGACAAGCAAGGAGAGGGGGGGGGGGCGGGGCGGAGATGCATCTATTATTGATCTTGTCTGAACTTTTCAAAGGAGGTACAGTCCTGAACCCCGTTCTTTTTGAATGCATATCTCAACTCCAACCTACCTCAGGGATATTCCAGTGCAATGTTTTAGATGATGATAAGATAATGTAAGATGTAGAATTATTAATTAAAAGCATGCAAGTAAAACATGTATATCTATCTGAACAAATTAAATTGCTTCTTCTCTTCAGAGAGCAGTATGATCAAGTTAAGCTTTGTATGAGTAAAGAAAGAAAGAAAGTCAGGGATGAGGTTTGGAATTGAAATGTCGACACATTGTTGGTTTAACCCTTTACTCCTAACATTATAATAATTCTATTGTCTCGATAAAATCTGTTTCAGTGTACTTTCTTTAACAATCAGACTTTTTGTTGATAAAACGACTTAAAGTATCATGGTAATTACGACTGCAAAGTTTACTAGTCGAAGCGTTATGGATAGCTTAGAAAAGTATGTCTTTTGATTTCTGATGAAATATCGTGTAAAGTGTGGATATATCAAATGACTTGATAGAGTGAATTGTACTGCAAATTATTGACTTCAGATGCTCTAACAGATCTTCAACATGTTAATAATACTTACATGTAAACGTACATTTATTTGAAGTTTTCTTTTCTCAAGCTGATGCTGTGCTCTTGGGGAAAGGTAAACTATCTTATTTTCGTGTGTAATAAATTTTTATGACCTCTATTCTTTAGAAACCTGTTTATCCTTAACCTCTATATGGAGGATTATTTTTATAAATTTTTAAATGTGTGTCCTTTGATTGTGCTGCTTTTGAGGTTCGTGGGAAGGTGGGCGCCCGTGAATCGGTTAAGCACACCAATTGAGTGACGTTTGTTACTTCAATTGACCGTTCTAAGTATCGTAACCGCATCACAATCAAATATTTTTGTAATGTCAGATGTCTTCTGTTCTCTAATGATGTGGAGTCCCAACGTCTTTCTTATAAATGATGGAAAAGCGATATTATATTTATCAAATTTGTTGCATTTACTTGAGCCGTGATTTCGATGTCTCCTCTGGGTTCTGTTAAATAAACTCAGAACATTTAGTGATTGCCATGCAGAGATAGTAAGATTTTTTCTTTATTACTTTATTAGTATAGCTATATTGAAAACCCAGTCCTCTATTTTCTTCCCACTGAAAGGAGTAATAAGACAGGCATTGATTATAGGATGATATACATTCTCCACGATCCTTATTTCTGTACAGAGAATTGAGTGACTGGGAAAGTAATTGTTTACCTCCAAAAATTATGCCCTGACACTCGTGCTTGCAGTTATCTTTAATTTTGTCTCTCTGATAAATAACAGCCCACGTGGGTAACACTCGATTCCGTAAATCATATTCAGGAATTTACAATTAAGAGGTTCGAAAGTATTATAATAAGTCTTCATTTACATCTGGATTTTTCTCTAACAAACAATGTGATAATTATAAATACTGGACTTGTACTAAGTTGTGTAATGCCATCACATTTTTGATGGATAATATTTATGTACAATTTTATGGCAAGAATTATCAACAGAATATTGGGATTCCTATGGGCACTGACTGCGCTCCCCATATAGCAGATTTATTTTCATACTGTTATGAAAGAGACTTTATGTATTCTATTCAATCCTGTAAACATTTCGACCTTATTGATAAGTTCAATGACACCTCTAGATATCTCGATGATATTTTAGTTATCGAGAATCCTACATATTATTCTATAAACGTTTCGTGTGTTATTAAATTTTTATGACCTCTCTTCTTGAGAAATCAGTTGATCCTTGTTCTCTGTATGGAGGATTATTTATAAATTTTTAAATGTGTGACCTTTAATTGCGCTGCTTTTGCGGTTAGTGGGAAGGTGGGCACCCGTAAACCGGTTAGCCACAACAATTGAATGACGTTTGTTATTTCAGTTGACCGTCCTAAGTCGGTATCGTAACCGCAGCACAATCGAATATTTTTCTAATGTCGGTTTTCCGTGTATATTCAACTATTATCATGTTTTGTGTGCATGACCTTGTTGATTTTTGTCATACAATTTTGTCAGATGTCTTCAGTTTTCTCATTCAGAGCTATGAAAATGAAAAGAACTGTTGAAAAATTTGCTAGTGAAGTGTCGGTAATTAAGATGCTGCAGATTTTGCAGTCCAATATTTACTCCCCTGACAATTGTTGGGGGGGGGGAATTTGCTAAAATATTTGACAAATTCATACTTATACGTCTTGATGTTGAAAAAACTGAATGTCTATACCGTGGCTCGGCTTACTTTTGTAGAGTTTCGTTACTTAGTGTATCTTAATTCGAACGGATACGGTAAAAATATTAAGCACAGTATCTGTTGTTGGACACTACATTTTTAATGATACTCAGAGCTACATTATATGATTTTAATAATGATGATGATGATCATGATGATGAAGATGATGATGATGATGATAATAATAATAATAATAATAATAATAATAATAATAATAATAATAATAATAATAATAATAATAATAATAATAATAATAATAATAATAAGAAGAAGAAGAAGAAGAATAAAGAGTTTACACGCCATTTTCCCATTTTATCGTGTGTTGACATTTGATATTCAGCTTCTATGTCGAAGACTTTGATGTTATGAAGTTTTTGCTTATTAACGCTACTACGACGATTTTAAAACCCAAACATCGTTGTTACATAGGGGTCGCATGACTTACATTCTTTCATTTTGTTTTCTAATTAATTCCAATTTCTTGTTTGTAAGTTTTCCATATTAAAACCGCAATGGTGCAAGTGAATGAAAAGAATTCCTTTGTTTTCTTTTCGCTAGTAAAAATATTTCATCCATTTGGTAAATCAAAGCGTAGTCTTCGTCACATTCGTAATGCATGCATGATTTTCCTTTCATACTACTGCAATGTCTTCCAAATAAGGAATGCTTCTTACCTTGAAACATGTTAATATGGTTAACTCTCCTAAATGCGTGTGGTGATTATGTGGGGACGAATATGGCAAAAACCTCAAATCATCTTTCAGTAATGACAATCTATAATTACATTGTAAAAAGAAGTACATCTTTTAGAAATTTGTCTGTGCCGAAAGTGAGTTTATAAATACCTGATCATATCTGTAAATTTCTAGTAACTTTAATCTGAACATGGATACATTAATAACTTTATTGGGCTTTTTTGGGCTATAAGAGAGTATCAGGGCTGGTTTCCGTACCTTGATTTAAAAAAAAATACAGGAGATCAAAGGAAACAAACTGATCAGTAGAATCCTAAAACGTATAAATTCTAAAAAAAAAAAAAAAAAAAAAAAACGAGGTCCAAGCGGGCCTATATCGCTCAGCTGAGTACTTAGATGATCAGTCATGCAGGAAGGAAAAAGTTATTTATTTTTGCATTACTGTGACTAAGTCAACACAAATGTTGAAAATATGTCAAATTTTATTTCAGAATAAAAATCAACAACACTTTTTTGCACATCCATTCAGGTGATTTTGATATTAAGCATTTGTTCTGTCTCTGCAAGATGTGATTCAGGACAACAAGTTAGTCATTTTCTTTAGGTGGGTCCTTTTAATGAGTGATTTCAAGTCTTGGTCATGAACAACAATTGTTTCAAATATTGTCCAGATCCAACTTAAAATGGCCTAATTTCATATGTTGAGTGTTGATAAACATCTAAATACTTATTTAGATGTGTAAAGAAATGAAAAAGAAATTGACCACAGCGGGATTAGAACCGCTACTCTCTACATTTTAATTACCAAGTGGTATATGTACCATTGTGAGACCTATTTGTAGACATGGTGGCACTATCTGTTGACCAATTTGGTAGAAATGTAAAAATTGATAAAGGACCTATAGTACTTCATGTATAACATGTTTCATTAAAATATTTCAAGTGGCATAAGAGCAGAAATTAAAAATGTGATGAATTGTCCCTCATTTGGAAGTCGTAAAAATTTATAGAAAATAAAAAAATGAGATATTGACAAAATTCTTTCAAAATAACATTCCTTACCATAATTATGATCAAAATTGTCATCATCATTATCAATCATCTAGGAAATATGACATTTTTCTGCATTGAAATCACCAAGTCCAAAAACTTTTCTAAAATTTGATTTTGGAAGGGTACCAAAGTGACAAGACTTCTTCAATCATCCCCCTAGATCAAAACATGCATTCTGTTTGTCTCAGTATACAGCCAGTATGAAGAAGAAGATTGCCAAAGGAGGGTACTCTTTTGTGACCTACTTTTGACTGTGGTGGCGCCACCTGTAAGGAGGTGTGGACGAAAACGACAGAATTTCAAGGGGATCATAAGTGATTTATTTCTATCAAGATTTATTTATTAAAATCCTTCAAACAGTTTTGCAAAAAAAGTTGAAAATGTGAAAAATGGCCAACCCACCCCCTTTTGTGGGAAGTCTTGAAAATTCATAAAAAATCCAAAAATTGAGATATTGACAAAATTCTTTCGCATAAATATTCCATACCGTAATCATGATCAAAATAGTCCGTAAGAAATCATCATTATTAATTAACTGAGAAACATGACACTTTTCTGCATTGAAATTACTAAATCCAAGAAAATGTCGAAAAAAAACTTCAAAATTTGATTTCGGAACAGAACCAAAATAACAACACTTATTCACACATCCCTCTAGATCATTCCTGTGCATTCGGTTTGTCTCTGTATGCCCTTGGTCTGAAGTAGAAGTTTGTTAAAGGAGGGTACCCTCTGTGACATACATTTGCTTGTGGTGGCACTATCTGTTGACGGATCTGGACGAAAAACAATAACACTTGTAGGGGACCTTTAGTTCTTCATGCATATAAAGTTGCATCAAATTCTGTTAACGACATGTTTACGACAGACGACGGACGAACGCCGGACTAACGATGACAATAGCTCACTTGAGCCTTTGACTCAGGTGAGCTAAAAACCCTACCTTTAATATTATAATGAAATGTATTTAAAAGACACAGATTACAGTCTAGAAAGACATAGGAAAGATATGTATATCACAAAGGATATCATTTTGAAAGAACTATTCAGATATAGTAGACTATAGTTAGATTACTCAAAGGCCTTTTTTCTCAACAGCGTCAACCGTGTAACGGATAATGAATTCTATCGGTATTGTGCAAGATTTTTACCCTCTACGAGCATATTGGTGACCAGGTTTTACTATTCTTTACTAGAAATTGCTTTTGTAAAAATTTGTAAAATGTTTTAATAATGTGTCACACAAATCAACCAAACGCAGATACAGAATCAAATATCGCATTTGAATGCAAATGTATAAATGCAGGAGAGGGCGTCAGTCTACTTACACGATATTGAGACTGTCTTTCCATCCAGACCAGTTGTATTGATCTGTCGCAATGTTCATAATGCCTATCAATTGTTACATGTTTATAGATGACAAAAATCTTCCAAAAGTGTCATTAATGGCATAAGAATGTCATTCACATGCAATATGTAAAATGAGTTTAGGTCAGTGATAGAGATTTTCATTAATGAAATAAACAATACTGCAACGAAGAGAAAGTATGCTCGTAGAGAAAGAACATTAGAAAAACAACATTTTATTTATGTGGTTACTTTGACGTTTCAAATCTAAAGCTTGAAATAGCAAAAATATTGTATATCTGTATGCGCAGATACTATCATGAAGTTTGATGAGTGCAGCCCCATAATGCGCTTAAGGAGAGGATATTTGACGGTGTTTAATGTTCGAAAATTAAGATTTCGTTGTATCTTGCGATTATTGTTTATTACGTAAATAATCAAAGAAAAAAGAGGAGTTACTGGCTCAGTTATGTGGCAGAAGTCACCATGGAGCTATACAATACATGAATATAAATAATATACTAGAACATATAACACATAACAAAAATATTTGATTGTAGTACAAATACGATACCGACTTAGGACGGTCATTTAATTTGACAAAAGCCAAACAAATGGTGTGTTTAACCGGTTTACGGGCCCACCTTCCCACTCACTGTAACAGCAGAACAATCAAAGGACGTACATTTAAAAATTTATAAATAATCCTCCTAATCCTTATAAATTTATAATAATTAATGAGTATTAATTAATTAATAAATAAATAAATAAAATAATAATAATAATAATAATAATAATAATAATAATAATAATAATAATAACTAGAAACGAGCTCGTTGCTAAAGCAACGAGTAGGTTTCACAAGTTAAAGTCGAAGCAACGAAGCTGAGATCTCCTACTCTAATACACAATTCTTTTTCACGATCCAGATATCTGATCTTTAGTGATGGTATCCACATTGCGCAATCTACCTGCAGAAATTGTAAGTAACAGCGACTTACATTATATACATTGTACTGAAGCCTACATCGCACATTATCGACTACATTTGACCATATATTTGAAACAAGAAACATGTAGGACAGTCACACTTAGTACAATCTGCACGTGTAACCTAGATCTCCAGTCCTTACTCCCCGCTTTATTTTGTTTATTTATTAACTTACGCAAGGTATTTCGCGTGTACAGATGTTTGACCTTGAATCGCCACTCTGCTGGAATAAACAATTCTCCTCGCGATGGCCGTTAATAATGCCGCTTTCCGCAATATACAAAACAAAGACTTGATAATGTCTCGTATTCCACAGGTAAGCACTGTAACTCGCGATTAATTCACACACGTTTGAAGTCCTGTATAACAGCGGCTTGACCATATATTTGAAACAAGAAACATGTAGGACAGTCACACTTAGTACAATCTGCACGTGTAACCTACATCTCCAGTCCTCACACTCCGCTTTATGTTGTTTATTTCTTAACTTACGCAAGGTATTTCGCGTGTACAGATGTTTGACCTTGAATCGCCACTCTGCTGCAATAAACAATTCTCCTCGCGATGGCCTTTAGTAATGCCGCTTTCCCCAATATACAAAAACAAAGACTTGACAATGTCTCGTATTCCACAGGTAAAGCACTGTAACTCGCGATTAATTCACACACGTTTGAAGTCCTGTATAACAGCGGCGCTGTGCGAGGTATTAAGCAAGGCAAATTCACCGCGCTTCTCTAATGTGTAATGCCGACGCTCGGAGAAGATTTCTTTATAGCCTTGTTCAGCAGTAGCTCGTAGAATGCAATCATTGGTTTTTTTGTTTTTTTGTTTTTTTTTTTTTCTTTTTGTTTGTCTGTTTTTGTTTTTGTTTTTGTTTTTTTTGTTTAAGAATTCGAATTCATAATACTTTCTCAAACTCTATTTTATATAAAGCACATTAAATCGCGATTGAATTAATCGCGAGTTACTGCGCCTTGTCCATGGAAGAAGTCCTGTATAACAGCGGTGCCGTGCAAGGTATTAAGCAAGGCAAATTCACAGCGCTTCTGAAGTGTGTTTATTGCGTTGTTCATCGGTAGAGTGCCCAAAATTTGATATTTGTTTAAGAAATCGAATTCAAAATGCTTTCTCAAACTCTTGTTTTTATACTTTGTTCATACGAGGAATAAAACAATACATTAAAAGTTACGCAAGCAAGATATTTTTTTAAAAAACCTTTAAATTGCTCACTTTCAAATACTGAGAAACATGTTTCATAGTAAAATCGTTACGCAAAATCGTTTCGTAATGTTTTGGAAACTGTAAAACTAAAAATAAGACAGTTTTGAACATTACGTAATTTTTAAAAAACTTTAAATTGAAATAGAGGCCAAACTAAAAGAGATAGATAATATCGGCCGATGAAAGTTCTAAAGATATGAACCTAGAGAACATAACAGTGAAAATTTGAGAGATCTACCATTAAAAATAAAAGCTACATACGCGAAAATCGAAAAATATTAAATCTTACGTAATTCTCTTGAAAAGCCGTATATTTCGAAAAAATTTTTCATTAAACGGGAGTATGTGTCTGTGAAAATGAATAGCCGAAAGATGAAATTTCAAAGTAAAGCAGCTTTTTAGAAATTGAAAGTGACAAGTTCGCTAAATACGGCGCGTATTTCTCGCTTTCTGAGGGTGGCTCTCGATAGATTTCCCCGATCACCTAGGGAAAACGAAAAATCATAGGAAGTTTATGAAAATTAAATTTAAAAGAGTGAACCCTTCTCACGCATAGGATTTATTTTGGTAGCAATCCGATGTAAAATAAGCGATTGACAACGAAATTACTTTAATCACCAGATTTTAAAAAAATTTTAAATTTTCGCTTAAAAATGGTATTAGAATAGTCAGATTTCGCTCAAATTTTGCATGCCACTATTAATTAGCAATCTAAACTCACCCTCCAAATTTGATAAAGATCGGACGATAAATAAACACGGTCGCAAAATACGCATTTTTCGTCTCAGGCTAGCTAAATAGTCTTATCAGGTATGAAACAGGTAAATGTCTTTATTATTGCGCGTGAGCACGAGACAACGTTTAGTGAAAAATTTCATCAAAATCGGCCGATAAATAAGGAAGCTATAGATACCCAAATATTTGACCTTTTAGGCGCCGCTGCGCCCTTACGAAGCGCTAATTCAAAATAATGAACAAAACGCCTCTGAAGAAAAATATGGAAATTCGAATGCTGCAAACAGAATAGCTCTATCTTTAACAGCAAGCGAGAAAAGTCTGCCGACATAAAACGGCGGAAGAGGAATAATAATAATAATAATAATAATAATAATAATAATAATAATAATAATAAGAAAGGACGGTAGAATAATAAAAGGTTTCACAAGTGAAACTTGTGAAACCTAATAAGAAAGGACAGTAGAATAATGGAAGAAGTCCTGTATAACAGCGGTGCCGTGCAAGGTATTAAGCAAGGCAAATTCACAGCGCTTCTGAAGTGTGTTTATTGCGTTGTTCATCGGTAGAGTGCCCAAAATTTGATATTTGTTTAAGAAATCGAATTCAAAATGCTTTCTCAAACTCTTGTTTTTATACTTTGTTCATACGAGGAATAAAACAATACATTAAAAGTTACGCAAGCAAGATATTTTTTTTAAAAAACCTTTAAATTGCTCACTTTCAAATACTGAGAAACATGTGTCATAGTAAAATCGTTACGGAAAATCGTTTCGTAATGTTTTGGAAACTGTAAAACTAAAAATAAGACAGTTTTGAACATTACGTAATTTTTAAAAAACTTTAAATTGAAATAGAGGTCAAACTAAAAGAGATAGATAATATCGGCCGATGAAAGTTCTAAAGATATGAACCTAGAGAACATAACAGTGAAAATTTTAGAGATCTACCATTAAAAATAAAAGCTACATACGCGAAAATCGAAAAATATTAAATCTTACGTAATTCTCTTGAAAAGCCGTATATTTCGAAAAATTTTTTCATTAAACGGGAGTATGTGTCTGTGAGAATTAATAGCCGAAAGATGAAATTTCAAAGTAAAGCAGCTTTTTAGAAATTGAAAGTGAAAAGTTCGCTAAATACGGCGCGTATTTCTCGCTTTCTGAGGGTGGCTCTCGATAGCTTTCCCCGATAACCTAGGGAAAACGAAAAATCATAGGAAGTTTATGAAAATTAAATTTAAAAGAGTGAACCCTTCTCACGCATAGGATTTATTTTGGTAGCAATCCGATGTAAAATAAGCGAGTGACAACGAAATTACTTTAATCACCAGATTTTTAAAAAATTTTAAATTTTCGCTTAAAAATGGTATTAGAATAGTCTGATTTCGCTCAAATTTTGCATGCCACTATTAATTAGCAATCTAAACTCACCCTCCAAATTTGATAAAGATCGGACGATAAATAAACACGGTCGCAAAATACGCATTTTTCGTCTCAGGCTAGCTAAATAGTCTTATCAGGTATGAAACAGGTAAATGTCTTTATTATTGCGCGTGAGCACGTGACAACGTTTAGTGAAAATTTCATCAAAATCGGCCGATAAATAAGGAAGCTATAGATACCCAAATATTTGACCTTTTGGGCGCCGCTGCGCCCTTTCGAAGCGCTAATTCAAAAAAATGAACAAAACGCCTCTGAAGAAAAATATGGAAATTCGAATGCTGTAAACAGAATAGCTCTATCTTTAACAGCAAGCGAGAAAAGGCTGCCGACATAAAACGGCGGAAGAGGAATAATAATAATAATAATAATAATAATAATAACTAGAGCTTACCTGTTGCCGAGGCAACAGGGCGGGTCTTCCTCTTTAGAAAGAAAAAAAAAAAGAAAAATATGTAGGTAGAAAGAAGGAAAAAAAAAAAGAAAAAAGAAACGAGATACTGCAATGAGTATACGCATTTATTGCGGCATCATAGATATGCCGATTAGGACAAAGGAGAAGTATATACATAGATACATGTATATATCTCGCCGAGACACTATGTAAACACACTCATGTAATAAAAGCAGCATGAATCCAGCTGCAGAAAGTAGCGTGGTGACGTAATGCGACATAGCATTAGAGAGTGTGGATAGAGACTGTGTATTACGCATTTCAAAGGTCAAGTTAGCTGTATATATAGCACTGAGATGACTACTATAGTAAGGAGATAAAGAAACTGAAATTTAAGTAAACATACATATTGAGGGATTCCTTTATAATTGCCGATTAGATGAATTAATAATTAATCGCGAGTTACTGCGCTTTCCCCGTCTCTATAAGAGCGGCGCTGTGCGAGGTATTAAGCAAGGCAAATTTAACGCGCTCTTCTAATGTGTAATTCCGACGCTCGGAGAAGATTTGTAGATTGCGTTGTTCATCAGTAGAGTGCAAAAAATGTTATTTTTGTTTAAGAATTCGAATTCAAATTCTTTCTCATACTCTCGTTTTTATCTTTTGTTCATACGAAGAATAAAAAAATACATGAAAGTTACGCAAGTAGGTTATTTTTTAAAAAGTCTTTAAATTGCTCACTTTCAAATACTGAGAAACATGTTTCATACTGAAATCGTTACGGAAAATCGTTTTGTAATACTCCGGAAACGATAGGACTAAAAATAAACAAATTTTGCAAATTACGTAATTATTTAAAAACTTTAAATTGAAAATAGCGGCCAAACTAAAAGAGATAGATATTATCGGCCGATGAATTTTGTAAAGATATGAACCTAGAGAATATGATAGTTTAAATTTGGATAGTGTAGCATTAAAAATAAGCTATATAGGTGAGAATTTAAAATTTAACTAATTGTTACGTAATCTTTTTAGAAACTTTCATTTTTAAATTTTTTTTTTACTTAAACGGGTAACGACGTCTTTGAGAGTCAATAGGAAAAATATAAAGTGTGTAGATAAATCTGTTTTTCAGAAATTGAAATTGAAAAAATCGCTAATTACGGCGCGTATTTCTCGCTTTCCGAGGGCGGCTCTCGATAGCTTTGTCCGATAACCTAGTGAAAACGACAAATCATAGGAAGTTTTTGAAAAATAAATTTAAAAGAGTGAACCCTTCTCATTTGCAGGATTTATTTTGGTGGCCATCCGACCAAAATTAAGCGAATGACAATGAAATAATTTTAATCACCTGATTTTAATTTTTTTTTTAATTTTCATTTTAAAATGGTATTAAAATGGTTTTAAAATCATAAAACATAGTTTTTCATGGTGAAATTGATACTCTAAATCGTTTGGTAGCATTTTTGAAATGCTAAGACTTAAAATAAAACATTTTAAAAATTACGTAATTTTTAAATTTAAATAGCGGCTATACTATAAAAGCTATATAATCGGTGTTAGCTTCAATGTCAAGAACATACCTGTCAAAAATTAAAATGAAAAATTAAACACTCTATTTTGAATAATAAACTTGTATTTGAGAAATTAAAAAAATTAAGCACTGTTATGTAATTTACTTAAAAATAATAATTTTTCAATTTTTTTTCTTATCAATCAATTTCCCCTGGCTCATCAAGTTAGTAAAACAGATCAAAAAGGTTGTTGGTCAAGCCGTTTCTGAGAAAATGGCAGTCAAAGTGCTGAGAATAATAATAATAATAATAATAATAATGAAAAAAAATAGTAAAGAAAAAACTTCACAATAACAGAAGGGTCTTCCGATGGAATCGGAAGACCCTAATAATAATAATAAGAAAGGACGGTAGAATAATAAAAGGTTTCACAAGTGAAACTTGTGAAACCTAATAATAATAATAATAATAATAATAAGAAAGGACGGTAGAATAATAAAAGGTTTCACAAGTGAAACTTGTGAAACCTAATAATAACTAGAAACGAGCTCGTTGCTAAAGCAACGAGTAGGTTTCACAAGTTAAAGTCGAAGCAACGAAGCTGGGATCTCCTACTCTAATACACAATTCTTTTTCACGATCCAGATATCTGATCTTTAGTGATGGTATCCACATTGCGCAATCTACTTGCAGAAATTGTAAGTAACAGCGACTTACATTATATACATTGTACTGAAGCCTACATCGCACAATATCGACTACTCTTGACCATATATTTGAAACAAGAAACATGTAGGACAGTCACACTTAGTACAATCTGCACGTGTAACCTAGATCTCCAGTCCTTACTCCCCGCTTTATGTTGTTTATTTATTAACTTACGCAAGGTATTTCGCGTGTACAGATGTTTGACCTTGAATCGCCACTCTGCTGGAATAAACAATTCTCCTCGCGATGGCCGTTAATAATGCCGCTTTCCGCAATATACAAAACAAAGACTTGACAATGTCTCGTATTCCACAGGTAAGCACTGTAACTCGCGATTAATTCACACACGTTTGAAGTCCTGTATAACAGCGATTTGACCATATATTTGAAACAAGAAACATGTAGGACAGTCACACTTAGTACAATCTGCACGTGTAACCTAGATCTCCAGTCCTTACACCCCGCTTTATGTTGTTTATTTGTTAACTTACGCAAGGTATTTCGCGTGTACAGATGTTTGACCTTGAATCGCCACTCTGCTGCAATAAACAATTCTCCTCGCGATGGCCTTTAGTAATGCCGCTTTCCCAAATATACAAAACAAAGACTTGACAATGTCTCGTATTCCACAGGTAAAGCACTGTAACTCGCGATTAATTCACACACGTTTGAAGTCCTGTATAACAGCGGCGCTGTGCGAGGTATTAAGCAAGGCAAATTGACCGCGCTTCTCTAATGTGTAATGCCGACGCTCGGAGAAGATTTCTTTATAGTCTTGTTCAGCAGTAGCTCGTAGAATGCAATCATTGGTTTTTTTTTTTTTTTTTTTTTTGGTTTCTTTTTGTTTGTCTGTTTTTGTTTTTGTTTTTGTTTTTTTTTTTTTGTTTAAGAATTCGAATTCATAATACTTTCTCAAACTCTATTTTATATAAAGCACATTAAATCGCGATTGAATTAATCGCGAGTTACTGCGCCTTGTCCATGGAAAGAAGTCCTGTATAACAGCGGTTCCGTGCAAGGTATTAAGCAAGGCAAATTCACAGCGCTTCTGAAGTGTGTTTATTGCGTTGTTCATCGGTGGAGTGCCCAAAATTTGATATTTGTTTAAGAAATCGAATTCAAAATGCTTTCTCAAACTCTTGTTTTTTATAATTTGTTCATACGACGAATAAAAAATACTTGAAAGTTACGCAAGTAAGATATTTTTTTAAAAAACCTTTAAATTACTCACTTTCAAATACTGAGAAACATGTTTCATAGTAAAAATCGTTACGCAAAATCGTTTCGTAATGCTTTGGAAACTGTAAAACTAAAAATAAGACAGTTTTGAACATTACGTAATTTTTAAAAAACTTTAAATTGAAATAGAGGTCAAACTAAAAGAGATAGATAATATCGGCCGATAAAAGTTCTAAAGATATGAACCTAGAGAACATAACAGTGAAAATTTGAGAGATCTACCATTAAAAATAAAAGCTACATACGCGAAAATCGAAAAATATTAAATCTTACGTAATTCTCTTAAAAAGTCGTATATTTCGAAAAAATTTTTCATTAGACGGGAGTATGTGTCTGTGAGAATTAATAGCCGAAAGATGAAATTTCAAAGTAAAGCAGCTTTTTAGAAATTGAAAGTGAAAAGTTCGCTAAATACGGCGCGTATTTCTCGCTTTCTGAGGGTGGCTCTCGATAGCTTTCCCCGATAACCTAGGGAAAACGAAAAATCATAGGAAGTTTATGAAAATTAAATTTAAAAGAGTGAACCCTTCTCACGCATAGGATTTATTTTGGTAGCAATCCGATGTAAAATAAGCGAGTGACAACGAAATTACTTTAATCACCAGATTTTTAAAAAATTTTAAATTTTCGCTTAAAAATGGTATTAGAATAGTCAGATTTCGCTCAAATTTTGCATGCCACTATTAATTAGCAATCTAAACTCACCCTCCAAATTTGATAAAGATCGGACGATAAATAAACACGGTCGCAAAATACGCATTTTTCGTCTCAGGCTAGCTAAATAGTCTTATCAGGTATGAAACAGGTAAATGTCTCTATTATTGCGCGTGAGCACGAGACAACGTTTAGTGCAAATTTCATCAAAATCGGCCGATAAATAAGGAAGCTATAGATACCCAAATATTTGACCTTTTAGGCGCCGCTGCGCCCTTACGAAGCGCTAATTCAAAAAAATGAACAAAACGCCTCTGAAGAAAAATATGGAAATTCGAATGCTGCAAACAGAATAGCTCTATCTTTAACAGCAAGCGAGAAAAGTCTGCCGACATAAAACGGCGGAAGAGGAATAATAATAATAATAATAATAATAATAATAATAATAATAATAATAATAACTAGAAACGAGCTCGTTGCTAAAGCAACGAGTAGGTTTCACAAGTTAAATTCGAAGCAGCGAAGCTGGGATCTCCTACTCTAATACACAAATCTTTTCCACGATCCAGATATCTGATCTTTAGTGATGGTATCCACATTGCGCAATCTACTTGCAGAAATTGTAGGTAACGGCGACTTACATTATACACATTATACTGAAGCATACATCGCACAATATCGACTACTCTTGACCATATATTTGAAACAAGAAACATGTAGGACAATCACACTTAGTACAATCTGCAGGTGTAACCTAGATCTTCAGTCCTTACTCCCCGCTTTATGTTGTTTATTTATTAACTTACGCAAGGTATTTCGCGTGTACAGATGTTTGTCCTTGAATCGCCTCTCTGCTGGAATAAACAATTCTCCTCGCGATGGCCTTTAGTAATGCCGCTTTCCGCAATACACAAAACAAAGACTTGACAATGTCTCGTATTCCACAGGTAAAGCAGTGTAACTCGCGATTAATTCACACACGTTTGAAGTCCTGTATAACAGCGGCGCTGTGCGAGGTATTAAGCAAGGCAAATTCACTGCGCTTCTCTAATATGTAATGCCGACGCTCGGAGAACGGCGACTTACATTATATACATTATACTGAAGCCTACATTGCACAATATCGACTACTCTTGACCATATATTTGAAACAAGAAACATGTAGGACAGTCACACTTAGTACAATCTGCACGTGTAACCTAGATCTCCAGTCCTTACTCCCCGCTTTATGTTGTTTATTTGTTAACTTACGCAAGGTATTTCGCCTGTACAGATGTTTGACCTTGAATCGCCACTCTGCTGGAATAAACAATTCTCCTCGCGATGGCCTTTAGTAATGCCGCTTTCCGCAATATACAAAACAAAGACTTGACAATGTCTCGTATTCCACAGGTAAAGCACTGTACCTCGTGATTATTTCACACACGTTTGAAGTCCTGTATAACAGCGGCGCTGTGCGAGGTATTAAGCAAGGCAAATTCACCGCGCTTCTCTAATGTGTAATGCCGAAGCTCGGAGAAGATTTCTTTATAGCCTTGTTCAGCAGTAGCTCGTAGGATGTAAATATTGTGGGTTTTTTTTCTTTTTTGGGGGGGGGGGGGTTGTTTTTTGTTTTTGTTTTTGTTTGTTTTGTTTTGTTTTTTTTTTTTTGTTTTAAGAATTCGAATGCATAATATTTTCTCAAACTCTATTTTATATAAAACACATTAAATCGCGATTGAATTAATCGCGAGTTACTGCGCCTTGTCCATGGAAGAAGTCCTATGTAACAGCGGTGCCGTGCAAGGTATTAAGCATGGCAAATTGACCGCGCTTCTGAAGATATGTTTATTGGCGTTGTTCATCAGTAGAGTGCCCAAAATTTGATTTTTGTTTAAGAAATCGAAATCAAAATGCTTTCTCAAACTCTTGTTTTTATAATTTGTTCATACGACGAATAAAAAATACTTGAAAGTTACGCAAGTAAGATATTTTTTTAAAAAAGCTTTAAATTGCTCACTTTCAAATACTGAGAAACATGTTTCATAGTAAAATCGTTACGGAAAATCGTTTCGTAATGTTTTAGGAACTGTAAGACTAAAAATAAGACAGTTTTGAACATTACGTAATTTTTAAAAAACTTTAAATTGAAATAGAGGCCAAACTAAAAGAGATAGATAATATCGGCCGATGAAAGTTCTAAAGATATGAACCTAGAGAACATAACAGTGAAAATTTGAGAGATCTACCATTAAAAATAAAAGCTACATACGCGAAAATTGAAAAAACTTTATTGTTACGTAATTTTCTTGAAAAGCCATATATTTCGAAATTTTTTTTCATTAAACGGGAGTATGTGTCTGTGAAAACTAATAGCCGAAAGATGAAATTTCAAAATAAAGCAGCTTTTTAGAAATTGAAAGTGAAAAATTCGCTAAATGCGGCGCGTATTTCTCGCTTTCTGAGGGTGGCTCTCGATAGCTTTCCCCGATAACCTAGGGAAAACGGAAAATCATAGGAAGTTTCTGAAAATTAAATCTAAAAGAGTGAACCCTTCTCACGCATAGGATTTATTTTGGTGGCAATCCGATGTAAAATAAGCGAGTGACAACGAAGTTACTTTAATCACCAAATTTTTTTAAATTTTTAAATTTTCACTTAAAAATGGTATTAGAATAGTTCGATTTCGCTCAAATTTTGTATGCCACTATTATTTTGCATTCTAAACTTACCCTCTAAATTTGAGCAAGATCGGACGATAAATAAACACGGTCGCAAAATACGCATTTTTCGTCTCAGGCTAGCTAAATAGTCTTATCAGGTATGAAACAGGTAAATGTCTTTATTATTGCGCGTGAGCACGAGACAACGTTTAGTGAAATTTCATCAAAATCGGCCGATAAATAAGGAAGCTATAGATACCCAAATATTTGACCTTTTAGGCGCCGCTGCGCCCTTACGAAGCGCTAATTCAAAAAAATGAACAAAACGCCTCTGACGAAAAATATGGAAATTTGAATGCTGCAAACAGAATAGCTCTATCTTGAATAGTAAGCGAGAAAAGGCTGCCGACATAAAACGGCGGAAGAAGAATAATAATAATAATAATAATAATAATAATAAGAAAGGACAGTAGAATAATAAAAGGTTTCACAAGTGAAACTTGTGAAACCTAATAAGAAAGGACGGTAGAATAATAAAAGGTTTCACAAGTGAAACTTGTGAAACCTAATAATAATAAGAAAGGACGGTAGAATAATAAAAGGTTTCACAAGTGAAACTTGTGAAACCTAATAATAATAATAATAAGAAAGGACGGTAGAATAATAAAAGGTTTCACAAGTGAAACTTGTGAAACCTAATAATAAGAAAGGACGGTAGAATAATAAAAGGTTTCACAAGTGAAACTTGTGAAACCTAATAATAATAAGAAAGGACAGTAGAATAATAAAAGGTTTCACAAGTGAAACTTGTGAAACCTAATAACTAGAAACGAGCTCGTTGCTAAAGCAACGAGTAGGTTTCACAAGTTAAAGTCGAAGCAGCGAAGCTGGGATCTCCTACTCTAATACACAATTCTTTTTCACGATCCAGATATCTGATCTTTAGTGATGGTATCCACATTGCGCAATCTACTTGCAGAAATTGTAAGTAACGGCGACTTACATTATATACATTATACTGAAGCCTACATCGCACAATATCGACTACTCTTGACCATATATTTGAAACAAGAAACATGTAGGACAGTCACACTTAGTACAATCTGCACGTGTAACCAAGATCTCCAGTCCTTACTTCCCGCTTTATGTTGTTTATCTGTTAACTTACGCAAGGTATTTCGCGTGTACAGATGTTTGACCTTGAATCGCCACTCTGCTGCAATAAACAATTCTCCTCGCGATGGCCTTTAGTAATGCCGCTTTCCGCAATATACAAAACAAAGACTTGACAATGTCTCGTATTCCACAGGTAAAGCACTGTAACTCGCGATTAATTCACACACGTTTGAAGTCCTGTATAACAGCGGCGCTGTGCGAGGTATTAAGCAAGGCAAATTGACCGCGCTTCTCTAATGTGTAATGCCGACGCTCGGAGAAGATTCCTTTATAGCCTTGTTCAGCAGTAGCTCGTAGAATGCAATCATTGGTTTTTTTTTTTTTTTTTTTTTTTGTTTCTTTTTGTTTGTCTGTTTTTGTTTTTGTTTTTGTTTTTTTTTGTTTAAGAATTCGAATTCATAATACTTTCTCAAACTCTATTTTATATAAAGCACATTAAATCGCGATTGAATTAATCGCGAGTTACTGCGCCTTGTCCATGGAAGAAGTCCTGTATAACAGCGGTTCCGTGCAAGGTATTAAGCAAGGCAAATTCACAGCGCTTCTGAAGTGTGTTTATTGCGTTGTTCATCGGTGGAGTGCCCAAAATTTGATATTTGTTTAAGAAATCGAATTCAAAATGCTTTCTCAAACTCTTGTTTTTATACTTTGTTCATACGAGGAATAAAACAATACATTAAAAGTTACGCAAGCAAGATATTTTTTTAAAAAACCTTTAAATTACTCACTTTCAAATACTGAGAAACATGTTTCATAGTAAAATCGTTACGCAAAATCGTTTCGTAATGCTTTGGAAACTGTAAAACTAAAAATAAGACAGTTTTGAACATTACGTAATTTTTAAAAAACTTTAAATTGAAATAGAGGTCAAACTAAAAGAGATAGATAATATCGGCCGATAAAAGTTCTAAAGATATGAACCTAGAGAACATAACAGTGAAAATTTGAGAGATCTACCATTAAAAATAAAAGCTACATACGCGAAAATCGAAAAAATATTAAATCTTACGTAATTCTCTTAAAAAGTCGTATATTTCGAAAAATTTTTTCATTAGACGGGAGTATGTGTCTGTGAGAATTAATAGCCGAAAGATGAAATTTCAAAGTAAAGCAGCTTTTTAGAAATTGAAAGTGAAAAGTTCGCTAAATACGGCGCGTATTTCTCGCTTTCTGAGGGTGGCTCTCGATAGCTTTCCCCGATAACCTAGGGAAAACGAAAAATCATAGGAAGTTTATGAAAATTAAATTTAAAAGAGTGAACCCTTCTCACGCATAGGATTTATTTTGGTAGCAATCCGATGTAAAATAAGCGAGTGACAACGAAATTACTTTAATCACCAGATTTTTAAAAAATTTTAAATTTTCGCTTAAAAATGGTATTAGAATAGTCAGATTTCGCTCAAATTTTGCATGCCACTATTAATTAGCAATCTAAACTCACCCTCCAAATTTGATAAAGATCGGACGATAAATAAACACGGTCGCAAAATACGCATTTTTCGTCTCAGGCTAGCTAAATAGTCTTATCAGGTATGAAACAGGTAAATGTCTCTATTATTGCGCGTGAGCACGAGACAACGTTTAGTGCAAATTTCATCAAAATCGGCCGATAAATAAGGAAGCTATAGATACCCAAATATTTGACCTTTTAGGCGCCGCTGCGCCCTTACGAAGCGCTAATAAAAAAAAATTAAAAAAACGCCTCTGAAGAAAAATATGGAAATTCGAATGCTGCAAACAGAATAGCTCTATCTTTAACAGCAAGCGAGAAAAGTCTGCCGACATAAAACGGCGGAAGAGGAATAATAATAATAATAATAACTAGAAACGAGCTCGTTGCTAAAGCAACGAGTAGGTTTCACAAGTTAAAGTCGAAGCAGCGAAGCTGGGATCTCCTACTCTAATACACAATTCTTTTTCACGATCCAGATATCTGATCTTTAGTGATGGTATCCACATTGCGCAATCTACTTGCAGAAATTGTAAGTAACGGCGACTTACATTATATACATCATACTGAAGCCTACATCGCACAATATCGACTACTCTTGACCATATATTTGAAACAAGAAACATGTAGGACAGCCACACTTAGTACAATCTGCACGTGTAACCAAGATCTCCAGTCCTTACTCCCCGCTTTATTTGTTTATTTGTTAACTTACGCAAGGTATTTCGCGTGTACAGATGTTTGACCTTGAATCGCCACTCTGCTGCAATAAACAATTCTCCTCGCGATGGCCTTTAGTAATGCCGCTTTCCCCAATATACAAAACAAAGACTTGACAATGTCTCGTATTCCACAGGTAAAGCACTGCAACTCGCGATTAATTCACACACGTTTGAAGTCCTGTATAACAGCGGCGCTGTGCGAGGTATTAAGCAAGGCAAATTCACCGCGCTTCTCTAATGTGTAATGCCGACGCTCGGAGAAGATTCCTTTATAGCCTTGTTCAGCAGTAGCTCGTAGAATGCAATCATAGGGTTTTTTTTTTTTTTTTTTTTGTTTAAGAATTCGAATTCATAATACTTTCTCAAACTCTATTTTATATAAAGCACATTAAATCGCGATTGAATTAATCGCGAGTTACTGCGCCTTGTCCATGGAAGAAGTCCTGTATAACAGCGGTGCCGTGCAAGGTATTAAGCAAGGCAAATTCACAGCGCTTCTGAAGTGTGTTTATTGCGTTGTTCATCGGTAGAGTGCCCAAAATTTGATATTTGTTTAAGAAATCGAATTCAAAATGCTTTCTCAAACTCTTGTTTTTATACTTTGTTCATACGAGGAATAAAACAATACATTAAAAGTTACGCAAGCAAGATATTTTTTTTAAAAAACCTTTAAATTGCTCACTTTCAAATACTGAGAAACATGTTTCATAGTAAAATCGTTACGCAAAATCGTTTCGTAATGTTTTGGAAACTGTAAAACTAAAAATAAGACAGTTTTGAACATTACGTAATTTTTAAAAAACTTTAAATTGAAATAGAGGCCAAACTAAAAGAGATAGATAATATCGGCCGATGAAAGTTCTAAAGATATGAACCTAGAGAACATAACAGTGAAAATTTGAGAGATCTACCATTAAAAATAAAAGCTACATACGCGAAAATCGAAAAATATTAAATCTTACGTAATTCTCTTGAAAAGCCGTATATTTCGAAAAATTTTTTCATTAAACGGGAGTATGTGTCTGTGAGAATTAATAGCCGAAAGATGAAATTTCAAAGTAAAGCAGCTTTTTAGAAATTGAAAGTGAAAAGTTCGCTAAATACGGCGTGTTTTTCTCGCTTTCTGAGGGTGGCTCTCGATAGCTTTCCCCGATAACCTAGGGAAAACGGAAAATCATAGGAAGTTTATGAAAATTAAATTTAAAAGAGTGAACCCTTCTCACGCATAGGATTTATTTTGGTAGCAATCCGATGTAAAATAAGCGAGTGACAACGAAATTACTATAATCACCAGATTTTTAAAAAATTTTAAATTTTCGCTTAAAAATGGTATTAGAATAGTCCAGATTTCGCTCAAATTTTGCATGCCACTATTAATTAGCAATCTAAACTCACCCTCCAAATTTGATAAAGATCGGACGATAAATAAACACGGTCGCAAAATACGCATTTTTTCCTCTCAGGCTAGCTAAATAGTCTTATCAGGTATGAAACAGGTAAATGTCTTTATTATTGCGCGTGAGCACGAGACAACGTTTAGTGAAAATTTCATCAAAATCGGCCGATAAATAAGGAAGCTATAGATACCCAAATATTTGACCTTTTAGGCGCCGCTGCGCCCTTACGAAGCGCTAATTCAAAAAAATGAACAAAACGCCTCTGAAGAAAAATATGGAAATTCGAATGCTGCAAACAGAATAGCTCTATCTTTAACAGCAAGCGAGAAAAGGCTGCCGACATAAAACGGCGGAAGAGGAATAATAATAATAATAATAATAATAATAATAACTAGAAACGAGCTCGTTGCTAAAGCAACGAGTAGGTTTCACAAGTTAAAGTCGAAGCAGCGAAGCTGAGATCTCCTACTCTAATACAAAATTCTTTTTCACGATCCAGATATCTGATCTTTAGTGATGGTATCCACATTGCGCAATCTACTTGCAGAAATTGTAGGTAACGGCGACTTACATTATACACATTATACTGAAGCCTACATCGCACAATATCGACTACTCTTGACCATATATTTGAAACAAGAAACATGTAGGACAATCACACTTAGTACAATCTGCACGTGTAACCTAGATCTTCAGTCCTTACTGCCCGCTTTATGTTGTTTATTTATTAACTTACGCAAGGTATTTCGCGTGTACAGATGTTTGACCTTGAATCGCTTCTCTGCTGGAATAAACAATTCTCCTCGCGATGAACTTACGCAAGTTATTTCGCGTGTACAGATGTTTGACCTTGAATCGCCACTCTGCTGGAATAAACAATTCTCCTCGCGATGGCCTTTAGTAATGCCGCTTTCCCCAATATACAATAGAAAGACTTGACAATGTCTCGTATTCCACAGGTAAAGCACTGTAACTGGCGATTAATTCACACACGTTTGAAGTCCTGTATAACAGCGGCGCAGTGCGAGGTATTAAGCAAGGCAAATTCACCGCGCTTCTCTAATGTGTAATGCCGACGCTCGGAGAAGATTTCTTTATAGCCTTGTTCAGCAGTAGCTCGTAGAATGTAAATTTGCTTTTTTTTTCTTTTTTTTTTTTTTTTTTGTTTTTTTTTTTGGGGGGGGGGGGTTGGTTTTTTTATTTTTTGGGGTTTTTTTTGTTTAAGAATTCGAATGCATAATACTTTCTCAAACTCTATTTTATAGAAAGCACTTTAAATCGCGATTGAATTAATCGCGAGTTACTGCGCCTTGTCCATGGAAGAAGTCCTATATCACAGCGGTGTCGTGCAAGGTATTAAGCAAGGCAAATTGACCGCGCATCTGAAGATATGTTTATTGCGTTGTTCATCAGTAGAGTGCCCAAAATTTGATTTTTGTTTAAGAAATCGAAATCAAAATGCTTTCTCAAACTCTTGTTTTTATAATTTGTTCATACGACGAATAAAAAATACTTGAAAGTTACGCAAGTAAGATATTTTTATAAAAAAATCTTTAAATTGCTCACTTTCAAATACCGGGAAACATGTTTCATAGTAAAATCGTTACGGAAAATCGTTTCGTAATGTTTTGGAAACTAAAAGACTAAAAATAAGACAGTTTTGAACATTACGTAATTTTTAAAAAACTTTAAATTGAAATAGAGGCCAAACTAAAAGAGATAGATAATATCGGCCGATGAAAGTTCTAAAGATATGAACCTAGAGAACATAACAGTGAAAATTTGAGAGATCTACCATTAAAACTAAAAGCTACATACGCGAAAATCGAAAAATATTAAATCTTACGTAATTCTCTTAAAACGTCGTATATTTCGAAAAATTTTTTCATTAAACGGGAGTATGTGTCTGTGTGAATGAATAGCCGAAAGATGAAATTTCAAAGTAAAGAGTCGGTAGATACCCTCATTCCCTATCATGCTACCAATTTTCACATCTCTACCTTCTTTAATAAGCGAGCTTTAGCTGAAACCATTTCATTAAACATTAATGAACTTTATGTGACGTTGAAAGCATCACTTTAAAGGGGGTTGTCGTGTTTAAACCTAAATAACTCGAAAACGGTAAGAGTTAGCGAAAATTTGATGGCAATGTTATGCATATAAATTTTCGCGCAGAATCGATTGCAACAATCCCCGATTCGATAAGATGAAAATTAATGGAGTTATGACGTCATTTACAAAGTATGACGTCATTTTCAGGAATTTGGTACCATGCCAATTCCCTTTTGTCAGTCGGTAGATATTTGCATTTTCTTTTATGCTATCAAATTTCATACCTCTAGCTTTATCAATAAGCGAGACACAGGTACCTGAAGTTTTAAATTGTATTTTCAGGAAAGGCCAAACACTGAACTTTGACCGCAAATATCTCGAAAACGGTAAGAGATATCGAAAATCTGAGACCAGACCTTTCTCCTTTAACTACTTTTTCACGCAGAATCGATTGCAACAATCCCCGATTCGATACGATGAAAAATAAGGGAGTTATTACGTCATTTAGAAAAGTATGACGTCATTTTCAGGAATTTGGCACCTTGCCAATTCCCTTTTGTCAGTCGGTAGATATTTGCATTCTCTTTTATGCTACCAAATTTCATACCTCTAGCTTTATCAATAAGCGAGACACAGGTACCTGAAGTTTTAAATTGTATTTTCAGGAAAGGCCAAACACTGAACTTTGACCGCAAATATCTCGAAAACGGTAAGAGATATCGAAATTCTGTTGCTGGTATTTACCATTTTACTTTTTCACGCAGAATCGATTCCAACCGTCCCCGCCTCGATCCGATGAAAAATAAGGGAGATATGACGTCATTTACAAAGTATGACGTCATTTTCAGGAATTTGGTACCATGCCAATTCCCTTTTGTCAGTCGGTAGATATTTGCATTCTCTTTTATGCTACCAAATTTCATACCTCTAGCTTTATCAATAAGCGAGACACAGGTACCTGAAGTTTTAAATTGTATTTTCAGGAAAGGCCAAACACTGAACTTTGACCGCAAATATCTCGAAAACGGTAAGAGATATCGAAAATCTGAGACCAGACCTTTTTCCTTTAACTACTTTTTCACGCAGAATCGATTGCAACAATCCCCGATTCGATACGATGAAAAATAAGGGAGTTATGACGTCATTTAGAAAAGTATGACGTCATTTTCAGGAATTTGGCACCTTGCCAATTCCCTTTTGTCAGTCGGTAGATATTTGCATTCTCTTTTATGCTACCAAATTTCATACCTCTAGCTTTATCAATAAGCGAGACACAGGTACCTGAAGTTTTAAATTGTATTTTCAGGAAAGGCCAAACACTGAACTTTGACCGCAAATATCTCGAAAACGGTAAGAGATATCGAAATTCTGTTGCTGGTATTTACCATTTTACTTTTTCACGCAGAATCGATTCCAACCGTCCCCGCCTCGATCCGATGAAAAATAAGGGAGATATGACGTCATTTACAAAGTATGACGTCATTTTCAGGAATTTGGTACCATGCCAATTCCCTTTTGTCAGTCGGTAGATATTTGCATTCTCTTTTATGCTACCAAATTTCATACCTCTAGCTTTATCAATAAGCGAGACACAGGTACCTGAAGTTTTAAATTGTATTTTCAGGAAAGGCCAAACACTGAACTTTGACCGCAAATATCTCGAAAAACCGGTAAGAGATATCGAAATTCTGTTGCTGGTATTTACCATTTTACTTTTTCACGCAGAATCGATTCCAACCGTCCCCGCCTCGATCCGATGAAAAATAAGGGAGATATGACGTCATTTACAAAGTATGACGTCATTTTCAGGAATTTGGTACCATGCCAATTCCCTTTTGTCAGTCGGTAGATATTTGCATTCTCTTTTATGCTACCAAATTTCATACCTCTAGCTTTATCAATAAGCGAGACACAGGTACCTGAAGTTTTAAATTGTATTTTCAGGAAAGGCCAAACACTGAACTTTGACCGCAAATATCTCGAAAACGGTAAGAGATATCGAAAATCTGAGACCAGACCTTTTTCCTTTAACTACTTTTTCACGCAGAATCGATTGCAACAATCCCCGATTCGATACGATGAAAAATAAGGGAGTTATGACGTCATTTAGAAAAGTATGACGTCATTTTCAGGAATTTGGCACCTTGCCAATTCCCTTTTGTCAGTCGGTAGATATTTGCATTCTCTTTTATGCTACCAAATTTCATACCTCTAGCTTTATCAATAAGCGAGACACAGGTACCTGAAGTTTTAAATTGTATTTTCAGGAAAGGCCAAACACTGAACTTTGACCGCAAATATCTCGAAAACGGTAAGAGATATCGAAATTCTGTTGCTGGTATTTACCATTTTACTTTTTCACGCAGAATCGATTCCAACCGTCCCCGCCTCGATCCGATGAAAAATAAGGGAGATATGACGTCATTTACAAAGTATGACGTCATTTTCAGGAATTTGGCTCCATGCCAAATTCCTCTTGTCAGTCGGTAGATATTCTCAATCTCTATCATGCTACCAAATTTCACACCTCTATCTTCCTCAATAAGCGAGCTATAGGCGAAAACATTTCATGAATAATTAATGAGTGTTGATGACGTCACAAACATCACTTTAAAGGGGGTTGTCGTGTTCAAACGCAAATAACTCGAGAACCGTAAGAGTTAGCGAAAATCTGAGAACACTTTACTGGTAGGTATTTGAACGCTCTATCGAATGGAAGAAACCCGATCAAAATCCGACTGCAAATAAAGTCGCTAGACCTTGCCAAAGATTTGATTCGAAAATTTTCAATATTTTCAAAAATATTGGCAGCATGCCATTTTCATTCTAGAGGTAGATTAAGAATGTGGAAATATGTTTAGATATAAAATTTCATGCCGATATCTCATTTAATAAGAGAGATATTAACGTATGAATATTTAATTAGCTTTGATGACGTCATAGCGAATTTTCCCACGCTCATTGTGACTTTATTTATGGTCCGATTTCAAAAATTTTTCATATTCCAAATCAGACCATTAAAATCTTTCATCCTACTGTCTAAAATCTAAGATTGAAATATTTTTTTTGAAATGAAAACAATCGGGTCAAGGTCAACTTTTTCGGGGTAGAGCTACGAAATTGACGCAGTGACATAAAATCTTGCATCTCCTTTTCTGAATCGAATGCTGAAAATTTCATTCCAATCGGACAAATAATAAGGAAGATATAGCGATTCAAAATTTTGGCGTCGTAGGTGGCGCTGTGCGCTTATAAGCGGTAATTTAGAAAATTAAAAAAATCAAATCTTGAAAATTTAATTTCGAATCGAACACTGAAAACAGAATAGTAATATCTTTAATAATGAGTGATTTCTGAGCCGTCACAAAAAAAAAAACGGATGAAGAATAATAATAATAATAATAAATAAGAAAAGACAGTAGAATAATAAAAGGTTTCACAAGTGAAACTTGTGAAACCTAATAATAATAATAATAATAAGAAAGGACGGTAGAATAATAAAAGGTTTCACAAGTGAAACTTGTGAAACCTAACTAGAAACGAGCTCGTTGCTAAAGCAACGAGTAGGTTTCACAAGTTAAATTCGAAGCAGCGAAGCTGGGATCTCCTACTCTAATACACAAATCTTTTCCACGATCCAGATATCTGATCTTTAGTGATGGTATCCACATTGCGCAATCTACTTGCAGAAATTGTAGGTAACGGCGACTTACATTATACACATTATACTGAAGCATACATCGCACAATATCGACTACTCTTGACCATATATTTGAAACAAGAAACATGTAGGACAATCACACTTAGTACAATCTGCAGGTGTAACCTAGATCTTCAGTCCTTACTCCCCGCTTTATGTTGTTTATTTATTAACTTACGCAAGGTATTTCGCGTGTACAGATGTTTGTCCTTGAATCGCCTCTCTGCTGGAATAAACAATTCTCCTCGCGATGGCCTTTAGTAATGCCGCTTTCCGCAATACACAAAACAAAGACTTGACAATGTCTCGTATTCCACAGGTAAAGCAGTGTAACTCGCGATTAATTCACACACGTTTGAAGTCCTGTATAACAGCGGCGCTGTGCGAGGTATTAAGCAAGGCAAATTCACTGCGCTTCTCTAATATGTAATGCCGACGCTCGGAGAACGGCGACTTACATTATATACATTATACTGAAGCCTACATTGCACAATATCGACTACTCTTGACCATATATTTGAAACAAGAAACATGTAGGACAGTCACACTTAGTACAATCTGCACGTGTAACCTAGATCTCCAGTCCTTACTCCCCGCTTTATGTTGTTTATTTGTTAACTTACGCAAGGTATTTCGCCTGTACAGATGTTTGACCTTGAATCGCCACTCTGCTGGAATAAACAATTCTCCTCGCGATGGCCTTTAGTAATGCCGCTTTCCGCAATATACAAAACAAAGACTTGACAATGTCTCGTATTCCACAGGTAAAGCACTGTACCTCGTGATTATTTCACACACGTTTGAAGTCCTGTATAACAGCGGCGCTGTGCGAGGTATTAAGCAAGGCAAATTCACCGCGCTTCTCTAATGTGTAATGCCGAAGCTCGGAGAAGATTTCTTTATAGCCTTGTTCAGCAGTAGCTCGTAGGATGTAAATATTGTGGGTTTTTTTTCTTTTTTTGGGGGGGGGGGGGTTGTTTTTTGTTTTTGTTTTTGTTTGTTTTGTTTTGTTTTTTTTTTTTGTTTTAAGAATTCGAATGCATAATATTTTCTCAAACTCTATTTTATATAAAACACATTAAATCGCGATTGAATTAATCGCGAGTTACTGCGCCTTGTCCATGGAAGAAGTCCTATGTAACAGCGGTGCCGTGCAAGGTATTAAGCATGGCAAATTGACCGCGCTTCTGAAGATATGTTTATTGCGTTGTTCATCAGTAGAGTGCCCAAAATTTGATTTTTGTTTAAGAAATCGAAATCAAAATGCTTTCTCAAACTCTTGTTTTTATAATTTGTTCATACGACGAATAAAAAATACTTGAAAGTTACGCAAGTAAGATATTTTTTTTAAAAAAGCTTTAAATTGCTGACTTTCAAATACTGAGAAACATGTTTCATAGTAAAATCGTTACGGAAAATCGTTTTCGTAATGTTTTAGGAACTGTAAGACTAAAAATAAGACAGTTTTGAACATTACGTAATTTTTAAAAAACTTTAAATTGAAATAGAGGCCAAACTAAAAGAGATAGATAATATCGGCCGATGAAAGTTCTAAAGATATGAACCTAGAGAACATAACAGTGAAAATTTGAGAGATCTACCATTAAAAATAAAAGCTACATACGCGAAAATTGAAAAAACTTTATTGTTACGTAATTTTCTTGAAAAGCCATATATTTCGAAATTTTTTTTTCATTAAACGGGAGTATGTGTCTGTGAAAAACTAATAGCCGAAAGATGAAATTTCAAAATAAAGCAGCTTTTTAGAAATTGAAAGTGAAAAATTCGCTAAATGCGGCGCGTATTTCTCGCTTTCTGAGGGTGGCTCTCGATAGCTTTCCCCGATAACCTAGGGAAAACGGAAAATCATAGGAAGTTTCTGAAAATTAAATCTAAAAGAGTGAACCCTTCTCACGCATAGGATTTATTTTGGTGGCAATCCGATGTAAAATAAGCGAGTGACAACGAAGTTACTTTAATCACCAAATTTTTTTAAATTTTTAAATTTTCACTTAAAAATGGTATTAGAATAGTTCGATTTCGCTCAAATTTTGTATGCCACTATTATTTTGCATTCTAAACTTACCCTCTAAATTTGAGCAAGATCGGACGATAAATAAACACGGTCGCAAAATACGCATTTTTCGTCTCAGGCTAGCTAAATAGTCTTATCAGGTATGAAACAGGTAAATGTCTTTATTATTGCGCGTGAGCACGAGACAACGTTTAGTGAAATTTCATCAAAATCGGCCGATAAATAAGGAAGCTATAGATACCCAAATATTTGACCTTTTAGGCGCCGCTGCGCCCTTACGAAGCGCTAATTCAAAAAAATGAACAAAACGCCTCTGAAGAAAAATATGGAAATTTGAATGCTGCAAACAGAATAGCTCTATCTTGAATAGTAAGCGAGAAAAGGCTGCCGACATAAAACGGCGGAAGAAGAATAATAATAATAATAATAATAATAATAATAAGAAAGGACAGTAGAATAATAAAAGGTTTCACAAGTGAAACTTGTGAAACCTAACTAGAAACGAGCTCGTTGCTAAAGCAACGAGTAGGTTTCACAAGTTAAAGTCGAAGCAGCGAAGCTGGGATCTCCTACTCTAATACAGAATTCTTTTTCACGATCCAGATATCTGACCTTTAGTGATGGTATCCACACTGCGCAATCTACTTGCAGAAATTGTAGGTAACGGCGACTTACATTATACACATTATACTGAAGCCTACATCGCAAAATATCGACAACTCTTGACCATATATTTGAAACAAGAAACATGTAGGACAATCACACTTACTGAACCCTACATCGCACAATATCGACTACTCTTGACCATATATTTGAAACAAGAAACATGTAGGACAATCACGCTTAGTACAATCTGCACGTGTAACCTAGATCTCCAGTCCTTACTCCCCGCTTTATGTTGTTTATTTGTTAACTTACGCAAGGTATTTCGCGTGTACAGATGTTTGACCTTGAATCGCCACTCTGCTGGAATAAACAATTCTCCTCGCGATGGCCTTTAGTAATGCCGCTTTCCGCAATATACAAAACAAAGACTTGACAATGTCTCGTATTCCACAGGTAAAGCACTGTAACTGGCGATTAATTCACACACGTTTGAAGTCCTGTATAACAGCGGCGCTGTGCGAGGTATTAAGCAAGGCAAATTCACCGCGCTTTCTAATGTGTAACCTAGATCTCCAGTCCTTACTCCCCGCTTTATGTTGTTTATTTGTTAACTTACGCAAGGTATTTCGCGTGTACAGATGTTTGACCTTGAATCGCCACTCTGCTGGAATAAACAATTCTCCTCGCGATGGCCTTTAGTAATGCCGCTTTCCGCAATATACAAAACAAAGACTTGACAATGTCTCGTATTCCACAGGTAAAGCACTGTAACTCGTGATTAATTCACACACGTTTGAAGTCCTGTATAACAGCGGCGCTGTGCGAGGTATTAAGCAAGGCAAATTCACCGCGCTTTCTAATGTGTAATGCCGACGCTCGGAGAAGATCTGTTTATAGCCTTGTTCAGCAGTAGCTCGTAGAATATAAATATTGTGGTTTTTTTTTTTCTTTTTTTTTTTTTTTGTTTTTTTTTTGGGGGGGGGGGGTTGGGTTTGTGTTTTGTGTTTTTGTTTTGTTGTGTTTTTTTTTTAAGAATTCGAATGCATAAGACTTTCTCAAACTCTATTTTATAGAAAGCACATTAAATCGCGAATGAATTAATCGCGAGTTACTGCGCCTTGTCCATGGAAGAATTCCTATATAACAGCGGTGCCGTGCAAGGTATTAAGCAAGGCAAATTGACCGCGCTTCTGAAGATATGTTTATTGCGTTGTTCATCAGTAGAGTGCCCAAAATTTGATTTTTGTTTAAGAAATCGAAATCAAAATGCTTTCTCAAACTCTTGTTTTTATAATTTGTTCATACGACGAATAAAAATACTTGAAAGTTACGCAAGTAAGATATTTTTTTTAAAAAAATCTTTAAACTGCTCACTTTCAAATACTGAGAAACATGTTTCATAGTAAAATCGTTACGGAAAATCGTTTCGTAATGTTTTAGGAACTGTAAGACTAAAAATAAGACAGTTTTGAACATTACGTAATTTTTAAAAAACTTTAAATTGAAATAGCGGCCAAACTAAAAGAGATAGATAATATCGGCCGATGAAAGTTCTAAAGATATGAACCTAGAGAACATAACAGTGAAAATTTGAGAGATCTACCATAAAAAATAAAAGCTACATACGCGAAAATTGAAAAAAATTTATTGTTACGTAATTTTCTCGAAAAGCCGTATATTTCGAATTTTTTTTTTCATTAAACGGGAGTATGTGTCTGTGAAAACTAATAACCGAAAGATGAAATTTCAAAATAAAGCAGCTTTTTAGAAATTGAAAGTGAAAAATTTGCTAACTGCGGCGCGTATTTCTCGCTTTCCGAGGGTGGCTCTCGATAGCTTTCCCCGATAACCTAGGGAAAACGGAAAATCATAGGAAGTGTATGAAAATTAAATCTAAAAGAGTGAACCCTTCTCACGCATAGGATTTATTTTGGTGGCAATCCGATGTAAAATAAGCGAGTGACAACGAAATTACTTTAATCACCAAAATTTTTAAAATTTTTTAATTTTCCCTTAAAAATGGTATTAGAATAGTCCGATTTCGCTCAAATTTTGCATGCCACTATTATTTTGCATTTTAAACTTACCCTCCAAATTTGAGCAAGATCGAATGATAAATAAACACAGTCGCAAAATACGCATTTTTCGTCTCAGGCTAGCTAAATAGTCTTATCAGGTATGAAACAGGTAAATGTCTTTATTATTGCGCGTGAGCACGAGACAACGTTTAGTGAAAATTTCATCAAAATCGGCCGATAAATAAGGAAGCTATAGATACCCAAATATTTGACCTTTTAGGCGCCGCTGCGCCCTTACGAAGCGCTAATTCAAAAAAATGAACAAAACGCCTCTGAAGAAAAATATGGAAATTCGAATGCTGCAAACAGAATAGCTCTATCTTTAACAGCAAGCGAGAAAAAGCCGTGGACATGAAACGGCGGAAGAGGAATAATAATAATAATAACTAGAGACGAGCTCGTTGCTAAAGCAACGAGAAGGTTTCACAAGCTAAAGTTAAAGCAGTGAGATTAAACAAGAGTTTTGTAGCGGAACTTGAATTTAATACTGGAAGCAAGGAGCTTTAAAGCTAAATATTAAGAGAGAAAAAAACAGAAAGGAGTCAGTATCAAAAACCGCTGAAGTTTACGTTTAGGGTCGAAACCAACGCAGATCAGGAGTAAAAATAAGTAATAATAGGGATGTGTGTGCGGATGCGCTTGTGGGCGGGGAGGGGTGGAGATGGTTTGAAACGTTTCCATCGGATGACGGAGTGCCCTTAAAGTGGTAAGTTGTGACGGGTACAAAAGTGTAGGCTTTGGCAAGGTTCTATATTAAGAGTGTACTTGTTCATTATGTCCTGTATTGAAATTCCGCTTTATTTATTTTTTAGAGTTTTTTTCCCTCAATCTATATTTTCTCAATTTAAATATAAATAAAAAGGAACAAAGAATAAGCAATAATTACTAACGGCATGGAAACTTGGGCAAGGCGGGGTAGAAACATGAGTATGTTTCGAACCACGAGGGATCTGGAAGCTGTGCAGGTTCCAAGCGGATCAAGGACAGCGTCTTGACACGGGTATCAGGGAGGCGGAGGATAAAGCGTCCCCTTCTCAAAGGAAAAATATTCTAAACGTTTAAATCATAAAAATTTTGCAACAAAACAAAAGCAGGATTCTGTATAATTATATATGCAATCTAGAATAATATACAACTAACCTATTCTTTCTCTGACGGCATATGTGAGAGCTCGGAAGGGGTATAGATTAAATTATGCAAGAGGCTTGACTTGCCCAACTTTCAGTTTGTTTGAAAGGTAGACTATTTTAGAAAGCCTAGTCTGATATTTCGCTTTTTGTCACTGTATTCTTTTAGACTTGCTAAGTTTCTCTATTTTATTTCAGTAATTGTCACGCATGAAAGAGAGAGGGGTTGAATTTAAAGGGAGTAAGAGGAATATTGCTCAAAATCTCTAAAGATATTTTGTATTGAATGAAATGAAACAAAAATATATTAATAATAACAACAGAAGTATATGAGCAAATCTTGATTCCTTTTAACCTCTACGGTTTCGCGGTATTAAAAGTATTAGGAAAGAGCAATGGATATGGAATAATTATCAACGAAAACATATCATGGAGACTAGAGCAAATCTAGGTGGGATCGTGAGTATTTACAAAGACACGAGGGGTTGGGAGCCCCGCAGAATAACATATCATGGGGACTTGCGTAAATGTAGCTGGGGTCGTGAGTATTTACCAAAAGACGAGGGATTCGGAGCCGCACAGGTTCCCAGTGGGGTCTTGGCGCTGCGCAGGTTCACCGCGAATCTATCATCATCTATTGTCATATCGTACTTGTTGTTAGAATTTTTTGGAACGGGAAATTAGAAAATTCTGTTCTCTAATACAAAGACCGAATCTCGTTCAGGTGCTGACATAGGTAAGAGGAATAATAATAATCTTCAACTCCCCAACCCTCTCAAACATTACATCAGCCTATATATCTACGTTATTCAATGACCGCTTAAATGATTTATATTTGTTAACCATTGTTTTCAAAACGGGGGAATAATTTATGTATTTTTCTCATCACACTTTAAACATTGAATACTGCGAGTGTATCGTGTCTGTTGTTAAATCCGAGTAAGCCCTGTATATGATGGCAAAACCCTAACTACTCCACATACTTGGCCTTAGATAACTCCTGTTAGAATTAACAATTCCGTGGATCGCGATTTCTCGCAGAGCTATTACACCAGGTGGTATAACATATCAGCTGGCCATACAGCCGCGAGTAGAAAGAATCAAGAGTTGTCGCTCTTTGTCTTGTCCGCTTATCAAAACAGTTAGTGACATTATTTATATTCCGATTGCTCATGCCAAATTCCATTTGTCAGTCCGTAGATACCCTCATTCCCTATCATGCTACCAATTTTCACATCTCTCCCTTCCTTAATAAGCGAGCTTTAGCTGAAACCATTTCATTAAACATTAATGAACTTTATGTGACGTTGAAAGCATCACTTTAAAGGGGGTTGTCGTGTTTAAACCTAAATAACTCGAAAACGGTAAGAGTTAGCGAAAATTTGATGGCAATATTATGCATATAAATTTTCGCGCAGAATCGATTGCAAACAATCCCCGATTCGATAAGATGAAAATTAATGGAGTTATGACGTCATTTACAAAGTATGACGTCATTTTCAGGAATTTGGTACCATGCCAATTCCCTTTTGTCAGTCGGTAGATATTTGCATTCTCTTTTATGCTACCAAATTTCATACCTCTAGCTTTATCAATAAGCGAGACACAGGTACCTGAAGTTTTAAATTGTATTTTCAGGAAAGGCCAAACACTGAACTTTGACCGCAAATATCTCGAAAACGGTAAGAGATATCGAAAATCTGAGACCAGACCTTTCACCTTTAACTACTTTTTCACGCAGAATCGATTGCAACAATCCCCGATTCGAAACGATGAAAAATAAGGGAGTTATGACGTCATTTAGAAAAGTATGACGTCATTTTCAGGAATATGGCACCTTGCCAATTCCCTTTTGTCAGTCGGTAGATATTTGCATTCTCTTTTATGCTACCAAATTTCATACCTCTAGCTTTATCAATAAGCGAGACACAGGTACCTGAAGTTTTAAATTGTATTTTCAGGAAAGGCCAAACACTGAACTTTGACCGCAAATATCTCGAAAACGGTAAGAGATATCGAAATTCTGTTGCCGGTATTTACCATTTTACTTTTTCACGCAGAATCGATTCCAACCGTCCCCGCCTCGATCCGATGAAAAATAAGGGAGATATGACGTCATTTACAAAGTATGACGTCATTTTCAGGAATTTGGCTCCATGCCAAATTCCTCTTGTCAGTCGGTAGATATTCTCAATCTCTATCATGCTACCAAATTTCACACCTCTATCTTCCTCAATAAGCGAGCTATAGGCGAAAACATTTCATGAATAATTAATGAGTGTTGATGACGTCACAAACATCACTTTAAAGGGGGTTGTCGTGTTCAAACGCAAATAACTCGAGAACCGTAAGAGTTAGCGAAAATCTGAGAACACTTTACTGGTAGGTATTTGAACGCTCTATCGAATGGAAGAAACCCGATCAAAATCCGACTGCAAATAAAGTCGCTAGACCTTGCCAAAGATTTGATTCGAAAATTTTCAATAATTTGAAAAATATTGGCAGCATGCCATTTTCATTCTAGAGGTAGATTAAGAATGTGGAAACATGTTTAGATATAAAATTTCATGCCGATATCTCATTTAATAAGAGAGATATTAACGTATGAATATTTAATTAGCTTTGATGACGTCATAGCGAATTTTCCCACGCTCATTGTGACTTTATTTATGGTCCGATTTCAAAAAATTTTTCATATTCCAAATCAGACCATTAAAATCTTTCATCCTACTGTCTAAAATCTAAGATTGAAATATTTTTTTTGAAATGAAAACAATCGGGTCAAGGTCAACTTTTTCGGGGTAGAGCTACGAAATTGACGCAGTGACATAAAATCTTGCATCTCCTTTTCTGAATCGAATGCAGAAAATTTCATTCCAATCGGACAAATAATAAGGAAGATATAGCGATTCAAAATTTTGGCGTCGTAGGTGGCGCTGCGCGCGTATAAGCGGTAATTTATAAAATTAAAAAAATCAAATCTTGAAAATTTAATTTCGAATCGAACACTGAAAACAGAATAGTAATATCTTTAATAATGAGTGATTTCTGAGCCGTCACAAAAAAAAAAAAACGGATGAAGAATAATAATAATAATAATAAGAAAAGACAGTAGAATAATAAAAGGTTTCACAAGTGAAACTTGTGAAACCTAATAACTAGAAACGAGCTCGTTGCTAAAGCAACGAGTAGGTTTCACAAGTTAAAGTCGAAGCAGCGAAGCTGGGATCTCCTACTCTAATACACAATTCTTTTTCACGATCCAGATATCTGATCTTTAGTGATGGTATCCACATTGCGCAATCTACTTGCAGAAATTGTAGGTAACGGCGACTTACATTATACACATTATACTGAAGCCTACATCGCACAACACCGACTACTCTTGACCATATATTTGAAACAAGAAACATGTAGGACAGTCACACGTAGTACAATCTGCACGTGTAACCTAAATCTTCAGTCCTTACTCCCCGCTTTATGTTGTTTATTTATTAACTTACGCAAGGTATTTCGCGTGTACAGATGTTTGACCTTGAATCGCCTCTCTGCTGGAATAAACAATTCTCCTCGCGATGGCCTTTAGTAATGCCGCTTTCCGCAATATACAAAACAAAGACTTGACAATGTCTCGTATTCCACAGGTAAAGCAGTGTAACTCGCGATTAATTCACACACGTTTGAAGTCCTGTATAACAGCGGCGCTGTGCGAGGTATTAAGCAAGGCAAATTCACTGCGCTTCTCTAATATGTAATGCCGACGCTCGGAGAACGGCGACTTACATTATATACATTATACTGAAGCCTACATCGCACAATATCGACAACTCTTGACCATATATTTGAAACAGGAAACATGTAGGACAGTCACGCTTAGTACAATCTGCACGTGTAACCTAGATCTCCAGTCCTTACTCCCCGCTTTATGTTGTTTATTTGTTAACTTACGCAAGGTATTTCGCGTGTACAGATGTTTGACCTTGAATCGCCACTCTGCTGGAATAAACAATTCTCCTCGCGATGGCCTTTAGTAATGCCGCTTTCCGCAATACACAAAACAAAGACTTGACAATGTCTCGTATTCCACAGGTAAAGCACTGTAACTCGCGATTAATTCACACACGTTTGAAGTCCTGTATAACAGCGGCGCTGTGCGAGGTATTAAGCAAGGCAAATTCACCGCGCTTCTCTAATGTGTAATGCCGACGCTCGGAGAAGATTTCTTTATAGCCTTGTTCAGCAGTAGCTCGTAGGATGTAAATATTGTGGGTTTTTTTTCTTTTTTTTGGGGGGGGGGGGTTGTTTTTTGTTTTTGTTTTTGTTTGTTTTGTTTTGTTTTTTTTTTTTTTTTTTTGTTTTAAGAATTCGAATGCATAATATTTTCTCAAACTCTATTTTATATAAAACACATTAAATCGCGATTGAATTAATCGCGAGTTACTGCGCCTTGTCCATGGAAGAAGTCCTATGTAAACAGCGGTTTGCCGTGCAAGGTATTAAGCATGGCAAATTGACCGCGCTTCTGAAGATATGTTTATTGCGTTGTTCATCAGTAGAGTGCCCAAAATTTGATTTTTGTTTAAGAAATCGAAATCAAAATGCTTTCTCAAACTCTTGTTTTTATAATTTGTTCATACGACGAATAAAAAATACTTGAAAGTTACGCAAGTAAGATATTTTTTTTAAAAAAGCTTTAAATTGCTGACTTTCAAAATACTGAGAAACATGTTTCATAGTAAAATCGTTACGGAAAATCGTTTCGTAATGTTTTAGGAACTGTAAGACTAAAAATAAGACAGTTTTGAACATTACGTAATTTTTAAAAAACTTTAAATTGAAATAGAGGCCAAACTAAAAGAGATAGATAATATCGGCCGATGAAAGTTCTAAAGATATGAACCTAGAGAACATAACAGTGAAAATTTGAGAGATCTACCATTAAAAATAAAAGCTACATACGCGAAAATTGAAAAAAACTTTATTGTTACGTAATTTTCTTGAAAAGCCATATATTTCGAAATTTTTTTTCATTAAACGGGAGTATGTGTCTGTGAAAACTAATAGCCGAAAGATGAAATTTCAAAATAAAGCAGCTTTTTAGAAATTGAAAGTGAAAAATTCGCTAAATGCGGCGCGTATTTCTCGCTTTCCGAGGGTGGCTCTCGATAGCTTTCCCCGATCACCTAGGGAAAACGGAAAATCATAGGAAGTTTCTGAAAATTAAATCTAAAAGAGTGAACCCTTCTCACGCATAGGATTTATTTTGGTGGCAATCCGATGTAAAATAAGCGAGTGACAACGAAGTTACTTTAATCACCAAATTTTTTTAAATTTTAAAATTTTCACTTAAAAATGGTATTAGAATAGTCAGATTTCGCTCAAATTTTGTATGCCACTATTATTTTGCATTCTAAACTTACCCTCTAAATTTGAGCAAGATCGGACGATAAATAAACACGGTCGCAAAATACGCATTTTTCGTCTCAGGCTAGCTAAATAGTCTTATCAGGTATGAAACAGGTAAATGTCTTTATTATTGCGCGTGAGCACGAGACAACGTTTAGTGAAAATTTCATCAAAATCGGCCGATAAATAAGGAAGCTATAGATACCCAAATATTTGACCTTTTAGGCGCCGCTGCGCCCTTACGAAGCGCTAATTCAAAAAAATGAACAAAAACGCCTCTGAAGAAAAATATGAAAATTTGAATGCTGCAAACAGAATAGCTCTATCTTGAATAGTAAGCGAGAAAAGGCTGCCGACATAAAACGGCGGAAGAAGAATAATAATAATAATAATAATAATAATAACTAGAAACGAGCTCGTTGCTAAAGCAACGAGTAGGTTTCACAAGTTAAAGTCGAAGCAACGAAGCTGAGATCTCCTACTCTAATACACAATTCTTTTTCACGATCCAGATATTTGATCTTTAGTGATGGTATCCACATTGCGCAATCTACTTGCAGAAATTGTAAGAAACAGCGACTTACATTATATACATTGTACTGAAGCCTACATCGCACAATATCGACTACTCTTGACCATATATTTGAAACAAGAAACATGTAGGACAGTCACACTTAGTACAATCTGCACGTGTAACCTAGATCTCCAGTCCTTACTCCCCGCTTTATGTTGTTTATTTATTAACTTACGCAAGGTATTTCGCGTGTACAGATGTTTGACCTTGAATCGCCACTCTGCTGGAATAAACAATTCTCCTCGCGATGGCCGTTAATAATGCCGCTTTCCGCAATATACAAAACAAAGACTTGACAATGTCACGTATTCCACAGGTAAGCACTGTAACTCGCGATTAATTCACACACGTTTGAAGTCCTGTATAACAGCGGCTTGACCATATATTTGAAACAAGAAACATGTAGGACAGTCACACTTAGTACAATCTGCACGTGTAACCTAGATCTCCAGTCCTTACACCCCGCTTTATGTTGTTTATTTGTTAACTTACGCAAGGTATTTCGCGTGTACAGATGTTTGACCTTGAATCGCCACTCTGCTGCAATAAACAATTCTCCTCGCGATGGCCTTTAGTAATGCCGCTTTCCCCAATATACAAAACAAAGACTTGACAATGTCTCGTATTCCACAGGTAAAGCACTGTAACTGGCGATTAATTCACACACGTTTGAAGTCCTGTATAACAGCGGCGCTGTGCGAGGTATTAAGCAAGGCAAATTCACCGCGCTTCTCTAATGTGTAATGCCGACGCTCGGAGAAGATTTCTTTATAGCCTTGTTCAGCAGTAGCTCGTAGAATGCAATCATTGGTTTTTTTTTGTTTTTTTTTTTTGGTTTCTTTTTGTTTGTCTGTTTTTGTTTTTTTTTTTTTTTTTTGTTTAAGAATTCGAATTCATAATACTTTCTCAAACTCTATTTTATATAAAGCACATTAAATCGCGATTGAATTAATCGCGAGTTACTGCGCCTTGTCCATGGAAGAAGTCCTGTATAACAGCGGTGCCGTGCAAGGTATTAAGCAAGGCAAATTCACAGCGCTTCTGAAGTGTGTTTATTGCGTTGTTCATCGGTAGAGTGCCCAAAATTTGATATTTGTTTAAGAAATCGAATTCAAAATGCTTTCTCAAACTCTTGTTTTTATACTTTGTTTCATACGAGGAATAAAACAATACATTAAAAGTTACGCAAGCAAGATATTTTTTTTAAAAAACCTTTAAATTGCTCACTTTCAAATACTGAGAAACATGTTTCATAGTAAAATCGTTACGCAAAATCGTTTCGTAATGTTTTGGAAACTGTAAAACTAAAAATAAGACAGTTTTGAACATTACGTAATTTTTAAAAAACTTTAAATTGAAATAGAGGTCAAACTAAAAGAGATAGATAATATCGGCCGATAAAAGTTCTAAAGATATGAACCTAGAGAACATAACAGTGAAAATTTGAGAGATCTACCATTAAAAATAAAAGCTACATACGCGAAAATCGAAAAATATTAAATCTTACGTAATTCTCTTGAAAAGCCGTATATTTCGAAAAAATTTTTCATTAAACGGGAGTATGTGTCTGTGACAATTAATAGCCGAAAGATGAAATTTCAAAGTAAAGCAGCTTTTTAGAAATTGAAAGTGAAAAGTTCGCTAAATACGGCGCGTATTTCTCGCTTTCTGAGGGTGGCTCTCGATAGCTTTCCCCGATAACCTAGGGAAAACGAAAAATCATAGGAAGTTTATGAAAATTAAATTTAAAAGAGTGAACCCTTCTCACGCATAGGATTTATTTTGGTAGCAATCCGATGTCAAATAAGCGAGTGACAACGAAATTACTTTAATCACCAAATTTTTTAAAAATTTTAAATTTTCGCTTAAAAATGGTATTAGAATAGTCCGATTTCGCTCAAATTTTGCATGCAACTATTAATTAGCAATCTAAACTCACCCTCCAAATTTGATAAAGATCGGACGATAAATAAACACGGTCGCAAAATACGCATTTTTCGTCTCAGGCTAGCTAAATAGTCTTATCAGGTATGAAACAGGTAAATGTCTTTATTATAGCGCGTGAGCACGAGACAACGTTTAGTGAAAATTTCATCAAAATCGGCCGATAAATAAGAAAGCTATAGATACCCAAATATTTGACCTTTTAGGCGCCGCTGCGCCCTTACGAAGCGCTAATTCAAAAAAATGAACAAAACGCCTCTGAAGAAAAATATGGAAATTCGAATGCTGCAAACAGAATAGCTCTATCTTGAATAGTAAGCGAGAAAAGGCTGCCGACATAAAACGGCGGAAGAATAATAATAATAATAATAATAATAATAATAACTAGAAACGAGCTCGTTGCTAAAGCAACGAGTAGGTTTCACAAGTTAAAGTCGAAGCAGCGAAGCTGAGATCTCCTACTCTAATACAAAATTCTTTTTCACGATCCAGATATCTGATCTTTAGTGATGGTATCCACATTGCGCAATCTACTTGCAGAAATTGTAGGTAACGGCGACTTACATTATACACATTATACTGAAGCCTACATCGCACAATATCGACTACTCTTGACCATATATTTGAAACAAGAAACATGTAGGACAATCACACTTAGTACAATCTGCACGTGTAACCTAGATCTTCAGTCCTTACTGCCCGCTTTATGTTGTTTATTTATTAACTTACGCAAGGTATTTCGCGTGTACAGATGTTTGACCTTGAATCGCTTCTCTGCTGGAATAAACAATTCTCCTCGCGATGAACTTACGCAAGTTATTTCGCGTGTACAGATGTTTGACCTTGAATCGCCACTCTGCTGGAATAAACAATTCTCCTCGCGATGGCCTTTAGTAATGCCGCTTTCCCCAATATACAAAAGAAAGACTTGACAATGTCTCGTATTCCACAGGTAAAGCACTGTAACTGGCGATTAATTCACACACGTTTGAAGTCCTGTATAACAGCGGCGCAGTGCGAGGTATTAAGCAAGGCAAATTCACCGCGCTTCTCTAATGTGTAATGCCGACGCTCGGAGAAGATTTCTTTATAGCCTTGTTCAGCAGTAGCTCGTAGAATGTAAATTTGCTTTTTTTTTTTTCTTTTTTTTTTTTTCTTTTTTTTTTGGTGTTGTTTGTGCTTGGTTTTTTTATTTTTTGGTTTTTTTTTTGTTTAAGAATTCGAATGCATAATACTTTCTCAAACTCTATTTTATAGAAAGCACTTTAAATCGCGATTGAATTAATCGCGAGTTACTGCGCCTTGTCCATGGAAGAAGTCCTATATCACAGCGGTGTCGTGCAAGGTATTAAGCAAGGCAAATTGACCGCGCTTCTGAAGATATGTTTATTGCGTTGTTCATCAGTAGAGTGCCCAAAATATGATTTTTGTTTAAGAAATCGAAATCAAAATGCTTTCTCAAACTCTTGTTTTTATAATTTGTTCATACGACGAATAAAAAATACTTGAAAGTTACGCAAGTAAGATATTTTTATAAAAAAATCTTTAAATTGCTCACTTTCAAATACCGGGAAACATGTTTCATAGTAAAATCGTTACGGAAAATCGTTTCGTAATGTTTTGGAAACTAAAAGACTAAAAATAAGACAGTTTTGAACATTACGTAATTTTTAAAAAACTTTAAATTGAAATAGAGGCCAAACTAAAAGAGATAGATAATATCGGCCGATAAAAGTTCTAAAGATATGAACCTAGAGAACATAACAGTGAAAATTTGAGAGATCTACCATTAAAACTAAAAGCTACATACGCGAAAATCGAAAAATATTAAATCTTACGTAATTCTCTTAAAACGTCTTATATTTCGAAAAAATTTTTCATTAAACGGGAGTATGTGTCTGTGAGAATGAATAGCCGAAAGATGAAATTTCAAAGTAAAGAGTCGGTAGATACCCTCATTCCCTATCATGCTACCAATTTTCACATCTCTACCTTCTTTAATAAGCGAGCTTTAGCTGAAACCATTTCATTAAACATTAATGAACTTTATGCGACGTTGAAAGCATCACTTTAAAGGGGGTTGTCGTGTTTAAACCTAAATAACTCGAAAACGGTAAGAGTTAGCGAAAATTTGATGGCAATGTTATACATATAAATTTTCACGCAGAATCGATTCCAACCCTCCCCGCCTCGATCCGATGAAAAATAAGGGAGATATGACGTCATTTACAAAGTATGACGTCATTTTCAGGAATTTGGTACCATGCCAATTCCCTTTTGTCAGTCGGTAGATATTTGCATTCTCTTTTATGCTACCAAAATTCATACCTCTAGCTTTATCAATAAGCGAGACACAGGTACCTGAAGTTTTAAATTGTATTTTCAGGAAAGGCCAAACACTGAACTTTGACCGCAAATATCTCGAAAACGGTAAGAGATATCGAAATTCTGTTGCTGGTACTTACCATTTTACTTTTTCACGCAGAATCGATTCCAACCCTCCCCGCCTCGATCCGATGAAAAATAAGGGAGATATGACGTCATTTACAAAGTATGACGTCATTTTCAGGAATTTGGTACCATGCCAATTCCCTTTTGTCAGTCGGTAGATATTAGCATTCTCTTTTATGCTACCAAATTTCATACCTCTAGCTTTATCAATAAGCGAGACACAGGTACCTGAAGTTTTAAATTGTATTTTCAGGAAAGGCCAAACACTGAACTTTGACCGCAAATATCTCGAAAACGGTAAGAGATATCGAAAATCTGAGACCAGACCTTTCTCCTTTAACTACTTTTTCACGCAGAATCGATTGCAACAATCCCCGATTCGATACGATGAAAAATAAGGGAGTTATGACGTCATTTAGAAAAGTATGACGTCATTTTCAGGAATTTGGCACCTTGCCAATTCCCTTTTGTCAGTCGGTAGATATTTGCATTCTCTTTTATGCTACCAAATTTCATACCTCTAGCTTTATCAATAAGCGAGACACAGGTACCTGAAGTTTTAAATTGTATTTTCAGGAAAGGCCAAACACTGAACTTTGACCGCAAATATCTCGAAAACGGTAAGAGATATCGAAATTCTGTTGCTGCTATTTACCATTTTACTTTTTCACGCAGAATCGATTCCAACCGTCCCCGCCTCGATCCGATGAAAAATAAGGGAGATATGACGTCATTTACAAAGTATGACGTCATTTTCAGGAATTTGGCTCCATGCCAAATTCCTCTTGTCAGTCGGTAGATATTCTCAATCTCTATCATGCTACCAAATTTCACACCTCTATCTTCCTCAATAAGCGAGCTATAGGCGAAAACATTTCATGAATAATTAATGAGTGTTGATGACGTCACAAACATCACTTTAAAGGGGGTTGTCGTGTTCAAACGCAAATAACTCGAGAACCGTAAGAGTTAGCGAAAATCTGAGAACACTTTACAGGTAGGTATTTGAACGCTCTATCGAATGGAAGAAACCCGATCAAAATCCGACTGCAAATAAAGTCGCTAGACCTTGCCAAAGATTTGATTCGAAAATTTTCAATAATTTCAAAAATATTGGCAGCATGCCATTTTCATTCTAGAGGTAGATTAAGAATGTGGAAACATGTTTAGATATAAAATTTCATGCCGATATCTCATTTAATAAGAGAGATATTAACGTATGAATATTTAATTAGCTTTGATGACGTCATAGCGAATTTTCCCACGCTCATTGTGACTTTATTTATGGTCCGATTTCAAAAATTTTTCATATTCCAAATCAGACCATTAAAATCTTTCATCCTACTGTCTAAAATCTAAGATTGAAATACTTTTTTTGAAATGAAAACAATCGGGTCAAGGTCACTTTTTTCGGGGTAGAGCTACGAAATTGACGCAGTGACATAAAATCTTGCATCTCCTTTTCTGAATCGAATGCTGAAAATTTCATTCCAATCGGACAAATAATAAGGAAGATATAGCGATTCAAAATTTTGGCGTCGTAGGTGGCGCTGCGCGCTTATAAGCGGTAATTTAGAAAATTAAAAAAATCAAATCTTGAAAATTTATTTTCGAATCGAACACTGAAAACAGAATAGTAATATCTTTAATAATGAGTGATTTCTGAGCCGTCACAAAAAAAAAAAACGGATGAAGAATAATAATAATAACTAGAAACGAGCTCGTTGCTAAAGCAACGAGTAGGTTTCACAAGTTAAAGTCGAAGCAGCGAAGCTGAGATCTCCTACTCTAATACAAAATTCTTTTTCACGATCCAGATATCTGATCTTTAGTGATGGTATCCACATTGCGCAATCTACTTGCAGAAATTGTAGGTAACGGCGACTTACATTATACACATTATACTGAAGCCTACATCGCACAATATCGACTACTCTTGACCATATATTTGAAACAAGAAACATGTAGGACAATCACACTTAGTACAATCTGCACGTGTAACCTAGATCTTCAGTCCTTACTGCCCGCTTTATGTTGTTTATTTATTAACTTACGCAAGGTATTTCGCGTGTACAGATGTTTGACCTTGAATCGCTTCTCTGCTGGAATAAACAATTCTCCTCGCGATGAACTTACGCAAGTTATTTCGCGTGTACAGATGTTTGACCTTGAATCGCCACTCTGCTGGAATAAACAATTCTCCTGGCGATGGCCTTTAGTAATGCCGCTTTCCCCAATATACAAAAGAAAGACTTGACAATGTCTCGTATTCCACAGGTAAAGCACTGTAACTGGCGATTAATTCACACACGTTTGAAGTCCTGTATAACAGCGGCGCAGTGCGAGGTATTAAGCAAGGCAAATTCACCGCGCTTCTCTAATGTGTAATGCCGACGCTCGGAGAAGATTTCTTTATAGCCTTGTTCAGCAGTAGCTCGTAGAATGTAAATTTGCTTTTTTTTTCTTTTTTTTTTTTTTTTTGTTTTTTTTTTTGGGGGGGGGGGGGGGGCGGCTTGCTTTTTTTATTTTTTGGTTTTTTTTTTTGTTTAAGAATTCGAATGCATAATACTTTCTCAAACTCTATTTTATAGAAAGCACTTTAAATCGCGATTGAATTAATCGCGAGTTACTGCGCCTTGTCCATGGAAGAACTCCTATATCACAGCGGTGTCGTGCAAGGTATTAAGCAAGGCAAATTGACCGCGCTTCTGAAGATATGTTTATTGCGTTTGTTCATCAGTAGAGTGCCCAAAATTTGATTTTTGTTTAAGAAATCGAAATCAAAATGCTTTCTCAAACTCTTGTTTTTATAATTTGTTCATACGACGAATAAAAAATACTTGAAAGTTACGCAAGTAAGATATTTTTATAAAAAAATCTTTAAATTGCTCACTTTCAAATACCGGGAAACATGTTTCATAGTAAAATCGTTACGGAAAATCGTTTCGTAATGTTTTGGAAACTAAAAGACTAAAAATAAGACAGTTTTGAACATTACGTAATTTTTAAAAAACTTTAAATTGAAATAGAGGCCAAACTAAAAGAGATAGATAATATCGGCCGATGAAAGTTCTAAAGCTATGAACCTAGAGAACATAACAGTGAAAATTTGAGAGATCTACCATTAAAACTAAAAGCTACATACGCGAGAATCGAAAAATATTAAATCTTACGTAATTCTCTTAAAACGTCGTATATTTCGAAAATTTTTTTCATTAAACGGGAGTATGTGTCTGTGAGAATGAATAGCCGAAAGATGAAATTTCAAAGTAAAGAGTCGGTAGATACCCTCATTCCCTATCATGCTACCAATTTTCACATCTCTACCTTCTTTAATAAGCGAGCTTTAGCTGAAACCATTTCATTAAACATTAATGAACTTTATGTGACGTTGAAAGCATCACTTTAAAGGGGGTTGTCGTGTTTAAACCTAAATAACTCGAAAACGGTAAGAGTTAGCGAAAATTTGATGGCAATGTTATGCATATAAATTTTCGCGCAGAATCGATTGCAACAATCCCCAATTCGATAAGATGAAAATTAATGGAGTTATGACGTCATTTACAAAGTATGACGTCATTTTCAGGAATTTGATACCATGCCAATTCCCTTTTGTCAGTCGGTAGATATTTGCATTCTCTTTTATGCTACCAAATTTCATACCTCTAGCTTTATCAATAAGCGAGACACAGGTACCTGAAGTTTTAAATTGTATTTTCAGGAAAGGCCAAACACTGGACTTTGACCGCAAATATCTCGAAAACGGTAAGAGATATCGAAATTCTGTTGCTGGTATTTACCATTTTACTTTTTCACGCAGAATCGATTCCAACCCTCCCCGCCTCGATCCGATGAAAAATAAGGGAGATATGACGTCATTTACAAAGTATGACGTCATTTTCAGGAATTTGGTACCATGCCAATTCCCTTTTGTCAGTCGGTAGATATTTGCATTCTCTTTTATGCTACCAAATTTCATACCTCTAGCTTTATCAATAAGCGAGACACAGGTACCTGAAGTTTTAAATTGTATTTTCAGGAAAGGCCAAACACTGAACTTTGACCGCAAATATCTCGAAAACGGTAAGAGATATCGAAAATCTGAGACCAGACCTTTCTCCTTTAACTACTTTTTCACGCAGAATCGATTGCAACAATCCCCGATTCGATACGATGAAAAATAAGGGAGTTATGACGTCATTTAGAAAAGTATGACGTCATTTTCAGGAATTTGGCACCTTGCCAATTCCCTTTTGTCAGTCGGTAGATATTTGCATTCTCTTTTATGCTACCAAATTTCATACCTCTAGCTTTATCAATAAGCGAGACACAGGTACCTGAAGTTTTAAATTGTATTTTCAGGAAAGGCCAAACACTGAACTTTGACCGCAAATATCTCGAAAACGGTAAGAGATATCGAAATTCTGTTGCTGGTATTTACCATTTTACTTTTTCACGCAGAATCGATTCCAACCGTCCCCGCCTCGATCCGATGAAAAATAAGGGAGATATGACGTCATTTACAAAGTATGACGTCATTTTCAGGAATTTGGCTCCATGCCAAATTCCTCTTGTCAGTCGGTAGATATTCTCAATCTCTATCATGCTACCAAATTTCACACCTCTATCTTCCTCAATAAGCGAGCTATAGGCGAAAACATTTCATGAATAATTAATGAGTGTTGATGACGTCACAAACATCACTTTAAAGGGGGTTGTCGTGTTCAAACGCAAATAACTCGAGAACCGTAAGAGTTAGCGAAAATCTGAGAACACTTTACTGGTAGGTATTTGAACGCTCTATCGAATGGAAGAAACCCGATCAAAATCCGACTGCAAATAAAGTCGCTAGACCTTGCCAAAGATTTGATTCGAAAATTTTCAATAATTTCAAAAATATTGGCAGCATGCCATTTTCATTCTAGAGGTTGATTAAGAATGTGGAAACATGTTTAGATATAAAATTTCATGCCGATATCTCATTTAATAAGAGAGATATTAACGTATGAATATTTAATTAGCTTTGATGACGTCATAGCGAATTTTCCCACGCTCATTGTGACTTTATTTATGGTCCGATTTCAAAAATTTTTCATATTCCAAATCAGACCATTAAAATCTTTCATCCTACTGTCTAAAATCTAAGATTGAAATATTTTTTTTGAAATGAAAACAATCGGGTCAAGGTCAACTTTTTCGGGGTAGAGCTACGAAATTGACGCAGTGACATAAAATCTTGCATCTCCTTTTCTGAATCGAATGCTGAAAATTTCATTCCAATCGGACAAATAATAAGGAAGATATAGCGATTCAAAATTTTGGCGTCGTAGGTGGCGCTGCGCGCTTATAAGCGGTAATTTAGAAAATTAAAAAAATCAAATCTTGAAAATTTAATTTCGAATCGAACACTGAAAACAGAATAGTAATATCTTTAATAATGAGTGATTTCTGAGCCGTCACAAAAAAAAAAACGGATGAAGAATAATAATAATAATAATAAGAAAAGACAGTAGAATAATAAAAGGTTTCACAAGTGAAACTTGTGAAACCTAATAATAAGAAAAGACAGTAGAATAATAAAAGGTTTCACAAGTGAAACTTGTGAAACCTAATAAGAAAGGACAGTAGAATAATAAAAGGTTTCACAAGTGAAACTTGTGAAACCTAATAAGAAAGGACGGTAGAATAATAAAAGGTTTCACAAGTGAAACTTGTGAAACCTAATAATAAGAAAGGACGGTAGAATAATAAAAGGTTTCACAAGTGAAACTTGTGAAACCTAACTAGAAACGAGCTCGTTGCTAAAGCAACGAGTAGGTTTCACAAGTTAAATTCGAAGCAGCGAAGCTGGGATCTCCTACTCTAATACACAAATCTTTTCCACGATCCAGATATCTGATCTTTAGTGATGGTATCCACATTGCGCAATCTACTTGCAGAAATTGTAGGTAACGGCGACTTACATTATACACATTATACTGAAGCATACATCGCACAATATCGACTACTCTTGACCATATATTTGAAACAAGAAACATGTAGGACAATCACACTTAGTACAATCTGCAGGTGTAACCTAGATCTTCAGTCCTTACTCCCCGCTTTATGTTGTTTATTTATTAACTTACGCAAGGTATTTCGCGTGTACAGATGTTTGTCCTTGAATCGCCTCTCTGCTGGAATAAACAATTCTCCTCGCGATGGCCTTTAGTAATGCCGCTTTCCGCAATACACAAAACAAAGACTTGACAATGTCTCGTATTCCACAGGTAAAGCAGTGTAACTCGCGATTAATTCACACACGTTTGAAGTCCTGTATAACAGCGGCGCTGTGCGAGGTATTAAGCAAGGCAAATTCACTGCGCTTCTCTAATATGTAATGCCGACGCTCGGAGAACGGCGACTTACATTATATACATTATACTGAAGCCTACATTGCACAATATCGACTACTCTTGACCATATATTTGAAACAAGAAACATGTAGGACAGTCACACTTAGTACAATCTGCACGTGTAACCTAGATCTCCAGTCCTTACTCCCCGCTTTATGTTGTTTATTTGTTAACTTACGCAAGGTATTTCGCCTGTACAGATGTTTGACCTTGAATCGCCACTCTGCTGGAATAAACAATTCTCCTCGCGATGGCCTTTAGTAATGCCGCTTTCCGCAATATACAAAACAAAGACTTGACAATGTCTCGTATTCCACAGGTAAAGCACTGTACCTCGTGATTATTTCACACACGTTTGAAGTCCTGTATAACAGCGGCGCTGTGCGAGGTATTAAGCAAGGCAAATTCACCGCGCTTCTCTAATGTGTAATGCCGAAGCTCGGAGAAGATTTCTTTATAGCCTTGTTCAGCAGTAGCTCGTAGGATGTAAATATTGTGGGTTTTTTTTCTTTTTTGGGGGGGGGGGTTGTTTTTTGTTTTTGTTTTTGTTTGTTTTGTTTTGTTTTTTTTTTTTGTTTTAAGAATTCGAATGCATAATATTTTATAAAAATCTATTTTATATAAAACAAATTAAATAGCGATTTAATTAATCGCGAGTTACTGCGCCTTGTCCATGGAAGAAGTCCTATGTAACAGCGGTGCCGTGCAAGGTATTAAGCATGGCAAATTGACCGCGCTTCTGAAGATATGTTTATTGCGTTGTTCATCAGTAGAGTGCCCAAAATTTGATTTTTGTTTAAGAAATCGAAATCAAAATGCTTTCTCAAACTCTTGTTTTTATAATTTGTTCATACGACGAATAAAAAATACTTGAAAGTTACGCAAGTAAGATATTTTTTTTAAAAAAGCTTTAAATTGCTCACTTTCAAATACTGAGAAACATGTTTCATAGTAAAATCGTTACGGAAAATCGTTTCGTAATGTTTTAGGAACTGTAAGACTAAAAATAAGACAGTTTTGAACATTACGTAATTTTTAAAAAACTTTAAATTGAAATAGAGGCCAAACTAAAAGAGATAGATAATATCGGCCGATGAAAGTTCTAAAGATATGAACCTAGAGAACATAACAGTGAAAATTTGAGAGATCTACCATTAAAAATAAAAGCTACATACGCGAAAATTGAAAAAACTTTATTGTTACGTAATTTTCTTGAAAAGCCATATATTTCGAAATTTTTTTTCATTAAACGGGAGTATGTGTCTGTGAAAACTAATAGCCGAAAGATGAAATTTCAAAATAAAGCAGCTTTTTAGAAATTGAAAGTGAAAAATTCGCTAAATGCGGCGCGTATTTCTCGCTTTCTGAGGGTGGCTCTCGATAGCTTTCCCCGATAACCTAGGGAAAACGGAAAATCATAGGAAGTTTCTGAAAATTAAATCTAAAAGAGTGAACCCTTCTCACGCATAGGATTTATTTTGGTGGCAATCCGATGTAAAATAAGCGAGTGACAACGAAGTTACTTTAATCACCAAATTTTTTTTAAATTTTTAAATTTTCACTTAAAAATGGTATTAGAATAGTTCGATTTCGCTCAAATTTTGTATGCCACTATTATTTTGCATTCTAAACTTACCCTCTAAATTTGAGCAAGATCGGACGATAAATAAACACGGTCGCAAAATACGCATTTTTCGTCTCAGGCTAGCTAAATAGTCTTATCAGGTATGAAACAGGTAAATGTCTTTATTATTGCGCGTGAGCACGAGACAACGTTTAGTGAAATTTCATCAAAATCGGCCGATAAATAAGGAAGCTATAGATACCCAAATATTTGACCTTTTAGGCGCCGCTGCGCCCTTACGAAGCGCTAATTAAAAAAAATGAACAAAACGCCTCTGAAGAAAAATATGGAAATTTGAATGCTGCAAACAGAATAGCTCTATCTTGAATAGTAAGCGAGAAAAGGCTGCCGACATAAAACGGCGGAAGAAGAATAATAATAATAATAATAATAATAACTAGAAACGAGCTCGTTGCTAAAGCAACGAGTAGGTTTCACAAGTTAAAGTCGAAGCAACGAAGCTGAGATCTCCTACTCTAATACACAATTCTTTTTCACGATCCAGATATTTGATCTTTAGTGATGGTATCCACATTGCGCAATCTACTTGCAGAAATTGTAAGTAACAGCGACTTACATTATATACATTGTACTGAAGCCTACATCGCACAATGTCGACTACTCTTGCCCATATATTTGAAACAAGAAACATGTAGGACAGTCACACTTAGTACAATCTGCACGTGTAACCTAGATCTCCAGTCCTTACTCCCCGCTTTATGTTGTTTATTTATTAACTTACGCAAGGTATTTCGCGTGTACAGATGTTTGACCTTGAATCGCCACTCTGCTGGAATAAACAATTCTCCTCGCGATGGCCGTTAATAATGCCGCTTTCCGCAATATACAAAACAAAGACTTGACAATGTCTCGTATTCCACAGGTAAGCACTGTAACTCGCGATTAATTCACACACGTTTGAAGTCCTGTATAACAGCGGCTTGACCATATATTTGAAACAAGAAACATGTAGGACAGTCACACTTAGTACAATCTGCACGTGTAACCTAGATCTCCAGTCCTTACACCCCGCTTTATGTTGTTTATTTGTTAACTTACGCAAGGTATTTCGCGTGTACAGATGTTTGACCTTGAATCGCCACTCTGCTGCAATAAACAATTCTCCTCGCGATGGCCTTTAGTAATGCCGCTTTCCCCAATATACAAAACAAAGACTTGACAATGTCTCGTATTCCACAGGTAAAGCACTGTAACTCGCGATTAATTCACACACGTTTGAAGTCCTGTATAACAGCGGCGCTGTGCGAGGTATTAAGCAAGGCAAATTCACCGCGCTTCTCTAATGTGTAATGCCGACGCTCGGAGAAGATTTCTTTATAGCCTTGTTCAGCAGTAGCTCGTAGAATGCAATCATTGTTTTTTTTTTTTTGTTTTTTTTTTACTTTTTGTTTGTCTGTTTTTGTTTTTGTTTTTGTTTTTTTTTTTTTGTTTAAGAATTCGAATTCATAATACTTTCTCAAACTCTATTTTATATAAAGCACATTAAATCGCGATTGAATTAATCGCGAGTTACTGCGCCTTGTCCATGGAAGAAGTCCTGTATAACAGCGGTGCCGTGCAAGGTATTAAGCAAGGCAAATTCACAGCGCTTCTGAAGTGTGTTTATTGCGTTGTTCATCGGTAGAGTGCCCAAAATTTGATATTTGTTTAAGAAATCGAATTCAAAATGCTTTCTCGAACTCTTGTTTTTATACTTTGTTCATACGAGGAATAAAACAATACATTAAAAGTTACGCAAGCAAGATATTTTTTTTAAAAAAACCTTTAAATTGCTCACTTTCAAATACTGAGAAACATGTTTCATAGTAAAATCGTTACGGAAAATCGTTTCGTAATGTTTTGGAAACTGTAAAACTAAAAAATAAGACAGTTTTGAACATTACGTAATTTTTAAAAAACTTTAAATTGAAATAGAAGTCAAACTAAAAGAGATAGATAATATCGGCCGATGAAAGTTCTAAAGATATGAACCTAGAGAATATACCGTGAAAATTTGAGAGATCTACCATTAAAAATAAAAGCTACATACGCGAAAATCGAAAAAATATTAAATCTTACGTAATTCTCTTGAAAAGCCGTATATTTCGAAAAAAATTTTCATTAAACGGGAGTATGTGTCTGTGACAATTAATAGCCGAAAGATGAAATTTCAAAGTAAAGCAGCTTTTTAGAAATTGAAAGTGAAAAGTTCGCTAAATACGGCGCGTATTTCTCGCTTTCTGAGGGTGGCTCTCGATAGCTTTCCCCGATAACCTAGGGAAAACGAAAAATCATAGGAAGTTTATGAAAATTAAATTTAAAAGAGTGAACCCTTCTCACGCATAGGATTTATTTTGGTAGCAATCCGATGTAAAATAAGCGAGTGACAACGAAATTACTTTAATCACCAGATTTTTAAAAAATTTTAAATTTTCGCTTAAAAATGGTATTAGAATAGTCCGATTTCGCTCAAATTTTGCATGCCACTATTAATTAGCAATCTAAACTCACCCTCCAAATTTGATAAATATCGGACGATAAATAAACACGGTCGCAAAATACGCATTTTTCGTCTCAGGCTAGCTAAATAGTCTTATCAGGTATGAAACAGGTAAATGTCTTTATTATTGCGCGTGAGCACGAGACAACGTTTAGTGAAAATTTCATCAAAATCGGCCGATAAATAAGGAAGCTATAGATACCCAAATATTTGACCTTTTAGGCGCCGCTGCGCCCTTACGAAGCGCTAATTCAAAAAAATGAACAAAACGCCTCTGAAGAAAAATATGGAAATTCGAATGCTGCAAACAGAATAGCTCTATCTTTAACAGCAAGCGAGAAAAGGCTGCCGACATAAAACGGCGGAAGAAGAATAATAATAATAATAATAATAATAATAACTAGAAACGAGCTCGTTGCTAAAGCAACGAGTAGGTTTCACAAGTTAAAGTCGAAGCAGCGAAGCTGAGATCTCCTACTCTAATACAAAATTCTTTTTCACGATCCAGATATCTGATCTTTAGTGATGGTATCCACATTGCGCAATCTACTTGCAGAAATTGTAGGTAACGGCGACTTACATTATACACATTATACTGAAGCCTACATCGCACAATATCGACTACTCTTGACCATATATTTGAAACAAGAAACATGTAGGACAATCACACTTAGTACAATCTGCACGTGTAACCTAGATCTTCAGTCCTTACTGCCCGCTTTATGTTGTTTATTTATTAACTTACGCAAGGTATTTCGCGTGTACAGATGTTTGACCTTGAATCGCTTCTCTGCTGGAATAAACAATTCTCCTCGCGATGAACTTACGCAAGTTATTTCGCGTGTACAGATGTTTGACCTTGAATCGCCACTCTGCTGGAATAAACAATTCTCCTCGCGATGGCCTTTAGTAATGCCGCTTTCCCCAATATACAAAAGAAAGACTTGACAATGTCTCGTATTCCACAGGTAAAGCACTGTAACTGGCGATTAATTCACACACGTTTGAAGTCCTGTATAACAGCGGCGCAGTGCGAGGTATTAAGCAAGGCAAATTCACCGCGCTTCTCTAATGTGTAATGCCGACGCTCGGAGAAGATTTCTTTATAGCCTTGTTCAGCAGTAGCTCGTAGAATGTAAATTTGCTTTTTTTTTCTTTTTTTTTTTGTTTGGTTTTGTTTTGGGGGGGGGGGGGTGGTTTTTTTTATTTTTTGGTTTTTTTTTTGTTTAAGAATTCGAATGCATAATACTTTCTCAAACTCTATTTTATAGAAAGCACTTTAAATCGCGATTGAATTAATCGCGAGTTACTGCGCCTTGTCCATGGAAGAAGTCCTATATCACAGCGGTGTCGTGCAAGGTATTAAGCAAGGCAAATTGACCGCGCTTCTGAAGATATGTTTATTGCGTTGTTCATCAGTAGAGTGCCCAAAATTTGATTTTTGTTTAAGAAATCGAAATCAAAATGCTTTCTCAAACTCTTGTTTTTATAATTTGTTCATACGACGAATAAAAAATACTTGAAAGTTACGCAAGTAAGATATTTTTATAAAAAAATCTTTAAATTGCTCACTTTCAAATACCGGGAAACATGTTTCATAGTAAAATCGTTACGGAAAATCGTTTCGTAATGTTTTGGAAACTAAAAGACTAAAAATAAGACAGTTTTGAACATTACGTAATTTTTAAAAAAACTTTAAATTGAAATAGAGGCCAAACTAAAAGAGATAGATAATATCGGCCGATGAAAGTTCTAAAGATATGAACCTAGAGAACATAACAGTGAAAATTTGAGAGATCTACCATTAAAACTAAAAGCTACATACGCGAAAATCGAAAAATATGAAATCTTACGTAATTCTCTTAAAACGTCGTATATTTCGAAAATTTTTTTCATTAAACGGGAGTATGTGTCTGTGAGAATGAATAGCCGAAAGATGAAGTTTCAAAGTAAAGAGTCGGTAGATACCCTCATTCCCTATCATGCTACCAATTTTCACATCTCTACCCTCTTTAATAAGCGAGCTTTAGCTGAAACCATTTCATTAAACATTAATGAACTTTATGTGACGTTGAAAGCATCACTTTAAAGGGGGTTGTCGTGTTTAAACCTAAATAACTCGAAAACGGTAAGAGTTAGCGAAAATTTGATGGCAATGTTATGCATATAAATTTTCGCGCAGAATCGATTGCAACAATCCCCGATTCGATAAGATGAAAATTAATGGAGTTATGACGTCATTTACAAAGTATGACGTCATTTTCAGGAATTTGGTACCATGCCAATTCCCTTTTGTCAGTCGGTAGATATTTGCATTCTCTTTTATGCTACCAAATTTCATACCTCTAGCTTTATCAATAAGCGAGACACAGGTACCTGAAGTTTTAAATTGTATTTTCAGGAAAGGCCAAACACTGAACTTTGACCGCAAATATCTCGAAAACGGTAAGAGATATCGAAAATCTGAGACCAGACCTTTACCCTTTAACTACTTTTTCACGCAGAATCGATTGCAACAATCCCCGATTCGATACGATGAAAAATAAGGGAGTTATGACGTCATTTAGAAAAGTATGACGTCATTTTCAGGAATTTGGCACCTTGCCAATTCCCTTTTGTCAGTCGGTAGATATTTGCATTCTCTTTTATGCTACCAAATTTCATACCTCTAGCTTTATCAATAAGCGAGACACAGGTACCTGAAGTTTTAAATTGTATTTTCAGGAAAGGCCAAACACTGAACTTTGACCGCAAATATCTCGAAAACGGTAAGAGATATCGAAATTCTGTTGCTGGTATTTACCATTTTACTTTTTCACGCAGAATCGATTCCAACCGTCCCCGCCTCGATCCGATGAAAAATAAGGGAGATATGACGTCATTTACAAAGTATGACGTCATTTTCAGGAATTTGGCTCCATGCCAAATTCCTCTTGTCAGTCGGTAGATATTCTCAATCTCTATCATGCTACCAAATTTCACACCTCTATCTTCCTCAATAAGCGAGCTATAGGCGAAAACATTTCATGAATAATTAATGAGTGTTGATGACGTCACAAACATCACTTTAAAGGGGGTTGTCGTGTTCAAACGCAAATAACTCGAGAACCGTAAGAGTTACCGAAAATCTGAGAACACTGTACTGGTAGGTATTTGAACGCTCTATCGAATGGAAGAAACCCGATCAAAATCCGACTGCAAATAAAGTCGCTAGACCTTGCCAAAGATTTGATTCGAAAATTTTCAATAATTTCAAAAATATTGGCAGCATGCCATTTTCATTCTAGAGGTAGATTAAGAATGTGGAAACATGTTTAGATATAAAATTTCATGCCGATATCTCATTTAATAAGAGAGATATTAACGTATGAATATTTAATTAGCTTTGATGACGTCATAGCGAATTTTCCCACGCTCATTGTGACTTTATTTATGGTCCGATTTCAAAAATTTTTCATATTCCAAATCAGACCATTAAAATCTTTCATCCTACTGTCTAAAATCTAAGATTGAAATATTTTTTTTTGAAATGAAAACAATCGGGTCAAGGTCAACTTTTTCGGGGTAGAGCTACGAAATTGACGCAGTGACATAAAATCTTGCATCTCCTTTTCTGAATCGAATGCTGAAAATTTCATTCCAATCGGACAAATAATAAGGAAGATATAGCGATTCAAAATTTTGGCGTCGTAGGTGGCGCTGCGCGCTTATAAGCGGTAATTTAGAAAATTAAAAAAAATCAAATCTTGAAAATTTAATTTCGAATCGAACACTGAAAACAGAATAGTAATATCTTTAATAATGAGTGATTTCTGAGCCGTCACAAAAAAAAAAACGGATGAAGAATAATAATAATAATAATAATAAGAAAAGACAGTAGAATAATAAAAGGTTTCACAAGTGAAACTTGTGAAACCTAATAAACTAGAAACGAGCTCGTTGCTAAAGCAACGAGTAGGTTTCACAAGTTAAAGTCGAAGCAACGAAGCTGGGATCTCCTACTCTAATACACAATTCTTTTTCACGATCCAGATATCTGATCTTTAGTGATGGTATCCACATTGCGCAATCTACTTGCAGAAATTGTAAGTAACAGCGATTTACATTATATACATTGTACTGAAGCCTACATCGCACAATATCGACTACTCTTGACCATATATTTGAAACAAGAAACATGTAGGACAGTCACACTTAGTACAATCTGCACGTGTAACCTAGATCTCCAGTCCTTACTCCCCGCTTTATGTTGTTTATTTATTAACTTACGCAAGGTGTTTCGCGTGTACAGATGTTTGACCTTGAATCGCCACTCTGCTGGAATAAACAATTCTCCTCGCGATGGCCGTTAATAATGCCGCTTTCCGCAATATACAAAAAAAAGACTTGACAATGTCTCGTATTCCACAGGTAAGCACTGTAACTCGCGATTAATTCACACACGTTTGAAGTCCTGTATAACAGCGGCTTGACCATATATTTGAAACAAGAAACATGTAGGACAGTCACACTTAGTACAATCTGCACGTGTAACCTAGATCTCCAGTCCTTACACCCCGATTTATGTTGTTTATTTGTTAACTTACGCAAGGTATTTCGCGTGTACAGATGTTTGAACTTGAATCGCCACTCTGCTGCAATAAACAATTCTCCTCGAGTTGGCCTTTAGTAATGCCGCTTTCCCCAATATACAAAACAAAGACTTGACAATGTCTCGTATTCCACAGGTAAAGCACTGTAACTCGCGATTAATTCACACACGTTTGAAGTCCTGTATAACAGCGGCGCTGTGCGAGGTATTAAGCAAGGCAAATTCACCGCGCTTCTCTAATGTGTAATGCCGACGCTCGGAGAAGATTTCTTTATAGCCTTGTTCAGCAGTAGCTCGTAGAATGCAATCATTGGTTTTTTTGTTTTTTGTTTTTTTTTTTTTTGTTTCTGTTTGTTTGTCTGTTTTTGTTTTTGTTTTTGTTTTGTTTTTTTGTTTAAGAATTCGAATTCATAATACTTTCTCAAACTCTATTTTATAGAAAGCACATTAAATCGCGAATGAATTAGTCGCGAGTTACTGCGCCTTGTCCATGGAAAAATTCCTATATAACAGCGGTGCCGTGCAAGGTATTAAGCAAGGCAAATTGACCGCGCTTCTGAAGATATGTTTATTGTGTTGTTCATCAGTAGAGTGCCCAACATTTGATTTTTGTTTAAGAAATCGAAATCAAAATGCTTTCTCAAACTCTTGTTTTTATAATTTGTTCATACGACGAATAAAAAATACTTGAAAGTTACGCAAGTAAGATATTTTAAAAAAAAAATCTTTAAATTGCTCACTTTCAAATACTGAGAAACATGTTTCATAGTAAAATCGTCACGGAAAATCGTTTCGTAATGTTTTGGAAACTGTAAGACTAAAAATAAGACAGTTTTGAACATTACGTAATTTTTAAAAAACTTTAAATTGAAATAGAGGCCAAACTAAAAGAGATAGATAATATCGGCCGATTAAAGTTCTAAAGATATGAACCTAGAGAACATAACAGTGAAAATTTGAGAGATCTACCATTAAAAATAAAAGCTACATACGCGAAAATTGAAAAAAATTTATTGTTACGTAATTTTCTTAAAAAGCCGTATATTTCGAAATTTTTTTTCATTAAACGGGAGTATTTGTCTGTGAAAACTTATAGCCGAAAGATGAAATTTCAAAATAAAGCAGCTTTTTAGAAATTGAAAGGGAAAAATTCGCTAACTACGGCGCGTATTTCTCGCTTTCCGAGGGTGGCTCTCGATAGCTTTCCCCGATAACCTAGGGAAAACGGAAAATCATAGGAAGTGTATGAAAATTAAATCTAAAAGAGTGAACCCTTCTCACGCATAGGATTTATTTTGGTGGCAATCCGATGTAAAATAAGCGAGTGAAAACGATATTACTTTAATCACCAAATTTTTTTAAATTTTTAAATTTTCACTTAAAAATGGTATTAGAATGGTTCGATTTCGCTCAAATTTTGCATGCCACTATTAATTAGCAATCTAAACTCACTCTCCAAATTTGATAAAGATCGGACGATAAATAAACACGGTCGCAAAATACGCATTTTTCGTCTCAGGCTAGCTAAATAGTCTTATCAGGTATGAAACAGGTAAATGTCTTTATTATTGCGCGTGAGCACGAGACAACGTTTAGTGAAAATTTCATGAAAATCGGCCGATAAATAAGGAAGCTATAGATACCCAAATATTTGACCTTTTAGGCGCCGCTGCGCCGTTACGAAGCGCTAATTAAAAAAAATGAACAAAACGCCTCTGAAGAAAAATATGGAAATTCGAATGCTGCAAACAGAATAGCTGTATCTTGAATAGTAAGCGAGAAAAGGCTGCCGACATAAAACGGCGGAAGAATAATAATAATAACTAGAAACGAGCTCGTTGCTAAAGCAACGAGTAGGTTTCACAAGTTAAAGTCGAAGCAACGAAGCTGAGATCTCCTACTCTAATACACAATTCTTTTTCACGATCCAGATATCTGATCTTTAGTGATGGTATCCACATTGCGCAATCTACTTGCAGAAATAGTAAGTAACAGCGACTTACATTATATACATTGTACTGAAGCCTACATCGCACAATATCGACTACTCTTGACCATATATTTGAAACAAGAAACATGTAGGACAGTCACACTTAGTACAATCTGCACGTGTAACCTAGATCTCCAGTCCTTACTCCCCGCTTTATGTTGTTTATTTATTAACTTACGCAAGGTATTTCGCGTGTACAGATGTTTGACCTTGAATCGCCACTCTGCTGGAATAAACAATTCTCCTCGCGATGGCCGTTAATAATGCCGCTTTCCGCAATATACAAAACAAAGACTTGACAATGTCTCGTATTCCACAGGTAAGCACTGTAACTCGCGATTAATTCACACACGTTTGAAGTCCTGTATAACAGCGGCTTGACCATATATTTGAAACAAGAAACATGTAGGTCAGTCACACTTAGTACAATCTGCACGTGTAACCTAGATCTCCAGTCCTTACACCCCGCTTTATGTTGTTTATTTGTTAACTTACGCAAGGTATTTCGCGTGTACAGATGTTTGACCTTGAATCGCCACTCTGCTGCAATAAACAATTCTCCTCGCGATGGCCTTTAGTAATGCCGCTTTCCCCAATATACAAAACAAAGACTTGACAATGTCTCGTATTCCACAGGTAAAGCACTGTAACTCGCGATTAATTCTCACACGTTTGAAGTCCTGTATAACAGCGGCGCTGTGCGAGGTATTAAGCAAGGCAAATTCACCGCGCTTCTCTAATGTGTAATGCCGACGCTCGGAGAAGATTTCTTTATAGCCTTGTTCAGCAGTAGCTCGTAGAATGCAATCATTGGTTTTTTTTTGTTTTGTTTTTTTTTTTTTTTTGTTTCTTTTTGTTTGTCTGTTTTTGTTTTTGTTTAAGAATTCGAATTCATAATACTTTCTCAAACTCTATTTTATATAAAGCACATTAAATCGCGATTGAATTAATCGCGAGTTACTGCGCCTTGTCCATGGAAGAAGTCCTGTATAACAGCGGTGCCGTGCAAGGTATTAAGCAAGGCAAATTCACAGCGCTTCTGAAGTGTGTTTATTGTGTTGTTCATCGGTAGAGTGCCCAAAATTTGATATTTGTTTAAGAAATCGAATTCAAAATGCTTTCTCAAACTCTTGTTTTTATAATTTGTTCATACGAGGAATAAAACAATACATTAAAAGTTACGCAAGCAAGATATTTTTTTTAAAAAACCTTTAAATTGCTCACTTTCAAATACTGAGAAACATGTTTCATAGTAAAATCGTTACGCAAAATCGTTTCGTAATGTTTTTTAAACTGTAAAACTAAAAATAAGACAGTTTTGAACATTACGTAATTTTTAAAAAACTTTAAATTGAAATAGAGGCCAAACTAAAAGAGATAGATAATATCGGCCGATGAAAGTTCTAAAGATATGAACCTAGAGAACATAACAGTGAAAATTTGAGAGATCTACCATTAAAAATAAAAGCTACATACGCGAAAATTGAAAAAAATTTATTGTTACGTAATTTTCTTGAAAAGCCGTATATTTCGAAATTTTTTTTCATTAAACGGGAGTATGTGTCTGTGAAAACTAATAGCCGAAAGATGAAATTTCAAAAGAAAGCAGCTTTTTAGAAATTGAAAGTGAAAAATTCGCTAACTGCGGCGCGTATTTCTCGCTTTCCGAGGGTGGCTCTCGATAGCTTTCCCCGATAACCTAGGGAAAACGGAAAATCATAGGAAATGTATGAAAATTAAATCTAAAAGAGTGAACCCTCCTCACGCATAGGTTTTATTTTGGTGGCAATCCGATGTAAAATAAGCGAGTGACAACGAAATTACTTTAATCACCAAATTTTTTTAAATTTTTTAATTTCCACTTAAAAATGGTATTAGAATAGTTCGATTTCGCTCAAATTTTGTATGTCACTATTATTTTGCATTTTAAACTTACCCTCCAAATTTGAGCAAGATCGGACGATAAATAAACACGGTTGCAAAATACGCATTTTTCGTCTCAGGCTAGCTAAATAGTCTTATCAGGTATGAAACAGGTAAATGTCTTTATTATTGCGCGTGAGCACGAGACAACGTTTAGTGAAAATTTCATCAAAATCGGCCGATAAATAAGGAAGCTATAGATACCCAAATATTTGACCTTTTAGGCGCCCTTGCGCCCTTATAAAGCGCTAATTCAAAAAAATGAACAAAACGCCTCTGAAGAAAAATATGGAAATTTGAATGCTGCAAACAGAATAGCTCTATCTTGAATAGTAAGCGAGAAAAGGCTGCCGACATAAAACGGCGGAAGAAGAATAATAATAATAATAATAATAATAATAATAAGAAAGGACAGTAGAATAATAAAAGGTTTCACAAGTGAAACTTGTGAAACCTAATAATAAGAAAGGACAGTAGAATAATAAAAGGTTTCACAAGTGAAACTTGTGAAACCTAATAATAAGAAAGGACAGTAGAATAATAAAAGGTTTCACAAGTGAAACTTGTGAAACCTAATAATAATAATAATGATAATAATAATAACCCCGATCTCTGTTTCTTATTATATTTTCTTTTCTGGTATATCCTCAGATGATTTTCACTCGTACGATCAATTTGGTGACAATTGCAACACAATGAAGTTCGTAGATCCTTAGTTCGTTCACAATATTTTCTTTTACAGCTGCTTGTGGACTGTTTTTCCTGACGGTAATTAGAAACAAGTTTTCATTGCTTCTGTACTAACCTGAAATATTTACTCGAAAATTCACTATGACAGTAGTTTGAAAATCATTTGAATATAAAGAAATAACTCATGCACATCTATCTCCCTAGACAGGCTTTTTGGCTCGTTCTTTTTATTTTTAGGTCAATTTGGTAATAAGTTTGAGCATTACTGAAGCGACACAAATTGCCGAAACGGGCACGTATGTTTGTTCTGATGTTTAATACCTTTTTAGTTTTAGCCTATGACTCTTATGCAATGTTGAACTATTTTTCCCGTATATTACTAGTTTAATTGTCTCGGAATCTATTGTATGCTTTTGACATTCAGGTCTACTTTCAAACTTCCAGTGGTCCAAGAACTACCACTGTGGTGCATTGTTTTGAATGGCATAGCGATATTTTTTTCAGCCATTGTTATATTTTATATAATTCAGCATCACTGAAGCCGGCGTGGCCTAGTGGTATCGCGCTGGACTCCTGATCGGGATTCGGGGTTCGATTCCCGCTCTGGTCACGCCGGTGTCCTGTCTTTCGGATGAGATAGTAAAAACGGAGGCCCCGTGCCGTGGTATGCATGGCACGTTAAAGATCCCTCACTGCTTCGGGTGGGTGCGTTGCAAAGGTCAAAATTTGTATGCCCCACATAAGGCAGATGCCGTCACCATATACGTGAAATATTTGTGATGTGACGTTAAACAAAAATCAACATCAACATCAGCATCACTGAAAAATATTTGATTTCTAAGTTATTAATCTCAGTCCCTTGCCATAATGTTCCCACATTTATATCCTGCATCCGCCATTTCTGTATAATTAATTTTATCTCATTCTATATTTATAATGTAATTCGACACTAAAATTAATTTATCTGTTCTCGAATTGAATCAGTGACTTTAAATGACTAACATATACTTTTTTGCACCGTTTTACCTTAAATAAAACAAAAGCCACTGCACCTGAATTCTGTCTAAGGCAATCTAATATGTTCAAATGCACTGACGGTAGTGAATGACGTAATTTATTTCCTCCCTGATTATGTCAAACAATGCACTACTGTTATAACCATAATTTCCATTTCTAGTGACAAATATTGTAAGATTTCAAGTTGGATCTTTATCAATGAAGATTGTAGCACGAATTCAGAGACAAAAATCTGTATCTGTGTTTACAGAAGGCCGAACGTTCATTTCGTGGGATGTAAAGTATGTAATTCATATACCAAAAATATTAAAACAATTCTTTTGTTTTAATGAATATACTATATGTTTAATTATGTTTAAATGTTGACTCTCCCAACGATAAATAAATGTATCGTGTCGAGGAATTTATATATGACATCAGAAAGTAATACGAAAATTTATCAGTTTGATCGACCTCTGATGATGGCGTTGCAATGCTTCATGGAAGGTTGAATGTATCAGTTAACAACGTCTTAAACGTTTTTACACTACGTTGTCGCTAATTGATATTTGGTGCCACAGTATGAAAAGAAAATAGGTTAAAGATTCATAACCTGGTTTCCAATGATCCTACGACTAAGAAATTTCACTCTTTGCCATTCCATTCAACAAATGTCCATAACTGCAGTATTTTAAAGTTAAGCCACCTCGAGCGTAGGTGTAACATTTTTTCATACTTAACAATGGCGTCTGGTAACATTTTGGTTTTAAAACTTAATTGGCTAAAGACTAAAATAAAAAAAAAATAAACAATCATAAATTTGTAGTGCTTTTGTGAGTTGTTGATTATAAGACTCTATAAAATTCAAACGTAACCTGAACATTTTACTTCCTAATTTGAAATTCGTGAGGTTTATGGAGTTTTTGTTTTGATAGATATGGCCTACACTGACATCTTTAAAATTTGTGATTCACAGTTTAGTCATTAGTCAGTTGTAAAAGAAAATAATTAGTTAGAGAACATATGTATTTAGAAACAAAAAAATAAATTTGAATTGTCTCTGCATAAGATCATGTAATGTCCTTTTGTTGAAATAAGGAGGGTATCTACCCAGAATCAGGAACAAAATTAATAAGAGCCAAGGAAATAACGATCATAATACCAATCATGAATAAGGAAAATCAACCTTATACAGTCTATAGACAATAAATACAATGACACGAAACCAATTTCCTATTTTATTTACCAATTTTCCCAAAGGGGTCATTGTGTAAAGGCTCTTTAAATATAAAAATATCGCAACAATTCTTATCATTGTGAAATACGAAAATAACTGTTGTATTTTAGGGCATCCACGGCAAGTATGGCTAGCCAAAGAGGAGACGCTCACTACTCTCGGGCACCTGGTCTCGCCTCTGAATATCAGGGGTCCGTGAGTGTCCACTGTGGTGTATTGTTGTTAGTGCTATAGTCATGTGACACCAGTTACTTTCGTATTTGACATAAACGTCACACTTATGCCCTATGCAGTGTGAAGCTGGTAAAAAGTTCCCGCGGAGGGTTTGACTTCAGTGTTATTATATCCTTTTTTCTGATGTTGTGTGGCTGTGGCACTCTCTACACAGTGTTTGTTCACATTTATGTATATATAGTCAAACAGGAGACGCTCACGCCTCCCGGGCACCTGGTTTCACCTCTGAATTCCCGGGGTCCGTTAATGTCCACTGTGGTACATTGTTGTTAGTGCCGTAGTCATGTGACACCAGTTATTTTCGTATTTTACTTTAATAAAAGCAGTAAATAAAAGAAACGAAGATGTCTGACTGATGGATGCCAGCTGGGAACGCTGACTCCTACCATGTATTTTGTCTCACTTCAATTTAATTGTGGTTCGGTTTTGTCTGAATATGGCACTAAACACGATATTGTCCTTTTCTTCCATGGACTTCGAATTATGGTTAACCCTTCGGTACTTCCTAGTTGTTTACTGAAAACTGTCAATGCGGACAAACAGAGAATATAAAAAGCATGCTATAACATTAAAACAACATTATATTGTATTGCAGTTGTCGTGTCAACTTAGGGCAATCAATGGAAATAAGTGTGGTTAATATCACCATGGCAAACAAAATGTTATTATGACAATCAAAATGACTTACCTTAAATCAATTTTCTGTAAAGATTTGTTTTTTTTAATAAATAGGATTCTAAAGATAAAACATCTAAATATTAGAATTTTACTTTTCTTTTAAACCTTATCAAATAAATATACTTGACAGAAATCGCATACAATTTTGTACCACTTCATAATGTTCAATTTTGGCTTTATCGTTGTCTTACTCTTGGTTGCCATACTAAAAATATAAAATACATGTACAAAACGATAGTTATAACAGAAATGCATAGAAAATGGAAATTAGATGTATCAATAAATTTGCTTGGCTGAGTCCATCGTATGCATATACTCTGCTCTACATACATGTATAAAGACACGTATTGATAAGTTTTGATATTCTGATCTTATATCAATTAGTGTTGAAAAAGTGTTGCGAGGAAGGTTTTTCAGTCATTTATAATTTACTGAAGTATATAAACAAAACGGTAAGGTTTATAGTGGTTTCACCAAGTCTGTTTGTATCTCTGCCGTTTCCTTTAAGGCACTGCTTATTTTGATAAGTGTTTCTGTTTTTGCACCTCGAGCAAATGACAAAAATAGAAAATGTAAAAATTTAATCCTTTTTGAGTGGCCTTCAGAACAATACTTTATATTTGGAATCACTTTGTTTGAAATCCTTCTCTCGATTTGTTCATCTTGAGAGAGTCACACTTTTATAGCAGACAATTTGTGTTCCTTCTAACGGTGTGGTGTTCAAAATATGCCTGTCGACATTTTCATTTCAGAATCAAAACAACAGATCTTAACACATGCTTCTTAAAATATTCTGATGCATATAATGTTCTTTTTATATGGCAGTTGAAAGAAGTTTCACACGATACGGTTCTATCCTAGCTCTAATCTGCCCTGGCATAGATGTATCCCTTCATAAAGTTTTATTCAATTGGACGCTTACTTTCAGCTCGTCTGAATAAGTAGTTCCATACAGGAAAGTACCGACCAAATATACCGTTATGGATTCAGATTAATAGAAAAACACTTATAGACAACATCAAGAACCTTTACATTTCATCAAAGCTCTTTCAGCTAGTAACTAATAATCATCTTCATCAAATATATATATCCAACGCACGTATTAAAGTTCGTTTTCAACATTATTGAACTTGTACTGTTTTTATATCGGGCGGTGATATTCCGTGATATGGAATAAACAACGAAGAAGTGCCGAAAGGTTAACTATATTTGTATTTCATGGAATAAAAGCACAATATCGTGTATAGTGTCATATTCAGACAAATACGAACCACAATTAAATCGAGGTGAGATCAGATGCCCGGGAGGAGTAAGCGTCCCATTTGCAAAAGTCCTGCAACAACTTTTCAATGTTAGGAAGTAAACACATAAATATACGCATATGACCACATGGAAGAGAGAAGAACACAAAGTCAAATTATCTTATTCACAGTATGAAATGCTCTTGAATTGAGATTCCAGCATCGGAAATGCACAAAAAACATATTATGTTAAGTCAAGTATAGTCAAAAAGTTAAGATAGTTAATTTGTATGGTCAGGTCAAAATATCGGTTAACATTCTAGAAAGTGGAATCCCTACATCGACCATAGAACTTCCTAAGTGACAATTTCAAGCGTTTCTAAATATCCCTGTGAGAGTGGTGTCGTGGCAAGAGTCCTCGCTCCCAGGACGAAAACTTTGTTTTAAGAGCATGCCCTGGCATATAAGCGTGTAAGATGTGAAATGAAGACGCTATATGCGAAAGACGAATATATGTTGTTACTCAGGAAGGGGAAGTTGGTGATAATGAAATTAAAATCGTCACGTTGTCATAAAGAGAGGTAACTAATGAACTAACTGATCGGAGTAGATCGAGGTATGAAGCAGAAGATGCGCTCTCATTTTTATCATTTATCTCAAGTTCCTTTGGATATATCATGTTGAGGTGGTCCTTGAATATAGGGTTGTTAATTGACAAAACGTTATCAATGTATCTATATGTAAAGTTGATCCGAGATGCTTATTGTTTATTGCCTTTGGAGAGGAAAGACTGTATTAATTCTGTTTCGTATGAGTTCCAAAAAGTCGGCCAGACGTGGTGCGAAAGTTGACCAATCGGTATGCCAACAATCTGTTGGAAGATTTTCCCACCAAAATCACAAAAATATTATCTATAAGAAATTATAACATTTGGATGATCTCTTTTTCTGAATACTCGCTGCTGGAATCAGACTGTTGTTATTATACACCTCTTCCTGATTTAGTGTGGCTGTGGCACTTTCTACACAGGGATTGTACATATTGATGTATATATACAGTGCTGAATTATATTTGTTTCGTCTGTAGTAAGGACATTTACGGCGGGTGTGTCTAACCAAACAGGAGACGTTCACTCCTCCTGGGCACCTGGTCTTACCTCTGAATTTCAGGGTCTGTGAAAGTCCATTGTGGTACATTGTTGTTAGTGCCATAGTCATGTGACATTAGTTACATTCGTATTTACATTTACAAAATATGTCGTTGTGGCCCAAAACGAGATACTTATACCTGCGAATTCCCCTTTTTAAAGAAGGCGTTGTGAATAATTAATGTACACTTTTTCTTAGGTGAGCATAATGGACAATACGAACAGATAAAAAAAACTGACTCATGAAATAAACCCGACAAATAGATTCTCTCAAGAATTTAGAGTGGGGGATAACAAGAAAAACACAAACAAAATTATCTTGCGAGAACTATGGCACATGTATAAGTGACAGAGAGAATGCACAATACGTTGATGGATAAAACAAAATCGGTAGCCCAAAAATCATGTGGCGACCGCAGGGCATACAAATAAGCAAAAATGAAAAACAAATGGAAAATAAACCAAACATACATGTACCCTCAACCCGGGAATGGAATAAGGTATACAGAAAGAAACATCCATGTCCACCTCACTGGCAACACTATCACTTACGTCCCGTAGAAATGATAACGATGATTGGCGAACAGGGTGTGCTATATAGCAGTGTGTTAAAAATGAGTTTTTGTAGCATTTACTTCAATTTGGCATACCAGTTAAAAGAGAGTAATCATTATTATATACCGAAACGAGAAAATGTAAAGTCTTATTACAAAAAACTGATACTTGATATTTTTATGTGTTACAAAGGGCTGTTATACATAAAACAGAATGTATCAATTCTTTTTTGTGACATAATGGATTACATTTTATCGGGAAAACTCATAGATAGAAATAAGAATATGTATACTCAATTTTCTTAAAACAATTTACGATATTGAAGACTTGCCATTTGAGAGAAAAGCTACATTCTTATAACATATCACAGATATTGTTCGATATACCTAAAATGTCCACTCTGTCCTTGTGATAAGCCACTCAGATTTTTAAATAAAATTCAGTCTAAATTGATGTCCAGGGAGAGATTATTGTCACGTAACTATATAAACACATATATTATGCTCAAGATGCGCATTTCGATGAATTATGTATGGGGTAATAATTGTAGTCATGGCCAATGATGTGTCTTCAACCTCAAAAGTCTAAATTAAATGAAAACAGATACATCTCTGTTATTCCATACAATGTAATGTAAAAGTATCTAATGCAACACAGTTGTGTTATTCACAAATAACGCATAATGCATTCATACAAACCTTAAATCCAGTAGAAAACTTAAAGTCAACTATTTGCGAGAAGAATCTTCAGTGTGGTAAGCTACATCCGTGAGTACCGTTCGTATACGAGAGACATGAAATCTATTCGCCACTGCATACATGAAACCAAAAACAAAAAAAAAAAAAAAAAAAAAAAAAAAAAACAAAAAACAAAAAACAAACAAAACAACCCCCCCCCTGCATTCTCTTCGATAGCTTCTAATACATAGATATAATAATGTTGTTTATGATATACTATCGTAAGTACATACTAAGAGATTATGTGACTATTTTTGGCACTTATAAACCGGCTTACAGACAGCACCATATATTTCAACACTCCGCATACAAAATGAATGTACACTAACAGTGTTTCAAAAGTACCCCTGCCACATTTTCCGGCTTATCTGCTGCGGTGAATTTCCAAGTTCCATTAAGTTTTAAATTTGCTCTTCAAATATATATTTATAATGTATCTATGTTTTAATATTTAGTTTATCTGTTCTTGTCTTAATTTGTGTGTATGCTTTTATGACAATAATTTAATAAAATTTAAATCCTTAGAGATTAGAAAATGTTTTAACACACTAACACACTAATGCTTTAATGATCAAAATGTTGTAATATCATATAATTATGCCGAAAAATTTCATAGAAATCGATGAAAAGTACTATATATATATATATATATATATATATATATATATATATATATATATATATATATATATATATATATATATATATATATATATATATATATATATATATATATATATATATATATATATATATATATATATATATATATATATATATATATATATATATATATATATATATATATATATATATTTATAAAATATTTTGTTAGAAAAATATGGTACGGTGGAATGGTAGACGTTTTAGTAACAGAATCAGAAGTATTACTTTAAGATCTTGACATACGAGTGAACCGATGCGACCCTTTAAACTTCAGATTTGGTCAAAGGCATTCAAAATCAAGATTCATGTTGTAAAGGATATTATTCAAACCCCGCATTTCGAATTTCTATTTACCTTGTATAGAGACAAATCACCCATTAATGAAGTGAATAGGTCTTACAGACACTACCAGAGTAAACACGTATTAATCATGCGTCATTGTTCCCTAACTCATCAACTATTCTTTATTGCAGCAATAAATGTAGTTTTACATTCAATTTGATCGCGATTTCTAAGTTGGACATGGTTTATGGTTATTGGAAGTACACACGAATCAAGACATCTGTAAATTCTACTTAATCAATGAATTATAGAGCAAAACATTACGACAAAGAACTCTATCATAATCATGGTCTCTGCTGGTATTTATTCTTAAAATTATTCCGGAAATTGAAACGCTTTAAGCGGAACGCAAACCGGATTCACATTATTGAAACGGTTGGATGAAATGAATTGCTATATATAAGATATAATTAAAAGTCTCTTGTCACGATTTGCTTCAGAAACCTTTAATAGAGTAAAATAACGAAAAGTTGTTTTCTGTATAGTTTCGTGAATTCTTATTTTATTGTACTTGCAATATGATTTTTTTTGTCTTGGCAGGAACAATTCGTAAAGTTTCACGTGTGACACTCATTATTTGACGCACACAAATGACACTGATATTATTCTCAATATGAGGTAATATTTCAAAAATGCGGTAAAACATTTATTAAATCCAATCAATTAAACAAAGCAGATTTGACCTATTCGTTAATTTACCAACGTCTGTCATATTTTCTGCATAAGGAGTCGACTGGTTTATGTCACTGGCAACCTGTATAATCATTAGAAATAAAATGGATTGTTGCTCTAAGCGATCCTATTCGAAATTTATATGTTAGATATTTGTTATATTTTTTATGGCGTAAATAATGCTTTTCAGACGGGGACAAATTTGTCCACGTCTTATGCAATGGGGTCGTTTTGTTGTTGACCTCTTTACAATCTCTTACCTCAAATCTACATCAAGATATAATACGGGAAAATACATCTTATTTTTCGCTCAATATCGACACAGAAGTAGAAACTGCGAGTACGAAAATCGAAGTAGTAACTATTTTTTTGTACGAACGCATATACTATGATATAATGATGTTCTCAAAACATGTGCACATGGATACCACACAAGATTACAATCCTGTGTAAGAATACACATTAAGCATCAGTTTCGGAAATGCCTGAGTAGTTACGATTGATCTATCTTAGTCAGATGGCAATGCGCATCTTTTTACCGTCTGTCATGTGAATGCTATTTTAGATTGGGTCAGCTATAGATAACGAAATTCAGTTAGATGGTGTATGCTCATTTCAATACCTCAGGATATGGTTTAGTTCTATCAGTCTATTGTCCACTTGCGCAGTAATGTTTTGTTTGTAGACTTAAGGGGTGTGAGGTGAATTTATGTCTAAAACTGTGGTCAACAATTAGGCAATTAAAAGATCCAGATATTCTACAATAGATATGATGATAAGTGTCACACTAAATGTTTAAAACATTTATTTTTAAACTTTAGACCAATATTGGTAAATGTACCCGTCTGTCTGTACTATAAGTACTTTTCACTTAAACATTATGACGAAAAAATGCCATTTGGCCTTATCTTTTAAAAAGTTAGTCTCGATGGAAAAATCGTTTCCGTGTCACTGTATATTCTGCCTAAAATTAAGTCGATTGATACATTCCCTACTCCGATCTGTCTGTGAAATATTTCTTATATTGTTTGAATAGACAATCCATAAGCAAAGGTGCAATTGACGTCACTTATTTACAGCTCAGTAGGAATATTTTATTGCCGATCTTCAATAGAGTAATCGCAGTATCAGATAGTTTAAACATACAAGAAATAACTTTGTAACTGTCAGGTCTTACCACCTTATCTGGAATTTGATATTCACTTTACCCTTTATATATACTCTGACAATATCGATAATATTATATTTGTTTGTGTATTTGTATGTTGAAGTATAATATGTAAGTTTGGTGCAATGTAATACAAGAGACATGAATTATGACGTTCGCATTTATTATGTGTTTTATTTTGAGTAGAGCTATATAATTTTATTTACTTTTAAACACGCAATTGATTGGTTCTTATTTACATGGGATTTGAATCATCTTTACGTTTGTTATTTGTTCACTGTGGTACATTGTTGTTAGTGCCATAGTCATGTGACACTAGTTACTTTCGAATTTTACTTAAATGTTGTGGGAAAATGTCAAAAGTGGAGATGATTCAGATTACACAAAAGCCGGCAAATTTGACAAGAGCTTTAGAAAAGTCTGTATATTGCCTTAGGCTGACAGAGCATAGGTAAGGTGAAATCGCGACGGTTTCCGAAGTGTTTATATGTATGATATTCATTCCATTTCATACCCGAATGCACTGAATCTTGCTCTTTGATCGGTTTATCAAGATTGCAGGTTTACACCACATAAGAAATTGGAGCTCTTTTATCACATGAGGCTACATCTGCGGCTAGCTTAATATAATATTTTCCCACATCGGTAGGAATGGGTAAAAGTCGAGTTGACAATGATTTCTTCATATTGGCTAACAAGAAACCTGATGATTGTAGTCCTTGCAATGTATATATAATTTCAAAATAGTTCAAATCAAAACACAGCAAGATTTGAAGACACATAACTAAACTGCAATTAAAAGTTCTCCCGGATTGAAAAGGCGGCATGATGACACAAAAATTTTAATGATGTATCACTCGGACAATGGACACAATGTGAAATACCAAAGTAACTTGTTCAATATTACGTGGCGTGGCACTAACAACAGCGTTTTACGGTATACATTAATGAAACCTTGGAATACATTTCTGTACAAAAAAGTAGCAAACAATCGTATACATCATTATAGAATTTAGCCTGAAGTATTAATAATCAAGGATGTTTTAATTGTTTTACATCATAATATTGGACGCAGTTACAACTTAAATATTCATTCCGATATATGGATTAATAAAGGAGGTTATATTTTTTTTACAAACTTAGAGAATTACGAGATGACAATTGCATCTATAACAGTGATAGGTGATACAATATAAAATTCGTTGTAATTTAACTTACGTCTTTCTTTGCAGTTATTTGAATATGTACATGTGATGGTTAATTGGCTGGTTGATTGGTGTTTTGCGTCGCTTTCAAGAATTTTTCGGTTATATCGCGACATGGAAGCAGGTGGTAACCAACCTCTTAAACGTAGTGGTCCATTCCGGGATTCGAACCCGGATCGTCGGCGCCGTAAGCCAAGCGCTTAACCACTATACCAAGCATGCCCCTGTACATATCATGTATAATAATAAATTCATTTTTAAGGTGTTCATTTTCGCTCTGACATATGTTCAGGTGGTATTAGTATTTTCGTGTAGTTTTGACATGTACTATTATTGCCCTAGTGCCAATATTACTTTTTTTTTATTTTAAGTATGCATTTTAGTGAAATCAACATTGTCCTGTCAGGTTTGTCTTAGAGTATGTATTTTTGCTCTAACATAACTCCTAATTCATTACAGTGAATATGTTTTCGTTTTGAAATTTCATATTGTTGACATCACTTCATTATATTTTGTATATTAATTTGATGTTCACATCATAAATGCAATTTACATAAAAGAAGTTAAATTTCTTCTTACCGTGTGCCTAACTAAAGTCAACCTTCAGGTGTATATCTTCAGGTGGAGACTATAACTCATGCAGATGTTTTTTTTTCATTTAGAGAGTAGTACTCCTACAGGAGTCTCTATTTAAGAGGAGACTATTACTCATGCAGATATGTCTATACAAGTGGAGACTACTACTCGTGCAGGTATGTCTATACAAGAGGAGACTATTACTCATGCAGGTATGTCTATACAAGAGGAGACTACTACTCATGCAGGTATGTCTATACAAGAGGAGACTATTACTCATGCAGGTATGTCTATACAAGAGAAGACTACTATTCATGCAGGTATGTCTATACAAGAGGAGACTATTACTCATGCAGGTATGTCTATACAAGAGGAGACTACTACTCATGCAGGTATGTCTATATAATAGGAGACTACTACTCATGCAGGTATGTCTATACAAGAGGAGAGTATTACTCATGCAGGTATGTCTATACAAGAGGAGACTATTACTCATGCAGGTATGTCTATACAAGAGGAGACTACTACTCATGCAGGTATGTCTATACAAGAGGAGACTATTATTCATGGAAGTATGTCTATACAAGAGGAGACTACTACTCATGCAGGTATGTCTATACAAGAGGAGACTATTACTCATACAGGTATGTCTGTACAAGAGGAGACTATAACTCATGCAGGTATATCTATACAAGAGGAGAGTATTACTCATGCAGGTTTGTCTATACAAGAGGAGACTACTATTCATGCAGGTATGTCTATACAAGAGGATATTACTACTCATGCAGGTATGTCTATACAAGAGGAGACTACTACTCATACAGGTATGTCTATACAAGAGGATTCTACTACTCATGCATGTATGTCTATACAACAGGAGACTACTACTCATGCAGGTATGTCTATACAAGAGGAGACTATTACTCATGCAGGTATGTGTATACATGAGGAGACTATTACTCATGCAGGTATGTCTATACAAGAGGAGAGTATTATTCATGCAGGTATGTCTATACAAGAGAATTCAACTACTCATGCAGGTATGTCTATACAAGAGGATTCTATTACTCATGCAGGTATGTCTATACAAGAGGAGACTATAACTCATGCAGGTATGTCTATACAAGAGGAGACTACTACTCATGCAGGTATGTCTATACAAGAGGAGACTACTATTCATGCAGGTATGTCTATACAAGAGGAGACTACTATTCATGCAGGTATGTCTATACAAGAGGAGACTATTACTCATGCAGGTATGTCTATACAAGAGGAGACTACTATTCATGCAGGTATGTCTATAGAAGAGGAGACTATTACTCATGCAGGTATGTCTATACAAAAGGAGACTACTATTCATCCAGGTATGTCTATACAAGAGGATACTACTACTCATGCAGTTATGTCTATACAACAGGAGACTACTACTCATGAAGGTATGTCTATACAATAGGAGACTACTACTCATGCAGGTATGTCTATAAAAGAGGAGACTATTACTCATGGAGGTATGTCTATACAAGAGGAGGCTACTACTCATGCAGGTATGTCTATAGAAGAGGAGACTATTACTCATGCAGGTATGTCTATACAAGAGGATTCTACTACTCATGCAGGTATGTCTATACAAGAGGAGACTACTACTCATGCAGGTATGTCTATACAAGAGGATTCTACTACTCATGCAGGTATGTCCATACAAGAGGAGACTACTATTCATGCAGGTATGTCTATACAAGAGGAGACTACTACTCATGCAGGTATGTCTATACAAGAGGAGACTACTACTCATGCAGGTATGTCTATACAAGAGGATACTACTACTCATGCAGGTATGTCTATACAAGAGGATACTACTACTCATGCAGGTATGTCTAACCAAGAGGATTCTACTAGTCATGCAGGTATGTCTATACAAGAGGAGACTACTATTCATGCAGGTATGTCTATACAGGAGGAGACTATTACTCATACAGATATGTCTATTCAAGAGAAGACTATTACTAATGCACGTTTTTCTAGTCAAGAGGAGACTGTTATTTGTGCAGGTGCGTCTAGTCAAGAGCATGTGTGTCTATACAAGAGGAGACTAATACTCATGCAGGTATGTCTAGTCGATAGGAGACTGTTATTTGTACAGGTGTGTCTAGTTAAGAGGAGACTGTTATTCGTACAGATGTGTCTATTCAATAGGAGACTATTACTCATGAGATGTGTCTATTCAAAAGGAGACTATTACTCTTGCAAATTTGTCTAATCAAGAGAATAGTGTTATTCGTACAGGTGTGTCTAGTCAAAAGGAGACTATTACTCATACAAAGATTTGTCTAGTCAAGAGGAGACTGTTATTCGTACATGTGCGTCTAGTTAAGAGATAATACTCATGCAGGTGTCTAGTCCAAAGGAGACTATTTCTCATGCAGGTTTATCTAGTCAGTAGGAGACTATTATTTATGTCAATATGAGAGTATTACTCATGGTATACGACTGATGGCCTCGGTGCTTGATGAGTAGTGATTCAATCTTAATTGATTGACATATAATTTTGTCAGAAAATAACTTCATTTGGAATGGGGGAAATCACGGAATCCTAGAAGGGCCACACGTTGGATTAGGTACCACGGAGAAATGATATTCCTTATCATATTAAAAAACTTAACTTGGTAACATTAAGTACTGACGATATAACATCAGTCTCGTCCAGGAAATAGACATAGTGACTAGATCCAGTGTGATTTCAAAATGCTGAAGTTTAAATTGTATAAAAAGACTCAAAATCAAATGTTGGAGTTAGAATATATCAGGCAATGGTTTTTGACATATACAAAATATTTGTAGAATTTGCCGAATGTTTATTTAGGCCGTGATTTAGAATATGGAATTTAGTTGCATGTTGTGGATAACGGACCCTTATTAACTTAGTTTAAACCAAATGGGTAAAGCCAGTAGTACATAATTACTCGAAAGAATGAAAAAAAAAATGGGCGGGATGCTGATATATTTGATTTCAAAGTATATTCTCGATTCTGATGCAGAATCGCACAAAAAAAAAATGTATGATGCGATCTGAATTAAAAATGATGGTATAATTCTGATCTTCACGGGGGATGCTACTACCCGAATGGGAGATGCTAATTCAGATCGTGGTCTACTAAAGGGTCTGTAATTGCAACCCTGACATAGAGACAAAACAAAAGTTATTCTTTAATCACTCTTCACCTAGGCAACTGATTACTGTGACTGATAACTCTCCACCTAAGTACATTGATGTGAGTTTAAATATGTCATAGCTGGCGACTTCCGTATTTTACTAATGTCCTTATGTGTTTTTTTTCATAACATTACAGTATATACTGTATATTTCCATGGTAAATTCTGTCATGCGGCTGAGTCAGTAGTTTTCTTTCTCAATAAATATAGTTACTATTTTATTAAAAATTATTTTCACTCATTCCCTGAAGCTCGTAAGCGGCTCCAAGCATAAGCTTTGTTAAAGCACGACCTGTTCTGATGTGATGTGTTGTGACACTTTCTTTACAATTTTTTGTCGTGAATGCAGTATTGAACACTTTTTTGTATTTTCGTTAGGTTTAGGGCTTTCATAGTAGATCTGGCAAGTAAAGCAGGAGTAGACCAATGCAGAAGAATGTATCTGATGAAAATATTACACTTTTTGTATTCCTTGGAATGGAATGTGTGATGTTGAAAGACACATGTTATTTACTGCTTTTATTATTTTCTGCCTTTACAGGTATTTGCTTCATTTCATTTCATAGAAATATTTACTTGCATTTTTCTTTTAATTGGTATTTTAATTTCGTCTTCCTGAGTATTTTTGTTATACTATGATTAAAGATAACCTTTAGTCAGATTTGCTCAAAGTGTTTGCTCGTTTGAAATTTATAAAATCATAATGAGTTATCAATGAGGAAGATAACTTTGAATATTTGATTTTAAACATTTAGTTGCTCTAGAAATGAGATATACATACATATGGCAAATTCATACGTATGTTTTACATCCGATTATTTTAAAAGCAATAATAATATCTGGAGCGTAATATCTCTGCAAAGTGAGAAGAATAATCTGGTAGCAAGCCTACTTTTCCATGATTGAGTAAATGTATCAATACACAGTCATATATTAATTAAGTACATGAGACAAAATGTCTCTTCAAGGATAGATTTTGTTGACAAATGGTATGTTCTTGTGCATGTTTTTGTAAGATACTATCGGTCATTCCCGTATTTGTAAAAATATTTGTGCATCAACACCAACAGCAAGTATATATATACATAAAAAGAAATCATCCATACGTTAGAACTTCTTATAGATAATATTATTGTGATTTTTGGTGAGAAAGTAATTCAGCAGATTGTTGACATTCAGATAGGTACAAATTGCGCGCCACTTCTAGCCGGATTTTTTGTACTCTTACGAAGCATAATTCACACATTCTTTAAAGGCAACAATAAACAATTAGCATCTCGGTTCAACATAGCATACAGATACATCGATGACGTTTTGTCGATTAACAACCCTGTGTTTAAATATCACTTCAACATCATATATCCAAAGGAACTCGTGATAATAGATACAACTGAGAGCACATCGTCTGCTCCATACCGCAATTTTTGAGATCCCCCTTTCTAGAACGTTAACTACCATTTTTGGATCTGATCATACAAAATAACAATCTGGAATTTTTCTTTATTTGATTTTACATAATATGTATATATACAGGCATTTGTTCACGTGCATTTCCAACACCAGAACTTTAGATCAATAACATTTATACCTGTTGCACTGAATGTATATATTTACTTCCTGAACTTAAAGAGTTGTCACAGGATTTTGCGACGGGTGTTAAATGCATGCAGGGGACACTTACTCCGCTCGGGCATCTGGTATCACCTCAGTTTAATTGGAGTTTGTCTGAATATGACATTGTACACGATATTGTCGTTTTATTCCTTAAAATTCGAGATGTGATTAAACTTTTGGTACTTTTTCGTTGTCAATCTTGATGAGAAAGTATAGACTGAGGTCCTGTGTCAAGGTACGTTGTGTTGTTGAACCTTCATTGATTCGGGTGTATCCTAGGCATACGTGAAAGTCCTATTTGCTGCTAGATACGAAATGACACGTATTCGCAATAATTAGGAAATTAGCACGCCTACTGGTGGTCTCAGATTCGCGACTCTGCTGCTATGAGCTAAACTTCCGCAATGAATAAATTCACTTTCTTATTTTATGTTAGTGATGAATGACAAAGTGATTGAAAATCAGACTAGTAATATCTGTAATGTAACTGATCCCTTTATTTTATGAACTTTTCTTAGTTGTGAAATTTAAAAAAACTAAGGAGTGAAAGCAAAAGACAAGACGTTTCCTTCATATGTTTTATCCGTGAGAAATAAAATTCATTAAGTTTCTTTTTGGTGTATTTTTGTAGGAAATATATAAATCGTATTGTTTGAGAAAGTAGTAATTGGAATACGAAATGAAACAATGCATAGAGGTATGTTACAAAAGATGTATATATTGAATAAAAAAGCAGACATTGTTTACAACAATGGATAGGAATTTATACAAAAATGAAAACAGCACAAAAAAAAAACCCAAAAAAGAAAGACAAAAATAAAGGACAGGAAGAAGAATGTATGTATGAACGAATGAATGAAGAATACAATTGAAGAGAAAAACAAGATACTGTGAATGCAGATTTCGCATATTTATTGCGTTGATATGTTTGATTTATGTTACCAAAATAGGTGATTTCTTAAAATTTTCTGTTTGTATTTATAGAATAGATATACATATTACCTACTTCTCTAAATCTGCGGATATTGTTTAATAAAAACTTGATAATTGACTACAAGCGATTAGTAAATTTGTAAGGTAAAAACATTATATTTAGTATAACAATTCCGATTATTCAACGTACAGTGCAATATTCTTTAAACCTCAAGTTTTAGCAGAATACGAAAAAAAAAACCCCAAAACAATGTACATAATAGTATTGAGCTTCAGGAACTCAAGTTTGTATTCTGTGATGAATGTTTCGTTTTCAGATTCAGACACATTTCTTCACAAGCCGTGTGTTGTGACATCACTTCCTTCCGTACCTTAACAGAAACCCGCCATCTGCAGAAGTACGCGTTAAGGGTTTGCCAAATTGCATTCTCGTCTGAATTGGAATGGAGTTTTTTTGAAGCCACATATGAGACTTTTTACTTATCGAACCAGGGATGGTACTGATGATGGAAAGGTCTTTCCCTATATCTCGACGTATAATTATATCTTGCAAGTCATTCAATAGAAGTAATCGTAGTGCGTTTTGTGTGTCAAAATGACCTTGTTTTCCGTCATTGTCCCTTACACTATAGTTATCTGCATCGTCCTGTGTTTCCCCTCCACATGGAAGTACAAAACAGCAGATGACCAGGATAAATAGAACTTGTATTTTCATTGCTGAGTCTGGAAAAAAAGTGGATGATATAAATCCCGGTGGAAGTTTTGATCAAGAGATATAACTGATAATAATTTATAATAAATTTGGCCTATTCCCTATAAATTGGTATATACACTTTATATACTAAACAACGGTCATAAATATATACAGAATCCTTCGTGGATTAGTAACTCTACCAACTCAATATGTATTTAATCAGAAGTAATAAATATTAGAATATATATACGTTATAATTTTGAGCACTAGATGCGCATTGCAACAATGTATACAGTGATAACCATGGTCGAATGACTTGAATTCTAATATTAAAATGAGAAAAGATGGGTCGAGCGTGATAAAAGAAGAAGACAAGACATCTGACCAAAATATAAGACACAAATAACCGGGGGCATGCATATAAAACATGATAATAATCAAATAAACAACGAAAACATTACGAAAACATTCCAGTTACGATACTGACTTGGGACGGTCGATAAAAGAAGAAACGTCACTTAATTGGTGCCAAATTTTCAGAACCTCTTTACTAATTCAAAATATATAATTTATACGAAAAGCCAAGGGTTGTCGAAACGAGGATTTGATGTACCAAATTAATACACGTGTGTGGGATTTGATGTTTATTAATTATTATTCATTTATTATAAACATCTTATTATTTAATAATATCAACATTCAAATTCCTCTATATTAATGATAGTATTAACAATTCTGTACACCTGAGGAGGAAATTAATACTCATAAATTCATATGCCAACGTCGCAGACACCAATGAAATTTGATTTGTGCCTCTCAAAATACCAAGAATGTGCAAATGAGTAAATTCAAGAAACAATACAAAATATTAATTTAATGATTTGTATGTAAAATTGCGAGGACTTTGATAAATTACACAATCATGTTATATGCAACTCATTTATCATCGTACAGATCAGGGATTCATCAAAGAAAAGTAAGGTATCCTTCTTTAATATCAAATACATACATTGAAATTTGAAGTGGCTACTTTTAAATAAACACTTATCATTAACATACTAAGTGTACCTGGACTGCGTCTGTCTGATGACAAAAGCTTTACAAATATAACCTGCGTTAACAGTCAATACCTGATATCTTACATGACATTATGAAGAACCATGATTATTTCTGGACATTATCAGTCGATCAACTTTCTCCAGTATTCAGTTGTAATGAGGCAGAAAGATGTTCTAGTTAACCAATCATTTTGCCAGTCGATATTGCAATAAAGTGTGTGTCTAAACCAAGACGTATCAGAGGGCCGACTCGTACACATTGCATTATTATTTTTAGTGAATGTGTTTGCTATAAATACCTCCTCATTTCGTGTGTTTATTCCGTATCTAGATTTCTAAATTATCTTATTTAAAACCTATTTGTTCCGCAGGAAGTAAAGAAACGGCAGGAAAACGAATTTGATTGACTTCCAAGTGTTTTGACCCAAACATTTATCGGGAAAATATTTTTTTTCTAAAATTCCAAATAAATTATTTGACTTTCCCGAATACGATTTATGATAGCGTATGAGGATAACGAATATAATATATTGACGTTCTAATTTTCCCCCTTTTGTAAATATTACTACATTGTATAATATATCCAACAAAACGTCATGTTCTAATTAGACAACTTGACTATTCATATTAAGATAAAGAATATTAACCAACAAAATAAGAGTGTAAATCCATATTTTTAACTGCTTTCAAAGAATCAATTAATTATTTTCCATTGCAGTTTGAGTATTTTAATTTGTATCCGTACCCATTTCAAATGAATCTGTTGATATAACTACTTGACTAAATACAGATTTTATTTCTATTTTTCGAATGTTGTATTATTATGGCACGTTTAACGATTTCCTACATTTTAGACTGACTAAAAAAAAGAAAGGAATTAAGGAGTAACTTTTTCTTAATAGTTTAAAATCAATATTTCTTTGACATGATTGGTGTGCTGTTTCCTGAGGAAAAAAGACTTTTGCAGATCATAAAAACTATACAGCTCATCAACTTTCAGACAGACTATATATACGAAAATATTTTCCTGAAGAAACTATTTTAATTTCAATTAAGTTGGCAATCCAGATTCAATAAAACGTACACTGAAGGCATTTGCAGTTAAGTGCTTTCTTGACATACAGAAGGCATATAAATCCCAATCGGAAGATGATTACAATAGGTAAATGAAACAATACAAAGAAAGAAGAGAACATCAATCGACCACAATAAGGCAATGTCTTGTATCACATCTCTATAAGCCAGCGTAGGCAATGTAATGTGAAAATACAAAGAGCAGCATTTTTAGTAGTATTCTTTCATTAGGAAAAGCACTTTTTATCCACATGTCAATATTTTCAGTGCACTGGTATTATGGGAAACAGGTGTAGTTTTAAAATTGAATTATATTTAGCTCGCCGGGACGAAATGGCCAGAGAGCTATTGTCCTACCCCGCATGTTCTCGTGCACAGTTTTTTTTTTAGCTTGGGCTTTAATTTTTGATCGTTAGTTGTACAGCTTTAATGCTTCACATATAGTTCCTCGTGGCAAGAGCTTCCATATGATACCATGACCTTGTGACATTTGACTTTGACCTACTTTTTGAAAAAAAGCCTTTCAAACTTGGACTATATCTTCTATATCAAAAGGATTAGTGATTTGGTACTTCACACAGGGGATTCTCATAAGAGTTTCATTTGATACCTTGACCTTTGACGTTCACCTACATTTAAAAACTAACCCGGGATGTATTTCTTGAACCAATACGTGTTGTGCTTTAATATTTCACACAGGGATTTCTCCTGACAAGAGCTTTTTTCATATCATGACTTTTGATCTTGTGACCTTGACCTTGGACTTTACCCTACATTCAAAAACATTAACATGAGCTATATCTTTTGAACTATGAGTTGTAGGGTTTTGATACTTCACACATAGGTTTCTCATGTCAAAGTTTTTCATTTGATATCATGACTGTTGACCTTGAACTTTTGCCTACTCTTCACACATATTTACCTATAAATCTCTTTAACTTTTGAACAAATTGGGGCAGGACTTTGATGTTTCAAATACAGGTCTCTCTCATGTCAACAGCTTTCATTTGATAACATTACTTTTGACCTTGTGGTTTTGATATTCAAAACCTTTAACCTGGCCTTTTCTTCTGAAGTATTAGAGATTTATGTAGATTTATTGTGACCAGAGCTCTAATCTGTTTAACTTTTGACCTCTATCTTGGATTTGATCTTAAACTGAGAAAAGATTGAAAATACATGGTTTTCGTCTATCAATGCCCCGACATTCTTGTCCGACGAATCATATATAGGTGCCAGGTGCAATTCTTAAATATGCGAAAGAATTTTGATGTGATGTTAGAAGATATATTAAAGTCTTTGTAAAAGTATAAAGGCAAAAAGTATCATGGCATGTGAGTTTACAGAAGATGTGGTCAGGCAATTTTGTTCAGTGGTCTATGACGAATGTGGGGTGGCATAGGGAAGCTCGTAACATAAACAAAATATGAGATTTTGCTTAGTTAAAACAAATGGGTCATCATCGCTAAGTGACTATATATATTATCGTCGATTTAATTTTTATGATTTTCTGGTGATCCCGTGTTCCTTTACTGCATATTAAAATCATACCTCTAATGTAAACATCAGTATTTTCTACTAGCGATACCATTACTAAATTATGCAAAAAAGCTATTAAAGTATTTATTATGAAGGAAACGATTTCGTATTTGTTGAGTTCAGTTTGTCACAAATGTTTACATCTCGAATATAATGTGAAAAACAAACGTTTGTGTTTATAAGTGTAGAGTGTTACCTAAAATATGTCACGACTACGCTTTATCACGCCGTCAATATGAGGGTCTATACGTATTGCAAAGAAGTTTAATAGGTTCTTCAGTTTTATTCAGTGAAACGAACAACAGATTCTCTTAGATTTCAATTTTTCAGTATCTTCTGATTGAATGTGCATATTTGACTTTCATGTGTGTTTCCTAATCTCTGAAATACATTTATACCAATAATAATGTCTTGAAATGTCTATTGGGCATAGGAATAACATAGAATTTGGCTTGAATCTCCAATGACTGTCTATACTATGGCTACTTGGATATGGCTATGCATACTGCATTGCGACTGTCTATACTGTGGTTCCTTGGATATGGTTATGTATACTGCATTGCGACTGTCTATACTATGGCTACTTGGATATGGTTATGTATACTGTATTGCGACTGTCTATACTGTGGTTACTTGGATATGGTTATGTATACTGCATTGCGACTGTCTATACTGTGGTTCCTTGGATATGTTTATGTATACTGTATAGCGACTGTCTATACTGTGGTTACTTGGATATGGTTAGGTATACTGCATGGCGACTGTCTATACTGTGGCTACTTGGATATGGTTATGTATACTGCATTGCGACTGTCTATACTGTGGTTACTTGGATATGGTTATGTATACTGTATTGCGACTGTCTATACTGTGCTGACTTGGATATGGTTATGTGTACTTCATTGCGACTGTCTATACAGTGGTTCCTTGGATATGGTTATGTGTACTGTATTGCGACTGTCTATGCTATGGTTACATGGATATGGTTATGTGTACTGTATTGCGACTGTCTATACTGTGCTGACTTGGATATGGTTATGTATACTGTATTGCGACTGTCTATAGTGTGGTTCCTTGGATATGGTTATGTGTACTGTATTGCGACTGTCTATACTGTGGTTACTTGGATATGGTTATGTATACTGTATTGCGACTGTCTATACTGTTGTTACTTGGATATGGTTATGTGTACTGCATTGCGACTGTCTATAGTGTGATTGCTTGGATATGGTTATGTATACTGCATTGCGACTGTCTATACTGTGGTTACTTGGATATGGTTATGTGTACTGCATTGCGACTGTCTATAGTGTGGTTACTTGGATATGGTTATGTATACTGCATTGCGACTGTCTATACTGTGGTTACTTCGATATGGCTATGTGTACTGCATTGCGACTGTCTATACTGTGGTTACTTGGATATGGTTATGTGTACTGCATTGCGACTGTCTATTCTGTGGTTACTTGGATATGGTTATGTATACTGTATAGCGACTGTCTATACTGTAGTTACATGGACATGGTTATGTGTACTGCATTGCGACTGTCTATACTGTGGTTCCTTGGATATGGTTATGTATACTGTATTGCGACTGTCTATACTGTGGCTACTTGGATATGGTTATGTATACTGCATTGCGACTGTCTATACTGTGGGTACTTGGATATGGTTATGCATACTGCATTGCGACTGTCTATACTGTGGTTCCTTGGATATGGTTATGTATACTGTATTGCGACTGTCTATACTGTAGTTACATGGATATGGTTATGTGTACTGCATTGCGACTGTCTATACTGTGCTGACTTGGATATGGTTATGTATACTGTATAGCGACTGTCTATACTGTGGCTACTTGGATATGGTTATGTATACTGGATTGCGACTGTCTATGGTGTGGTTCCGTGGATATGGTTATGTATACTGTATAGCGACTGTCTATACTGTGGTTACTTGGATATGGTTATGTATACTGCATTGCGACTGTCTATACTGTGGTTCCTTGGATATGGTTATGTATACTGCATTGCGACTGTCTATACTGTGGCTACTTGGATATGGTTATGTATACTGTATTGCGACTGTCTATACTGTGGTTGCTTGGATATGGTTATGTATACTGTATAGGGACTGTCTATACTGTAGTTCCTTGGATATGGTTATGTGTACTGTATAGCGACTGTCTATACTGTGGTTACTTGGATATGGTTATGTGTACTGCATTGCGACTGTCTATACTGTGGTTTCTTGGATATGGTAATGTATACTGTATTGCGACTGTCTATACTGTAGTTACATGGATATGGTTATGTGTACTGCATTGCGACTGTCTATACTGTGCTGACTTGGATATGGATATGTATACTGTATAGCGACTGTCTATACTGTGGCTACTTGGATATGGTTATGTATACTGGATTGCGACTGTCTATAGTGTGGTTCCGTGGATATGGTTATGTATACTGTATAGCGACTGTCTATACTGTGGTTACTTGGATATGGTTATGTATACTGCATTGCGACTGTCTATACTGTGGTTCCTTGGATATGGTTATGTATACTGCATTGCGACTGTCTATACTGTGGCTACTTGGATATGGTTATGTATACTGTATTGCGACTGTCTATACTGTGGTTGCTTGGATATGGTTATGTATACTGTATTGCGACTGTCTATACTGTGGCTACTTGGATATGGTTATGTGTACTTCATTGCGACTGTCTATACAGTGGTTCCTTGGATATGGTTATGTGTACTGTATTGCGACTGTCTATGCTATGGTTACATGGATATGGTTATGTGTACTGTATTGCGACTGTCTATACTGTGCTGACTTGGATATGGTTATGTATACTGTATTGCGACTGTCTATACTGTAGTTCCTTGGATATGGTTATGTGTACGGCATTGCGACTCTCTATACTGTGGTTACTTGGATATGGTTATGTATACTGCATTGCGACTGTCTATACTGTGGTTCCTTGGATATGGTTATGTATACTATATTGCGACTGTCTATACTGTGGTTACTTGGATATGGTTATGCATACTGCATTGCGACTGTCTATACTGTGGTTACTTGGATATGGTTATGTATACTGTATTGCGACTGTCTATACTGTGGTTCCTTGGATATGGTTATGTGTACTGCATTGCGACTATCTATAGTGTGGTTCCTTGGATATGGTTATGTGTACTGTATTGCGACTGTCTATACTGTGGTTACTTGGATATGGTTATGTATACTGTATTGCGACTGTCTATACTGTTGTTACTTGGATATGATTATGTGTACTGCATTGCGACTTTCTATAGTGTGATTGCTTGGATTTGGTTATGTATACTGTATTGCGACTGTCTATACTGTAGTTACATGGATATGGTTATGTGTACTGCATTGCGACTGTCTATACTGTGGTTACTTGGATATGGTTATGTGTACTGCATTGCGACTGTCTATAGTGTGGTTACTTGAATATGGTTATGTATACTGCATTGCGACTGTCTATACTGTGGTTACTTCGATATGGCTATGTGTACTGCATTGCGACTGTCTATACTGTGGTTACTTGGATATGGTTATGTGTACTGCATTGCGACTGTCTATTCTGTGGTTACTTGGATATGGTGATGTGTACTGCATTGCGACTGTCTATACTGTGGTTCCTTGGATATGGTTATGTATACTGTATAGCGACTGTCTATACTGTAGTTACATGGACATGGTTATGTGTACTGCATTGCGACTGTCTATACTGTGGTTCCTTGGATATGGTTATGTATACTGTATTGCGACTGTCTATACTGTGGCTACTTGGATATGGTTATGTATACTGCATTGCGACTGTCTATACTGTGGGTACTTGGATATGGTTATGCATACTGCATTGCGACTGTCTATACTGTGGTTACTTGGATATGGTTATGTATACTGTATTGCGACTGTCTATACTGTGGTTCCTTGGATATGGTTTTGTGTACTGCATTGCGACTGTCTATAGTGTGGTTCCTTGGATATGGTTATGTGTACTGCATTGCGACTCTCTATACTGTGGTTACTTGGATATGGTTATGTATACTGTATTGCGACTGTCTATACTGTGGCTACTTGGATATGGTTATGTATACTGCATTGCGACTGTCTATACTGTGGTGACTTGGATATGGTTATGTATACTGTATTGCGACTGTCTATACTGTGGCTACTTGGATATGGTTATGTATACTGCATTGCGACTGTCTATACTGTGGTTGCTTGGATATGGTTATGTATACTGTATTGCGACTGTCTATACCGTGGTTACTTGAATATGGTAATGTGTACTGCATTGCGACTGTCTATACTGTGGTTCCTTGGATATGGTTATGTGTACTGCATTGCGACTGTCTATAGTGTGGTTACTTGGATATGGTTATGTATACTGCATTGCGACTGTCTATACTGTGGTTACTTGGATATGGTTATGTATACTGTATAGCGACTGTCTATACTGTAGTTCCTTGGATATGGTTATGTGTACTGTATAGCGACTGTCTATACTGTGGTTACTTGGATATGGTTATGTGTACTGCATTGCGACTGTCTATACTGTGGTTCCTTGGATATGGTTATGTATACTGTATTGCGACTGTCTATACTGTAGTTACATGGATATGGTTATGTGTACTGCATTGCGACTGTCTATACTGTGCTGACTTGGATATGGATATTTATACTGTATAGCGACTGTCTATACTGTGGCTACTTGGATATGGTTATGTATACTGCATTGCGACTGTCTATACTGTGGTTCCGTGGATATGGTTATGTATACTGTATAGCGACTGTCTATACTCTGGTTACTTGGATATGGTTATGTATACTGCATTGCGACTGTCTATACTGTGGTTCCTTGGATATGGTTATGTATACTGCATTGCGACTGTCTATACTGTGGCTACTTGGATATGGTTATGTATACTGTATTGCGACTGTCTATACTGTGGTTGCTTGGATATGGTTATGTATACTGTATTGCGACTGTCTATACTGTGGCTACTTGGATATGGTTATGTATACTGTATTGCGACTGTCTATACTGTGGCTACTTGGATATGGTTATGTATACTGCATTGCGACTGTCTATACTGTGGGTACTTGGATATGGTTATGTATACTGTATTGCGACTGTCTATATTGTGTGTACTTGGATATGGTTATGTATACTGCATTGCGACTGTCTATACTGTGGTTACTTGGATATGGTTATGTATACTGTATTGCGACTGTCTATACTGTTGTTACTTGGATATGGTTATGTGTACTGCATTGCGACTGTCTATAGTGTGGTTACTTGGATATGGTTATGTGTACTGTATTGCGACTGTCTATACTGTTGTTACTTGGATATGGTTATGTGTACTGCATTGCGACTGTCTATAGTGTGGTTTCTTGGATATGGTTATGTATACTGCATGGCGACTGTCTATACTGTGGTTTCTTGGATATGGCTATGTATACTGGCTTGCGACTGTCTATACTGTGGTTACTTGGATATGGTTATGTATACTGTATTGCGACTGTCTATACTGTGGTTCCTTGGATATGGTTATGTATACTGCATTGCGACTGTCTATACTGTGGTTATTTTAGAAGAGAAAACGTAAGACATCTGACAAAGCTGTATGAGAAAATCACCAAGGACATGCACACAGAAATAAATTGTGTTACATCAGTATATAGATAAAATAAATTGCATACCATAAATTGTATTTAAATCAATATACACGTAAGGATTATGGATTCCAAGTGAAAATTCAATCTTCTAACAACTCATTATTCGATCTCTCCAACATGAGATCTGGGTGAGTTTTTAAATGTACAGTGTATTTACCATCAAGTTCTCAGTTATTGTCGTTTTTTTCGTGTTAGTGTGGTGTTGGGTATAAATATTTATATGTAAAGTGTATTTATCATCCTGTTCTCTGTTATTTTGTCTCTGTCGTGTTAGTATGGTGTTAGGTATAAATATTCATGTGTACAGTGTATTTATCATCATGTTTTCTGTTATTGTTGTTTTTGTCGTGTTAGTGTGGTGTTGGGTATAAATATTTATATGTACAGCGTATTTACCATCATCTTCTCTGTTATTATTGTTTTTATTGTGTTAGTGTGGTGTTGGGTATAAATATTGATATGTACAGGGTATTTATCATCATGTTCTCTGTTATTGTTGTTTTTTTCGTGTTAGTGTGGTGTTGGGTATAAATATTTATATGTACAGTGTATTTATCATCATGTTCTCTGTTATTGTTGTTTTTGTCGTGTTAGTGTGGTGTTGGGTATAAATATTTATATGTACAGTGTATTTATCATCATGTTCTCTGTTATTGTTGTGTTTGTTGTGTAAGTGTGGTGTTGGGTATAAATATTTATCTGTACAGTGTATTTATCATCATGTTCTCTGTTATTGTTGTTTTTGTCGTGTTAGTGTGGTGTTGGGTATAAATATTTATCTGTGCAGTGTATTTATCATCATGTTCTCTGTTATTGTTGTGTTTGTTGTGTAAGTGTTGTGTTGGGTATAAATATTTATCTGTACAGTGTATTTATCATCATCTTCTCTGTTATTGTTGTTTTTGTCGTGTTAGTGTGGTGTTGGGTATAAATATTTATATGTACAGTGTATTTATCATCATGTTCTCTGTTATTGTTGTGTTTGTTGTGTTAGTGTGGTGTTGGGTATAAATATTTATTTGTACAGTGTATTTATCATCATGTTCTCTGTAATTGTTGTTTTTGTGATGTTAGTGTGGTGTTTGGTATAAATATTTATCTGTACAGTGTATTTATCATCATGTTCTCTGTTATTGTTGTTTTTGTCGTGTTAGTGTGGTGTTGGGTATAAATATTTATATGTACAGTGTATTTATCATCATGTTCTCTGTTATTGTTGTTTTTGTGGTGTTAGTGTGGTGTTGGGTATAAATATTTATATGTACAGTGTATTTATCATCATGCTCTCTGTTATTGTTGTGTTTGTTGTGTTAGTGTGGTGTTGGGTATAAATATTTATTTGTACAGTGTATTTATCATCATGTTCTCTGTAATTGTTGTTTTTGTCGTGTTAATGTGGTGTTGGGTATAAATATTTATCTGTACAGTGTATTTATCATCATGTTGTCTGTTATTGTTGTTTTTGTTGTGTTAGTGTGGTGTTGGGTATAAATATTTATATGTACAGTGTATTTATCATCATGTTCTCTGTTATTGTTGTTTTTGTGGTGTTAGTGTGGTGTTGGGTATAACTATTTATATGTACAGTGTATTTATCATCATGTTCTCTGTTTTTGTTGTTTTTGTTGTGTTAGTGTGGTGTTGGGTATAAATATTTATATGTACAGTGTATTTATCATCATGTTCTCTGTTTTTGTTGTTTTTTTTTTTTCGTGTTAGTGTGGTGTTGGGTATAAATATTTATATGTACGGTGTATTTATCATCATGTTATCTGTTTTTGTTGTTTTTTTTCGTGTTAGTGTGGTGTTGGGTATAAATATTTATATGTACAGTGTATTTATCATCATGTTCGCTGTTATTGTTGTTTTTGTCGTGTTAGTGTGGTGTTGGGTATAAATATTTATATGTACAATTTATTTATCATCATGTTCTTTGTTTTTATTGTTTTTATCGTGTTAATGTGGTGTTGGGTATAAATATTTATATGTACAGTGTATTTATCATCATGTTCTCTGTTATTGTTGTTTTTGTGGTGTTAGTGTGGTGTTGGGTATAACTATTTATATGTACAGTGTATTTATCATCATGTTCTCTGTTTTTGTTGTTTTTGTTGTGTTAGTGTGGTGTTGGGTATAAATATTTATATGTACAGTGTATTTATCATCATGTTCTCTGTTTTTGTTGTTTTTTTTTTTCGTGTTAGTGTGGTGTTGGGTATAAATATTTATATGTACGGTGTATTTATCATCATGTTATCTGTTTTTGTTGTTTTTGTCGTGTTAGTGTGGTGTTGGGTATAAATATTTATATGTACAGTGTATTTATCATCATGTTCGCTGTTATTGTTGTTTTTGTCGTGTTAGTGTGGTGTTGGGTATAAATATTTATATGTACAATTTATTTATCATCATGTTCTTTGTTTTTATTGTTTTTATCGTGTTAATGTGGTGTTGGGTATAAATATTTATCTGTACAGTGTATTTATCATCATGTTCTCTATTATTGTTGCTTTTGTCGTGTTAGTGTGGTGTTGGTTATAAATATTTATACGTACAGTGTATTTATCATCATGTTCTCTGATTTTGTTGTTTTTGTCGTGTTAGTGTGGTGTTGGGTATAAATATTTAAATGCACAGTGTATTTACCATCGTGTTCTCTGTTATTGTTGTTTTTATTGTATTAGTGTGGTGTTGGGTATGTATATTCTTCCCATTGAAACAGAGGTCGGAGCAAACATTGAAACCTTTCATTTGTCAAATTTCCTTTTGTGATTAAATATTTTACAACCAAATTATCATACTTCCAAATACAAAAGTTTGATTAGAGGTTAGCAGCAAGTGATTTTAAGAATTCTCTCGGCCAGATCCTATCACGATTTCAATCTTTGGATTTTGAAAAATTCATTACAGAGTGAAAGGGATAGGTTAAACTGATGGAACGTTACCATCACTTGCTTCCGAATTTGTCCCCCTTCCCCAGTAGTTTTCAGCATGGAAGGAATATAGACTCTGGTGAGTAGGAATCACGCCAGAGAAACAGAACAAGATTTAAAAACGACTACATTCAATCATATGTGACAACTCATTGAATAAAAGAGATAATGGACAATACATATTTGTTTCATAGAAATCCACTGTTATAGATATTTTACATAACACATTCCGTGTGGGTTGTAATTGTATCAATAGTACGCCTTTGTCCTGTGCTTGTACTCAAATAGTTTTATGGAATTAAATCATTTGTAGATTAGCGAAGCAGTCGTTAAAATCAGACTTCGTAACTGGGAATGAAATATTAGAGACTGTTATTGCTTGTTTAATGCCTTTTATTGCGAACACAGGACAGCGCGGCAGCTATACGAGGATACATCTATTCACCGTTGCATGGATCACCCCCCGAAGAATGAAGATTGCCTGGTTATTAAACAATGCTTGGTGGCTTCGCAGTATGAAATTGTGTATTATACATTTTATTGTCAAAGGTTTCATGACCGACACTGACTTGTTCTTTTCCTAAGAGTACAGTCAGCAGACGCATCATAAAAAAGAAGTAAAAAAAGAAGAATATATATGTATATATATATATATATATATTGCTTGAACAAACACTAGAATTTGTTTTTCATGCCATGGGTAACAAAATGTTTATGTATACATCTTTTAAAGACATCTGTAAAATTAAGGTACGATCAACATAATTTAAATGATGCGTTACTTGTCTTTTACTTTTAGATCAAAATTATTGAGGTTTATCTTCAAATATCTGTATTTTCGATTTCCACAATTTAGGCACTGAGCATCACTGAAGAGGCATAGGTTGTCGAAATGCGCAGATGGCGTACCGAACTGTATACCCTGATACATGCATATGTTGTGATAGTTTAATTAAGTGATATGAAGGAATCTGAAACAATATTTCTGAGGTGACCCTTTTAATAACCAGGTCACATTTGTGTCTAGCTAATTTTTTTTTCGCATACGTATCTTTAGACTGAAATGTATTTATAAGCTATATGTGTCAGCTGAGTAAAAGTTTCTTATTTGAAAATATAATTATTCCACAAAAAATCATATAACATTGTTGTGGATAAATGCTACTTAATTGTACGAAGGTAACGTTGTTGTTGTTGGTAATGATGATGTTGATGATGCTAATAATAACGCTTTTTAATATATTATCAACATTTACGTAACATGTGACCTCTGCTTTACTGTCTCACGGAAAAGACAAGACGCAAAAATAGTAGTAATGGTGATGATGATGATGATGACGATGATGATAATAATAATAAAAAAAATAATTATAATGATGATGATGAAGATGATGATGATAATGATGATGATAATGATGATAATAATAATAATAATAATGATGATAATAATAATAATGATAATAATAATAATAATAATAATAATAATAATAATAATAATAATAATAATAATAATAATAAAAAAAAAATGATAATAATGATGATGATGAAGATGATGATGATAATGATGATGATAATGATGATGATAATAATAATAATAATGATGATAATAATAATAATGATAATAATAACAAATGATAATAATAATAATAATGATGATGATGATGATGATGATGATGATGATGATGATGATAATAACGATAAAATAATAATAATAATAATAATAATAATAATAATAATAATGATAATAATAATAATAATAATAATAATAATAATAATAATAATAATAATAATAATAATATTATTATTATTATTATTATCATAATAATAAGTATAATGATAATAATAAATAGACAATTTCTTCACTTTGTATAGAAATATCTTATGTAAATTCAATAATAAAAGGTGACAGGAAAATGTGGTGACATATTTGAATTAAAGAAAATCCACACGTGTATATTCCTAGTATTAAACATATCATAATTTAGCATGTTTAGTATGTTTATTGGGAAATACACTCGTACTAAATTTAACAGAATGAAGTTCAAGTTAAACTATTTGGTAAAATTTAATTCTCACATTAATGTGCACCCTGTAAATTATTGCAAAATTTGATGTGGTAGAATACGTGTTGTAAAGTATATATATGTCGTGTTAATAATCTATATTATTATGAAAATTCACATGTGAACAGGACCATATATGCATCTCATACAACAAACAAATATATTTAAATAAGCATGGTTATCAAATAACAGGAAATACATTGCATGGCAACCAATTTATTCCTTATAAGTAATCTATATGAAGTAGTGCTATAAAATGCCGTTTAAAAGTGTTTTCTTCTTACACAATGCTTTTGTACAAATAACAATAGTTAAATGTTGAATTCTCGTTAAAATTATTCCTATAGTATTCTATGGTATGAATCGTTAGTAATCATGGTTCCGATGTCAGATATTGTAAAAAATTTCATGATGAAATAATCTACTTCTATATGAATGTTTCTACTTCCATACGGATGTTTCAGTATTTACATTTGTAAATGTTGATTTAAAATACAAACTTGTACAAAACAATCTGAACGAGTTAACAAATACCAAAGGTATTTTACTTAACATTAAAGTTCTTATCAAGTGATAATATAATTATCTCCTTATCATTATCTACGGATTTTAACTGTATTTATCATTACAAGAGGAATGAATTTGTGATAAAATCACTTCCCTATCCCCCCTCCCCCCCCTCTCTCTCTCTCTCTTACACACACACATGCTAGTTGCATTTATCGAATTAACTTTTAGAATTTTAAATATAAAGCTCCAAATGTTTTCTTAATTAGTGCTTTATAATACTTTTATAAATATAAATTTATTTTATTTATCTATTTATTCTATAAATATAAATTTTACCTTACAATAAATAATGATGAATGAAAAAACACTTACAGTACTAGAAATCCGATAAGACCTAGCAATTGTGCTACTTGATGGTGAATGAAAGGCGAAACCCTATCTTCTCATATTTATTAATCATTTTCTTTTTTCTAGGCATGCGCAATTCAAATATTCATTGATTCGTTTTTATATAACTCTGTTTAAGTATAGTTTATACTACGATATATAGATACAATCCTTATTTGTGATGACGACAACAACGCTTAATATGAAGAGAATAATTGATTTTTACATAGCGAAATGGCTATACTTTTCATTAACTCTTGCCTCAACTATGTTCATAGTCCTTTTAAAAAGCATCAGACCAGTTTTGAAAACCCAAGTAAAATTTTGAAAACTCAAGTATAATATTGTAAAGATGATTATAGCAGAAATATTTACGCGTGTTCTAGCTTGACAATTATTGAGTTATATCGCGATATAGAAGCAGATGGTAACCAACATCTTAAACATCGTGGCGCATTCCGAGAATCGAGTCCAGATCGTCGGAGCCACAAGAAAAAACCCTTAACCATTACATCAAGCCTGCCCGCGTATGTTCTAGAGCTGTTGTAGTGCAAGTATACGATAAAGGGCCATGGGTGGCTTTTGGCGTCTTGTCTTTTAAAAAGCGTTTTTCTGGGCATATGTCGATGACATTATCATTATTATTTTCGATTAATATCACACGTTTGAACTCGGTAGCGCTATTTTACATCTTACCGCTTTGAATTATAATTCAAATAGTGAAAACAATGGGTAGATTATTCATTACACAAATAAGACATCTTAAGTATGATGATGATGATGATGATGATGATGATGATGATGATGATAGGGATGAAGTTGATTGTTATTATTACTATTATTGTTTCCGTGTATTAGTATTTGTCCTATCACAGAAGTCACCACAGAAATGAACTGTAAATGATATAATAATTTGAAAAAAGTAAGCATAAAAAATCCTATCGATCAAAGTGTAGTGCAGTTGCAATACCGTTTAGGTCGATCAGTTGATAGGACAGTAGTTAATCAATTGGTGTGGTTAACCGGTTTACGGGCCCAACTTTCCGCTCACCACTAAAGCAATATAATCAAATGAAACGCATTTGACAATTCTATAAATAAACCTACCTATAGAGAGCAAGGATCAACAAGTTTCTTAAGTTGAAAGTTCATAGAAAATAGACAGAGTTAAGCCAGAAGCCTGTTTCAGTGCTGACGGGGTTTTGGCATAAGAAACGAAAGTTCAATAACTTTCTACGATTTCGAAATCAAACGACTTACTTTGGCAAATGAAGAAGAAATTTAATCAATTATGATCCTATATTGCCTATTGCCATCATAAATCCACTAGATAATGACTGTTTAATAGCCTTCATGACAATTTTTCTTCAACTAGCTTGAGACGACATAGACTTCCTTAATAAGATTCCACCAACAGTTGACCCTAATACCTCATTAACAACTTTTGACATAACAAGTCTTTATTCAAATATACCTCACGAATTCGGTAAAGAAGCAATTAGCTATTGGATAAAATTACATCCTAAATTATTACACCAACGCTATAACGAAAACTTTATCATAGAATCCATAGACTTAATTCTTAACAATAATACATTCCAATTCAATAATAAACAATATAAACAAATCTTAGGTACTGCCATGGGAACTAAAATGGCACCTACTTATGCTACACTTACTTTAGGATATTTGGAACAAAGTTTATACAATAAAGTTAAACAAACCTTCAGTGAAAATGTAGCTAAATCATTTGAAACATTGTGGAGGCGGTATCTTGCTGACTGTATAATATTTTGGAACCAATCATGGGGTAAAATAGAAGATTTACATAATATATTACAAGACTTACATCCTTATGTAAAATTCACAATGGAAACAAACGTTAAAGAATTACCCTTTTTAGATATAATGATTAAAAAAGATGGTAATAAAATTATCACAGATATTTATCGCCAACCAATACGCAACAATATTTACACTTTAAGAGTCATTATCCTAAATCTTGTATAAAATCAATACCATACACTCTTGCAAGACGTATATGCACAATAATTAAACCGTCTGAATTAAGAACATCTAGATTAAAAGAATTACGTAGTTCTCTAATACATAGCGGATATCCCATAACATTAATAAGTAAGGGATTCGAGATGGCTGAAGCCATACCGATATCTATTCTACGACAAACTAAAATGAAAGACTCTAAAAATTCATTACCATTTGTTTCAACATACAATAAACGAAATACAGAAATCTTTAGTCAAGCATTTAAACATTTGGAATATTTAAGAACAGACGAAAAGATGAACAAATTCTAAATAAGATACAAATTATCAAAAGCAAGAGACAACCAAAAATCTTAAACAATTAATTACATCTGCCAAATCAAATTTTAATACTGAGGAATCGGAAAATATAGGTGTAACAAAATGCAGAAATAAAAAATGTAAGGTTTGTGATATAATTATGGAAGGTAATGTGTATAATTTCAAAAATGGTAACGTTCAATTCCTAGTAAAACGAAAACTAACTTGCATTTCTAAAAATGTAATATATGTCATATCATGTGACAAATGTAAAGAAGAATATATTGGGTCAACACAATGTTTAAACCACAGAGTAGCTTTACATAAAAGCAATATAAAACACTCACAAAACCGAGTGTTATTTGTGAGCAAACACCTTCACCATTGCAGTAATGGCAAATTTAAGGTTATGCCTATATACCAAACAGACAACTATTCAATCATTACGATCAAAGAGCAAGATGTCATCGACAAATATAAACCTTCCCTTAACAAAACATAGCATCATCCCCCGTAGTGGAATGTGAGATTATATCAGATACTTTTGTTAAAATACTTACTATATACTTTATCTGATATTCTACTGTTATCATTATTATCTAAGAATATGTGTATATATACTTGCTTGTTGTATTATCATGCATCATTACCTGAAGAGGCTCATAATGCCGAAACACGTGTAGTAATGGAATAAAATATGTTAAGCTTTAAAGACAATATTCTTATTTTTTTAATATTGAATTTCTTTACGTTGGACATTATCTTTATCCTTATTTGTGTGTGTGTATATATATATATATATATATATATATATATATAAACGCCCCTGACTATAAATATTCGATTATTGTGAAGTAAGACTCTAAATAAATATATGCGTATAGTGTTCCGTTAATCCGAAAATGTGTTTATCCGGAAACATTGACTGAGATAATCAATGTAAATATGCAAGTATTAAATAGACTCTATTGACCACGGTCGATTTTATGATCAAAATTTATATGTATATTTAGTCCATATACGTCATCAAAATAGACTATAATCGAAATTAAGTGTCATCCAAGAAGAGGAAGTAAGAAAAGTTACTGACTCAGCTGTATGACAGAAGTCACCACGGAAATATACAGTATATACTGTAATGATTTGAAGAAAAAAAAACAGATAAAGACATCACAAAAATATTCGATTATATTGCAGTTACGATACGACTTTGGACGGTCATTTAGTATGACAAAAGCCAATCTATTGGTGTGGTAAACGGTTTGCGGGCCCACCTTCCTACTCAACGCAACAACAGAATAATCACAGAGCACATTTAAAGATAAAACTATTAGAGATACAATATCAAGACTTGTTTATATGGAAATATAGGAGATGTGCTCACATCTCTATTTTAGGTTCCGTGGTCATGAACATGAACCAAATTCACATATGCACGACTAAACCACATACCTGATCAAATGTGACCAAAAATAATTTTTGTCACTAATGAGTGTCGATAACAAACTTGTTTTATGGCCGAATGGCAAGTCGAATGGAGGATGGGGTAAAGCATAGGCTCAACTGGATTTTGATCTTATGAAAATGAGGCAGAAAAATAGTTCCAATTTGGCAGTCGTATTGCATTTTGCAACACTACCCTTTCTCATAAAATCACTATAAAATACGAAAGTAACTGGTATCACATGACTATGGCACTAACAACAATGTACCACAGAATGTGAGTGGTAGATATAATAATATATAGACACATGTAGAAAGTGACCACGTCTCCTTTTGTAGGTCCTAGAATCATTGTCCGGACCCGAATTTGCACATGCAAAAATAAACCAAATGCATGATGAAATGATTGTATGAGGAGATGCAATAAGAAGAATTGTTTACATAACATTATATAGAAAAGGTCTTTTTCTAGGCTGAGAAAAATTGCACATGCACATATAACCAGAGACCTGAGCCAACGGGTTACTTCCCGGGATTAATAGTTTTGAGGAGATGTGATAACAACACTTATTTACCAATAGAGAGCTGGACCGGTATCGACCAGTCCAGGTTAATATATCATAGTATTCTGCAAAGGGTATATTCATTCATGCCAGGGCAAATAGGACCTAGGACAGTATTCTACTGTGAGCAACTTCTTTTAGTGGACCTCTTAGAATGAAAACTAAACGCAAAAATGTTAACTAGAAGGATATGTGAAGAACCGCTTGTTTAGTTCTTGATAATTCATTTTGATTACTTGGGTGTACAATCATATGTGTTGGCTGCTTACCATTTTCCAAAAGTTAACTCCTATATAATATGCCGGACGGAAGGATTGCTACCAGGCAACATAATTAGATTTATTGAATTAACAATAAATCGGTTTATTTTAGTAAAACGCATAAGGTTATGTGTGTAATCCGGAATTTGTTTTAATCCGGAATATTTTAGGGCGTTTTGACTTTCAGTTTAGTGAACTTCCTTTCTATTTCATCAGAAAAAGAGACAGGAGCGAATTTGGTTTGAGAGAAAAAATGTGTCAACATCGTTGAAAATTTGTTTAAATAGTCATAAGAAATTTAAAAATATGGATTAAATAAGGATTAAATTTGATGATATTTTTACATTTTAGTAATGTTTTGTTGATGCTAATGGATTTGAACCGGAAACATGTGTTACCGCATGGGAATATTGTTTCAGTTGCATTGTAACGTTAAATCTCAAACATAAATCCATCTATCTGAACGATTAATTAGAAATTTACATAAAATTGGATATATATGTAGAAAGCTTTGAGGAATAAGCTTTGATGAGGTTGATTTCAAGCTTAAATATTAATGGCATACCAATGGGGTTCGTTGCCATTCACTACGGTTATAATATTAAGGGAGGAAATGCATCATACTCCGAAAAAATACACCGATCCATTTTCCTCGAATGTCAAACACTTTAGCAAAAACATAATTATGATGACGTCACACAAGGTTAGAAAAGTCGGACATTTGATTATGTCGTCATGAACACATCAATGAAAAGCCTGCTAGAATAGTTTTTAAGCTAAAAAGTGAATCGGTGTATTGACGTGAAGAACAATGGTACCGTAAGATATTGTTGACGTCATAAGATTGCAAACTCCAATCTATGTTACTATCTGATAATACACAGGCACAAAATAGGTTGGTATCTCTTAGAATGTTGACATTAATTAAACCCTGTCTTGTCTTGACGTCACACCAGGTAATTTTATACATGAAAAGGCTATCGAATGAAGCACACTGCAGAAAATGTTTACCTTTAAGAACAAACCCACTGGAAGGTGCTGTTGTCATGATTACCTGTGACGCAGGTCTAGGGTTTTATGGTCAACCAATAACAGTTGTACAAGCAGTCTTTAAAAGTACTGGATGCATTTTCAATGAAAAATTTAAACAGGTGGAAAATCATGCCTAAAGTGAAAAGAGCAAGATTGGCAAGGATTGCGGAAAGAGAGAAGAAATCAAGAGAGACAGAAACTAGCATTAATAGTTCAAGTAATGAGATTCAGTCCGATACACAAGAGAGAAGCGATAATGAATGTAGAAACAGTGGCAACATGACCATGAATCAAGGTACGGAAAATGTGAGATATGAAAATGTGTCTGATCTACTTGTAATGGTGTCTAGTTTTCAAACCGCAGTAGGTGTAACTGTTCCTCAAGATGTGAAAGCTAAAATTATAAATGGCCAATATGTGGATTTTGCTAAGTTATTAACGGTAAACAAAAATGAACCCTTAAAACAAACTTTAGTCATGGTAAACGGGGAGCTAGAAATGGTTGATAAAAAATACAAAAAAGGTAACCAATATTGAACATTGGACACATGCATTTATAATATTTGCATCTATTTATATAGCTTCGCATCCTTCAAAATCATTAGAGATGTTAAAATATATGATCAATATCGAAGAAGTACCAAACCGTTAATCAAAGTCCAAGGACAGATACAAAATCGTGTAAGTTTCAAAAAGGAACTGCTCTGAACCCGGAAATACTGAAAAATTCCGAGATGAGACCAGGTGCCCGGGGAGAGTAAGCGTCTCCTGTCTGCATGCATCACCCGTCACGGCAGTTCTCAAGAAACATGTCAAAATCAAGAGTTATGGTTTCCTAATTGTACATACGAAAGTACAAAACTGGTATACAAAGTTGTATTTGGTGTTCACTGAACTGGTCATTTAGTCGCATTCCAGAATATTATCAATCATTCTAGAAAGAGGCACATCATATTTTCGTACAAGATCCCCATAGCGACCGTAGAACTTCCTCAGTGACGATTTCAGACGTTCTTTAACATATCCCTGCATGAGCAACTTAGTGGCCAGTGGTTTGGCCCTTGGAATAAAACCGTCGTATAGAGAACAGGCCCTTACGTACCTTATACGTTGAGATATAAAAACTCCATAGGCAAGTGAGGACGGGATATTGCTGCAAAGAAACGGGAAGTTAGTTATTTGGAAGTTAAAATCGTCACGTTTGTCATACAGAGAGGTGTTCAAATGACCATCATTGTCGAAAGTTAAAAATATATCCAGATACGAAGCGGAACTATTGCTTTCGGTTGTCTCTTTTATCTCAAGTTCATGGGGATAGATTTAATGTATGTAATCCTTAAAAAAGAATTTCGAATAATTGTAGCAAGTCTGTATGTAGCAAGCGATGGGGACTATATGACGGTCCTTGTTCAAACCTCTTTCAGAGGAGACATGGTCCTGAACCTCGTCCCCTCTGACTGTTAGTCGGGACTCCTACAAATCTAGGGTCTTAGCTCGCTTTCAGACTGGCAGAGCACGGCTTATCATGTTGATGTCGCATATATTTTTATACCATTATGTGTTTTACAATACCTTACGTGTTTATATTTTTATGACCTCTCAAAATGCGATACATGTTGACCCTTGTTCTTTACATGGAGGATTATTTATAAATTTTTAAATGTACGTCCTTTGATTGTTCTGCTGTTACGTTGAGTGGAAATGTGGGCCCGTAAACCGGTTAACCACACCATTTGTTTGGCTTTTGTCAAATTAAATGACCGTCCTAAGTCGGTATCGTAATTGCACTACAATCAAATATTTTTGTAATGTGGTATATGTTCTAGTATATTATTTATATTCATGTATTGTATAGCTCCATGGTGACTTCTGCCACATAACTGAGCCAGTAATTCTTCTTTTTTCTTTGAGCTTTTGATGCGGAATTGTAGTGTAGAGCGTGGAGAAGTCAAAAGATTTGATACTGAAAATATTATTAAATTTCGGAGATTTTAGAATCTCTAAAAGTTCTTTAGAATTCTTGAGGATCCACATTTGATTTATTCCGCTTCTGGAGTATGCGGTATCACAGTAAATTTGAAAACCATGCTTGATGTGTGGCAATAGCTTCGTTAGCACTATGGATAGAGGTTTGGTGGTACACTTGGAAGACCCAGCAATGAAACGATGTTTGTAAGGGGTTTTGCGCATTTTTGGAATCCAATTAATATAAGGTAATTCAAGGTCAGAGTTTGTCGTGGTAATTCTAAAAGACTCGAGGACAGATTTGTGGTTTTGAAGTATTTCAGAAATAGATAAATTTGTTTGTGTGTATGTTGGATTTCCAGGTGCAGAGTGTAATCCTAGTTCCTCTAACAGACAATTAATGTAAAATCTTTTGCAAACGAAGGTATAATTGTTTGTTGCTTTGTCAGCTGAGACAATAATAAATTGTTCGTGGAGTTCAGAGAGTTCTCTGGCTACATCAGGGTCATTAAATATGACTCGTGTCTGGTTCTTACCGAATGCCTAAGACGCCCTATTCTTCTTCTGAGTACTTCTCCGATGGATTTCTTCCACTCGGAGAGAGTGTCAGGCTCTACTTCTTCCCTTTTGACCATCTCCTGGTATATTCCTCGCATGCATCCATAATAATTTTGAAATTTTCACGCCATGTGAACGATGGGACTCTCTATATTTAGGACCTTTCTTCAGGAGGTTTCGTAATTTCCTGTTATGGACTATATTGAGGTCACCAGTTACAACATGGCCGCATGGAGGGTAAAGATACTTTGATGTGGAACATGTACAGGGTTGAAGATCTTTTGGAATGTTATGTTAATCAAGACACTGTAAAACACTTTCATAATTAAATATTTTAGAGGACACAGAAAACGTATAGCTGTAAGAAATACAAGGCGACTCCTGATGTTTGAAATATGGAGGGACTTTATCCTTGACTAACATATAGTTCAAAATGTTACTCAAATTAAGAGCATCAATCCCCTTATTTGCAAATTTCATTTTAAGGAAGCGGCGAATGTTATCACCAATAGGTATATCGGTTTTAACTGCCTTGAAAAGTCTGCTAGACGATATATCCATAATGATGCAGTCGATATTGTGGGGAACCAGAGTCGGTAAAATGCAAGGATATTGACGATTCGTACAATTCATATAACCTTTTCAAATGAAGGGAATATAACTTGGTACGAATATGATGAAGCCCTAATGCTAGATTGACAAATGGTAAAAGAGCGTCAAAGGATATATCATGGATATTGGGCTTATTATACCTACGTTTTCCATGACTTCTACGCCTTCTTGATGTATGGCCAAACAACTGAAGAACATTCACCGACTGGTTCCCAGGAAAAGATATCAGAATGACCGCTAGTAGATCACCAGAAGGTTTCAAAGAATATGATCAACAATTTAGGTTAAAAATGGGAACAAATCCGTCTCGGTCATGGGCCGAAGTAAATACAGAACTTTGGTTATTATACATTGTACCAACAGTAAGAAATATGACTGCTGTTCCATTATGTTGGTATTGACGTTGAAGTTGACAATCATTGAAGTTGAGAAGTTGAAGTTGAATGTTGGGCTCAGATTGCCGTACACCGGAATATTGAGTTTCAAAATTGATGTTGAGGGAAGTTGCAAAAATGCACACATCTTCACTGTCGTGCACCGAAGTGAATTTGTTTGCTTGTATAAATAGGCTTTGATAGTTGTAGTTGATATTAAAGTTGAGTGATAGGTGGTGTGGACCTATACCAGTTGTGTGTCCATATTCATATGTAGTTGACATTGTAAAATTATGACTTGCAAATTGCAAGTGTTTTACACTTTACCTTTAATAAAAATATACTGTTAGGACCCATAACGCCAATAAGGGGGGGGGGATTCATTTTGTAAAGAAATGAAAAATTGAAGTTGTATGTGATTTTAAAAAATGTATTGATTTGTGTAAAATTTATTAAAATATATGAATCATATATCAATCTTTGTTAAATTTGTTGACCTAGATAGGCGTGCTGTATCAAAACTGAAAGAACATTAGAAAGACATCTGGCTAAGCTGCAGATAAGTTACATGTATGATGGTTATGGTGTATATAGAAGACAGAAATTAGCAATGTAGCATTAGAGTCAATAATTAAGCTGTAAAAGTAAAAAGAGGAGTTACTGGCTCAGTTATGTAGCAGAAGTCACCATGGAGCTATACAATACATGAATATACAAGAAACAATATGTGAAATAGTAGTGGCGGTACATTATCAAGGGTATTTGGTGTACTGTGTGCAGTCACGTCTAAAATAATGATAACATTCAGAGGTTTTAATTGGTTGATCCTTTTTGTGTTGTGGTCAAGGCGCTCAGGCGAAAATTAAGGCGCAACTGGGTCTCAATGAATATGCGTTTGCCTGTATGTTCTATATGTTGCGCAAATATGTACTCCTGAAACTATTTTAAAGAGATGTTCATGGTAATCTAGTCAGTAATCCAATCCATATTTTTGATACTTTGATGTATAAACCAGTTACAGTCATTTACATAGCAATGACAAAAAGTTAAGTCAGTTGAATACATTCATGTTCCCATTTTTACTTAAAGTATGTTATACTATGTTTACTACTTACCATAGTATTTATGCGAATTAAAAAACAACACGATCTAACGATACCAATTTCTTTTGACTGTAACAGGAATAGAGAGATAGATAAAGATATGAACACACACAAAGGTCGTCAGATAAAACACAGGATGACTGTGGATCATTTAAATGAAGAAAAAAAAACCAAAGATATTTGACCAAACTCGAAAGGTTTTCGACATGCAGAGAATAAATACATAAATATATACATAAAATTATATCACAAAAATTTGATTGTGATGAAATTATAGTGACAATTACTTAATCTACATCTAATTGTAAATCTATGTTATCATATATACTTATATTGGCATCTGTATATAAAATTAAAAAGATAAATGTGCTTCCGGTTACACAAACCATTCTATTTGTGTATATCGGTTTTATCCACTTTAACATTCTTTTCGGTATCCTCGCAAAGTTATTATTTCCTCTTAAACTGAGTAAGCAATCAAACGATTATGGTTGTCTTCACCTTATCTGCCAGAAAATTATTTGTCATTTCGCTCTTTTCTCGCGTACATTTAACAAGTATCGTATAAATACATATCAAATTAAGTTTTCATCCTTAAAATTCACAAAATCGCTGCAAGCTTCATAAAAACGGCATACGAACGATCCACATTTCAAAGATCCATACTGGTTTACGTGTCGAAAATTCCTTGAGATCAAATGTATTGTATTGTCGACTTGAATTAATATACACTTGATGTTACAGAATCAGAATATACATGCAAAATGGATACACATGCCCGGGAATACTAAAATTTTCAAGGATCTTGTTCCAAATATATGACTCAGTGTTATAAATCATCGTGGATGCACCATACAAATTTCTCTAAAGTCAAATATCTAACATCTGCATTATTTGGAGATAAAACTTCGATCAAGACCACCGATCGTTCATTATCATACTCTTTATAGTGTTGTGGAACAGTGGGCCGGTATACATACTGATAGGGTGATGATTGTGGTCCGATATACATATTGATAGGGTGATGATTGTGGTCCGGTATACATACTGATAGGGTAATGATTGTGGTCCGATATACATATTGATAGGGTGATGATTGTGGTCCGGTATACATACTGATAGGGTGATGATTGTGGTCCGTATACATATTGATAGGGTGATGATTGTGGTCCGGTATACATACTGATAGGGTGATGAGTGTGGTCCGATATACATATTGATAGGGTGATGATTGTGGTCCGTATACATATTGATAGAGTGATGATTGTGGTCCGGTATACATACTGATAGGGTGATGATTGTGGTCCGATATACATATTGATAGGGTGATGATTGTGGTCCGGTATACATACTGATAGGGTGATGTTGTGGTCCGGTATACATATTGATAGGGTGTTTATTGTGGTCCGGTATACATACTGATAGGGTGATGATTGTGGTCCGGTATACATATTGATAGGTTGATGATTGTGGTCCGGTATACATACTGTTAGGGTGAAGATTGTGGTCGGATATACATACTGATAGGGTGATGATTGTGGTCCGTATACATATTGATAGGGTAATGATTGTGCGCCAGTATACATATTGAATAGGGTGATGTTGTGGTCCGGTATACATATTGATAGGGTGTTTATTGTGGGCCGGTATACATACTGATAGGGTGATGATTGTGGTCCAATATACATATTGATAGTGTGATGATTGTGGTCCGGTATACATACTGATAGGGTGATGTTGTGGTCCGGTATACATATTGATAGGGTGTTTATTGTGGTCCGGTATACATACTGATAGGGTGATGATTGTGGTCCGATATACATATTGATAGGTTGATGATTGTGGTCCGGTATACATACTGTTAGGATGAAGATTGTGGTCCGATATACATACTGATAGGGTGATGATTGTGGTCCGTATACATATTGATAGGGTAATGATTGTGCGCCGGTATACATATTGATAGGGTGATGTTGTGGTCCGGTATACATATTGATAGGGTGTTTATTGTGGTCCGGTATACATACTGATAGGGTGATGATTGTGGTCCGATATACATATTGATAGGTTGATGATTGTGGTCCGGTATACATACTGTTAGGGTGAAGATTGTGGTCCGATATACATACTGATAGGGTGAAGATTGTGGTCCAATATACATACTGATAAGGTGAAGATTGTGGTCCGATACACATACTGATAGGGTGAAGATTTTGGTCTGATACACATACTGATAGGGTGATGATTTTGGTCCGGTATACATATTGATAGGGTGATGATTGTGGTTCGGTATACATATTGATAGGGTAATGATTGTGCGCCGGTATACATATTGATAGGGTGATGTTGTGATCCGGTATACATATTGATAGGGTGATTATTGTGGTCCGGTATACATACTGATAGGGTGATGATTGTGGTCCGGTATACATACTGATAGGGTGAAGATTGTGGTCCGATATACATACTGATAGGGTGATGATTGTGGTCCGGTATACATACTGATAGGGTGATGATTGTGGGCCGGTATACATATTGATAGGGTGATGATTGTGGTCCGGTATACATACTGATAGGGTGATGATTGTGGTCCGGTATACATATTGATAGGTTGATGATTGTGGTCCGGTATACATACTGTTAGGGTGAAGATTGTGGTCGGATATACATACTGATAGGGTGATGATTGTGGTCCGTATACATATTGATAGGGTAATGATTGTGCGCCAGTATACATATTGAATAGGGTGATGTTGTGGTCCGGTATACATATTGATAGGGTGTTTATTGTGGGCCGGTATACATACTGATAGGGTGATGATTGTGGTCCAATATACATATTGATAGTGTGATGATTGTGGTCCGGTATACATACTGATAGGGTGATGTTGTGGTCCGGTATACATATTGATAGGGTGTTTATTGTGGTCCGGTATACATACTGATAGGGTGATGATTGTGGTCCGATATACATATTGATAGGTTGATGATTGTGGTCCGGTATACATACTGTTAGGATGAAGATTGTGGTCCGATATACATACTGATAGGGTGATGATTGTGGTCCGTATACATATTGATAGGGTAATGATTGTGCGCCGGTATACATATTGATAGGGTGATGTTGTGGTCCGGTATACATATTGATAGGGTGTTTATTGTGGTCCGGTATACATACTGATAGGGTGATGATTGTGGTCCGATATACATATTGATAGGTTGATGATTGTGGTCCGGTATACATACTGTTAGGGTGAAGATTGTGGTCCGATATACATACTGATAGGGTGAAGATTGTGGTCCAATATACATACTGATAAGGTGAAGATTGTGGTCCGATACACATACTGATAGGGTGAAGATTTTGGTCTGATACACATACTGATAGGGTGATGATTTTGGTCCGGTATACATATTGATAGGGTGATGATTGTGGTTCGGTATACATATTGATAGGGTAATGATTGTACGCCGGTATACATATTGATAGGGTGATGTTGTGGTCCGGTATACATATTGATAGGGTGATTATTGTGGTCCGGTATACATACTGATAGGGTGATGATTGTGGTCCGGTATACATACTGATAGGGTGAAGATTGTGGTCCGATATACATACTGATAGGGTGATGATTGTGGTCCGGTATACATACTGATAGGGTGATGATTGTGGGCCGGTATACATATTGATAGGGTGATGATTGTGGTCCGGTATACATACTGATAGGGTGATGATTGTGGTCCGGTATACATATTGATAGGGTAATGATTGTGGTCCGATAAACATACTGATAGGGTGATGATTGTGGTCCGATACAGATACTGATCGGGTGATGATTGTGGTCCGGTATACATACTGATAGGGTGATGATTGTGGGCCGGTATACATATTGATAGGGTGTTGATTGTGGTCCGTTATACATACTGATAGGGTGATGATTGTGGACCGGTATACATATTGATAGGGTAATGATTGTGCGCCGGTATACATATTGATAGGGTGATGTTGTGGTCCGGTATACATATTGATAGGGTGATTATTGTGGTCCGGTATACATATTGATAGGGTGATTATTGTGGTCCGGTATACATACTGATAGGGTGATGATTGTGGTCCGGTATACATACTGATAGGGTGATGATTGTTTCCGATACAGATACTGATAGGGTGATGATTGTGGTCTGGTATACATACTGATAGGGTGATGATTGTGGTTCGGTATACATATTGATAGGGTAATGATTGTGGTCCGATATACATATCGATATGGTGATGATTGTGGTCCGGTATACATACTGATAGGGTGAAGATTGTGGTCCGATATACATACTGATTGGGTGATGATTGTGGGCCGGTATACATACTGATAGGGTGATGATTGTGGGCCGGTATACATATTGATAGGGTGGTGATTGTGGTCCGGTATACATACTGATAGGGTAATGATTGTGGACCGGTATACATATTGATAGAGTAATGATTGTGGGCCGGTATACATATTGATAGGGTGATTATTGTGGTCCGGTATACATATTGATAGGGTGATTATTGTGGTCCGGTATACATATTAATAGGTTGATGATTGTGGTCCGATATACATATTGATAGGTTGATGATTGTGGTCCGGTATACATAATGATAGGGTGAAGATTGTGGTCCGGTATACATACTGATAGGGTGATGATTGTGGTCCGGTATACATACTGATAGGGTGATGATTGTGGTCCGGTATACATACTGATAGGGTGATGATTGTGCTCCGGTGTACATATTGATAGGGTGATGATTGTGGTCCGGTATACATATTGATAGGGTGATTATTGTGGGCCGGTATACAAATTGATAGGGTGATGACTGTGGTCCGGTATACATACTGATAGGGTGATGATTGTGGACCGGTATACATACAGATAGGGTGATGATTGTGGTCCGGTATACATACTGATAGGGTGATGATTGTTGTCCGGTATACATATTGATAGGGTGAAGATTGTGGTCAGGTATACATACTGATAGGGTGATGATTGTGGGCCGGTATACATACCTATAGAGTGAACAATTGGCCGGTATACACACCGATAGAGTGAACGGTGGTCCGGTATACATACTGAAAGGTTGATGATTGTGGTCCGGTATACATATTGATAGGGTAATTATTGTGGTCCGGTATACATATTGATAGGGTGATGATTATGGGCCGGTATACATACTGATAGGGTGATATTGTGGTCCGGTATACATACTGATAGGGTGATGATTGTCGACTGATATAGATACTGATAGGGTGATGATTGTGGACCGGTATACATACTGATAGAGTGATGATTGTGGACCGGTATACATACTGATAGGGTGATGATTGTGGTCCGGTATACACACTGATAGGGTGATGATTGTGGTCCGGTATACATATTGATAGGGTGATGATTGTGGTCCAGTATACATATTGATAGGGTGATGATTGTGGTCCGGTATACATACTGATAGAGTGAACAATTGGCCGGTCTACATACCGATATAGTGAACGGTGATCCGTTACACATACTGAGAGGGTGATGATTGTGGGCCGGTATACATACTGAAAGGGTGATAATTGTGGGCCGATATACATACCGATAGAGTGAACAATGGGCCGGTATACATACCGATAGAGTGAATAGTGGTCTGGTATACATATCGATAGAGTAACGATAGAGGTCCGGTATGCATACTGATAGGGCGATGATTGTGGCCTTTATACATACCGATAGAGTGAACAGTGGGCCGGTATACATACCAACAAAGTGAACAGTGGGCCTTTATACATACCGATAGAGTGAACAGTGGGTCGGTATACATATCGGCAGAGTGATGATTATTACTTCTATTGACTTTGCTGTCCGTACCACAATTGCATTTTTCTTGAATGTTTTGTGATGTCTTTTAATGTGCTTTTTCGTCCATGCTCTGCATGTAAGGACGACTTTGATCATACAGAAAATACAAGTCAGATGTCTGCTCTAGTTTCTTCAAATATTATTTTTCATTCATAACTCCAGACATATCACAGCTTAGAAAACAGTCATTGCTGATAATGGTCATGAATCTTGCTGGACGATCCATTAATTATAAGTGCGAGCTGACGCAACATACGGAATTGTGGTCGTATTGATAAAAAGGCGACATCTTGCGGCTACATTATACGCATATCATTAACCGTACAAAATTTAACATAATTCATGAAAAAAAGAACCAGAGTGGATTATATAATGCAAATAATAAACATAGAAATAATAGAATTACAGATAATTGCCTAAATCTAATCTATATATTTGAAATAAAATCGTACTATAATTAGAAGTATGATGATACGTGTATATTTCTTCTCATTTAATAGAAAATAGTCTACATTCAATAAACATTAAACGAACGTCAATGTGACTAATTCAAGACGTTATACACCAGTAAAAATCAATTGAATTCAAATATATTTATATACCATATTTTAACCTTAGGCTGATATCAGTGCTCATATATAGAGTTTCCGCGCCGTGACAAGGAAAATATATTTAAGTTCCGGCAGCCTATATGATCCAATTATTCCAGCCTGAAGCTGGAAAAGAATTTTGTCAAACTCTACATCCTATGAGTTCATTGTAAATCGGAATTTGATGACACAAAAGAGGGACAATCGGGAAGAATACAGTTTTAATTGCGAATTTGCAAATAAGTAATTCTAAAATAATATACCACAAGACAAAGTAATGGATAGAAAAGCATCACAGCACAGAGGAACATTATGCCAATTATCATTTTTGCAACTCCACGACAAAACAACAGCCGTTGATATTATTGAAAAAAAAAACCCCCGCTTGATAATCTTAATAACAGTCGCCTATTAGTTATATTATTCGGGTGTGTACAAATTAGCATATAGATCTTGTGTATATGTTATACAGACTGTGTAACTACGTCTGTGATTATTTGAACCACAACCATGGTTTGCTCGCTTCAACAATTTATGTCTGAGGATTATCACGTGTAAATATAGACTTCTGTACTCTATACTGTCAAAGGCATACGTCTAAAGAAAATCCTCGGAGTTAAAGATTTATGTCAATTTCCACATTTTCTGTCAGTTATATTGTGATATAAAAGCAAGAGGTTAAAATATTGTTAAACAAAGGTGTGATAATGATTTGCTTGCAGAAAAAAATTAATATTTGTATTGTTAGAAAAAAATTATGATATTTGTTTTGTTAGAAAAATGTCTATGTTTGCATTTTAGAGGGTTTATTACCCTACAGTGTTGAAAATTTTGGTTGTCGAGTCCGAAGAAATTTTTAGATTTTAGTATTCTAAACAAAAGTTATCAGATGCCTTAGTCTATGATATGACAAATTCCCGTCACCGATAGGTAGTTGGTAATGAGATAAACATGTTTTGAAAAAGATGTCAAGGGTCAAGGTCAATCACAATGGTACTAAACAATAGAGAAAACTCCTATAAAGAACAATTTGTAAGTGAAATATGAAATCCCTATTGAGAACGGGAATTCAAAAGACATAATATAGGTAAGGTGTTTGAAAAGACGGGCAAACCCCAAAGTACAGAACTACGGAGCCCCTAAAATGACAGGTTAAAAAAATTTATTAATCTGAGATCTCAGATTACTAATCTGTTATCTCAGATTACTAAACTGAGATCTCAGATTACTAATCTGAGATCTCAGATTACTAAACTGAGATCTCAGATTACTAATCTGAGATCTCAGAATACTAATCTGAAAGACAGATGTCCAATCGCCTTGTCTGTCCGCCTGTAACCCCATGTATCATCTGGTCTGTTCGTCCGTCCGCCCCCTCATATATGAAATGTTTAACAAAACATGTTGATTTAAAAGCGCCTTTTATAATAACTACGGTCTTTTGAGATGGCATTATTTTGATAAATAGACAGACCCCCTAGCTAGCTAGATGTCCAATAAGTCGTGCTTAGACAGACAAATGCGTATGAGTTGCGTACAATCTTACGTTAATAAAAAACGTATGAACTGCTTACAAGTGTGGAAGAACTGCAGAAAAACATTTTGTACGCAATTTGGGGTCTGAGCGCTACGTATAAGACCGGGTTACCTGGAATTATCGCTCCATGCTTAATGTTAAACAACATACTGATCTATGAATAATTAAATTCAGGTAATTTTTCTCGTTACTCAATATTTTTATACGCCCGACGAATGTGTTATGTTAAGGTTTTGTCTACTGCCGTGGGTGAGTCCGTCCGTCCGAGGTCATGCCATCTATGGCCTGGGGCATATAGTACGTGTTGCCCCCTGTCATTCCAAAATCTTGTCATCACAACTCCTCTTGAACTTGTATCCCGAATTCCATGAAACGTAAGAGACACGAAGATCAACATCTCAGGATGTGCATGAAGGAAAAAAAAAAAAAGAGGGGAAGGGGGGGGGGGGGCGCTCTGCTCGAGGTTTAGCTCACCTGAGCGTAACTTAAGTGAGCTCTTGTTATAGTGGTTCATCCGTCGTTAACTATTACATTTTCGACTTCTTCTCCAGAACGGCTGCACAGAATTTCACCAAACCTCATAGGACGTAAGTACTCAAGGTCCTTTACCAAGTTTGTGTTTTTCGAGCCAATTCCTCATCCAAGATGGCCGACTTGGCCCTGATTAGTTGACACATTTTCGACTTCTCCAGTACGACTGCACGTATATCACCAAACCTTATAGAAAGTATCTTAGAAAATATGCACAATTCCTATCCTACTGAAATGAGCTAACATTTGCTTGTAAATAAGCAATTTGTGCTCAGGTGAGCGATATGTTTTTACAGAAAGATCGTGGTCCATTAAACACTCTCAGGATAAATGGATGAAATACATTTTGAGGTTGCATAAATTCCTTTTAAGAGACATACTTCCTTTGATAAAGATATGACTTAAATAGTCTAAGCTATAAATGTGTATAATGCAGAAATTCGAACCTCTGAAAGGGTAACGGGTAAGTAGAACGCGCTATATCTCAAAATCCATAGTTTGTATTTCTTCACAATTTTCATTTGATTAATACTTGGTGTCTTTTTAAAATATATGTAGTGTTTGGATAAAATTAAATGACAAAGTCTTATTTGACTAGCTATTATGTCCCATTTTCCTCTGTTATGTTAGGACAAAACAGTAAAATCCTTCATTGATATTAAAGCAAAGCATTAAGTTTGCAGATTATACATTTACATGATAATTATACAGACAACTATACTACTATTTTAAGTTGATCTTAATGAAAGCTTCTATTATGATAAGAAGATAGTCAGAAAATGAAAAATTCTAATTCTTCAATAATTGTTATTTTGGGGTACTCAAAGATCCTGCTTTGACGCATTAAACATTTTGTATGTTCGATTTCATTCATACTTCTCTGTATCAAATTTCATTGCGTATCACCCTAGTCTGGTGATTGGTAGTGAAAGGACGTAGGTTTTGAGCTCCCGGTCGTTTTACTATTCCCAGTCTTTTCCAGCTTTTGAGCAGTTTAAGAAGAATATTTTATATATATGGATATATAGGAAATGTTTGGAGAATCGGACAATTTTCATAATCGATGATCGGACAATAATCGGAAATCACAGCCGATCGATGATCGATTATAATCAGACGAATAAGAAAACCATTTTGCAAGGGGATATTTTCATCTTTTGACAATGTAATCATGTATGTAGATTTTTTTAATTTGAAAAATACAATAAACTAGAAATTTTAAACAATAAAATATAACTCAATAACAAGTGTCTTTACCAAAGACCAAACAAGAATAACTAGCAATTCCTTTATTCTATGGAAAAATTAAGAGGGGACAAACTATTTAAAAAAGCATCATACATTCATTCTGATGATTCTTTGAAAATTACAAATGTCATGAAATTGATGAATAACGTTGTAAATTTTTTTTCACTTTCAGTCCTTTGAGTAAGAATCAGAGGAAATTCTGTAGGTGGCAAGATAAACGATTTTTTAACAATAAAATTTATACAAAGATAAGAGAATCAAACAAAAATACTATATGTTCACACGCTTTTATCCTGATTCATTCAAATTTATATGTAAAAAACAATAATTATTGACATTTAAGTTCCATTTCATGGGCATTTCAGTAATAAGATGGGGCATTCCTGTCAATTGGGTCATTTCGGTAGATAGTAACACTACATTTTACGAGTCAATTTGGGTGATAAAACTTCTTCTTCTTCGTTATTTTTTTTCGGCGATTTTTCGATTTTTGAAAAAAGAATCGAAAATCGAAATCGGCGCACTTTCATTGATCGATATTCGATCATCGGCGATAATCGTTTCATCACTAATTAAATATGTGTAAATATTTTGCAGAAAATTACTTCGGATGCCTTAATTAACGTATTCTTGTGTCAGCTATAATGTTTGTTTTCATAATGAGCGATTATCAGACCGTCATGTCTAGTTCCATCACATTATTACTAGATATTGTCAAGATCGAAGACAGATACATTGGTGTTTTTGACACAAACCCGTTTTCTGCTGGAATCGCTATACAACATGAGAACGGTTTGCGAGTTACAATGAAAGGAGTACCACTTTACGATAATGATGACTGCATTCGATTCTGAGCATGTAAAAGAAATATGAACTTGATATGAAATACGAGAAAATTAGAGATCATGATACGCATAAAATTACAGACATTCTGAATGAGAATAACTTCATTTACATCAAAGCTTTCGATGGATGGAAACATTTGCCAAGATCTAGCTTACGTGCCGGTATGAAGTGAAAGATTTTTCATTTTGGTCAGCAATTGAGAGAGAGAGAGAGAGAGAGAGAGAGAGAGAGAGAGAGAGAGAGAGAGAGAGAGAGAGAGAGAGAGAGAAAAGGAATAATTATGTAATAACTACTGATCTTTCCTTCCCTAACAGTTTCTATCACAGGATTACGCCAAGATCAACCACCGAAAACGCAAGCCATAAATCATTAGACCACGCTTTCCAGCATACACAAGCCCTCAGATGCATTAGACCACGCTTTCCAGCATACACAAGCCCTCAGATGCGGCATACACAAGCCCTCAGATGCGGCATACACAAGCCTTCAGATGCGGCATACATAAGCCCTCAGATGCGGCATAGACAAGCCCTCAGATGCGGCATACACAAGCCCTCAGATGCGGCATACATAAGCCCTCAGATGCGGCATACACAAGCCCTCAGATGCAGCATACACAAGCCCTCAGATGCGGCATACACAAGCCCTCAGATGCGGCAATTTCAATAAAACAGAGACCATTAAGGATTCGAAAGACTCCCTGTCTGTTAACGTCATTGAGCAATGACATATATTTCATTTGGATGTCATGAATGAAATTCTAGAAATCCTCTGTTTATGTTTATTATGCATATATATGTTACCAGCCCAGTGTTCAGTGCCTATGTACTTACTGGAAATAAATTGCTGAGTGATAAAAAATTTGAAAATTATTCTAAAATAAATAAATATATATATATCATCAACTAATCATATGCATGACAACACGGCCGCAGAAAGTGAAGGGATTTACCCGACGTAAACAAAATAGATAAAATACGAAAGTAACTGGTGTCACATTGTCACATAACTATGGCACTAACAACATTCATGGACAAATTTGCACACTACATTAGATGAGGATATTAAAATTTGAAAATAAATGTAATACTAAATAAAGAACATATATACCTTTTGATTTTGTTTACCAGATGCGCATTTCGACAACGTATTACTCTTCAGTGATGCTCGTGGCCGGATGATTGGAATTCTCATAATATATAAATATTGGAAGAGCAGTGTTGAAACCAAAATGACCTAAAACGTGAACTTAATCTTATATTTAACCATAAAATATAACTATGTAAGAATACAAAATTAAAACATCAGGTAATTTCGTTTGATAATTCAATAATATATAGTGTTAGATAAATTAATAGGTACTTATTATTATCATTTTATTTATTTCTGTATACTATAGTTTGATATCAACATGTGTTTATACTAATATCTGTTTATGATTTGAGAGACAAAAAGACAAAAATCGTTATCATCCCATTCAACATCATTTTCTTATACCAATTTATAAGATATGTCATGATATCTTTTGTAACTCAACATTTACCAATATAAAAACTTTACTCTCATAAATCTGGTGATGGAGAAAGCTTTTGGTAAACGTTAAACATGAGAATACTATTTTTTCACTGGTTGTTGTATATGTTCCAAATATAGAATATAAAAATTTTTATGATATCGAAAATACTCTTTTAATAGGCGATTTCAATTGTAGCTTTGAAATAAGAATGATGAAAGTCTTTCAAAATCAAATTATATATTATTTGAATTTAAACTTACTGATATGTGGAAAGATGGGCATGCAAATGTGTAAAGATGATGGATAAATCTAAACCATATGTCTGAAAATCATGAAACCAGAGGGCATACAAAATCAGTGAAAATGAAAACCAAGTGGAAAATAACAAAATATGTCTACTTGAAGAGCATATGTGAACCCCTATGATGGAGTGAGATCAGGTGTCCGGGGAGAGTGAGCATCTCCTGCTTGCTAGCAACACCCGTCATATATACCCAGTAGAAAGAGTCAAATCGTGTAAATTCCATATGTATGCATGTATGGAGAAGTCAAAGTAGGTAACCTTCTAGTATAGAAGGTGTCAAATCTGTGTAAAATGATCGGAATCGGTCTCAGTCCAGAATATCATTTAAAAGTCTGGATAGCGAGATATGATATGGAGTAATAAGAGTCTCGTAACGACCGTAGAACTTCCTCAGTGACGTTGCTAGTCTAGCACATATATAACCCTGGTTGAGCAGCTTAACTGAAAGTCGCCTAGCCCTCAGAACAAAGTCATTAGAACTCTTTTTGTTTTTTAATTTAGTACTTCTCTTTAAGAATCTGAGGATTGTTGAAATACATTGTATTATGGGAAAGTTAAAGAATCACGAAGATTCGAGACACTTTTGTAAATCTTTAAGAATAAAGTTAAAGACTTTTTATTAGCTTTGCCAAATCTAAGCAGCACAACGTGAAAGAAAGGGTAAAACCTAGAGAAATAATAAACACGTTCCGTCAGAGCAATTCAGTATAAACACCAAGGTAAAAATTCGAAATAGAAAGAGATGAATTTTCTATTGAGAATGCAAAGGGTGCGCTAATAAGGTCTAAATCATAATTGATCACACATGGCATGCATGCATGCATGAATACATACATTCATACATACATACATACATACATACATACATACATACATACATACATACATACACATACATACATACATACATATATAATACATACATACGTACATATTAAAAATAACTTTTATATGATTGTAGTTCTGAGTTAGATGAATTTGGTCCTAGCAAAATGTTCGGTATTTCAAACTGTAGTTGAGCATACCATTCACCGTATATCATAATATTGTTTGTGCTATATGTAATCAGTATTAAGGCTATAATGTCCCACTTAATGTGAGTTGCTGCCCTTTAAATGTTGTATAGGTATCTTCCATATAATAACTTAATCATACTACAGTACATATTATGTGATTTACAGAATCCTATAGGTGTCCTTATGCCTAATTTAGGGACACAAAGCCACATAAACTTCATAAATAACGAAACAGAAATCGGGTTAGCTCATTAAGCACACACTGCCACAATGTCTGTAGTCCGTAAGAATGGATGGTTCTATGTATAGTGCTAGTGAATAAAAGTATAGTCACAAAATGTCCTCTGACTCGAAACACTTCGTGGTTTGTCCCGTAGTTAGAAAGTGTTTAAGGGCGTATTCAATCCGTGAAAAAGTTGTAAATGGATTAAATTTCATTATTTTTCTCTCTAACATTCTGTCCGTAATCGAAAATTATATTCACTGTTTAAAAATAAAAACATATTTCTCAGTGGTAATCCTGACCCAAATATAGAATAGCTTATATCATTTTACAAAGGACATTTTTCAAAATTCGGATAGTTTCGTAAAATCACGTGGTAACATGACGTACGATATTTACCATCCGCGCATCATGATTGAATTGTAGAAGAGAAAGTATATATTACTACCCTCATGAAATGACAATGCTGAATACTCTCCTTATAGTGAATATGTAATGTGATTCTTATAAAGCAGATTTATCGCATATTATATGAGAGAGATAATTAATACACCGATAAAACGATTATTTGGATCAAATGATAATGAATCCAACATACACTATTGTCGATTAAACGGGAAACGAAAAGGAAGGGAACAAACCGTTAACACTGACGTATCTATCATAATGTTATTTACTACACATTTACAGAATGGAATCAATCATCAAGAAATTTATGTCATAGTTATTGTTGACATAGACATATACATTGTTGGATGATGTGTGAACCTGTCGTAGTTTTGTTTCACTGTTGCTTTTCCCTCAATATATTTGTATGTTCTTTGTAATGTATCATTTAAGACATCTGAAGGGAATTTTCCCCCAGATCATGCATTTATAGTCCATATTGTAAATTCCTCAATTTATTTGATGGTACTCTATTTTTCAAAGTACATTACTTTCGCGTAATAGGCTGTTATTATCATTAGACTGGTCAGAGAGAGAGAGAGAGAGAGAGAGAGAGAGAGAGGGAGAGAGAGAGAGAAGTGAAATCTGGTATTGATGAACTTGGATAAAACTAATTTCCAATTTTCCTTTCTTATTATTTAAAGTATTCTATGTTCGGGTTTGTACTCGCCATATAGAAGGCGTTTAGCGGATACAAAAAGAAAAATAACGTACACTTAGAGGAATATTCCAATAATATGGTAATCTAAAACAGAACCCCCCCCTAAAAATATTAAACTAACAAAACAAAACAACCCCCCGCCCCCCAAAAAAACCCCACAAACTCCCACCCATGAAAAGATAATTTTTTTTTTGTTTTCCAGCTGATAGCATTATTAAGTTGAAATTAAATTTGGTGAAAATTTTACAGAAAAAAATTCATGATTTTGAAAATGTAATGGACAGTATTTCAAGACTGAATGTCATTGTTAGTAATCTTTGGTATATGATGACTGATTGAAGTTGATATCACATTTAACTGACATGGATAACATCATGTGTAAGTAACATTTCATGCAAGGACGTCAGGGATACAAAGTGATCATGTTTGACTTGCCTCACGTGGCCTTGGTTTAAACTCGCTACCTTTCCATGAGGAAGATAAAACATATGAAATAACTCCTGGAAGACATATAGTACGAAAACATGTAAATTATATAAATGAAAATAATTTCGAATATGTGCACTGTTATGTGAATAAATACTATTAGTTCTTTTTTCTTTTCGTGCAGACAGTATGTTTCGTTGATTTCCATAGTAAATCTAGCAGTTTATTGATTAGTTTTTAAAGTTTCATAACGCTATTCCTTTGCTCTCGACTAACAATGAATTATCAGCTCTAGAAAAAATGCCTAAGAATTATATCAGAAATTTAGTTTAATGTGAAAAAAAGTACTTAATAATTCATCGTTGAAATTTCTGTTAATTTTTCAGTTTACCAAAATAAAACTAAAGTAATTATCAATCACAATAAATTCGTTTTGTATTTTTGCCGACTTCTTAAATTAGATTTTAGGCCTCTTGTATTATATAACGCTTTTGCGTTATGATCTCAAATAGGATATTTGGACTGTAAATGTCGATTTATTTGTAAAAAAAAAAAACGAGTCAGATTTATGAGAAAAGTCGCCATGGCCTTGTAGTGAATATAGTAATAACAGTCCAAAAGGCATCACAATATATGAACTTGTAAGGCAGTTGTGGTGCCGACTTACAGCGGTCAATTGACATTACAATCGTTACTCATTTGATATAGTTAACCGGTATCTTCATCACAAAAAGTGATCAATCAAAGAACACTGATTTAAAAAATCAAAACTAGTCATCCATGTAGAAAAGATGACTCAACAATTATCTATAGTGGAGAGGTCATAAAAATATGAACAGAAAAAATATTATGAAATAAATATAAATGTCTAAAATATAAAGAGAAAGTAACTTGAGTCAACTGTGATCTGCTTGTTTGACAATTAGATGAGGTCCTAGATCTGTAGATGTCCTGATTAGCAGTCAGAGGTGACGAGGGTCGGACTTAAATTATTTTCTATGAATAGTTTAGGGTAAGACCCGTCATAGGATCCCTAATATCATACTTGAGTAAAATTAAATGAAAGCACTGCTTAGGGCTCTAGAGGTGCACAAGACTGTTTCTCAATTTAAATAAAAGATTTGAATAGAATCTGTAAAATTTTCAAAACGTCTTTCGAAGTTAATGTTATCTTACCCTGAATCAAATGTTTAAAAGTAACATGTACATTTGTGTATGGAAAGCATAAACGTAGGTACAGAATCTAGCAAATCGAACTAATTGAGAAATATGTACACCATATGGTGAGAGTCTAGTGATATCACCCCTACAACCAGGGAAAATTTACAAGAGAAAAATGGAAATCCTCACGTTTATCGTAAACGCGAGTATATATTTGTAGCATAGCGCCCTTTGCGCAAAAAACGCAAATGAATACACAAAATGTACAGGACAAAGGTCTATCATAATTAATATTTACTTAAAGTTGTGTATCCTATAATTCGGTATAATTTCAAAATTAGAGCATGTAAAACAACAACTGTATTTTTATTGATTTATAAAGTCCCTCGTCAAGTTTACTTACTTGGTGTCATCCCGATTGTCCAACATTTATATAAAACAGGTAAAATCGGTGTTGGACAATCGGGAAATGGTTTATAGTAATTATGTAATTATGGGCTTCGTAAATTGGAGGTATAGTACGTCTTCGAAAGTTGTTCATGACTTAATTCTTCTTAGAAATAAGTCATAAAACAAGGTGTTTAAATTTTGAATATTTTATAAACTATAATAATATTAGCATACAAAAACATGAATGAACAGCGTTATCACAAATATATACAGTATATACAAGATATTTTCAGATCAAAGCACATATATGTCCATGTATGATTTAAGCACTGAACCGAGTTAGAAAATAAATTATCACAAATTAAATTAGCATAAATTTATATATTTTGAAAAACAGAAATAAATGTCCATGTATGGTTGGTTTTAGCACTGATTTGTTTGTACACTATAATGTCCTCAGTTGAGATGGAGCAGATGTGATGCTGCGTCGGCGTAATCAACGACGTTAACGATTCCGTTGTTTAAGCGTAACTTCAGCTGGCGTAGGCGATCGTCAATTTCTCGGTACTTCCTGCGTTTGGCTGGGCGTTTTCCTCCGGCTGCATGCTGGATCATGGTCACTTCGTTTACGGCCTGCACTTGCTTCAGGTGGTTGATTAGGTTGTACGCATTGGGGTGAGAGTGTTGAATCTGTCGCTTCATTTTTGCATGCCATCCTTCCAAGTGATTGGTTGTTCGAGGCCCAGTTGTATTGTAGTGGTTCCAAAGATGCCGGTTGCTCTCACCCAGTGTGTGGTCACGTAGTCGGTGAATGGGAGTGTGTCTGACGTCTATCACTGGGAATGTTGCTCTGGCGGCGTTGTGGACAGCTGACTCATAGTCAAAGAAAGCAGTTGTTGGTTGCAAGTCAATGTCCTGGTTGCTGCACTCATTCTTCAGTAGTTGCAAGAATCTGGTGTAGATCTCCTCACTCTTACCTGGTAGAAGAGCATACACTAGTGGATACGTCTGGTCGTCTACTATGCCATGGAGTGTGTAGAGCTGGGCGAAGAGGTCTGGGCATATGTAGAATGTTCTATCGCACTAGAGTGTTGTGTTGGCAGCCAGTAGCTGGCTTAATTAGCTTGGATGGTGAGTGGTATAAGAAGCTGCAATTATCATCATCATTAATTAAATTATTGCAAATTTAGAGACATGTATAAATGAATGAATGAATGATTAAATGAATGAATGAATGATTAAATGAATGAATGAATGAATGAATGAATGAATGAATGAATGAATGAATGAATGAATGAATTATTAACAACGACAAAATTGTGTGCTCAAATATGTTTAATAAGTAGTAGCAGTGTATCTATAATATATTTCTGTCTAAGGATACTGTTTTAGTTTATTTCATATATATTTGATATTAATAACGATATTAATGCATAACTTGCATATGCCCATTACATTTTTTGGCCCGCACTGTACTTTGCCGTCTTATCAAAACAGTTGGACTGTTTGTTTTTTAACAATACAGGTAACCTAAAATCCTTGTTGACAATGACAATGACAATGACAATATCTTTATTCTCATAAACTGCATATAGTAACAGTGTAGAGAACATATATAAAATATTTACATATATACAATACATATCAGCACATGCGGACTAAAAACATATCAACCAGGAGGTTGGACTCTGTCCTTTATATAGCTTATGAAAGTACATAATTTAGATAACAAAATTTTATCATTTGAATTAAACAGACTTGCATATTTAAATGTATTAGGATTAACGAGATAAATTTCAGGTAAACACATTTTTCTAACAGATTTGACACTGGTGTTGTTACAATTAAAAATATAATGATATTCGTCTCCAATTTCATTTAAGTCGCAAAGCGTACATTTTCGTTCACTTCTAGGTATATTATGCCATCTGCCTGTTTCTATTGGCAATTTAATATTACCACATCTAAATTTACAAAGTAGTTTGGCCTTTTTTAACGGAATGTGTAACAGATACTTTTCTAAATCTAATTTTGTTTTAAAAATTCTATAGTTCGTTGCTTTGGGTGAATTAAAAACATCGCTTTGCCATTTTTGTACATATTGATCACGCAATATATTATACACAGTATACCGTAACCAATTCACGCTAGAAAAAGTGTGAGACAACCAAATGTATGATAGACCACATTCATTAAGAATATATTTTACACATTTCATCCAAGGTGCACATGTTATATTATGTAAAAGAGCATACAATTTTGTACATAGTTTATTTGAGTTTACCAATTTCGCCCAAAATGTTATCATTCGTACTTTTATGTTAATAGACAGCGGGTATCTTCCTAGTTCACCATATACCATATAGTTTGGGGTAGATTTGTTAAGATTCAAAATATATTTACAAAATTTCAAGTGTAATTTCTCTACCATGTCTCTGTTTGAGAAACCCCATATCTCACAGCTATATAATAATATTGGTTTAACAATTTTGTCAAATAAATCCAATTGACAATCAATTGGTAGATTATGACTTCTGCATTTAGATATAACACTGAACATAGCTTTCATAGCTTTATCATATGAGTGTTTAATATGATTCCGAAAAGTTCCGGTTCTCGAAAACAATACACCTAAATACTGAAAACTATTTACAATTTCAATTTCAGACCCGCTATACATAAATTTTAAATCTCTGGGTTGTCTGCCCCTGCCAAATACCATAACTTTGGTTTTTTCTATATTAACTTTCAAACGCCAGAATGAGCAGTAATCACAAAAGATATTCAGTTGATGTTGTAAATCATCTTTAGACTCAGATAACAAAACGGTGTCGTCAGCATATAATAGTAGAAACAATTTTAGGTAATTGTTAAATTCACTTTGGTATAAAATAGAAACTGATTCAAGCCCTTTGGACCCATGTGTTGAAAGAAAGTGTTCGAGGTCATTCAAAAATATTGAAAATAAAAAGGGGGACAAATTTTCCCCTTGCCTCACCCCTTTGGTACACGGGAAACATTCTGAAAAATTATTTTCTACCTTAATTCTTGCTTTAATACCTCTATACATATTTACAATAACATTAAAGCATTTCCCATTTACTGAATTGTTTAAAATTTTGTTCCATAATCCTAATCTCCACACAGAATCAAAGGCTTTTTCAAAATCAATGAACGCACAATACATCTTTTTCCCTCTATATTTAAACAGTTCAATCAGGTTATATAACGAAAATATATGATCAAGAGTTGAGTGATGTTTTCTAAACCCAGCTTGATTTTCCAAAAGAATTTCTGCAGAGTCGGCATAAGAGGTCAGCCTTTGATTTAGTATAGAAGTAAATAATTTACCAACACAACTAATTAGCGTAATTGGTCGATAGTTTTTTGGATCATTGACATCACCTTTATTTTTATAAATTGGAACAATGTTTCCTAGTAACCAATTACTAGGTATAACACCACTATCAAAAATCGTATTAAACAAAACAGTATATATAGGCAACATGGTATCAATGGAATTTATAATATATTCATTAAATATATTATCTACTGCACATGATTTGTTTCGATTCAATGATTTCACACAATTCAATATTTCAACATCAGAAATAGGTTCATTTATATCAGTATTTACATTAATATTTGATAATAGATTCATTTCTTCCAGAGACATAACATAATCTGGAGTCACATGTTCATTATAATCAAAGTTCAACTCCTTGAAAAATTCATATAAGTCATTAATAGGCACATTCGATTTTGATTTTACATTATTCCTATTGATGATTTTCCAATATTCTTTAGGCTTTCTATACCTTAATGTGCCAAGTTTAGCTTTTAACGCAGTTCTATGATTGCTGACTGACTTCTTTAAAGTTTGTTTATATATTTTTTCTTTCTCATATAAATCAATTTTGAATATATCCCCACCATACTTTTTATACATTCTCTTTGCTTTTCTGTAATTTTGACGTGCATTTTTGCAATATTTTGTGAACCATGGTTTTTTAAAATTATGTTTTCTTGAAGAATTAGTGTGTTCAATTTTAACACCAAAGACTTGTTTTGCAGATGAAACAAGAATATTTGAAATACTCTCAGTAATATTATCTATAAAATCGAGGTTTACAGCAGTAGCACTGACAGACACTAACCTGTCAACTATAATATTTATATCATCTATACAGTCAGCCACTTCTTGACTAAACTCACTTTTCAACTCATCATTCCATTTACCTACAGTTACCACATCGTTATCATTATTCACCTCATACTGTATATCATTATCCAATTCTTTATCACATTTCAATTCAACGCTTAATGCATTATGTACATCGGATAAAATAGTAGTGAATGGTAATATACAAAAATCAGTTATCAAAGTGAAAAAATCAACATTAGCTATACAATAATCAATAACACTTGTGTTTTTACACGTGAAACTCCCAATATTTTGGTCAGCACCAACTCTACCATTTAAAATAAACAAATTACTAAGTTTACATAAGTCCAGTAAATGACGCCCGTATGAGTTAATTACATCATCACATGACACTCTGGTTGTGGGTATTTTCATATTATCTAGTAGTTGTATATCATTTACAAATATATCGTCATAATTATCATATTCAGATACTTCAACAAAATCGTTTAAATTGGCAGATCTGCTATTGAAATCTCCAATTAAAAATACGTATTTATATTTGTTACTAAAAGATATTAGATCGTTTTCAATTTCAGTGAATATATCTGGAGAAGAGTATTTAGAATTTTCTGGTGGTATATACACTGCACCCAATAACATATTATCGTTCATTTTAAGCAGTTCACCTTTTATAGAGATACATAAAATACTGTTACATGTTGATTCAACACGCTTTATGAAAGGTTGTAATTCTTGCCTAACATATATGGCTATACCACCTGATCTACGAAATGAGAGTACATGTCTATTTTTCAAAAATGAAATGTAACCTGGTATATCGATATTAGGACAATCTGCGTTATCTGTTTTTGTTTCATTAAAACATAAGATATCGTATTTTGAAACAGTTTGTATGAACTCAGGACACTTGAGTTTGCTTTTTAAACCGCATACATTAACAGATAATAAAGATAAAGTTCTACTTAAGTTTACACAGCTAGAGTCCGAGGAGTTCCGAGTAGAGTCATTGTGATTGGTAGATTCTGCTCCTTGGTTGTCCTACTGGTGAGTTCCGTTATACCCATGACCTTTACGAGAATGTGACCTTTGTCCTCTTACTGCCACACTATCTGATGACTCCGTATAATGTTCCGGTAGAGTGAATTCTTTACCCTCGATGAACAAGCGATCAACACTGAACACAGCACGTTTGTTTTGTCGCTTAGCCTCCTTGAAATGAGGGTACAACAATTTGCGCTTATCGTTGATCTCCTTCGGGAATTGTTCATTGACACCAAAACTTTTGTTCTTCAATACACGCGGTGCCTTTTTTCGTACTTCTTCTCTGTCTTTATGTAGAGTAAATTTCGCTACTATTGTTCTATTCTTATCTTTCTGCTTCTTCCCTATCCTATGCACCCTTTCGAACGAATAATCCTTTTGTAAATTCATTTCTTGTCTCATGAAGCCTTTTAGTGTCTCTTCAGTGTCTTCTCCGTCTGCTTCGTAAATCCCAGTAAACAATAGATTGTCTCTCATCGACCTAGCTTCTAAATCAACTTGTCTGCCTTTCAATTCACTGATATTGTCATGAATTATATCCAAATTATATTCTAGTTGCCCTGACTGCATGCCCGTCGCCTCAACTTTATCATGTAACTCCACTATTCTTTCCTTCATTTCCTCTGCTTCCTCTTTATTCCTTTCAAAAGATTCATTCATGAAATTCATAGCGGAATCCATTTCACTTATTTTGTTTTTCATATCCTTCATGTCTCCTGTGATTTTATTAACCGCTGAGTCCAATGCATTTATTTTCATCTCAATTTGATCAAGCTTGTTTAGTTTTACACACATTTGCTTCACGATACTAGCCAAATTATCTATTTTATCCCCTAGTTCACTATTAGTAGGAGCGTTTAATGACGTCAAAGGCTCGATACCAACAAAATTAGCTTGAGGTCCCTGGGGTCCTAGAGGCGAGACATTGTCAATCACTGCCCGAAAATCCACTATTTTGTCCGTAACAGGGGTAGATTGCGAAGAAGTAGAACGCCGTTGTGAACTCATATCACCATTTAAATTCCTCTGGTTATTTGAATTTGACATTCTCGGTACACTAAATTCTTCATTCTGAGAAGTGCTCATAGAAAATTTTTGTTGACTTTCTCCACTAACGTTCTGTTGCTTATTTTTCCTTTTTTTCGAACTCATCATGAGATAGTTGGTTTAATCATGCAAATTCCAAAGAATACGCCGATTCATTAGATCCCAAAGCACTTAAATCACTTTAATTCCATCAAAAATATCAGAGTGAAAAATATGTACGACTTCATTTGTCACGCATGCGCAGAAAATTGTTGGACAATCGGGAATAAACCACTTACTTCGCCCTCCATTATGCGGCTTCCGAGTTAGATCACGTGATAACCAGAATATCCCTTCTCACTGAATATGCATAAGTCGGTTGTAAACATTCTGTTTACAAACGTCGCGTTTTAGACAGCCAAATCTCACTTAATACGACGAATTTTATCGCAATATTTACAAAGACCCTTTTTTTTAAAATATGTTTAGGCTTATATATATATAATCAAAACAATTTAGAATAAATTTACCTATAATATGCACTGTACTAGCGAACATGTATACAGCTTTAAGGATTGCATCTCCTTGGTGACTTATGCCCTACAGCTGTCAGATGTCTTCCCCTTTTATGTTTTTGTGCTTCATTGGTTTGTATTGGCAGTAGAGAATAGAAAATTAAATGTAAAGCAAGGAGTGTTTTAGTATGCATGCCCTTGGTGATTTCTGTCATACAGCATTGTCAGATGTCTTCTGTTTTCTCTTTTACATTATTTTTTTCCCATCCCCTACTGTCAATACACACTTGTGAAACAAAAAACATAAAAACAACCCATATATCTACATTATATTTTCCGTTTCGTCTTTTTCTTTTATCTCAATGGGACCCTGGCCTCCATTTATAAAATGTGGTACAAGGGTACGTATGATGATGGAGCAGCAATTTATTTTAGTCCCCCATCGGTGAAATCGGAAGGGACTATAGGTTTCCACTTTGTCTATCCGTTATTCTGTCTGTCTGTCCTGGATGTCCGTCACGCTACTTTTCCACACTTTTCTTTGCCATGTCTACAAATATAGAGCTGAATATGGTAGCAAACTTCCCAATGGGAAGTTACAGATCACGTAGGCCTTTGTTAACGGTTGACCTATTTATTCCAGAGTTATTGTCCTTTGTTCAAAATCAGTTTCCCGCACTGTTCTTGGTCATGCTAACCGGTTATGGATTTGTTGGGGGGCTACAGTTATGAAGTTATTTACTCGCAAATAAAACTCGTTTTTTAATGTTTATATTGCTTTTATAAGAGAGAAAACTGAAGACATCTGACAAAGCTCTATGACAAAAATCACCAAGGACATGCACACAATTGTAAAGCTTCTCAGTGGTCTAAACCTTGTGTTGACCCAATATATTCCTCCTTATATTTGTCCCATGATATGACTTATGTATACTTATATACATATAACATCATTCCACGTAGTGGGATTAGCGATACTATCAGATATTTTTGTATAAGTACATACTATTTACTTTATCTACTTTATCTGATATTGTACTGTTATCACTGTTATCTAAAAACATGTATATATATATTTGCTTGTATTATCATGATGCATTAACTGAGGAGGCTCCTAATACCGAAACACGTGTAGTATTGGAATAAAATATAAAAAGCTTTGAAGATGATGTTTTCACCTTTTGAATATTGAATTTCTATACGTTGGACATTACTTCACACACACACACACACGCGCACACACACCTACACACACATGCACGCACGCACGCACGCACGCACACGTACACGCAAACACACACACACACATGTATATATATATATATATATATATATATATGTATATTGCTTTGATTGCTTGATTTCCACGTGAACTTAATTTTGAGACCGCGCGAACGCGCTTAACTGCCGCGTTAACGCGCTTGACTGCCGCGTGAACGTGCTTGACAGCCACGTTCGCTTGCTTACAACTTAAAACTTGTATCAACATGTTCATATAGAAGGATATGAAGGAGAATCGATATATGCAATGTATATTTAAATATAAAAACAAATTAATGTGTAAGTAAAGTATTTAGAATTAAATAAAACCCTTCCGAGTTAAAGGATGAATTTTAAAAATATTGAACGCAATTTCCGAACATTGACTTTAATGAAATTTGTTCTTATTTTAGGGAAAAAATAATAATAATGAAATAAAAATCAATAAAGATAATAAAAATGATGATAATTATTATATTCATATATTATAGAAAATAACTTAATAAAATAATAATGATAATAATAATAAATTCATAAATAAGAGATACATGTAAATACAAAAATAAATTAGTTATAAATGAATAAATAAATAATAAATAAATACATAAATAAACTAATTAAAAATAGATAAATAAATGAAATTAGAAAGTAATCATGCTAGTATCAACAGACGAAGTTTTTTTTCTCATAAATACCTTATTGCATGTCTACGCGATAATTTCCTTTGTTATATTATATATGAGATCCTTAGTTTAGTTTAAACATATTTTATTTCCATAAGAGAAATTGGAATTGGGCACAAGTTGTCAAACTTATGAAATGCCCTTTCCATACAAAGCTAAACAAACATGATGGCAAAGTTGATATCACATTTCATATATAAATAATCATATAACATTCAGGGAGTAAATAAGAGAGAGAGAGAGAGAGAGAGAGAGAGAGAGAGAGAGAGAGAGATTTAGTCGAGTCTCTTAGAGTGTTTTATGTACGAGTACACTGCATTCATGAGACGCTCGTTTTCCTGCTCTGGACGTGTCAAGTCTCCAAATAAGACTGTTTCTATAGTTAGGGGAAGGAAATTTGCTAGTGATACGTAAAGTAAAACTCTTTGTTGATTATACAACGTGCATTCGAAAAAGAAATGAAAAGAATTTTCATTTGGATTACCACATCGACAGGAAGGGGAGTTTATTAGATTAACGCGATAGAGGTCAGCGTTTAAAATACTACAGGATGATCGCAATCTTGTATGAATGATATTTAGTTTTCGTTCGCCGTTTAGAAGATAATCAGGTAAACAAAACGAATCACTTTCAGACTTAAGACATGTTTTAAATTGGTCATATGATGGAATGTTCCTGATGCCAGGGTGTAGATTGTTCCAGCTATTAATTACTGAAGGAAAGAAAGAGTTGCGAGTCGACTGTAGTCTATAGTTAAGTAGATAAATGTCTGAATCACTGCGTAAGTTGTATCTGTTATGTCTTCTATATGTGTCAAGTATGTCGGTCAAATAGTCAGGTGCTTTATTATAGTATATTTTATGAAACATATTAAGTTTTCTTCGTATGCGGCGTTCAGAAAGCTTTTCCCATCCGGTTTCAAAATATAAAGATTCTCTTGATGAAAATAAAGGTAAGCCCGTAACCAATCTGGCAGCTTCTAACTGTACCCTCTCCAGCCTGTCTTCATCAGATTTTAAACATCCATCCCATACTTCACACCCATATTCCAAAATTGGCAAGATAAACGAATTATAAATTTTGTTTAGTGTTTTTCTAGTTAAAGTATACTTTAACCTTTTCAAAACATTTATTCTGGCAAGTGCAGATTTACAAATTATTTCAATATGACTTGACCATTTTAGGTTACTGTCGAACGTTATGCCTAGATGTTTATGGCTATTGACAGGTTTCACTGCTACATTGTCAAAATTGATTACAAAATTATCAGGACAGTTGCCAAAATAAAGAATTTCCGTTTTACCTGGATTAAAATTTACTTTCCAGACATTTGACCATTCACTGATTTCCTTTAAATCATTTTCGAGATTTATTTTTAATTCTGCAGGGTTGTTTGATGAAGCTGACAGGGATGTATCATCAGCAAATAATCTACATATATTTATAAGGTTATCTGAAATGTCATTAACAAAAATTAGAAACATCAGAGGTCCAAGGACTGAGCCCTGGGGTACGCCAGCGTTTATGGATTTGATGGGTGATAAAGCGTTATTTATAAACACAGATTGTTTCCTGTCGCAATGATACTTTTCAAAAAAATTTAGAAGTTCGCCTTTAATGCCATGAGATTTCATTTTTTCAATTAGACCTTTATGCCAAACTCTATCAAATGCTTTAGAAATGTCACAAAAAATAAAACATGTCATTTTTTTATTTTCCATGTCCATCAAAATGGAATGATAAATTTCTAAAAGTTGATAGACAGTAGAGTTATTTGCTAAAAACCCACTTTGATACTTGTAAAACAGTTTATTATCAAGCAAAAAATTATAAATGTATTTGTGAATTACACGTTCAAAGAGCTTACCAACGGTACTGAGAAGAGAGATAGGTCGATAGTTTGACGGTAGATTGGGGTCCCCCTTTTTATAGATGGGCATAACGCGCGCATGTTTCCACATAGATGGGAACTTACATAATCTTAGGGACATTTGAAACAAATAGAGAAGAGGCTTCGCTACTGTAATAGCTGTTGATTTCAGCATATTGTGACTGATTTCATCATGTTCTGAAGCTTTATTTAATTTCAAGGATTGGATTGCGTCGACTATGTCTTTTTCAGTTATATTTATGGACTGAATTGCGTTATCTGTTCTGAGTGGGATGGTTGGGACAAAATCATCGGGGTCATCAATTGTAGAAATATTTGCAAAATAATTATTAAGTAGAATAGCCTTTTCTGTATCTTCAATTGCTTCATCTCCATTTTCTGCGTTTACAAGAGGGGGTATTGATCGAGAAGCACTGTTTTTTGTTATTTGTGAGATCCTTAATGCAGGGTGTGATTTTAACATTACATTTAATACACTTTTTTATGGCGACATTCGCGGTAATTTAATTAGATCCATTTTATTTTTTCCATCCGTACTGCATAGGGAATTACAAATATAGACATGTGAACGTGCGACTGGACCGAGCGCACGCGGGAATAAATCGCGTTAACGCGAATTCCCTCTCGCGTTAACGCGAGGAGCGCACGCGCGTCCGGTTCAGCAGTCCTAGCACGTGTGCTTAAGCAGTCCTTGTGACTGCTTTTCGCGTTAACGTGTATGTTATGTTAGGACTGCACCCATCTGTATATTGTTGACAATTATTCAAAAGTACATCTCCAAGAAATCTATTTCTTTTTAGGTGCATTGCCACTGTTTGATTGAAATTCAGTTGGAAAATTTCACTACTGTATCTTTCCTATTCAGGGTTAACAAGCGTTAATATATGATTCAGATATCTAAATGTGTCATCAAATATGTAGAAAGGTTAAACGATTTGTTTAATAAGGTCGAAGCATAAAACCAAAAACTCTAAAAACAGAGTTCAATAATCAGGTAACCATCAATGTTGTAGGTATATTAAGTTTAAAGTTTTTAAAAATATATCTTTATTTATTTTCATATTTTTCGGTGTTCCACTTACAGACCGTTTTGTAAAAGATATGACGGCAAGTGTGATATCTTTTGACGTTGCACATAGATATTTTAGAAAACGCGCTATGTTTACAACTGACGTAACGACTACAATTGAAAGGGGTGAATATTTTGAAAGTGGTATGAATGGTTTATGTGAAATATTTCTTTCTTTCTTTTTACAATAAATATAGAACATATATACCATTTAATTTTGTGCACCATATACGCATTTCGACAAGTTATGTCTCTTCAGTGATGCTCGTGGCCGAATGATTGGAATTCTCAAAATGTATAAAAACATGAAGAGAAGTGTTGAAGTCAAAATGACCGAAAAGTAAACCAAAGAATCTATCTAAGGACAGAGATATGCATGAGGGAGATACTTCTTAGTTTTAGAGTAATTTATTAACGTGTGAATGTATGATCGATACGATCACGAGTGTTTAAACGTGAGAATAATAATACGTAAAGGAGCTTATTGTTACTAATCAAATATTTTTCTATCACATGCCCTTTAACAACATGCTTCTACAAGGGAACTCGCATTTCATAAAAAACAAGAGCAACGTCTAGCGTAGCTTAATACGCCGTCGCTTACTTTGGACGGGATCAATGTGAACGCATGGTTTTAATACCCCCAAACATGGGTCTGTTTGGTAATACTTTTATGAAATATTGAAATCCAAAAAGAGCGATTCAAGTTCCATAACTCTGTAACAACAAAATGGAATTTGCTAAAAACTGAAAAGTGGCCTCCCCTACACTATTTAAGCATTCTGTATAAGTTTCATGAGAGAGAGAGAGAGAGAGAGAGACGTTTGGCATTTGCCAAGTAATATATTGTTAAATCTGAAATAATTCTTTCTCGTATTCACAGATATGTCTGTAACTGATTGTGTATCACCAAAAAAGGAGCTGCTGAAAAATAAAACATGATGATGACGTGATAATAGTGATAACGACCAATGTAAAATCACTCCACAAGAAAGAAAGCCATCTTGTAAACTGAACTTGAATATGATATAAACTGAATTCACAGTCAGATCTATTAATTTTGTTATTAAGGTTACGAAGACAATAATTCTGATCAAGGTATCCTTCTCGTGACCGTGAAAGTTACCTACAGGTAATATGCCTTAAGATGAAGGGATTTTTAAAGAAAAACTTCGCACAGCGAAATGTAACACAATATATGTGGAATCCACTTGCATCAATAAACGGCGATCAGGCTTAGATCGAGATGGAGCCACCAACACGAAACAGGAGCAGAGACCGGGGAAAATGCGCCAGGCTTAATCATCGGCAAAACAGGAGCAGAGACCGGGGGAAATGCGCCAGGTTTAATCATCGGCAAAACAGGAGCAGAGACCGGGGGAAATGCGCCAGGTTTAATCATCGGCAAAGTAGGGAAAAAGATTCGAAAACGTAAAAGAATGACCAATGGCAACAACCAAACGAAACATCACGCCCGAAAGATATTGCGCAGATGTTACGTCCCATTCGCGGAAACTCGGACACCGATTCGGTGTCTGGACACAACGATGACGACACGGAGAGCTTAGAGTCAGACATCGGCCTCCCCCTCCCCCTGGGTAATTCAAACACGTTTTGAAAATCAATTTCAGACAGGGAACAAGGACTGTGCAACAAACTCCGAGTACGGTATTCAATTATGTTTCTATTAGTGATGCATTATATATATAAATATTTATTTATTTTTGATGTATTAATATATATATATATATATATATATATATATATATATATATATATATATATATATATATATATATATATATATATATATATATATATATATATATATATATATATATATGTTGCTATTTATTTTAATTTTTTAATGTTTATTGATATTTCATGCCCTTAACAACATAATTTCGATATGTCCCTTACCCAGACATATCGATAACATATATATATATATATATATATATATATATATATATATATATATATATATATATATATATATATATATATATATATATATATATATACGTATACAAAGTTGATGCGTCTGCTAAATTGCTTATACAATATGTTAATTCAAAATATCTTGTATTTTTTTCGAAACATTGTTTATACATTGTTTTTTGCCAAGTGCGAAAATATTGCACATAAGTTTTGAATGTTACTGTTTTGTATACCAGTCACATTCTCAATTTTATTTTCCAATCGACAATGCATTTTTGGAAGGTGATGTAATCAGCTTCCCTAAGCCGTCGTCCATCCCAATTGGGAAACCGATGTTACCCAAGTGTTCTTCCGCCCTAAACTGCAACAAAAATATAGTCCCCAAACAAATCATGTGATACTTACATAAAATTCAATTTTAGCAACTAAAGTTACAGAATTTGTGCTTTCCATATTGAAATTTGCATTTTTGGAAGGTGATGTAATCAGCTTCCCTAAGCCGCCGTCCATCCCAATTGGGAAACCGATGTTACCCAAGTGTTCTTCCGCCCTAAACTGCAACAAAAATATAGTCCCCTAACAAATCATGTGATACTTAAATAAAATTCAATTTTAGCAACTTAAGTTACAGAATTTGTGCTTTCCATATTGAAATTTGCTGAAATAGATAGATTTTTTGTACTCTCATTTATGAGATAAAGTTATATGAAAAATATTCCTGCCCTACAGTTTGTCGGTCAAAACGTACAGCTTATTCCTAAACCGTGGCTGTCTTTAGCTTAGGGATAGATCGATTGTTTTGTTTTGTTTTTAATGTGTTTGATATATATGCGCATCTTCACTTGTGTGCAAGACCGCGTTTGTTTATTCGACTAAACATATATATTGTACATAGTCTATCGCAATGCTTACTTATATAATTAGTCAGAGGTTCCAAGTCGTTCGGACTAAGTATAAGGGATTATAGATGTTTGGATGCAAGGACATTTCGGTACACTGTCGTTTCGGTACAGAAATAAGACGTTTCGGTACAAGAAAATATTTTGAACCTCGAAATGGTCGTTGTGGTTGTTAAGCCATTCTGATTTATACATTTGTCTCAGAATATACTGAAACCTATGTGCATCAAAATGAACAATTAATGGTACAAACAAAAAATTTGATACACATATGCAGTGAAAAATCGTACTGAAACCTTGTTAGTGCATGAGGTACGTCAACATAAAGGATTATTTCACACAGTGACACTGTCAAAGTTAACATATAGAGAAGATCAAATGCATTTCATAAACAAAATATTCATAACGAACTTGAATTTCTAGTCACTGTGAATAATTTAACAGTATTTCTACTGTTTGTAAGTCGGGTGCGTTTGAGCTCTTAGTACATGTATATTTATATATAAAACAGTTTTGAAAATTACTATGGGGGTGACCGGAATTTCCGAAAAGACAAGTAGAATATCGTGATTTGATGTTTAAGCACACCTTTATACATTGCTATTATATACATAAAAAATATGCGAGTTTCATCTACATGTATTTAGTTAGCTCTAATTTCTTTTGTTATTTTTAAGATCTTTTGTGATGTCACAGAAGACCTTACTATTCCTCTTTTACTCTGAAAATCCTTCCTAAGTCTTCTTCTTTTCTAGACGCTATTTTTAATCCCCAATATATCTCTCTAGTTTGTACATCGATATCTTTTATTCTTATAGATTAAGATCTATAGCTTTTCACAAGATGTTTTAAAAATGGTATTAATCTACTTGGGGTATTGAATTATTCCCATTTAATTAAATTTGAATGAACATGTTTGTCCAGACAAAGGATCTCTAACAGCGACTTGCATAATCGTAAAATCAGGCACGACTGGAAATTCAAACATTGCAGATCTAGTCTGCATGTGACGTACAAATTCTTATGAAAGTGGTACAAATAGAGAGAGGGACGCAAAATTTTGCACTTTTTTTTCCGTATTTTTCCTTTACAATTAGATTTAGTTTTGTGATAAATTCTTAAGAACTAATTTCTGAATTACAGACAATTGCCCACCCTCCGTTCTATCATAATTGGCACATGGTAATGCTTTGATATTGTCCGTTTAAAGTTCACATTTCAGACACAGTCTATTGTACGTATGGTACAAATTGTTTAGATCATCTCGTGAACATTAGATCTACCGATTCCATGTTGGTTTTAGATATTTATAACCATCTCTAATCAACACTTAAGCGATTGTCAAAAAGGAGGAAATTGGGAGAGGTTAAACTAATTTTATACTTCAGGGATTCAGGTGCAGATTCAACCATTGCACGTGCCCTCTTCCGGCAGGAAGCATAGAGATGGGCGACAAAGACATCTTTGTTAAGCCAGGAACAATCATAATACGCTACAGATGTTACCAATTGCATTAAGCCGGCGTGGCCTGGTGGTATCGCACTGGCCTCCTGATCGGGAGGCCGGGGTTCGAGTCCCGCTCTGGTCATGTCGGTGTCTTGTCTTTCGGATGAGACAGTAAAAACCGAGGCCCCGTGTCGTGGTATACATGGCAAGTTAAAGATCCCTAACTGCTTCGGGTGAGTCCATTGCAAAGGTCAAAATTTGTATGCTCCGCATCAGACAGATGCCGTCACCATATACGTGAAATATTCGTGGTGTGACGTTAAACAAAATTCAATAAATCAATTAACAAAACCAACTGCATAATTTTTTTTTCAAAATTACCGCCGGTTAAAACTTGATCGAAGCTGCAGACACAGTGAGAAGGAGATATGATCCATCAGCATGCCCTGGTACATGCGCTGATATCAATGAAGTGGACAAAAACGCATGTTGTTTTTACAATTATGTATATCATTTCCCGACAATCATAGCCTTTATCCCTTGATCGGGTTAGACTTCCGTCCCCCGATTCATTTATTTATTTATTTTTAGATCCGTGCAATTATTAAATCATGAATTATGTGTTTCATTTATATATATATGTTTATATTTATATTACATACACTGTATTTTAATTTTCTCGGGGAAGCCCCCTGAACCCCCCCACCTTTCCCCTCCAAATCGACCCTTTCGGCCTTGCAGACTTTCCCACTCGAGAGATGTGTACGTCCCCCACCACCTTATTTATAGCTGTTGAGGTTCCGGATCTACCCGAGTTTCTGTAAGGTTTCACGATTCCAAATATCCAAATCTGCAAATCAAGTCATTTACTCCCAATGATAGTACGAATATACATCAAGTCAATCAATTTAACATTATTTTAAACACTACACATACACCCCCTCAATGACTTCATGTAAAGACATATATACAATATACATAAATGTATAAATGTATTAAAGATGAAATAATCGCTTTTATCTTATTCATTTATCTTGATATTAATCTAGGGTCATATCCCACCCAACCCTTAGTTTAGAAATCTTTAATTATTTGATCAGGTATGTGTTACACTGATATTTAAAACATTTAATATATTTAAACTTAAACACATTAAATGTTTTAAATATTAGTGTAACATATGTATATTAGATATATAAGTCCCGGCTGATATTGTCAGCAGGGGGAAATGAAGTAAAGATGGATTTTGATATAGGAAAATCATATACAGACTTGAGGATGCTTCTTACTGTCCTGGGAATAACTCCATTTTCCCGGTTGAAATTGAATACCCTGTTAGTTCCTTATGATTAATTATGGCAATATCCTACTTTGCGCCTAAGGTGGTATAAACTTAGCTGCAAGTCGAGGCCCTATTAAAATGATATGGCTACATTGCCTTACATTGCTTAAACTTATAATTTTATAAACGGAATGGCGGGTGTTATAGAATGCGCCCCCCCCCCCCCCCCCAGCCAGACTTTCTTCCCGGCGGTCCTACTTTAGAGTGAGCCTTCCCTTCAAGGGGGAACGCTGACGCTAGAGCCAGCCTTCCACTTGATCAAACAACGCACAGAGTAATTTTCTAGAAAAATGCACTATGTGATAGACAGTCAACATCGAGTATTACCTCGGCCGGGTATTACTATGGTTTGCTAAGATTCAGATTCAATATATCATTTAGGATATAAACTGTGGCGGATCCAGGACTGCCAAAAAAAAAAAAAAAAGAAGAAAAAAAGGGGGGGGTGGGGTGGGTGGCGGGGTTGTGGGGTTGGAAGGGGGCTGGGTGGGAAAGCACACGTGAGAACAAAAATTTGTCAATCTACTCAATTATGCATGAATTTGAATAATATTTCACAGAAATGTTGCCCTGGATCCAAGGATGTGTCATGACCTTGACTGAAAGGTCATACATGTATCGTCAATGTCACAATGTATATGATGGGTAAATCAGTCTATGTCATACCTTTCTACCCCTTGTATAGATTTGAGTATACTTCACAGAATTGTTGCCTAGGATCAAAGGGTGTATTTTGACCTTGAACCAAGGTTGTATCCGCAAGGTCAAGGTCACAATGCATATGATGAGTAAATCTTTGTCTTATCCTCGGTTCCCCATGATATTTGCGCTACTGCTGAATAGCGCAAATACCATGGGGAACCGAAGATGTCTTTCTCTGGGCCATAACTTTTTACCCCTTGCATAGATTTGAGTATACGTAATATTTCACAGAATTGTTGCCCAGCACCCAAGGGTGTGTCTTCACTTTGAAACAAAGTTATATATGCAAAGTCAAGGTCACATTGTATATGATGGGTAAATCTTTGTCTAGTCCATCATTTTTTTACCCATTGCACGGATTTGAATAGTATTTCACAGATTTTTGGCAATGTGGGAATGTTTCTATACTTTCAAATTCATCCTTTCAAACTAAGTGACGGTCATATAATGCCACGCTAGGCGTTGCTATTGTTGACTATACAGTGTGCTTCGTTAATCACCTTCTATGAGTAAGCCGGTGTGGCCTAGTGGATAAGGTGCTCGGCTCGAGATCGAGAGGTCGCGGGTTCGACTCCCGCCCGGGGCACACCGGTGTTCTGTCTTTCGGATGAGACAGTAAAAACCGAGGTCCCGTGTCACGGTAGGCGTGGCACGTAAAAGATCCCTTACTGCTTCGGGTGGGTCCGTTGCAAAGGTCTAAATTTGTATGCAATGCCTTAGGCAGATGCCGTCACCATATACGTGAAATAATCGTGGAGTGACGTAAAACAATAATCAACCAACCAACCACCTTCTATGAGTACTCTCAGTACTTTGATATACTTATAAATTTTGCAAATGTGTAATTATATACCTCAGTTTTCATGTTATCTTCTAAATAGAATCCAACAATTATATGTTTCCATTTACTGTAAAACCTAAGATAGAGCTAATCACAAACCAAATATTTTTTACATTATCGCATTCAAAAATAAGATGTGTATTTTCAACGGATGCACCACAAGATCTACATTTCTGCTCAAAGTTTGGTTTCCATTTGCTCACAAGGTAATTATTATTAAGAGAATTCTGCAATAATTTATAATTGAATTCTGCAATAACAGGATCAGATATTAAAACATACATAGATCTAAGGATGGGAGAGAGCTTTTGATAAATGTAAAACTGATCGGGAGGCCGGGGTTCGAGTCCCGCCCTGGTCAAGCCGGTGTCATGTCTTTCGGATGAGACAGCAAAAACCGAGGCCCCGTGTCGTGGTATGCATGGCACGTTAAAGATCCCTCTCTGCTTCCAGTGGGTCCGTTGCAAAGGTCAAAATTTGTATGCCAGGCATCAGGCAAATGCCGTCACCATATACGTGAAATATTCGTGGTGTGACGTAAAACAAAAATCAATCAATCAATCAGAAGGATACAAAAATTCATACTCCATTTGCGAAGTCCGTGTATCTTGCTTGGGTTCGTTTCCATACCAGTAAATGTCCGTGTTAAAATCGCATTGCTATCTGAAGTTCTTTGATCAGTATACGGTCACAGTTCATCGCTTTACACGATTGATCGGATACGAGTAGTCCATTTACTCTCCTTCACTCTCTGTGTGCGCGTTCTGTGTTTCGCGGTGGCTTTCAGGAGCGTATCCGCACATCAGTCTCCTCTGTCCGGATCTGGTCCTTTTCCTTGGGGGAGAATCTGACCTTAATTCATGTAACATAGTTGATATATCCATTTGATTTGCTGGTTTAGTTTTTCATGGTACAGACCAGGAGCGGGGGTACGTCTGTATGCTTTTGCCACATCGGATAGTATGCATCCCAGTTTATTTTTGCCAGGCCACCTTGACTTTTTTGTGTTCTCGATGCCTTGTTTGTCCAGATGCCCAAAAGTCGTCATAAGTTGTCTCAACGAATGTGGTGTTCTTATTGGAGTTCTTAAGTGCATCTTTGAATTTCGGCATTTGTGCGGCCTAGGCTTCGATTATTTCCCTCATGAGCTCCTCTCTTTGTTCTGTGAAGCTGGGTGAGGGTACAACCTGATTCCCGATCTTTGTGGCCTCTAGTGCTGTTGGAGCTCATTGAATAGACATTGCTCTTAGAATGTCCTCTGATCTCATCGATTTAACGTACTGAAATGCGTGTTATGGCGATTTATGTTGTACTCCAAAGATGTTTATATTGCACGAGTAGAAATTTCATCATAAAACATTATCTTTCCCCATGAATGTTTCAGTCGTAGGAGTTTTGTCCGAGTACTCACTACATTTCTTGTCCCCTGGGTCATTCCCTGCCTTTTTGCACACTTTGCATCTAGCTTAGTTCTCACAATCACTTTTATAATGCGTGTTTTCCCAGCAATTTGTACATAACGGTGTTCGATTCACTTTAGGTTGGCATAATGATAGATGTAACATCGTAGCCTCACACAGTAGCTTGTTTTTGGCAAGAATTTTCCATCTTCCATTTTCCTCACATAAAGAAAGCGATTTCCGTTCATAATACTTGTCATTTTCCTGGTGTCGGATCTCTAATCTTCTCATATTTTATTGCACTTGTGAACCTCAAATTGAATTTTTCCAGCATACTTATAATCTCTCTATCGTCCACTAAAAGTGGTATAACTTTTACTGTTATTTTCACTTCTTCTTCGTTAGGATCATTAATACCTGCAGAGAAGGGGTTGGTATTAAACACTTTCACGTGGATATTTCTCAGGACATCAATTTATTTCTACTTTCCTTAGAGTCTACGTACAGTCTCCATAACTCTCTGTCCTTCTGTACACATTTAAGATCACTTATACATTTTGAAACAGCCATTGAAATTTCGAAATCCGAAATAACACTTTTCTTGTCAGACTGGATGTCTTTATCACTCATGTATACAGGCTGTAATAATTCCATGATTAGATACTCACTCACTGTACGAGGTGTACAGGTAGACTTAAATCCGCAGTGAGAAGTTATCACATATAGGAATATCACATAGAAAGCGTTCAAAAACATCAAAATACATATATAAAGTTACAAATAGTTTTAAATCCAAAATATATACAGTATATGTACAGTCAACTCTCGATACAACGGCCATATCCGTATTTCCGAATTTTGCCGTTATATCGAATTTGCCGGTGTAACGAATTGCCGATATTTTGTATTTTACAATGCATATATCTGTTGGAGTTATCCTTCTTTGCCGCTAAGGCCCGCTTTGTTTGTTTGTTGTTCATTGTTTAACGTCCACGCTGTCCACTTTTCTCTCTCCCTCCAAATATCCCCAATAGTAGATCTACCGACATTTTTGTCCCATAATTTTGTGAAATGTCCTGCAATTTGATCTTGTGACTGCTTCGGATTTTTCAATTTGTATTCCACAACTTCACGTTTCTCAGATAAATTAAGCTGCGTGCGCCTTTTTTTCTTTGGTGGTTCTGCCATGGTTTACGAAATCTACGATCTTAACACTTGCAATTGCTAGATTTGAAATGACATAAATCCCAATATTTTAATTAACTAACCCATAAATTGATTTGGATACCAATATAATTACAGTCATTACTGACCTCTATCATGTTTTGTTTATTTTGCATGTACATGAAAAGCCGCAGTCATTTCTATGTAGGTAAATATTCACCAATAAATACGGTGTGTAGAATATTCATAAGCAAATTACTGCATAATTAGTGATTGGAACATCAATTAAGGTTTTTTGATGAAGCCATACGCACACGAACATCATACACGTGATTGTAAACACAGCTACCGCGTACCGGCGAGTTGGTGCGGTCAACCGTGAAATTCCTTGCCGATAGTTCATTGATCGGCAGCCCAGGTAAGTCTGCCGGTGTAACGGATGACAAAAGGTGTGAAAATGTACATTTGTCCCCGAAAAGCGCTGCCGGTGCCGGAAGGCGAATATGCCGGTATAACGAACAAAAATAAGAGCATGTACTTTTGTTACCGGCCAATTTCTGCCGATAAACGAATATGCCGGTGTATCGAGTGCCGGTGTAACGAGAGTTGACTGTACATCACTTGAAAAAATCCATTCTGTAATATGAATTATTTCCACTGCATATTGCCAAAACGAAGGAGCCGAAAACTAACACGTTCTGCTTCAACACCGTCACGTGACGTCTCATCATATGTTACTATTTATATTATTTTGATTATATAATGATATGGAATAGTTAAATCTGATATTGGTAAATGGTAGAGGGTTAAATACTAATGAAAAGAGACTAAAGTTATATGAGTGGTTATGAAGCAGCAAATTTGATATAGTATTTATACAAGTAAAAGAACGAAGAAGTACTGAAGGGTAAACCATATCTCATAGTCCATTGAATAAAAGGACAATATCGTGAATAGTGTCATATTCAGACAAATGCAAACCTTAATTAAAACGAGGTGAGACCAGGTGCCCAGGAGGAGTAAGCTTCTCTTGGTTGCATGCAACACCCGTAGCAAAAGTCCTGTAACAACCTTTCAAGTTGAGGAGGTAAATACATAAATATACACGCACGAACACACAAAGGAGACAAGAAAACGAAGTCAAATTTTCCTATTCAAGGCAAGAAATGCTGCCTAGCTGAAATTTCAGTGTCGGAAACACACGTGAACAAATGCCTCTATATATACATATTATGTCAAATCCAGTATAGTCAAAAAGTTAAGATGGTTATTTTGTATGGTCAGGTCCCAAAATATCGGTTAACATTCTTGAAAGAGGAATCTGAAATTGCACTAGATCCCTATATCGACCATAGGACTTCCTCAGTGACAATTTCTAACGTTCCTCGATATATCCTTTGAGTCAGTAGTTTCGTGGCAAGGAGTCTCGCTCTCAGGACGAACTTTTCGTATTTAGAGCATGCCCTGGCATAGCGTATAAGTTGTGAAATGAAGACACCATATGCGGGAGAGGAAGGTATGTTGCTACCCAGAAAAGGGAAGTTGGTAATAATAGAATTGAAATCGTCATGTTTGTCATAGAGAGAGGTTACTAAAGAACCATCGTCACTACAAGAAACATAGATACGATAGAAACTGGGATGGAAATATTTCATGCTTTTACTGATTCTCAATATAGCAGAAGAGTCTCAATATTTTTTCACCAAAATTTACACATTACAATTCTGATTTAAATGATGTGTGAAAAAAAAACTACATGAAAACATGAAATGCGCGATAATGAAAATATTCCTAAAGTAAAATAAATCATATATTTATGTCTACTGAAAATTTCGAAAAAATTAAATCTATGATAGTGCGACGCGTTCCTGGTACACATGGAAATGGTAACAAAATGACGGATCATAGATATCTGAATTTGAAAATAAATGTGTGTAACTTCAAAAGATGTCCTGGGTATTGGAAATTGAATGTGAAATATCTGAACAACCCACTGTATATTGATTGATTGATTGGTTATTGTTTTACGTCACACCACGAATATTTCACGTATATGGTGACGGCATCTGCCTGATGCGGGGCATACAAATTTTGACCTTTGCAACGGACCCACCCGAAGCAGTGAGGGATCTTTAACGTGCCATGCATACCACGACACGGGGCCTCGGTTTTTACTGTCTCATCCGAAAGACATGACACCGGCATGACCAGAGCGGGACTCGAACCCCGGCCTCCCGATCAGGAGTCCGACGCGATACCACTAGGCCACGCCGGCTTCAACCCACTGTATAAGGAGGGCGTTATATCTATTTCAAATTCTCTTGAAATTGATGATCCATTGACAAAATGGGAATCTTTTAAATATAAAGTTAAGGAATATTCCATTTAGTTCGCAAAAGCTGTAAAATCGGATGAAAAAGGAGAAGTTATATTTCAGAAAAAGAGTTTACACGGTATAGAGACAAGACAAAGCATACATATTAATATAAATAGAAAGAGACAGATTGAAACAGAAATAAATAACTTTATGAAGAAAGAGCAAGGGTAAATAACGTTAAGAAGAAAGAGCAAAGGGAGCGAAAAAAGAGCTAAAAGTAACTTGATAGACAAAGGAGAGAAACAGAAATAAATATTTTTTATGACGAAAGAGCAAAGGGAGCGCAAATAAGAGCTTAAGCTAAACAGATGAAGGAAGGAAAGAAAAAATCTATTCCCTTTCGATGGAGAAAAGACACCAAGAAAATAATACAAAAACAAAAAAATATTTAATGAAAATAAAAAATAATTAACTATAATATGGATATTTAAAAAAATGTGTAGTTTTTACTCCGCTTTATATAAAAATACTGGAATTAAAGACAATGGAATTGATAATTCTCCGATACTCTCTGGAATGTCTCGTGGAATATGACAAGGGTGTCCTATTGCCCCGATGTCGTATCTTTTCGTACCAGAAATTTTAGCAATAAATAAAAAAGAGAAAGCAGAAGACATATGAGAAAACTGTATTACACAAATCACCAAGGACATAAATACGGAAAAAAGACATTACAAAAATATTCGATTGTGCTGTGGTTACGATACGTAAATTAAAGTAACAAACGTCACTCAGTTGGTGTGGTTAACCGGTTTACGGGCATCCATCTTCCCACTCATCGCAAAAGCAGCACAATCAAAGGACACACATTAGAAAATTTGTAAATAATCCTCCATATAGAGAACAAGGATCAACAGGTTTCTCAAGACGAGAGGTCATAAATATTTTTACACATGAAACTTTTATAGAATAATATGCTGCTATCAAAAATGAGTTAGACGATATCAACATAACTAAACCGTGCTCTGTCCGTCTGTAAGCGAGCTCAGATCCTTGATCAATAAGAGTTCCGACTAACAATCAAAGTGGACAACGATCAGGTTCTTGTCTATTCTGAAAAGGTTTGGACAAGACTTGTCATAGAGTCCCCACTGCCCTATTAGTCAGTGTGCAACGTTCAAGTAAAAGTCTGTACAGGGATTTAGAGGGACCCAATACAAGACCTATGGCCTTAGCAATGATCTCGGGGTAATACTGTCGATGTCAAAGGCGTTTAAAAATAATTTTAGAACCGGCCGATATGAAATTGTCGGAACCTTTGACCCTACTTTGATCCGTAGAACCATAATAAATATAGAACATATATACCTTTTAATTTTGTGCACCATAAGCGCATTAGATATAAAATAACATGTGAACGAATTTAGTTTTAATAGTTATCAGAAAAGTGCTCTAATTCTTACATAAAATATAATTTGCAAACCGAATCATGGTTTTTTGAATGTTATAAATAAAATCATCGAGAATTTGTAAAGCATTAGAATTATATGCGTATTTGTGAACATGAATGTATGTGATATGTATGTACATGTATATGGCTTCGTTCGTCAATATATGTTTGTGTTTATACATGTTCGTGTGTATTTAAAAACGTGTATAAGTGTATTTGTATGCATGATGTGAGTGGGTGTATTAAATGTATACGTATGTATGATTATATAAACCAGAGACTTATAATACATAGACAGTCAAGTCAGCGCGTTTGTAATGTGACGTCATACCGATGTTTCAAAGCGCATTTTGTCAGTCAGAAGTGCATGGATTATTTCCTGTTTACAGTGTGAACGGCCAGTAGGTAAGGGAAGCTTTCGCTTGATTTTGATTCTTCAAACAGAGACATATATACACACGATGCAAGATGAAAATTTCTTTCATATAAACTTGCATTTGTTTGAAGTCCTCGACAAACATTAAATATGATCAAAGTAAACGATGCAGATCGTAACATTTCATAATTTTTTGTTCACTTTAATCATAACATAAGATCACGGGTGGACAACTTCGTCATGAATCATGAATGTCATGTTGTATAGAAGAGAAAACAGAAAACATCTGACAAAGCCGCATGACACAAATCACCAAGGACATGCACACACACGCAAGAAAAAAATACGAAAAACAAAAATTCTTTACGGGGAAATATCTAAACAGGAAGAGCTGGATATACACACATACAGATAGAAAATGAGAAATAAAGTGACAACGACATTAAAACATGATAAAAAGATGTTAGATCACAGATCCTGTACAGGAATTAAACACAGAAAGTGTTTCTAGATCTATTTGTTAATTTATTTTGATTCTCGTATTTCGTCATAAAAAGTGTGAAATGTAAAAAAAATCCCCAAAACAAAAGATAATCAATTTTCAATTAAAATGTATTAGTTTGATATTTTAGCTAAGAATTAGGCAAAACACACTTTATTTACAAATTATACATATGAGGGGTAACAATTATAAACATTTAAAGTGACTGTCAGTTAAAATTCAGTAATTTTTTTTATGTTTATGTATTTATAACAATGAATAAACTATGAAAATATAAAAGATCAAACAAATTACGCATGACTTCATATGTGTAGTTTCTATAGTATTTTAGATATTTTTTTCACTTTTACTTGTTCTGTTATTTTATCATTAGGTTCTGAGTGAATCTGTCCATGATACTATAAAAGTCAATGGACCAGCAGAGGATCAAGAGCTGGCCAAGATAGTACTTCTCATGGACAGATATTTTGATGCCATGAATGTTTCATCACTTGGAAGTTCAAAGCCTTTTAAAGAAAAAAGAGGAGTTACTGGCTCAGTTATGTGGCAGAAGTCACCATGGAGCTATAAAATACTTCTGTAGATGACCCTAGATTCATGGTAAGCGTTTAGTAGTAGTACATTTTTGCATTGAAATCAAGTGCATATGATACTTTATCACTTACAAATTATTGCTGAATGAAAATTAATGAGAAAGTCTTACATTTGTCATGCATTGCATCTGATATCACATATTTAATGTCAAACTATATTGGACATTATTTTATTTTATCAAATGTTTTTTCATAGTGGTTTGAGGATGAGTTCCTAGGCTATTTTTATGCATGGAAAGAGGCAGTAGAAACAACACTAGGGATGAAGACAACTGACAGGATGAAAATGTTCATCAGCAAGACAACTTTTGATGGCATGTTTATGACAGGTATAAAGTTAGTTTAGCTGTAAAATCATAAGGTCCCTATATATCACTAAATAATTAATTAACCCCCCCCCCTTTTTTTTTCTTTTTGTGAAGCGTGTCACTAATTGCAATACCTTTCCAGTGGTTAAACTTTTCTTTGATTTCTCATTTGATTTGTTATGGCATCCTTTACTCAGTTGTATTTGTTTTATATTTTGTAGTCAAGAACGTAAATGAAGCTACTAAGTTTTTACTGGAAAAGGGTGTTCAGTATGTTTATACCCAAAAATTTTGTCAGGATCCAATCGAAGAAGCATTTGGCAGACACAGAATGATGAGAAGAAGATCCAACAATATGAATTTATACACATTTGGTTGAGAATATTTCTTCAAAATGCTTTTATTCTACTTCAACATTTCCAAAAAAATTGTGTTTTGAGCAATAACTGTAGTTTCAATTGAAGAACTGAAAAACTGTTAAGAACTGGCCAGCACTTGTAATCTTTAATAATACTATATATAAAATTAGGGTGAGCAATGTAGGCCTATTTGGGCATTTATATAAATTATACATCTATATATATATCTATTATATATCTATATATTTTTCATATACATGTGTAGATATATATATATTTTCCTTTTGTTTATTAGGCACAAAAAAGAAAAATCTTTACTGCATGGGGACTATCCAGAAGGATATAAAAATGAAAGGAAACATAAAAAACTGATTGTTATAAACATGATTAGGCCAAATAAAAAATAAACATGTTTCCTGTTAGGTGCTGAAAAAATTAGGGTCAGTAGGTCGGTTCTTTTTTTTTTATTATCTATATTATTACTGAATCAGTGTTGAATGGCAGAGTTATGCATTTGGACCTGTCATAAATGATCAATACTTTCTTTGCACAAACAATTATCCCCTGGTTATGAGACCCTACCCGGTACCTTTTAACAAAAAAATCAAATACTGGTATAATTTTCTATCGAAAGTGCAATTAAAACTTTTGGGTGGGGACCAGAAATTGAGGTCATTACGGTTACAAGAAACAAATATTTTTTTTCTTTTGGCCTTATTAAAGTAACAGTACATGCATATTATCAATATTGTTTTAATGTAAGTATATATACTGTCTTTACATATTTCTGTCTGAAGCTAAAGTGGCTCTTAAACTCTTTTCATGTTTAAAAGTCTTTGTTTTAAATGTGAATTTCTTGTCTACAAAAACCTTTCATTCTAGTCTTGATGTATGTAAGAATTATGTCTTCATACATGCTTTCCTTTATTTCTGCAACATCTATAGATCTTTTGAAACATTTTCAGAAATTTTTGGTTAATTATCATCTAAATAAATCTGAGACAACAACGTTTTATAACAGACACTTTCAACAATTGAACCTTTTTGAGTGAGGTATACTGTTGTAAAATACACTCAAGTTTTGTGAAAAAGGGAATGATGGGTGGTACAACAGAAACTAAACCATCGTCCTTACTCCCAATGAGACAGGTCATTATCTACAGGAGACTTGATTTCAAATGAGAATCATTCATAGACATGGCCCCTCTTTTTTGACCCATTCAATACAAAGCCTGCTATATAAAGGATGGCATCCTTGTCACTGCCAGAAATGCTCACATTTGATTCTGTGGACTTACTAGCGAAATTTATACAGATGATTCTGCATAATATTTCTGGTTAATATTGCAAGCAACTGAGGTTGAAGTTTTGATTCTTTGTTGGTGATTTTTGGAACAAGTGCCTGGTGGTACAAACACCATGAGGCTTCTCTAGATTTTTTGACAGAAGTGCAGATTTTCAGACAGCTATCTAACCATTCAATGTCATTTAGGATTTCTGAAATTTTTTTAAAATCAATTTTAAATATGTTTCCTTTCTATTTGTATATGTAAGCATATAGATGTACATGTACTTAATATTATTTTGCAAAATTCAATATCATATTCAAGACAACTACTTTTAGTTTGTTTTTGAATTTAAAACAAATTTTTAAATGAAAATAGAATGTCATTGCATAATTGATATAGCTATGTCAGTTAAAGTTCATTGATACCTTCATCACAAAACATTGCAAGAGACTGCTTCATGGACTGAGGTATCAGTACAGATTGAGTAGCTTATGTCATGATGAACTTATTTCTTCAATAGTCAATAGCTTAATTTTCTGAAAAATTATTATACATATCATAGCAAATTCTAGACAAACTTTTCAGAATTTTCATTTTGAAACTTCAAAATTTATTCATAAGTTTACATGTAATTTGGTTTATCAAAGTTATGTGTACTGTTTCACAAATGTATTCAGGTATATTACTCCATCAAGAAGTAAGAATTTTTCATGTATTATTGAATGACCTATCCTGTCATAATGAAAGGCTTTAAACTTACTGGTGTTAGTGAAAGTTTGAGTGAATATATTTTTTTTATCCTTTGTCTTACTATACCCTCTTTCAATTTATCTTAAATAACTTTTTTTCCTTAATATGTTTGAACAATATTTCATAGGCTCTGATATTTAGTACTTTAAATATTTGTGATGTTGTCTCTTGTTGCATTTTGTGTGTGTATATATATATATATATATATATAAAGCACAAAGACACTACAGTTAACAAGGCACCCTATATTTCACTTATATTCGTTCCCCGTCTGGGACTTGAACCCACGACCTATGGTACCGAATCACCTAGCTGTCATGCATCCGACCCTCTAACCGACTGAGCTACCCGGGCTCCACAAAAAATGGAGCTTTAATAGCCAATCATTCGCTAATCGCATGCATGACAACACGGCCGCGGAAAGTGAAGGAATTTACCTGACGTAAACGCAGGCGGATCCCCTGAGAGGATACATCACTGAAAGAGAAATAAACATATAAAGCACAAATAGAATCAGTGAAACACCTGGGAGTACTATGGACCTTGGATCTCCGAAGAAATACCTGTAGAAAATAAAGACAAATTAGACAAACATATAAAGCACAAAGACACTACAGTTAACAAGGCACCCTATATTTCACTTATATTCATGATCTTTCAGTGATGTACCCTCTCAGGGGATCCGCCTGCGTTTACGTCGGGTAAATTCCTTCACTTTCCGCGGCCGTGTTGTCATGCATGCGATTAGCTAATGATTGGCTATTAAAGCTCCATTTTTTGTGGAGCTCGGGTAGCTCAGTCGGTTAGAGGGTCGGATGCATGACAGCTAGGTGATTCGGTACCATAGGTCGTGGGTTCGAGTCCCAGACGGGGAACGAATATAAGTGAAATATAGGGTGCCTTGTTAACTGTAGTGTCTTTGTGCTTTATACGTTTGTCTAATTTGTCTTTATTTTCTACAGGTATTTCTTCGGAGATCCAAGGTCCATAGTACTCCCAGGTGTTTCACTGATTCTATTTGTGCTTTATATATATATATATATATATATATATATATATATATATATATATATATATATATATATATATATATATATATATATATATATATATATATATATATATAAAGCCGGCATGGCCTAGTGGTATCGCGTCGGACTCTTGATCGGGAGGCCGGGGTTCGAGTCCCGCTCTGGTCATGCCGGTGTCATGTCTTTCGGATGAGACAGTAAAAACTGAGACCCCGTGTCGTGGTATGCACGGCTCGTTAAAGATCCCTCACTGCTTCGGGTGGGTCCGTTGCAAAGGTCAAAATTTGTATGCTCCGCATCAGGCAGATGCCGTCACCATATACGTGAAATATTCGTGGTGTGACGTAAAACAAAAATCAATCAATAATATATATATATATATATATATATATATATATATTGTTCATGTACCTATACAACATGATTATGAGAAATAAACTTAAAATTTGATAAGAATATATGATTTATTATTTTAGTGAATGTATGATATAAATACAGATACCACAAAAGATAACTCAAACTAAATGTATAGTCAATTTGATATACATGTATTAGAGATCTTTATCTCAAGTTCTGTATCGAAAAATATCAGTGTTAGAAACTGTCTGTGGCGGATTTTGGCTCGAACTTAAACAATTCAACTTTTCATTCAAGAAAACGATTCTCAGGTCAACACAAACCGTGAATGGTTCACATTTTCAGCGGAGACTACTGTCATATCAATGTTATGTATGCACTAGTAAAAATAAAATACACATGTGTAAACCACACCCACTGCATTGTTTACACCTCGTTTAAATCCATTACCCATAAAAATCACACTGTCAATGTCAGATATTGTCTGTCGCTGATTTTTACTCGAACTTAATAGACAATTGAACTTTTCACTAAACAAAACGATCCTCAGATCAACACAAACCGTTGATGCTTCACATTTTCAGCAGAAACTAACTGTCACATCGTCATTGACGTCAACGATGTTGTGTATGCGTGGGTAATAATAAAATGCACATGTATGATGTATGCACCATGCCCACAGCATTGTTTTCACTTCGTTTAAATCCACTTTGTAGTATGCACTGGTAATAATAAGTGCACGATGTTGTGTATGCATTGATAATGATAAAATGCACATGTAAGATGTATGAATCTATGATGTACGTATGCACCACGCCCACAGCATTGTTTGCACCTCGTTTAAATCCATTTTAAATAGCCATTATTCAAGAAATTTGTAGTTTTACATTTAAAAAGAACTAAACAGATGGAAAAAGTAACGCATATTTATAATTAATGTTACATACCATGATCATGACACGTTTGAAATATTCCCGTACACAAAACTAATTCGACCGGAAGTAACTTATGCACCTCGCAACGCCATCTGGCGGATGCTTAACATTTTCAAAAAACGCGCCGACTTGACTGTCTATGTATTATAGGTCTCTGTATAAACGTTTGTCGTCGATACAGTTATAATAATATTGATGGTAAACACTATATCCTGACCCGAGTTATAGCGATATGTAAAATGAGTTTATATTGCAAACAGATTAACGAAGTGGTAATACACGGCACCGTCCTTAATCTCGTTTTATATATACGTGAACACCATAGTCACAACATTATAATGCACAGCGCACTTCATTATCTCGTTATAAATCTTTATGTTTTTGATATACGGTGTGGTAATACAGAGCGCCGTGCATTAACTCATTTTATCTACATCTGCACGTATCTATAATAGTCATACCGCTTGGTAATTCACAACGCTGACACAGGCTACCTCAACATCCCCCTTTCCCCTATGACTTGAAACCTCTTCCACCTTTTCCAAAGGACATGAGCTGACTCAACAGGTCTAAACATCTAAAAAACAAAATGAACAACTGCAAATATGCGGGGTAATTGGCTGGTTATGTTTGTCAAGTCAAAGAACATTACGAAATGATTCATCCTGCTTCCGCCAGGAACAATTCGGTCGAGTCTACTTTTACCTATGGCAATCGATCACCCCATTCCAGAAAGTTTAATTATCTGCTGAAGAGTCAGATACCACCCGATGTCTGTTCATCAGCATGCTTTGGATGCACGCTTAAAGCAAGCTTTCAATGTCCCCTGCAAATTATATACATAGAGTAAGCTTTAGGGTCACCACAGTCAATCACACCCCCTGCAAACTGAATACTGAATTAGCTCATGTCCGGTAGGTAAGCTGAAATAAAGCGTCTCCTCCATTGTCAGGTCATAACTTTTATATTGCTCAGGACCAGTCCTATCCAGGTGGAATTGAAATGACTGTCATAGGCAAATAACATGCAGTGTAAGTAACTCTAGCTCCTTCTAACCTATAGCACGGAAGATAAAATTTTCCCTAGATGCTTTTCTTGATCTGGGAATCTTATTGGAAGGTCTGAGAGTCATTTACAGTGTTTAGTGTATCCTTTAGACTGGCAGTCATTTCAACATTGACCAATACGACTGACTGCAGAGAATGAAATTCTTTGTGGAAAACTACATCAGTGACGGTTTTCTCTACAAACATGAATGACAAATGATACTGGTATACTTTTTTTTTCATTTTCTTCAATGCTGGCTCTTATTTTTAACAGATTGTTCAACCGCGCGACTGAATTCCCCAAGCATTTAAGATCATGGACTCGACAGAGAACAATACATTTACGTCATGCCTACACTTCTGTCGTCTATCGGTAGGGACAGTTAGTTACACACTTCTTTTCATGGCAAACGTGATTTTAACCTCCATATCACACATTTTCATTTTCTGAATAGCAACATTTCGAAATCATCTACCTATGGGCGTTTTAATTTCACATTTATGCTTCTCTTATGAGGGCAAGATGACTAAAGCAAAACAAATATGATATTCTAATTACGAACGTATGCATTAACATCATCTGAAAAACGACCTACATAACTTTACCAGCGAACACAAGAGATTTCTATGGAACATTTGCGGCGGTCGTATCGTACTGGCAAGCAGGAGACGCTATCTCCCTGCGGGTACCTGGTCTCATCAAATGGGATTCGCAATTGTTATTGCTTATACAATCACCACCGAATTGCCGAATTTATATTGTTTTAATAACCTTTCCTGTAAGTCACCTAACGTAGTTTATGGCATCGAGCGTACATTGTGTGGATTGATAGATGTCGACGAAACCAAAGGCCAACTCCGGAGTAAAATGTCTGGGCATAGATTCATTATAAATAATGGAGGAAATCAACTTCTTTATCGCCATTTCAATCAACCAGATCATTCTATTCTGTCGATGAAAGTACTTTTTAGACAAAATATATTATCCTACCAACAACCCAAATCTAAGCACTCACCTTAGAAGGAAAAGGAAGAATTACTGGATACGACAATTAGGAACAGCTGCACCATATGATTGTAATGACCATATTGATACTGTTGGAAATCTTACAAGTCCTGGATGTCGGTCAGTAAGTGTTATGCGTTTGTTTGATAATACGCCAAGAAGACGTCGAAGTCATGGTAAACGAAAATATAATAGACCTGAGATTCATAACATCTCTTTCGATGACCTTCTACCATTTATCAATCAAATTTTAGGTCCTTATTATATTCGTACTAAGCTTTATTCGCTACCTTTACAAAAACTACATAAGTTGTACAAATCCACTCGAAACTCACATTTTACCGAATCTGGCACTCCAGAATATCGACTCCAAGGCGCGGACGATTCGGGTTCGATTCCCGGGTTGCGCCACTATGTCTAAGAGGTTGGTAACCTCCTGCTTCCATGTCGCGATATAACTGAAATATTGTTGAAAGCGACGTAAAACACCAATCAACCCCTTTCTTAAAGTATGTTTTGCAAATAAGGGAATTGACGCATTTAATTTAAGTAATATTTTTAATCATAAGATAATATTCACCGTTACAGCAGAACAATCAAAGGACGTACATTTAAAAATTTATAAATAATCCTCCATGTAAAGAACAAGGATCAACATTTATCGCATATTGAGAGGTCATAAAAATATAAACACATAAGGTATTGTAAGAAAAAAGAGGAGTTATTGGCTCAGTTATGTGGCAGAAGTCACCATGGAGCTATACAATAAATGAATATAAATAATATACTAGAACATATAACATATTACAAAAATATTTGATTGTAGTGCAATTACGATACCAATTAGGACGGTCATTTAATTTGACAAAAGCCAAACAAATGGTGTAGTTAACCGGTTTACGGGCCCACCTTCCCACTCACCGTAACAGCAGAACAATCAAAGGACGTACATTTAAAAATTTATAAATAATCCTCCATGTAAAGAACAAGGGTCAACATGTATCACATATTGAGAGGTCATAAAAATATAAACACGTAAGGTATTGTAAAACACATAATGGTATAAAAATATATGCGACATCAACATGATAAACCGTGCTCTGCCAGTCTGAACGCGAGCTAAGACCATAGATCTGAAGGAGTCCCGACTAACAGTCAGAGGGGACGAGGTTCAGGACCATGTCTCCTATGAAAGAGATTTGGACAAGGCCCGTCATATAGTCCCCACCGCCCTGTTAGTCAGCGTGCAACGTTCAAGTAAAAGTCTGCATAATGCTGAAGAGGGGCCAAATACAAGACCTATAGTCTTTTTGATGATCTCAATGTCATATTGTCTATTTAGAAGACGTTTGACTATTTTATTACATGATAAAATAACGTTATCGGAGCCTTTTACTTTCCTTAGTTTATATACGAGATCACCGTAAAAAATTAGGATGGGAAATTCCATTGGATACATAGTGTTGAAAATATATATTTCCAAATTTAGATAGAAGTTCTGAATAAGAGGTAAAGAATTCGTCGAATGTTTTTCTAAGCTTGTGATGTCTGTAATCCTGAGTTAAAAGTTTAGAAGTAATTGGTAAATTTCGTTTATGAAAGTCCAAAACATCGGTGCCGCCTCTGACAAATCGAACTAATTGAGATATATAGATACCATATGATGGGAGTCGAGGGACATTGTCATCCAAGTAAGGAAAATTTACCATAGGAAATCCAAAGTCCTCACGTTTATCATAAATATTAGTATATATTATGTAGTTGATAATTTTTATGTTCAAATCTAAGAAAGGTGAATAATCTATTAACAAACTTTGAAATGTGTAGACCTGAAAGACTTTCATAACCTATAGAGTGTTCTTGTTCCTCTTTCTGAGTTTAAATATAATCCATGTGGCTATGTTGTGACAGGAGATCTCAATATTGTTCGCAATGAAAAACGTAGAGATCTTTTAAGTAAAGGCCCAAAATATAGAGAGCCACAGGCATTTGCATGGCGTCAAAATTTTGATATTATTATGAACTCATGTGAAGAGTATGCCAGACGTTGGACTAAAAGAGAAAAGGTTGAATTAGACATTCTTTCTGAAAGGCTGAAGTCGAAGAAAAGGGTTAGAAGACTACGTCAGTTTGTCAAGAACAAACATTGATCTGTATCTCGTGACTCCAGTGTCGTTAGAGAACTTTCTCGACTTCACGAAAATTTCATTATTGACAAGGCAGCTAACAATTACACATTCATATGTAAGACATACTATATTAAATGTCTAATAGAAGAGCTTGGTCTTCATTCAACACCTGGTAATCCAACTTATACAGTTACAAATCTGTCTCCTTCAGAGGTATTGGATAATCAAAAGTCAGTTCTCAGTTTATTCGGTATTACTACAAATAAATCTGATCTCGAGCTACCATACCGTTTTGGATTCCAAAGATGCATAAAACTCCATATAAGCATCGATTTATAGCTGGATCTTCCAAGTGTTCCACCAAGCCTCTTTCCATGTTACTGACCAAAATTCTAACTGAAATCAAATACGGTCTTCAGAAATACTGCTCTACTGCTTACTCAAGAACCGGAATCAGTCAGATGTGGATCCTAAAAATAAAAAATTCCAAGGAACTTATAGAGCACTTAAAATCTCTTATTTTCAATAATATCACTAGTATTAAATCTTTAGACTTTTCAACTCTATATACAACCATTCCTCATCAAAAACTAAAGAACAGAATAACATCAATTATTCAAAACGCCTTCTTTAACCAAAAAAAAAAAAAAAAGGAATTCGCAGATATAAGTATCTCGTTTTAGGCCACAACGACAAATATTTTGTAAAGGAACACTCTGATTCCAGCAGCAAGTATACAGAAACAGAGATTATCCAAATATTAGAATTTCTTATAGATAATATTTTTGTGTTATTTGGTGGGAAATTGTTCCAACAGATTGTTGGCATTCCTATGAGTACTAATGGCGCACCTCTTTTGGCCAACATATTTTTGTTCTCTTACGAGGCAGAATTCATACAGTCTCTGCTCTCTAACGGCAATAAACAATTAGCATCTCGGTTTAACTTTACATACGGATACATCGATGATGTTTTGTCGATTAACAACCCTGTATTTGAGGATCACCTGAACATCATATATCCAAAGGAACTCGAGATAAAAGATACTAGAGAGAGCGCATCTTCTGCTTCATACCTCGATATACTGCTATCAATTAGTGACGACTGTTCATAAGTAACCTCTCTCTGTGACAATCTGACGATTTCAATTTCATTATTACCAACTTCCCTTTTCTAAGTAGCAACATACCTTCCTCTCCCGCATATGGCATCTTCATTTCACAACTTATACGCTATGCCAGGGCATGCTCTAAATACGAAAATTTCGTCCTGAGAGCGAGGCTTCTTGCCACGAAACTACTCTCACAAGGATATATTGAGGAACGTTTGAAATTGTCACTGAGGAAGTTCTATGGTCGTTATAGGGATCTATTGCAATTTCAGATTCCTCTTTCAAAAATGTTAACCGATATTTTGGGACCTGGCCATACTAAATAACCATCTTAATTTTTTGACTATACTTGATTTGACATAATACGTGTATATATCTATATACAGATATTTGTTTACCTGCGTTTCCGACACCGGAATGTCAAGCAGGCAGCATTTCTTGCCTTGATTGGGAAATTAAACTTCGTGTTCCTGTCTCCTTCGTATGTTCATGCGTGTATATTTATGTATTTACCTCTTCGATTTGAAAGGTTGTTGCAGGACTTTTGCGACGGTTGTTGTATGCAACCAGGGGACGCTTACTCCTCCCGTTCTCACCTCGATTTTACCTCCTCGATTTGAAAGGACTTTTGCGATGGGTGTTGCATGCAACCAGGGGACGCTTACTCCTCCCGGGCACCTGGTCTCACCTCGATTTCATTGGGGTTCGCATTTGTCTGAATTTTACACTTAACACGATTTTGTCCCCTTTATTCCATGGACTATGAAATATGGTTTACCCTTCGGTATTTCTTCGTTTTTTACTTGAAATCTTTATACCGAACATCGAATAGTACTGTTTCGAATTTATACTTCTCTACCCAAACTTTGATTTATTGATTGCTAATGTTTCGTATTTATAAACTGACTATTTCCTGGTAATATTACCTTTACCTTTCCATTTAGGGCTTAACATAGAACATTTACCTTGTATTGTTGCAGTGTTGAGGACATAAACTACATCGCTTACCTCATGCCATCTAGTAAATATATTGAGATCACAATCTCTTTTCATAATTTTGGAGATATTCTCAGACTTGTCTTTATACCTATATGAACTGGACTGAATTTTTCATACTAAATCCAGAACAAACTCTGCCTTTTCCATACCTTTTGGCATTGGAAACAACAAATCTATAGGTATACTTACCTCTCTCTTAAACATCAACATGTCTGTTGTGAACCCAGTATTTCTATTCCTCGTAGACCTAAGTACACTAGCAAACTAACGTAAATTTTCATCCCACAAGGTTGGATTCTTGCAATCAAAACTGCATACAGTATCCATTAAGATTCTGTTATAATACTCTATTCAGCCACTGTGGTCGAAATGAGGTAGGTCTTGTATTATGGATAAGAAGTCTCTTACACAGCTGTATTAACAAAGTACTATAACAATTTGTCAACAGTGAAACGGATAATGATTTTTTTTTTTGCAAAACTCTAGTTTATCGTGTGCAGTGACGTAAGCAGACTGATCTGGCGATGTTACACTTTCTTCCCATTAAGTGATCTGGCGATGGTATTCTTTCTTCCCATTAAGTGATCTGGCGATGGTATACTTTTTTCCCATTAAGTGATCTGGCGATGGTATACTTTCTTCCCATTAAGTGATCTGACGATGGTATACTTTCTTCCCATTAAGTGATCTGGCGATGGTATACTTTCTTCCCATTAAGTGATCTGGCGATGGTATACTTTCTTCCCATTAAGTGATCTGGCGATGGTATACTTTCTTCCCATCAAGTGATCTGGTTACCTTCATAATATTGTTATTGTTATTCTTTTTGTTATTCTTTAATGGTCTTAGAAAATCCTATCATAACCTTAATCCGATATAGGCATATCATGTCATAATAATAATGTTTCCTGTCACATGTCTATAGGAACCAGTATGTTTGCTGAATTATGTGGATGTTTGTGTGGTTCTTGCTTCTACATTTATTTCATTCCACATTTTGCAATTTGTCTGTGGCTGCTGTTTTGTGATATAATGCCTTCTAATTTTTCATTTTTAATAATAATTTGAGTTTGATCTTTTACCTTTGTTTTACCTAATGATATCCTGTATATGAAATACTTACCCCTTTAACAATTAAATCTTTCAGATTTCAATATAATGTATTTAAACAAGATATACCACGTGATACTGAAATCATGTATATTCATTAATTACGTCATATAAGTTTGCATACCACGAACCCTTGAATACACTATATTGATGGCGTCTAGGGGTGTAAAAATTGATTTTAAAGAGCTTATTAAATGCGATTATACAGCCTTATCTGCCCCGCGGAAGAAAAGATGATGTTATAATACCCTTCTTGGACTATTTGAAGTAGACCACAGAGGTTCACGCTCAGTAAGTAAATATTTTGTTTACAAATTACACGTAGCCTGTTCATGACCTTGCGATCTTTGTTCGGTACAGATTTTATTGTTAATTCAACTTTTTTTCAGAATTTCCCCGTGAAATATACATCGAAGTAAAACATACTACTATTTGAAGATAAAAACAATCATATTTTGCCAAATTTTATTCAAAACTTTGTAATTTTGAAGGCATAACTGGACATCGAAATATGCGTGAGGCCCATTGAGGGGTCAATTTAGTGTATAGTGCCACTTCCACTGCCGGTACATGCACCGAGTTAATTTTATTATTCATGTTGAACCGGCATTATCATGCTAATGAGGCGATTTTTATCGAATCCTCAAACCGTACACCCGGCCTTAAATCCCACTTACCGCTACCCCCCCCCCCCCCCAACACACAGAGTGACACACCCTCTTCCCAACCCATACTTTTCATCTTTAATAACGATTAAATTCCTTCTTCAAAGCATCACTCCAATATACGATAAAATGCATTCATGATGATGTATGTGTGCGTCCAAACCTCTTTCAGAGGAGACATGGTCCTGAACCTCGTCCTCTCTGACTGTTAGTCGGGACTCCTACAGATCTAGGGTCTTAGCTCGCTTTCAGACTGGCAGAGCACGGTTTATCATGTTGATGTCGCATATATCTTTAAACCATTATGTGTTTTACAATACCTTACGTGTTTATATTTTTATGACCTCTCAGTATGCGATACCTGTTGCCCCTTGTTCTTTACATGGAGGATTATTTATAAATTTTTAAATGTACGTCCTTTGATTGTTCTGCTGTTACGGTGAATGGGAAGGTGGGCCCGGAAACCGGTTAACCACACTATTTGTTGACTTTTGTCAAATTAAATAACCATCCTAAGTCGGTATCGTAGTTGCACTACAATCAAATATTTTTGTAATATGTTATATGTTCTTGTATATTATTTATATTCATGTATTGTATAGCTCCATGGTGACTTCTGCCACATAACTGTGCCAGTAACTCCTCTTTTTTCTTTCTTTAGGAGGGCGATGATGGAACGACGGCCGACCAGATCAACCAGCATTTGCATTTATCCCTCGAGGGGCCCCAATATGTATAATGTGTCATAACAGTGTATGTACACTGTCAAGGACATCGTTCGAAGCCTGCCGGATAGTCTATTTATATACATTGGTGAAGGGAACTTGAGATAAAGTGTCTAAACACGCGATTAAAATATATTTCAAAGATTTCCCATTCGGCGCTTCAACCTTAAAACGTGAAAATTGCGAAAAGTAGTGATTATAATCCCAAAAGGAAACTTTGATAGAAATATTACAGAAAAAGTGTGGGCACAACGATACCTATTACTTATCCGGTGAATTCTATAGTGAAAAAGTGGAATTTCTGTAATTTTCCAAGATTCTTCTTATTGTTTGTAATGGACTGAATGGGCGTCATCGCTTCAAAAGTTTGGATGTTAAAGGAATCCCGAATGTCATATCAATAAAACAAAATGTGGGTTTATTTGAGCAAAGGCGGCATAGAAACTAATTTGCGATGCTGGCATCGTGTGTTAAAACAAAGTTATGGCAACTATTTGGTTTTTATTTATTTTTTCCTATATAAGCATTATTAAAGATGGCAGCTATGCAAATTAGCTAAATGGTAATAATTTCTCCAGGCTCATCACGGGGTGATCAGAGTCCCTGTTGTTCATAATACTGACACAAGTAACCATATAAAGTGTTAATAGATAGCACAGTCCATCATCTCATTCTGAAATACACGTGTACCGTTGTCATACAACGGGTTGGTACACAAAACACTCCATCATTTCATTCTGCAAATACACGTCTATATCATTGTCACACAACGTGTTAATACACAGCGTTGTCCATCATCTCATTCTGCAAAAACGCGTGTGTACCGTTGTCATACAATGCGTTAATAATACACAGCGCTGTCCATTATCTCCTTCTGCAATACACATGTGTACCGTAGTCATACAACCTGTTAATACACAGCGCTGTCCGGCATCTCCCTCTGGATTTTTTAAAAAAATGTCTTGCTCTGATTTTGACTTAAAAGAAAATAATCTTGCTCAGTCAATCAGTGAAAAATTATAATCTGTCTCCAATAAACTAGTGTAATCTAGTCATACTTTGGAAAAAAAATATTTGTGAAAACTCAATTTTTCCTGGCCAGCTTCACTCGACAGAATTATACATGGTAACACAACAATTTATGTCAATATGATCTATTGTTCTTCTGCAGTTCAATCATAGACAAACCTACCATATTTGTTACTTTAGAGATTTATCAGTAGATAGCTGGGATTTCTACGGGTACTAACTGCGCGCATCTTATAACAGATTTGTTTCTATATTATTATGTGGTTAATTTCATGTATTCTGTTAACAAATCTATACGATTCGACCTTACAGAGATGTTGGATGATACCTCTTGCTAAATGTACATGTGTTACACTAATATTTAAGACATTTAAAATGTTTAAACATTATTATAACAATCTCCATATATAAAACTCGGATTACTTCTCTTTTGACATTTGTCTTGTTTTGGAAAACTTAATCTTTAACATAAATAGCTAAATTCCTTTACGTATCAGTTTATCACCTCTGGTCACTTTATTTGTTAATGTCCATCTCTCTAAGTATTTTGTTATCAAATCATTTCCTCTTTATTGTTCAATTAACTATGTCGGAATTTTGTCTAATTTACTTCTTGCACTTATAGCTGAATCTTTATCCAGTGATCAGTGTCGAACACGTCCATAGCTTTGGCTCCGCCCCATTTTGTTTTGACACATATGATTGGTCAAGTTTTATAATCTGTTTGTACCAAATTACCTGATTGGTTAAAGATGCGATTCCGGTTTCGAACCTCGGTGGAAAGGGAATATGGTAAATTCATTTTCCATCGATTGATTGATTAATAAACAATTAATTTTACAACGCAACGGAATCGTCTCTCTTTTCCAAACAGGTATACACCCGTATAGTTTGTATTGTTATGAATTATTTTGTTGTTTCCACTGTAACTTTTCTGCCATTCGGTTTGCCGTCAGGAGAAATTCAGATTCGGACCACACTTAAAAGTACATCGCACGAAAATATTTCACCATTCTTCATATTTAATATGTTTCTGCTTTCTATATATTTATCTGTTACATTCTCACTCACTATGTATTGATGTAAGATTAAATACCAGTAAAGTTACTTGCCGAATTAGTCTGTAACTCGAGATATAAATAATTCAGCAGTGGAACCTTCGAACGTGTGGTCCAACGCTGAGTACGTCTGTTTTACTTAAAGGCTATATCACGAGTGACTCTATATAGTTACCACGAAGAAGTCCGAGACTACTTATGGAAACCAAAGGCCAACTCGTCGTAGTAGTATTCACTACATTCCTCCGAGTTCTAAATGAATCTTATATATAAAATTAAAATCTATAACAATAAACGTATATACAGAAGATTCCAAGGTTGTTTCTCAACTTGGAACACAAACACAACACACAAATCAAATAAATGTCTAAACACAGTGTCAGATAGTGGATAATTGACCCTCAGCACATAAAAAGAACGGCATGAGGAAGAGTCCTGATTTTATCCATATAAGGCACGTGCATTTTCTAATGTTCTTCTAATCAGATCTAAAGGACGAACGTTAAGGTTCACCGCAATGTTAATTAGCAGCAACCTCGCCCAGATATGCCGGAGAACTGACATCCGCTTGACCCAGAGGAAAATATGGTGCGTCCGTCTCCAGTAGCAGTTTATTTGATGGAATCGCCTGTAAACCCAGCAATTTGCTGATCATCAAAGCAACGGACTTTCGCTGTTACCCCAAAATAGGTATTGGGAAACTTATGCAGCCAAGCCTCTAGCACTCTAACAGTCCCTGTAAAGCAATGAACATGGATCTTCTAATGACAACTGCAAATAGCCTCCATCATCATCTGTCCTCCTCCATGCACGTCCACACCATGCTCATCTCCTTTTGGGCCCCGTAAATGCAATATCAAAGGCTGTTCAACATTCTTCTAAATACTATGTCTTGGCGAGACCATTTCGAAATGGGCATGGTGCGATCCAGTCCACACTCTCCCAAAGCCACTACCTTGGGATGTTCCAATAACGGCTGCAGAAGTAATGTCCGTTCCACTGTCAAGGTATCAAAATATTTAGGATGGACACCTACGGCAACTTTCCAAGGTCCATGTAGTTGGAAATCAACGTCAGGGTATGTCTTGGGTTCGCTGTACACTATAATACCCCCAACTACCTGTTTTCGCACACTTAGCTTGTAGGACACCTCATGGGAGAAACTATAAGTCTTCCACTGAATATCCCTTGTGCTGTCTCCAAATGGCGTAACTGGACCTGTCGGGGTGGAAATGACTATCATACACCTGTGGTACATGCTGGTCAGTGTCTGGCTCCTCGCTACAATCAGACGCGGTTTCATCCTATGAATTCCTCTAAACTATCTGATAACTCTGAATCCTCCTGCAATGGCTGTACTACTGGAATAAATTCCTTTGATGTAACTGGAGTAGGCTCCCTTGATGTTACTTCTTCTTGTCGGGGGGAATATCTATAGAAATCAACCTGCTGTTTCCTAGTACAGAAGTTTAACAGAACTATTAGGCACCTCCAGAACAAGAGTACAGCTGGTGAGTTCACAGGATGTAATGTAAACTTCCCAGGCACGGGCAGATCCATCAGCACACACGCCTCCTTAAAGAGAACAGGGTGAAGAGGATTTAAGGAACTCCCAGATGGAATCATTCTCACACTATTCACTCGATCAACAGCTTCCCAGAGGGTGGCTTGGCGTCCAAACGCTGTTTCCACCAGCCACCGTAGGGCTTGAATCTGTAGACCCAAATTCTCCTGAGTGACATCTGAAGTACGACTGGCAGATGTTTTGTCTGTGCATGACGTTAGGGCCTTCTGTCTGATGATTTAAATGTTGAGAGCAGACAGTAAATAGAAGATGGTGCAGATGGCTGATCTTCAGACGGCTTATCCACCTTTTTCACTTTACTTCCTGTAGCACCGCTAACAGTAACAGATAAGGACCTCTTGTTTGATGTGAAAATCCCTATCCTTCGTTGCTCATGACTGACCACAGGTAGAACAACAACCTGGTTAGAAATGTTTGGTTCTTTACGGTCAGTGGACTGTTGACGAGAGGACTTAGAACGACGAAGTATATTGCAAGCTTTTGTTCGGCCTCTCTTATTTGGATTTGGTTGAGTTACAGCTACCTCATTTACTCCACCACTTAAGACCGGCTGTTCTACAACTACTGGAGTTGGTATCGGCGCAATGACGATGAATCCAATTCCATTTTAACAGATTCCTGAGGCTCATCAAGAGAAACTGACTGTTCCGACAGCTCATCAGGGATCGGAGCTTAAGTGGAATCATCAACCGCATTGGCACGATACACTTTCATAGTTGAATCCGTCAACAACCGTATATCTCGTGAGGGCCCAGCAACATACTCAGATGGTTTCGCCTTTTGTTGTGTGGATTCTTGAAAAGTGCTCCCATCCAACGATGGCAAATTGCTGTCTATCCAGTCGTCGGCTAAATCACATCTACAGCCTTATCTCACGGATCCATTCAGAATTTCCTGTTCTTTTAGCTTCCTGGTATTGAAGAAGCACACCTGCCTTGAGATCTTCTATCGGAACGCTAAGAAGGGCAATATACAAACTACGAGGATCCACGAAGTCTCTGTTACAACTGGCCTGCTCAATACATCCCAGTACTGACCCTGAATCCTCTGGACTCCACAAACTATCCATATGTACTCCCATTGATTTTGATTTTGGTTTCGACTTGCAGCGCTCTCTCCTAACTGGCTTCTTCCAACGCCTCTTCATCACTGGGCTATCACTATCTGTCATTATCTATTTAAAATTAAAAAAATAAACATTCTATATACAATCTGGACAGAGATAGATATCTATCACTTCAGCCTGTTCTTTCGTCATATTGACACAAGACCCATGGTACCATTCCCTGCACTCCTCACACTGTATCATAAGCTCACCAGTATCGGGGCCGCGACACAGATAGAACAAGCTATCTCTACCTGTTGTTTCTGCCGAGCACCCAATGTTAACTGTACCGTCAAAAATTGACTTACGTTGTTTTTGTAGCCAGGCTGGCAACTCTCTGTTTCATCCTATCATGATTGATTTTTTCTAGCTTTTTACGGAACATCACTTCATACAAGTATTCAGTGAGCTTCTGTAAAATCAACCCAGGTCCCTTCCAATTTGGTTTCAATTTCGAACACTTACCTTTCACAGCAGCTGTATCTGGTATATAGACAGCATCGCCAACTGAATATGACCTTGTGAAAACCTTGAGATCATAATCACGCTTTGCAATAGCTTGACTTGTTCTCAGCTTATCACGTGCAATCTCATGGGCGGCTTTTATATGAGTGACTAAATCTGAGACATATTTATCATAATTAACCGTTTCATGACTCTCCGGGCCTGGAAAGATCAGATCTACTGGCATGTTAACCTCACGTCCCAACATTAACATTTGGTGTGAATCCTGTGTTGCGATTGATAGCTGATCTCTTCAGCTGACTGATTTGACAATGGTATACATTTGGTGAACTGATCGACCATCATCAAGGTATGTGCATTGTTCTGCTTGGTAACCGGAAATGGTCCCATGAAATCAAGATGGACTCTTTCCATTGGTGCGCTAGCATGATATGATGTCAATTTGCATCTAGCCTTTCTGTTCGGTTTCTTATTTCTGTTACAAATAGCACAAGAAACGACGAAATGTTTAATATCTTTTGGTATACCAATAGAAACGAACCTTGCACCTACCTAAAGTCCGTTCTTGACCTTGGTGACCAGTAAATGGCAAATCGTGGGACAATGTCATAATTTCCTTTTTCAAAGTTCCCGGTACAACGAACAACTTGTTTGAAACAGTCTCATTATTACGTATCCAAAGTACACCATCAGCAGATAAGAAAATGATTCCTTACTTAACCAATAATGTTTGGTAGCCGGACTACTCAGAAACAGTTCATCCTCAGATGGCCTTTCCTGGAAATTAAGCCAATTAAGGATAAATTTCAAATCTTTATCCTCATGTTGGAACGACCTAATTTCATCCCAGGAATAAACATTCAACCAAGACGTGACAACTGGGCTACCTTTGGTGACTTGTTGTACACTACGCCCCAAATTGACCAATGGTACGGCTTCATCAACAAAATCTATAAATCTACTCCATTCCTTGTGTTACTTTTGACAATGACTACACCCACCACATGGCAACTCGTGTAGCTGCACATTAAGCATCGGCATTGACATGCTTGTTTCCAGGGCGATGATGAATGACCATCCAGTACTGGCTTAATTCCTCCAGCCATCTGGCAAGCTGACCATTTGGATTCTTAAAATTCATGAGCCACTGGAGACTACTGTGACCTGTACGAACATCAAAGTGACGTCCGAGAAGGTAATGTCTAAAATGCCTTATAAACCTCACTACTGCAAGGAGTTCTTTCTTGGTGGTACAATACTTACGTTGCTCAGGAGTTAACGAAAAACTACAATAGGATATACATCGTGCAACTCCGTCTTGTATTTGTAGCAACTCAGCACCAATTGCAAAATCGGACGCATCAGTATCTAAAATGAATCGTCCATCTTTGGTAGGTATAGTAAGAACAGGAGCACTACAAAGAGATTTAATTTATCAAAGGCATCCTGATGTTCTGGTTCCCAATGGAACTTGTTTTTACCTGTAAGACCATAGAGCGGCATTGAAATTTCTGCAAAATCCTTAATGAAATTTCCATAATAATTGGCGAATCCACAAAAACGCTCAACATCTTTGGTGCATCTCGGAACAGACCAATTTCTCATAGACTCAATAAAGTTCTTACTGACTTTCATGCCATCTCGTCCTACAGTTCTGCCAAGGTACTCTACTTCCGTTCTAAAGAGATCACACTTTTTGGCTTTCAACTTTATACCATAATGTCTAAAGCGCTGAAAAACTTCTGCCAAGTTTTCCATATGATCTTCATAATTTTTTCCCAAGACCAATACATCGTCAAGGAAAGCCAAAACTGTTTTCCAATGCAAACCTCTAAGAACCAAGTTCATGACCCTTGTAAATGTACTAGGTGCGTTTGTCAACCCAAAGCTCATTCTTTTAAACTGGTACAAACCGTATTTCGTGGTGAAGGCCGTTTTATATCTGTCTTCGTCCTTGACCTTTATCTGCCAGTATCCCCATATGGCATCCAATTTTGAAAACCACATATTTCCAGACAACGTGTCAAGGCACTCCTCCACTAAAGGCAAAGGAAATATGTCCTTCTTAGTTACTTTGTTCAGAGCTCTATAGTCGACACACCATCTAACGCTACCGTCACGCTTACGAAATACAATGATGGCTCAATCACATCAGCCTTCAACATTTTCTCTAAGTGTTTCTCTTCTTCCCCAGAAAAGCAAGTAGGTATCCTGCGGAACCTTTGTTTGATTGGGCGAACATCTCCTGTATCAATGGCATGTTCAATAGCACTGAAGTTTCCCAAATCAAACTCATGTGCTGAAAAAACATCAGCAAAGTCTATTAAAAGATTTTTTAATGTTGTCTGCTGATCTTCATTCAAATCCAAGCATGAATTCTGATCTAGGTCCCTTAGATGCTCTGGAATCTCACCCTGTCTTGAATCTTGCTTTATTTGTGAAGTTCTAAAGGTGAATTCAGAGTCAATCTCTGTACTCGGCAGTATTTCATCAACCTCATATGCATATCCAACTCGCTGATTCTTGAATAAAGTGACTTTGTTATCAGACAAGTTAACAAAAGACATCAAAGGGGAAGATGCACCCACGATACATACACGAGGTGCAACTACTGTTTTAACATCTGGTTCTATAAGGTAGCAGCCTGGTTTTAAGGGTTGATCTGTAGTGCATTGAATCCTTAATACTGACCGTGCCGGTATCACATTGCGTCTGACAATCCTGACCTGGGTCTTGATGACAGCATGGACAGAGTCGTTTTTCTTAACTATGAAGGGAATCTGCTGATCTTGTAAACAGAATTGACCTTGCTTCATGTCTACCATAGCCTTATGTTTTGACATGAAATCAAGACCAATAAGCATGGCATCCTCCAGAGGAGCAACATACAAATTTTCCTTGAATACCAGACCATTAATTTCTAGATGTGTTGGTTCTATCAGATACCCCTTCATTGACAAATCTCTCCCGGTAGTATACAAGGTAATGTCCTTTACTACCCTCGGTTTATCAGATAGTGTCTCATACAGTTTATCAGAAATTATAGAAACTTCTGACGCTGTATCGACGATACCTTCAACTTGGCTACCTTGAACATGCACAGGAATTTTAATTATCGAAGACGATTTTAATTGTCTTATAATTAATGGTTTTTCTACTTTTTCCATGACCAACTCTGTTTGTTGTAGGCCGTCATCTACCTGGATCAGACTTAGGCCTGCTGGCCTGATCCCTTCTCGTTTAAATTAGACGGGAAGGTGACACGTTTAGCAGGTTTATTCTCTGTTTGTTTCTTTGGACAATCTCGGGCAAAGTGCCCTAAACCATCACAATGATAACACCTACCTTGATTGGGAGACGGTGTCCTACTTCTTACTGGACTTTTTGGCACTTCACTTGCTGGCCTGGATTGAAGATTTTCCAATTGCCGCAGTAACGTCTTCATACTATCCTTCATATCACATACCTGTATGATAATTCATCCAGTCTCTTATCATCTTTGCGACTCTGGTCACTTTGAAATTTTGACAACTTAAATGACTTTATTTGTTTTACCTTTACCGGTGTTTTTGTCTCAGAATCACTCGAATCTGAAGCATCCTGCGATATATACACTTCACGCACCTCCTTTTTATGCTGGTCATAAATACTTTGGTGATTAAATTGGTAGCCCTTTATTTTATCAATCACCATCTCTACGGAATCTAAGTTAAGATTCACGGCACACTAACCTGCATCTTTGTCAATACACCCATGACAAATTCTTTTGACTGCCTGCTGGTACATATATTCCTCAGGCAACACGGAAAAGGCACGCACTGACAGCTGCATAACTATATCAGCCCAGTCCTCTATTGATTCCTCAGGCTTCTGTTTAGAATTTGCAAGCTGAACTTGTGCAGTATCCGGTAGAGGTACTCCACCAAACCTTTTTTCGAGTTTATTTATTAACTCAACGAACCCTATATTCTGATTACGAGTAACCAAAGTGGCGTAGTATTCGCTTGCCTTTCCATCAAGGCACCAACACAAGTAATCCCTTGATTCAGCATGGGTCCAATTTCTTACCTGAATATACTTCATAAACTTGGTTTTGAACCCCATCCAAGTTTGATCTCTGCCCTCAAACTTTAAACCCTTCGGCAGATTCTCCGTATTTGGACGATTTTGTGCCCTACCCTCACGTTGCTGTGGAGGTAAGGGTAGTGGGTTCACTGGTCCAGGTTGCTGGTTCCCTATTTGGTTACCTTGGTTTTGTTGTAATAAACGTTGATTTTGCTGCTGATTATCCTGGTTACCAATGTGTTGTTGATTACCTTGGTTACCATACCACTGATTTGGCGGTTGATGACCTTGATATTGTCCTGGATAGTAACCAGGTTGGTTCATATAGTATTGGGGCACCATATAGGGCATCCCATAGTTTTGCATCCAAGGATTCATTTGGTTGAACATTCCTTGTTGTGGTATACCTGGCATTGGGTAAGGATACTGTGGTGGAAACATACCCTGTAGAACTTGTCCTGGTCATTGCTGACCTAATGGCCATTGTTGGAACATACCAGGTAAGGTTTGACCTTGCTGACCTAGGCCCTGTTGACCCGACAAAACCGGTGTATATATACCTGGTGTACCTGGTATGCCTGGTGTCTGTGGTGTGTACATACCTATGGCACCTTGGCCCTGTAGACACGGTGAAAGTTGACCTGGTAAAGGTTGACCTAATATGTACTGTCCTTGTGTAGGTTGGCTTGATATAGGATGACTTTGGACATGCTGACCTTGATAAGGTAGGCCTGAGATAGGCTGATTTTGCATGTACTGACCTTGAGAAGGTTGACCTAATGTAGGCTGACCTTGCAATTGCTGACCTTGAGGTTGGCCTAAGGTAGACTGACCTTGCTTTGACTTTACCGAGTATTTTGGAATAGCACCCCGAGACTTTTTATCTTGACTCTGCAAAGGTTTTGTTTGTACAAGACTAGCCTCGACTTTTAAGTCAGGATATGTATCTGTTTTCACACCTAATTTCTCATTTGCATCACTATTTTTGGCTTGTAGTAGATCCGCAACATTACCAATAATTTTGGCAGTTTTGTCAGAGTCTACTGATTGTGCCTTGTCATCAAAATCTGGGTTTAAGTCACTATTGGGTTCAAAATCAATGTGCTTCAACAAGTCATCAGAAACTTTGACAAACTTGATGCTACCCAGTGTATCAGGGGTTATATTTCCAACCAACACTCTATGTTCAACAATTGTTTGAGCAGAGACTGGTCCAATACCTGGCAATTTTTGAAACTCTGCTTCATTTGCATAGTTTATTTGTACCAACACTTGTACCTTATCTTTTTCCCCAACTTTAGCCTCAGCTAAACTCATGTTTGTTTACAATGTTTTCTTATCTATCTCGTAAATTTGTAAACGGATAGACTCACTATATAAGCTCTATTAATGATGTAAATTTCTTACAAATCGACCAATGTAAGTGTCACTTCTGACAAACACATAAATTATCGACTCCGCTTTGTAAAACAATTTGATTATATTTAACGTGCAAATCGTACCGGAAGTGAAACCCGGTACTACACAAAAATATACTTTTATGCAAAAATGTTATCAATAAGTCTATCTTGTTGACTATATCTTGCTGACAATTAAGCAAAACAATACAGTCACTACAATAGACTATAAAACAAAGACAAGACTTTATTAAAGAAAATATTGTCAAATTTTCAAAATGGCGACAATAAGCGGAAAATTCGAACACACTCACAAGTTATCCGTCAACAAGCGGTAAGTTCGTATCCAGCGACGCGAATATTGTAATTTCACACCTTAAATACCAGTTAAGTTACTTACCGAACTGGTCTGTAACTCGAGATATAAATAATTCAGCAGTGGAACCTTCGAACGTGTGGTCCAATGCTGAGTGCGTCTGTTTTACGTAAAGGCTATATCACGAGTGACTCTATATAGTTACCACGAAGAAGTCCGAGACTACTTATGGAAACCAAAGGCCAACTCGTCGTAGTTCACTACATTATTCACATTTCTGTCACGTATCTGTGCTATGTTTCACATACAAATCTCCGTACGGTTCTCATTATTTCGTGCATATTAATTAGTTCATAATCTTTGCATTTATAGATATTTTCGGTTATTATAGTTATGGCATCTTATTATTCAATTGTAACATTTTACCTCTACAGCCAATTATGTCATATTCATTGTATTTACTGTGTAATACACCCGCAAACAATGTTTTATTACATTTTTCATATCGCCACTTTAGCCCTCGTTTGTTCATGTTTTTCTTGGCGTATGACGTCATCACAAGAGGCCAAATCGCGTGCATAACATTCCATTCCGTATAAAAGCAGACGATTTTACAATTTTAATTCAGTTCGATACAAGTATCCAACTAGCATGGATCTCGAATTCAGAATGGTAATTAATTAATTTAAATTATAATAGGTGTATTTAACTGACTGATTGTGAAATGCCTGACACTTTTTCATTACGACGTCATAAATAAATGGCATGTCAAACATAAATATACCTGTGACGTCACAATGAAACTACGTAATGGGGGCGGTTACAGTTGGACCTGGCGATCCCTTAATTATTACATCTATGGGTAAAGTTTACCCACAACTTTTAGGCCAAAAAGTAAATTATTTACCCATTATGGAAATTCAATAGTTTTGGAAAAGTAGTTGCTGTGCGGGTTATCCAATTTCATTTATTTTTATCATCATTTCATTGTATATAACATTTGTCTAAATATTAAAACATCAAAATTTATTCCTGACTTTATTTTATTTCATACTATTAGCATTAGTATTAGTAATAACTTGTATCCAATCCACGGTGCCAGGAGACCCACATTAGTTGCGGCTGATTCTGTGACGCAGCCGAATGCAACATTGGTGTCAGAAGTGGGATTTCTGTTGTCTTGGTTACCAATTGATTGATTTTTGTTTTACGTCACACCACGAATGTTTCACGTATATGGTGACGGCATCTGCTTGATGCGGGGCATACAAATTTTGACCTTTGCAACGGACCCACCCGAAGCAGTGAGGGATCTTTAACGTGCCATGCATACCATGACACGGGGCCTCGGTTTTTACTGTCTCATCCGAAAGACATGACACCGGCATGACCAGAGCGGGAATCGAACCCCGGCCTCCCGATCAGGAGTCCGACGCGATACCACTAGGCCACGCCGGCTTAGGTTACCAATTGAATACTTGTTAAGCAAGCATAGTATTTGTATTGTTGTAAACATAGAGAAGTCTTAAAACACATTTAATTTATTTCTTTCTAAATTTATTAGTACGCAAACAAATTCAATACAATCTAATTTGCAAGACTCTGGTAAGGTTTTTATTAAAGCCATGGATAAGCAATCCACTGATAACTTGGAAACCTCGCACAGCTCTGCTCAACAAAGTTTTATTCAGCCACAAAGAGAGTTCTCTTCTCCTGAAATTATGATTAATAATATCTTAGATTCTATCAATGAAAAAATGCAAGGGCAAATGAATATCAGCCATAAAATCGATGAACAGTTGGATGATGTGCAAGAAGCCCTAGACAAAGTGATAGATAAAACTAATAAATTAAAAGAAGATGTTGATGAACTCCAAAATAAGGCTAAATATCCTACTTTTCCAAATATGCCTCCTCCTATATTAACTTATGAGGGACCAGTAAGAGCACAAAATATAGTTTCCCAACAAAATAGAAATTTCTCTAGCTCTGGGCATGGGGACAATTTTGATAGATATAGTTCAACCCCTAGATCAAGTCCTAGACATAATGTAATACCTCAGGCAGAGCCAAACCTAGAGGCTATGATGGGGAAGATGATTTCAGTGATTATTTATCTCAATCTGAGAAAATAGCAAATCTCAATGGCTGGGATTATGCTACCAAATCTCTCCAATTAGCCAGTATGTTAACCGGCCAAGCCATAGGTATTTTAGGGGAACTTATTCCTAAACAAAGGAGAGATTATGACACACTGGTGAAAACTCTCAATAAAAGATTTGGGTCAACCGAGAGATCTGAACTTTTCCGTGCTAAACTTAAAGTTTTAAAGAAGGAGAAAACTCATTCTCTGGCTCAAGTAGCCCAATGTGTTACAAAGTTAACTCCTCAGGCCTACCCAAATGCTGATCAGCAAATGCTTGATATTTTGGCAATGGATTCGTTTATTGATGCTCTCCCGGACCATGACATGCGTCTGAGAATAAGAGAATTTAGACCAAAGAATATTGCAGAAGCTGAAACTATGGCTATAAGACTTGAGGCTTATCAGCTAGCAAATACTAACCAGACTCAGTTGGTTAATGTTATCAGTCATTCAGGTACAGCCAGCTGTTATGACCAAATTCTATCTTGCCTAAATCTTGTCATTCCCGCAATGGTTACTGTTAGTTAGTCGTAGGTTCTAGTTTCGATTTCTGGAAACCAAAGTGATCAATATTCACGCGTTCCGGGTTCGAATCTCGGAACGCCCCTTTTATTCGTTCATATACGCTGCTTGTACCAGAGTATATCTAAGTCAAGGAGTGTATATGAAACATGTATCTTGACGACATCGTGGTTATCCATAATCCTAATTTTGAAAGATATATAGCTGACATATACCTACCTGAACTTCAGTTAAACAAAGATAAACATGACGATTTTAGATTTCCTGATGAAAATTTCCCTTATTCGAATATTTACAGATGTCCCTGCATTAATGTTTTGGACTTTCATACAAGGAAATCACAAATAACGTTTGAACATTCAACTCAGGGTTACAAGTATCATAAACTTAGAAAAGCCTTCAGATATTGTTTCTGGTCCTATTCAGAACTTTAATCAAACTTTGAAAATTTGGGTTCCAAAATAGTGAAATGCCTTCGTGATCTACAATAATATGACCCGGAAATCAAGTCTTGTATTGAGCTTTTAAACTCTACACTCTTAGACAGAGATTTTTACTTGAACCTGCATGCTGACTAACAGACGGGTGGGGACTATATAGTGGGTCTTGTTGAAACATTTTTCAAATTGGGACTCTTACAGATCAAGGGTCTGCGCTCGTTTCCAGATCTGCAAAACACGGTGCACTCATTTTGATGTCAATTTATATATTTTTGATATCTTGGTCTTACTCAACACTACTATTCATGTTCATATATTTATGACCTCTCAACTTGAGAAAGTTGTTGATTCTTGCTCTCTATATGGAGGATTATTCATAGATTTTTAAATGTGTGTCCTTTGATTATACTGCTTTTGTGAAAAGTGTGAAGGAAGGCCCGTAAACCGATAAACCATTCCAACTGATCGACTACTATCATATCAATTAACCGTCCTAAGTCGGTATCGCAAATGTATGCACATTAAAGGTCCGTGGCTGCTCATCATGTTACAATGTTCACACTTTAATACTTTCCAAAGAAAGCTTCTCAGTGCTCGTTCTTGCTGACGAATTGTCTTACAATTTGAATGTCAGACATGTTATCAGTCAGGGTCTCATCCGAAAGACAGAGCACCGGTATGCCCCTGACGGGTGTCGAACCCGGACCTCTTGGCCATAAGCTGAACAACTCAGCTCATCCACTGAGCTATACCTGCTTATATCTTTCAGATAAGAACAAACTGTAATAATGCGACTCTATTGCATAATCTCGGACTTGTATTATATCATTCAAAACATAACAAATACTTACAATGGATGACAACACACGAATAGTAATGCATAAGCTGAAAGAACATGTTGCGTAATCAGGATACATCAACCGCCAGTAAAACAGAAAACCTTATCCGTAATTTTTTAGTTACGGATTAAAAATCAGACATTAAAAATAAAAAAGAAAATAGATTTACTTCGCTTAAAATGTCTTATTTAAGTTTGTTTAAACTTTTAAATATTACTCTAAAAGTGGGGGGGGGGGGGCACAAACATGTTTGTGCCCCACCCCCCACTTTACAAAGTGGGGGGGGGGCGGCGGCCCCCCCACGTGCCCCCGCTGCCTCCCCCCTTCTCCTACACCCCTGTATTTGGATAGAGCTTAGTGCAACAAATTCAAAACAGTTTTCTTTTTGCTGATATCTCTATCCTATCAAAATTTATGACTGTTTGAAGATGTCAAATTTTGACATTTTCATGGATGTTTTTCTTTATACAACTTATGGTTGATTTTGTGACTAAGACGGAACCGTCATTTCTCACATTTTCCGAAGTTTCGTCATTCCTCTCAATTTTCCCCCGGTAGCCTTCTTCACAGCTCTACACACTTCTCCCCCACCCCCCTTCTGCTTCCTTTCTCACTCTCATTTCAGTATATTGCATCAGTATGAAGGACCAAAGGCGTGTTACATAGCTGGGATGGGTTTGAGCAGAATTCTATAAAAAAAAAAATAACGGTGTTTATAATCAAATCTGTATTATTATACAACAATATTCTATTGGTGAAAAAGCCGGTGTGGCCTAGTGGATAAGGTGCTCGGCTCGTGATCGAGAGGTCGCGGGTTCAACTCCCGCCCGGGGCACACCGGTGTTCTGTCTTTCGGATGAGACAGTAAAAACCGAGGTCCCGTGTCACGGTAGGCGTGGCACGTAAAAGATCCCTCACTGCTTCGGGCGGGTCCGTTGCAAAGGTCTAAATTTGTATGCAATGCATCAGGCAGATGCCGTCACCATATACGTGAAATAATCGTGGAGTGACGTAAAACAATAATCAAACAAAACAAATCTATTGGTGAAAAGTATTTTCTTGCTCTAGCTCTTCTGAAAAAAAAAATCCCTTGCCCCAAGGTTGAGGTTAAAAAAATAATAATCTGGCCGGGTTGAAAAACCCAGGCCCGCCCTAGATTATCAAATGGACGGTGCCTTATACATATGTGTATCATAGTTCTACCAGGTAGTAATGCACACTGTGCCGTCCATTATATCATTCTACTTATACATGTGTGTACCATTATTATACGAGGTGGTAATACACAGTGCCGTCCATTATCTCATTCTGTTTATACATGTGTGTACCATAGTTATACGAGGTGGTAATACACAGTGCCGTCCATTATCTCATTCTATTTATACATATGTGTATCATAGTTCTACCAGGTAGTAATGCACACTGTGCCGTCCATTATATTAATTTTTATTTTAAAGCTATTTTTGTTGGGTAAGTATTTAAAATTGAACACTGCATACACTAACATATGCTTAGACATTATACAGAGAAACATGTGTTGTTAGTATGTTTGTGTCATATTACTACTCGTATATATGTGTTCTGATATCTGTTGATACTGTTACAATAATCTCACTAGTTGTCACTGATGTAATCTATGTCTTGCGTATCCAAAACAGGGCACAGTGGTACTTGGATCCATTGTTTAGTTTCCCTTACGAAACAACAAAACGAAGACCATTAACAAAAATAGACAATTCATAGAAAATAATACACATTGGAGTGTACTGGGTATGAAATACTATATGACGTGTCTTTAGTCGCGCGACGATAAATTTGCACATAAATAAAGTTTTTAAATCACAATAAAATGGCTGCCGGTGGCGCGCACACACACACACACACACAGAGAGAAAGTAATAGATGTGATGATGAAATGATACTTTGATATTGTCTTAAAACTTAAATTACAGTATCACTTCAAGTATTTCTTAACGTTTAATACAACTTAACAGTAAGTACCTATTAAAGGAGAGTATATCGTAAATTGGCGAAAGGATCTATACTGTGTTAAAATACTGTGTTAAAGTATGTATTTATTCCAACTACAAGTCTTTCCCTACCTGTTACTCACATCTTGTCGACACAGAAATAGAAATTGGCATAGAAATTGTTTGATAGATTTTTACATAGCACAAAAACATCACATTGCATTAATGTATATTTAAGGAAGTTTGGCAAATGACACTTCACGACAATGGATCAAAACAGACTGATTTGATGGAAAATACGGAAAAATACAGCACGCCAAACTGATAAAAATATAGCATGCTTAGCACTGCCATATTGATAAAAAATACAGCATGCTTAGCACTGTCAAATTGATAAAAATACAGCATGCTTAGCACTGCCAAATTGATAAAAATAACCAAGAGGCAGGTTATAGTGATCCTGGAATTGATAATATGATTTATAATATTCTAAAGAGCTGTTTAAATCAGTTACTTTTATTAGATAAGGGTCTGCCTTGGCTTTTAAGAAGCATGAATTGCTAATATGAAATTTTATTGATAACAACAGATTTGCAAGCTAAAGTGTATCGCCGTTTACAGATATTCATGTAAAATGAGTGGAATTAAGAATTTATGTATTAAGCTACCGTGTCGAACAATGTTCCAACTGTCCACCTCTAGTCTTTGCCTAGGTATCTCAATGACACGGCGGTTTAAAGTTGTTCTTATGGTGCATTCGTTGTGTTAATTGCTGGACTTCTCTTATACTTGAGTAATTTGGAGACTCATATGTTAACTGATAAGGAAGTTATTGGATAGAGAAGACACTCAGCATGATTCATTTCACTTGATATTTATCTGTTAGTTTCCGGACGAAATTATCACAATCATCCTTCAACACATACATACAGGATTTGGATCTAACGAGATGAAAACGCCTTAATCACTATCTTGCCTGAATAGGATGTGGGTGTTTTTCCTCGTTTCCTCGTTTTAAATGTTTATTTGTTTTACAACCTAGCAGGGACTAGGTTCGATACTATTTGTGGCTATTTTCCTTGCGGAAAACACGATCAGAAAAACGGAGTTTTATTTTGGAGCATTGTGATGTTATCTAAGATGTTTTGATATAAAGTTCATATAGTACACAATTTTGTGAATATTGCAGAATACTTTAAAATCTAAATCTCCAAAAAAACTTAAATTTTTTTCAATGGCGGACAAGAACGTTTCCTTTCATTGGATCAACAACGATTTTCAGATAGTGAGGATTTTAGAGTTTAAGAAATATTACACAGAAGATATCCCCGTTACTGTTTTCCTTGCAGTTCTTTCCATCCTCGGAACCGTCGGAAATATACACGCTTTCCTGGTGTACTTCTTCCAGTATAAAGCTTCTAATCATCGAACATTCGTGGTGTCCTTAGCAGCGATAGATCTAATTGCTTCAGCTTTATCTATCCCATTTGAAATATTTGACATTCGATATAGCTACACGTTTACGTCATCAATGACGTGTAAATGTTTTCGGACTATTACGCATGTTGCTATCGTAGCGTCAGGAGTTTTACTCGGAGTTATAGCGATAGAGAGGTACCGAAAGGCATGTAAGCCGCTAGATGCACAACTTGGACCTAAAGGAGCCATAATTGCATGCGTTGTTTCGATCATTGGATCGTTTGTCTTCAGTATTCCAGCATTTTTCCTTTACGATGCAACTTCAGAAAAAATAGACAATAATCCTTTTGGAAATCAAACTCTTTTTGGATATGATTGCCAAGTTTCCTCGAAATATAGCAAGAGTGTCTTCAACAAAGCATACAACGGTTTTTATCTGTTGCTGAGTACAAGTGTATTCATCATCTGCGTGATAATGTATACGTTTGTCGGAAAAGCTTTATACAAACAAATGAAATTCAGGAAAAAAGCGCAATCATGCCGAAGACGACCTAGCAATTCCTCCATATCGTCTGTTATTTACAACAAAGCAGCACTAGATAAGTCTCCGTCCAATGAAATAGTCGAAGAAGAATCCAGTTCAATACACGAACGTCGGAAGTCTATACTCCGTCAGAATAGTACTACATCATTCCGATCAACTCTTCCTCGGCAACAAAAAAGAATAGACAGAACAAGAAAGATAACTCTGATGTTTCTCGTTGCAACAGCCGTATCCTACATAGGCTATGTACCGAATTTGGTTCTTCTCTTGATAAAAGCAACGAGCCGAAAACGCTATGCAAAAATAGCTGCTATGTTAGGTGCAGGCAATGATATTCTATTGCGTCTTTATTTCCTGAACAACATTACAAACCCCATAGTGTATTGTTTTCTCGATGACAGATTCAGAAAAGAATGTAAAGCCATATACAAAAAGATGATATTCTGGAGGAGATAGACACTTACAGGACAGATTCCACGTACTCTGCATTTTTTCTGATTTTGCAGCTTCTGTCGACAGTTTTGATTTGTGTTTGAAAAGCAGGGCTTGGAATACACACTACTTTATTTCTGAAAAAAATAAATCATGAAATGAAAATCGCTGGATTTTGATTTATCGTAAAAACTAATCATTTGGTAATTTCTTCCCATATGAACTCATAACAATAAAATAAGAAAATATGTCTGCAAAAAAAAAGGATTATCATTAACTTTCAAAGTTAGAAAATATATTAAGATGTATACATCAACATTGATTTTACTGAAAACTGATTGGATTCATGAGTCTCACTTATAATCAATATTAAATCACAAGTCCTTGTTATTCAATAGCGACTAGTCTAAAGTGGAACGTTATAACCATGCATTGCAAAGATGGAATTGATCCAGACTTAGACTTCGATGTTACATAATAATTAATTGAAGATTCCTTTTTGTGAATGAATAATAGATACTTCATTGTGATATATACTATGAATGGGATAAGACATCGATCCACTATTCAGCATAGAAAGCGATGTTTAGCGGACTTTTGAATAATCAAATGTCCGACTTGTCCAAACTTGCATGACGTCATCACAGTCGTATTGACATTCGACGAAGGTGGATCGGTGTATTGGACTTAGTGTTCTTGTCTTCTTCATGTGCTAATATGTGATATTTATGTATTTACTATCTCGATTTGAAAAGTTGTTGCATGACTTTTTCGACAGGTGTTTCATACATCCAGGGGCATCTGGTCTCACCTCGACTTGTTGGGGTTCACATTTGTCTCAATATGACACTATACTCGATATTGTAATTTTATTTCATGGACTACGAGATATGGTTAATCCTTTGGTACTTCTTCGTTGTTTACATTTCATTTACTATTGTAACAAAATGTGTGAAACACCATGCCCCAGGTGGCAAAATGAAATTAGCAAAAATTTCATGGTAACCAGTCACGAGGTCAATGACCTTGGTGTAAATTAATAGGGCTTTATTATTGGAGTATACATATCAAATATGAAGTCTCTATCTCTCAAGGTTCAGAAATTATGGTGAAGGTTAAAACTGACAACGGACAGACAAACAGGACAAAAACATGCACAGATCCATTGATTCTGGGGCATAAAAATGTACATCATGTTGTCCATGACCAGTATTTCTAATCTTGAGGGTTTTACTAAGACCAGACCTTCCTGTAATGATAGTGATTTATGTATATAAATTTGTGTATGAAAGGATGTTCTTGTTCGATGCTTCAATATACATCTGTATGTGTTGTCATATCTATCCAAATTGAAAATAAAATAAGATAATATAAAATAAATATTTGTAACAAATTGAAGCTATACAGGAATATTTTTTTTAAAAGAACCAAGTTAACACTTTGGTCGTTTATATAACATATATAATGATAATACATGTATATGTACATGAATTAATGTGGCGCACCATATGCCAATGAAATAATACTACTACCAACTATCAACATTTGAGTTTGTAATTGAGTTCATTATTATGTAAAGAAGTTAGCTTTATGTATATATGATCTTGTAAATATGTACATATATATTTAATGTTGAATTATACTGTATATTATAGTTTCAAGCTTTTGATATGCATTTTAGTAATGTGGCTATGTTTACATAAAAGAATTGTATAATATAGTAAAATGGAATTTCATTACCTTATTTATAATTAAGCTACTTTCAGACAAAAAGCTTTTTCATTTCATTGGACATGATCATTCATGTCTTGTCCATATCTTGTTATTTTTGTTGTGGGCTACATGTGGTGGATTCTGTCATACAGTCATTTCAGATCTGATCTTCTAACAATTCTGATTCAGCTATACTGCAAAATCCACCATCATTACTTTTAGTAGACAGAACCGAAGCATCTACATTAGGTGAATACAGAAATGTTGTAAAAAAAGGGGTTGCGACCTATCATGAATGTTTTAGTCAAGAAAGGTGGGGTTGTGATTGAAGCCCTGAACGTAGCTAAAATGATCTTTGTTGGGCAAACTTTTTCGACCAAAATGGGTAGCAAACCGGCATCTCCTGCCTTCTACAGGTTTGTCAATTTTCATAAAACGATAGGCGGAACTTTTTGAACGATGGTTTGTATTGGAATTTTTTTTTCAGATGAATTCTATTCACTAAATAGGGAAAGAAATCCAGTCATATTAGAGTATATAGTAATGAACATCTATTTTGGAAGAGAAACCATAACAACATTTCAAGACCACGCCTATTTCCCACTCCCGAGGGCGGGGTTCTGGTTCAAAATTACACATGCACTAGATCATATAGGGAATACTGTTAACACATAATAAAATCTCAGAGGAATAGCGATAACAAAAATTTGTTTACGAATGGATGGACTCTACACAACAATGAAGGGGCAAACACATCACAAGATGAGGGGAGAGGGTAGGGGACTAGGGCTCACCCTCTCTCCTCCCTTACGTCCCCTACCCAACCACTTATTTCCATTCTCTTCTAATGGCGCCGGCCTCATATTCGCAATTATCCCTCCGGAGAAGTCGAATTAACGTACGATTATCGGATCGGATAATAATAGTCTGCTCTCTCTCTCTCTTCTTTTTTTAAAGGGGGAAAGGGGGGAGGAACGCCCCCTCCGCCCGCTCTTATTCTACTACTGGTTCGATTAAATCCGATCTGAAAACTCCAATTCGAGCCTCATCAGGGATAGATTAGCTTTCTGGTGTGGAGTGAGCTTTAGGAGATTCCACTGACTCCCCATCCCCAACAAAGAATTTTGCGAAGAAAAATACTATAAATTGTATTGGAAGAGATTATTGTTATTGTCATTTAAAATGTTAGACTTATGAAGTGTGAAACACTGATCCTTCTATTTCTGGAAAGATAAAGATCAAGGTAGAACCCTCTTCTGTCATTTCGCAAAATCGATCAGGATCACGTGGTCACTTGTAGATTACATTGTGTGACCTGCTTTCTTAACGTATGGCATGATACAGAGGAGATGGAATCTTGTCATTTTTCAATGAATCAGCACAATGAAAATACTACTTCAAAAGACATATGGTAACTTTCACAACTTCTTAGTTTACGAAATGTGAGTGTACTGAATAATCTAGGCAATGCCAGTATTAGGTAAGATTCTGACATTCTCAGACTACTACTCTGATTCTTCTGATTTTTCAAGTGTTCTACAATACCAGCTGGGGATTACAGGCGCTTGGTGGGATCTAACTATAGCAATGCCAGAAGTTCTCTACCGGGTTTTGACAATGCCCTGACAAAGAACTATATTTTCCAATATGTATATGAATTTGTGTAAATAAATGATCAAATATTCTAAGCGATATGCCTCTACTCCATAATATAACATACACACACACACGCGCGCGCGCGCGCACACACACACACCTACACACACACAGGGACGAACATTTAAAAACATATATACAAAGCACTAAACTAAATGGACCAAAATAACAACACGGAAAATGTATCTCTGAGTATATTCGTTATCTAATTGTGTTAAGTACTGTGTACTAAGCTTTTTTCATTTTTGTTTCTCTCTATGTATGTATTAATATTGTATCCTACACAGAGAGCAGACTACTTGATAATTTATTTAATATCTTAATGTTGTCACCTGTGTTGCTTGAACTATTATACAATGTACTTGATTTAAAGTTTAAAAATTTGAGATTGTTCCGACTTGATTTACTACATGTCAAATCTGTTTTATGCGACCAGTACGGGAAAAGTTACCACCCGACAGGACGAATGGATAGAGAAACAGGCAGACAGACCGATGGACGGACGATGGACAAAGTGATCCCTACAAAGTGGCACGCTGTTCGATGGCGCCACAAAAATACTTAAAAAATAAATAAATTTTTAAAAAATTATTCGCAGTGCACCTTGTCATAATGGTCCATCTACATGATGATATGTCCAGAGGCATTAAAAGTCTGCCTGGAGGGCTATTTAACATTTTTAGTTTAATGACTTTAAATATTTTTATTTTAAGGCAATATTAGGCAAAAGGAGCAATGCATGTTACTTCTTCTGGGTGCCAGGTCTCTCTGTCCACCTCGTTACTGAGTTTATGTATTGTGACTGCAGTAAGGTGATCGTAGATTTGGATCTGAGAATACCATCTACACACAGTACATATTAAAAGAAAAGCTAGTATGTTATAAATTAAACTAATCTGCATCTGGTATAGAAAGGTTTCACGACATACAAGCAAATGGACCGTGCCTTATGGGTCAAATTGTTACTCAGGACTGAAAGTAATTATTATTTGGAACCTGAATCTAAAACAAGGCATGCATTGGGTTCACCCTGGCTAACGCCCTCGTAAAACATCAAGAGAGTTTCCTCTCCTAGTGTATATCATGCAAATGAGTTTGAGAGGATGCGTCAGGAGATTGTGAGAAAGAGGAGATGAATGCTAACCAGAAGTATTCTTCTCTTGCAGAATAATACACCCACTCACACTTCCTTATATGCACTGACGGCTGAGACGGAATGCAGCTTCGAGATTCTTACTTGTCGTCCATATTCTCCAGATTTAACTCAAGCTGACATCTATCTGTTCCCAAAACTAAAATCTTACTTGCATGGTAATAATTTTGGAATCAACAAGGGTGTCATAGACGCTGTATATAAATTCTTTGGGGACCAGAATGAAGCATTCTTTTATGAAGTGATCCAGAAAACGGAACAGAGATGTTGAAAGTGCATTGATGTTTACGAACGGAAATTATATTGAAATCTAATAACAATTTTTAACATTGGTATTCCTAAGTACCTGGGTATTCCTAAGTACCTGGGGTCAAAACCTTTTTGATCATATATGAACACACATGTATAGGGGACTGATCAAGAATTGCTCCTTTAAAATGGGGTTGATCTATTGTTAAGACATGAAATAATCCATAAGAACGGGAATTCATAGTGGATACAGCGGGATTTGATCATCAGGCATTTGGCGAGGAATAACACGCTTCACTGCCAGAATGGGTACATTTTTACGAAAGCCGACTAAACTCACTTACTAAGAAAAAGTTTTATATATTTTCTCGTTATTAAGGGATAATTAACTCGTTATTTCGAGATCTTTTCTCGTTATTTCGAGATAATTAACTCATTATATATATATATATATATATATATATATATATATATATATATATATATATATATATATATATATATATATATATATATGAGTATTTGAAGATTTATATTTGATACAAATAGAGAAGGTATGGTAACGTCGATTTATTATTAGGAAGTCACACGCAGTATAAATAAGAGAATATGTGTCGATTATCGGTAAAAAGAACAATAATAACATGTATATTTGCTATATACATGTAACATTTGAAAATTGATACTTTACATGAAATCCTCCCGGATGAGCAATCGTTTGATGAGTATAGTACGCTTTTCGGAAATTGGTAATTGTCAGGAAATAAGAACAGTAATTTTCATTGGCCGAGGTTTGAAGAGGTTCGAGATACAGTTGTTTAGTAAGCTGCAGTTATAAAAGAACATTATTTATTATTATTCCGAGGTTCCATATATTGACATTTGCTAGTATATTAAAAAATCAGGAAAAATCAATGATTCAGGTATTTGAAGACGTGTTATGCTTAATCAAAGTTCCTCTGTTCGAAGGGGGCTGGTTTGAATACTGATAATACGCAGTCTTTGCATATTGCAAATTGTAAATTCATTCATTGATTGTAAGCCACACAGGACGGGAACATGGACTATTAATACACATTGTCCAATACTGAAATCACTTTCAGTTTCTTTGACTTAAAAAGATCGATATAGGGTCGAACAGTCTCGACACAAGACATGCTGAAGTTCTCTAGACAAGCTGAAACCGAGCAGTTCTTTAAATTATTTTGAGGTTATATATCAATGTCTGGGGAATGCTTAGACATATAATTATAATTTTATTTCCAGAAAATGAAACATGACCACACCCATCAAAATTTATATGACGGTCAACGGAATTCGAAGTATATACTTCCTTAGTACATGTTCACACCTTTGGACAATAGATAATTGCCTTCAATATTTCACATGGTGCGCACCAAGTCAAGAGCTCTACGCCTCACTGCATTTGAGTGGAAGAGATCGACGAGTCCATTCGAATCAAATCTAGTTATTACCAGAAATTGCCTTGGTTCGAATTGACTATAGGTCAGATTGAATAAAGAAAAAAAAAATACATAGACTGTCAATAGATTTTAATCTTATTCCGATAGTGATGAAAAAATACAATGAACCACACCACGTCTACAATAAATCTACAAAGATAATTTTATTTCTTTCCCATTTTTAATTAAAATTATGGAGTTGATGCATTCCGGAATTTCAATTTTTAAGACACCGGTTTGAGAAGAAGCGCATGCGTCGGATATAGCGCGCTATGTAAATCTGGGCTCCAGGAAAAGAGCAATAATGTGCTATTATCGGGATTTTATTCAACTTTGACTATATAACAATTACAAATAAAGGTATGTGACACTAACTATCTTAAAAACTTTGAGTATATATGAAATCCTAGCTAGTTAGACAGTTCATATCAATTTGCTGGGCAGTTTTTGAGTTTCCGGTTGGGTGATTCATGAGAACTTTTTACATTCCACACAAACAACCTATTGATCTATGTCCATGGCTGATAACAAAGCAACTGAAGGCGCGTCAAAGCGGAGAATGTCCGACACTCCTGAGAAACCACAAGCAAAAAGAGCGATCCCATCCATCTCCGTCAATTCCGGTGAATTTGGAGATGAGTCTGGGGGTACAGATAAGTTGCGGTGTGCAATAATGAAAGTTTTAATGGACGAAACTGTCCTATACTCCATCTGTGAACAGATTCTCGGTGGTGTCCTTGAGATTATCCATCCCCAGATCAAATCACATATCAAAAATGAGATGTCCGTAGCCGTCGACAATAAAGTCGCAACACTAACGGAAACCATCAAATCTAAAAACGATCAAATCACCGAGTTGACTGAGCGAATCCGCAAACTAGAATTACGGACAGAGGACACTCATTTATGAGTACACTTCGTAATGGAAGAAGAAGAACAGTAGCAATACTCCCGGTGCACTTGTCTTCGATTCTCCAACGTACTGTACAAAAACGAAGACGGTCGCACGCCCGACTCTTCTTGGGAACTTAACACGGACAAAATTGTGTTCGACATATGCGATAAGGTTGGCGTCCGAGTCTCAGAAAAGGACATTGGTAGATCACACGTTGTCGGGGAGCCTGTCAACGGCAAATGTCAAATCATCGCTCGCTTTCTTTCGTATCGGGTACGGCAAAGGTCTACGGAAACCGATTTAGGCTTGCTGATGATGACCTTAAGCGCTTCATCAACGAAGATCTGACAAAAAAGCGTTTCACTGTTTTACGGCATCTCGCTAAACTAAAAGGTGAGCGGAAAATCCACAATTACTGGACTCAGGATGGCAGAATATTCATGCGCGTGCACCATAGGGGTCCCAAAGTCCTCATCAAGAGTGTTGATGATGCCAACAGGCGTCTGTCTGAATAAAATAGAATAGTAAGTCGATGTAAAGACATTACCATATTTATTGACAATATCAGTGTATATACCAAATTATTGCAAAAGACTGTATCAATCGAGACTTTGCTATTTCAATATAAAAACATTTTCTTTTTTTATATATGTACTGTCGGGGCCGTATGATAAACCAATGTTCATATTTCTCTTCAGACTTTAGCATTATCAATCATATAGTCCTCACTAAATCATGAAGTGGTCAGTCTATTGACTAGGTGGTGATAATACCATCAGTTTTACGGACTGATCTTTACCAGCCCGTGTAATCTATTATTCATAAACAAATATGTCTGAAATAATAGATATCCATTGTAAGATAGTCACGTTCTGACTATCTTATGTGTTCTGTTTTATAATAACATATTATGATACTGTTTATCAAGAATAATTTGTATAATTTTAAGATATATCAAAATTCTAAATTGTAGAAAAAGTGATCTTAGCAATCTCACTTTTCCTGTCTCTAAATTCAGGCCGAATATTTACGGATATTCGATTCCTGTATGGTCATTGTGATATAGAGTGGACGGATATGGTCAGGGTATCAATCGGTCAATTAAACAGTAAACATATCCTGTTTTTCTACTTACTTCAAGTAAACAGGATGGCTATGATATCCTGTATTGTCTTGACCACTATAAATACCCAGCCACACTCTATCACAATAGTTCAGCTCACGATTACTTTCGGACATTTGGCAGAGACTGAACTCTTTTAGGAAACCAGACTAAAACTATACGATCACGAAATTCCTGTATTAATTGTGTAATAAACTTTTTAAAACTTCAAAAGAGTTTTATTTCAAGAAACACAGACTAAGATCAACAAGGTACATGATCTTATTTGCTGACGTGGACTTGCTACATGATCATATTTGCTGCCGTGAACTACGATACATGACTTTATTTGGTGCCGTTGACAACGACCGTTCCAGAACTTTCGCATCGCACTGAAGACCGACCACTCCAACCGAATCTGACAATTTATTTCATCAAGGAACAGAGAAATCTATAGAACATCTGAAGATTCATCGCCATCAACCAAGTAAGTTGCTGTCTTTTTGTGCATTGTATTTGGTGTTAAATTGTTGATTTTTCAATTCTAGATTCTACAATTAAAGAAAAAAAATAATAATAATGGCTGAAGCACCTCTAGTGGAATTATTAAACGGTCTTGGACAGGAGATTGGTGGTCTCTCATCTATTATAAAAAATCAAAGTGTTCTTTATGATACCCTCGCCTTTTCCGGCGACAACTCTGATAAAGAAACTAGTAACCGTGAATCAGAGAATTCAGATGACTCCGATGATAATATTGCCTTGCCAATAATGGCAGTACAATATAAAAATGCCCGTGATAATTCGTCATCCAAAGATGATATCCCCCTTGTTGAATTAGCACAACGTGGTTCTCGTCGTGAAAATAGACAAAATTTTCACATGAACTATTCCTCTGACTATGATAATCTATCGGATTCCATTGATGATGCAATGATAGAGTTAGTTAGGAAAAGAAAGAGTCGCTTAAAGAAAAAGAATGCCGTTATTAGAATAACAAAGAATATAAAAGTATAAGACTCAAATAAGTGTAATACTAGTACTAATTACAAGACACCTTCTAAGTAAGGTACATGCGGGTACCGTGTATAAAGTATGTTTTCTTTATGTCTTGTCGAGGATACGAGTTTAGTACATTATGTTTTACCGATTTTTTTTTATGAATAAACCACGTTATATTATATTCAACTATAATTAAGCCCTCATTCACATTGCCTTATGCACAATATATCTCGGATGACAATTTCATTGTTTCAACTCATACAACAATCACATTTACAAAATTGTGTAAAGGATCTCAAACTACTGTATTAACTATAAAACCCCCTATTGGATTAGTGCGCCTTGATAAGGAATGCTCCGCATTTCATGACCGCCTGACACTTCCTGCTTACTTCTATCGAGAAAGTAAAGTGCAGATTTCCGATACGATGACTACACTAATTGCTAGCTTAAACGTTACTCAGCTTACTTTCTGGAAGCCTTTTCATACTGCCTTACCTAATTTTACTTCCCTTAAATTACCTAAGAAATTACTTCGTATTAAGACTATTCATATTGACAATCTTATAGATGAATTACGTAATATTGACCCCATTATACCTGATGAGCACTACCACCATCCTGTCTGGCCTTATTTTTTGGCAACGATGTTAACTATTTTTATTTTTGCAACAATTTTTATTTATGTTAAACAAAATTCAGCCAAATTTCTAAATTGTCTTAAGTATAAGCACAAAAAGGCTTCAACTATTGATGCAGTACCAGTGGTTATTACTAAGGAGACACCGGAAGAAACTCAAGCAGCGGAAAAGACGGACATATCAACAGCAACCTCTCCGTTTCTTCAAAATCACAAACTTTATCCGGTGCTGCAACTGTCAGACAAACACTGACTTTCCTGCTTTCCAGTATTCATCATATCTATTTAACTGTTCCTTGTGTCACGAACATCTACTATGTATAGCCTCAACAACGTATTCGCTAATGGACAGCGTTCGCTTAAATCAACAGTATTACTATACGGACAATGTATTGCTTTTGCATAGTCACGTTCTGACTATCTTATGTGTTCTGTTTTATAATAATATATTATAATACTGTTTATCAAGAATAATTTGTATAATTTTAAGATATATCAAAATTCTAAATTGTAGAAAAAGTGATCTTAGCAATCTCACTTTTCCTGTCTCTAAATTCAGGCCGAATATTTACGGATATTCGATTCCTGTATGGTCATTGTGATATAGAGTGGACGGATATGGTCAGGGTATCAATCGGTCAATTAAACAGTAAACATATCCTGTTTTTCTACTTACTTCAAGTAAACAGGATGGCTATGATATCCTGTATTGTCTTGACCACTATAAATACCCAGCCACACTCTATCACAATAGTTCAGCTCACGATTACTTTCGGACATTTGGCAGAGACTGAACTCTTTTAGGAAACCAGACTAAAACTATACGATCACGAAATTCCTGTATTAATTGTGTAATAAACTTTTTAAAACTTCAAAAGAGTTTTATTTCAAGAAACACAGACTAAGATCAACAAGGTACATGATCTTATTTGCTGACGTGAACTTTGCTACATGATCATATTTGCTGCCGTGAACTACGCTACACCATTCATATTCAATTAAACTACACACACGCTTTACTGTCCTATATAATCAATCTTTTCTCATATGCTATATATGTATATATTACAAGCACAAACTTGGCTCACTTGGGCTTCATTCCAACTTGTATGACTCTATACGTTCTTAGTTTTGTACCATATTCACTCCCCCTCCTATTTCTCGTTCATTATCCTCCCTCCCTTTCTCCCGCGTGTCGCTACGCTTACCTTTTAACATCGAACGAAGAACATGGGTATTGACTTAGCTGCGTATAGTATGAGCATCGGCTCCTTCTACTCCAGATGGTATGGTTTATATTCAAAATTACAAAATTTTAATATTACTTTCTCTCTCAATCTCGGTCGTGCAAGTGGATGTTTGTTTGTCTCAAGTGGATGTTTGTTTGTCTCCTTACGTAGACACCTCCTGAATAACACCGAAAATATTCAGTTTTTCTTAATCCTTTGTGTTTTGATTCTATTGTGCAATGATTAGCAGAAAATCCAGGTCCTATGCCAGACAACATGGAAGGACTCGCCATATTTCATCTCAATATTCGTAGTATAAGGAACAAGATGTCTGATATTGAGCATTATATTGATGAACATGATATTATGTGTTTTACTGAGACCCATCTAGACGCATCAGTCACAACGAATAATCTAATAATTCCACATTTTGAGCCCCCTTTTCGAAAAGACCGAACTCACCATGGTGGTGGAATTCTCATCTATTTCAGAAGCGGCACTACTATAAAGCGAATGTTTGATCTTGAAAACGATAGCGATGAAACTATTTGGGTCGAAATTACAAACAAGAATATAAGAATCCTACTTTGTTGTCTATATAGACCTGAATCTTGCCGAGTGGATTTTTGGGACAGACTCGAACATTCTGTAGGTTCAGCCCTAGATATTTCCCAAAATATTATGATGTGTGGTGACTGGAATGTCGATTTAATGAAGCGTTTATCATTACGAGTCTCTACCTTTTTGTCACTATATAATCTGTCTAATGTAATCAAAGAGGCAACTCGTATTTACAACACTCCTGCTACTCGCATAGATCCCATCATTTTGACAGATTCAATGAATTCACACGAGTCGGGAACTATTGATGTAAATAACCTAAGCGATCATAGGGGTACTTATGTGGTTCTTGACTTCGAGTCGACAATGCCAAAAACATTGAATTTCTCGCACTTAGTATGGATATATATAAAGATGGCAATTACGCGAACTTAAGAAATCAAATAGCTAACACAAACTGGCACACGCAGATTGACCAAAACGATATCGATACTACTGTTACTAATTTCTCAAAAACACTTATGTCTATGATTGAAAATAACATCCCACGGAAAAATGTATTGGTTCGACCACTTGACAGAGCTTGGTTTAATTCAGACAAAAGACGTGAAATAAGGATTCGGGACAGATTGAGAAAAGTATACAAACGGACACAAAACGAAAACGATAACACCAAATACAAAACACAGAGAAATAAAGTAAATAACATGAAAAAGAAACTTAAAGAGGACTACTATGAGGGCATGGATAACACGTTACATGAATATAAAAAGTCCAATACAAAGATGTATTGGAAATTAATTCGATCATTAATAAAGGGTAATAACCAAATGGACGAATTTTCTATCATGGTTCATGATGGAACTGTAGCTTTTCAAATCTGTTCAATGCATATTTTTGTAGTGTATCCGACATCCATGTCGATGATCATCAGTTGTCCATCCTTGAAAAAAAAAACTAATGCTGAGATATATGGTCTTGATATAAGTGTTACTGACATTATAGATCAGATCAAAATATTAGATCCCAAAAAGGGCAGTGGACCAGATGAATTCAGCCATATTATGTTGAAAAATATATGTAACGAAATTGCTGTCCCTTTATCGATTATTTTTAACAGATCTCTACAGGTGGGAAAATTCCCGTCACAATGGAAACACGCTCATGTCCTCCCAATATTTAAAAAAGGTGACAAGTCGGCACCAAGTAACTGTCGACCAATTTCCTTACTCAGCTGCACTGGAAAACTTTTTGAGCGAGTAATGTTCAAACAAATTTATAATTACTTACACGACAATGACCTTCTGTATAACCTTCAAGCTGGCTTCAGACCTAAACATGCGACCGTTACCCAGTTAATTGAAATCTACCATCAAATCTGTCTTGCTATTGATAATAGAGAAATCTCTTGCTTCACATTCTGCGATATAAGTAAGGTCTTTGATCGAGTATGGATTAAAGGCCTTATTTACAAACTTGACAAGTATGGGTTTAAAGGACAAGTTTTGGCTTGGCTGTCTGATTACCTTTCTAATCGAACACAACAGGTCAAATTAAAAAATTCTTTTTCCAATATAGGGCACCTTAAAGTCGGGGTACCCCAGGGCTCAGTCCTGGAACCTCTGTTATTCCTGATTTTTATAAACGACCTGCCAGATGGACTGCAAGGACTGACCCGAGTGTTTGCCGACGACACTTCAAACTCTCTTACCTCAAATGACCTTCGACAAATTCAGCATGATAACAACAGTGACTTAATAAGAATTAACGACTTGGCAAACGCATGGTTAGTGGATTTTAATCCACAAAAAACTAAAATCGTGATATTTGGATCAGGCCAAGCAAATTTCGTTCATACTGATTTTAATTTCCATGGAGAAATACTTCACCCAGCAACCACACATCTCGGACTTTTATTATCAGAGGATGCGAAATGGTCCAACCGTTTAATCATATCAAGAGTCTCAAAACAAATAGCTGTTCTTCGCAAACTTAAATACAAATTGTCAAGGAAATTTTTATCAAACATCTATGTAATATTCATTCGTCCCACCTTTGAATATGCTAGCGAAATCTGGGATAATATCACTTTCTACGATTCTGAACGTCTCGAAAAGTTTCAGTTAGAAGCTGGCGGAATAGTTACTGGTCTTCCTTCATTTAGCAGTCGAGCAGCTGTTTATTTTGAGACGGGGTGGGAAACACTTAAGACAAGAAGACTGAATACGAAACTATGTTTAATGTTCAAGATTCACAATAATTTAGCTCCAGAATATCTATCAAATCTTATACCTAATCAAGTTGGAGCAACTAATAGATACAATCTCAGAAACAGTGAAAACATATCCTTACCTCGCTGTAGAACAAGTCTCGTCCAGTCCTCATTCATTCCCTCTACTATCGCTGCCTGGAATAATCTTCCTCTGTCTCATTGAAACAGCATCGCAATTTCACAGTTCAAAGCCAAATTGACTTCTTCATTTAGTCGACGTTCTGCTTACTTTGACCACGGTGACCGCAAATTGAACATTCTTCATACTCGGCTGCGTCATGGTTGCAGCACTCTTAATGGCGACCTTTTTAGAGTAAATCTTACAACTAGTAGTACATGCTCATATGGCGCTCCGGTCGAAATGGCAGAACATTTCTTTATCCATTGCCCGAATTATCAACAAATACGTCGAACTCTTTCTGAAACTTACAGAAATTGGAGTCAACCTAGACATTAGCACCATACTGTACGGAAACCCAGATCTTTCTAATAACACTCATGCTAAAATATTTCAAGCTGTTCATACGTTTATATCTAAAAGTAAAAGATTTTCGTAGCGACCGCCACTCCCCCACCCCCTTCTACTCCACCCAAAGCACTTTCTCATTCTGAAATATTCTTCCTAATATGCATCTGTCACTCTTGTTTCCATTTTACATATTTGAATCATTTTTGCAGCACTTCTTTTAGCTGCTCTAAATTAACATCATAATTATGTTTAATATTATACATGTATATATGTATAAAAGTACAGTCAAACCTACCTCAAGATATATGTGAATGTATATGCATATGTATATATGTGTATGTATATATATGTATGTGTTTATATGTTTGTGTGTATGTATGCATGCATGTATGTATGTGTGTATGTATGTATATTTGTACATATGTATGTGCATGTGTACGTGTATATGTGTATATATATATATATATATATATATATATATATATATATATATATATATATATATATATATATATATATATATATATATATATATATATTATATGTGTGTGTGTGTGTGTGTGTGTGTGTGTATATTTATTTATGTTTATTCGACGTATGTATTCCATTATAATTTTATGTATGTTCTAGGTGAGGCGTTATCTAAGTTGGTAAAACTTGTCGCCAATCCTATGCTGTTTTGAGCAATAAATACGTTTAAACTAAATGTGTCAGATATATTCTGAAGTTGGGTTTCCGATCACCGCTTGTACGTTCGAACAACTGTACTCCTATGACCACTGTACTGCCGCATGATTTCTTGTTCTTCAAATCCAGCATTGTAAAGCGTCGAACAACTATAAATTATTTTTTACTTTGGGATTTATTCCAGCTTCTTAAAACATAGTCTGAAGATATGAAATTATTATTATTATAGTCTGAAGATATGAAATTATTATTATTATTGTTGTTATTCTATAAAAATATTTAATGAATATTAAATTCAACAGATGTTCCTAATTCGTACTTAAGATTGTATTAGTTTCGACCGAAACTCTAAATTTTTCAGATGAAAAAGATCATGGGTTGGAATGCCTTTCTTGACATTATCTCACCAGGTTTCGAAAGGATACAATTTCAAAAAAATATTTATCTATTTCATGAAAAAGTATTAAAAGATAAATGATGAATATTTACCGTCTTGACAACGTGCCTCATTCACAAAACGGCATAGCCAATAATTTAGCTCTGGTTCCGATGTATTGTTGACAGAAACAGGTACATGTTCCACAGAGTACTCCTCCAACGATGTATTCGGTTTTGAATTCCGATTTTGTGCCCAGGCTCTCCACACATTCATAGCAAAAACATTGTTTTGTCTTGTCTGTTTTTGGTATTCTTTCGTACCGTTGTTTTTCTAGCTCGGAGTCGGTACTGGATGTCGTGTTATCATTTGAAATAATAAACTTTTGGTGGATATATCCATAAAGTCATCATTTTGAAAGACCTCTAATTTAAAATCCATAGTATACTGCTGGACACAACACGAATATTGAAATATCATGGAAGAATGAAATTGTATATTATTTGAATTCAACAATTATTCAATGATTACTTGATAACTAAATTACTGCCATGGGCTCATATAGATTATTGTTGGGGAAAATCTCAAAACCCATGAGAATTTGTCAATTACCTACATACTTTAACCATGTACTAAGTCGGTTGGTCCACTCTTATCTCGCTCCCTCGATATGCTCCCTCGCTTCGCTCGAGACCATATCTCGTGGTGCTTGAAAATCGTGTACCAACCTTCGACTGACCGATAAGCATCTGAAAACATTTCAAGAGGTGTTAATGCGTTTCATGCTTTTTCAACAAATTAATTTTGATCACTTAAGTTAAAAATCAAAAATAAACTTATTTAAATGAAATTTTACGCAGTATCGAGCAATTTTCACTGCCAAGAAACGGTTAATTTGATGGACTAAATGAAGAACTAGATGACGGGATTCCACGTGAGACTTGCTGACTCCATTGTAGCCTTCTCCTAAATATACATGCGAAGTACATGTACTTAAAGCATATTTCACGTTATTGTGAATGGAGAATATAATCAAAGTACTTACAGTACTGATAGCCGGGCTTTCAGTAACTGGTCAAGTAGCAAATGGTTAAATTGGAGTTAAAATAGAGTTGATAACAATTTCAAGGAAAGAAGAAGTTACACATATCATTATGAAAGGACAATTTTTAAGTACACGTATTAGTGAAATGAAGTAAACTTTGATAAAATATCTCGTGAGGCATGGCTTCTTACCATTGATTATGATGAAAACCATAGATTCATTACTGTTTTAAAAGTTACACTGCCCTTGTCATGCTTTATTCTCTTGAACATAAAAGACGTGTATCTGTCATGTCATATCGCTACAGAGAGCAGAATTATGACCTTTCTTTCTGATTGGTGTTAGTCAAAACGGCCCAAAAATAAAACGGCCCACAAGAAAATAGGAATAATTTTATACTAAAGGCAATTTATTAAAATGACAAATTATTCGTCCTCTTACTATCTGTATCAAGTATAATTTAAACACTAGGTAAAAAAATCTATTTTGAAATCAAAGTCGATATCCACTGTCAATATATTACAAAGTTGGGCTGTTTTAGTAAAAAGGGCCGTTTTTTATTTGGGCCGTTCTGGTGTGGACATTTTTTTTTCGGCCGTTTTGACTATGACTATCTGGATTAATTGCTGTAATACAATTTCACTTGCACTGACAATTCATGGCAATTAAACCTACTCTGTTTAGCAGGATATTCTATTTATCCTTGAAAAGTTCAACAGATATACCATAGAAATTCAGCATATCTTGATAGTAGACGACGGTTCAAAGAGTAACGCATAAAAAGAATTCAATGATCTCCTTTTTTTTGGGGGGGGGGGGGTCAAAATTGCTAAAATTTAAATGTTACCGAACAAATCCGAGAGATAAACCTGAAATGATACTTGGTTTATTTATCTCCATTCATGAACGACATTAAAATAAAATACATCTTGATTACCACTGTGTTGGAAATGATGTCAATCTGAGAATAATGTCAGACATGCTAATCAGCACAGGGTACAATACATGTACCTGTTTTCTTTCTGCCAAGCGACAAGGCAATGGACAATACAGCGCCGTATCTATGTTTATGTATGACGCTTGAATTGGGAACATGTTTCAGTCGGCAAAAATAGACATAGGGAAACCCCTCACATACACATGTCATGCCTGTCTAGATCTAAAATATATAGAAAGTGACCATAACGAAACTGACCGAGGGTCAAGTGACGCGTTATCGGTTATTTTATATCACTCGATTTTGTTTTGCTTTATTTATTTAATCTAGAATCAATAAATATTGACAGAATTAATTATATTCTCGACGCTAAACATCACGGGCCTCTCATATATTACATCAAATACTGCATAATAATGCTGTGTATGCTACTGCAGACGAATTACATCTACAACCAACGTGTACTGCTCGTTATCAGCCCATACCACGTGTGTTATAAGTAACACTAGTTGGAGTAGAAAAAGTCTCTCCAGAATGACGGTGGTCAACTGTGTCTTCGCGCAGCGATATCAAGCAAGAGCAGGTAACTTCAGTCTACACGAATATACACATGTATATCTCTATTTGCAATGTTACATATAATTAATGATCTAATAAAGATTCATAATACGTTCAGAATATTCTAATGCTAGAAATTACATCAGAGATTGTGTTTTGAAGCGCAAGAACACAATGAGTGAAAAAGAGGGCTTTAAAACTTATAATTAGACTGCCTCGTTTTGAGAATCGTGCATGGCGGCTATAGCCTTAACTGATGCTTTCGGCATTAAGCTCGGCTAAAAACCGGAAATACTACAGCATGTTTGTAAAACATTTCCCCCGCTGGGGGCTTATTTCATATAATACATAAATACATAAATACAAAACCACCCCCAAGTAAACTCAAAATTTAGAACATGAGACTTGAGTATTCGGAAACCAAATATGTCACGGAGGAACGGAAAAAGGCAAACACTAAATGCCTCCTGCCATACCTGGCGGGGGCATGAAAAGTCAAACCGGAGTGGCTCAGTGATTGAGAAGCTCGGCTTGTGCTCGAAAGTTCCCGGGTACGATTCCCGCAGTGGGCTCACCGGTGTCATGTCTTTCGGATGAGACAATAAAAACCGAAGTTCCGTGTCGCGGTAGTAGTGGCATGTAAACGATCCCTCACTGCTTCATGTGGGTTCGTTGCAAAAGTAAAAACTTCTATGCGATGCATCAGGCAGCACCATATACGTGAAATAATCGTGGAGTGACATAAAAGAATAATCAATCAATCAGAAGCACTTGTAGAAGTATATGTGTATCTCAATCAGCTTTTCTGTTCTTTTTTAAAAAAATTTTTGAACATTTGGGTATTAAATATATAAGCTAAAACTTTTCCTCGAACAAGCTAACTTCTAATTCTTGAGAAGAAATATTTGTCAGTCGTAAGTCTATCTGTTTGGTCGTTACCGTGTGGAATCTTGAAAAAGCTTAAATCCGCGTTTTATTATGATGTTTATTTGCAACACTCGTTTTATACAGCATTAATATGGAAAATTTGTTTCGTAGCATACATTGTGATACCTGACTGGGAATTCGAAGACTCTCTCTCTATCTCTCTCTCTCTCTCTCTCTGTGTGTGTGTGTGTGTCTCATTCTTAATATAGCATAGATACACAGTAGTATCTAGTATACTACATATATACTATTAGAATAGTAAGACTAGTATCTACATTGCAGGTGTACGTTTGGAACTCGGACTCTCTCTCTCTCTCTCTCTCTCTCTCTCTCTCTCTCTCTCTCTCTCTCTACTATATAGAATCAATACTCGGTAGTATTTATTATACTATAGTGGCCAGACTAGTGTCTATTCTGCATGTGTGCGCTTCGAATAAACAATTTTCCAACATCCAAAATTTCTATCAAAATTGATCTTTTTTGGCAAGAACTGTCAATCTTTATGAATTTTCGACGCGATAGAATCGAACCTTTAAGGGCTAGTCTGGTTGTGACCGAAAGTGTTTACAGTAGAGAGAAATTTGGAATGAAAATACTGGCATTGCTTGCATAGACACCTTACAATGAATCGGCTATAGCGTTGACCCGAAACTGTATACAATGTATATGTATATAGTAACCTTACAGTGCATCCCATACTAACATACATCACATCATATAGGCACACACATAGGACTACATACATCACATCATATAGACACACACATAGGACTACATACATTACATCATATAGACACACACATAGGACTACATACATCACATCATATAGGCACACACATAGGACTACAAACATCACATCATATAGGCACACACATAGGACTACATACATCACATCATATAGACACACACATAGGACTACATACATCACATGATATAGGCACACACATAGGACTACATACATCACATCATATAGACACACACATAGGACTACATACATCACATCATATAGGCACACACATAGGACTACATACATCACATTATATAGGCACACACATAGGAATACAAACACAAGTGATATACCATGCCTAAGGTTTCCTCTACCGTTTCTCCTCATATAATGAGGATGATCGACATTGGCGGATCTTGTGTCCCATATTTAAATTCATCCATTTCATATCCTGTACTTACTGTAAACGAGTCGTAATGGTTTCCCCCAGTGCTGGGGTTTTTGATCGAGCTACCGGTAAATTTTCCTAGATAGGCTCACGGTGTTTTCTTTTTGCCGTCAACGCTAGGCCAGCGGGAAAGCCTGGCAATGCATCTACCGGTATTTAGTTGTTCTACTCCCACAGGGACAAAGCTCGCTTAAACCCGGGATCGATTTTCGTATATATACACATAAGAAAATCGACACCTGGTTCAAGCGAGCTTTGTCCCTGTGATCTGCTCCTAATACAGTCATACCTGCTCCGAAACTCACACGCCTCAGCCGACCATCTCTCTAATATTTGCCATTAAATCATTAGAAAAATTCAACCGGTATTAAAAGGTCACATGTCTTAAGTGGAAGTCCCTCCTCTTTGGCGTTCGCTTAAAGCAGGACTGACCGTACTCTCTATCCTATATATTATACTCGTAACTCTCGTCTTCCAGCACAGTGGTGATGTCTGTGCAATGTGTTGCATGGAACACAAGTACTTGAAGATACATTTTATTTTGAAATCATTCCTATCAAGAATACAGAAATTCTTAAGAAAGCCTAATCTTAAAGTAGAAAAAATGTACAAGTGCCCAGTATCATCGACATTTCCAACATTTGCTTTTCTATTGCTCTTTATGATGCTGTTAAGCGATAGAGGGAGCCCATTCTATGCCATACCTCTAAGTGGCTTAAACGACTTTATCCTCAAGACTAATATCCATGTCATACACTGGGAATCGAACCAGAAATTTGAAAGATATCTGTAAAGTGATAGACTAGTATGTTGTACATCTAATGACCAGTCTAACCTATTTTCCTTTGTTGCAATTTTCCTTTGTTCTTTACGTGTGTACAAGGGTTCTGGATTATTACTTAGGAAGTTATGTAATGATAATACGTAAGTACACTTAATATATTGAAAATGCTTGTATAAGAAATTTGATTACATGTGAGTCAATATCACTGTCATTGGGTTACTTGACCTTAACCTGAATCTCCAGTATCGAAAAGATCTCAAGGCTTGATAAGTTAATCTTTTCTAGACATATATTTTAGATTTAAAAGATGTAGTTTGTTGGTACCTGATTCACATCATTTATAATATTCAATCCCATTTTTGGAAAGCATTTCCGGTCTACAGATTGGCGATATTTATTCATCTGTCTGTCAACTAGTCCGAGATTCTCTGCCCATCTAAGCCGGCGTGGCCTAGTGGTATCGCGTCGGACTCCTGATCGGGAGGCCTGGGTTCGAGTCCCGCTCTGGTCATGCCGGTGTCATGTCTTTCGGATGAGACAGTAAAAACCGAGGCCCCGTGTCGTGGTATGCATGGCACGTTAAAGATCCCTCACTGCTTCGGGTGGGTCCTTTGCAAAGGTCAAAATTTGTATGCTCCGCATCAGGCAGATGCCGTCACCATATACGTGAAATATTCGTGGTGTGACGTAAATCAATAATCAATCAATCTGCCCTTCTCCCACTTTTGATATCGGCAGTTTGTGGGAGAGGGTCAAGAGAGACTTTGTTAATCAAAAGTTGGAATTTTAGCGATACCAGCCGGTATCGGGTTGTACAAGCCTCTGGTGACTAATAAGCGTTTGCACAGCGAACATGCAACCTATAATCCAATAAATGAACATTTAACTTACCCGATCATAGCAATATCTTTTCCAAATAAGGTCTATAACTTGTGCTAGCTGCCGTTTTATCTGCAAACACGACATATTCTCATTTCGCCATTTGTATATACAGTATGACGTCAGATCTCACATAACGCGACTTTGCATTCGTGACACTTCAGCAGCTGACACATTTTCCTAAAGAAAAACACGATGCAACCTCGTCACGAATGAGTCGCGTTCGGCGAAATCTGACGTCATACTCTATACAAAAATGACGAAATGGAGAATCGCTGTGTGTATTCAGATAAATCGGCAGCTAGTAGAAGTTATATACGGCAACGTAGAAAGGTCATGAAGAATTTTTTTTAAGTCGTACAAACGAGATACTAAGTCGTACAAACGAGTTACTAAGTCGTACAAACGATATACTAAGTCGTACAAACGACTTACTAAGTCGTACAAACGAGATACTAAGTCGTACAAACGAGTTACTAAGTTGTACAAACGAGATACTAAGTCGTACAAACGAGTTACTAAGTCGTACAAACGAGACACTAAGTCGTACAAACGAGATACTAAGTCGTTCAAACGAGTTACTAAGTCGTACAAACGAGATACTAAGTCGTACAAACGAGATACTAAGTCGTACAAACGAGTTACTAAGTCGTACAAACGAGATACTTAGTCGTACAAACGAGTTACTAAGTCGTACAAACGAGACACTAAGTCGTACAAACGAGATACTAAGTCGTACAAACGAGATACTAAGTCGTACAAACGAGTTACTAAGTCGTACAAACGAGACACTAAGTCGTACAAACGAGATACTAAGTCGTACATACGACTTAGTATGCCGTAGGTACAAGCTAGGGGCGAATCCAGGAAGTGATGATAATGTGGCGGGGCGCAATTTTTAAGCAAACATACACATGTGAAGACAATGCGTCTGGGATTGCTTTGTGGTGTCTATTGAATCCAGGGAAAAACCCTAGTAGGGGGATCTGGGGACGAAGCCTTGGGAGCTCGTATAATATTTAAATCATTAAGGGTAAATCGTGGCCTACAATGATTAGTATTTTGCCAATTGTATACCTATACTTTTAATTTTCGTTTCTAACACATGTAACGGAGAGACTGAGGTTTGTTAGATACAACCAATGTACATAGTGTACAATACACCACGTTCCTACTAGCCAGGGACGTCCACATCATACATTTGTACGCAAAAACGTCCACATCATTTTCGCAAAAGAAGAAGAAGAACGGGATTGAAGTAGTAATACACACTTTTGGGTATCTCGACCTGGTGTTTCGTACTTAACGAATAACGTGACTGCTGAAATACACGCAATATATGTATATGTTATATACGTAAAAGAAGATGAAGGAATTTCTTCTTATTATTGTTGTTTTTAACATCCACAACTACAGTGGCGGATTTAGAGGGGGGCGGAGCCCCCCCCCCCTTTTGGTCACATATTTTCTGCTTAGTAACTCGTTTGTACGACTTAGTATCTCGTTTGTACGACTTAGTAACTCGTTTGTACGACTTAGTATCTCGTTTGTACGACTTAAAAAAATCTTCATGACCTTTCTACGTTGCCGTAGTTATATATCTTATTTGGAAAAGATAGTGGTGTGATCGAGTAAGTTAAATGTTCATTTATTGGATAATAGATTGCAAAAGCACTGAGCAAGTGTTTATTTGTCGCCAGAGGCTTGTACATCGCGATAATGGCTGATATCGCTGAAATTCCACCTTTTGATGAACAAAGTCTCTCTGACCCTCTCCCACAAACCGCTGATATGAAAAGTGGGAGAAGGGCAGAGAATCTCGGATTATCTGTCAACAAGCTTATGAAGTTTTTTAAAAATCAAACTTTCAGAACATAGAAGGGCCGATCGAAGAATACGTTGCATTTGACTTGACAATGATACTGTACGTATTCTGAAAGTAGGTTAGTGTGACCTACATTTCATGGTTGACTGATTTTTGTAAAAATGCCAGCTTTGCAATCCATGTTACCTTCAGTTGGTTCTTGTTGTTAATTAAGCTTCTTGGAGTTTTTTAGTTTTTCCTTTGTAACATCTGGGAAACTCAGTCAAAAGGGACTTTCACTTTCTCTCTGTAATTTGTAACTGAATGACCGTAAAAATTGAATGAGGGATTCTACTGGACATGTATTCCCGTAAAGTGAGTCTATCTGATTTAGTTAAAATCTTCGAATAGGTTCTGCAAGATTTTTTTAACGTCCGAGTTGATGTTCCGGTAAGTCTTATATGTCACAAAATGGTTTATGCATTCAGGTATATACATACAGATATAAGTCTTCATGCAATGCTTAATTTTACATTTTTATGTAAGTCATTCGTTCTTGGTGTCCATTATCAAAATACAAAAGTTACTAGTGTCAAGTGACTATGGCACTAACAACAATACACCACAGCGGACATTCACGGACCCTTGAAATGCAGAGGTAAGAACAGAAACAAACATTGATAAATGATTATTTGAGAGAATTAGAATGCCGACTCTATTTTATTTGCCATTGTCACCATGATCAAGAGATAAATTTCTGCATCATCCTCGACATCGAAAATAAACACAATACGTCTCCCAATCTTCATTTGGGGGCACGTAAATGTCATTGTCACAAATCAGATGGAAAATATTGACCTACAAACACTGAGTCACCTCATGTGATTCTACTTTGACTTTGTTCACGGAAGGATCTACTTATCTTTAATTGAAGTCTTAACAAGTACAATGTTACTCATATCGTTGACTCACTGATGTATATCTAATGCCGTGTTTACTTCCTAATTTTCTCTGACAACGGTCATGGACGTGTTAACAAAAAAAAAAAAAAAAGGTGAGGGTGGGGAAGGGGGGGGGGGGTGGAAGGGTTATATTCACTAAAAATAAATAATATAGAAGAGAAAATGATAAGACAAATAATAATTAAATAGCTTGGTCATTCTTTTTCAAAATACCTCTGATAAAAGAATTTCATCTTTTCAATAGGTTCCAAAGTTCTGGTTAATTGGTGGTTTACGTCGGTTTCAATATTTGTAGTTATATCGTGATATAGTTTAAACATATTTATTCAACTATAGACAAAACATTACAAATAGCATGAAAATAATGTATTACAATATACAATTATATTGGGATTTGAAAAAAAAGCGGAATATCGTTTATATTAATTAATTTCCCGTTTGAATGGTCTTGCTATACAAATCACAGCCAGAAAAAAAATTATTGAAATACATACATATGTAATAATGAGAAAGAACAAAACGTAAGTTTATATACAGTTTCGAAATTATGATAACTATGAAGCTAAAATAAAAATGCATACAATACATATACACACATTTTATACTTTTCTGTTGTTGATTTAAGTGTGGTATAGAAAAGATTATAATAAGGGATGAGGGAAAGAGTGAGAAGTGGGTGAAGCGAACAAATATAGTTTCTTACGAAAAGATAATGATAATGAACTGCAAGGTAATCGATGTACCGGCATATATCAAAACTAGATAGATAGTTGTGATCATCAAAGGTAGAAACAGGTTGCATGTATGATTGAAGAGGACGAAATAAAAGCTTGAATCTTAATAATAAATAAGGTTCACAATATATCCAACAGTACATATACATGGATTTATAAATATATTGTTAACGACATTAAACTCGTATAATTGTTTGAATTTTTTGGTTCTAATTTGATCATATATGAAATAAAACACAAACTTACAGATTTTCAGGGATTTCTGATGTGAAGTAACATTGAGAATGGGTGTGGTTGGAGCGCCCGAATGGAGAGCTTTTCGCTAGTTAGACGCTCCATCGGGCGCCTATATCCACAAATAGAAAATGATCATACAATTGGAATGTACATCATTCGAATATAAAGATTTTATGACATATTGAATAAAAATATAACACCTTCTTAATAAAAATGGTAAATATCATAAAAATTGTTGTTTGATCCAAGTGAAGAAACATTGCGAGTCAATATTTTTTAACTTAATAGTGTAATGTATGAACTGGGATAATTGAATTCATTAATGATTCGCTGGCTAAGTGAAACGTTTTGTTTTTAGAATATAGCTTTGAACGGCTAAGAAGATAGTAGTATTGAAATCTGATGATTTGCTTTCATCTCCATAAAGTAATGTATTACTATGTGACGGGATGTTTAAAGCGCATAATAGATGTCTGTGAGCTTCATAACGTTTACAATGTAATAGATAGTGGCAAGTAGTTTCTATTCCTCCGCAAACGCAGTAGGAATCTGGTTCAATATTTTTTTTAAAAATAGGTGGTGTTTTAGTGAGCTACAGTTTGTACGGAGACGTGTGTGGAGTATTTGGCCATGACGGGTACCGAATAGGAAATATGTTGGAACTGTGGAAGTGCGATAGTGTTCAGAAAGTTTGTTTTTAAAAATGTGCAAGTTTATGGATTCTCGTACATTTAAAGGGAGTCTATTCCAAAGGCGTGTACAGCTAAGAAAGAAGCTATCGAAATGGTGAGTTGTTTTACAATGTATTGATGTAAGATTGTGTCTGTTACGTGTATTGTGATTGTGATGTTGATAATGATGTGGAGGAATGGGGTCGTGTAAATAATTAGGGGCGAGTCCAGATATTATTTGATAAAATTGAATTAGTTTGTGTTTTTCTCTTCTTTCAGTTAATTTTTCCCAGCCACATTCTTTATAAAGTGCCTCTAGGCTTACAAGTTTTGTTGTGCCTGTAACTATTCGAGCGGCCTCAATGTTTATTTTTTCAAGTTTGTCTTTATTTTACCATTTGTTCGGCTTTTGTCAAATTAAATGACCGTCCTAAGTCGGTATCGTAATTACACTACAATCAAATATTTTTGTCATGTGTTATATGTTCTAGTATATTATTTATATTCATTTATTGTATAGCTCCATGGTGACTTCTGCCACATAACTGAGCCAGTAACTCCTCTTTTTTCTTTATGATATTGAGGACAGTTGTCCCAGATAATGTCCGCATACTCTAAAGATGGCCGGATAAATGAAAAGTACATAGTTTCTAGTGTTTTCCAACAAAGATCAAATTTAATTTTACGTAAAATGTTGATTTTGACTGATACTTTATTTATTATTTGGTCAATATGGTCTCCTCATTGACAAATATTGTTGAGGACTAAACCCAGGTGTTTGTGTGTTTTAACATCTTTTATTAGTGTATTATTTAGATGTAACGGCGGGTGAATAAAGTTACCTGTATTTTTTCTGGTAATGAGAAGTGTTTCAGTTTTTAAAGGATTAAAATGCACAAGCCATCTACGTGACCACTCGTATATTTTCTCTAAATTTGTATTCAAAAGGTTTGCAGACGTTACAGGATTTTTAATGGTGACATATATAGTTGTGTCATCGGCAAAAAGTTTGATTGCACAATTGATTTCCGTGACTATATCATTTATAAATATCAGGAAAAATAAAGGGCCAAGTATTGACCCTTGGGGAACACCTGCATTAATATGAGGTAGAGACGATTCCTTACCATTTAGGACAACTTTTTGTAGCTGATTGGAGAGATAGTCTTTGATCCAAAGAAATAAATTACCTTTTATGCCGAAATTTTGAATTTTTGTATACAGACCTTGATGCCAAACTTTGTCAAATGCCTTACTTATATCTAGAAAGACTACTCTAATTTCTTTACCATCATCTAGAGCTTAGCTTAATTCATGTGTTATGTAAAGAAGTTGATTTATGGTAGAATCCCCTTGGACAAAGCCTGATTGGTGACATGTTAAGAGCTTGTTTGTTATGATAAAGTTATGTATATATTTGTAGACACATTTTTTCAAAAATTTTGCTTAAGATACTAAGGAGAGATATTGGGCGATAATTTTCATCTTTTTTGGGATCACCTTTTTTAAATACTGGAATGACATTTACTATTTTCCATTTAGATGGATATATTTTGTTTGATAGAGATAAGTTAAAAACTTTGCATATTGGAGCAGTCAACTCATTGCACCCTTCCTTTAATAACCTTGCACTTATAGTGTCATGACCACTGGCTTTAGATACATCAAGAGTTTTAATAATATCTTGTACATCATTTTCTGTTATATAAATGGATTCAATAGTGCAGTTATTATTATATTGTGCGATATTTGGAACAAGGGAGTTAGAATCATCAATTGTAGATTGTGATGTGAAATATTTGTTTAGGTAATTTGCTTTGATGGTGTCGTTAGTTGTGATGGAGTTATCTTCCAATATTAAGGAATTTACTTGTTATGTTGAATTTGATTTTAGAGAGTTTTTATTAATTTCCACCAGTTTTTGCTACCAAATTTGTTTAGTTTTATTTTAGAACTGATTGTTTTGAGGCATTCATGTTTGGCATGCCGTAACAAATTTGTTATTTCGTTTCTTAGGGTTTTGAATTTTTGCCAGTGGGCTTTGTTTTGGGTTTTTTAGCCCGCTTTCTCATTCTGTTTCTCTTCTCTTTCTTATAATTAATCCATGGTAGATCTTTTTGTCTGTTACAGACTTGTTAGGAATTGTTTGTGTTGCACTTTTTATAATATTATCTGTTAGAACGGATACATTTTCGTCTATTGATTTGTTATTAAAACGCCCCAGTCGATATTTGATAAAACTTCTCTGTATTTTCCATAATTTCCTTTGTCAAATAACCATATTTTTCTTTGAAATTTGTTGTTAATTACCTTTTGTTCATTTATAACACCAAAGATAGGGCAATGATATCTAATGTTTACATCTAAAAAAAGGTTCCGTAACATCACAGTATGCAAATATGCTTGGGTTGTTTGTTATAAGTAGATAAATGAATGTTGCAGAATTTTCAGATATGAAAGTTGGATCCCTGATTAATTGGAATAGGCCATAAATTGAAAATAAATCTCTTATTTTGGTATTATGTGTGTTGAATTGGTTTTCATTAAAGTCACCAGTAATAATGATACTTTTGAAATTTGTATCTATTGCTTGATCAAATGATTGTTCATTTAAATTCCATATATCATTTTTACTATTGGGTGGTCTATAGAAAGTGCCCAAAAGATAGTCATCTTTATTAAAAGTTATTTCTAACCAAATACATTCTAAGCCTGTGACTTCCAAATCTGATCTGCGTTTACTATGTATATGTTGTTTGCAACATACTATAACCCCACCACCAGGTCCATCTGCTCTGTCACATCTGTGAGGGGGGCTGAAACCATCCATCAAGATGTTTTCGTTTAAAATTGTAGTATCTACAGGGGGGAAACTTTCCGCTCGCCCACTCGCATTGGCGACCAGTTTTGGGATTTTGGTTAGTGAAATCTCAAAAACATTCGCCCACTTGGCGACTGTAACCTTCGGCAGACATCGAACGGTTTTTGCTCATCGTAACATGACAGTTTATAAACACGAAGCGGTGGCGAGAATTTCCGTATGTGCGAAGCTCCTGTATGACTCAGATTAAAGCGTCAGTGGAGACAGGAAGTCGTTTCGGACATTTCCTTTTCGATCAGAGTCGTTTTATCGACATACGTGTAAGGTTTAACAAAATCTGTCAGGAAGGGCAACATTCATTTTTACACGGGAAATATCATGCAGATAAGATAATTCTATTAATAAAATATATCTTAAGCAGAATATTTGACTTTTACGATCAAATGTAATAGAAGAAATAGGTCAAAACGATCAAGGATGAAATGGCAACCAAGCGAAATCACACCGGTTATTTCGTTCGGTTGCCCTTTCGTCCTTGGCCAGTTGACTAGTATGTGGCGATTTATTGAAGGGGTAAAACCGCCCCAAAAACGGCCAGCAGAGGATCGTTCAGGTTACTTTAAAAGCTACGAAAACGAAAAGAGGGCCAGGGGATTCAGTTCAAAATGGACGGAAACCCGTCCTTGGCTGAAAAACACAAGTGATGGGATGGTGTGTACCTTATGTCAGGAGCATGACACGGGCAAATCTAGTAACTTTGTAAGTGGTTGCCCAAGTTATAAGCTAGACAGTGTTGTAAAACACGAGAAGTTCAAAGCATATGAACGCTGTGCATCCATAGAAGAGGGGAAAAATAAGCCAATAAAGAGGATGTTCAAATAGTTAACACTATAAACAATGAAGACTTGGAAAAACTAAAGAAACTGTTCAGAAACTGCCATGCTATAATCAGCAAAAATCGTCCCATATCTGACTTCATATGGCAATGTGACCTTGATGAAGTGAAAGGTTTAGATGTTGGTTCAACTTACAGGAATAAAACTTCCGCCAAAACCTTCATACAATCAATTGCAGAGGTTGAGTTCTCAAAAGTTGCTACTATTATCAATTCAGCAAAGTTTGTGTGTACAATTGGGGATGGGTCCACGGACTCGAGTGTCAAAGAGCAGGAGATGTGGTATGTGAGAACCTGTGACAAGGGGAAAATCCAGGTTTATTTTATTGGTGTAGAGGCTGCTGAGAAGGCTACAGCAGAAAACATAGTTAAGGGGTTAAAGTCCCTGTTACAGTCCAACTTAGGCATTGACTGGGATGACTTTGTTAAGAAAATTGTGGCCTTGGCATGCGACGGTGCTAGCGTGATGCTTGGCTGTAAGGCAGGTGTGGCAGAGCTTATTCGTAAGGACCAACCAACACTCGTCTCTGTACATTGTATGGCCCATCGGTTAGAGTTGTGTCTGAAGGATGTAATTAAAAAGGTGCCCTTGTACCAAAAAGCAGTGAATGTTCTACTCCAAGGTCTATACTATTTCTACCACAAAAGTAGTTTAAACAATGCAACACTTCATAACTGTTTCAACGTCCTCAAGCAGGAGGGGGACAAGTTGCTTGTACCATCGAGATCAGGGGGAACGAGATGGATCGGTCACCAGCGGCTGGCCATGAAGAATTTCAGTATATCATACAAATTCATTGTGGCACATTTAGAACAGGTATGTATCATGCTCACTGTTACATTGGCATCAACAATAGAATACCAAGCCAAGGTGGACACTCGTGGACTCCTGGAAACAGAGGTTGGACATGTTAGACCAGGTGCCCGAGAAGAGTCAGCATTTACTGTATTAAACAAATGCAAGATACCAATAATACTTAATTGTGCATTAACATTTTTATTTTTACATTAATATCAAAATAAGCAGACTTCAATGAAACTTGATGGTTCTTTAACGAGTTCACAATTTGCTGAGCACACATGTATTTTTGTAGTTAGTAGAGACCAAAGAGAAGGTGTCCGTTGATGCCAAGGCCAAAGCTCGGGCTTTTCTCCGACTAATGAAGTCCAAAGATACTGTAGCGTTTATCCTCTTTATGATGGATGTGTTGACACCATTGAGGCGACTGTCTCTGTCCCTGCAAGATCAAGATGGAGTGCTGGCAAACCAGCATCTGTCCTTCACAACCACTAAAGAAGTTGTGCAGAAACTTCATTCAAGGTAAGTGAATTTCACCTATTACAATGCATTACGAGAAATCCAAACTCCTATTAATAATAAACCCTTCAAACAGTACAAAATTGGTTCAATAGGTACATGAATTTGTATGATGTAGTGAAATTCTTCATGGCCAGCAACGTCATATTAAGTACCATTTTGCTGTATTTAGCGATGGACCACATCTTAGGAAGGTAGAGGGTTCAACATTTCAAGGCACTGAGCTGACAAATACAAATGCAGCAAGTTTTGTCGCAGCTAGGAAAGTTGTTCTTGAAAAGTTTGACCATGCAATAAATAGTAGATTTGCAGAATTTGATAAAAATGGGGATGTGATTCAGTGCACTAAAGTTGCAGACCTTAAGAGCTGGCCGAAGAAATGGGATGCCTTGAAAGGTTGAACAAGAAATTTACATAGTTTCTTGTATAAAGGTTTTAATTGAAAACTGATCAGGGTGTCTAACACAACAAATTACAACAGTCATAGAAAAACAATACATAAGAATATATATTTTGAATGGAACTAATAAGAAACAAATACTACAAGCATATATTAATGTGACACTCTGATTAATTTTCATTGTTTTGTTTTAATTTTGAACTTAACATTTCAACTGTTCAATGTTCTTTGTTGCTACTAAAATTCATATTAATTTTTATGTCATGTCTGTATTATGCTGTATAACAATTTCCATATATTGATAACACGGTAATGACTAATAGTATGAATATTATTAAGAACTTTACAATAGATCATGTTAATCATCATAATTATGTAACACTGGGTAATAAAGAAACTTAAAACAAATGCAGTCAAAATTTTAATCACAAAATATTTTAAAACTACAGGATTTGGTGATCATGAGGTACAGCGTTTGCTTGACCATTTTGGTGTCCAGCTGAGGGGTGCTGGTGTTGATGTGGAAGCAGCTGAGCTAGAGTGGACCCTGAAGAAAAAAGCACTACATGAAAGGTATGTAATATGGAATGTAAGATGTATAGGTATCCAGTGTTTTAAATAAAAATTTTGTGCATTAATTTGCATACTCTAAGCTTCTAATGCTAAATATATTTTCAGTGACCTGCAGAGTGAAGAAGTGCCTGACTGGGAAGATGTGAACAGACGGTTTGGGACCGCATATCCAAATATACTGGCTCTCATGGATCTGGTCCTAACAATGGCACCTTCCAGTGCAGAAGCTGAAAGGGGGTCCTCACAGCTTAAGCTTGTGAAGACGAACATAAGGAGTAGCATGGGACAGGATACACTTAATAAATGTTTAGCTGTTAGATTACTGTCAGCTTCTATCAAGGAGTATGACCCTCTACCAGCCATTACTCATTGGAACTCGAAGTCAATTCTGCAACGGAGGCCTGTTAGGAGACCAAATGTGAAAATCAATGAAACTGAAACTGTAGATGATGTAAATCTTGATAATGTGGAAAATAAATAAGAACCTGTTCATGCTGCTGTACATGTAAATGAGGGTGCCAGTGAACTGGAAAGTGAGATTGCAGAAGTGGCTGAAAGTGGCGTAGAATATGATTGTGATGATGTGTCATCGCATGAATCTACTGAGGATGAAAGTGAAGTGTATGACAGGTTATTGGAACTAGAGAGGGAGGTAGAATTTGAATAAACTGTGTACTTGGAATCAATAAAACCTGCTGTAAACACAAATATGCAAAGCGTGCATTCATTTGTCATCTGTGTTATTGCGCAAGTACATTGAAAAGATGTGGGCCCGTGAAAATTTAAGTGGGCCCCTAGATTTTGAAAGTTAGGGGCCCACTTGGCCCCTAAGATATTCCAACAAAGTTTCCCCCCTGATCTAACCAACTTTCAGTAAAGCAGAGTACCGGTACATCAAAGTCATTTAAAGTGCCATTGATTATATCTACTTTTGATTTAATGCTTTGAACATTAAAATGCAAGATTGAGAACTTAGATTTGATACCAGTAACAAGTTCACTTAAAGATGAGCTAGGTAAGGAGCTATGATTGGTTAAAGTACTAGAGGGTGATGGACCTGGGTTGGACTCTACATCTCCACTTAATAAAGTATTCAACAGTATGACGTGAAATAACTTAAATATACATATCAAAACACATATTTTCAAGAAAAAAGAGGAATTACTGGCTCAGTTATGTGGCACAAGTCACCATGGAGCTATACAATACATGAATATAAATAATATACTAGAACATATAACACAATACAAAAATATTTGATTGTAGTGCAATTACGAAACCGACTTAGGACGGTCATTTAATTTGACAAAAGTCGAACAAATGGTGTGGTTAACCGGTTTACGGTCCCACCTTCCCACTCACCGTAACAGCAGAGCAACCAAAGGACGTACATTTAAAAATTTATAAATAATCCTTCATGTAAAGAACAAGGGTCAATAGGTATCGCATATTGAGAGGTCATAAAAATATAAACACGTAAGTTATTGTAAAACACATAATGGTATAAAAATATATGCGACATCAACATGATAAACCGTGCTCTGCCAGTCTGAAAGCGAGCTAAGACCCTAGATCTGTAGGAGTCCCGACTAACAGTCAGAAGGGACGAGGTTCAGGACCATGTCTCCTCTGAAAGAGGTTTGGACAAGGCCCGTCATATAGTCCCCACCTCCCTGTTAGTCAGCGTGCAACGTTCAAGCAAGTCTGCCTAAGGCTGTAGAGGGGCCAAATACAAGACGTATAGTCTTTTTGATGATCTCAATGCCATATTGTCTATTTAGAAGACGTTTGACTATTTTATTACATTAGAAAATAACGTTATCGGAGCCTTTTACTTTCCTTAGTTTATATACGAGATCACCGTAAAAATTAGGATGGGAAATTCCATTGGATACATACTGTTGAAAAGAAATATTTCCAAATTTAGATAGAAGTTCTGAATAAGATCTGAAGAATTTGCCGAATGTTTTTCTTAGCTTGTGATATCTGTGACCCTGAGTTAAAAGTTTAGTAGTAATTTGTAAATTTGGTTTATGAAAGTCCAAAACATCGGTGCAGCCTCTGACAAATCGAACTAATTGAGATATATATATAGATACCATATGATGGGAGTCGAGGGACATCGCCATCCAAGTAAGGGAAATTTACAATAGGAAATCCAAAATCCTCACGTTTATCATAAATATTAGTATATATTAGGTGGTTGATAATTTTGATGTTTAAATCTAAAAAAGGTGTAGATTTATCTCAAGTATTAGCTTTATTCAATGTGAGCTCTGGTGGATATATTTCTGATATAAATTGTTCGAATTCAAGGTTGTCGATAACCAAAATGTAATCCAGATATCTGCAAGTATTATTAAATTTGTCAATGAGGTCAAAACGTTTTGATTTTTGAATAGAAACCATAAAATCCCTCTCATAACAATAAAGAAATAAATCTGCTATCAGAGGCGCGCAGCTAGTACCCATAGGAATCCCAACTATTTGTTGATATATCTTGCCATCAAATTGCACAAAAATATTATTCATGAGAAAATCTAGTGCTTTACATAATTCCTTGCAAGTCCAGTATTTATATGAAGTATATTGTTTGTTGGAAAAGAATCCGGAGTTATTGGAAGTACATGTACATATGTATAATATATATATACAAATACTTTGCAGCATTAAAATAAGCATACTTATGGTCAGGTTGAACAGAGTGAATGTTGTTGAAAACACAGTTATCTTTAATATCTTTTGTTTTCGTATAGTACACATTTGTATGTGTGGCATCTTGATTCCTAATTTCGATTAGCGTCGATGCTTGGGAAGTTTGATAAACAAGGTTATTAAAAAAATAGTAACTTAATTTAGCAAAACAGCGATAGTCAAGCCTTGATTATTAAAATATATAACATTAAGTAGTATGATGAATAGTAACGTAATTCTAAATTTACCTTTGAGTTTATTACATCGATAGTAGTGTGATCCTATCCTAGCCCGATATTCATTTAATGTTACGTTCATTTTTTATGAGATTTTACTGTTTTGTATATCAAAATATCGAGCCGGGACAGGAACATAATATCTTTCCATTTGTAAAATCAATGCAGTGTAAATACAGTTCAATGACATAATATACATGTAAAGTGTAAATTCGTTCGCATAAAGGGAGGTTTCTTTTAAGAGTGATAGGGGGTGAAAAAAAAACCCCACATATGTACAAAATATGGTATAGGAATGCATGTAGCAAAAAAGACCCCCTTGAGTGGCTTCTCATATAAAGTGGATAATATTTATGATTGCAGTAGACGAATATTTTGGAGTATCAAAGAGAAATTATATTACGATAGACTTGATTCGCTATCAGTAGTATGTATCACAGGTACAATACGCATACTAAGTTAAAAGCTACGTAGGTAAATATTTATAGTATACAATATAATTATTTTTAAATATATTAAATTTGTCATACATAATATACTCGCACGCATATTATGTGCTTCGATCAGTAAAGGGGTTCGAGAGGCATAGAATTTGCAAACCTTCAGTATACAAAATTGGGATAGAGGGATAAATAGTAGATATACGCACATATTTGGACTAGAAACCAAGATAAGAGACAAACATTTTACATTATGATGCATGCTTGAAGTGATTTTATAAACATCATATTCGACAAGACATACTTGTAGTTGACATTATTACTTGAACTAACCCTGAAACGTAGGTCGGTTCAAACATGTGACTTAAAGGTCGAGTTTGCACAGCAAAGTTCTCGACCAATCAGAGGACGGAAGCATTGACACGATAGGATTGTAAACACGGATACACATGGATGGATCACATTTATTATCCGACAACGCCTTGTAGTTTGATGAGATCATCGATGGTTATCACTCGATATTTTTTTTGTCATGTTTGTCGACGATGAAAATTTTCCCGTCCCATACGAATGTAGACTTCGCAGACCCCTCTTTCACTAGCTTCCTGCACTCAAAAGCTAGTTTGGCGCGGGATTTTGTAAGTTCCTGATTTAACAGAAATACCTTTCATGCCTTCCACTGACCGTAGGTTTTTAACTTTCATGCCTTCCACTGACCGTAGGTTTTTACTTTCATGCCTTCCACTGACCGTAGGGTTTTACTTTCTTTAATCATTCTATGTCTAAGGTTATAATTTGTGATGCGCGCAATGATCGCTCTTGGTTTGTTAGTGTTGCGTTTGCCAACACGGTGGGATACGGGAACATCAGCTTTAGTAAGTGGTATTTTCAGAGTGTTTGCGATGTCCAGTACCACCTCGTCAGTGTCAGTGTTGGCTTCATCCACACCAAAGATCCTTACGCATTCCCGCCTCGAGTACATTTCTAAATCATCGAGTTTTTGCTTTAATAGCTGATTCTCCTCTGATAGTGATTGTACCCAGTCGACGAGAGGTGGACCCTAGCTTCAATCAGTTTCTCGAAGTCGGCGGCCATCAGCTGTTTTACAGTCATTGCTATCCTATATATATCACTATCTGGAAGCATGGATCCCGTGAGCTGGATAGGAGCGCTTGGAGTTGGCGTGGATGTTAGCTGAATCCCGGAATACGAGGGAGGTGGTATCAAACCTGGGGCAGGTCCCCTGATGAGCGATTGATTCAAGGATGCGGCCCCACCATGTAGATTTCGGAATGTTGGATCCACATGAAAGCTAGTGTCATGAGAGGTGCCCTGGGCGTTATTCATGGTTTGACATTTCTGGAGAATGTTCGGATGAGGAAGATGAATATTTCCTTTTGCAGATAAAATTAACGCTACTAGAGTTCATAATACGTGTAAGATGATCAGAGCAATATTTACTGTTTGTGAGTACAGTTCACTACGTGAGAAACACAAAAGTCTTCTGACCGTGTACTGTAATAATCACGATACATCCAAAATTCAATAGAATCGGTTAACACATCCAGTAAATGTTTACATTGAATTTTGATGCCACTTTTTGGGGTTTAAAGCACTCTTTCACATGATTTTTCACAATTTATTCACAGTTTAAAATTTTTGTGGCTGCTTGGGTTGACGCATCTATATCGTGATATAGAAGCAAGGGGTAACCGACGTCTTAAACACAGTGGCGCAACCCGGGAGTCCAACTCGTCTTTCCGCAAAAGCCAAGTGCTTAACCACTATATCAAGCTTTCTCCCCACAGGGTTGGTTTGTGTTAAGTGTTTGGTTTTGGTGAAATTTAAAAGAAAAAGCAATAAAAAATTCTTTATTCCAAATGAATTGCTGAAAATCAATAAAGACACAAGGGTTAGTTATATTTCCAAACGATTTTTCCATAATTTATTTGCAATATAAACTTATTTTACATATCGCTATAACCCGGGTCAGGATATAGTATTAACCATCAACATTATTATAACTGTATAGACCACAGACGTTTATATAATTAAGAAATAATGACGTCCTAGTCGTTATCTAATATCCAGTAACCGCCCCGAGTCGCATTAACCAATCAAATTGTCGCCGAGCCGCGCGAGACATATTGTTGTTGAAATAAAATATTAATATTAAAGTACTTATTTTCATACTTGTTTCTACAGTTCATGTCAGAATAGAAGTAATGACGTCAAAAGAATCTTAGAAGTTAAGTTCGTCTTGAAAAACGTGTTGATCCTTGTTCTTTATAGACATGGTCCTGAACCTCGTCGCCTCTGACTGTTAGTCGGGACTCCTACAGATCTAGGGTCTTAGCTCGCTTTCAGACTGGCAGAGCACGGTTTATCATGTTGATGTCGCATATATTTTTATACCATTATGTGTTTTACAATACCTTACGTGTTTATATTTTTATGACCTCTCAATATGCGATACTTGTTGACCCTTGTTCTTTACATGGAGGATTATTTATAAATTTTTAAATGTACGTCCTTTAACTGTTCTGCCGTTGCGATGAGTGGGAAGGTGGGCCCGAAAACCGGTTAACCACACCATTTGTTTGGCTTTTGTCAAATTAAATGACCGTCCTAAGTCGGTATCGTAATCGGCACTACAATCAAATATTTTTGTAATGTGTTATATGTTCTAGTATATTATTTATTGTATAGCTCCATGGTGACTTCTGCCACATAACTGAGCCAGTAACTCCTCTTTTTTCTTTTATATGGAGGATTATTTAAAAATTTTAAAATGTGTGTTGTATATCCTTTGATTGTGCTGCTTTTATGGTGAATGGGAAGGTGGGCACCCGTAAACCAGTTAAGCACACCAACTGAATGATATTTATTAATATACATATATTTAATAATGTATGATAACTTACCGTCCTGAGTCGGTATCGTAACTGCAGTACAATCGAATATTTTTGTTGTGTTGTTTTTTGTGTTTTTTACTAATATCATGCCTATGTGCATATCCTTGGTGATTTATGTCATACAGCTTGGTCAGATGTCTTCTTATTTCTCTTATATTTGCTATAGGCTATGAAAGAAATACATTGAATTAAAATTTTCGTTTTATCGTTCATTTCATAATAGAATGTAAAGATGATGGATAAATCGAAACTATAAGTCCGAAAATCATGAAACCAGAGGACATACAAAATCATTGAAAATAAAAATCAAGTAGAAAATAGCGAAAAATGTCCACTTGAAGAGCATATGTGAACCCCTACTACTAGAGTGAGATCAAAACCTATAATAATGTGTTTCCACATTTAATATCAAAAACATAATAACCCAGAAGTTGCCAACTATTTTTAACAATGCCACAGTCATGAATAAGATGTTGTTAGTTCTAAACACATGTATTACAATTAACACACACGTCACTATCTTTAAGTTTACATTTTACAGGAAACGATTGTTACTTAATATGTTATTTAATAATTTATAGTTAAATTCAGATAACTTCTTATCTTTCATAAAAAGAATTTTACATATATAAATATTACACCACAAAAATTTGTCAATACTGAACTCTCGAGAATATAATGACTGATAATACTGAAATTTCTTTAAAAGAGTTTGATAGAAAAAAAAATAGCATTTTAAAACCAAATATTATGAAAGCTAGTAAGAAACAATAAGAATATTTCTTCGAAATATTTGGTATTAAAATCTCATTTTCATTCAATTTGTTGGAAACATGTTTAAGAGAAGTTTTCGATTTTCTAAACTCACAAATGCAATTTCCAAAATTTCAACAGTTGATGTTATTTAACCAGTTGCATTATAGAAATCTTTAATGTAAAGAAAGTTGTTTTTCATCCAGTTAGGAAAATAAAAAGACCTTTCCATTGCATTTGAATAAATTGTTACACCAAAGCTCTCTATAAAATAAGACAATGAGTTTAATAGCTTAAATTCTTTTACATTTTTCTCAGTACGTATTCAGGTGTCACATTAAGTTTGGACAAATAACTCTTTACGACATCATACATACCATTATGTTTATTAAACATTCTTGGAAGTAATGGAGCTTTCAAGGATTTAAATTTTGTTTCTGTGTCAATTAACCCCAAACCACCGTTCTCAAAATTCCCTATCAAAGTATTCTCTTTATTCTATCTATTTTGTGCCATATGAAGGTGAAAATATTTGATTTAATTTTATTAATAAGTGATATATCTGGAATTGGTAGAAAAGAAGCAGTGTAGATAAATTTGGATATAGCTAGTGAATTAACAATGCAAGTTTTACGTTTTACCAAAAAGTGTTAGTTTTCTTCTTTTCCAAGGTTCAAAATGTTTTTGCATATCATCTAAATTTTTAACCATTTTTTATCATAGCATTTAATTTTATCTTGTATTACATAAATAGCAAGCCATTTGTCGCATTTATTATTAACCCTGATCCCGAACAACTTATCATGTTTATCTTTTACTCCTCCCATTTATATACTTTCAGTTTTGTGAATATTTTTTTTTGAACCCGAATTTATTACATCTAAAGTTTTATTTAATGAGTCCCTGTTTTAAAGAAACTGTAAAATTGTCCGCGTGTTATATATTTTTATCTTTATGTTCACCAAAAATTTTATTCCCGGTATGTTTATATTTGTCCTGATATTTATTGCTAAATTTCTGCTACGAAAAGATATAACATCGCGTAAATCGGACACCCTTGTCTTATTTCACGAGACATTTTGCATGTTTTAGATATCCATTTCCAAAATGAATTTATCCAGATGATGGGAATTTGAATTGCATGTATAAGACATGTTCTACTCTTCTCTGTGGGCATGCAGATTTCTACAGAGAGCTTCGTTTACGAGTTATTTTTGAAAAAAAAACCATCCGATTCATTCTTGTTTTCATCACTAATGATGAAACATTTTCATGATTCCCTTTAAGTCTTGCGTCTTGATGAAGCTTTATAATTTTTTTCATCACTAATAACTAATCATTTGATGTAATATTTCCAAAAATCCTTTTTGAGTAGGTATTTTGTTAAGTGTCTTCGTAGAAAGCTTAGGTGTTTGCAGTTTGGCAGTATATTCTGGTAGCCTTCTTGGATACAACAATAAAATACCAAGTAATGTCAGGGAATTAAATATCTAAAGGGACTGGAAACTAACCGTCCCGCCCTTTACACGGTCGATTTATTTATGTGACAGTGGCTGCGCATGCGCAGTGAAAAGATAGACGCCATATTGTTTTCATTCTCTCGCCTGATGCAACTCTAACGCCTTTGATATATTTAATTTTCATCGTATCAACTTAAAGTACGTCCCAATTAAGGTAAGTCGACATATTTCACAAATTGAAGCAAAAAAATAATTGTAAATAGGGTTGAACACCTAATTCATATTCCCCTCAATGAGCTAGTTTATTTACAGAATGAAATTAAAACCCTGCGTAATGAAAATGCCCAGTTGAAAGCTTATATAGAATCTGTCAGATGTGAACTGGACTCAAAGTCAAAACAATTCGACGCATTTAAAAAATTGGCATCAAATTGTTTGAAAGATGTAGAAGGGTTTAACTATTTTGTATATAAAGCTAATAACACACACATTAACAGTGAAATGGCACGTCTTGCAAAGCTTTGTACTAGTCTACAAAAGCAAATTTCAGATACAAAAGTTCTGAAATCCTACGCATCAGCGGTTTCCTCACCTAAATACTTGTCCAGTGAAGCGGCTAGCAGCGAGGCTACGGTCAAAGCTCAGGAGCACCCATTGTCACCTATCCCATGCGATACACCGCGCAGTGTTGTTTATGTATCGGAGTTAGAATCGACATGTGAATCCACTCCCGACCGACTGAATTCCCAGGATGTTGGTAACAAAGCTGGCTCAGACAAAAATCAAGAGAATAAGTCGTTTTCGTCTACCCCACGTAATACATTGCGCAATGTCATTGATGTTTCGGATCTTGATCTAGGTGCGATTCCATCTCCAAACGCTTAGGACCCAGCACAATGTGAATAAAACTGACATCCTGCATCGTAAGGCGGTAAGGAAAACCCAACAAACCGCGCACGATAACTCAGATATTTTCATCGATGTGTCATACAAAAGAAATGCCCGATATTATTTGTGGAGTATTAACAAGAAATCTACAGAGTCGGGCAGCGATATATTGAAGACAAAGGAGTAACTGTGTCGCATCTGACTCTTTTTAAACCACGGAACAGTATGGGCCACTTAACTGCAGGAGTCAACATATCCCCAGAAGATGCACACCTTGTTGAAAAAAGTGGATTTTGGCCGGAAGGGGTAAAATTCCGGAAATGGCATAGCGTCCGAGAATGGAACGATCGACGCACTCGACGAAATTGCGAAATTGACTGGGACGAAGACGATTATAATATGGAATAAATTCCGATAAGTTTGTATATATCAGAGTACATAAGCCATAATATCAATGTTAAACAATCGTATTATACATACTTTATGTATTTCTTTGATTTTGCAGCTTATGGTTGTTTTAGTCACGTGGAATGTTAGAGGCGTTATTTCGTCTACGCTATGTCTATCTTCACTACTAGGTGTCACAGGTTGTGATATTGCAATTCTTTGTGAACACAAGCTTTAACATAGCTCATCACAATATCTTGATACTATTCACGGAGACTTTCTTAGTCTTGTTAAAATAGAACCTACAAATGATAACAGTGATTTTAAGCAGAATAATTTTAGTTCTGTTGGTAGAGGTGGTGTTGCCATTGTAGTACGCAAAGCACTATCTTTCTCAATTAAAGAAGTTGACTGTAGTCAGTCCAGTCGTATCGTATGTATTGAACTGAAGTACTCAAATGGCAACACCTTATATGTATTTGGAGTGTTTTACCAGCTGATAACGACTTAAATGCTTATTGTCATGAACTTAGCATTGTAGAAAGTCTCTATTCATATTACTCGAACTATGGTCATGACATTGTGGCTGGAGATTTTAATGGCAGTGTATTAGATATCAAGGACACTAACCCTGTTAAATCTCAGCTTCCAAAACAATTTATTAATGTATGTAATTTTTGTGTACCTCTACAAGATTTCAATGTGCTGGGAGAGACATTCACCTTTGTGCAAAAGAAAACTATGTTAGATTATGTATTCTTTGAAAAACATATGGTCCGAAATATGAATACATACCACCTATTGGAGGAAGGTTCTGTATCAATTACCTCGGACCATCTCCCATAGTTGTAAACTTTGATACAAACGTTAAACGCCACTTTTTACAGGACCCCAAGACGTCACTTTCGGCTTGGCACAAGACTGTTTCAGAGTCTTTAGTTGACTATGAAAATATATTTTTAGTAGCGCTTAATAGGTTACAGTGGCCGTCTGGGAAAATAAATTTAGACGACGTTGTAAAATGCACACGAAATTTAGTAAGCACTTTGCTAGGAAGTTCTATGTGCTGTATCCCCTTTTCAAGTTTTAATCCATATACTAGACTCGGTTGGACTAGACATGTTAAACATCTGCACTCTATTGAACGCGCAATACGTACAATATGGGTTCAAGAGGGCAGACCCAGGGGCATGACCTTTCTGTCTTATAGAGAATACAAAAAGGCTAAAAGAGAATTAAGACGTACTTTAGATGTCGAATATGAAAACTATATGTCTAGCGTATATAAGGATATAGCCGACGCCGCAGAATGCGACATACGGCTGTTCTGGCGCCTTTTTAAATGCAGGAAGCCGCGTACTTCAAGACTATATTTAGAAATCCGTGATTGCGACGGTAACATCGACAATGAACCGGAAAGCGTAGCCAACGCATTCGCTTCTTTTTACGAGGATTTATATACTTCTATCGTAAATGAGCAACATGACGTCAAATCCAGCAGTAATACTGACACTGAATACGAATCCATAAAACTCGCTTGTACCTTGGATCATGGTCATTTACCGGATGACGTCAGATTAGCAGTTAAAGGGCTTAAACGACGCAAAGCACCAGGGGAGGACGGTTTCACGAACGAGCATATCATTTTTGGGGGTGAAGCAATTATTCAGTGCTTTACTAGTCTATACAATGTCATTGTATCAATAGGACAAATACCACCTGATTGGAAAAGAGGCCTTATAGTTCCCCTTCACAAAGGAGGTGGTAAAACAAAGGACTCGTGTAATAACTATAGACCAGTGGCCTTATTATCAAGTTTATACAAACTTTTCGAAAAACTTGTCGTGTATCGCGGTTACACCCTTGGCACTACAATCTATGCTCAATATCGCTTATAAATACTCAATTAAATGGCGGTTTTTGTTCAATGCTGACAAATCGTGTGTTCTTACATTCTGTGCAAAAGGTAATCATCTTCCGGATTCTCTTAACTGGCATATAGGCCCCCATGAAATTCTTTGTGAACACTTGGGCATTCTGCTTAATTACAAATGCAAATTATCGGACAGAATTCGCGCTGCGTGCAACAAAGGACGTAAATCTTTTTTCGCGTTGACAGACCTCGGTACGTCATTACCCCGCTGACATCTATACATCTGTTTAACAGTGTTGTACTACCGTCAGTTTTCTGCGGTTGCGAATTGTGGAATAGTCTCTCGAGAGATGGCAAGCAACGTCTTAACATATTCCAACATTTCGTTTGTAAAAACTCTTTGGAGTTGCCAAAACACTGTAGATCAGACATGTGCGAAAGTGTCTTTGACGTTTTACCAATAACAGCGAAAACTGACTTACGGAAACTTTTATTCTTTGGTCGTCTCTGCCTTTTGGATAGCAAATCATTGCCCAAACAAATTTTCTTACGTCGTATATTTTCATATTTGGTTGAACTGTCAAACAAGCAAATGGGTTTCGTACCCGAGATCATGCAACTCATATATCAGTATTCACTTCAAAATTATTTAATAGATTGGTTACCGGGGTATCTTGTGGCGAATTCCCTGCAAAACGTTTATGGTCGCGTATCGTGAGAACCAATGTAAAAGAGTATCATGATGATGAAAGATTTTCGACATCTTATGCGTGTATTCAATGGTAGAAAACCCTCATCTGTCTGGCATTTAGCCCATTATAGTAGTGAAATAAAACTATGCAAATATGTATATAATATCTTTGCTTTTCAGCTACCACCAGAATATGTACATAACTGTCGACTGTGTGGAATTCAAACATATGATATGTTTAGCCACTTAGCTTGTATCTGTACCCAAACCCTTGATATACGCATGAAATGGTGGCGGGAAATTACTAGGGGTTATGACTCTGCTCTTTATACAGAACTGTGTAATCTAAACGAGTCTGAAATATATATTGTTGGGTAGCCCCACTGCACATGTTCTAAATTGTGAAGAAGAAAACCGCTTTAGAATTAAAAATTTTACGTACACTGTATTATATTACTCATTCGTTGTATGCATGTTATACACATACATTAATTACCATATGTATTTATATCAAATATTGATATAAATGACAACCAGTTGTACTCCCATTGGGTGAACTGATCTCTGTAGTGTATACTTATTCTGATTAAGTTGAGTACGTAGATCTTTGCATATAGTTATATCTGCAAATGCGTATTAATGTACGCATGTATACATATTTGTATGTATGTATACATGCATCTTCATATTTATTGTATAAACCTTTGTTTATTGAACTGTTATATCTATTTCCTCATGTATATATTTTGTATTTACTTATCTTGATGATATCCTACGGGAGGAAATAAATATTGATTGATTGATAAAGCGATGAGATTTTTCCAGAAAGGATATAAATCCATGGACTTTTACGCTATAAATGCGTCTGGTTTCGGAGATGGGTAAGTAATGGCTGCTTCTCAAGCTTTCCGAATGCTCTAAATTTTTTACGATACTCCTTTTTTCCACATGAAGGAAAACACGAAATGAGATCAAATCTTGGTTTGTACACCTTTCTTCGTATACATGGACACGTTCTTTTTCATGTTTTATATCACGGATTGAATATTTTTGCCCATAAATACGACTACCCGTATGAGTAATAGATTTGAACTGAGTCAGGTAACCCGCCTTTTAAATAATTCAACTCTTTTATTACGCCTTTAAATGTCATGGTGTTTTGTATTTTTGGTTCATGAATATCATTGAAACAACAAACTGCAAGCCTTTTATTGTATTTCTTATTGTATTCTTTCTCATTTGTAATAATAAAAGGAGTTGCTTTTGAGACGATAAATGTTTTATGTGCTGTAACAGTGTCGAAGCCTCGACTTTGACTGAAATAGGCTCACTTACATAATAAAAATATGCCAATGTTTGATAATTTCTGGCTTTGTCATATATTTTTTAATACATGGTATAAATGTTTTTGCAATTATTTTAAGATTTCTTATTTTTCTTGGACAGTATCTGATGGACCCATAACTCAGATTTTCAATGTTAAACATTTTATTCTGAATGTGATTGGAGTGGGGGCCTGGCAAATTTTGTAGGTTAGGTCATTTCTTTTCAACATGAGCATCGGCCAGAATATTTATTTTCAGGTATTCCAAGGGGCAGAATATTTATTTTCAGCAATAACGATTATAACCAATATTAACAACCAAAAAGAAGTGGGGGGACCAAGTCAGTGTAGGTGGTGGAAGGTGATATGTTTTCGTGTAAAGATGTATTCTTTATTTAAATGTAAAACTTATATGCACTTAATGTCAAATCACTCTTGCCATTATACAGGATAGTGGAAAGAGGGGAAAGGTGCCAGTCACTGGTAAAAGTGACAGGGCTCTTACTCCATATTTTGTGAATGGAGCCAGACCCAGGGCCATTCAAATTGAGAAAAGTAGCAAATAAAATGGATTTAATTCTCATTGGAAGAAAAAAAGACATGTTAATTCAATGTTTATCAAATATGTTAAATTATCTGGTTATACAACATATCATTGCAAATATGAAACATTCATTGATTAATACCGGAGAGGGAGTGCCCCTCTGGTAAGAGAAGTAACTACAAAAACCATTTTTAAAAATGCACTTTATGTAAAATGAGCAAATTTATAATGTGGAAAAATATGTCAAGGTATAACTTTTCATAACATGTTAAAGTTGCACAAGCTGTCGTTTTCCGTATTAAATTTTAAAAACAAACGCTGTAATTCTTAATCCTGGACTCTCTCCTGAAGTTAAGCCTTCATACGAAATTACATTGTTATATTAGTTCGATAAGTATTGGAAAAAATAATTAAAATACAATTAAATACTTACGACCTACCCGCAAAAAGGCGGTAATTTTTTCTTCACTTGGCATGCCCAGTGTATCAATGACCTAGCCAACTAACGCGAGATCAGGATGCTTTCAATAATAACAACAACAATGGTGACGTACACAGAGGTATCGAAGATGAGATAACCCCCATTAATTTAAAGACAGAATTCGAGGGCATCTGGGATGAAAAAGACTGTGACGAAACATTGTTTAGAACAAGGATAACAAAGAGTTGCATTGGAGCGATGGTAAGCTGTGAGAGTTGTCAAACTGCAGAGAATACTTGGTGAGTGTTTACATTTTCCCCCACCACGTGGAAATGCCTTTGCAATAATTACCTACGTCTTCGTATTATGAATACGGTTCAATATTTACTGTCATCAGATAAGGTAGTCTGTGATATCTAATTTATTGTTCATGATAATGTGCAAAGCGGACGACATAAAAGAAAATAAATGCATCTTGTAAGTTGTATATATAGGAAAAATGTAAGTTGGGGCTCCAAAAAAGGACATTGTACCTATTTTATAGAATGTATTTCGTCCATTTTATATTTCTTTTAATAATGAAAAATGACAGAATAACCTTGAAAAATGTTGTTCTATTATCTTTGTTTAAATTAGAATAATTCATATTGTATTTATAGATATTATCTTGACTCAAAAGTATATATATTTCATATATGTACTCTCAGCCTGGATACTTCAAGTTCAGCAAATGTAAAACTCATTTACAGTATTATATATCTGTCATAAATGCAGTTTTCTGTATATTGATAATACATGTATCTGATCCGAGTTTGGTGCCATAAACTAAGAAAAGAGTCAAAATTTCAAAGTGTTATATTTAAAAATGAATCAATTTTTTAATAATTGGGATATGATTTTGATTGAGTTGTATATTATTCATAAATTAGATTAAGCATGACAATTTATTTAAATGATATATAGTAGAATAAATTAAAATTAAATAACTGACTTAAGTACTTTCTCAGTTTATGGCGCCAGACCCTGGTACATTTCTACTTGATTAGTGATGAAGCTTTTACTATATATGTATATCGAACTTTCATTGAATGGTCTGTCTTTCGGATGAGACAGTAAAAACCGAGGCCCCGTGTCGTGGTATGCATGGCACGTTAAAGATCCCTCACTGCTTCGGGTGGGTCCGTTGCAGAGGTCAAAATTTGTATGCCCGCATCAGGCAGATGCCGTCACCATATACGTGAAATATTCGTGGTGTGACTTTAAACAAAAATCAATCAATCAATCAATCAATCATTGAATGTTCATATCCTTTGGTCCTATGGTTTGCCTTAAGCTGTGAGCAGGTTTTCGTACTTTTTCAGTCTTGCTTAGTTTGTTTCTCTCTGTTCTTACAATGGTATACCCACGAATGGTAAGACATAGGGAAGCTACACTTTCCAACAGAATTTGCAAGAGTAGCATGGCAATTCCTAAATAGTGTCTCTGAATAATGCTTCACTGTGTGTGACTCTGGGATTGCCTCCTTAAGAGGTGTAACGAGTAGAGAAGAAGCGCATAATGAGTCATGCGAAACATTTTGTCTGGTCACTAATTCCATTTCATAGAAAAGGTTCACGAAACTTTCTGAAGGTCTTGTAAGCCCACTACGGTTCACTTTGTTAAAACACGAATCAGTATTTGTTGTATTCACGGAGTCAGATTCGTCATCACTTGATTGAAGGCAGCTCAGTGCTCCTAACGCATTAGTGTTGTCTTTAAGTCTGTGGATTTTTTCCCGAAGAGACCTCACTATATATCCTCCAATGTAGTGTAGAATCGACTTGTCATTGTCGGAAATGGCCTGTTGTTTCGTCTGTGATGACTCGAGTTCATAATGCGCCCTTTCCTTGAAAATGTGCCCCACTAATTCCAAGAGTAGAATTTGAACAAAATTATTGATAGAGCTGTGCCTCTCAGTACAACCTTGTAACTGAAACAAGTCGATGATATCGTTTATGGCAGCAATATCGGATCTCGCACTATGAAAACGTGTGAAAAAATCCCTTTCTAGGACATTGTTCACACTGGCGTTCATTTCCCGGAAAAGTTGGTGATACATGGATCCAAGGTGGTTTAGTATTTTGTCGTTGGACACGACAAAGTTAGAGAGCAGTGGCGTAGCTCGGCAGTGAAAATTGGAAGGGGGGGGGCACAACCTTCCAAAAGTGAAAAGCAAAATAAAAAAAAAAACAAAGCAAGATGTGTTTGTGGAACACTATGTCCCCGGCGGCAACAAAGTCCGAAAAAGCACAAGGGTAACGGTGAAGGTCTCAAGGTCATTGACTTTGCCCAGTGGGATCTTTTACATGCCATGCCTACCGTGACACGGGACCTCGGTTTTTACTGTCTTATCCGAAAGACAGAGCACCGGTGTGCCCCCAACCGGTGTCGAAACCGGACCTCTTGGTCACAAGCCGAACAACTCATCCACTGGGCTACACCTGCTTATCTTTCAGATAAGAGCAAAAGCCGGCGTGGCCTAGTGGTATCGCGCTAGACTCCTGATCAGGAGGCCGGGTATCGAGTCCCGCTCTGGTCATGCCGGTGTCCTGTCTTTCGGATGAGACAGTAAAAACCGAGGCCCGTGTCGTCGTAGGCATGGCATCCCTCATCAGAAATTAAAAGACAGATTAGCGGAAATTATTCAAAATGCATTTACTAGTAAAAACGGAAGCCGCAAATTCAAATATATAGTAATAGGCCACGATAAAACTTACTTTGTTAGGGAAAATTCTGATTCCAAAAATAAATACACTGAAACAGCTGTCATTCAGATGTTGAACTTTCTTATTGATAACATTTTTGTGGTGTTTGGAGGTAAGGTTTTTCAACAAATTGTCGGCATTCCAATGGGCACTAACTGTGCTCCGCTTCTGGCTGACATATTCCTTTATTCATACGAAGCTGAGTTCATTCAGTCTTTGCTTTCGCAAGGAAAAAAAAACAATTGGCTCTTGGCTTCAATTTTACTTACAGATATATAGATGACTTGCTTTCCATTAATAATCCTTCATTCGCGGATTACCTTAGCATCATCTATCCAAGTGAACTGGAGGTCAAAGAAACCACAGAAACTAGTAATTCTACTTCGTATTTAGATATTATGTTGTCTTTCGACATTAATGGTCAATTGAACACCTCACTCTATGACAAACGTGACGATTTCAATTTCGCTATCACAAACTTTCCTTTCATAAGTAGCAACATTCCATCATCGCCCGCATACGGCGTATTCATATCTCAGTTAATACGTTATTCCAGAGCATGTTCAAATTACAATGACTTTGTTCTGAGGGCTAGGCCACTTTCAGTTAAGCTGCTCAACCAGGGTTATATATGTGCTAGACTAGCATCGTCACTGAGGAAGTTCTACGGTCGTTACGAGACTCTTATTACTTCATATGATATCTCGTTATCCAGACTTTTAAATGATATTCTGGACTGAGACCGATTCCGATCACTTTACACAGATTTGACACCTTCTTTACTAGAAGGTTACCTACTTCGACTTCTCCATATATAGATACATATGGAATTCACACGATTTGACTCTTTCTACGGGGTATATATGACGGGTGTTGCTAGCAAGCAGGAGATGCTCACTCTCCCCGGGCACCTGATCTCACTCCATCACAGGGGTTCACATATGCTCTTCAAGTAGACATATTTTGTTATTTTCCATTTATTTTTCATTTTCACTGATTTTGTATGTCCTATGGTTTCATGATTTTTGGACTTGTGGTTTGGATTTATCCATCATCTTTACGTTAAGGATCCCTCACTGCTTCGGGCGGGTTCGTTGCAAAGGTCAGAATTTGTATGCCCCGCATCAGATGCCGTCACCATGTACGTGAAATATTCGTGGTGTGACGTTAAACAAAAATCAATCAATCAATCAATCAAACAATCAATCAATCAATCAATCAATCAATCAATCAATCAATCAATCAATCAATCAATCAATCAATCAATGAGATAAGAACAAACTATAATAATGCAACTCTATTGCATAATCTCGGACTTGTGTAATATTATTCAAAACATAATAAATACATTCAATGGATGACATCACACTAATGCATAAGCTGAAAGATATTTTGTTGACGAAACTTTCTGTTGTTGCAACAAGTTACGTAATCAAGATGCATCTACAGCCAGTAATTTTGTATTTACGGATTAGATTTATTTCGCTTAAAATGTCTTATTTAAGTTTATTTAAACTATAAATATACTCTAAAAGTAGGGGGTGGGCACAACCATGTCTGTGCCCCCCCCCCCCCCGCTTTGAAAAGTGGGGGGACACGTGCCCCCGTTGCCCCCCTTCTACGCCCTTGGAGAGTGTAATGTGATCACTGTCGGCATAAATAGGATCGTCGCAGATTGCGGTTATTGCAGAGTGATAAGCTCGTCGGAAAAGCGACATATATACACTGTTATGTAGGAAGTTGTCCTGTCGACTGGAAATCGGCATACACTGAGGCAAAGACGTCTTTACGTCATCACTCCTATGTTCACTGACTGCAATAAAGTAAACATATATATATATGTGACTAGAAAACTGACAATAATCCGACAGTGACAAATAGTTTTCTCAAAAACACAATTTTATGCTATTTTCGAATGAGCGTTGGATCCGCCAGTGCCTCTTCCCTAATTAAAATTGCTGGATTCACCCGTAAAGTTTCAACAAAGTCCCGAGATTGATTCATTTAATTTCAAATATTCCCTGAATGTATATATGGAATGATTTCAAAACGTGTACATGTAACCTCAATTCACCACCCGTTTTGGCACTCGATCTTTCAAAGATTTGTTTTGACAGTAAAATAATTTCATTAGGCTCGTATTCCGCATTAAGATGAAAATTACTTACATACGTATACATTTAAGTAATTTTCCAATTTTTTTCATAATTCCGGGTGACTCAACATTTTCGTGAAATGAACAAGTGAATGATTCAACCCCCCCCCCTTTCCCAACGGCAGTCATTGTCACTATTTTTAAGTATCGGGTGGTTTTTCCGGCAATCACAATTATATATGATTAAAATTTGAGTTTGGATCTGCTCAAGATGATCTCTATATTAAAAATTAAACGTATTTTTGTACCTTTCAAATCGGGCAGTCATGCTGCTTCGTAGTGTGCCCTCGAAAGCCTGCAATAGTCTTCAGAATTTTACTGCAAACGAGACAGGCATAACCCACCGATGGCTTAGATGACTTTGTCGGGATGACATTTGGAGACCTCAACGTTTCATATTTAAAATCATCATCACTGTCCTCGCAAAGAAAAATGTTCCGAGTCCGTAAAATCGTCTAGTACAATCAATATCATGGTCCCAGTGTAAGAAATCTGACATGGTGCCTCTTTCCATCAGCACGTCACATCTAAAAATGATATTTCTATTGTTTTGCAAAATAACAATTTCCTTACGTAATCACCAATATGGCAATAACTGCTTTTTACCAAAATCACTCAAAGCAACATCCCCCACGCGCTACCTAGCTGTTTATTACCTTAGGAAATAACAATCTACATGGTAGCCGATCGAAGCTAATTACTGTTCAAACAACTTTCCCCACCTGCTCATCACCGGCACACTTAAGTTTATTGTCAAAACACTGGATCGTCTTGTACGCAGACGATAAATCTACATCATAAATTCGCCTTATTAAGACAAATATTCGGCCCCGACTCTAGAAATTGTACTCGACTTGGCGCATGCGCATTACATATGACATAATCTAAACGATAAATAACATCAACCGAAAAAGGAAGTCAGCATCACTGACTATGATATCCGATAATTATACACAAGATCTTCGTATCGACCGTAAAATTTGCAGAATGTTGACTTAAGACATTTTTTTTCATATCCTTGTGACTTTTCACGAAGTATTTTGCCTCAGTCAACGAAGGAAAAGTATTCCGAAAAAACTCGAGCATATCGGATCTGCTAAGACACAGAGGCACCATATGCAAGTGATAAAGGACGTAACAATATGTGTGTGGAAAGTTCACAATAGGAAAATTAGAGCCGTCTAGTTTGTCTTATACTGAAGAAGTTATTGTATCACTTTTGTCAATATTATAAATACTAAGCGCAAGAACTGGATTCTTTTTTATCTATAATTTAGGGTTTTTTTTTCGGATGTATTACATGTACGTATGTATCAGATTGTTCGTTATGTAAACAGAATACATCACAAAAAATGAACAAATAAAGAAGACAAGAACATGAGGTCAAATTTTCCTATTTAATGCTTGAAATGTTGTTTAACTGAAATTCCGGCATCGGAAATGCATGTGAACAAATGCCTGTATATATACTGATTTTGCCACATCAAGTATAGTTAAGATGGTTAGTTTTTATGGTCAGGTCCCAAAATATCGATTACCATTCTTGAAAGAGGCATCTGAAATTGTACTAGATCCCTATATCGACCATAGAACTTCCTCAGTGACAATTTCAAACGTTTCTCAATATATTCTTGTAAGAGTAGTTTCATGGCAAGAAGCCTCGCTCTCAGGACGAAAGTTTCGTATTTTGAGCATGCCCTAGCATAGCGTAGGAATTGTGAAATGAAAACGCCATATGCGGGAGAGGAAGGTATCTTGCTGCTCAGAAAAGGGAAGTTGTTAATAATGAAATTGAAATCATCACGTTTGTCATAGAGAGAGTTTACTAATAAACCATCGTCATCAGTTGATAGGAGTATATCGAGGTATGAAGCAGAAGATGCACTCTCATTTGTATCTTGTTTCTCGAGTTCCTTTGGATATATGATGTTGAGGTGATCCTTAAATACAGAGTTGTTAATCGACAAAACGTCATCGATGTATCTGTATGTAAAGTTGAACCGAGATGCTAATTGTTTATTGCCTTTGGAGAGCAGAGACTGTATGAATTCTGCTTCATAAGAATACAAAAATATGTCGGCCATAAGAGGCGCACAATAAGTACCCAACGGAATGCCAACAATCTGTTGGAACACTTTCCCGCCAAATATTACAAAAGTATTATCTATTAAGAAAATCTAACATTTGGATGATCTCTTTTTTGTATACTTTCTGCTGGAATCAGATTGTTCCTTTACAAAATATGTGTCGTTTTGGCCTAAACGAGATACTTATACCTGCAAATTCCTTTTTTGTTGAAGAAGGCAATTTGAATAATTGATGTTATTTTATTTTTTAGTTTTTGATGAGGAGTAGTTGTATAAAGAGTCAAAATGTCAAAAGATTTGATGCTAGTAAGATTATTGAAAATAGGAGATTTGAAGTGCTCTAGAAGTTCCTTAGAATTCTTTGGAATCCTGGTTGATTCCGCTTCTCGAGTAAGCAGTAGAGGAGTATTTCTGAAGATTATGTTTGATTTCTGTTAGAATTTTGGTGAGTAATATCGAAGGAGGCTTGGTGGAACACCTGGAAGATGCAGTTAGGAATCGATGCTTATATGGAGTGTTATGTCAGCAGTAACAATAATGAAATTTTCGTAAAGTCGAGAAGGTTCTCTAACGACACTGGAGTCACGAAATATAGAATACCCGGTATTCAGAGAGAGTGTCTAATTCAACCTTCTCTCTCTTAGCCTAAACGTCTGGCATACTCTTCACAATAATAATATCAAAATTTTGACATGTAAATGACTGTGTGTATTTCATTGCGAACAATATGGAGATCTCATTTCACAACATGACCACATGGATTATATTTAAACTCAGAAGAGGAACATGAACACTCTATAGGGTTATGAAAGTCTTCTAGAATAGATTAAATCGGATACATCTGAAGTGCGGATAGACGTTTAGCAAAGAAAACTGACAGAGGTTTGGTAGATCATTGCTGGATTCTGCAACAAATGAATTATACGGATCCTGATAAAGCACCACAAGAGAAAACAGCAGACATCTGACCAAGCCGTATGGCACTAATCAACAAGGACATACACATAAACATGATAATAGTAAAACACAGAAAGCGACATAACAAAAATATTCGATTGTACTGCAGTTACGATACCGACTTAATAGGGTAAATTCAAGTAACAAACGTCATTCAGTTGGCTTGGTTAACTGGTTATTGGGCCCCCACCTTTCCACTCGCCATAAAAACAGTCAATCAAAGGGTAGACATTTAAAAAGTTACAAATAATCCCCCATAAGAGAGAGCAAGGATCAACAGTTTTCTCAGGAAGAGAGGTCATAAAAATTTTAACACACAAAACGTACTGTGGATGTTTATGCTGTCCTTGTTGATTTTTGTCATACAGCTTTGTCAGATGTCTTCAGTTTTCTCTCCCCTATGGATGTATATGCTGGGATAAAAAATACCCGGTATATTAGACCACACGAAGATAAGTAAACCGTGCTTTTGTTAGCGTGTAATGCTCGAGCAAACGTCTATATAAGGCTGTAGAAGGACCCAAAATAAGACATACCTATGGTCTTTGCGATGATGTTGTTATCATACTGTCGATGTCGAAGACGTTAAATTATTCTAGAACTACTAGATATGAAATTATCGGAACTTTGAAACCCTCCTTAATTTATACACTAGATCACCGTAGAAATTGGGATGAGAAATTCCGCTGGATACGTATTGTTGAAAAGTCACATTTCCGAATTTAGATAAAATTTAGATAAATTTAGCAAAAGTTTTTCGAAGTTTATGATATCTAAAACCTTGAGGTAGAAGTTTGATAGTGGTATGAACTTTTTTGCGTGAAAATCCAAAACACTAGTGCAGGCTGTTACAAATCGAACCAACTGACCGATATAAATACCATTTGATGGGAGTCTAGGGACATCGCCATCTAAATAAGGGAAATTAACAAGAGGGAACCCATAGTCGTCAAGTTTATTATATATGTTAGTATGGATATTGTTGTTAATAATTTTGATATTTAAGTCCAAGAAAGGTGTTTCGTGATCAGAAGTATTGGCTTTGTTTAACTGCATTTCAGGTGGATACATGTCAGTAATATGGTTTTCAAACTAAGGTTTATCGATAACTAAAATATCATCAAGATATAATCAAGGTGTCATTGAAAATATCAATAAGGCTGAAACGTTTCGAGGTTTGAATCGAATGCATGCAGTCCCTCTCTTAGCAATGTAAAAATAAATCTGCTATAAGGGGTGCGCAGTTAGTGCCATAGGAATCCCAATAATCTGTTGATAAGTCTTGCATTAAGATGTACACAAATATTATCCATCAAAAATGTGATGGCATTACACAACTCAGTCCAAGTTCAATATTTTAATTATCACATTGTTTGTTTGAGAAAAATCCAGATGTAACTGAAGTACCAAGATATGATTTAGACCCTCTGTTGAAACACCAGCGTATGAGATATAACAATTTGGTTTTGATTAAGTCATGAGGTAGAGAGGTATATAGTTTCGAAAAATTGGTTTATGTCATAAAAATCCTTCTTGGTATATTGAAAAAAATTTTTCCTTATCCCTGTATCCTGTATATAGAGAACAAGGATCGACAAGAGGAGAGGTAAAAAAAAAATTACACACGAAACGTTTATAGAATATGTTGTTTCCTGGACGGAAGTATTGGCTTTGTTTAATTGAAATTCAGGTGGATAAATGTCAGTAATATAGTTTTCAGACTCAGGGTTATCGATAACTTAAATATCATCAAGATATCTAGAGGTGTTATTGAATTTATCAATAAAGTCGAAAGGTTTCTGAATAGAATGAATATAGTCTCTCTCATAACAGAATAAAAATATATTTGCTATAAGGGGAGCGCAGTTAGTGCCCATAGGAATCCCAATAATCTGTTGATATGTCTTACTTTAAATTGTACATAAAAATTATCCATCAAAAATGTAATGGCCTTACACTACTCAGTCCAAGTCCAATATTACTCCCGCTCTTACTGCAGTTAAACACCATGTTGTCAAGTAATGTAATGCTGTTGCTTTTAGCAATAGTAACGTCAATTACCTTTGGTCTATCAAAAATTCTGATGAAGTAATGAAAAATTCCGTTTGGGAAATTTTTAATTTTTTAACCAATTTCAGTAAATAATATATTTTAAGGTTATTCTTACTGTGAATTTGTCGCATGTCTAGACGTTCATCTATGTTATCTATCTATGGTATATTGTTATCAGTGCCACAATAACAAAACTAGTCATCTCAATTTACGACATTGTGTTTTGAAGATTTTGTTTTGTTTGTATGTGTTGGACATGCACGACAGATATGACTATGGCTAAACCTCTATACGAGATTCGTATAAATCACTAACATATCTAAGATTTGTTGATTGGTCTAAACAGTATTTATTGTAAAAAACACATAATAGATATGAGGATTATACATATGCATTATGATAGGGATTGAGCAGCAAGCAAATAGCTTATATAAAGCTCTCTCCCTTTGCACAATGGTATTATTATACAATTATATCAGGCCGACATTATAATAAATAGACATCAATATATTAATACATGTATATACATACAAATATACGTATAAACATGTACATATGCAGCCTAAGGCAGATGCACGTACAAAGAATTATAACAAAGAGATAATAATAATAATGGCAAAGCGGAATTCAGATACTAATACGGCTTGAAGTTCACGTACTTGATTGTAACGTATTGTGAATACGTTGGTTTTCTCATGAATAATATTTTTGTGCAATTTGATGGCAAGATATATCAACAAATAGTTGGGATTCCTATGGGTACTAACTGCGCGCCTCTGATAGCAGATTTATTTCTTTATTGTTATGAGGGGATTTATGGTTTCTATTCAAAAATCAAAATGTTTTGGTTATCGACAACCCTGAATTCGAACAATTTATATCAGAAATATATCCACCAGAACTCACCTTGAATAAAGCTAATACTTGAGATAAATCTACACCTTTCTTGGATTTAAACATCAAAATTATCAACCACCTAATATATAATAATATTTATGATAAACGTGAGGATTTTGGATTTCCTATTGTAAATTTCCCTTACTTGGATGGCGATGTCCCTCGACTCCCATCATATGGTAACTTTATATCTCAATTAGTTCGATTTGTCAGAGGCTGCACCGATGTTTTGGACTTTCATAAACGAAATTTACCAATTACTACTAAACTTTTAACTCAGGGTTACAGATATCACAAGCTAAGAAAAACATACGGCAAATTCTTCAGATCTTATTCAGAACTTCTATCTAAATTTGGAAATATTTCTTTTCAACAGTATGTATCCAATAGAATTTTCCATCCTAATTTTTACGGTGATCTCGTATATAAACTAAGGAAAGTAAAAGGCTCCGATAACGTTATTTTATCATGTAATAAAATAGTCAAACGTCTCCTAAATAGACAATATGATATTGAGATCATCAAAAAGACTATAGGTCTTGTATTTGGCCCCTCTACAGCCTTATGCAGACTTTTACTTGAACGTTGCACGCTGACTAACAGGGCGGTGAGGACTATATGACGGGCCTTGTCCAAACCTCTTTCAGAGGAGACATGGTCCTGAACCTCGTCCCCTCTGACTGTTAGTCGGGACTCCTACAGATCTAGGGCCTTAGCTCGCTTTCAGACTGGCAGAGCACGGTTTATCATGTTGATGTCGCATATATTTTTATACTATTATGTGTTTTACAATACCTTACGTGTTTATATTTTTATGACCTCTCAATATGCGATACCTGTTGACCCTTGTTCTTTACATGGAGGATTATTTATAAATTTTTAAATGTACGTCCTTTGATTGTTCTGCTATTACGGTGAGTGGGAAGGTGGGCCCGTAAACCGGTTAACCACAGCATTTGTTTGGCTTTTGTCAAATTAAATGACCGTCCTAAGTCGGTATCGTAATTGCACTACAATCAAATATTTTTGTAATGTGTTATATGTTCTAGTATATTATTTATATTCATGTATTGTATAGCTCCATGGTGACTTCTGCCACATAACTGAGCTAGTGTGCTCCTTCACATATATAAACATGTAATTTCTATAAAATAACGAATATTTGTTGATTGTGCCAGATATGCTATCCTTTGCACACTGAAAACAATTGTGTATTATACAGCTGTACTTTTTTGTACTAAAACCCGATATTGCATTCATAATCTTCAATGAATTTGTTATGCAGTAAATGGCAGCTTGTAACGTCGATGACGTTATGGTGTAGAATTACGTTGCTGTAATGTAAAGATGATGGATAAATCCAAATCACAAGTCCAAAAATCATGAAACCAGAGGACATACAAAATCAGTGAAAATGAAAAACAAATGGAAAATAAAATATGTCTACCTGAAGAGCGTATGTGAACCCCTGTGATGGAGTGAGATCAGGTGCCCAGGGGAGAGTGAGCATCTCCTGCTTGCTAGCAACACCCGTCACATATACCAAGTAGAAAGAGTCAAATTGTGTAAATTCCATATGTATTTATATATGTAGAAGTCGAAGTAGGTAACCTTCTAGTACAGAAGGTGTCAAATCCGTGTAAAATGATCAGAATCGGTCTCAGTCCAGAATATCATTTAAAAGTCTGGATAACGAGATATCATATGGATAATAAGAGTCTCGTAACGACCGTAGAACTTCCTCAGTGACGTTGCTAGTCTAGCACATATATAACCCTGGTTGAGCAGCTTAACTGAAAGTCGCCTAGCGCTCAGAACAAAGTCATTGTAATTTGAACATGCTCTGGAATAACGTATTAACTGAGATATGAATACGCCGTATGCGGGCGATGATGGAATGTTGCTACTTATGAAAGGAAAGTTTGTGATAGCGAAATTGAAATTTTCACGTTTGTAATAGAGTGAGGTGTTCAATTGACCATTAATGTCGAAAGACAACATAGTATCTAAATACGAAGTAGAATTACTACTTTCTGTGGTTTCTTTGACCTCCAGTTCACTTGCAAGCTAAGAAGTATATAAAAAGGGGGAAATGTTGGCGTACTGGTATGCTATAGTTACAATTACATCTCTATTTCCCCATACTTCCACATTCTCTCTCTCTCTCTCTCTCTCTCTCTCTCTCTGTCTCTCTTAGTTCGACATTTTATATACAAGAAAGAAAAGGACATCTGACTATGTAGACGTCAACAAAATACAACACATAAAAAGGATCTCAAAAATTCTAATACTGTAGCAGCACCAAATTAGGAGGCCTAGCTCATGTTGATGACATTTTATATTTTGATGTTAAGATTCCATTGTATAAAAATGTTCGTCGCTATATTTATGATATCTCACCTTTAGAAATCTGTTAATCGTTGTTTAATTCTGTGACAGCGAATAATACTTTTTCGCTTATACTTATGGCATCACGATGGGTGTGACCGGTCGGCAGGGGATGTTTACCCCTTCATGGCACCTGATCCTACCTCTGTTTTGACAGAGGTTCGTGATTGCTAATATTTTATTTACATATGTATTGTCGTGTTTCTTCGACTTCGAGTTGTGGATATCGGATCAATATCTTTGATTTGTACTTACTATAAGGAATATTATTTGTAAATTTATATACCGTGTTATTTGCTTTTGTAGTGAATGGAAACGAGGTCCCCTGAATCCATTAACCACTCCCTACAATAAAACATATTTTCACAATCGTCTTACATCTACAAATCATGCTTCTCTTATTGTAAATTTGATACATATATGCACATGTAACTTTATTTTTAACAAGAGCAAGTTGTACGTGTTGATATTAGTGAAAGCAAATTTTATGATAAGGGAGTTATAATTGATCATTATGTATAGGCATATGAGGTACAAATACATTTGATAACTTAGGAATATTTTTTTAAATTTGAAAAATTAATGAGTACCGGTAAATAAATTAAGAGGTAAGCAGCAAATACATTTATGGAACCTTTTCTTATGTGATTTTCCCACATTTTCAATTCATGCGCTTTTGGTGAAGATATATCAAATTTGTGACCTTACCAGTTAAAGATGTGTGTACATAGATAAAACGAATTTACATGTAAATATGTGAGCAAATATCAAAGTGTGTGCATATATAAATGTGCTCCGGTCTTCTGTAAGAGAACTGAAGTCTATGATTTGTAGAAGCCCGTACAAACAGTCAGATGGGACGAGATTCTGGAATTTAACTCAAGAATTGTAGATAACTCACCTCGCAGTCCTCATCGCCCTGTTAGTGCAACGTTCAATGAAAATTTACACAAGGATGTAAGACAAATAAAGACATATGATCTTTGCGATCCTCTCAAAATGAATCCTACTTGTAGTGTCTAACACTTCTAACTTTTTTAACACAACGAGATCGAATTATTAGAACTGTTGTTTTTCTTAATTTACATTTTATATCACTGCAGAAATTAGAATGGCAGATTTCTCTTGACACGTATTGCTGAAAAGTAAGTTTCTCGAACTTAAATAATAGCTTCTGAATAAGGTCTGTAAAATTTCTTGAAACGTTTTTGAAGTTTTTAGTACCTGTAAACTGTAATCTGTAATTTATACACTATTTGGAAATTGAAACCATAAGTGTAGGCTCTAGCAAATGAAACTAATTGAGAAATATATTCTGCTTTTCCTAGGAAATTTAATGCAGTTACACTTAACATAAATGTTTGTATGACTATTATCAAGAATGTTAAAGAATATACTCCGGAAAGTTGTTTTATTAGAATTATTGGCTTCGAATAGTTGAAAATAATATTTCTTTTTTTTTCTACATTTAGCGTTTATTTTTCATGGGTAAAAGGACATGTTCTTATCTGAGCAAAATATATAAAGTTCTGCAAAACGTTGTTAAGAACACGATTAAAGATGTTATATGATCTTGAACTTGTAATTTCATGGCCTAATACAGCGATATGTATTTTCTAATAGTTTGAATTAAATGTTCTCTGTAAGCAATATATATCTTGAGAAAGTTAACATTTTATGAACTTCGGGAATGTTACTTTATTCTTTATGCTGTTGATATGAAATAGAATTTTATCATTGCAATTAGGTTACAATACAAGAAAATTCAATGTCTCTAAACATTACTGACATTGATCATCAATAATCATATTATTATATGATCTAAACATGAGTTATCAAATAATGAAGACCTAACATGGTACTACAAGATGTAGATGCTTATTCTCCCTGGACTCCTTTATTGGGCTCGCTTATGTTCCCTATTACATGTTCTTTACTTTCTTTTTATTTGATTTTCAATTTTTGATGATTTTGTTAGTCTTTCGAATTAGTGATTTTTGAACTACTTAATTTATTCTTCATCTTAACAGGCAAATATTCTGTTAATAAGCATTATTATCTTTAAAATCAATTCATAAAAATTTCCAAATTGTGCATTTTTTGAACTTTTAAAAATTTAACCCCCCAAAAAATTGATAATAATAAATAAATAGCACCTTCTCATTAATCTTATCTGCATTTTAGACGAAAGTTTGATTCTTATTAATGGATTGCAGTCAAAATGTGATGAAGTAGTGAGCAAATTATGTAAAAAGAGTTCTCCGATTGTAATTTTCATAAGCTCACATGCCTACTTCTTTTAATAAAAACCTTGAAATTCAATTAATTAACTTTTGATCGATGGAAAAGCATAATATACTTACGAGATATATGAAATCAGTTAAGATTAATTAGGAAATCACCTGTATCAATAGTAGGTCAGTAGATTTATACCATTGGATCTACACGTTTCAAAGTCGGTATCTTAGAACATTTTAACAGCTAGATCAAGTCAGATTTCCTTTATTAATGTGAACGAGTAGTGGTGGGTATATCCAGTGAACGAAGGAATCGTATGTATTCATATTAACGTCTTCATTTTTCCCCATAACTCACATTTTGCTAAGAGTCAGAACATAACTGAAACTAAGATTCACGGTTAGCTTCAGTTGAGGTGTCGAATCCTTGTGTCCTCTAAATTTACATCTTTATCTTTAAAGATTTTCAATTGTTGGTGTCATTTGATCCAATTCGTCTGTCTTGTCTTAAGCTTGATCAGTATGTATAAAGTCTATCAGAATTTCAATTGTGCACTTAGAACTCAATACATTAGTTCTTTCTAAATGTATATACAGTTACTGCTTTTCGCAGATGTCATTATACATCATTTATATTACAGAAAACAAAGATAAAATGAATCATAACATGTAGGATTTGACATTGAATTTGTATGTTAAACTGTCGCAGTTCGCCACTATGGTCACAAAAACATGCTGTTTAACATGCCGTGAAAGGTGAATCTGACGTTATGACGTCAAAGAAATATGTTTTGATCCAAGTTTTCATGTTTTTGAAATAAAGTGTGATAACCACGTGACTTTCTGTTGCACATGAAAATAGCAATAGTTCTTATTCGACATCTCATTTCATATTTGGATTTTGAGACTTGAAAATGTCCATAAAGATACCTCTGTTCTTCAGCTTAGTTGGATTTAGTAGTGGACTATGCATGACAAAATCAGGTACATATTGATTTGACGGCAGGTCTTCTGCTCATATCTAAAACCTATATCTAGGCTAGTTTGGAGTGTTTAAATAATAGCATGTTGATAAACCGAATATATTATTTTAACATTTTTAAAAAATCCTTTCTTCTGTTTTGTACTAGTATTTTTCGCTTTTGCCGAAGAAAGATATCTTTAAGCGCATATTTACAAAATAACAAGCACGTCTAAAACATACAATATGTGTCTCCTCAGTCAGGATCAAGGCCAAATCAAATTATGGAAGTCAACCAAATTTACGGGCAAATGACCTTTCAAAAATTTAATAAATGAATGAATAAATACATAAATAGATAAATGAAAAAAAAAATAATAAAGAATTTTACAGCATATATTCGTGTGTTAATGTAGTGAACTCGATTTCGAAACCTTATGTCCTTTCGGTGATGATCTCAAGGCCGAAACCTTGAAATCAGAACTTTAGATATTAAAAAAGCGTTATAGAATTGACCTAACATAGTAATAACAAAGAGCCCAGTTAAGGATAGAGATATGTGCATGAGGGATATAATCCTTAATAATAATTTACAAACTTTCGTCGCAGTGAATATGAAGAATGTATTTTCGGTCAATATAGAAGCACTGAACATTGGACTATTGATATCCCCAGGTATCAACTGACATACAACAGCGGTATAAACCCAGTGGTAATAAAAGAATTTGAAAACATGTGCATGAATATAAATCGATACTGATATATGTTTACTTATCTGTACTTTATGATGTTTATTATGTCATAATATAAGTTTGGCATGACTTTTGTAGTTTGTGAATACAAAGGCGTAGAAGTTCCCACAGGTGGAAAAATTAAACTGAACATAGACTGCATGACTTGTGAATGCACCGTATCGCCCAACGGATCGAAAACTCTTAATTGTTGGTATGTATGTATTTCAAAAGGTGTATTTACATAAGTATAGGTTCAAATGGTTTGCTAGAAGTGTATTTTCTCATGTTAGTCAATTATTCTGAGTTTGTAACTGTGGAAATTTATGCCAGTTCTCTTGCTTTAAGACTATAGGCTCTTCATGGTGCCTCTGTTTCCTCCAAAACTAAATAATGGTCACCATCATATAAGTGAAATAATATTGTGGTTTTATACTCCATCACTAAACACTGAACACTTCAATATAATATGAAATTATCTAGGTATAGGTATAGTTTGAATCTCCCCCACGACACACTGGTCACTGATACCGGTGAAGTAATTCTGTTGTTGTCTAATCCTCCATCATCACAAAGACCACTATAATGTAAATGAAATAAACCTGGCGTGGTGTTATTTTCCAACACTAAACACAAGTATTTTCATGTTATTATATCATCCACCACTAAACACTGGCCGTCACAATGTCAGTGAAATAAACCTGGCGTGGTTTCTACAACAAATTGTGAATGATATTCTTTGTGTATCAACTAAGGGTGGTTAAACATTAACTTTTTGGCAAAGTATATTATGCATACTAAACAAATCAAAAATTGTTGGTTGTCAGTAACAGTAATTCGATATTTTGGACTTTTTGGTTTTTGATTCAGCTTGGAGCGCAGCTGGTGTTCTGATTTCACGAATGTTCTTGATGTTTTGTTACGAGTGCATAGTAACATAGTATCAGTTACTGTTCTAGATATCGAATTCATTAAATTTGGAATTGATATTATCATTTCCGTGACCATTTTATGTTCTTATGAAGACACCCAAGCACTTGTTGATGCGTGTATAGCTTCCAAAATTTACAATTGAAGGTTCTGGGTTAAATATTAATATTCTACTCAGATTTATAGTCAAATAATAGGAGATGAGGAAAATCTATATTTTCAGTGACGAAGACCATTTTACAAATTTCCCAGACACGTGCAAGGTGGCTTTAGATTCAAGAGGCTGCGAATCATTGGTATCAAACTGTCAACCATGTACACAAGGCTCCTTTGCTGCTGTTGGAAAACGCTGATCATATTTTTGTACAGAAACGCTTTGACATTAAATGTATAAAATGTATGCATTATATTTATATTTTAATTTCATTAGGGTTTCTAATTTTTTCTGTTTTCGTCGAAGTCCTTTTATCCTTAGCCACTCTCTCGATTATGAGATGATTCGCGAAAAATAATAATGATTTAACTACGACTCTCAGATATCTCCACACAAATGTTGTATGGCGTTTAAAGTATCTACATCCAAAAGCCTGTATTGTGAAAGAGAAAAGAAACAGACAGACAGACCACTTTATAGATAAACAGAAAAAGATGAAACTTTCAGTCTTCCTCTAGCCATGTTAGTAACAGACTTTAGCAAATTATAACTCTTTCTGACCAACTTTATCTCATTAAATTGGTAAGGAGTTTCGATGAAAGTTGGAATCCATGAAGTATACGCACTTGTATTTTGATATTTAATTGTCTTCAGGAGGGTACTGTCATTTTTAGCTGAAATTGCGAGGGCTGATTAATATGTTGTGAGCCTTGTATTGAACCCTGACTATGAAGGCCGTGTATCCGAAGACTGGTGTCCATTGGTCTGTTTATATCAACGAGGAACCTTGAGGATAATCGCTGTCCTGGAAGGCCCGTCACTTGCAACCCCAGACGCCGTCAATAAAACCCATAATATCGTTATCACTGGCAGGCGATATACAAAAAGATACTAGTATACAGGAAAGAGTATATTGCATTCTGAAAGATGATCTTGCAATGAGACAGCTTTCAGCCCGTTTGGTACCAAGAGACATGACTGTTGATCAGAAGTACATCAGGCGCTGCTAATCTGAAACTTTTAAAAGTTGATCCTGCTAACTTTCTTATCAGTTTGTTACTATGGATGGAACGTGGGTCCATCATTTCACCCCAGCGGCCAAACAACACTCTAAATAACGAGAGCACCCTGGTTCACCCCCAACGAAGAAGGAAAAGACTGTTCCATTAGCTGGAAATATTATTGCCTCGGTTTTCTAGGATGCAAATAGTATTCTGATGGTCTCATTCTCTCCAAAAGGGACAAACAATCACTTTTGGCACATCACTTTTGAGGAAGGTACGGGAAAATATTAAACTCAAGCGCCGCAGAAAACTCAGTAAAGGTGTGATGTTCCATCAGGACAGTATCCCTGTTCACAAGTCTGCCATTGCCATGGCTGCCATTAACGATTCTGGATTTAAATGGAGCATCTGCCTTATTTCCCTGATTTCGCTCCATCAAACTTTCATCTATTTCCAAAACTAAAAAGGGGCAGGCGTGGTGTAGTGGTTAAGCGCTGGCTTGCGGTGCCGACGATCCGGGTTCGATTCCCGGATTGCGCCACTATGTTTAAGAGGTTGGTAACCTCCTGCTTCCATATAACTGAAATATTGTTTAAAGTGACCTAAAACACCAACCAAAACTAAAAAGGGCCATTTCCTGTACCCACTCATTTGAGTCAGATGAAGACATCATACGTGCAGTGAGGGTCTTTCTGAACGGTCAAGAAAAGGACTTCTGTAAAAGTGGCAACGAGGCCCTTAAACATCGCTAGCAAAAGGGTATTATGTTGAAGGGGATTATGTTGAAAAATAATGCAGTATGTCCGCCAAATGTTTTTAGTAGGTCAACACTCAATGGCAAGGTGAAAATGTAAAACATTTGATACATAATGAAAGGTCTTGTCAAAAGGAATACACACATGAAATATTTAAGCCCTATCTCTTACTGTTTATGTTATGACCAAATATAAAGTTTTTTACTGGTAAGTCGGGAAAAGTATGAAATAAGGGACCATGCAATATTTATCACCGGGGTGGGACCGCTGCATTTGGAAATTTGATTTACAAAAATGTATGTGTCCTATGCATACTTCTTTAAAAAAAAGTGATTGTCCCATGGGAAAAAAGTACATTTCCCATCACAAATCACAATGTTTGGTATAGTTTTAATGTATATGTATGTATAAACATCTTATCATTTAACACACAATATAAATATATATCTTTATAAGCACAAATTTATGACATTGTTTCATGAAGTTACAAAAGGAATCTTGCAATCTCGCTGGTAAAGGGATGTGATGTAAATGGGAACAACGGGCACAATTTCAGATTTAATTTCTTCAGATTCACTCTCTTTTCTCTTTTATGTAATAATTCTTGTGATTGTATGACTTTATGTGTTGGATGATATTTCATATTTCAGTCATTTATTGTTATGTTGCAAAGCCAAAGAGTGCATGCATGGTTGTTTTATGATTTTGTTTAAGTTTATCAAGGTTTACTTTTATTCTTATGGTGGTTATCCATGTTTTAGATGTTCAAAGTTTATTAGATCATAAAAAACAAGAGGCCCAAATGGGCCTATTATCGCTCACCTGAGTACCTACATGCAGATGATCAGTCATGCAGGAAGGAAGCATTCTTTTTTTGCATTTATATGACGAAGTCAACACAAATATTGAAAATCCGTCAAATTTTATTTCAGAACAGAATAAAAAACAACACTTTTTTGCACATCCATTTAGGTGATTTTGATATCAACCATTTGCTCTGTCTCTGCAAGATGTGATTCAGGGCAACAAATTAGTCATTTTCTTTAGGTGGGGCCTTTTGTTGACTGATTTCAAGTCTGGGTCATGAACAACAATTGTTTCAAATATTGTCCAGATCCAACTTAAAATGTCCTATTTTCATATGTTGAGTATTGAGAAACATCTAAAAACTTATTGAGATGTGTAAAGAAATTAAAAAAAAAAAAAGACTCAGCTGGATTGGAACCGCTATTCTCCATATTTTAATTAAAATCTTTCATGTGGTATAACAGAGGTAGTTAAAAATGTGAAGAATTGTCCCTATACACCCTCATTTGGAAGTCTTAAAAATTCATAGAAAATCCAAAAATCGAGATATTGACAAAATTCTTTCAAAGTAACATTCCTTACCATAGTTATGATCACAATAGTCCATAAGAAATCATCATTATCAATTAACTTGGAAATATGACACTTGTCGAAAAAAAAAATTCTAAAAATTGATTTTGAAAGGGAACCAAAATGACAATACATCTTCACTCATCACTCTAGATCATTTCTATGAATTCTGTTTGTCTGTTTATACAGCCAGTATGAAGAAGAATATTGTCAAAGGAGGGTACTCTTTTGTGACCTAGTTTTGTCTATGGTGGTGTCACCTGTAAAGAGGTTTGGATGAAAACAACAGAATTTGAAGGGGATCATAAGTGATTTATTTCTACCAAGATTTATTAAAATCTTTCCCACAGTTTTGCAGAAAAAGTTGAAAATGTGAGAAATGACCACCCCCCCCCCCTTTTTGGACGTCTTAAAAATTCATAAAAAATCCAAAAATTGAGATATTGACAAAATTCTTTCACAACAATATTCCTTACCATAATTATGATCAAAATAGTCATTAAGACATCATCAATATCAATTAACGGACGACAGACGAAACACTATGTCTATAGCTCTCTTGAGCCTTTGGCTCTGGTGAGCTAAAATTCAGTGTATTGTTGTAAAAATAGTAGTTATCCCATGCAGATTCTCTGTGAAAAATTTCTTTGTCCCATGTTGTATGGTCATAAAAAATGTGTATGTTCCATCACATTTTGCACCGAACCCACCCCGGTGATAAATATTGCATGGTCCCTAGTGTAAACGGATTTCTTAGACGGCAATCGATTGTTACTATATTATCTAAGATGTGTAAAAAACATCGTTACCAAAGTCGATGTTATAGCGAGATATGCCCGTTTTAAATTTGCAACATAACCACACCAACTCTTTGAATATTGATGAGGACGGCCAGAGGAAATCACCCGACAATCAAACACGAGCTTCGATTCTTACATTTGTTCCACTGTCCTTTTTTTGGCCTCGGAGTCTGTGTATAGCTTTTTTCTACCGCATATTTGCTTTTTCCCGTGCTCGTATTCCTCCATGTGAACCATTGTTGTTGTTTTCAACAGTGAATATCCGCGCAAATTCATGATTATAGGCGGAGCATCACCTTATTTGGAGAATTGAAACCAACTGAATTTAATTCGACTCAGTTACCTTTATTCTAGGAAAACATTGAGGGATTTTAGTTTTAAATTTTGCTATGAACACAAAGTTTATAATTTATGCAATACGGGAAAAATAAGATATTGTCGTAATTTATACTTTTCAAGCTATAATTTTTCAGTCTCGGGCCAGGACCCTTTAAGAAAAAAATTCTGGTACCCCATGAAAGGTCTTGGCACAAAGAATACACATGTGAAATATTAAAGCCCAGTCTGTAATGGTTTAAAGTTTTTGTCTATGGACAATGACGACAAACAACAACAATGGCGAGGACAACGATGCTGGGGTATGACAATAGCTCTCCCAGCCATTCATCCAAACAGGCTAAAATTGATCAATTGTAATAAAAATCAAATACTTGATACTTATGAAGCTTTTATAGAGCACTTCTTCGATCAGATAAGCAAACCAATTAGGCAGACAGATCTACATTGCTTTTCATATTGTCATACATAATCTCAGATGAAGATTATACAGATACATTTAGCTGTGGTTATAATATGTACAGAAATATGACCAATTATCATCTGGAGAAATCAAGCATCTACTGCTGCAAACTAGTAAAACTTTTTTGGAACTGGGCATAGTTGTTCCTATCTACATTTATAACTACTAATCAAGCGAACAAGAAGTGAAAATTGTTAAGTCTCTATAAATAATTTTACATTAATTTACTTATTGCATATAAATAAATCAGTAGAAAAAAATAAAACTAAAGAGTTATTTCATGTCGATAAAACACGGTTAGAAATTTGTGAAAAACCTAGGTTGCCCTTGGGCAACTATGTGAGAAAAATAGGTTGTTCACACGGGAACCTGGTTGCCTAAAAAAAGATGAAGGTTTGAAGAAAATCAAGTTTTACTCGAATATGTGGCAAAGGTTATCTTGTTTTGTTTTCATTTTCTCTTTTATTTTCCATTTCTCACATCACCCTGCCCTCTGTCTCTTCACAATTCGAGTCACTGTGACATTCACTCTGATCTTCTTGGTTGATACTAAACTATATGATGTATGCCCTCTAAGTATCTCTACAGTTATGTGCCTTGTCAAAGCGAATATGATTGATAAAGATTTAAAAGCTAGACTGATGACCGTAAAGAAAACTGTAAGGATCGTTTCCAAGTCCTGTGCTAGCAGTTGAAATCAGGCAAGGAACATAATATTAGAAATGTTTTTCTAAATTTTGAATAGACTAATTGTTTCTAATTATCTTAATCTTGTATGAAAACTTACTATCATTTGGAAAATATCAAGTTTGTCAATTGGACAACTACTTGCACAATATAGGTTCCCACAAGGCAAAATTATGTCGTCAGTAACATTGCTTCATTCAAAAATTTACAAAATATGTAACTGAGTATGTTTAATCTGACAGGAAAAAGCTGAAAATGACAGAGATTGTTATCACTAATGGGCCTTTGAAATCTATAAACAACCTTTATAGTGACCTCCCATCACCTACAAACAATTGATACTTCTATACAATAGTCAAATCTGAATATATTTTATCCCCTACCATATCTATGATTGTGAATGTCAACAAATAGAAATCTATCCTGAATGTTTTAATATTTCAAATGAAATGTAAGTGTTTGCATACAGTCAATTGCACTCCGTGGCATTATGAAAGAATTTAGAATAACAGTCCACAATAAGAGATGCTGGACTCAAAGATATAAAACTAAATCTTGAACGAGGACAACTAAACTTACAACTTTCTCAGAATAACAACATAATACTTTTTCATTAATTCTTTGATATCATTTTCTATACATATTAAAATGCATCATGTTTCTGGTATATTTTGTGGAATGCAGAAATTAACTTTTAACATATGAAGTACTAAACAACACTAGTTAGAGAAATACTACTGCCCTGGAAAACAGTCAATGTTGGAGTATTTGAAAAGTAGGTCCAACAACACATTCCAGGTCATAGGGTAAATGAAAAAAATAAGAAAAAAAAACTTAAAAGTTTAAAAACAAAACAAAGTTGTAATTCCATAAGAAAAACAAAAGTGACATATCAAAACAATGTCTCCTCTCTTCACAAGTTATGACCAATTTTAAGGATTTTTTGTCACAGGCAGACAGACCAACAAAACACTATATTCCCCTATTTCTTAAGTTCCTTGGGCAAAAAACAAACATCTACATACGCATTTATAAAGCCTTACAAGTCGCTTCAGTTTACATCTATATTTGGTTTCCCTAAAAAAGTTTTTCAAGATATTAATAGTTCCAGTATATATCTAAGTTTTATTCATGATGCCCAATATATATTTAAGTTTTATTCATCATGGCAAGGCTCATTAAATCCTCATAGCCCATCTTGACATTTCCTGTTCCTGCACTATCTCGAATTCGGAAAGCATCCGTAAGAGCTTTCAGCATCACACATGACTGAATGAAATTATCAAGAGTCAGTGACCGTCGACCCTTAGTGTCAAATTTCAGTACCACCGTCTGTGCAAATTGTGGGGAAAGGTTGTAACCCATCTGCTGGAAAGCTGAAAGACGAAGAAAAATACATAAATCATGCAGTTTACAAAATAATGCATTAAGTAAGTATGGTTTATGCTTGCAGCTTTATTGGCAGTTTTGGATTTCACCTCAGCTATTTTATTTTTTTCTATAAATGATTATAATATATTCAATAAAGAGCAGAATACTTTAAAAGCTTTGGATACAGAGTGCTTATAGTTATTATTCAGAAACAATTTCAATGGTTTTAAAATCAGTGGTCTAATGAGCTTTGTAGCCCCTTTAATTTGCTGCTGAGTGGGCTAAAGAGCTGCATTATGTAGTCTCTCTTCTAATTCAAGTCTGATGTTCAAATGCACTTAAAGAACTCACTGTATTTTACAATCTGTGGCTTCCTTAACCACCTGACAAAAACCATAGTGTTGAAGGCACACATTTTCCCTGCTATCCACAGAAATGTGTTTTTATAAACAAGAAAGGTGAGCAGATGAATGAAAGGAGAAATGAATAAAGACAGACATTATTATCCCTGCGAGTCAAATTACTCTGCAGGCAACACAAAAAACTTTTTTTTATAAAAAGTTTGTTACTTTAGAAGCACATCCAGATTTTTTCTATATCTATAGTCACATTTTACACTATGACATCAAGATTTTCCCACATACATGGTGGCAACCAATGGTTATGGATGGAAGAAATTGATTACCATGACAAACCACTTCAGCAGTCAGATGACTTTATTTCATATGTAAATTTATCATTCTATGTGTGATGTAAACTAAGACCTTCAAACTTTTGTTTAGCTTAATAAAATAGATCATCAACAATGGAGTTAATAATAAAATTACATAATCATTTTAGTAAACATACACATGTAGTACACTGGGCACCTGATCTCACTCCATCACAGGGGTTCACATATGCTCTTTAAGTAGACATATTTTGTTATTTTCCACTTGTTTATCATTTTCACTGATTTTGTATGTCCTCTGGTTTTATGATTTTTGGACTTGTGCTTTGGATTTATCCATCATCTTTACACTACTGATATTATCTGTGTGTGAGTGTGTGTGTGTAGGGAGGGGGGGGGGGGGGTGTTAAAACATATGTATCTTGAAAGTGAATATCAAATTATAAAATTTCCTAAGGTTTTGTAAGTGTACAGATTTTGTATCACATAACCTTTTGAACTTAGAGCAAACCATGTTTGAATGATATGCAATAGTAACTTTACTACAGATATATGCAATTTCCTACCACCAAATTTGTATAGAACTGTGATTTTCTGAAGTGTGAACTGTTACACATATAGTTTTCATGTAACAAAATATATCTTGATGACTTGATCTTACCAGATTGAAGCTCATGACTTTCAATGGATCCTGATCTGTTTTGGTCAGATAGTTCAAATACCCCCTTAAATTGCTGAATATAGTTCCATAGCGGCTGGAATTCATGGAGTTCTATTGTACCACTCATGTCTTTATCAAACATTCCTGAAGAGATTGGTCACATTTTATACTATGACATCTAAACAAAGGCTTGTTATATAGTCTTATAAGATGTAACACAAAAATGAATAAACAATAATTACAAGTATGTACATCCCATATTACAATATATCCCTTCCAATACAAGATTATAGATGAACATGTTTTAAATTACAGCGTATGGACAGGCTTGGTGTAATGGTTAAGTGCTTGGCTTGCGGCGCCGATGATCCGGGTTCGATCGATTCCCGGGTTGCGCCACTATGTTTAAAAGGTTGGTCACCTCCTGCTTTCGTGTCGTGATATGACTGAAAAATTGTTGAAAGCGATGTAGAACACCAGTCAACCAACCAAAATTAAATTACAACTTATCAAATACTAGAACAGTCCTTATCAAACAACAGACCTTGAGAATATGACCTTGGGTCTAGCTTATGACACATCCTTGTGTCATTGGTAGCATCAATGTGCATCAGAACCAGGTTACATCTACACTTTCAGTGAACACACATTCTGTAACATTGGACCTTGGGTATAGGGCATAATACCCATTTTGTGTTATGAGTAAAAATTGTGTGAATTATCAACCAGATCAACAGTATATAGCAGTTGTACTTATAGTACAAAGCAGTTTTTAAAACTATTTAACCGGCCTCATGACTTTGATTCATCTGTAACACATCATAGCATCATGGATAACAATTGTGAGAAGAATGAACCAGATTCATAATATATATTATTTATATTTATACGCTGAAATACCTCTTAACCACGTTCGGTGTTACCTAACTACAATAATGTATCCCTCCCTGACTTGTTCAGTTCCTCTCTGATAAATGATAATAGCAATGGGTTGGGGAGTAGGGACATTACTGTATCGGTATTTGACTAATACCTTTAAATTGGCGGTATGACTTTGGGTCCTTTGGGTCATGGTCATAATTCACATTTGTATCATGAGAAACAATTGTGTGAAGTATCAACTAAATCAACAGCATATATCAATTCCATTTCTATGACAAAATAGTTTTTAAAACTGACAGTATAAATTGCGGCCCTGTATTCACGTAAACATTGGCTTGTAAAAGATAACTCATAACTCTACTGCAAAGGTAATATTATAAGGCTATGTACCAGGGAAATGTTATACTATAAACAACAAACAACTGAACAAACCAACAATTATGGACAGGAATGAGGTCCTTTCTCACCTAATGTTATAAGTTTTTCATTCCCCATAAACGAGATAAATCAATACTGAGGTCGGGTAGCAGGGAATCAGACTGACATTTGTAACAGAATTTTGAAGTATAAGCTGCTTACTAATATTCATTACCATCTTCCATAGGTACTTTATTTATATAACTCATTCATCACCATTTTCCAGTATCGCCTTATTTACAACTCTTTCATTACCATTTTCCATAGCAACCTTATTTATATAACTCATACAATACAATCTTCCACTACCACCTTATTTATTAACTCATTCATTACCATCTCCTTTTACTACCTTATTTATATCTCACTCATTGTCATCTTCCACTCCCACCTTAGTTATAATTCATACATTACCATCTTCCACTACCACCTTATTTATAACTCATTCATTACCATCTTCCATAGCCACTTTATTTATGTAACTCATTCATTACCATCTTCCACTACCACCTTATTTATAACTCATTCATTACCATCTTCCATAGCCACTTTCTTTATATAACTCATTCATTACCATCTTCCAGTATCACCTTATATATAACTCATTTTTTACTTTGTTTAAAGTAAGCATGAATCCTTTCTTGTTCATCACAAGGTCAAGTAAATATGGTTGGACTTATATATTTCACAATTGCAGTACAAAAGTAGAATTAACATAACTTCATGTAATTCCATCCTCCATTTTTATTTTCAGAAACTCTTTCTGGTAACGGAATTTTTTCTTCTCAGAAAGTGAATACTGTGGTCACTTAATGGTTGATAAGTCATATCGAAAAATGATTTCTCAAACAGTGCTTACCGATCATGAGCCTGCATGTCTCTTGATTAAAATGGGACCAATTGTCATGTACCAAAGCTTGATGTAGTTCCATTGCTGAAATACGTCCTGATCTGTCTGCATCCACAGTCATGAACCACTGTTGGACCTGGGGAACAACCGCTGGAGCAGCTCCATATCCTGTCAGATTGAAAAATGGAGAATAATAAAGATTTATTTTTTTTCTATTTAAATGTAAAGTCAAAATGCATAAATCAGTAAACTACTTTATTGCTAAGTTTACTTATTCATAGTAAAATCTAATCAAGATGTATCTGTGAAATACGAATGCCCCCTTTGTCCACAACTTTGTCAATATAAACTGACGAATCCAAGTTACCAGTAAATGTAGCCTAGAAACATTGGTCAGAGTAAAGCAACATTTGAAAAATTAAACTGCAAGTGGTCATAAGTGGTGAACTTTGTGCTCTGTGATAACAAATATGTTATTCACATTGGTCAGATTTTTTTGTGGCAAACACATATGGCACCAAAATGAGTAACATGTGTATGTTTTCACCAGTTGGATCTTTTTCATGACAGTGCTCTATCCCCACCAACCCTCAAATCTTGGAAATCATGAACTGTTCTTTCTGTTTTACAGCTTAATTTTTGCATGTCCAAATAAGCTTCATTCACTGTTTAACAATAATTTTTTTCATTTCATTTTATACCGAAACATGTTTTAAGTGTTTTTGCAGTGCTCCAAAATTCATATTGGAAACAAGCTGTGTTGATGAAACACTAATGCTGCCAATGGCACCAAAGTCCAAAAAGTTATAATTAGCATGAAGGTCATTGTCAAGGTCAAAAGGTATTTTGGTGTCATTTGAAAGGGCTACATTAGTTTAGTACCCTTGTCAAATATGAAGTATCTACCCCTCACAGTTCAAAAGTTATAGCCAAGGAAGTTGACAACAGACAGACAAACAAACAAACAAACAGGACAAAACCAACATGCCTCCAAACTATCGATCCGGGGTCATAAATAACAAATAACTGACTTAGTCTTTTTCACACATTTTGGTGTCATTTTCTTGATTTATTCAATATATATAATGTAAAATACGAAAGTAACTGGTGTCACATGACTATGGCACTATCAACAATTTACCACAGTGGACATTCACAGACCCTGAAGAGGTGAGACCAGGTGCCCAGGAAGACTGACTCCGACTGAGCATCTCCTGTTTGGCTAGCCACACCCGCTGTGAATGCCCTTAAATACCTGACGAAACAAATATAATTCAGCACTGTATATATACATTATTGTGAACAAACACTGTGTAGAAAGTGTCACAGCCATACAACATCAGGAAAAAGGGTATGCCAACATTTAAGTCAAACCCTCTGCGCGAAACTTTCTTACGAGCTCCACACTGCAAAGGGAATAAGTATGACGTTAATGTCAAATACGAAAGTAACTGTTCACGTGTCATATGACTATAGCACTAAAAACAATGTATCAGTGGACATTCAGACCCCTTAAATTCAGAGGTGACACCAGGTGCAAAAGAGGAGTGAGTGTCTCCTGTTTGGCTTGCGATACCCAGCGGGGATTCCCTTAAATACAGATGAAACAAATATAATTCACTGCGTAAAAAGTGTCACAGCCATACAACATCGGTAAAAAGGGTATGATAATACTTAAGTCAAACCCTCTGAGGGGAACCTTTTTACGAGCTCCACACTGCAAAGGGAATAAGTGTGACGTTACTGTAAAATACAAAAGGAACTTTGGAAAGCATTAACTGCTCTTTTTGTTGAGAAGCTTTTGTTGTTTGTTCAAATCTGCTTTATCCATTCTTTGACAAGAAAATGTAAAAGCCTGTGCTCTAACGAGATTTATAATTTCCCTGAAAGTCAGCCATGGGTAAATATCCCCATGACTGGTATGGAGGGTATTCGTCGTCAAAAATCCAGGCATGTAGAACTGTAAATTTACGTTGAAGATGTATCGTTTACACATGTACTTTATACAAATGTATTATTTGCACTTGTACCTATCGTAGTTGTATGTTTTACATATGCACTTACATGGGCAATTTTAACAGTGCAAAACCACTCCGGTGAAACATTCAGTTTGTATTTATGCATATTGTAATGTACATTTTACTATAACACAAGCATAGTTTGCAGCTCTAGATACTTCCACTGAACGCTTTGAAGAATATACACGTTACAATTCTACATCTGTAAAGTGACCAGATTAGCGAGTATTTAACGACGTTATGATGAAGTTTACCTACTTTTGCTTTTGCAAAATGAATGCAGGGGAATTAATATTATTGTGTATATATATTGCAGAAATTTGAATGGGGGCAAATGAATAAGTCACCGTCCATTTGATAATATAGCGAGGGTCTGGGTTTTTCATCCTGGTCACATTTTTCCTCTCAACTTAGGGCTAAGGATCTTTTAAGTATGCCCAGAGCAAGAATTTTTTCACTAATGAAATATTGTATAGACTTTGTTCTGAGGGCTAGGTGACTTTCAGTTAAGCTGCTCAACCAGGGTTATATATGTGCTAGACTAGCAACGTCAGTGAGGAAATTCTATGGTCGTTACGAGACTCTTATTACTCCATATGATATCTCGTTATCCAGACTTTTAAATGATATTCTGGACTGAGACCGATTCCGATCATTTTACACAGATTTGACACCTTCTATACTAGAAGGTTACCTACTTCGACTTCTCCATATATAAATACATATGGAATTTACACGATCTGACTCTTTCTACTGGGTATATGTGACGGGTGTTGCTATCAAACAGGAGATGCTCACTTTCCCCGGGCACCTGATCTCACTCCATCACAGGGGTTCACATATGCTCTTCAAGTAGACATATTTTGTTATTTTCCATTTGTTTTTTATTTTCACTGATTTTGTATGTCCTCTGGTTTTATGATTTTTGGACTTGTGCTTTGGATTTATCCATCATCTCTACATTACAAATTTGAAACGAAACAACGTAATGTTTTATCAAAATTCTGCATTATCCACCACTATATAATCTTATATGTATTTATTAAGTTCACAGCTGACCGGAGCTGTCTGAAAATTATATTTAAAAATTGGACAGTGACGTAGTAATATCAGAGGTTTTAAGTACAGTATATGCCTAAAACAGTTCATTATGAAAAATATCAGGCGGCGCTACGGGGCTCGGACAGTCTATTTTACATAATGAACAAAAGGGGGTGTACAGGATAAGAGGGAGGAGGAGGGGAGATGCGGAGTGGGAGGGGATGGGATGGGTTACTACAGGGACGTGAGGGGGGACAACCCTGTCCGCCTTTCATGAACTGTTCTTGGCATATATCCAGTACAAACATTACAGTACCCAGCTAATAAATATCAGGTTTGTTCGTGATTGCTCGCCAGGAAAAAAAAAAGGAGTTTTAATGCCTATAAATTATTCAAAAGTATGGGTTAAGATTGAGTTGGCAATTTTATTTTTCAGTCAAAATCAGGGTAAGAATTGTTTCCAAAAACCTACTCCCTCCTTCCACGAATATCAAACAGATGGTTCCTAATGTACACGTGCGTTTGTCCAAAACTGTGGAAGTCCTCGATAGGGCATGTGTTGACTCGAATGTCTATTGGTGTAAGTATGACTGGTATGAAAGGAATTTACCCCCGAAATATTAAATTTATGGTGTTGTCATGAACACCGAAAGTAGTGAGACTTCATGAAGTCGCTAATCGGGTCATGTTGCATGTTTCCGGCGATTTTCCAAATATGGGCAGGGCAATGCTTCAAACATGCAGGGATCTCGTTAACGCGCGTATTTGCGTTCCTGACGCGTCAAAATCGGCCGAGACGCACGATTTTTAAAAGTGGTGAGTCTCCGGGACGCGTCCCTGTTACCCCCGTACGCGGCTAATAAATTTATGACATTGTGCTGTGTCATCCAGTAAGCCGTATATTAATTGATTTGTATTAACCGCAGGAGATAACGCTTCGCTGATCACACCTGTCGGGTTAACCTGAGTATATGCCATGTACACTTTACGGATGTAGAATTGAAACGTGTATAAGCGTGAAATGGAAGTATCTAGAACTGCAAACTACACTTGTGTTATAGTAAAATGTACACTCAAATATGCATAAATACAAACTGAATGTTTCACCGGAGTGGTTTTGCACAGTTAAAATTGCCCATGAAAGTGCATATGTAAAACATACAACTGCGATTAGTACAAGTGTAAAGAATACATTTGTATAAAGTACATGTGTAAACAATACATCTTCAACATAAATTTACATCTCTGCATGTCTGGATTTTTGACAACGAATACCTTCGATAGACTGGGACTTCTGACTTTGAACTAATGGCAAAAACCTGTTATTTGCACTGCAGCCTTCATCTTTTTCTTCTGCTGTGAGTGCCTGACTCAGTGAGTATATTTGCACTTTAGTTAAAGCCATCCATGGTACACAAGTGTCCATCTTCAGGATCAAATGTTAAAAAAGAGGATAAAAAAGAGTTTACACAGCTTAGTTGATGGTGATGGTTGCCAGACTCAGTTTGAAGGCTTCCAGGGCGTTGATCTGGACCACTGCAGCTGGTAGTGTGTTCCATGTTCTAACAGCACTAGGGAAGAAAGAGTACTGGTAGGAATGGATCCTGGCATGAGGCTGGAGGAACCTGATGTGGTGACCTCTTGTGGAGCTGCCGGTTGGTACCAAGTACTCTCTGTCCACTAACATGTGGTGGATCCTGTACAGCATAATGACTTTAGCTCTTGTCCGTCTGAGCTGGAGGCTATCCCAACCAAGTGTATACAGTATGGCAGATACACTACAGGTCTGTTTGTAATCTTGCAGCCCTTTGTTGGATCTTTTCTATAGCCTGGATGTTTCTGGCTGTGTGCGGGTCCCAGGTGGTTGAGGTATATTCTAAAGTAGGCCGCACAAAGGTCTTATAGGCTTGTACTCTGGCACTGTTGTTGCACATGCTGATGTTTCTTTTAAGGAAGGCCAGAGTTTGGTTTCCCCTTCTTGCAGATGTTATCTACATGATGGTTCCAGGACAAGGTCTTGTGTTGGGTGACTCCAAGGTACTTTGCAGTGGTTACATGTTGTAGGTTGTGGCTGTGGATGTTGTAGTCATACTTCAGCTGTTTCCTCCTGTTGGTAAAGGTGATCACTTCACATTTCATTGATCATATCATTGATGTACACCAGGAAGAGGAGGGGCCGAGCACCGTGCCTTGCGACACTCCTGATGTTACATCCCTCTTGGTTGATGTGGCTCCGTCTAATACCCTCTTTGCTAGGGTTTATGTCTTTCAGTAATTTAGTGACGCCAGGTGTAGATACTCTTATGCTGGGGACGTCAGGCGTAGTGCTCTTTCCCAAATCTGGTAGTGGTTCGTTTTGCTCCTGAGAGAAGACAGATACAAATTGTCTGTTGAGGCAGACAACATATCACTGATGTAGTTATTGCACGCTGTCTTACATGCCATGTTCCCCTGTCGTTTGAGCTCTTTGTAGTGGTCCTAGTCTGACGTCTTGTTTGATATCATAGCCCGCTTGCACCATTTCTGTGTAGAGCAGGAGATTCTACGTCCTTCCTTGGTTGCCCAAAGTTGCATTATGCGACTAGATGTTTGTCGGGATGGGACATGTGATGATATCGTGTCTGTACTCCACTTTGAGAAGTTATACCACATCGTGTTGATGTCCGAGTAAGTGTGGAAGGTGTTACAAAAGTCTGTGGAATATTGTCTGGCATTCTCTTTGATCTTATTTAAGTCTGCTTGACCGCAAAGTAGAATGGTGTGCTTAGAAGGTCTTTTTCCTTCCAATTACTATGTTGCCTATCAATAATATGACTTCATGATCGCTGTTGCCTGGAAGTGGTTCCCATCTATCAATAAATGGAGGGCGATTTGTTAATAACAAGTCCAGTGTATTGTCCTTGCGTGTTGGGAAGTTCACAGATTGTATCAGCTCCAGATCTTCTTCTATGTTAAGTATTATTTCTTTGAAGGCTTTGAGATGGCTGTTTCCAATGATTATTTTGATTTTTTTGATTATTGTTTTACGTCACTCCACGATTATTTCACGTATATGGTGACGGCATCTGCCTGATGCATTGCATACAAATTTAGACCTTTGCAACGGACCCACCCGAAGCAGTGAGGGATCTTTTACGTGCCACGTTTCCAATGATAAAGTTTGTTGGCCAACATATGTCGGGTGCGTTAAAGTCTCCTCCTAGCATTATGATGTCTTTCGGATTTTGAGTACACAAATCTTTGATGGTGCCATACATTCTGTTTGGGTTCTCTATTCTTCTGCAGGTTATCTCACAATCGGAATCTATATTTACAGGATCACTTGTAAGATTGTCTTTCATGGCTATCAGTTCACCACCATATCAGTCAGCCCTATCCTTACGGTATATTTCAGAGTTGGAGGATGGAGGAATAAGTTCACTGTTATGTATGGTCGGTCAAAGCCATGTGTCGTTGGCAAGTATCACATCCGGGCTACTAGTCTCTATGAGATTTCATAGGCTCTCTTTTTTTTGTCATATAATTTTGTATATTCAGGCTAAGTACTCTGATTTGGTGGGGCGATGTTTTACTTTGGGGCGATGAGCGAGGGCTTGAACAATGTATTGGGTGACCTACGTCGCTGTTCGTATATAATGTCTGGTGAAAGGGTAATGACAGATATGTCTCATTCTGGTCATCAAGTAATGAGAAAGAGTTTTAGCTACAAGAATCCGACATAAAAGACTCAAATAGACTGGTAGAAAAGTTTGGTACTCCACACCCAAAACAAATCCAAGATGATTTCGCTGAGGTTTTTTGTGCGCTATAGACCATGGTGTTCATATTCATGCAATCTTTGTGATACCAAATTGGGAGTTGTCGCAGGCAATGGCCTTATGTGTCCATTTCACAGCCTTGTGACATATCCGACATGGAAATTTAAAATTGCAAGGGCCAGGGTTCGACTCCACGTCGGATGAGTGCACTACTAACAGGGGAGATATATACCATAAATTGTTTTCAACAGGGTAATCTAACGCCTTATCAACGAATCTCTTTCTTGTTGTGAAATTGTAAACAGACAGGAAATTCTCTCCTTTGTTTATCTTTGACAGACAGGTAACATCGATGTTTGCGAAGTTTTTGACACTTAGTAGGACGATATTTCCTAGGGGATTTTGATATGAGAGGTTTATCTTACTTGGAAGTTGTTGGAATATTAGAAATGTAATTCCTATGAGCACAAATGACATTGATGTTCCTTTATTCTTGTTGGTCATAAGGGCAGCCATATTGAGTCAATACAGGAAGTGGATATTGATGCGTAATCAGTGTCTATTTCATACTAAAAATATACAGTTTGTTAAACATTTTGATAGTTCTGGAATTTTGGCTGATAGACCTGGAGGGAAGTACAATAGGAACATAAAAACATTATTCCAAAATGATGATCGTCGGTGGATTTATCGTTTTTTCCTCTTTGGGGCCTCCTGTGAGATAGACACCTGTGTCTCACGCATGCGCTCGTCTGTTGTATTATAGTGTATATAAATGCACGCTGTACTAAGTCCGGTTATCTTGCGCGTCCGGTGATTTTGCGCAGCTCGTACGTTCGCTTTACCTATATTATTCTATTGTCTGTTAATCCTTTCTAAAGACAAAAATCATCAAATTATATTTTGTGTGATATGTAATCTAGTCTGGAAAGTATCAACAAAGCAAATAAAATGTCCACATGCGTTTTCTACATCATGCCACTGAACAAACATTCCCATAATGCGTACGCAGCAACGGGTCAAGTGACGTCGCTTATTTCATGAATATTATGTAGCCCCGCCTACTCTGTCCTAGTTTTCGATTTATCGATAGAAAAGGGCAATTTTCAAGTTTCATTGTCCAAATTTCCCAACTATACAAGTGTTTGGTCTTGTTTTAAAGATAATCGAGCATCACAAAGCGTATCAAGTGATAATTTATTACTGTACTGACTGAAACGCTATAACACCATATGCAAATGAAGGGAGAAAAATTCTATGGAATGCAGAAAATGAAATACATGTACATGTAGTTTTAACATTTCGGGAGATCGATGGACTTGATAAATATTGAACAGTTGGTGTTGTATTTACTGATTTTTATTTATTTATGTATTTATTATTATTATTATTATTATTTTGGTATAGTTAGAAGCTTAAAAAAATATGAACAAGTCTAAATTAATTTTTATTAAAAAAATATATATATAGGATAGGGTAAGAAAAAGAAAAAGAAAAAGTAAGATAGGGTAGGTCGCAGACAGAGTGAGTATATATTTTTCAAAAACTGAAATGGAATTGTGTTTTATGGAAGTAATAGTAAGTTTAATATTACATAGGACTAGATATTAGTCAGGAAATCGTAGATTGAGGCCAGTGGATGATATGCGACTAATTGATGCATTTGAAATATTGTAAATCTGTTAAATGCTATGTGATGATGACTTTTTCACCTATCCAGTTTGTGATAACGATCTATAAATGATAAATTAAATTTATTATATGCAGTAGTTACACTTTGTGATACGCAAACACGGAGTGAGTCCAGGTTTATGTGACTCCTTAAAATAACCATATTTACTTACATATAACTTCTCTATAATGTATAAATTGATTACACAATATAACTGAAATGTATTAAATCGTATATTTTCGTAACACTGCTATTTATTGTGCCCTCTGCACTCCATAGGCTTTCTTCAGGAAGGAACGTACGCACTGCGCAAAATCACGGGACACATCTGCCATCGCCAAAATAAGGGGGGTACACATGTTTATATGCAGGTATCATAAGAAAGAAATGGAATGAAATTTTTATGTTTGGTGTGAATGATTTTAAATGACGATTTTAATCATCAGAATAATAAACACGGAAGTTGCAAAACCATAAAGTGTTTAAATTAATCGGCAAACGCTTAGGTGCGCAAAATCACTGGACAGCATAGTATGTAATAATTGATAAAAATAATATGTTTTTATACTTTCATTACTCTTTATTTGCTTATTCTGTATCTAAGGGAATAACACAAAACATTGTAGAACATTGGAAGATACTGTCAGGGAAATAACAGTATACTGCAGAGAAAATACTTATTTCCTTTCTTAACCATAATGTGCACATATTTCTATCTATCGCTACAACCAGAGACATATATACACATGTGTATATATGTCTCTGCTTACATATAGCTTTTTTTCTACGAATATAGTAATCGTTAAAAACGGCAGTTTTTGACAGTGAAAACGGCAGTTTTAAGCCGTGAAAGAATCCATTAACTTTAAACGGGCATATTCTGGACCCTCGCCTTTATGGAACGCCAAATTGACATATATTCAAATAATTGTACCTATCTTCAAATAATCATATCTATCTTCAAATGAATTAGAAAAAGGTTTAATTCAATTACACCTATCTTCAAATGAATTAGAGATAGGTTTAATTCAATTATACCCATCTTTAATTCATTTGAAGAGGGGTACAACTGATTTGAAGATAGGTACAAATGTAATGAATTAAAGATAGGTATAATTGAATTAAAGATAGGTGCAACTGAATTGAACCTATCTTTAATTATCACGATATTGACAATATTAACTGCTCCCCTTATGTTTGTTTCTGTACGTCATACTGGCGCGAAAATTTATTTACATCTTCATTTGATCGTCATGCCCATGGCTGAGATACCACAAAGTGTTGTTGTGCCAGCAGTAGAGACAATTAGTTCACATGCAAGTAAAATAAACACAGTCATCTGAATAATATATTTTAAAATTTATTTTCAAGGCGCTAAATTTAAACTGCCGGTTGACGGTCGTTCGGGATATTTAGGTTAATCTAATTTAGACTAGTCTATACAAGACAGTGCCTGTGGTCGCAAGACCAAAATATCGTGAACACAGAGTTGATTATCATATATTATACACTACTTACTTCCTTGTGGAGCACTTTTGAATATATATGAAAATACTTGTATTATACACTACTTACTTCCATGTGAAGGACTTTTGAATATATATGCCGTCCTGGCTCCTCAGTAGTAATGTATATTATACATAGTATTATGAATTATAGGGTGCGTTGTTTGTGCACAAACATACTTCATATATATATTTATGGACAGGGCTGGTAAAAATTTAAAATTACTAACCCTGCCGACTTCTTTGAATATTTTAAAGTTGGTTATAATTGATCAGAGTTTTTAAATTTTTCATTAATTATTTTAATTGCGGGAAGATCAACCTAGGCAAATTGAAAATGTTGAGTCTTTGATTCAAACAACAAATCCTCTCTTTCGCAGGCGAGACTCAATCTTCAAGTAGTACAAATAGTAAGGAAAGTTTGATATATAATACTGTAAAAGTAGAATGATCATGTTATAAGCCTATTTAGCTCATTCAAAGTTCTTTTTTATACTTAGTTTGACTGTTTCTACTCTAAAAAATCAAAGTCTAGCTAATTATGCAGAAAAAATTCACAAACTTAAGAGGAAAACGAGATGTTTGTGAAACAATTAGACCGCCCGTGGACATAAATAATAGGGTGCACAAGCCTTTAATGGATTTTATTAAATGCAGAGTCAAATTAAATATTTGCTGATATGTGTTCATTAATTATCTTTCTTGCTTAAAATTAATTAAGACAGAAAAGGCTTAAGGATTTTAATCATTCTTTCAGTACATGAACAGTTCTACAGTAACTGAAAAATCTGTTGAAGGGAACAAAAACAGAGGAAGAAAATTTAAAGAAAAAACAGATTTGTTTTCTGTTGTCTTGGAAATTACCCAAATTACCTCAACGTCCCCCAAAAATTAAAGCTGAAGACCTTAATTACTATTGGATTAGGTGAGTATATTTTTTCATGGGATTCAACAGTATAATAAGTTATGTTTCTATTGTTGATTGCAAGAAATGTGATAGAATCATTCAAATTGTGAATACTTATTATATTTTTATGTACTAGTATAGAATGTACTCTGAAATTGCAGGTGAAAAATTAATTTCTATTAAGAGGTCATGCAGTGGAGATGACCTGGAGGATATATTAAGAAAGGAATACCCAAGAATCAGTGGTTATTCTTATTCTCTAATGAAAAGTAATGAGGGTAGGCAACTAATATCTCTGCCTAATTCTGCATTAACTTCTATAAAAGAACTGGAAAAAAATCTAAAGAAAGGGAAACTTTTGTCATTCCAAGGCGAATTATTGTCCCAGACAGGTCAGAGGTAATTGGATTTCTGAATTACCACATATTTTTAATTTTGTTTGCTTTGTTATGATGCATTTAAATAGTAATGTTAATTGATATTACAGTTGCATGTGATAAATTATGGTTATTATTAATTTTCATGTTCTTTAACTTTTCATTAATATTTTGTCTGTGGTTTAAGAGTTATTGATTAAGTTTTATTCTTAAAATTTTTCTCTTACAAAGGACCAGATGGAAGCATGCATTCATTTTGTCAGTATTGTACCCGCCAAAAAAAAAAAAAATGGACTTGAAAGATATATGAGATATACTTTTATGCAACAAGTTGACACTAGTGTTAACATTCAGGTATTATTATCATTCTTGTTTCCAATTAGTATACTTGCATTTCACTAACTTGCTTGTAAGAAGAGGTATAATGGTGAATCTTATCACAAACCATTCAATATTTTATTACTGTGTTAATTATAACTGACACATTTTATATTCATTTCTTTGTGTTTTAGCAAAGATCAGAGCCTGGCAGTGGTCCCTCGACACAACACATAGACATCAGTGGTAGCAATGAGGTATTATTCTAAGCCTTAATTTATCTTATTAGTTCGGGTATGATTGCCTTTCAATTTTGCTTGTAAGAAAAAAGTGGTGTTGACTCTTAGCAGACTTTATTTAACATTTTGTTTCTCTGTTATTTTAATCATAGATATTGACAAATATATATATATTTGTTTTAGTAAAGATCAGAGCCTGGCCCCTCTTCACAATACTTGGTCACCAGTGATAGCAATGAGGTATTATCATCATGAGTATTGTTCCTTCATAATACTACGAATGCTTTATCATAATTATTCATTATTTCTTTTATATTCTTAGACTTAATTTTGTAAATATAATTTCTGTGATAATAATGTCTTTGTGCAATTGTTTTATTTATGTACTAAACAATGTCTCCTTTTATCAATTTATTTATCTATTTTGTTATGCTATACCGCTGCCGTCTGTCCATCCATCCTTGTCCGGGCTTCTCCTCCTTAACTAAAAGAAGAACAAAACTTTTGATGGTGTCATATGAAAGAGTATGGCTTGTAGGTGTGCATGTGGGTTTCAAAGTTGGGGTCAGGCCCCTGGGGTGGGAGAAAATGGGCGGGGTCAGAAAATCTTGTCCAGGCTTCTCTTCCTTAACTAAAGGGAGAACAAAACTTTCACAAATCCATTACCACCACATTAAAACATGATGCGTACGTATCATGCACCCGTTAGCGGTGCCCTATTTATATTATTAAATATAATTAATTATGCAACCCCCCCTTCGAATGAGGGGCATATTGCTTTGCTGCTGTCTGTCTGTTGGGCTGTCGGTCGTTCATTATCTCAGCAAAGGTTGCATACATTGAAATGAAATTTGATATACACATTCATCATGAGAATATATAGGGGGGGGGGGGGGGGGGGGCATTGCTCTTGTTCTATATGGAGATATTCTTTTATATGATTTTTTAATTTTTGTGTTAAAATCAATATCGAAGAAGGACCAAACCATTAATCATTCTCAAAGTCCAAGGACAGATACAAATTCGTGTAAGTTTCAAAAAGAAACGGTTGTGAAGCGCGAAATACTGAAAAATTCCTAGTGAGACCAGGTGCCCGGGGAGAGTAACCGTCTCCTGTTTGCATGCATCACCCGTCACAGCAGTTCTTAAGAAACATGTCAAAATCAAGAGTTTTGGTTTCCTAATTGTACATACGAAAGTACAAAACTGGTATACAAAGTCATATTTGGTGTTCACTGAACAGGTCATTTAGTCGCATTCCAGAATATTATCAATCATTCTAGAAAAAGGCACTTCATATTTTCGTACAAGATCCCCATAGCGACCGTAGAACTTCCTCAGTGACGATTTCAGACGTTCTTTAACATATCCCTGCATGAGCAACTTAGTGGCCAGTCGTTTGGCCCTTGGAATAAAACCGTCGTATAGAGTACAGGCTCTTGCGTACCTTATAAGTTGAGATATAAAAACTCCATAGGCAGGTGAGGACGGGATATTGCTGCAAAGAAACGGAAAGTTAGTTATTTGGAAGTTAAAATCGTCACGTTTGTCATACAGAGAGGTGTCCAAATGACCATTACTGTCGAAAGTTAAAAAGATATCCAGATACGAAGCGGAATTATTGCTCTCGGTTGTCTCTTTTATCTCAAGTTCATGGGAATAGATTTCATGTATGTAATCCTTAAAGTTAGGATTATTGATTGACAATACGTCGTCTATATATCTATACGTAAAATTAAACTGAGATGCAAGGCTTTTTCTGCCTGTGGAGAGCATGTTTTAAATAAATTCTGCCTCATACGAATATAATAAAATGTCAACAAGAAGAGGGGCGCAGTTAGTTCCCATTGGGAATGCCAATGATTTGCTGAAAAATGTTCCCTCCAAACACCACGAAAATATTGTCTATTAAAAATTCCAGCATTTTGATGATTTGATCTTCGGTATACTTGTGTTTTGAATCAGGGTGTTCTTTTACAAAATATGTATCTTACCGCCCAATGGCAAGATATTTATATCTACGATTTCCATTTTTATGGAAAAAAGAATTTCGAATAATTGCAGCAAGTCTGTTTTTGAGTTTTTGATGCGGAATTGTAGTGTAGAGCGTTGAGAAGTCAAAGAATTTTATGCTGAAAATATTATTAAATTTCGGAGATTTTAGATTCTCTATAAGTTCTTTAGAATTCTTGAGGATCCACATCTGATTAATTCCGCTTCTGGAGTATGCGGTATCACAGTAAATTTGAAGAGCATGCTTGATGTGTGTCAATATCTTCGTTAGCAATATGGATAGAGGTTTGGTGGTACACTTGGAAGAACCAGCAATGAAATGATGTTTGTAAGGGGTTTTGTGCATTTTTGGAATCCAATAAATATAAGGTAATTCAAGGTCCGAGTTTGTTGTGGTAATTCCAAAAGACTCGAGGACAGATTTGTGGTTTTGAAGTATTTCAGAAATAGATAAATTTGTTTGTGTGTATGTTGGATTTCCAGGTGCAGAGTGTAATCCAAGCTCCTCTAACAGACAATTAATGTAAAATCTTTTGCAAACGAAGGTATAATTGTTTGCTGCTTTGTCAGCTGGGACAATAATAAATTGTTCGTGGAGTTCAAAGAGTTCTCTGGCTACATCAGGGTCATTAAATATAGACTCGTGTTTGGTTCTTACCGAATGCCTGAGACGCCCTATTCTTCTTTTGAGTAGTTCTCCGATGGATTTCATCCACTCGGAGAGAGTGTCAGGCTCCACTTCTTCCCTTTTTGACCATCTCCTGGCATATTCCTGCCATGCATCCATAATAATTTTGAAATTTTCACGCCATGTGAACGAACGGGACTCTCTATATTTAGGACCTTTCTTCAGGAGGTCTTGTAATTTCCTGTTATAGACTATATTGGGGTCACCAGTTACCACATGGCCGCATGGAGGGTAAAGATACTTTGATGTGGAGCATGTACAGGGTGGAAGGTCTTTTGTAATGTTATGTGAATCAAGACACTGTAAAACACGTTTATAATTAAATATTTTAGAGGTCACAGACTTCTACGCCCTCTTGATGTATGGCCAAACAATTGAAGAACATTCACCGACTGGTTCCCAGGGTTTGTTAAATTTCCTATAGTATTAATGTGGTCATTGCAACCATAAGGTGCCGCGGTACCTAATTCTCTAATCCAATAATCTTCCCTTTTTCGGCGAAAGGGGGTACTTAGATTAGGATTATTGGAAGGATGGTATATTTTTTCCAAAATGCGGACTTTCAGGGACAAAATAGAATGCTCGGGCGAATTAAAATGTCTATAAAGTAATTGGTTACCACTGTGGTTTATTTGAAAACGGTGCCCTGACATCCTGGTACGTAATTGACCCTTCGTCTCTCCGACATAAATCATGCCGCACAAGGAACACTCTATACCATATATCAAGTTGGATGACTTACAAGATAGGTTTTCAAAAGTACGAGTAGAAAAAGAACGTTTTGTAAGATTACTCGTAAAAGTGTTGTCGGTTATGAGGATCGGGCATGTTTTACAATTTTTGTCTCCGCATTTGGATATATTACAATCAGTAGGGACAAAATTGTGATCCTTTAAAATATCTACAACTTCGACTTTACATGCTTTAATAGCTATATAACTGTCTGCGTTCTTATACCACATCTTGTTGTCATCCCTAACAATGTATGTATTCTTGGTAATGTCCCGTAGGACAACATGTGGGACACCTGTATTACCTGTCATACCCGTGTCCATAGATATAGCAGTGTGACACCTTTTTTGAGTGGGCGAAAGATATTCATAAATAATATCCATGCTAATATATTTCAGAGTTTTATCTTTAGTTAAATTATTTATTTTATTTATTACTTTAAAGTGTTTAACAGAAATGGGACCCCATTGGAAATAACCCTTTGAGCTTTCATGGGCTATCCCGGTTTAATCAATGTCCTCTTATTTTCATATTTATCTTTTTTTTTTAATGAAATTTATATTTCTCATTTTAATAATTATTCTCTAAAAATATGTCTTATTTTTTTCTCTTCCAAATTTCTATATTAAATACAAATTTATTTTATGAAAGTTAAGTATTATCTGTCATATCTTATTAGTGCTACTTTATTGCATGACATGTATTTATGTAATTGTACAGTGTAATTGATGTTGTTTTATTTTACCGATTAAATATCTATCTATCTACATTATGTGTATCACTGGCCTTACTGACCTTTCTCTCTTGATGGAGGTGATTTTTCTAATTCTTTTCTATTCTTGTGGGGTATTAAGAGACTTCCAATCAGTTAAACATGCAATGAAATTTGAATGTAATGATGGCATAATATACAATGTATAATATCTTAGATTATCTCTACATGTAAACGATTACTAATCTGCTCTCCAGTACCTCTGATAAAATGATATATATCATAGTTGAAATAAAATGCTAATTGCTGATATGGCATTACATGTAGTTACACTGCAACTTTATCAGAATTCTCAGAGGAAAAATTGGATTATATCCATTATGGACTGAGATCTGAATGTAAAGTTTTACTTGATTGTTATTTTTTAGGATGAACTACCTACATTTAGACGAAATAGTTCCAGGAGAGGAAGGTGTGCTGCTGCATTACTGGCACGTCATCAAATACGGGAGTGGTGCAACCGTGTAATTTTTTTATAAAGATAAATTTTTGTTTTGTTATAAATATACACCAGTAAAGACCTATACTTGCCACACCTTATTGTTTGTAATTTTGTCATGTAAATTGTTTTTCAATGAATTCCAGAATTCTCCTTTGCAACAATCGACATCAGAAGAAATTCCTTCAGGGAGGTCTGATACAGAAGATAACAAAACCAAAATGTTGTGGTAAATACACACATTATACTGAATAATTATCTATTAAGGATAAAAGATATAAAAAAGAACTGGAACTGTCCTAGCGGGTCAAGTATCCCCAACGGCACCAAAAATCAAAATGGGGCAAATACCATTTTACCATCAGAAAGGTCTTGCTACAAGGAATGCACATGTGTAGTATGAAAGCCCTATCTCTTTTGGTGCAAAAGTGATGCATGGTCAAGGTTAAGGTGCTCTGGACAGACAGACGGACATACAGACAGACAGATGGACATGGTGATTCCAATATACCCCTCAAAACTTTATTTGCGGGGATGGGGGTATAATTATTGTTATATGCAAGTTTAAGTACAATTATATATTTCATTAATAGATGACAACTTCAAACATATAACTGTATAGATGGACGGAAGACCTTTTGTTGCTTGTCATCATTTAAACTGCAAGTCCAATATTGAATCTTCGGTTAATGGAAATATATTTAACACCAAATTAGACAAAGACATAGATTGAAATACTGCCAATGTTATATATGTCATCACTTGAGAAGCTAGAGGATGTGGGGCTCAATATGTCGGGGAAACTTCTCAAACTTTGAAACAACGTTTTCGAAATCATTCCTATAAAATTCGTAATAATTCACGACGTAAATACCAGAATTTTCTTTATAACCACTTTCATAAATACCAACATAATATTAACAATGTGAAAATAACTCCAGTAGAAAATATCTCTAAATTACCAGGTGATACCAAATCAGATGTTAAAAAACGACTTTTGGAAACCGAGCTCTACTGGATTAAATAACTACAAACCCCATACCCTCTTGGTCTCAACGACCAAATATATCGACAAGGTAATATTTCTTCTCGTCAGAATAAGATCAATATTTTTACATTAAGACATAAAACTATTAGAAAACGTAGGTCACATGGTCGTCGTCGTAATCGTAACATCAGAAAACGTAATCGTTTAAATAGGTCATTAAACGATCTTCTATTTATCGCAAAAAATAATGGCCGTCATGAACTTTTGCATGCACTATCCTCTATTCCGGTAAATAAATTGAAACCTATCCTGGACGATGCTGATCTTCGAAGTTTACGCAATTCTGATTGATATAAACTCAATTTGATTATTTTATTTTCATATAATAAACTCTTTCCTCGTATTCCGTCTCTTCCACCCAAGCAGCAATTTCTCAAAATTAAATTTATTGATAAAGGCTTCGATCTACTTAACATTTCTAATATTTTCCGTGATCATAGAGTCACATCTAAAATCCCCCAATATTTTGAGAACTTAGAACCTCCACTTATTTGTTACCAGTACAAAAAGCCTATAAGAAATCTTATTTTAAATTATAATAAAGTCACATCTAACCCTGATATTTCAGACTCTATTCTTTAGACGTGTTCTTGTGAAAATTCTAAATATGTTTATAAACCGGCAGGTCATGTTATTACTGGTGACCTAAACTGTATTTCGGACAAGAAATTGCGCACCCTTTTTTGGAAAAGGACCTAAATATAGGTTACCGTCCAGGATAGATTTCAATAAATGCCGTGACGTTATAGAAGATGCTTTAACTACATATTGTAAACGTTGGTGTAAAAAAGAACAGGTAAAGGTTCATGTTCTTAATGATTGGAAATACGAGATTTTAAGAATTGTCGATATCCGTATTAAGAACCTTACGGAAAATCCGCATTTATTTCAACAGCCTAATACATTGACGACAAATTCTATTAAAAAGAAGATAGCTGACTTACATGCTAAATATGTCTTTGTTCCCGCTGATAAAGCAGGTAATAACGTAATAGTTGTTTGAAAACTATATTATATTGAAGTACTTGAAAACGAATTAAACTCCACTCATACATATGTTGAAAGCCCTACCTCAAAAGAGAGCACCTTGCACGATCACCTCATGACTATGTCCGACTTCAAAATTAAAACTGATAAATCTGATCTACCAACTATGTATTGGCTCCCAAAACTACATAAAAGTCCATATAAATCACGTTTCATATCTAATTCTAGCCACTGCTCTACTACGGTACTCTCGAAACATATTACGTCTGCTCTAACTGCTATAAAAGATCATATTATCAAATATTGTGATGTCGCATTTCATAATAGTAACATCAATTACTTTTGGTCGATTAAAAATTCTCATGAAGTTATAGACAAACTTCTTTTGCTAAATTTCAAAGCGACTCAAATTTCTACATTTGATTTTTCTACACTTTATACATCTCTGCCTCATGATTTGATTAAAAGCAAGTTGCTGTCTCTTATACAATGGTGTTTTCACAGAGAATCTAAAACGTACATATGTACTTCCAATAACTCTGGATTCTTTTCCAACAAACAATATACTTCATATAAATACTGGACTTGCAAGGAATTATGTAAAGCACTAGATTTTCTCATGAATAATATTTTTGTGCAATTTGATGGCAGGATATATCAACAAATAGTTGGGATTCCTATGGGTACTAACTGCGCGCCTCTGATAGCAGATTTATTTCTTTATTGTTACGAGAGGGATTTTATGGTTTCTATTCAAAAATCAAAACGTTTTGACCTCATTGACAAATTTAATAATACTTTCAGATATCTGGATGACATTTTGGTGATCGACAACCCTGAATTCGAACAATTTATATCAGAAATATATCCACCATACCTCACATTGAATAAAGCTAATACTTGAGATAAATCTACACCTTTCTTAGATTTAAACATCAAAATTATCAACAACCTAATATATACTAATATTTATGATAAACGTGAGGATTTTGGATTTCCTATTGTACATTTCCCTTACTTGGATGGCGATGTCCCTCGACTCCCATCATATGGTATCTATATATTTCAATTAGTTCGATTTGTCAGAGGCTGCACCGATGTTTTGGACTTTCATAAACGAAATTTACAAATTACTACTAAACTTTTAACTCAGGGTTACAGATATCACAAGCTAAGAAAAACATTCGGCAAATTCTTCAGATCTTATTCAGAACTTCTATCTAAATTTGGAAATATTTCTTTTCAACAGTATGTATCCAATGGAATTTCCCATCCTAATTTTTACGGTGATCTCGTATATAAACTAAGGAAAGTAAAAGGCTCCGATAACGTTATTTTATCATGTAATAAAATAGTCAAACGTCTCCTAAATAGACAATATGATATTGAGATCACCAAAAAGACTATAGGTCTTGCATTTGGCCCCTCTAAAGCCTTATGCAGACTTTTACTTGAACGTTGCACGCTGACTAACAGGGCGGTGGGGACTATATGACGGGCCTTGTCCAAACCTCTTTCAGAGGAGACATGGTCCTGAACCTCGTCCCCTCTGACTGTTAGTCGGGACTCCTACAGATCTAGGGTCTTAGCTCGCTCTCAGACTGGCAGAGCACGGTTTATCATGTTGATGTCGCATATATTTTTATACCATTATGTGTTTTACAATACCTTACGTGTTTATATTTTTATGACCTCTCAATATGCGATACCTGTTGACCCTTGTTCTTTACATGGAGGATTATTTATAAATTTTTAAATGTACGTCTCTTGATTGTTCTGCTGTTACGGTGAGTGGGAAGGTGGGCTAGTAAACCGGTAAACCACACCATTTGTTTGGCTTTTGTCAAATTAAATGACCGTCCTAAGTCGGTATCGTAATTGCACTACAATGAAATATTTTTGTAATGTGTTAAATGTTCTATTATATTATTTATATTCATGTATTGTATAGCTCCATGGTGACTTCTGCCACATAATTGAGCCGGTAACTCCTCTTTTTTCTTTCAAACAGATGACATTTAGTTAATTTTCAATTTAAGGATAATTTAAGTGTGGTTTTTTCAGGATAATTTGTGTTTCACAGGAAGTGAGATAAGGGCCATGCAAGATGAGGAATTTGAGGAGAGTCTTAGAACTGATCGACAAAATGTAAGGATTACTTAGTTTTTATATCGTATAAATAATAAAGAATGAGAGAGGGAAAAGGATATATATTTTAAGCTGTGTTTGTTCTTTATTCTATATCTTTTATATATCCAGTTGGCAGTGATTTTGATTTGGGGTGAAATATCCATATTGTTTGCATGAAATATCTAATTTGAAGAAGAAGAAGAAGAAGAAAAAAAGATTATTAACAGTTTCAAATTATTGTAAGTAAGAAAACATTCCCAAAGTTACATTTTGATTTTGATTATAAATTTATTTGTTTAATGGGCCCTGGGTGTTGACTTGTATGTAAGACATTTCCTCTTTAGCAGGAATTTGATGTTTAGAAAAGAAGAGACAAGAGTCCATGAAGAAGAAGAACTGCAGCAGGTACATTTTTCTTTCTTTTGGTATCAGTGATATGTTTAGGCTCACCTGAGCCTTCGTAATCTTTTTTATCATTGACGTTTTACATAGAAATGTATAAAAAATTCTTGTAGCTTCTAGACAGATAACAGCAAAGCCATGATTAGTGTTTTGATACATGATATATATGTAATGGTTAAGGAATTTCCATAACATTACACATTGAAGAATTTACATATTGGAATGACCTGGCAATCCTTGTAATGAACTAGCCAAAGGGTGTACATATATGAGGTATAGCTTTGGGAAAGTCGGGCATTCAAAAGCTAGCCGAAGAAGTTGGCAATTGTATCAGCAATGAAGAAGTTAACGGTAAGAGCAAAATAAATGTTATAAGTACCAGTGACAAGCTCCTTTTTATGTAGCTTCAAATAAAGGGCGATGGCGTTCTTCACAAGAACAATGTCTTTTCCTTGATTTATTTTACATTTGATAAATTATTGATCTGTATTTTCTGCTATTTTATGTTCCTTTACATTTACATAGCTTCGCGTAAGAAGGAAATTAAACTGCCATCACAGCCAGAGAGTGGATTAGTGCTTATGTTAAGGAATGGCTCACAACAAGACTTTTCACCTACAGATTCCACGGAGGTAAACTACTTTCGTAGTAGTTTAAAAAAAAACCCTGTTTATAAATTTCTATAGCCCTGTTGTAAAGGAGAAGGGGTATACTGTTTTACCTTTCTTTGTCTGTCTGTAACGATTTTTTGTGACAGTTTTCTCTTCACATGATGCTTGAAATTTTAACAGACTTCTTGGTTAATATAAAAATCATGCTTACAATTAAGTGTCAGGGTGGTCAACTTTGTTTCATTATAAACCTGATTCTTTTTATCTGTTAAGTTCCTAATTTGCTGTAAGTGTCAAAGCTTTTTATAAAGGTGTTTGGTAAAGTAAGCATTCTAACTGTACATGTAATTTAATAGACCTAATAAGTACAACGAGGGAAATCATCTCTGTTATTGACCCAGAAAGTACTCTTACGTGCCATATCATTGCATGTTTATATTTTATTAGGTTTTGATGAATTTTGTTGGATCCCAAGAGAATTCCTCTGCTCATTTTAAGATCAGTATTGCCGGCATTAATGAACAAGTCATAATGAATTCATGGGATACGTTTGTTACCCTTAAAGACTATGACATAATGCAGCATTCTAGAAGTGGAATGGAATGTGGAAAGACCAGGATTCTCAGATGGCACAAGGTTTATTAATTTAGTTTTATATAAGGCATGTTTGTTGCCTCTGATATTTTTTTGGCAAGTAATTCATTCAATGTAGAGAATCCAATTGTTATCTTTATACATGTACAATGTACAAGGATGATTGTCTTACTTAAAAGGTTGTGAATGGTTAAGTTGAACAATCTACCTTCAATGGAAAGGTTTTACCTATATGTACAATAGATATATGAATTTTTATATGTTGATGTAGTTGTGACGTTATTGCTTTATAAAGCATGAAGCATTGTATGTAATACTAAATTGATATTTATTTGCAGTACTTATGAAGATTTCCTCTCCAGTTTAACTGAAGATGGTTTAGAAAAGGAGGATGAAGATTGTGAAGTTATTGAGTAATTACTTAAAACTTGTAAACTCGCTCTCCTTTTTAGGATCTTGATAAATCTCAGAATCAAAACGGACCAAAAAGAAATCCGGATTTACGCGAAAATATATGTAGTGGGGCCTGAGAACCAATTCAATATTTCTTTTGGCCTAATACATCTACATACTACTAGGAAATGCATTTTGCCATAAATTATACTCATAATTATGGGAATGGTCGATATAATTTCATGAACCCAATGCTCACAATACCTCTGGTTTTGCCATGTGTTCAGAAATCGTATTATCTTAAAAAGTTGTCCTTGTTGTTAATCCCACCGATCTCCACCCAACAAATGGATGTCAGAAGCATTCTTATAAAATGGAAAGCATTGAAGTTAGATTTGGACACCTGCCAGAACTTAATGGTGTCAAGGATACCTCTCTCTCTATGGAAGCACTCATTGAGATGCTTCAAACGAGCGAGTTTTAGACTGGATAGTGTTTTGAAGGTAAACAATAAAAATCAGAATATCAATGGAATCTTTTTTTCTTTTTTTGTATAATTTTCTGATGTTAATGGCTTGTAATTTAGGTATATACATAGAAATCCACATAATGCTTTACTCACAGATTGAACAAGAATTGTGACTTGATTTGGTCAGTTTGCTGCTATTTATTTATTTATTTTTAATGTTTAGCTTATAGATGTATTGTTTTAATGGAAAAAAAAGTTTAATACTAAATTACTTCAGGTCCAATTTATTCATCAGCCTGGAAAGGATGAAGGAGGGCTTAGAAGAGACTCTTTTGAAATTCCTTTTAAGCAGATGTTAAAATCTGGCTATTTTGAAAGTGAGTTTTATTATTTTGGCTTTTAGTTAGGTAAAGTGTAAATTGCAGTTATTCAAAATAAATTTCAGTGTTTGATTTACTATATATCTAGATCAGAATACCGTTGCCTCTGATAATTATCCCTAAGCTAAATAAAAAGATAAATCCTTGCAATGGGATCTATGCTTGCCAGCATGCTTCTGCAAGGTGGACCAGTGTTGCCAGTTTTCAACCATCACTTTATCAGATATGGTCGGCTAGGTATAGAAGCGGCAACGCTTGAAACCGTTACAGATACCAGATTCAAAGACATGATTACAAAGGTATATGATATTGATATATGATTTTTAACTCACCTGAGCGTAGCTCAAGTGAGCTATTGTCATAGTGCACCGTCTGTTGTCCGTCTACTTAGTTTCTGATTATTGACCCATTCGATAATCTAATACAGCTGCTATGGGCCCTGATTGGTTAACACATTTTCAACTTCTCCAAAACGACTACACAGATTATCACCAAACCTTATTGAAAGTCTTGTAGAAAATAAGCACAATTTTCTACTGAAATAAGCTGTCATTGGCTTGGTAATCAGCAATTTGTGCTCAGCTGAGCGATATAGGCCCATTTGGCCTCTTTTTTTATATTGTTTTAACCTCATATTTCCAGTTTTTTCAAATGTCTACTAAAGCTGACAAGTATAAGTTGTATGTTCCTTAAGTTTAAATATGGTCTTAGTATCTCTTGTGGTTTTTATAATATTTCAAAAGAAATCATGCAATTTATAACGGAAAGAAAAGTTGTTTCTATTTTTCAGGTGAAAAATTGGGCAGTTGGAGAAGACCAAGACGAAAATTCAAACTTCTTAATAGATAATAGAATAAATGTTTTTCTGACGGCAAACACCCGCTCCAGTATAATTAAAGCTTTGAGCTTAAAATGTTCCTGCTTAATTAAGAAAAAGGCTCTATTAGATTCCTTTTGGGAAGGAGCAGGTAAACTAGGACTTTGCTCATTGTTGAAGAGGTACCCAGTACAAACTCAAATAGTTTACTAATTATTTCAGATATGTGGACTTGAGAGTCCTGAAAAAAAGCTGTAAATTGAAGTTTTAAATGTGTTTTAAAAAACATGTCACTCCTATTGTTATGACCACATGTGTTAACTTTGATTTGATCTCAATTGACCTGCTGAGTATTATATTTCATCACAGCAAGCTATGACTCAATAAATACAATAATTCTTCAGGAGACCAGTTTATGCAGCTTTTGAAGTTTGCCAAGTATGGTGATGATGGAAGCAATAGACGCCATAGGGCTGAAGAAATTCAACAAAACTTTGAGTCCTATATTTATAACTCTGAAGGTATTATATGTATGCACATCAAAAACATTGTGTTAATACTAGAGTATGTGTCATTTCCCCTTAGAGATAATGTATGTTACCTAAAAATGATTTTCCTTGTGTCACTTGTAGAGAAATTGTTTACTATTCTGATAAAAAGCTTCTATTCTACTTTCTCGTATCAGATGGCAAATGTACATGCAACACCAGGATTGTTCAATTAGAAGACATCTTGAAATTCATTACAGGGTGCTCTACCATTCCACCTGGTGTCTTTGATGACAATTTTAATGTAAATTTCACAGAGAATCTCTGCTTCCCTTATGTATTTCAGGACCAGGGTTTAGTATTATATGAAAAAAAAATGTCTGTCTGTCAGTAGACTAAATTTTTCAAACATGTTCTTTAGAGACAACTGCATACATTTGTCAGAAAATTTGTTAACGCTTTATTCACCAAATAACAATGTGCACATGGTACTTTCATTGTACAGATTTTTTTTATGGACTGCACACTTTTGTTTTTGTCACCCATCAAAAGTGCAGAAACATTAAATCATATTTGACTCTCACAAAAATGATAACCTTGATCATAACTTTTGAATGAGAGAGATGAGATTTTTTGTTGAATGTAAATATCTTTGTGGTAATTGATAAGATATAACTGATCCTGTCTTCAGTATGACATGGAAAGGGTCTTAATGGACAAGTGTCTCTTCCACAGGTCAATAATCTCAGTGGGATTACTCAGATACACAATGGAACGTTATGACTTAATTATAGATATCTATGTATAAATATAGAAAAAATCTTTAACAATTGTGTAACAAATACAGTTGATTTTAAGAGAGATAAACAAATCTTTCAATGCAAATTCAAATACTGATAAATCCTATTCAGTAGTGTCATTGCACCAGTTAAAGTTAAAATACATGTACATATAGTATCAATCATACAAACCAAAGTGTGAATGATTCTTGTGCTGTTAAATCATGGCAAATTGTATTGATTTTGATGCTGGTATTTTTTAAAATACAGGTAATGAAATGTAGCTTGTTCTATTAAAATTTACATTTTGTATAAACTTGTTTTAAATCAAAGTCACTTAGACCATGGCATTTTCTTCCAAGTTTCTTTCCCAATAGCTTTAAAAACAAGAGGCCCAATGGGCTTATATCGCTCACCTGATCAGAAATTGCTTATTTTGGCTGAAGACTTTGATCACTTACTTCCTATAAGATTTGACAGCAATCTGTTAAGTACTTAATGACAAATTGAAAATATGCAAGCCAATCGTATCACTTAGCAACCATCTGGGATAATGAATTGGGTAAAAAAAACCCATTCCTTTAGCAAAAAGATGTAGATTAGCAACTTGACATGTTGGTTAAAAGATACAAACTTGGAGAGACCTTAAGGAATTACTACTTATACAGCTTGGTGACAAAATTAAAGGAGTTGGGTTTATAATTAATTTGGTTCAAGAAATCATGCTGAGGTATAAAGGAACATCTTGACTGCCTCAAATTTTTCATCCAATGTCATGTCCTCTCGAATTACATTCTCAGGTAACTGCAATTGTCCCATCACTTCTTCATCTTCATTTGGAATGTGTGTATTTGGGAAGTCATCCAGGGACAGTCCATACTCATTTAGTCCTTTTTTTAGCTGTTATTTTAGGGAGAATTCCGGATATAAAATGCCTTTTATTGCAGAACTGTCTTTACTGCTGTTAGTGAGTGTCCCAGTAATAAAGAGCTGCTCTGGGGTCTTGTTTCCCTCATATCTTATTGAATGTTGGTTCCAGCTGCTATGGAACAGGGAAAGTCTTCTATTAATTTCAGGAAAATAGACAAAGCGCAAAGCTAACATGTTATTGTTACTGTTTATGTCTAATTTCCCACTGTCTTTAAGAGCATAGAATGCGCTATAGAAGAAGCTCGTTACTTGTGTGTGCACATCTCTCCATAATCTTTCTATTCTCTGGTTGTGCACAGATCTCCCTGTTATGTGATGTGCACAACAAGATTTACAAACAATGCAACTAATTTGTTTTCGCCTCCATGATCCTATCTTACAATACATGACATTGCATATGATAGTGTTCTTCTTCTTCTTCTTCCAATACGAAGTGTACTCAAAAGTTGAGCGTTATAGTTCATATGTTGCCATGAGAAAAAGTTAAAAAAAACTGTTACTGCTCTGTTGTTTAAGGAAACTTGTTTGTAAACTATACATCTTGAGAACCCATCTACACATCCATGTGTTGTAATTCTTCACCTGAAATTAATAAAAAAAATATATACTTGATGTATATTTGATTACATAAATGATCAGAAATCAATGGTCAAAACACTGCATTACTTATTAGGAAATGGTCTACCACTGGCCCTCTGATCATGATGTAGCATATAGCCACCAAACAATTTTTGTAGAGGAGGGAGTAAAAGTACATACTCTGATAGTGCAAGCATATAATCTGCTACAATTTTACTATTTGTACTTTGCTTTTTATTTTTCTAACAATCATTTTTTTTTTTGACATAGGAGTAAAATGTTTGCAAGTTATTACTTGTTTTTTTTTCATATACAGGTATACACTATAACATGTATCTACCTTGCCAATTTCATATGTTCCATCCATGTGCCATAAACTATTGGGAGTTAGTACTTTGTATACTCTTCTGGATATGGGTTTATTCTTTTGGATTCTATCTGTTAAAGATGAAAGAGTCTCACGAACTCTTTTCCTCTGTACATAAATTCCTTCAGCAAGAAGGTATCCATGCATCGTATGAAAAAAATAAGCACATACACCATAACCATAAGTCTTCTATGTACCTTTAGCACACAGGAATCTTATTCACAAGGAAACTTAAGTCTAAGTGTAAAATTGAGGCTTACAATTTCAAGTGTCTTAATCATAAGCATTTGTCAAAAGTTTCTCTGAAAAAAAGTATGTCTGAACAACTATTCGCAGAGAAATTTTCAACTTACTCTTAGAAATACGACACAGGCTACTATAGGTCTTAAGTTTTACACTTAGACTTAAATTTCTTTGTGAGAAAGACTCCGGGCTAGTAACCACCAATTCAAGTAGGAGAAACAGCATAGCTGAATATCTCTTATTAAGTATGTTAAGTGGATTTGCCTCTCCCCTCTTTTCTCCCTTTTAGAAATGGTGATGGATCAGTGGTTAGCAAGAGGCTTCGGTGATTTGAGACTATAAACCCCTTTACCTTAAACTCTTTTGATAAAAATCTAGAGGTCAATTGATAACAGCACTTGATTGATTGATTGCTTACTGCTTTACGTCACCACCACAACCCTCTGCCATTCATTTACTGGTTGAGTATAAATATTTTTATCACAACTTCTTTAATTTATTTCCTGTATATTCTGTATACCTTTTTCTTACCTTTTCACCAGCAGCTGGAAAGTCTTTATGTAGTTTCGTTACAACATCCAACAATTCATCATTAGTTATCTTGGAATATTTCTTTCTCTGTTGCAATCCAAAAGATTGAAGCTTTCTGTATACTAGGGATTGCGAACAATTCAAATGATGGGCCATTTCCTTTGCTGTAAAGCCCTTCTTTTGCATGACAAGAAGACTTTCCCTTGACATATCCAAAGCAGGCCTCCAAACTAGAGAATAAAAGATGTAATTTAATGTGTTGTAGTTCACAATGTAGCTATATATGTACATAAATTGTCTTCGTGTCCAGTTGGAACTGATATAGATAACAAAATACATGTATGATACCATTAATTAACTGTTCATCATGCTCATAATCAATTCCATCATACAATGATGCATACTATATATTTAAATTCACCCATTAACATGATTAACTCCAATACTTTTACTCGATACAATGTTCGGTTCAAATTTTCAAACTTCGGTTCGATTTGAAAAAAGAAACAACGACAACAAAAAGCATAATATTTAATGCGTCCACCATTAAAACAAATATGACAGACAAATAAGTGTCTGTGGGAGAAGGGGGAGGCTTTGGGTGAGAAAAATAAAACAATAACGTTCTTACAATAAGAAATCATCCGACAAGGTACAGATGTGTGGTGTAGAATCACTCTGGGTTTATTGTTATTGTGCAACAGGGCACAGAAATCGTTGATATTGAGAAAACTGTGTGGTATATAAGAATCACCTGGTCCGTCTGTCTGTCTGCCCGTCCGTCACGATTTGTGTCCGGGCATTTTTATTGGGTGGATGGATTTACATAATATTTCACAGGATTGTTGCCCATGACCCAAGGGTGTGTCATGACCTTGACCCAAGGTCCTGTCAAAGGTCAAGGTCACTGTGGACTTGGTTGTTAAAACCATGTCCGGGCCATGTCTTTTTATTGGGTGAATGGATTTAGATAATATTTCTCAATATTGTTGCGCATGACTCAAGGGTGTGTCATAACCTTGAACCAAAGTCATAGATCAAAAGTTAAGTTGACTGTGGACTTGGTTGTTAAAACATTGTCCGGGCCATAACTTTTTATAGGTTGGATGGATTTAGACAATATTTCACACGATTGTTGCCCATGGCCCAGGAATGTGTCATGACCTTGACCCATTGTCATAGGTGAAAGGTGTTACAATCGTGTCCGGGCCATATCTTTTTATTGGGTGGATGGATTAAGATGATATTTCTCAATATTGCTGCGCATGGCCCAAGGGTGTGTCATGGCCTTGAACCAAGGTGATAAGACACAATAAGAAAAAACTTGTCCGCACCATAACTTCTCACCTTGTGCAGAGATTTCGATAATATCTCACAGAATTGTTGATTAGGATCCGTTGGTGTGTCCTGACCTTGAACCAAAGTCATAGGTCAAAGGTCAATGTCATAATAGACACAATAAGAAAAAATTTGTTCGGGCCTTAACGTCTTACCCTGAACAGAGATTTCAATAACATTTCACAGAATTGTTGCATAGGATCCAGGAGTATGTCATGACTTTGAATAAAGGTCATAGGTCAAAGGTCAAGGTCATGATAGACAAAAGAAATAAAACGTTGTCCGTTCCATAACTTCTTCCCCTGAGCATGGATTTCAATAATATTTCACGGAATTGTTGCTTAGGATCCAAAAGTTTATCAGGTCAAAGGTCAAGGTTACAACAGACACAATAATTAAAACATTGTCCATGCGATAACTTCTTCCCCTGTGCACAAATTTCAATAATATTTCACGGAATTGTTGCTTTGCATCCAAGGGTGTGTTATGATCTTGAAGCGCAGTCATAGGTCAAAGTCAAGGTCACAATAGACACAATTGGTATAACATTGTCCAGACCATAACTTCGTCCCCTGTGCACAGATTTCAATAATATTTCACAGAATTGCTTAGGATATAAGGGTGTGTCATGACCTTAAACCAAGATCATAGAAAAAAGGTCAAGGTCACAATAGACAGAATGGGTAAAACCATGTTTTCATTGATTATACCTCAAAATGTGCTTGTAGGTGGGACATCCATTACACTTATACCAGTGATGTATATTGGGATGAATTATTGCATGTTTCTACTTTGTTGCCGCGGGGGGTATTTGTCCCGTTAGGACTGCTCTAGTTCTATTTCCATTCGTTTGGGCACCCAACAGGACTCTTTAAGATCAGTTGGCTGTATTGATGTTATTATATCTGGGAACTCATTGACAAACTGTCCATCACAGACTATTATCCCCAGGCCGTTCCCCTTAAGAACGCCTCATAGAGTACAACATTGGTCAACAAATAAAAAATGTTTTCCTCTTAATTGTCCTACAGGTATTTTTCTTTCTTTCTTTTTTTTTTATATAATGCCATCGGGATATTTTACATACCTTTATTTCTACGTTCATCCTGATTGTCGTTTATCTGCATACTCGGTGCGTTTCCTGAGACCTCCATATTTCCCGCCATGATAAAATCTTTCCAAGGGAGAGTTCATTATTTTCAAGAACTCAAATACGAATTGAACCTAGGTATAATTGAATTGTACCTATCTTCAAATCCTTTGTGGATATGTTTCAATTATACCTATCTTCAAATCAATTGCACCTACCTTTAAATCAATTATAACTATCTTCAAATGAATTGAAGATAGGTGCAGTTCCATTAAAGATAGGTGTAATTTATTTGAAGATAGGTTCAATCATTTAAATATAGGTATAATTATTTACACCTATCTTTAATTCATTTACACCTATCTTTAATTCAATTGTACCTATCTTCAATTCATTTGAAGATAGGTACAATTATTAGAAGGTAGGTGCAATTATTTGAAGATAGGTACAATTATTTGAATATATGTTAATTTGGCATTCCATAATATTGTTATCACTGACGGGCGAGGTACAGAAAGACCCTAGTATATAGCCAGTACACTTGCCATTTTCCAGGAAAGAGTATATTGCATTCTGAGAGAAGATCTTGCAATGAGACACCTTTCAGCAGTTGTGTACCAAGACTTCCGACTGTTGATAAGAAGTACATCAGGCGCACTTTGTTGCGTGTTAATCTGAAACTTTTAGAAGTTGATCCTGCTAACTTTCTTAAGAGTTTGTTACTATGGATGACACGTGGGTCCATCATTTCACCCCAGAGACCAAACAACACTCTAAACAATGAGAGCACCCTGGTTCACCCCCGCCGAAGAAGGCAAAGACTGTTCCATCAGCTGGAAAGATTATGGCCTCGGTTTTCTAGGATGCAAATGGTATTCTGATGGTCTGATTATCTCCAAATGGGACAAACAATCTCTTATGAGGCAGGTACAGGAAAATATTAAACTCAAGCGCCGCGGAAAAGTCACTAAAGCTGTGTTGTTCCACAAGGACCGTGTCCCTGTTCACAAGTCTGCCATTGCCATGGCTGCCATATACGATTCTGAATTTAAATAGAGCATCCTCTTATTCTTTCTGAACGGTCAAGAAAAGGATTTCTTTAAAAGTGGCAACGAGGCCGTTAAACATCGCTGGTAAAAGGGAATTATGTTGAAGAGGATTATGTTGAAAAATAATGCAATACGTCTGCCGAATGTTTTTAAGTAGGTCAATACTCAATGTCAAGGTGAAAATGTAAAACATTTGATACATAATGAAAGGTCTTGTCAAAAGGAATATGCACATTAAATATTGAAGCCCTATCTCTTACTGTTCATGTTATGTCCAAATTTAAAGTTTTTTAATAGGTCAAACTTTAAAGGAGCATGGTCCGATTGAAGTCGGAAAAAGTATGAAAAATGTAAACGGATTTCTTAAACGGCAGTCGATTGTTAGTATATTATCTAAGATGTGTAAAAATGTCGTTAAAAGTCGATGTCGTTAACGAGATATGCCCATTTTAAATTTGCAACATAACCACGCCAACTCTTTGAATATTGATGAGGACGGCCAGAGGAAATCACACGACATTAAAACCTTGAAATGTACCCGATTCTTACATTAATTCCACTTTTCTTTTTTGGCCTCGGAGTCCGTGTATAGATTTTTTCTATTGCACTTTCGCTTTTTCCCGTGCTCGTATTCCTCCATGTGAACCATTGTTGTTGTTTTCTACATTGAATATCCGCATACGCACATGATTATGGGCGGAGCATCGCCTTATTTGGAGAATTGAAACCAACCGAATTTAATTCGACTCAATTACATTTATTCTACGAAAACATTGAGAGATTTTAGTTTTGAATTTTGCAATAAACACACAATTTATGCAATACAGGGTAAATAAGATATTGTAGTAATTTATCCTTTTCAAGCTATAATTTTTTTCAGTCTCGGACTAGGTCCCTATAAGATAAAAAAAATTCTGGTACCTAATGAAAGAATACACATGTGAAATATTAAAGCCATGTCTCTAATGATCCAAGTTAAAATTTTTGTCCACGGAGAATGACGACAACAACAACAACGGCGATGACAACGATGCTCAGGGGATGACAATAGCTCTCCCGCCATTTATCCAAGCAGGGTAAAAATGATCAATTGCAATAAAAATCAAACACTTGATACTTATGAAGCTTTTATAGAGCACTTCTTCGATCAGATAAGCAAACCAATTAGGCAGACAGATATACATTGCTTTCCATATTGTCATACATAATCTTACATGAAGATTATACAGATACATTTAGCTGTGGATATAATATGTACAGAAATATGACCAATTATCATCTGGAAAAATCAAGCATCTATTGTTGCAAACTAGTAAAACTTTTTGGAACTGGGCACAGTTGTTCCTATCTACATTTATAACTACTAGTCAAGCGAACAAAAAGTGAAAATTGTGAAGTCTCTATAAATACTTTTACATTAATTTACTTATTGCAAATAAACAAATCAGTACAAAGAACAAAACTAAACAGTTATTTCATGTCAATAAAACACTGTTAGACATTTGTGAAAAATCTAGGTTCCCCTTGGGCAACCATGTGAGAAAACGAGGTTCTTCACACAGGAACCTGGTTGCCTTAAAAAAGATGAAGGTTTGAAAAAAATCAAGTTTTACTCAAACATATGAAAAGGTTATCTTGTTTTGTTTTCATTTTCTCTTATATTTTCCATTTCTCACATCACCCTGTCCTCTGTCTCTTCACAGTTCGAATCACTGTCACATTCACTCTGATCTTCTTGGTTGATACTAAACTATATGATATATGCCCTCTAAGTATCTCTACATTTATTTGCCTCGTCAAAGCGAATATGATTGATAAATATTTAAAAGTTAGACTGATGACCGTAAAGAAAACTGTAAGGATTGTTTCCAAGCCCTGTGCTAGTAGCTGTAATCAGGCAAGGAACATAATATATGAAATGTTTTTCTAAATTTTGAATAGACTAATTGTTTCTAATTATCTTAATCTTGTATGAAAACTTACCATCATTTGGAAAATATCAAGTTTGTCAACTGGACAACTACTTGCACAATCTAGGTTGCCCCGAGGCAAAATTAAGTCGTCAGTAACATTGCTTCATTTAAAAATTTACAAAATATGTAACTGAGTATGTTTAGTCTGACAGGGAAAAGCTGAAAATGACAGAGATTGTTATCACTAATGGGCCTTTGAAATCTATAAAGAACCTTTATAGTGACCTCCCATCACCTACAAACAATTGATACTTCTATACAATAGTCAAATCTGAATATATTTTATCCCCTACCATATCTACTATGATTGTGAATGTCAACAAATAGAAATCTATCCTAAATGTTTTAATATTTCAAATGAAATGTAAATGTTTGCATACAGTCAATTGCACTTCGTGGCATTATGAAAGAATTTAGAATAACAGTCCACAATAAGAGATGCTGGACCAAAAGATATAAAACTAAATCTTGAACGAGGACAACTAAACTTACAACTTTCTCAGAATAACAATATAATATTTTTTCATTAATTCTTTGAGATCATTTTCTATACATATTAAAGTGCATCATGTTTCTGGCATATTTTGTGGAATATAGAAATTAACTTTTAACATATGAAGTACTAAACAACACTAGTTAGAGAAATGCTAATACCCTGGAAAACAGTCAGTGTTGGAGTTTTTGAAAAGTAGGTCGAACAACACAGTCCAGGTCATAAGGTAAATGAAAAAAAAACCCAACAAAAACAAAAAGAAAAGAAAACAAAACAAAACTTAAAAGCTGAAAAACAAAACAAAACAAAATTGTAATTCCACAAGAAAAAACAAAAGTGACATATCAAAACAATGTCTCCTCTCCTCACAAGTTATGACCAATTTTAAGGATTTTTTGTCACAGACAGACAGACCAACAAAACACTATGTTCCCCTATTTCTTAAGTTCCTTGGGCATAAAAACAAACTTCTACATACGCATTTATAAAGCCTTACAAGTCGCTTCAATTACATCTATATTTGGTTTCCCTAAAACGTTTTTCAAGATATTAATAGTTCCAATATATATCTAAATTTTATTCATGATGCCCAATATATATTTAAGTTTTATTCATCATGGCAAGGCTCATGAAATCCTCATAGCCCATCTTGACATTCCCTGTCCCTGCACTATCTCGAATTCGGAAAGCATCCGTAAGAGCTTTCAGCATCACACATGACTGAATGAAATTCTCAAGAGTCAGTGACCGTCGACCCATAGTGTCAAATTTCAGTACCACCGTCTGTGCAAATTGTGGGGAAAGGTTGTAGCCCATCTGCTGGAAAGCTGAAAAATGAAGAAAAATACATAAATTATGCAGTTTACAAAATAATGTATAAAGTAATTATGTTTTATTTATGCTTGCAGCTTTATTGGCAGTTTTCGATTTCACCTCAGCAATTTTATTTTTTCTATAAATGATTATAATATACTCAATAAAGAGCAGATTACTTAAAAAGCTTTGGATATAGAGTGCTTATAGTTATTATTCAGAAACAATGTCAATGGTTTTAAAATCAGTGGTCTAATGAGCTTTGTAGCCCCTTTAATTTGCTGCTGAGTGGGCTAAAGTGCTGCATTATGTAGTCTCTCTTCTAGTTCAAGTCTGATGTTCAAATTCTACTTTGGCAAGTGAGAGGGTCTATGAATGCACTTAAGGAACTCAGTGTATTTTACAGTCTGTGGCTCCTTAACCACCTGACAAAAACTATAGTGTTGAAGGCACACATGTTCCCTGCTATCCACAAAAATTTGTCTATAAGATGGGAAGAAAGGTGAGCAGATAAATTAAAGGAGAAATGAATAAGGACAGACATTATTATCCCTGCGAGTCAAATTACTCTGCAGGCAACACAGAAAACTTTTTTTATAAAAAGTGTGTTACTTTAGAAGCACATCCTGATTTTTTTCTATATATATAGTGGCAATAGCACATCAAGATTTTCCCACATACATGGTGGCAACCAATAGTTATGGATGGAAGAAATTGATTCCCATGACAAACCACTTCAGCAAGTCAGATGACTTTATTTCATATGTAAATTTATCATTCTATGTGTGATGTAAACTAAGACTTTCAAACTTTTGTTTAGCTTAATAAAATAGATCATCAACAATGGAGTCATGAATAATAAAATCACACAATCATTTTAGTAAACATACACATGTAGTACACTACTGATATTATCTGTGTGTGTGTGTGTGTGTGTGTGTGTGTGTGTGTGTGTGTGTGTGTGTGTGTGTGTGAGGGGGAGTAAAACATATGTATCTTGAAAGTGAATATCAAATTATAAAATTTCCTTAAGTTTTGTAAGTGTACATATTTTTTGTCACATAACCTTCTGAACTTAGAGCAAACCAAGTTTGAATGATATGCAATAGTAACTTCACTACAGAGATATGCAATTTTCTACCACCAAATTTTTATAGAACTATGATTTTCTGAAGTGTGAACTGTTAGACATATAGTTGTCATGTAACAAAATATAGCTTGATGACTTGATCTTACCAGATTGAAGCTCATGACTTTCAATGAATCCTGATCTGTTTTGGTCAAATAGTATAAATACTCCCTTCCATTGCTGAATATAATTCCACAGCGCCTGGAATTCATGGAGTTCTATTGTACCACTCAAGTCTTTATCAAACATTCCTGAAGAGATTGGTCACATTTTACACTATGAAATCTAAACATAGGCTTGTTATATAGTCTTATAGATGTAAGAAAAAAATGAATAAACAATAATTATAAGTATGTACATCCCATATTACAATATACCCCTTCTAATACAAGATTATAGATGAACATGGCATGTTTTAAATTACAACTTATGGGCAGGTTTGGTGTAGTGGTTAAGTGCTTGGCTTGCGGCGCCGACGATCCGGGTTCGATTCCCAGGTTGCGCCACTATGTTTAAGAGGTTGGTCACCTCCTGCTTTCATGTCGTGATATGACTGAAAAATTGTTGAAAGCGATGTAGAACACCAATAAACCAACCAAAATTAAATTACAACTTATCAAATACTAGAACAGTACTTATCAGACAACAGACCTTGAGAATATGACCTTGGGTCAAGCTTATGACACTTCTTTGTGTCGTTTGTAGCATCAATATGCATCAGATCAAAGAACACACATTCTGTAACATTGGACTTTGTGTCAAGGGCATAATACCCATTTTGTGATATGAGTAAAAATTGTGTGAATTATCAACCAGATCAACAGTATATAGCAGTTGTACTTATAGTACAAAGCAGTTTTTAAAAATATTTAACCGGCCTCATTGTGACGTTGACTTTGGATGTATGACTTTGATTCATCTGTAACACATCCTAGCATCATGGATAACAATTGTGAGAAGAATGAACCAGATTCCTAATATATATCATTTATATTTATACGCTGAAATACCTCTTAACCACGTACGGTGTTACCTAACTACAATAATGTATCCCTCCCTGACTTGTTCAGTTCCTCTCTGATAAATGAGAATAGCAATGGTTTGGGGAGTGGGGACATTACCGTACCGGTATTTGACTAATACCTTTAAATTGGCGGTATGACTTTGAGTCCTTTGGGTCATGGTCATAATTCACATTTGTATCATGAGAAACAATTGTGTGAAGTATCAACTAAATCAACAGCATATATTAATTCCATTTGTATGAAAGAATAGGTTTTAAAACTGACAGTATAAATTGCGGCCCTGTATTCACGTAAACATTGCCATGTAAAAGATCACTCACAACTCTACTGCAAAGGTAATATTATAAGGCTATGTACCAGGTAAATGTTATACTATAAATAAGTAAACTACAAACAACTGAACAAACCAACAATTATGCACAGTGCACAGGAATGAGATTCTTTCTCACCTAATATTATAAGATTTTCATTACCCATAAACGAGATAAATCAATACTGAGGCCGGGTAGCAGGGAATCAGACTGACATTTATAACAGAATTTTGAAGTACAAGCTGCTTACTAATAAGATATTTTATCACAATTCAGATAATCTCAAACACCTATATTTATTCAAAAATTGTGTGATTTCAACAACAATATCAGAACATTCATTACCATCTTCCAGTACCAACTTATTTATAACTCATTCATTACCATCATCTGGTACCACCCTATTTATAACTCATTCATTACCATCTTCCACTACGACCTTATTTATAACTCATACATTACCATCTTCCACTACCACCTTAGTTGTAACTCATGTATTACCATCTTCCAGTACCACCTTATTTATAACTCATTCATTACCATCTTCAATTACCACCTTATTTATAACTTACTAATTACCATCTTCCACAACCATTTTCTTTATAACTCATACATTAAAATCTTCCACTCCCACCTTATTTATAACTCATTCATAACCATCTTCTAGTACCATCTTAGTTATAACTCACTCATTACCATCTTCCACTACCACCTTATTTATAACTCATTCATTACCATCTTCCACTCCCACCTTATTTATAACTCATTCATTACCATCTTCTAGTACCACCTTATTTATAACTCATTCATTACCATCTTCTACTTCCACCTTATTTATAAGTCATACATTACCATCTTCCATTGCCACTTTATTTATATAACTCATACATTACCATCTCCCACTACCACCTTATTTATAACTCATTCGTTACCATCTTCCACTACGACCTTATTTATAACTCATTTATTAACATCTTCAATTAACACCTTATTTATAACTTACTAATTACCATCTTCCACAACCAATTTCTTTATAACTCATACATTACCATCTTCCACTACCACCTTATTTATAACTCATACATTATCATCTTCCTATAACCACCTTATTTTTAACTCATACCTTACCATCTTCCACTCGCATTTTATTTATAACTGATTCATTACCATCTTCCAGTACCACCTTAGTTATAAAACTCATTACCATCCTTCACTATCACCTTATTTATAACTCATTCATTACCATCTTCCACTCTCACCTTATTTATAACTCATTCATTACCATCTTCCATTACCACCTTATTTATAACTCATTCATTACCATCTTCTACTTCCACTTTATTTATAACTCATACATTACCATCTTCCATAGCCACTTTATTTATATAACTCATACATTACCATCTTCCACTACCACCTCATTTACATCTCATACATTACCTTCTTCCCCTACCACCTTATTTATAACTCACTCATGTCCATCTTCCACTACCACCTTATTTATAACTCATTGATTACCATCCTCCGGTACCACTTTATTTATAACTCATTTATTACAATCTTCCAGTACCAACTTAGCTAAAACTCATACATTACCATCTTCAAAAGCCAATTTATTTATATCACTCATACATATACCATCTCCTTTTACTACCTTATTCATAACTCACTCATTAACATCTTCCACGACCACCTTATTTATAAGGTAGACATTACTATATTCCACTACCAACTTATTTATAACTCATTCATTACTATTTTCTGGTACTACCTTATTTATAACTCATACATTTCCATCTTCTACTTCCACCTTATTTTTAACTCATTCATTACCATCTTCCGCTACCACCTTATTTATAACTCATACATTACCATGTTCTAGTACCACCTTATTTATAGCTCATACATTACCATCTTCCACTACCACCTTAGTTATAAGTCACACAATACCATCTTCTATTACCACCTTATTTATAACTCATACATAACCATCTTCCAGTACCACCTTATTTGCAACTCATACATTGCCATCTTCCACTACCACCTTATTTAAATCTCATACATTACCATTTTCCACCATCACCTTATTTATAACTCATACATTACCATCTTCCACTACCACCTTATTCATAACTCATACATTACCATCTTCCACTACCTCCTTATTTATAACTCATACATTACCATCTTCCACTACCACCTTATGTATAACTCATACATTACCATCTTCTAGTATCACCTTATCTATAACTCATACATAACCATCTTCCAGTACTACCTTACATATAGCACATACATTACCATCTTCCATAGCCAATTTATTTATATAACCCATACATTACCATCTCCCACTACCACCTTATTTATAACTCATACATTACCATCTTCCACTACCACTTCATTTATACCTCATACATTACCATCTTCCCCTACCACCTTATTTATAACTCACTGATGACCATCTTCCAGTACCACCTTATTTATAACTCATTCATTACCATCTTCCGGTACCACCTTATCTATAAGTCATTCATTACCATCTTACAGTACCAACTCAGCAATAACTCATACATTACCATCTTCAGAAGCCAATGTATTTATATAACTCATACATAAACCATTTCCTTTTACTAGCTTATTCATGAATCACCCATTAATGTCTTCCCCTACCACCTTATTTATAACTCATACATTACCATCTTCCTCTACAGCCTTAGTTATAAGTCATACATTACCATCTTCCACTACCACCTTATTTATAACTCATACAATACCATCTCCCGCTACCACCTTATTTATAATTCATACATTACCATCTTCCACTACCACCTCATTTATACCTCATACATTACCATCTTCCCCTACCTCCTTATTTATAACTCACTCCTGACCATCTTCCACTACCACCTTATTTATAACTTATTCATTACCATCTTCTGGTACTACCCTCTTTATAACTCATACATTACTATCTTCCACTACCACCTTATTTTCAACTTATTCATTACCATCTTCCTCTACCACCTTATTTATATCTCATACATCAACATCTTCCACTACAACCTTATTTATAACTAATACATTAACACCTTCCACTACCGCCTTAGTTATAACTCATACATTACCATCTTCCACTACCACCTTATTTATAACTCATACATTAGCATCTTCCATTACCACCTCATATATAACTCATTCATTACCATCTTCTACTTCCACCTTATTTATAAATCATACATTACCATCTTCCATAGCCACTTTATTTATATAACTCATACATTACCATCTCCCACTACCACCTGATTTATAACTCATACATTACCATCTTCCACTACCACCTTATTTATAACTCACTCATGCCATCTTCCACTACCACCTTATTTATAACTCATTCATTACCATCTTCCGATACCACCTTATTTATAACTCATTCATTACCATCTTCCAGTACCAACTTAGCTATAACTCATACATTACCATCTTCAAAAGCCAATTTATTTATATCACTCATACATATACCATCTCCTTTTACTACCTTATTCATAACTCACTCATTAACATCTTCCACTACCACCTTATTTATAACTCATACATTACCATATTCCACTACCACCTTATGTATAACCCATTCATTACCATCTTCTGGTACTAACTTATTTATAACTCATACATTACCATCTTCTACTACCACCTTATTTTTCACTCATTCATTACCATCTTCCCCTACCACCTTATTTATAACTCTTACATTACCATGTTCTAGTACCACCTTATTTATAGCTCATACATTACCATCTTCCTCTACCACCTTAGTTATAAGTGATACATTACCATCTTCCACTACCATCTTATTTACAATTCATACATTACCATCTCACAGTACCACCTTATTTACAACTCACACATTACCATCTTCCACTTCCACCTTATTTAAATCTCATACATTAACATTTTCCACTACCACGTTATTTATACTTATACATTACCGTCTTCCACTACCACCTTATTCATAACTCATACATTACCACCATCCACTACCTCCTTATTTATAACTCATACATTACCATCTTCCACTACCACTTTATTTATAACTCATACATTACCATCTTCCAGTATCACCTTAGTTATAACTCATACCTTACCATCTTCCATGGCCACTCTATTTATATAACTCATACAATACCATCTCCCGCTACCACCTTAATTATAATTCATACATTACCATCTTCCACTACCACCTCATTTATACCTCATACATTACCATCTTCCCCTACCTCCTTATTTATAACTCACTCCTGACCATCATCCACTACCACCTTATTTATAACTTATTCATTACCATCTTCTGGACTACCTTCTTTATAACTCATACATTACTATCTTCCACTACCACCTTATTTTCAACTTATTCATTACCATCTTCCTCTACCACCTTATTTATAACTAATACATTAACACCTTCCACTACCGCCTTAGTTATAACTCATATATTACCATCTTCCACTACCACCTTATTTATAACTCATACATTACCATCTTCCACTACCACCGTATTTAAATCGCATACATTACCATCTTCCACTACCACCTTATTCATAACTCATACATTACCATCTTCCACTACCACCTTATTCATAACTCATACATTACCATCTTCCACTACCTCCTTATGTATAACTCATACATTACCATCTTCCACTACCACCTTATTCATAACTCATACATTACCATCTTCCACTACCTCCTTATTCATAACTCATACATTACCATCTTCCACTACCACCTTATTCATAACTCATACATTACCATCTTCCACTACCTCCTTATGTATAACTCATACATTACCATCTTCCACTACCTCCTTATGTATAACTCATACATTACCATCTTCCACTACCACCTTATTCATAACTCATACATTACAATCTTCCACTACCTCCTTATTCATAACTCATACATTACCATCTTCCACTACCTCCTTATGTATAACTCATACATTACCATCTTCCACTACCACCTTATTCATAACTCATACATTACCATCTTCCACTATCACCTTATGTATAACTCAAACATTACCATCTTCCAGTATCACCTTATTTATAACTCATACATTACCATCTTCTATAGCCACTTTATCTATATAACTCATTCATTACCATCTCCTTTTACTACTTTATTCATAACTGACTCTTTATCATCTTCCACTACCACCTTAGTTATAACTCATATATTACCATCTTCCACTACCTCCTTATTTATAACTCATTCATTACCATCTTCCATAACAACTTTATTTATATACCTCATTCATTACCATCTTCCAGTATCACCTTATATATAACTCATTTTTTACTTTGTTTAAAGTAGGCATGAATCCTTTCTTGTTCATCACAAGATCAAGTTATTATGGTTAAACTTATATATTTCACAATTGTAGTACAACAGTAGAATTCATGAACAAAATATTTTGTAATTATGAATTCAATCAAGTTATATATAATAAAAATCATTGGAATAGATATTTCTTATAAAAACAAAATGCATCCTTGATTCATCTTTGAAATGTCTTTAGGACAAAAATTTATCTGAAGCAGTGTTTCTGAATGAAAACAAATATTCTGCTGTTAAGTATGAGATTAAAATAAATTCATATAATTTTAGTATAAGTTTTGCCATCCTGCATTTTTATTTTCAGAAAATCTTTCTGGTAACGGAATTTTTCTTCTCAGAAAGTGAATACTGTGGTCACTTAATGGTTGATAACTCATATTGAAAAATTATTTCTCAAACAGTGCTTACCGATCATGAGTCTGCATGACTCTTGATTAAAATGGGACCAATTGTCATATACCAAAGCTTGATGTAGTTCCATTGCTGAAATACGTCCTGATCTGTCTGCATCCACAGTCATGAACCGCTGATGGACCTGGGGATCAACTGCTGGAGCAGCTCTATATCCTGTCAGATTGAAAAATGGAGAATAATAAAGATTTAGTTTTTTCTATTCAAATGTAAAGTCAAAATGCATAAATCAGTAAACTACTTTATTTCTCAGTTTACTTCATTATAGTAAAATCAAAACAAGATGTATCTGTGAAATACGAATGCCCCCTTTATCCACAACTTTGTCAATATAAACTGACGAATCCAAGTTACCAGTAAATGTAACCTAGAAACATTGGTCAGAGTAAAGCAATATTTGAAAAATCAAACTGCAAGTGCTCATAAGTAGTGAACTTCGTGCTCTGTGATAACAAATATGTTATTCAAATTGGTCAGATTTTCTGTTATTGTGGCAAACACATATGACACCAAAAATGAGTAATATGTCTATGTTTTCACCAGATGTATCTTTTTGATGGCAGTGATCTATCCCCACCAGCCCTCAAATCTTGGATATCATGAACTGTTCTTTTTGTTGTATAGCTTAATGTCTGCATGTCCAAATAAGCTTCATTCACTGTTTGACAATAATTTTTTCATTTCATTTTATCCCGAAACATGTTTTAAGTGTTTTTGCAGTGCTCCAAAATTCATATTGGAAACAAGCTGTGTCTGTGAAACACTAATGCTCCCAGCGGCACCAAAGTCCAAAAAGTTATTTTTAGCATGAAGGTGACTGTCAAGGTAAAAAGGTCATCGACTTTGGTGTCATTTGAAAGGGCTACATTAGTTTAGTACCCATGTCAAATATGAAGTATCTACCCCTCACAGTTCAATAGTTATAGCCAAAGAAGTTGACAACAGACAGACAAACAAACAAACAAACAGACAGGACAAAAACAATATGCCCCCAATCTATCGATCCGAGGGCAAAAAAACAAAAAAACAAAAAAAAAAACAAAAACAAAAACCAAAAACAACAAAAACAAAAAAAAAACAAAAAAAAAAAAAAAAAAAAAAAAAAAAAAAAAAAAAAAAAAAAAAAAAAAAAAAAAAAAAAACCCAAACAAACAAACAAATAAATTACTTAGTCTTTTTCATACATTTTGGTGTCATTTTCTTGATTTATTCAATATATATAAGGTAAAATACGAAAGTAACTGGTGTCATATGACTTTGGCACTATCAACAATGTACCACAGTGGACATTCACAGACCCTGAAATTCAGGGGTGAGACCAGGTGCCCAGGAGGACTGACTCCGACTGAGCATCTCCTGTTTGGCTAGCCACACCCGCTGTGATGCCCTTAAATACAGACGAATCAAATATAATTCAGCACTGTATATATACATTACGGTGAAGAAACACTGTGTAGAAAGTTACACAGCCACACAACATCAGGAAAAAGGGTATACCAACATTTAAGTCAAACCCTCTGCTGGGAACATTTTACGAGCTCCACACAACAAAGGGAATAAGTATGACGTTAATGTAAAATACGAAAGTAACTGGTCACGTGTCATATGAATATGGCACTAACAACAATGTATCAGTGGACATTCGGACCCCTGAAATTCAGAGGTGAGACCAGGTACAAAAGAGGAGTGAGTGTCTCCTGTTTGGCTTGCCATACCCAGCGTGAATGCCCTTAAATACCGATGAAACAAACATAATTCACTGTGTAAAAAGTGCCACAGCCATACAGCATCAGGAAAAAGGGTATGATAACACTTAAGTCAAACCCTCTGTGGGGAACTTTTTTACGAGCTCCACACTGCAAAGGGAATAAGTGTGACGTTACTGTTAAATACAAAAGGAACTTTGGAAAGCATTAACTGCTCTTTTTGTTGGGAAGCTTTTTATTGTCTGTTCAAATCTGCTTTATCAATTGTTTGACAAGAAAATGTAAAAGCTTGTGCTCTAACGAGATTTATAATTTCCCTGAAAGTCAGCAATGGGTAAATATCCCCATGACTGGTATGGAAGGTATTCGTCGTCAAAAATCCAGACGTTGAAGATTCATGGGCAATTTTAACTGTGGAAAACCACTCCGGTGAAACATTAAGTTTGTATTTATGCATATTTTAACGTACATTTTACTATAACACAAGCATAGTTTGCAGTTCTAGATACTTCCACTTAACGCTTTGCAGAATATACACGTTACAATCCTACATCTGTAGAGTGTACATGTTTGACACATTGCATTGCCCATATTTGGAAAATTGCCGGAAACACGCGACATGACCAAATTAGCGAGTATTTAACGACGTTATGATGAAATTTCCCTACTTTTGATTTTGCAAAATGAATGCCGGGAGATTTAATATTATTGTGTATATATATTGCAAAATCTTGAATGGGGGCAAACGAAGAAGGCACCGTCCATTTGATAGTATAGGGAGGGTCTGGGTTTTTCATCCTAGTCACATTTATACTCTCAACTTAGGACATAGAATCTTTTAAGTATGGCCAGAGCAAGAATTTTTTCATTAATGAAATATTGTATAGTATTACAAATTTGAAAGGAAACAACGTAATGTTTTATCAAAATTCTACATTATTCACCACTATATAATCTAATATGTATTTATTAAGTTCACAGCTGACCGGAGCTGTCTGAAAATTATATTTAAAAATGTGGACAGTGACGTAGTAATATCAGAGGACAATGTTTTAAGTACAGTATATGCCTAAAACAATTCATTATGAAAAATATCAGGCGGCGCTAAGGGGCTCGGGCAGTCTATTTTACATAATGAACAAAAGGGGGTGTACAGGATGAGAGGGAGGAGGAGGGGAGATGCAGAGTGGGAGGGGAATGGGATAGGTTACTACAGGGACGTGAGGGGGACACTCCCTGTCCGCCTTTCATGAACTGTTCTTGGCATATATCCAGTACAAACATTACAGTACCCAGATAATAAATATCAGGTTTGTTCGTGATTGCTCGCCAGAAAAAAAGGAGTTTTAATGCCTATAATTTTTTCAAAAGTATGGGTTAAGATTGAGTTGGCAATTTTCTTTTTCAGTCAAAATCAGGGTAAGAATTGTTTCCAAAAAACCCAATCCACGAATATCAAACAGATGGTTCCTAATGTACACGTGCGTTTGTCCAAAACTGTGGAAGTCCTCGATAGGGCATGTGTTGACTCGAATGTTTATCGGTGTAAGCATGACTGGTATGGAAGGAATTTACCCCCCAAATATTAAATTTATGGTGTTGTCATTAAAACCGAAAGTAGGGAGACTTCATAAACTCGCTAATCGGGTCATGTCCGGCGATTTTCCAAATATGGGCAGGGCAATGCTTCAAAATTGCAGGGATCTCTTAACGCGCGTATTTGCGTTACTGACGCGTCAAAATCGGCCGAGACGCACGATTTTCAAAAGTGGTGAGTCCCCGGGATGCGTCCCTGTTACCCCCATACGCGGCTAATAAATTTCTGACATTGTGCTTTGTCGTCGATTAAGCCGTGTATTAATTGACTTGTATTAACCGCGGGAGATAACGCTTCGCTGATCACACCTGTCGGGTTTACCTGAGTACATGTATATATCATATACCTTACAGATGTAGAATTGTAACGTGTATAAATGTGAATTGGAAGTATCTAGAACTGCAACTACGCTTGTGTTATAGTAAAATGTACACTCAAATATGCATAAATACAAACTGAATATTTCACCGGAGTGGTTTTGCACAGTTAAAATTGCCAATGAAATTGCATATGTAAAACATACAACTGCGATTAGTACAAGTGTAAAGAATACATTTGTACAAAGTACATGTGTAAACGATACATCTTCAACATAAATTTACATCTCTGCATGTCTGGATTTTTGACAACGAATACCCTCCATAGACTGGGACTTCTGACTTTGAACTCATGGCAAAAACCTGTTATTTGCACTGAAGCCTTCAATTTCTTCTTCTGCTGTGAATGCCTGACTCAGTATATTCGCACTTTAGTTAAAAGCCATCCATGGCACACAGGTGTCCATCTTCAGGATAAAATGTCAAAAGAGAGGATAAAAAACAGTTTACACAGCTTAGTTGATGGTGATGGTGGCCAGACCCTGTTTGAAGGCTTCCAGGGCTTTGATCTGGACCACTGCAGCTGGTAGTGTGTTCCATGTTCTAATAGCACTAGGGAAGAAAGAGTACTGGTAGGACTGGATCCTGGCATGAGGCTGGATGAACCTGATGTGGTGACCTCTTGTGGAGCTGCCGGTTGGTACCAAGTACTTTCTATCCACTAACAGGTGGTGAATCCTGTACATAATGACTTATAGGCTTGTTCTTTGGCACTGCTGCTGCACATGCTGATGTTTGGTTTCCCGTCTTGGAGATGTTATCTACATGATGGTTTCAGGACAGGTCTTGTGTTGGGTGACTCCAAGGTACTTTGCAGTGGTTACATGTTGTAGGTTGTGGCTGTGGATGTGGTAGTCATACTTCAGCTGTTTCCTCCTGTTGGAGGGGCAGGCGTGGTGTAGTGGTTAAGCGCTTGGCTTGCGGTGCCGACGATCCGGGTTCGATTCCCGGGTCGCGCCACTATGTTTAAGAGGTTGGTAACCTCCTGCTTCCATGTCGCGATATAACTGAAATATTGTTGAAAGCGACGTAAAACACCAATCAACCAATCCTCCTGTTAGTAAAGGTGATGACTTCACATTTTTTCTGGGTGAAATTGCATGAGCCCCTATCCCTCCCATTCTTGGAGTTTGTTTAAGTCATCCTGGAGTTTGACTTGGTCCTCTTGGGTTCTAATTGTCCTGTATATTAGTGAATCATCTTCAAACAAGCGGGCTGGTGACTGGACGCAGGCTGGCATATCATTGATGTACACCAGGAATAGGAGGGGCCGAGCACCGTGCCTTGGGGCACTCTTGAAGTTACATCCCTCTTGGTTGATGTGGCTCCGTCTAATACCACCTCCTGGGTGCGCTGGGATAGGAAATCCTGGATCCAGTCAAGTATGTTTCCTCGAACGCCATAGTGCTGTAGTCTGTGGAGGAGGCGCTTGACAGGGACCTTGTCAAACGCCTTAGAAAAATCAAGGAGGATGGCATCTGTCTGTTCTCCGTTGTTTAGATTGGTGGCTAAATCTGATATGGCAAGTATGCGCTGCGTTTCAGTGGAACGACGTTTCCGGAAACCATGTTGGAAATCAGTCAGGATGCTGTGGTGTTCAAGGTGGTTGATAACTGTGTATTATGTGCGCGATCAACTTGCAGCAGTTGGAGGTAAGTGAGATAGGTCTGTAATTTGACAGCTGGCTCCGATCTCCTTTTTTTAAATACAGGTACAATCTTGGCACTCTTCCAATCTTCTGAGATTTTTCCCTGGTCTATGGATGTTTGGAAGATGAGGGCCATTGTGGGGGCTATATTTGCAGCTGTTTCTTTCCGTAGTTTCACTGGGATGTCGTCGGGTCCAGTGGCTTTGCTAGGGTTTATGTCTTTCAGTAATTTAGTGACGCCACGTGTAGATACTCTGATGCTGGGGAGGTCAGGCGTAGTGTTCTGTCTTAAATCTGGTCGTGGTTCGTTTTGCTCCTGAGAGAAGACATACAAATTGTCTGTTGAGGATATCTGCCTTTTGGAGTTGTCGCTATGGATGATTCCCTCTTTCTTGAGTGGAGCTACGCCACATCTATCAGTGTTTCTGCTCTTGATGAAGGACCAGAAGCGTTTTTTCCCATTGGTGTCCTCTGACAACATATCACTGATGTAGTTATTGTACGCTGTCTTACATGCCATGTTCCTTTGTCGTTTGAGCTCTTTGTAGTGGTCCTAGTCTGACGTCTTGTTTGATATCATAGCCCGTTTGCGACCTTTCCGTGTAGAGCAGGAGATTCTACGTCCTTCCCTGGTTGCCCAAAGTTGCGTTATGCGACTAGATGTTTGTCGGGATGGGACATGTGGTGATATCGTGTCTGTACTCCACTTTGAGCAGTTGTACCACATCGTGTTGATGTCCGAGTAAGTGTGGAAGGTGTTACAAAAGTCTGTGGAATATTGTCTGGCATTCTTTTTGATCTTATTTAAGTCTGCTTGACCGCAAAGTAGAATGGTGTGCTTAGAAGGTCTTTTCCCTTCCAATTACTATGTTGCCTATCAATAATATGACTTCATGATCGCTGGTGACTGGAAGTGGTTCGCATCTATCAATAAATGAAGGGCGATGTGTTAAATACAAGTCCAGTGCATTGTCCTTGCGTGTCTGGAAGTTCACAGATTGTATCAGCTCCAGATCTTCTTCTATGTTAAATATTATTTCTTTGATGGCTTTGAGATGGCTGTTTCCAATGATAAAGTTTGTTGGCCAACATATGTCGGGTGCGTTAAAGTCCCCTCCTAGCATTATGATGTCTTTCGGATTCTGAGTACACAAATCGTTGATGGTGTCATACATTCTGTTGGTATAATCTATTGTGCTGTTTGGTGGTCGGTTTATAGATATTACAATGACATTGTCACCTTTTGGGTTCTCTATTCTTCTGCAGGTTATCTCACAATCGGAATCTATATTTACAGGATCACTTGTAAGATTGTCTTTCATGGCTATCAGTTCACCACCATATCAGTCAGCCCTATCCTTACGGTATATTTCAGAGTTGGAGGATGGAGGAATAAGTTCACTGTTATGTATGGTCGGTCTAAGCCATGTCTCGTTGGCAAGTATCACATCCGGGCTACTAGTCTCTATGAGATTTCATAGGCTCTCTTTTTTGTCATATAATTTTGTATATTCAGGCTAAGTACTCTGATTTGGTGGGGCGATGTTTTACTTTGTGGCGATGAGCGAGGGCTTGAACAATATATTAGGTGACCTACGTCGCTGTTCGTATATAATGTCTGGTGAAAGGGTAATGACAGATATGTCTCATTCTGGTCATCAAGTAATGAGAAAGAGTTTGAGCTACAAGAATCCGACATAAAGGACTCAAATAGACTGCTAGAAAAGTTTGGTACTCCACACCCACAACAAATCCAAGATGATTTCGCTGAGGTTTTTAGTGCGCTATAGACCATGGTGTTCATATTCATGCAATCTTTGTGATACCAAATTGGCAGTTGTGGCAGGCAATGGCCTTATGTGTCCATTTCACAGCCTTGTCACATATCCGACATGGAAATTTAAAATTGCAAGGGCCAGGGTTCGACTCCACGTCGGATGAGTGCACTACTAACAAGGGAGATATATACCATAAATTGTTTTCAACAGGGTAATCTAACGCCTTATCAACGAATCTCTTTCTTGTTGTGAAATTGTAAACAGACAGGAAATTCTCTCCTTTGTTTATCTTTGACAGACAGGTAACATCGATGTTTGCGAAGTTTTTGACACTTAGTAGGACGATATTTCCTAGGGGATTTTGATATGAGAAGTTTATCTTACTTGGAAGTTGTTGGAATATTAGAAATGTAATTCCTATGAGCACAAATGACATTGATGTTCCTTTATTCTTGTTGGTCATAAGGGCAGCCATATTGAGTCAATACAGGAAGTGGATATTGATGCGTAATCAGTGTCTATTTCATACTAAAAATATACAGTTTGTTAAACATTTTGATAGTTCTGGAATTTTGGCTGATAGACCTGGAGGGAAGTACAATAGGAACATAAAAACATTATTCCAAAATGATGATCGTCGGTGGATTTATCGTTTTTTCCTCTTTGGGGCCTCCTGTGAGATAGACACCTGTGTCTCACGCATGCGCTCGTCTGTTGTATTATAGTGTATATAAATGCACGCTGTACTAAGTCCGGTTATCTTGCGCGTCCGGTGATTTTGCGCAGCTCGCACGTTCGCTTTACCCATATTATTCTATTGTCTGTTAATCCTTTCTAAAGACAAAAATCATCAAATTATATTTTGTGTGATATGTAATCTAGTCTGGAAAGTATCAACAAAGCAAATAAAATATCCACATGCGTTTTCTACATCATGCCACTGAAGAAACATTCCCATAATGCGTACGCAGCAACGGGTCAAGTGACGTCGCTTATTTCATGAATATTATGTAGCCCCGCCCACTCTGTCCTAGTTTTCGATTTATCGATAGAAAAGGGCAATTTTCAAGTTTCATTGTCCAAATTTCCCAACTATACAAGTGTTTGGTCTTGCTTTAAAGATCATCGAGCATCACAAAGCGTTGCAAGTGATAATTTATTACTGTACTGACTGAAACGCTATAACATCATATGCAAATCAAGGGAGAAAAATTCTATGGAATGCAGAAAATGAAATACATGTACATATAGTTTTAACATTTCGGGAGATCGATGGACTTGATAGATATTGAACAGTTGGTGTTGTATTTACTGTTTTTTATTTATTTATGTATTTATTATTATTATTATTATTATTTTGGTATAGTTAGAAGCTTCAAAAGATATGAACAAGTCTAAATTAATTTTTATTAAATAAAAAAAAAAGATATATATAGGATAGGGTAAGAAAAAGAAAAAGAAAAAGTAAGATAGGGTAGGTCGCAGACAGAGTGAGTATATTTTTCAAAAACTGAAATGGAATTGTGTTTTATGGAAGTAATAGTAAGTTTAATATTACACAGGACTAGATATTAGTCAGGAAATCGTAGATTGAGGCCAGTGGATGATATGCGACTAATTGATGCATTTGAAATATTGTAAATCTGTTAAATGCTATGTGATGATGACTTTTTCGCCTATCCAGTTTGTGATAACGATCTATAAATGATAAATTAAATTTATTATATGCAGTAGTTACACTTTGTGATACGCAAACACGGAGCGAGTCCAGGTTTATGTGACTCCTTGAAATAACCATATTTACTTACATATAACTTCTCTATAATGTATAAATTGATTACACAATATAACTGAAATGTATTAAATCGTATATTTTCGTAACACTGCTATTTATTGTGCCCTCTGCACTCCATAGGCTTTCTTCAGGAAGGAACGTACGCACTGCGCAAAATCACGGGACACATCTGCCATCGCCAAAATAAGGGGGTACACATGTTTATATGCAGGTATCATAAGAAATAAATGGAATGAAATTTTTATATTTGGTGTGAATGATTTTAAATGACGATTTTAATCATCAGAATAATAAACACGGAAGTTGCAAAACCATAAAGTGTTTAAATTAATCGGCAAACGCTTAGGTGCGCAAAATCACCGGACAGCATAGTATGTAATAATTGATAAAATTAATATGTTTTTATACTTTCATTACTCTTTATTTGCTTATTCTGTATCTAAGGGAATAACACAAGACATTGTAGAACATTGGAAGATACTGTCAGGGAAATAACAGGATACTGCAGAGAAAATACTTATTTCCTTTCTTAACCATAATGTGCACATATTTCTATCTATCGCTACAACCAGAGACATATATACACATGTGTATATATGTCTCTGCTTACATATAGCTTTTTTTCTACGAATATAGTAATCGTTAAAAACGGCAGTTTTTGACAGTGAAAACGGCAGTTTTAAGCCGTGAAAGAATCCATTAACTTTAAACGGGCATATTCTGGACCCTCGCCTTTATGGAACGCCAAATTTACATATATTCAAATAATTGTACCTATCTTCAAATAATCATACCTATCTTCAAATGAATTAGAGAGAGGTTTAATTCAATTACACCTATCTTCAAATGAATTAGAGATAGGTTTAATTCAATTATACATATCTTTAATTCATTTGAAGAGGGGTACAACTAATTTGAAGATAGGTACAAATGTATTGAATTAAAGATAGGTATAATTGAATTAAAGATAGGTGCAACTGAATTGAACCTATCTTTAATTATCACGATATTGACAATATTAACTGCTCCCCTTATGTTTATTTCTGTACGTCATACTGGCGCGAAAATTTATTTACATCTTCATTTGACCGTCATGCCCATGGCTGAGATACCACAAAGTGTTGTTGTGCCAGCAGTAGAGACAATTAGTTCACATGCAAGTAAAATAAACACAGTCATCTGAATAATATATTTTAAAATTTATTTTCAAGGCGCTAAATTTAAACTGTCGGTTGACGGTCCTTCGGGAACTTTAGGTTAACCTAATTTAGACTAGTCTATACAAGACAGTGCCTGTGGTCGCAAGACCGAAATATCGTAAACACAGAGTTGATTATCATATATTATACACTACTTACTTCCATGTGGAGGACTTTTGAATATATATTCCGTCCTGGCTCCTCAGTAGTAATGTATATTATACATAGTATTATGAATTATAGGGTGCGTTGTTTGTGCACAAACATACTTCATATATATATTTATGGACAGGGCTGGTAAAAATTTAAAATTAATAACCCTGCCGACTTCTTTGGATATTTTAAAGTTGGTTATAATTGATCAGAGTTTTTAACTTTTTCATTAATTATTTTAATTGCAGGAAGATCAACCTAGGCAAATTGAAAATGTTGAGTCTTTGATTCAAACAACAAATCCTCTCTTTCGCAGGCGAGACTCAAGCTTCAAGTAGTACAAATAGTAAGGAAAGTTTGATATATAATACTGTAAAAGTAGAATGATCATGTTATCAGCCTATTTAGCTCATTCAAAGTTCTTTTTTATACTTAGTTTGACTGTTTCTACTCTAAAAAATCAAAGTCTATCTAATTATGCAGAAAAAATTCACAAAATTACAAGGAAAACGAGATGTTTGTGAAACAATTAGACCGCCCGTTGACATAAATAATAGGGTGCACAAGTCTTTAATGGATTTTATTAAATGCAGAGTCAAATTAAATATTTGCTGATATGTGTTCATTAATTATCTTTCTTGCTTAAAATTAATTAAGACAGAAAAGGCTTAAGGCTTTTAATCATTCTTTCAGTACATGAACAGTTCTACTGAAACTGAAAAATCTGTTGAAGGGAACAAAAACAGAGGAAGAAAATTTAAAGAAAAAACAGATTTGTTTTCTGTTGTCTTGGAAATTACCCAAATTACCTCAACGTCCCCCAAAAAATAAAGCTGAAGACCTTGAATACTACTGTATTAGGTGAGTATATTTTTTCATGGGATTCAACAGTATAATAATTTTTGTTTCTATTGTTGATTGCGAGAAATGTGATAGAATCATTCAAATTGTGAATACTTATTATATTCTTATGTACTAGTATAGAATGTACTCTTAAATTGCAGGTGAAAAATTAATTTCTATTAAGAGGTCATGCAGTGGAGATGACCTGGAGGATATATTAAGAAAGGAATACCCAAGAATCAGTGGTTATTCTTATTCTCTAATGAAAAGTAATGAGGGTAGGCAACTAATATCTCTGCCTACATCTGCATTAACTTCTATAAAAAAAACTGGAAAAAATCTATAGAAAGGGAAACTTTTTGTCATTCCAAGGCGAATTATTGTTCCAGACAGGTCAGAGGTAATTGGATTTCTGAATTACCACATTATATTTTTAATTTTGTTTGCTTTGTTATGATGCATTTAAGTAGTTAATGTTAATTGATATTACAGTTGCAAGTGATAAATTATGGTTATTATTAATTTTCATGTTCTTTAACTTTTCATTAATATTTTGTCTGTGGTGTAAGAGTTATTGATTAAGTTTTATTCTTAAAATTTTTCTCTTACAAAGGACCAGATGGAAGCATGCATTCATTTTGTCAGTATTGTACCCGCCAAAAAATGGACTTGAAAGATATATGAGATCTACTTTTATGCAACAAGTTGACACTAGTGTTAACATTCAGGTATTATTATCATTCTTGTTTCCAATTAGTATACTTGCATTTCACTGACTTGCTTGTAAGAAGAGGTATAATGGTGAATCTTAGCACGAACCATTCAATATTTTATTACTGTGTTAATTATAACTGACACATTTTATATTCATTTCTTTATGTTTTAGCAAAGATCAGAGCCTGACAGTGGTCTCTCGACACAACACATAGACATCAGTGGTAGCAATTAGGTATTATTCTAAGCCTTAATTTATCTTATTAGTTCGGGTATGATTGCCTTTCAAGTTTGCTTGTAAGAAAAAAGTGGTGTTGACTCTTAGCAGACTTTATTTAACATTTTGTTTCTCTGTTATTTTAATCATGGATATTGACAAAAATATATATATTTGTTTTAGTAAAGATCAGAGCCTGGCCCCTCTTCACAATACTTGGTCACCAGTGATAGCAATGAGGTATTATCATCATGAGTATTGTTCCTTAGTAATACTACGAATGCTTCATCATAATTATTCATTATTTCTTTTATATTCTTAGACTTAATTTTGTAAACATAATTTCTGTGATAATAATGTCTTTGTGCAATTGTTTTATTTATGTACTAAACAATGTCTCCTTTTATCAATTTACTTATCTATTTTGTTATGCTATACCGCTGCCGTCTGTCCATCCATCCTTGTCCGGGCTTCTCCTCCTTAACTAAAAGGAGAACAAAACTTTTGATGGTGTCATATGAAAGAGTATGGCTTGTAGGTGTGCATGTGGGTTTCAAAGTTGGGGTCAGGCCCCTGGGGTGGGAGAAAATGGGCGGGGTCAGAAAACTTGTCCGGGCTTCTCCTCCTTAACTAAAGGGAGAACAAAACTTTCACAAATCCATTCCCACCACATTAAAACATGATGCGGACGTATCATGCACCCGTTAGCGGTGCCCTATTTATATTATTAAATATAATTAATTATTCAACCCCCCCCCCCTTCGAATGAGGGGCATATTGCTTTGCTGCTGTCTGTCTGTTAGGCTGTCGGTCGTTCATTATTTCTGCATAGGCTGCATACATTGAAATGAAATTTGATATACACATTCATCATGAGAATATATAGGGAGGGGGGGGGGGGTATGCCACGTTGGCATTGCTCTTGTTCTATATGGAGATATTCTTTTTTATATGATTTTTTAATTTTTGTGTTAAAATCAATATCGAAGAAGTACCAAACCATTAATCATTCTCAAAGTCAAAGGACAGATACAAAATCGTGTAAGTTTCAAAAAGAAACTGTTGTGAACCCCAAAATACTGAAAAATTCGTAGTGAGACCAGGTGCCCGGAGAGAGTAAGCGTCTCCTGTTTGCATGCATCACCCGTCACAGCAGTTCTTAAGAAACATGTCAAAATAAAGAGTTTTGGTTTCCTAATTGTACATACGAAAGTACAAAACTTGTATACAAAGTCATATTTGGTGTTCACTGAACAGGTCATTTAGTCGCATTCCAGAATATTATCAATCATTCTAGAAAGAGGCACATCATATTTTCGTACAAGATCCCCATAGCGACCGTAGAACTTCCTCAGTGACGATTTCAGACGTTCTTTAACATATCCCTGCATGAGCAACTTAGTGGCCAGTCGTTTGGCCCTTGGGATAAAACCGTCGTATAGAGTACAAGCTCTTGCGTACCTTATAAGTTGAGATATAAAAACTCCATAGGCAGGTGAGGACGGGATATTGCTGCAAAGAAACGGAAAGTTAGTTATTTCGAAGTGAAAATCCTCACGTTTGTCATACAAAGAGGTGTCCAAATGACCATTACTGTCGAAAATTAAAAAGATATCCAGATACGAAGCGGAATTATTGCTCTCGGTTGTCTCTTTTATCTCAAGTCCATGGGGATAGATTTCATGTATGTAATCCTTAAAGTTAGGATTATTGATTGACAATACGTCGTCTATATATTTATACGTAAAATTAAACTGAGATGCAAGGCTTTTTCTGCCTGTGGAGAGCATGTTTTAAATAAATTCTGCCTCATACGAATATAAGAAAATGTCAACAAGATGAGGGGCGCAGTTAGTTCCCATTGGGAATGCCAATGATTTGCTGAAAAATGTTCCCTCCAAACACCACGAAAATATTGTCTATTAAAAATTCCAGCATTTTGATGATTTGATCTTCGGTATACTTGTGTTTTGAATCAGAGTGTTCTTTTACAAAATATGTATCTTACCGCCCAATGGCAAGATATTTATATCTACAATTTCCATTTTTATGGAAAAAAGAATTTCGAATAATTGTAGCAAGTCTGTTTTTGAGTTTTTGATGCGGAAATGTAGTGTAGAGCGTGGAGAAGTCAAAAGATTTTATGCTGAAAATATTATTAAATTTCGGATATTTTAGATTCTCTAAAAGTTCTTTAGAATTCTTGAGGATCCACATCTGATTTATTCCGCTTCTGGAGTATGCGGTATCACAGTAAATTTGAAGACCATACTTGATGTGTGTCAATATCTTCGTTAGTAATATGGATAGAGGTTTGGTGGTACACTTGGAAGAACCAGCAATGAAATGATGTTTGTATGGGGTTTTGTGCATTATTGGAATCCAATAAATATAAAGTAATTCAAGGTCCGAGTTTGTTGTGGTAATTCCAAAAGACTCGAGGACAGATTTGTGGTTTTGAAGTATTTCAGAAATAGATAAATTTGTTTGTGTGTATGTTGGATTTCCAGGTGCAGAGTGTAATCCAAGCTCCTCTAACAGACAATTAATATAAAATCTTTTGCAAACGAAGGTATAATTGTTTGCTGCTTTGTCAGCTGGGACAATAATAAATTGTTCGTGGAGTTCAGAGAGTTCTCTGGCTACATCAGGGTCATTTAATATAGACTCGTGTTTGGTTCTTACCGAATGCCTGAGACGCCCTATTCTTCTTTTGAGTAGTTCTCCGATGGATTTCATCCACTCGGAGAGAGTGTCAGGCTCCACTTCTTCCCTTTTTGACCATCTCCTGGCATATTCCTCGCATGCATCCATAATAATTTTGAAATTTTCACGCCATGTGAACGAACGGGACTCTCTATATTTAGGACCTTTCTTCAGGAGGTCTTGTAATTTCCTGTTATAGACTATATTGGGGTCACCAGTTACCACATGGCCGCATGGAGGGTAAAGATACTTTGATGTGGAGCATGTACAGGGTGGAAGGTCTTTTGTAATGTTATGTGAATCAAGACACTGTAAAACACGTTTATAATTAAATATTTTAGAGGTCACAGACTTTTACGCCCTCTTGATGTATGGCCAAACAATTGAAGAACATTCACCGACTGGTTCCCAGGGCTTGTTAAATTTCCTATAGTATTAATGTGGTCATTGCAACCATAAGGTGTCGCGATACTTAATTCTCTAATCCAATAATCTTCCCTTTTTCGGCGAAAGGGGGTACTTAGATTAGGATTATTGGAAGGACGGTATATTTTTTTTCCAAAATGCGGACTTTCAGGGACAAAATAGAATGCTCGGGCGAATTAAAATGTTTATAAAGTAATTGGTTACCACTGTGGTTTATTTGAAAACGGTGCCCTGACATCCAGGTACGTAATTGACCCTTCGTCTCTCCGACATAAATCATGCCGCACAAGGAACACTCTATACCATATATCAAGTTGGATGACTTACAAGATAGGTTTTCAAAAGTACGAGTAGAAAAAGAACGTTTTGTAAGATTACTCGTAAAAGTGTTGTCGGTTATGAGGATCGGGCATGTTTTACAATTTTTGTCTCCGCATTTGGATATATTACAATCAGTAGGGACAAAATTGTGATCCTTTAAAATATCTACAACTTCGACTTTACATGCTTTAATAGCTATATAACTGTCTGCGTTCTTATACCACATCTTGTTGTCATCCCTAACAATGTATGTATTCTTGGTAATGTTCCGTAGGACAACATGTGGGACACCTGTATTACCTGTCATACCCGTGTCCATAGATATAGCAGTGTGACACCTTGTTTGAGTGGGCGAAAGATATTCATAAATAATATCCATGCTAATATATTTCAGAGTTTTATCTTTAGTTAAATTATTTATTTTATTTATTACTTTAAAGTGTTTAACAGAAATGGGACCCCATTGGAAATAACCCTTTGAGCTTTCATGGGCTATCCCGGTTTAATCAATGTCCTCTTATTTTCATATTGTCATATTTATCTTTTTTTTTAATGAAATTTATATTTCTCATTTTAATCATTATTCTCTAACAATATGTCTTATTTTTTTTCTCTTCCAAATTTCTATATTTAATACAAATTTATTTTATGAAAGTTAAGTATTAACTGTCATATCTTATTAGTGCTACTTTATTGCATGGCATGTATTTATGTAATTGTACAGTGTAATTGATGTTGTTTTATTTTATCGAATAAATATCTATCTATCTACATTATGTGTATTACTGGCCTTACTGACCTTTCTCTCTTGATGGAGGTGATTTTTCTAATTCTTTTCTGTTCTTGTGGGGTATTAAGAGACTTCCACTCAGTTAAACATGCAATGAAATTTGAATGTAATGATGGCATAATATACAATGTATAATATCTTAGATTATCTCTACATGTAAACGATTACTAATCTGCTCTCCAGTACCTCTGATAAAATGATATATATTATAGTTGAAATAAAATGCTAATTGCTGATAAAAATAATGTGAATTGCTGATATGGCATTACATATAGTTACACTGCAAATTTATCAGAATTATCAGAAGAAAAATTGGATTATATCCATTATGGACTGAAATCTGGATGTAAAGTTTTACTTGATTGTTGTTTTTTAGGATGAACTACCTACACTTAGACGAAATAGTTCCAGGAGAGGAAGGCGTGCTGCTGCATTACTGGCACGGCATCAAATACGGGAGTGGTGCAACTGTGTAATTTTTTTTATACAAGATAAATTTTTGTTTTGTTATAAATATACACCAGTAAAGACCTAGACTTGCCACACCTTATTGTTTGTAATTTTGTCATGTAAATTGTTTTTCAATGAAATCCAGAATTCTCCTGTGCAACAATCGACATCAGAAGAAAATCCTTTAGGGAGGTCTGATACAGAAGATAACAAAACCAAAATGTTGTGGTAAATACACACATTATACTGAATAATTATCTATTAAGTATAAAAGATATGAAAAAGAACTGGAACTGTCCTAGCGGGTCAAGTATCCCCAACGGCACCAAAAATCAAAATGGGGCAAATACCATTTTATCATCAGAAAGGTCTTGCTACAAGGAATGCACATGTGTAGTATGAAAGCCCAATCTCTTTTGGTGCAAAAGTGATGCATGGTCAAGGTTAAGGTGCTCTGGACAGACAGACGGACAGACAGACAGACAGACAGATGGACATGGTGATTCCAATATACCCCTCAAAACTTTATTTGCGGGTAGGGGTATAATTGTTGTTTATATGCAAGTTTAAGTACAATTATATATTTCATTAATAGATGACAACTTGAAACATATAACTGTATAGATGGACGGAAGACCTTTTGTTGCTTTCAAGCAGATGACATTTAGTTAATTTTCAGTTTAAGGATAATTTAAGTGGGGTTTTTTCAGGATAATTTGGGTTTCACAGTAAATGAGATAAGGGCCAAGCAAGATGAGGAATTTGAGGAGAGTCTTAGAACTTGGTCGACAAAATGTAAGGATTACTTAGTTTTTATATCGTATAAATAAGAAAGAATGAGAGAGGGAAAAGGATATATATTTTTAAGATGTGTTTGTTCTTTATTCTTTATCTTTTATATATCCATTTGGCAGTGATTTTGATTTGGGGTCAAATATCCATATTGTTTGCATGAAATATCTAATTTGAAGAAGGAGAAGAAAAAAAAAAGATTATTAACAGTTTCAAATTATTGTAAGTAAGAAAACATTCCCAAAGTTACATTTTGATTTTGATTATAAATTCATTTGTTGAATGGGCCCTGGGTCTTGACTTGTATGTAAGACATTTCCTCTTTAACAGGAATTTGATGTTTAGAAAAGAAGAGACAAGAGTCCATGAAGGAGAAGAACTGCAGCAGGTACATTTTTCTTTCTTTTGGTATCAGTGATATTTTTAGGCTCACCTGAACCTTAGTAATCTTTTTTATCATTGACGTTTTACATAGGAATGTATAAAAAATTCTTTAAAAATGTAGCTTCTAGACAGATAACAGCAAAGCCATGATTAGTGTTTTGATACATGATATATGTGTAATGGTTAAGGAATTTCCATAACATTATACATTGAAGACTTTACATATTGGAATGACCTGGCAATCCTTGTAATGAACTAGCCAAATGGTGTACATATATGAGGTATAGCTTTGGGAAAGTCAGGCATTCAAAAGCTAGCTGAAGAAGTTGGCAATTGTATCAGCAATGAAGAAGTTAACGGTAAGAGCAAAATAAATGTTATAAGTACCAGTGACAAGCTCCTTTTATGTAGCTTCAAATAAAGGGCGATGGCGTTCTTCACAAGAACAATGTCTTTTCCTTGAATTATTTTACATTTGATAAATTGTTGATCTGTATTTTCTGCCATTTTATGTTCCTTTACATTTACATAGCTTCGCGTAAGAAGGAAATTAAACTGCCATCACAGCCAGAGAGTGGATTAGTGCTTCAGTTAAGGAATGGCTCACAACGAGTCTTTTCACCTACAGATTCCACGGAGGTAAAAATACTTTCGTAGTAGTTAAAAAAAAAAACCTGTTTATAAATTTCTATACCCCTGTTGTAAAGGAGAGGGGGTATACTGTTTTACCTTTCTTTGTTTGTCTGTAACCATTTTTTGTGACAGTTTTCTCTTCACAGATGCTTGAAATTTTAACAGACTTCTTGGTTAATATAAAAAACATGTTTACAATAAAGTGTCAGGGTGGTCAACTTTGTTTCATTATAAATCTAATTCTTTTTATCTATTAAGTTCCTAATTTGCGGTAAGTGTCAATGTTTTTATAAAGGTGTTTAGTAAAGTAAGCATTCTATACTGTGCATGTAATTTAATAGACCTAATAAGTACAAAGAGGGAAATCATCTCTGTTATTGACCAAGAAAGTACTCTTACGTGCCATATCATTGCATGTTTTTATTTTATTACGTTTTGAATTTTGTTGGATCCCAAGAGAATTCCTCTGCTCATTTTAAGATCAGTATTGCTGGCATTAATGAACAAGTCATAATGAATTCATGGGATACGTTTGTTACCCTTAAAGACTATGGCATAATGCAGCATTCTCAGATGGCACAAGGTTTATTATTTTAGTTTTATAAGGCATGTTTGTTGCCTCTGATATTTTTGCAAGTAATTCATTCAATGTAGAGAATCCAATTGTTATCTTTATACATGTACAATGTACAAGGATGATTGTCTTACTTAAAAGGTTGTGAATGGTTAAGTTGAACAATCTATCCTCAATGGAAAGATTTTACCTATATGTACAATAGATATATGAATTTTTATATGTTGATGTAGTTGTAACGTTATTGCTTTATAAAGCATGAAGCATTGTAAGTAATACTAAATTGATATTTATTTGCAGTACTTATGAAGATTCCCTCTCCAATTTAACTGAAGATGGTTTAGAAGAGGAGGATGAGGATTGTGAAGTTATTGAGTAATTACTTAAAACTTGTAAACTCGCTCTCCTTTTTAGGATCTTGATAAATCTCAGAATCAAAACGGACCAAAAAGAATCCGGATTTACGCGAAAATATATGTGGCGGGGCCTGAGAACCAATTCAATATTTCTTTTGGCCTAATACATCTACATACTACTAAGAAATGCATTTTGCCATAAATTATATTCATAATTATGGGAATGGTCGATATAATTTCATGAGCCCAATGCTCACAATACCTCTGGTTTTGCCATGTGTTCAGAAATCGTATTATCTTAAAAAGTTGTCCTTGTTGTTAATCCCACCCATTTCCACCCAACAAATGGATGTCAGAAGCATTCTTATAAAATGGAAAGCATTGAAGTTAGATTTGGACACCTGCCAGACCTTAATGGAGTCAAGGATACCTCTCTCTCTATGGAAGCACTCATTGAGATGCTTCAAACGAGCGAGTTTTAGACTTGATAGTGTTTTGAAGGTAAACAATAAAAATCAGAATATCAATGGAATCTTTTTTTCTTTTTTTTTTTTGGTATAATTTTCTGATGTTAATGGCTTGTAATTTAGGTATATACCTAGAAATCCACATAATTCTTTACTCGCAGATTGAACAGGAATTCTGACTTGATTTGCTCAGTTTGCGGCTATTTATTTATTTTTAATGTTTAGCTTATAGATGCATTGGTTTAATGAAAAAAAAGTTTAATACTAAATTACTTCAAGTCCAGTTTATTCATGAGCCTGGAAAGGATGAAGGAGGGCTTAGAAGAGACTCTTTTGAAATTCCTTTTAAGCAGATGTTAAAATCTGGCTATTTTGAAAGTGAGTTTTATTATTTTGGCTTTTAGTTAGGTATAGTGTAAATTGCAGTTATTCAAAATAAATTTCACTTTTTGATTTACTATATATCTAGATCAGAATACCGTTGCCTCTGATAATTATCCCTAAGCTAAATAAAAAGATAAATCCTTGCAATAGGATGTATGCTTGCCAGCATGCTTCTGCAAGGTGTTGCCAGTTTTCAACTATCACTTTATCAGATATGGTCAGCTAGGTATAGAAGCGGCAACGCTTGAAACCGTTACAGATACCAGATTCAGAGACATGATTACAAAGGTATATGATATTGATATATGATTTTTATCTCACCTGAGCGTAGCTCAAGTGAGCTATTGTCATAGTGCACCGTCTGTTGTCCGTCTACTAAGTTTCTGATTATTGACCCATTCGATAATCTAATACAGCTGCTATAGCTCCTAATTGGTTAACAAATTTTCAACTTCTCCAAAACGACTACACAGATTATCACCAAACCTTATTGAAAGTCTTGTAGAAAATAAGCATAATTTTCTACTGAAATAAGCTGTCATTGGCTTGGTAATAAGCAATTTGTGCTCAGCTGAGCGATATAGGCCCATTTGGCCTCTTTTTTTATATTGTTTTAACCTCATATTTCCAGTTCTTTCAAATGTTTACTAAAGCTGACAAGTGTAAGTTGTATGTTCATTAAGTTTAAATATGGTCTTAGTATCTCTTGTGGTTTTTATAATATTTCAAAAGAAATTATGCAATTTATAACGGAAAGAAAAGTTGTTTCTATTTTTCAGGTGAAAAATTGGGCAGTTGGAGAAGACCAAGACGAAAATTCAGACTTCTTAGTAGATAATAGAATAAATGTGTTTCTGACGGCAAACACCCGCTCCAGTATAATTAAAGATTTGAGCTTAAAATGCTCCTGCTTAATTAAGAAAAAGGCTCTATTAGATTCCTTTTGGGAAGGAGCAGGAAAACTAGGACTTTGCTCATTGTTGAAGAGGTACCCAGGTAAAGTACAAACTCAAATTGTTTACTAATTATTTCAGATATGTGGACTTGAGAGTCCTGAAAAAAAAACTGTAAATTGAAGTTTTAAATGTGTTTAAAAAAACATGTCACTCCTATTGTTATGACCACATGTGTTAACCTTGATTTGATCTCAATTTACCTGCTGAGTATTATATTTCATCATGAGTTAACAAGCTATCACTCAATAAATACAATGATTCTTTCAGAAATTGAAGCTATCCTGTGTCAAAAGTGCAGTGGTAACAACTCTAACAGTTTGACAGGAGACCAGTTTATCCAGCTTTTGAAATTTGCCAAGTATGGTGATGATGGAAGCAATAGACGCCATAGGGCCGAAGAAATTCAACAAAACTTTGAGTCCTATATTTATAACTCTGAAGGTATTATATGTATGCACATCAAAAACATTGTGTTAATACTAGAGTATGTGTCATTTCTCCTTAGAGATAATGTATGTTACCTAAAATGATTTTCCTTGTGTCTCTTGTAGAGAAATTGTTTACAATTCTGATCAAAAGCTTCTATTCTACTTTCTCGTTTCAGAGGGCAAATGTACATGCAACACCAGGATTGTTCAATTAGAAGGCATCTTGAAATTCATTACAGGGTGCTCTACCATTCCACTTGGCGTCTTTGATGACAATTTTAATGTAAATTTCACAGAGGATCTCTGCTTCCCTTATGTATTTCAGGACCAGGGTTTAGTATTATATGAAAAAAAAAATGTCTGTCTGTCAGTAGACTCAATTTTTCAAACATGTTCTTTAGAGACAACTGCATACATTTGTCAGAAAATTTGTTGACGCTTTATTCACCAAATAACAATGTGCACATGGTACTTTCATTGTACAGATTTTTTTTATGGACTGCACACTTTTGTTTTTGTCACCCATCAAAAGTGCAGAAACATTAAATCATATTTGACTCTCACAAAAATGATAAACTTGATCATAACTTTTGAATGAGAGAGATGAGATTTTTTGTTGAATGTAAATATTTTGTGGTAATTGATAAGATATAACTGATCCTGTCTTCAGTATGACATGGAAAGGGTCTTAATGGACCAGTGTCTCATCCTCAGGTCAATAATCTCAGTGGGACTCCTCAGATACACAATGGAACGTTATGACTTAAATATAGATATCTATGTATAAATATAGAAAAAATCTTTAACAATTGTGTAACAAATACAGTTGATTTTAAGAGAGATAAAATAACCTTTCAATGTAAATTCAAACATTGATAAATTCTACTCAGTAGTGTCATTGCACCAGTTAAAGATAAAATACATGAACATATAGTATCAATCATACAAACCAAAGTGTGAATGATTCTTGTGTTGTTAAATCGTGGCAGATGTATTGATTTTGATGCTGGTATTATTTTTTTTAAATACATGTTATGAAATGTAGCTTGTTCAATTAAAATTTACGTTTTGTATAAACTTGTTTTAAATCAAAGTCACTTAGACCATATCATTTTCCTTCAAGTTTCTTTCCCCATAGCTTTAAAAACAAGAGGCCCAAATGGGCTTATATCGCTCACTTGATCACAAATTGCTTATTTTGGTCTTCGCTCACCTGATCACAAATTGGCTGAAGACCTTGATCACTTACTTCCTATAAGATTTGACAGCAATCTGTTAAGTACTTAATGACAAATTGAAAATATGCAAGCCAATCGTATCACTTAGCAACCATCTTGGATAATGAATTGTCCTATCACATCTTCATCTTCATTTGGAATGTGTGTATTTGGGAAGTCATCCAGGGACAGCCAATACTCATTTAGTCCTTTTCTTAACTGTTGTTTTAGGGAGAATTCCGGAGATAAAATGCCTTTTATCGCAGAACTGTCTTTACTGCTGTTAGTGAGTGTCCCAGTAATAAAGAGCTGCTCTGGGGTCTTGTTTCCCTTTGTTCTTATTGAATGTTGGTTCCAGCTGCTATGGAATAGGGAAAGTCTTCTATTAATTTCAGGCAAATAGACAAAGTGCAAAGCTAACATGTCATTGTTGCTGTTTATGTCTAATTTCCCACTGTCTTTAAGAGCATAGACTGCGCTATAGCTCGTTACTTGTGTGTGCACATCCCTCCATAATCTTTCTATTCTCCGGTTGTGCACAGATCACCCTGTTATGTGATGTGCACAACCTCTTACAAGATTTACAAACAATGCAACTAATTTGTTTTCGCCTCCGTGATCCTATCTTACAGTACATGGCATTCCATGATAGTGTTGCCATGAGAAAAAGTTGAAAAACTGTTACTGCTCTGTTGTTCAAGGAAGCTTGTTTGTAAACTATGCATCTTGAGAACCCATCTACACATCCATGTGTTGTAATTCCCCACCTGAAATTAATAAGAAATATATTCTGGATGTATATTTAATTACATAAATGATAAGAAATCACAACGCTGCATTCCTTATTGGGAAATGGTCTACCACTGGCCTCTGATCATGATGCAGCATATAGCCACCAAACAATTTTTGTAGAGGAGGGAGTAAAAGTACATACTCTGATAGTGCAAGCATAAAATCTGCTACAATTTTACTATTTGTACTTTGCTTTGTATTTTTCTAAAAATCAATTTTTTTAAATAGGAGTAAAATGTTTGCAAGTTATTACTTGTTTATTCACATACAGGTATACAATATAACATGTATCTACCTTGCCAATTTCATATGACCATCCATGTGCCATAAACTATTGGGAGTTTATACTTTGTATACACTTCTGGGTATGGGTTTATTCTGTTAAAGATGAACGGGTCTCACGAACTCTTTTCCTCTGTACATAAATTCCTTCAGCAAGAAGGTATCCATGCATTATCTGAAAAAAATAAGAACATTTAATTATTTCTACAACGACCATAACCATAAATCTTCTATGTACCTTTAGCACACAGGGGTCTTATTCACAGGGAAACTTAAGTGTAAGTGTAAAACGTGAGGCTTACAATTTCAAGTGTCTTAAATAAGCATTTGTCAAATATTTTTCTGAAAAAAGTATGTCTGAACAACTATTCACAGAGAAATTTTGCACTAGCTCGTAGAAATACGACACATGGTAGTATAGGTCTTTAGTTTTACACTTAGATTTAAATTTCTTTGTGAGTAAGATTCCCGGGCTAGGAACTATCATTTCAAGTAGGAGAACAGCATGGCTGAATATCTCTTATTAAGTGTGTTAAGTGGATTTGCCTCCCCTCTTTTCTCCCTTTTAGAAATGGTGATGGATCAGTGGTTAGCAAGAGGCTTCGGTGATTTGAGACTATAAACCCCTTTACCTTAAACTCTTTTGATAAAGATCAGTTGATAACAGCACTTGATTGATTGATTGATTACTGCTTTACGTCACCACCACAACCCTCTGCCATTCATTTGCTGGTTGAGTATAAATATTTATATTACAACTTATTTAAATTATTTCCTGTATATTCTGTATACTTTTTTCTTACCTTTTCACCAGCAGCTGGAAAGTCTTTATGCAGTTTCATTACAACATCCAACAATTCATCATTAGTTATGTTTGAATATTTCTTTCTCTGTTGCAATCCAAAAGATTGAAGTTTTGTGTATACTAGGGATTGCGAACAATTCAAATGATGGGCCATTTCCTTTGCTGTTAAGCCTTCTTTTGCATGACAAGAAGACTTTCCCTTGACATATCCAAAGCAGGCCTTGCAACTAGAGAATAAAAGATGTGATTTAATGTGTGGTAGTTCAGAATGTAGCTATTTATGCACATGAATTGTCTTCGTGTCCAGTTGGAACTGATATAGATAACAAAACACATGTAAGATACCATTAATTAACTGCTCATCCTGCACATAATCAATTCCATCATGAAATGATACATACTATACATTTAAATTCACCCATTAACATGATTAACGCCAATACTTTTACTAGATACAATGTTCGGTTCAAATTTTCAAATTTCGGTTAGATTTAAAAAAACAACAACAACAATAATATTAAATGCGTCCACCTCTAAAACAAATATGACAGACAAATTAGTGTCTGTGAGAGAAGGGGGAGGCTTTGGGTAATAATAAGAAATCACCCTACAAGGTACAGATATGGGTTTGGAAACACTCTATGTTCATTGTTATTGTGCAACAGGGCACAAAAATCGTTGATATTGAGAAAACTGTGCAAGTTATTGGTTAAAAATCGCCTTAATACGCCTTATACAAGTAACATGTCCAAACACTTAAAACATAAATTTAGAAGTTATACGACCCCTTCATCATCTATTTCTGATATCACTAGTACTGCTATTATTATACCCCCCGAAAACGAAGTTTGGGGGGGGTGTATAGGAATCACCTTGTCCGTCCGTCCGTCTATCTGTCCGTCCGTCTGTCTGTCTGTCCGTCTGTTCGTCCGTCCCAATTGGGTGGATGGATTTAGATATTTCACAATATTGTTGCGCATGGCCGAAGGGTGTGTTCTGACCTTGAACCAACGCCATCAGTCAAAGGTCAAGGTTACTGTAGACTTTGTTGTTAAAACCTTGTCCGGGCGATATCTTTTTATTGGGTGAATGAATTTAGATAATATTTCACAGGATTGTTGCCCATCACCCAAGGGTGTGTCATGACCTCGACTTGGTTGTTAAAACAGTGTCCGGGTCATATCTTGGTAGATGGGTGGATGGATTTAGATAATATTATACAATATTGTTGCGCATGGCCCGAGGGTTTGTCATGACCTTGAATCAAGGTGATAATAGACTCAATAAGAAAAACTTCTCACCCTGTGCAGAGATTTCAATAATATGTCACATAATTGTTGCTAAGGATCCAAGAGTGTGTCTTGACTTTGAACTAAGGTTATAGGTCAAAGGTCAAAGTCATTATAGACACAATAATTAAAACTTTGTCCATTCGATAATTTCTTCCCCTGAGCATGGATTTCAATGATATTTCACGGAATTTTTGCTTAGGCTGCAAGAGTTTGTCACGACTTAAAACCAAGTTCATAGGTCAAAAGTCAAGGTTATAATAGACAAAATAATTAAAACATTGTCCGGGCTATCACTTCTTCCACTGTGCACAAATTTCAATAATATTTCAAAAAATTGTTGCTTAGGCTCCAGGGGTGTGTCATGACCTTGAACCAAGGTCATAGGTCAAAGGTCAAGGCCATAATAGACAGAATAAGAAAAAAATTGTACGGGCCATAACTTCTCACCTTGTGCGCAGATTTCAATAATATTTCACGGAATTGTTTCTTTGGATTCAAGGGTGTGTCATGACCTTGAAGCGCAGTCATGGGTCAAAGGTCAAGGTCATAATAGCCACAATTGGTATAACCTTGTCCGGTCCATAACTTCGTCCCCTGTGGCCAGATTTCAATAATATTTCTCGGAATGTTTGCTTGGGATCTAAGGGTGTGTCATGGCCTCAAACCAAGATCATAGAAAAAAGGTCAAGGTCACAATAGACAGAATGGCTAAAACAATGTTTTCATTGATTATACCTCAAAATGTGCTTGTAAGTGGCACATCCATTACACTTATACCAGTGATGTATATTGGGATGAATTATTGCATGTTTCTACTTTGTTGCCGCGGGGGGTATTTGTACCGTTAGGACTGCTCTAGTTCTATTTCTATTCGCTTGGGTACCCAGCAGGACTCTTTAAGGTCAGTTGGCTGTACTGATGTTATTATATCTGGGAACTCATTGACAAACTGTCCATCAAAGAGTATTATCCCCAGGCCTTTCCCCTTAAGAATGCCTCATAGAGTACAACTTTGGTCAACAAATAAAAAATGTTTTCCTCTTAATTGTCCTACAGGTATTTTTCTTTCTTTCTTTTTGTCTTGTATATAATGATATTTTACATACCTTTATTTCTACGTTCACCCTGGTTGTCGTTTATCCGCATACTCGGTGCGTTTCTTGAGACCTCCATATTTTCCGCCATGATCAAATCTTTTCAAGGGAGAGTTCATTATTTTCAATAACTCCAAAACGAATTGAACCTAGGTATGATTGAATTGTACCTATCCTTTGTGGATATGTTTCAATTATATCTACATGTATCTTCAAATCAATTGCACCTATCTTTAAATCAATTATACATATCTTCAAATGAATTATAGATAGGTACAATTCAAATGAACCTATCTTTAATTGAATTGAAGATAGGTGCAATTCCATTAAAGGTAGGTGTAATTTATTTGAAGATTGGTTCAATTATTTAAAAATAGGTATAATTATTTACACCTATCTTTAATTCATTTACACCTATCTTTAATTCAATTGTACCTATCTTCAATTAATTTATTCATCAATTATTTGAATATATGTTAATTTGGCGTTCCATAATATTGTCATCACTGACGGGCGAGGTACAGAAAGATCCTAGTATATAGCCAGTGAACTTGGCATTTTCCAGGAAAGAGTATATTGTATTCTAAGAGAAGAACTTGCAATGAGACACCTTTCAGCCCGTTGATAAGAACTTGCAATGAGACACCTTTCAGCCTGTTGATAAGAAGTACATCAGGCACACTTTGTTGCGTGCTAATCTGAAACTTTTAGAAGTTGATCCTGCTAACTTTCTTAAGAGTTTGTTACTATGGATGACACGTGGGTCCATCATTTCACCCCAGAGATCAAACAACACTAAACAATGAGAGCACCCTGGTTCACCCTCGCTGAAGAAGGCAAAGACTGTCCGTTCGGCTGGAAAGATTATGGCCTCAGTTTTCTAGGATGCAAATAGTATTTTGATGGTCTGATTATCTCCACATGGGACAAACAATCACTTTTGAGGCAGGTACAGGAAAATATTAAACTCAAGTGCTCGGTAAAGGTTTGTTGTTCCACCAGGACAGTGCCCCTGTTCACAAGTCTGCCATTGCCATGGCTGCCATTAACGATTCTGGATTTAAATTGAACATCCACCTTATTCGCCTGGTTTCGCTCCATAAGACTTTCATATATTTCCAAAACTAAAAAGGGCCATTTCCTGTACCCACTTTCATTTGAGTCAGATGATGACATCATACGTACAGTGAGGGTCTTTCTGAACGGTCAAGAAAAGGACTTCTTTAAAAGTTACAACGAGGCCGGTAAACATCGCTGGAAAAGGGTATTATGTTGAAAAATAATGCAATATGTTCGCCAAATGTCCGATTGAAGTCGGCAAAAGTATGAAAAATGTGAACAGATTTCTTAAACGGCAATCGATCGTTTGTGTATTATCTAAGATGTGTAAAAAATGTCGTTACCAAAGTCGATGTCGTTAACGAGATATGCCTGTTTTAAATTTGCAACATAACCATGCCAACTCTTTGAATATTGATGACGACGGCCAGAGGAAATCACATGACAATGAAACTCGAGCTTTACTCTATTCTTACATTAATTTCATTTTTTTCATTTTTTAGCCTCGGAGTCCGTGTATAGCCTTTTTCTACCGCACTTCATAATTCATATCATTTCCTCCTACAGATGGCGCGCGTGTACTAGTGGTTGTCACTTGAACGCTTTAGACGCTTGATCCGCTGCTTAGCAAACGTAAACAATATTGAAGTCAGCATAGAGATCTATGAAAAGGCGTTATGCCGCGTTATTGTTGTGTCCCCCGATGCAGCAATTCGGGTGGGCATCGTTTTCCAAAGAGAAAGGATCTTCGTCAGAAATGGAGGGTGGCCATAAGACGACAAGATCCTCGTACAAAGCGACTATGGGAACCATCCGATGATGATCTCGTTTGTCATAACCACTTCACAACAGACGACTACTATTGTACTTTAACAGGTTAGTACTACGATACAGATGAGCATGAAAATGTTGAGTTTTATTATCAATTAAAATTCAGTTAAATGTCCAATTGTCTAATTATGGATTGAGATAATTAAGTTTATGTGTAATGGAAATATATATTTATGCAGACACTTGACTTGTTCGGCTACCATGCTACGCCCCCTTGCCTAAGTTACCGATCGCAGCCATTCTCATTGAATCGTTCACATATATTGAAAAAATTTTCCAACATGTCTGTCGTTTTCATAATTTCTATTGAAACGGTCGGCTCATACCTTCACCGTTTTCAGTGATTTTGAAAAATCTGCCATACTGAACAGTTGCATCGGCGGATCTTGACGGTGTGTACACGTGTGTGTGTGTGTGGAGGGAGAGGGGGGTGGTGGTTTACAACCCCCTTTGGTTAGAATATTTCACCAAAGGCAATGACTCCAAATACACACAGTGTGTATCATTATCCTCCAGGCTAAAAAAGTAAAAGTACGCACAGATAAATTTATGCCATAGGTGGCCAAACGGAGGGGGGGGGGCCAGTTCTAGGGGGGGGGGGGGTTTAGCTTAGCCCCCCCCTTTCTTTTCAAAGATAGACACTCCCCACACATTTCTGGCTGAGAGAGATATGGGCCAGGGGAATTGGTCTATTTATTTCAAATGACCTGCAAGTACAATTAATTTTGTATTTGAATCCAATAGGAAATAGCTTTTGAACATCAGTATATGTATTAAGGTTTCCCCCTTTTTAAAGATTAAAGCTAGAATGGTTGCCTATATATTATGACATATTTTTAATAATTAATGTTTAATCTTGATTATAATAAATGTTACTTGATTTGTGTTCTGATATTATTTCAATTATTATTGAAAGTGGAAGTGATGGAATCTGTTGAAAAGTTTATTGCAAAATATTCAAAGCTACATTTATAAATCAATTTTTTTTTCCAAACAAATTGATAACAATTCAATCATATTGAAACAAGTTCCACCACTGCATGCTGCTCATTTTCTTATCTGCTTTATAATTTGTTTCAGTAATTCAGTTGGCAAAAGTTTGAGATATTTTAGTGAGTATTTCTATTTGTTTGTATGTCCTTGTTATCATAATTATTCTCTCAGACTGTTAATATCTAGATCAAACTTGGTTTAAACATTATTTATTGTTGGAAATAAGTTTAGCAGACAATATTAGTATAAATGTACATAAAGAAAAATCAGAATTGAGCAACAAGTGTATAGGATACTTAATTAAGCTCTCTCCTCAGGAGAGATCTAGAAATAAGAATGATGACATCTTAATTATCTAAAATATGTTGACCCTAGGGACTCTAGATCTATGTGTGTCATTTTGGTGATACCTGTAATCCTCCCATCACAGGTTGAGAAATGGGTGGAAGAATATATTACGTATGCATTATAATCCTTGAGTGATATTAAGTGAATCTAAGCAATGATTAATCGATGATTTTCAAATTAAATTGTCACAATATGTGCAATTTTGGTCCAATCCAGACCCCCTGGGACCCCACAATGGAGCATGATCCCAAAAACTTGTTTCCTCTTCTTCTCTGAAGGTATATTTTAAGTTGATAAGAAGAGACCAGCAGAGCTCCAGTCTCGACAGAGACTTCTGGTATTTAGGTGCTAATTAGATTTTGAAGAACATAAGTGGTTGATTTAATAGTATATTGATTTGACACGTGGTTTACAGTTTTGACACTGACCTTCACCCAAGTATTTTTTTTCTTAAAGGTGATAGATCTAGACTGCGTAGGGATGCCATACCTTCCCTTTTCCCTGTACTTTCTGAGAAATCATCTTCCGAGAGATCCGAGAGAAGTGAGCAGAGAAACAAACGGAAAGCAGAGGAGCCTAGTCTCGAAGACATACAGTATGAGGTGGAAGTAAATGATCATAGTTGCACCATGGAATCAGAAACAGTCAAGGAAGAAGATCATGAAGAGATGAAGGCTGCATCAAAGGAAGTGCAGTGTAATTTGCCTTGTTCTGTAAAGTATGGGATAGAAATGTTCAGATATGAACCATCTGCAGTGAGCTATTATACTGGGTTTAACGATTATGCCCACTTCATGATTTTCTTCCTTTGCTTAGGACCCTGTGTATATGAACTTGATTACAAATGTTCATTGCTTGAGCCTAAAGATCAGCTATTTCTGACACTTATGAAACTGCGTCAAGCCAAAGAGGATTTTGAACTATCTATGTTCTTTCAAATTTCTAAATCTACAGTCTCTCGACTTTTCACTACCTGAATAAATTTTCTATATTTTCAACTAAAGGAGTTAGATATATGGCCGTCAAGGGAAGTAACACAAGCATTTATGCCAAACAACTTTGCTGCTAAATTCCCTACAACTAGAGTTATCCTGGATGCAACTGAAGTTCCAATTGAAAAACCCTCAGATGTGAATTCCCAGTCAGCAACATGGTCCAGTTATAAGCATAAAAACACAATTAAAGCCATGATAGGCTGTACACCAAAAGGAGCTGTATCTTATGTATCTGATGCATATGCTGGTTCAGTGAGTGACAGACAGATCATTGAACGTTCAGAACTTCTTTCACCGGGAATGTTTGAATGTGGCGACAGTATTATGGCAGACAGAGGGATAATGGTGCAGGACCTCTTCGCTAACCACAATGTGCATGTAAATACTCCAACACTCTTAAAGGGCAAATCACAGCTAGATCCAGAAGAAGTTGTTCATGACCGTAGAGTAGCATCTAAGCGTATACATATTGAGAGGATCATTGGATTAACGAAAGGATACAAAATTTTGAAATGCGAACTGAGTCACAGTAAACTTAATTTAGGTTCCAGAATAATCTTTGTCTGTTTTGCTATCTCCAACTTTAGAAACTGTATTGTTAAGAAAGATGCATAAAGTGTTATAGAAATCCATCGTGTTTGAAATAATTGAAGTTAAAGTTAATCTATGAACTTTTCACATTTTTACTTAAATTTTTCTCAAGAACCATTGAAGGGAATTTGATGAAACTTGGTATTATAAAACAAAGGCAGAAAGGGGGGGTGTTATTCTCATTTCCTTAACATCTTCAGAACTGTATGAAGGATTTAGATGAAGCTTGGTACGAAAGAAATACTAAATGTTTTTGCTTTTGTCCAGATCTCTTAACAGGTGGTGCCACATAAGGAAAAGTAGGTCATGAAAGGTTTCCCTCATTTTAAAACTTATTCAGGTCTGAGTGTTAAATTAGCTGTATCACAGTCATCTAGAAGTATGTGTGAAGAATAATTTTTTTTTTCTTCTGTATAGCTGATGATCTATGATCTAGATGTTCAGGTGAGCGATATAGGCCCACTTGTTAATTGCAATGCAAAGTTATTATATGTCTCATTTTCTTCAAACATTTGTAACTATAACAGATTGTCATAAACAGTACACACTGTTGTAAGCTGATGAATGATTACTTTGATTAAATCAATGAAGGTTCAAAAAACTGTATGCAGGGTGTACTTTGGTTCCTTAAAAGGAACAATATTTAATTATTATAACAAAATACTACAAGATGTATGTATATATAACTACTAGTGATAATATATACATGTGTATTTTGAATACAAACAAGTATACAGTAAATAACAAAGAAAAGTACAAATGTACCTTTAAATTACCAAAATGTGAATTATGTTTGCTGCCAAAAATACATCACTTTACTTGCATGCTCATATTTTGATGAACATTAGCCGAAATTATAAATTGTTCAAATATTTTATTTTATTTGTATAAATCTCCAAAATCAGTGCATTTATAACCTGAATAATTAATATAAGTTTTGAACCATATTGATATATCTCATATGCATGTTCATAAGTTCATATGTGCAAACCATTCATTTTATTGTATATTGAGTTTGACCTAATGTCACTTTAACTCAGGAGTTGCAAAACTTGCCTTATCATGACCTTGTTGCCACAAAGGGCATCAATGTTTCACAGACACATCTGTTTTCATCAGATAATATTTACCATTGTTAGCTGTTATCACATGTTCCTTTATAATTGTTAGCTGTTAACTCTTGTTGTAGTATTAAATTGTTAGCTGGTATCACATGCTGTTCTAAGTTTTGTTTGTTTATTATATAACATTAATGTACCCTAGTAGAAAGATTTTGCTATAAATGGTCGAAAATGCCTTGAGTAAAATGATTCTAACTTTGGTAATAATGAGTTATAACAATAATCCTTATCAAAGAGTATTTTCTGTACAAACAAGTCATGAAATATGTATACTACAAAGTAGCAATATTGCCTCTGAGAAATTAAAAGTTGGCCTTGAATCTGGTCATAGTATTTACTACTTTTACGAAGGGTGACTCTCTTCTCATTGTCAAAGATAAGGAATTTGAAGTACTTTCCGGGAATTATCTTCTCCTCATTTCTTCCTTTGAAGGGACATTTAACCTCAACAATAGACTCTCCATCTATCACTGCATCTGGTGATGCACCAAGGAAGGGCTTCTCTTTGAAAACAAAGAACCCACATGGTTTAGTTTTCATGTCAGATACTTCTTCAAATTTCATTAGTGCCTTCTTTTCATAGTTTTTTCCATGGATGAGCGCTTGATTGCACAGGCTTAGACCTTCCCCACAGAGAGACTTGCACAGTTTTGTAACATTTCTCCGTTCGGTAATTCTACAAATATCTCCAAACATTGACGCTGTTAGTCGCCAACGCCTCTCATCGAACCACACTTTGTTACTACTCTGTCCCCTTGTATCTTTCTCTATTTTTGAAATATCATTCGTGTTAACCTGGAACAAATTTTGAATATATCATAAGTCTGATTCTAAAACAGTTGTGTGAAACTCAATGGGGAAATAAGTGTCTGACACATAGAAGCCCTAATAACAATCTAAAGAAATCACCAAAGAACTTGTCCTTATTCAGTATGTCTATTACCGGTAATAAGCACAATGACAATGACACTCGATCTATGATGCTGAATTTGTTTGCAGGATTCATGAAATGGAAAACCTTTATATATACAGTCATGACACACCCTTGGGTCATGTACAACAATTGTGTGAAATATTATCCGAATCCAACCTGGCAGTAAGAAGTTACAGACCTTGACCTTGAGGATATGACCATAGGTCAGGGTCATGAAAGACCCTTGGGTCATGTACAACAATTGTGTGAAATAATATCCAAATCCATTAGTTAGGGTCACTGCACACCCTTGACGTCATAATGAACAAGTGTGTCAAAATATGTGATGTCAGGCATTTGACGATCACTCAATTAAACCAAATATCAACATCCATCTCATGAATCAGGAATTGTACATTATGCATGCAGTATTTCTTAGGCAATCAAAAATTTAACAAAAATTAAATCCTTGAACGAAAATGTACAATAATCTAAAGCATTTACTACCATAAACATTAAATTTAGCATTCTACCTTTGAATTAATTTTAAAGGCCAGAAGTAAGTTAGGAGAAACTTACAGCAATTGCTCTGTCCACCCAGTATTCAGTGAAAGGCAGACTGCAGTAGTCATGGTCTGCAACTGCTTGCTGAGAAAAAAAAATGACAGTATAATACTGTAGACAAATTATTTAAACTTTACAAAGAAATTATGTGATTAGTATCAATAATAAATAAATTAATTTTAATTGATGTTTGTCAGTCAGAACAGAACTAATCATTCTTATCATAAAAACTTTTATTGGATCTTTTTTGCCTGAATATTTCAATTTTGTGTTTTTATGACTTTAATAAGGCTTCCAATAGGGGGGGGGGAGGGGTAACCAATTTCTAATTTTTGCACATATTGAACATTTTCCTCTGAACCCCTCAAAGGATTTTGATAAAATTTGGTAGATTTTTATAAGTATCATATGATACTGAACTGGACATTACCTGTATATCTGCCTTCGGATATAAATATCTGAATGCAACATCCGTTGATGTGTACGCCGTATAATTTATGAGAAGGTTGCGTACCCTGTCATTGAAACCTTCTTGTCTCCTAAATTTCTCTGGTCTAGGATCTCCAAGATAATGCTCCATTTTCCTTTTGTGGCAATTCAAGTTTTCTGTTTTTATTGGAGATCCTAAGAATTGAAATTTTACCTTGTGTTAATTGTAAAAAAGACGAAAAAAAAAAAAATAAAGAAATAACATTCAAACATGTATATATACCAATAACTTTTGACATTGAAATACATTGTGGTAGATATCCCATATTTATATTTTCTTACCTTATTTAGTTATAATTTTATTTTCTCATTAACGTCCATTCAAATGCATTATGAATTTATTTTTTCTATAACCCCATGAAATAAAAAAATGAAATATGACGTCACATCATTGTGACGTTATAGTTCAGATATCGTTGGACATGAATGAACGTATTAACAAGTGTAGTGACATAATATAATCCTCCAAGAATGAAGAGTTGATTTTCACAGAAATCCAGAGATGTATTTTCTTTTAAAATTGAATTATAAGGTCAATAACTGTAATAGTTTTTTGTTCTATCGAAGTATAGAAGTAAAACCGATTAACATTAAACTTGAGTATAATCCGCTTCGTGAATTATACAGTTTGTGAATCGGTTTTATACTTCTATACTTTTATAGAAGGAAAAAATATTACAGTTATAATGTCCTTAAGTCATGTCATTTTTTTTTTTAAATACAAAATTTCCACATGGATATTTTAATGATGTGATTATGTATCAGTATTGTATGGTAAATACAAAGTTTTTATTTAAAGTAAATATGTATATCTTTTAATGTCTATTATAAGGATTACTTGGAAATTACTCCATGGAATAATCTTTAACCATAGGGGTTGTGACCCTTTATGTCTAATTATTTTAGTTTTAATTATCAATATTGTGATGTAAGTGTAACAAAAAAGTAAACTTGATACAGAAAATAATAATTTTTAATTTTAATCACCTTTGTGCAACTTTTTTGGTTTATGAAATGTTTGCAAATTATCTGTGCATGATTTTCCGAGCTTAATTACTCCTGTAGATGCAAACTCTTGTAGTAGAATGAGCACTGCTGCCAAATGCTTGCATGTGCCATGTGGCCCTTTTCCTGCAGGACACTCACAGTGTGAATTGAGAGGGTCACCAGTTTTTTTCTCTAACTTTAGTTTGTAGTTGTAAGAGACCTACATGTAAAATACAAAAGTATAATTTTAACATATATATCTATTATGATTTATGATATTCTTCAGGGTCAACAGTATATAAATATTCCAGGTTGCAAACACTAGTTCTATTCTTTTTAAAATATCTTATTGACAATATATCCTTTTATCCTTACTAAACTTTGGTAGATATACAGAAAATCTGTCCTGAGATTTCTAAGTACTGTATGGAGAATTCATTGCGCATTTTATAATGGTATATGTTTCAAGCACTAGTCAAAATGGTAATCTTTAATCTGCATGATCTTATTTATCATATGGAAATTCTGAATGTATTGACAAAGGTCATTGTGACCTTTGATTAAGTTCATGACATAGCTTATATATAATTTTGATCATGACGAACAAATGTCAAGTTTGATGAAAATCTGTCATATGTACCAGGTGTGAAAGGAATAAGGAATAAAAGGTAATACATATACATGTACCATGCAGTGATGTTGAAATAAGTCATGTGAACGTGTGTCAAATTTATGACACAACTTTGGATAATACTGTGAATATTTTGGTGAAATTTGATGGAATATTTAACAACAGATGACACAACTCTATAGTCCCGATTAAAAAAAAATGTCTTAGGTATTACATGTAACAATTATAATCAATGATCTTTAACCTTGTTTTTCATAGCTGCTCCAACAATGCCTGTAAGGTAGATATCTTCACGAATATGAACTGAACATGCCATTACTCTTCTTGAATCATGCAGGAGTTGACCTTTAACCAGAGCTTTTATGTCCCCTGATGCTTCTCTATCACCTTCAACAAATCATAATTCTGAGATTTAAATGAAGTAAAACAAAATACATTGCAATTAACATGATTGCTTTAAATATGCACACACACACACACTCCCTCACAGACACTGACACAGTGCACACTTAATTTATAACATAATAGACCAAAAAATTGAATTGCAGATGGATGTTGAAAAATTTCATCCTGTCAGCAGTAAAAACATATTCTAACATATAAGCTTAAGTTTGTGCAAAGTATATGACTAGCAATATGATGAAAACCAGTATAAAATTGTGCAATTATATAATTTACTTAGGTACCTGCCAGTCTGTAAAGAAAGTATGCATCTATCTGCTCCCTAGTAATCTTGGGCAACACAATTTTATGGTCTATTTGCAGCTGTTGAAAACCAGTAACAGGCCACCCAACATCTAGTGGTTCTGGTAGAATCACAGAAACAGGAGCAAAGTTATTATTTCTGTCATACGAGTCTAATCTATTGAGAGAGAGAGAAAAAAAATATATGTAGCTACATGTATTAGTAATAAATCATATACCATATGATTGAATTTTATCTTGCAATTGTGTGCTGTGAAATCATCTACCGCAATCAAATTTTTCTATTATATAATGCTTCACCACATAAAATTTGGATAATCTACGATTCACAATTATTTCTGAAAAAGGCAGAATGTAATTTTTAGATATATCATATAACATATTTTGTTACTTTATTTGAATAGATAGTGGTTTAATGCACTAACGCAAAACAGAAATTAATGATTAGAAAACAAATCTATGACTTATACATAATACACTTTGTAATGGCTAAAGAATATAAAGGAAACCTGAAGGCTGAATAAATATTCCCTCAGGTGACCCACCCACCCCATTAAACTGATGTTTATTGAAGTCCAGTGAAAGTTTTGTTGGTGTAATATTAAATTACACAAAGTGCTTGATTCACTGTGTTTTCAGCCACATACAGAAGCTGGGCAAATTTTAAAACAAAAGAAATCATGAACTGTCATGACCTTCATGTACATGTCCTTCTAGGAAGTAAATTTGTTTGAAGTGTGTCACTCTGGTAACAAGAAAAAAAAAAGTATCGCATTGAGGGTGAAGTATTGTGACAGGAAAAAAATTTTAAAAAATCTCGAAGGCACCTGGATTAGAACCGGGGTTATCTGACTTGACATCTCTGCGCGCTAATGAGTGAGCTACAGAGACTACATAAATTCTGTGGGTTTAATTAGGTACATCTACCTGATTCCACAACTCTGGCAAATAAAACGTAATCTCTGGTAAATAAAACGTAACTGATTAATAATTTGGGATTGTTTTCAATATGCAAGTGTTATTTCTGTTGAACTATGTGATATTTTGGTGATCTGTAGTAGTTTTTCGGTGAAATTCAGTTATATTACAGATTCTACGTACGCCTATCGTTCTATTACTAATATTATAATATTAATGATACTGTATATGCATCCAGCAGTCTGGTTTTATATAATTAAAGCAAAAAAATTGGAATACCATGAATGTACTTAAACTTTATAAGTCTGACTTTACTCTAAAAAGTCAGCAAATGAAGAAAAATCCATTTAATATCATTAATTCACATTACACTATGTTACACTGAAACTTAAGTACTGCTAGCAGCCGATCTGCATGTGTCTATTTTTATCGAGCAAAAGTAAACTTTTTAAATAATCCTTTTGAAAAAAAACATCAAAAATTTTAAAACATACCTTTCAATCAGTTGCACTTTTCTCCCGCTAGTTACAGCTCCTCTCTCTGCGAGCTCTTTCTTCAGCTTAGACACGGGAAGATCTCTGTATTGCGACATATTGTTTACATTAGATTCAAGCGTCTAGCCGACAACCTATAGAACACGCACGCCACCTGTCGAGTAGTGCGCTGAATCATTCCCATTGCACCTATCTTTAAATCAATTATACATATCTTCAAATGAATTATAGATAGGTACAATTCAAATGAACCTATCTTTAATTGAATTGAAGATAGGTGCAATTCCATTAAAGGTAGGTGTAATTTATTTGAAGATTGGTTCAATTATTTAAAAATAGGTATAATTATTTACACCTATCTTTATATAATTCATTTACACCTATCTTTAATTCAATTGTACCTATCTTCAATTAATTTATTCATCAATTATTTGAATATATGGTAATTTGGCGTTCCATAATATTGTCATCACTGACGGGCGAGGTACAGAAAGATCCTAGTATATAGCCAGTGAACTTGGCATTTTCCAGGAAAGAGTATATTGTATTCTAAGAGAAGAACTTGCAATGAGACACCTTTCAGCCCGTTGATAAGAACTTGCAATGAGACACCTTTCAGCCTGTTGATAAGAAGTACATCAGGCACACTTTGTTGCGTGCTAATCTGAAACTTTTAGAAGTTGATCCTGCTAACTTTCTTAAGAGTTTGTTACTATGGATGACACGTGGGTCCATCATTTCACCCCAGAGATCAAACAACACTAAACAATGAGAGCACCCTGGTTCACCCTCGCTGAAGAAGGCAAAGACTGTCCGTTCGGCTGGAAAGATTATGGCCTCAGTTTTCTAGGATGCAAATAGTATTTTGATGGTCTGATTATCTCCACATGGAACAAACAATCACTTTTGAGGCAGGTACAGGAAAATATTAAACTCAAGTGCTCGGTAAAGGTTTGTTGTTCCACCAGGACAGTGCCCCTGTTCACAAGTCTGCCATTGCCATGGCTGCCATTAACGATTCTGGATTTAAATTGAACATCCACCTTATTCGCCTGATTTCGCTCCATAAGACTTTCATATATTTCCAAAACTAAAAAGGGCCATTTCCTGTACCCACTTTCATTTGAGTCAGATGATGACATCATACGTACAGTGAGGGTCTTTCTGAACGGTCAAGAAAAGGACTTCTTTAAAAGTTACAACGAGGCCGGTAAACATCGCTGGAAAAGGGTATTATGTTGAAAAATAATGCAATATGTTCGCCAAATGTCCGATTGAAGTCGGGAAAAGTATGAAAAATGTGAACAGATTTCTTAAACGGCAATCGATCGTTTGTGTATTATCTAAGATGTGTAAAAAATGTCGTTACCAAAGTCGATGTCGTTAACGAGATATGCCTGTTTTAAATTTGCAACATAACCACGCCAACTCTTTGAATATTGATGACGACGGCCAGAGGAAATCACATGACAATGAAACTCGAGCTTTACTCTATTCTTACATTAATTTCATTTTTTTCATTTTTTAGCCTCGGAGTCCGTGTATAGCCTTTTTCTACCGCACTTTTGTTTTTCCCGTGCTCGTATTCCTCCATGTGAACCATCGTTGTTGTTTTCTACAATGAATATCCGCACACGCGTATGATTATGGGCGGAGCATTGCTTTATTTGGAGAATAGAAACCAACCGAATTTGATTCGACTCAGTTACCTTTGGTCTACGAAAACATTGAGAGATTTTAGTTTTGAATTTTGCAATAAACACAAAGTTTATAATTCATACAATACCAGGGTAAATAAGTTATTGTCGTAATTTATCCTTTTCAAGCTATACTTTTTCAGTCTCCGACCAGGTCCCTATAAGTTAAAAAAATGCTAGTACCCAATGAAAGGTCTTGGCACAAAGAATACACACGCGAAATATTAAAGCCATGTCTCTAATGGTTCTAAAGCTATGATCCAAGTTAAAGTTTTTGTCTACGGACAATGACGACAACAACAACAATAAAGATGACAACGATGCTGGGAGTATGACAATAGCTCTCCCACCATTCATCCAAACAGCCTAAAAATGATCAATTGTAATAAAAATCAAATACTTGATACTTATGAAGCTTTTATAGAGCACTTCTTCGATCAGATAAGCAAACCAATTAGGCAGACAGATATACATTCCTTTTCATATTGTCATACATAATTTCAGATGAAGATTATACAGATATATTTAGTTGTGAATATAATATGTACAGAAATATCACCAATTATCATCTGGAGAAATCAAGCATCTACTGCTGCAAACTAGTAAAACTTTTTGGAACTGGGCATAGTTGTTCCTATCTACATTTATAACTTCTAGTCAAGCGAAGAAGAAGTGAAAATTGTTAAGTCTCTATAAATACTTTTACATTAATTTACTTATTGCATATAAACAAATAAGTAGAAAAAAATAAAACTAAAGAGTTATTTCATGTCGATAAAACACGGTTAGAAATTTGTGAAAAATCTAGGTTGCCCTAGGGCAACCATGTGAGAAAAATAGGTTGTTCACACGGGAACCTGGTTGCCTCAAAAAAGTTGAAGGTTTAAAGAAAATCAAGTTTTACTCGAACATGTGGCAAAGGTTATCTTGTTTTGTTTTCATTTTCTCTTTTATTTTCCATTTCTCACATCACCCTGCCCTCTGTCTCTTCACAATTCGAGTCACTGTCACATTCACTCTGATCTTCTTGGTTGATACTAAACTATATGATGTATGCCCTCTAAGTATCTCTACAGTTATGTGCCTTGTCAAAGCGAATATGATTGATAAAGATTTAAAAGCTAGACTGATGACCGTAAAGAAAACTGTAAGGATCGTTTCCAAGTCCTGTGCTAGCAGTTGAAATCAGGCAAGGAACATAATATTAGAAATGTTTTTCTAAATTTTGAATAGACTAATTGTTTCTAATTATCTTAATCTTGTATGGAAACTTACCATCATTTAGAAAATATCAAGTTTGTCAACTGGACAACTACTTGCTCAATATAGGTTCCCACAAGGCAAAATTATGTCGTCAGTAACATTGCTTCATTCAAAAATTTACAAAATATGTAACTGAGTATGTTTAATCTGACAGGGAAAAGCTGAAAATGACAGAGACTGTTATCACTAATGGGCCTTTGAAATCTATAAACAACCTTTATAGTGACCTCCCATCACCTACAAACAATTGATACTTCTATACAATAGTCAAATCTGAATATATTTTATCCCCTACCATATCTATGATTGTGAATGTCAACAAATAGAAATCTATCCTGAATGTTTTAATATTTCAAATGAAACGTAAGTGTTTGCATACAGTCAATTGCACTCCGTGGCATTATGAAAGAATTTAGAATAACAGTCCACAATAAGAGATGCTGGACTCAAAGATATAAAACTAAATCTTGAACGAGGTCAACTAAACTTACAACTTTCTCAGAATAACAATATAATACTTTTTCATTCATTCTTTGATATCATTTTCTATACATATTAAAGTGCATCATCTTTCTGGTATATTTTGTGGAATGCAGAAATTAACTTTTAACATATGAAGTACTAAACAACACTAGTTAGAGAAATACTACTGCCCTGGAAAACAGTCAATGTTGGAGTATTTGAAAAGTAGGTCCAACAACGCATTCCAGGTCATAGGGTAAATGAAAAAAAAATAAAAAAAAAAATTTAAAAGTTTAAAAACAAAACAAAACAAAGTTGTAATTCCACAAGAAAAACAAAAGTGACATATCAAAACAATGTCTCCTCTCTTCACAAGTTATGACCAATTTTAAGGATTTTTTGTCACAGGCAAACAGACCAACAAAACACTATGTTCCCCTATTTCTTAAGTTCCTTGAGCATAAAAACAAACATCTACATACGCATTTATAAAGCCTTACAAGTCGCTTCAGTTTACATCTATATTTGGTTTCCCTAAAAAAGTTTTTCAAGATATTAATAGTTCCAATATATATCTAAGTTTTATTCATGATGCCCAATATATATCTAAGTTTTATTCATGATGGCAAGGCTCATGAAATCCTCATAGCCCATCTTGACATTTCCTGTCCCTGCACTATCTCGAATTCGGAAAGCATCCGTAAGAGATTTCAGCATCACACATGACTGAATGAAATTATCAAGAGTCAGTGACCGTCGACCCATAGTGTCAAATTTCAGTACCACCGTCTGTGCAAATTGTGGGGAAAGGTTGTAACCCATCTGCTGGAAAGCTGAAAAATTAAGAAAAATACATAAATTATGCAGTTTACAAAATAATGTATAAAGTAATTATGTTTTATTTATGCTTGCAGCTTTATTGGCAGTTTTAGATTTCACCTCAGCTATTTTATTTTTTCTATAAATGATTACAATATATTCAATAAAGAGCAGATTACTTAAAAAGCTTTGGATACAGAGTGGTTATAGTTATTATTCAGAAACAATGTCAATGGTTTTAAAATCAGTGGTCTAATGAGCTTTGTAGCCCCTTTAATTTGCTGCTGACTGGGCTAAAGAGCTGCATTATGTAGTCTTTCTTCTAATTCAAGTCTGATGTTCAAATTCTACTTTGGCAAGTGAGAGGGTCTATGAATGCACTTAAGGAACTCAGTGTATTTTACAGTCTGTGGCTTCCTTAACCATCTGACAAAAACTATAGTGTTGAAGGCACAAATGTTCCCTGCTATCCACAAAAATGTGTCTATAAGATGGGAAGAAAGGTGAGCAGATGAATGAAAGGAGAAATGAATAAAGACAAACATTATTATCCCTGCGAGTCAAATTACTCTGCAGGCAATATAAAAAACTTTTTTTATAAAAAGTTTGTTACTTTAGAAGCACATCCAGATTTTTCTCTATATCTATAGTAGCAATAGCACATCAAGATTTTCCCACATACATGGTGGCAACGAATGGTTATGGATGGAAGAAATTGATTACCATGACAAACCACCTCAGCAAGTCAGATGACTTTATTTCACATGTAAATTTATCATTCTATGTGTGATGTAAACTAAGACTTTCAAACTTTTGTTTAGCTTAATAAAATAGATCATCAACAATGGAATACAGAATAATAAAATCACACAATCATTTTAGAAAACATACACACTACTGATATTGTCTGTGTGTGTGTGTGTGGGTGGGGGGGGGGGGGAGTAAAACATATGTATCTTGAAAGTGAATATCAAATTATAAAATTTCCTTAAGTTTATTAAGTGTATATATTTTGTATCACATAACCTTCTGAACTTTGAGCAACCCAAGTTTGAATGATATGCAATAGTTACTTTACTACAGATATGACTTGATCTTACCAGATTGAAGTTCATGACATTCAATGGATCCTGATCTGTTTTGGTCAAATCGTTCAAATACTCCCTTCCATTGTTGAATATAATTCCATAGCGCCTGGAATTCATGAAGTTCTATTGTACCACTCATGTCTTTATCAAACATTCCTGAAGAGATTGGTCACATTTTACACTATGATATCTAAACATAGGCTTGTTATATAGTCTTATAGATGTAACACAAAAATGATTAAACAATAATTATAAGTATGTACATCCCATATTACAATATATCCCTTCCAATACAAGATTATAGATGAACATGACATGTTTTAAATTACAGCTTATGGGCAGGTTTGGTGTAGTGCTTGGCTTGCAGCGCCGACAATTGGGGTTCGATTCCTGGGTTGCACCACTATGTTTAAGAGGTTGGTCACCTCCTGCGTTTATGTCGTGATATGACTGAAAAATTGTTGAAAGCGATGTAGAACACCAATCAACCAACCAAAATTAAATTACAACTACTAGAACAGTCCTTATCAGACAACAGACCTTGAGAATATGACCTTGGGCCAAGCTTATGACACATCCCTGTGTCATTGGTAACATCAATATGCATCAGATCCAGGTTACATGTACACTTTCAAGAAACACACATTCTGTAACATTGGACCTTGTGTCAAGGGCATAATATCGCTTATGTGTTATGAGTAAAAATTGTGTGAATTATCAACCAGATCAACAGTATATAGCAGTTGTACTTATAGTACAAAGTAGTTTTTAATATTATTTAACTGACTTCATTGTGACGTTGACTTTGGATGTATGACTTTGATTCATCTGGCTGTAACACATCCTAGCATCATGGATAACAATTGTGAGAAGAATGAACCAGATTCATAATATATATCATTTACATCTATACGCTGAAATACCTCTTAACCACGTTCGGTGTTACCTAACTACAATAATGTATCCCTCCCTGACTTGTTCAATTCCTCTCTGATAAATGAGAATAGCAATGGGTTGGGGAGTGGGGACATTACCGTACCGGTATTTGACTAATACCTTTAAATTGGCGGTATGACTTTGGGTCCTTTGGGTCATGGTCATAATTCACATTTGTATCATGAGAAACAATTGTGTGAAGTATCAACTAAATCAACAGCATATAACAATTTCACTTGTAGTTTTTAAAATTGACAGTATAAATTGCGGCCCTGTATTGACGTAAACATTGGCATGTAATAGATCAATCACAACTCTACTACAAAGGTAATATCATAAAGCTATGTACCGGTACCAGATAAATGTTACACTATAAACAACAAACAACTCAACCAACCAACAATTATACACAGTGCACAGGAATGAGATCCTTTCTCACCTAATGTTATAAGATTTCCATTACCCACAAATGAGATAAATCAAAACTGAGGTCAGGTAGCAGGGAATCAAACTGACATTGGTAACAGAATTTTGAAGTACAAGCTGATTACTATAAGATATTTTATCACATTTCAGATAATTTCAAACACTTATATTTAATCAAAAATTGTGTGATTTCAACAACAATATCAGAGCATTCATTACCATGATCTTCCAGTACCAACTTATTTATAACTCATACATTACCATCTTCTGGTACCACTTTATTTATAACTCATTCATTACCATCTTCCACTACCATCTTATTTATAACTCATACATTACCATCTTCTGGTACCACCTTATTTATAACTCAAACATTACCATCTTCCATAGCCACTTTATTTATATAACTCATGCAAGGGTTTTTTTTTTCGTTCGATTTGGGTCCATTCTTCGGACTCATTCCCAATGCCAAATAGTATCTTTTTTTCCCAAAAAGTGTCCCAAATTCCCAAATCAAAACTCTAAAAATAAAAAATAAAAGGCAAAAATTAGGTCTTTGTTGCACCTACATCGTCATTATACCTATGTGCAAAATGCTAATAAAATTTGCTCTCTTCATACTATCTTAGGCAAAGAGTTTGCAATTGCTTGTATCCGAAATGAACGTGCAATCGACAACTTCATGGCAACAAGTTTTACTGCATTGTTGTCACGAGTCGAAGCTGAGCCAAGGAACGACATTCCTTCAAGTGGGATATTAAATAACCATCTTATTCACGATTCTCATAATGTTTTAACATCATGTATATTTAGAAACATACAACATTTACCTAAATATTTATACTGCATTTTCATTATCAGAGGAAATGCTGGAAGATCGATCTTTACAGATATCACAAGCTAAGAAAAACATTCGGCAAATTCTTTAGATCTTATTCAGAACTTCTATCTAAATTTGGAAATATTTCTTTTCAACAGTATGTATCCAATGGAATTTCCCATCCTAATTTTTACGGTGATCTCGTATATAAACTAAGGAAAGTAAAAGGCTCCGATAACGTTATTTTATCATGTAATGAAATAGTCAAACGTCTCCTAAATAGACAATATGATATTGAGATCATCAAAAAGGCTATAGGTCTTGTATTTGGCCCCTCTACAGCCTTATGCAGACTTTTACTTGAACGTTGCACGCTGACTAACAGGGCGGTGGGGACTATATGACGGGCCTTGTCCAAACCTCTTTCAGAGGAGACATGGTCCTGAACCTCGTCCCCTCTGACTGTTAGTCGGGACTCCTACAGATCTAGGGTCTTAGCTCGCTTTCAGACTGGCAGAGCACGGTTTATCATGTTGATGTCGCATATATTTTTATACCATTATGTGTTTTACAATACCTTACGTGTTTATATTTTTATGACCTCTCAATATGCGATACCTGTTGACCCTTGCTCTTTACATGGAGGATTATTTATAAATATTTAAATGTACGTCTTTTGATTGTTCTGCTGTTACGGTGAGTGGGAAGGTGGGCCCGTAAACCGGTTAACTTCACCATTTGTTTGGCTTTTGTCAAATTAAATGACCGTCCTAAGTCGGTATCGTAATTGCACTACAATCAAATATTTTTGTAATGTGTTAAATGTTCTATTATATTATTTATATTCATGTATTGTATAGCTCCATGGTGACTTCTGCCACATAACTGAGCCGGTAACTCCTCTTTTTTCTTTAAATTTGTCATATATGTGAAAAAGAACTAAAGTTCCAGAACATGTTGGGGAAAACTTTAATTGAAATATCTCGATAAAAACAAGCGATACAAGATCAAGACAAATGCTTTGTCCGGAGAATTGCACAATCGAGTACATCCGACGGTGTCTGTGGTAAACACATCGTAAAGTTGTCACAACTACATATTATTACGCGAAATTTGAAAACATTATTGTAACTCCTTTTTCGAGTTATGGAAACTAGTTTATGTTTAGCTTAAATTAACTGAGCTAAAGGTACATTGTGCTGATCAAGAATTTTTAAGACAACATCAGTAATTTTTCGGCACTTTATTTTTCAGCGGCGTAGTAAGCTCTATATCGGTAGTGAAAGTTATAACCCCTGAAAAGAAAGTGATTGCAATGAGTGCGGCTTCACCGAAGCCGTCTCAAAAAGCCCTGCATACATTACCATCTCCAGTACCAACTTATTTGTAACTCATACATTACCATCTTCCAGTACTTCCTTATTTATAACTCATACATTACCATCTCCCACTACCACCTTATTTATAACTCATACATTACCATCTTCCAGTATCAACTTATTTATAACTCATACATTACCATCTTCCAGTACCACTTTATTTATAACTCGTACATTACCATCTTCCAGTACCACCTTATTTACAACTCATACATTATCATCTTCCACTACCACCTTATTCATAACTCATACATTACCATCCCCACCACCTTATTTATACCTCATACATTACCATCTCCCACTACCACCTTATTTACAACTCCTACATTACCATCTTCCACTACCACCTTATTTATATCTCATACATTACCATCTCCAACTACCACCTTATTCATAACTCATACATTACCATCTTCCAGTACCACCTTATACCTCATACATTACCATCTCCCACTACCACCTTATTTATAACTCATACATTACCATCTTCCAGTACCAACTTATTTACAACTCATACATTACCATCTTCTGGTACCACTTTATTTATATAACTCATACATTACCATCTTCCACTACCACCTTATTCATAACTCATACATTACCATCTTCCAGTACCACCTTATTCATAACTCATACATTACCATCTTCCATAGCCACTTTATTTATATAACTCATACATTACCATCTTCCAGTACCATTTTATTTATATAACTCATACATTACCATCTTCCATAGACACTTTATTTATATAACTCATTCATTACCACCTTCCAGTATCACCTTATATGCAAGTCATTCTTTACTTTGTTTAAAGTAGGCATGAATCCTTTCTTGTGCATCACAAGATCAAGTTATTATGGTTAAACATATGCAATTCACAATAGCAGTACAACAGTAGAATTAATGAACAAAATATTTTGTAATTATGAAATTCAATCAAGTTATTAATAATAAAAATCATTTGAATAGATATTTCTTATAAAAACAAAATGCATCCTTGATTGAAATGACTTTAAGAAAAGGAAAAAAATTTTATCTGAAGCAGTGTTTATGAATGAAAACAAATATTCTGCTGTTAAGTATATGAGATTAAAATAACTTCATGTAATTTGAGTATAAGTTTTGCCATCCTCCATTTTTAATTTCAAAAAATCTTTCTGGTAACGGAATTTTTCTTCTCAGAAAGTGAATAATGTGTCACTTAATGGTTGATAAGTCATATTGAAAAATGATTTCTCAAACAGTGCTTACCGATCATGAGCCTGCATGTCTCTTGATTAAAATGGGACCAATTTCCATTTACCAAAGCTTGCTGTAGTTCCATTGCTGAAATACGTCCTGATCTGTCTGCATCCACAGTCATGAACCACTGTTGGACCTGGGGATCAATCGCTGGAGGAGCTCCATATCCTGTCAGATTGAAAAATGGAGAATGATAAAGATTTTTTTTTTTCTATTCAAATTTAAAGTCAAAATGCATAAATCAGTAAATTACTTTATTTCTCAGTTTACTTTTTCATTCAATCTTTATTTCCTCTAAGTTAGAGATTTTACAAAATACATAGAATTAATTCAATTGGTGCAATTCAACATATGAAAAGAATAAAGTGCGAGTCCTAATGAAAAATATAAATATATGTTTGACAGTTTGTGTGTAAACACTGGGATATCAAATGATATGATATGATACGAGGTCTTAAGTGTTTATATTACATGTATTATCTATACGAAGTACAACTAGGCCTATATGATATATACAAGATTCCTTCACAAATTTGTAATTGAGAAGGCAGAAATATCTTCGTGCTTCTGTTCCTATTTCATACTGAGTTTTACGTCCCAATAGGGTAAAATAGAGATCTTCATCTGAGAGATTAAATAACTCGGCGCTTAACCCCGGTTCAAACAGTTCGATTATATTTTTGTACCATTCCTCACGGATACTTTTGATGAAAGCGCATGCGCAAACTGCATGTTCAAAAACATTTTGGTAGGCCATAGCGCAAAGCGTACATATTTCTATCTGGTGATGTGAGACCATTGTGCAAAGTTTTGATATGAATTTGCATATTGAAATGTCATGCATAGTTTTCGCCAGATGCCAAAATACTAAGGGATAGTGGAATCTAAACACCAAGGTAAAATACGAGAAACTAGGGTCATTTGTAATTCGAGTTTCTCTCCTATGGACATGCAGTCGGATTACAGAGCGGTGTACAATTTTTTTCCATGTTTATTTGTCAGGAAAGGTACCATTATTAAGCGAAGTTGTCAGAAAATCCATTAGTCCATATTCATATAAAATTTGCAGAATATCGGAAATAAATCCGAGTTGTATACCTGTTTTGGGTAGAGTCTCTGCAAATGAGAACAATCTAAGAAAAAGATTTTCTTGGGAAGGTAATGACTATCTAATCTACAGAGACGACCCAAGAACAGTAACTTACGAGTGTCAATTTCTGATTCAATGGGCAATACGCCTACTAAACCCTCTGCCATGTCTGATCGTGTTTGCATTGGCAAATTTTGAGAATGTTTACAAACATAATGTTGGAAAACATGTAAACGACGAATGTCTTGAGATTTGAGATTATTCCACAACTCACAGCCATAGAGGACAGACGGACAGACAACTGTTTTGTACAGATGTATCTGTGAAAGAGGGTTCGAAAATGTCAAGATCATGTTTGTGATTCCAAAGTAGGATTTCCTACCCTTATCAATTGCCAATAGTATTCTTTCAGAAAGAGTACATTTATTGTTTACAAGAACTTCAAGATGGTTATAACTGTCACTGATGAGAATTGTTTTTTCATCCGTTGTCCAAGTAAACTGAGATGAAGTTTTATTTACAATGTTACCGTTGCCACGGAAAATTACAATGCAAGATTTATCTGCATTAAAGCTAAAGCGTCAGAGAAGTGAGTAATTATATGCAGTATTGAGCATGTGGTGAAGCTGTAGCGGTGATAGCGTGATACGCATAATGTCGTCCGCCAAGGTAGGACTGTTGCAGTTTACGTTAAGTATGCCCAAACCTGGGTTCGAATCCTCTAGTTTGCAAACTAAATCGTTGATAAAGACAAGATAGAGGAATGTAGACATAACTCCCCCTTGTCTCACGCCCTGTTGTACCGGAAACCACCTTGACTGAACAAAATTCACAATAACTGCACTTGTTGTATCAGTGTGACAGCACTTGTTGTATCAGTGTGACAGTCAACAATCAAAGACCACAGTCCACCATTGATTCCTGATTCGTAAAGTTTTACAAATAAGCCATGTCACCAAACTGTGTCAAAGGCTTGACTGGTATCAAGAAACGCTGCATATATATTGCTACCATTTTTAAGATTGTAAAATATTGTTTCCTGAATACTGAAAGATGCTGTCATACACCCCAAGTTTGGTTGAAATCCTTGCTGTTGTGAGTTTGGAAAGGATTCTGCATCAATAACGAATTCCGTTATTCTGGATTTAATGACATACTCAAAAATTTTCAGCAAAGATGATAAAAGAGCTACTGGTCTATAACTTTTACATGATTTTTTGTCTTTGTATTTGTGAAATACAAATGCCCCTTTCTCAGCAACTATGTCAATATAAACTTACGAATCCAAGTTACCAGTAAATGTAACCTAGAAACATTGGTCTTTCAGAGTAAAGCAACATTTGAAAATTTAAACTGCAAGTGCTAATAAGTAGTGAACTTTGTGCTCTTTGATAACACATATGTTATTCAACTTGGTCAGATTTTCTTTATTGTGGCAAACATATACAGCACCAAAAATGAATAACACGTATATGTTTCACCAGCTGGATCTTTTTGATGGTAGTGCTCTATCCCCACCAGTCCTTATATCTTGGAAAGCATGAACTGTTCTTTCTGTTGTATAACATTCACTGTTTGACAATAAATTTAATTTTTCATTTCATTTTATACCGAAACATGTTTTAAAAGTTTTTGCAGTGCTCTGAGATTCATATTAGAAACAAGCTGTGTTTGTGAAACACTAAATTAAATGCTCCCAGTGGCACCAAAGCCCAGAAAGTTATTTTTAGCATGAAAGTCATTGTCAAGGTCAAAAGGTCATCAACCTTGGTGCCGTTTGAAAGGCTTCATTAGTTTAGTACGCATGTCAAATATGAAGTCTGTATACCTCAAGGTTCAAAAGTAATAGCCAAGGTTAATGTTGACAACAGACAGACAGACAAACAAAGACAGGACAATCAATCAGGGGGCATAAAAAAACAAATTACTGACTTAGTCTGTTTCACACATTTTGGTGTCATTTTCTTGATTTCTTCAATATATATAATGTAAAATACGAAAGTAACTGGTGTCATATGACTATGGCACTATCAACAATGTACCACAGTGGACATTCACAGACCCTGAAATTCAGAGGTGAGACCAGGTGCCCAGGAAGACTGAGCATCTCCTGTTTGGCTTGTCACACCCGCTGTGAATGTCCTTAAATACAGACGAAACAAATATAATTCAGCACTGTATATATACATGAATGTGAATACACACTGTATAGAAAGTGTCACAGCCACACAACATCAGGAAAAAGGGTATACATGTACCAACATATAAGTCAAATCCTCTGCAATGAACTTTTTACAAGCTCCACACTGCAAAGGGAATAGTGTGACTTTACTGTAAAATACAAAAGAAACTTTAGAAAGTATGAACTGCTCTTTTTGTTGGGAAGCTTGCATGTCTGTTCAAATCTGCTTTATCCATTGTTTGACAAGAAAATGTAACAGCTTGTGCTCTAACGAGATTTATAATTTCTCTGAAAGTCAGCAATGGGTAAATATCTCCATGATTGGGACTTCTGACTTTGAATTCATGGCAAAAACCTGTTATTTGCACTGCAGCCTTCATCTGTTGTATGTATAGTGTATATAAATGCATGCTGTATGTAATAATTGATAAAATTAATATGTTTGTATACTTTCATTACTCTTTATTTGCTTATTCTGTATCTAAGGGAATAACACAAGACATTGTAGAACATTGGAAGAGACTGTCAGGGAAATAACAGGATACTGCAGAGATAATACTAATTTCCTTTCTTGGCCATAATGTGCACATACTCCTATCTATTGCTACAACACTGGATGTCTGCTATACATAATTAAAACATAAATGTTAATCACCTTCTACTTTTAAACTCTAAATACTGTTAATCACTTCAAGTGTCTAATCGACTCTGTTTGTAACATGCAGATCATAGCCGTTTCACAAAGAGAGATCAACTATATATATTTTTTACACTAAAAGATCTTTAGGGTTAGTCAGAAGGCAGGAAAGAGACTGTTTTTTGGCCTAAGCTTTTCAAACTCAATTATATTCTACAGCTAGGTTTAGCATAGTCTACAGAAAAAAAAATCCACATAAATCCAAGTGACCACAAGTCTAGAATGAGACTGTTGAAATGGATACAGATTGATCCTTCAAAGTTTGTGTAAGTCCTTTGTATAAGTGAAATATCCATGTAATGCATCTGGTTAGTGTTTTTACCAATTAAATAAGAAAATGCTGATGAGGATTCAACTGGAACTAGTTTTAAAACTTAAAAATAAATTCATTCACACATGTAGCAAAGGTCACAATGAGTTAAATTTATCTAAAATCAAAAGAACATATCAACAAAGTTATTTAACATGCAAAGTATCACGTCTTTTAACCAGTTATAAGATTTAAAATTTCGAGAAAAATCACTTAGCTGTGAAAAGTACTGTAAGTCACAAGTGGTTTAGGAAGATGAAGTAAAGTGATTTGTCTTCCTTTGAAAAGACCTCTCCCACTTCCTGTATATCATGGTGATGTATAAAAACATGAATGCTGCTTGACTGACCGTATATAACCATGGTCAATAGGCCAAACAAACAAGACAAATAACTTGATTAAAAGTCATTGCACCACTTTTATACCCAATCATTCATTTCCACTTCAATGGACTATGTACCTACTTCATGTAGTATTTAAACTGCCCTTTACAAGTTGTATAGTACATGTAACTGTTAATTTATTTGGAACTGTGTGTGTGTGTATGTAGGTGTGTATGTGTGTGTGTTCAATTGACTATGGTCATGGTGAGATACAGTCGAACTTCGATAACTCGAAGTCCTCGGGACCTACGAAATTACTTCGAGTTTCGGAAGGTTCTAGTTATCGAAGGTAAGAAAATTACCGCCAAATCGAAAGTGAAAGATCGAACTTTAAAACAGCTCATGTACTCTTAACTAAGTCTCACTGTAATACTAGTAGTAGTCATGAAAAATAACATGAAGGAGAAGTAATACTCTCAATTTATTTTAAATGCAGGTCAGAACAAAACATAAAATCATAGTACATGAAACTAGAATACATGTAAATAATGAAGCACAAAGCCACAACATATGTACGACAAACTTAGCAGATGAAAAGCACTAACTCATACACTTATCATAGACACTATTCATCACATAGCCGCTATTACAACCATCACTCCTCTAATCACATGAAAACGTCTTTAATTGATGACTGTCTACAGCACTTTGACTCAATACATCCTTTTTTTAACACATCGTTTATCTTGACCATGTGGTTCACAAATATAGAAGAGTTGTCTCTCTAGGTGAAATATGATAAATCACATGCGGACATTGCATCACTGCATGTTGTGCTGGTTGGATTGGCTCCTGGTCTTCTGGATCCTCATCTTCGGGTTGTTTTTCTGTCTCAACTTGCAGTTTGTATAATCGGCCATAAATTCACCATTAGCAATTAAAAATCGCATTCTGTCACAATTACAGCAGTTAACCTTAATGATCTATTGCGCAACAATAGGTCAGTTAATCCGTCAAACCTGAACGCACACGGCTATGAAATTTTAATCGCTGTGTAAACAAACCAATTAGTTTCCGATCTTGTCATTTGCTTCGAGTTTTCGAAGGTGAATTTAATGTAAAATTGTCTCGGGACCTGGAAATTACTTCGAGTTTTCGGGGTATTCGAGTTTCAGAAGTTGGAGTTTGAGAAGGTAAATAACGTTAAAATATTCGAAATGTTCTTGGGACCGCAAGATAACTTCGAGTTTCAGGGGGTTTTCCAGTTATCGAAGTTGGAGTTATCGAAGTTCGACTGTATATTTATAAAACTCATCCTAATATGCAAAAGAGGAGCTCTTTAGAGCAGATAAATCTCCTTGTTCAAACCTGTCAACAGCAATAGGTTTCAAATGGATCTAATGGTTTTAGTATTCGGTCTTGAACACAGATGTAACCACTGACAATCAGTATAATATCAATCATAATACCTGGTTGATGTCCATACCCTGGTTGTGGGGGTGGGGCATACTGAGCTGGTGGAGGAGGGGCTCCATATCCAGGTGCACCACCATATCCTGGTTGACCATACTGTTGAGGAGGGGCTCCATATCCCCCTGGGGGACCCTAAGTAATGTTACAGAAATTTAGATATATATTCATACATTGCAGCATGATAAGCTGTAAGTTACAAAATGTACAGTAGATGAAAGAGTGGAATATGAATTTACTCCACCAGTGGTGCATCAATCACCGGCCTTGCATTTGGAATTGTTCAGAGTCATTTGTCAAATATACAGTGTGCGAAACTCTCTTGAGTTTTACTGGAAATTTATCTGGTAAAGCTAATATTTCAATAAAATAATAGTGAAAGTTTTACCACACCAAGCCAATTTTTACCAGAAATTTCGGGTTGTCAGGTGTATTTTAGAAAAACTGAAAATCATCAAATCGCCAAAATGTGACAATTAAATTTTGAATTGAATACCTCCAAATTATTTTTCATTACATACAAACAAGATGTGACCAAGCTGGAATCTTATCTCAGAAATTCCACCTAAAGTGTTGATGCTCCAGGAAATTAATTATTGATATCAGAGACATATATACACAGAGACTGGAAACTCCCGTTGAAAGCTATATAGCTCCCTGACATAAGTAACATTTCCCAACAGGCATCTCGATAAGCCGGAAGTTCACCATATTGTTCTCCTCATTCATTCGCTTGATAGCATTAAGCTTGCAAAGAAGAGGAATTTGCATCACTTTTTAAACAAAGATAGTTCAGGTAAGTAAGAAAAGCAATATACTAATCATTTGAATCATTAAACAATTCATTTATGATCTATTCAATGTGAAGACATAACCCCGATCAGAAGCCATTAGTTGTGATAGACCTCTGAAAACATTCACTTGGGTTTATACAAAACATTTACACAATATTGAAGCACATGCCACCATTTTTCGTTTATAGCACCATCAATGTTTATTATAGTCATAGTTCTTTAATTTTCGTATGAACTATCTGTAAATCATGCATAATTACCCGGCCATATTTGAGGATCTCGTGACAATTTTCTCCTCACTACCGAACCCACTGAGAAACAACAACAGCAAGAAAAATTGTTAAAAGAAGAAAGATAATGTCCTTTACATGACTAAACTCACATGTGTGTGTTAAGAAAGGTTTCAGACATATTTTATATCGTTGAGTGTGCAAGACTTTATTCGTTATTTGATTTCAATCCAATTTTATATATGCGGTAAATCTTCAATCGTTTTTAACAAGAAAACCGATACCATACTATATAGAACAAAATAATCATATTACCTGTCAATATATATATTGTTTTTATACTGATTTTGGTTGGTTGGTTGATTGGTGTTTTACGTCGCTTTCAACAATATTTCAGTTATATCGCGACATGGAAGCAGGATGTTACCAACCTCTTAAACATAGTGGCGTAACCCGGGAATCGAACCCGGATCGTCGGCGCCGCAAACCAAGCGCTAAACCACTACACCCCGCCTGCCCCTTGTTTTTATACTGAAAATCATTCTATAAACATCAAAGAAGTCATGGTTGTTATTTTAGTATGAACTGTAGCAGTTATAAACACGTAATGAGACATCTTGCAATGCAAATTTTCTGTGGCCGGCGGATCGCCATTTTATTTTTGTTGTTTGTTTGTTTTGTTTTTTTTGCTTCTTTACAAAGGAGTAAATCTTGTTCGTATCATGTGAAATGTGCACTACAGGTACAGAAATTATTTTGTTTTATGATTTACCATCTGAACATTAAAATAAACATTAAATTGTTATTTACTACCTTCCTAGATGCATTGATTGGTAAGCCTTATAGATAAATATAAACAACTCCTATAAAATGGCAACAAGTGCTGTTTAGAAAATAAAATAATAAGTAAATAAATAAAAATAATAAGTGCGGGAGGGGGCACAGACACATTAACAAATTAAAGTTGCCATTTAATTACGAATTGAAAAAGTTATCAACACGTAATTGGACATATTGCAATGCGAAATTTCTTTAGCCACCAGATCGCCATTTTCTTTTTACTTCTTTACATAGGAGGGAGTGAAACAGCTAATACCACGACAACAGTCCATATAAGATAAAACATTATTTTGTTTGCTATTTACCATCTGAATTTTTAAATAAATACAATATTGTTATTTACTGTCCATGAATGACAAAGAGGCTGGTGCTTCCCCTGGGGTGGTAATGTTAGTTAGTTAAACAAACAGTAGTAAAGTCAGGGGTATTGAATGCATATATTAACAACTCGTAAATGGCAACAAACGCTGTTTAAAATGAATAAATATATAAAGAGAAATAAACATTTTAAAAAAGCAGGAAATGAAGGCGTCTCATGAAAAATCTTGGTTTTAAAATATTTTTACAATGATTAATGATACAAGTTTGTCTCCATTTTATTTCTAGACATCGATAAAATTAACAAAAAAGATAAAAGAAAAAAAAAGTTATAGTTGTCTGTAGAATTTGAACTGAGGTGCGTCTGCAGAAAAAGACCAACTGCGCTATACGTCCCCGGGCGATATCCGACGGTTAAAATAGGTGTATTGTATAGCGCGTTCACCTAATTAGCATGACAAAAGGACGTGCATCATATGCCGGACGAAGCGGCGAGTTTCCAGTCTCTGTGTATATATATGTCTCTGTTGATATATTATGAATGAGGATTGATCATGTAATACTCTTCCTGAAAGAAATCATTTATGGAAGTTGCGGTAATTTCCATTTAGTCAAAAGAATAGTGATATAAAATTAGTAGTTTGAATGAAAATCCTTGGTCAGTTTTGACACTAACAAAATATGTAATATGTTAATATGTTCTAGTCAGAGGAAATCCAAACTATATCATATATCCGGGTAATGTTATAGTATGCAGTTATCAATAACAAACACTGTGTAATTCATGAATGGAAAATGTGCACGCAGTAGTGAGCAAATTTTAAAATGACAACTTAAATTATGTAACATTAAGAAAAATATAAATCTAATAGATCTATTCCTTCACCTGTCCATAGGGATTCGCCATATTTGATTTTCAAACTGAAGAGTTCCAAACTATCCTCCAAAGATGTCCCGGACAAGTTTAACAATTTCAACACTTCTAAGAAACGTAAATACCTTATTAAAGATTTTGACTATTCCGATGTAATGTAAAAAGAAATGTATTTATTTTCGTTTTAGTTGTATTTTTTCTGTATCTTAATTCTAACGGTCTAAAATGCAACCAATCATGTATTATGTAAAATTTTCAACTAGCCAGCCTTACTAGATGTAATAGTATCAGTACATGTAGGTAATTCTTGAAGTCGGACTGGTCACATGTTTTGAGGTATAAAACAAAGTGTTAGCACTGAGCTGATGGACTCGGACTCGCAACGCCAGACATCGCAGACCCCCGAGAGACTCGAGGTTGCAGGACCCAGTACCTGTACCGATACTATGGACTCTGATATTCAAGTACCACGGGAGGAACCACAATCGCCACAGAGCCCTGGGATATCTGTTTTAGGCAATTTAAAAGCAAGCCCCGAGGAGGATCCAGAATCTCCATCCAATACTCCCAAAATAGATAGAAACATGTCCCAGAAGTCTCTGGCCAGATATTAGTTACGACTGCAACGGAAGAGCTATTTTGTCCCGTCGGAAGAGACGGGACAAAATAACTTTTCCGTTGCAGTCGTAACTAGCCAGATATGTGATAGACTGTGGAGGCGTCACACATGTTCCAGAATGTGAGGCATTTATTGTCAAAGGCAACAATGACAAAAAGTATTGTGTCACCCTCCATTCGGAAACATGCCAATGTCCTTAAGTTCCACATGCTGGCTGTAAAAATGTCTGTGGGCCTGCCAGTTGATGATGTCTGCCCAGAGCCCCCTCCGCATGACGGCTGTGCTAGGGGTCTTGGTTAGAGTTATAACTTTTCTTCTTATCTATTTATTTGCAGCACATAATCTATGCAGATCTTTAAATTTTAAAAGTAATAGAATGAAAAAAGGACCCAGTAGTAGAACCACGTCCTAGTCGTTGGGTCTGGTAACATGTATTCTATGGCTAAGAGTTCTACGGTATATTTTTTCCCTTCAGTTTAATTTTTCATTTTTCAATTCATAAATTATTCTTATCTTAACATCAAAACGTGAAAAAGGTATAAATGAAAATTGTCTCAAAATTCTCAAGTTTTTATTTATATCCTTATATTTCACTTTGTTTCTAGTCATTCCATTTTTTCATGTCATTATATCTTCGCTGCACATTTTATTCATGTCATTTCTTTTAAAAAGTAACTTGCATGTGATTCATTTATATCTAACAAAGTCAATTAAATATTATAATGAATGTAATGATATACTATATTTTAAAACCATAAATTAGTTAGATGCTATATACCCCAATGAACTTTCGAATCTATTCAATTTCATGCCATTCATGCGTGACCTTTTATACATACTATAAGTACATACCATTCTCAATGACTATTTTGTTTCTTAAAATACATACATCGATAGTGAAAAAATACAACCCCCCCCCCCAAACTGGCATTCTTTGTGTTTTAAACACCCCAATCCCCGTTTTTACTTTTTCATGTGTAATTTTCATGTCATTATACCTTTTCGTAATTTCATGTCATTTCAGAAAAAAATGCATGACCCCTATAATGAATAAGGCTTATGTAAAAAGTTAATAAATTGGTCCTTTATATCCATATATACCATAAAATGACAAAACATACCACATAAAACCCATTCTTTAAATTTCATCTCCCGCTTTTATATTTTCATGTCTAATTTTCATGTCATTATACCTTTTCGTTATTCATGTCATTTCAGTGACAGATTCTGCCACCCCTACAATGCACAAAGTTTCTTTAAAAGTTGATACATGTAGATCTATTCCTTATACCCATATCTATTCAAAAATAACAAATAACACCACATAAAATACATTTTGAAACTTTAACACACCTAAAACTATTTTCATGTCATTCATGTCTTTATATTTTCATGTCATTATACCCTACCTAATTTACATCCTATTTGTTGGGGGATAAGTCTCGAGATTTATCATCGCTGTCTACGAAGAATTCGATATTTTGAAAATTTATTTTTGCAAACTGGGGTCATATAAAATTCGAAGAAGGAAAGAAAGTCAATCGTCGCATACATCATTGTTTCCGAAGGTTCGTCGGACCGTCAGACATGTCTTGTAAAAACAGCTTCGGTGCGATAAACTTCAGAATTGCGCCGGACCTAATGTCCGGTAAAACTTTGAACAAGGGCTCAGCATTAATCAAGGTATCTGCAGTTATTTGCGATCGTAGTCTCAAAAGCAAAGAGTACGTAGCCTCTCTCTAAATCAAACCTGAAACTCTTGTCGGAAGAGTTAAATTCCAAAGCATCAATGTATCCCCAGTTGAATATAAATATTTCTGATTCTCCCCCCAGCCTGCACTTCCCATTGCCCTTTGAAATTCAGCGAGTGTACATGTGCATGTACGTTATATGTGCCACATTCTGGAGTGATCAAACTTGTACAAACAAAGCAGCTAGTATTAACTACTGTGGTTGTATGAGCAGTAGGTAATCTTGTAGTACTAGAAGTATTTATCTAGATTGCATATGTCCAGTCAACTACGTTATGCAACCCATTAGCAGAACAAAGACGAACTATCATTTTTTGGCACCAAAATGTCACCAAGCTGAAAATATCTGAATTATTTCTCCTTGAACTGTTTCTTGTTTAGACATAGTCTTCTATTGGGATTTCCCTCTATCAAGTAGGAGTACCCACTGTTTGGTGGGTAATTAACTTATTATTAAGGTTTCAATAGATATGAGTGAATAGTAACACACATCTTAGAAAACTCCAGAGTTTGGAAGTAATTTCATGAAGGAGGGGACAAATTCATTTTTAGCTAACACATGTACATGAATGTACATGTACATACATCTTTGATATTAAAATTAAATTCGCAAACATAGTAAAATTTTAAATTGGATAATGGGTAGGAGAGGTTCTCAAGGCCACTGTGACTGTACCAGTTACATGTGAGGGAAAATTGTGAATGCGGGAGATTTTAAACATTTTGGTGAAAATTCGGGAGTCTCCCATGGAATCCGGGAGAGTTGACATGTATATCGTCGTGAGATTCCTTAATGAATTTCAGAAGTTTTGAGACTCATTTCGCTCTTGTGCTCAAAATATAGGTCAGCAAAGTTGCATTACGGTCTATGATAAGCACCAAGTTTATACCCCAGGTCATCCTCAGAATCTTTCGGGGATTATTTTGAGTTAAATCTTAGTGTGATGTCACGCCGATTTCAAGAATAGTACTGCATGCATATTACTAATAATATCACTATAATTATTACTAGGTGTTTGGGTTCAAGCCTAATAGTCTGACGGCCCGATAGTCCGATAGTCCGGCAGCCCGATAGTCCGACAACCGATCTCAAGATTTTGCCATAGGAAAGAGAAAAATGATAAGAAACGCGTGAAATCAATTACTAAGCAATGTATCTTTGTTTTGTATGTTTCAAACTTTCACAAACAAATCTTGTTATGAAATGAAATGGACCATCCAGATCGCTTCAGCAGTTACAGAGCAAACGTCAGAAATGTGTAAACCAATTTTGAGGTCATGGTAGCCATGCATTTTGTGGGACAAAAAAAAAAAAAAGAAAGTAAAATAAAACTTGGTAGAGAAGAATCAGTACTTGTTTCCCTCAAGTTTCTTTGAATTCCTTGCAGTGATCCTGGGTGATAAATTTGATAAATGCGGTCAAGTAAATAACCAGCCGTACTGTAGATAGGAAGGTCACTGGTTCAAAAGTCTTACTATGTACAGGTGTACATGTACATGAACCTCTGTTGGTTGGAGGTTAAAACAGTGTCTATGTGTTAGTTGAAGAACTGGATTTGGCAAAAGTTCAGAACATTTGCCCATGTTGAAATAGACTCTGCACATTAAAGACCCCTAAATGTTGGACAGCAGGTCAAATATGAAGTTTGGGCGACTTTGTCCCGTCATTTCAGCTGAAATCATATACTGCCAAATCTGACGTTAATTAACAATATTAATCTAACTAGAAATACTGAAAATAGGTTCAGGTATGGTTAGCTTCGTAATCAGTCCAACTATCGTTGGACTATCAGGCTGTCGGACTATAAGGCGGTCACTAATGTTTGTTAAATCTGAAGACTAAGTGTTGACATACTGGGACTTGAACTAAGGAATTTTTGCTTTCCATGTTAATGTTCTATAGTATACCAACTAAGCTGCCAGATCTATCATATTCTATCCTGTCACAAGTTCCTCCCATGCCACAAGTCAATGTTTCCCTAATTTCTTTTGAAATAGTCGACCTCATAATTCTTTACACCTGGTCTCATCTCTGAATTTCAAGGGTCTGTGAATGTCCACTGTGGTACATTGTTGTGAGTGCCATAGTCATGTGACTCCATTTACCTTCGTATTTTGCATTTACAACACAATTTAATCCAGTGTTCATATTTTGCCATTTGTGTGGGAAAACTTGATTTGCCAATAGAAACTTAATAGACTGTTTTCATATTAATTTCATCTTCAATTAATATACCTGACATGTGATGTTTTGCTGCACCAGATTGCATCACTATATTATAACATAACAATCCATGCCTTGACATCATGTTAAAAATTCGGGCAAAAAGTAGTTTGTCATGCAGACATTTGGCCTCTTGTATCATGTAAAATATAAAATTCGTGTAATTGCCATTGCATCCAATAAATGGTGTGACATACTCAAATCTCTTACCTCTTAGGCTAATTAAATCCTTATACTATATATTCAAATCATTTTCTGTAAAACTTCCATGTGTACTTGAATAAATAGCCTATCATTGTATGAGATGGTTCTTTATTAGACAGATATAGTGGTTGCTAAAACAAGGAATCAGCCAGAATTTTCCACCTCTTGTGTGCTCATTCTATCAGCTGAGCTGATCAGAGCTTTAATGTTTCGATATATTAAGCCACATGTTTGACACAACATGCATACATGATATTAAAATATGATATTAATTTTAATTGTAGAATAAAAGTCTCCATTGTTCAAGATGCCAACTGCGTTTAATATCCAAGTTAAATGTAAATACTCCAGTTAAACAGACCCCAAGATTAAATCCAGTAAAGAAGAAAGGACATTTCACTGTGCTATCTGTTTCCACTCTGGTTTGTTGAACCTTTTACTTCTTTAAAAATATTAATGAATATGGGTAGCAATTGTCAGGAATTCATGAATGTTTTAATTATTTTAACATTAAGATTTCATAATTGGGAGGAATCACAAACTTTCTATCTAACCTGACTCAATTGCTCAAGTGCTGTTTTTAGCTTATTACTAAGATTCGTCAAGAAGTGATCCAGGATAGGGGGACAGAAATCCCATTTTGACCTTGTCATTTGTTCACATTTTTATATGATTTCCTTATTTAAGATTGTTGATAATGTATTAATTTTGTGTATATTTTGTTATTTAAGGGATACGAATATTACTGTAAAGAACTGCATGTAATGCAAGAATAATTTTTATGCCCCCGGATCGATAGGGGGCATGTTGTTTTTGTCTTGCCTGTTTGTCTGTCGTCAACTTTAACGTTGGCTATAACTTTTGAACCATGAGGGATAGAGACTTCATATTTGACATGTTTACTCAACTAATAAAGCCCTTTCAATTGACACCAAGGTCGATGGCCTTTGACCTTTTGACCTTGACAATGACCTTCATTTTTTGGACTTTGGTGTCGCTGGGTGCATTAGTGTTTCACAACACAGCTTGTTACTTGAGGGGTTGGGGTAGGTCCATATTTGTATGTTCTATAAACAAATGGGGGTACTCAACATCCTCTTTAAATATCAGTATTTTTCAGCTAGATGCATCAAGAAGTGGATTCAGGGCAAGGGGATACTTAGCCCTAAAGTTTGCCTATTTTGGCAAACTTCTGTAGACCAGCTACTTAGATTGAAAAGCTGAATTCATTGCAGTGACTCAAAAGAGTGTCCATAGAATTGTCGTTGTTTCTGCAGCTTCGAAACAGAAATCAAATTTTGAGGCATATGGATGTTCATTGAAATTTCTCAGCTTTGCTTTTTTAGTATGTTTTTCATGAAAATTCTCAATGTACATGTACATTGTTAATGATGCATTATTTTTGTTAATTTTTTTCTTTTTAAGGGTAATATATAAAGAATTAATCAGATAAAAGATATATAAAACTCTTCTCGGATTTATACATACTTCCCTTTGGAGGATATTATTGTACAGTATAAAGAATTAGTATGCAGAAATTATTTTTAGCATCTTTTAAGTGGTTGGCTTGCAGTGCAGACGATCTTGGCTCATACCTTGGATTGTGTCACCATGTTTAATTACTTAATTACTTCCTGCTTCCATGTCGCAATATAATAATAGAAATTGTTATACACTTATCAACCAACGTTCCAATCAATTGATTTTGATGAACTGGTAGAAAGGAAGAGATAGGAAAGATTGCTTATATTTGTTTAATTGGTATATGTTGATGGGTTCAAATAGGATCGAAGAAGTTGGTCTGCTAAAATTGAAAATGGATACATGTATATTAGGTCATCTTCCTTTAAGAATTTTTTTCTTCAAAGAGAACACAGAATGAAAAACAAATGATTAATTTCAGAGTGTCCCTGTAATATGTTTTGGTTTGGGGTGTTGGCAATATCAACGCAGAAAGTGGAAACTTGGACTGTTACAAAAGATAAAAGACAGAACTACAGTGGAGCCTATAGATCTGCCACATAGGTAAGGACCAGGGACATCTTTAAATATAAAAGTTATAGGAGAATTATGAATAGTTATATGAGAAGTCTGCTACTTCACTTTGTGTGATGACTCATGTGGTGGTGTTTTTTGGATCGCTTAAGGGGCCTAGAAGATATGGAGTAAGTGGTGTACAATTTTGCATTCTAGCCCTTTCCTAACATTTAATTTCTATATTTGAAAACTTTATTTTTTGTTCTATTTTATTCATATTCTGAAATATTGTACAAGATAAAGACTGCTTTTACTAGTTTTAACTACATTGTGACCATGATTTAGGCACATAAATTGTTGAATACACATGTTTTGAAATTTTATTTCTTCAGTGCAGTTCAGTATACACATAATTTGAAAGACAGAGCTGTGAACAAAATGTTAAATGCAAAATTATGATAATAACTATGAACTAATCAATGTTATAAATATCAAAATCATTTTTCTCATCATCATTATCACCACTATCATCAACACCATTATTTACAATTTTTTGTGCAAACTTAGCCAAATGTAGCACATGAACAGCCTTGTCTTATTAAAATTGTTAATGATTTTCATTTGGTAGGCAGGTAGATAGTTAGAATTCTTTCAGCACTATTTAACAATTGTTTATCTTTTTAAATATATACTGTAACTATCATCTTACTAATGCAACTAAAAATAACTGAATAAATATCGTAGAGGTATACATCAGTCTGGCATTATCAATCACTACAGTTTTTACATGCACCTTTCAATATACTTAGTTTAATATATTTCAAAATGAACTTATTTTAACTAATCATCAGGCTAGTGTAGTTAAATCCACTTAAATCACTTTGAAAAGATGGAAATGATACCAAATCAACATGATGTTGATGGTTTTGACCTTAAACCCTCTTGTACAAGATTGGAGTGAGGATCTTTAGGTTTTGTCACTTTATTAAATTGGACAAAAGACATGCATCATGTTATTGTTATCAGGTTATTTATTGAGTGTGATTCCAAAGAAAATAATAATGTGATTGCATCAACTTGATGTCATTATCTTTAATGACATAGTATCAAGTAATATATAAAAGATGGTATGTAAAAGATTCCCGACTGCTTTGATGGGTCATTTACAAAGGTATAGATTTATATGCAATGCATCTGGCTCGTATGCCATCACCATATATGTGAAATAATCAGAGACTAACTTAGAATAATAATTAATCAATCTAAATATACATTGATTTTGCCAATTGTATATATTTTTTGAATTCTTTCAAACTGAAATTTCCTTGAGGCTTGTAACATTGGTGTATTGTCCAGCATTCATGCACAAAGTAGACTAGTATTTAGATTTACCTAATAGAATTGCTTTGGACATTTTCTGTATATGATATATGTAATACATTGTTGTATTTATATAATATGAAATAGAGTGTATGATATGCCAAACAGTCTTTGCTAAAAGCTGCTGCATTAATACATGTACATGTACATGTAATAGCTTTGTTGTTCTTTAGTGTAGAAGTTTTGCAGTCTGATGACATGGAATACAGACATGTTAAGCTCACCGGGGAGTTTGATCATCGCCGTGAATTACGAGTTGGTGTGCGACCGAATCAACATCCTACAACCATTCCAAGGGGTGTCAAGAACCATGGCGTATATATTCTAACACCTTTCAAAGTAAAAGACACTGAGTGAGTGTAAATGTGGTCAAACACTTCCTCTATTGTAGTTCTTACACAATTCAGCAGCACTTTGGCTGTTGTCTGTTTTTCTCCCTGGTCATTTTTGTTAAAACCCTGTCTTCAGACAGGGCATATTATGTCGTGGCGTTGTCTGTTCGATATAGTTTGTCCAGGCTATAACTTTTTACCCCTTGCATGGATTTGAATAATATTTCACAGAATTGTTGCCCAGGACCCAAGGGTGTGTCATGACCTTGAACCAAAGTCATATTTGCAAGGTGAAGTTAACAACGGGAATAATGGTTAAATCTTTGTCCAGGCCATAACTTTTTACCTCTTGCATGGATTTCAATAATATTTAACAGGATTGTTGCCATGGATGCAGGGGTGTGCCATGAGCTTGAACCAGAGTTATATCTGTAAGGTGAAAGTCACAGTGCTTATGTATGGCCTATGGTCTGGGATGAGTTTCACTAAAGGTCGTAAGCCCAAACGTAGACATAGACGTAAACTTTGCAACTAAATATATGTGTAAGGCAATTGAATTTTTCTTGAAGTCTATGTTCATACGTAATTACATTTGTAAACATTGTAAAAGGAACTCTTTAAGGAGGAGAAAAATATTTCTAAGCAAAGTTTACGTCTACATCTATGTTTGGGCTTACGGCCTTTAGTGAAACTCGCCCCTGGGCCTTAACTTTGTACTGCCTGCATTGATTTGAATAATAGTTCACCAAATTGTTGCCTGGGCTCCAAAGGTGTGTCATGACTTTGAACCAAGGATAAATTTCATGATTAGCATTATCTTACAAGAGTTTTTCTTCTTTAATGAAATTGAATAGAAAATTAGGGGGTGGGGTGCAATTGTGAAGCCTTAAATAAGGGGGAAGAGAATTTCTGTATACATTCACTTAACCTCTCTACAAATTAAGCTATAGGTGTATTATGCAGTGTTACATGTTGCACTTGTTTTGATTTTCTTCACAACAACTTTGATACACCTTCCTCTTGGAATACTACATTCTAGTTTATTATTGTACATATACATTTATAGGAATGGGAATTTGATCTGACTGATATGTGCAGGATTCTTATTTTCCAGTCCCAAGCTGGCAGGGCTTAGCAGTTGTGTTTTTGTTCTCTGCTTTTTGTGAAAGCATGGAGACATTAAATCTCATTCATTTGTCTGTCTGTCTGTCTGTAAGTCACTCTGTACCTTTGTCACAAAAACTTTAACCTTGGTCATAACTTTTTAACTGTAAGATGTATGGCCTTCATATTTGGCATGTGTGTCCCTTATTGCAATACCTTTCCGTTGGTACCAAAATCTTTATCATGTGACCTTGACCATGACCTTTGACCTACTTCAATGTAACTTTTTAACTATAAGATGTAGGGCCTTCATATTTGGCATGTGTGTCCCTAATTGCAATACTTTTCCATTGGTACCAGAATTTTTTATCATGTGACCTTGACCTAACCTTTGACCTACTTCAGTGTAACTTTTTTACTGTCATATTTGACATGTTTGTCTGTAGACATGCCCAACCATGACAATATGCTGGAGATCACTTCACCCTTACCCTGGAAAGCGGGGGACCACAATTCTCTGAATTAGCTTGTTTTAGTAGTTGGTTCAATATTTGAAGGTTCTGAGTTCAAATTAATGTAGAGTCTCAAAGGCCTCCTGTCCTTTGGATGACGAAAAAAAAAAATGTTGGGAGGGGGGAGGCCTCTTGTAATGGTAGATGTTAGTGTGTAGAAGAACTGCTTTTGTTTGTTTCATTAAACAAGTTGAAAGTTATTTAGCAATGCATCAGGCAAGGACCATCAACATATAGATGAAATATTCCTGTTGTGGCATTATAAAATGTTCACTCAGTTAAGCACTCCTCTTCATAGTTTATTTTCAAGAAGTGTTGAATCAAATTCAACTTCTTAAATTTTGAAGTAACCATTGTCATATTTTATGTTGAATACTGTAAACTGTCTTTCATCATGTTCATTAGAGAGTGTTTTATTTTGAAAGATTTTTGGGATAATTCTCACAGAAAGTTAAACACCATGAACAAGTACATATGTATGTAATTTGACAGGGAATTCAGTTTGAGGAAAAACTTTATTAACAATGCTAATTATGTTAGCATCAGATATTGAATTCAAGATTACATATCAAGTTTACGTTTCGTAGGATTTTGTCAATTTTTTCACTAAATTATTGACTTCATTGGCTGACAATCAAAGAAAAATCTGTGTTATGGGAGTGTTTTAGCTGAAACTCTAAAGATGATATATAGCAGAGTTACAGGTCAAGTTCGGGTATTGTGAGAATTCATTATTTCTGAATGAGTCATGGCATTTTATTGACTGAAAATCAATGAATATTTTGTTGAATGTTCCTTTTAGTTCACCAGGAATTATGTCTTGAGAGCTATTGTCATACCTCTATGTGTTGGTATCGTTGGCGTCCTCATGCATAAGAAAATTTGACTTGGGGTATATCTTTGGTACTGTTAGTAGTATAGAACTTTAATATTTCATATATATGTATTCCTCATTACAGGTGTTTTCATTTGGCTTAATGACTTTTGACCTAGTGACCTTGACCTTCAACTTTAATTTACTTTTCAAGAAGCTTTAACCTGTGCTGTATCTTTTGAACCCATAGTGGCATGAATTTGATACTTCTCTCATAGGTTTCTCATGACAAGAGCTATTATTTGATACCATGACTTTTAACTTTGTGACCTTGACCTTGACCTTGGACTTTGACTAAATTTAAAAGAAAAAAAATTGAAATATTAAAGATAGGGATTTACCAATTAGATTCATTGTGACCAGGCAGAGCTTTCATCTGGTTAGGTTATGAAGGAACAAGTTGCTTGACAAATAACTTATTGAATAGAAGTGTTCCATACAGCAAGTTCTGTTGTCTACTGACAACTCTTATTTGTAGATTTATTTAGGTTATACTGTGAGGTACTTGATTGAAATGTAGTAGGTTGTATATAGTGTAGTTAAATTTTTGAATTTCTTTTGAATATTCTTTTTCCTTCTAATTGTTTCTACAATTAAAATCACAGAAGCTGCTAGTCGACTTTCAATCAGGTTTATGTTGTATTGTGTCATATTTTTCCACTCTTTCTTGCCTGCTCCTCATGTTGTGTAACTATATTTGTTTTAGTTTGATTATTTCCCAGCTACATGTTGTATGCTACTAGTACTTACACATAGTGGGAAAAATGTTATCCATCAATTATTGTATGACTCCCTTGTGCATTATATATTCTAAGAAAGCTATTTATAACTTATTAGCCTCTTATAAATTTATGCATTATGTTGGAGATGGTATGGGACGTATATTACTTCAGCAATACTCTCAGAATGCTTTTGAATTCTACTTTGGAAAATTCTGTTTGAAATAAGTATATGTGAATACTGTGGCAGGGCTTAAGAGAAAGATCTTTACTTTTTTTAGCATGTCCCAATATGTATTAACTGTGGACAGGAATTATGAAATTCAGTAGTGCTTAGGAATTTTTCCATTTTGATGTTATTTTATCTCAAGTCCATTGAAAGAATCCATTAAAATGGTCAAAGCAGAAGGATGTTTTGGCAGTCTTGTGTAATGTCAGAGACTGATGTACATGTATAATATGCATATTTCAGTTTGACTGTTATTGTAAACAGAGGCTGGGTTCCATTAGAATACAGTGATGGAAGTAAAAGATTGAAAGGAAACAAAGAAGGAGAAGTTACTATTACTGGCATTGTATCAAGAGAAGAAGCAGTAAGATTACAAGAAGTTTTTCATAGACTTTACAGTTAATGTTTTTTTTTCTTTTTTTTTCCATTACAGCCAAACTTGCCATCAATTTCCATTCAGCCACCTCCTACTGTTCTTCACAAGTTGGTAGATTTGCAACTCAGAATGAGTTTTCGAGGTTGTTGGTTTCAACTTCACTTGTGACTTATTGCAGTTCTTTTAGCTATGATAAAAATCCCAACTTCTTTGAGTGGGTCAATTGCAAAGTGAAGATTTAAGGCAATGGTCCATTTAGTCCATTTTCTTACAAAGAGGGAAATAACTTCACATTAACAACAAGCAATCAGTATGTTTTATATAAACTGGACCTGTTTGAAAGGGCCATCTAATTCCAGTAGCAACATTTCCCATCAGCAATCATTTTGTACATGCTTGATCTTATACATTATAAGTAATTACTATCTGTAATCGGAATAAAACTATATCTTTATTCCTTTGCTTTATTTGTCCCATTGCGAATAAAGATCTGGCGAAACCTCAGATGGGGTCATGTTTTGGTGAGCTCTGATTATCAGCCAATCAATGGATCGGCTATAAATTCCTATGAATGAAATTAAATCCCTAGCATTCACATCAGTGTAAACATGACATACAAAGTTTGAACGGTGTATATTACATAAGTAGCATATTGTGTCTATTGCAAGTACCTAGTTGAGTCATTGATTGGCTTTGGGAAATAACATTTTCGGTGACTGGAGTGTCATCCAAGTTCACCAGAATATGACCCCTTTCAAGGTTTTGCCAGATATTTAATTTATCCGTAATTGGACAAATAGAGAAGTGGAAAAAAGATTATGGTTTTAATCGGATTGTTATTTAATGTCTCTTGTGTTGAACTAAGAAACCTCTGATTTTGACTTTAATTTTATATTGTCAATCACATAATCTCTGAAATTTTTAAGAGAGATGAAAACTGTACATATAGCTATATATAACATACATATAACACTATATATAACATACATACATATATGTATAGATATATATATGTATATGGCTTTGGAAAATAATGGTTTTGCACGTTGTGAATCATTCCATATATTCTGTGAAGTGCGCGCATACATATATGTAATACATACTGTGTATATTGACAGACATCAATCTTCAGGAAAGATCAGATGGATCCCACAGATCCTTGGTATTGGAGCCGCAAGACTCGAGACAAAATGGCAGGTTTCTTGGGTGTAGACCCTGTGATTATTGATGCAGATTTATGTAAGTGTTCCTAAACTAGGAGAACTGTAGATAACGGACATGAATGTATGATACTGTATTGCTGATAATACATGTAATTTTCCAATCAGATCACCTAGCTGGTTTCCTTAGAAAATATTTCGGAGGCAAAAAGTAATTTTTAGTCACACGGCACAAACATAACTTTCTCCAGTGACCAATTGACTATTTTGAACATAATCTGTATTTTCCTGTACTTTTATCTATCACTAAATACTGCTTGAATTGCAGGTATTATTAATAATATGCTTATGTTCAAATCATTTCTTACTTGTGACAAGAAGGGAGAAGTGTTGTGATTGATGTCTTACATATTCAGTCAGCTCTATTACAGTATATCTCAGTGATGATGAACTGTTAGGTGTTTTACCCATCAGATTTTATTGTTAACATAAGAAAAATGCATTATTATTAAAAAAAAGTTGAAAAGGAATTGAGAACTCAAGGACATAAAGTTAGAACAAGTGTAATAATGCAGATTGGATAGCACTATTTCTTTGAGTTATGGTTCCAGATGTAGACCTGTCTCATGCAGGAAACCACATGACAGAGGTCTTAATGTGCCGTTGCTTTTCTCTGGCCAATGAAATTCACTGTTACAAATGAAACAAAAGCATATAATCATAATTGTAACAGACTATTTCATTGTTTGTTTTAAAGAATATACTATGGAATTAAAAGGGCATTGTGAACCATTATATCCATCATAAGAGGAGAATAAGTTTTTCAATGATTACAGACTTGCAGAAATAATTCATAATCTTCATCAAGTTTCATCATGACTTACCGGTATACAAACCTTTATGTGTTAATCTGTCATTCATGGCAAAATACTAGGAGTTAGTATTGACTCAATTATCAGATCAGAATCTGTTCAAAAGTTTTAATTTACTGTATCACTTACAAAGTAACATACAGGGATCACTTTGTTAGGTGTCAACCTGTCTGTACGTCCATTTGCTGTTGGTCTTCTCTGGTAGGAGTTGCACTTATGACAAAATGGAAAGCAACATATGTATTCATATGAACACTCTAGTTTCATTACTGTTTTTTCTGAAGTTTCAATGGGTGTTGTTACATTTTATCATAATTTATATGTATTGACAGTATCTAGTATATTTTTTGGTTCTTTATTAAACTAGGCACAACAGTTGAAGGAGGTCCTATTGGAGGTCAGGTCAATACAACTCTAAGAAATAAGCACTTAGATTATATGATAACATGGTGAGTGACCTATTTAAAGCTAAAACATTTTTCTGTGATATTGATAATTTGGAAATATTGACATTTCTTAATCATTTGGTGATCCCATGTAGCCCAATCAATAAGGTACATGGCTTGTGACCAAAAAGTCCCATGTTCAAATCCAACCAATAACTCCTAAATGTCCTATTTTTTGGACTAGACAGTAAAAACCTAGATACCTTGTCATGGTAGAAGCTGCATCCTCACTTTTTCAGGTTGGTTTGTGGTTTAGAACTTAATATCTGTGCAATGCATCAGAAAGATACTGTCACTGTATAAGTGAAATAATCTTGATGCGATACAAAACAAAAAATTAACGAACAAAAATCACCAAAAATCATATTTGGTCTTCTCATGAAAGAGTTATCTACCCTGTAGGTATCTTGCATAGAATGATTGTGACATGAACCAGTTTTATGGAAACTGATATAAAATAATAAAGGGAAATGAGGAGACAAAAATGACACTTTTGTACGATGTGACAGTGGTTTTGTATGATGTGACAACGGTTTTGTATGATGTGGCAATGGTTTTGTATGATGTGACAATGGTTTTGTACGATGTGACAATGGTTTTGTTTGATGTGACATTGGTTTTGTACCATGTGACAACGGTTTTGTATGATGTGGCAATGGTTTTGTACAATGGGACAATGGTTTTGTACGATGTGACAATGATTTTGTACAGTGTGACCATGGTTTTGTATGATGTGACAATGGTTTTGACATCAGATACCTATCCAGATGGGATGTTTTTTATGCCACCACACAGTACCTTCATATTACTGTCTCATCCGAAAGATAGGACACCAACTATTCTCCAAACCGAGATGTCTTCATCACTAACCAAACACCTAACCACTTTCGGTATGTCTGCTCATAACTATTTAAAGAATACTTGCAAGTATCATGAATAGACTCAAGGGTTATCAATCCTTTGGTGACAACATAGATATTCCGTCAAAAGGAGGGGGTGGGGGTTGGTTGGTTGAATGGTGTTTTACGTGGCTCTCAACAATATTTCAGTATTTCGGTTATATCGCGACATGAAAGCAAGAGGTTACCAACTTCTTAAACATAGTGGCACAACCCGGGAATTGAACGTGGATTGTCGGCGCTGGAAGCCAAGCACTTAACCACTACACCATGGTTGTCCTGGAGGGGATGGGGGAAATGAAACTTTGTTGATTTGTCTTCAAAAAAAGTAGCATGTATATCATAGTAGTAACAAAACAATGTAAAACTATAGGTATTAAACATATGCCCGATTTATTATAACTTACCAAATCATATAGGTTATATGCATCAATTTTGTGTCAAAATAAGAGGGCAGTGTTCTAATGTTTTGCTAAATTTTAAATTAGCATGTTTATAAGAAAAAGACTTTTGTTCAAATAAACATCTGATATTGTAGAAAGAGTGCAGCGTAAAATTATGAATCATGCATATAATTTATCCGTATAAGATCTGATCTCATTGTCTTTACAATGATGTTGGGACAAAATAAGGTGGAAGGGGGGGGGGGCAATAAAATCTTACTTTGCATGAAATCTAACCGTGATACATACATATATTTTTCGTTTATGAAATACATATGATATTGTAGAATGAAAATAATTCAAGAGAATGAGATTTGCATATTATTTTTACATTATCAGCACTCTAAATATCACATTTTGATGCATGTGTATGGGGCATAATTCTAGCAACCAGCGATGCAAGACAGCTTTTTCTCTCATTACGCATATAAGAGATTCTAAAATTGATACTGAACCATGTAGCAAAGATATTACAATACAAATAAGAAGTGTTTATAATCTGCTTATTTCCATAATATTGCCCTGAAATGCAATCTAATAGATGATATGTTTGACTTATGAATTACCAAAATATGAATGAAGCATGTTAAAACTCCATAATTTTGATTTCTTGATCAAACGAAAACAAATATGGGTAGGTAATGTTTTAACACCACTTGACCAGTTTATTTCTGTCTTATATATTCCTTAAATGAAAAAAGAATTTAAAAAAAAGCTCATACATTGTTTTTTCACTAGAATTTTCTTAGGAATAGATAAGTTAAACCCTTAATGCTTAAAAGAGGAAATGAATTTGAACAAAAATTCTGAAAATAGTAATCTTAATGTAATACTAGGTTTGATATCTTTTTGGTTTTGTTTTCAGGTGGCTTTTTGCTGTGGTGTCATTTGTAATCTGGTATAAAAAATTTATGTCTGTAGACAAACTTGGTAAGGGATATTTAGCCATCATGAAGGATCAGAAAGGATGGTCACGTAACTTGTGAATAACAGACTCATAATGTAGGGAAAATGAAAATATATGTAATAAATATTTCAAGCACAATAAATCAATTTTCATTGCAAGGTATTAAGTTGAAAATGGAATCCTTGCTGAATATCATTTCATAGAATGAAAATGCTTTATGATTTATTTTGGCAAAGGCAGATTTATTTCTATATATATATATATATATATATATATTTATATACATGTATTTATATATAACAGCTTCATAATGTAAAAAGAAATTACATGTACTATAGTTGTTCAAAAATTCAAATCAAGAATAGTTAGTCTTAAATGATTTCAAGATTTGAATAACTGATAATTGTTAAGCATTTCAAAAGTTTCCATGACACTCTTATTTACTACTTTTAATTGATATGCCATGTAGTATGTGAAATATGTTTGCCTTTTGCCAGTATTGTGAATAAAGAAGTATTGAATGAAATTTTTTACTTGTGGTGCATCTATATTAATGAAAACTTCAAAAATGTTGTACAAAATGTGTATGCTATTTGTTTTAATATCTGCCGATTTAATTTATGAATAGAATTTATGAGTACTAGTAGAATGGATTTATTTGATTTAGGACATCAAGATATTGCCTGGATTGTTGTGGGGATTAAAGAGCTGCACTATAACTCACTGCAACCCAAAATCTTCGTAATATTGAATTTGATCCTAGGTTTGGGCTAGTGGGAAGATTCACCATTGTATATGCATAAGTCGATGGCTTTCTCTAGGTACTTAAATTTATTTTCCATTACTAAATATAATTATTTGGTTAGGGTCATTTCTGACAACAAATTATCTGAATAATGATGATACTTAATATTCTTTTTTAAATAGTTGTCCAATCTTTTATTTCTAATTTGTTCTCACTGATGCTTTCAAAGCTATATTGAAAATGCCCCATTCAAAAAAAGTAAATTTTAACAAAGACTTCCAACCTTAGTTATACTGAGCTATATTTGTAGCTGTAGATAGCATGGGTGATTATGGGTGAAATGTTTACAAAATACCATGGAAGGCAATAAACTAAATGACACCGTTTAAATGCTTCAGTGAAAAAGTGCATAAAACAACTTTAAAAGTGCTGAATTTATTTGGGTACTTGTTTGATTGTATTATATATAGCCTCAACGAACGCTAGATCGGACAGAAAAGCTCACAATGGAACAAAATACAAATGTCTTTCATTGTAAACATGCACACTATAAAACTGCTTGGTTCGAGTCAATCCTTTGAAATGTCGGCTATCCTGGTGACCAAAATGATTTATGCTTAAAAGTTCCTGCTTGAGAAGTCAACGAACCATAAGTCTGATTTTATCTAATGTACCGGTCAGTCTGTGAATTGATTGTGTAATCTGAGGTTATTTAAACTGCCGATGTGCTAAAGTTAGACTTCCATAAAATGTAAAACAACTAGAAATGTTTGATAAACTTGAAAATGTCATATTCGGCATTGGCAGCAAATAATACACAGAAGGGTGAAACTGGAGTCAACTAATTGAATGAATAAACATTTCAAATGTGAATTTCAACATGTGTTAAAAAGTCAGTTACTGTCACTTGCACAAAGTTATTCGGCATTGGGAAGAGTAGGCAAAGTTGGCGGTGGCAGATCCGGAGTTTTAGTATTTGGAGAGGACGGCTCCTGTTAGATTTGAACAACACAGGTAGTCTCTGCTACATCATTTTTACGTTTGTCCAACATTTTAGGTTGTTTTACACCTTTGATATGAAAAATCATCTTATCAATGGTTTTGGAGTCGAGGGATGCCCTAAGCTTTGCAACTGTGCCACCGGCAGTGGAAAAAAAAATATATGCTCAGACGACACAGAACAGAGAAGTCGCGGGCTGGCATAGAAGCTTTGTACCCAAGGATGGTAACTTGGGATACTTACTGTGATTAACACTTCACTGTTTTAAAGGATTAATTGAAGTTGGGTTTCAGGGACAAGTAAATGTACATTCGATTTCCTCAATGACAGTTGGCGGATTGACGATTTCACAATTGCCCCCGTAGTAACACCCAAGCAAATATGACATGTCATCTTGGCTTAGACGCACTCATTAGTTGAAGGGTCATATTTCATTAACATGTTTATAATTTTGGTAAACGTTTATAGCCAGAAAACGAACCGTCATCATTTACAGGTGTAAACGTTTCACCCTTATGTGTGACATATACTAGTACTGTGACACAGCTAAGTTTATACCGTCTCGTCTAATGATATATTAAAAATTTGAGTTGAGAGGGAATATGTTCCACAAGCTGTTATGACAGTAAATGTTATGCATGCATTAATATTTTTCCAGCAAGTATTGATTTGTTGAAAATTTTGGAAAGTAGTTGAGGAATCCCAATTAGACAGTAGTATCCACAGTGTGTGGGGAATATTACCAGTGTGTTATTTCAGGAAAAGCAACAATCGAAGCAATATTTCATTTTGTAAATCAGTATCCACTTATTGAATAAACTTGTTGGTGTAGAATAATAATAAAGATAAATTTTTGTTACCATTTAATGATTATTTATTACTTCATGATAGTGATCACTTCTTACAGTTGTGTTTATGCATTACTTACAATGAATACATGCATACTCACGTATGTAGTCCAATAAATCATATTTACATAATTAGGTATCAATTTCATTTTAATCAATTACAGAAATTAACATGATCAGGTATCTACAAATTTAAATTACTAAACAATATTTTCTCCAACATGTTTACTGCACAATGTCGGAAAACCACAAGTATAAAATATATAGCTAAGAAAAGCATTTGATTCTTGGGCCCCAATGCATTCCTGATTTGTCTCTGTATTTGTGTGTTTACATTTATAGCAGTTTTGCAAATAGCAGTGATTTTCCATCATTTGGCAGTTTGAGATATTTTTTCACATTGCCTAGAAAAAATGTTCAAATAATATAATTGTCATTTTTTGAAGTTGAAATGACTAGTACATCCCTTCACTATCTACTTTTAAGATTCCTTTTCTTCTTCTCAGTTATTTGATTGGTGCTAAAATGTTTGCTGACAGAAATTTAAGCTGATCATGCAAATCAATCAACACATTTTCATGTTATGGTTACATCAAATTGCCGCCAAGATATCCTTTTATGCATGAGGAAGTTTCTCAATGTAAGCTTTTACATATAGTAGTTTGTTGGTTTGAAATAGAATACTGTTATTATAGACATCTGACATAAGGCTTACAATGCTTATCAAAAAAGTTCCATAAATTGAAATAACAACTAAACTATTCAAAATGAACCATCAATTGTTATTAATAAACAAAAGCGATCTATCTTATCAGATGGATTATTCTGCAGCGCTAATAGCATTTAATTCCTTAAAAGATTTATTCATCATTATAAAGCGTATGAAATGTATACTGTATCCTGCATATTTATGATCCTACAATTAGTCTTTGCTCCATACACCTGTAAGGTATCAAATACATATGTTTCTCTCATATCTGCGTATTTGATACAGAGCAGGCCGATGTTATACAGCTATATGATATTCATGTGTATTACATACCACATTACATCATGATTTCCGCACCAAACACGACAACGAGAAACGTCAATTAAAAACTCCCTTTTCTACATTGTTTTACATCTTTAAGGCAAAGAGACTAACGTTCACCTTTTATTCATTTAGAATAAACCATTTTTGGGGACGCTGAACACGAATATGACAAAAATTTCCTGATACGATAAAGTTGAATATTTTCCTTATAATTCCTTTTTTCCTTCTTGTACAGTCCTAAATCACACATATCCTTTAAGACAATGTCAGTTTAAAAATAAGTATTGTATTCTATTAAGATGTATCAGACCATGTAAAGACAGAATGTAGGATGAATATATTTATATAACATCTATATACAAAGTATCTTCATTTTATTGCACCATTTGTCCGTGAAAAATCAGTTGATGAGTTGATTGATGCAGACACTTTTCCTTTCATATTAAATACTTCTTGTATGGCTTGTTGAAAGCACATGAAATTATAGTCAATCACTCCTACAAAAGAATCAACAGAGTTGATGGAAAATTATCATTGTTGTTGAAAGTTTGAATTATTACTTACACTTTAAAAAGACACAACTAAGTCCAATATAGCTAAACATTACCAAGGGAATAAATGTTATTTTTCTTGAATATGATTAAAAGCTGGCGTGACCTAGTGGTATCGCGCTGGACTCCTGATCGGGAGGCCGGGGTTCGATTCCGGCTCTGGTCATGCCAGTGTTCTGTTTTTCAGATGAGACAGTAAAAACCGAGGCCTGTGTTGTTGTATGCATGGCACGTTAAAGATCCCTCACTGCTTCGGGTGAATCCGTTGCAAAGGTCAAAATTTGTATGCCCGCATCAGGCAGATGCCGTCACCATATACATGAAATATTCGTGGTGTGACGTTAAACAAAAATCAATCAATCAATCGAATATGATTTATTGCATATATTTCTTTCAGTCCAAATCAATAAAGCTAACATTATATGGCTACCTTTAAATTTAAAAGATTGATGGCAGGATGGCTGTAAATTTAATATGAAAGTATTAACTGATGTATTGTTACTATGGTTTTCACAGCCATGTACTACAGAGGATATTCATGGACCTCTGAAAAAGTGAGACCAGGTGCATTAACTAATTGGCTAGCCACATCCACCATTGATGGCCAAAATAAACAGACATAATCAAACACCCTAGTGAAGCATGTACGTTAAATATACATGTAGTCTCTACAGCTCCCATAGTTGAAGATTATCAAGACTGAGATAAATTACATAGGACCAAAACCATTAATATTATGCCAACCAATCTGTCATGTGGAACATAGAAAGAATGATGTAAATCAACAGATTTATACCTTGTTTTTCAAAACTGTCTTCTCTGAGTATACACACTAAGGCAAGGTATCTGTTTACCTCTCTGAGGTACAATATGGTACCATTGTTCAGCTTTATTGTTGAACGAGACTTCTCATCAAAAGCAGCATCATCTCGTTGTCTACAAAACATTGTTTAAAAGTAAAATAATGAGTCAACAAGATGTATAAGTACACACTATGAAATATTGTTTTACAATTACAGTCAATTCTTGGAATTTCAAACTCAAAGGACCCATAATTAATGGTGTAAATTAAGCAGATTCTATCTAAGGGTTTCACTTGGTTTGGATTATAATAAATGCATAACCGTATACCAGGTTATCATTTCATGTAAAGATATCTAAAGAAATTTCAAATTTTAATTTATCATAAGACAATACTCCCGTCAAGGATTGGCTAATTGCTGTTAGAGGCCTTAATCTTATATGAGTTACCAAGATGTGTTTTGCTAGTTAAGATTAAGGCCTCTAACAACAATTATATATGTATTTATTATATAGCACATGCATACATTATATTTAGGCTTACCCATAAATATATGACACATCAATAACTACATCTATCATATCACAGCAGAGTTCATAGGATTGCATGTCTACAGGTGAACTATCAGTAGCCAGGTAAATCTTGCTCACCACATCAAACAGAAAGGCCTTCTCCAGTCCTGAATTCTGTTAGGAAAACGAAACAGTTAAAAAAACATGAATTGTAGTAGTATTTCTAAATTAATTCAATACTTCATCTGGAAAATTAAAAGACACATAATTTCTGATACTGTGAATGCTGGTAGATAAGCTATGTCCCATTTTAGTTTCTGACATTGTAGAGCTAATGGACAAGCTGTCACATTGTAGTTTATGATACTATGGACGATAGTGGATAAGATATGTCACATCATAATTTATGACACTGTGGATGTTGGTAGGTAAGCTAATTTAATTACTCGTATACAAGAAAAAAGAGGATTTACTGGCTCGGTTATGTGGCAGAAGTCACCATGGAGCTATACAATACATGAATATAAATAACATATTAGCACATATAACACATTACAAAAATATTTGATTGTAGTGCAATTACGATACCGACTTAGGACGGTCATTTAATTTGACAAAAGCTAAACAAATGGTGTGGTTAACCGGTTTACGGGTCCACCTTCCCACTCACCGTAACAGCAGAACAATCAAAGGACGTACATCTAAAAATTTAAAAATAATCCTCCATTTAAAGAACAAGGGTTAACAGGTATCGCATATTTAGAGGTCATAAAAATATAACACGTAAGGTATTGTAAAACACATAATGATATAAAAATATATGTGACATCAACATGATAAACTGTGCTCTGCCAGTCTGAAAGCGAGCTAAGACCCTAGATCTGTAGGAGTCCCAACTAACAGTCAGAGGGGACAAGGTTCAGGACCATGTCTCCTCTGAAAGAGGTTTGGACAAGGCCCGTCATATAGTCCATACCGCCCTGTTAGTCAGCGTGCAACGTTCAAGTAAAAGTCTGCACATGGCTGTAGAGGGGCCAAATACAAGACCTATAGTCTTTTTGATGATCTCAATGTCATATTGTCTATTTAGGAAACGTTTGACTATTTTATTACATGATAAAATAACGTTATCGGAACCTTTTACTTTCCTTAGTTTATATACGAGATAACCGTAAAAATTAGGATGGGAAATTTCATTGGATACATAGTGTTGAAAAGAAATATTTCCAAATTTAGATAGAAGTTCTGAATAAGATCTGAAGAAATTGCCAAATGTTTTTCTTAGCTTGTGATACCTGTAACCCTGAGTTAAAAGTTTAGTAGTAATTTGTAATTTCGTTTATGAAAGTCCAAAGCATCTGACAAATCGAACTTATTGAGATATATAGATACCATATGATGGGAGTCGAGGGACATCGCCATCCAAGTAAGAAAAATTTACAATAGGAAATCCAAAATCCTCACGTTTATCATAAATATTAGTATATATTAGATGGTTGATAATTTTGATGTTTAAATCTAAGAAAGGTGTAGATTTATCTCAAGTATTACATGTAGCTTTATTCAATTTGAGCTCTGGTGGATACATTTCTGATATAAATTGTCCGAATTCAGGGTTGTCTATAACCAAAATGTCATCCAGATATCTGCAAGTATTATTAAATTTGTCAATGAGGTCAAAACATTTTGATTTTTGAATAGAAACCATAAAATCTCTCTCGTAACAATAAAGAAATAAATCTGCTATCAGAGGCGCGCAGTAAGTACCCATAGGAATCCCAACTATTTTTTGATATATCTTGCCATCAAACTGCACAAAAATATTATTCCTGAGAAAATCTAGTGCTTTACATAATTCCTTGCAAGTCCAGTATTTATATGAAGCATATTGTTTGTTGGAAAAGAATCCAGAGTTGATGGAAGTACATATGTACGTTTTAGATTCTCTGTGAAAACACCATTGTATAAGAGACAGCAACTTGCTTTTAATCAAATCATGAGGCAGAGATGTATAAAGTGTAGAAAAATCAAATGTAGAAATTTGAGTCGCTTTGAAATTTAGTGAGAGAAGTTTGTCTATCACTTCATGAGAATTTTAAATTGCCCAAAAGTAATTGATCTTACTATTATGAAATGCGACATCACAATATTTGATAATTTGATCTTTTATAGCAGTTAGAGCAGACATAATATGTTTCGATAGTACCGTAGTAGAGCAGTGGCTAGAATTAAATATGAAACATGATTTATATGGATTTTTATGTAGTTTTGGGAGTCAATACATGTTTAGTAGATCAGATTTATCAGTTTTAATTTTGAAGTCGGACATGGTCATGAGGTGATCGTGCAAGGTGCTGTCTTTTGAGGTAGGGCTTTCCACATATGTATGAGTGGAGTTTAATTCGTTTTTAAGTACTTCAATATAATATAGTTTTCAAACAACTATTATGTTATTACCTGCTTTATCAGCAGAAACAAAGACATATTTAGCATGTAAGTCAGCTATCCTCTTTTTAATAGAATTTGCTGTCACTGTATTAGGCTGCTGAAAAAATGCGGATTTTCCGTAAAGTTCTTAATACGGATATCGACAATTTTTAAAATCTCGTATTTCCAATGCACACTTCTTTTCAAAATTTCTGATGTCAATTTTGTGAGTGGGCATTATACATGGGAACATAATATAACTAGTTTTTCCAAGGATTTGTATGTTTTGTTTTGTTGGGGTTTTTTTGGTTTTTTTTTTTTATTTTACGTCATTCCACGACTATTTTACTTGTATGATGACGGCATCTGTCTGAGAAATGCATAGAAATTTAAACCTTTGCAACAGACCCACCCGAACAGAAGCAATGAAGGATGCATGCCATGCCTACCATGACACAGGACTTTTTTTACTGTTTCTTCCGAAAAAACAGGACACTAGTGTGCCCATGGCCAGAGTCAAACCTGAGACCCCATGGTCATGAGCCTAGCACCTCATCCACTCAGCTACACTAGGCTGACCAGCTTGGTATTTATATGTATTGTCGATCTGAATATGACCACTATTACATTGTGTGATACCTGCTGGGTATAGATAAGAGCTTCTAACAATACCTGGTCAACCAACTGCTGTGTGTTGTGTTATTTCAGCAAATAACAAAAACAACATGTGTAATGACTGTGAAGCTATACGGTGTCTATCTCTTGGTATAACTGAGATAAAATTTGTTACTGACTAATGGTAACCATATTATTATAGTTATGAGTACCGGTATAATTAATCTGATAACTTATATATCCAAATAGACAAAATTAGGGATGTATACGTCCCTGAATTTTGTTCAGTTTGTATTAACTGGTGTGAAAAATGTAATGTGCCAGATAATTCACGCTACCGTACATTAACAACAGGAATATTAGCTTCATGACCGTTCAGTATTTATCGATTTAAAAAAAAAAATTTTTCTGAATTTTGGGGATGTGCATTATACACAAGTAATTACAGCGTGTTACATATTTAATTTCTGACACTGTGGATGCTGGTGGATAGGCCATGTCACATTATAACTTCTGACACTGTGAATTCTGATGGATTAGCTGTCACAGAACACCATGAGTTAAAGTGACGAAACTGGGCTAAATGAACAATCAGATTTAAAAGTGGAATGTTAAAAACCATAATAATCTGTCTACAAGTTTTAAATCATGGACATACTGGAAACAACATACATGTATAATGATATACATAATCAACATATACTTACTGATATTAGGATATTTAATAGGTTTTCTAGGACAGGAAGCTGTGGTATCAATTTCTGAACTACTTTGCTGAATGCCTCAAATATTGAATGATCATATATACTTGTTAGATTAAAGCTGCAAGTAGAGAAAATAAATACTTATTACAAAGTATTGTAGACTTTTATGTTTCAAAGAAAAAAAAAGTCATAATCAATATAATTAAAAACAGACCTTAACCCCATTTGCCCTCATGGAAGGTCTGGAGAAACTCACACTGGGATCACATTCTATTGATCCTGTAGGTCTTGAGCCCCAGGTATAACCTTATTTTACACAAAATTGTATGAGAGGAACTTTCACTGATCTTTAATTGCTTGTTTTGTTATGGGTTAAGTACTTGACCGTAACTACTTTTTCAAAGGTTTTTCAGTTAAATCATGACATGAAAGCAGGTCTAGAGGTTACCAAACTGTAGGGCAAAGACACACAATCCAGAAACTGATCTGGGAGCACATGCAAGGCAAGCTAACTGCTTACTCACTACACCATGTCTGTCTATCATCATTCTAAGACAAAATAGTCCAATGAATAATGTGCTAGAATTACAATAATATCTCATGATGGTCTTATATTTAATAAAAAATCTTTTTTGTCCCTATGAGAACAGTCATGGAAAAAATTAGATTCTATTTTCACAGAAGTAGTCATACCTAAGATGAATGGACTCCAATCCATCGTCAGCCAGATTATCAGTAGCTCGTTGATGGATATCTCTCTGCGTCTCAATCTTATGGTCATCTGACAATCCATCTACTTTGTGGATGAAGACTTCAAATTTGATGTTTGGATTGATGTGGAATGCCTTGGTCACTGTAGTATGGAGCTTGGCTAATGCATCCATATACTCATCCTTAATAACAAAATAACTTCCTTGAGAACGTATTCACCTTTGTGTTAGGGATTTGAGGGTGGTTTGGCTTCTATTCTAAGGGTCACTATGCAGCATATATTTCTTTCTTCCTTACTACATACAAATTTCTTTCCTTACGTTACAGTTAAATTCCAAACAAGTTACATGTTGGTGGCACCTTTTTAATGCATTCAAACTTTAACACATGCAACATAACCATCTGAAGTAGATCTTATACATGCAAATATTGTGACGTGAAAACTCAGTACCTACTGTCTCATCCAAAAGACAGATACACAGATAGAAGTGCTTAAATCACTTCAGAAAATGTCTTTTTGACACTCTGGGATAAAATATCTTTTTGACACTCTGGGATAAAATATCTTTTTGACACTGTCTTTTTGACAGTCTGGGATCAAATGCTGGAGATCAAAGTAGAAATCAATCAATATCCTGAACCAACTAGTTCATTCAGCATACATGTTCAAACAAATCTGATAGTGATTTTTATAGTTGATAACCCAATTGTTTCCATTTGCATATTTCATATTAAGTTTGTCAACTTAATGCTTCAGAGAATACATACAAAACAAGATAGACCTAACCTGTGCATCAATAACAAATATAATAGCACTGCAGCCATTAATGATTGACTCTGTATCAAAACTGGATGTGTCAAAGATGTTTATATGATCTTGACCAGGCAGATCCCAAATCTGATACTGTATAAAGGAACAGTCTAAAACATCTGAAATAAAAATATAATAATTGTATTACCTTCAAAACACTCCTACCTTTTTAATTGAGAAATGACATTATCATTTTCTGGAAATCAGAAAACTTATAAAGTAATCTATACTACCTAAGGTAATTTACAGTACCTTACTATTGAAAATGATTTGAACTATAGATTCATTTGTCAATTGTATTTGGAGAAAAACATTTTAACATTTTTTAAACACAATTCCATCATGCTGTAATAATTCTAACTATTCTGTCAAGGGAATGGGAATAAAGTTGGAAAATATAACATAATAATTCTTAGAGGGATAGAGCATATATTTGGCTGGAAAATTTACCATAAAAGTTGACGGACATATATTTTCATACATAATTTAGTATTTCCCTACTATACCCATAAATAAATTTATTTTTCTTCATTTAAAATGGGCAGACTGTGTGTACTGGTAAAGTACTTGGATTGCGTTGCAGGTGATACAGATTTGATTCCGCCACTATTTTTAAGAGGTTGGTTATGTCGCAAAATGACTGAAAACTACAGAAAGGGATGTTAAACCTCAACTAACCATTGTTTTGTTAACTGTTTAATGCTCTACTACAGCCATTTTACCTATACAGTGATAGACAATATTTAGGTGGCACATGAAACTGGAAGTCCCATAGAAAACCAGATACTTAAGCCAGATTTTCCACTTGATCTAACCAGAACACTACTACAAATAAAAATTCATAATCCGAAAACTGACATAAAATTACTGGTATGTGGTTCTCTGCAATAATACTCTTATCATGATCTTTGTAATGCTTTGCTAAAAAAATATAATTTTCTTTTTTTGTGACTGTTAAAACTTAAATAAAGTAATTTATAAAATGTTATGTTTTACCGTTGTATTTTCTTTCAAGTAAATGGGGTATAATGACGAGAGTTGTCAGAAATCATCAAAGCTTGCCGGTGTGGTTTTTTAATCTTTTGATGGGTAGCAAAACATGAATGTAAGGCCAAAAGTCCCGGTACTAAATAAAAGCTCTGCTCATAAGGAATTTACATGTGAAATATCATAGCCCTATCACTATTATAACTAAAAATATAGTCCAGGTTAAAGTTTTTGAAAAGCAGGTTGCTGTCCACGATCAAAGTAACCAAGTCAAAAGTCATGGTACCAAATGAAAGATCAGATCATGAAAAATATACATATTATAGCCCTAACACTAATGGTTCAAAAGATATAGCCCAGGTTAAGGTTTTTAAAAAGTAGTCCAAGGTTTAGGTCACTAAGTCAAAAGTTGTGGTACCAAATTAAAGCTCTGATCATGAGGAGTTTATGAATGAAAAATTAAAACTCTGCCACTAACGGTTCAAATTCAAAATATAAAAGTCCAGGTTTATGTTTTTGAAAAATTAAAAATTTTTGTGCATGAGGAAGCTTTCAAGACATTTCCTCCCAGCGAGCTAAACAGCTATTAAATGAGGTTTTGTGACCAGATGATTCACTGGACCATTGCAAAAATTATTGCCCTTGGCCTTTGAGCTTGGGCAAATGATTGGCTTCGAGTCCATAGGATTATCTTTTGCCCTCAACCCTAACCAAGAATTGTATTCTGTATTCTATGTGTAATACTGTATCATTATGGCAATACCTTCTTTTACTATTTTATTTGTGCTCTCCAAGAAAAGTGTCTCATTAGGGGAAACTTTGTGAAAAACAACTTTCTGAATGGAGGATTTTCCACTCCTGGAATAAAATATATAAAAAATTAAATAAATCTTCAATTATCTTTTAAAGTAAAATGAAGGTATATACATTTGCGATTCATCATTTATTTACCTAAAATCTTCACCACAGAAATAAAATAAAGATCTAGTACCAATAGTTTGAATATGATATACAATGGCAAATGGTTTGTGCTCATTTCTTTGTTATTTAACACTATTCCAAGTATATTTCATCAATGTGGTGAAAGTCAAATTTAGTTTAGTGTTGGTGAAAACTTGGTAATCCTGAGGAAACCTTTACTGACTGCAGTTCTTCAGTAGGCATACTCGCAACTCTTTCAATACACACTATTAATAGAACCCAGACTTCACAGTGTGTTTCATCACAACATTATAACCCACTCAGATACAGAAGTCCTGAGATGATAATGTGATTAAATGTGTAGAAAAGACTAAAATAGTCCTAATAGGGCAAATACACTCTGTTGTAGTTGTAAACCCACATATTTATTCTTTTAGCTATACATTGCACTAAAATCAAAACAATATTCATACTGGCTAGCAGTATTGGAAAATTAAACTAACAACTTCACAATATGGAAGATGGATGAAATTCAAATTGACATTTTGTGATCAATGTTACCTCCTTAATCCCATTAATAAAATTCTTGGTTTGTATTCTGCTTTTGATGAAGGAATATCTGGTTCATTTTCTTCTGTTCCATATCCAAATCCTTTTGGGAATGAAGTACCAAATGTGGAAGGATCTGGATCGTCTTCATAGGACGACTGTGAAATATATTTACAAAAGTTACAATGACAATACATGTTTTCATTTTTTTTTTTTTGCTGACAAAATATCAGTTTGTTAAATGAGAATAAGTAATGAAAAACTATGTGGGATAAACTGCTATATAATTGGGACCATGTTTGAGAGAAGTGTACTTTTAATTATAAAATCCTAGAAATGAGAAAGGAGATCAAGAGACTGAGGAGTGAATGTCTTCTGTTTGACAAGCTACACCCACCATAAATATAAAACCATATAATCCATAAAAGTGCTACTTCAGAGTGTCCTTAAGGCAATTTCCTGTAGCCATCTACAAAATATATGAATTCAATTCTCAACCATGTATAAATGGCTTGCCAGTTCATGACATAAAACTAGAAAATGTCATTATCCATGACCATTGATTGTGTTCAGCTTTCTATACAGTGTTGAGATATAGTAACTTGTCTGAAGATTTTCTGTTGTTTAATGTCACACTTAAAGAACAGATATGTTGGAAGGCTGTAATCTATTAGTGCTGGTAACTGGAAGACCTAGAGAAAACTGTTCAGTTTACAGAAATTGTTTTACCAAAAGAAAATGAAAAACCACTGTTCTCCTTCATGTGAAAAAATAGGTCTTCTCTGTAATCAGCAAAAGCTGACAGTTTTCACAACATGCTCTTGATTCTGAAGTAAGTAAAATCTTGAGAGAGATGAAATACTATTGCGAATTTTCTATAGTTTGCCACTTGTGTTCTGGATACTAGTCAGACATTTTGATACAATATTCTTCCAGTTCTGTGCCTGGCTCATCAAAGAAATCTTGCACAATGGATTAAAAGGTTAAAAATACATGGTCATGATGGTTCAGAGCTCACTTTAAAATATTGTTAAAAACAAGTGCCTCTACACTATAATATATAACATGTGTTATCATCATAATGCTTGATGATATTTTAATTTCTTTTACTGATATAGCGCAATACAGTGTACACATCTACTTTGGGTTTTATTTTAACACCTCTGCTTGGCTTTCGTTTTTCTTTTTTCGTTTTGTTTTGTTTTTTTCATTATGAATGGAACACTTTGAATAATGCTTAATTACTTTATGTTATTGCTTGTTAAAGACCCTTCATTATTACTGTGGGACAGATGTACTGGTTGGCAAAATCATTCCTGTCATGGCTGTTCCAGCAAAATGATGTCAAATATCAGTTTTCTATAATGACAACTAAATTTTTACAGGATACATTATCATTTGCCAACCAAAATGTCAGTCCCACAGTAATAGTGAAGACGTCAATTGCATACTTTATTATAATATAGATGCAGCATCACATACTATATACAGAAGGCCTCATGGGAGAGTAGTTATTGTAACAATTGAGTCACCTCTTCAAAATAAAGTATTTATATAATTTTATTATAATTATTACCGGTATTATACAATTATTACTTTTATCACTACTATAACTTCATGATATATCAATATCTGCTGATTCCTGACTTGAAAGTTTCCAAGGAATTAGCCCCATCGAAATATTGCGACAGACTATTCCAGTCTGGTAGAAGGAATTCTTGATGTTGGTCTGCTCATGGCCTTTGGTATTGGTGCAGGCTGGCTGTGGAGGTGTTGTTGGAAGGTAGGTCAGGTTGTCAACCGCATGATACATACTGGTCACATGATACATCCTGGTCACATGATACATCCTGGTCACTTGTGCATGCAAGTACAGAAGCTAAAGCACAGATATTCTGCTTCTTTTTCTCTTGAAGTCTTCTTGTTGATGTATTATGCTTGTTATCTTCTCTAACAGAGGTTGGCCAAACTGATGCAGCATACTTGAACTTGGACTGTGACTTGTAGCCAAACTGATGCAGCATACTTGAACTTGGACTGTGACTTGTAGCTAACATTTCTGATTTCTCTTTACTGATCATCTTAAGAACTAGCCCATGAATTTTTGTATATGGGACATTTATGAAAGAAAAATGATATTCTAAAATGACAGACATTCACATCAATAATCCAGATTTATTCAAACAGCCACATGCAACCAGTCCAACAAAGAGAAATCGCCTGATCTAGAATACCAAATACTTATGTCTTTGTACTTGCTGCAGGGCTGCCAATAATGATATTATTATTATCATTGTTTTAAAACCATATTATAATCGTGACATTTGAGTTCTACAATGAATCATTCTCTACAAGTAAATACATGTATAACGAAACTCAATTGTTGAAAGACAACATCCTTTTCGAACCTGTATTGGCTGTAACATGTAATGTTGCATGAACTCAATAATAGACACATCAATTACTATAGTTCAATTAAAACTTTTGGTGAAACTCCATTCAGTAAATTTTTAAGCCACCAAAAACTCTCCTTTCGATTTTTTATCATATGATTTAACTAAAAATAAAACTAAATTTTTTTTATCTCATATGCTAGTCAAAGACTTACCACTGTACTTTGGATAACGATGGACTTTTTCGGCAAACTATTTGAACCCTTCAAGTATTGGTTTTGTAGTAAGTTGTGTAATGCCATCACCCTTCTACTGAACTATATTTACCCACAATTTAATGGCAGTATTTATCGACAAAATGTTGAGATTCAAATGGGTACTGGATGTAAGTGTTCTCCCCTAACAGCAGACTTGTTTTGTTTTGTTTTGTTTTGTTTTTTAGCTGTTGTTAAGAGAGGGATTCTATGCATCAACTTTAATATCTAAACATATTGACCTTATCAACAAGTTTAATGATACATGTAGATGATATAATAACAATTGATAACCCTGATGAATTACTGAACTTGAAAGATACATTACTCATTTGTGACATTTCATTTATATACACCTGAACTTCAGTTAAACATTCAGCCTATAAATCTGATACGGAAACTAAATGGAAACATACATTCTAAATAATGTGTCGATGCGACACAAATGCCTTTGTTGGCAGTTAAGGTAGTGAAATATAATTGCTAGAGAACTAATATTTTAAAATTCAAGAAATTTCGTATGTTCAAGGGCAATTACTCTGTCAAAAATTACCGGAACACATCCATATTCGAACCTTACCTGCATTTTCCCTTGATACATGTACATCTATATACCCAATATCAATTTAATCAATCAGTACTTCATGGAGAAAATGAGCAGAGTCATTTTCAAGACATTGTCTATGTTCAAGGGCAATTACTCTGTCAAAAATTACCGGACCAAACCCATATTCACACTTGACCTGCATCTTCCCTTGATACATTTGTATAGCTAATATCAGTTTAATCCATGAAACTTTCAAAGCGAAAATGAGTGGAAACTGTCATTTTCAAGAAATTCTTAATTTGTTCAAGAGTATAAATCACTCTGTCAGAAATTACCGACCACACCCATATTGGCACTTGTGACTCCCTTAACATTAGAAACAAAGTTAATTACGGCGGACCACACCCATATTGGCACTTGTGACTTGACCTGCATCTTTCTGTGATACATCCATATACCCAATATCAATTTTAATATCATTCTTATTCAGAGCTTTTACATAATTCAGAAAACTACTTTTCAGCAATATGTATCCAGTGGAATCTCTCATCCTAATAAATGTCTATGGTGATCTTATTTACAAATATTTAAAGGTTCCAACAATTTGATATTGCCAGATAAAATGCCTTCAACATGAACATTATGGCCCTGATATCATCACAAAGACCTTAAGTCTTGTATTGGGTCCCATAACAGAATAATTAAGACATTCCTTGAGTATTGCACTATGACTAAAACAGTTGGAATCATGCTTTCATGGTCACTGCCTTAACTTTTTTGAGGAAATAAGTCAGGTTTCCTACAGATCAGAGATTTTATATTCTTTTTCACAGGTACAGCATGGTTGGCTCATACTGAAGTCACTAAATATTTGTTATCAAAATTTTTGTCATACTAGTATTCCTCACTGGTTCTATAAGTGTTATGTTTTTATAACCTTTAAATTTGATTAATTTGTCCTTTTTATCTGTATGGAGAATTATTTGTAAATTTTCTAATGTGTGATCTTTGACTGTACTGCTTTCAATGTGAATGGGAATGTGGGTCCATAAACTGCTTCATCATACCAAGTGGAGACTCAGACTGCTACTTCAACTGAATGTCATAAGTCTGTACTGCAGCTAAATCACTACTCAGTATTTTTATAATATCTTTTATGTGCTTATTCATCTTTGTTCTGAATGTCTGTGGCCTTTTTTTTCAAACACTTTAGTCAGATGTCTTTTATCCTTTCCTTTGCTGGTGATTATGATTCTGATGACCTCACATTTATCTGGACTGAAGTTTATTACTGTGCTTCTCTTTTCCCAATCTTGGAATCTTGTAAGGTCATCCTGATGGTTCTCTGTGTCACTCATGTTTTAGTAACTATATATATACAGGGCAGAGGTCTGGTCTGAATAATTGATTATATATGCTTACCCTCCAGTCTTTTGTCCAATGATGCATGGAAAATGATAATTAGAATCAGACCAATACCATGAAAATGAAATTTAAGGATTCACATGATTCAAGTGAAAATCTGGTCAGTTACATTTACGTCATTAGGATTAATGTCATTCAGTAGTATCTGGACTCCTTTTCCTGTTACTATAGCAATAGTCCAAAATCTCAGACCCACACATGAAACTCAGTGCAGTTTTATTTTCAGGTTAGTCTCTGGTGCTAAGGGTCCTATAGACCATTCTATCGTGTTATACACGGACGCGGCCATCTTTGGATCATGTGACTATCCGCCATTAAGGTATTGAATATGGCTATCATCAGCCTAGTCTCATACCATCAGTAAAGGAAGTTTAAACAAGTTTACAAGTCCTTGCATCAGCTGATACTACCTACTGTTTTTTGTTTTTTTTTCATTTGTTTTTTTATTAAGTTGTTTTTGCAGTTCTGACAGTGGTTTTAACTGAAATACAGACTATTTGCTATTGATTGCCTTAGTAACATTACTTTACAAAACCTAAAGCAAAAGGAGATAGATTCAATCTTATCGCTTATAATGCGAGTTTTTATGAATAATTTACTGTTTAGTACTGATCTATTAAAATTAAATTATTGCAGAGACATAAGTCTCTGATTATTCCCACCATTGTTACTTCGATCCATGTGCCAATGTCGAGTTGTTGCTCGTAGGCCTATTAATAGAAAATGGATTATGTAACAAATGTAAAACCAGGTTATCACCTGTGGTCAGTAATATCTCAGCATAGGTATCCATGGCAAAGTGAAAGCGACATTCCAGAAACTGTCGTGCGTATTACGCAATAAACTTACTGGATTCGTAATACTATTATTGATACACATGTATGGTGACTGAAGCAAATTTTACCAAAACCCTGTATTCTGGCCCATTTTCTGTTAAGATTGACAAAATTTGCCCCTTGACACCCCCTCCCCTGCAATGGAGGCGCTGGATCCACCATTGAATAAAAAACGAACATCAGTTTACATTGCATACACGAGGGAAGTAATGCATAGTGAACTGATGTTCGTTTTCTATCCAATGGTGGATCCAGTGCCTCCTTTGCGGGGGAGGGGGTGTCAAGGGGCGAATTTTGTCCATCTTAACAGAAAATGGGCCAAAATACAGGGTTTTGGTAAAATTTCGGGTCACTGCTGGGGATGGAGTGAGTGACCCTTCTGCTCCCCCTAAATCCACCACTGTTTATCGCCACTGTTTATCTAAGTTATTTTCTCTGTAGAGTTGTATTCAGTTTTCATAGAACTGCAGGTCATGTTCCAAAAGATCATATACGAATTTTTCAAAGGATTTTCGGAAACTTTCAACACAAGGTTTTGCAAATACAGATAGCCTGAATTTGGAAATAGTTAAGTAGATGATATTTCTGGTCCCCGAATACAACAATTCATCTGCATGTACTGAAATTTAGTGATAATCTATCCGAGTAAAAGTTACAAAAAATCTTCCTTTGTGAAATGGTCTAGGTGTTGATATAGATATTTGCCGAAACATAGACTATGTTTTGAAAGTAGTCTATGTCTCTGATATGTATTTAATAAGTTTTATTAGGTTTCACAAGTTTCACTTGTGAAACCTTTTATTATTCTACTGTCCTTTCTTATTTATTAGGGTCTTCCGATTCCATCGGAAGACCCTTCTGTTATTGTGAGGTTTTTTCTTTACATTTGTTCTTTCTTTACATTTTTCTTAGGTCCATCGGAAGACCCTTCTGTTATTTTCTTACATTTGTTATTTTTATTATTATTATTATTATTTTTATTCTTAGCACTTTTTTTGACTGCAATTTTCTCAGAAACGGCTTCACTGTCAACATTTTTGTTCTCCTTTTCTTACTAATAAAGCAAAACCTGATAGATTTAAAAGAATATTTTGCTAAAATTCAAGATCTAAGAAATGTTACGTAACAATTTGTAATTTTTAAAATCTCTAAAGTATAACTTTTATTATGCAAGCTAGATTCCTCAAATTTTCTGTTTGATGTTGTACAGGTGTAGTTCTTGACATCAGAATTAACGCCGATTAGGTAACTATTATAGCTAAGACGCTGTAAAGGTTTAAAATTTTCAACTTATTACGTAATTTCAAAAAACTTTTATTTTAAGCCTTAGGGCTGCAAAAATATTGCCAAATGATTTAGAGGGTCAATATAAGGGTAAAAATAGTTATTTTAAAAATTTAAATTCATTTTTAAGTAGGTTATAAATTTTCTTTAATAAAATGTTTATTATTTAAGCTAGACTCCCCAAATTTTCTTTATAATGTTGTACAGGTGTAGATCTTGACAACCAACTTAACGCCGATTATGTAACTTTTACGGTAAAGGCGCTATTTGTGTTTAAAGTTTTTAAACTCATTACGTAACTTTAAAACTTTTTTATTTTAGGTCCTACCGTTAAAAAAATATTACAAAACGATTTAGAATGTCAATTTCATGGTGTAGGAGGTTTTTAAAATATTTTTTATCCATTTTTAATTGAGAAATTTAAGATTTTCACAAATTTGGTTAGTTACGTAATTGCTTCATAACTTGCTTATTTTTCGTCATATGATCAAGAAAAAACCATACAGCACGTGAGAAGGGTTTTCTCTTTTAAATGATATTTTCAAAAACATCGTAATATTTGCCCCCTTCCCTCTAGCGTGCGCAGACCCTATCGAGAGAGGGTCTTAAATCGCCGAAATTTCACCCCGATTCTTCAATTCCATTTTCAGAAAAACGGATTTATCTACATACTTTATATTTTCGGTATAGACTCTCGAAGACACTGTTACCCGTTTAAGAAAAAAAAATTTCAAAAATAAAAGTTTTCAAAAACATTACATAACAATGAGTTAAATTTTAAATTCTCCACCATACAGCGTTATTTTAAATGCTAGAGTATTCAAATTTTATTTGTCATATTCTCTAGGTTCATATCTTTAAAAAATTCATCGGCCGATAATATCTATCTTTTTTAGTTTGGCCGCTATTTCAATTTAAAGTTTTTAAATAATTACGTAATTTGCAAAAACATTTTATTTTTAGTTTTATCGTTTCCAGAACTTCACCAAACGATTTTCCGTGCCGATTTCAGTATGAAACATGTTTCTCAGTATTTGAAAGTGAGCGATTTAAAGGATTTTAAAAAAAAAATACCTTATTTGCGTAACTTTCATGTTTTTTCTTATTTGTAGTATTAACAAAGTATAAAAAGGAGAGTTTGAGAATGTATTTTGAATTCGAATTCTTAAACAAAAATCACATTTTTTGCCTTCTACCCGCTACTGATGAACAAGGCAATAAAAAAACCTTGTCCGAGCGTCGGGATTACATCTAAGAGAAGCGCGATGAATTTCCTTTGCTAAATACCGACTTCAAACGTATGATAGTCACGGGGAAAGCGCAGTAACTCGCGATTAATTCAATCGCGATTAATTCAATCGAGAGTTACGGCGCTTTGTCCGTGGAATGTTTAGTCGACTGTTATAATGCAGAGCCGTAATATGTATGATTTCTTTAACTTGATTTTCGATTTATTTCCTCTAGATAATACTTTTTTCAATTTTAATTATTAATTAATTTGATTGCTTGAGGGGTGGTTTTTTTTTTGGGGGGGGGGGTATTTTTGTGTGTAAAGTACATTTAAGTCATTCTCCTGATCTTTTTTCTTTCTTTTCTTCTTTCTATCTACTTATTTTTCTTTTTTCTTTCGAGAGAGGAAGACCCGCCCTGTTGCCTCGGCAACAGGTAAGCTCTAGTTATTATTATTATTATTTTTATTCTTAGCACGATTTTTGACTGCAATTTTCTCAGAAACGTCTTCACTGATAATATTTTTGTTCTCCTTTACTTATTAATAGAGCAAAACCTCATAGATTTAAAAGAAAATTTTGGTAAAATTCAAGATTTAAAAAAAGTTACATAACAATTTGTAATTTTTATAATCTCTAATGTATAACTTTTATTATACAAGCTAGATTCCTGAAATTTTCTCTTTGATGTTGTACAGGTGTAGTTCTTGACATCCGAATTAACGCCGATTAGGTAACTATTATAGTTAAGGCGCTATAAGAGTTTAAAATTTTCAACTTATTACGTAATTTCAAAAAACTTTTATTTTAAGCTTTAGGGCTGCAAAAATATTACCAAACGATTTAGAGGGTCAATATAAGGGTAAAAACAGTTATTTCAAAATTTTAAATTCATTTTTGAGAAGGTTTTAAATTTTCTCAAATAAAATGTTTATTATTTAAGCTAGACTCCCCAAATTTCCTTTATAATGTTGTACAGGTGTAGATCCTGACAACCAACTTAACGCCGATTACGTAACTTTTACGGTAAAGGCGCTATTTGTGTTTAAAGTTTTTAAACTGATTACGTAACTTTAAAACTTTTTTATTTTAGGTTTTAGCGTTAAAAAAATATTACAAAACGATTTAGAATGTCAATTTCATGGTGTAAGAGGTTTTTAAAATATTTTTTATCCATTTTTGATTGAGAAATTTAAGATTTTCACAAATTTGGTTAGTTACGTAATTGCCTCATAACTTGCTTATTTTTCGTCATATGATCAAGAAAAAACCATACAGCACGTGAGAAGGGTTTACTCTTTTAAATGATATTTTCAAAAACATCGAAATATTTGCCCCCTTCCCTCTAGCGTGCGTAGACCCTATCGAGAGAGGGTCTTAAATTGCCGAAATTTCACCCCGATTTTTCAATTCCATTTTCTGAAAAACGGATTTTTCTACAAATTTTATATTGTAGCTATAGATTGTCACAGACACCGTTACCCGTTTAAGTAAAAAAAAATTTCAAAAATAAAAGTTTTCAAAAACATTACATAACAATTAGTTAAATTTTAAATTCTCCGCCATACAGCGTTATTTTTAATGCTACACTATCCAAATTTGAACTATCATATTCTCTAGGTTCATATCTTTAAAAAATTCATCGGCCGATAATATCTATCTTTTTTAGTTTGGCCGCTATTTCAATTTAAAGTTTTTAAATAATTACGTAATTTGCAAAAACATTTTATTTTTAGTCTTATCGTTTCCAGAACTTCACCAAACGATTTTCCGTACCGATTTCAGTATAAAATATGTTTCTCAGTATTTGAAAGTGAGCGATTTAAAGGATTTTTTTAAAAAAATACCTTATTTGCGTAACTTTCATGTTTTTTCTTATTTGTCGTATTAGCAAAGTATAAAAAGGAGAGTTTGAGAATGTATTTTGAATTCGAATTCTTTAACAAAAATCACATTTTTTGCACTCTACCCGCTACTGATGAACAAGGCAATAAAAAAATCTTGTCCGAGCGTCGGGATTACATCTAAGAGAAGCGCGGTGAATTTCCTTTGCTAAATACCGACTTCAAACGTGTTTGATAGTCACGGGGAAAGCGCAGTAACTCGCGATTAATTCAATCGCGATTGATTCAATCGAGAGTTACGGCGCTTTGTCCGTGGAATGTTTAATCGACTGTTATAATGGAGAGCCGTAATATGTATGATTTCTTTAACTTGATTTTCGATTTATTTCCTCTAGATAATACTTTTTTCAATTTTAATTATTAATTAATTTGATTGCTTGAGGGTTTTTTTTTGGGGGGGGGTTATTTTTGTGTGTAAAGTACATTTAAGTCATTCTCCTGATCTTTTTTCTTTCTTTCCTTCGTTCTATCTACTTATTTTTCTTTTTTTTTCTAAAGAGGAAGACCCGCCCTGTTGCCTCGGCAACAGGTAAGCTCTAGTTATTATTATTATTATTATTATTATTATTATTTTTATTCCAATCACTTTTTTTGAGTGCAATTTTCTCAGAAACGGCTTCACTGTCAACATTTTTGTTCTCCTTTACTTACTAATAAAGCAAAACTTGATAGATTTAAAAGAAAATTTTCCTAAAATTCAAGATCTAAGAAAAGTTACGTAACAGTTTCTAATTTTTAAAATCTCTAAAGTATAACTTTTATTATGCAAGCTAGATTCCTCAAATTTTCTGTTTGATGTTGTACAGGTGTAGTTCTTGACATCCGAATTAACGCCGATTAGGTAACTATTATAGCTAAGACGCTGTAAAGGTTTAAAATTTTCAACTTATTACGTAATTTCAAAAAACTTTTATTTTAAGCTTTAGAGCTGCAAAAATATTGCCAAACGATTTAGAGGGTCAATATAAGGGTAAAAACAGTTATTTTAAAAATTTAAATTCATTTTTAAGTAGGTTTTAAATTTTCTTTAATAAAATGTTTATTATTTAAGCTAGACTCCCCAAATTTTCTTTATAATGTTGTACAGGTGTAGATCTTGACAAGCAACTTAACGCCGATTATGTAACTTTTACGGTAAAGGCGCTATTTGTGTTTTAAGTTTTTAAACTCATTACGTAACTTTAAAACTTTTTTATTTTAGGACCTACCGTTAAAAAAATATTACAAAACGATTTAGAATGTCAATTTCATGGTGTAGGAGGTTTTTAAAATATTTTTTATCCATTTTTAATTGAGAAATTTAAGATTTTCACAAATTTGGTTAGTTACGTAATTGCTTCATAACTTGCTTATTTTTCGTCATATGATCAAGAAAAAACCATACAGCACGTGAGAAGGGTTTTCTCTTTTAAATGATATTTTCAAAAACATCGTAATATTTGCCCCCTTCCCTCTAGCGTGCGCAGACCTTATCGAGAGAGGGTCTTAAATAGCCGAAATTTCACCCCGATTCTTCAATTCCATTTTCAGAAAAACGGATTTATCTACATACTTTATATTTTCGGTATAGACTCTCGAAGACACTGTTACCCGTTTAAGAAAAAAAAATTTCAAAAATAAAAGTTTTCAAAAACATTACATAACAATGAGTAAAATTTTTAATTCTCCGCCATACAGCGTTATTTTAAATGCTAGAGTATTCAAATTTTATTTGTCATATTCTCTAGGTTCATATCTTTAAAAAATTCATCGGCCGATAATATCTATCTTGTTTAGTTTGGCCGCTATTTCAATTTAAAGTTTTTAAATAATTACGTAATTTGCAAAAACATTTTATTTTTAGTCTTATCGTTTCCAGAACTTCACCAAACGATTTTCCGTACCGATTTCAGTTTGAAACAGGTTTCTTAGTATTTGAAAGTGAGCGATTTAAAGGATTTTTAAAAAAAATACCTTATTTGCGTAACTTTCATGTTTTTTCTTATTTGTCGTATTAACAAAGTATAAAAAGGAGAGTTTGAGAATGTATTTTGAATTCGAATTCTTAAACAAAAATCACATTTTTTGAACTCTACCCGCTACTGATGAACAAGGCAATAAAAAAATCTTGTCCGAGCGTCGGGATTACATCTAAGAGAAGCGCGGTGAATTTGCCTTGCTAAATACCGACTTCAAACGCGTATGATAGTGATGGGGAAAGCGCAGTAACTCGCGATTAATTCAATCGCGATTAATTCAATCGAGAGTTACGGCGCTTTGTCCGTGGAATGTTTAATCGACTGTTATAATGGAGAGCCGTAATATGTATGATTTCTTTAACTTGATTTTCGATTTATTTCCTCTAGATAATACTTTTTTCAATTTTAATTATTAATTAATTTGATTGCTTGAGGGTTTTTTTTGGGGGGGGGGGTATTTTTGTGTGTAAAGTACATTTAAGTCATTCTCCTGATCTTTTTTCTTTCTTTCCTTCGTTCTATCTACTTATTTTTCTTTTTTTTTTCTAAAGAGGAAGACCCGCCCTGTTGCCTCGGCAACAGGTAAGCTCTAGTTATTATTATTAGGGTCTTCCGATTCCATCGGAAGACCCTTCTGTTATTGTGAGGTTTTTTCTTTACATTTGTTATTAGGGTCTTCCGATTCCATCGGAAGACCATTCTGTTATTGTGAGGTTTTTTCTTTACATTTGTTATTTGGGTCTTCCGATTCCATCGGAAGACCCATTTGTTATTGTGATGTTTTTTCTTTACATTTGTTATTATTATTATTATTAGGGTCTTCCGATTCCATCGGAAGACCCTTCTGTTATTGTGAGGTTTTTTCTTTACATTTGTTATTATTATTATTATTATTATTATTATTATTATTATTATTTTTATTCCAATCACTTTTTTTGAGTGCAATTTTCTCAGAAACGGCTTCACTGTCAACATTTTTGTTCTCCTTTAGTTACTAATAAAGCAAAACTTGATAGATTTAAAAGAAAATTTTGCTAAAATTCAAGATCTAAGAAAAGTTACGTAACAGTTTCTAATTTTTAAAATCTCTAAAGTATAATTTTTATTATGCAAGCTAGATTCCTCAAATTTTCTGTTTGATGTTGTACAGGTGTAGTTCTTGACATCCGAATTAACGCCGATTAGGTAACTATTATAGCTAAGACGCTGTAAAGGTTTAAAATTTTCAACTTATTACGTAATTTCAAAAAACTTTTATTTTAAGCTTTAGGGCTGCAAAAATATTGCCAAACGATTTAGAGGGTCAATATAAGGGTAAAAACAGTTATTTTAAAAATATAAATTAATTTTTAAGTAGGTTTTAAATTTTCTTAAATAAAATGTTTATTATTTAAGCTAGACTCCCTAAATTTTCTTTATAATGTTGTACAGGTGTAGATCTTGACAACCAACTTAACGCCGATTATGTAACTTTTACGGTAAAGGCGCTATTTGTGTTTAAAGTTTTTAAACTCATTACGTAACTTTAAAACTTTTTTATTTTAGGACCTACCGTTAAAAAAATATTACAAAACGATTTAGAATGTCAATTTCATGGTGTAGGAGGTTTTTAAAATATTTTTTATCCATTTTTAATTGAGAAATTTAAGATTTTCACAAATTTGGTTAGTTACGTAATTGCTTCATAACTTGCTTATTTTTCGTCATATGATCAAGGAAAAAACCATACAGCACGTGAGAAGGGTTTTCTCTTTTAAATGATATTTTCAAAAACATCGTAATATTTGCCCCCTTCCCTCTAGCGTGCGCAGACCTTATCGAGAGAGGGTCTTAAATAGCCGAAATTTCACCCCGATTCTTCAATTCCATTTTCAGAAAAACGGATTTATCTACATACTTTATATTTTCGGTATAGACTCTCGAAGACACTGTTACCCGTTTAAGAAAAAAAAATTTCAAAAATAAAAGTTTTCAAAAACATTACATAACAATGAGTAAAATTTTTAATTCTCCGCCATACAGCGTTATTTTAAATGGTAGAGTATTCAAATTTTATTTGTCATATTCTCTAGGTTCATATCTTTAAAAAATTCATCGGCCGATAATATCTATCTTTTTGAGTTTGGCCGCTATTTCAATTTAAAGTTTTTAAATAATTACGTAATTTGCAAAAACATTTTATTTTTAGAGTTATCGTTTCCAGAACTTCACCAAACGATTTTCCGTACCGATTTCAGTATGAAACATGTTTCTTAGTATTTGAAAGTGAGCGATTTAAAGGATTTTTAAAAAAAATACCTTATTTGCGTAACTTTCATGTTTTTTCTTATTTGTCGTATTAACAAAGTATAAAAAGGAGAGTTTGAGAATGTATTTTGAATTCGAATTCTTAAACAAAAATCACATTTTTTTGCACTCTACCCGCTACTGATGAACAAGGCAATAAAAAAATCTTGTCCGAGCGTCGGGATTACATCTAAGAGAAGCGCGGTGAATTTCCCTTGCTAAATACCGACTTCAAACGCGTATGATAGTGATGGGGAAAGCGCAGTAACTCGCGATTAATTCAATCGCGATTAATTCAATCGAGAGTTACGGCGCTTTGTCCGTGGAATGTTTAATCGACTGTTATAATGGAGAGCCGTAATATGTATGATTTCTTTAACTTGATTTTCGATTTATTTCCTCTAGATAATACTTTTTTCAATTTTAATTATTAATTAATTTGATTGCTTGAGGGTTTTTTTGGGGGGGTGGGGGTATTTTTGTGTGTAAAGTACATTTAAGTCATTCTCCTGATCTTTTTTCTTTCTTTCCTTCGTTCTATCTACTTATTTTTCTTTTTTTTTTCTAAAGAGGAAGACCCGCCCTGTTGCCTCGGCAACAGGTAAGCTCTAGTTATTATTCTTATTCTAAATAGGATTTTTGACTGCAATTTTCTCAGCAACGGCTTCACGGGCAACATTTTTTCTCTATGCTTCTTACTTTTAAAGCTAAATTTAGTAGATTTATAAGAAAAATTTTGAAAAAATCATGTTTTAAATAAAATTACATAACCAAGTTTAGTTTTTAAATTTTCTCTAATATAACGTTCATTATTCAAGTCAAACTCCGCAATTGTTCTTAGCAATCATGTACAGGTGTAATTCTTGACATCAGAATTAAATCTGATTAAATACCTATAATGGCAATGACGCTATTTGAGTTTAAATATTTAAGGCTATTACGTAATTTCAAAAAACTTTTATTTTAAGCTTTAGAGCTGCAAAAGTATTACCAAACGATTTAGAGGGTCAATATAAGGGTAAAAACAGTTATTTTAAAAATTTAAATTCATTTTTAAGTAGGTTTTAAATTTTCTCAAATAAAATGTTTATTATTTAAGCTAGACTCCTCAAACGGTCTATTTAATATTGTACAGGTGTAGATCTTGACAACCAACTTAACTCCGATTATGTAACTCTTACGGTTAAGACGCTATTTGTGTTTAAAGTTTTTAAACTCATTACGTAACTTTCAAACTTTTTTATTTTAGGTCTTAGCGTTAAAATAATATTACAAAAACGATTTAGAATGTCAATTTCAGCGTGAAAGAGGGTGTTTTAATATTTTAAATTCATTTTTAAGTGAGAAATTTAAGTTTTTCAAAAATTTGGTTAGTTACGTAATTACTTCATAACTTGCTTATTTTTGGTCGTATGACCTCCAAATTTTCAATCAGCACTGGAGAAAGGCTTGCTCTTTTGCATTATACTTTTAAAAATTTTGAAATATTTGCCTCCTTCCCTGTGGCGTCCGCAAACCTTATCGAGAGAGGGTCTTAAAACGCCGAAATTTCACCCCGATTTATAAATTCCATTTTCTGAGAAACGGTTTTATATACACACTTCATATTGTGTCTATAGATTTTCACAGGCACCGTTACCCGTTTAAGTAAAAAAAAAAAGTTTAAAAATGAAAGTTTTCAAAACCATTACGTAACAATTAGTGAAATTTTAAATTCTCCCCCATATAGCTTATTTTTAATGCTACACTATCCAAATTTGAACTATTATATTCTCTAGATTCATATCTTTACAAAATTCATCGGCCGATAATATCTATCTCTTTTAGTTTGGCCGCTATTTCAATTTAAACTTTTTGAACAATTACGTAATTTGCAAAAATGCTTTATGTTTAGTCCTATCATTTCCAGAGTATTACGAAACGATTTTCCGTAACGATTTCAGTATGAAATATGTTTCTCAGTATTTGAAAGTGAGCGATTTAAAGGATTTTTTAAAAAAAATACCTTATTTGCGTAACTTTCATGTTTTTTCTTATTTGTCGTATTAACAAAGTATAAAAAGGAGCGTTTGAGAATGTATTTTGAATTCGAATTCTTAAACAAAAATCACATTTTTGCACTCTACCCGCTACTGATGAACAAGGCAATAAAAAATCTTGTCCGAGCGTCGGGATTACATCTAAGAGAAGCGCGGTGAATTTCCCTTGCTAAATACCGACTTCAAACGTGTATGATAGTCACGGGGAAAGCGCAGTAACTCGCGATTAATTCAATCGCGATTAATTCAATCGAGAGTTACGGCGCTTTGTCCGTGGAATGTTTAATCGACTGTTATAATGGAGAGCGGTAATATGTATGATTTCTTTAACTTGATTTTCGATTTATTTCCTCTAGATAATACTTTTCTCAATATTAAGTATTAATTAATTTGATTGCTTGAGGGGTTTTGTTTTTTTTTTTTTTGGGGGGGGGGGGGTATTTTTGTGTGTAAAGTACATTTAAGTCATTCTCCTGATCTTTTTTCTTTCTTTCCTTCTTTCTATCTACTTATTTTTCTTTTTTCTTTCGAGAGAGGAAGACCCGCCCTGTTGCCTCGGCAACAGGTAAGCTCTAGTTATTATTAGGGTCTTCCGATTCCATCGGAAGACCCTTCTGTTATTGTGAGGTTTTTTCTTTACATTTGTTATTATTATTATTATTATTATTATTATTATTATTATTTTTATTCCAATCACTTTTTTTGAGTGCAATTTTCTCAGAAACGGCTTCACTGTCAACATTTTTGTTCTCCTTTACTTACTAATAAAGCAAAACTTGATAGATTTAAAAGAAAATTTTGCTAAAATTCAAGATCTAAGAAAAGTTACGTAACAGTTTTCTAATTTTTAAACTCTCTAAAGTATAACTTTTATTATGCAAGCTAGATTCCTCAAATTTTCTGTTTGATGTTGTACAGGTGTAGTTCTTGACATCCGAATTAACGCCGATTAGGTAACTATTATAGCTAAGACGCTGTAAAGGTTTAAAATTTTCAACTTATTACGTAATTTCAAAAAACTTTTATTTTAAGCTTTAGGGCTGCAAAAATATTGCCAAACGATTTAGAGGGTCAATATAAGGGTAAAAACAGTTATTTTAAAAATTTAAATTCATTTTTAAGTAGGTTTTAAATTTTCTTTAATAAAATGTTTATTATTTAAGCTAGACTCCCCAAATTTTCTTTATAATGTTGTACAGGTGTAGATCTTGACAACCAACTTAACGCCGATTATGTAACTTTTACGGTAAAGGCGCTATTTGTGTTTAAAGTTTTTAAACTCATTACGTAACTTTAAAACTTTTTTATTTTAGGACCTACCGTTAAAAATATATTACAAAACGATTTAGAATGTCAATTTCATGGTGTAGGAGGTTTTTAAAATATTTTTATCCATTTTTAATTGAGAAATTTAAGATTTTCACAAATTTGGTTAGTTACGTAATTGCTTCATAACTTGCTTATTTTTCGTCATATGATCAAGAAAAAACCATACAGCACGTGAGAAGGGTTTTCTCTTTTAAATGATATTTTCAAAAACATCGTAATATTTGCCCCCTTCCCTCTAGCGTGCGCAGACCTTATCGAGAGAGGGTCTTAAATAGCCGAAATTTCACCCCGATTCTTCAATTCCATTTTCAGAAAAACGGATTTATCTACATACTTTATATTTTCGGTATAGACTCTCGAAGACACTGTTACCCGTTTAAGAAAAAAAAATTTCAAAAATAAAAGTTTTCAAAAACATTACATAACAATGAGTAAAATTTTTAATTCTCCGCCATACAGCGTTATTTTAAATGCTAGAGTATTCAAATTTTATTTGTCATATTCTCTAGGTTCATATCTTTAAAAAATTTATCGGCCGATAATATCTATCTTTTTTAGTTTGGCCGCTATTTCAATTTAAAGTTTTTAAATAATTACGTAATTTGCAAAAACATTTTATTTTTAGTCTTATCGTTTCCAGAACTTCACCAAACGATTTTCCGTACCGATTTCAGTATGAAACATGTTTCTTAGTATTTGAAAGTGAGCGATTTAAAGGATTTTTTAAAAAAATACCTTATTTGCGTAACTTTCATGTTTTTTCTTATTTGTCGTATTAACAAAGTATAAAAAGGAGAGTTTGAGAATGTATTTTGAATTCGAATTCTTAAACAAAAATCACATTTTTTGCCCTCTACCCGCTACTGATGAACAAGGCAATAAAAAAATCTGGTCCGAGCGTCGGGATTACATCTAAGAGAAGCGCGGTGAATTTCCCTTGCTAAATACCGACTTCAAACGCGTATGATAGTGACGGGGAAAGCGCAGTAACTCGCGATTAATTCAATCGTGATTAATTCAATCGAGAGTTACGGCGCTTTGTCCGTGGAATGTTTAATCGAAGCTAGATTCCTCAAATTTTCTGTTTGATGTTGTACAGGTGTAGTTCTTGACATCCGAATTAACGCCGATTAGGTAACTATTATAGCTAAGACGCTGTAAAGGTTTAAAATTTTCAACTTATTACGTAATTTCAAAAAACTTTTATTTTAAGCTTTAGGGCTGCAAAAATATTGCCAAACGATTTAGAGGGTCAATATAAGGGTAAAAACAGTTATTTTAAAAATTTAAATTCATTTTTAAGTAGGTTTTAAATTTTCTTTAATAAAATGTTTATTATTTAAGCTAGACTCCCCAAATTTTCTTTATAATGTTGTACAGGTGTAGATCTTGACAACCAACTTAACGCCGATTATGTAACTTTTACGGTAAAGGCGCTATTTGTGTTTAAAGTTTTTAAACTCATTACGTAACTTTAAAACTTTTTTATTTTAGGACCTACCGTTAAAAAAATATTAGAAAACGATTTAGAATGTCAATTTCATGGTGTAGGAGGTTTTTAAAATATTTTTTATCCATTTTTAATTGAGAAATTTAAGATTTTCACAAATTTGGTTAGTTACGTAATTGCTTCATAACTTGCTTATTTTTCGTCATATGATCAAGAAAAAACCATACAGCACGTGAGAAGGGTTTTCTCTTTTAAATGATATTTTCAAAAACATTGTAATATTTGCCCCCTTCCCTCTAGCGTGCGCAGACCTTATCGAGAGAGGGTCTTAAATAGCCGAAATTTCACCCCGATTCTTCAATTCCATTTTCAGAAAAACGGATTTATCTACATACTTTATATTTTCGGTATAGTCTCTCGAAGACATTGTTACCCGTTTAAGAAAAAAAAAATTCAAAAATAAAAGTTTTCAAAAACATTACATAACAATGAGTAAAATTTTTAATTCTCCGCCATACAGCGTTATATTAAATGCTAGAGTATTCAAATTTTATTTGTCATATTCTCTAGGTTCATATCTTTAAAAAATTCATCGGCCGATAATATCTATCTTTTTTAGTTTGGCCGCTATTTCAATTTAAAGTTTTTAAATAATTACGTAATTTGCAAAAACATTTTATTTTTAGTCTTATCGTTTCCAGAACTTCACCAAACGATTTTCCGTACCGATTTCAGTATGAAAACATGTTTCTTAGTATTTGAAAGTGAGCGATTTAAAGGATTTTTAAAAAAAATACCTTATTTGCGTAACTTTCATGTTTTTTCTTATTTGTCGTATTAACAAAGTATAAAAAGGAGAGTTTGAGAATGTATTTTGAATTCGAATTCTTAAACAAAAATCACATTTTTTGCACTCTACCCGCTACTGATGAACAAGGCAATAAAAAAATCTTGTCCGAGCGTCGGGATTACATCTAAGAGAAGCGCGGTCAATTTCCCTTGCTAAATACCGACTTCAAACGCGTATGATAGTGATGGGGAAAGCGCAGTAACTCGCGATTAATTCAATCGCGATTAATTCAATCGAGAGTTACGGCGCTTTGTCCGTGGAATGTTTAATCGACTGTTATAATGGAGAGCCGTAATATGTATGATTTCTTTAACTTGATTTTCGATTTATTTCCTCTAGATAATACTTTTTTCAATTTTAATTATTAATTAATTTGATTGCTTGAGGGTTTTTTTTTTGGGGGGGGGGGTATTTTTGTGTGTAAAGTACATTTAAGTCATTCTCCTGATCTTTTTTCTTTCTTTCCTTCGTTCTATCTACTTATTTTTCTTTTTTTTTTCTAAAGAGGAAGACCCGCCCTGTTGCCTCGGCAACAGGTAAGCTCTAGTTATTTGGGTCTTCCGATTCCATCGGAAGACCCATTTGTTATTGTGATGTTTTTTCTTTACATTTGTTATTATTTTTTTAGGGTCTTCCGATTCCATCGGAAGACCCTTTTGTTTTTGTGAGGTTTTTTCTTTACATTTGTTATTATTATTATTTGGGTCTTCCGATTCCATCGGAAGACCCATTTGTTATTGTGATGTTTTTTCTTTACATTTGTTATTATTTTTTTTTTTATTCTTATTCTAAACAGGTTTTTGACTACAATTTTCTCAGCAACGGCTTTACCAGTAATCTTTTTTTCTCTTTTACTTTGTTTTCAAAGTTAAACTTATTAGATTTATAAGAAAAGTTTTGAAAAATTCCGGTTTTAAAGAAAATTACAGAGCCATATTTAATTTTTAAACTTTCTCAAATAACACGTTTATTATTTAGGCTAGACTCCTTAAACTTTCTTTTTAATGTTGTACAGGTGTAGGCCCTGACAACCGAATTTACGCCGATTCTGTAACTATCAGGATAAAGACGCTATTTGTGTTTAAAGTTTTTAAACTCATTACGTAACTTTCAAACTCGTTTATTCTAAGTCCTAGCGTAACAAAAAGAAAACAAAACGATTTAGAATGTCAATTTCAGCTTGAAAAAGGGTGTTTTAATATTTTAAAATTATTTTTAAGTGAGAAATTTAAGATTTTCAAAAATTTGGTTAGTTGCGTAATTGCTTCATAACTTGCTTATTTTTCGTCGTATGATCACAAAAAACCAATACAGCACTAGAGAAGGGTTTACTCTTTTGAACTTTTTTTTGAAAACCATCGAAATATTTGCCCCCTTCCCTCTGGCGTCTGCAAACCTTATCGAGAGGGGGTCTTAAATCGCCAAAATTTCACCCCGATTTTTCAATTCCATTTTCTGAGAAACGGTTTTATCTACACGCTTCACATTTTTATTATAGACTTTCACCGTCACTGTTACCCGTTTAGATAAAAAAAAATTTGAAAATCGATGTTTTTTTGAAAGATTACGTAACAATTAGTTAAATTTTAAATTCTCCACTAACAGCTTTATTTTTCAAGCTAGACTATTCAAATTTTATCTGTCATATTCTCTAGGTTCATATCTTTAAAAAATTCATCGGCCGATAATATCTATCTTTTTTAGTTTGGCCGCTATTTCAATTTAAAGTTTTTAAATAATTACGTAATTTGCAAAAACATTTTATTTTTAGTCTTATCGTTTCCAGAACATCACCAAACGATTTTCCGTACCGATTTTAGTATGAAATATGTTTCTCAGTATTTCAAAGTGAGCGATTTAAAGGATTTTAAAAAAATATCTTACTTGCGTAACTTTCATGTTTTTTCTTATTTGTTGTATTAACAAAGTATAAAAAGGGGAGATTGAGAAAGTGTTTTCAAATCGAAATCTTAAACAAAAATCACATTTTTTTTGCCCTCTACCCGCTACTGATGAACAAGGCAATAAACTAATCTACTCCGAGCGTCGGGATTACACATTAGAGAAACGCGTTGAATTTGCCTTGCTTAATACCCACTTCAAACGTGTATGATAGTCACGGGGAAAGCGCAGTAACTCGCGATTAATTCAATCGCGAGATCCTGCACTTTGCTCGTGGAGTATCTAGTCGACAATTATAAATTTAAGTTTCTTTGTCTCCTTACTATAGTAGTCATCTCAGTAGTATATACACAACTAACTTGACCGTTGAAACGCGCAATACACACACTCTATGCAGCTATGTCGCATTACGTCACCACGCTTCTGAATGGGAATTCTGTAATACACAGACTTTCTATCGCTGTATTCATGCCGCTTTAATTACATGAGTGTGTTTACATAGTGTCTCGGTGAGATATATACATGTATCTATGTATATATATACTTCTCCTTTGCCCTAATCGGCATATCTATGATGCCGCAATAAATGCGTATACTCATTGCAGTATCTCGTTTCTTTTTTCTTTTGTTTTCCTTCTTTCTACTTGCATATTTTTCTTCTTTTTTTTTTCTAAAGAGGAAGACCCGCCCTGTTGCCTCGGCAACGGGTAAGCTCTAGTTATTATTATTTTTATTCTTAGCACTTTTTTGACTGCAAATTTCTCAGAAACGGCTTCACTGTCAATATTTTTGTTCAGCTTTTCTTATTAATAAAGCAAAACTTGATAGATTTAAAAGAAAATTTTGCTAAAATTCATGTTCTGAGTAAAATTATATAACAATTTGTAATTTTTAAAATCTCTCAACTATAACTTTTATTATGCAAGCTAGATTCCTGAAATTTTCTCTATGATGTTGTACAGGTGTAGTTCTTGACAATCGAATTAACTCCGATTAGGTATCTATTATAGTTGAGACGCTATAAGAGTTTAAAATTTTCAACTTATTACGTAATTTAAAAAAAAATTATTTTGAAGCTTAAGAGCTGCAAAAATGTTGCCAAACGATTTAGAGGGTCAATATAAGGGTAAAAACAGTTATTTTAAAATTTTAAATTCATTTTTGAGAAGGTTTTAAATTTTCTCAAATAAAATGTTTATTATTTAAGCTAGACTCCCCAAAATTTCTTTATAATGTTGTACAGGTGTAGATCTTGACAACCAACTTAACGCCGATTATGTAACTTTTACGGTAAAGGCGCTATTTGTGTTTAAAGTTTTTAAACTCATTACGTAACTTTAAAACTTTTTTATTTTAGGTCTTAGCGTTAAAAAAATATTACAAAACGATTTAGAATGTCAATTTCATGGTGTAAGAGGTTTTTAAAATATTTTTTATCCATTTTTAATTGAGAAATTTAAGATTTTCACAAATTTGGTTAGTTACGTAATTGCTTCATAACTTGCTTATTTTTCGTCATATGATCAAGAAAAAACCATACAGCACGTGACAAGGGTTTACTCTTTTAAATGATATTTTCAAAAACATCGAAATATTTGCCCCCTTCCCTCTAGCGTTGGTAGACCCTATCGAGAGAGGGTCTTAAATCGCCGAAATTTTACCCCGATTTTTCAATTCCATTTTCTGAAAAACGGATTTATGTACAAATTTTATACTATAGTTATAGACTCTCAGAGACATCGTTACCCGTTTAAGTAAAAAAAAAATCAAAAATAAAAGTTTTCAAAAACATTACATAACAATGAGTAAAATTTTTAATTCTCCGCCATACAGCGTTATTTTAAATGCTAGACTATTTAAATTTTATCTGTCATATTCTCTAGGTTCATATCTTTAAAAAATTCATCGGCCGATAATATCTATCTTTTTTAGTTTGGCCGCTATTTCAATTTAAAGTTTTTAAATAATTACGTAATTTGCAAAAACATTTTATTTTTAGTCTTATCGTTTCCAGAACTTCACCAAACGATTTTCCGTACCGATTTCAGTATGAAAACATGTTTCTCAGTATTTGAAAGTGAGCGATTTAAAGGATTTTTTAAAAAAATACCTTATTTGCGTAACTTTCATAATTTTTCTTATTTGTCGTATTAACAAAGTATAAAAAGGAGAGTTTGAGAATGTATTTTGAATTCGAATTCTTAAACAAAAATCACATTTTTTGCACTCTACCCGCTACTGATGAACAAGGCAATAAAAAAATCTTGTCCGAGCGTCGGGATTACATCTAAGAGAAGCGCGGTGAATTTCCCCTGCTAAATACCGACTTCAAACGTGTATGATAGTGACGGGGAAAGCGCAGTAACTCGCGATTAATTCAATGGCGATTAATTCAATCGAGAGTTACGGCGCTTTGTCCGTGGAATGTTTAATCGACTGTTATAATGGAGAGCCGTAATATGTATGATTTCTTGAACTTGATTTTCGATTTATTTCCTCTAGAAAATACTTTTTTCAATTTTAATTATTAATTAATTTGATTGCTTGAGGGGTTTTTTTTTTTTGGGGGGGGGGGGGGGGTATTTTTGTGTGTAAAGTACATTTAAGTCATTCTCCTGATCTTTTTTCTTTCTTTCCTTCTTTCTATCTACTTATTTTTCTTTTTTCTTTCGAGAGAGGAAGACCCGCCCTGTTGCCTCGGCAACAGGTAAGCTCTAGTTATTATTAGGGTCTTCCGATTCCATCGGAAGACCCTTCTGTTATTGTGAGGTTTTTTCTTTACATTTGTTATTATTATTATTATTATTATTATTCTTTTTATTCTTAGCACTTTTTTTGACTGCAATTTTCTCAGAAACGGCTTCACTGTCAACATTTTTGTTCTCCTTTTCTTACTAATAAAGCAAAACCTGATAGATTTAAAAGAATATTTTGCTAAAATTCAAGATCTTAGAAATGTTACATAACAATTTGTAATTTTTAAAATCTCTAAAGTATAACTTTTATTATGCAAGCTAGATTCCTCAAATTTTCTGTTTGATGTTGTACAGGTGTAGTTCTTGACATCAGAATTAACGCCGATTAGGTAACTATTATAGCTGAGACGCTGTAAAGGTTTAAAATTTTCAACTTATTACGTAATTTCAAAAAACTTTTATTTTAAGCCTTAGGGCTGCAAAAATATTGCCAAATGATTTAGAGGGTCAATATAAGGGTAAAAATAGTTATTTTAAAAATTTAAATTCATTTTTGAGAAGGTTTTAAATTTTCTTTAATAAAATGTTTATTATTTAAGCTAGACTCCCCAAATTTTCTTTATAATGTTGTACAGGTGTAGATCTTGACAACCAACTTAACGCCGATTATGTAACTTTTACGGTAAAGGCGCTATTTGTGTTTAAAGTTTTTAAACTCATTACGTAACTTTAAAACTTTTTTATTTTAGGTTTTAGCGTTAAAAAAATATTACAAAACGATTTAGAATGTCAATTTCATGGTGTAGGAGGTTTTTAAAATATTTTTTATCCATTTTTAATTGAGAAATTTAAGATTTTCACAAATTTGGTTAGTTACGTAATTGCTTCATAACTTGCTTATTTTTCGTCATATGATCAAGAAAAAACCATACAGCACGTGAGAAGGGTTTTCTCTTTTAAATGATATTTTCAAAAACATCGTAATATTTGCCCCCTTCCCTCTAGCGTGCGCAGACCCTATCGAGAGAGGGTCTTAAATCGCCGAAATTTCACCCCGATTCTTCAATTCCATTTTCAGAAAAACGGATTTATCTACATACTTTATATTTTCGGTATAGACTTTCGAAGACACTGTCACCCGTTTAAGAAAAAAAAATTTCAAAAATAAAAGTTTTCAAAAACATTACATAACAATGAGTTAAATTTTAAATTCTCCACCATACAGCGTTATTTTAAATGCTAGAGTATTCAAATTTTATTTGTCATATTCTCTAGGTTCATATCTTTAAAAAAATTCATCGGCCGATAATATCTATCTTTTTTAGTTTGGCCGCTATTTCAATTTAAAGTTTTTAAATAATTACGTAATTTGCAAAAACATTTTATTTTTAGTCTTATCGTTTCCAGAACTTCACCAAACGATTTTCCGTACCGATTTCAGTATGAAACATGTTTCTCAGTATTTGAAAGTGAGCGATTTAAAGGATTTTTAAAAAAAAATACCTTATTTGCGTAACTTTCATGTTTTTTCTTATTTGTCGTATTAACAAAGTATAAAAAGGAGAGTTTGAGAATGTATTTTGAATTCGAATTCTTAAACAAAAATCACATTTTTTGCCCTCTACCCGCTACTGATGAACAAGGCAATAAAAAAACCTTGTCCGAGCGTCGGGATTACATCTAAGAGAAGCGCGATGAATTTCCTTTGCTAAATACCGACTTCAAACGCGTATGATAGTCACGGGGAAAGCGCAGTAACTCGCGATTATTTCAATCGCAATTAATTCAATCGAGAGTTACGGCGCTTTGTCCGTGGAATGTTTAATCGACTGTTATAATGGAGAGCCGTAATATGTATGATTTCTTTAACTTGATTTTCGATTTATTTCCTCTAGATAATACTTTTTTCAATTTTAATTATTAATGAATTTGATTGTTTGAGGGGTTTTTTTTTTTGGGGGGGGGGGGTGTATTTTTGTGTGTAAAGTACATTTAAGTCATTCTCTTGATCTTTTTTCTTTCTTTCCTTCTTTCTATCTACTTATTTTTCTTTTTCCTTTCGAGAGAGGAAGACCCGCCCTGTTGCCTCGGCAACAGGTAAGCTCTAGTTATTATTATTTTTATTCTTAGCACTTTTTTGACTGCAATTTTCTCAGAAACGGCTTCACTGTCAATATTTTTGTTCAGCTTTTCTTACTAATAAAGCAAAATTTGATAGATTTAAAAGAAAATTTTGCTAAAATTCATGTTCTGAGTAAAATTATATAACAATTTGCAATTTTTAAAATCTCTCAACTATAACTTTTATTATGCAAGCTAGATTCCTGAAATTTTCTCTATGATGTTGTACAGGTGTAGTTCTTGACAATCGAATTAATTCCGATTAGGTAACTATTATAGTTAAGAAGCTATAAGAGTTTAAAATTTTCAACTTATTACGTAATTTCAAAAAAAATTCATTTTAAGCTTAAGAGCTGCAAAAATGTTGCCAAACGATTTAGAGGGTCAATATAAGGGTAAAAACAGTTATTTTAAAATTTTAAATTCATTTTTGAGAAGGTTTTAAATTTTCTCAAATAAAATGTTTATTATTTAAGCTAGACTCCCAAAAATTTCTTTATAATGTTGTACAGGTGTAGATCTTGACAACCAACTTAACGCCGATTATGTAACTTTTACGGTAAAGGCGCTATTTGTGTTTAAAGTTTTTAAACTCATTACGTAACTTTAAAACTTTTTTATTTTAGGTATTAGCGTGTAAAAAATATTACAAAACGATTTAGAATGTCAATTTCATGGTGTAAGAGGTTTTTAAAATATTTTTTATCCATTTTTAATTGAGAAATTTAAGATTTTCACAAATTTGGTTAGTTACGTAATTGCTTCATAACTTGCTTATTTTTCGTCATATGATCAAGAAAAAACCATACAGCACGTGAGAAGGGTTTACTCTTTTAAATGATATTTTCAAAAACATCGAAATATTTGCCCCCTTCCCTCTAGCGTTGGTAGACCCTATCGAGAGAGGGTCTTAAAACGCCGAAATTTCACCCCGATTTTTCAATTCCATTTTCTGAGAAACGGTTTTATGTACACACTTCATATGGTGTCTATCGACTTTCACAGGCACCGTTACCCGTTTAAGTGAAAAAAAATTACAAAATCAAACTTTTCAAAAACATTACGTAATAATTAGTAAAATTTTAAATTTTCCCCTTTATAGCATTATTTTTTATGCTACACTTTCCAAATTTGAACTGTCATACTCTCTAGGTTCATATCTTCACAAAATTTATCGGCCGACAATATCTATCTATTTTAGTTTAGCGGCTATTTCAATTTAAATTTTTTAAAAATTACGTAATTTGCAAAACTTGTTTTATTTTTAGTCTTATCGTTTCCAGAGTATTACGAAACGATTTTCCGTAACCATTTCAGTATGAAATAAGTTTCTCAGTATTTGAAAGTGAGCAATTTAAAGATTTTTTAAAAAAAATATCTTATTTGCGTAACTTTCTAGTATTTCTTTATTCTTCGTATGAACAAAGAATAAAAACGAGTGTTTCAGAAAGAATTTGAATTCGAATATTAAACAAAAATAACTTTTTTTCTCTCTCTACCCGCTACTGATGAAGAACGCAATAAACAAATCTTCATCGAGCGTCGGGATTACACATTAGAAGAGCGCGTTGAATTTGCCTTGCTTAATACCTCGCACAGCGCCGCTCCTATAGAGACGGGAAAAGCGCAGTAACTCGCGATTAATTATTAATTCATTCGCGAGTTACTGCGCTTTCCCTGTGGAATATCTAATCGGCAATTATAAAGGAATCCCTCAATATGTATGTTTACTTAAATTTGAGTTTCTTTATCTCCTTACTATAGTAGTCATCTCAGTGCTATACGTATAGCTAACGTGACCTTTGAAATAAATGCGTAATACACACTCTCTATCCAGCTTTGTCGCATTACGTCACCACGCTTCTGAATGGGAATTCTGTAATACACAGACTTTCTGTAGCTGGATTCATGCCGCTTTAATTACATGAGTGTGTTTACATAGTGTCTCGGCGAGATATATACATGTATCTATGTATATACTTCTCATTTGTCCTAATCGGCACATCTATGATGCCGCAATAAATGCGTATACTCATTGCAGTATCTCGTTTCTTTTTTCTTTTTTTTTTTCCTTCTTTCTACGTACATATTTTTCTTTTTTTTTCTAAAGAGGAAGACCCGCCCTGTTGCCTCGGCAACAGGTAAGCTCTAGTTAGGGTCTTCCGATTCCATCGGAAGACCCTTCTGTTATTGTGATGTTTTTTCTTTACATTTGTTATTATTATTAGGGTCTTCCGATTCCATCGGAAGACCCTTCTGTTATTGTGATGTTTTTTCTTTACATTTGTTATTATTATTATTATTATTCTTTTTCTCAGCACTTTGACTGCCATTTTCTCAAAAACGGCTTCACTAACAATCCTTTTATCGCGGCTACTGGCTTGATAAGCCAGGGGAAATTGATTGATAAGAAAAAAATATTAAACTATTATGGTTTTAAAGGAAATTACGTAATAGGGTTAATTTTTTTATTTTCTCAAAAACAAGTTTATTATTTAAGATAGATTCCTCAACTTTTCATTCTTAAATTTGACAGGTGTAATTTTGAGAATGGAATCAACGCCGATTATCTACATTTAACGGTTAAGCCATTATTTAAATTTAAAAATTACGTAATTTTTAAACTTCGTTGTTTTTAAACTAAGCTTTTTAAAAATGGTACAAAAGGATTTAGAATGTCAAATTCATGGTAAAAAAGTTTCTTTTAATATTTGAAATGCATTTTTAATTGAGAAATTTAAGTTTTTCACAAATTTGGTTAGTTACGTAATTGCTTCGTAACTTTCTTAGTTTTTATCATATGATCACCAAAATTCAATCAGCGACGGAGAAGGGTTAGTGCTTTTGAATTATATTTTCAAAAACATCGAAGTATTAGCCCCCTTCCCTCTATCGTCGGACAACCCTATCGAGAGAGGGTCTTAAAACGCCGAAATTTCACCCCGATTTTTCAATTCCATTTTCTGAGAAACGGTTTTATATACACACTTCATATTGTGTCTATAGATTTTCACAGGCACTGTTACCCGTTTAAGTAAAAAATAAGTTTAAAAATGAAAGTTTTTAAAACCATTACGTAACAATTAGTGAAATTTTAAATTCTCTACTATATAGCTTATTTTTAATGCTACACTATCCAAATTTGAACTATCATATTCTCTAGGTTCATATCTTTACAAAATTTATCGGCCGATAATATCTATCTCTTTTAGTTTGGCCGCTATTTCAATTTAAAGTTTTTAAATAATTACGTAATTTGCAAAAACATTTTATTTTTAGTCTTATCGTTTCCAGAACATTACCAAACGATTTTCCGTACCGATTTTAGTATGAAACATGTCTCTCAGTATTTGAAAGTGAGTGATTTGGAAGATTAAAAAAAAATATCTTATTTGCGTAACTTTCATGTTTTTTCTTATTTGTCGTATTAACAAAGTATAAAAAGGAGAGTTTGAGAATGTATTTTGAATTCGAATTCTTAAACAAAAATCACATTTTTTGCACTCTACCAGCTACTGATGAACAAGGCAATAAAAAAATCTTGTCCGAGCGTCGGGATTACATCTAAGAGAAGCGCGGTCAATTTCCCTTGCTAAATACCGACTTCAAACGTGTATGATAGTCACGGGGAAAGCGCAGTAACTCGCGATTAATTCAATCGCGATTAATTCAATGGAGAGTTACGGCGCTTTGTCCGTGGAATGTTTAATCGACTGTTATAATGGAGAGCCGTAATATGTATGATTTCTTTAACTTGATTTTCGATTTATTTCCTCTAGATAATACTTTTTTCAATTTTAATTATTAATTAATTTGATTGCTTGGGGTTTTTTTTGGGGGGGGGGGGTAATTTTGTGTGTAAAGTACATTTAAGTCATTCTCCTGATCTTTTTTCTTTCTTTCCTTCTTTCTATCTACTTATTTTTCTTTTTTCTTTCGAGAGAGGAAGACCCGCCCTGTTGCCTCGGCAACAGGTAAGCTCTAGTTATTATTATTATTATTCTTATTCTCAGCACTTTGACTGCATTTTTCTCAAAAACGGCTAAACCAACAACCTTTTTATCGCGGTTACTGGCTTGATGAGCCAGGGGAAATTGATTGATAAGAAAAAAATATCGAAATATTATGGTTTTAAAGGAAATTACGTAATAGGGCTAAATTTTTTTATTTTCTCAAAAACAAGTTTATTATTTTAGATAGATTCCTCAAATTTTCATTCTTAAATTTGACAGGTGTGTTCTTGACAATGAAAGCAACGCCGATTATCTACTTTTAACAGTTAAGCCGTTATTAAAATTTAAAAATTACGTAATTTTTAAACTGCTTTGTTTTAAGTCTAAGCATTTTAAAAATGGTATAGAACGATTTAGAATGTCAATTTCATGATAAAAAAGTTTCTTTTAATATTTGAAATCCATTTTTAAATGAGAAATTTAAGTTTTTCACAAATTTGGTTAGTTACGTAATTGCTTCATAACTTTCTTAGTTTTTATCATATGATCACCAAAATGTAATCAGTAAAGGAGAAGGGTTAGCGCTTTTGAATTATATTTTCAAAAACATCGAAATATTAGCCCCCTTCCCTCTATCGTCGTACAACCCTATCGAGAGAGGGTCTTAAAACGCCGAAATTTCACCCCGATTTTTCAATTCCATTTTCTGAGAAACGGTTTTATGTACATCCTTCATGTTGTGTCTGTCGACTTTCACAGGCACTGTTACCCGTTTAAGTAAAAAAAAAATTACAAAATGCAAGTTTTCAAAAACATTACGTAATAATGAGTAAAATTTTAAATTCTCCCCTTTATAGCATTATTTTTCATGCTACACTTTCCAAATTTGAACTGTCATACTCTCTAGGTTCATATCTTCACAAAATTCATCGGCCGACAATATCTATCTATTTTAGTTTGGCCGCTATTTCAATTTAAATTTTTAAAAAATTACGTAATTTGCAAAAACTTGTTTTATTTTTAGTCCTATCGTTTCCAGAGTATTACGAAACGATTTTCCGTAACCATTTCAGTATGAAATATGTTTCTCCGTATTTGAAAGTGAGCGATTTAAAGGATTTTAAAAAAAAATACCGTATTTGCGTAACTTTCATGTTTTTTCTTATTTGTCGTATTAACAAAGTATAAAAAGGAGAGTTTGAGAAAGTGTTTTGAAATCGAAATCATAAACAAAAATCACATTTTTTTTGCCCTCTACCCGCTACTGATGAACAAGGCAATAAACAAATCTTGTCCGAGCGTCGGGATTACACAGTAGAGAGGCGCGGTGAATTTGCCTTGCTTAATACCGACTTCAAACGTGTATGATAGTCACGGGGAAAGCGCAGTAACTCGCGATTAATTGAATCGCGTTTAATTCAATCGAGAGTTACGGCGCTTTGTCCGTGGAATGTTTAATCGATTGTTATAATGGAGAGCCGTAATATGTATGATTTACTTTAATTTGAGTTTCTTTGTCTCCTTAATATAATAGTCATATCTGCTATATATATAGCTATCTTGAGCGTTGAAACGCGCAATACATACACTCTATCCAGCTATAGATAATAGTTTTTTTTTCAATTTTAATTATTAATTAATTTGATTGCTTGAGGGTTCTTTTTTGGGGGGGGGGGGGATTTTGTGTGTAAAGTACATGTAACTCATTCTCCTGATCTTTTTTCTTTCCTTCTTTCTTTCTATCTACTTATTTTTCTTTTTTCTTTCGAGATAGGAAGACCCGCCCTGTTGCCTCGGCAACAGGTAAGCTCTAGTTTTTTATTCTTATTCTAAACAGGTTTTTGACTGCAATTTTCTCAGCAACGGCTTTACCAGTAATCTTTCTTTCTCTTTTACTTTGTTTCCAAACTTATACTTACTAGATTTATAAGAAAAGTTTTGACAAAATCCGGTTTTAAAGAAAATTACAGAGCCATATTTAATTTTTAAACTTTCTCAAATAAAACGTTTATTATTTAAGCTAGACTCCTCAAATTTTCTTGTTAATGTTGTACAGGTGTAGGTCCTGACAACCGAATTTACGCCGATTATGTAACTATTAGGATAAAGACGCTATTTGTGTTTAAAGTTTTTAAACTCATTACGTAACTTTCAAACTCGTTTATTTTAAGTCCTAGCGAAACAAAAAGAAAACAAAACGATTTAGAATGTCAATTTCAGCTTGAAAAAAGTTGTTTTAATATTTTAAAATTATTTTTAAGTGAGAAATTTAAGATTTTCAAAAATTTGGTTAGTTGCGTAATTGCTTCATAACTTGCTTATTTTTCGTCGTATGATCACAAAAAACCAATACAGCACTAGAGAAGGGTTTACTCTTTTGAACTTTTTTTTGAAAACCATCGAAATATTTGCCCCCTTCCCTCTGGCGTCTGCAAACCTTATCGAGAGGGGGTCTTAAATCGCCAAAAATTCACCCCGATTTTTCAATTCCATTTTCTGAGAAACAGTTTTATCTACACGCTTCACATTTTTATTATAGACTTTCACCGTCACTGTTACCCGTTTAGATAAAAAAAAATTTGAAAATATATGTTTTTTTGAAAGATTACGTAACAATTAGTTAAATTTTAAATTCGCCACTAACAGCCTTATTTTTCAAGCTAGACTATTCAAATTTTATCTGTCATATTCTCTAGGTTCATATCTTTAAAAAATTCATCGGCCGATAATATCTATCTTTTTTAGTTTGGCCGCTATTTCAATTTAAAGTTTTTAAATAATTACGTAATTTGCAAAAACATTTTATTTTTAGTCTTATCGTTTCCAGAACATCACCAAACGATTTTCCGTACCGATTTTAGTATGAAACATGTTTCTCAGTATTTGAAATTGAGCGATTTAAAGGATTTTAAAAAAAATATCTTACTTGCGTAACTTTCATGTTTTTTCTTATTTGTTGTATTAACAAAGTATAAAAAGGAGAGATTGAGAAAGTGTTTTCAAATCGAAATCTTAAACAAAAATCACATTTTTTTGCCCTCTACCCGCTACTGATGAACAAGGCAATAAACTAATCTACTCCGAGCGTCGGGATTACACATTAGAGAAACGCGTTGAATTTGCCTTGCTTAATACCCACTTCAAACTTGTATGATAGTCACGGGGAAAGCGCAGTAACTCGCGATTAATTCAATCGCGAGATCCTGCACTTAGCTCGTGGAGTATTTAGTCGACAATTATAAATTTAAGTTTCTTTGTCTCCTTACTATAGTAGTCATCTCAGTGGTATATACACAACTAACTTGACCGTTGAAACGCGCAATACACACACTCTATGCAGCTATGTCGCATTACGTCACCACGCTTCTGAATGGGAATTCTGTAATACACAGACTTTCTATCGCTGTATTCATGCCGCTTTAATTACATGAGTGTGTTTACATAGTGTCTCGGTGAGATATATACATGTATCTATGTATATATATACTTCTCCTTTGCCCTAATCGGTATATCTATGATGCCGCAATAAATGCGTATACTCATTGCAGTATCTCGTTTCTTTTTTCTTTTGTTTTCCTTCTTTCTACTTGCATATTTCTCTTCTTTTTTTTTCTAAAGAGGAAGACCCGCCCTGTTGCCTCGGCAACGGGTAAGCTCTAGTTATTATTAGGGTCTTCCGATTCCATCGGAAGACCCTTCTGTTATTGTGATGTTTTTTCTTTACATTTGTTATTATTATTATTATTCTTTTTCTCAGCACTTTGACTGCATTTTTCTCAAAAACGGCTTAACCAACAATCTTTTTATCGCGGCTACTGGCTTGATGAGCCAGGGGAAATTGATTGATAAGAAAAAAATATTAAACTATTATGGTTTTAAAGGAAATTACGTAATAGGGGTAATTTTTTTATTTTCTCAAAAACAAGTTTATTATTTAAGATAGATTCCTCAACTTTTCATTCTTAAATTTGACAGGTGTAATTTTGAGAATGGAATCAACGCCGATTATCTACATTTAACGGTTAAGCCATTATTTAAATTTAAAAATTACGTAATTTTTAAACTTCGTTGTTTTTAAACTAAGCTTTTTAAAAATGGTACAAAACGATTTAGAATGTCAATTTCATGGTAAAAAAGTTTCTTTTAATATTTGACATGCATTTTTAATTGAGAAATTTAAGTTTTTCACAAATTTGGTTAGTTACGTAATTGCTTCGTAACTTTCTTAGTTTTTATCATATGATCACCAAAATTCAATCAGCGACGGAGAAGGGTTAGTGCTTTTGAATTATATTTTCAAAAAACATCGAAATATTAGCCCCCTTCCCTCTATCGTCGGACAACCCTATCGAGAGAGGGTCTTAAAACGCCGAAATTTCACCCCGATTTTTCAATTCCATTTTCTGAGAAACGGTTTTATATACACACTTCATATTGTGTCTATAAATTTTCACAGGCACTGTTACCCGTTTAAGTAAAAAATAAGTTTAAAAATGAAAGTTTTCAAAACCATTACGTAACAATTAGTGAAATTTTAAATTCTCTACTATATAGCTTATTTTTAATGCTACACTATCCAAATTTGAACTATCATATTCTCTAGGTTCATATCTTTACAAAATTCATCGGCCGATAATATCTATCTCTTTTAGTTTGGCCGCTATTTCAATTTAAAGTTTTTAAATAATTACGTAATTTGCAAAAACATTTTATTTTTAGTCTTATCGTTTCCAGAACATTAACAAAAGATTTTCCGTACCGATTTTAGTATGAAACATGTCTCTCAGTATTTGAAAGTGAGTGATTTGGAAGATTAAAAAAAAATATCTTATTTGCGTAACTTTCATGTTTTTTCTTATTTGTCGTATTAACAAAGTATAAAAAGGAGAGTTTGAGAATGTATTTTGAATTCGAATTCTTAAACAAAAATCACATTTTTTGCACTCTACCCGCTACTGATGAACAAGGCAATAAAAAAATCTTGTCCGAGCGTCGGGATTACATCTAAGAGAAGCGCGGTGAATTTCCCTTGCTAAATACCGACTTCAAACGTGTATGATAGTCACGGGGAAAGCGCAGTAACTCGCGATTAATTCAATCGTGATTAATTCAATCGAGAGTTACGGCGCTTTGTCCGTGGAATGTTTAATCGACTGTTATAATGGAGAGCCGTAATATGTATGATTTCTTTAACTTGATTTTCGATTTATTTCCTCTAGATAATACTTTTTTCAATTTTAATTATTAATTAATTTGATTGCTTGGGGGGGTTTTTTTTTGGGGGGGGGGGTATTTTTGTGTGTAAAGTACATTTAAGTCATTCTCCTGATCTTTTTTCTTTCTTTCCTTCTTTCCATCTACTTATTTTTCTTTTTTCTTTCGAGAGAGGAAGACCCGCCCTGTTGCCTCGGCAACAGGTAAGCTCTAGTTAGGGTCTTCCGATTCCATCGGAAGACCCTTCTGTTATTGTGAGGTTTTTTCTTTACATTTGTTATTATTATTATTATTATTCTTTTTATTCTTAGCACTTTTTTTGACTGCAATTTTCTCAGAAACGGCTTCACTGTCAACATTTTTGTTCTCCTTTTCTTACTAATAAAGCAAAACCTGATAGATTTAAAAGAATATTTTGCTAAAATTCAAGATCTAAGAAATGTTACGTAACAATTTGTAATTTTTAAAATCTCTAAAGTATAACTTTTATTATGCAAGCTAGATTCCTCAAATTTTCTGTTTGATGTTGTACAGGTGTAGTTCTTGACATCAGAATTAACGCCAATTAGGTAACTATTATAGCTAAGACGCTGTAAAGGTTTAAAATTTTCAACTTATTACGTAATTTCAAAAAACTTTTATTTTAAGCCTTAGGGCTGCAAAAATATTGCCAAATGATTTAGAGGGTCAATATAAGGGTAAAAATAGTTATTTTAAAAATTTAAATTCATTTTTAAGTAGGTTTTAAATTTTCTTTAATAAAATGTTTATTATTTAAGCTAGACTCCCCAAATTTTCTTTATAATGTTGTACAGGTGTAGATCTTGACAACCAACTTAACGCCGATTATGTAACTTTTACGGTAAAGGCGCTATTTGTGTTTAAAGTTTTTAAACTCATTACGTAACTTTAAAACTTTTTTATTTTAGGACCTACCGTTAAAAAAATATTACAAAACGATTTAGAATGTCAATTTCATGGTGTAGGAGGTTTTTAAAATATTTTTTATCCATTTTTAATTGAGAAATTTAAGATTTTCACAAATTTGGTTAGTTACGTAATTGCTTCATAACTTGCTTATTTTTCGTCATATGATCAAGAAAAAACCATACAGCACGTGAGAAGGGTTTTCTCTTTTAAATGATATTTTCAAAAACATCGTAATATTTGCCCCCTTCCCTCTAGCGTGCGCAGACCCTATCGAGAGAGGGTCTTAAATCGCCGAAATTTCACCCCGATTCTTCAATTCCATTTTCAGAAAAACAGATTTATCTACATACTATATATTTTCGATATAGACTCTCGAAGACACTGTTACCCGTTTAAGAAAAAAAAATTTCAAAAATAAAAGTTTTCAAAAACATTACATAACAATGAGTTAAATTTTAAATTCTCCACCATTAAGCGTTATTTTAAATGCTAGAGTATTCAAATTTTATTTGTCATATTCTCTAGGTTCATATCTTTAAAAAATTCATCGGCCGATAATATCTATCTTTTTTAGTTTGGCCGCTATTTCAATTTAAAGTTTTTAAATAATTACGTAATTTGCAAAAACATTTTATTTTTAGTCTTATCGTTTCCAGAACTTCACCAAACGATTTTCCGTACCGATTTCAGTATGAAACATGTTTCTCAGTATTTGAAAGTGAGCGATTTAAAGGATTTTTTAAAAAAATACCTTATTTGCGTAACTTTCATGTTTTTTCTTATTTTTCGTATTAACAAAGTATAAAAAGGAGAGTTTGAGAATGTATTTTGAATTCGAATTCTTAAACAAAAATCACATTTTTTGCCCTCTACCCGCTACTGATGAACAAGGCAATAAAAAAAACCTTGTCCGAGCGTCGGGATTACATCTAAGAGAAGCGCGATGAATTTCCTTTGCTAAATACCGACTTCAAACGCGTATGATAGTCACGGGGAAAGCGCAGTAACTCGCGATTAATTCAATCGCGATTAATTCAATGGAGAGTTACGGCGCTTTGTCCGTGGAATGTTTAATCGACTGTTATAATGGAGAGCCGTAATATGTATGATTTCTTTAACTTGATTTTCGATTTATTCCCTCTAGATAATACTTTTTTCAATTTTAATTATTAATTAATTTGATTTCTTGAGGGTTTTTTTTTGGGGGGGGGGGGGGTATTTTTGTGTGTAAAGTACATTTAAGTCATTCTCCTGATCTTTTTTCTTTCTTTCCTTCTTTCTATCTTCTTATTTTTCTTTTTTCTTTCGAGAGAGGAAGACCCGCCCTGTTGCCTCGGCAACAGGTAAGCTCTAGTTATTATTCTTTTTATTCTTAGCACTTTTTTTGACTGCAATTTTCTCAGAAACGGCTTCACTGTCAACATTTTTGTTCTCCTTTTCTTACTAATAAAGCAAAACCTGATAGATTTAAAAGAATATTTTGCTAAAATTCAAGATCTAAGAAATGTTACGTAACAATTTGTAATTTTTAAAATCTCTAAAGTATAACTTTTATTATGCAAGCTAGATTCCTCAAATTTTCTGTTTGATGTTGTACAGGTGTAGTTCTTGACATCAGAATTAACGCCGATTAGGTAACTATTATAGCTAAGACGCTGTAAAGGTTTAAAATTTTCAACTTATTACGTAATTTCAAAAAACTTTTATTTTAAGCCTTAGAGCTGCAAAAATATTGCCAAACGATTTAGAGGGTCAATATAAGGGTAAAAACAGTTATTTTAAAAATTTAAATTCATTTTTAAGTAGGTTTTAAATTTTCTTTAATAAAATGTTGATTATTTAAGCTAGACTCCCCAAATTTTCTTTATAATGTTGTACAGGTGTAGATCTTGACAACCAACTTAACGCCGATTATGTAACTTTTACGGTAAAGGCGCTATTTGTGTTTAAAGTTTTTAAACTCATTACGTAACTTTAAAACTTTTTTATTTTAGGACCTACCGTTAAAAAAAATATTACAAAACGATTTAGAATGTCAATTTCATGGTATAGGAGGTTTTTAAAATATTTTTTATCCATTTTTAATTGAGAAATTTAAGATTTTCACAAATTTGGTTAGTTACGTAATTGCTTCATAACTTGCTTATTTTTCGTCATATGATCAAGAAAAAACCATACAGCACGTGAGAAGGGTTTTCTCTTTTAAATGATATTTTCAAAAACATCGTAATATTTGCCCCCTTCCCTCTAGCGTGCGCAGACCCTATCGAGAGAGGGTCTTAAATCGCCGAAATTTTACCCCGATTCTTCAATTCCATTTTCAGAAAAACAGATTTATCTACATACTTTATATTTTCGGTATAGACTCTCGAAGACACTGTTACCCGTTTAAGAAAAAAAAAATTTCAAAAATAAAAGTTTTCAAAAACATTACATAACAATGAGTTAAATTTTAAATTCTCCACCATTAAGCGTTATTTTAAATGCTAGAGTATTCAAATTTTATTTGTCATATTCTCTAGGTTCATATCTTTAAAAAATTCATCGGCCGATAATATCTATCTTTTTTAGTTTGGCCGCTATTTCAATTTAAAGTTTTTAAATAATTACGTAATTTGCAAAAACATTTTATTTTTAGTCTTATCGTTTCCAGAACTTCACCAAACGATTTTCCGTACCGATTTCAGTATGAAACATGTTTCTCAGTATTTGAAAGTGAGCGATTTAAAGGATTTTTTTTTAGAAAATACCTTATTTGCGTAACTTTCATGTTTTTTCTTATTTTTCGTATTAACAAAGTATAAAAAGGAGAGTTTGAGAATGTATTTTGAATTCGAATTCTTAAACAAAATCACATTTTTTGCCCTCTACCCGCTACTGATGAACAAGGCAATAAAAAAACCTTGTCCGAGCGTCGGGATTACATCTAAGAGAAGCGCGATGAATTTCCTTTGCTAAATACCGACTTCAAACGCGTATGATAGTGACGGGGAAAGCGCAGTAACTCGCGATTAATTCAATCGCGATTAATTCAATGGAGAGTTACGGCGCTTTGTCCGTGGAATGTTTAATCGATGTTATAATGGAGAGCCGTAATATGTATGATTTCATTAACTTGATTTTCGATTTATTTCCTCTAGATAATACTTTTTTCAATTTTAATTATTAATTAATTTGATTTCTTGAGGGGTTTTTTTTGGGGGGGGGGGGTATTTTTGTGTGTAAAGTACATTTAAGTCATTCTCCTGATCTTTTTTCTTTCTTTCCTTCTTTCTATCTTCTTATTTTTCTTTTTTCTTTCGAGAGAGGAAGACCCGCCCTGTTGCCTCGGCAACAGGTAAGCTCTAGTTTGGGTCTTCCGATTCCATCGGAAGACCCATTTGTTATTGTGAGGTTTTTTCTTTACATTTGTTATTATTTGGGTCTTCCGATGGAATCGGAAGACCCATTTGTTATTGTGATGTTTTTTCTTTACATTTGTTATTATTATTTTTTTTCTTATTCCAAACAGGTTTTGACTACAATTTTCTCAGCAACGGCTTTACCAGTAATCTTTTTTTCTCTTTTACGTTGTTTTCAAACTTAAAATTACTAGATTTATAAGAAAAGTTTTGAAAAATTCCGGTTTTAAAGAAAATTACAGAGCCATATTTAATTTTTAAACTTTCTCAAATAAAACGTTTATTATTTAAGCTAGACTCCTCTAACTTTCTCTTTAATGTTGTACAGGTGTAGGTCCTGACAACCGAATTTACGCCGATTATGTAACTATTAGGATAAAGACGCTATTTGTGTTTAAAGTTTTTAAACTCATTACGTAATTTTCAAACTCGTTTATTCTAAGTCCTAGCGTAACAAAAAGAAAACAAAACGATTTGGAAAGTCAATTTCAGCTTGAAAAAAGGTGTTTTAATATTTTAACATTATTTTTAAGTGAGAAATTTAAGATTTTCAAAAATTTGGTTAGTTGCGTAATTGCTTCATAACTTGCTTATTTTTCGTCGTATGATCACAAAAAACCAATACAGCACTAGAGAAGGGTTTACTCTTTTGAACTTTTTTTTAAAAACCATCGAAATATTTGCCCCCTTCCCTCTGGCGTCTGCAAACCTTATCGAGAGGGGGTCTGAAATCGCCAAAATTTCACCCCGATTTTTCAATTCCATTTTCTGAGAAACAGTTTTATCTACACGCTTCATATTTTTACTACATACTTTCAACGGCACCGTTACCCGTTTAGATAAAAAAAAATTTGAAAATCGATGCTTTTTTTTAAGATTACGTAACAATTAGTTAAATTTTAAATTCTCCACTAACAGCGTTATTTTTAATGCTACACTATCCAAATTTGAACTATCATATTTTCTAGGTTCATATCTTCACAAAATTCATCGGCCGATAATATCTATCTCTTTTAGTTTGGCCGCTATTTCAATTTAAAGTTTTTAAATAATTACGTAATTTGCAAAATTTGTTTATTTTTAGTCCTATCGTTTCCAGAGTATTACGAAACGATTTTCCGTAACGATTTCAGTATGAAACACGTTTCTCAGTATTTGAAAGTGAGCAATTTAAAGATTTTTAAAAAATAACCTACTTGCGTAACTTTCATGTATTTTCTTATTCTCGGTATGAACAAAGAATAAAAACGAGAGTTTGAGAAAGAATTTGAATTTGAATTCTTAAACAAAAATATCATTTTTTGCACTTTACCCGCTACTGATGAACAACGCAATAAACTAATCTACTCCGAGCGTCGGGATTACACATTAGAGAAGCGCGTTGAATTTGCCTTGCTTAATACCTCGCACAGCGCCGCTCTTATCGAGACGGGGAAAGCGCAGTAACTCGCGATTAATTATTAATTCAATCGCGAGTTACTACGCTTTCACCATGGAATATCTAATCGACAAGTATAAAGGAAGCCTACAATATGTATGTTTTACCTAAATTTGAGTTTCTTTATCTCCTTACTATAGTAGTCATCTCAATGGTATGTATACAGCTAACTTGACCGTTTAAATGCGCAATACACACACTCTATCAAGCTATGCCGCATTACGTCACCACGCTTGTGAATAGGAATTCTGTAATACACAGACTTTCTATAGCTGGATTCATGCCGCTTTAATTACATGAGTATGTTTACATAGTGTCTCGGTGAGATATATACATGTATCTATGTATATACTTCTCCTTTCTCCTAATCGGCATATCTATGATGCCGCAATAAATATACTCATTGCAGTATCTCGTTTCTTTTTTCTTTTTTTTCCCCCCTTCTTTCTACCTGCATATTTTTCTTTCTTTTTTTCTAAAGAGGAAGACCCGCCCTGTTGCCTCGGCAACAGGTAAGCTCTAGTTAGGGTCTTCCGATTCCATCGGAAGACCCTTCTGTTATTGTAAGGTTTTTTCTTTACATTTGTTATTATTTGGGTCTTCCGATTCCATCGGAAGACCCATTTGTTATTGTGATGTTTTTTCTTTACATTTGTTATTATTATTATTATTATTATTATTATTATTATAAATAGCGTTTTTGACTGCAATTTTCTCAGCAACGGCTTCACGGGCAACATTTTTTCCTCTGCTACTAACTTTTAAAGCTAAACTTAGTAGATTTATAAGAAAAATTTTGAAAAAAATCGTGTTCTAGATAAAATTACTTTACCAAGTTTAGTTTTTAAATTTTCTCAAATATAACGTTCATTATTCAAGTCAAACTCCGCAATTGTTCTTAGCAATCATGTACAGGTGTAATTCTTGACATCAGAATTAAATCTGATTAAATACCTATAATGGCAATGACGCTATTTGAGTTTAAATATTTAAGGCTATTACGTAATTTCAAAAAACTTTTATTTTAAGCTTTAGAGCTGCAAAAGTATTACCAAACGATTTAGAGGGTCAATATAAGGGTAAAAACAGTTATTTTAAAAATTTAAATTCATTTTTAAGTAGGTTTTAAATTTTCTCAAATAAAATGTTTATTATTTAAGCTAGACTCCTCAAACGGTCTATTTAATATTGTACAGGTGTAGATCTTGACAACCAACTTAACTCCGATTATGTAACTCTTACGGTTAAGACGCTATTTGTGTTTAAAGTTTTTAAACTCATTACGTAACTTTCAAACTTTTTTATTTTAGGTCTTAGCGTTAAAATAATATTACAAAACGATTTAGAATGTCAATTTCAGCGTGAAAGAGGGTGTTTTAATATTTTAAATTCATTTTTAAGTGAGAAATTTAAGTTTTTCAAAAATTTGGTTAGTTACGTAATTACTTCATAACTTGCTTATTTTTGGTCGTATGACCTCCAAATTTTCAATCAGCACTGGAGAAAGGCTTGCTCTTTTGCATTATACTTTTAGAAATTTTGAAATATTTGCCTCCTTCCCTGTGGCGTCCGCAAACCTTATCGAGAGAGGGTCTTAAAACGCCGAAATTTCACCCCGATTTTTAAATTCCATTTTCTGAGAAACGGTTTTATATACACACTTCATATTGTGTCTATAGATTTTCACAGGCACCGTTACCCGTTTAAGTAAAAAAAAAAGTTTAAAAATGAAAGTTTTCAAAACCATTACGTAACAATTAGTGAAATTTTAAATTCTCCCCCATATAGCTTACTTTTAATGCTACACTATGCAAATTTGAACTATTATATTCTCTAGGTTCATATCTTTACAAAATTCATCGGCCGATAATATCTATCTCTTTTAGTTTGGCCGCTATTTCAATTTAAACTTTTTGAACAATTACGTAATTTGCAAAAATGCTTTATTTTTAGTCCTATCATTTCCAGAGTATTACGAAACGATTTTCCGTAACGATTTCAGTATGAAATATGTTTCTCAGTATTTGAAAGTGAGCGATTTAAAGGATTTTTTAAAAAAAATACCTTATTTGCGTAACTTTCATGTTTTTTCTTATTTGTCGTATTAACAAAGTATAAAAAGGAGCGTTTGAGAATGTATTTTGATTTCGAATTCTTAAACAAAAATCACATTTTTGCACTCTACCCGCTACTGATGAACAAGGCAATAAAAAAATCTTGTCCGAGCGTCGGGATTACATCTAAGAGAAGCGCGGTGAATTTCCCTTGCTAAATACCGACTTCAAACGTGTATGATAGTCACGGGGAAAGCGCAGTAACTCGCGATTAATTCCATCGCGATTAATTCAATCGAGAGTTACGGCGCTTTGTCCGTGGAATGTTTAATCGACTGTTATAATGGAGAGCCGTAATATGTATGATTTCTTTAACTTGATTTTCGATTTATTTCCTCTAGATAATACCTTTTTCAATTTTAATTATTAATTAATTTGATTGCTTGAGGGGTTTTTTTTTTTGGGGGGGGGGTATTTTTGGGTGTAAAGTACATTTAAGTCATTCTCCTGATCTTTTTTCTTTCTTTCCTTCTTTCTATCTACTTATTTTTCTTTTTTCTTTCGAGAGAGGAAGACCCGCCCTGTTGCCTCGGCAACAGGTAAGCTCTAGTTATTATTATTTGGGTCTTCCGATTCCATCGGAAGACCCATTTGTTATTGTGATGTTTTTTCTTTACATTTTTTTTATTATTATTATTCTTTTTATTTTTATTCCATACACGTTTTGACTTCAATTTTCTCACCAACAGCTTCACAAGCAACATTTTTTTTTCTCTGCTTACTACTTTCAAAGCCAAACTTAGCAGATTTATAAGAAAAAAAAATTTTTAATCGGGATCTGAAGAAAATTAAATAACCATGATTAGTTTTTTAATTTTCCCAAATAGAACGTTCATTATTAAAGCTAGTCTCCTCTAACTTTCTTTTTAATGTTGTACAGGTGTAGATCTTGACATCCAACTCAACTCCGATTATGTAACTATTACGGTAAAGACGCTATTTGTGTTTAAAGTTTTTAAACTCATTACGTAATTTTCAAACTTTTTTATTTTAGGTTTTAGCGTTAAAACAATATTACAAAACGATTTAGAATGTCTATTTCAGCGTAAAAAAGGGTGTTTTAATATTTTAAATCCATTTTTAACTGAGAAATTTAAGTTTTTCAAAAATTTGGTTAGTTACGTAATTACTTCATAACTTGCTTATTTTTCGTCGTATGACCACCAAATTTTGATTCAGCACTGGAGAAAGGATTGCTCTTTTGAATTATTCTTTTAAAAATTTTGAAATATTTGCCTCCTTCCCTATGGCGTCTGCAAACCTTATCGAGAGAGGGTCTTAAAACGCCGAAATTTCACCCCGATTTTTCAATTCCATTTTCTGAGAAACGGTTTTATATACACACTTCATATTGTGTCTATAGATTTTCACAGGCACCGTTACCCGTTTAAGTAAAAAAAAAAGTTTAAAAATGAAAGTTTTCAAAATCATTACGTAACAATTAGTTAAATTTTGAATTCTCCCCTATATAGCTTATTTTTAATGCTACACTATCCAAATTTGAACTATCATATTTTCTAGGTTCATATCTTTAAAAAATTCATCGGCCGACAATATCTATCTTTTTTAGTTTGGCCACTATTTTAATTTAAAGTTTTTAAATAATTACGTAATTTGCAAAAACATTTTATTTTTAGTCTTATCGTTTCCAGAACTTCACCAAACGATTTTTCGTACCGATTTCAATATGAAACATGTTTCTCAGTATTTGAAAGTGAGCGATTTAAAGGATTTAAAAAAAAAATACCTTATTTGCGTAACTTTCATGTTTTTTCTTATTTGTCGTATTAACAAAGTATAAAAAGGAGAGTTGAGAATGTATTTTGAATTCGAATTCTTAAACAAAAATCACATTTTTTGCACTCTACCCGCTACTGATAAACAAGGCAATAAAAAATCTTGTCCGAGCGTCGGGATTACATCTAAGAGAAGCGCGGTGAATTTTCCTTGCTAAATACCGACTTCAAACGTGTATGATAGTGACGGGGAAAGCGCAGTAACTCGCGATTAATTCAATCGCGATTAATTCAATCGAGAGTTACGGCGCTTTGTCCGTGGAATGTTTAATCGACTGTTATAATGGAGAGCCGTAATATCAGGGACGTATATAGATATATACGTCCCTGGTAATATGTATGATTTCTTTAACTTGATTTTCGATTTATTTCCTCTAGATAATACTTTTTTCAATTTTAATTATTAATTAATTTGATTGCTTGAGGGGTTTTTTTGGGGGGGGGGGAGGGGTAATTTTGTGTGTAAAGTACATTTAAGTCATTCTCCTGATCTTTTTTCTTTCTTTCCTTCTTTCTATCTATTTATTTTTCTTTTTTCTTTCGAGAGAGGAAGACCCGCCCTGTTGCCTCGGCAACAGGTAAGCTCTAGTTATTATTATTTTTATTCTTAGCACTTTTTTGACTGCAATTTTCTCAGAAAAGGCTTCACTGTCAACATTTTTGTTCTCTTTTTCTTACTGAAAAAGCAAATCCTGATAGAGATAAAAGAAAATTTTGCTAAAATTCAAGTTTTAAGTAAAGTTATATAACAGTTTGTAATTTTTAAAATCTCTCAAGTATAACTTCTATTATGCAAGCTAGATTCCTGAAATCTTCTCTATGATGTTGTACAGGTATAGTTCTTGACATCCGAGTTAACGCCGATTAGGTAACTATTATAGTTAAGGCGCTATAAGGGTTTAAAATTTTCAACTTATTACGTAATTTTAAAAAACTTTTATTTTAAGCTCTAGGGCTGCAAAAATATTGCCAAACGATTCGGAGGGTCAATATAAGGGTAAAAACAGTTATTTCAAAATTTTAAATTCATTTTTGAGAAGGTTTTAAATTTTCTCAAATAAAATGTTTATTATTTAGGCTAGACTCCCCAAATTTTCTTTATAATGTTGTACAGGTGTCGATCTTGACAACCAACTTAACGCCGATTATGTAACTTTTACGGTAAAGGCGCTATTTGTGTTTAAAGTTTTTAAACTCATTACGTAACTTTAAAACTTTTTTATTTTAGGTCCTAGCGTTCAAAAAATATTACAAAACGCTTTAGAATGTCAATTTCATGGTGTAAGAGGTTTTTAAAATATTTTTTATCCATTTTTAATTGAGAAATTTAAGATTTTCACAAATTTGATTAGTTACGTAATTGCTTCATAACTTGCTTATTTTTCGTCATATGATCAAGAAAAAACCATACAGCACGTGAGAAGGGTTTATTCTTTTAAATGATATTTTCAAAAACATCGAAATATTTGCCCCCTTCCCTCTAGCGTGCGTAGACCCTATCGAGAGAGGGTCTTAAATCGCCGAAATTTTACCCCGATTTTTCAATTCCATTTTCCGAAAAACGGATTTTTCTACAAATTTTATATTGTAGCTATAGATTGTCACAGACACCGTTACCCGTTTAAGTAAAAAACAAATTCAAAAATAAAAGTTTTCAAAAACATTACATAACAATTAGTTAAATTTTAAATTCTCCGCCATACAGCGTTATTTTTAATGCTACACTATCCAAATTTGAACTATCATATTTTCTAGGTTCATATCTTTAAAAAATTCATCGGCCGATAATATCTATCTTTTTTAGTTTGGCCGCTATTTCAATTTAAAGTTTTTAAATAATTACGTAATTTGCAAAAAACATTTTATTTTTAGTCTTATCGTTTCCAGAACTTCACCAAACGATTTTCCGTACCGATTTCAGTATGAAACATGTTTCTCAGTATTTGAAAGTGAGCGATTTAAAGGATTTTTTAAAAAAATACCTTATTTGCGTAACTTTCATGTTTTTTTCTTATTTGTCGTATTAACAAAGTATAAAAAGGAGAGTTTGAGAATGTATTTTGAATTCGAATTCTTAAACAAAAATCACATTTTTGCCCTCTACCCGCTACTGATGAACAAGGCAATAAAAAAATCTTGTCCGAGCGTCGGGATTACATCTAAGAGAAGCGCGGTGAATTTCCTTTGCTAAATACCGACTTCAAACGCGTATGATAGTGACGGGGAAAGCGCAGTAACTCGCGATTGAATTATCGCGATTAATTCAATCGAGAGTTACGGCGCTTTGTCCGTGGAATGTTTAATCGACTGTTATAATGGAGAGCCGTAATATGTATGATTTCTTTAACTTGATTTTCGATTTATTTCCTCTAGATAATACTTTTTTCAATTTTAATTATTAATTAATTTGATTGCTTGACGGTTTTTTTATTGGGGGGGGGGGTTATTTTTGTGTGTAAAGTACATTTAAGTCATTCTCCTGATCTTTTTTCTTTCTTTCCTTCGTTCTATCTACTTATTTTTCTTTTTTCTTTCGAGAGAGGAAGACCCGCCCTGTTGCCTCGGCAACAGGTAAGCTCTAGTTATTATTATTATTATTCTTATTCTAAATAGGATTTTTGACTGCAATTTTCTGAGCAACGGCTTCACGGGCAACATTTTTTCTCTATGCTTCTTACTTATAAAGCTAAACTTAGTAGATTTATAAGAAAAATTTTGAAAAAATCATGTTTTAAATAAAATTACATAACCAAGTTTAGTTTTTAAATTTTCTGAGATATAATGTTCATTATTCAAGCCAAACTCCTCAATTGTTCTTAGCAATCATGCACAGGTGTAAATCTTGACAACAGAATTAAATCTGATTAAATACCTATAATGGCAATGACGCTATTTGAGTTTAAATATTTAAGGCTATTACGTAATTTTAAAACTTTCTTTATTTTTAGATTTAGAATTGCAAAAACAGTATCAAACGATTCAAAGTATCAATCTAAGTGTATCAAATGATTTTTAAAATTTTAAATTCATTTTTAAGTAGGTTTTAAATTTTCTCAAATAAAATGTTTATTATTTAAGCTAGACTCCTCAAACGGTCTATTTAATATTGTACAGGTGTAGATCTTGACAACCAACTTAACTCCGATTATGTAACTATTACGGTAAAGGCGCTATTTGTGTTTAAAGTTTTTAAACTCATTACGTAACTTTCAAACTTTTTTATTTTAGGTCTTAGCGTTAAAACAATATTACAAAACGATTTAGAATGTCAATTTCAGCGTGAAAGAGGGTGTTTTAATATTTTAAATCCATTTTTAAGTGAGAAATTTAAGTTTTTCAAAAATTTGGCTCGTTACGTAATTACTTCATAACTTGCTTATTTTTCGTCGTATGACCACCAAATTTTCAATCAGCACTGGAGAAAGGATTGCTCTTTTGCATTATACTTTTAAAAATTTTGAAATATTTGCCTCCTTCCCTCTGGCGTCCGCAAACCTTATCGAGAGAGGGTCTTAAAACACCGAAATTTCACCCCGATTTTTAAATTCCATTTTCTGAGAAACGGTTTTATATACACACTTCATATTGTGTCTATAGATTTTCACAGGCACCTTTACCCGTTTAAATAAAAAAAAAAGTTTAAAAATGAAAGTTTTCAAAACCATTACGTAACAATTAGTGAAATTTTAAATTCTCCCCTATATAGCTTATTTTTAATGCTACACTATCCAAATTTGAACTATTATATTTTCTAGGTTCATATCTTTACAAAATTCATCGGCCGATAATATCTATCTCTTTTAGTTTGGCCGCTATTTCAATTTAAACTTTTTAAATAATTACGTAATTTGCAAAAATGCTTTATTTTTAGTCTTATCATTTCCAGAGTATTACGAAACGATTTTCCGTACCGATTTTAGTATGAAACATGTTTCTCAGTATTTGAAAGTGAGCGATTTAAAGGATTTAAAAAAAAATACCTTATTTGCGTACCTTTCATGTTTTTTCTTATTTGTCGTATTAACAAAGTATAAAAAGGAAAGTTTGAGAAAGTGTTTTGAATTCGAAATCTTAAACAAAAATCACATTTTTTTGCCCACTACCCGCTACTGATGAATAACGCAATAAACAAATCTTGTCCGAGCGTCGCGATTACATATTAGAGAAGCGCGGTGAATTTGCCTTGCTTAATACCGACTTCAAACGTGTATGATAGTCACGGGGAAAGCGCAGTAACTCGCGATTAATTGAATCGCGTTTAATTCAATCGAGAGTTACGGCGCTTTGTCCGTGGAATGTTTAATCGATTGTTATAATGGAGAGCCGTAATATGTATGATTTACTTTAACTTGAGTTTCTTTGTCTCCTTAATATAATAGTCATATCTGCTATATATATAGCTATCTTGAGCGTTGAAACGCGCAATACATACACTCTATCCAGCTATAGATAATAGTTGGGTTTTTTTTCAATTTTAATTATTAATTAATTTGATTGCTTGAGGGTTTGGGGTGGGGGTATTTTTGTGTGTAAAGTACATGTAACTCATTCTCCTGATCTTTTTTCTTTCCTTCCTTCTTTCTATCTACTTATTTTTCTTTTTTCTTTCGAGATAGGAAGACCCGCCCTGTTGCCTCGGCAACGGGTAAGCTCTAGTTATTATTATTATTTGGGTCTTCCGATTCCATCGGAAGACCCATTTGTTATTGTGAAGTTTTTTCTTTACATTTGTTATTATTATTTTTATTCTTAACACTTTTTTTGACTGCAATTTTCTCAAAAACGGCTTCACCAGCAACCTTTTTACTCTATGTTACTAACTTACAAAGCAAAACTTCATAGATTTATAAGAAAATTTTACAAAAATTCAGGTTCTAAATAACATTATGTAACAATTTATATTTTTTTTAATTTCCCAAGTATTCTGTTTATTATGCAATCTAGACTCCTGAAATTTTCTATTTGAGGTTGTACAGGTGTAGTTCTTGACAATCAAATTAACGCCGATTGGGTAACTATTATAGTTAAGACGCTATAAAGGTTTAAAATTTTCAACTTATTACGTAATTTCAAAAAACTTTTAATTTAGGCTTTAGAGCTGCAAAAATATTGCCAAACGATTTAAAGGGTCAATATAAGGGTAAAATAAGTTATTTTTAAATTTTAAATTCATTTTTAAGTAAGTTTTAAATTTTCTCAAATAAAATGTTTATTATTTAAGCTAGACTCCTCAAACTTTCTTTATAATGTTGTACAGGTGTAGATCTTGACAACCAACTTAACGCCGATTATGTAACCTTTACGGTAAAGGCGCTATTTGCGTTTAAAGTTTTTAAACTCATTACGTAACATTAAAACTTTTTTATTTTAGGTGCTAGCGTTAAAAAAATATTACAAAACGATTTAGAATGTCAATTTCATGGTGTAAGAGGTTTTTAAAATATTTTTTATCCATTTTTAATTGAGAAATTTAAGATTTTCACAAATTTGGTTAGTTACGTAATTGCTTCATAACTTGCTTATTTTTCGTCATATGATCAAGAAAAACCAATACAGCACGTGAGAAGGGTTTACTCTTTTAAATGATATTTTCAAAAACATCGAAATATTTGCCCCCTTCCCTCTAGCGTCTGCAAACCCTATCGAGAGAGGGTCTTAAAGCGCCGAAATTTCACCCCGATTTTTCAATTCCATTTTCTGAGAAACGGTTTTATGTACACACTTCATATTATGTCTATCGACTTTCACAGGCACAGTTACCCGTTTAAGTAAAAAAAATTTACAAAATGAAAGTTTTCAAAAACATTACACAATAATTAGTAAAATTTTGAATTCTCCCCTTTATAGCATTATTTTTCACGCTACACTTTCCAAATTTGAACTGTCATACTCTCTAGGTTCATATCTTTATAACTTACATCGGCCGATAATATCTATCTATTTTAGTTTGGCCGCTATTTCAATTTAAAGTTTTCAAATAATTACGTAATTTGCAGAATTTGTTTATTTTTAGTCCTATCGTTTCCAGAGTATTACGAAACGATTTTCCGTAACGATTTCAGTATGAAACATGTTTCTCAGTATTTGAAAGTGAGCAATTTAAAGATTTTTAAAGAAAATGACCTACTTGCGTAACTTTCATGTATTTTTTTAATCTTCGTATAAACAAAGAATAAAAACGGGAGTTTGAGAAAGAATTTGAATTTGATTTCTTAAACAAAAATATCATATTTTGCACTTTACCCGCTACTGATGAACAACGCACTAAACTAATCTACTCCGAGCGTCGGGATTACACATTAGAGAAGCGCGTTGAATTTGCCTTGCTTAATACCTCGCACAGCACCGCTCTTATAGAGACGGGGAAAGCGCAGTAACTCGCGATTAATTATTAATTCAATCGCGAGTTACTACGCTTTCCCATTGGAATATCTAATCGACAAGTATAAAGGAAGCCCACAATATGTATGTTTTACCTAAATTTGAGTTTCTTTATCTCCTTACTATAGTAGTCATCTCAATGGTATGTATACAGCTAACTTGACCGTTTAAATGCGCAATACACACACTCTATCCAGCTATGTCGCATTACGTCACCACGCTTGTGAATAGGAATTCTGTAATACACAGACTTTCTATAGCTGGATTCATGCCGTTTTAATTACATGAGTATGTTTACATAGTGTCTCGGTGAGATATATACATGTATCTATTACGTAACTTTAAAACTTTTTTATTTTAGGACCTACCGTTAAAAAAATATTACAAAACGATTTAGAATGTCAATTTCATGGTGTAGAAGGTTTTTAAAATATTTTTTATCCATTTTTAATTGAGAAATTTAAGATTTTCACAAATTTGGTTAGTTACGTAATTGCTTCATAACTTGCTTATTTTTCGTCATATGATCAAGAAAAAACCATACAGCACGTGAGAAGGGTTTTCTCTTTTAAATGATATTTTCAAAAACATCGTAATATTTGCCCCCTTCCCTCTAGCGTGCGCAGACCTTATCGAGAGAGGGTCTTAAATAGCCGAAATTTCACCCCGATTCTTCAATTCCATTTTCAGAAAAACGGATTTATCTACATACTTTATATTTTCGGTATAGACTCTCGAAGACACTGTTACTCGTTTAAGAAAAAAAAATTTCAAAAATAAAAGTTTTCAAAAACATTACATAACAATGAGTAAAATTTTTAATTCTCCGCCATACAGCGTTATTTTAAATGCTAGAGTATTCAAATTTTATTTGTCATATTCTCTAGGTTCATATCTTTAAAAAATTCATCGGCCGATAATATCTATCTTGTTTAGTTTGCCCGCTATTTCAATTTAAAGTTTTTAAATAATTACGTAATTTGCAAAAACTTTTTATTTTTAGTCTTATCGTTTCCAGAACTTCACCAAACGATTTTCCGTACCGATTTCAGTATGAAACATGTTTCTTAGTATTTGAAAGTGAGCGATTTAAAGGATTTTTTAAAAAAATACCTTATTTGCGTAACTTTCATGTTTTTTCTTGTTTGTCGTATTAACAAAGTATAAAAAGGAGAGTTTGAGAATGTATTTTGAATTCGAATTCTTAAACAAAAATCACATTTTTTGCACTCTACCCGCTACTGATGAACAAGGCAATAAAAAAATCTTGTCCGAGCGTCGGGATTACATCTAAGAGAAGCGCGGTGAATTTCCCTTGCTAAATACCGACTTCAAACGCGTATGATAGTGATGGGGAAAGCGCAGTAACTCGCGATTAATTCAATCGCGATTAATTCAATCGAGAGTTACGGCGCTTTGTCCGTGGAATGTTTAATCGACTGTTATAATGGAGAGCCGTAATATGTATGATTTCTTTAACTTGATTTTCGATTTATTTCCTCTAGATAATACTTTTTCAATTTTAATTCTTAATTAATTTGATTGCTTGAGGGTTTTTTTTGGGGGGGGGGGGGTATTTTTGTGTGTAAAGTACATTTAAGTCATTCTCCTGATCTTTTTTCTGTCTTTCCTTCGTTCTATCTACTTATTTTTCTTTTTTTTTTCTAAAGAGGAAGACCCGCCCTGTTGCCTCGGCAACAGGTAAGCTCTAGTTATTATTAGGGTCTTCCGATTCCATCGGAAGACCCTTCTGTTATTGTGAGGTTTTTTCTTTACATTTATTATTAGGGTCTTCCGATTCCATCGGAAGACCCTTCTGTTATTGTGATGTTTTTTCTTTACATTTGTTATTAGGGTCTTCCGATTCCATCGGAAGACCCTTCTGTTATTGTGATGTTTTTTCTTTACATTTGTTATTTGGGTCTTCCGATTCCATCGGAAGACCCATTTGTTATTGTGATGTTTTTTCTTTACATTTGTTATTTGGGTCTTCCGATTCCATCGGAAGACCCATTTGTTATTGTGATGTTTTTTCTTTACATTTGTTATTATTTTTTTTTTTATTCTTATTCTAAACAGGTTTTTGACTGCAATTTTCTCAGCAACGGCTTTACCAGTAATCTTTCTTTCTCTTTTACTTTGTTTCCAAACTTATACTTACTAGATTTATAAGAAAAGTTTTGACAAAATCCGGTTTTAAAGAAAATTACAGAGCCATATTTAATTTTTAAACTTTCTCAAATAAAACGTTTATTATTTAAGCTAGACTCCTCAAATTTTCTTGTTAATGTTGTACAGGTGTAGGTCCTGACAACCGAATTTACGCCGATTATGTAACTATTAGGATAAAGACGCTATTTGTGTTTAAAGTTTTTAAACTCATTACGTAACTTTCAAACTCGTTTATTTTAAGTCCTAGCGAAACAAAAAGAAAACAAAACGATTTAGAATGTCAATTTCAGCTTGAAAAAAAGTTGTTTTAATATTTTAAAATTATTTTTAAGTGAGAAATTTAAGATTTTCAAAAATTTGGTTAGTTGCGTAATTGCTTCATAACTTGCTTATTTTTCGTCGTATGATCACAAAAAACCAATACAGCACTAGAGAAGGGTTTACTCTTTTGAACTTTTTTTTGAAAACCATCGAAATATTTGCCCCCTTCCCTCTGGCGTCTGCAAACCTTATCGAGAGGGGGTCTTAAATCGCCAAAAATTCACCCCGATTTTTCAATTCCATTTTCTGAGAAACAGTTTTATCTACACGCTTCACATTTTTATTATAGACTTTCACCGTCACTGTTACCCGTTTAGATAAAAAAAAATTTGAAAATATATGTTTTTTTGAAAGATTACGTAACAATTAGTTAAATTTTAAATTCGCCACTAACAGCCTTATTTTTCAAGCTAGACTATTCAAATTTTATCTGTCATATTCTCTAGGTTCATATCTTTAAAAAATTCATCGGCCGATAATATCTATCTTTTTTAGTTTGGCCGCTATTTCAATTTAAAGTTTTTAAATAATTACGTAATTTGCAAAAACATTTTATTTTTAGTCTTATCGTTTCCAGAACATCACCAAACGATTTTCCGTACCGATTTTAGTATGAAACATGTTTCTCAGTATTTGAAATTGAGCGATTTAAAGGATTTTAAAAAAAATATCTTACTTGCGTAACTTTCATGTTTTTTTCTTATTTGTTGTATTAACAAAGTATAAAAAGGAGAGATTGAGAAAGTGTTTTCAAATCGAAATCTTAAACAAAAATCACATTTTTTTGCCCTCTACCCGCTACTGATGAACAAGGCAATAAACTAATCTACTCCGAGCGTCGGGATTACACATTAGAGAAACGCGTTGAATTTGCCTTGCTTAATACCCACTTCAAACTTGTATGATAGTCACGGGGAAAGCGCAGTAACTCGCGATTAATTCAATCGCGAGATCCTGCACTTAGCTCGTGGAGTATTTAGTCGACAATTATAAATTTAAGTTTCTTTGTCTCCTTACTATAGTAGTCATCTCAGTGGTATATACACAACTAACTTGACCGTTGAAACGCGCAATACACACACTCTATGCAGCTATGTCGCATTACGTCACCACGCTTCTGAATGGGAATTCTGTAATACACAGACTTTCTATCGCTGTATTCATGCCGCTTTAATTACATGAGTGTGTTTACATAGTGTCTCGGTGAGATATATACATGTATCTATGTATATATATACTTCTCCTTTGCCCTAATCGGTATATCTATGATGCCGCAATAAATGCGTATACTCATTGCAGTATCTCGTTTCTTTTTTCTTTTGTTTTCCTTCTTTCTACTTGCATATTTCTCTTCTTTTTTTTTCTAAAGAGGAAGACCCGCCCTGTTGCCTCGGCAACGGGTAAGCTCTAGTTATTATTATTATTCTTATTCTAAATAGGATTTTTGACTGCAATTTTCTCAGCAACGGCTTCACGGGCAACATTTTTTCTCTATGCTTCTTACTTTTAAAGCTAAATTTAGTAGATTTATAAGAAAAATTTTGAAAAAATCATGTTTTAAATAAAATTACGTAACCAAGTTTAGTTTTTAAATTTTCTCAAATATAACGTTCATTATTCAAGTCAAACTCCGCAATTGTTCTTAGCAATCATGTACAGGTGTAATTCTTGACATCAGAATTAAATCTGATTAAATACCTATAATGGCAATGACGCTATTTGAGTTTAAATATTTAAGGCTATTACGTAATTTCAAAAAACTTTTATTTTAAGCTTTAGAGCTGCAAAAGTATTACCAAACGATTTAGAGGGTCAATATAAGGGTAAAAACAGTTATTTTAAAAATTTAAATTCATTTTTAAGTAGGTTTTAAATTTTCTCAAATAAAATGTTTATTATTTAAGCTAGACTCCTCAAACGGTCTATTTAATATTGTACAGGTGTAGATCTTGACAACCAACTTAACTCCGATTATGTAACTCTTACGGTTAAGACGCTATTTGTGTTTAAAGTTTTTAAACTCATTACGTAACTTTCAAACTTTTTTATTTTAGGTCTTAGCGTTAAAATAATATTACAAAACGATTTAGAATGTCAATTTCAGCGTAAAAAAGGGTGTTTTAATATTTTAAATTCATTTTTAAGTGAGAAATTTAAGTTTTTCAAAAATTTGGTTAGTTACGTAATTACTTCATAACTTGCTTATTTTTGGTCGTATGACCTCCAAATTTTCAATCAGCACTGGAGAAAGGCTTGCTCTTTTGCATTATACTTTTAAAAATTTTGAAATATTTGCCTCCTTCCCTGTGGCGTCCGCAAACCTTATCGAGAGAGGGTCTTAAAACGCCGAAATTTCACCCCGATTTTTAAATTCCATTTTCTGAGAAACGGTTTTATATACACACTTCATATTGTGTCTATAGATTTTCACTGGCACCGTTACCCGTTTAAGTAAAAAAAAAAGTTTAAAAATGAAAGTTTTTAAAACCATTACGTAACAATTAGTGAAATTTTAAATTCTCCCCCATATAGCTTACTTTTAATGCTACACTATCCAAATTTGAACTATTATATTCTCTAGGTTCATATCTTTACAAAATTCATCGGCCGATAATATCTATCTCTTTTAGTTTGGCCGCTATTTCAATTTAAACTTTTTGAACAATTACGTAATTTGCAAAAATGCTTTATTTTTAGTCCTATCATTTCCAGAGTATTACGAAACGATTTTCCGTAACGATTTCAGTATGAAATATGTTTCTCAGTATTTGAAAGTGAGCGATTTAAAGGATTTTTTAAAAAAAATACCTTATTTGCGTAACTTTCATGTTTTTTCTTATTTGTCGTATTAACAAAGTATAAAAAGGAGCGTTTGAGAATGTATTTTGAATTCGAATTCTTAAACAAAAATCACATTTTTGCACTCTACCCGCTACTGATGAACAAGGCAATAAAAAATCTTGTCCGAGCGTCGGGATTACATCTAAGAGAAGCGCGGTGAATTTCCCTTGCTAAATACCGACTTCAAACGTGTATGATAGTCACGGGGAAAGCGCAGTAACTCGCGATTAATTCCATCGCGATTAATTCAATCGAGAGTTACGGCGCTTTGTCCGTGGAATGTTTAATCGACTGTTATAATGGAGAGCCGTAATATGTATGATTTCTTTAACTTGATTTTCGATTTATTTCCTCTAGATAATACCTTTTTCAATTTTAATTATTAATTAATTTGATTGCTTGAGGGTTTTTTTTTTGGGGGGGGGGGTATTTTTGTGTGTAAAGTACATTTAAGTCATTCTCCTGATCTTTTTTCTTTCTTTCCTTCTTTCTATCTACTTATTTTTCTTTTTTCTTTCGAGAGAGGAAGACCCGCCCTGTTGCCTCGGCAACAGGTAAGCTCTAGTTAGGGTCTTCCGATTCCATCGGAAGACCCTTCTGTTATTGTGATGTTTTTTCTTTACATTTGTTATTATTAGGGTCTTCCGATTCCATCGGAAGACCCTTCTGTTATTGTGATGTTTTTTCTTTACATTTGTTATTATTATTATTATTCTCAGCACTTTGACTGCCATTTTCTCAGAAACGGCTTGACCAACAACCTTTTTATCGCGGCTTCTTGCTTGATGAGCCAGGGGAAATTGATTGATAAGAAAAAATATCGAAATAATATGGTTTTAAAGAAAATTACGTAATAGGGCTAAATTTTTTTATTTTCTCAAAAACAAGTTTATTATTTTAGATAGATTCCTCAAATTTTCATTCTCAAATTTGACAGGTGTGTCCTTGACAATGAAATCATCGCCGATTATCTACTTTTAACGGTTAAGCCGTTATTAAAATTTAAAAATTACGTAATTTTTAAACTGCTTTGTTTTAAGTCTAAGCATTTTAAAAACGGTATAGAACGATTTAGAATGTAAATTTCATGGTAAAAAATTTTCTTTTAATATTTTTAATCCATTTTTAATTGAGAAATTTAAGTTTTTCACAAATTTGGTTAGTTACGTAATTGCTTCATAACTTCCTTAGTTTTTATCATATGATCACCAAAATTCAATCAGTACAGGAGAAGGGTTAGCGCTTCTGAATTATATTTTCAAAAACATCGAAATATTAGCCCCCTTCCCTCTATCGTTGGACAACCCTATCGAGAGAGGGTCTTAAAACGCCGAAATTTCACCCCGATTTTTCAATTCCATTTTCTGAGAAACGGTTTTATGTACACACTTCATATTGTGTCTATCGACTTTCACAGGCACCGTTACCCGTTTAAGTAAAAAAAATTTACAAAATGAAAGTTTTCAAAAACATTACGTAATAATTAGTAAAATTTTAAATTCTCCCCTTTATAGCATTATTTTTCATGCTACACTTTCCAAATTTGAACTGTCATACTCTCTAGGTTCATATCTTCATAACTTACATCGGCCGACAATATCTATCTGTTTTGGTTTGGCCGCTATTTCAATTTAAAGTTTTTAAATAATTACGTAATTTGCAAAAATGTTTTATTTTTAGTCCGATCGTTTCCAGAGTATTACGAAACGATTTTCCGTAACCATTTCAGTATGAAATATGTTTCTCAGAATTTGAAAGTGACCAATTTAAAGATTTTTAAAAAATATTTTACTTGCGTAACTTTCGTGTATCTTCTTATTCTTGGTATGAACAAAGAATAAAAACGAGAGTTTGAGGAAGAATTTGAATTCGAATTTTTAAACAAAAATCAAATTTTTTGCACTCTACTGATGAACAACGCAATCTACAAATCTTCTCCGAGCGTCGGGATTACACATTAGAAGACCGTGTTAAATTTGCCTTGCTTAATACCTCGCACAGCGCCGCTCCTATAGAGACGGGAAAAGCGCAGTAACTCGCGATTAATTATTAATTCATTCACGAGTTACTGCGCTTTCCCCGTGGAATATCTAATCGGCAATTATAAAGGAATCCCTCAATATGTATGTTTACTTAAATTTGAGTTTCTTTATCTCCTTACTATAGTAGTCATCTCAGTGCTATACGTACAGCTAACGTGACCTTTGAAATAAATGCGTAATACACACTCTCTATCCAGCTTTGTCGTATTACGTCACCACGCTTCTGAATGGGAATTCTGTAATACACAGACTTTCTGTAGCTGGATTCATGCCGCTTTAATTACATGAGTGTGTTTACATAGTGTCTCGGCGAGATATATACATGTATCTATGTATATACTTCTCATTTGTCCTAATCGGCATATCTATGATGCCGCAATAAATGCGTATACTCATTGCAGTATCTCGTTTCTTTTTTCTTTTTTTTTTCCTTCTTTCTACGTACATATTTTTCTTTTTTTTTTTCTAAAGAGGAAGACCCGCCCTGTTGCCTCGGCAACAGGTAAGCTCTAGTTATTATTATTATTATTATTATTCTTATTCTCAGCACTTTGACTGCATTTTTCTCAAAAACGGCTTAACCAACAACCTTTTTATCGCGGCTACTGGCTTGATGAGCCAGGGGAAATTGATTGATAAGAAAAAAATATCGAAATATTATGGTTTTAAAGGAAATTACGTAATAGGGCTAAATTTTTTTATTTTCTCAAAAACAAGTTTATTATTTTAGATAGATTCCTCAAATTTTCATTCTCAAATTTGACAGGTGTGTCCTTGACAATGAAATCAACGCCGATTATCTACTTTTAACGGTTAAGCCGTTATTAAAATTTAAAAATTACGTAATTTTTAAACTGCTTTGTTTTAAGTCTAAGCATTTTAAAAATGGTATAGAACGATTTAGAATGTCAATTTCATGATAAAAAAGTGTCTTTTAATATTTGAAATCCATTTTTAAATGAGAAATTTAAGTTTTTCACAAATTTGGTTAGTTACGTAATTGCTTCATAACTTTCTTAGTTTTTATCATATGATCACCAAAATGTAATCAGTAAAGGAGAAGGGTTAGCGCTTTTGAATTATATTTTCAAAAACATCGAAATATTTGCCCCCTTCCCTCTATCGTCGTACAACCCTATCGAGAGAGGGTCTTAAATCGCCGAAATTTCACCCCGATTTTTCAATTCCATTTTCTGAAAAACGGATTTATGTAGAAATTTTATACTATGGTTATAGACTCTCAGAGACATCGTTACCCGTTTAAGTAAAAAAAAAAATCAAAAATAAAAGTTTTCAAAAACATTACATAACAATGAGTAAAATTTTTAATTCTCCGCCATACAGCTTTATTTTAAATGCTAGACTATTCAAATTTTATCTGTCATATTCTCTAGGTTCATATCTTTAAAAAATTCATCGGCCGATAATATCTATCTTTTTTAGTTTTGCCGCTATTTCAATTTAAAGTTTTTAAATAATTACGTAATTTGCAAAAACATTTTATTTTTAGTCTTATCGTTTCCAGAACTTCACCAAACGATTTTTCGTACCGATTTCAGTATGAAACATGTTTCTCAGTATTTGAAAGTGAGCGATTTAAAGGATTTTTTTTAAAAAATACCTTATTTGCGTAACTTTCATGTTTTTTCTTATTTGTCGTATTAACAAAGTATAAAAAGGAGAGTTTGAGAATGTATTTTGAATTCGAATTCTTAAACAAAAATCACATTTTTTGCACTCTACCCGCTACTGATGAACAAGGCAATAAAAAAATCTTGTCCGAGCGTCGGGATTTCATCTAAGAGAAGCGCGGTGAATACCGACTTCAAACGTGTATGATAGTCACGGGGAAAGCGCAGTAACTCGCGATTAATTCAATCGCGATTAATTCAATCGAGAGTTACGGCGCTTTGTCCGTGGAATGTTTAATCGACTGTTATAATGGAGAGCCGTAATATGTATGATTTCTTTAACTTGATTTTCGATTTATTTCCTCTAGATAATACTTTTTTCAATATTAAGTATTAATTAATTTGATTGCTTGAGGGGTTTTGTTTTTTTTTTTTTAGGGGGGGGGGGTATTTTTGTGTGTAAAGTACATTTAAGTCATTCTCCTGATCTTTTTTCTTTCTTTCCTTCTTTCTATCTACTTATTTTTCTTTTTTCTTTCGAGAGAGGAAGACCCGCCCTGTTGCCTCGGCAACAGGTAAGCTCTAGTTATTTGGGTCTTCCGATTCCATCGGAAGACCCATTTGTTATTGTGAGGTTTTTTCTTTACATTTGTTATTATTATTATTATTATTATTATTCTTATTCTAAATAGGATTTTTGACTGCAATTTTCTCAGCAACGGCTTCACGGGCAACATTTTCTCTCTATGCTACTTACTTTTAAAGGTAAACTTAGTAGATTTATAAGAAAAATTTTGAAAAAATCATGTTTTAAATAAAATGACGTAACCAACTTCAATTTTTAAATTTCCTCAAATATAACGTTCATTATTCAAGTCAAACTCCTCAATTCTTCTTAGCAATCATGCACAGGTGTAAATCTTGACAATAGAATTAAATCTGATTAAATACCTATAATGGCAATGACGCTATTTGAGTTTAAATATTTAAGGCTATTACATAATATTTAAACTTTCTTTATTTTAAGACTTAGAAATGCAAAAACAGTATCAAACGATTCAAAGTATCGATCTAAGTGTATAAAATGAGTTTTAAAATTTTAAATTCATTTTTAAGTAGGTTTTAAATTTTCTCAAATAAAATGTTTATTACTTAAGCTAGATTCCTCAAATGTTCTATTTAATATTGTACAGGTGTAGATCTTGACAACCAGCTTAACTCCGATTATGTAACTATTACGGTAAAGACGCTATTTGTGTTTAAAGTTTTTAAACTCATTATGTAACTTTCAAACTTTTTTATTTTAGGTCTTAGCGTTAAAATAATATTACAAAACGATTTAGAATGTCAATTTCAGCGTGTAAGAGGGTGTTTTAATATTTTAAATCCATTTTTTACTGAGAAATTTAAGTTTTTCTAAAATTTGGTTAGTTACGTAATTACTTCATAACTTGCTTATTTTTCGTCGTATGACCACCAAATTTTGAATCAGCACTGGAGAAAGGCTTGCTCTTTTGAATTATACTTTTAAAAATTTTGAAATATTTGCCTCCTTCCCTGTAGCGTCTGCAAACCTTATCGAGAGAGGGTCTTAAATCGCCGAAATTTCATCCCGATATTTCAATTCCATTTTCTGACAAACGGATTTATGTACAAACTTTATACTATAGTTATAGACTCTCAGAGACATTGTTACCCGTTTAAGAAAAAAAAATTTCAAAAATAAAAGTTTTCAAAAACATTACATAACAATGAGTTAAATTTTAAATTCTCCACCATACAGCGTTATTTTAAATGCTAGAGTATTCAAATTTTTTTTGTCATATTTTCTAGGTTCATATCTTTAAAAAATTCATCGGCCGATAATATCTATCTTTTTTAGTTTGGCCGCTATTTCAATTTAAATTTTTTAAATAATTACGTAATTTGCAAAAACATTTTATTTTTAGTCTTATCGTTTCCAGAACATCACCAAACGATTTTCCGTACCGATTTCAGTATGAAACATGTTTCTCAGTATTTGAAAGTGAGCGATTTAAAGGATTTTTTAAAAAAATACCTTATTTGCGTAACTTTCATGTTTTTTCTTATTTGTCGTATTAACAAAGTATAAAAAGGGGAGTTTGAGAATGTATTTTGAATTCGAATTCTTAAACAAAAATCACATTTTTTGCACTCTACCCGCTACTGAAGAACAAGGCAATAAAAAAAATCTTGTCCGAGCGTCGGGATTACATCTAAGAGAAGCGCGGTGAATTTGCCTTGCTAAATACCGACTTCAAACACGTATGATAGTCACGGGGAAAGCGCAGTAACTCGCGATTAATTCAATCGCGATTAATTCAATCGAGAGTTACGGCGCTTTGTCCGTGGAATGTTTAATCGACTGTTATAATGGAGAGCCGTAATATCAGGGACGTATATAGATATATACGTCCCTGGTAATATGTATGATTTCTTTAACTTGATTTTCGATTTATTTCCTCTAGATAATACTTTTTTCAATTTTAATTATTAATTAATTTGATTGCTTGAGGGGGTTTTTTTTGGGGGGGGGGGGAGGGGTAATTTTGTGTGTAAAGTACATTTAAGTCATTCTCCTGATCTTTTTTCTTTCTTTCCTTCTTTCTATCTATTTATTTTTCTCTTTTCTTTCGAGAGAGGAAGACCCGCCCTGTTGCCTCGGCAACAGGTAAGCTCTAGTTATTATTATTTTTATTCCAATCACTTTTTTTGGGTGCAATTTTCTCAGAAACGGCTTCACTGTCAACATTTTTGTTCTCCTTTACTTACTAATAAAGCAAAACTTGATAGATTTAAAAGAAAATTTTGCTAAAATTCAAGATCTAAGAAAAGTTACGTAACAGTTTCTAATTTTTAAAATCTCTAAAGTATAACTTTTATTATGCAAGCTAGATTCCTCAAATTTTCTGTTTGATGTTGTACAGGTGTAGTTCTTGATATCCGAATTAACGCCGATTAGGTAAACTATTATAGCTAAGACGCTGTAAAGGTTTAAAATTTTCAACTTATTACGTAATTTCAAAAACTTTTATTTTAAGCTTTAGGGCTGCAAAAATATTGCCAAACGATTTAGAGGGTCAATATAAGGGTAAAAACAGTTATTTTAAAAATTTAAATTCATTTTTAAGTAGGTTTTAAATTTTCTTTAATAAAATGTTTATTATTTAAGCTAGACTCCTCAAATTTTCTTTATAATGTTGTACAGGTGTAGATCATGACAACCAACTTAACGCCGATTATGTAACTTTTACGGTAAAGGCGCTATTTGTGTTTAAAGTTTTTAAACTCATTACGTAACTTTAAAACTTTTTTATTTTAGGTATTAGCGTTAAAAAAATATTACAAAACGATTTAGAATGTCAATTTCATGGTGTAGGAGGTTTTTAAAATATTTTTTATCCATTTTTAATTGAGAAATTTAAGATTTTCACAAATTTGGTTAGTTACGTAATTGCTTCATAACTTGCTTATTTTTCGTCATATGATCAAGAAAAAACCATACAGCACGTGAGAAGGGTTTTCTCTTTTAAATGATATTTTCAAAAACATCGTAATATTTGCCCCCTTCCCTCTAGCGTGCGCAGACCCTATCGAGAGAGGGTCTTAAATAGCCGAAATTTCACCCCGATTCTTCAATTCCATTTTCAGAAAAACGGATTTATCTACATACTTTATATTTTCGGTATAGACTCTCGAAGACACTGTTACCCGTTTAAGAAAAAAAAATTTCAAAAATAAAAGTTTTCAAAAACATTACATAACAATTAGTTAAATTTTAAATTCTCCACCATACAGCGTTATTTTAAATGCTAGAGTATTCAAATTTTATTTGTCATATTCTCTAGGTTCATATCTTTAAAAAATTCATCGGCCGATAATATCTATCTTTTTTAGTTTGGCCGCTATTTCAATTTAAAGTTTTTAAATAATTACGTAATTTGCAAAAACATTTTATTTTTAGTCTTATCGTTTCCAAAACATCACCAAACGATTTTCCGTATCGATTTTAGTATGAAACATCTTTCTCAGTATTTGAAAGTGAGCGATTGAAAGGATTTTGAAAAAAATACCTTATTTGCGTAACTTTCATGTTTTTTCTTATTTGTCGTATGAACATAGTATAAAAAGGAGAGTTTGAGAATGTATTTTGAATTCGAATTCTTAAACAAAAATCACATTTTTTGCCCTCTACCCGCTACTGATGAACAAGGCAATAAAAAAATATTGTCCGAGCGTCGGCATTACATCTAAGAGAAGCGCGGTGAATTTCCCTTGCTAAATACCGACTTCAAACGTGTATGATAGTCACGGGGAAAGCGCAGTAACTCGTGATTAATTCAATCGCGATTAATTCAATCGAGAGTTACGGCGCTTTGTCCGTGGAATATTTAATCGACTGTTATAATGGAGAGCCGTAATATGTATGATTTCTTTAACTTGATTTTCGATTTATTTCCTCTAGATAATACTTTTTTCAATTTTAATTATTAATTAATTTGATTGCTTGAGGGATTTTTTTTTTTTGGGGGGGGGGTTATTTTTGTGTGTAAAGTACATTTAAGTCATTCTCCTGATCTTTTTTCTTTCTTTCCTTCTTTCTATCTACTTATTTTTCTTTTTTCTTTCGAGAGAGGAAGACCCGCCCTGTTGCCTCGGCAACAGGTAAGCTCTAGTTATTATTATTATTATTCTTCATCCGTTTTTTTTTATGTGACGGCTCAGAAATCACTCATTATTAAAGATATTACTATTCTGTTTTCAGTGTTCGATTCGAAATTAAATTTTCAAGATTTGATTTTCTTAATTTTCTAAATTACCGCTTATAAGCGCGCAGCGCCACCTACGACGCCAAAATTTTGAATCGCTATATCTTCCTTATTATTTGTCCGATTGGAATGAAATTTTCAGCATTCGATTCAGAAAAGGAGATGCAAGATTTTATGTCACTGCGTCAATTTCGTAGCTCTACCCCGAAAAAGTTGACCTTGACCCGATTGTTTTCATTTCAAAAAAAATATTTCAATCTTAGATTTTAGACAGTAGGATGAAAGATTTTAATGGTCTGATTTGGAATATGAAAAATTTTTGAAATCGGACCATAAATAAAGTCACAATGAGCGTGGGAAAATTCGCTATGACGTCATCAAAGCTAATTAAATATTCATACGTTAATATCTCTCTTATTAAATGAGATATCGGCATGAAATTTTATATCTAAACATGTTTCCACATTCTTAATCTACCTCTAGAATGAAAATGGCATGCTGCCAATATTTTTGAAATTATTGAAAATTTTCGAATCAAATCTTTGGCAAGGTCTAGCGACTTTATTTGCAGTCGGATTTTGATCGGGTTTCTTCCATTCGATAGAGCGTTCAAATACCTACCAGTAAAGTGTTCTCAGATTTTCGCTAACTCTTACGGTTCTCGAGTTATTTGCGTTTGAACACGACAACCCCCTTTAAAGTGATGTTTGTGACGTCATCAACACTCATTAATTATTCATGAAATGTTTTCGCCTATAGCTCGCTTATTGAGGAAGATAGAGGTGTGAAATTTGGTAGCATGATAGAGATTGAGAATATCTACCGACTGACAAGAGGAATTTGGCATGGAGCCAAATTCCTGAAAATGACGTCATACTTTGTAAATGACGTCATATCTCCCTTATTTTTCATCGGATCGAGGCGGGGACGGTTGGAATCGATTCTGCGTGAAAAAGTAAAATGGTAAATACCAGCAACATAATTTCGATATCTCTTACCGTTTTCGAGATATTTGCGGTCAAAGTTCAGTGTTTGGCCTTTCCTGAAAATACAATTTAAAACTTCAGGTACCTGTGTCTCGCTTATTGATAAAGCTAGAGGTATGAAATTTGGTAGCATAAAAGAGAATGCAAATATCTACCGACTGACAAAAGGGAATTGGCATGGTACCAAATTCCTGAAAATGACGTCATACTTTGTAAATGACGTCATAACTCCATTAATTTTCATCTTATCGAATCGGGGATTGTTGCAATGGATTCTGCGCGAAAATTTATATGCATAACATTGCCATCAAATTTTCGCTAACTCTTACCGTTTTCGAGTTATTTAGGTTTAAACACGACAACCCCCTTTAAAGTGATGCTTTCAACGTCACATAAAGTTCATTAATGTTTAATGAAATGGTTTCAGCTAAAGCTCGCTTATTAAAGAAGGTAGAGATGTGAAAATTGGTAGCATGATAGGGAATGAGGGTATCTACCGACTCTTTACTTTGAAATTTCATCTTTCGGCTATTCATTCTCACAGACACATACTCCCGTTTAATGAAAAAATTTTTCGAAATATACGACGTTTTAAGAGAATTACGTAAGATTTAATATTTTTCGATTTTCGCGTATGTAGCTTTTAGTTTTAATGGTAGATCTCTCAAATTTTCACTGTTATGTTCTCTAGGTTCATCTCTTTAGAACTTTCATCGGCCGATATTATCTATCTCTTTTAGTTTGGCCTCTATTTCAATTTAAAGTTTTTTAAAAATTACGTAATGTTCAAAACTGTCTTATTTTTAGTCTTTTAGTTTCCAAAACATTACGAAACGATTTTCCGTAACGATTTTACTATGAAACATGTTTCCCGGTATTTGAAAGTGAGCAATTTAAAGATTTTTTTATAAAAATATCTTACTTGCGTAACTTTCAAGTATTTTTTATTCGTCGTATGAACAAATTATAAAAACAAGAGTTTGAGAAAGCATTTTGATTTCGATTTCTTAAACAAAAATCAAATTTTGGGCACTCTACTGATGAACAACGCAATAAACATATCTTCAGAAGCGCGGTCAATTTGCCTTGCTTAATACCTTGCACGACACCGCTGTGATATAGGACTTCTTCCATGGACAAGGCGCAGTAACTCGCGATTAATTCAATCGCGATTTAAAGTGCTTTCTATAAAATAGAGTTTGAGAAAGTATTATGCATTCGAATTCTTAAACAAAAAAAACCCCAAAAAATAAAAAAACCAACCCCCCCCCAAAAAAAAAACAAAAAAAAAAAAAAAAAAAAGAAAAAAAAAAAGCAAATTTACATTCTACGAGCTACTGCTGAACAAGGCTATAAAGAAATCTTCTGCGAGCGTCGGTATTACACATTAGAGAAGCGCGGTGAATTTGCCTTGCTTAATACCTCGCACTGCGCCGCTGTTATACAGGACTTCAAACGTGTGTGAATTAATCGCCAGTTACAGTGCTTTACCTGTGGAATACGAGACATTGTCAAGTCTTTCTTTTGTATATTGGGGAAAGCGGCATTACTAAAGGCCATCGCGAGGAGAATTGTTTATTCCAGCAGAGTGGCGATTCAAGGTCAAACATCTGTACACGCGAAATAACTTGCGTAAGTTCATCGCGAGGAGAATTGTTTATTCCAGCAGAGAAGCGATTCAAGGTCAAACATCTGTACACGCGAAATACCTTGCGTAAGTTAATAAATAAACAACATAAAGCGGGCAGTAAGGACTGAAGATCTAGGTTACACGTGCAGATTGTACTAAGTGTGATTGTCCTACATGTTTCTTGTTTCAAATATATGGTCAAGAGTAGTCGATATTGTGCGATGTAGGCTTCAGTATAATGTGTATAATGTAAGTCGCCGTTACCTACAATTTCTGCAAGTAGATTGCGCAATGTGGATACCATCACTAAAGATCAGATATCTGGATCGTGAAAAAGAATTTTGTATTAGAGTAGGAGATCTCAGCTTCGCTGCTTCGACTTTAACTTGTGAAACCTACTCGTTGCTTTAGCAACGAGCTCGTTTCTAGTTATTATTATTATTATTATCTCTAATACATAAATACATCATTCATTACCGAATAAATAACTTAGCTTGGTGACCAACATTTTTGTAAGGCCGGAGAAAGGTTCCTTTTCTTTTTCTGTTTTTCATATTTCAGTTTAAAACTGATATTCATAATAGACTTTAAAAGAAACACGTTTATTAATTTTCAGACATATTCACCGATCAGATCACTCAACTTAACGTTGATAAACACAAATATTGTTTTAACCACTACGCTCACTGGTCATTTTTACTACCTCGATAACTTTTTTCAGTACCCTAATGGCGGATACAATCGCGACACCTATCGATAAAGGGCAGATAACTATTGAGTAACTGCCCAATAGAATGGTATATAGCCGTACTTGTACATTGCTGTACAGACTACACTGCATGATGAGAACTGCTAATTGAGGATAACTACCTATCTGAAGGTGTTGAATATAGTGTATCATTGTTGTGAATTGGGGCGACCTAAGCTAAGTCATTCCAATTAGTCTTAATTTCAGTTTACTTAAGTCTTGACAGAATTTTTGTTAATTACATTTATCCAGAGACTTAATTAGTTACACAGTTATGATATTAGTTTCAACCTTATTTTATGTTAAATTAACAATTAATAAAACTGATTGAAAAAAAAACAAAAGACGCATTAATCATTACTAGTGAAGTACTGTAGTCGTTTAAGTGTTATTTCCATACTTACTACTTAATTTAGTCAGAGACAATTCAAGCTATTCATAATTTTTACACAATTACTTATTTCATTAACATTTGACAGTGTCTTAGAAGTACTGTCTTTACTTCAGTTTTAATTACAAATGTAGTTAAAACATATATTTACCATTTCGTCGGAAAGAACTTCGTGTTTACATGTAGATCATGTGATTTTATAGTCTCTGTTCACGTGATTTTCTTTCGACTAGAAATACCCTGAGTGATGAAGATTAAGTATACATTTCACATTAATATAGTACATAAGGTGTTCATAAAGTCAATATATAATTATTATTTTAGATAAATATTTTTTCTTTGAGATTATATCAAATTAGACAACTTCTTGATATTTGTTCTTGTTTTATATTGACCGTTGAATATAAATTTTCAGAAGCAAATTAAGCATTTTAGAGTATGAAGAACACACAAGAACACATATACAAATGAGTATATACATGTATACTATCACACACGATTAACCATTCGAGTGTGTGGTACAGAAGAGTAAAGTTTTTAGAAACAGACTTTCAGTTTCAGTGAAAAACGTGAAAAAGTTGGGGTTACCTACTGCCGTCCTCTAAAAATGCGGCACCCCTAAAAATGCCAACATAAATGTTGACATATTTCAAATGTTGCTGAAATATCATTTACTGTTAATCCTATCATATACAGCATCTTTAGTGCTGTGTGTATGAATGATATACTCTGTTTTGGTTTAACGTTTTTTTATAGTACGATGAATTGTATGCGACTAGTCTTTTTATCAAAATGGCTGCGCCCATGAAATTTTGACAGATACATTAAGATGAGGGGAAAACGGCTTTTTAAGACGACTGTGTAAGTTCAATGAATTGTTTTATAGATATTCAGCGATATTTTCTATATATTTCATCAGCTTTATTAAATCTAATTCGATACATATGGGTTTTACATAGATGAATTTTTATGTCTACTTGTAAGTATACTAAAAAGTAAAACTATAAGTACTCTCAGTCTTACATGTAATTGAGCAGATCGATGAGTCATCATTTTTATTAAATTTAATTCGATGCATATGGGTTTTACATAAATGAAATTTTATGTCTATTTTTAAGCATACTAAAGTTAAAAGTACTCTCATTATTACATGTAACTGAACTGATCGCTGAGTGAGTGTATTTCACAGAAAAAGGTTTGGTTTAATCACGTAGTAAGATTCATTTTAGTTGTTATTTTATTAAAATATTTGCAAGGTCTATCTGTATGATTCAAAAAAAAAAAATTCGTTTCAAAGTAAAATCAAAACAAAACAAAGGAAACAAGAAACTATTTGGTGCAAGCACCAAAGTGTGAGCCGGAATGGGATTTTTGATAAAACTGCAAAGAATATTTAAAACAGAATAACGTTTTGAAAGATGTATTATACCGCCATGTGATTATTAATTAGCAGACATGTAAAGACCTTGATGATCGACCACAAACATATAAATTTCGATCCAATATCACTTCCGTTTATATTTCAGCAAATGATATATATCTGGGAACATTTAGACCCATTCAGCAATAGCAATAGCAAGTTTATAGTCCTACGGATTAGCCTGCATATGGTATGGAAATGTACTTTAAAAATTACTAGCCATATTATTTACTATCTGTTTTAAACCAGTCGGCTCAGTGGATGAGGTGAACGAAAGTACCAAATTTGAATCCCGTCGTGGGCATATCGATGAGCTGTCTTTCAGATGAGACAGTAGAAACCGAGGTTCCGATCCCCCACTTCTTTGGAAGGGTCCGCACTACAAAGGTATATATTTCTATGCCGCAATGCGTCAAGCAGATACAGTCACCATATACATGAAATAATTGTGGAGTGACGTGAAACAATAATTAATCAGTCACTCTACAGTTTATTTTTAACAACAAAACATAACCAATCTATAAGCAACTGGCTGTTTGCTGGGGTAACCAACCCTTTACTGGTTAAATTAACTTTTGTTAGTGGTGTGGCTGTGCTGGTTGGCAATATTTTATTCTCACGTTTTAATTCATATAAAATAATTAAGGTATATCGTCTTGCCAAAAAAGAAAGAATTGGAGAATATTATTGGTTATGTTGGTATGTCCTTTTTAATGTAGCATCCTGTATTCTGGAAGTTTAGTAGGACTTTCGTCACGCTATGATTTACCAAAGGTCACTTACACAATCAAATAAGAATTCTGCTTATGAAAAGAGCGCGTCCAATATTCTAAAATTCTAAGGTATCATAATTTAACTTATTTAAGCTTCAATTAGCTAAAATAGATTACTACTACACCAATCTCATTAAAACTCGAAGTATCACGCTCCTTAGTTTTATCAAGTTCTCTGTGGTAGATCTCAAATACACTCCATAGCAGTTCATCTCAGATTGACCTTTGACACTAACCAATCAGCTTCCACTGCAGGAAGGGGCAGGCTTGGTGTAGTGGTTAAGCGCTTGGCTTGCGGCGCCGACGATCCGGGTTCGATTCCCAGGTTGCGCCACTATGTTTAAGAGGTTGGTAACCTCCTGCTTCCATGTCGCGATATAACTGAAATATTGTTGAAAGCAACGTAAAACACCAATCAACCAACCAACCAAATCCACTGCAGGAAGCTGGCCAGCAAAAAGAATTCTATGTTAACCTATGTCAACAAATGGCGAAGCTCATATTTCATGGCAGCACACCTCAAAAGACCTATACTTTAAGCAATTTGTGCATTATTTGTGGGCGCATATTAGAATTATTATGGACATTGATAGAATATAAAAGAACTGGCCAGCTTTACACAGCAGATGCTAAATTGTCTCTATGAAAGGTCGGTCTGACATGAACTGCTACAGAGTATATTGAGATCTACCACAGTGAACATGATAAAACTAAGGAGCTTAATAGATAACATTTTAATGAGATATGTTATTGCACTGAATTAAAATATATACATATATATTACATATATATTATGTTAATTATATCACGGAACAGTTTTATATTTAATTACTTTTTACACAAAAAATATATATATTCTAATTAAATACAATCAATAAACAAGTCTTGGTGTAAATTTTTATAGACAGAAAATAAGAATATTTTAAAACGTTTATATTAAGATTTGAGTTATATGTAGATAACATGAAAAAAAAAAATAGAAAAACATAACTTCTACAAACAGATTTATTTTATTTTTACTCACCTCTTGATGTATCTTCTTTAGCTCATTTGCATGATATGCACCATTTACAATGTATACTGCGACCTTCCTCAAGAAAATCAGTAGTGGTTATTTCTTGATTGTTCCAATACCGGTAGTTTTCAGGAAGGGTGATTGAGGGTGGTTACACTGCATGGTTTGTTTGTTAAATTTAGGATCAAAATGGTGAGCTAGTTTCATCCTGATTAATAATTCAACCCCATAAAATCCTTGGGATCATCCTGATGTGAGACAGAAGATGCAAAGAAACATCATGCCTGTTTCTCTTTTAATCCTCAGTCAACAGTCTAGGGGTCCATCTAGCCGAGACCTTAGACATAATCAAGATGTTAATCAAATTAAAATTGATTAAACATCCCATAACTTATGCCAACTTCTCTGGTTATATCTCAGAGGTTTTGCATTCTGTCGCACATGATGAGAGTGTACATAATATCAACGTTTTCATTAGTGGTAGCTTCCTCAGGACACCTAGGCCGCTCATCATCTTCAATGCTCTCTTTTCCCCTTCTAAGTTCCGCATCCCAATTTTAACAGTACTGTAAGAAGGTTACTCTTTCCCAAGGATTTTCATGAAGTCCTCATGAATTTCCTAAGGAGTCATTCATTTCTTATGTAGATACTTTATCACTGCACTAACCTCAGCTTTCTTTATGTTGGATGACACACTGTGTAAGCCCTAGAGGGCATCCTCCTCTGATAAACATCTTTTTCAGATTAGCTGCATAGATCAATAAACTGAATGTACTGCTAATCAGAGTGATCTAGTAACATGTCATTAGAAGTGATGTGGATTTTTGTTTTCTTTTTTTTTGCATTTACACATTGTCAGGTGTTTTCTTTGACTTTCATAATGTGAATGTGGTTTAGAATTTTGTTTCAGATTTGAAATAAAATTTCTAAAAGGATACTTTTTTTAGAAAACTTTCTGATACTTTCTAAGTTTCTCATGTGGTCAAGGTGATTAGGTGAGCAATATAGGCACACTTGGGCCTCTTGTTTAAATTTTACAGGGAGTTACAGTTCTTGAACTTGGATTTTTTTATCAGAGTAAAGCGTACCTTTAGCATACCTTTTTGTCATACCGGAGCTTTGAAGCGTACCTTTTTAGTGTACCTGAGCTGAAGGCTGAATTGAGCTATTTTCAAAGCACCATCTTTCGTCTAGCATAAACTTTTTTTCACATACCGGTATCCGACTTCTCCTCTGCAACCACAGTACAGAATTTCACCAAACCTTAGAGGAAGTAAGCACTCAAGGTCCTCTACCAAGTTTGTGTTTTTCTACTGAATCTTAATCAGTATTCTAAGATTGCTGCCATGGGCTCTTATTGGTTGATACATTTTCGTCTTGTTCTCAAAAACTGCTGCACAGAATTTCATCAAAACTTTCAGGAAATAAGTACTCAAGGTCCTCTACCAATTTTGGGTTTTTCAACTGGGTTCATAATCGAAGAATTGGCAGTCATGGACCCTGATTGATTGACACATTTTCAACTTTAAAAACTTAAGGAAGTAAGTACTCAAAATCCTCTACTAAGTTTGTGTTTTTTTACTTAATCCATAATCCAAGATGACCGCCATTGGCTGTGATTGATTGATTCATTTTTGTAATTCTTCTCCACAACTGCAGCATAAAATTTCACCAGACTTTACAAGAAGTAAGTACTCAAGGTCCTCTACCAAGCTTGTGCTTTTTCACCCAATCAGTACTCCAAGATGGCCGCCATTGGCTCTCATTGGTTGACACATTTTGGACCTTTCCTCTGCAAACACTTTACAGAATTTCACCAAACCTTACAGGAAGTAAGTAATCATGATGCTCTACGAAGTTTGTGTTTTGCAACCTGATCCGTAATCCAAGATGGCCTCCATTGGCTCTGATTGGTTGATATATTTTCGACCTCTTCATAACATTTCATCAAATGTTACAAGCAGTAAGTAATCAAAGTCTTCTATCAATTTTTTGTTTTTTTCAACCCGATCCATAATCCAAGATGGCTGTCATGTGCTCAAAGTGGTTGGCACATTTCAACTTCTCCTCCTTAAGCGCTTCACAGATTTCTGCCAAATCTTGCATGAAGTAAGTACTCGAGGTCCTCTACCAGGTAATCAGGTGTGTATGTGGGATACATTCAATACTGGTAGTTATTGTTGAATGAACATCGACCCAAGCCAAGGCTATAAAATAATTGTAAATTAAATTTAGCAGTGGTATAAACTAAGTAATCATTAATTCAAATCACCCTTATTCTTTATTCTGTATCATAAACAGCCTCTCTGTTTTCTTAGGGATACAGTGTGAATGAAAATTTATTGTTGAATTTTCTTTTTCATAGAGGTGCTGTCCATGAAATTACAAACCTATGAACTTGTATTTTGTAATAAACCACAAAAAGTGGAACCCTTGTAAATAAAGTATTTCACAGTACTGGTATTTTGATCCCCTGAATTTTTCATGAGTTATGGTCTTTTACACTTAAAATTTTTTCACCTACAGATATGATTTTTTCTATTATTCAGTTTTTGCAGTATATTTCTTTGTTGGGTTGAACATCTTTGTGTTCCTGAATGATAACCTACAGATTTTGATATTAAATAAGAGTATTTGACCTGCCTTTCAAACACTTACACATTAATCAGTAATGAAAAAAATAACTCCCACCATTATAAGATAGTGCAATCCAGATGTTTTGTAATTTTTACACAAAAAACAGTGGGCCTAATTCATGTATAAATTTAGAAAATACTCAGAACACTGATTTTATGCAAAGGTCAGAACTAGTGCATGTGAATTTACACCTGAATTCTCAGTGTTTTGTGTGATTTTCCCCTCTGTGTTTTGTGCATTTTCTCCAAAACACCTAAACTGCACCATATATTAAACATACATGAAATAATGTATACTTGATTGATCAATTGCCTATTGTTTTACATCACTCCATGATTATTTCACGTATATGGTGACGGCATCTGCCTGATGCATCGCATGCAAATTTAGACCTTTGCAACGGACCCACCCGAAGCAGTAAGGGTTCTTTTATGTGCCATGCCTACCATGACATGGGACCTTGGTTTTTATTGTCTCATCCGAAAGACAGAACGCCAGTGTGCCCAGGGTGGGAGTCAAACCCGGGACCTCTCGATCATGATCCAAACACCTTATCCCCTAGGCCACACCGGCTTTAATGTATACTACTTAATAATGAATGAGTCAGCCAATCACCACATGGAATCTGTAATAAGAGGTGTGAAAAATGAAGCAGAATATAATTTTCAACACTAAACGTGATAATGAAATTCATGTTTATGTTAAAGGCATATGAATGCTACAGTTATATAGCATCTCAATGGATATGTCCATTCGTGTAATGTATGCTTTTATTTATTTTCAGCTTTCCCTGTAGTCATGCAGATAACATCTGAGCTATGCATTGCCTGTGTTGATTACTATAAATCCTTCTTCAGCTACGGCATGATTATTGTAAAAAGTTGAAGAGATGAAGGGGGAATATCAGATTCCCTCCCAGATTGCTCGCCATAACTTCCTGACTTGGTTAAAACACATTCGAATCTCTCGTCTCATTGCCGTCTTTCTAATACTGCTGATCTTGATTTCTGTGATTGTGCATAACTATCTTGTTGACCTTAACAATGATGGAAGTTCACAGCCAGGTCATAAATCAAGGTCAAAGCTAGAATTGCGAACAGATGATGAGAGATTATTTACAGCACCTAATCTTGATGATGAAATCAGAAAGTTAGCCAAGATCAAGGCTTCAGTAAATAATGAACTGAGAGATATGGAAAACAAACGACACAAGCTACAGTCCCAAATTTCAAAATATCACATGGAAATAGAAAATATGAGAACTAATCAAGATAGTCTTGAAAAGGAAATAAAGATGTTAAGACTGAGCTTGGATCAACTTAGCTTACAGAAAGAAGAGCTGGATGAAAAATATTTGCCAATATTGAAAGCTCCACAGAGAATACTATTAGACACTTTGAATCATGAAGACCTTACACCCCCCTTAGTTACTCATACTTGTAGAATGTATTCTTGTTTTGATTATTCACGTTGTTCTGTGCTGTCAGGGTTTAGTGTTTATTTCTATGATCCTTTCCAATACACACTGGATGTACCATATGAAAAGTTCATAAAGATGTCTGTTATTTCATCCCTTGCAATTAATCCCTATGTTACCAAAGATGCTTCCAAGGCATGCTTATTTGTTGTGCTTGTTGGACAACTCATGAGTGTGGAAGAAAATTCCAAATTTTTAGAGACTTTTTTGAAGAAACTGCCGCACTGGGGAGGAGATGGGAGAAACCATGTGATCATTAATATGATGCGTGATTACAATAGTTATGACATGTTTGGAAACATAAATACAGGAAGAGCATTAATTGTACAGTCTGCGTTTGTAGAATCTAGATTTAGACATAATTTTGATATTACTATTCCTCCCAGTATGGGCAAAGCAAATGGGGATGTGTGGGAAGAGTTACCAATGATATCACCAATCAGACGCAAGTATTTCCTATCGTTTTGGGGGCAGTTTAAAGGAGTGATATCCCAGAATAGTGCAAAAATTGAAGGACTTGATGACAGCAATGTCAACAAAGAAAAGTCTGAAATTAAGTCTGAAACTTCTTTAATATCGCTGGTTGAAAGTGTAATTGTCTCATCTCTAAAAGATATCCAAACTGTGGATGAAAATGAAATTTTTGTGCAATTTTCCTGTGACTCTGTTGGGCCTGGTGCAATAAATGGAGAATGGAGCATTTGTGGAACTGATCTGCAAAGAAAAGACTTACTTATTCAGTCTACATTTTCTCTGATTCTAGCCCCATCCAATATTAGCTATGTATCTACAACTGTTTTTCAACTGCGCTTCTATGAATCTCTCAAATATGGTGCTGTTCCTGTGATTCTAGGTGACTATGTTGAGCTACCATTTAGTAGCATTTTAGACTGGAAGAAAGCCGCCATAATTCTACCGAAAGCACGAGCTTCAGAGTTTTACTTCATTCTACGTACTTATACTGATAACAGCATTGCAGCACTTAGACAAGCAGGGCGATTATATTTTGAAACTTATTTAAGTACAACACAAAACATATTAAGTACAGTATTATCAGAGCTCAGAACACGTCTCAGCATTCCTGCACATCCAATCCAAGATGTTCCATCTCCAAATGTGTTAAATGCCTCAACCTTGCCTCTGGTTTTGGATGGACCAGAAATTAATCCAGAGACTGATGAAGTCTTGGGTCCTCTTGAGCCACCATTTTCCTCTGTGAAATTTAAACAGAACTTTACGCAGCATGTGACCTATAGCATATTCCAGAGAGCTGGGGATCCATTTGATTTATTTCCTTACACTCCCTTTGAAGATATTCTGCCGTCAGATGCAAAATTTATAGGTATGCATTTTTCTTAAATTTATGTATGTGTAAAAATGATGTATGTATGAAGCAGATCTATCCTAAAATTTCATATTGGCTTTCTTCAATTGCACTTGAAAATACATGTATATAATGATACAAAAAGATTGATAGTTATAAGATTTGATAATGCTGCTAAGGTTTAAAGTAAACCTTGCTGTCATTTGTCTTTCCAGTTGCTGAGCCCTGTGTCTGTTTTCAGAAATTCTTAAATATATCACATCTTTCAAAACATATGAGATGTTACAATGTATCTATGAGACTTTCTCAGAATAATCCTTAAGAACCTGCAGTGATCTACCAGTAGTTGCCTCTTGTCTATCATGAGGTTGCTCACAGAATCCCCAATAAATGACATGCCCATAAATAATTGATGTGAATGACAAACTTGTATGGTATTATTCCATAGTGGTTAATTGGTCATGTATATGCAAAGGAAAAAAAAATCATTTGGATCTATCTCATTGGACTTCTGTAAATGGGAAGCTAATATTGGCTTTGTTTTGTATGTTATAAACTTTCTCCTGCCATACCAACTTTGATGAAGCTTACTCAGATATATGCCTTAGTTGTTAAGGTAATCCTAAGCAGATTCCACTGCAGCCTGAGTCTCTGACCATCAAGGAACTAGTCCAAGGACTAAAGTGTTATTAGAACATTGTAATTAAGAAACAGAATAATAAAAAACAAAGTGTAAAGTTTCACTGTTTTGTATGAAGATAAGTCCTTATCTCATTTAATATTAATTAAAGCAATGTACCCTTACCTAGACTTATTGCTTTTTTGACATTGTTAGTTTTCAGCCTTACCAGACAACTGAGAATGTCAAAATAGCAACAAGTAAGGGTCAGGTACATTGCAGTAGTTAATCTATGTATATGTATGTTGTAGGATCCGGGTATGGCTTCCGTCCTATTGGGAATGGATGGGGAGGGGCAGGGAAGGAATTCAGTGAAGCATTAGGAGGCAATTACCCAAGAGAACAATTTACAAGTAAGTATTTTTAAAAATGGAGGGCCCATGGCAGCCGAGTGTGATAATTGCTACACTGTGACTTGCTGTAGACAATCACAAGTGGCATGGTTTGACAGTTTCATCTCCTGACGATAGGAGATTTTATTTGGCTAGTTTCATCTACCACTTAAGTTAATGCTATCTGCGAAAAAAAATCTGTCATTGCATCACGTAAGAAACAAGATATAGTCAGAGATCAATATTTCTAAGTCAAAGGGAGCACAGAAAATACTTCAGATATCAGTAATATGAATTTTTCCAAAATTTGACTTTACATCCATTACTGGAGTACATGTTCAGAAAAGTGCATTAATTTAAACATGTCATTGTTGTTATATGAGATGGATTAGAAGACATGAATACATGTATACCTGTATAGTATATGCTTTATAAAATAATTAGTCTAGTCTAGTCTATATTGGTAAACAAGATCAGTATTTTCTATAATTTGAGAAATCATATTTGTTTTTCATGACTGGATATAAAGTTCTTATATTAAGATTAAACACCCAGGACAGATAACGTCAGTGACATCACATATAATAACTCTTTGAGAAATTCTACGATATGTAGGACAGTTTCGTAAATTTCTTCTTGAAGTGTGTTGGAAGCTTAGAACTACAGTACAGCCTACGCGGATTACACATTTTCCGCTCTGCCGCCGCGGACAGTTTAAGTTTATAGTGGAAAATCACCGCAACGGTTGCGGTGATTTTTCGCGGCGAACCACCGCAATCTATCTCTCTTTCCATATCCGAGAGCCATGGCAAATGCTCTGACCCGTACTTAACCATCGTGACCCATCGCAATCGCCGCAACCCACCGCAATCCCCCCGCGACCCATCGCAATGAACGAGTCTGGTATTAAAATCATCGCTACTCATTGCAATTATTAGGCTTTGTATTGCATTGAAAATTTAGACATTGATTATTGTAAACTTATTTATAACATAGTTTGCAAAAATAAATATTTTAAACTTTCAATTAAACATTGTATTGATATGCGATATCGTCATGTCTTTTTATCGCCGTATATCATGGAAATTGCATGTATAGCAATGCCCTCATTTGCATTTTCTTATAGAAACACATAAATAAGAGCACTTTTTTATCAGGGAAGCTTGCTTTTAAATATATATATACCATTATATAAGATGTCCCAGTGCCAGTATATACAGTCTCCCCCATGCCAGTACATATACAATCTTCCCCGTGCCTCTATATACCTTTATATATGTCTCTGATAACACTTTTATAGACTCAGGGGCGGCTCCAGCCGGGGGCACGTGCCCCCCCCCCCCGGCAGTGCCCGCCGAAGGGGGCACCATAGTCTGTTTTAGGACCTATTTTACTGCATTTCTGTCTAAAATTTCCAAAATTTCGCTGGCTCGCTTCGCTCGTCATTTATTCTCTCGTATTTCTTTAAATTTGCAGTTGAAAAAAAATTGTTGACTCGCTTTACTCACGATTAATTTCATGATAAATCTCCGCTGATCCCCGTTTATGATCCATAATATTTTCCAGAGGGAAGCGAAATATATGTGCAATCCAAATTAATATCCAGCGCACAAATGTTCGGTCACTTGGCCTCAGGCGAGTAAAATCGTATGGCTACTTGTACATCGTGTAGCAAATGTTTGAAGCTACGCGTTGTACAAGATGGATTTTACTTATCCATACTATTTTACTCAAATACGTCTTGTATATCTTGTAGCTTTAGTACAAATTTTTGAAACGCTTGTACTGAAGCTACGCGATGTACAAGATGGATTTCACTTATAGCCATTTCTAGAATAGTTTATTTTCACAACGTATTTTGTATCTCCAAAAGTTTTAAATACAGGAGCTCCCGTGGAGTGGGACTTTGCACCTTGTTCCCCCTACCAAGGATCTACCCTACATCCACCGGGGACCTATATACAGTCCCTAGACCCTGTGCCGAGTTTTATGCCTCCTCCAACTGAAAATCTGGGTCCATGCCTGATGAAATTTCCGTGAATTAGAACAAAAGGGGCCTAATATGGCACACACGATTTTGCAAGATTTTTGTCATATCTTCTCAGGAAAACCCCATCCCCACCTATGGGAGAGAGGGAGGGGTGAACATGATAATTTGTGATCGAAAATATTACGACAGTTTTCTTCCGATTTCAGAGTTTTTGCGGAATATTTGAAGTCAAGAAAATGTTGATGAATACTGCAAAAAAGAACGCCAGATTGCACCATTTTGCCTCATTTTTGCAAAATTTTCTCGGGGGAGGCCCCCGAACCCCCACCTATGGGAGGGACAGACCCCTTCCCATTCGGTCCTTCGGGCCTCAATTGTGAGGTGCTCCCCCCGGCACATGAAGTTCTGGATCCGCCCCTGAGACTCCTGCGCAAATCGTATACGTACTGTTTCTCTGAGCAACGAGTCAAAATTCATCCAAAGGAGTAAACTTTCAATAAACGGATATTCGTCAAAATTAACATTTTATATGTCATATTCATTACGTTTTTTGTTGCGCTATCTTTAATTTCAAATTATTTTCCCAAGAAGGACATATACTAAAGTTTTATAAATCGGCATACATCAACTGTAATTTATTCAAATATAATGGTGGCACTGTTGATATGATATAAAGATTCTGTTGATGTATTTCCTCCGTATATAACTTTCTCTTATTTTCAGTTTAGCTCGCATTATAGCACTGAATCTAGACTCTTATCCAATCCATCATAAGTGAGATATGAGACTCATATTTCTATTGTAATGCAGTTCAAATCTTTACTTACGACAAACTGGTAATACCCTGTTGGGGATAAATTTAGAATCATGAAAATAATAGCAATGTTTCGGATGCAAGTATTTAACGTCGAGGACAGAAATTTTTTTATTCCTCTCCCCCAATTGGAACATCTCGCTCTTTATCTCTTAAAACTTTGAAGTGTCCGACCCCTTTCCTTTACTTAATTCAGGTATGTTGCCAATGGTAACTACCACCCAATACCTGTGTGTAAAACCCCCAAGGGTTTCGCTTCCCCTGTCAACAATCTTTCCGCTTCGCAATGACTCGAGGTACATTCGTCTCGCTGCGGGTATCCGGGTATTCTCCAACATGCAGTGACTTCGGCGATCAGGTAGCACGTCCCCAAGTGTAATCACGTGACCTGACCGTACTGCCAAAAAGTGTGGAAATCTTTATTCAAGAGTTGTAACAATTTACTCCCGGTCTACGGCATCAACTTCAGTTTTGAGTTTAATAGTTAGATGCACGTTATGTCATTGAGCTGTGATTCTCATCCTTAAAACTTGGAATGTTTATACAAATTGTCAGATATATCTGAGACATATATACTTTGAAAGTATAAATGTCTCTGGGTATACGTACTACATAAAGTATATATGTCTCTTAACATATGCATATTTAATAATGAACTTGTTAATATTATAAAAAGTTGAGAACCTATGCGTAAATACTATCGATGTATTTTCAGGAAGAGATGGCCCTGAATCTGCTAGTTGGCGTCTGCCGACCGTTGCCACTGTTTTCTATATTTTTCATCTTATGTTCCCCTATTCTTGATGTCGGACTGGTTAAATGACCTAATTTGCATCATATTTGTTGGGGGATAATTCTCGGGATTTATCATGGCTGTCTACGAAGAATCCGATATTTTGAATCTTATTTTTGCAAAGTGCGGTCATATAAAATTCGAAGAATGAAAGAGAGTCATCATATAGTTCATCAAAGTTGCATTACGGTCTATGATAAACACCGAGTTTATCCCCCAGGTCATCCTCGGAATGTTTCGGGATTATATCTTCATTTAGATCTTAGTGTGATGTCACGCCGACTTCGAGAATAAAAAAGAAAATTGGTAGCGTGCTAGACCAGAGACATATATATGTCTCTGGCTAGACTATCCAGTGTTTTACCACTAGACCAGGACCCCTTCGGTTTAAATATACCACCTCGGGCGCTAAATAGTGAACAGGGTATTGTCATATTTAATCCTAATGAATTAACAGGGTATTCAATTTCCGCCAGGAAAACGGGAGTTATTCCCAGGACAGCATCAAGCACCCTCAAGTCTATATATGATTTTCTTGTATCAAAATCCATCTCTACTACATTTTCCCGGCTGAAAATATAATCAGGAACTTATACATGATTGATTGATTGATTTTTGTTTAACGTCACACCATAAATATTTCACGTATATGGTGACGGCATCTGCCTGATGCAAGGCATACAAATTTTGACATATGCAACAGACCCACCCGAAGCAGTGAGGGATCTTTAACGTGCCATGCGTACTACGACATGGGGCCTCGGTTTTACTGTCTCATCCGAAAGACAGGACACCCGACATAACCGGGACTCGAACCCCGGCCTCCCGACCACCAGGAGGCGAGCGCGATACCACTAGGCCACGCCGGCTTCGGACTTATACAATATCTAATATAAGGCCCTGATCAAAATGAAACAAAAGAACTAAATATCTGGGAAACACCACTTACGTGATAGACTATCAGGTATTACTGCCATGTTCCAATTTTTTAATTAACTTGGAGGTGGTAAATACAAAAATTAAAGCATGACAACTAGTTGTCATGTTTTAATTTTTGTATTTACCATCCTCCACCCCCAAGTAAATTAAAAATTTAGAACATGCATATTACCACGGTCGGGTATTACCACGGTCTGTCACACGACTGAAATAACGAGTAGTGACACTATGTCGATGCATGACACCAGAGACATAGACTACTTTCAAAGTAGTCTTTGTCTCTGATTACACATCAAACACAACAACTTAATTTGTAGGAAACACAACGCGCTTGATAGAACATCGCGTATTACCAGAAAGATAGACTACTTTCAAAGTAAAGTAGTCTATGTCTCTGTCACCATTCGATTGGGTAGTTACTTAATAGCAGAGACATATATACACATATGTGTATATATGTCTCTGTTAATAGTTATCTGCCCTTTACCGATAGGTATCCCGATCGTATCCGCCATTACGGTACTGAAAGTTATCGAGATAGAAAAAAAGACCTCTGAGCGTAGTGGTTAAAACAATATTTGCATTTATTATTGTTTAGTTAAATGATCTGATCGGTGACTGTGATTGAAAATTAATAAACGTGTTTGTTTTTATAGTCTATCATGAATTTCAGTTTTAAATTAAGATATAAAAAACCAAACATACATGTACATATGTCTCTGGAAAAACAGAAAAGGAACTTTCCTAACTTGGTCACCCAAGCTAAGTAATGAATTATGTATTTATGTATTACAGATTAATTAGATAATAAGTATTAGAGACATAGACTACTATCAAAACCTAGTCTATGTTTCGGCAAATATCAATATCAATAATATCTTCTTGTTATCCATATCAGATTCTCGATTCGACTCTAAGTCGAAATGGTGTATATCTTTGCAAATTAATTAAATCTTTAATACTTACAATAAATATTTAACAAAATATTTCATATATATATTATATATAGGTATAAGACTTAGAATGACCATGACAGAAACCAGCACACCATATCACAAACGAGGATTTTTCGTAATTTTTACTCAGATGGAATATGACTTTAAATTTCAGTATGCAGATGAATTGTTGTTTTCGGGGATGAGAAACATCATCATCTGCTAAACTATTTCCAAATTGAGACTACCATATTATGCAAAACCTGGAGTTGAAAGTTTCAGAAAATCCTTTAAAAATTTCGTATATGATCTCTAAGGTAATAAACTGCAGTATTAGGCCTGGGAAAATTGATACAACTCTACTTCGTAACCGAAATCAACTTGGCAAAAATAACTTAATTAAACATTGGCGGATTTAGGAGGAGCGGAGGGGGTGCCCCCCCCCCCGACAGTGACCCGAATTCTACCAAAACCCTGTAATTTAGTCCATTTTCGGCTAAAATTGACAAAATTCGTCCCTTGATCCCTCGGCAAAGGGAGTGATGTATCCGCCACTGGATAAAGAACGAAGATCAATTCACTATGCTTTACTTCCTTCGTGTATGCAATGTTAGTTGATTTGCTCCAATCAACATAAACGTGTATCAATTATAGTCTTACGGATGATGGGGTTAAACAGCTGACATAAATCCTGTAAGTTTATTGCGTAATACGGACGACAGTTTCTGGAAAGTCGCTTTCACTTTTGCCAAGGATACCTGGACTGAGATATCATTGACCACGGGTGACAACCTGATTTTACACCTATTACACAATCCATTTTCTGTCAGTACAAGCTTAAAGGAAAGTGTTTTAATATATCTGAATCTCTTCTACATATCATCATTCTGTTTCTAAAACCCAACAATGAACACCGTAACTTTGAATCTATCACCTGATAAGCTTCAAACGTAACAGGCATTCTTCTGCACACAATGACTGGGACTAGACAAATACTCCGCCAGTACTTTGACAGAGGACCTTGTGGACACCGAGTCGCCTGGCAATGTAGCCTCTCAGTCCACAATTTGAAGGGGAACACGAATGCCCAGACTGCTTTTCATGACCCTGCGTGATAGATGATCGCAACCGACAGATGTGGTGACCAGAATCAGACGTCCCTCCTCACCATCGTAATCCTGGCATAGAAAGAGAGAGGACCTATACAAGAAGTGCTGGACAATGCTATGCCATCGTGTTGTGTGGGATGATTCTCGATATTTAGATAGAGAGACTCGGAAAGTCAGTCTGAACAGAAGGCGATACAGATTTGCCCCTAAAAAGTAATAAAACCAATTAAAATGAAAAATTAAAATACAACTAGAATCTTCATTACTGCACTAAAGAATGTACTTTCTATTACCAATTCAAATCCCACACATTGTTTACACCAAACTATAGCATGTTCACACCTCCCGATTACCATGCGCTTCCAGGCATACCCAATACCCCGATTACCAAGCGCCTCTAGGCAAATACCCCGAGCTGGAGACAAGCAGTGATTTCGGCGACCAGTTAAACCACGCCCCCAGCTTAATCACGTGACTTCAACCGTACTTGTCAAAAAGTTTCCCCTTTAAACTCGATATCATGGGAATAATCAGAGACTTCTGTCTCTGGAATAATTTAATTTTAATAGATCAGTACTAAACAATTATTCCAGGAACATGCGTCCCTGATTATTCATAAAAAAACTCGCATTATTAGCAGTAAGATTGGATATATCTCCGTTTGCGTTAGGTTTTGTAAAGTAATGTTATCAAGGCAAATGGCAAATAGTCTGTATTTCAGTCATAATTACAGTCAAGACCGCAAAAATGCATAACGACGTAATAAAGATACAAATGATGAAAAAAGAGATACTAGTAGATAGTGTAATCTGATGGAAGGACTTATAAATTTGTGTTAAATTCCTTGGCTGATGATACGAGACTAGACTGATGATAGCTACCGTAATAGTCACGTGTTCAGAAGATGACCGCGTACGTGTATTACGCTTAGGAATGGTCTATATTTAAAGTAAACTTTAAAAGCACGAATTCAAGAGATAGATAAGAAAAGTTATATAAAGCGATCACGATTGATCGTTGTTTGCGACAATAATTCAGATTCATACAGGTCGGTTTCAACCAGAGACATACACACACATGTATGTCTCTGGTTTCAACCATGTAAACCAATAAGACAATCACGTTTCAATTACGGATTTTTTTTTTTTTGGTAAAGAACGTATAAACAAGATAGGTACTTGTTTTTCTTTCTTTTTTTTTCCTTGAAATCAATTTGTTTAATTTAATTCTAAAGAATTTCTTTCATATCGCGTGCCTACGGACATACTGGTAGTAGTTACCGGCTAAGATCAGTTACCGGTTACTACTTTTTTTTTTCTTTTGAAACTTGATTTTATGAGATTTTTTCACGTGATTGTCTGCACTACACAGAATACATATGAATTCATGGTTTAAATACCCTTGATAACGAAGTAGCCGAAACTGGTCTTAATGGGGGACTGGTCCTTCGACAGTATACTTCTACATAAATTCTAAGATTTTATTATAAATAAAGGAAAATCGGAAATGACTTATTCTATACATTACTTGTCGAATTAATGACCACTACTTTTGTACATTATTCATGAGACATACCCGCTGTGCGAGATACGATTTCAGCTTTCCTTTTTTGCTAAGATAGCATTTCCAAATTAATCACAATAAGATAAAAGATATGTTCATTAATTTATATACAAGTAACATTTATTAAGAGCGACAGTGTTCGAACCGTTGTAACACATTACCCTTTTAAAGTTAATGCAATTGCGTATAATATTCTATTTTACTAACGAATAACTTTTAGATGTATTGTTTATAGAGAGCATTTCACATCAAAATATAAGATACTTATGTCAAAGTACATTAAATTTAATAGACCCTTACTCCCGTAAGTGGAATATAAATAGGACCTGGACGAATTTTAAAGTATGGCTATTGAAACATTGCAAAGTATCGCAGGTATACCAATACAAGATTCTGCAACGGTGATAACGATTGCGGTGGCCCGCCGCGTTTTTGTCTTCAAGTGCCTGCGGCGATATGACCAACTGCGGTGACCCGCGATGGACAATTCAATCTCCTGTCACGACAGTAAAAATTGCGGTGGGTTGCGATGGATTTGAACGTCCACCGCAATCTTATTTTGCGGTGGGTTGCGGTGATTTCCCACCCAAAAATCGGTTGCGGTGATGGGTGGAAAGTGAGGAATCCGCGTAGGCTGTACTGTATTAGAAATAACCAATGTACTTAATACGCTAACTGTTCATCATTATTGTGCAATAGTGGACTTACTAGGAACATTCAGTACATATGTATTTGCTATGTTTGGTAATGTTTATTCACATTCACACTTAATTCGACTTCATATTTATTTCCTGTCACAATTTGGTAATGATTATTAGATATAACAAAGTACATTTATGCAAAACAGAAATAGCTGCATATTAAATCCAGCTAGTTTTGTGGTGCGTGCTGCCAAAGACAATTAATCTTGCAATGCTCGCAGTCAAACAAGTAGTGTAGAGGAAAATACCAGTAAGAAGCCATCCCAGATAAGTCTGTTAGACCTTTGGGACATAAAATGTATTAGACATAAGGTTATTCTTTGATATATTGCTGTTCAATACATACAAGGTCATTGTAATGATGTGATTAACTGAAGAAATCTGGGACGGGTGTTTGACTTTGAGATAGCCAGGGTATTGGAGATGTCATTGGTCAAGGTCTTGAAGTTTGACTGTAGTTGAATTAAAACAGCCATGGCATTGCATACATAGGACACATTTAAATTTAATTTGATAGAAACAGAAAATATCTGTGGGAAATATTTATACAGGAATTACAGGTTTTAAACATTTTCGTTTGCTTATACATGTGTATTAGAAATAGATTTTATATTTCTTAATACTGAATTGTCAAAAAAGAAGCAAGATATAGATCTGTATGCTAATTTTCAAGATGAGAATTCTTGGTAGAGTAGAGAGAGCAACTATATTTTGTTTACACAGGATGTTTGAACAACAATTAAACACATATCATGTATTTATTTAGTGTTTGAAAACAAACATTCAGTTTTAAATTATTTTAGTCGTCATGCCTACATATGAGAGAGATGAGGTTTTAATCAGTGCACTACAACGTTTGAAAGGTTTGCCATTCTTGAACAAGGTTATTGTGGTATGGAATAACCCAGCTCCTCCATCACCAATCCTGAGATGGCCTGAAATTGGTGTACCAATCAAGGTAGTATTAAAACCTGAGTATGTTCTTGTAATATATGACTGCCTTACTTGTTTAAGACAGATAAAAAGGTTATTATGCCCCTGGCAACGAAGTTTGGGGGGTATATAGGAATCACCTTGTCCGTCTGTCTGTGTCCTCCCGTCCCAATTCGTGTCTGGGCCATATCTTTTTATTGGGTGGATGGATTTAGATAATATTTCATAATATTGTTGCCCATGACCCAAGGGTGTGTCATGACCTTGACCCAAGGTCATAAGTCAAAGGGCAAGGTCACTGTGGACTTGGTTGTTATAACCGTGTCCTGGCCATATATTTTTATTGGGTAGATGGATTTAGATAATATTTCACAGGATTGTTGCCATGACCCAAGGTTGTGTCATGACCTTGACCCAAGGTCATAGGTCAAGGTCACTGTCAACTTGATTGTTAAAGTCGTGTCCGGGCCATATCTTTTTATTGGATGGATGGATTTAGATAATATTTCACAATATTGTTGGGCATGACCCAAGGGTGTTTCATGACCTTGAACCAAGGTCATAGGTCAAGGTGATAATAGACACAATAAGAAAAACTTTGTCCGTTCCATAACTTCTTCCCCTGAGCATGGATTTCAATAATATTTCATAGAATTGTTGCTTAGGATCCTAGGGTGTGTCATGACTTTAAACCAAGTTCATAGGTCAAAGGTCAAGGTTATAATAGACACAAGAAGTAAAACCTTGTCCGGGCCATAACCTTTTCCCCTGTGCACAAATTTCTATGTTTCAAAGAATTGTTGCTTAGGATCCAGAGGTGTGTCATGACCTTGAACCAAGGTCAAAGGTCAAAGGTCAAGGCCATAATAGACACAATAAGGAAAACTGTCCAGGCCATAACTTCTCATTCTGTACACAGATTTCACTAATATTTCACAGAATTGTTGCTTTGGATCCAAGAACCTTATACCAACTACCCGCTTCAATAGGTAATTTGTGATTTGTAGTTCGAAATCTGGTCAAAATACATTTTTTATTATTAGTTAAATTAAATGATGAAAAAATGTAATTTTGACAATTAAAAGATGAATTAGTTGATAATTTGTAAATATTTCCTTTTGAAGATATGTTGCAGTCATTTGACCATGTTTATTTGAATTGATCTAATAGTTTTTGTTTTATACTTTTACAAATCCATCTTTCAATTAATATGTTACCTTGAATCTAGATGTTACTCATTCCACAGTCATCAAAATTTGATTTAAGATTTTTAACCATCTGGTTTCTATACCATTTATGAATTTTTGATATAAAAGGTTATAAAAAATTGAACAATATTTTGATTGTTTGACACATATTAATTTTACCCAGAAGTTAACAATTCTTGTTTTGATATAAATAACCATTGGCAGTCTTCCAAGCTGACCATATACCATAAAATTTGGAGTACTAGGTTTGAGATTTAGAAGTAATTTACAAAATTTTAGGTGAACTCTTTCGACAATATCAAGGTTACCAAAACCCCAAATTTCACATCTATAGAGTAATATTGGAATAACAATTTTATCACATAAATGCAATTGGTCCTCTATAGATAAATTCAAACATCTACCTTTTTAAAGGACAGCAAAGTTTAACATAGAAACAATTGAAGTTTCAAAGAGCACTTTATATACCCTTACTGATTTCATGGTCATTAGTTGCTTACTCATTTTGAGTTTATATGCTTTCAAGCTTGTACTGATATTTATCTGTATTACACACAGGTATTAAAAATGCCAAAAAACAGTTTAAATAACCGTTTCCTGCCATTTGATGCTATAGAAACAGAAGCAATTCTCAGTATTGATGATGATGCCCACCTTAGACATGATGAAATCGTGTTTGGATTCAGGTAACATCTATGTGTAGTTATCCATCTTTTGATTTAACAAATAGATAATCTTTATTGTGGTAAATGTTGTTATGTCTTCATTCATTTTCACATGGTCGTTTGTTTTGATTCTTGTTTCATGTCACAATAAGATTTCTGCACTGTGATGGCATCTGACTGATGCTTTGCACAAAAATTTAGACCTTTGCAACATACCCACCTGAAGCAGTGAGGGAACGTTTACATGCCACATTTCTCATGGCATGGGACACAACATTGGACAATCACCCGTGGGATTCAAACCCAAGGCCTCTTGGCCACAAACCAAGCACCTAACCGAGTAAACAACATCCAAAGTCATTTGTAACAATTGTAAAATTACAGGAGTTTGTACGATTAAGTTATTGTAAAAGTAATTGATCATAAGAAATATGATATAACAACATTAATGGATCTAGCAGTTATATAGATAGGGTAAAACAAGTGTAAGGTAATGGAAGGACATGTATTACTAAACCCCTAAATCAGCCTTAAGTTTAAAAACATTGTTAACTCATTAGATGATACTTTATATATTTGTTATTAAAACTTGTATATTATTTAAAGATTTGGCATCTTTGTTCACAAAAATATTCCATCCTAAACCCCTGAAAAGTAGCATTTTTGGCAAAATCTGCACAATATAAGAACATAATTATACTTAAATTTCACTATCAGTGCATCCATGCTCCAACATAAGATTTTTATCTTAAATATTCTACCAAATAATAAATGATCTATCTTAAAGTGAGACTGAATTGAACTTGTGCTCAATCATAAATTTAGGGGCTGTTATAAATGTACTTCTGTGTCAGTTTGGTGCATCATGTGTTATTATATTGATGTACAGTATGTACTCTTTTAACTGAAGTGATTTCCCAACACTAAAACTGTTTAAATGTAACAGAATGAGTTATAATTTTTCTCATTGTTATCACAACAGCCTTAAGCATTTGTCGTTTACTTTTGTATACTTAGTTATTTTACTTCTACAGAGTCTTGTGTATCGGTTTGTAATTACTTTTTCGGTACTTGTCAGAACTATTAAAGGAAATAGATATAACCATGCATATTGCCTTGACTTTAGTAATGGTATATATTACACACTGTTGTCCCCCGCTTTTTGTGAAAATGTAGGGACATTAAATCTCATTCGTCTGTCTGTCTGTCCGTCGGTCCGTCTGTCTGTCCGCCTTTCACAAAAACTTTAATCTTGGTCATAACTTTTTAACCGTAAGATGTAGGGCCTTCATATTTGCCATATGTATCCCTAATTGCAATACCTTTCTGTTGGTACCAAAATTTTTATCATTAAACCTTGACAGTGACCTTTGGCCTATTTCAATGTAACTCTTGAACCGTAAGATGTAGGATCTTCATATTTCATTTTGGCATGTGTGTCCCTAATTGCAATACCTTTCCATTGGTACCAAATTATTTTATCATGTGACCTTGACTGTGACCTTTGACGTACATCAATGTAACTTTTTAACTGTAAGATGTAGGGCCTTCATATTCGGCATGTGTGTCTGTAGACATGCACAACCATGACATTGTGCCACATATCACTGCACCCTTATTGATATAACCCCCAAAGCGGGGGACCACATTTCTCTGAATTTGCTTGTTGTCTCATATAATGAATACAATTACAGAGTCTGGAGAGAGGAAAGAGACAGAATTGTGGGATTTCCAGGCCGTTTTCATGCATGGGATGTTAAAACAGGATCGTGGTATTACAATTCAAATTATACATGTGAACTATCTATGGTGTTGACAGGAGCTGCTTTCTTCCATAAAGTAAGTAGAATCTCTAGACAACACATCAGTAGGTAAGTTCAGTCTAGAGAACAACAGTAAAGTCAGTGAATTCTCTAGAGAACATCAATAAGTATTTTCAGTCTCTAGAAAAAATCAGTATATCACTTCATTCTCTAGAGAACTTCAGTTTGTCAGTTTAACCTCTAATGAACATTAATATGTCACTGCATTCTCTAGATGACATCAGCATGTCAGCTTAGCCTCTAATGAACATCAGTATGTCACTGCATTCTCTAGAAAACTTCAGTATGTCAGTTCAGTAGAGATCATCAGTAAATCAGTTCAATCTCTTAGAATACAGCAGTTAGTCAGTTTAGCCTCTAGAGAACATCAGTATGTAAGTTCAGTAGAGATCATCAGTAAATCAATTCAATCTTTAGAGAACATCAGTTAGTCGTTTAGCCTCTAGAGAACATCAGGATGTAAGACCAGTAGAGAACATCAGTAAATCAGTTCAATCTGTGGAGAACATCAGCTAGTCTCTAGAGAACATCACAAAGTTTAATCTTTCGAGAACATCATTAAGTAAGTTCAATTTCTAGCAGGGCTAATGGATGTCCATAAGTGTGTGACACACTGAATTTATCACTGAATGATACGTCTTAGTACGGGTAAGTACCATAACAAGTCCAATAGGTTTTCAAGATCTATATGTCAAAATGAATTAATGTTTCCCGTTATGAACGGTAATTCATATTAGGCCTAGTACAATTAAGTCATGTCAATCTTCCTACCATCACCTTGCATTGTTGTAATACAGATATCTGTTCTAATTAAGTAATTTAAAGGAAAACCAATAAATTATTTTTAGTGAAGTTCCTGGAAATGTACTAATCGTACATTCTCAGGGTCTTTTCTACACATGCATGCAACAAAAAGAGTCAAAAAAAGAATTTGGCATAGCTTAGTGATTATAATCCTTTGGTCTATTAAAATAAGAGGGCTATATAATACAATGATGTAAATGACAATCTGACATTTAAAAGATTATGGTTTTGAAACATTAGCTTAATGTGATAATTAAAGATTTGAACATCTTGAAAGTCCTCCGAAGGGAAGTTACATAAAACAAAGAACAATTAACTCAGTATTCACAATATTTCGGTCTCCTGACCTTCTTCCAAAGAACTTTATTGGTATTGGTGGCTTTAAAAGTTATGTAATATCCAGCATATTTCAAGGTTCAAAGCAAAGTTGAAGATCACATGCCTTATATTGTTGATAAATTGCACATTGTAAATATACCTGGTATACAGACAAAATCAGTATTCCAGAAATTATTCCAGTTTTAGTTTGCAATAAGATATTCACCAATTAATAATAATGTTTTGCTGCATGGTTATATCTGTATTGCATTTTGTAATCTATTTTATTTGTGATATGAGCTTTATATTACATACCATTTGCTTATGTTGTGTTGACAATGAGAATTTGTTCATAATTTTTCAGTACTATTCTTACCTTTATACCCATGTGATGCCACAAGCAATCAGAGAGAAAGTTGATGAGTACATTAATTGTGAAGATATAGCCATGAACTTCTTAGTATCTCATATAACAAGGAAATCCCCTCTAAAGGTAAGTCAAGGTTTTGTGTCATGTACATGTATATCCATTAAATCCCATCAAACTAGATTACGTTCACTCACTGTATCAAGGTCAACAAAATTTATCAAAGCTTATTATTGTATCATATATAGCAGTGAAATTCTATCAAAGCAGATCAAGGTCATGTATCATGTCATGTATACTTTAAAATCTTTAAAGCATGTCATGGTGATCTCTATTATATACAACCATGAAATCCTATCATGGTAGGTCTTCCTGGGTTGCGCCACTATGTTTAAGTGGTTGGTAACCTCCTGCTTCCATGTCGCGATATAACTGAAATATTGTTGAAAGCGATGTAAAACACCAATCAACCAACCAACCATCATGGTAGGTCAAGGTCATTTTTGCATCATGTATACCATGAAAATCTTTAATGTAGGTCATGGTCAGTATTATGCTTCATATACCAAGTAGATATCATATTATATTGTATACTATATAATCAAGACATTACTTCAGCAGAATTACATAAGTAAGTTATTAATATGTGACATGTAACTCTACTTACCTAAAAGATGAAGTTCAGTTTTGAGAGGTTTTAATTGATGAAATTACATGAATCTCATTTTTCTAACATGAATTTTCATGTACTAAATATTATGATTTCTGTGATTCATTTTAGAAGGAGCCCTGAACTGTTTATATTTCAGATAACTTCAAGATGGACATTCCGGTGTCCTGGCTGCCCACAAGCATTGGCCAATGATAATTCTCACTTTGAAGAGAGACACAAATGTGTGAACTTCTTTGCCAGGGTTTATGGATATATGCCACTGATATATACACAATATAGGGTGGACTCTGTCTTGTTTAAAACAAGGTTACCTCATGACAAACAGAAATGCTTTAAATACATATAATCAGAATTGATGTTCCTTCTGCATTTTAAGGTATGCTTTATTAAATACGCAAGACTAGTATTTATGGTATTAAATTATCATTTGAATTATTTTTGTATGACATATACTCTTTCTTCAGGGTTGGCTTTCTATATTATGCAAATACAGTAATAGGTTTGTAGAGTTTTACAGTTGATGTGTTATTATGAAATTTCCTTCATCTTCAATCTGTTTTCTATGATACATTTATTGACATTTTAACTTTGTATCTGTAATGTGATCTGTGAACCTTTTTCAGACAGGATCCTTAAAATGGGTTGTAATTTTGTTTTTTCACTTTAAAAGCGAAAGGTTTCATAGTTGGTATATATATATTGAGTTTAATTAATCATGAAATTCTCTGAACTAATGCCTACTTAAGTGACCTTTATATTGACCTGTGATATACCTTGGCAAGCTTTTTATTTGACTATAACACATACGTGTAGTTTCATACTGAAAGTAGATGTCATACAGAACATCTAAAAAATACCTTTGGGTTAAAATGTTGTATAAAACACTTTATTGCAGGGATCATTCTGGAATCTTAAAGTAATGGGATAATTATCCCATCAAATAAATTTTAATGGGATTTTCTAAAATTTCATGGGATATTTCTACTCATCCGTTTGTATTTTGTTTTAAATTCAAGGAATAATAAAATGCACAATTGTAAACTCCTAAATGTTTACTAGCATTAGATCTACTGTAAAAGTGTTTAAACTAATGAAAAACAAAGTAACAAATCAAGATATCCATTAACAATGTCTTCTATCTCCTGAAAATCAGTCTGCTTTTTTATTTCCATTTGGTTTGGAAATTTAGCTCTTTTTTGGTGGATTTTGGTTCCTTAAGTGCCGATTCACAATCATCTTCCTGGCTAATATCTTTATTAATGATGATGTTATTATTCATTTCAGATTCAGTTTCATTCCTATTTGAATTGTCAATAAATTTAAAAAGTTTAAGTTCCCCTTTCCGGGCTCTGGGAGTTTTCTTTTGGGAGGCATAATTGTGGCTACGGATGCTTTTAAATCATAGTTAACATGATGCTCAATTACCAATAGCTATTCTAAAACGATCTTTCAAACGCCAGAATGATCGTGATTCGTAACACAGCTGAAGACAGTTCAAACAATATTTATTCATTACAAATCTCATGAAAAATATCGATGGGATTTTTAGCGCAGTCTGAGAGTTTTAATGGGATTTTTACGAAAATAATGCTCTAATATCACGATATGGCGGCCTAGAATGATCCCTGTTGTTGTTTAAATACTTATGATGTACAATTTCACTGGTTGATTTGCCGAGGTGGCAAGATATTTTAAATGGTCACTTAAACTTTCAGTCTTTTATATTTTTAACAATAAAGAAATCAGCATATAGAAAAAAAATTTATTGGTGAAATCAACAAGGTTTATTAAATTGCACAACAATATATGACCTATAATTTGTTATTTTTGTTCTAATGATTTTCCTGGAATTGTCTGTTTATTGATTGTGAAAGCAGATGTCAGAGTGAAACAATTAACAGAAATGGGTAAACAGGATTGGTATGTATGACAAGAACCAAAATTTTGCATTTTGTCTTCTTAATTGTGCCCTAAATTTGTAAAGACTTAAAACTTATTACTTTTAATTTTTATCATGAAGGACAAGTGCATATTATTTTTAAAGGAAATAAATTTCTCCTTTTAACATTTTGAAAGATTGTTGGTATTTCTTATATTTTTGGTTGGGGGTGGGGGGGGGGGTAACTTGACTAAATGTTATTAAATTTGATAAGAATTCAGTTGGCTTGTTCTGGTATATTTTATTTATAATCATATCATAACCATGCCATCCTGAACATTGATTTAGTTCTTAACTCTATGTTACAGCAACCAAACTCAAGCATTAAGTATAATTTGGTGTAATACCTGTATATTTTAAGCAAGATTCAATTCAGAAGCAATTAAGCTAAAACCAAATTAAATTTTTTGTGTTGAAAATAGAGTAAAGTATGATACCAACTAATTGATGACTATTTTAATTTGTTTTCACATCTAGGTTTGATTTAAGAAATAACCTCTTCCTTTGATCAGAATAATTGCATATTCAAAGATTTTCTGTGACAGATATGAACAACTAAGATCTGACATCATTATCAGAATGATATATACATGAAATAAAGCTTTTCATTTAAAATGCTTGAAAAAAAAATACCAGTCTGCTATAGAATCTTGGAAATACAGACATCCACCTTTATGTTATACAGTCATGTATATGCATTTAAATATGTATTAAATAATTTGCAAATGTACGTTTAAATTCAAATTCAATATTATGTATTTATGTATATTTTTCGTATATATGTATAAGTTAGAGGCATTAACTTGATTTTTTGATATATGTTCTTAAAAAATAATTTTGAAACACTTGCAAATACCCATATATGTTATACATGTAATTAAAAATATTGTAATTTTGATGGGTGAATGCAGGATATGGTGAATGCTGTTTACTTGCATGTATATTTTTCATTTGTTTCTATATATTCTGATGTGTATTTAAGAATATGTTTTGTAATGCAGTTGTGTTTACAATGCAGTAAGTTTTAATGTGACACTGGACATGTATGAGCATGCATAGAGAAAATATATGACAAGTATCATAATGGTCGGGGTTTTTTATATGACCAGTATCATAATGGTCAGGGTTATTCTCATGTGTTAATAGAGAAGGACCAAATTTGTAGAAATAACCAATCTTAGTAATATAAGATTTTTCATTAATAATCCTAAATATTATGAAAGTATTTTGTATTAAACATGAATGCAGTTTTAATACGAATAGGTATTCCATATCATCAGATTTGAATTATATAAAGATTAACAATTAATACTGCAATGGTATTATGAACAGATCTCAAATCTGCTTTTATTTACATATTAATTTTATACAAGTATTGTAAAACTAAATTCTAATTCAGGAGAATAATTAAAAAAATAAATAATTCTTGATGTATCGAGTAAAAGATTTCAAGAATTATGATCTAATAAAGCTGTCAATAATAGTAGATTTTATTGCACTTACCGTATCCCCATTGGGATGTTATTTGAATGAAAGAACCTAGGAAAGTTGAAAATAAATCTGATCAAGAGATGTGCTATACTTCTGCAGAATATAGGTCTTAAGTCTAAAATTCTCTGTCCTGTAACCGAAAGCCAAGATACAATAAGTAGGATTAGGGAGCAAAATATTTAAGACCAATAATTTTCAGATTGAAATGGAATTGTGAGTTGATAAAAAATCAACCCCCCAAGATCACAAATGTCACCATTTCATTACAGAGAAAAATTTGTTACAATTGATTCTTGCTGGTATATATAAAGATAAGAATGAAAAGTTAAATATGGATCGGTAGTTTCAAATGTTAAGAAGATACATTTTTAAAAAATAATTTATAAACCAATACAGGGTGTGGTGTATTATTTGTGATTCGATATTTTACTCCCCAAAAATCCCATTCTAAAAAAGTTGTGATGATATTAAGGGTACATATTCTACATGATAATGATCACCAGAGAGTTACTAAAAAAACTGCCAAGTGTACAGGTTTTCTGCTTCAAGTTATTTCCTCTTATTTCCCCTTCTCGGTTTAAAATATCCATCCCGTATTTTCTCAACCAGCGCAGCATTTCCCATTTTTGCTTCTAAAATCCCAAGTCATTCATTTCTCGAAATTACGATGTTAGTCCCCACATACACGATATATTTTTAGAATTAAGTACACACATCATATAATATTAAAGCCTCTGTCTTGTATTATATGTTTATAATATGGTAAGCCAGGGAACTACAAATACATAATTGAATATAACAATAGTCCTGTCTGCATTTTTGTATGATGGAGGAGCTTTATGTCAGACAAAGCACTTTTTGCTGAGATTTTCATCATGACTTTAATGCTAGGATTGTGATAGGATGTCACAGTAATATGACGCAACTTCATACGGCAAAATACTATCTGTTGGGTAGTGCGCCTTACATAATGTAAAACTGGAGGGGTAGCTATTGTACTGACTGCATTTATTGACAAACCAGGAAAAATTCCTTAGTGCTAGAAATATTCGAATTGTATCTCATTCTCAGGAATTGAATTTAAAGATTAAAACTTTGGAAAATATTTTTGAAATACTGTGGTTCCAAAAACGAAATGTTTACCAACAATCTTATGAAAGGACTTGTTTGCATCATTAATTTCGTGAGATACCGGTATGTGGGTAACAATCTCATGAATTGCACGAAAGTGAAACAGTTATAAATACCAGACTGTTTACACTATTGCAGCTACGTATGAAATTTTTATTTCTTATCAGCTTAAGTTTTGATTCACCCTATAAGTGAAATAAGTCAATTTACAGTTTGTTTAACAAGTGTTTTTTAATTATTCTGATGCCAAGTACATCTGTTTAGAATGTACTGGGACCAATAGTTTATAATATTCCAGAGATGTGATTTTTAAAAGTGTCATTGCAGTGTATATTCACTGCTATAATGCATGCTGTTTATCAGTGTCACATATTGGCACTAGTCAGACTTTGTAGCTAGTTTTCATTTCTAAACTCATACAATGCTTTGATGTGATTCAAATCATTATCAATGTACAGCTGCCAAAGTCAGGGATATGACTGAAATATTTAAAGATCTGTTTCTCAGGCCCAGCGACATTGCTCAGTCATAGGGCTCTTAATCATGTAAGTTTTTCCAGTACTTTATGGTATTGATAAAAAATAAAATATCATATTAAGCTACATCTTAATTCTGAAAATAGGGAGTCTGAATACCTTGGCAGGAAGCTAGCAGTGGGCTGGGTGGTCAGACGTTTGAATCCAGCTATCAACTTCTTGATGTCTAATTTTTCATAGTCGTGAGAGTATTCCAAAATCCTGTGTCACAGTACACTTTGGTATGCAAAAGATCACTTATTATTTATGGTTGATCATTTGTATAGGCGGATATTTCAGTATACTGCGTCAATAGATGCTGTCACTATTTATTCAAGATTTTTTTGATTTGACACAAAACAACAAGCAAAGCAAAATCTAATAACAGGCTTGAAAAAGAAATGCAAAGTTATCAGCTTTAGATCTTTAGCATTTTCATAGCTTTTACCACAATAGTTGGAAGGGAGTGTACATATATATATATGCATGCATATGCATTAGGATGAAAGTAATGTATTTCTTTATAATGTCAGCAAAATATGTTTTTGATTTGTGAATGGTGCTATGAATTCCGTTTAAATATTCTTATTTAGATTACAGTAAATAGTAGTGTATAATTGTCAATACTGTATGTAAAGCATCTTCATCACTGCTGCAATATTTGTTTATTTTGTTCTCCATTATTTCGAATAAAGTTTTCACCGAAATTACCGCTTTGTAGAAATCTTTGATACAGGTTTTAGTAGACAACCGTAAAACATTTCGCCCCAAGCTTATGATGTCGACATCCTGTTGTGTACATTGTACATTTGTTGCTGGCATTAAAAAGCTTTAAACATCAAATGCAACATAGAATAAACTCGCACTGTCTATGCTCATGACATCTGATGTATGTTTGGAATACTGCCTCAGCTTTTATCAGGTCAAATATACTGCAGGTGATGAGAAGATAACAAGTATTAAAGCATTCTTCGACAAAACATAGATTACAATTATGAGAGTTACATATTCGACAACACTCAGGTTCATGATATTGTAAAATGAACCGCAGTCCGTTACGTAGTGTTGTTTTGCTTTACGTAAAGCCGAAAGTATTTCGTCGGCACTTGATGCATTATAAAGAAATAATGGACCACCAATCTTTGACATAAGATGATGGTATTTACAATCTCATCTGAAAGGCGGAACACCAACGAGTCTCCACTGGAACTCGAATCTTGACATGTCGGTCGTAAGTCCAGCACGGTACAGACGGTCTTACGACGGCTTAGCAATAAAATTTCGGCTGTAAAACTACGTATTTATATATTTAGATTGATTTCCGCTGCATAATTTGTCAAGGCGTATTGGAACAAAACAGTGTAAACTTGCTCAATTTAATTAAATTTTTATACGCCCGTCGAAAAATAGGACGTATTATGGTATGGCGATGTCCGTCTGTCCGTCCGTCCGCTATGGAACACAATAACTTTAGTAAACGTTAGCTGTTTTTCATGAAACTCAGACAGAATGCTTAAATAAGGTAGAGAAGCCGCCTTTCGATTTGGGCAAATTCTGTTCTGTCGTTAACAAGTTATGGGACTTGGATTTTATTTTGCTATAGTAAGATGCTATGGAACGCAATAATTTAGTAAACGTCAGCTGTCTTCATGAAACTCATACAAAATGCTTAAGTATGCTAGGGGAAGCCGCCTTTTAATAGAACATATTCCACTTTTGATGAATGACGACTTTTTGTCCGAGCTAATACCTTTTGGCGTTGTTTTTCATAGTGACGTTATAATGAATCTATGTCATGCGTTATGACGTCACTATGAAAAACAATGCCAACATGTATGAGCTCAGACAAAAAGACAGCAATTATCAAAACCGGAATATGGTCTATTTTGAACAAATTCTGTCTTGTCGTTACGGAGTTATGGAACATGGATTTTATTTTTACTATGATAAGATGCTATGGAGATGCTATGTAACGCGATAACTCAAGTAAACGTCAGTTGTTTTTCATGAAACATATACAGAATGCTTAAATAATGTAGGGGAAGTCACCTTTCAGTTTTGAGCAAATGGGGTTCGCCGCCATTAACTGCGGTCCTGATATTTAGGGAAGAAATACAACATATTCCCGCAAAATGGCGTAAAGAACAATGGTACGTAACTGTGACGACATAAGGTTCCCAACTTAAATCGACGTCTCTAACTCATAGTACACAGGCGCCGCCTAACGGATGATAACAGGCGGCGAACCCCATTCCGTTCTGTCGTTACAGTTATGGGACTTGCATCCCCCTTTTTGGATTTCTACCAAAGAGACCCAAGTTTGGGGGTAATAAAACCATACGGTCATATTGATCCCGTCCAAAGTAAGCGACGGGCGTATTAAGCCACGCTAGGCGTTGTGAGATTTAAGACATCGTCATTGCTAAGATAAGCACAAACACGACTATACTTCAACGTCGTAAATCTTTTACTAAAGTACAAAAAACAACAATAACAAATTCTATAATGACGTCATAGATAATAATTACGTAAAAATAGACAATGCTTGTATACGTATATAGATTCTATATATTATATGAATAACGTTATATCGCCGACAGGCGTTGCTCTTGTTATCAAAGTTTCCTTGGTCAAATATTTTGATGGAGTTTTTGGCAGTATTAACGGGTAAAGAAGATTTCATCAATCTTTGTTGACCTTTGACGGGAGTGGCTTTTAAAAAAACAAAAGTACTAAATTCCTGTAATCCCTTTCAATAGACCATATTCCGGTTTTGATAATTGCTGTCTTTTTGTCTGAGCTCATACATTTTGGCGTTGTTTTTCATAGTGACGTCATAACGCATGACATAGATTCATTATAAAACAACGCCAAAAGGTATTAGCTCGGACAAAATTCGTCATTTATCAAAACCGGAATATGGTCTATTCTTTAAATATTTCGTATTAAGAACCTGTGAATAGTAATGCTCGCGACCCAGCTAAGCAGTCGTTTGAAAAAGATTTCAGAATTACTTCACTGGAGTAATCAGAGGACTTTTTCCAAGAAAGTGTCAACAATGCTTCATTCCCTCCTCCTCCTCCTCTCTCTCTCTTAAATGTCATAAATTGCAATGATTAGTCTTCTTCACACCAAAAAGCTGCCAATTCCTGCTGAGGTCCGCCCTTGAAAATTTACCAGACCGGCCTGATTCGGGCCTTAATCAGGTACAGCATATCTTGGTCGGAAGTACAGCTGGACCGTATATGGCCCTATCAGAGATCGAAGTGGCAGCAAGCGGGAAAAAATTAAAAACCCTAAAAAATGTCCGAAATGATTGCGCTCTTTGCGCACTGGAAATGTAGCGTGAATTTTGATAACAAATCGCATCTTGAGCATATGTAAAGATAAACTGAGCGTATGTTGAAGCGTATTAGAAGTATCCTTGCTTTATAATTCTGGCAGCACAATCCACCTACTCGGGCTTTATGCACGCTCACCAAACTCTTACTGATCAAAGAGAGCAGAAGATTAATCTGAACAGTGGGCCTCGCAGCTCAAGTTAAGATCAAACACCGCTGCATATAGGACTTACCAGATGTAAACGAGACCAAGCCACAATCTGTAGTATAAAGGCGTTCTGACTGTGTTAACCTTTCTTTACCTATTCAAACATTACAGCAACTAATGGACAATGACCTTTTTAAACACAAACTACTGGTAATGTCGTATTTGTTTTTGTGATTTGCTGGTTTTTATTTATCTTATTTCTGTACTTTTCTATAAGATTATTAGTTTTGGTCTTTTGGCATACTGCTTACGTTTGCAAAGACGAAACAACTACGTAATGGTGAGCTAGTTGTGAGAAACGGGATTTGGCGTACAGAGCAAGGCTGGTCAGTGTAAGGACAGGAAATAATCGGCAAAAGCGGGGATACAGTGGGATTTGATAAGGTATTGAGGGAGATGCGCTCGCTTCTATGCCAAAACGGGCTCGATCAAATCAATAAAATAACGTCGGTTTCTGATGTGACGGTAGCCATATCGGATAAAAATAATGGATGCCATACAGAGAATAAAATATCCAATGCCAATAACCCAGGAATGTTGTATTAAAGTTTATTAACCAATGGAAAATGTTTCAAGGCTCAAAGTGCATCAATATTTGGTGTGTAATCTTCATATAGTCTTTAGTCATGTCTGCCACTGGGTCCATGTAACCAATCAAACATTGTTATAGACCATTTAACCAATCAAACATTATTATATAATGCGAATATTATTTTATTTGTTAAATGTATGGATGATGATAAAGAGCATGTATTTATACATTTCAGTAAAACAAGTTTTGAATGTTCCAATCAAATATGTATCTTTTAAATATAACATTGTATGAATGTGAGGTACCTGCCCTTGCACATCTAAATAGTCAATAGAAGTGGAAAAGATGTAGTATAAAAGTTATTTATTGATGGTTAATTCAATCTTCTTTTCATTTCTCTATGATCAACTTACGATGGTCAGATATGGTTAGTCACTTAGTAGTCATCTTTTAAATACACTACTCTGTGATACGCATGATATAAAAAGAGTTCTCATCAAGGGTAGACAAATCACATTATTGTATCCTCCTATATATTACACTGGTAGGTGAAGGTCAGTGCTCAGCAGTGGTGGAGAAAACTGCAGAGGTTACAAGGAGTCCAAACAAGGATGATAATTAGTCGATCCATCCACCAGGTCACAACACTCAGCACCGGGATTTAAAGAAATATACATATATTTATCATTTGAATATCAAGTGTATAAGATTGGTTTAAAATAAATTTATGATGATATCCTATGTACTATAAAGTATAGGTTAACATACATGTATATATAAGCTGAAAATCAAATTCTTGCAAATTTATAAATATATATATATCATGCGCGGATACAGAGGAGGGGGGGGGGGGTTAGGGGGGTCTGGACCCCCCTGGAATCCAAAAATTTTACCAAAAAAAGGTAATATTTGGGCATTTTGGGGGTTGGACCCCCCTCGTCTAAGACAAAAAAAATACCTTTTTTGGTTGGACCCCCTCTGACAAAAAATTCTGGATCCGCGCATGTATATTAATCTAATAAGATTACTTGAGAAAAACAAAACTAGAACAGAAAATAACCATTGTAGTTATATCTAATTAATCAGTATTCTTATTCTTCTTCTTTGGTCGAAGCAGCACCTTTTCAATCCCCATCATGGGCGATTCGAACGCAATCGACAAGATAAACGCACAAGACAAGGATGTTACCAAAAAGCCCAGAAACAGGAAAATCTGAAAAACGAAGATATATGCAATTATGTAAAACATCAAGCTATCTCTGTCTGTAACTAGAATGAGTATGCAAGACATTGATACGTTTTCATGTATCTACATTTCTGTGCATCGCGAGAATATGAAACTCCGTTCACTAGATATAGTTAGAGAGCCAGGTGACATTTAATCATAATCTTGGGTACAAAAGGTTTGGGTGCCTAAATCTATCGTAAAGTCCCTAGCAAGAGAGGAAACCGACGTCTTAAGTTTTTTTGTCCCGGGCTTTGGACCCCAGGGTGACCAACAGTTGGCCAAAATCACTTTTAATCATAATTTTGAGTACAACATTCCTTTAAAGTTATCTTTATTAGGAAACCCAACCGAAATAAAATGGCACAACTTAAGACGCTAAAATACCTGGCATTATTAATTAAGACGTATACTAATTAATGGCCAATTAACGATTTATTCAAACTTTTGAGTACATCCAAAATTCTTGTTGCACATGTTCATGTTAAGCTATCTGACATTATATCCACAACTTAAGACGTGATTTTCCCTGGGGTTTCTATTTAAGAGGGGGTACTCGGAATCCTGGGGGATCAGGACGATCAAAATGCATTTATCTAAAGTTGGGAGTACATCAATTTTGATTGGAAATATGGATGCTATTATACTCCAAAAGAATAAAAATGGAATTTAAGACGCTAAAATACCTGCCTAGCGTTACTAATTAAGACGCGTACTAATTAATGGCCAATTAACGATTTATTCAAACTTTTGAGTACATCCAAAATTCTTGTCGCATATGTTCATGTTAAGCTAACTGGCATTATATCCACAACTTAAGACGTAAATTTCCCTGGGGTTTCTATTTAATTGGGGTTGTTACTCGGAATCCTGGGGGGGGGGGGGGGGGGGGGGGGGGGTTTCAGGACGATCAAAATGCATTTATCTAAAGTTGGGAGTACATCGATTTTGATTGGAAATATGGATGCTATTATACTCAGTTTATATATATATATATATATATATATATATATATATATATATATATATATATATATATATATATATATATATATATATATATATATATATATATATATATATATAGTTTATTATCAAAAGCAATACTGCTTATAGATATACAATTGACAAGTATACATAAATAATATATAACAAGGTCAAGTATATGAATGGTTTACACAATAACAAATATAAGTTACAAATTACATAATCAAATACAGAACAGAGTTATACATTTTGTCTTACATTAAAAGCTTGTTTGATGTATTTTCCAATATTGCACAATTCTGTCACATTTTCAGAGCTTAATAACTGAACTAATTTAAAGACGGAGGGTTTTCGAAAATAGTAAGGTTTCAAAAATTTAATTCTTAAGTTATAATAAGCGGGACATTTTAACATAAAATGAAATTCATCTTCTATTTTCAATTTACATAGAGGACATATACGTCTTTCTAAAGGTACATTTTTATAACGACCAGTTTCGATACACAAACAATGAGATGAAAGACGGAGTTTACATATAAGCTTCTTGTATTGATTATAAATTGGTTTTGACAAATACGACTGCAAAGTAACATGGTCAACTAAGTGTTTATATATATGACATTTTGATGATGTATTTATTTCTGACATGATAGACTGATAACAAATATCTGTTAATCGATGCTCAACAAGAGTAAAAATGGAATTTAAGACGCTAAAATACCTGGCGTTACTTATTAAGACGCATACTAATTAATGGCCTATTAACGATTTATTCAAATTTTTTAGTACATCCAAAATTCTTGTTGCATATGTTCATGTTAAGTTATCTGACATTATACTCACAACTTAAGACGTGATTTCCCCTGGGGTTTCTATTTAAGAGGGCGAGGAGGGGATGGTATTAAGGATCTGTACATGCACATATGTACAAATACATGATGAACATACAATAACACGGCAAGATGGACGGACCAATAGACAATTTTTCTACCTTTGCATTCAATTTAATTTTGCAAAAATCAAATGCATGCATGCTGCAAATTACATTAAAAGTTAATAAAAAATCAAATCTAATTGGCAGGTAAAGTAAGGGAGATGATTTGCGGTAGATGGTGCCCGATCAGGGCACTTTGCTTCTGTTATTATGAAAGAATAAGAAACATCTCCGGCACTGAAAGGTCAAATATCCGTTTGGAGTCGAACTTGATTGATGATGAACCTTATATAATGAGAAAAATCCCACATTGTAAATGAGACCCCTGTTTTGTGTAATTAAGAGACATTATTGATATGGACTTCAACATTTTGTGAAAGAAGAGGCAAAATATAATTTCATTATTTAATAATCAAAAATTAGCCGATGACAAAATATACATTTTCCTTAACCAAGCTACTGATTTGCTCTAGCTTATTTGTCTTGGCAGCGAATGACAATGCATCTTACAGAGGGCTAGTAGGTTCATGACGAAACCGATATGCAAGACATGATGTGATTGGATTGGAAAGGTCGCTTAGCTAAGGGAGCAACCATTTGATTTTAAGAGGGTGAGAAGGGGGGGGAGACATTCATGAGCCGAATTTTTTTCTTTTTTTGCCTGTATTGAGAGCCAGATTTTTTGGACGGCCCTTCGGGACGGATTATTTTTTCCCCACTTATTTGTCAAATTAACCATTCGTGGGAGGGAGAATTAGGTATTTAAAAAAATAAAACCGGATAATGTTTTACCTACAATGGGAGCCAGATTTTGTTTTTGCAAAGTCTTCCTGCCTCCCACCCTTAAATCAAATGGTCGCTCCCTAATGCAAAAATGCATGTACATGTACTCTAGCACAATCCCCTTCCCCCAAATATGCTAAAAGGTAGCGTCAAAATTCAGGTATGTCAGTCTATCAACCTTAGCAATGAACCAATATATACTATCCCTATATATGAGGCAAATCCACTTACCAGATTATCAATAGAATAATGCAATATCAGATACTTTCCAGTAGATTAGTACTTAAAAATAAAATTAAATGGCTTTTTGCATCGAAATAAAATCATGTCTATGAACAAAATGTAATCTAGATGAAAACACATTAATTAGAAATATTTCAATTATCAATTGATATATGTCCAGGTAGGTAACCGCATTTTCAGTTTAGCTGGGTGTAGTCTTAACCTGACTTTATTCCCTTCATTTTCACTTTTTGACTGCTTTCCAGCTTAACGTTGAGACACTAAATATAGGAACATATATACGTATTAGAATTTGGTGAACCATATGCGCATTTCGACAAATTATGTCTCTTCAGTGATGCTCATGGCCGAATGATTGGAATTCGAATATATATAAATCTTTGAAGAGCCGAGTTAAAGCCAAAGATGCCCAAAAAGTCTGCCAAAGAATCAGTCAAAACAGACCAACCTTGGCAATTGAGATTTTACTACTTGAAATTATCATTTGATATAACAAAGAAATGTCTATCGTAAAGTTATTTCGGACATCTATACAAAAATGCACATGTTTAGCATAAGATCTATAATATTATATTGTGAATTGATTTTGAATATTGAAATTCTAATTCTGAAGTTTACAATGTACTTATCACATTCACTTGAAGGTAAGGACTATACCCCCCTCCCCCAAAAAAGTAGATGTTCATAAAACGCTGTGGTCAATCAATTGACATCTGTCTCTTCGTCTGAGGGTTCCATTTCTTGAGGTAAAGGTTCATGGTCTTCATCGCCATAATCACTTTCTCTTGGATCATCAGTGATCATCAGTCATCTGTGGAAGAAGTGCAGGTGAAAGCATCCATCCATTTGAGAAGCTAAAAAGTATTTCAGGTAGTAGCATCCCTCCATGTGAAGCGGAACTTGCTCCTCACATCGACAGAAGTGCCTTTGTTTCCAGACTCTGGGGTAGTGCTCATCAACCAATCTTAAACAAGACACCGGACAAACGTTGGGAAATTGTGGAAGGCGAATTTCGTGTCATATGGTTTGACGGACAACAGCCTCCACCTGCACTTCCACAGATCCAGACTGATGTAGAACCAAACACTGATGATCCAAGAGAAAGTGATTATGGCGACGAAGACCATGAACCTTTACCCAATTTTTCCCAATATAGGTAAAAAATTGTCCGGTTTAATTTTTTTTAACCTAATTCTCCCTCCCACGAATGGTTAATTTGACAAACAAGTGGGGAAAAAATAATCCGTCCCGAAGGGCCGTCAAAAAAAAAAAAAAACAATCTGGCTCTCAAAACAGGCAAAAAAAAAAAAAAAAATCGGCTCATGAAAGTCTTCCTGCCCCTCCCCTCTAAAAATCAAATGGTTGCTCCCTTAGCTAAGCGATCTTTCAGCTCTACCTCAAAAGTTAAGATTGTAGCCTCTCTTGAATTATAGGGAATCCAATCACATCATGTCTTGCATATCGGTTTCGTCATGAACCTACCAGCGCTCTGTAAGATGCATTGTCATTCGCTGCCAAGACAAATAAGCTAGAGCAAATCAGTAGCTTGGTTAAGGAAGATGTATATTTTGTCATTGGCTAATTTTTGATTATTGAATAATGAAATTATATTTTGCCTCTTCTTTCACAAAATGTTGAAGTCCATATCAATGATGTCTCTTAATTACACAAAACAGGGGTCTCATTTACAATGTGGGTTTTTTTCTCATTATATAAGGTTCATCATCAATCAAGTTCGACTCCAAACGGATATTTGACCTTTCAGTGCCGGAGATGTTTCTTATTCTTTCATAATAACAGAAGCAAAGTGCCGATCGGGCACCATCGACCGCAAATCATCTCCCTTACTTTACCTGCCAATTAGATTTGATTTTTTATTAACTTTGTAATTTACAGCATGCATGCATTTGATTTTTGCAAAATTAAATTGGATGCAAAGGTAGAAAAATTGTCTATTGGTCCGTCCATCTTGCCGTGTTATTGTATGTTCATCATGTATTTGTACATATATGCATGTACATGTCCTTAATACCATCCCCCTCCCTGCCCTCTTAAACAGAAACCCCCGGGAAAACCACGTCTTAATTTGTGAATATAATGTCAGATAACTTAACATGAACATATGCGACAAGAATTTTGGATGTACTCAAAAGTTTGAATAAATCGTTAATTGGCCATTAATTAGTATGTGTCTTAATTAGTAACGCCAGGTATTTTAGCGTCTTAAATTCCATTTTTATTCTTTTGGAGTGTAATAGCATCCATATTTCCAATCAAAATTGATGTACTCCCAACTTTAGATAAATGCATTTTGATCGTCCTGATCCCCCAGGATTCCGAGTATCCCCTCTTAAATAGAAACCCCAGGGAAAATCACGTCTTAAGTTGTGGATATAATGTCAGATAGCTTCACATGAACATATGCAACAAGAATTTTGGATGTACTCAAAAGTTTGAATAAATCGTTAATTGGCCATTAATTAGTATACGTCTTAATTAATAATGCCAGGTATTTTAGCGTCTTAAGTTGTGCCATTTTATTTCGGTTGGGTTTCCAAATAAAGATAACTTTAAAGGAATGTTGTACTCAAAATTATGATTAAAAGTGATTTTTGGCCAACTGTTGGTCACCATGGGGTCCAAAGCCCAGGACCAAAAAACTTAGGACGTCGGTGTCCTTTCTTGCTAGGGACTTTACGATAGATTTAGGCACCCAAACCTTTTGTACTCAAGATTATGATTAAATGTCACCTGGCTCTCTAACTAATATAATAGCTTTATAATTCTTCGACTCTGTCACGTCAGATGATATACTGCGAGTGCTCGAAACGTGTGAAAATGTCGAAAATCCTTGAAAGATGGCCACCATTAAAACATTATATCTAGATTTCAAAAGTGCAATAATATGAAGAAGTGTTAATAATATAAAAACCAATTGCGATGTTAATTTCATATTAGATTCCTGCTACTGATGGGGTCGCAATTCTATGAAATTGGAGCCTGCGATATTAATCAATCTCTTGCATGTAACTGGAGGTTCAAATTTATTCGAAGTTTTCATATGTAATGGATACAACAGCAACTGAGTAAACATTTCTACCTCCTCATTTCTTTATCAGTCCATTTAGTAGTGTCATTTTTAAAAGGCAAAGATTACTCAGTTTGTTTATATTACACAATTTGAATGAATAGAACTCAATTCAGCAAAGAGTTTTAATTAATTATGCAAAACTAACTTTAAAAATACCTGATGGTCTTTGCATCTGCTAACATACACTCTTCATTCCCGACCTACCATGTATTTGTAGTCATTGTACCTCAAGCGGCTATACAGGTTCTGGTCTAATCTAATCTGACATGTCAGTCGGTGTCGCTAAGTCATTTTGGAGCTTGAATCGTGACCCAGAGGTCCTGAGTACGAATCCGATCAGTGGCTCGTCGTCGTGTCCTATCTGTCACGGTAAACCGTAAAATCCGAGGTCCCATGTCACAATAGATGTGTCAATTACAAGATCCCTCGCTGCTGCGGGAGGGTCAGATAACATCTTTGTCGACACAGTATACTCACGTAATTCAAATCCGTCATATCCAAGGGGCGTCGTACACTGCCTGTGTATATTTCCATCACCATGGGATGAACAAGATAGGCACAGTAAGTCAAGCGTGACAAAGGTACAAAGGCACTCCAGGACAGAAAACTGTTGATGATACCTGGTAGGAAGATTAGGATGGTTTTTAATACATGATCTTCATTACATGAAATTTGGAAAGGTTCTGCAAGAGTACAATGTTTTTAATTTTTGTTTGTTTGTTTTTGTTTTTATTTTATATTATTATTATTATTAATATTATTATTTTAATTATTATTATTATTATTATTATTATTATTATTATTATTATTATTATTATTATTTGGTGTTTTTTCTTTCTTTTCTTTTTTTTTTGGGGGGGGGGGGGCGATATGCGGGCCCGGTTTTTTCCATTGTAGATATCCAGCTATCCGTGACATAATCTTGGTTCACTTATTTTGAGTTGGCATCATCATTCGTAACAAACATATGTAAATAATGCATAATATGTTTACATAAATAATGCATAATATGTTTACATAAATAATGCATGATATGTTTACATAAATAATGCATAATATGTTTACATAAATAATGCATGATATGTTTACATAAATAATGCATAATATGTTTACATAAATAATGCATAATATGTTTACATAAATCAGTAGACTGCCAACATAATACCTCAACGTCATATTTTGCACGAAACCGGTGTGGCTCAGTGGATGAGGTGTTCAGCTGTTGATCGGGAGGTCAACCGTCGACGCCCACCGTGGCACTCCGGTATCCTATCTTTAGAATGAGACCGTAAAAACCGAGATCCCGTGTCCATCTGCTTCTACAGTGGGGTCGTTGCAAAGGTATAACGTCTATATGTTATGCATCAAGCAGATCACGCCACAAAATCAATCAATCAATCAATCAATCAATCATGTTGCTTACCTCCATTTCCAGTTGCGCATGCAAACACGACCCAACACACACATGCGCCCCAAACAGTTCTGTGTGTAGTTAAATATAAGCTGGAAGTCGGTTGGTTTAATGGATCCCCATTAAATGCATCATGGAGGCCATATAATACCAAACAAGCAAGCGTGGTGAAAACAGCCCAAAGGAGTAAATTGACGTACTAAGAAGAGAATAGAATTATTGTTAGTCAGTGCTCATAGGCACTCTCCTTACTTAAAAATCATAAATTTGTAGACACTTAAGTAAAATCTGAGCTATTTAACCAGATTCTGTTGGGGGGTCGTTTTTATTTGCTTATTGGGGGCTTTCTTGTTGTTTTTATTTTGTTTTTGTTTTAGAGGTTTTTTTCTCGGGTTTTCTTCCCTTGTTTTTTTTTTCATTATTAGATTCATTACCGTGATTTTGTTTTAGTACGAAAATTATCTAAAGTAAAGAAACTTATCTCATTCTAACTCATTTCTAAGTTACGCATCTAGTGTACTAAATTATAACGTATATACGTTTTAATATTTATTATAACCACTAGGCCGGCGCCACTACTGATGGACTGATAGTTCTTGAGGACATCATAAGTCTATGTGTGACTGTATGTATGGGTATTCATGTTTGTGTGTACCTGCGTATGAGTATTCATGTCTGTGTGTGCCTGTGTGTATGAGTATTCATGTCTGTGTGTGCCTGTGTGTATGAGTATTCATGTCTGTGTGCCTGTGTGTATGGATATTTATGTCTGTATGTGACTGTGTGTATAGGTATTCATGACTGTGTGCGTGTGTGTATAGGTATTCATGACTGTGTGTGCCTGTGTGTATGGGTATTCATGTCTGTGTGTATGAATATTCATGTCTGTGTGTATGGGTATTCATGTCTGTGTATGCCTTTGTGTATGGGTACTCATGACTGTGTGTGCCTGTGTGTATGGGTATGTCTGTGTATGCCTTTGTGTATGGGTATTCATGTCTGTGTGCGCCTGTGTGTATGGATATTTGTCTGTGTGTGCCTGTGTGTATGGGTACTCATGACTGTGTGTGCCTGTGTGTATGGATATTTGTCTGTGTGTGCCTGTGTGTATGGGTATTCATGTCTGTGTGTGCGTGTGTGTATGAGTATTCATGTCTGTGTGTATGGGTATTCATGTCTGTGTATGCCTTTGTGTATGGGTACTCATGACTGTGTGTGCCTGTGTGTTTAGGTATTCATGTCTTTGTTCCTGTGTGTATGGGTATTCATGTTTGTGTGTGCCTGTGTGTATAGGTATTCATGGTTGCGTGTGCCTGTGTGCTAGTCACCAATAAATCAAACAAATCAAATTTGAAAAAAAAATCAGAAATGGAATACAAGAAGTACATTATTTAAAGGAGCACGATTCGATTGAAGTCGGGAAAAGTATGAAAAATATGTTAACGGATTTTTTAAACGGCAATCGATTGTTAATATATTACCTAAGATGTTTAAAAAGTATCGTTACCAAAGTCGATGTCGTTAACGAGATATGCCCGTTTTAAAGCGACATAACCACGCCAACTCTGAATATTGATGAGGACGGCCAGAGGAAATCACGTGACAATGAAGCTCGAGCTTTACCCGCTTCTCACACCTGTTCCACTTTTTGTTTTTGTCTCTGAGTCTGTTTATAGTTATTTTCTACCACATTATTGCTTTCCCGTGCTCGTATTCCTCCATATGAACCATTTTTGTTGTTTTCTACAGTGAATATCCGCGCACGCACATGATTATGGGCGGGGCATGGCCTAATTTGGAGAATTGAAACCAATCGAATTTAATTCGACACAATTACCTTTATTCTACGAAAACATTGAGGCATTTTAGATTTAAATTTTGCAATTAACACAAAGTTTATAATTTATCGGGCAGCTTCACATCTAGACAGGGAGATTCCTTTCGGCACTGACCTGAGTTCGATAACTGAATCAAACATGAACATAAAATTGTTGCCGTATTTACAACTGAATTTTATTGCACACATCAACATATCTATGATAGAATATCAGGCTTCCTGGGTGATTTGTTGAGCCCGTTGTCAAGCGAAAATGTATTTCAGTACTCATCAATTTGCAAACAGTCTTGTACAACTATCAATTGATAGGACTACATCATGTCCTGAAGTATTGAGAATAAAATAAACCAAATAATGGAATTATTTACAACTGACCCAATCTAAAAATAAAAATAAAATATGTTAAAGTCTCTCCTCAAATTGCGTATTCAAGTTTCCCGGATTGCGTCATTATGTCTAAGAGGTTGGTTACCTCCTGCTTTCATATTGCGATACCATATGTTGCAAGTACCAAAGTTTGGGCCGGAATGGGGTGTTTGATAAAAATGCAAATAATTTCAAATAATAATAACATTTTAAAATATATATTGTACAGTCATGTGACTGTTGATTAACAGAATCAAAAGCTATGAGAATCGACCACAGACGTATAAATCTTCATCACATCCATTGATATTTCAACTGCATGTATGTGTATGTGTATATGAGAAAAGTGAAAATAATTAAATACTGGTTGAAGCTCTTGAATACTAAAAACTGCATTTTAACAGCTTCATTGAATTTTTTATGTAATGAATTAAATGAAACGTCAAAAGTTAATAACTGGGTTGAAAATGTTTATAATATTTTATCAGAGAGTGGATTGAGAGATATATGGTTTAGTCATACTAATCTAGACTGTGAGCATATTTTAGCTTTAGTTAAGCATCGATTAACAGATATTTGTTATCAGTCTATCATGTCAGAAATAAATACTTTATCAAAATGTCATTTATATAAACACTCAGTTGACCATGTTACTTTGCAGTCGTATTTGTCAAAACCAATCTATAATCAATACAAGAAGCTTATATGTAAACTCCGTCTTTCATCTCATTGTTTGTGTATCGAAACTGGTCGTTATAAAAATGTACCTTTAGAAAGACGTATATGTCCTCTATGTAAACTGGACATAGAAGATGAATTTCATTTTATGTTAAAATGTCCCGCTTATTATAACTTAAGAATTAAATTTTTGAAACCTTACTATTTTCGAAAACCCTCCGTCTTTAAATAAGTTCAGTTATTAAGCTCTGAAAATGTGACAGAATTGTGCAATATTGGAAAATACATCAAACAAGCTTTTAATGTAAGACAAAATGTATAACTCTGTTTTGTATTTGATTATGTAATTTGTAACTTATACTTGTTATTGTGTAAACCATTCATATACTTGACCTTGTTATATATTATTTATGTATACTTGTCAATTGTATATCTATAAGCAGTATTGCTTTTGATAATAAACTATATACTCCAAATGTATATCTTTTGCGTTCATTTAGACCCATTTAGTACACAAGGCAATATCAATCTTATTAGTCTTACCAATTAGCCTACATATGGCAATGAAATGTGCTTAATTACTAGACAGCCATATTATCTACTATTTATTTTTAACAAAAAATATAACCGATCTATAAACAACTGGCCGTTTGTGGAAGGTAACCAACACTTTATTGGTTAAATTTTGGTAGTGGTGTAGCTGTGCTGGTTGGCAATCTTTTTTTTTTTTCTCTCAAGTTTTTATTTTTAATACAACAACAAGGTTTATCGCCTCACCAGAAGAAACAATTATGGAATATAATTGGTTATGTTGACCCTTCTTAGCGTAGCAATCTGTATTCTCGAAGTTCAGTAGGACTTATTACACGCTATGACTGACCAAATGCCACCTGGGCAACTGATTAATAATTTTGCTTATCCCGAAAAAACATGCTTACATAAATGTATCAAGACGTCAAACCTTAATTGTCGTGTTTATAAATAAAACCTTGAGAATGATAGAATTGCCAACCAACACGACTAAATAAATAAAGGATTGGTTACCTCAGCAAATAGCCAGTTGCCAATAGATTGGTTATGTTTTGTTTTGTTTTTGGTTGATTAATTATTGTTTTACGTCACTCCACGATTATTTCACGTACATGGGGACGGTATCTGCCTGATGCATTGCAGAGAAATTTATACCTTGCCAACGGACCTTCCCGAAATAGTGATGGATCTTTTACGTGCCACTCCTACCGTGACACGGGACTTTGGTTTCTACTGTCTTATCCGAAAGACAGGACATCCATGTGTCTACGGCGGAAGTAGAACCCGGGGACTTTCGGTTACTTCATCTACTTAACCCACCGGCTTAAAAATAAATAGTAGATGACTATTAAAAGTACATTACCATATGCAGGCTAATCGGTAAGACTAATAAATTCACAATCACCTTGTGTACAGAATGACTCTAAATGAACCCAAATATATACTATTACCTGAAATATCATTGGAAGTGATCTTGAAGATCTGTAGTCGTTCCTCATGGTCTTTAAGCCTGTTAATCAACAGTCACAAATGACTGTAAAATACACGTTTTAAAACGTTAAAAACATTAGAAAAAAGTTTAAAACGTTATTCTGATTTTAAAATTATTTGCATTTTTATCAAACAACCCATTCTGGCCCAAACTTTGGTGCTTGTACCAACTCTGACCAAATTGTTATTGGTAGGATATCAGAAATGAAAGTCTCTGACATTCTCTTACATAATAAACCAATAACGGTTGCATACATACCCGGTTGATTTTGCATGTACATTTCGTTCTATATAGAATGTATCCAGTGACAACTCCTGCAATGTATGGTCCCATACGACACCACGGTACTATGTAGTAATCGTTAAACATAGACCCCATATTCCTGTAACAAAATTGTTAAATGCTTAGACCAATGACGAGTCATTGATTGAAAAAATGTCATATTTCTTACAATGGCAAGTATTTTACTGTACTGTTTAAAACAAACAGTTAAGACGGTGTATGTACGTATGTCAGTTATGATAAGATATTTCACATACGGAAAAGAATAATTATGATTTCCAGACGTCCATGAACGTCCAACGTCATACGTTGATGTCAGAGATCTATTAATGTCCAACGTTGTACATGTATGTTAATGTCAGAAAACCATGAATATTCATTGTGGCATATGTTGTCAGAGAATGTCCACCGGGATACGTTGATTTCAGAGATCCATGAATATTCAATATCGTACGTTGATGTCAGAAATCAATGAATATCCAACGTCGTACCTTGATGTCAGAAATCCATGTATAATCACCGTTGCATGTTGTTGTCAGAGATCCATGAATGTCCACCGTAGTGCGTCGATGTCAGAAATCCACGAATGAACGTTGTTGTTAGAGATCCATATATGCCCACCGTGGTGCATTGTTATCAGAGGACTATGTCTGTCCACCGTGGCATGTTGTTGTCAGAGATCTTGAATGTCCACCGTGGTACACTGTTGTCAGCTATCCAATATGCATCATGACATGTTGTTGTCAGAGATTCATGAATTTGTATACTGCGGGCGTTGTTGTGAATGCTACAGTCATATAGCATCAGAAATGATGAATGTCCGCCATATGTTGTTGTGAGTACCACGGTGATGGAGCACCAGGGGTCTACGAATGTCCACCAAGGTATGTTGTTGTCAGTGGTCAAAGAATGTCCACGGTGATAGAGCACCAGGGGCCTATAAATGTCCACCAAGGTATATTGTTGTCAGGGATCAAAGAACTTCCACGGTGATAGAGCACAGGTGTCTATGAACGTCCACCGAGTTATGTTGTTGTCAGGGGCCTATGAATTTCCACGGTGATAGAGCACAGGGGTCTATGAATGTCCACCAAGGTGTGTTGTTGTCAGGGGCCTATGAATTTCCACGGTGATAGAGCACAGGTGTCTATGAATGTCCACCAAGATATGTTGTTGTCAGGGGCCTATAAATTTCCACAGTACTACGCCTTTAATTACTGATATCTTCAAAATGTTTTTAATTCATATTTCTCTTCACATTTACCTGGCATTTTCCTTTTACTATTATTACGTTTTATACTTTTTTATGTACAAATAGAGTTATACATACTTTGTATTCACTCCCCCTCCATACAGTGACGGTGGCCACTCATTTGTGGCTGCCAAATATGCTGTAGCACCCCAAGTAACGGCCAAAAATATTACTGTGCTAACCACACCTGCTATAACATTGCTGAAAATGGAAAAATCACACGTGTCAGTCGAAGTACAAGACTTTGTTGTACTTAGCAGGACCCATTTTCCCATGAAGCCATCTTGATACCCTGTCTTACAAACTGTATTCAAAGATAAGCATGTGTGACACTTATGTTATATATATAATATATTATATAAATCTATCATGTTTTTAACAGCTCCATGTTAATATGAGAGAAGCCCCAGAATACAGATAATTACATCGTATATCACCGTCCCTTTACAAATTATTGACCGCTGCTGGTCAGACATATTGTAAAAATTAACGTAAAATTTGTGATATTACTGTTTATTGTGATAACGATTAACGATAATATCAACGAATTTTGTAGACGTTATATGCTGTCAAAAGTACATATGCACTAGTGGAATCACTAATGTTGGTCTTTTCTTTTACCAAACTCCGATACCTGTATGATATACGCTTTTACCAGACTCCCATACCTGTATGATACACGCTTTTACCATACTCTCATACCTGTATGATACACGCTTTTACCATACTCTCATACCTGTATGATACACGCTTTTACCATACTCTCATACCTGTATGATACACGCTTTTACCAGACTCCCATACCTGTATGATACACGCTTTTACCAAACTCCCATACCTGTATGATACACGCTTTTACCAGACTCCCATACCTGTATGATACACGCTTTTACCAAACTCCGATACCTGTATGATACACGCTTTTACCAGACTCCCATACCTGTATGATACACGCTTTTACCATACACTCATACCTGTATGATACACGCTTTTACCAGACTGCCATACCTGTATGATACACACTTTTACCAGACTCCCATACCTGTATGATATACGCTTTTACCAGACTCTCATACCTGTATGATACACGCTTTTACCAAACTCCCATACCTGTATGATACACGCTTTTACCAGACTCCCATACCTGTATGATACACGCTTTTACCAAACTCCTATACCTGTATGATACGCGCTTTTACCAAACTCCCATACCTGTATGATACACGCTTTTACCAGACTCCGATACCTGTATGATACACGCTTTTAAAATACTCCCATACTTGTATGATACACGCTTTTACCAGACTCCGATACCTGTACGATATACGCTAGGATTTCTTGTTATTGGTCAATTAGTGGACTTGTATTTCGCATACGTGTATGATACACGTTTTTACCATACTCTCATACCTGTATGATACACGCTTTTACCATACTCTCATACATGTATGATACACGCTTTTACCAAACTCCCATACCTGTATGATACACGCTTTTACCATACTCTCATATCTATACGATATACGCTTTTACCAGACTCCGATACCTGTATGATACACGCTTTTACCAGACTCCGATACCTGTATGATACACGCTTTTAAAATACTCCCATACTTGTATGATACACGCTTTTACCAGACTCCGATACCTGTACGACATACGCTTGGATTTCTTGTTATTGGTCAATTAGTGGACTTGTATTTCGTGTTTGTATGAAGACCCAAAGGTAAAATTCCAAAACATTCACCATAAAAAAATACGCATTGGTCAGTGATTTACTTGTTTAGAATTATTTCACATGTTGATGTGTTATAGATTTGATTACATTCTGCAAATTCATTGCAGTTAGATTGTATAATTCTTTAGGTGCCTTAAATGGTATACCAATGTACAGTCGACACGCGTTTACCCAGACATAGATGACAAAAATTAAGAAAAATTAAGAATTGAGCCAGTGGTTTGTTTGGGGGTTTTTTTTCTATAAATGTATGTATATATCTCTCTAACTTGAACTCCCCTTTTTCTGGAATATGGTTTCTGTTTTTGAATTCGAATTATAGACTACATACTCCAAGTAGCGAGGAATAGTATACATTGGACGAAACTTACATGAAGTATGGAACAATCAGCAAGGGACTTAGGACGTAAAATTGCATGTCATTGGCCAAATACCAGGACCACGGTATGCACTGAAAAACAAAACCACTAGAAATAAGTATATCAATATTCCATGGGAAACTCCTTATCTATTGATAAATTATTTATCAATAACAATATCACCTGATCTTATCGAAAATACAGTATCGTGAAATTAAGGTTCATTGAAACACCAATAAAATTTATTTCTATATATAGTCAACTTTTTCTTTTAATGCATGTATGAACTATCTTATAAATGAATTGATTAGGAATGTAAGAGCCAATATAGGGTGGTATGTATTGAAAGCCCCTCGTTTTCAATATTCAGACGGGAAATTCAATTTCTTCTTGATAAATCAACTAAGTGAATATTAAGGAAGCTCATATGCAAAATATTTTACTTGTGATGTTTAGTTAAAATTCAGGCTATTTTTCATATGCTGTTTCAATGAACCTTAAGTGCTTCCTGATGACTCGAAACACATTGAAGAAAGTAACCAGGTAGTAATGGTTAACATTTAGATACCTATAATTTATGCGACTGTACATCTTCACAACGTCAACTGAAGGTTTGTGATTACGATACGCTACACTACAACCCTTAACAAATATCTTGCTTGCGCTGTGTGACGTAATAATTTTACTTATAACTACGGACCAATGAGAGGCCTCCTTTCAAAGCATGGTTTGGTTAGATGCTAAACAAAGACCTATCTATTTACATGATTTAAACTTCTAAAACATTTTAAACTGTTTATTTAATTTTGCGAGTCAAAATTCATTTTCGCTAATTTCTTAAATTTGTTATTGCATACAAATTCAGAAAATCTATCTTTATCGCGAGGAATGGCACATAATACCTCGTAAACTTCATTAAAAAGGTGAAATGTATTTCCAAAATTTAAACGATGTTTGTTTAAACCCGTAGGCTCGTACAAGGACTTATAAGTTCTTGGTTCGTACCATACATTACAATCCAGGACGCAACCATGTTTATTTACATAATTTCGACTTATCACGTGTGTATCACGAATTATTTTGTTTCTGAATGGACCGTTCATGCTATCGACGGTCCAATGAAATCTCACAGCGTCAGTACATGTATGAAGATGACGACTGTAATCTCGTAGTGTTACCAGATTGCTTTACACAGCTTTAGACATATAATACGCACTTTATATTTTTAAGTTGTATATCTGAAGTGTGATAATTTTAATACATCAACGAGCTTAACACGCGAATGTATACAATTCTGGTTGATTGTTGTTCTATGTCGTTTTCAACAATTTTCTTGTTATATCGCGGCATGGACCTGCAGTGCAAACCGAACATTTATAACCAAGTGCTACCCTTATATACAATGTGAAATATGGTGGTAACCATAAAAATGTACCTACCCCCAATTGTGCATTGTCATCCGGGTAAACAAAGTTATTAATGTAGAGAAGGTTAGTCCACCAGTATTTCCCACAACCACTACGCTCTGTTTGGACGTAAGTTGGTCCGTTCGTGAGATGCGGCACCAATGAGAAATATATAAACAGAAAGATCATGTACACCGGAGTAAGTCTGAAATTAGAAGCAAAAATATTGTTGTACTTAATTTATTTTAAAAGAATTACATCTGAACGAGTTATGGCTGCGCTCTAATTCATACCTACGCTTAGATAGATGTATTCAAATATACGTAGCAGGAAAGTAACATTTCTTGCTTATTCTCTACAGCTCTAATGTTGTATTACAAATCTCTGCTTCCATTATTTTTAGTTAAAAGTGGTTTCATTAAAAAGGAGTGTAAAAGCTTTATTCTTTATACTACAGTATAGATACTCCACTGTTGTCCGTCCATTAGGTATACATTTTTATATTTTTCATCAGGCAAATACCGTCACACTATACAAGAATGAATTTCAGCTGAACGTAGAATCAGAAAGATAGAAATATTCAGATGAAGACATTGGATGCTTTGTGTTACTTTTCAAGATTTACACGTTCATAGTGGCGTTTCTAACTCGTGCATTCCTAAAGATGAAAGCCACCACCAAATATCCTGTCTATGGGCAGAAATGATTGGTTGAAAGATGGTTATCAATATACTTCCCGACATTACACATGCAGATACAAACAATATACATGAATGGCCATATACACGAGAGGAGATAAGAACCTGACAGGTGTCGTATAGTAGATCTTCCCCTTAGCCAGCCTTCACCCCCCGGAAGATTGGCTATATAGTAGCTCTTCACCCGGAAGACTGGCTGCACATCCAGCTCCCCCCCCCCTCCCCCCTGGAGAAATCCTACTATATAGACAGGCTTTCCCCTCTTTATAGTAACATTTAGTAGCTTTTCCCCCTTAATAGCTCTTCCCCCTCGTCGCAGATTGAAACATCTATAAAGTATTTAAAATCCTGTGCATATGCCGTCATTTGCACACTTAAGTAATTTTGCTCATTAGTAATATTTACATAGGTATGCAATTTGGGTCGTATTAACGGGTTTGCTTACATGTATATATGCAAATTCTGTAAGTAAGAAATGCTCATTTTTACTGCATCATCCTATGACACCATTTACACTATTTCTATAGTAATTTTTCTTTTTGGAATACAAACTTTCTTCCTAGATTTTCATTATTTATCTTTGAATTTTTTTTTTCTCTCTCCTCTTTTCCCTTATTTTTAGCCCAAGTGATCTTTTCTCATACCCTTTGTCCTGTGTCCGTACGTCTGTCCGTCTGTCTGCCGCAATACGGGATCTCAATCTAATGAAAATCAACTGTTTTCTTATCGCTACGATACCCTACGATGTAAAAAAAAATCGACGACGATTTACAAAATCACGAAAGTCCAAAGATGTTTTGGAGCGGATGCTGCCATCTTTGTTTCCTTTTCTGTTAGCACTTTTCGGGATTTATATTTGTCGAAGCTATTTTTTAAAAGGTACTAATACAGTTCCGATACTGATGTGGACTGTGTAATTTGTAATTTGATTACTTGAATGAAAAAGGTAAAAAGAAACGTGACATCTGATGAAGTGAATTCAGTTCCTTGTCTAGTTTAGTGATAGGATTTGTTTGTTTGATTATTGTTTTACGTCACAACACTATTATTTCACGTATAAGGTGACTGTATCTACCTAATACAATGTACATAAATGCGTATCGTTGCAACGGACCCTTCTGAAGAAGTAAGGAATTTTTTTTTGCGCCATGCCTACCGTGACACGGGTTCTTGGTTTAAACTGACACATTCGAAAGACTGGATAGCTAAGCTACAGGATGCGGTTGGGATCGAACTTGCGACCTCTCGGTGACGAGTCAAGCGCTTACCAGCTGAGAGAAACAGACTCATTGATTGATTTTTGTTTTACGTTACTCCACGATTGTTTCATGTATATGATGACGGTATCTGCCTGATGCATTGCATAGACATTTATACCTCTGCAACGGGCACTCCCGAAGTAGTAAGGGATCTTTAATGCGCCACGTGTATCCGAAAGACAGAACACCGGTGTGCCCAAGGTGGGAGTCGAACCCGGGATTTTCGGTCACGAGCCGAGCACATCATCCATTGAACCAAACGTACTTTCTCTTGGAGCGATAAGAAAAGTTAATATTTTGATTAGATTGAACAAGACTTTACACTTATAAAGCGTCATTTTACTATTACTAAGTATTTTATGATATTAAGGAATTGTTGATATATCAATAAATCTAATTCACGATAGCAGAAAATAATTTATGTGACATCATAACATAATTAATCAAAATCAAATTTATGATGTCATTAACTCATGATAATACCAATTCAATGTTATGATATCAACAATCTGATTTTGTGATATGAACAAAACAGTCTGTGATATAACCAATAAGTAATAAAACTGCGCTTTATACAGACTTACGTACAATTGCATATTGATATCTATTGTTAAATTTTTCATATGAAAAAAAAATATCTGTAATTTAAAACACGGACGAATATGTCTAAGATATTCATATATTTAGATATATACGTCACTGTTCTAGCAAATATCTCCTCATTTAAGAGCTGTAGATATAACATGTCAGCATACGACGTTAGGGAGGACGAGACCACTACATGATGGATATAGTCTTCAGGGAAACCTTGTAAATGGGAGAAGAGCTACTAAATGATCACCCCACCCAACAGCCATGTCAAGTTAAACTGTTGTCTGGCTAGTTTGCAAGGGCCTGGAAAGGGAAAAGAGCTACTATACAATCAATTATCCTAAGAGGGAAGAGGTAGTATATAGCTATGTTTCGGAGGGGGGGGGGGAGAGGACCGCCTATAAGGGGGAAGAGCTTCTGTGTATTTAGCTTTTCCCTCAGGGAGAAGAGCCAGTCTTCTGTGGGAGGGGGAGGTCAGTTACTCCCACTTGACTTGACAAAATGATCATTACAGTTTTGCTAAAACCTGGGCTTGTACTTTGTATATATAACTTTGTTTATATCGTACTATATGATATCAATTATTGTTACTATGAATATTTCCTTCAACTATTTCAAGGCTTTTCTTGACACAAGTCGTGAATATATACTGACCATCAGACTAATACTTGTCATTCCTATGTGTCCACCTTCGCTTGAATATGCAACCTGCTGAATATCAGTCGTTCTTGCTAAAATTTCTGCCACGCCATGATTGGAAAGATATACCTTTTCAATTTAGTTGAATTTTGTCAAAGCTTTGGAAATGCTAAGGGAGCTCAAATTGTAAGCCACGCAAGATATTTCTTTTGAAGAATTACATAAATATCCTGGATGTAAAACATCTTATTATTTAAAAAAATACAGAACCAACGATCTAATTTGTGTTTGAATGATAAACTCCTGCTTTCTTACCTCCAAATACGATGGAAGTAATACATTATCCAGTTGATATTTCTAGGACCTTTCATCTTCTTCATTTCTCTTAGAAGTAGATAGCTTACTAACAGTCCACTACAAAATGATACATATGTATATATATGTTATAGTTTTGTGCACCAGATGTGCAGTCCGACAACTTATGTCTCTTCAGTGATGCTTATGACTGAATGCTTGGAATTTCATTAATATTAAAATGATTGTAGAGCGGAGTTAAAACCAAAGTAGCCAAAATGTGAGTCAAAGAGTGAATCTAAGGACAGAGCTATTCATGAGGGAGATACTCCTTAATTTTAGAGTGATCTACAAATTTCATGACTGGAAATGTAAAAACATATATTTAACGTCAGTACAAAAGCATTGAACTGTCATTATGCATAAATGGTACTATATCAATAATATTTCCTTTGAATTTTATCTTGTGGGTAGAGTTCAGTTGATTGTCAATTGGATCCACAGTCTTGTAATTTTCAGGGTATTTCAAGCACTTATTATTTAAATTTCATAATTAGGTTATCGGTGCTATTAAAAGAAAATATTGAACATTAAGAAATTTAAGTAAGCAGATGTAAAAAGATTATTTTTTACATTTTCGGGTTCAACCTCTCATAAAAAGCCAATGCAGGCAAAAGTATAATCATACAGTCGATTGCTGTCGTCTCGAACTGAGAGCAGTTGTATATGATTTTATATTGATTGCCTCCGAGTTAATACCGGTATTGATGCACTGTTCATTTCTGGGATATCAGTTCCTCTGTAATGAACCGAAGTATGTGATATTTCATGCATAGCCTTGTCCTCATTTATTTATCAATTTATTTATTTAACTATTTATTTTCATTAACTTTGTATTTAGTTTGCTATTCATATATTTAACCTTGGACTTTAAAGTTGCACTAGCTGTCATTTTCCGTATTAAAAACGTTTAACCCTGGACTCTCTCCTGAAGTTAAGCCTTTATACAAAATTACAATATTATATAAGTTCGGTTAGTAGTGAAGAAAATAATTAAAATGTAATTAAATAATTACGACCTGCTCGCACAAAGTCGGTAATTTTTTCTTCATCTGGCATGCTCAGTGTATCAATGACCTAGCCAACTAACGCGAGATTAGGAAACTTTCACTAATAACAACAACACTGGTAACGTAGACAAAGCTATCGGAGATGAGACGTCCTCGATTAAAGACAGAATTTGATAACATCAGGGATGAATAAAGTCTGTGACAAAACATTTTTAGAACAAGAACAACATAGAAGTTGCACTAGAGCGATGGGAACGGGGAGAGTTGTCAATTTACTCAAAATACTTCGTACGAGTCTTTAATGTTTACATTTTTCAATACCACGTCAGCACGACGCCTTGACATTCCATTGTATTGATTACTTGCGTGTTTGTATTATGAAAGCAGTCCGATATTTACTGTCATTAGGTAAGGTAATGTCTTAAAATTAACTGTTGATAATAATGTGTAAAGTGGACGAGATGAAAGAAACGTAAATGCATTTTGTAAAATTCTTTAAAAGAAATTGTTTTAAGAATCCCTTTTGGGGCCCCTCGATCAAATCATGTGGGACTACTAATGTGACATAAAGCTTTAAAATGTTCGTTGTATATAGCCAAATTACTATTGACAGTATTACTAATGACATTTTTCTTTTCTTCTGTGCATTTAGTATGCGCCTATGTATCTTTGAGTTAACAAAGCTAGATGAAACATGTTTTACGAAGATATACTCAGCGACACAATCTAGTACATTGTTTTTATCACGTAATTTTCTGACCCGATCTACATACGTGTCAAATATTGTGTCAATGCTAAATGTAACGGACATTTCTCAATTTTTCCTGTTTATAAAAACGTGTCAATGTCGTCAAAAGGCTTGACTTTCGATGTAGTATAACTTATAACTTTTTTTATAGTTTGATTGTATGTAATTTCAGATAATGAAACATAACATTCTTGTTGTACCAATTTTGACAGCTAATGCAACTTTAACTGGGTTGGACTTCAAGTAGTTGAAATGTGCATATAATGCACACAATTAATACACATATATGTTTCGTATGATATTTATTTCAAACGTAATTCGTTAAGTAATAGTTTAAAGAAATATGTTATGACAGTTGTCGCTCTCAATCAGTTCTGAAGATGGAATCCTTTTCTTCGGCAAAATTTTACCAACAAAAGATATAACGTGTCTACTACTTGTAGCCATGACCTTTAGGATCTGCTTTTCACTATTCACCAGCTATGTCAACTTGGTATGCAATTAATGAAAATGACTTAATGTACAAGAAAGGGAAAATACATCTGTATGCTGTATGATAAAAGTCGCACAACAAGCAAGACCAAACGTTTCCCACTTAGGTCAGGGTGTTGAGATGTTAACTAACAATATTTTCTTAATTAAAATTTATTCTATTTGTTTTGTGCTAAATTTCAGTGGAAAGGGGCCATTTAGTGGAACTAAGACCGTCTTTATACGGAACAGCAGAAGTAAATTTGTCGATATTTCAATTCACATGTTTGATAAATACCTTAAAGCAAAGAAAGAATCCACGGATACTAAAGCATTCATTACAGCCTGGAAGGATGTCCTCTTGATAAATTTTGGGGCAAAATACATTATATTACCTGCGAACATAAAAAGAATTCGATATATGTATTTATAAGAAGGGTGTTTGATTTTTAAAAGAAAAAAGAAAAAAGAGGAGTTACTGGCTCAGTTATGTATTATACAATATAAGTAATAATGTTATTCATTCATTAAGGATTTGCAATACACCGATCCACTTTCTTAAGCACTTTTGCGCAAAATACGATTATAATGACGTCACGTAAGGTTGGACAAGTCGGACATTTGATTATGACGTCATAAGCATAACAATCAAAAGTCCGCTTTACATCGCTTTCTATGCTGAAAAGGGGATCGGTGTATTGGAAGAATAAAATTCTGTTGTCCTGTAGGTGTTCCTTCTTAGTGAGTTTATCTCACTACAAATCACGATGGACAATTTATTGGGCTAGTACCCAATTCAAGTATTTCATGTCAGTAGTTGTAAATAGTGAAGTTCATATGGTCTTCAACTTAGTGGGCTAGAGTGCTGTGCTAGAACTCATTGCATCCTCTGACCTACTCGGAATACGTCAAATGTTGATGGTTGATGTACTGAGCAGAAGGCCCTATCTTTATTACATAAATTATACCGATTTACTTTTCTCCAGGATTTCACCCATTGAGAGTTTAATGTGACTAAATTATCATGATAATTCCACGTTCTTTTAAAAGGTAGTTGTAATACTAAATATTGCATACAAATATTCAGGCACTAAAACTTAATCTATCTAGTTCTAGGAAACTGGGCCATAAAATGTTGATGGATCCTGATGTAGTTTTCTAATACGAGATTTTATCAGACAGCTGATAATCTTAAGTCACTCCGGCGACACCGAATATTCTGCTTTCAGCGCAACATTCAACGATCGACAGTTTAATTATCAACATCGATTGTTACAACCACTGGCCATAGGTACACAGGTGATTAATTCTCATTTGAAACAATAATACATAATAATAAAGTCACAGAAAGAAATGGAGGACCTCTACAATGAATCAAGAAACAGCGGAAAAACATCAGGGGAAACAACAACAACGACGACAACAACAACAACAAGCATTTCTTGCCTTGAATGGGAAAATTTGACTTTATGTATTTATGCATTATGTATTTACCTCATTGACTTGAAAAGTTGTTGCAGGACTTTTGCGACGGGTGTTGCATGCAACCAAGGGACGTTTACTCCTCCCGGGCACCTGGTCTCACTTCGATTTTATTGGGGTTCGCATTTGTCTGAATATGACACTATTCACGATATTGTCCTTTTATTCCATGGACTATGAGATATGGTTTACCCTTCGGTACTTTTGTGTTTTTTACTATCGAAGACCAACATTAAGATATTCCGACCTCAAATTTCTAAAATATATGGATAATATCGTGCATCGTGCATAAAGACGAACATGTATCCAAATTTTAAGAATTAAGGGTGGAACCAGTTGTCCGACCAAATCTTTAAAAAGGTGAAAAATCAGGAGACGAATAAACAAAACATCAACACACCAACAACTAGCTTTTACGACGGGTGTTTCATGTAACCAGGGGACGCTTATTCCTCCCGGGCACCTGGTCTCACCCCGGTTTTATTGGTTTTCGCATTTATCTGAATATGAGACTATACACGATATTGTCCTTTTATTCCATGGACTATGAGATATGGTTTACCCTTCGGTACTTCTTCGTTTTTAACTTCGAATCCTATCAGGATATTCCAAGTGTTCCAATTTACTGATATGTATTCTAACGGAAATCAACCACCGTCTTCAGAATACTGTTTTACTGCTTTCTCGAAAAGCAGAATATAAATAAAGAATTGAAAATCTTTTGACATTTCAACTCTTTATACTACCATTCCTCATCAAAAACTGGAGAACAGAATTACATCATTCCAAAGGCCTTCTTTTAAAAAATGGAACTCACAGGTATAAGTGACTTTGTTTAGGCCACAACTATACATATTTTGTAAAGGAACAATTTGATTCAAAGTATACAAAAAATAGATCATTCAAATGTTAGAAGTTCTTATAGATAAAATTTTTGTGATTTTGGTGGGAAAGTATTCCAACAGATTGATGGCATTCCGATGGGTAAAATTGGGCAAGGAACCCGAGATGAAAGATGCACCTGAGGGCGTATCTTCTGCTTCATACATCTATACACTCTTATCAATAAGTGACGATGGTTCATTAGTTATCTCTCTTTATGACAAACGTGTCGATTGTAATTTATTACCAACTTCCTGTTCCTCAGCAGCAACATACCCTCCTCTTCTACATATGGCGTTTTCATTTCACAACTTATACGCTACGCCGCGGCATGTTCTAAATACGAAAATGTCATCCTGGGAGCGAGGCTGCTTGCCACAAAAATACTTTCACAGGGAGAAAATTGAGGAACGTCTGAAATTGTCACTGAGACAGCTGTATGGTCGGCATAGGGGTGTGGTGTAATTTGTGAAGCCCATTTCAAGAACGTTATCCGACATTTTGGGATTTTATCATACAAACTTACCGTCTTGAACTTTTTGACTATATTGATTCGACATTATATGTATTCATACAAACATGTATATAAATGTATTTACTTCCTGAAGTTTGAACAGTTGTTGCAGGACGAATGTTGCATGCAAATAGGGGACGGTTACTCCTCCCGGGCACTTGGTCTCACGTCAATTTAAATTGAGATTTGCATTTGTCTGAATATGACATTATACACGAATATGTCAGTTTATTCCATAGACTTCGAGGTATGGTTAACCTTTATGTTCTTCTTCGTTGTATAATTCAAAGCACTTTAGAGTAGAGATTGGAAAATCTCATGTGGTAAGTTTTGTAAAACATCGTCTATCTTTTTCGTTATTCAATACCAAAACATAAGTATTTTATCAGTATTTAAATTCTACATTCTCAAGCCAACTTACCGATAATGCCAAAAAGAAATACCAGTGTGTGGCCTAAAATGACCCATGACATGCTCAGAAAGCGTATGCCATTGATTGCGGTCAATGCACCTGCACCTTGTCGTGTATTCAAAATTTTCTTGGCATTGGAATAAGCAGAGAAAGAGAGCACCAGTTTTTCAAATTTACCTGCAAAATATTTGTATGTGTTTCAATAAAAGCAAATATTTCAAAGTTCATGTATAAAAATTGAATTGAATGCACATGCATATCAATTATAAAATACAAAGATAGTTGTTCTTGGTCACTTGAATTTGAAATACATTATACATACTCGATTCCGGTTTTGCTGAACCAGTTTTTACTTTTGCATCATTGGAGTCCTTTTCTTCTACTTCATACTTTTTCTCAGGAAATCCTTTCGTTATTATTTCAATATGTGTTAATTGCCCATTTCCTTCCGACGCAGGCGGTCCTCCGTTAATATCATTCTTCATGTTTACGTATTCATTCTTAATTTGCTGTTTCTCATTTAAAGACAGCTTCGGTTCAATATTGTCCTTCAATTTGTTGTTTCCAGGTGTCTTTTTTTCTTCGTTTTGAGGTTTAAAAAGTGTCACATACGTGTCGTAAAGCGTTGCAAAACATATAACGGTAGCGAAAATTCCACAGATTACACTGAAAATTAAAATTTTAGTAATCGATAATCCTGAGTTTGAAAAATATAGTTCTGACATTTATATGCATTTCTTAACTTCATTTAAACAAAACCAATAATTCAAGGAAACACGTTTCTGTGACTGACATTTCAAGTTATCAAAAATATATATCCATACAAATATATATGATAAATATAAAGACTGCATTTGCTAGTGCTAATATTTAAGTATTTCGATTAGCTATTGCCTGTATTTTCGTTTTGGAGTTTCTCGAAAATTAATTATCAAATCCTTCTGAAACTTTGACTCATAAACGGGCAATGTTTTGATAGTTTCAAGATACAATACGTAGTAGAACATATATATATATATTATAACTATGTGCACCAGATGCGCATTTTGACAACTTATGTCTTATTTGGACTTTAATGCTAATTCGGAAATGTAACTGTTCAACAATATGTATATATCCAGCGGAATTTGTGATTCCAATTTCTACGGTGATCTTGTGTACAACCTAGGAGAATCAAAGGTTCCGATGATTTCATCTCGTCGGTTTCGGATTCTAAAATAATTAAACACCTTCAACATCGACAGTATGACTTCGAGATCATGCAAAGACAATAGGTCTTGTATTGGGCCATCTACAGCCTGACACAGACTTTTACTGGAACTTTGCAATCTGATAAACAGGGCGGTGGGCACTCTATGATGGGGAATGTCAAACCTTATTAGAGGAGACAGGGTCCTGAGTCTCGTCTCCTATGAACGTAAAGATGATGAATAAATCCAAACCACAAGTCCAACAATCATGAAACCATAGGACATACAAAATCAGTGAAAATGAAAAACAAATGGAAAATAACAAAATATGTCTACTTGAAGAGCATATGTGAACCCCTGTGATGGAGTGAGATCAGGTGCCCGGGGAGAGTGAGCATCTCTTGCTTGCTAGCAACACCCGTCACATATACCCCGTAGAAAGAGTCAAATAGTGTGAATTCCATATGTATATATATATGGAGAAGTCGAAGTAGGTAACCTTCTAGTATAGAAGGTGTCAAATCTGTGTAAAGTGATCGGAATCGGTCTCAGTCCAGAATATCATTTAAAAGTCTGGATAACGAGATATCATATGGAGTAATAAGAGTCTCGTAACGACCGTAGAACTTCCTCAGTGACGATGCTAGTCTAGCACATATATAACCCTGGTTGAGCAGCTTAACTGAAAGTCGCCTAGCCCTCAGAACAAAGTCATTGTAATTTGAACATGCTCTGGAATAACGTATTAACTGAGATATGAATACGCCGTATGCGGGCGATGATGGAATGTTGCTAGTTATGAAAGGAAAGTTTGTGATAGCGAAATTGAAATCGTCACGTTTGTCATAGAGTGAGGTGTTCAATGTTAGTAGGAACTCTTACATATCAAGACTTTGAGCTCACTTATAGACGGGCGGAGCACGTTTGCCTAATGTCGTCTAACATGTTTTTGATAAATCAAACTTATTCCATAAAAGGCTTGTTGTTAAATATTTTATGACCTTTCGCCCGGAGACACCTGTTGATCTTTATCCTATATATGGAGTAATATTTATCAGTTTTTATATGTATGTCCTTTAAATGTGCTGCTTTTGCCATGAGTGGGAAAGTGGGCACCTGTAAAGCGATTGAGTGACGTTTGCTACTTTAATTGACTAAATCAGTATCGTAACTAATAAAATCGAATATTTTTGTAATATCGTTTTCTGTGTTTAGAGAGAGAGAGAGATAGAGAGAGAGGGAGAGAGGGAGAGAGAGAGAGATTTTTACAGATAATGTTGACACAAGGATAGCTATATCCTTTACACAAATGAGTATTTAATTATCATTTTGGAAAATGGATTGCCAAATGCTAGTATTAGGAAAATACACATACCAACTGACGAACGTCGTTTTGACAAGCCGACTAAAGGTAAATCTCGACGATTGATAAAATTAGCATTTAACAGACGAAATATGGCCCAAATTTACAAAAAAAAGCCAAACTATTCAAAGATGTCTCTATTCTAATAAGTAACTATAATATGAAATACATGATTTAGATATCATTTATCAAGTTTTCTCCAGGTAGTTCTTGTAAAAGTTTATCACTTTCGCACTTTCTTGGTATAGGCCGCTGGCGGGTACTTGAAAATAACAATTTAGTTATCTTCTTGTTTATCCAGCTTTATTTATTCGTTCTCTTTAATTTGGTTTTAGTTTTTATCTAATTATTATTTCCATAGGTCCATTATTTGAAAATTTGTTCTTTGCAGATCTTTTTCAATTATATTGTACCGATGTCTCCATCTTTGTTGGCTCTTAATATAGTCAACTATTTTTAACAATTTGTTATGGATTAACGAACAACGCCTTGACAGTAGATGTGATATGAAATATGAAAGTAATTGGTGTCACATGACTTTGACACTAACAGCAATGTACCACAGGGGGCATTCATGGACTATTGAAATTCAGAGGTACCTGGGAGGTGTGAGCGTCTTCTGCTTAGCTAGCCATACCAGGCGTTAATGCTCTTAAATACAGACGAAACAAATATAATTCAGCACTGTATATATACATGAATGTGAACAAAAACTGTGTAGAAAGTGCGATAGCCACACAACATCAGGAAATGGGGTATAATAACACTTAAGTTAAACCCTCCGCGTTGAACTTTTTTACGAGCGCCATACTGCAAAGCGAATAAGTGTAAGGTTAATGTAAGATAAGAAAGTAGCTGGTGTCACATGACTATGGCACTAAAACAATGTACCACAGTGGACATTCACGGACCCAATAACCAGAAGTAACGTCTTTAGCTACATTTTGATTTTCCCAGCTATTTTGAAAAGAAAAGAAAACTGAAAGAGGAAGTGCCATCAAAATGATATTACAAGATGATATTTTTAAATACCAATTAGCATTTAAGTAAAATTTATATCGCTCTTTCGCTTTGTACTGTTAAAATTACTGAAAATGGTCTATAAATAAGCAAACTGGCAACCGTCCAGATTAACCGCGCGTATGGATTTAGCTTTTCGACCACTATATTTATACAATATTTACCTTAGAAGAAATACACCATAGTTTAACATAGTTTTATGAAAGTATACTTACACTGCAGCAACAGCTTTTGTATCCAAAGGTAAGTCTTGATCTTGGCAAGTAAATTTTGCAGGATAAAGTTGTTTTTGAGAAAGGGGATAAGTGACTGAAATGATTAATTTAATAGAAAATGTATCTCAAATATCTTTATCGCAGTATTATAACAGAATATATAAAATGTAATATGATATAATATACGGTGACAACATCTGTCTGGCACACTGAACGGCAATAGAGTTTTACAAGGAATCCTTCTGAAGCAGCAAAGGATCCTTTATGTACATACACACTATTGTGTGCAGAACAGAACTTTGAAGGTACAATATCACAGAAGGAAAATGACATGTACGTACTTGTTTTCAAGAATTCCTTAATCTCAGATTCTTTGCATCTGCTTGGAATACATAGGCCTAAGCGTAAGGTAGCAGGATTTCCAAACTGTTTCTATAAAGCAATAAACAAAGTTTTACTCTCTGCGTTCATACAACTCTGTTTTGATAGATATTTTCAAAATGAAATACAAGTCATTAGCATTTCACTTTTATCATGTCTGTCAGATTGGTTGAAGTACTTTTGCAGTGAAATGAATTATAAACCGTCCTCAGACAAATTGTTAACTTTTTGTCAGTTCAATAAACTGTCTAGGTACCGATATGATCAACTATTATTGATGTCTTTTGTGTATCTATTCATCTATTAGTTGTAATTGTAGATCAATATGACGGGTTTATAGATTAGTTATTCGTAAAATCATATCTTGATATGGAAGTAGGGTATCATCAGTTTCATAAACATGAAGACTCGTGTAAGAGTCGGATCCAGATCACATTGAATAAAAATCGACTACTTAACGACTATATCGAATATAAACCCAAATCACTTTCTAAATATTAAAGTTTCATATATATTTTGTAAAAATTTCAAAAGTGCATTAAACATACGAATGCATCATCTAGCATGTTTAATAGACTTGTTGATGTAAATGTAATGATGTAAATAGCAATACCAAACAATTGAAGGTTTGTGGCTGGAATTTATGTCATCTGATTGTGACTTCACAATCCAAACATTAACGTCATAATGCCAATTACGGTAACAATTTGTTTGACTCATAGTATTTCCCTTACAGCATTTGAAATTGCAAAATGTTCAGAATAGTATAACATACTATTTCATTATTTATGGTACACTACATTGATACACATATATGTTCTATATTTATTGTTTAAAACGAATTCCTGGTAAAGAAAATTGTTTCTATAAAAACATCTTACTAAGTTAAGAATATAAGCTTCCGCTGTACAATACTGTCCTGTGAACTGAACTTCCTTTGCATCTTTAGGCTTGGCCTTTATTTCTATGCATTGATCATAATCTCCCCAAAAAAGAACGTGGCCGTTTTGTATGCCAGAAGGAATCTTTCCCGTTGCATCCAATACTTAAAATATACAGAAAGCACATTATAACAAAACGTGTCATACAATTACAGTTACCTATGTGGTGTCCTTTCTATGAAATAGATATAATTAAATACAATGTGATCAAGCCAAACAACTTATTACATGTAAAGATGATAATGAAAAAAACGGTATTTCCTGCCACAATGTCGAACATATTGATACTGAACTTCATTTTTTTATGTATTTCTTTTTTCAAAACTAGGGTATATTTCCCTTGGCGGTTTTTGCCAAGGAGGTCACTTAGTTATTTTACAAGTATTACGGACTTTCATAGTTTTGACTACAACAATCACCATAAAGTCAGTATTGTTAAAATGCGGGTACACCTATTTAAGTTTAATTGTACAATCTCCTTGGTGACATCTGTCATTCAGCCAAGTCATATGTCTTTCCTTTTCCCTTTTCTAATGTTTTTATATTTCGTATTTTCAGAGGAATTTACGTCGGAGGATTTCACACTTACACACGACATGACAATAAGTACGACTACAGTCAATTGGATATGCTATACATCAATGAGGATAAGCTTGTGTTTGGAAGTGCATATACTTTAGCCCAATGCTTGACTTCTACAAATCCACCAAAAAATGCAGTGGAGCTAGTAAAACGAATGTTATAATTCCTATAGTTAAGCAAGATGTCTTTCATTTCGTTTAAACTTGACTTTTTCTGAACATACCCGATTCTACAAAACTAACATGTCATGTTTATCTCAACTAACGATCCAATAGGATTACACCCAAGATAAAATGAGTACGAGTTATTCCATTCTTTTGTAACTTAGATACACAGTTTTCGTCCCTTTTACGTTTATTGTGCAGTGTAGTGTTTACAACTGTTTCACGGGCATTGTTTGACGGACATGTTAATCATACCATATTATGATTTCGTATAGTGTCCTGAACTGTTTCAGTTAAAAAAATCACAATGTTGAGTCATGGGACTGTGTTTTCATGTCTTTCTATGCTATTTTACTTGTTTGTTCTACATATTCTTGATCATCACACAGTGAAATCATGCGTCTGTTTTTACTTTTTAAATTTTTCTTTCAATTCATCTGTTCATTTCCCACGACAGACTTGGAACATTGACAGCTTCATCTACCAATCATGACCGGTCAAATGTAGGAAAATGCGTTGCATTAAAACATTTTTATACTGTTAGATAAGAAACACTTGCATATAGATAATGGTCCTAGCTTTTATTGTAAGTCATGTATTAAAACTCATTATTTTATGATTATTCACGTTCTTTCCATAACAAAAAAGCCCCCCCCCCCCCAAAAAAAAACAAAAAAAAAAAAAAAAAAAAAAAAGAAAAACAAAAACAAAAACAAAACAAAACAAACAAACAAACAAACAAACAAAACAAAACAAAACAAAACAAAAAGAAAACCAAACAAACAAACAACCCGCCCAAAAAAATTAAAAGTTAAATTATGAATAGTGATCTCAAATTAGCTTCACTATCATATTTTGATCATTAATTACTTTTTCTTGGCATAGAATTGATCAGAACGCAAAAAATAATATACATACTATCTCTAGCCCATTTGTCCTTTGTCATATTGGCTGTTACTATCGAAAATAAATCCGATCTACATTTTTGGTTTATGGCCCAGAACGCTTTTATCAACAAAAGGATTGTATCTGATGTTGAACTCCCAGAAGTAGTTGTGCTCTCAGTACAGTTTCCGTCTCCTCCATTATTGCGCTTATCCAAAGAATCCCCTGCATTGACTGCACATGGGTTTAGTGAAACTGTTGTTTTATTAAATTGAATAGTTCCGTTTGCACCTGGAACTGATGATCCGAAAGGAGCATCATATGATTCATATACATCACGAGTAGTATCATCTACAAATTCGCCAATAATTATGTTTGCAAGTTGGCGTAAACGATTGCTGTTAAATATTTTCAAGATTTCCATCATTTCATTTCCATCAAAAGAATCCATTTTCTGGTCAGGTTCTTGTTTCCCATACTGTATAACATTGAATGCATTTGCCAGTAATTTTGCATACCCGATTTCTTCGTCAATTTTCTCAGTGTTTGAATTAGATACAAACAGAAACACAACCCAACAACACAATAAGATCCTCGCCATGGTTTAGTTTTCTTATCCTAATGAAAGAGATCCACGTTGTATCGTCCTCTTATATATGATTTATTTCGAAATGCTTATTTCTAGTCACCAGCTCATCGTAACAAAAGATGATTCGACACCGTAAGGTTCGTTATCATTCGTTTATTTGTCTTGGTATTAGGTTTAGTAACCTATGCATCTACTGGACTTTAAAACAGTTTAATGCATGAATAAAGTAAAGTAGAATGATGTCGATGATGTGTCATATTTAAACAAAGAATACGGTTGGCATGCAAACGTGCAACTGTTTGTGGACAAAATGTTAATCTTTTTATTCTACGGCCACGAACATTTTACTGAAATGATCTGCATGAAAAGGACCTAAAAGATAACATTATATCCAAAGTATTTCAGATATGAAAAAACACATATTTTGGTAATTTTACTGTATTTACTGTAATTTATTGGTAAATGAGTTCGTGTTACTGTACCATTGTTGCGTTCCTGAACTTAAAAAATCAATACAAACAGAAATATATTTCTGTTATATTTAAAATCTCTATCAGCTTTCCTAACCACTAACTAATTGTATTACTCTTAAAACCCACATCTTCTCTCATAAAAATATACACCTTCAATTAATGTCATCTTGATTGGTGTACCATGACCTACTTTAAGATTATACGTTGGTAACACAAATTTCTTGACTTTTACAGGTATTGTTCGTAAACTAATTTGTCGAGGATCTATTTAGATATTTGCTACCCTGAAAATGATAGACAGGTGTAAAATGTAAAGTAGACGTTGCTATTGATTCAGTTTTAGAGAGGAAATATAATCGTTAATTTAAAAGAAATCAAATTTCTGAAGGATAAATATAATACTCTGCAATACTCTGTAAAATGCTAAGACACCAAGCAGAAAAGTTGATTTTGACAATAAGGTCAAAGTCACAAAGTTATTGACCTTGATTTCATTTGAAAGGAATTTGGTCGTGAAATACACACAGATATGATGTCTTTGTCTCTTAAGGTTTACATACGTTAAAAATGGGCATAGAGCACACAGTTAAGGTTACGAGGTTGTTCTTTGAAAGGGTTTCATTAGCGGAGTACATATGCCAGTGTGAAGTCGCTGTCTCATATGTTTAGAAACATTATGGGCAAAGTTAAATTCAGCCAATTTTAGCATAAGTTTCAAGGTCAATGATAGTGACTTCATGGTCATATGTTGAATAGCATTTATTATTATTAATTTATTATTTTAAAGCCTGTTACTATTATTATTAAAACGTTAAATCCCGACAAAATACGTTTCGATCCTGGAGCACACAATGAAACACCACAAGCAGATTGTAATACTGTAGAAACATTCGATTTTTTCGAACATTTTCAGAAAAGAAAAATATTTAATGATGTTCATATTAAAGTAATTATCATATAGCTCAAATATGGACATTCAAGCATAGTTAGGGGGTGTTAATTATTCATCTATGAATAATTTAGAAACCCTACTAGGTAAGGTTTTCTTTAAAGTGATGTAAATGGAAGTACATGTAGTTTATATTGAATAAACATTTCAAAGATTTTTGAGAAAAAAAAATTATAGATTTTTTACAGATGGATAGTAATACTGTTTTTTGTGAATCAGTAAGTGGACATTTTACCATGTCACTCATGGAATTATTTATTTTACAAGAACAAGCAAAGAATACATATGAAGATATTTTTAATTGGTGTATATATCCTTCGAAATCGTTGAAAATTTATATACATTGATCTAACCTTTTGTTATAAGTATCTATGGACATTCGAAATATCCTGACATCAATTCAGATCAATGTAGAATGAGTTGAAAATGCCTCATTTTGCACTGTAGTAAAATTACTCTTACATCAATTCAAAATTGTGTCATAAAGTACATCTATATAAAGGTTAACTACTGTGCGATTTTCAGAGTAACTGATTGATAGGTAAATTTTGTATATGTCGAGGCTACTACCTCAAGATTGGTGCATTTCTTTTCAAGCATGTGTTGCATGAAGGAAAAGGCCGTTCCTTTAGTGTTAAGTGTTGAGTACAATTATTATAATATGTTCATCTTTCGTAACCTCATTTATTTGATCTTATTTACGTCGAAATATTCGCGTAAAATATACAAAATCGGAACTACAATAAGACTCCTTTCATTATATTCATACGTAACGTAATTTCCAAATACAGAGACAAAGAGATGTTGATAAGAAAAATACAGTGAATTAACTAACAGCATTGTTGAAATACACATTGAGACTAAGGTTTTGGATGCAAAAACAATTCATTGTCAAAATAAAGATACATGTATATCTAAATATCACAGGGAGTTAAGATGTGGATCGACGTTGCAAAACAGCAGCGATTATACCTAAATCGGACACATTTATCATAGTAAACCTAAAATATATCAGATAAAATTCCTGCTTAAGTGCAAATCACCAAGTCTAGAAATCAATAATGTGAAATTAGAACACTGGACTTGATATAAGAGCCAGAACTGACATACATTGACATAATATGTTGTACTTTTACCACAGAGTTTGAATTGTTCCTAGGCTATGTGTATTTCAGGTTTTATGAAATAAGAGAAAAATATTGCTTGTTCTACTATACAGGTCTATTCTTTTATAAATATTTACATAAGATGCAGGAATTTAAACAATGATATTTTCTTGATTAAGTAAAAGTAGGACAAATCTCTATGAGAATAGATTTTGGTTTTGGTTTTGGTTCTTTTTTATTGGATTTTTTTTTTTTTTTTTTGCTTTGGTATGAAACGGACATGAGTTGTGATGTTTCTGTTTGGACGTCGATATCTGGGCGTACACACCAATTACAGCTCGTCAAATATTTTAAATATAACAATAAATATAACTGTTTAAATATAATAAAGCCTTTTTAAATACATCGAATATTCAAGTTATCATTGTGTTATTTGGATGGTGTTTTTATGAACATTCCATTTTTGTTAATAAAGTAACTGGTGTCACATGACTATGGCACTAATAACAAAACAATCTGTCTGATTGTAGGAAGGTAATCTGTTCTACAGCTGAGAGAAAATAAATTGAAAAACAAAGAAATAAAAGAGATTTGAAACCCATTTGTATATCTTTATTGACAAATTAATATAATTAATACATATTATTTCATTTACTCTTTAAATATATCCCAACATTGCTTTGCAGAAGCATTTATATACGAATATAAGAAGATACATGCATGTATTTATCACGTGCCAACAATGCCCTTTTCTACAATATGTGTCTCTTCAGCGATGCTTAGTTACCAATTTGACCTAAAAGTAAAAAAGTCAAGGAACGGATCTAAGGACAGAGCTATGCACATGAAAGATATTCCTTAGTATAAGAATAATTTACGAACTTTTTTGTCGCGGATCATTTGAAGTATGTATTTCCATTCAGTACAGCAACACTGACAACTCGAACCTCAGGAAATGATTATTCACCTGCAGCGGTATCGGCTCATGCAAGTAGTAATAACAAATATAAGAAAATATTTACATGTAGTGCACCATAAGCGCAATTAAAAAAATTGATATCTCTTCAGTAAATCTAAGGCTGAAACCGTGGAAATCCACAGTATCAATATTTGAAGAGAAAACTAATTACCAAATTGACCGAACACTAAGAGCTAAAACTACATTTAAGGAAAAAGAACTTATGCAGCAGGAAGATATTAGGAATATATTAAATAGATGAATAAATTGAACAATTAAAGGATATTTGTCACAGTATTAAAGTTTAAAGTGCATATTTTGGGTCTATAAGAAGCCGTGATTAGTGGGATTAGTGATTTCTTTTGTCATTTTAGATCGTCATGTGCAAACATGTGATAAAAAAATGACTCATTGAAATAAGCATTGACAAATTTAATGGAAAAAAATTAGATAAGGGCAATCCGTCCTTGACTGACTCAACATCTACCAACTAAAATATGAAGTTTTTATAAAACAGTTATATTCTTGTTGGTTATAGCACGAAAGCACACAGCACCATCTCATTTGAAAAACAAATTAACACAAGAAAAATTAAAACCATGCAATGAATTTGATTTACTGTATCTATTATTAACCGACATTGTGTACTACATTTTCATCGCAATATCAAGACAAATCGTCACTTTAGGATCGTCAGCTACAATCACTTAGAAAGAAAGGCATCTCATCTAAACAATTAATGCTAAACTCAGATACAAACATATATTACATAAGGACACGAAAATAAATATAACCGACGCCATGTACACTAGAACGCTACTGAAAGTATTATAGACTTTTGCTGGAAGCCATTATTTTCTACTCCAATTTTCAGCGCATCGAAACTGATGTGAAATGTATAATTTGTTTTTTAATTTTATATTCAATACAATAAACGTTATAATAAACACCAAAAAAAAAATACAAACAACAAACATGCACACAAAATGAAAAAACAGCCCAACTTTGTAACACCCCCCCCCAAAAAACCAAACAAACAAAACAAAAAACAATAAAAACCCAAAAGATATAACAGAAATAACACAACATTACTCACCTCCTTTTTACGACAAACATGACAATTTCACCTTCCAGATCACAGAATTTCCCTTTTTGAGTAGCGCTTTTCTCTCCTCTCCCACCCATGGCGTTTAAATATTGGAACTTATATGCTATGTCAGCCTACGTTCCTTTTATAAATGATTAACAAAAAGTACTCACATATGGTTATGAAATTGAACACATGAAATCGTCACTGAGAAGTACTGTAACTGTTACTGATATTGTTGGATAGTATGAAGGTCTCCTTTTCAGAATATTACATGATATTGGAACACAACCATACACAGTGTCGTGTTTTTACCGATTTGACAAACTACAAATGCTTATGACTTTACCACTGACCACAAGAGGTATCTTTGGAACATTTGCGACAAGTGAAGCTTATTCCTTCCGGACACCTAATCTCATCCCATTTAGGAATCATAATTGTTATTCCTGAAAGAACAATAAATGTGTTTGCAATGTTAACTAACTTTTGAAAAAGAACAGTGAAGGGTACTCTTTCGAATCTATACTTTCATTGGCAGTGACAGAAACAATCAGATGTGCTCATCTACGATAAATCGTTCTCCATTCGATCGAGATAATTGTAAAACTACGACGCTTTTTTCACAATCCCCTTGGGCTTAATGATCATATTTTCATCACGGTAATATTTTTTCTGACCACAATGATATCGATATGTCACCCGTTATGATAAAACACATATCTCATGGTCGACGCCGCAAAGGCAACGTCATATGACGTAATATGTTACAAAAATCACTGGATGACCTTTTACGTATCGCCAAAAACAACAACAACAACAACAAAAGGACGCATTGAGCTTCTTTATGCTCTCTTACATCCATTCCGGTTTAGTCTAAATATGATTATTCTATTGTATAGCTCCATGGTGACTTCTGCCACATAACTGAGCCAGTAACTCCACTTTTTTCTTTCTATTTTCAAATAACAAACTTTTTCCAAAAATACCATCACTCCCACCAAAACACTATTTATCCAGATAATTTTTTTTCAAGATTTACTTGATCTCTAAAATATTTAGAGATCAGAGCAGTATTCTGCAGAATTTCCAAATTTATGAACCACCTCTCATTTGTTGTTGATATAAAAACCTGTTAGAATTATTGTTTTTAATTACAATGCTGTCACTTCCTATCCTAATATTAGTGATTCCGATCACTTTACACAGATTTGACACCTTCTATACTAGAAGGTTACCTACTTCGACTTCTCCATATATAGATACATATGGAATTCACACGATTTGACTCTTTCTACGGGGTATATGTGACGGGTGTTGCTAGCAAGCAGGAGATGCTCACTCTCCCCGGGCACCTGATCTCACTCCATCACAGGGGTTCACATATGCTCTTCAAGTAGACATATTTTGTTATTTTCCATTTGTTTTTCATTTTCACTGATTTTGTATGTCCTATGGTTTCATGATTTTTGGACTTGTGGTTTGGATTTATCCATCATCTTTACATTTATGAATCTATGCCGTCTTATAGGACTTGTGATAGATTTAAATTACTATATCCACCTGCAGGTCACATCGTCACGGACGATCTTAATTGTATTTTCGATTTGTATCTTCGTTCACTTTCTAATATAGAATCAAATATAGATTACCATTCAAGATTGGCATTAAGCAATGCTTGGATTTCGTTGATGAAACGGTAACAACCTATTGTAAACGACGGAGCAAGAAAGAAGTCTTAAATCACATGCCGTTGATGATTGGAAAGATAGAAAACATAAAATTATAAACATTCATATGGAAATTTTACTCTAAATCCACATTTATTTAAACAACCATTTAAAACAGCAAAATCCATTAAAACTAAACTGGCAGGACTTCATGACACTTTTGTGTATGTTCCTGCTCACAAAGCAGCTAATAATATTATCACTGTTTGGAAACGATACTATATTGAAGTTCTTTTAAAGGAATTAAAATCCACGAGTATATACAGTATATATACGAGTATGTAAAGAAACACAGCTGTCATAAGACAATATACCTCTTGAACACCGGAAGGCATTGTACGATTTTAAAATCAACATCGACATCTTCGGTCTTTCTACTATGTATTGCCTTCCTAAACCACATGAAAACTCATACAAATCACGTTTTATATCAAATTCTAGTCTTTGTTCAACTACCATTTTGACTAAATACATCACTTTCGCGTTAACAGCTGTTAAAGACCATATTTTTAAATACTGTAATGTGGATATTAAAAATAGCAACATCAATTACATTTGGTTTATAAAAAATTCTGGTCAAATTATTGATAAACATTATTCTAGAAATTATCGATAAGGTGAAGTTTCAATGTTTCATTTTTCTACCTTATATACTTTTAGTCCCATGATTTCCTGCAGAAAAATCTAAAATACACTTCACTTCTAATAATATTGGATTTCTTTTTCTTATAAGCAATATAATTCTTAGAAATATTGGACTTGCAATGGCAAGCGGGAACCAACTGTTGTGGCAGACCTGGATTTTTTTTTTTTTTTGGGGGGGGGGGGGTTGGGGGGGGTTGTTTTTTGTTTTGTTTTGATTTGTTTGTTTTTTGTTTTTGTTCGGTTTTTTTTCTTTTTCTTTTTTTTTGTTTTGGATATGAGAGGGACTTCGTGAATCAACTTCATAAATCTAAATGTTTTGAACTTATTGATAAGTTTAACAATACATAACCATCGACACTATCGATAACCCTGAGTTTGAAAAATACATTATAGACATCTATCCTCCGCACCGTCAGCTCAATAAAACCAACAGATTTAATATAAAATCACCTTTTCTGGACCCCAATATCAAGATTACTGATGAAAACAATACACACACTAGTATTTACGATATCCGTGAAGATTTCGGATTTTTCATTGTTAATTGTCCATGGTAGGATGGCGAATATTCCTCGACACCAATCCTTTAGTATTTACGTTTCCCAGTTGCTTCGATTTGCTAGCGCTTGTACTGACATTTTGATTTTCATAACAAAAATAAACCTTGCATTAGGCTTTTCTAAGCACAGTGCAGATTTCTCCTTGAGGATTGCACTCTGGCTAACAAGGCGGGAGGGACTCTATGACAGGCATTTTCTAAATCTTTTCAGGTGAGACATGCTCCTAACTAACGTCCCCTCTAACTGTTAGTCTGGAATCTTAAATATCAAGTAATTTCGCTCACCTTAGCTCGCTTTCCGACAGGCAGAAAAGGACTGTCTCATGTTCATGTCACTTAATATTTTGATGATTATATTAATTCAATAATGGTAATCATGTTCATACTTTTAACCTCTCTACCAGAGAATAATTTTGCCCATCTCCGTAAAACTCTATGTTATACCAATTGAATGACAATTAAAGGTCCTAAATCGGAATCACAACTGTCTTACATACGAATGACTTTTCTTATACTAATGATTTAGATGTCTTCTTGGTTTTCTTCCATGAAAGGAAGCATAAAGACATCTGACTCAGCCGTATGACAAAAGTTATTACAGACATAAAACAAACAGTAAAGACACAGAAAGACATTAAACATATACCCACACACATACAGTGAGGTGCAGTCCTAACATAACATTATGTTCACGTCGCTATAACGTGAAGTTTGCTTTCCTCGTGCGCTCAGGACTGCTGAGCACACGCGTTATCGTTAACGCAGATTTCCACGTGAACTTAATTTCGAGACCGCGTGAACGCGCTTGACTGCCGCGTGAACGTGCTTGACAGCCACGTTCGCTTGCTTACAACTTATAACTTGTATTAACATGTTCATATAGAAGAATTTGAAGGAAAATAGATACATATATATATTGTGTATATAAATATTAAAACATATAAATAAAATATTTAGAATTATATAAAACCCTTCCGAGTTAAGGGATATTTTTAAAAACATTGAACAGAATTTCCGAACAATGACTTTAATTAAATTCTTACTTTAGGAAAATAATAATAATAATAATAATAATAATAATAATGATGATGATGATGATAATAATTATGAAATTAAAATCAATAAAGATAATAATAATGATGATAACTAGTATATTCATAAATAAGAAAATAGCTTTATCAAAATTAATAATAATAAATACAAAACTAAGAAACACGTGTAAATACATAAATTAGTTATAGATGAATCAACAAATAAGAAATAGATACATAAATAAATTAATTAAAAATAAATAAATAAATGAAATTACAAAGTAATTATGCTAGTATAAACTGACGAAGTTTTTTTCATAAATACCTTATTGCATGTCTACGCGATAATTTCCTTTGCTATATTACATATGAAATCCTTAATGCAGGGTGTCATTTTAAAATAACATTTAATACACGTTTTTACGGCAACAATCGCGGTAATTTAATTAGATCCATTTTATTTTCTCCGTCCGCATTGCATAGAGAATTACAAATATAGACATGTGAACGTGCGACGGACCGAGCGCACGCGGGAATAAATCGCGTTAACGCGAATTCCCTCCCGCGTTAACGCAGGGAGCGCACGCGCGTCCGGTCGAGCAGTCCTGGCACGTGTGCTAAAGCAGTCCTCGCGACTGCTTTTCGCGTTAACGTGAATGTTATGTTAGGACTGCACCCATCTGTACACGCCTACACACACACACACACACACACACCTACACACACACACACACACACACACACACACACACACACGATTCAATTGTAATGCAATTGTAATGACGATCAATTAAAGTTCTTGGTGTGGTTAACCGGTTTACGAACCCACCTTCTCTTTCATTACAACAGCAGAAAAATTAAAGGACATACATTTAAAATGTAAAAATTATGCTCCATATATATAGATCAAAGACCAACAGGCTACATAATTTGAGCTTTCTTAAACATGCACACAAGAAATGTATAATGGATAGAAATTTATTGTATAAAATATAAAATTGAGGTCAATATGAGCCTACCTTGCTCTGCTCTTCCTAAAGCCATCTCAGATCCTTGTTCCATCTGACTATTTTGAGACCTGATGTGATGAAGTCATCGGAGCTTTTTACCCTTCGAAGTTTATATACAAGATTAACTTATAAATGTAAATGGTAAATTCCGTTTGACACATAATTTTGAAAAGTAATATTTCTGAATTTTGGTAAAAGATCTGAATAAGACCTGGTACAAATATATAACTGTTGTTTATTCTTTCTTGTTCCGCTTCAACGCTTGCATTATCAATAGCGGGAGAATAACGAATCTTTATGTTCTTTTGAGTTTTATTATTTTTGTGATTTTTTAAAGTAACTTACAATATTAAACCATTCAGACAATGTATTTATGGTGAAGTCCTCATGCTCATGTCATCTATTGACATAATCCTCAACAGATTCCATTATAGTAAGTGGATAGTAAAAAATAGTAAAGTTTTATTTCCAACAGAATGATTTGGGCTCACTGAATTTAGGGCCTTTTGTAATAACTTGGCGAAGGATGTCATTATTACCTATGTTGCCATTGCCAGTAACAACATGTCCAAGAGGACTGTACAGAAAATTCGATGAGGAACATGAAAACGTAGTAGGATTATCTGTAAGATCCTTGATATCTAGGCGCCGCAAAATTTGTCTATAATTAATGGTTTCAACGGCAACTGTTTGAGTATAGCTATATAAAATACAAGTTGCTGTTTTATATTTGAAATAAAGTGGAATACAGGACTGTTATTTTTATGATTAAGGAGATTTCAAATGTTCTAATCTTGTGTACCTTTACTGGCAAACCTGAGTTTCAAAATAAGGCGGTGAGGTTTAGACAAATGTTCCTCTGTATAATGAACTAAACTGAACAATCGAAATTTCACAACATCTACTATCATAAAACTCAGTTTGTATCCATGTGCAGCAGGGTCAATATTTGGGTTTTCTACTGCTTCCTCATATATCTGATGAAGTAATGTAAGAGGAATAGAATATTATTCTGTTCGAATAAGATGAAACTCCAGCTATTGATGGACATACGACGAAAGCTTAGAAAAAGACACATTATGTATACGTGGGTTGTGTGTCTACGATGACCATGACTACCATGGCGTCTAGTACTGCAGGTCAATAAACCTATGATATTATCATCTTGACATCATGTTACCCAAATAATCTACGAATAGTCTACGAAATGGACTACTTAAAGACGCACTGTCAGTAAATAAGACTGCATGGTCGCCTGAGTTGAAATGTCTATAAAGTAATTTCTTGCTGCCATCAAAGCTGTGAACGGAAATTCTCTTCCTAGGAGAGCCTTAGGTTTCACCACCATGAATTAGTCCACGTAAGGTGCATTCGATTCCGTAGACAATGTTGCACGATTTACAAGATCATCCCAACTCTTGGTAGAGTATTTCATTTTGAAATTCAAATTCTCATCAGTAACGATTGTGCACTTTGTAAAATTGTCGTGTGATATAGAAACTATGCATTGCAAAAGGTCGTCAGACGGAGATCAGATGGTTTCAACAGTGTGTGGATTTCGGTGAAAATCTGCGATAGACTGGCAAAGCATCTGTGTTGTAGTGTCCCACATGTGATCAGATCGTAATGTGACATTTTCCGACAGATTTTTGGAAGGATTGGAGACGAGCACTGGCAGATGATCAACCGGCATCCGCACCGACACAGTTCGATATATAAAAATCGCATTGGTACGAATCAACTCTCAGTATAATTTCTGTGTCCAGGTCAGGTTAATATGCCACATCGATCGTGCATTTCTTGGACGTAAACCAGTAAAATGCATATATATTATTCTATAATATGAATGTATTTATTTCTGTTTGTCTCAAAAGAAAAAATCTTCTTAAAGCTGGCCTCTCACCATAAAAAGCCGAAATGTTTCGAAATTTTTTATACGGGAGCGAAGTTATCCTAGGTCAACCTCACTCTCGTATGTTTTATGAATACTAAATGAACGTCTGACACAAATGCTCGAACAGATCTTTCTCCCACGGTATAAAAGAAACAGGCGCAGTCATGCAACCGTAACATTTCATCGAAGACACTACAAAGGCAACATGGCGTCACAAACAGAAGTACATGTAATTATCTCTATATATTTCCTTTTTTGTTTCTTCATTTTTTGAAGTCACATACATAAATAATACAAAGTTAGTTATAACAAAAGATCACATGATACTGTAATGTTGTATTCATTTGCCACGAAAAGGCCACCCACCCAACCGTGCGTAACGAAAATAAACAAATTTTAAAATTGAGCGAACAAATTATATTACATGTTCTAGTTATTTAAATATTATAATATGACCAGGTACGACATATATCATAATGTACAAATAGTATCGTGTGTTCAGTTGTACTTGTAACGAACCCACACTCTCCGTGCAAATGTAAAAAGGCCAAAAAGATATAGGTAATTTGGTAACTTATGATATTCAGGTAATACGATCCTTTCTCCAAATTACTAGATCCAAATTCCAATACTCCACAACAGACCACACATTTGGAAAGCATAATATTATTTATACATGTATACTTTACTGTAAAAATACACATCAGTTTACACATCCGTTTGTTGACACATCTTTTGGAGTGTTCGAATAAGTAACATACAAACAGGAAATGGTATACATTGAAGACGAAATCTTCAAAATTATACACAAGATTCTGTTCACGATCCTACATGGTGGGTGCATACTGAATAATGTTATTTATAAATTATAGGACTCTTCTGACGTCTGGATTCACAAAGGTATTATCTTAATTTATTTTATTTTGTTTTAATTTCAAGTACAAACATTTTTCATAAATAATAGTACGGAAACAGAAAACTATATAACCGTTTGTAATAATTTACATTGTTATTTACGGGCTAGTACGGTGTTCATACAAATCCAAGAACTAGTAACATTTTAGCTAAACAACCTGCGTTTTTGAAACACGAATGCCCCAGCTGCAAATAAACATAGCTGTCAATGTTCTACCCCCGGGTCACATGATGACGCTTAGGGGATATACTTACTGTTGAATTTTGGTAACTGTAACAACATTCTATTGAAAGTTATTAGGCTCTGCAGAATTACGGAGGTACATAGAGACGCACGGAACAACCGAATAAAATCATATATTAATTAGAATTAATAATAATGCTGTTTGTTTGTAACTGTTCGACTTGACATGGATCCCCATTCATAAAATTATACAAAACATTGCGGAGCTTCTCACCCATCCATCACTGTTATCCCACTCCCCCATCCCCCAAGGAAAGACTAGGTAAAAAGAACATATGCTATTTGAAGAACAAACACCTTTTTTCTTCTCTCCGTTAATTTTGTCTCTGTAAATGTAAAAATACTTATAATCGAACACTCTGAATTCAAGAAAGTGTCCTTGGGAATGCTGTATACTAATTTCGAATTTCATTTTATTTTTGAACTGAGGTGGGAAGGAGAAGAAATGATGGAAGTGGTGGGATGCAGGGGAAAAGTGTAAATTTGAGGGCAGTGAACTTGGGCGAACGCCACCCGGGTAGAATATGGAAGACGGCTTTAAAGGATAAGGCAAGAAGCGGTTTAGTCAGACAAGACCCTTGCGTCTCCTATCTGCAGTGGATCATGTTATGAAATGCAATAACATATGCATGTTTACAATATACATGTAGACTTGCATCCGTATTGTATAAGATAAATCAAAAATGAAGTTATAGACACATAACTAAATTGTTGTGAAGGGATTAAATAAATGTAAAAATGTAAATAAATGAATCCGTCTAGTGTTGTAAGTGTTAACTTGTCAAATTAAATGACCGTCCTAAGTCGGTATCGTAATTGCACTACAATCAAATATTTTTGTAATGTGATATATGTTCTAGTATATTATTTATATTCAGGTATTGTATAGCTCTATGGTGACTTCTGCCACATAACTGAGCCAGTAATTCCTCTTTTTTCTTAAATATCTATGTAAAGTGCATAATGTTTTGTACAGCCATGCTGACCGTCCGTGCAGGTCGCCGCCAGTTAAATGTCGACGGTTTGTCGATTTGACATTTCTTTTATATGGTAAGCGAGAGCATTTAGGTCAGACGTTCATTTAGTATTCATAAAACATACGGGAACGAGAATGACCTATGTCGACCTCGCTCCCGTAAAAAAATTTCGGCTTTTAATGGTGACAGGCCAGCTTTAAGATAATCTGACAAAAGTACTGTTTGTTGTAGAGTTTAGGATGAGCGTGGTGTATACGGTTATATCGCTTTATATGTCCATGTCGGAGCGCTTAGGTCCGATTTCAAAAGCACCTGTGGCCCCCGTTGTCTAATCCGATGAATGTCGACTGAGATACGTGCAAAAGGTAATGGGACCATGTTACCGGTACCGGTTACCGGCACAAAGTGTTGTGTGGGGCCATGCATTGAAGAAATTGTCACCGGATACACCCTTTACAGAACAAGATGGTCAAGTGAAATGAACCAGTTATGTATGCAAACACTTGGTCAGTAAGCTATTACAGTCTTGGTACTCTTTTTTTATTATTATTGTGAAGTTATATAGATAACTACACAAGCGCACTTTATTTATCTCCGTCCTTGGACTTCTTTCGAAAAAGTACATTTAACGACATTTTCATTGTAAAACACATTATTTCCTATGTTTTTGTTTTTGCGTAATTTTGCATACATGACTGCACAAGAAAATACTGTTTCTGCTCACCCAATCATATGTGTTGAACTGCTTGAAAAATGCCACGAATATATCCAAAATAAAACAATCTCAAAACTTTAGTCACACCTAATATAGCTAATTTATAGTATTTACTAGATGGATGAAGGAGAACTTGTTTTTGATAATGGTTCTACAAAATCTTGTATATGTAGAGTCCAATAATTTCCAGTTAGAAAGGAGTAAACATAGTCATTGCTTCGGAATATGCAACATATTGGGGATTTAGGAACGGATTCATAGAATCAATTTGGCGTTCATTGAAGAACTAAAATATGTTTGAAACGAAAAAGACATACACCTTGGTATATTTGTAAAAAATTAAAATTTTAAATATGAAAAGTTAAAATACCGAGCAATAGTCAATAAAATATTCATTTTACATTAGCTATTACTGATCTCTAAAAGAACAAGATGTCGGACCAAGTGTCATGGAGGAGTAAGCATCCCCTGTTACACAAAATACACATCGTGATGCCGAAAGATTATTTTAGCTGGTGTAATTCGTGGACATCTTAGATGGTAACGGTATCAAAAGAATCACGAATCACGTTTCGAAATATTATGCCAATAAAGTCTTCCCAGAACATTAAAGAAATCTATAATTATTTCTTGACTTCGCAGAAGACATAATTGTTTGGTGTGTATACTAATTATATCTCTTTATATCCAAATAATTTAAGGTGTTTTTTTTTTGTTTGTTTGTTTCTGTTTTGTTTTGGTTTTTTTATGATCTGGTTTTATACGCCCTTCATGGGGCGTGTTATGGTATGGTGATGTCCGTCTGTCTCTTCGTCCGCTAAGGGACTATACTATAGTAAACATCAGTGGTTTTTCACGAAACGTATGCAGAATGCTTCAATACCATAGAGGAAGAGCCCTTTCACTTTAAAAATTCGCCTTATCGTTATGGAGTTAAGGGACTTTTATATTTGACATTAATAGGATAAATGCAGTTTGTAATAACTTTAGTTAGCGGTGGTGGTTTTTCATGAAACATATACAGAATGCTCAAATCCTGTAAAATTAAAGCCCTTTCTGTTTTGGAAAAAAAATCCATTTTGTCATTACGGAATTATGGGACTTTGATTTTTTTCATGTTTAGAATAATGGCAGTTTCTATGGGACAAAATATCTCTGGTAATCGTGAGTGGATTTTCATAAAACTCATACAGAATACTCTGATAAAATAAAAGAAGATGCTTTTCAATTTTGAAAATTCCCCCTATTTCGGATAAGAAGAGGGGATTAAATCTCTCCTTGCCACAACTTCTTACTGTAGCCCTCATGGATTTCCATAATATTTCAGAGGGTTGTGGCCCAGGGTATATCTCATCTTGAGGTTCTGAATAATAGACAAGAGGCATATTATGCCACGAAAGGCCGTGCTGTTGTTCCGATAGCAGGTATCATCTATGTAATTGGAGTTTATGGTGTCGATTTCGTTCGAGTCATATTTAATGGGAATTGTAAAAGTGTTCTTTAAACCAGCAAAGAAGAGTGACATCTAATTATTTATATTACTCATGTATCTAAGTACAAAACAGAGTTTGACGTGTTTTATAGAGTCTCGATCTTTATCAAGTCAATGGTCAAAATTAATTTATGAATATGTATTTTATTTCTAAATCTTTTAACAAATCATTGTAATTTCCTAATTATAGAGATTCTATTTTCATAAGTAATGTGAATAAGACATTTTGGGATAAAAAAGGGGGTCGACAAATGGACTGATATATCTTCGTAGAAAAATGTTATATTATATTTTGATCAATTTATTCAACAAATTTATTTACGTAATAGAATGAATCTTCAGAGCTCAGTGTACTTTTTCAATGCAGGATGATTTTTACCATATATACATGTTTATGATTCATGTACCATATATGGCTTTTACCGGTTGTTTCCCATATATGCTAATTACCTCAGTATATGAATGTTTTGTTGTCATATACGCATATTTTGGGTATTGAACCTTACAGCTAAACGAAAAAAGGACAAAAACACTGATGTCAGAAGTCAATGAATGATTAAAAGCTTTGAAATAGAAATGGGTTGTTGAAAACTACCCACAGTTCACACAGATATATGTTTTCCTGTTTTACGCTGTTAAAATGTTTGTTCACCCTATGAATGTAATAAATGAATTAGACGGTTTTGAATAGTCGTCACATTTTCACATCAACGATGAAACATAATATACAAATCACAATCACGTTTATCTTATATCTATCAGAGCCTGTGTATCTAAGTAGACAAGGTGCTCGAAAGTTCCCGGGTTGGACTTCAAATGAGGACTAGCCGATGCTTTATCTTTCAGATGAGACACCAAAACCCGACATCCCGTATCACGGTAAGTGTGGCACGTAAAACTTCCCTTACTGCCTCTGATGGGTCCGTTGCACAGGTATACATTTCAGTGCAGTGTGTCATGCAGATGCCGCCATCATACAGCGAAATAAGCGTTGTCTGACGTAAAACAATAATCAGTCGATTTATCAGTCTTACCACGAATTCCATGCTGCGCTTTTACTGGTGTAAAGTTTTCATGTAAATATTAAGTAAACAGTATCGTCCCTTATGACAATTATCATGTTTCGTCGTGCTTCCTTCGTGGATATGTGGCATGAAAATGGAATTTTATCTTCCACGTAATATATAACCTAGCGCAGATAAACTACAAAGTATTGTGTACACATCTCTATATAGGGTATTTAATTCTGTTCCACATTTTGACTTTTGAAATCACAATCATATCGCGTGTTACGTTAAATTAGGTCATTTTTTTCTAAAGTAGGGCATAAAACAAAACACACTATTTCATAGACAAGGATCAAAAGGCTTACCTGCGCTTTAATTGAATTTAGAAAACACGATCAATTTGAAAAAAAAAATCTTACAGTCATGACGTTATTTGATATTTATTAGCCGATGGATGACCGTCAATATATTTCTAAATTATTCAGGTCTTCACTCCCTGGTACAAAAATCAATTAAAATCGAAAGAGTATAAAATCGAAGAGTACCACTTGACGTCCGATGTTCAAATTAGATATAAAGCACTGCATATTGTTTTAGCAAGAACACTTACGAATTCCAAAGGGAATAATACTAGTCAGATCGGTAAGGATCGCAATCCGGAATGTTATAGGGCATTTTGAAAAATCGAAATTCATACATTGTATATGGCCAAGTTACTGATTATTCATAGAGAAAACTTTCTCAATTTATTTATATGTGAAACTGAACTGAGACAAAGTCAGCCCATGGGTGGGACGAAATATTTCATAAGCTCTTTTTATCAAATCTGATTATTAATAAAGTTAAGAAATCGTTAAACTCTTTGTATTTAACAGTAATAGGGTCCTTATTTCGTTGGGCTCAACGACCAAATTTCTATACAGGATCATTTCTCTCCAAACGACACTAACTTAAATGTTATTAAACCCTTTTCGTGATGATATGTGACTGTGATATTTTCTGCACAGTGATTGTTCTCATTCATGTATATATACAGTGCGGGGCTATATGTTTCGTCTGTATGTAAGGGCATTTTCTCGGCGGGTGTGGCTAGCCAAACAGGAGACGCTTACTCTTCCCGGGCATCTGGTTTTACCTCTACTTTTCATGTGTCCGTGAATGTCCATTGTGGTACATTGTAGTTAGTGTCATGAGACACAAAGTACTTTCGTATTTTACATTTACTTGTTACGAAGTATTTCTTTACTTGTTACAAAGCATTTCTTCACTTGTTACCAAGTTTGACCAAGTTATTTCATTACTTGCTACCAAGTTTTATTGTACATGTTCTTGGTGATTTCTGCACTACATCTAAGTTAGATATTTTTCCTTTCCCTTTTACGTTAAGAGAGAACACAGATCTTACGACCCTCGCCCCTAACCGAAGACCTCATTATACAGTAAAGAGGCCTTTAGTGGATATGATGTGGATAGAAATTAAACATATCCTGTATGAGGGAGATCTTATAAGTATGGTGCACCAAACTGATATACACTGGTGCACAAAACTGGTATATGTATTCATCTCCTTATATCAATGACAATTGCATTTTCTCTCAACAAACGTTTCACTTGAATACCACCGCCAATTCTCAAATCGCACTGTATTAATATTGTTGCTTAAAATTCATAAATAAAGGATCTGACCTACTTAATATTCCCAATGTTTTTCAATGTAAAGATGATGGATAAATCCAAACCACAAGTCCAAAAATCATGAAACCATAGGACATACAAAATCAGTGAAAATGAAAAACAAAAGGAAAATAACAAAATATGTCTACTTGAAGAGCATATGTGAACCCCTGTGATGGAGTGAGATCAGGTGCCCGGGGAGAGTGAGCATCTCCTGCTTGCTAGCAACACCCGTCACATATACCCCGTAGAAAGAGTCAAATCGTGTGAATTCCATATGTATCTATATATGGAGAAGTCGAAGTAGGTAACCTTCTAGTATAGAAGGTGTCAAATCGGTGTAAAGTGATCGGAATCGGTCTCAGTCCAGAATATCATTTAAAAGTCTGGATAACGAGATATCATATGGAGTAATAAGAGTCTCGTAACGACCGTAGAACTTCCTCAGTGACGATGCTAGTCTAGCACATATATAACCCTGGTTGAGCAGCTTAACTGAAAGTCGCCTAGCCCTCAGAACAAAGTCATTGTAATTTGAACATGCTCTGGAATAACGTATTAACTGAGATATGAATACGCCGTATGCGGGCGATGATGGAATGTTGCTACTTATGAAAGGAAAGTTTGTGATAGCGAAATTGAAATCGTCACGTTTGTCATAGAGTGAGGTGTTCAATTGACCATTAATGTCGAAAGACAACATAATATCTAAATACGAAGTAGAATTACTAGTTTCTGTGGTTTCTTTGACCTCCAGTTCACTTGGATAGATGATGCTAAGGTAATCCGCGAATGAAGGATTATTAATTGAAAGCAAGTCATCTATATATCTGTAAGTAAAATTGAAGCCAAGAGCCAATTGTTTTTTTCCTTGCGAAAGCAAAGATTGAATGAACTCAGCTTCGTATGAATAAAGGAATATGTCAGCCAGAAGCGGAGCACAGTTAGTGCCCATTGGAATGCCGACAATTTGTTGAAAAACCTTACCTCCAAACACCACAAAAATGTTATCGATAAGAAAGTTCAACATCTGAATGACAGCTGTTTCAGTGTATTTATTTTTGGAATCAGAATTTTCCCTAACAAAGTAAGTTTTATCGTGGCCTATTACTATATATTTGAATTTGCGGCTTCCGTTTTTACTAGTAAATGCATTTTGAATAATTTCCGCTAATCTGTCTTTTAATTTTTGATGAGGGATCGTTGTGTACAGAGTCGAAAAGTCAAAAGACTTGATGGAGTGAATTCTAGTAAAACTTTTTGATTTTAGATGTTCTAACAACTCTTTTGAACTTTTAAGGATCCACATTTGATTAATTCCACTTCAGGAATATACTGTTTCGCAATATCTATGAAGGCCAGATTTAATTTCTGATAATATTTTTGTGAGTAGCATCATAGAGTCCAATCAAAAATTTCAGTAATAATTTGCTGCTCTAGAAAATACTTTTATCCGTAGCTGCTGACAAATATAATACAGCGATTGTTAGAAATCAGAAAACTATATTCTAGTTCTTATAAATGAGTTACACTCTTACAGTACATATATTGAAACTAAATTGTAAAAAGACAACATCCTTTTTAACATTGCAAGAATTTTGCAATTGAGCATTTGATAAATGTGATAATGCTACTTTATATTAGCTCCCCAAATAACACAAAAATCCATATTTCTTCGAAGTACACAACTCTAACAGCACTTTATCTCGTATCACAAAGTCCCGTAATGTCACGTGAAATAATACTAACATAATTTACTGTAAGTCAATGAATAATTCTGGTAAAACCATACAAATAGTCCATTCACAAAATTTTCACACTACTCAATTCTCTTCATTTGATTTTTCTTTCTTGAAGAAATATGTAAAGAATTATTACGTTTTGGCATTATAGGCATGTATAATACCACAAGAATATCTAGACGATTTATTTACGATCGATAACGCAAAATTGGAAAGATATATTATAACATTTATCCAACTTAATTTCAGAACAACGAAGTAAAATTTCTGATAGGCAACAGCTCTCTGTGACATAATGTAAAGGTAACTGATGTCACATGACTGTGGCACTAACAACAATGTACCACAGTCGACATCCAAAGACCCCTGAAATTAAGAGACCAGGTGCCCGGCAGGAGTCTACGTCTCCCGCCGTGAATGCCCTGAAATACAGACGAATATAATTAAGCACTGTATATATTCATGAATGTAGAAAGGGTAACTGCCGAATAACATCAGGAAAATAAAGGTATAATAACACTTAAGCCATACCCTCCGCTGGGAACTTTTTACGAGCTCTACACATTAAAATTATTAGCAACAAAATTTATGTATTTATGATGAAATAGACGACTTTGGATTCCATATTGTAAATTTTCTTTGTTACATCATAGGGTATATATATCAACTAGTTCCAATTCCTAGAGCCTGTATCATTGTTTTGGATTTGCATAGCCAAATTCTACAAATTACTTTTGTATACTCAGGGTTACGGATACCATAAACTTTGAAAGACAGAGACTTTTGGAAAATTTTACAGCGCTTATACAGATCTCATATCTAAAATCGGAAAACTTACTTTTCAGCAGAATCTCGTATTCCCTTTCGGACGGCGATGCAAAATACAAAATAATGTATAAAAGGTTCGGAAAATTTAATCTTTCATCTTTCGTTTTAAAATAGTTGAACATTTCTGACGTCGAAATATGCAGCCGCATGACGATTTTTCCTAGAGATTTGCATTCTGATAACAGGGCGGTAACGACTCGCTTACAAACATTGCCTAACCCTTTCCAGGTATGATGAAGTCTTGAACATTTTCGATTACAAATACCAATTTAAAAATTCCAAACCAAAACTATAAATCTATAAGAAGTCTCTATAGTATTTGGAAATGTTACATGGATCAGAATTTCACATGAAATAAAATACTTTAAATCAGTCAAAACTTTTTAAAGGAAAATGCTACTCAGATATGAGTTCATCAACATACTGCTTTATTATATTATATTTTGTCTTATTTACATAGCATATTATTATTTACTTGTATTATGTTATTGCATATTTGTACTATATACGTGTATATCCTAGTACTATGTACAGAAGGCCTCAGGGGAGAGAAGTTATTGTACTAGTTGAGTTACCTCCTTAAAATAAAAAAAATATTATTATTACCATTATTAAAGCCGCTGTGGCCTAGTGTATAAGGTGCTCGGCTCGTGATCGAGAGGTCCCCGGTTCGACTCCCGCCCTGGGCACATCGGTGTTTTGTCTTTCGGATGAGACAGTAAAAACCGAGGTCCCGTGTTACTGTCCGTTATTCATTATTATTATTACTATAATTATTATTATTATTATTATCATTATTATTATTATTCTCTGCAGAATACACTGCAGAAATGGGATCAATCAAATGTGATCTTTATGAATTCAAAGAAATGACCAGAACACCTCAAATCTCCAATCATATTACAAATATCAAGCCTTTTGATTTTTCGACCCTCTATAAGACTATTCCTCACAAGACAATTAAATGCAAACTAGCTCCCATCACACGGAATTCCTTTGTTTATGAATAGGGAAACCTTTGATATAGATACTTCGTTTTAGACCTTTTTGTGTGCATATCCTATGTGAATTTTGTTATACAGCTTTTACAGATGTCTTCAGTCTGGAGATCGTATAGTGTGAAGAACACCATAATTCTAAGAAAGGTACATGGAAAACGATACTGGAGTTTCTAATACACACTAGATTCGTGATTTGTGTGGGAAAAGTTTTCCAGAAGATTGTTGACATTCCAACGGGTAGCAATTGTGCAAGAAAAATAATTATAAAAAAAATAGAATTAGTACATGTGTTGTATCTCATTCTATTTCATATACATTGACGTTATTCTGAAAATAAATAATCGTATTTTCAGAATTACCTTTGCCATATGTATTCTGTTGAACACAACAGATAACAATATATTTGCTTCATACCTAGACTCTCTGTAGTCTATAGTAAAATTTCCTCCTTGTCTGCTAATGCCGCTTAAATGTCTTATGAGTGTTTTGTTCTGTGGGTCAGGCGACTAACAAATTACCCCTCCCCCTCCTTTCCCTCAAAAAATGTAAGACAGCGCTTTAAGTTGTTTGGTTCCAAAGGCACATTGTGTTGTGCGACCGAACTAACAAAGAAGATGAGCATGTGTATAGCAGTGATGGCGCCGTGTGCTTCTGAAGTGGGAGACTCGGAAATTACGATGATCTATGAAATTCTGGTATACATCAGGATTTATCAGAGGTCTAGGTCTGGTCAAAGTTTTTTTACAGGTCTTAATCTAGGTCTGTTCCAGATTTTACTCCAGTCTTAATTCCAGGTCTAAGTATGTTTCCCAAAATGCTGATATAATAAAGTACCGTCAGCCACCTTAGTCATATTACTACGTTAGCCACCCGTTCTACGTGCACAATTAAAAATTCTCATGAAGTTATAGATAAACTTCTTTCACTAAATTTCAAAGCGAGTCAAATTTCTACATTTGATTTTTCTACATTTTATACATCTCTGTCTCATGATTTGATTAAAAGCAAGTTGCTGTCTCTTATACAATGGTGTTTTCACAGAGAATCTAAAACTTAAATATGTACTTCCAATAACTCCGGATTCTTTTCCAACAAACAATATACTTCATATAAATACTGGACTTGCAAGGAATTATGTAAAGCACTAGATTTTCTCATGAATAATATTTTTGTGCAATTTGATGGCAAGATATATCAACAAATAGTTGGGATTCCTATGGGTACTAACTGCGCGCCTCTGATAGCAGATTTATTTCTTTATTGTTGTGAGAGGGATTTTATGGTTTCTATTCAAAACTCAAAACGTTTCGACCTTATTGACAAATTTAATACTTGCAGATATCTGGATGACATTTTGGTTATCGACAACTCTGAATTCGAACAATCTATATCAGAAATATATCCATCAGAGCTCAAATTAAATAGCGCTAATACTTGAGATAAATCTACACCTTTCTTAGATTTGAACATCAAAATTTTCCTTACTTGGATGGCGATGTCCCTCGACTCCCATCATATGGTATCTCTATATCTCAATTAGTTCGATTTGTCAGAGGCTGCACCGATGTTTTGGACTTTCATAAACTTTTAACTCAGGGTTACAGATATCACAAGCTTAGAAAAACAGTCGGCAAATTCTTTAGGTCTGATTCAGAACTTCTATCTAAATTTGAAATATTTCTTTTTAACACTATGTATCCAATGAAATTTCCCATCCGAATTTTTACGGTGATCTCGTATAAAAACTAAGGAAAGTAAAAGGCTCCGATAACGTTATTTCATCATGTAATAAAATAGTCAAACGTCTTCTAAATACACAATATGACATTGAGATCATCAAAAAGACTGTAGGTCTTGTATTTGGCCCCTCTACAGACTTATGCAGACTTTTACTTGAACTTTACACGCTGACTAACAGGGCGGTGGGGACTATATGACGGGCCTTGTCCAAACCTCTTTCAGAGGAGACATGGTCCTGAACCTCGTCCCCTCTGACTGTTAGTCGGGACTCCTACAGATCTAGGGTCTTAGCTAGCTTTCAGAGTGGCAGAGCACGGTTTATCAATCATGTTGATGTCGCATATATTTTTATATCATTATGTGTTTACAATACCTTACGTGTTTATATCTTTATGACCTCTCAATATGCGATACCTGTTGACCCTTGTTCTTTACATGGAGGAATATTTATAATTTTTTAAATGTACGTCCTTTGATTGTTCTGCTGTTACGGTGAGTGGGAATAAAGGAGAAAATTGAAGACATCTGACAAAGCTATATGACAAAAATCATCAAGGACATGGACACAAAACATGATAATAGTACAATATACACTGAAAAACGACATAACAAAAATATTTCATTGTGCTGCGGTTACGATATCGACTTAGGACGGTCAATTGAAGTAAATAAAGTCATTCAATTTGTGTGGTTAACTGGTTTACGGGCTCCAACTTTCCCATTCACCGCACAAGCAGCACAATCAAAGGATACACATCTAAAAATTCATAAATAATCCTTCATATAGAGAACAAGGATCAGCAGTTTTCTCAAGAAAAGAGGTAATAAAAATGTAATAACACACAAAAGTTTAACGCTCAAGCAAAAGTCTGCATTGGGTTATAGAGGGACCCAATACAAGAACTATGTCCTTAGCGATGATCTCATGGTCATACTGTCGATGCCGAAGCGTTTAATGATTTAAGAACCCGCCGATATGAAATTATCGGAACCTTTGACCCTCCTTAGTTTGTACACTAGATCACCATAGAAATTGGAATGGGATATTCCGCTGGATTCGTATTGATGAAAAGTCACATTACCAAATTTAAATAAAATATCTGAATAAGATCTGTAAAATTTACCAAAAGCTTTTCGTAGTGTATAATATCTATAACCCTGACTAAGAAGTTTAAAAGTAAAATTGAACCAATTGACTAATATATACCATTGGATGGGAGTCTGGGGACATCACCATCTAGACAAGGGAAATTTACAATAGAAAATCCAAAGTCGTCACGTTTATCATATATGTTGCAATAAATATTGTTGTTAACAATTTTAATATTTAAGTCCAAAAAAGGTATTTCCTGGAAGTATTGGCTTTGTTTAATTGAAGTTCAGATGGATAAATGTCAGTAATATATTTTTCAAACTCAGGATTATCGATAACAAAAATATCATCGAAATATCTAGATGTGTCATTGAACTTATCAATAAGGTTGAAACGTTTAAAATTTTGAAATGAATGCATAAAGTCTCTCTCACAACAGTATAAAAATGAATCTGCTATAAGGGGAGCGCATTTAGTGCCCATAGGAATCCCAATAATCTGTTGATAAGTCTTACCATTAAATTGTACATAAATAATATCCATCAAAAATGTGATGGCATTACACAACTCAGTACAAGTCCAGTATTTATAATTATCATATTGTTTGTCAGAGAAAAATCCAGATGTAACTGAAAAATCCAGATGTAAAAGGATTATTAATTGACAGCAAGTCATCTATACATCCGTAAGTGAAATTGAAGTCAAGAGCCAATTGTTTCTTTCCTCGCCAAAGCAAAGACTGAATGAATTCAGCTTCGTATTAGTAAAGGAATATGTAAGCCAGAAGCGGGGCACAGTTAGTTACAGTTTTTGTGGAACACGTCGAGGAACCACCGATAAAACGTTGTTTGTAAAGATTTTGTGCATTTTTGGAATGCAGTACAAATATGGAAGTTCTAAATTTAATTTATTTGTGTCAATACAAAACATGTTGATGACAGATTTGCAACTTTCAAGAACTTCCGAAACCGAAAAGTTCATGAGAGTATAAGTAGGATTTCCTGGAGTTGAATTTAGTCCTAATTCTTTCACTAGGCTGTCAAAGTAATATTTCGGTTTCAACACTGCTCTTCAAATATTTATATATTATGAGAATGCCAATCATTTGGCCACGAGCATCTCTGAAGAGACATAAGTTGTCGAAATGCGCATATGGCGCACAGAATTAAAAGGTATATATGTTCTATATTTATTACAAGTAAATGTATAGTTATTAGATGCTTTATCTGCTGGTGTAATGATATAATGTTCTTTGAGGAAGGTAAGTTCTCTAACAACATCAGGATCTTTGAAAATAGATTCAAATCCAATGTCTACAGGGCCTTGTAATTTTTTAATTTCCAGCAGTACTGCAATAGATTATATCCATTCCAAAAGCGTGTCGATCTGTACTTCCTCTCTTTTTGCTCATCGTGTAGCGTATTCCTCGCACGATTTGATAATATTCTCAAAATATGGCTCCATGTGAATGATCACTAGTAATGATATGGTCAGAAGGAGAATATATAAAATAAGATGAGGAACATGCACACGTTTGAGGATGGCATGCAGAGTTGCTAAGATCAACACACGGCAGAAACCCTTTGTAATTATCAATTTTGGATGCAACTGATTGTGGGCAGCTATAGTAAATACCTGGCGGATCTTGTGTTTTTCTGTAATACAAACTGATGGTTTAAAATTTGGCCAGAATTTAAAGGAGCATGGTCCGATTGAAGTCGGGAAAAGTATAAAAAAATGTAAACGGATTTCTTAAATGGCAATCGATTGCTAGTATATTATCTAAGATGTGTAAAACGTATCGTTACCAAAGTCCATGTCGTTAACGAGATATGCCCGTTTTAAATTTGCAACATAACCAGGACAACTCCTTGAATATTGATGAGGTCGGTCAGAGGAAGAAAAAAGAGGAGTTACTGGCTCAGTTATGTGGCAGAAGTCACCATAGAGCTATACAGTACATGAATATAAATAATATACTAGAACATATATAACATTACAAAAATATTTGATTGTAGTGCAATTACGATACCGACTTAGGACGGTCATTTAATTTGACAAAAGCCAAACAAATGGTGTGGTTAACCGGTTTACGGGCCCACCTTCCCACTCACCGTAACAGCAGAACAATCAAAGGACTTACATTTAAAAATTTATAAATAATCCTCCATGTAAAGAACAAGGGTCAACAGGTATCGCATATTGAGAGGTCATAAAAATATAAACACGTAAGGTATTGTAAAATACATAATGGTATAAAAATATATGCGACATCAACATGATAAACCGTGCTCTGCCAGTCTGAAAGCGAGCTAAGACCCTAGATCTGTAGGAAGTCCCGACTAACAGTCAGAGGGGACGAGGTTCAGGACCATGTCTCCTCTGAAAGAGGTTTGGACAAGGCCCGTCATATAGTCCCCACCGCCCTGTTAGTCAGCGTGCAACGTTCAAGTAAAAGTCTGCATAAGGCTGTAGAGGGGCCAAATACAAGACCTATAGTCCTTTTGATGATCTCATATTGTCTATTTATAAGACGTTTGATTATTTTATTACATGATAAAATAACGTTATCGGAGCCTTTTACTTTCCTTAGTTTATATACGAGATCACCGTAAAAATAAGGATGGGAAATTCCATTGGATACATACTGTTGAAAGGAAATATTTCCAAATTTAGATAGAAGTTCTGAATAAGATCTGAAGAATTTGCCGAATGTTTTTCTTAGCTTGTGATATCTGTAACCCTGAGTTAAAAGTTTAGTAGTAATTTGTAAATTTCGTTTATGAAAGTCCAAAACATCGGTGCAGCCTCTGACAAATCGAACTAATTGAGATATATAGATACCATATGATGGGAGTCGAGGGACATCGCCATCCAAGTAAGGGAAATTTACAATAGGAAATCCAAAAATCCTCACGTTTATCATAAATATTAGTATATATTAGGTTGTTGATAATTTTGATGTTTAAATCTAAGAAAGGTGTAGATTTATCTCAAGTATTAGCTTTATTCAATGTGAGCTCTGGTGGATAAATTTCTGATATAAATTGTTCGAATTCAGGGTTGTCGATAACCAAAATATCATCCAGATATCTACAAGTATTATTGAATTTGTCAATGAGGTCAAAACGTTTTGATTTTTGAAGAGAAACTATAAAATCCCTCTCATAACAATAAAGAAATAAATCTGCTATCAGAGGCGCGCAGTTAGTACCCATAGGAATCCCAACTATTTGTTGATATATCTTGCCATCAAATTGCACAAAAATATTATTCATGAGAGAATCTAGTGCTTTACATAATTCCTTGCAAGTCCAGTATTTATATGAAGTATATTGTTTGTTGGAAAAGAATCCGGAGTTATTGGAAGTACATATGTACGTTTTAGATTCTCTGTGAAAACACCATTGTATAAGAGACAGCAACTTGTTTTTAATCAAATCAGGAGGCAGAGATGTATAAAGTGTAGAAAAATCAAATGTAAAATTTGAGTCGCTTTGAAATTTAGCGAAAGAAGTTTGTCTATAACTTCATGAGAATTTTTAATCGACCAAAAGTAATTGATGTTACTATTATGAAATGCGACATCACAATATTTGATAATATGATCTTTTATAGCAGTTAGAGCAGACGTAATATGCTTCGATAGTACCGTAGTAGAGCAGTGGCTAGAATTAGATATGAAACGTGATTTATATGGACTTTTATGTAGTTTTGGGAGCCAATATATGGTTGGTAGATCAGATTTATCAGTTTTAATTTTGAAGTCGGACATGGTCATGAGGTGATCGTGCAAGGTGCTGTCTTTTGAGGTAGGGCTTTCCACATATGTATGAGTGGAGTTTAATTCGTTTTTAAGTACTTCAATATAATATAGTTTTCAAACAACTATTATGTTATTACCTGCTTTATCAGCAGGAACAAAGACATATTTAGCATGTAAGTCAGCTATCTTCTGACATGACACATGACAATGAAATCACATGACAATGAAACTCGAGCTTTACCCGATTCTAACATTTGTTCCGTTTCTCTCTTTTTTTTTGGACTCTGAGTTTGTGTATAGTTATTTTCTATCACACTTTTGCTTTTCTCGTGCTCGTATTCCTCCATGTGAACCATTTTTGTTGTTTTCTACAGTGAATATTCGCGCACGCGCATGATTATGGGCGGAGCATCGCCTTATTTGGGGAATTGATACTAGCCGAGTTTAATTCGACTCAATTACCTTTATTCTACGAAAACATTGAGGGATTTTAGTTTTAAATTTTGCAATTAACACAAAGTTTATAATTTATGCAATACAAGAAAAATAAGATATTGTCGTAATTTATCCTTTTCATGCTAAAATTTTCCAGTCTCGGACTATATCCCTTTGAATAATTGATGTCTTTACTTGCAAATTTGATTTTGATGAAAAGGCGATTAGACTTTTCCTTAGATATATCTGACGTAACGGGACGAAAAAGTCTAGCAGTCGTTAGGTCCATAATAATGCCATCTAGTCTATACTATGCAGAGCTTATATCAGTATGTATAAGTTGTCTGGACGATCGATACGTACAACTCGCGTAATTTTCTGAGTGAACAACAATAATTAATCAAAGTACTGAAAGACGGGGTCACAAGCTCCATTAATGGTGCATTTGATGTTCTGTTTATGCAAGAAGTTTGGACAGACGTGTCAGGATTTGATGTTTGAACATGTCTGTACTTCTTTACTCATTTATGAAGTAGAAGAAATGTTCAAAATCTTTTTTCATTTAATGTTCATTCCTTTAGAATGGAAAGCGACGATGAAAAAAAGTGGCTAGTTCTTTTTTCAATATCTACGACTGCATAACTATAATATTGACATTCTTGTGCACTTTTCTCTTGAACTGTTGATGGCTCAATCACATTTTGTCATTGTCGTGTAAATCATGATATACTATGATAGTAAAGTAATAAAAGGAAATACAGATGAAAGTACAATCTCCGAAGCAGAGTTACGGTCCTTACACTCCCTTTAATCTCTGCCAACTACTGAAAGTAGTCCCTAGCCAGAGGGCAGAAAATATAGACTGTTTTGCGTGTTTTGGGAAAAATGTTATCGTATTCAAGTTATCTGGGCAAAAATTAGACAATGAGGTGCACATGATAGTGTTATTGACAAACTGTATTACGTAAGTTCGCTGATTTGTACACTGAGAAAATATAGTGCGGTATAAATTCGGGGTTTATTTCTTGTAGAAGCCCCATTAAAACTCATTGTAACATGGTAAATGCTTTAAATTTAACTAATAAAGCCATTGAAGATCAAGTCATATCGTCTAGAGGCAAAACTCTGATTTTACAAGAATCTTGTAAAACCTCAGACGTTGGCAGAGGTGTGTGTGGATTGTAAAGGGACGTAAAGGGATTGTAAACATAGCAAAAAGATAAAACATGGTAGTTTGGGTGGAATCTTTAACAATGAATATTTCTCAAGAATGACACCAATGAAACCAATTGTTGTAAAGGGATCACAAAACATTTTGGAATTGCAGTGAAATAATGATCTAATTAGGAATTCACAACATAATATAGGAAATGTTAGAAAATAAAACTGACATACAAACACTCTATTCCTTCTGTAAACAAAACAAAATTGTAATGATCAGAATTAACTATAAATATGTACATTCATAGTTAAACGAAGCTGATTAAATGGTAATTTTATAATTTGGAATAAAGGTTTCATACTCATAAAAATAGTTATAAGCAACAGGCCAATGTAAACAAGTTATCCGTTTTTTAAAGAGTGGAACAATATCAAAATGATTTGAAAACTTTAATATTCTACTAGTAAATTTGAATGGTCGTGAAACCACATGCTTTAAATGTCATAAAGATATCGATAAACAAGCAAATTAGAGAATTGTGGTCCCCCGCTTTCGGGGTTCTTTCATTAATGGTGCAGTGATCTATGGTATATTGTCATGCATAATATGTTAACTATACAGATAAATTCATATGTCATAGACAAGTTTTTTGCAATGTTCTTAAAGCATTGTAAGAAACCACAGGGCATTTTCCAGAAATTTTATTTTTAATTTCATTGATACGTCTGAAATTTTTAATTTCATTTGTAATATTATATGGCTTATATACGCACAGAGTAGCGCATAAAAAAAAATAATTTTTCAAATATCAATAAAACAATTTTTCTAAGATTATACCCTTATAAACTATATATTTTTAGAATCGAAAGATACCCTTTATCAAAATATCAAATTATTTTTTCAATTTTTAGCACATATATCGAAATAAAATCTTGTTTTCTTTTGTGTCTAACTAGTTTTCTGTAGTATTCTTTACTTAGATGCACCCAGAAAAAAGATATCCAGGATAAAATGATAATTTTCTAAGTTCATAGGGTGTAACAGTTTTAGGTTGCAGACCTACCAATATCTAATAATCTTTCTGCGTTTGATCTAATATAATAAAGGGGCCATACCGGTTTTTGTCCGAAATCTCTTGTCCGAAACCTCTCTCGTCCGAACAAGTTTTTGTCCGAAAACCTCTAGCAACCTGCCAGTCTAGCAGTAGCGGATTTAGAGCCCCCCTTTCGCCACATATTTACAGGTAAAAGTCCAGATTTGGGACTAAAAACGGCCGAGTAGTTGGGCTAATACACATGTGCCCCCCTCCCCCTTTCGAAATTCTGGATCCGCCACTGTCTAGTACGACCTCAATCGCTACTCTTTTGTTTTTTCACAATACCATATTATCAGGGACATATATACGTCCCTGATATTATTATTAAAAATATTACCTTTACAGTACCTCATATAATAATATATCCACCGCAAACCGTATGTACAGTAATTGTAGGAAACTTTTGGTTTATTTTAGAACCATTTCGTGTTATTTATAGCACAGGCGGTAAAGGCAGATAACAAGCATTGCCAGCCTATCTGGGGGCATTCCGTACAAAGGTCGGATGTAAACAGTGTAAGAATATGCGCTTTAAACAACAACAACAACAACACTAATTAGTTATTCGTTTATTTCTATAAAGAAATTTTTAAATGACGTTTGGAAGTCATAAAAACGTTTAATACACGTTTTATTTCAAAATATTGACTCAAATTTATTTGATGAATTAGATGCACTCTTTTTATATGCGGAGATTCAAATGATGTGTTATACGCGCGGCTTCCGCTTGAGGCCTCGGCTGACAGTAAACCTATAGACGTGGTCACGTGACCCCGTCTAAAAATACGATACGTACAACTCGTGTAATTCTCTGAGTGTACAACAACAATTAAAAATACGATACGTACAACTCGTGTAATTCTCTGAGTGAACAACAACAATTAAAAATACTATCAACTTTTTATTTATTTATTACTTTAGAACAGAACCAGTTTGTAAGGCAAATTAACATTTGATAAAATAAATAAATGCGAAAGTGAGATACTGTCACACCCATTTTTGCGTCATCAGTCTACGAAAACCTGACTTTGTTGCAATTCAGTTTAATATAAAAGTGGAATTCAATTCTTCTTCCTTGTTCTGTAGAGAAGTGCTTTTTCTATACCCATCATGGGTGATTCAAAGGCCACGGATACCACAAACGCTAAAGCAAGTGACGCCACAAGAAAGCCGATGAACAGGAAACTCTGTAAAAAAGAGAAATTAAGATATGTTTGTAATTAACTTGTATACGAATTTCTTTTAATAAATATGTAAGAAATCGACGTAACAATTTTATACCAATTTTTTTCAGATATTTCCATGCTAATCGTTTGATTTCTTTTTAGGAATACAGTCATAGCTATTGCCTACTTACACACGTGATGTACGTCAAATTGACTGGATTACGTAAACTACCGGCGTACACCTCCATAACAACTGGATGAATGAGGTACGCGCAGTAGGTCAAGCGTGACAGAGGCACAAAGGCACTCCATGACAGAAAACTGTTAATGATGCCTACAACACATAAACGGTGATGCATATCCATTATCAATGTCCAAAGGGTACTGCATTCAAAAGTATGTAAAATATAAAAATTCTAATTCATAGAAATATTGTTGCCATGATATTATTAATACTTTCAACTAGTTTTTTTTCCTTTGAACAATTTAGGATATCATATGCAATGAAGTGTAGGATGCATATCAATATGAAACAATAAAATAATTCTTACATATCCTATACTATAACATTTTATTTGCCAAATATAGATTTTCACAGATTGGGCAACTACATGATAAGATTAAGAGAATATTCTGTTTGTCGCGCTATGACTATAATATATTAATCTAAACGAAGTCAATCATCCACATCAACTAACTAATCAAAACAAAAAATACTTTATACCTCCGTTTCCTGTTACACAGGCAAACACTACCCAACATATACAAGCCCCCCATACAGTTCTGTGAGTAGTCAGGTATAGAATGGATAGAGGCTGGGATAAAGGTTTTCCATTAAATGCATCATGTAGACCATATAATACAAGACATGCCAAAACAGTGAAAACACTCCATAGAAGCAGGTTCACAAACTGTAAAACAAAACCACTAGTTGTAAATATAAATACAAAATGCAATGGCATGCAGTCAACATGGATAACACAAGAGTCATCGATTCCGATTCTATTTCTGTGTATGAATATATATGTCAAATATATGTCAAGTTTTAGTATACTTGGAGAGGTCAATGAAGTAATAAAAATATGTATTTAACTCATCGTTCACCCACACCGATATAAATTCAAAAATAAAAACATAACAAATATTCCCCAAATGAACTCCGTTCAGTTCGAACAATTTTCAAACTATCGAACTATAGCGTTTTCCAAAAAATTTTTGAAAAGAAACAAGGTCCTTAATCTCGTCCCTTCTTACTGTTAACTTACACTCGTACAGATCAAGGGCATTACCTTGCTTTCAGACGGACACTATTTTTGTTATGTTTTAAGTGCTTATTCTATTGTCCTGCATGCCGTGGTGGATTAGTCAGATGTCATTATATTTTATTCACATGAAACCTTTGAATTCGAGTAATCGGCAGTCAACTATACATGTAACACAGATACATGCATATGTTTGAAACGGTACATTCACTAAAGAAAATCTAAAGAAATGCAGATGATAAAAATACACAGACCGACACTACAAAAATAAACTGTTGCAATGTATATGTGGTACCAACTTAGGACGGTCAAATGAATTAACGATTGTCACTCAATTGGTGTAGTTAACACAGGAAAGGTGGTTCACACCAGAAGAAAATATTTTATTATTTCTCAAAATAAACTAAACATAATTCAAAATTAAAAAGCAGGCTATCAGTGTTCAGTGTTTTGACGGTTGTATCTGATAAAAAAAATATTCTGCCTGCAGAACGTTCATGAACGAGATAATGAGACAGAGCATCTGACCGAAATGACTTGAAATGAAATATATCACTTACTACGTTTATTTTACATGTCAGTTCCTTCCGATACAACAGGTATCCAGTGGCGACACCAACAATATATGGTCCTATTCGACACCAAGGAACTACATAGTACTGAGCGAACATGATGTCCAAATGTCTGAAAGAAACCGGAATATATGAAAGAGATCTGATTCAATCACGTGACAAAATCCTTCTATTGAAAATAAAACGGGAAACAAATAAAAATGAAATACAAAGATTACTTCTCTAGATATTTTAAAATCATCGACTTGACGTGCGATATGTCATGAATTCTTTTATTTTGTTTTGTGTCTGTGTTTGTTTGTTTGTTTTTGTTTTGGGGTGTTTTGTTATTTGTTGTTTTTTTTTTTCTTATACTATCATCACAATGGAAAACTCCAGGAAAATATGCAGGAGAATAATTGCAGTAACAGAGGAATGATGTACAAATCAAATGTTATTGATTTCATTTTACTACACATCGCCGAATGATGATATTCCATAATTACTCATCATAATCAGAAGATAAGTAGAGTACAAAAAAATAATAATAATAAATAAAATACCGCTCCCGAGAGTACTCACAAGCCTAGTCTTCTGTTTCTACATTTATACTTCATATTTCAATTGTGACAAAGTTTGTTAATGAATATGATAAAACTAATGAGTATCCCCCTCATACTAGCTCTGTCCCAAGATGGATTCTTTGACTCTCATTTCAAAATCAGTTTAATAATGAGATCACTCCTCAAATATTTATACTCGGATACCACGGCTTTGACCTTGTGTTTTAAAAATAAGTGCAAATATATATCCATGTTACCAAACACCACATAATGTAATTAAGGAATTAATAAAAGTATATGGTGTTTGCACCTATCTTAAATATTAAGTTATGTAATTGATTTAATTAACTCACAGTAATCCATATTCAAATTTTATTTCTCTGAATTCAGTTCAGTTAAGAGTTTTATAGATGAAACGCATAATTTATCCTTATTGTCATCACAGTTATGCATGCCAAATGTCAGAGAAAGTCATCTGATTCTGGTGTACATCACACAAGAATAAGCACATAAAAAGGCCCATACTGCAGTGTAATGTAGTTGCGGTTTGGTCAATTGGTATGGTTAACTGATGTACTGTCTAACTTTCCTAGTCATCACCAAAACAGGATAATCAAAGAAAACGCAATATAGGACCTGAGGTTATAAAATATTTTGAGAACGTTCTCCGGATTTAAACTCAAATATTTTAAAATTGGTAAATACCTTGTTTAAGTCCATGTTCAAACATCTGTAACCTCTAGCAATCTCAAACTCTAGTAGCGATCTCTACTGAGCACGTTCTTAGAGTTTGAGCACGGAGTTTGAGTTGAGTACGGTAAAAGTTTTATAATTTATTATAATTTCTCAAAAAGGGCAAATGGATAGCTGGGACAGTATATGAATCAAAGAACGACAATTCTAAGTCATACGATCTGATACTTACTCTAAATGTTCACCACCCCCGATGTTGCTTGGTGGCCACTGATTGATATAACCAAGATATGCAGTGGCTCCCCATGTCGATCCTAAGAAAATAAGTGTTGACAGAAGTCCTAATGCCCAATGCCTGTAATGTACATCATATGTTTTACTTATCCTCAAAGAATTGTTCTTGTGAGTTAAATATCAATATCAAAGAGAAGTTATTATTCTTCTTTAATTGATTTATGTATCTGTCACTCCAGTGGTATTTACGCCATATTCTTTCATAATGAACATTACAGATGGAAATATGGACAAATAAGTACTTTTAGATAGCTATTATACAATCGTGCTTCAAGCAAAGTACACACAATACATTTGTTTCATCTGTATGTAAGGACATTCATGGCAGGTGTGACTAGCCTACTCCTCTACTCCTACCGGGCAGGGGTCCATGAATGTTCGCTGTGGTACATTGTTGCTAGTGTCATAGTCACATCGACATCAGTTACTTTCTTATTTTACTTGTACATTTCTTGCGACATAAAATCATTACAGTTGGTGCATACATTTTAGCTGGAGAAGACACAATTTCATTTTTCAAAATTAAAATGCATAGGTACTTTGAAGCACGTTCAAAAATATAAACGATTACTCATTCTATTATAATGCTTCTTTAAAAGTTTATTTTTTGAAAAATAGACTAATAGTATTTTCAAAGCCTTTCGCCACGTTTTGTTAAAACAAGCAATTTCAGATAATTGTGGTCTCCCGCTTTCGGGGGTTCTATCAGTAAGGGTCAGTGATCTGTGACATATTGTCATGGTTGTGCATGTCTACAGATACACATGCCAAATATGAAGGCCCTAGGTCTTAGGTGAAAAAGTTACATTGAAGTAGGTCAAAGGTCAAAGGTCACGGTCAAGGTCACATGATAATTACTTCTAATACCAATGGAAAGGTATTGCAATTAGGGACACACATGCCAAATATGAAGACCCTACGTATGACGGTTAAAATGTTATGGCCAAGGTAAAAAGTTTTGTGACAGATGGACAAATGGACTGACAAATGAAATTTAATGTCCCCACGCTTTTACGAAAAGCGGGGGACATCAAATTAAACAGATTGATTAAAAATCACTTACATGAAAAATGGAACAATTAATATGGGACTTAAGATGTAAAACTGCATATCGTTGGCTAAATACCAGCTATGTCCCATGCACTGAAATACACATTGTCAGTAGACTACGTGGGTGACAAGAGTTTTCCTTTATAAAATAACAACAAACAATTTTACAAATATCTCATTTAAATATATTAATTTGCTCAAGATATGTTAGCTCCTAAAATTTCGACCTCAAACATCACTGAAGAGAAACAATGAATATCTGCAGCACACTATTCATGTAGGAAATATCATCATTATTCGTTTAACAAGCCATATTATTTTTATACTTACTGACTCTTCAACCTTGTCATATACCAAGTTATTTATATAAAGGAGATTGGTCCACCAATACTTTCTACAACCAACACGTTCTGCCTGGCTGTATAGTGGTCCACTTGTCAAGTAAGGAGCCAGAGAGAAATATACCCCGAGTGTTATCATATACACAGGTGTTAATCTGAAATGTAAGATACGGATAAAATTATTGTTATAATAATAATAATAATAATAATAATAATAATAATAATAATAAAAATAATAATTTTGCGGGGCTTTTATTCGTTTGCTGTTTGTACAAATGACAAATTCGCAGTACTCAAAATATTAAATATTCGAATTAGTTCTGAACATTTAATCGAAATATTAATTGTTATAAACATTGATTCACGAGAAATCGATATACTAAAAAAAGTTTTTATTTAAGACAAACGCAATACTCATTTAGAGTCTGAAAATCCATATTCTATCAACTTCTAAAGCCAGATTAATCTAATATGGGTTTTAATCTGGTGACCGAAATAGATGATAGGACATGTAAAACTTCATTGCGACCATTATTCTGGCTATGCGCAGCAGAATTTCTCAGAACCTGTTTAATTTGTAATATCGTCCGTATTTGCCATTTTGTCGCGATTGTGCGGCGATTGTCTTACGTCTTAAAATTTGTTTGTAAAGGAAGAAAGAAAAATTACTAAAAATAAAATATTATTATTTGTAATGCAAGAAGAAGCATTTCTCTGTAAACAAGAAAATAAGCAAAACAAATGGATGTTCCCCGAACTGCATTTTCATTCATAGACATTGACGTTTCACACTAATGGTGATGAGTTAAGTAAGGTTAGGAAGGCAAGGTAACATGTATTTGATAATACGTTGTAAGTGTACAAATAAATCTCACCTCCAATATCTGTGAAAGTAATACAAAAACCAGTTGGTCTTCATTGGTCCTTTATTCTTTTTCATTTCTTTCAGCAATAAATAACTGACTAATAATCCGCTTAAAATCAAAGGAAAAAGAAAAACTTTAAGTAAGTACGTTTACTCCGAGCAGTATCGAGTACCCGGTGACTAAAACAAACAATGAAAAATTGAAATATATGCTAATTACCTTAGTGTGAAAAATGTATCAACTGATACGAGAGCATTTTCTATAGCTTGAAATGATATGTTCTGTACCCATTTCACTGCAATATAGCCCATGTTATCTGAAAAACAATATATATAAAACAATAGTCTTTACTCTATTCTTCGTAAATGATTTCCAGTTTTTCTGGTAACTTTATCAAGATAAGATATGCCTACTCTTTATTTGCAGCTCTACGTCTGCGATCACCTACGACATATTGATTTTTTACATTCTTTTCTACATTGAGAATTTGTAAAACTGTATAAAAATGTTCCTTCAAATCTTCCATGTGGTGAAATAACAAAAGCACTCTTTGTAGAAAATATTGTTTTTGTAATTTAGATTTTTATATTAAAATAGTTATAGAACTAGTCCCACCATCACCAATTTTCCTCAACTCAAAATTCAGCCTCAAGACTGAGTATTGTTCTCAATATTCTTTCCTCAACCTCGAATCACCGTCTCCACTTAAATCTGAGTTTTATTCAAGAAGGAAATCATAGGTACCTTAATTATTTCCTCGTGTGAAAAGCAAAGCGGAGAGCATCGCAAACGACATAGATAGTTAGGAATACTTGGAAAGATGAGACAACAAGCAAAGAGACAGAGTTATAAGAGGCCGTTTAATCCTTAGAGTGCCAAAACCACGTCACGGCCGAAACTACAGTTGGTGAAGTTGGCATGACGTTGTGCAAGGTGTTAATCAAAGAACTTGCGCAGAGAATAAAAGTATGGCGTCATGATAGTTTGCGTTCAATAGTCTGGTCACTAGTCTAGATAAAATGACGTCATGATTCTATCTTGATAAGCTAGCTGGAAAAGCCATCATGGAAATAAATCGCACACTTTCTATCAATTATCATTTCACTGTTTTACTTCCAAATATCTAGATTTACATATTTTCGGATTTTCATTATCATTATTATTAATATTATTATTATTTAGTTATTTATTTATTTTATTTATTTTTTTTAGTTTGTATCGAGGAAATATAAAGTCGAAACATTAAAGAGAAAACAGAAGACATGTGACAAAGTTGTATGACACAAATCACCAGGGACGTGCACACAAAACACGATAATAGTAGAATATGCACCGAAAAACGACATCATAAAAATATTCGATTGTGCTGTGTGCTGCGGTTACGATACTGACTTAGGACAGTCAAATGAAGTAGAATATTGGTGTGGTTGAAAAATTAAAACATGACCGCATGACGGATCAAATTGAAAAAGTATAAATACAAGGAAAAGTTTTCACTTTTTCGTTGTGTATACTGTGCTGAACTTAGACAGCCTGCAGTTCATTGCAGGGTAAGATACGATAAATCATATATAATTTAGCCCCTCTTAATATATCGTAATATTGTACAGCGTAGCTTTCATGAATCTTCCTTAACTTTTTATGTCCCTTTAATCGAAGATTCAGGGAGCATACAGGTTTTCATCTGTCCCTCTGTGAGTTTGTGTGGCCGCAAAGACCTTAACCTTAGCCATAACTTTTGAACCTTATGATAGAGACTTAATATTTGACAAGCATACTCTACTTTCAAAGGACATCAACGTTCTTGACCTTGTAACCTTGACCATGACCTTTATATAAAAATGCTATTTTCGACTTTGTAGCCGACGGGGACATTCGTGTTGCATTTAAACCCCAACTTCTCGTATTTTTATTTCTTATATGAAATGTAAAAAACTCGATGCTATATGCCATTGACAAGGAAAAAACAAGAGAAAACTCAATTTTCTATTACAAACATTAAGAAATTAATCGGAGTTGCAGATATAATAACTATCCAATACTTGTAAAGTATAATAAGAAAATGTCGGCCAACTTTTACACAAAACATAAGAGTTACATTATTAATGGAGTATGTATCACCATTGATTTCGTATCGTAATTTTACGTTTACATATACCTTCAATTGTTTATATTCAGTACTAGAATTTGCTTATCATGATTGCAATTTCATTGTGTATTATCATGTTTATTAACTTGGATTGGCCTTTGATTGATTAAAGTGTAGCTGTATTGAGCCAAAGGCAAAAGTGCTCTTAACCAATGAACCTAAAAACAGTTTTAAAGTTCCAATAATGTAATATTTTCATTAAAAGCATATTTATGAGAGATTAACCTTTGACTTTGTTAAATATTATGTCTTTTAGTCCACTTTTGATATCAATAGAATAGAGCATCCAGGAACTATTACAGTGAAGTCGGTAACATGCCCGAAAAAGACAGCAGTAAATCTGTGACTTTGAATTTCAAAACGAATTTTTTTTTGGTAAATATTTCGAAAAAATTGAACAGCCAATTCGTTAATACATATCTAGGTTTACCGTTTAACAAAATCATTTACTTGAAGATTGTAGTAAATATAGAAAATATAAACCTTTTAATTTTGTGCACCAGATACGCATTTCTCTTCAGTGATACTCGTGGCCGAATGGTTGGGAATTTTCATATTATATAAATATTTGAAGAGCAGTATTGAAACCAAAATTACCGAAAAAGTGAATCAAAGAATCAATCTAAGGACAGAGCTATGCATGAGGGAGATACTCCTTAGTTTTAGAGTGATTTACATAATTTCATGACGGAAAATTTTAAGTATATATTTCAAATCAGCACAAAAGCACTGAAAACTAGACTTATGATGCCCTCGGGAACTATCAATCCACCAGCTGTGACACCAGCCTAATGGTTATAATAAATATAGAAAATATAAACCTTTTTATTTTGTGCTAACTTACTATACTATATAGGGCCTTGTTGAAATCATTTTTAAGATTCCTATGGGATTCCTATGGGTACTAACTGCGCGCCTCTGATAGCAGACTTATTTCTTTATTGCTATGAGAGGGATTTTATTGTTTCTATTCAAACATCAAAACGTTTTGACCTCATTGACAAATTGAATAATACTTGCAGATATCTGGATGACATTTTGTTTATCGACAACCCTGAATTCGAACAATTTATATCAGAAATATATCCACTAGAGCTCACATTGAATAAAGCTAATACTTGAGATAAATCTACACCTTTCTTAGACTTAAACATCAAAATTATCAACCACCTAATATATACCAATATTTATGATAAACGTGAGGATTTTGGATTTCCTATTGTAAATTTCCCTTACTTGGATGGCGATGTCCCTCGACTCCCATCATATGGTATCTATATATCTCAATTAGTTCGATTTGTCAGAGGCTGCACCGATGTTTTGGACTTTCATTAACGAAATTTACAAATTACTACTAAAATTTTAACTCAGGGTTACAGATATCACAAGATAAGAAAAACATTCGGCAAACTCTTCAGATCTTATTCAGAACTTCTATCTAAATTTGGAAATATTTCTTTTCAACAGTATATATCCAATGGAATTTCCCATCCTAGTTTTTACGGTGATCTCATATATAAACTAAGGAAAGTAAAAGGCTCCGATAACGTTATTTCATCATGTAATAAAATAGTCAAACGTCTTCTAAATAGACAATATGATATTGAGATCATCAAAAAGACTATAGGTCTTGTATTTGGCCCCTCTACAGCTTTTTGCAGACTCTTACTTGAACGTTGCACGCTGACTAACAGGGCGGTGGGGACTATATGACGGGCCTTGTCCAAACCTCTTTCAGAGGAGACATGGTCCTGAACCTCGTCCCCTCTGACTGTTAGTCGGGACTCCTACAGATCTAGGGTCTTAGCTCGCTTTCAGACTGGCAGAACACGGTTTATCATGTTGATGTCACATATATTTTTATACCGTTATATATTTTACAATACCTTGCGTGTTTATATTTTTATGACCTCTCAATATGCGATACCTGTTGACCCTTGTTCTTTAAATGGAGGATTATTTATAAATTTTTAAATGTACGTCCTTTGATTGTTCTGCTGTTACGGTGAGTGGGAAGGTGGGCCCGTAAACCGGTTAACCACACCATTTGTTTGGCTTTTGTCAAATTAAATGACCGTCCTAAGTCGGTATCGTAATTGCACTACAATCAAATATTTTTGTAATGTGATATATGTTCTAGTATATTATTTATATTCATGTATTGTATAGCTCCATGGTGACTTCTGCCATATAACTGAGCCAGTAACTCCTCTTTTTTCTTTAAGAGGACACATGGTCCTGATCAACGTCTGTTCTGAGGGCTAGGCGACTTTCAGATAAGCAACTCAACCAGGGTTATATATGTGCTAGACTAACAACGTCACTACGGGCGTTCGGTAGTTACGAGGCTCTTATTACACAATATGATATCTCCTTATCCAAATTTTTAAATGATATTCTGGACTGAGACCGATTCCAATCATTTACACAGATTTGACACCTTCTGTACTAGAAGTTAACCTAATTTGACTTCTCCATATATAAACATATATGGAATTTGCACGATTTGAATCTTTCTACTGGGTTTATGTGACGGGTGTTTCTAGCAAGCACTCTCCCGGCGCACCTGATCTCACTCCATCAAGTTGCTTCACATATGCTATTCAGGTGGACATTTTTCGTTGTCTTCTATTTGGTTTTCATTTTCACTGATTTTGTATGTCCTATGGATTCATGATTTTCGGAATAATGGTTTGGATTTATCCATCACCTTTACATCCCTTCTGATTGTTAGTCTAGACTCCTACAGATCAAGGCCCTGGGCTTGCTTCCTGATTGGCACAGCACGGTTTACTCAATTTGATACTGAATTAAGCGACAGGCGTATTATGCCACGCTAGGTGTTGCTCTTGTTATATATATTTTTCATTTTTTTTATACTTGTTATTATAATTTAATTAATTTTAGATTAAAAGATGTTAATGGTATCTGAAACGAGATTATGCAATCTGATACTATATATCATGGTATACATTTTCAACCTATTAGCACCAGTCCCCCTTCCCCCTCCATTTTCTTTTCGTTTAGCCATGAAAACACATATATCTGAAATCTGATACGACAACAAACGAATAAAACTCACTGTAAAATGTAAAATTCAAAAGTACCAAAACATCTTACCGAGATAACTAAACGAAAATACCACAGGAAAAAAAAAAGACTTACCGATGAAATTAAACGAAAATGCCACAGTGTGTCCGAGAATTACCCATGACATACTCAGAAATCGAATGCCATTGACACAAGACAAAGCGCCAGGTCCTTGCTTAGTATTCAATAGCTTTCTTCCATTCGTGTAAATGGAGAATGACAAAACAAGTTTTGATAAGATACCTGAAAATAAATTATTACACCGATTTAGTTAATGTATCAGAAAGGGAAATTTTAGAATCAACAGTCTTCAATGTCAATGTTTGTGAATTATCTTAGAATGAAATGAATCTCCCTTATCATTAACTCTTTTGTTATATTGGATCTTTACGTTTCGGTCTATTTGGTAATAAGCTTCTTGAATATTTACACTTTTTATTTTCAAAGTTTCTGCCTTGAGCATCACTAGAGAGGTATAAAGTGTTGTAATGCGCATATGGTGCATACATATACATATTTGTTATGATATTTCTATTATTATTTCTGTATATGTTTGGAAGTCAACAGAAAAGCTACATGTTCTCGGAAATTTTATACATGTACCGTCAGCAAACATTTTCATCATGTAAAGAAATATTATTATAACTGTAGTTGTTGTTTTTTTTTTCGGGCTGTGTGCGAGGATATGTGTATGGCTGAGGTGCGTGTGTGTGTATGTGTTAATTTGTGGTGAGTTTTTGTTTTTGTTTTGTTTTGTATTTCCTTGTCCTTGGTTTTAAGTATTATTGTACTTTAGCAACGACTGCAGTATACATGGATCTATTGCATTTCACATAAACATACATACTCTCGGAGTTATTTACGCCTGATGATTTGGTTTTCCCTATTACATCAGAAAGATTTGGATTCTTTTCGGTGTTATTATGTACAAGTTTTCCATTACTTGCTGTATGTGTTCCCTCACTAGATTTTTCCCTTGTCTTTGACAACGATAAAGAAACGTCATAACATGTTCCTATGGTCAGCAAACAAATAAATATTCCACATAATACACTGCAAATATACACAAAGCACATTTCAAAGGTCTGCCAGTGTATTATGTTATTCAGTTTGACAGGTAGAATTTAATAATGATGCACGGGTCTAACGGCATTCATACTGGAATTAGATAAACAAATGTCATTAACATTATCGTACTCCGTTTCCTTAAAATAATTAAAGATTTTATGAATTGATTCTTGCTATTTCTCTTCAAGGTATATATACTTATACTTCACGGCGTATTTTGTAAATTATTCTGAACCTCCTTCATGCCCAGCCCTGTCCTTAGATTATTATTTGGCTTTTAGTTTTACGTCAGTCTTAGTAATAAGTTAGACCCTCATCATATACTTACATAATATATTTTGCTTTTGTGTCTAATGGCAGATCTTCTTGTTGGCAAACCAAGCCCGTTAATTTTATATCATCCCTCCTCACTATTGAATCAAATACTGAAATGTACAAACATTACTAAACAGAAACGTAGAAAAGTAAAAGGGGTAGGAAATCCATGTTTCTTCTTGCCTTAATCACGTATTATTGTTATAATGTTCCAGTCTATTGACCGTATAAATTGTTTCTATTTTATGTGTATTCTCACTTCTGGAATTAGAGATAGTAATGAATATGGAACTTCGGACGACTCTTACAGACATACTGAAATCCAGGTTCTCTCATATTCGAAAAGAATACTAAATAAACAAAAGTAACTAATGCCAAAGTGACATTAATAAGAACGAAATACAATGGGCATTCATAAAGCTATGAAAACCTGAAAGGAAAACAGATAACCGTGATAGGGAAGCATCTCCTGTTTGACTAGCCAGACAATGAATGCAGGATGTAAGCTGATTGAAGTTGTTTCAATAGGTAATAAAACAAACATCTATGTAAATCTATATAAAACGTTATTTTTCAATAACAATGTAAAGCTCAGCATTTCGAAACATATGTATTTTCAACCGGGAAGGGTGTTTTCCATATCGATTTATGGAAAATGGACTCGAACGCTGACTAACAAGGAGACTCTATGACGGGTCTTGTCCAAACCTTTTTAGAGGAGACAAAGACCTGAGCCTCGTCCCTTCTCACTGTTAGTCGGGACTCCTACAAATCAGAGAGAGTTGACTTGTGTTGATGTTGCTATAAACCATTTCATATCAAAAACATTCTACGACCTCTTGTCTTGAGAAACCTATTGATCCTTGTTCTCTATATAGGGAATATTTATAAATTTCAAATGTGTGTTCTTTGGCGTTCAGTGGGAAGGTGGGCGCCCGTAAACCGCTTAACTTCACTATATGAGGGACGTTTGTTACTTTTTCCTAATCTGGTATCATAATTGTAGGAAAATCGTCGGATATTTTTGTAATGTCGTTTCGTGTTTATAATTACTTCACTATAATCATGTTTTATGTGCCTGTCCTTAGTGGTATGAGTAATACAACTGGGTCAGATGTCTTCTGCCTTCTCTTTTATGGTGACCATGAATGAAATGACAGTAAGACATGTAACAATTCCCAACCAATCAGAATATATACAAGGATGTAGTAATAATCAAAGGCAGTACTCTTAGAAATAATCTGTTTTCTATTTAAGATGACAAGTCAGGCGCGTAGCTGCCCTTATGCCAAGTACGCACGGGCGTACACATCATTTTGGTAACCCTAACACCCCCCCCCCAAAAAAAAAATACCACACACACCCACAAAAAAAAAAGAAAAACAGAGAGAGAGAGAGAGAGAGAGAGAGAGAGAGAGAGATGTCCTCCTCCGAAACTTTAGGACACAAGTTTTCTTGTAATAATTGGCATTAATGTACATGATGCATTTCAAAAAACAATATTTTTTTTTACTCTTTTGAAAATAAAGGGTCAGGATAATGTGTTTAATCTTCTCTAAAACTCAAACCCGTGTATCCCAGTGGATGTGGTGCTCGGCTTGTGACCGAGAGGTCCCGGATTCGACTCCCGCTTTGGGTACACTGGTGTTTTATCTTTCTTCTGAGACAGTAAAACCCGAGGCTCCATGTCACGGTAGGCGTGACACATAAAAGATCCCTCACTGCTTCGGGTGGGTCCATCGTAAAGGTAAAATTTTATGCAATGTATTCAATCGAATTAAAACCATATATTTATTCCGCTTCTATATTTGTACCATTGCGGATAAAGCCATGGGACAAATAGAGAAGCAGAGTAAAGATATGGTTTAATCAGATTGTAGGCAGATGCTATCACCATCTATGTGAAATAATTGTGGACTGACGCAAAACAATAATCAATCTCTAAAACTCCAAATACCGCTTGCTTCCGGGGCTTCGCACCCTCTGTCCCCACCAGGATTTCATCCTGGACTCCAAACCACCAGCCCATCTGGTGCTTACACATTATTATGCTCCTGGGTATGCGCCTGCAAGTCGTTTCAAATCCCATCTCATACACGAAAATTTCTTAAATTTTAGATATGGCACTAGTTGAAAAAATATTTAAATCACAATATACCGGTGATGTCAAATTACTAATATTCTAACCATTCTACATATTGCAAGGGTATTGTAATAATAAACAAAGAATTCCAAGCCACAGAAAAAAAATATTGCATGCAGAATTTTTTCTCCCATTTCTCCAAATTTCCCCGTTTTATTTTTAAAAATGTATTTAATACAGAAACTGACTAACACTTAACTAGATACGACATTTCATATTTTGGTATTTTTCACGTATTCCTATTCATTAAATGTAAAAAGAGAAAAGGCCAAAGAGAGCCTAGTTTACTCACCTGATTATCTATGCAACTACTATAAAATCATAAGAACTTAGCCTTACATTTTTACATTTTCAGGGATAACAATACAAAAAAAATCATGAATTTATTGATTTCATATAAAATCATTGAAATAATATCTTAAGAGTTTTTCAAACACTGAAATATGTTTTATAGTTTATTGTTTTTAATTTACCACTAAAGGATCCTCCTACGGTTTTTCACATTGAAAAGTGGATTCAGTAATGAAAAGAAAGAAAGAAAGAAAGAAAGAAAGAAAGAAAGAAAGAAAGGTGGATAGATAGATAGATAGATAGATAGATAGATAGATAGATAGATAGATAGATAGATAGATAGATAGACTCTTATTTTACGTCGTCAGGTCCTAATCAATAATGAAAACTAATCCAGGATACAATGACTTACCCACTGACAATAAATTCTTCATTTTAGCCTGGCTGCAAGTATTTGGAATACAAATCCCAACTTTAAAGACGTTAGACATTCCGAGAACATTATCCTGTAAATCAATAATGTATGAAAATTCATGTTTTCAAATTCAATACAAAATGTTTATACTAAGACGATTTCAAATGACAAAAGCAATTACATACAACAGTTTTTGGAAAATCTGTTATTGATTGATTGTTTGATTTATTTTACATCATCATCATCATCATCATCATGACGTCATCATTTAATGTGTAGCTGTAATCACTACAAACTGTAAAGTTTGTGCGATTCGTTCGTTACAAGTAAATAAATACGTGTGGCATTTTGTGTAAATCTCAAGGTGATAAATATTAGCCTTTTGTGTAGAATTACAATTCAAGTTCTTCATTATCTAATTATTCTAAATAGTAATAGAATTAATGGTAAAATACCGTCTTTTAATCGGACTACTCTGTGATCTACACGTTAACATTACACGTACTCGTACATGGTCACATCCTAAACAGTCGGGAAGTTTCATGAGTAGGTAACTTGTACAGCTGAAGTGCAAATCAACGTGCACTTGATGTATTAAACCTATCTAAGGTACATATTCACGAATAAATTACTGCAAATACGTCTATCAAGTAAAACATACGGTCGCCATATTTATATTTCATTATTGAATCGACGTGCGTACAAATCTCGCAGATGCCGTGACATTTTAATGAATGACACCATTCTATTGATTTTATTACAAATCCCGGATAAGATTCAAAATCTCTGATAATCCAAACCAATCGCAGGAATCTATTTTGAGGTATCATAAAATCTTTGTTTGCGTTTAACACATGCTTCCCGGCGAGCAGGGTCTTCTTTCATCGGAAATATTCAACTAAGCATATAATCCATTTTATTTCGTAATGTGTATAATGTACCCAATTTGTGTCTCAGAGCCAGGAAAATTTTCGTTCAATATATTTTGCACGAAATCGTTATTTTATATGAGTGCGAAATGTCAGACCTAAGCATGCGAATTGGGTCTAAATTCACCCTATAAAGAGAATCGAAGGGAATTGAAATAATCGAAAAATTTTGCTGGTAGAATATTACCCACAATTTACTTTGTCATTCACTTGTTTACATCCAAATCATACTGCTTCTATATCAGAAAGTTCAGCAAAAGGTTCTTAGCGTAGCAAGCTATTTTAAACATTTTAGCCAAAGTTGTCACGATTTCTAATTTCAGATTATGGTAAATTTCAATTTGAAGGAAATTCGGTGACAGACTTTTAAAAAAGTATTTGCTTCAGGACTTAAATTGGAGTTTTTGATGTAAAGGCATTGTAATTTAGATGTAAACAAGTGAATGACAAAGCATATTGGGAGCAAAATGTTGGAGTTTACAGATCCCATCAATTCTCCCTATGGTAGGAATTCAGACCTAAGTCGTATGCTTTGGTCTGACAGTACGGACTAATGAATGCTTTGCTTCATGATTCACTGCAGCTATTCATTTCATCCGCAATCTCGCCTATTCATTTCACTACTGATGGAATGAGGTTTCCGACACCGACTCCAACTATTAGTCACTTCTTATTGTATGTTGTTGTTTATCAAGAGTATCATACATATAAAACAGATTTCCTAAATTCGTTGAAATGTAAAAAGAAATCTGATCCACAATCTCATCTATTTCCCTAGGTATAGCTTCTCTATGGCTATACGGTCACCTACCACAATTTACCTGTTTTGTAAATTTCTGTATCAAAATATTACTTTTCCAATTTTAATAATTTTCTCACAATTTTTACGGAACCTGGGTAGGCAGTGCAGTATTTTCCGGTAAACAACACTTCTGATTGGTTGACGGCTGTGGCCTTGACCTCTCTACATTGATCATAGTCTCCCCAAAAATTTGTATTGCCTCGTTGAATTCCAGATGGTGGTTTTCCAAGGGCATCTAATACTGTTTCACAAATAAATTATTATCAAAAGTCATAACACGAAGTTTAAATGTGAACATGGTAACAGACCCTTTCATATCAACGGCGGGACTGACGTTTTGGGGATAAAACCATTACTGTTCTCGCAAACCGACGTGAGATTAGGATGTCGATCATACTACTGTAGACTTTATTATTCCTCTCTCAATACACCAGTGAAGCAGATAAAGACAAAAAAGATATCAGGTTTTCATTTTTGAATTTACTTCAGATAAGAAATACAAAAACTAAAACATAACATTGTCATGATCGAACATCACATGCTCAAGATCACAGGGGTGTAAATTTATCAAACTCAAAAAATTATTTGATCCTAGATGAATGGAATGAATGAGTGTATATGTATTTTTATAGAATATACATGTACCAGACATTGCGATGTTACTGATATTAACAGTCATAAACTGTCATCTTCTTACATTAACGTAAGACTGTTCTAAAATATATACACATACAGTAAACATTATCAGTACAATTAATAATGTATCCTCCCACAAATAATTTTCAAAACAATCTGAAAACTTGTAAGGTCACTCTTTCACTCTGAATTAAAGTCAATACAAATAGGAAAAAAGCAACAATGCAACAATTCTCATCTGATACTTGAGAGAAAAGGGTATTGATTCACCCAGTCAAACTTAACGTTATGTTACAAGCATACTGCCCACGGGAGATGATGCATACTTACTGTTTATTGCCCATGGTCTGTTTCTTGCTATGCCCAACAGCATTCGGACTAAGTCTACTTGGCAATTTGGAGATAATGCTAAATACGCTTTACTAATATCAACTGCTGATTTTGATAGCACTTCCATCAGCATTGTTGTGTTGAGTCCAAAGAGTGTTCCGTTTTGTGGTTCCCTTCTGTCAGATGCCGTTACATTTATGATTTCCTGCGGCGATTTCGTCATTTGTACCGAATCCTCTGACACGAATGCATCATCTAATGCTTCCCATAGGTCAGAATGTGATTTCACCATATCTATCAAGTAATTGTTATTCAAAAGTGTATGAAGTTCATCAAAATCCATCGAATCGAAAAAATTTTGCACTACGGAACTGTTGTATCTATTGGCATTGCGGAAAAAGTGTTCTACGATGTTCATAGAGAAGTCATAAGTGTGAAGTTCATTGGCTCGTACATAAAGCAATTGTACAAGAAATAGCACAAAAATGAACAATCCACGTAGACCTGCCATGTTCCTTTCAGACCAGTGACATTCAGTTTAGGGTCTTCTCCGATATCCTATATAACTAGTGCTATGCTGAACTATTCGCTTATCTCAAACATTCCTAAGATGCAGATCTGTAACAGGACTTCAAAGGATTTTACGACGTCGGTTCTGTCAGTTTTGTATCTACGCAATTGAAGGGGGTTATATATATATCTGTTGAAAATTTGTTGAAAATGAGCAAAATAACCGAATCCGTCATGGTTGTGTGTGTCTGCCTCTTTTATTATTCAAGATTTTTCAAGAAAGCTTATTCATAGAAATTTAAAATAATGACTGATATCTTTGGCTAGACAAAAACAAAACATATGTGTATGTGCTTGTTACATCCTCGGATCCCCATGGTATTTGCGCTACTCACTGTATTCAGCCAGTGGCGCAAATACCATGGGGAACCGAGGATGGTGCTTGTTAATGATGCCCGAACTTTGTAGTTATACATATATATATTTTCATTTTTTTTTTCTTTCTTTGTTTTTTGTTTTTGTTTTGGGGTTTTTGGGGGGGTTTTGTTTGTTTTTTTTTTTTGGGGGGGGGGTGTTTGTTCGGTAGTGTTTTACTGATTATTTAGACTAAACAAAATATTTTTAGATTGGTATATATTGGTATATACAGTCAAACCTGTCTATTAAGGTCAGATAAGGGAAGAGTCATAAGTGGCCTTTATAGACAGGTGACCTTTATACAGAGGTCTATTATCTAGGAAAACATAGATATTGGGAATTTAAAATGAGACCTTTATAGACAGGTGACCTCTTAATAGAGGTGGCCGTTCAGACAGGTTTTACTGTATATATATTGGTGGTTAGCCCTCTCTTTCTGACACATGACTGAAATGAAGTACATATATATCGAAAGTAAGATATGAAAACATATGGAAATTATTAGATGATTTTTAATAACATGGCTCCTGACCCTTCCTCTGTTCTTGTATAGGTACCTGTTTACCCTTTATTTCTGTTGTAATATACACATAGATTTTCACACAGTATTGTTTTGTGTGTGTGTGTGTGTGTTTCACGAAAAAGTACGTTGTTAATGACAATTTTTATTTTTTGTTTTACGTATAATGAAACATAGAGTAATCAGAGAATATAATTACTCACCACAACGGCAGCATTTGACTTTCAATGGCAGGAAACTGAGTTTGAGCTTATAAAGCATAAATATTGCATCAGACATGTAGTAAAATACATGCAGTCTGTTTAAATTGAAATTTGTTAATAGTTTGGAATTAATAGTATCAACAGTTACTTATCTTATTTTCAATATATGCACTTCATTAATAACAGTATGCCTAGATGGGACACAGTCAGATTTATCCAATACTGAGCTACCCCAAACTTCTTAACCGACTTACTCTAACCGTAAAAACAATCTTAATCGAATCACATGAGCAGGAAAAGTACGTCACACGTGGCATCTGATGCATGGGTCCATTTTAGAATCTTCCGATGATCTACTGATGTAAGTGTGGTCACTCTGGCTTCAATACTTTGTCCTGAGCTACCCCAAACATCTTAACCGAGCCCTTGAAGGCGAAAAAGTATGTAAGACGCGGCATCTTATGCATGGTATCTAGAGATGGATCATTGACGTAAGTTTGGTCACTCTGGCATAAGTACTTTGACCAATACGGAGCTATCCAAACGTCTTAACCGGGTGCGGGCAGGGACGCCAACGCACGGGGGTATACAATAAGCTCATTTCAACTTTGTTCAGGTGAGCTAAAAGGCACAAAAATATATTTTTAAATTCATATATAAAACGAATACAAGCTACCGAAGTCAGAATGGTGTCACCTTCTGTATTACTCTATGAAGATACCCGAGGATCGTTAGTGGGGAATTAACCGGTATGCATAAACACATACAATAATTTTCCCCCAATATTTCCTTTTCCGAATGTCACTTAGAATACCCCAATTCACCGAATGCCCTTCTGTAATAATTCAGTTACTTGGCCTTCAGTAGAGAAAATGTCATGTTAACATATACAATAACGAATCTCTTCTCCGTGGATATGCGTTCAGAAACTGGAATTTTATCTCTCAAAACACTTCACGGGTAAAACAAGGATCAAGTATGACACATTGTATGATATAGGACAATTCCGTTTCGATCCACATTTTGCCACTTAAATTTGCGTAAATATGCAAGCACACCTTGCCTTAAAAGGCAACATGATACGTGAGTCATGGAAATAAACAAACAAAGAAAATCCTAAAAAAATTCGTGTCTTAAACAACATTTAATGTTTTAAATCCTAGTCTACCTATGTCAATATTTGTTACCTTGTATGTTGATTATTTATCAGCAGATGTTCGAACATTATATATTCATCATGACTTTTTGGAATTGCTATATAATATATATACGGGTTAACGGCGGGTGTGACACGCCGCCAGGGTGCGCATTCCCATCTGGTAACTCATCCCATCTCTCTGTCTCAGAATACCCCTTTAACTTGTATTTTCCTGGTATTACTTCTTTTATAAACAAGAAGCCGCTGAAGGGGGTATGGTCGGAATGCGAAGCGTTTATTTAAACGACTTTGAAACTAAAGTATGTTTGTACCGCAATGTTAAGAAGTAAAAGTAATTCATAGGGCTTAGATTATAGACAAGACCACAAAATAAAAAATGTTGGTACCATCTGAAAAATCTTTGCACCAGAAACCCATATGTGGAATAAGAGACAACATCAAATAAAAGACCAAGGTATAAATTTTTAAAGTAGGTCAAACTCCGGTCGAGTAACAATCAGTTTTGCTGACTGCAGTGAATTTGTCTATATGGTGGGAATTGTAATGATGGTCAAGATTACAATCTTAATCAAATCTACTCTGATATAATGTTCATGTCAAGTAGTATAATTTCAATGCCAAGGTAATGACAATAGTTATTTCTCTTGAGCAAAGACTCAAAATAATTTTATATGTGTTATTATTGGATTGTGACAAACTTGTGGTCGCTCAAATAGGTTTCCAACCAATGTATCTGTAACACATTGTTCTGCATTGGTATAAATCAGTACATGCATGGTGTCTGTAGTCTCTTGTCTACATGCACATTTCACATTCAGCTTTGATGTGATGAAGTCCATTTGTTGGTTATTTTCTATAAATGAAATGTTCATATTAATTTCTCCAGTCAAATCTAATTTGTTGTTATTGTTGCTGCTGCTGTCTATAAATATCAAAATCTACAAAGATGAATACGGACTAACACCGCATCGATACGATGAATACAGACCATCACTGTATAAATATGATGAATACGGACTATGACTGCATCGAATCGATGAATACATACTAACACTGCATAGATGCGATGAATACGGACTAACACTATAAATACACTAACACTGCAGAGATAAAATGAATACAGACTAACACGGCATAGATACCATGAATACAGACTTACACTGCATAGATACCATGAATACAGGCTAACACTGCATAGGTTCGAAGAATACAAGCTTACACTGCATAGATACCATAAATACATACCAACACTGCATAGATATCATGAATACCGACTTAAACTGCATAGATACGATGAATACAGGCTAACACTGCATAGGTACCATGAATACAGGCTAACACTACATAGATACCATGAATACACACTAACACTGAATAGATATCGTGAATACAGACTAACACCTCATTGATACAATGAATACAGACTAACATTGCATAGATACCATGAATACACGCTTACACTGCATAGATACCATGAATACACGCTTACACTGCATAGATACAATGAATACAGACCTCCAATGCATAGATACAATGAATACAGACTAACACGGCATAGATACGATGAATATGGACTAACACCTCATTGATACAATGAATACAGACTAACACTGTATAGATATGATGAATACAGACCAACACTGCATAGATACCATGAATACAGACTAGCATCGCATAGATACAAAGAATAACACTGTATGAAAACGATGAACAAGGACTAATACTGCATATTAGATGAATGCGAACTAACACCATATAAAGTGTGTCACTGCTATACAATATTAATGACAAAATAACCAAAACTCATCACTTTTTTTATTTAATGCATTTCTAAGACAGGGTATACATAAAACTACAATAAGCATTCTGAAAAATACACATAAATAAATTATTACAAATTCTTTACCAGGTCATGTATTATTTGGAATGTTGCTTACTTGTCAATTATTCTTATTAAGTAAACCATAATGAATTTTAAAAGTCATATGCTATCATATATCATATGCTGTAATCTAGTAACAGTAAAATCCTAATGTATGTGATCACAGTACTAAATTGGAGTTGTTAACCAATTTACCCACTCTCCGCAAATGCAGTAAACACATATAGAAATTTATAAATAATCCTCTATATAGAGAAATAATACGAAAAGATGTCGAAAAAATGTCAAACATTATTCATCTGATTTCAATGAAATGAACAAGCTTAAAACATACATCTTTCTACACCACTCAGATGCCATTAGCTTTATCATCCATACAGTCAATCTGGAGAATAAGATTTTCACAAGGGGTACCATCTGAGAGAAAGAACCTATAGTACTTCAGGTATACCAAGTGTCATCAAAATCCTTCAAGCAGTTCTGAAAAAGAAGTAAAAAATGTTAAAAGTCTACAGACAGCTGGATGGACGATGGACAAAAAGTGATCAGAAAAGCTCACTTGAGCTTTCAGCTCTGGTGAACTAAAAACAGCAAATTCCTGTGGAATACAAAGATATATTATAAACAAGACTCCTGTTTAGATTTTCGTATCTTTTATAACCTCCATCTCACCAAAAGAAAAGACACTGCTCTTGAGAACATAACCTAATTAGTACAAATCCTAAGGTCACAGGTAAATCTTTTATGAGGGTAAGATTACAGATATGAGATTGGACATCACTTACAGATAATACATCATACATCAATATAAGTATGCTCCAGATTATACATGATTAAGGATAATAATGATAATCAAATATGCAGGCCAAAAGTGACATATTTGTTAATACTTCTGATGATCCAAGAGTGAGTAAGATTCAGTTAAATAATAACTTGAGAATAACTATACATGTACATATACAATACTCCATTGAAAGACATTTCAATTCTCATAATTTCATCACTAGGTTTTATTTATGAACAATTTTAAATCAAATTCAATTAACAGTAGCACAAGTCAATTCTAAGATTTAGGTCAAATGTCAAGGGCACTAAGTCATAAGTTATGATCTCAAATGAAAGCCCAAGTTGTAACATATCTATATTTGAAATATGCAAACTATCTTAAACATCATTTTTATTGATTGATTGATTTTTGTTTTACGTCACACCACTGATATTTCACATATATGGTGAAGGCATCTGCCTAATGCGGGGCATACAAATTTTGACCTTTGCAACAGACCCACCCGAAGCAGTAAGGGATCTTTAACGTGCCATGCATACCACGACACGGGGCCTCGGTTTTTACTGTCTCATCCGAAAGACAGGACACCGGCATGACCAGAGCGGGACTCGAACCCCGGCCTCCCGATCAGGAGTCCGACGTGATAACACTAAGCCATGCCGGCTTTCTTAAACATGAAAGCTATCTTACTAGCTCAAAATAGGTCACATGTCAATATCAAGATCTATGAGTCAAAAGTCACATTATCAAATGAAAGCTATGGTCATGGTAATAGACCATTTTACAATTTTAGATGATACAAGAGGTCAAATACCAGACAAACCACCTTCTGCCAGAATTTTCATTATGACGTTAATGCTTGGATTGTGACGTCACAGTAGTATGATGCAAATCTATGCGGCAAAACTTCATTTGTCGGGTATTGCACCTCACACCATGTCTCACATGGTGTAAGAGGACAAATGAAGATTTGTTGCATAAATTTGTGTCATATTACTGTGACGTCACAATCCAAACCATAACATCATAATGGAAATTCCAGTAAAATGTGGTTTGTGCGGTATTAGACCTCTTACATCATTAAATATTGGAAAAAGATCTATTTAAAAGTAAAATATCAAACATTTAATCCTTACCAATAAAAAGATATGATAAAGGTAAAGAATTTCTAAAATGTAAATGTCTAAAAATTCAATGTCAAGGTTACTTAGTCAAAAGTCAGAGCACCAAATGAAGCTATCGTGATGAGAAATTTATGTAAACTGTAAAAATATGATAAAGGTTATGAAGTTTTAAATTCAAGATCAAGAACACTAGGTCAAACATCATGGTGCTATTGTTTAGTACTATTCATATGCCCCCTAAAATTATAATATCAAAGTCCAAACAGATGGGTAAAGAGATGAATGATAATATTACTAGAAAGTGTACTATTGCTAAGAAAGTGGCATCAACAGAAAAAGACATGGCTACCCATATTAAAAAAGTAGCTAAAATTTTCTATATATATATACATAAGTAACAGAAAAAACCTTAACAATGCAACATATGGCTAAAAATATGAAAAAAATGATATACATAGCATTATTGATACATTTAAAAAATCTAACTATATAAGAAATGAGCAAAAAGAAATTTTCACAACTTAGAAACAAATTGTTCCATATGTTCTAAATATGTATATTAATCTTAATTTTTCCATGATATACACTTACTCCGTAAATTAAATTATACAGTCCTTACATAAATGTGTAAAAAGCATATATTAAATCACAGAAAAATTTTTACTTCAAATTCAAGCCAAAACGACATATACATTCTTGCTTCCTGTATACTGACTATAAACAATACATGAGGTAGGTTGGAAAACGTTTTCATTTTAAAGTTTTGATAATTTCATCCATTGTCTCGAAAACAGGTGATATCTAAAAACATGAGTTAGATTATATAACTCAATGCACCTCAGCTATATATGTCCATTTATTTTGACTTGCAAGAAAGGATTTAAAATAAAATCAATGTAAATTTGATAATTAGAAAGGACCATTTATGGACAGCCTTTTCCTAACACGTTCAAAAGGACACAGAATTCAAAAACAGAACAGTTTATCTGATTTCTATAATTCCTAAAATGGAGATGTTGGTGGGTTGGTGTTTTACGTCGCTTTCAACAATTTTTCAGTTATATCGCGACATGGAAGCAGGAGGTAACCAACCTCTTAAACGTAGTGGCCCAACCCAAGAATCGAACCTGGATTGTCAGTGCCACAAGCGAAGCACTTAACCACTACACCATGCCTGCCCTTTTCAAGGGTTGATGAGTAAACAATAGAGTCAGTTTGAAACAAGAGAACAAGACTATGTTCTATCATCGCTTCATATGTTGATATTAATTGATATCAAAAATAAAAAATATTGATGTAACTATAAATTCATATATAAATTTCGTATGATGAATAGTATTACCTGAAAAATACTCACAAATTATCATTAACAATTAACAAATCACATAAGCTTACCTGGTCTCCAACAGTAGATATAAAATCATATAACATTATAAAACACGTTATCCTTGGTTACACAAAAAAAAGTTTAGTATAAAAAATATAACACACAACAGATCAAACATGGAAGATCTAGAATCTTATACAAAAATAACTGTCAAAAAACAATGCATCATCCCCAATGCTTTGTGTTATTATTTTTTCTTGTCACTGGTGTTTCTTGAGAAAAATATTCTCCTATTTCTGTTTCCTGAATAGAACTTTTTCCAGACCCATCATGGGAGATTCAAATGTCAAGGACAGCACAAAAGCTCCCATGTATGACAGCAACAACTGTCCCAAAAAGTTGTTGATCTAAAATATAAAGATATTAGGTCAAAAATATTTTTATACAAAACTTAGACTTGAAAGTAGTGTTTGTTAACCAGTAAAGAAAATTACAGATGAAGTAGATAGACAGGTAGACAGATTACAGACAATTGTTTTGTTTGTTTTTTATTTTATAAGACACTAAGATTAATTCTTTCATTAGTAACAGCATTAATCTGATGCATTGTACAGAAATCCAATCCTAATGAAATGGATCCACCTGGTTCTTTATGTGCTATCACCTATTGTGACATAATACCGGTACTTTAGTTTTTGGTCTTATCTGAAAGCAACTGCAATGAGCAACTGTACTACCAAAAAGACAACACTGACTCTGTATTACAAAGTGACCTTTTAGTATTGTTATACTATGTCAGAGACATAAATTTGCATTAAATATCATTTTTAAAAGAAAAGTAAAGTAGTTCTGAAGTGTAGATTCAAAGGTTTAACTAAACATTATGCCATGGAATGTTCCAGGAAGAATCCTAGAAAATTTGCCAATCCCACGAAACAGAAAATGCGTATTACATTAATATATGTTTCATTTACAATTATTAACTTCAAAATTATGTAATTTACTTAGATAACAAAAAAAGGCAGCACCCACACCACAAAATTATTTGCACTGTACAAAGCTTAATTTTATTAACTATGTTGAAAAAATTTGATTTGTTGAATTTATAGATCCTCAGAACATGAACACAGTGCAGGCTTTTCCAGACTTTCTATTGCAACAAATCAATAAATTGCAACAACTTGACTCACCAAGACTAGATCTGTAATAGCGAAAGGATATCTTAGTCCACTGTATTCTAGGTACATGATAATGGGATGAATCAGGTAAGCACAGTAAGTCAGCCGACTCAGGGGAACAAAAGCCTTCCAAGATAGGAGTGTGTTTACAAAGCCTGAAATGCAGGTATACAGAATTAATCATTGTAATGTAGTGTACATAACTGCCATGGAAACCATGAGGTAATCACAGTATGTAAGGCGACCTCGGAGACAAAAAAAACTTTCCATTTACAAACAACACTGCATGATAACATTCCCAGACATGTATATTCTTTTGCTCATTATGATTTTTATAACTAACACACGATTGTAAACTTTGAATCTCCACCTTAAGCAGCTCAATACAGACCATACTAAACAAAATACAAAATTCATAACCTTATATTATGATTAGAAAAAGAAATTTTCAAATAACCCTTGAATCTAATAGATTCTTTTGATTTACAGCAAACAAATTCATGATCTACAATCTGTTTTGGAGTACCGTAAAATGAAATAAAGAACCCCCCTCCCCCAATTTCAGCCCTCTGAAGATGTTTGTCAAAGGAGGCTACCCTCTTGAGAGTATATTGCCCTCCCCTGGATTCAAAGCTTGATGGATCTGGCAGACTCCATTATGGAATACAATGTGTTTGTTGAGCTAACGATATGTCATGATAAGTCTTCATTCTTACCTCCATTTCCAGTGGCACATGTAAATATTACCCAGCACAGGCACATTCCCCACACAGTTCTGTGTGTACTGTTGTACAGAGAAGCTTCAGGTTGACTCAAGGAATGACCATTGGCTTCATCATGAAGTCCATACACAATCAAAATGGCCAATGTTGCAGCAACAAGCCACCCAAGAATGTTCAAATACTGTTTTAAAAAGAATTCCAAGTAAACATTTGATAGATAATTGTGTCATTATAAACTTTTCTATGGTTTCTTGCTTGTTCTGCAGAAGTTTCAGAAGCAGGGAAACTTAACTACATCATTAAGGTATGATCTAAAATATCTAAACCCTTAAACTGATAACTAGTCATCTGAAATCAAAACAGGTTGACATGTATGTGCATAAGATTCTCTATTAGGCACATCACTTAAATGAATGATTGATTACTATAAACTGGTAAAATAGGAAAAAACTCTTTTGGTTTGTTTGTTTGTTATTAATTTTTATATTTTTGTTGTTTTATTTTTTTATTTATGTATTTATTTACTATATTGTCTGTGACATTTTTAGATAAATTTCCACTTTATTATGCCAATTTAAGACCTGTTATAAGCAGCAGAGGGTTCTGGATTGGAATCCAAGTATGGTCACAACTATCTCCATCAGTTATTTAACTGAACCAGAACAAAATATCCTTCCTTTATTCCATGCTTGTTTGAGGGAGTTTCAGGGAATTCTTACATTGGTTAGGTAAAAGAAAAATGTGGCAAATTTGGACTTGGAATTTTTTGTCAGACAGCTCAGTTGAGAGTAAACAGAGGGTTTTGTGTTCAAATCCTGATTGACCATAACTTTTTTCACTCTGTCATCTGTTATGAAAGTAGTGCTTTTTTATGTGCAGGTCCTTTGCGATTTGTGTCACACAGCTTTGTCAGATGAAGCTTACAGTGAGTGTTGCATGCAACACTCGTCCCCTGCCACGTACAACCTGTACCTTCGAAGTGACTAATACCTTATTAGCAATATGAAACAGTTATGTGAACTTGGTAACCTTTTGCATTATTTAATAAGAAATAACACTATTTTCAGTGATAAGTCTACAACTGAACTATGCTGATGTCTATTTTTAAGTAAGTGACCCTTAAAGTTGACCTTTTGACCCCAAAATCTATCCTACCCTAGACCTATACATAAGCTAGCATTGTATGAAATTAACACAAAATTAATTATTCTTAACTCAAGTTATTATCTGGCAACCGAAATGCAGTGATAAATGTTTATTTTTTGTTACAGTGATCCTTTAAATTGACATTTTGACCCAAAAATCAATCTCACTCTACACCTTTACATAGGCTAGTCTTACATGAAGTTTAAAAGTAATCAATCATTCTTAACTCAAGTTATTATCTGGCAAATGAAATGCAGTGATAAATGTCTGTTTCCAATAACAGTTATTTATAGAATTGATCTTTTGACCCCAAAATCACTCCCACCCTAGACCTTTACATGAGCTAGCCTTATATGAAGTTTGAAAGAAATCAATCATTCCTAACTCAAGTTATCATCTGGAAACCGATATACAATGATAAATGTCTATTTTCAATAACAGTGACCCTTAGAGTTGACTTTTTGACCTCAAGATCAATCCCACATTAGATGTTTATATAAGCTAACAATGTATGAAGTTTGAATTAAATTGGTCATTTCTGACTGAAGTTACTGTCTGGAAACCATCCCCCGAAGGACAGACAAACAACAACAAACACTATAGTCCGCTCCAGTTTCGCTGGTGGGGAACTAATAACTACTGGGGTTTAGTAGGGTGTTGGGAAAACCACAAATGGGTAAGAGAGAAACATGGCAGTCCAGAACATCAGGGCAGGGGACTAATAACTACTGGAGTTTAGTAGGGTGTTGGGAAAACCACAAATGGGTAAGAGAAAAACATGGCAGTCCAGAACGTCAGGGCAGGGGACTAATAACTACTGGGGTTTAGTAGGGTGTTGGGAAAACCACAAATGGGTAAGAGAGAAACATGGCAGTCCAGAGCGTCAGCTCAGATATAAATGTAGTTCAGTTGGTGGAGTATCTGCATGATAGTCAGAGGATTCTGAGTTCAATTCAGATTTAAGAATAACTATCAATTTTTCATACTGCAAGTTTCAATGATGGTAAACACTAAAAACATCCCTTGTAAATAACATTTTCACACCTTGTTAAATATATTTGACCTCAATCATCTTTGAGTTTTGATAAATTTCACTCTGCCTTACTCTCCTTGTTGATTTTAACTATGACTCATTTTGTTCATTGTGACCCTACATTACTCACCCTGTTAATTTTGACTTTGCAGTCAGTTTTGTAGAGAATATAGCCAGTGGCCATTCCAACAAGGTATGGACCAAATCGGCAATATGGCTTGATGTAGTAAACCACAAAATAATCCAGAAATGCTCTGAAAATATAACAGACCATGTTGCACAAACTGAGTCAAAATCAAAAAAACATTATGAAAAGTCAAGTGAGGGTCAAAAATATTTGGAGGTCCTACCCCACGCTCCATATAGATTTCACTCTCGATAAGACAAACGTCTTGAGATGAACAGAAATAGAAATAACATATTTATTAGGATATTCACAAAATTTTGGCCCCTTTGCATTTATCGAGAGGAATATTACATTAAACAAGAGACTCAAGAGGACCTATATCACCCACCTGAACACAATTTGCTTATTTAACTGACAGCTTGAAAAATGCAGATAAATTATATTAATAGATGTTTAATGTGTTTTGACTACATTTTGTACTGAAAAAAGTGTAAAATTTGAATCATCATTAACATTATGCAATTGACCCATTACTTTAATGGAATATTTACTGATTTTTGGGACGTCACAATACATTTTCAGTGTTTGTCCGAGATATAACCAAGGTGTAAAGTATTAAGACATCATCCAATTTAACAATTTACTGTATGATTTATAGTATATTTCAATTTTAATTAAATAGCTCGAACTTGCAAAAATGTGACCAATTCTCTGAACTCATCTTGTCCAATTTTGTGTAGGTTTATAAAAGTTGTCCGCATTTAGACCACTAAATTCTCGCTGGAAAAGTAGAGTTTCTTTATAGCAGCAATGTTAAACTTTTTATTACAAAATACTGTAAGCATTCAACTACAATTTGCACTTTTGATATAATCAATTATACGCATGGAAAATAATCTTGTGGCTTTTTGTGCACTGTGTCCTTGGCCTTGAAGATGACCTTGGTTCAAAGTCATGACACACCCTTGGGTCATGGACAACAATTCTTCAAAATATAATCTTACACTAACATAACAAGAAGATGTTATAGCCCTGAAAAAATTCAGATTTTTTGTGCACTGTGATCTTCACCTTGAAGATATGACCTTGGTTTAAGGTCATAATACACCCTTCGGTCATGTACAACAAGTGTGAAATATAATCTCCCTTCAACGTATATGGAAGAAGCTATGTAAACAGGAATTCTGATTTTCTGTGCACTGTGATCTTGATCTTGTAGACATGACTTTGTTTCAAGGTCATGACAAATCCTTGGGTCATGGAAAACAGTTGTCTAGCATGTAATCTCCTTGCAATGTAACAGGAGGAAGTTATGGCCCAGATAAGAATTCTGGCTATGTGCACTGTGACCTTGACCTTGTAAATATGACCTTAGTTCAAGATCATGACACACCCTTGGGTCATGGACAACAACTGTTTAAAATATTATCCCCCTCCAAAGTAAAAGTAAGAAGTTATGGCACAGACAACTTCAACAGACAGACAAACGAACAGATAGACAGACAGCCAGACTGACAGGGTGATTCCTATATCTAAAGGACTTTCTGAACAGTCAAGAAAATGACATTTTTTGAAAGTGGCATTGAGGCCCTTAAACATCGCAGGCAAAAGTGTATAGATACTGAAGGTGATTATGTTGAAAACTAATGCAATATGTCCGCCAAAAGTCAAACCCTTACAAATGAGTCATACAACTTATCAATCAGACCTCGTATATTTGGGCGCTAAGATATATTAGTGACAGCCATTGCATATAATGAATTTTTATGTAAATTTCCACCTGATAAAGGTCAATGGCCTGAAAATTTATGGACAACTAAGTGGTTTTGTGGCTTCTACTCCTAGGGGCCAATAACTTTTTGAATGAAATAAGAATTTAGTGTTTTTGTTATTTCTACTGCAACCTTTTTCCCATATGGAAGACTTATCATACTACAAACTGAACACAATTTCATTAATTACAGGTTTGACTTAATCTTACAATGAAATCTTACTGAAAAACTTAATGATTTTAATGATTAGCAACATTCACTGGAGTAATTTGTACTAGAATAAATGAAATTTCACTATATTACATTGGAGCGCCAATAATATAACCTTGTCCTTGGCTTCTCATAGTCTTATTGTCTTTGGCTTATCATAGTCTTACTGTCTTTGGCTTATCATGGTCTTATTGTCTTTGGCTTATCATAGTCTTATTGTCTTTGGCTTATCATAGTCTTATTGTCTTTGGCTTATCATAGTCTTACTGTCTTTGGCTTATCATAGTCTTATTGTCTTTGGCTTATCATAGTCTTATTGTCTTTGGCTTATCATAGTCTTATTGTCTTTGGCTTCTCATGGTTCTATTGTCTTTGGTGTATCATAGTTCTATTGTCTTTGGTATTCTGCCATTTCATATTTCTATTGTCTTTGGCTTTTCAGATTCTTCTGTCTACATGAATTTTCAATAGGTTCTATTGTCTTTGGCTTTTCAAATTCTATTGTCTACATGACTTTTCAATAGGTTCTGTCTTTGGCTTTTCATGGTTCATGGTCTTAGATTATTCTTTAAACAAAATGGCTGAATTTTGTCATATATCTAAGTCAGACCTCTTCCTTGCCCTTTATGATTACCTTTCTCTCTCTATTTACATCTTTTTTTTTGTTCTGACATACAGAATGATGCATGTAATTAACTTCCACAGATGAGTCAGATCTCAACATTTTGAACTGCTGTTTTGTGGTACAGTACTTCAATAACTTAACATCCCTTGTTCACTTGCATAAATGTCTTTGGTGAAGTTTGTCATACAGCTGAGTTATCTTGTGTTACTGGTCAAGAGATAGCTGAAACATTTTGTGTTATCACACAGGAATTGAGATAATCAAAGTGGCTCTTTCTTTGAAAATGTAAATGTAACCCAAATTTCATTTTTTCATTGCACAATTTCACTATAATAAAATACATTTGATTTAAGTATTTCATTTTTAATCAGCCAGGTTTACTAAATGACATAGTTTCACGTTCAATTCACACTCACTATACAGTGCATCCACGGTGAAATTACTATTAATACAAGAGCAACGCCAACGCAGCATATGCCCCCCTGGTTATTTTGTAACATGGGCATAACTCACATGAGCACATTAAGGTCATCTACCACTCATAATCACCAACAAACAAAATTTTTCCATTCAAAAGTTTATGTGTAATGATTAACAGATATGTTACTTGTCTTCATTTAATTTAGATATCAGTAATAACTGACACAAAACTTAATTAAAATACATATGACAAAGACAGGTATTCTTATTATAACTTATTAACTTGACCTAGATATCTCCAAGATGTATCTGTATACCAAATATCAATTCAATACATCTACCTGTTCCTGATATAATGAGCTGAAACTGCTAATTTTAAGAAATTTTCTAAGTCCAAGGGGGATAACTCTCACATAATCAAATTTGAACTTGACCTAAATATCCTTTAGATGTATCAGCATATCTAATATAAATTCAATATCTTTATGGGTTCCGGAGATAATGTGCACAAACTGCTAATTTTAGGAAATTTCTTAAGCCCAAGGGGAACAAGAGGCCCAAGTGGGCCTATATCGCTCACCTGAGTACCTATATTATCAGTCATGCATGAAGGAAAAATTCATTTATTTTTGCATTAATGTGACCAAGTCAACACAGATGTTGAAAATATGTCAAATTTTATTTCAGGCTAGAATAAAAAACAACACTTTTTTGCACATCCATTCAGGTGATTTTGATATTAAGCATTTCCTTTGTCTCTGCAAGAGGTCATTCAGGGCAACAAGTTAGTCATTTACTTTAGGTGGGGCCTTTTGTTGACTGATTTCAAGTCTGGGTCATGAACAACAATTGTTTCAAATATTGTCCAGATCTAACTTAAAATTGCCTAATTTCATATGTTGAGTGTTGAGAAACATCTAAAAACTTATTTAGATGTGTAAAGAAATGAAAAAAAAAATTTGACCACAGCTGGATTTGAACCGCTACTCTCCATATTTCAATTACCAAGTGGTATATGTACTATTGTGAGAACTGCTTTTTAGACATGGTGGCATTATCTGTTAACCAATTTGGATGAAATTTACCAAATTGATAGAGGACTTTTAGTACTTCATGTATTCCATGTTTCATTAAAATCTTTCATGTGGTATAACAGCAGAAGTGAAAAATGTGATTGAATTGTTCCTATACACCCTCATTTGGAAGTCTTAAAAAATTCATAGAAAATCCAAAAATTGCGATATTGACAAAATTCTTTCAAAGTAACAATCCTTACCATAATTATGATCACAATAGTCCATAAGAAATCATCATTATCAATTAACTAGGAAATAAGACACTTTTTTCTGCATTGAATCACCAAGTCCAAAGAAATGTCGAAAAAAATTCTAAAATTTGATTTTGGAAGGGAACCAAAATGACAATACATCTTCACTCATCCCTCTAGATCATTTCTATGCATTCTGTTTGTCTCTGTATACAGCCCGTATGAAAAAGAATATTGTTAAACGAGGGAACTCTTTTGTGACCTACTCTTGACTATGGTGGCGCCACCTGTAAAGAGGTCTGGACGAAAACAACAGAATTTGAAGAGGATCATAAGTGACTTATTTCTACCAAGATTTATTAAAATCCTTCAAACAGTTTTGTAGAAAAAGTTGAAAATGTGAAAAATGGCCAACCCCCCCCCCCCCCCCCCTTTTTTTTTGGAAGTCTTAAACGTAAAATTCCTAATTTCATATGTTGAGTGTTGAGAAACATCTAAAAACTTATTTAGATGTGTAAAAAAAAAAAAAAATTTTTTTGACCACAGCTGGATTTGAACCGCTACTCTTCAATTACATAGTGGTATATGTACCATTGTGAGAGCTACTTTTAGACATGGTGGCATTATCTGTTAACCAATTTGGATGATCCGCACAAAAAACAAAACCTTTGAAAAGGACTATGAGTACTTGCATCCTACCCAGTTTTATCACAATCCTTCAAGTTGTTCTGTAGATCAAGTTGAAGATATGAAAAATTATCCCCCCCCTTTTCTTGGAAGTCTTAAAAAATTCATAAAAAATTCAAAAATCGAGATATTGAAAAAATTCCTTCACACCAGCATTCCTTACCATAGAAATGATTAAATGAAACCAAATGAATGCATCAATGTTTACTAAAAGAAAATAATAACTCTTTAATGCATTAAAATAACAAAGTCCAAAATAAAAATGAAAAAAACGTCAAAAATTTGATTTCGGAATGGAACCAAAAATAACAACACTTCTTCACACATCCCTCTAGATCATTCCTATGCATTCGGTTAGTCTCTGTATGCCCCCGGTCTGAAGAAGAAGTTTGTCAAAGTAGGGTACCCTCTTTGACCTACTTTTGCCTGTGGTGGCGCCACCTATTGATGGATCCTGACAAAGATGACCACATTTGTCGGGGACCTTGAGTACTTGATGCATGCCAAGTTTCATTGAATTCCAGCAAGTGGTTCTGAAGAAAAAGTTCAAACTGTGAAATGTTTACACCAATTGTCCCACCCCCCTTTTTCTTGAAAGTCTTAGAAAATTCATAAAAAATCCAAAAAATGAAATATTGAAAAAATTTCTTCGCAGTAGTATTTCTCATCATAAAAATGATCAAATTAAACCAAATTAATGCATCAATGTTTACTAAAAGACAAAAATACTTCTTTTCTGCATTAAAATTACAAAGTCAAAAAAAACGTAAAAAAAACGTCAAAAATTATTTATCGGATTTCAACGATATGAACAAACTTTAGACATACATCCTTCTAGATCACTCAGATGCCATTAGTTTTATAGTCCATACACTGGTTCTGGAGAAGAAGATTTTCAAAGAGGGGTACCCTCTGAGATCTATTTTTAGCAATGGTGGCGCCACCTATTGAGGGATTTATATGAAATGAACAAACTTGGTAGAGGACCCCTAGTACTTCATCCACACCAAGTTTCATGCAAATCCTTTAAGCGGTTCTGAAGAAGAAGTTGAAAATGTGAAAAGTTTACGGACGGACGACGGACGACGGACGGACGACGGACGAAGAGTGATGCCAATAGCTCACTTGAGCCTTTGGCTCAGGTGAGCTAATAACTCTGACAAAAAGTAATGAACGATGACCAAATTTGAGCTTGATCTAGATATCCTTAAGATGTATCTGAATGCAAAATATCAATTCAATATCTCAATCCATTTCTGAGGTAATGAGCGGAAACTGCTAATTTTAAGAAATTTTCTAAGTCCAAGGAGGATCACTAATGACAAAAATTATTGAACAATAACCAAGTTTGAAATTGACCTAGATATGAGATGTATCTGTATACCAAATATCAATTCAATATCTTCATTGGTTCCAGAGATAATGAGCAGAAACTGTAAATGGACGGACAGACCGACAGACCAACCGACCGACCGACAGCAGCAAAGCAATATGCCCTTCCTTCTTTGAAGGGGGGTATAAATTAGGGGTGGGATGGTCCAGGAATATGTTTGTTTGGTTCGATTTTTAAGGTTCGGTTTTCCGTTTTTTCAGTTCAGGTCGGTTGCAATGTGATGAGAATACAAAATCAACATAATTAATTCATGCATAGATCTTGTGTTGTAACTAATGTCATTTTAACTCAGTATAATTTGCTTAGATTCTATTCCAGGTCTACCATAAAGACAGATGTCAAGGTGTATGTCTATATGATTAATCACAAAAATTACAACATGACTGACTTACTAGCTCATGAAAATAATGAAGTGTGTTCACATCTTAACACTGAACAGATCAGAGGTATGAAATCATGAATGAGAATTCATATAATTCAATATTCATTTTTCATGTAAAGTTAGTAACTCTACATTAAAAATGTAGATTGAATTGTATGAATTATCTGTAGACCATTTTGGTCATGTTTCGGGGTGAAATACTCTCACACTTTATATCGCTAGCTCTGCTGGCCTACAGTCGTCTTTTGTAATTGTTTACTGGTATCACTAAACACCCAACATGATACCATACAAATACAGCACTGAATTACTGTGTGCACAGTAGATGATACACCGCATCTATCATGTTAATGTTTAAATAACATCATTTATGTTCCATTATAAGGTTTACGTTTCTTGTCGTGATAGTTACTACCGGTATGTTTATATGTGAATAGTTTTGAAGAAATGTTTTACGTTTATAGTGCAATTTGGGGTTAAATAGAATGACCTCTTAAATGTCTAATTTTTGAACCGAACTGAAATCCGGAATTGTGAACCAAAAACCAAATGGAACATCTCTGTGCCGCGGTACAATGGTTATTTACCGAACCGTCACACCCCTAGCATAAACATATTGGAAAGTCCTGATCCGTTCTGAATGCCTTAGTTTTGCACGAGGTAAAAACAGAACAAATTCAAATGCGAGGCTGTTTTACTTTCATTTTAATGTTGACAATCATGTATCCACTTCATTGGACATCTAATCCTAAGGTGATATGTAAATGCATATTTTACGTCCTATTTATTTTTCCAATGCGTTTTTACCAATTTTCAATGCTTAATTACACTTTTGCATGCCTTATCTGTAGCTCTGTGTATTGTAATTAAAGACATTTTAAGACATTTAAATCCATATATATATGATAAAAGCTCTCAAAAATCACCTCTTCTTCAAAGAATTATCCCTTACAGTTACTGTTTTGTTGTAAAAATCATAAAATGGTATAGCCAAGTTTGAAATTATAAATTTGGGGAGTGGGACTATCCCGCTCCCCTGATTTCTCAAGTTGATGTACATATCAAAAACTATCATAAAGCAAATAATTCTAGTTAACATACTGTGGGTTTGTAAGAGCTGCTGGTCCAAACATACTAGCTGGTAGTTTGTAAACTGTCGACAAAACACCAGCACACACCGTTGTTCCAAGGATAAACAATAAAAGCACAATCATACCAATGGTCTGGCTACTACAAAACAAAATGTCAAACCATTACAAGAAATTATATTATATCAAAATACATTGTATTATCACATGATATAATGGTTCTTGAGTGTCATAATGCTACAATTTTATGGTGTGTAATAATGCTTAATTTAATGTTTTTTCAACAACACAGGTAAAAGGTTCTACAAAGTAGCAAAAACCCAAAAAGAAGGTAATGCCTAAATTTGAAATAGACCCGATCTCATAAAAGTTATTAGAAAAAAATGTACTTTTTATGCCTTATATCATGTGATAAAAATAATCTCCAATGCACTTGTATTCCATATGTTTTATGAAACAGGCTGTGATTCATATCCCCTAGCCAAGATTTTAAAATACACGTTTCATAAGAGGTTGCTATTTATGTTACATGACTTTGTATCAAAAGTGATGTGCCCTTCATGAGATACTGTGAGACCTAGTCTGAAAAGAGTAGAACACCATATTCTGACAGCTCTTCTGGTATATTAATATTTTAAAAAGAGGAAAACACACTTAACATTTTATTATCCATTTCATTATAACACTAATTTATCTTAGAAAAAGTGTTATTGTAACAAAGCGCTGGCAAGATATGAAAGCTGTCATGACACCAGGGGCCCTTCTATCACTTTCATTAAATTTCAATACAATCATGGAAAATTATTAGTTATACACAAGTCTGATACATGTACAATATATTAAACTGATTGTTCTTCATTGTGTTCTTATCATTCATTATTGTGTATTGCAACATACTCATACACCATCCTTCATTGTGTCGTAATAATACATTATTCTTCATTGTGTTATAAAGCCAGCATAGTTCAACCATTTAGGTTCTTATGTACCAGGCTCGAGTCCCCCCTGTGATGCATATGTGTCCTGTTATTCCCAGGAGACAGTCAAAACCATTAAGCTTCATTGTGCTCTCATTATACATAATTAACCCTTATTAATCAAGACCAGATTAAGATACCTAAAATTATCCTTCATATCTTAATTTACAAAGAAATATTTTGACAATTTACTTATACAGTGTGCTTCATTATGTTGTCACTTTCCAGCATTCTTTACAGTGTTGTCAGAAAACATTATTTTCCGTAGTGTGGTCTTTCAGACAATATCTTCATTTATATCTTGTTATTACTCAATATTGTTGTTATTAATTTACAGTTAATTTGCGCATTAAACTAAAACTTAACATATTAACAAGAGGCCCAAGTGGGCCTATATCGCTCACCTGAGTACTTAGATGATCAGTCATGCAGGAAGCAAGAATTCATTTATTTTTTTATTACTGTGACTAAGTCAACACAAATGTTGAAAATATGTCAAATTTTATTTCAGACCAGAATAAAAAACAACACTTTTTTGCACATCCATTCAGGTGATTTTGATATTAAACATTTGCTTTGTCTCTGCAAGATGTGATTCAGGGCAACATGTTAGTCATTTTCTTTAGGTGGAGCCTTTTGTTGACTGATTTCAAGTCTGGGTCATGAACAACAATTGTTTAAAATATTGTCCAGATCTAACTTAAAATTGCCTAATTTCATATGTTGAGTGTTGAGAAACATCTAAAAACTTATTAGATGTGTAAAGAAATGAAAAAAAAATTTTTGACCACAGCTGGATTTGAATCGCTACTCTCCATATTTTAATTACCAAGTGGTATATTTACCATAATGATTGTGAGACCTAATTTTTAGACATGGTGGCATTATCTGTTAACCAATTAGGATGAAATTTACAAAATTGATAGAGGACCTATAGTACTTCATGTATTCCATGTTTCATTAAAATCTTTCATGTGGTATAACAGCAGAAGTTAAAAATGTGAAGAATTGTTCCTATACACCCTTATTTGGAAGTCTTAAAAAATTCATAGAACATCCAAAAATTGAGATATTGACAAAATTCTTTCAAAGTAACTGTGATCACAACAGTCCATAAGAAATCATCATTATCAATTAACTAGGAAATATGACACTTTTCTGCATTGAAATCACCAAGTCAAAACAAATGTCGAAAAAAATTCTAAAATTTGATTTTGGAAGGGAACCAAAATGACAATACGTCTTCACTCATCCCTCTAGATCATTTCTATGCATTCTGTTTGTCTCTGTATACAGCCCGTATGAAGAAGAATATTGTCAAAGGAGGGTACTCTTTTGTGACCTACTTTTGACTATGGTGGCGCCACCTGTAAAGAGGTCTGGAAGAAAACAGAATTTGAAGAGGATCATAAGTAATTTATTTCTACCAAGATTTATTAAAATCCTTCGAACAGTTATGCAGAAAAAGTTGAAAATATGAGAAATGGCCAATCCCTCCCCCCCCCCCCCATTTTTTTGGAAGTCTTAAAAAATTCATAAAAAATCCATAAATTGAGATATTGACGAAATTCTTTCACAATAATACTCCTTACCACAATTATGATCAAAATAGTCATTAAGAAATCATCAATATCAATTAACTGAAAAACATAACACTTTTCTGCATTGAAATTACCAAGTCCAGAAACACGTCAAAAAAGCATAAAATTCTATAAATTTTACGGATCTTAACCCCGAACACAATTTTTGATAATACATCTTTATAGATTGTTGAAATGCAATAAGTTTCCCCATTTATGTAATGGTTCTAGAGGAGAAGATGTTTGAAGAGGGGTACCGTTTTGGGCACTTTTGGCCGGCCCTGGATCCACCCCTGACGGAATCTGGATCCAGAACACAATTTTAGTAGGGGACCTTGAGTACATCATTTATACAAAGTTTGTTCCAAATCTGCAATGTAGTTCCAGAGAAGAAGTCGAAAATGTGAAAAAGTTAACGACGGACGGACGACGACAACGATGGACGACACACTATGACTATAGCTCACTTGAGTCTCAGGTGAGCTAAAAATCAAAAGTAAGGTAAAAAAAACAACTTAAAGCCATTTGGATAATGTGAACTTACTAATATAGAGGTAGCAATATAATGGGACTCAAGACAAAAAACTGCATATCATTGGCTAGATACCAACTCCATCCCATACACTGTAAAATATGTGAAAAAAAGATTAAATATATATTATATTATACCTTATTTTCATTTACTTTATTACTACATAGACAGGACCTCAATCCCTGGTTGTACATGTATTGCATGAAGAATATTTATTAGATATTATATCAAATCTTTTTGTTCTACTTCTACAACATGTCAAATCCATTAAATTTACCTTATGTCAGGTTTATATCTAATCAATACACAAAATCATGATTAACGATGGACCATTCTGACTCATGTTTTTATACACACTGTTCTTTTGTTCTATACAGTGGGGCAGAAAATCTGCGCAAGTTTAGAACAAAAGATTTGGTAGTTGACTAAAATACAAAACAAGAATGGAATGAGTCTCTGCGATCTTGCATATTATCATACATGTCAGACTCATGTTTGATCACTTGTTGTACAACATGCCACTCATATATATATTATAATTACATACTGTACATATAAAACTTATACTTAATAATAAATTGTTTAACTAGTCAAACTCACATTTGTTAAATGACTTGTCAGACATATATTCATTAATTTGTGTAACTTATCAGACTCATAATTAATTACTTATTGTATAACTTATCAAACTCATATCTAATGATTTGTTGTACAAGTACAACCTGTCAAACTTGTGTTTACTTACTAAGTCTGTCATTTTGGCAAAGTTATTTACATATAACAAGTTGAGGTACCAGTTCTTGCATTGATTTGGTTCCACTCCTTTCTCTGACCAATATGGGCCATTGTACATATATGGAAAAAGTGGTACATAAACTAACATTAACAGCATGTAAGGGGGTGTCAACCTGAAGAAAAGAAAAATACCTCTTTCCTTTAACTGTGGAGCTGTAACATTGGACAGCAAAACACTTGCTCAAAATTTATTATGTCACAACAAATTTGACATCATTCTGATCAATTTGGAGGAAACGTTTATGATTTTGACGTAAAATGTCACAGCTCTGCAGTTAAAGAGAAGAGATCTATTGAAAAAAACTAGATTTGCAGTGTAATCAATTGAAGTGCACAAAAATATTTTCAAACATTCCTAATTTTCAATTTTAGAATATTTCTATTTTCACAATTCTCTAATACAATTTGAAATTTGATTATGTCTCTCATACAAACCCTTGGCCTTGACAACTTTTTAACTGTTCTAAGCCAAGTATTTGAAATCAATCAGGAAATAGTTTTCAATAAAAAAAAATATGTTGAATAGAAATATACCTCTTATTTTCCAATAAATACAATATTGACAGTCGCTGTTGATGAAAGACTTTTCAAAAATGTTTCTTTCTATGTAGTTCCTATTCTAAACAATCAATTTTTGTTTGTGTACAATACAAACAATTTAAATGAATGATTTATTTATAGAAACCATGCTATATTTGTAGTGAGCCAAGCTTTATAATACTAATAATTGTGACTTTACCTAAGGTATGTGTGACAGCCATGACATTGTGATGAAGCACTTTGAAAACTAAGCTTGGTTTTTTGATGATTTATATTATTTCCAGGATGATTACACAAAGAACACAAGAGTGGTACAAACTTAATGTCAAACTATTAAATTATGTTCAAACATGCAAAATTATCCCTATACATTTGTATTAACAATATTTTAAAGGGTCTTCTCCATATATCTGATTTTGTTTGTTGATTTCTTCTTGTACGACATGCCAAAGTTATTACTTTTGAATGGTTACTGCATCTGCCCAACACATTTCAGACATATTTAGACAAAAACATGTTTATACACCCCCAGAGCAGTAAAGGATTTTTCATCTGCCGATGTCTACCATGACAAGAGACCCGTCGGTTTTCTCTCTCAGACCATAAGACAGGAAACCAATGAATCACCAAGACAGGAAACCAATGAACCATTGGGACTTGCGCATGAGACATTCCTGAACCAGGCATTTTAATGACAGAGCTCTCTGTCAGCTCTGTATCCTATCTATAACTTTGGGTTCATGAAATCTTAGTCATCAACAGCAGTATATTCTATTTATTTCAATTCCTGTAATTTTTGTAAGAAATAATCTTTTACTTTAATTTTGATGGATATGTGTAGAATTTAAAAAATTTCCCTTAATTTGTCAATCATAAGGTCTGTCTTACCTCCAAAAGCGATGGAAATAAAACATGAACCAGTTAATTTTGCCATTTCTCCTTTTCATTTCTCTCATAGTCAGATATGAAACTAGAAGTCCACTGAAAATAAATAGAAAAATTTGAACTCTTTCTAGTAAAATGCATGTAATTGAAGAGATTCCTAAATACCATAAATGTAGAGAAAAAAATAATATATGCCCCAAACTCACAAAGAGCATACGCATGTTATTGTGTGGATTTCAGACATCAATCACAAATAACAAAATTGGTTGGTTGATTGGTGTTTTACTTCACTTTCAACCACTTTTTAGTTATACATGTATTGCATTTAGAGGGAGAAAATAACCAACATAGTGATGCAATCCAGGAACCAAGGATACAGAAAAACAAATGATTATAGCAAACAGTTGAAGTTTTCTCTTCAACAAAGGCACAAAATATGAAAATTTGAGAAGAAATGCATTACAATGTTGCTTTCCATGAAATTTACATTCAAGTTTTCATAGGGTCACTAAGACTTGGAGCTGAAAAGTATGACCTCATTAAGCATTTGAGGTCATATCAAGTCTTGTGTAACTGTAAACAACAGTGCACTGTATACAGCTAGCCCACAATACATACATATGTACCTCCCGTCAGGAGGTAGAAATCTCCGGATAAAACAGGCAATCTCCCAATCTCTAGTTAGACCCCTCATTTCTCCTGCTGAAAAGGTTTGTCTTTTTTAAATTTAACATTGTGCAAGTGTTCTGTGATCTGGAGCCAGTTGTTCGAAACTTTAACCACTGGTTAAGCTAACAAATGGTTAAAATTTGAGAGACAGTTACTTTAATTTATAAGATATTTGTATAGAAATCTAAATAACTTTACAAAGCTTTTGTCATATGCTACAAATCAGTACACAGATTATGACTTAAAGTCTTCTCATTTCAAAGGTAGAGTTAGATGAAATTTAACCATTGGTTAGCTTAACCAGTGGTTAAAGTTTCGAACAACTGGCCCCTGGTCTTTAAGTGTCCTTTCTGTTTTGTGTATTAAGCAAAACAGAAAGGACATTTAAGGAACGGATCAAAGAACACTTGCACGATATTAAATTTCAAAAAGACAAACCTATGATGAGACATTTTTAGAACATTCAGAGGAGGACTTAGCCGTAGCGATCCTGACTCAAACATTCATAGGAAGTAAAGACAATAGAATTACAAGAGATTTGCATCATAGATGCAATGTGCAGAGTTGCAAAACTTGCACCTTAGACTTAATAATGTCTTGCTAGACTGTTTCAAGACAGATTTAAGTCTCCTACCTGCAGCACACTTGCATGAATTTTCAGCCTATGGTCCATAACGCTATGACCTTGACCTTTGACCTTTGGACCCCAGAAACAATAAGGCACATCTTCCACTCATGGTTGGTAAGTGTATGAAGTTTCATTGCAATAGCACTAAACATGTTTGGACTTATGGTCCAGAAACCAATTTATGATACCCCATTCCTATGACCTTGACCTGAGACCTTTTGACCCCAGAAACAATAGAGCACATCTTCCACTCATGGTGAGTAAGTAAAGGCATTGCAATAGCATTGAAGGTATTGGACGTATGGTCCTGAAACCAATTTTTGATACTCCACTTCTATTAACTTGACCTTTGACCTTTTGGCCAAGACACAAATTGGCACATCTTCCACTTATGGTGAGTAAGTGTATGATGTTTCATTGCAATAACACTAAACATATTGGACTTATGGTCTGCAAACCAATTTTTGATACCTAACTCCTATGATCTTGACCTTTGACCTTTTGACCCCAGTAACAATAGGGCACATCTTTCACTCATGGTGAGTAAATGTATGAAGTTTCATTGTAATAGCACTTAACATACTGGACTTATAGTCTGGAAAGCAATCGTTGATGGACGCCCGGCCCGAACCTATCATCAAATTAAGAGTCGAGTTTTGCAACTCGGCTAATAAAAGAACAAGACTGGATCTGTGTACTGAATACAAGTGTACCGTACCACACGGATTTAATGATAAAATCACTTTATAACTAAACACATTTAATTGATCTATTTACCTAACTTAGCCTTTAATTATATCTTACACTTATGATAGATTTATACATATATATCCGTCTGTCTGTCGGTCTGTCACAAAAGCTTTAACTTCGGTCATAACTTTTTAACCTGAAACGTAGGGCCTTCATATTTGGCATGCGTGACCCTTATTGCAATACCCAATTTGATTAAAACCTTATCTTTATTCCACTTCTCTATTTGTTCCATTGTGTATAAAGATCTGGTGAAACCCCGTAAGGGTTCACGTTCTGGTGACCTCTGCTTTTCAGCTAATCAGTGGATTGGCTACAAAATCTTAGGGATGGAATTAACATCCACAGCGTGCGTGACCTACAAGGTAGTTAGTTTTTGAACGGTGTTTGTTACATATTGCATCACTATCATGTACCTAGCCGAGTCACTGATTGGCTATGGGAAATAACTGTTTCAGTGACTGAGAAGTACTCAGAGGTAACAAGAACGTGTTCACCAGATCTTTATAGGCAATGGAACAAATAGAGAAGCGGAATAAAGATATGGTTTTAATCAGATTATTGCAATACCTTTCTGTTGGTACCAAAATTTTTATCATGTGACCTTTGATCTACTTCAATGTAACTTTTTAACCCTAAGACATAGGGCCTTCATATTTGGCATGTATGTCCCTTATTGCAATACCTTTCCGTTGGTACTAGAATTTTTTTTATCATGTGACCTTGACTGTGACCTTTGACCTATTCAATGTAACTTTTTACCGTAAGATGTAGGGTCTTCACATTTGGCATCTGTGTCTGTAGATATGCACAACCATGACAATATGTCACAGATCACTGCACCCTTATAAACAGAACCCCGAAAGCAGGGGACCACAGTTCTCTGAATTTGCTTGCTATTATTGTTAACTATACTGTACTATTCTCATGTATATTATAATGTTACATTCTATTTATATAACTGCGTAAACGTGACATCCATTTCGCGTATGTTTGTCCACTATTACTTTATGCCTTATACTTTGTTCGTTTGTGCTGGGCCATGTTATCCGCCGTAATGGATTTCAGGTAGGTTTCTTCATTGTATTTGTTTCCACTTGATAAAGGCCAAGGGGCTGAAAACTTGCGGAAATTGAGTGTTTTGTTATTATTTAATCCTTAATAGACCATCTTCATATTTTACATGTTATAATCGGCCCAAGATCCGACATGTTACTTTTTGCCAGGCTTTTCATTTTGACGTAAAGGACTAGATAGTGACGTCACAATTTAAGCAATTACGTCACAATAAAACTCCCGGCAAATAGTTGCATGTCGGGTCATGGGCTGCTTATATTATGTAAAATATGAAGATCCTCTATTGATTGAAAATACTTACCTTAATACAAAAAAGGAGTCAACAGAAACAAGTGCATTACTGATGGCTTGGAAAGTCCAACGAGATAAAAATTCTGGGAATGCCTCTGCTACATTAGCTATAATGTAAGCATTTATGTAATATTTATAAATTATTGACTAGATTCTCCAAGATATTTATAGTTCTACACTGAGAAGAATTTTTATTGGTTTTTGTGATACAAATATTTAAAAACCAGTGACTTAAATTAAAAGAAAACTTTTCTGACCACATGCATAAATGAGATTTTATCTTCCTCATATACAGTCTAATCCACTTCTTTTGAAATCACATACACTGAAATATGGCATATATCTATTCAATGTCCAATGCTCCTAGTCAAAGTAAAATATCTACACAAATTTTAACTGAATATACTGCACTCTTTAGGGCATAAGTACTATCTTATGACACTGATTTGACTAACGCAAAGAAAACAAAATAGCACAGCTAATCCAACAAACAATGTCATTATTACAATACTTCTTTAAGGCTTGCTTTATACATAGGGAGTTCTGAAGGTTAAAACAGTTTGATTAAAACATTTCCTATTCAATGATACAATTATAAAGGAGAACCCTGACCTATTAAAATAGGAATGACTGTTTTTCTGGTCAACTTAACTTCAATGTAAACAGACTAGTCTGTTCTCCTTAAAAAGCTATATTAGGTTAGGTACTTACTAACATATCCAAGGCCAAATGCCAGGGAATGACCTAAGATGACCCACGACATACTGAGAAAGCGTATCCCATTCACAGCTGTCAAAGAGCCAGCAGCTTGATTGGTATCCAAGACTTTTTTGGCATTAGTATACACAGAAAAAGAGAGTAGGAATTTTGCTGCTCTACCTGCAGTTAAGAATTAATCAAATATTTCAATGAATATACAGAAATGAAATCTTGAAACATGTAATTATTTTTGTAACTTATAAATCTGATACATGCATTTTATATATTTAACAAGAGCAACGCCTAGCGTAGCTTAATACGCCCGTCATTTACTTTGGACAGGATCAATGTGAATGTATGGTTTTATTACCCCCAAACACGGGTCTCTTTGGTAATACTTTTATGAAACACTGAAATCCAAAAAAAGGGATCCAAGTCCCATAACACTGTAACAACAAAATGGAATTTGATCAAAACTGAAAAGTGGCTTCCCCTACACTATTTAAGCATTCTGTATAAGTTTCATGAGAAACGACTAAGGTTTACTTAACTTATTGTGTTATATAGCATCTCCATAGCATCTTATCATAGTAACAAGGTTTTATTCACTTTGTATGTTGCGGCCTTGACCTTTGACCTATGACCTCGGGTCTAGGTCATGACACACTCTTGAGTCCTAAGTAACAATTCTGTGAAATATTATTGAAATCCATCCACAGGGCAAGAAGTTATGGCCTGAACAAGATTTTATTCACTTAACATGTTGTGACCTTGACCTTTGACCTATCACCTTGGGTCAAGGTCATGACACACTCTTGAGTCCTAAGTAACAATTCTGTGAAATATTATTGAAATCCATGCACAGGGAAAGAAGTTTTGGCCCGAACAGGATTTTACTCACTTTGCATGTTGTGACCTTGACCTCTGACCTATGACCTTGGGTCAAGTGTAACAATTCTGTGAAATATTATTGAAATCCATGCGCAGGGGAAGAAGTTATGGCCTGGACAAGGTTTTACTCACTTTGCATGTTGTGACCATGACCTTTTACCTATGACCTGGGTCAAGGTCATGACACACTATTGAGTAGTACTGTAAGAAGCAATTCTGTGAAATATAATTGAAATCCATGCACAGGGGAAGAAGTAATAGCCCGGACAAGGTTTTACCCCCTTTGCATGTTGTGACCTTGACCTTTGACCTATGACCTTGGATCAAGGTCATGACACACTCTTGGAACCTAAGCAACAATTCTGTGAAATATTATTGAAATCCGTGCACAGGGAAAGAAGTTTTGGCCCGGACAAGCTTATCCCGGACGCCGGGCGCTGGACACCAGACGCCAGACTGACAACGCCCATAATACGCCCGTCTTAAGACGGGCGTATAAAGATAAGACATTAGGAACAGTTGGGTTACTCTGACCTAAAGAAACTTACATGTATGTACAGTAGACTCTCCATAACTCAAACTGTAAGGGACAATGAAAAACAGTTCGAGTTTCACACAGTTTGAGATAGGGATGTATATTTATATGAAATTAGAATTGAAACTTCAAAATAAGTTTGAGTTAACAAAAATCTGAGGTAAAGGTGTTCTAATAAAAGACAGTCAACAGTACATACATATACAAGAGGCCCAAATGGATCGACTTTTCTCACCTGAGCACAGTTTGCTCATTCACAAACAACTGATTGCTTGAGGAAATGTGCAGAAACATATATCCTCTTCTTGTTTGTGTTCTAGACAACAGATATTAAATTGCTTCTCCAAGTTGAATAAATCAAGACCAATGACACAAAAAGGTATGAAATTAGAAAAAGAGTCAGAATTCTTTTTTTTTCAGTTTTTGGCATAGTTAACATTATTAAGTGCTGCAAAATATTCTAAAAATTGCTTTGTTTAAAATGAAATAAGTACAAATTTTGCCATAAGCAGGATATTTGATTACCCTCAGCATGTAAGATTACCACACTCATCTCGATACAGTACTTATCAAACAAAAACCAAAACTTCTAATGGGAAGTTCTAAAGAACACTGAAATCTTGAAAAAAATCACTCAAGCATAAAATCAAGGTCATATACATCATAAGATGAATGTGCTTAAGTCAGCATCCCAAGATGAACCTATTGCACAAGTCTGGTAATTGCAGCACCTATACTTTCTTCAATACTGAATTACCTTTAACTACTTTTACAGCGAGTCACTCAAGTAGAAAATGTAGGTCAGATGCATCATATGATGCATGCACTTATGTCAGCATCCCAAAATGAACCTCTGATGCAAGTTTGGTAACTGTAGCACCAATACTTTCTCCAATACGGAGTTACCCCAAACTACATGGCGACACCGACAGGAATGTGAACAGGAACGCAGACTGGAACAAAGACAAATGCAGACGCTAGGGGTATAGCATAAGCTCCTCTCAACTTCATCAAGCTAAAACTCCAGAAACTTAATTTTGAAACTTTCAAATAACCCTTGAAATAGATATTTTCTAGTAAAAGATAGCAGATAAACCGTTTATTGCTGCTCTATATTAAATAAACAAAAAAATGTAACAAAAATGAGTGGAAATGACAGTTTAAAGTAAAACAAGTAACCATCAAAGACAGTAAAACCAGATTGCAAAGCAATCTATCTATACACTGAAAAACACAGAAAAAAGTACAACATATATTTAACATAAAAGTAGGTATCATTATTGGTATGCAAGAAATCAAACTAAATGCAAAAGCACTCTGTGTTCACTGAAATATGACATTTAGTTAAAGGTCACCAAATTTTGCATCAGTCCAGAAGAACTCATCAATGTCTACAAACATACCAAGTTTGACATAGGTATCATCAATCATGGTATGCAATAAACCAAACCAAATGCAAAATCACTGTGTTCACTGACCCATGACATCAAGGTCAAAGTCACTAAATCTTGCATCAGTCAAGAAGAACTTGTGAATGTCTACAAACCTACCAAATTTGATGTAGGTATCATAAATGGTATGCAAGCAATCAAGCTAAACGCAAATTGTTGACACCAGACAAATTGTTGATGCCAGACGGATGAACAGACTGACTTTGCCAATTCACAGACCAGACCTGCATTGCAATCTGGTCAAAAAGAGGTCAAGAATGGAAACGACTTATGAACAACCCTGGAAAACCCAGCCAAAAAATCAACAGTATTTTTAAGAACTGGATTACTCCATTCATGCTAATTTTCATCCACATCTTTACTTTTATGTACCTGGTTCCGTTGTTGAAGACATTTCTTTCTCTCCAAGTAGAGGGGAGTCTTCATTTGAGTTCGATCTTATCTTATACTTGAAACCTTGTTCATCATTAACTAAGTTTGTATCAATCATGGCAGCAGCTCTGGACTTTGGAATCTGAACAGCAAGTATGTCGTACAAAGTGGCCAATATCATGAGTATAAAAAACATGATGACAAAGACCCTAAAAATAAACATAGAGTAATCAAAGATTACAAAGCTCACCTCACAGCATATCTGCCAATAAAACATAATATTATCCCCATAGCAGAACTAAGAACTTTAGTAGCTGTCCAAATAAAAAAAATATAAAACTTTTTCACATGTTGCTTTCTTCTCATCAAGTGCAATGAAGCCTAAAATATAGGTCATGACCTAGATCTGAAACTTAAATCCATCTCTACATACAAAGATACAGCATTTGTGCAAGTTTGGACTTCCTAGTTGTCCAAATAAAAAATAAAACTATTTAACATTGTGTTCAAAGTTTTCTAACAAGAAACTACATACAAAGATACAGTATTTGTGCAAGTTTGAACTTCCTAGCTGTTCAAATGAGAAAAATAAAACATTTTTTACATTTTGCTCAAATTTTTCTTACAAGTGCACTGAAGTGGAAAACATAGGTCATGACCTTAATCTGAAACCAGCATCCATCTCTGCATTCATAGATACATCATTTGTGCAAGTTTGGACTTCCTAGCTGTCCAAATGAAAAAATAAAACTTTTTAGCATTTTGCTCAAATTTTTTTTACAAGTGCGCTGAAATGGAAAATATAGGTCATGACCTAAATCTGAAACCAGCATCCATCTTTGCAGTCATAAATACATCATTTGTGCAGGTTTGGACTTCCTAGATGTCCAAATGAAAAAATAAAACTTTTTAACATTTTACTCAATTTTTCCTAACATGTGCACTGGAGTGGAAAATATAGGTCATGACCTTAATCTGAAACCGGCATCCACCTTTGCATACATAGATACATCATTTGTGCAAGTTTGGACTTCCTAGTTGTCCAAATAAAAAAATAAAACTTTTCAACATTTTTACTAAATTTTTCCTAACATGTGCACTGGAGCGGAAAGTATAGGTCATGACCTAATCTGAAAGAGATATGCACATCTACACATATAGATACATCATCCATATCATTTTAAACTTCCTAGCTACAATAGTTATCGAGTTATTGACCAGACAGTCGCCAACACCGACACCAACGCCAATGACGGTGTGATAGCATAAGCTACCTCTCACTTTGTGAGGTGAACTAAAAAGGAAATACTAAAGCAAGATATTAACTGTACAGTTATCTTAGTTAGTCATGGGATATTCTCCTTGCACTCCCTACATCATTTAATCACTCTACGGTATACAGCTAAACATAAAGCAGAGCGTGAAGCAAATTCATTGGCTCAAAATGATTTAGGATTGATTGATTTTTGTTTTACGTCACACCACGAATATTTCACGTATATGGTGACGGCATCTGCCTGATGCAGGGCATACAAATTTTGGCCTTTGCAACGGACCCACCCGAAGCAGTGAGGGATCTTTATCGTGCCATGCATACCACGACACGGGGCCTGGGTTTTTACTGTCTCATCTGAAAGACATGACACCAGCATGACCACAGCGGGACTCAGACCCCGGCCTCCCAATCAGGAGTCTGACGCGATACCACTAGGCCACACTGGCTTAATGATTTTGGATACTTAAAAAGATTTTGGATAGTTAGAAAATGAGTATTTTCAGTTAACTATCTTTCCTCATTCATATGGAATTCTAGAGCCTACATTGGCTGTTTTTGTCTTTTGCATCATATATGTTTAGCCAGATTTATGGCATATTTTATCAAATTCAGTACTGATGGGGCCATTGATTCCAATGTCATATATGAGAAATATGCTAAATGTCTCTGAGTGTTACATTCAATCTGTTCATACTTCAAGATACTCCCCCCTTTAAATCCAATTTTTTCACAAGGGCAGTAAGGATTTTAGGGATGGAAAAACTTGGACAAATGATATGCTTTCTCTTTATACATATTCTAGTCAATTTCTCATTAATAATAGAGCCATTGACAAATAATCTAAAATTCCCTGTCCCTAAACACCCTCAAATTTTCAAATAACCTGTCTGCAGATGTTACTGGTACATGGCATATGTAGGAAAATTTTGAAATATGATCGAGTATGGAAAGGATCACATTATTGAAATAAACATCGCAAATTTGTTGAGCAAGCATTTAATTCTTGCCAAAAGCTGACTCACAAATATCACATGTTTTCATGACTGATATTTCTGACCGAACTCCACCAAATTCTGGTATAAGATGTGAGTTTACAGATTACTATACAGAGCTGTTTCAATAAGTCATTCAGTGATTAAGGTAAAAATATGAAATCAATATAATTATATCGTTAAATACAAATGTAGCATAGATTTAAAAAAAAAAATTTAATAATATTTTTACTTACAGAACCACAATAGCTCCCGTATCCATCTTTCTGTCAGGATGTTGGCAATTCATCTGATGCAATTGAAAAGCTGTACTGTTTTCACTTCTTGGTAGTTCAGCCAAAACTACAAACAACAAAAGCAACACCTAGCATGGCATAATATGTCGGTCGCTTAGCTTGAAGGGGATCAATTTAAATGAATGGCCAAGTTACAATCCAATACTTGTACCTTGAAACACTGCATAAAGAAATCCGGAAAACTGTAAAATCCTTGAAAATTTCGAAGTTCAAGGGGCATAATCCAAACCAATCATACCCAAATGCAAACTGGTACTGACCCTTATCGATATAAAGTAATATACAAAGTTTTAGTCCAATACCTTTAAAGACTGCAGAAAAGAGTGGAAAACTGTAAAATCCTTGAAAATTTCTAAATTTAAGGGCCGTAACTGTGGCAGAACCAAAGCAATCACACCCAAATGCGAACTGGTACTGACCCTTGTTGATATAAAGTTATATACTAAGTTTTATTTCAATACCTTTAAAGACTGCAAAAAGAAGTCTGGAAAACTATAAAATCCTTGAAAGTTTCTAAGTTCAAGGGCCGTAACTCTGACAAAACAAAGGAATCATACCCAAATGCAAACTGGTACTGACCCTCGTTGATACAAAATGATACGCCAAGTTTCAATCCAATGTCTTGAAAGACTGTAGAAAAAATAGGGCACCACTAACGGGTGCATGATACACTCGCATCATGTTTAAATGTGGTCTACAAGATACATCCTTCCATATGACACCATCAAAAGTTTTGTTTCCCCTTTAGTTAAGGAGGAGAAGCCCGTACAAGCTTTTCCGACCCCGCCAATTTTTCCCCACCCTAGGGGCCTGACCCCAACTTTGAAACCCACATGCACAACTACAAGTCACACCCTTTCATATGACACCATCAAAAGTTTTGTTTCCCCTTTAGTTAAGGAGGAGAAGCCCGGACAAGCTTTTCCGACCCTGCCCATTTTCCCCCACCCCAGAGGCCTTACCTCAACTGTGAAACCCACATGCACAACTACAAGCCACATCCTTTCATATGACATCATCAAAACTTTTGTTTCCCCTTTAGCTAAAAAGGAAAAGCCCGGACAAGCTTTTCCGACCCCGCCAATTTTTCCCCACCCTAGGGGCCTGACCCCAACTTTGAAACCCACATGCACAACTACAACTCACACCCTTTCATATGACACCATCAAAAGTTTTGTTTCCCCTTTAGTTAAGGAGGAGAAGCCCGGACAAGCTTTTCCGACCCTGCCCATTTTCCCCAACCCCAGAGGCCTTACCTCAACTGTGAAACCCACATGCACAACTACAAGCCACATCCTTTCATATGACATCGTCAAAACTTTTGTTTCCCCTTTAGCTAAGAAGGAAAAGCCCGGACAAGCTTTTCCGACCCCACCCATTTTCCCCCACCCCAGGGTCCTGACCCCAACTTTGAAACCCACATGCACAACTACAAGTCACATCCTTTCATATGACACCATCAAATGTTTTGTTTCCCCTTTAGTTAAGGAGGAGAAACCGGACAAGCTTTTCAAACCCTGCCCATTTTCCCCCACCCCAGAGGCCTTACCTCAACTGTGAAACCCACATGCACAACTACAAGCCACATCCTTTCATATGACATCGTCAAAACTTTTGTTTCCCCTTTAGCTAAGAAGGAAAAGCCCGGACAAGCTTTTCCGACCCCACCCATTTTCCCCCACCCCAGGGTCCTGACCCCAACTTTGAAACCCACATGCACAACTACAAGTCACATCCTTTCATATGACACCATCAAATGTTTTGTTTCCCCTTTAGTTAAGGAGGAGAAACCCGGACAAGCTTTTCAAACCCTGCCCATTTTCCCCCACCCCAGAGGCCTTACCTCAACTGTGAAACCCACATGCACAACTACAAGCCACATCCTTTCATATGACATCATCAAAACTTTTGTTCCCCCTTTAGCTAATAAGGTAAAGCCCGAACGAGCTTTTCCGACCCCACCCATTTTTCCCCACCCCAGGGTCCTGACCCCAACTTTGAAACCCACATGCACAACTACAAATCACATCCTTTCATATGACACCATCAAAAGTTTTGTTTCCCCTTTAGTTAAGGAGGAGAAGCCCGGACAAGCTTTTCCGACCCTCCACCCAAGGGGGCTGACCCCAACTTTGGGGTTCACGTGATTTGTTTGTTTCTCACCCAATTTCATTCCCCATGAACCTAGAAAAAAGACAGTTATTTCTTAAATATACGAAGTTTTAATCCAATACCTTTAAAGACTGCAGAAAAAAGTGCAGAAAACTGTAAAATCCTTGAAAATTTTTAAGTTCAAGGGCTGTAACCATGGCAGAACCAAAGCAATCATACCCAAATGCAAACTAGTACTGACCCTTGTTGATATAAAGTTATATACTAAGTTTTAATTCCATAACTTTAAAGAATGCAAAAAAATGTCCGGAAAAATGTAAAATCCTTGAAAGTTTCTTAGTTTAAGGGCCGTAACTCTCACAAAACCAAAACAATCATACCTAAATGCGAACTGGTACTGACCCTCGTTGATATAAATTGATATGCCAAGTTTCAATCCAATATCTTGAGACTGCAGAAAGAAGTGTGGAAAACATGACCCCGGACGGACGCATAGACAGACAGACAACGCCATAACATAATACGTCCGCCTTATGACGGGCGTATATTGCTGAAGCTACAATAACATTTTAAGAAATACAGTGTAGGTTTGTTGATTGGTGTTTTACAGATGGTTTCACCGAAGTTTCAGTCCGACAATGGATGCTAATTAAGAATCATCAATGTAGAAACATTTCTCTTAAAGACAATTAGGAAGATTTATGAAAGACTTCCTTGTTAATTACAGTGCTTGAGATAGCATTCTTAATATCACCATTGTGCAGGAGCGTACGACGAAAAGACATTGAATTACAGTATAGAAACAAAATGTGATTTTGAAACATGAATTCCCACATTGGCAACAAAGTGCAAATAAGGCAAACTTTGAAATGTAAGTCAAAGGTCAAGGTCACAAAGTCAATGACCTTGGTGTAATTTAAAGGGGTTTTATTTGTGGAGTATGCATGCAAAATATGAAATCTGTATCTCGTGTGTGTTCAAAAGTTCAAAAGGTTAAAGCTGACGACAAGCCAAAAGACAAACAAATAGACAGACCGGAAAAAGGCAATATGCCCCCAATCTATAAATCTAGCAGCATAAAAATGCTGTCATCAAAAGCAGACAAGTTCAACATGACTGATCTAATCAACTTTGTTATTTCTTTTCAATTTTAGGGAATTTTCATAAACAACCTTTTTAACACTTACTGGAATTGATTATTTGCAGTACATCTGTACTAGTGCAACTGTCTGGTACACAAAGGTCATAGCTGATTCCACCTGATGAGCCACCACCCTACAGATAAATGTAATTTACAAATAGCTACCAGTACAGAAATTACTAATGGACTATACAATCAGAATACTGTAGTTTATCAATTATCCATATAATACCTGATGACAAACAAAATCATGATAATGTAAATAACCTTAGATATTTTTCTCTCCGATATTTCTGGTATTTCTCATACCTACCTACATAGATACCCACACACAAAAAGCAAGAGGTCCTAGTGGGCCTATATCACTCCCCTTAGAATAATTTACTCATTTACAAATAAATGCCTGCTTGGAGAAATGCACACATATATTTATTTATTCTTTTGCTGATTGTGTTTTTTGATAATTGACTAAAGGCTATCCACTTGCTTCTCTACATTGAATACATCAAGACAATAAAACAAAAATGTATGAAAAAGACGAATTCAGATTGTAAACTTGCTCCTCAGTATTGAATAAATCAAGACAATGATACAAAAATATGAGAAAAAGATTAAGTCAAAATTCTGTCTTTCTTCTTCTGAAATAATATTCAAAATCTTGCTTTGGAGTAAAATGAGCAAAAGCCATTTGCATTTAGTGGGGTTTCAACTGTTTCTCTTCAGCATGCAAGAACTGGCCTATATTAAAGCTAGAAAAAAATTCATAAACAAGAGGCCCAAGTGGGCCTATATCACTCATCTGAGTACTTAGATTATCAGTCATGCATAAAGGAAGAATTCATTTATTTTTGCATTAATGTGACTAAGTCAACACAGATGTTGGAAATATGTCAAATTTTATTTCAGGCTAGAATAAAAAACAACACTTTTTTGCACATCCATTCAGGTGATTTTGATATTAAGCATTTCCTTTGTCTCTGCAAGAAGTCATTCAGGGCAACAAGTTAGTCATTTTCTTTAGGTGGGGCCTTTTGTTGACTGATTTCAAGTCTGGGTCATGAACAACAATTGTTTCAAATATTGTCCAGATCTAACTTAAAATTGCCTAATTTCATATGTTGAGTGTTGAGAAACATCTAAAAACTTATTTAGATGTGTAAAGAAATGAAAAAAAAATTTTTGACCACAGCTGGATTTGAACTGCTACTCTCCATATTTCAATTACCAAGTGGTATATGTACTATTGTGAGAACTGCTTTTTAGACATGGTGGTATTATCTGTTAACCAATTTGGATGAAATTTACCAAATTGATAGAGGACTTTTAGTACTTCATGTATTCCATGTTTCATTAAAATCTTTCATGTGGTATAACAGCAGGAGTGAAAATTCCTATACACCCTCATTTGGAAGTCTTAAAAAATTCATAGAAAATCCAAAAATTGAGATATTGACAAAATTCTTTCAAAGTAACAATCCTTACCATAATTATGATCACAATAGTCCATAAGAAATCATCATTATCAATTAACTAGGAAATATGACACTTTTTTCTGCATTGAATCACCAAGTCCAAAGAAATGTCGAAAAAAATTCTAAAATTTGATTTTGGAAGGGAACCAAAATGACAATACATCTTCACTCATCCCTCTAGATCATTTCTATGCATTCTGTTTGTCTCTGTATACAGCCCGTATGAAAAAGAATATTGTTAAAGGAGGGAACTCTTTTGTGACCTACTCTTGACTATGGTGGCGCCACCTGTAAAGAGGTCTGGACGAAAACAACAGAATTTGAAGAGGATCATAAGTGACTTATTTCTACCAAGATTTATTAAAATCCTTCAAACCATTTTGTAGAAAAAGTTGAAAATGTGAAAAATGGCCAAAACCCCCCCCCCCCCCCCTTTTTTTTTTGGAAGTCTTAAACGTAAAATTCCTAATTTCATATGTTGAGTGTTGAGAAACATCTAAAAACTTATTTAGATGTGTAAAAAAAAAAAAAAATTTTTTTTACCACAGCTGGATTTGAACCGCTACTCTCCATATTTCAATTACCAAGTGGTATATGTACCATTGTGAGACCTACTTTTAGACATGGTGGCATTATCTGTTAACCAATATGGATGATCCGCACAAAAAACAAAACCTTTGAAAAGGACTATGAGTACTTGCATCCTACCCAGTTTTATCACAATCCTTCAAGTTGTTCTGTAGATCAAGTTGAAGATATGAAAAATTGTCCCCCCCCCCCCCCCCTTCTTGGAAGTCTTAAAAAATTCATAAAAAATTCAAAAATCGAGATATTGAAAAAATTCCTTCGCACCAGCATTCCTTACCATAGAAATGATTAAATGAAACCAAATGAATGCATCAATGTTTACTAAAAGAAAATAATAACTCTTTAATGCATTAAAATAACAAAGTCCAAAATAAAAATGAAAAAACGTCAAAAATTTGATTTCGGAATGGAACCAAAAATATCAACACTTCTTCCCATATGCCTCTAAATCATTCCTATGCAGTCGGTTTGTCGCTGTATGCACCCGATCTGAATAAGAAGTTTGTCAAAGGAGGGTACCCTCTGTGACCTACTTTTGTCTGTGGTGGTGCCACCTGTTCATGGATCCTGACAAAGATGACCACATTTGTCGGGGACCTTGAGAATTTGATGCATGCCAAGTTTCATTGAATTCCAGCATGTGGTTCCGAAGAAAAAGTTCAAACTGTGAAATGTTTACACCAATTATCCCACCTCTCTTTTTCTTGAAAGTCTTTAAAAATTCATAAAAAAATCCAAAACATAAAATAATGAAGAATTTTCTTCGCAGTAGTATTTCTTACCATCAAAATGATCAAATTAAACCAAATTAATGCATCAATGTTTACTAAAAGAAAAAAATACCTCTTTTCTGCATTAAAACTACCAAGTACAAAAAAACGTCAAAAATTTGATTTCGGAACGGAACCAAAAATAACAACACTTCTTCACACATCCCTCTAGATCATTCCTATGCATTCGGTTTGTCTCTGTATGCCCCCGGTCTGAAGAAGAAGTTTGTCAAATGAGGGTACCCTCTTTGACCTACTTTTGCCTGTGGTGGCGCCACCTATTGATGAATCTAGACGAAAAACAACAACACTTGTAGGGGACCATGAGTACTACATGCTTATCAAGTTTCATCAAATTCTGTTCAGTGGTTCTGGAGAAGAAGTCGAAAATGTGAAAAGTTAACGACGGACGACGGACGACAGACGACAGACGACGGACGGTGATTGATCACAATAGCTCACTTGAGCCTTTGGCTCAGGTGAGCTAAAAAACTAACCAATCAAAACTTAGACATCACATTTCCAAATAACTCCTCAAATAAATATTTTCAATTTCCAAATAAAAAGTTGGCAGATAAATGCTTTATGACTTCTTTAATATATTGCATAAATCAAGAAAATGTCACAAAACTGTGTGAAAATGACTAAATCAGTAATTCATTTTCTAATATGACTTATTAAACTTGTTTGGGTGAAAATGAAATGAAAAATATTTTTGCGTCCAGCAAAACTTCAGAATTGGCCTATATCAAAAATAGAAAAACAAATTCATTACTGGTATAAATCCTGAAAACAAAGTTTCCTGATAACACATTCTAAAAACTTTGAAGTAGATACTTTCAATAAATTATATGCAAATTCAAACTTTAATGCTTCTCCACATCAAATAAAACAATACAAAAAAGTGTGGAAATAACTATGTCCAAGAAGACATTAAAAGAAAATTTTAAAACTTTAATTGATTTCAGAAGGGAACAAAAATCACCAACACTTCTCAGTTTGATGATCAATGCAGTTGGTCTGCTGAAAAAATTTGTCAAATGAGAGCACCCTCTGAGGGGCATGTTGTCCTGCCCTAAATCTCTTTCTTGTCAGATCTGGTCAAAAACAGCAAAATTTGTAGGGGGCATTGAGAACTTCCTCCCTACTAAGTTTCATCAAAGTCTTTCATTTTCAATGTCTTTCAATTAATTCTGAAGAAGAAGTGTCCATCAAAGTTTATCATTTACAAGCTAATAATATATCAAGCCCCCTAAGCCGGCATGGCCTAGTGGTATCGCGTCGGACTCCTGATCGGGAGGCCGGGGTTCGAGTCCCGCTCTGGTCATGCCAGTGTCATGTCTCTCGGATGAGACAGTAAAAACCGAGGCCCTGTGTCGTGGTATGCATGGCACGTTAAAGTTTCCTCACTGCTTCGGGTGGGTCCGTTGCAAAGGTCAAAATTTGTATGCTCCGCATCAGGCAGATGCCGTCACCATATACGTGAAATATTCGTGGTGTGACGTCAAACAATAATCAATCAATCAATCAATCAACCCCCCTTTTTTTTACTTAAAAAGTATGCAACAATGATTTCTTTACTGCCTATTACAATAAAATCAGTTAAAATACACAAAATCAATGCATTATCCACAACTTAAAAGGAGAAAATATAGAAAAATTACCAAGACTTAGCTTAATGACAAAGTCCAAAGAGATGTCAAAACTTATTTTCTGACGAACAAAAATGATAAATTTGAATGTTACATCCTTCTAAAACACTTTAATACCATTAGTTTTTTAATTCATGCATCCCTTCTGAAAAAGAAAATTTTCGAAAGAGTGCACCCTCTTTGGCATATTTTTGTCTTTTTTGGTACCAACTGTTAACAGATCTGAATAAAAACCACAAGCTTCCACTAGGTCCACTAGTACTACAAGTAAAGCAAGTTTGATCACAATCTATTAGGCAATTTAGAAAGAGAAATTCAAAATGTGAAAAGTTTACAATTATGGACAGCGGATGATGAACGGAAGACAGACGAAACACTGACAAAACCTCACGCCTTTAGCTCAAGTGAGCTTAATACCTGTCCTTTACCAAATTTGCTTTTGGAAAATGACTTAGTCTAAAATCTGAATATTAGTAGAAACATTTCTCTGCAAATATTATGGCAGGTTGTTTTGGTGGTATTTTATATCCTGGTATATAATAAATATATGTAATATATATAATTGTGAAAATAAAACATTTAGAAATATACAAAATCCTGTGTAAAAAGAAAATATATAAAGATTTGATGCAACTTTCGAACATTGAATACTATAAATTTGATCTTTAACGTAGCAATGATACATGTAATTGTAATGAAAATAATAACAATGCATAATAACACATAATGGACATCGTATGAAAAAGAGAGAATTTCCAAGATTGAAGTTTTTTCTGAGACAAGGCATTTTAGACATAACAGAAATAATAATAAATAATATACTATAATATATTTAATAAATTAAACAATATATATATATATATATATATAATCCATAGAAAGACATAATAGAAAAAGTTGGAACTACCAACATTAAAGTTCGTAAAATTTGTTTCTTGGAGTTGATTTTCCAAGAAATATGTAGAAGTACATTACCCGTACCCCAAAAATTTTTTCCCTTTCTGTTGTTACCAATTAGTAGTGATACATAAAATGAAGCAACTTAAATGCCCCTCTATTGATGTCATTTCCTTGGAAAAGTACAGATTAATTTCATAAAATAATGAATAAAAAACAGATTTATTATAACACCAAAATGGCAGAAGGAAAGAAAGAAAGAAAAAGAACTCAAGGACAAATGTGATTCACATAAAAGTATATACATGTGTTACCGTATGCTTTACCTTCTTTTATTGAGGTTTGATTAATGAAACTTTTAAATACTATAATTACATGTATTTTGATATCATAATTATGATAATGATATTAAAAGTATCACTATAATGATGATACAGTATTCAAATGTACAAGTTTCTCCATTCAACTTACTTCTGGATTAGCAGCTGATTTTGGCCCCTCCATAAGTAAGGCAGAGCAAAACTTTCCTTTGAAACTTCTTTGGTAATCAGTTTGTTTGACTGGGTTACTATAGACAGTAGCCCTGACGTTGACACATTCATCATAAGCACCCAAAAATCGAATATTGCCATCTAGAATACCATTTGGAATTTTCCCATAAGCATCAACAACTGAAATAAAGAAAAATAATAAAACATGACAAATCTTCTATATAGCAAAAGCAAATTAACATCAAACACTTTGAAGAAAAAGAAAACAGAATTATATCTGTATTTTACTTTCAATCTTGACCTACATTCATGTAACTTTACAACCTGATTCATGAAGCATTTGTTATCACTGCCGGAGATACTGGGGTCTTATTCACTAAGTCTAAGAACTGATACCTAAAATACCATGTGTCATTATTCTAAGAATATGTAGAAAGTTTGCCTGTGGATAGCTTGTCAGATATACTGTTTACAGGAACTTTTTATTAGTTCTTAGAATTAAGACACATGCTACTATATAGGTCTCAATTCTCAGACTTAGACTTAAGTTCCTTTGTGAATAAGGCCCCTGGTGTGTAGGACTACACTACAGTTACAAAGCACCCATTACTTCAGCATTTTACATGTATAAATATAGTCTGTTTGAACATTTTTATACCATTTTTCTATATATGATATTACAACGACGATGCGTGTGTTTTGTGGAATGAGTTTGCAGTATCTCTAGTGGTCAAGGACCAGTCCCGGCTAAGACCAGCTACCGGCTACTACGTTATTAAGGCTATTCAAAACGTGAATTGACCAACTTTTCCTTTGTAATGGTGGGTATTCTATGTACTGCAGACGTGAAAAAATCTCATAAATTCACATTTCAAAACAACGAAATAACGTAGTAACGTTGTAGCCGGTAACTAATCTCAGCCGGTAACTGGTCATCTACCAGTAAATAATCATTTCAGAATTTTTCCTTTTCCTTGGGTATAATGTCTTTTGTTCGGTTGTGAGTAACACAAAGAACAGCGCTCATCCTCGGTTCCCCATGGTATTTACGCTACCGCTGAATTAGCTGAATACCATGGGGAACCGAGGATGAACAGCGCTCTAAATAGATTAATAACGTAACAAGAATATTTGGACCGTAACACGTGGAGTAACACGGTGGTCATCAATATTAATTCTATGTAACGGGACCATCCCAACAGTTGGTTGGTTGGTTGATTGGTGTTTTACGTCGCTTTCAACAATATTTCAGTTATATAGCGACATGGAAGCAGGAGGTTACCAACCTCTTAAACATAGTGGCGCAACCCGGGAATCTAACCCGGATCGTCGGCGCCGCAAGCCAAGCGCTTAACCACTACACCAAGCCTGCCCCCTCCCAACAGTAAGGCACTCTAAAATTGCCACGTCTACCATGACTCGTGACCACGGTTTTTACTGTCTCGTCCGAAAGACAACACAAGTAGCGCCATCCCAGCGGTACTCCAATCCAGGAACGTATGATAAAGGGGCAGCACAGTCACGAATCCCCTTACAAAATGGGGGAGGGGAGTTCGCAGAATAATTACAAAGATGTGATTATAATACAATCCTTTCTAAAAAATTGCAAAGGAAAAAATACAAATAAAAAAAACCAAACCAGCAAGAATTTTTATCCCAACCCCCTCCCCCAAAGATTGTCTTATTAAAACGTGTATTCCTTCTGCTTCTTAACTTTTAGTTGAGTATGTTGCATTTTTACCCTTTGCCGGACTCGACTACGCCACTGTGGAAAGACAGTAAAGCAACATCCTGATTCAGCTACGCCATCTAAGGCTATGTTTGAAAGCAAAATGCTATATGAAAGAGAGATATATGCATCTGTGCTTTCACAAAATACCCGTTGACTCATAATACGTGTGTGTAATATTAATTATATGAGTGTTCCCTTGAGCTCAGTTACAGCAGGGGTGTATATATCTTTAGATATATACATCCCTGATTACACACAGGGTGCAAATTTTGCATATACATATGCAAACGTTCCGCATGGGTGTATATGTCCATTCGAGAATGTATAACATTCCAATAAAATATGTCAAAATGTACCTTTAAAATGTGCAAGTTAACTCCTGGTACCAATTGCACCTACAAAGACTAAAGGCAAATGTACTTTTACCAGGGTCACTAACCGCCACTTTCAACCTAGTGATTTTCGCAAAAAAAAAATGAAATTTACTTCAATATAGATTTATTTGTGTTCTTGTCTTTGTGAATACCCGTCAACGGATACGTGAAAATTTTTTTCATGAAAATTAAAATTACGTCAAACAACGTCTGTTTAACGTAAAAAATGTACAATCGTGGCATAAATATGCAAAATGACCTTAAAAATTTACCAATTCAAGATACAGCGCAAGCTTGACCCAATTTTATCTGATGTTTGACTTGTCTGTCTGTTATTTGATAAACTATTTGCGACCAAACTATCACATCGGGTCTTGCATGCGCTCATATCCAAATTTATGGAAATGTCTTTATACTGATTTTGCCATAGATACACATTTTCAGATATTTTGGGTGGAATTTATTTCCTTATCAGAATGTCAAATCTATACATTAATTGTATATTCTGATAGCGTATGTATAGAAGTATCGCCTGACAGACACAATTATTTCTTATCAGTTTCCACATTTAAGCCAATTTCGGGGTTTATTCGCAGATAAATCCTAGCAGTAGCGTATGTGTATTTTGGTCGTAAATTTACCCACGTGTACCTCGAACACATCGGTCCTTGGGAACCGTTAGCCGTCCGGTCTTGGCATAAAAGATGCCCATCTCTAAAAATTTAATCCATTTTTGAGGGGATGAGGTATGATGAAGGGGAAGTAGGGATGGGAAGAGAAAGGTATTTTCATAGAGTTATATTCTGTTAAAGCTCTTTTGTAAAAGGATAGGAGAGGATAAAAGACATTAGTGAAAGGAAAGGAATGAGAGAAGGAGAGTTTTTGTCGTACCAATGATTACATAAAAAGTTTGAACACTTGTCATGTTTTATTTTTTTAACTTACTTGAGGGGTGGTAAATACAAAAATTAATACATGACAACTTTTAATTTTTGTACTTATCCCCTCCCCCAAGTAAATTCAAAATTTAAAACATGACACATTTATGATTTTAAACCGATCTATTACTATCAATTGTTCTATAAATAATAAGAGTTTTAACACAACTACTTGACATCTGACCGAAGCATACGACAATATCGATCCTATATATAATATGGGAATATCATTGGTGGATTTAGAGGAAGGGATGCAGAGGTTGCAACACACCACCCACCCACCCTTTCGGTCTGAAAATTTTACCCCAAAAAGGGTCATTTTCGACCATAATTAGGACTGCAACTCCCCCCTCGCTTTTCGGACAGAATAGTGCAAAACATTAGTTATGGGAGACTGCAATGCCCCCTTTCAAAAATTTCTAGATCCGCCTAAGAAAAGTGTCCTTCTCCCCATCAAAACGTAAGAAGCCATAATAGGCATGTATTGCTCTCCTGAGTTCTCTGAACAATTCGTAAACTAAAGTATAATTTTCACGATCTTTATTTCAGAACTGAACCCAAAAAATCTCATTGCAAAAGAAAAGTGCCTCTGTTTGAACCAACTTAGCTACACTATGGATCAGCTCCTGGACAGATACAAAAGAACAACAGTTCATTCATGCTTATCTTTCATCCAAATGGTCTATTACTTCTCAAGGAGTTGGTCAGAGCTGAAACATAACAGAATAAAGAACACCCCATCCCATCCCAACGTACACGTAAATGATCTCTCACTGCCTCTCGTCACGACTAGTGAGCCTTATGCACAGGTCTAAATTCCTGTGCTTTGCGTTAGGAAAACACCTGTATCGTCACCATATCAGTCAAACTATCTTCTTCTGAGATATACATGTAAGATAAGAATCAACTTCAACAAATCGTGTTCACGAATAGCACCGTGGTTAGATACATGTGTATTTAGGTGAAAAATGCTGAATCACGCCTTCCTTGGTGTACATGTACATGTACGTATACGATTATATACCAAAGGTACATACAAAATACATCTAAACACAATTTATGCTGGTGTTATATCGTAGTTTTCCCCCATAGTAGTTTTTCCCAGGAAAAATGGCTACATAGTAGTTTTCCCCATGGCGGAAAAACTGCTATATATTTGCTAGTCTTTCCCCCATTGTAGTTTTCCCCTTTACGTAACGGTTTAGAAATTATACGTGTTCGTTCTTATTGTACAAATTAGGTAACATTTGAAATACAAATGTACTACCGTAATAACCTGTGGATCAAACCGATAGTGTTATGGTTAAGGGGTTTCTATACATGTATACTGTTAAGTGTTTTGTTGTAAATATGTAATCTTTCTTTTAATATTATTACCATAGTGTGGTATTTTCTCCTGTTATTTCATTGTAAAAAGTGTCATTTATTTGCGTATACATCACATTGTCATTCATTCTACCAGATTTGTATTTTTCGATCCGATCCTTCAACAAATATGACCGCCAAGGAATCTAATTGGCTGATGCAATTTCGACTTCTCCTTTGAATCCGCTGCATGGAATGATTGGCGAAAAGTTTAGACTGTATGGTGGCCAATCAAGGACTGGGGCGTTGTTGTAAGTCAGAAAATCACGACAAATCCTAGCAACATGGGGCCTCGCGTTGTCCTGCTGCAACATTAAGTTACATTGATGGATGAGAGGAAGGACGTGTGGGCCCAAGACTGATCCCGATATCTTATTAATTGCTGTAAGATTGCCATAGATAACCACAAGAGGTGTTTCCACACCGTGAGATATCCACGCCCATACCTTAACAGACCCCCTCCTGCGAATATGTTGTTTTCCACAATGCAAGCGTCTGAGTCTATATCGCTCACCACGACGTCGATAGACACGTTCTCGTTCATCTGACCTAGCGTGAAGCGAAACTCGTCAGTGAACAACACGTCTCCAATGGGCCAAACGAAACCGATTAAGCGCATCATAGGGAGTACGCATGTGAAATATGAGAGCCTACCTGTAAGGGTTTTACAAAGGAGGTCAAACTCCAAAGTCAAGGTCACAAATAGCCGCAAGTAGTGGCCTAAATGAATGATAGGGCCACAATTCCTTACGTTGCGTAAACTTGCATTTTTGACAAACGGAATGGCCGGCACGATTCTACGCATTTCGGCATCAAATGGAGCAAATATCCAACATATATCAACATAAAGCAAACGATCGGCAACGTTAACTTACCCCCGATCTGTCGTCTGAAGGCTCTACACACATTTTTTCCCAACCTGTTTCAAATTTGCCGGTTTCTGTGTCAGCCATTCGGTCTCGCGAGATCTCGTTAACAGAAACCTCACAAAAACAAGCGGAGCTGACGAAAAACACGTGGTCATGGGTGCGTGGTCATTGTTATTTTTAAGTCATTTCTCTGTTTACATTTTATTTATCGGCTAGTTACCGCATTTCTGGTCATTTCAATTTAGTTTTCTTCTTCATAAATAACTATTCCATTTATCAAAAATGCAAGTTTACGCAACGTAAAGAATTGTGGCCCTATCATTCATTTAGGGCCACTACTTGCGGCTAGGCCACAAATGATGGGTCTCATCACAATCTATAGTTCCAAAGCCTTACACCTTTTAGTATAGAAGACATAACAAAGGTTAAGGTTTTTGAACAGTAGGTCAAGCTCGAAGTTCAAGGTCACGAGGTCAAAAGTCACTGTCCCAAATGAAAGGCCTCATCAGAAGGAATACATTGGCGGATCTAGTAATTTTTGAAAGGCGGGGTTTGCAGTCTCCTATAAATAATGTATTGCACTATTCGATCTGGAAAAGGGGTTGCAGCCCTACAAATGGTGGAAAATTATATCTTTTTTTCAAATTTTCCGACCAAAAAGAAAAAAAGGGGATTGCGACCGATGGGGATCTATATGTGAAGTTTCAAAGCCTTACACCTTTCTGTGAAATATTGAAATCCGTGCACAGGGAAAGAAGTAATACTAATAGCCAGAACAAGCTTATACCGGACGCCAGACGACGGACGCCGGACGGACAACGCCATAACATAATACGCCGCGGATAAAAATGAGATATCTGTCATGTTCTAATTTTTGAATTGTCATGTTCTAATTTTTGTATTTACCAGCCACCCCCCCCCCCCCCCCCCAAGTAAATTCAAAAATTAGAACATGACATATCTCTAGATTCAATGGAAATATCTCCATATCAAAAGTTGAGTTGTTAACAAAGTAACGAGGTAGATTTACTTATGTGTGAAAAAAATCCGGAATTTCAGATTGAGGGAAAATTCACTATATAATAGTAGTTTTTCACCGATGGGAAAAATGCTTCCTGCAGCCCTGCAATATATGTCATCGGTTTGAAAGCTAAATCTGGATTTCATGTCAAAATAAAGATCGCGAAATCGATTTTTAAAGTACATGAAGTGCACGAGAATGTGAAGTTCGCATAAGGTTCAGTCACCATTTATTTATAGAGATGTTTATGACCTCAATTCTTGTTTGCCATATCTATGTACATATACCGGTAAGGTATTCATACTGGGATAGAGTTTTCCTTATAAAGGCATATATACGCTGTGTACTATCGGAGACATCATTATGGCTCAGGTCGTTACCTACGACGTATTTAAAACGTGATAAGCACTACCAAGGCTATTTATGTTTAATAATATTGTGTTTTTGCCCTTGAATTCTTATTTCTGGTGAATGTGAATTTTAGTGCATGTACATGTATACAGCCTTACAGACACATAGCTTTTATGCCCCCGAAAAATTTTCGTTAAGCATATAGTTGTCGTGTCCGTCCGTCTATCTGTCCGAGCTCCTATTTCTTGTAAGGTTTATTAGAATTTTACCATATTTCACACAAATGTTCCTCGAGACAGGGACTTACGGCAAAGGTCATTCTAAGTTATTTCTGAATAGTCAACGTCACTCAACACGTACTCGGTATTTCTGAAATATCGGGGGAAAACCTCACATCTCTTAAACCATTCATCAACATTGTATCATATTTCACACAAATGTTCCGTAGGACAAGGACTCTAGGACTAAGGTCAATCAAAGTCACTTCTACAAGGTCAAAGTCACTCATCACATATCCCTAAAATATTGGGAAAAAACTCATATCTCTTGAATCATTCACCAAATTTGTATCATATTTTGACAAAGGTCACTCAAAGTGATTCTGCAAGGTCAGGGTCACTTAGCACATATCTCTAAAATATTCGGAAACACTTTTACTCTACCATACCTCATTGATCTTTAATCAGAATTTTATTTCACTCAAATGTTCGTTAGAAATGGGCTTCCTTGGACTAGGGACTTTTGGACAATAATACATGTACTTACGAGTGCTTGTGGTCACATCTTTCAATATTTGGAAAGGTCTAAATTTTAATTGGTGTTTATAGTCGCACCAGGATTATTTCACTTATCAGTATATCATGGTATATGGCAACGATCTTACCGTTAATTTCAGGAATTAACCAACATTTCATGATAATTCTACAGTCAAAATGTCATTGGTTTAATGCTATCTAGGGAGCATCCATCATTTTTACTGATATTCATGTTTACCAGAGTGTTTTGCCTACAAAAATCAAATTTTGGACTTAACTTGTGAGATAGTTAAAGGACTTCAATATTTCAAGTTTATCTTCCTTGTGACAAGACATTCCAATAGTGTCTAGACTAGTATCTTTGACCTTTGCCTACTACTCCTTATTGATTGGAGCTACATTTTCCTTGAGAAAAGATCTCTTTCAGTGATCCATACCTTTTCTGACCTAGTTTTCTTGACTTTAATGGTTACAAAATAATTCTGGATATTGCTGTCCTCTAGTAGGGACATTTGTGTTTAATAAACATATATTTTTCTACTACAATGCATGTGTTAAATTAATACATGTATATGTAAAACTGTCTGTAGCCCTCTCTAACACAGTGTTGCCAAGAATATTGTGTTTGCCTTTTTCGGTGTGTTGGTGAAAGGATATATAGTTGGTTGGTTGGTTGGCTGATTAGTGTTCTACTTTGTTTTCAACAATTTTTAAGTTAAATTGTGACAAGGAAGCAGAAGGTAACCAAACTCTTAAACATAGTGAAATGCAATGCAAGTGTTTAACCTACACCTATTATCTGCCCCTGCATTGGAGACCGAATACATTGTACATGTATCATACCCTGGAATACAGAAAATATAATTCTTAGGGAAATAGTGAAAATCCCATAGGTTAACATTTTTAAGGTGAATATTTTACCTATCAGATGAGAGACTTATCTCTGGGGTGGGGGGAATGGGCAGGGATATGTATTTTTAATGGGTGAATTAATACAGTTTTTCTCCATCATGCAGATAAGACAGTTAGATTTTTGTCCCAATTTAGAGTGCAAAGTTAATTTTTTTTATTTTCTAACAATTATCTTATTGTAAATTGCTGGGGTTTTTTTAAAAAGATTTATCTTATCATATGTTTATTTAGTTATTAAACTATTTATCATTTAGTTTAACACTCTCACAAATTATTTACAAACTGAAGAGTGTTATCAAACATCTGTATGATTAGATTTAATCTCACTACATGTACATGTATCTCTCCTGTGAGTGCCTGTAACTGACCAGGGCATACGAATGGTAACATAAACCTGATATAAGGAAGAGTGGAAGAAAGTGCCTGTGCACTGTTACTGTTGTAAAGTGGAAGGGGGGAGGGATGTTGAAGCCAAAGGGCGCAAGTAATTGGCCAACAAAGAGGGGGAAGAGTAAATGGTGGGAAGGAGTGTTATACTCCCTTTTCGTCTGCATGCACCGACTCATTTCTAGTACCGGTAGCAGAAAAAAGTGTTTATGAAACCCCCCCCCCTCACTATCTTACCTTTCTGAGCCCAAGTTTGTCCTCCCATCAACGCTCCAACAATCGCAAGGCTGTCGTTCATACATATTTTAGACACCGATTCATTCGCTTTGAGACCATAAGTCAGGGCATCTTCTAAAAAAGTGGACAAATACTCCGCCAAATTAGTCTTGAAATCATAGCGGTTTCTAGCAGAAACTATCTCCGATGTCAATAACTGTGACGATATGTCCTCCGAATTTTTGTTTATACTTTGTAATGTTTGTGCTGGTTTTATCAGAATTTCTGGATATGATATACCCTCTGAAAACACAAATCCCAAAGTCAGCAGACAGATAATTGTAACAACCTTCATCATTCCTCTGCGCTCATCCACTGGCATTGTTATTTTATCGGTATTATGCAATGCATCGGCTACGCAGCGCAATGCAATATCTAAGTTTGTGACGGTGTGATAAAATCCGGAATGTATTATGCATAAATTTATGGTATCAATGTAGCAATTATTTTCCATATGGCTATATGTTAATGAAATGAGAAATTTGTATGAAAAAGAGGATAAGTTTAAGCTTCCTTTACATTTCAATAAACAGAGAGTCCCCCTCCCACCCATTGTACCATTGTAGCAATTATTTTCCATAGGGCTACATGTTATGAAAAAGATTTGTTTGTTTGTTTTATTATTGTTTTACGTCACTCCACTATTATTTCACGTATATGGTGACGGCATCTGCCTGATGCATTGCATACAAATTTAGACCTTTGCAACGGACCCACCCGAAGCAGTGAGGGATCTTTTACGTGCCACGCCTACCGTAACACGGGACCTCGGTTTTTACTGTCTCATCCGAAAGACAGAACACCGGTGTGCCCCGGGCGGGAGTCGAACCCGCGACCTTTCGATCACGAGCCGAGCACCTTATCCACTAGGCCACACCGGCTTGTTATGAAAAAGAGGATCATTTGATGCTTCCTTTACCGTTCAATAAACAAGATAGCTCCCCCTACTAAATCAAACACACACACACACACACACACACACACACACACACACACACACACACACAAACACTATACCTCACCGTGGTTTTTCATTTTCAAAATTTGCCCTGTTTGAACTTACCCTCAGTTAGCCGCAAGTAGTGGCCCTAAATGAATGATATCATTCATTTAGGGCCACTACTTGCGGCTAACCCCCAGTCCGCAGAAAATGTGCTCGCCGAAAAAACCTTGACCCTTGATATGAAAAATACTGACCCATAAATTTTAATATTGTCACCTGTTAACAGATAGACCATAAATAGCATTTCAGTCAAAAAGATTTATATCCTCTCAGAAGCCTGGGATTTTTCATCCGGAGCAGGACTTACATGTAGGAAAAGAAAAAATGTTTAGATAATAAAACTTTAATATTCTAACAACATGTGCAAAGATTTTTTCTCTTGTTTTTCGTGACAGCAGACTATTGTACTTGCATGGTGATGGTATCTGCCTGGTGTAAAAATTTAGGCCTATGCAGTGAACCCACCTTTGGGTTGCCATGTCTACCGTCTCTCGAAGCCTCGTTTTTATGGTCTCGTCCGAAAAACATGATACCGACGTGCCGCCGTTGGTACTCGAACACGAGACTTATAGTTCTAGAACCAAGCAACTAACCGGCTCCTTTACCATATACAATAATAATAACACCTTTTTATATCTCCTGAATTATCATGAAAACAGACTCTGGCATGTAAAAGCAAAAAGAAAGAAAACTCTGGAAACCTAGCACACAACGCATTCAGTAGAAAAGCTGATCTTTTATGTGCATGCCAGAACTTAATTGTAGATTCAAAAGTGGAAGGTTTCATCCCAGACACGAAGCGTGGCGATGAGAAAGCTGCTGGTTGGTGGTTACCTCGGAAACTATTCGGGCAGATCCAATTTATGAACATTTATAGGTAAGGTACTACATACATGTATAAAGAGGTGGATCCAAGTTTTGGAGTTAGGGGCGAAGTCGGGCGAGGGGTCGATCCCCAGCAGCTCCACAGGGGAAGTCCTGTTGAGATCTAAAAAATTGCACATTTTTACTTCATTTGACTGTTCTCAGTCGGTACCCCACTGTAAACGAAGCTTTCTGTGATGTTATTCATGTCTTGTCCATACTTTGTTATTCATGATATACATGTGGTGGATTTTTTCATACAGCTGAGTCAGATAAGATCTAATAAATCTGAAACAGCTATATCGCAAACCCCATCATCATTAATCTTAGTACACAGAGCCAAATTTTGTATACTAGGCGAATATAGAAATGTATGAAAAAAGGGTTTGCGACTTTCCACGAATGCCTTTCAGACAGGAAAGTGTGGGATTGGGGCTGAAGCCCTTAACCTAGCAAAAATGACTTTTGTTGAGCAAAAGTTTCCGACCATAAGGGGGGGGGGGGGCGCAACCCCACATCCCCTATTTACTACCAGTTTACCGCAGTTTTTTCCATTCAACGGGTAGGCGGAGCTTATTGCACGATGGTTGTTTTCACTCGGATGGTTTCTATTGACTTAATAGGGAAAGAAATAAAGTCGCATTAGAGTTTACAATAATAAACATCTATATCGGAAAAGAAACCATAACAAGATTTCAAGACCACGCCCTTTTCCCACTCCCGAGGGCAGGGTTCAGGTTCAAATTTAGACATGCTCTAAATCATATAGGGAATACTTCTAGCCCATAATCAATTGCAAATCTGGGAGGAGTAGCGATAATGAGCAAATTGTTTACGGATGACGGACGGATGACGAATGGTATCGCATAAGCTCTGCTGATCTCTGGCCAGTAGAGCTAATAATACTTAAACAAAAGGATAAAAATTTATTTATTTACACTGAACATACTCAACTTTACTGCAAGAGATTTGTGATCTGAACAGTTTTGTTGTATATCTAGAAAAATGGACTCTATACGAACAATGAGGGGGACAGACACGTCACAAGGGGGGTGTTTAGAGTTCGCTCTTCCTCTCCTTTACGTCCCTTCCCCAACTCCTTTTCTCCACCCAGCCCCCCCCCCCCCCCTGAATGGCACGCACTGCAGACCCGCAATTCCCCCTCCCCCCCCCCCCCCGAAGAAGGCGAACAGTAGCGATTATCGAATAATAGTATGCCGCGTCTTTCTGTTTTTTTTGGGGGGGGGAGGGGATGCCCCCCCCCCCCGCCCCCCATTTCTGAATCCACCACTGATATTCTTGAAGTCGGACTGGTCACATGACCTAATTTGCATCATATTTGTTGGGGATAAATCTCTGGATTATCATCGCTCTCTACGAAGAATCCGATATTTTGAAATCTTATTTTTCCAACCTGCGGTCATATAAAATTCGAAGAAGGAAATAAAGTCAATCGTCATAAGATTCCTCAATAAATTTCAAAAGTTTTAAGACTAATTTAGCTTTTGTGCACAAAATATAATTCAGCAAAGTTGCATTACAGTCTAAGATAAACACCGAGTTTATCCCACAGGTCATCCTCGGAATGTTTCGGGGATTATCTTCATTTAGATTTTAGTGTGATGTCACGCCGACTTCGAGAATATGAGTGCAGTGAAATCTATATACCATATTGGTCTACTTTTTATATGTTATGGAGCCGAGGTAGACGTGAGTCGGTAGACTATTTGCTAGATTCTTGATTCGGGTTCTAATGCGTCGGAAACCCACGGTCTTTTGCACTAAAGTTTAATTCCTAAGAGTAGCGCGATAGACCCTGAATTTCCGAAGATGGCTCTAATGGTGAACCGTCCGTACATGTCACAGCAGAGACTGGTACTTGCAAAAAACTTCACTCCCGATAGGTCATTTTCACAGATGGATGTTTCTGAAAAATGCATCCAGCAGGTGCCTTCACATTGTAATGTATAATGTGTTCACGAATAAGTTACACTGACTTCACACATGTCAACTTTTTATCATTATTTTAAAATTTCTTTTAACCAATTTTTGTTAAAACATTTAATCTGCGGTCCCATAGAAAAGATGCCCCACCCCTTTGCTTCGCATGACTCTGCATCACATGCTAGATAAGTTATTTGTGCAATATTGATGATTATATTGTACCTCCGTCAGTCTGTCTGTCTGTCGAATCCATAACGCACTGTCATACTCATAAATCATGCTTGGTAGAAGGCGCTGTGTTATGACCTTCCCTCAGGATCACACATCCAAGACCGAGATCACTGTCAACACAGAAGAATTTCTTAGTACGACTTATAACTTCTATATGCTTGATTAAAGTACCCTCTTTCTTAGTAGAAAAATTGTATATAGGAAGGTGGTGTGTTATGACCTTCACTCGAGGTCAAGCATTCAAGGCCAAAGTCATTGTCAACTTTCCTTGAAATTTTCTTGTCCATCTGTAGGGGTTTTTTATGCCCTCGACATATATGGCCGGGGCCACATAGTGTTGCACCCTGTCATTCTGTCATTCCGTCATTTCGTCATTCTGAAACCTTGTCATCGTAACTCCTCCAAAACCGTTCATCAGAATTTCACCAAACTTCACATGTAGTTTGGGCAATTTATGTAGATGTGCACGAAGGGAGGCAACTCTGCTCAGATTTTTTTTCAGGAGTTATGGGACTTTGAAATTAGAAAATGTGCATTGCATATGGCTGAACCTTGTCATCGCAACTCCTCCTAAACTGTTCATCAGAATTTCACCAAACTTCACATGTAGGTAGAGCAGCATATATAAAGGTGCATGAAGGGAGGCAACTCTGCTCATAAGTTTTTTTCAGGAGTAATTGGACTTTGAAATTAGAAAATGTGCATCCATATGGCTGAACCTTGTTTGAATTTTCAAACATTAGTTCTGTGGCAATTATATTTTACTACCTTAGATGCCAGCGGGGACATCTGTGTCGCACCGACACATTAAAATTCTAGTTTATGTTAGAGATATTCTTTATGGGAGGTCATGTGTCATGACCTCGACCGACTCAATGCAATTAAGGTCAATCTCAGTGTCAACTTAGGTGATTTCTATGGTAATGTTATGAGAGATTGAGCTATAATTTAGAGTGTAAATTTCTTATGGAAAGAACATATGTTAATATGGATAACCCATTACTACAAAATACATTGTTCTTCGTACCGAGAAAGCAGCGATTATATATATTTTCGAAATTTAAAAATGTCAACAAGCAGTGTTTAATTTCTGAAAAATAGAATACATATATAACCACATCGTTATCTGCTTAGAGTGAACATTTATTTTACATCCAAACCGAGTGGCTACATATGAGCATATCGCGCCGGCGATCGATAGCGTGAACCATGCGCACAAGGCAACCTCCACGTCCACAGATGGTACAACTAAATCTGATGTCTGTATGCACAACATTATCTTTATGGTAAGTAATATACCAATTACGATTTGCCATGTTATCTCTATAGATAATCCAATTTGGTAATTACTTTTGCAAAAATACAAGTTCTGATATACTTGTACAGAGAAAAAGACTATTCATAACAGCTATTTTAGACTTAAACTTGTTATCAATGCAACATCTTAAAAAAAAGGGGGGGGGTGTTAAAGAATTTAGCTCACCTGTATCACTAGATACTTCAGGCTGTTCCAATCAAGATATGTAGGTTGTATCATATTGGCATTACTGTTATATCATTTACTAAAGTTAAAGCTTTCAATTCTTTTTAATGATGGCCGGAATTGGAAAATTTTTACATTTTTATATTGAGAGTTAGTCCATGATAGATACATGACGTCAGCATGATCTTAACAATGATAAAGATTGCCACTTGCATACGTAAAAATATTATGTTTTAACATGTATGCTACACGAGTTAATTATTTCCCAAATAAATTAGCAATATCAAATAAATTGTCAAATATAGAAAACATAGCTACTGATTAACATGCGCTTTTTTAATCCCCCTGTTAAGTCAAGTTTTGATACGGGTATAGCATTATAGCCATGCCAACGCCCATGTATTTTATTTTTACAATCTCATTATACAGAAATGTACAATATAAACAGAGCCGGCGTAGCTCAGTCTGTTAAGTGCTTGGCTCGTGATCGAGAGGTCCAAGATTCGAGTAGCGCCGGCGGCTCGGCGATGTTCTGTCTTTCGGATGAGACAGTAAAAAGCGAGGTCTCGCGTCGAGGTAAACGTGGCATGTAAAAAGACACCTTATTGCTTCGGATGGATCCGTTGTATAGGTCTAAATGTTCATGCAATGCATCAGGCAGGTGGCGTCACCATATAACTGCAATAATCTTGGTGTGATGTAGAACAATAATCAAAGATGCAAATATAAGACAGATATGAAAACATGTGATAGATGTGTCCACATGGTGACATGCAAAATAGTAATCACCAAGATGATGAATATGAGGCCCCCTCCACCTTATTTTATGTTTTATATGAAAATTAGATATAAAAATAAATGTGTTACATAGTAACAGTCGTCTCAGTGATGTAACAATGAAAGTAATGTATCCATTTAAAAACTCTCATGGTTTATATGCAAATACCAAAATTAATAATACATGTATATACATGTATAATATCAGATGAAAAATATATACTAAGTAAAATGTATATTGTTCGTTCATATGAACATGTGCATTTCGGAGAGAATTTAATGACAGCTATGATAAAAAACATAATTATAGTTATAGGCAAATAAGCGTAAACATTCTTCTTCAAATTTACTAAACAGCAAAACAGCGATGTAGAAAAGGGGGTTATTGGGACGGTAAAACCTTTTGATTGAACGTAGGTAAAAGATTAATTTTGACTATTTTTGAAGATGAAATACCTTCTTTCCTCGACAAAAATTTGATAATTAAAAGATGGAACCATTTAATATGCAGTATTTATAACTACTTGTACTCATACAGAGACATTAGATTACTTTCAGTAGAAGTCTGTACCTCTAACTTTTGTTATAAGCATGAAATCTTGGTTACAAAAACAGCCACCAAAGAAGCTTGATTACAACCAGTACCCATGACCGAAAATTTGTGGACATTGAGCTTTTTTGTCTCTTCGGATGACTTCTTATCATTGCTTAATTACAGTCACTATTTTAAATCCTTTATCTACCTTTGTAGCTAATTTAAGTCAGTGGTAACTGTGCACGTGAATACAGACACTAATTCACTATCTACTTTATTACACACACTTTAGTGATTTCTTTATCTATAGTCACATTGTCTTAATTGCTTATTACAATACTAGTATACATTTTTGTATCGTTTGAGTAGCATTATATTACATTCACTGACTGAGCAACATTATTACAATCACTGACATAGCAACGTTATATTACATTCACTGACTGATCAACTTTATTATATACACTGACTGAACACCGTTATACAACATTCACCGGCAGAGCAACGTTATATTACTTTCACCGACTGCACGAGGTCATGACATTCACTGACTCAGCATCGTTATATTACATTCACTGACTGAGCATCGTTATATTACATTCACTGACTGAGCAGCGGTATATAACATTCACCGATTGCACAGGGTTATTACTTTCCCTGACTGAGCAGCGTTATATTACATTCACTGACTGAGCAGCGGTATATAACATTCACCGAGTGCGCAGGGTTATTACATTCCCTGACAGAGCAGCGTTATATTACTTTCACTAGCTGAGCAGCGTTATATAACATTCACTGACTGAGCAGCGTTATATAACATTCACTGACTGAGCAGCGTTTTATTACATTCACCGATTGCACAGGGTTATTACTTTCCCTGACTGAGCAGCGTTATATTACATTCACTGACTGAGCAGCGTTATATTACATTCTAAATCACTTGTTTTGTTTTGACAATTCTGATTGGTCCACACGTTTGCGTTCAAACGTGTATAGCGACGATATACCGTCCTTAAATGTATTACTATATTGTACGTACTCTTTGTCCACATTGCCTCTGACTGCAACTATCAAAAATACTGTCTGTAACAACTTCGTTCAGTGGTCTTAACGCCCATCTTAAGTATCGTATCAAGGATGATTTGCAAGTTCTACCATTCACGTGCACTATTATACAATTATTACAATCAAGTTGAACCAACAAAACCGACAACGTACATGACGTATACCACCATGCAACATGCTTTCCAGCGTGTATTTCATCTTGCTGCGCCGCAGCAAAATTGCCTGTTCAGCTGTTTACGATGCGATGTCAAGTTATTCATGTATGAATCAATTTGTAATTATCACTTTAATCATAAAATTTTAAGAATATGGAAATGAAGAAACTTCTTATGTCAGTCGGAAGAATCGTCCCTAGCAACGAAGAATTTTGGGGCAATTTCAAAGAGACAAAACGATGATTGTGTTCAGTGAATTAGAATGGGGATAAACGTAGTGTGTTTGATTGTTTTCCGCAAGCGTCGCCAGGAAAACCGCTCTGTTTCCAACGGTATAACCACGGCATACCTGTCGGAAACAATCAACACAGTACGTTCATCCCCTAATTGACTGAGCAGCAATATATTACATTCACTGACTGAGCAGCAATATATTACATTCACTGACTGAGCAGCGTTATATTACATTCACCGATTCCACTGGGTTATTACATTCATTGACTGAGCAGCGTTATATTACTTTCACTGACTGAGCAGCGTTATATTACATTCACTGACTGAGCAGCGTTATATTACAATCACCGATTCCACTGGGTTATTACATTCATTGACTGAGCAGCGTTATATTACATTCACTGACTGAGCAGCGTTATATTAGATTCACTGATTGAGCAGTATTGAATTATATTCACTGACTGAGCAGCGTTATTTTACCTTCATGGACTGCACAGGGTTATTACATTCACTGATTGAGCAGCACAGTCAATTATTGATTGAGCAGCGTCACATATTTACTGCTTTATTACAAATCAGCAGACTGTGTAGGGTTATTACATTCACTGACCGAGCAGCGTTATATTACATTCACCGAGTGCGCAGGGTTATTACATTCACTGAATGAGCAGCGTTATAATACATTTACTGACCAAGCAGCGTTTTATTACATTCACCGAGTGCGCAGGGTTATTGCATTCACTGACTGAGCAGCGTTATAATACATTCACTGACTGAGCAGCGATATATTACATTCACTGACTGCGCAGTGTTATTACATTCATTGATTGCGCAGCGTTATATTACCTTGACCATCTGTGCAGGGTTATTACATCCACTGACTGAGCAGCGTTTTATTACATTCACCGATTGCACAGGGTTATTACATTCACGGACTGAGCAGCAATATATTACATTCACTAATTGAGCAAGGTTATTACATTCATTGATTGCACAGCGTTATATTACCTTCACCATCTGTTCAGGGTTATTACATTCACTGACTGAGCAGCACTATTAGTCACTAACCGAGCAGAGTCACTGATTTACGGCCTTGTCACAAATCATACTTTTGATTCTGGAGAACATCTAAGCAACTTATTGCATTATATCTTTATCTACAAATGAATATATAGGAAATAGGAAATATGTTACCTTGTTTACGAATATAGGCTGATCAGCAAGATGACGTCATGGAAACAATGACAGGCCCAAATATATAGGAGTCATTTCGTGGACGGGTGTAATGATCAACTATTTCGACAATTATTAGAAGAAAGTTGTGCCAATAGTGTCTGAAATTGGGGCTGAGGTTCGAATCCGCAGTACCCTTGGATCCATCACTGAAAAGAAGCAGAATCTGCTGTAGTTATAAGCACACGTAGTCTAGATGGTGACAGGTGGTAAAATAATGTGATCTAATAGATTTTTGTTATTGTTATCTGACAATTGATTCCCCGGGATACCATCGTTTTATTTGTATAAAGTGAGGTTAAGGATAACGTGGACCGGGAAAAGATGTTTGATACTTTACGTATCTAAATGCACTGTGCTCTCTTACCCCCCCCCCCCCCCCCCCCCCCCCCCCCCGCTTCATGCAAATCTCCTTCCTTTTCCAATCAAAGATCGGTGATCTAGAATCTAAACTTCTGTAAGACAATTAAGGATATCATTCATTCGATAAATCGTTAATGTAGATAAATATACATCAGGTAAGCAATTTTTGATTAAAAGAACCCAAACAAACAAACAAAACAAAACAGCCCCTTCCAAACCCAGTTATTGTATTGCTGTCATAAGCTCTCAAAAGCTAGAACGAATCTCGTGCACTTGTCAATCGATTGGCATACGCATCATAATGGGACACTAGGACTAGATTGGTACATTAGTATTTCTGACCGTCTACGAGGATTGTGTTTGACCGCTGGTAAGACTGCTTCAGGTAGCATATGCAAAGGTCCCGTTAGGTGACTTTAGTACTTTACGCAAGGCGCAGTATATTCAGTATTTCCTTCTGTTCACTGAATTCACAAAAAGGACGCTTTTTTATCCAGCTCGTCCTAAGAGTGTTCGATTATTAACTATATTTATATGTCGGTGTATAACATATCTTTTTGTCTCGGTTGATCGGTGATGATACAGGTTGTTTAAATTTTTGATTCAGTGTGATATTGGTATCAAAGAATTGTAGTTTTTATAGAAGAAATTGTTGCAATACATGATGAATATTATGCTGTGAATTATTCTGAAGATGCTAGTTGATGTTGTTTTTACTACGCTCCGAACAATATTTCAGTCATATCGCAATATAGGAACTGGGGCACTTGATTTGTGTCCCTTCCTCAAATATAGTACCAATAATTGGTACGATATTGGCGTCACGAATTGGGAGCCCTGTGGCTGGGGATAACGAACGAAATGTTTAAGCATAGAGGCGCAATCTAATAATCGAATCCGGATCACTGAATTTTATTTGTTTATATTATTTTATTTGTTTATTTATTAATTTATTTTTATTTTTTATCTATTTTTTTTAAATCTTGTTTGTGGATTTTTTGTTCGCCTTAAAAACTCTGAACTGATATCAGAAAGCTACTAGTAACGTGGTTAATAAGATGATTCGATACATTACCACGGGACCAACCTGCCCACCAGTGCCATATCGCGGGGCAAACCTACCCACCAGTGCAATACCAGTGGACAAACCTGCCCACCATTGCAATACTACTGGACAAACCTGCCCACCATTGCGATACCACTGGACCAACCTACCCTCCAGTGCAATACCACTGGACCAACCTGCCCACCAGTGCAATATCACTGGCACTTGTTGCTCATCATGCCCTTTGATGAATTTTAGACTGTTAAACTTAATATGTTAATACATGTATATGAACATTGTAATTAATATAGATTAAATAACAGCAGAATAGAACGTGTAAAAACTACCAAAATTGTTTTCCCCATTAGATAAAGGGTGGCACAGATGAAATGGAATTTGAATCCCAAAACTTTAGTTGTGAAGAGCAAATATTTAATTCAGACTCTTTACAGAAAACTGTAATTAGCTTCCAACATAATCCTGCGGTTTTCTTGTTTGTATGTAATAAACAATGTATTCCATATATGATGTTTAAAATGATATGATGATTTAGCCATAATGATTTAGCTCGAATTATAAACACTCTCCCACATAAAACCAAAAAGCAAAGCAGCTAAAGAGTAAACACGATAATGGTTTGAGCAGATCTTGGTATCTCACGTAAAAGAGGGCAATTACAAAGTGTACTTACATTGTGTACTTGCATTGTGTACTTACATTTCGGGACAATGATACTGCTAATGATAGTAAGCAAAATAATTGTGATGGAGATTTGTCACGGGAGGGGAGGATGGTACCTTACAATGATTTTGGGTACGGACGTGCGCTAACACCCTACCCATTCATATATTGAGCGAAGTGTAAAGCATACCCAGTCATATACTGACCATAGTGAAAAGCATACCCATTCATATGCAAAAATATCTGCTCTTGCAACCTCCACCAGCGTTATCTATTCATATATTTTGTGATTTGAAAGATACCCATTGATATATATTTGAAGGGAAAATGATACCCATTAGTATAATGGGTGGTCTTAAAGGTATACCCCATTCCAGCCGCACGTCTGTGTATACCTTTATACAGAAAGTTACCCCCTCCTCCGTGAGATTTGTGTTTCAACCACATGATTGGTTCGACCAATCACATTTCAATAAATGTACATTAGTAGTTTCGTTTCTATGATGTGTAATAATGTATACTTTCAGATGTGATATGTTACCATGGAAACCACAAATACTAAAGCAACTGAATTCATGCAAAACAAAACGGCAGCTATTGATAATTGTGACATTGACAGTTTGGAAGGGGATGACGAACAAAAAGAATTGCGACATCATAACTGCAATCGGACAAATGACTGCGAAAAAATCATAACCAATCTCAACTTTCGAACGGAAGAAGAATTAGTACGCATGCTTGGAGAAGCTGATGTTCTCAGCCAATCAACGTCCAGTTTATCTGATAATGCGGTCATATCTCCTTCGGTTAGTATTCAGGCGCTGGATGGTGATACAAAAGATATTACTAACGACAAAGGGAAAACATCAAAAAAAGTTGTAAATGGGGAGTCAAAAGAAAAGCCAAAACCATCGACGGTGAAAAACAATCCAAATGTAACTTTTACACGACGACATACGACCGATGCAACTCCATATAAACCAAAACGCGCGTCTTCCGCAAGAGACCTTTCCAAAAAGGGCCTAGATAGCAAACTCAAATTTACAAAGAAGAAAAGTCCAAGCGAAATGCTTAAACTTTGCGAAAAGAAAAGTCCAAATGAAGCACTTCGACTATGTGAAAAGAGAAGTCCTTTAGATGAATGTCACGGGTTTCGTGATACAGTAACGAGTAGGATGAGGTACGAAAAGGGACATAACTCGCATGAGTTGAATGAATGCGAAGGCGACGACTACCTTACGCCAACACAACGGAAGGAAGTGGAGCTCAAACAGATCAGGAAGGAAGTCAAAAATTTGAGAAAAGACCTCGCAGATAAGACAGAAGAAATCGAAATGTTGAAGAAAAATATCGATAAGGAAGCAGCTGCTATCATTGCCGATAAAGACCTCAAGATATCTGCCATACGAGATGAAATGAAGACATTACAAGATGAGCTGGAGGATCTACGGATGTCGTACGAGGAGTCGGTGAAGAATGTCTCTGCACTTGAGATAACGATTGTGAATTTAAAGGTGAAGTTTTGTTCTACATCAGTTAATATAGAGCATATTTTGTAATATGTAAAGCAGAGAGTCATAGAAAGTTTTGTGTCGATCTAGGCTTTTATTCTAAATTCCAAACCTTTATACTGTATATCCAGTAGCAGATTTAGAAGTGATAGAAAACCCAGTCCCTTTCCGACCAAATTTTATCAAAACACTATATAGACTCTCTCTCTCTCTCTCTCTCTCTCTCTCTCTCTCTCTCTCTCTCTCTCTCTCTTATTTTCTTTCTCCAACATTTAACTCTACAATTGTGGTTCCGTCTCTAAAATACTACACATAGACATGCATTTCATATTTATTAAGAAGCGTTATCTATTCATAATATTTTGTGTTATCTTCAAAAGTAGTTTATTCGACTTTATTGAAATTTGGTGCATTAAACATGTATTTCAGATTTAATTCAATTGGGGTTTTTAATAAAATACGCAAATTCAATTTTTTAAAATTTATTGAAAGAAAAAATGCATTATGCAATTTATTGGTTGGTTGGTTGATTGGTGTTTTACGTCGCTTTCAACAATATTTCAGTTATATCGCGACATGGAAGCAGTAGGTTACCAACCTCTTAGACATAGTGGCGCAACCCGGGAATCGAACCCGGGCAATTTATACATCATACAAAATCAAGATAAAATATAATGAACAAACTAATGAAAATAGTTTTACATCAGTTAAAAAAAATAAATGAACTTAGTGTGCTTGGAATTTTTCACTGTAGGAAACCATGGCTATTCGAGAGAAGAAAAATGCCGACATATACTTAGAAATGTATAGAAAGGGTCAAGAATCGGCAAAGTTCGAGAGAAATGACGAGGTAAACCGCGTCTATTAAATCAAGGCATGAACTTGTCCTGTATCTGTGCATATTTAATGGAGTTACGTTGTTCTCCGTGCACTAATTCATGATGACTATGCCAATCAAAATGTCTTAAAATAGACTAAGGACCATCACATGAATATGCTAATATATTTCAGAACTTTACTTTCATTATTTTGATCTAAACTTTTGATGCCTTACACTAAGTTAACGAACACTATATTCACATGCTATGAAAAAATCTTAAACGTGTCACTGACTCGGGTGGTTTATTGCATAGATCAATTTTTATGTTGTTTTTCCATTGCTTTTCATTTTGCCTTCGAATCTAGTAAAATATAGATCAGACTCAAGTCTTTCCAATTCTTCCCCTCACGAACAATATCGTAAATGTAACGCTTGGCTAAATTCTTTTCAGTTGGAGAGAATGGCTGTACGATGTGACGGGTCATCATCTGCCACCATCAAAGAACTCTTAGAGAAACTAATGAGTACAGAAATGGAACTGGCAAAATGGCAAGCCCTTCGACGTCAGGAATCTTATGACGCAGCAGAAAAACCGGACACAGAAGCCGCTGCTACCATACGTTTTCTGAGAGACTCTTTCTTTCATTATCTAATCGACCCGAAAGAATCTGAAAATCACTTGCGTGCAATGATACGTATTTTCAATTTCACAGATCCCCAAAAGAACAAAATAGCAAATGCTTTGGCTGATAAGAAGAGTAGGCGACCGAGTATGGCAAAATAATTTCAGGTGATCAACCCATAATAAGCCTCAAATGACAAGACATCATCAACAAAGTACTTTTTGTTATGGTAGATGTATCATCTTAGATACTATCAGTGGCGGATATAGAGCCCCCCCCCCCTTTCACCACAAATTTACAAGGCAAATATAGATGGTAATGTTGAAAACACTTAAATAATATGAGTAAAACTCCAAATTTGGCACCCAAAATGGCTGAGTATTTTTGCTAATATTTGAGTTTCACATGTGCCCCCCCCCTTTCGGAATTCTTGGATCTGCCACTGGAAATTGATATCTATGATTAAAATTTCGGATTGTAAAAATATTAACAAAATATAGTAAATCCCATAAGGTTCAATACAAACTTTAATTATCTCCATTTGGATGGAATAACATTATTTTAACATTTTGGTTGAAAATTATATATTCATTTCAAATATCAGAGTTATATCTTTTGAGATCCAATTAGTTCTTATTATGGATTGAATACCATAACAATAATAATGTTTTTAAACTAAATGCAATACAATGTATACATGATTTTATAGCCCTCGAATCTGATATTTGGGGCATATACATGTGGCAGTCTGGTTCAAATCAGGGGCCAAATATTCGAAACTTTAATCACTGGTTAAGCTAATCAGTGGTTAAATTTCATCTGACTATATTTTAGAATTGTAAAGACTTTTTAAAGTCACAGTCTGTGTACTGTTACATATGTAACAAGTAGTGTACTGTAATTTAGATATTTATACGGAAATCTTATAAATTAAATTGTCTAAATTCTGCTCGTCTACTTGTCATGTAGCGGTAAAGAAGCAAAATAAAGATTTATTAAATTAAAGATATTTCAATTAGATGGATTCATGAAGTTTTTGGTCCGTCTGTGTGTCTATATGTGTGTCTGTCTGAGATTAAATAAGTTTGGCATTGGTCATAACTTGTTAACAGTAAAAGATATTGTATTCACTTGTATATTCTTCTTCTTCTTCTTCTTCTTCTTCTTCTTCTTCTTCTTCTTCTTCCAATACCAAGTGTACTCAAAAGTTGAGCGTTATACTTCATACCTTGTGGTAATGCCTCGATCTTCGTTGTTAACACAGTGTTTGATCTTGACTGTAACCTGCTTTTCAAGAACTTAAACATTGCACGATTTCCCTCTCGGGACATCAATGTTTCACACGCACATTTTGTTTTATTTCGTTGGTTGGTTGATTGATGTTTTACATCGCTTTCAACAATTTTTTAGTTATATCGCGATATCGAAACAAGAGGTAATCATCCTCCGATAATCGAATCTGGATCATCGGCGCCGCAAGCCAAGCGCATAACCACTACAGTAAACCTTCCCTGTTCTTTTTCGCTGTCAACTATATGGTTATTTACAATGCATTAGAAAGTGGGCTGTCAAGATTTGAAAATAGTAATTATGGCCGTTTATTGGGTTATTGATTATATAGGAATAATTATTCTCTATTTATTAATTTATTATACCTACTAGTAAGAATTACATAATGATATATACAACATATATATATATATATATATATATATATATATATATATATATATATATATATATATATATATATATATATATATATATATATATATATATATATATATATATATATATATATATGTGTGTGTGTGTGTGTGTGTGTGTGTGTGTGTGTGTGTGTGTGTGTGTGTGTGTGTGTTTCGTTTTATGATATGCATTGATACGTAGTTCATTTCATTATTTATCTTTTATCAATTTATAATCATCATTCTTGCCTGACATATATTATTCAATGATTTCAATATTATTTGTAAAAAAACCCGACTTAATTGCTTGTCTACCCTTTTTTACTGATTGCCGTTATATTTGACCATGAATAGGTGAATATAACTCTGTAAGTATAGTAACCCTGGCCAAATTATACCAGACTGGAAGGAAGAAACCACTATGTTAGTATGTAGCTTGAAAGCCTATTACCTTTTAAGCCAGTGTTGTTATTGTAACAGAAATTGTGTATTGACCAATAATAAGTATATATATTGAATATATCCTTACGTTATAATGTCATGTGAATATTTCTGGCATGTGCAACACTTGTATGTAATTGCTTATTGTTTCTATCTCTTGTAATATGTGTTCATTCTGTTTGCTGATTATTCTGGTGATATACATGTATACAATATTACATTCAGAATAAAATACATAAGATATTGTTATACGACAATTCATGTCACTTACTCTACTGGTTGATTGGTGCTGAGTCATTGTGGCATTCACAACAGTGAACAACCATGAACCTCCGAAACCAAAGATGAGACCAGGGGCCAGTTGTTCAAAATTTAAGCTGTGGCTAAGCTAACCAATGTTTGATCTTTTGATAGATACTAATTTAAATTTGTAAACTAACTACAACTTTTTTTTTATTTACTGACTACATACGCTCCTATCAGTATACAAACCATTATTTAAAGTGAAATGACATTGCACCATTTGTTAGCTTTAAATCTGTTTAAGTTCTGAACAACTGGACCCAGGTGTCTCGTGTTTGACACCCGACATGAATGTCCAAGCAAGCATGCAGACAATAAAAACATATTACAACACTGCATGCTGGAGATGAAAGTGTAACAACAGTTTTTGCAAAATGTCTCGGTCATTGAACATCAAAACGACAGTACTAGGGTTCTAAAGTTAAATCCTCCATAAGTAATTTTTAGGGTCTACACGGTGTAAAGGGAGTAAGCGTAACAATATGTAAAATATCAATCAATGTACATGGAGAGTAGCGTAGAGGAACGAAGTACAAGTACAATATCCGTGAAATTGGAAGACATCTCGTTTACCATGTTGTTAAAATGATTATAGACCCTTTCATTGCGGAACTGGCATTTTGTGTGAAAAAAATCATCACTATTCTTGCTAATAATAATAATAATAATAATAATAATAATAATTATAATAATCATAATAATGAAATTTTTAAAAATCGTGAAACGTTAATTTTTTGCCAACCAAAATGTCAGTTTTGCAGTAAACTTAAAGTGCTCGATACATAGTTAACAAAGAAAAAACAAAGTTATATACATAGCGTCTTTACAGGAGGCTTTATTCCCTTAACAATTATATATTTCTAGTTATATTTACGAAATACTACATGCCAAGATAATCTGCAATAAAATTGTCCGTATGACATTGAGATCACTGACCATGAGACCCTAGTCTTGTATATGATGTATACGGTCCCGCCACGACCTGTCCTCAAACACCTCCGTCAGATGTCCTCTTCCATTTCAGTATAGTTCACTTAAACAATTAAATATTTCTAGTTATTTTCACGCTACATTTCAAGATAAATTTCTGCAGTAAATAATCGCTATAATTCCCTCAAACAATTGAATACTGTAGTCATAGCTAATAGACACGAGATGTTGAGATATTTTCCACATTGTTGAGAGCGTATTTAATGATAATCACCTCGACTGAATGAAAGACAATAAATACAGCAGGAAGTACTAACCATTTATTCAAAAATACGCATGGGCGTATATTTTGGATATGTTTATTTTTTCACAACTCAGAGAGGCAGCATTCCATTTTGAAACCCAATGTACATTATTATTATGGGATATCCTTTGCAACATTAAATCATTATCACTATAATGAGGTGAGTGTGTGGTGCACTATACCTCCCATGAAGATAACTATTTTGGCATAGTCACTGCAAGCAGCAGCAGCAACAACAACAATAATAATTATGATAATGATAATAATACCCCCCTATCACACACAGACATACAAACATACCTTTTTGGTGACGACATCCGACTGAAACATTATGAATAAAATTTTACTCCTGCATTGACTCATCTGAAGTGGTCGTTTACGTGCTAACATTTATCGTGATACGGGCCTTGCTGTTTATCGTCTCATCTGTAATACACTTTAATACAGTCGTCAAAAAGACTCGAATCCCAGCCCTTTCAGCTCTAAGTTAAGCGTCCTACCAATGAGCTTACATATACGTCGTATCTAATTCTGTATTATTCATTTTTGTATTTTTGTATGGTTTTCGTCTTCAATCAACACTTCCATGCATATTAATTTGAGCCGGTGTCGTATAGTAACTCTTTCCACTAGCTACCCCCGGAGGACTGCATGGCTATATAATAGCTTTATCCGCGGAAGACTGACTATATATACACAGTAGCGCCCCCGCCCCCCCCCCCCCTTGCCGAAGACTGGCTATACTGCCGGCTTTCCCCCGGGGAAATCATACTATGTAGGAAGGCTCCCCCTTTATAGTAACATTTCTACTCCTAATAGGGGACAGCCCACTTACCCGAAGGCCCGATATTCCGAGGGCCCGCTTCTCCGAAGGTCCGATACTCCGAAGGCCCATTACTCCGAAGGCCCGGTACTCCGAAGGCCCGGTACTCCGAAAACCCCAATTAACTTGTTGTCTGGGTGTTTTCAGATACGTATCAGATGACTGTACCTCAGAAGCCCCGTGGGACAATATAGATAAAACATTTATCTAGGTACGTCATATTTACCTTTTCATGTACTCTGAGAGAGAAAACAATGACGCCTCCCAATAAATTTTAGTGTTTTGCATGGGAAATGGTTCAAGAAAAATGTTGAAATCCCTCATATCGTTTGAAAAATATATGTAGTCATTTCATACTCCTCCTGAAGGTTTATGTCTGTATTGACTTGCGCATATCAAGAAGGGAAAGCGTCTGCCTTACATTCTGTCTTATGTTGGACAATGGAATTTGAATCAATTACCATACCATAAAAACGAATTATTTCGACAAAAGTACCAGTGAAAACCACATTAGCTACTCGGACATTTAGTGCACCCCATAACCATACCATGTCACGTAGTAAAACAAGAGCATCGCAAAGCGGAGCATATATACCCTCTCGCAGATCGGAGACTTCTATTTTGCAGAGCACCATATTGGAGAATTGAATACACATGCGCGGATACAGAGGGGGCTACCGGGGGTCTGGACTCCCCCTGGAATCCGAAAAAAAGTATATTTGGGCATTTTTGGGGTTCGACCCCCCTCCCCCCGCTCATGTAAGAGAAAAAATTCCACCACCACCCCTTTTGACAAAAAATTCTGGATCCGCGCATGAAACACCCTTAGCTGCTAGGCAACCATCTTGTAAAGGATTATTGAATCCCTTCGTAGCAATACTAATAGCTTGGATTTTTTCGCGGCCCATTGGGCCCGATATTGCTATTCAAAATGTATATTTTTTTGCCGATCCCGCCCCTTCGGTCCGGCATTTGTTTTTTTTATTTTCTTTCATTTTTTGCAAAGTCTCCCTGGCCGCTCTCCTCCCCCTTTCTTCAAAATCAAAAGTTTTCTAGAAAACAAAATATGAATTAAACAAAACATGCATTTTATAAAGGACAAGCTACCAAGTAAATAAACCCACTTACAATCGTGAGAGGTTTTCGCATATCAAGGATATAAACTTGGGTTGGATAAGAGGTGGATGGGAACATAAGCATGAAACCCTAAAATGGGGTATGGTCCCCCTTCCTTGACCATCGAAGAAGAAGATCAATTGAAGTGTTTATAAATTCATGAAGATATAAAAATGTACCCCTTTAATACTCACGCTCCTGTATAAAAAGAGAAGAGAGGACATTAATGCTTTCCTCGCCTTCAAAGTTTTTACTTGTCATTTTTGCACAACCCTCTATTCTGTTATCATGAATAATCAACTAAGCCAAGTTCTTTAGTCACATCACGATTTTTTTTTTTTCTTCTCAGTCTGATAAATTGGAAATCGGGTAGTGTTTTGTTGAAATTCTAGGTAGAAATAATCCAGACTTCTGATTGATGTTTAAAATCAGTGCTGATAAAATGTCTAAACCCCCTTCCCATTCTTGCATTATTTATCAGTCCTTTTACATGAAATTCATTAAAGTTTTCTTAAACTTGCATTTTGAATTGCTTTACCTATCCATGCAAGTCCGAAGATTTTCAACCTTTCTAGGTTCCTACGTTTCCAAAAATATAAGGATAGAAACGGTAAATATTATAAGTCTGTAAAATATATAGTCTTGCAAAATAAAATAGACTGTAGACTGGGGCAAGTGCAGGAATGGGGGCACGTCTGATGAAATGGTAGAACGTTTACCGTTTAGAACATTGAGTGCTCTAATTACATAGCAAATCCTTGTTTTTGTCGAGAAATAAAAACAATTTTCGGAGAACCGGGCCTTCGGAGTATCGGATCTTCGGAGTATCGGGCCTTCGGAGTAAAGGACCTTCGGAGTAACGGGCCTTCGGAGTATTGGGCCTTCGGAGTAATGGAGTGTAACCCTCCTAATATAGTAACTCCTAACTCCCCCCCCCCCCCACAAAGTAAGTATGACTCTCGTCGAAAATTGAGTAAAAGAATGAATCTTTATTTCGAAAGTTGGCGGGGTCATGATTTAAAAAGTCATTTCTCGCGCTAAAGCATTCTCATTTAACTGCATCATCTTATGGCACTATTTTACACTGATTTTTTTAAAACACAATTTCATTTTCTCGTTTTTGTTTATTTATCTTTGAATCTTTTATCTCTCTCCTCTCTTCTCTGAATTTTAGCTCAAGTGAGCTTTTCTGATCACCTATTGTGCGGCGTTCGTACGTCTCTCTGTCCATCTGTGAATATTTCATATTTTCGACTTCTTCAGAACTGCTGAAAGAATTTTGATGAAACTTGGCTGAAATGAAGTACTCGTGGTCCTAAACAAAACAAATTTACGATGCCATTAAATCATTTTATATCACAAATTCGAATTAATGATATCATAAAATCTATTTCGTGACATCTTACAATGTGACTGACTACGATTTTATAACTTGGATATTATATCATAAAAGAATATTGATATAAAAAATCGAATTCGAAATATCGTATATGAGTGTTCTATGATATCATAAAATCGAATTTTGCTAATATATAAAAGTGTGTTTGATGTCCGAAAATAATAAATGTATCTTTATGATATAATAACATATCCAATATTTTATGATAATCATCACAAATTCAATTTCATATCAACAATCTGATTTTATAGTTTGTGATATACCCAGTATGTGTGAAAACTGCGCTTTTTATACAGACTTACGTACAAATGTATGCATCGATATCTAATGTTTGAAATTTTATATGAAAAATATCGGTATAATTTATAACAATTACATATATACTTAAGATTTACATTATTTAGATATATGCATTAGCATGTAATTCTATTAAAGTCACTTTCCATGTGAGAAGAGTTCCGCAATATTTGAGGCATATCACTGAATATTTGTTCATATTTCAAGCAAATTATGTAGGTAATTTCTCCAAACTAGGGACACTTCCTGTGTTTTTGCAATACATATCCATATTTTGAGGTATTAGACAATGTATAAAAGTTTCTAAAGAAATATAGATTATATTAAGTTTTTTGAAAATATTCATTGAACTTGGTATGAATATGTGGCAAAATATATGCTTGACCACAAACATGGCCGACAACGGGAGGTAACTCCAACTACATTTCTGCAAATGAAACCTATTTATAGCAATGCATTGCTTCATGTAAGACTAAGAGCTACATATAAAATATGTCAGAATACCCATGTTAGCGAGGATGAGGAGACCACTACATGATATACTCTTCAGGGGAATCTTATATATGGAAGAAGAAGAGCTATTATATAATCACCCCACCCAACCAGGGGCTTAGCCAGAGTGTTAATGATGTGTACGCACAAGAAAGGCAGGGGGTTGGGGGAAAGGAAAACGACCACCTCTCTTTCTCTCATGAGACACAACATCTTTGACAAAATGATGTGTACGCACGTGCGTATTTGGCGTAATGGTGGCTACGCCACTGCCAACAGCCGTGTTGAAAAAAAACCCTACTGTCTGCAAGGGCTATATATGTAGAAGACGATACATGACCCTGGTAGTCTGGTAGCGTCCTTGTACTATCTTGATGAGACAACAACCACTGTCATGATAGATATTTGCACGCAATCGTAGCCATCTGTTCTTTCCTCAGGACTACGGATGGCGTTTTAATAAAGCTTAAATTATTTATATATATTAATGGAAATTATAAGTGGCGACACTTATAGCGGCTATACATAATGAAAATCCTCTAAAAGAAATACTAATGTTGACTTCTATACATGATGTAAATTTGCGCTTAAAAATTGTACCAGAGACATATAAACACATGTGTATATATGTCTCTGATTGTACATACAATATGGTGAATGATTTAACTTCAATTTTAAGATAGAAATTATTTTTTCTTATATATGTAGAGTATATAAAATCTTTGTTCGAGCTCGATAGATTTTAAAACATCGTCGTGCCAGAAGCTTTCTTTTGACATTCGCTCGTCAGGTTGTCATTGTGGTCGATGGCAGTTACAATCATATATCCTTCCACGAGTATTTTTCGGAATTGACCTATCCAAGTGGTATACTTGTGCATCTTGCATCTACTTGGTCGTAAACTCGTAATGGACGACCTCAATCCAATTGAAACCATATCTTAAAGATATGGTTTTAATCAGATTGGGACGACTTGAGATATATTCACACGCATGTTTAGAGCAGAGAGCGTCTTCTGTTTCCCCAACATATTGTATACCACATGCCTTACATGTTATGAGGTACACGACACTATTTTGATTTACAGTGTACATTGAAGGTTATCCAAGATTTTGTTTTCGTGACCTGTCTTAGTGCTCTCGAAAGAGGAAGTGGTAAGAGAGCGGGGACAGAGTCTGCATATTTTGTTAGAGCATGCAATGAAGAACCCCACAAGCTGTGGGTTGTCAAGACTCGACCTACAAAGATGATCTTTTACAGACTTTGGTCTCCTGTAGCTGAATGCAACCATCAGCGGAGAATTCAATCTCTGTTTTGGTCTCTTGGATGCATGATGAGATGGAAAGTGTTTTCAATAAATGTGAAAATCCCTCCATTTTAGGATTAGAGGTGGTTACCAAAGGAATGCGAGAATCCAATCGTTTTTCCTTGCACTTCCTTGTATTTATGAGATGGTTTGTTTTACTCTTTCAGAAGTATAGTCCCTATCGCTATTTAGCTATTTTTGAGTCTTAGAAAAAGTTCCTCTAATTTGGATGTATAAAGTTTATCACTATAACAGATTTAGCTAGTACGTACGTAGCAAGATTTTATGGTTTTCCTTTAAAAGTGTGTCACAAGCAATGCGTTACATGAAGAATGAATTTTTTAAAATCTACCCTTAGGCTTAACTCCCTCCTTTATATCTCGTCTCGTTCCCCTTTTCGGGAAATGACAACGAGGCGATATAAGGGGATAGTTTTTTTTATATTTTATTTTATTTTTTTTTTTTTATTTTTATTTTTACTCTTCATGTAACGCAGTGCCTGTGAGTGTGTGGCGAGTGACAACTCTCTGGTCTTAATTAAGTACAAGCGGGAGTCCGTGGATGTGATAATTTGTATACAGGTCAATGTAATTCTGTTATTTGTAAGAGTTGATGTTGTATCTTGAAAGACATTGAATTTGTCGGAGACTTCTGCTGTATTTTTTTTCCTTTTTAGAGTGATATTAATTATTTACTAGCAAAATTAATGTTCAAAGCTCTCAGTGTGTACGCTAACATCTGTCTATTTCTTTTCAATATCATCATAAATCGCAAACAACTGGCAGGTTTGTGAGGAGCCTGTTTCAAAAGACGTTTTTCATATATATATATATATATATATATATATATATATATATATATATATATATATATATATATATAATATATATATATATATATATATATATATATATATATATCTTCTTATTTTCTTTAAAATGCAACTTTTGACTAATTACTGACCATTCTGAGGATTACATTATTGATAATTCAATATGGATAGGCCCAATTACCAGTGACATATATATAGACTACTTTCTTTGAAAGTATATATATGTGCGATGAATATCGTACTCCGAGTTTGGTAATACATGTACAGACAATGGTCCTAACTTCAATTCAATTCATTTATTTTGAGACTTCATGTTGTAATCCATTGTTCTACCCGATATTTCTCTCCTCATGCAGTTACCCGAGTATACAAAAATTCAAAACATTTATTTGACTATGTTAGTGAGTTGGAAAACTCTGGATTATTGGTGGACAATTACAATGCATGCTTTTTCTCCATCTCTGCATATGTTTATTGGACTATCCATGGTTTTTGAATTTCATATAGATTATCATTATTTTTACTTTCTCGCCGTACATATCATGTTCGATATAACAACTCATCCTATTCCTTATTTAACGTTTTAAAGACTGATCAAGGGGACAACACTTACCTTCTTCATACAGAACTATTTAACGTTGTGAATATATTTCAACCGCAGTTTTTAATTATTTATTTACAGTTGAAAATGGTATTTAAAAATCTCTGAGGGAGATAATCAAAATACGATTTTCCCAATTTCGTACATCGAGTTATTCCCCCTAACATTCGACAAAAGGAGACGCCGAGCACGGGGTCCCTCGTCGTTTATCTGAACACAGTAAGGACGATCGAAGATAAGCCAAACTCTGTTCATTGCATTCATGTAAGTAAAAGCTAGTCTTCTATATACAGTTTTCTTTTAAAAAAGACTATTTGTATCAATGTTCCTTAACTGTGTAAAATTGGGTTCAATCGCCATTCCCGATTATTGTAGCTCAGAACGAGGTCGCGCGTCTATTACTTTGCCTCCACCTGACTAGAGGAGATTTTATGATCAGCATCATATCCTCATATGATATTTATCATCATATTGTATTAAATTGTTGTATTTTAAACACCATGATATTCCAATAACACTCCGCTTACTCGTTATCAATGTGCTTAATTTAACCACCAGGTGGAGCCACGTGGGTTTTTATCGCATCTATTTATAGGGATAAAAAGGGGGGGGGTGTATTGTTTATGCATGTGCTTTACCCACACTGAAAGCAAACAAGCCACTCTGTTAAATTACAGTTGAAATTTATTGAAAAATAAATATGGCATATAATTCAATCAAAGATACAGAAATGATAACATTACAAATCATTGGATTTATTAAGAAGAATCTTTGTACAGGCAGGTTATGAGGTACCTGTGCTGCACCGAAAGTTTTCATTGATTTGATAAAGATTCATTTAGCAAATATCAAGAGATTTACACATAAGGTTATAATTGCTGATTTTTCAGCTGTATGGGTTTTTTCTCCTTTTTCATTTCTTACTATGTTTTATTTTTACACAGTATAGTTATTTTATGTGTAAATGGGTGGGGGAGTAACTTTTTAGCTCTCCTGAACTGAAGGCACAATTGAGCTATTGTGATCACTATTTTTCCAGCGTCTGTCTTTCACTTTGTTCATCAGTCCTTTCGGAGTAAACTTTTTATACTACTGAATTCTTTTTCGCCAGATTCCTTGAGAGGTAACACTAACAGGCCCAAGATTGGCCACAGGATATCCTCATTTGACAAGCTTTTTCTTAAGAGAAGCTACATTATCATCAATATATAAGAATGTATAAAGGGTGTCTAGAAGGTTGTCTTAAGAAGTGTTCTTGGTTGTAGTACCATTTTTTTTACTTTTTTTTTTTTATTTTATTTGGTTATTTTTTTCCTGCTTTTCTATTATTTCTCAAATTTTCTCTTTGTAGGTTTCTTATAATACATTTATTTTTAGTATTTTAATTGATTTTATTGTAATAATGTAATTTGAAAGAACTGGAATACAAAAGTTATTACTAGGAAGATTAGCACAATGTTTTTAAGATGAAGTTAAAAAAAAAACAGTGAAATCAAAATCTCTCAGCAACGAACTAGGTTTGTCTTTCATTGATTGATGATAATAATAATTGCTTTGATTGATTTGGATTGCTAGTGTTTCTGTCACAACATGTATGTCATGTACATGTTCTGCAGTGTACCATACAGGTATCTTACTTTCAGTGTTATAGTCCTACAATACCATTTCACTGAGTTATGGAACTGTTCGAACCATGAAAAAAAGGAATAAATACAGTGTAGAGAAAATTGAAAAGTAAATAGCTTCAGTGAGGTCTAAATTTGAGTTATCTTAGTACTATTGCTGCCCTCACAAGAACCACTAAGCCTTGCACTGCATGCACAAATGTTAGAACTCAGAACATGCATAACTCAGTGGGTAAAGACTTGCTTGGCCTACGAGTGGGAGGTCTCATGTTCATGTCCTAACTTTGACTAATCTGTGTCATATTTTTGTTGGGACGGTAAAGATGTGGCAGGTAAAATTTAAGATTCCGTCCGGCTAAGAGTGTATCCAATGTGCCCCAAGTGAGGCTGAGCTCTTAATGTATTTGAAATAATCTTGGTGTGATGGCATTTTGAAACAACAGGAATAAAATCCCTGAAAAACAGAACAAAGATCATCTTCAAACTTTGAATTAACTTGATATGATTTTCTTCTAGACCTTGCTATGACAGAATCATATGCTATGGATACTTCACCATCGGCAAATGACACTGACGAGTATTCTGGGAATGTCGGTAAGTAAATGGCTTGCTCATTGATTAGTTGTTTAGTACATTTTCAGAAGTGTTTCAAACTAGTGTTTTATTTTGCAATTAAAAGTGAAAATGCAAAATTTTGAATAAAGGACTAAATCATACAAATTACTGAATGCATTTCTACTTAAAAAGAGAGTATTTTTTATTATGACATAATAATTATTATGTTCAGAGTGAACCAAGATTTTTAAATTCTTTAAGAAATTTTTAAATGTTTCAGTCTTTTAACTTTACCAAAGGAATTTCAAAATTATTTCTTGAGTCATGATCTTATGAATATGTTACTCAACTCGCTTCAATTCAATATAAAGGAAATTTTGAAATTTTTTTGTTGCTCCAAATTTATATGTACATGTACATGCATCTGCATTCTATCAAAATATTCAGACCATAAGTCAAAATTTCTGTTCTCCAAGTAGTTTGGTCTAATGGTATCACACGATACATTAGGTCTGATGACTAGTGTTCAAAACCAGCCATCACTATGGGTGAGATGACATTTAGTGTGGCTCTATGGTATTCATTGTAAGTTGGCACCTCATAGGTCACACACTACTGGAAGTGGATCTGTTGCATAGAAAAACAATGAGGCATGCATTTAGCAGGTGCCACCACCTTATGCTAGGAGATTAGATAATCTTACAATAGTGTAAAAAAGAAACCAAAGCACAAATTGTTCGAAGCCCAACAAGAACTTCATTACTTTTTGTCTCTTTCAGGCCATTATGATGTCGTTACAAAGTTCATTTGTAAGTACTGTGCCAGGCCATTCAGTAATGAAGATGACATGAACCAGCACACAACAATACATAAAAACACAAAAAATGAAAAGCAGGAATGCTATGTTTGTGGGAAAACTTATTCTACTCCTTCTAAATTACAGCGCCATGTTCGTGTACATAGTGGAGAGAAACCGTACTTGTGTAATATTTGTGGGCGAAGATTTACAAGGTCCGATCATGTAAGGCAACATTTGAAAACTCACCTTATTGCAAAAGAGAAAAATTATTGCCGAATATGTCAGCATGAATACCAACGTTCCCAGCATCTTCACACTCATTTATTCACTAGTCATGCTATCAAAAATATAGGTACTTGTGAAAAGTGCGGTGAGGGATTTGATGATGAAGAAAAATTGAAATTACACAAAGTTACCCATGAAAATTCAACTTTCTCAGCGGACCAAAACTTGGGTACTTCTGCAGCATATAATGATTCTTTAGGTCCAGTAGATCAAAAGAAAAATTATCTAATAGGTATCGCAAAATTTGCCCTTGGTTCAAAGAAGGAAGAAGGAGATTCAGAAACCAAGCAGCAGGAAGAAGAAATAATGAAAAATTGGACAAAAATTGAAGGAGAAGGTGAAGTAGGTGATAAAGGAGACAAGAAAACAAAGATTTCAATTAAACGTAAAAGAAGTTTAAATAATTCAGTTGAAGAAAATGGTTCAATAGATATAGAAAGTGGTTCAACCATGGTTGACAATAATGAAAATATGTTTATGCTGAATGCTTTACAGAATATTAAAGAGGACCCTGATGCTTTTCATTTTGAGACATTGAATGGTGAAGATTTACAAGCACTTGGGGATAAAGATTTATTGGAGGAGATTGATGAGGATGTAGATCCAGAAAAAGGGGCAGTCCCTGTTCATTTGGAGGCAGGGACTCATCAAATTGATGATGGACGGAAAGTGACTGAAATTGTGGTTTTTCCAAAATCTGGAGCCAAAGTCACAACTTACACTGAACCAGTAACATCAATGACAGCATATGAGAAAAAGATTTTGAAAAATCCAAATGCTCCTAATCCACAGAAAATTGACCCCAAGAAATTAATGGGACCAGCAAGTCATAAAGCCAAAATGCGGAAAAAAATTGAAATGGGACTTCCTTACCCAGCACCCAAAGCACAAGGTCTGAGAAAACTAGCATTCAGTGTAGGTCTAGATCCAAATAAGGTTGCCGTGGATATGACAGATAAAATGTCAGAAGAAATCAATGCTCGGAATATTGCTCAAAAAAAGGGGGAAAATGAAAAGAATCCTGTAAAGAAAATGCATAAATGTCCTCATTGCTGTATATACTTTGAAGATTATGCCATGAGTTTATTGCATAATTCACTCCACACTGTAGATGAAGCAGATCCCTTTACTTGCCGCAAATGTCTGAAGAAGTTAGGAAATAGACTGGAATTCACAGCTCACTTGATATGGCATTTAGAGCCTTCAATGGATGGATAGAATGTGAAACTTGCATAAAATATACCTATGTACCTGTAGAATATTTTCATTTTTTCATATTGTGCATGTTCATATTGCATTGCAGTCTAGTGGAAAAAGTGCACAAAACATTTGAGAAATCACTCCAGCACAGTGAGAATTCACAATTATGTTCATCCTGGGATTAGGACCAGTTCCAAAACACTGACAGAGATCTGCAAAAGAGTATAGTCACTAAGCTTAGGCTTTGCCTGTGGAAACATTCTGGCTACATGTAACATAAATATTCTGAAAAAAAATTAGGTATTTCAGCCAGTAAAAAGTTTAGTGTAGGATGGAAATTACATACATCAATTTATGAGCAGTGATGATACATGACCGTGAGCTTTGGTCATTTTTACAGCAGATTAGTTTTATAGAATGTTTCCCCTTAGAAAATTAAATTATATTTTCCCAAAATTTAACAATATTTTCTCTAGTAAAAACATTTTAGATTTACAACATGCTGATCATGACATTACTATATATTTACAATGAAAAAGTTGAAATGTATTCCATTGTGTTGAACTGGCAAAAGAGTTTATTGCTCGAGTACTGTAATAATAATAAAGATCTTAATAGTAAACACGAAACTTTTCATATGTTCCCAATTTTAGAGAATGGCAATGAATATATATTTTTATCCCACTAAAGAAGTTAGGATGGTTTTTAAATAGAATAAAACAAATACTACCTGAATAAAAAGCCTTTTAGAAACATAAGCTATTTACCCCCTCACTTACCTGCAGTCTAGATTGTCAGAAACATAAGCTATTTACCGCCTCACTTACATCAAGTCTAGATTTTCAGAAACATAAGCTATTTACAATCTCACATTCCTTAAGTATGGTGTGTATACTTTATTGTGATACAAAGTCCCAGACTGTATTGTATGTAAAACCCTTTGTAGAAATAAACATGAAAATAACTACATTTTTGTGCATAGCTTACTAATGGTATAATTATTGTACCTAATTTATGTATTATATTTTAACTCTCTCCACTTTGTAGTGAGCTATTGTGATGGTGCATTGTCCAGTGGCAGTAAACTTTTACATTTTACACTTCTTCTCCCTAACTGCTTGACAGATTTTTACCAAACTTGGTATATTTGTAGCACTAATGGACATTTACAAAGTTTGTGTTTTTTCAGATCTGTCAACAGGTAGTTCCACAAAAGAAAACAAAAATATGCCCAAGAAGGTATACTCTTTTGAAAATCTTTTCTACAGAAGGGATTCATGGATTAAAAAATTAATGATATCTGAGTGTTCTAGAAGGATGTAAGGTTCAAGTTTGTTCTGTTTGTTCAAATTGGAAAAAGAATTTTTGACATCTTCTTGGACCAACCTGTTATACATTGTAGTACAATTCCTGAATCGAACCTGGATCATCTGCGCCACTACACCAAGCTTGCGCCAGAAAAAAGGCTAGGCTAAATAAAACTTGATACTGTAAATATCTAATTCAGGATGCTTATGCTGCCAGTCCAAAGAATGAATTCAGTGAAAGAGATTTGTCATCAAATCAGACACTATTTCGGGTCTTAATTCCAAGGGCCTAATTAGTGGCCACATCTTTTATTAATATCACATCTGTGAGGTTTTAAGTAGGAGTTTCAACAACTTACTCAGAATAACCTCCCAATGACCTTACTTATTCTGAATTACTCTTATTGTGTCTCCTATGACTTGTGTCATTTTGAAACTTTGCAATACCTTGGGATAAATTTCTCCATCATCTCTCTGTCTGCTTCAATTTGTTTTGTTTTTTTTTTGCCATTCACGGTAGGGGTTTTGATATTTTGCATGGGTATTAGATGACAAGGCCTGTCTGTTAAATTGGTACGTTTTGTTTTGTCTTTATGACCTATAGTAAAATCATTCTACCCTATCCTACAAATTTCGAATATTGAAAACATTAAATTTTTTTGATGATATTTAAATGTGAATTCAAGTAGATAACTGAGTTTATATAATATTCATGATATTTATTTTAAGCACATTTCCTTATCAAAGACTGTACAATATCATGTCTGAAGCCGGTGTGGCCTAGTGGATGAGGTGCTCGGTTCGTCACCTAGAGGTCTCGGGTTTAATTCCCGCCCAGGGCACACCGATGTTCTGTCTTTCGGATGAGACAGTAAAATTGAGGTCCTCTGTCACGATAGGCATGGCATGTAAAAGATCCCTCACCGCTTCGGATGGGTCAAAGGTAGAAATTTCTGTGCAATGCATCAGGCAGATGCCGTCACCGTATACGTGAAATAATAGTGGAGTGACGTAAAACAATAATTAATCAATCATAAATCTACAAAGCCAATACTTAAAAAGTAAATATTCAAGAAAATCAAATTTGATACCAAATTATGTAGAGGGCACCTTCAGAAAATCTACATAATTATGCTTACAAAAATTTGTACCAGTATCGGAAAACTAGTAATAGCATTGGCTACCTTGGATGGGTATCCTATTTTTCAAATAAATTTTATTGTCATCTATATAGAATTTGTCATATTTATTATTTGAATTAGTTTTTTTACCCAAGTTTTACATGATCATTTCTTAAAATTGTAATTGTACCACTGAACTCTATCCTATGTACCAGTTAAAGAGAATGTTAAAAATACGGTGCATGTGCATCGTTTCATGTTTCATGTATAAATTTTAATCAAAGATTAAAAATTATTAAGAATTTACTATAGGATTGTACATTTTAATGTTATAGTATTTTTATAACAAGAGCAACGCCTAGCGTGGCATAATACGCCCGTCGCTTACTTTGGACGGGATCAGTGTGAACGTATGGTTTTATTACCCCCAAACATGGGTCTCTTTGGTATTACTTTTATGAAATACTGAAATCCAAAAAGAGGGATCCAAGTCCCATAACTCTGTAACAACAAAATGGAATTTGCTCAAAACTGGAAAGTGGCTTCCCCTACACTAAGCATTCTGAATGTTTCATGAAAAACAACTGAGGTTTACTTGAGTTATCACGTTACATAGTGTCTCAATAGCATCTTATCATTGTAACAAAGTTTTATTCATTTTGCATGATGTGACCTTGACTTTTGACCTATGACCTTTGGTCAAGGTCATGACACACCCTTGGGTCCAAAGTAACAATTCTGTGAAATATTATTGAAATCCATGCACAGGGGAAGAAATTATGGCCCGAACAAGGTTTTATTCACTTTGCATGTTGTGACCTTGACCTTTGACAATCAAGGTCGTAACACACCCTTGGGAGCTAAGTAACAATTTTATGAAATATTGAAATCTATGCACAGAGGAAGAAGTTATGGCCTGAACAAGGTTTTATTTATTTTGCACGTTGTGACCTTGACCTATGACCTATGACCTTGGGTCAAGAGTAATAATTCTGTGAAATATTATTGAAATCCCTGAACAGGGGAAGAAGTTATGGCCCGAACAAGGTTTTACTCATTTTGCTCGTTGTGACCTTGACCTTTGACAATTAAGGTCATAACACACCCTTGGGAGCTAAGTAACAATTCTGTGAAATATTGAAATCTATTCACAGAGGAAGAAGTTATGGCCTGAACAAGGTTTTCCTCACTTTGCATGTGATCTTTTACCTATGATCTTGGGCCAAGTGTAACAATCTGTGAAATATTTTTGAAATCCCTGTACAGGGGAAGAAGTTACGGCCCGAACAAGGTTTTACTCATTTTGCATGTTGTGAACTTGACCTTTGACCTATGACCTTGGGTCAAGGTCATGGCCAACCTTTGGGTCCTAACTAACAATTCTGTGAAATATTATTTAAATCCATGTACAGGGCAAGAAGTAATGGCCTGGACAAGGTTTTACTCACTTTGCATGTTGTGACCTTGACCTTTTACCAATGACCTTTGGTCAAAGTCATGACACACCTTTGGGTCCTAACTAACAATTCTGTGAAATATTATTCAAATCCATGTACAGGGCAAGAAGTAATGGCCTGGACAAGGTTTTTATCACTTTGCATGTTGTGGCCTTGACCTTTTACCAATGACCTTTGGTCAAAGTCATGACACACATTTAGGTCCGTAGTAACATTTCTGTGAAATATTTTTGAAATCCATGCACAGGGCAAGAAGTAATGGCCCGGACAAGGTTTTAACCACCTTGCATGTTGTGACCTTGACCTTTGACCTATGACCTTTGGTCAAAATCAAGACATACCCTTGGGTCCTAAGTTACAATTCTGTGAAATAATATTGAAATACATGAAGAGGGGAAGGAGTAATAGTTCGGACAATGTTTTATTCACTTCGCATGTTGTGACCATGACCTTTGACCTATGACCTTGGGTCAAGGTCATGACACACCCTTAGGCCCTGAGTAAAATTCTGTGAAATATTATTGAAATCCATGCACAGGGGAAGATGTTATGGCTCAGACAAGTTTTTACTCACTTTGCATGTTGTGACCAATACCTTTGACCTATGACATTGGTTCTAGGTCTGGACACACCCTTGAGTCCTAAGCAACAATTCTGTGAAATATTATTGAAATCCATGCACAGTTGAAGAAGTTATAGCCCGGACAAGCTTATCCCGGACGCCGGACGCTGGACAGACAACGCCATAACATAATACGCCCCGTCTTAAGAAGGGCGTATAAAAACATAATAAATTGTATATGACGTAATATATGTATATACAGTATGACTCGGAAAATCGTGGTCTGAATTAGCCGCAAGTAGTGGCCCTATTAAAATCATAGGGCCACTACTTGCTGCTAGGTCTGGATATGATAACTGGTTGTGTGGATGAAAATGTTTAGGCTGTTTCATATTTCCTGTAATGATAAGGTTCTTCTCTGCCTCAGAAGGAAAAATCACCTGAATGGATGTGCAAAAAACTGTTGTTTTTTATTCTGGTCTAAAATAAAATTTGACATATTTTCAACATTTGTGTTGACTTAGTCACAGTAATGCAAAAATAAATAATTCTTCCTTCATGCATGACTGATAATCTAAGTATTCAGGTGAGCGATATAGGCCCACTTGGGCCTCTTGTTTGCACATCCATTCAGGTGATTTTGATATTCAGCATTTGCTCTGTCTCTGCAAGATGTGATTCAGGGCAACACATTTGTCATTTTCTTTAGGTGGGGCCTTTTGTTGACTGATCTGGGTCATGAACAACAATGGTTTCAAATATTGTCCAGATCCAATTCAAAATGGCCTAATTTCATATGTTGAGTGTTGAGAAACATCTAAAAACTAGATGTGTAAAGAATGATAAAAACTTTTTGACCACAGCTGGATTTGAACCGCTAATCTCCATATTTTAATTACCAAGTGGTATATGTACCATTGTGAGACCCATTTTCCGACATGGTGGCACCATCTGTTGATCAATTTGGATGAAATTTAAAAACTGATAGAGGATCTACAGTACTTCATGTATACCATGTTTCATTAAAATCTTTCATGTGGTATAACAGCATAAGTTAAAAATATGAAGAATTGTCCCTATACACCCTCATTTGGAAGTCTTAAGAAATTCATAGAAAATCCAAAAATTGAGATATTGACAAAATTCTTTCAAAATAACATTCCTTACCATAATTATGATCAAAATAGTCCATAAGAAATCATCATTATCAATTAACTAGGAAATATGACACTTTTGTGATTGAAATCACCAAATCGAAAGAAATGTCGATAAAATTTCTAAAATTTGATTTTGGAAAGGAACAAGATTTCTTCACTCATCCTCTAAATCATTTCTATGCATTCTGATTGTCTCTGTATACAGTCAGTATGAAGAAGATTGTCAATGAAGAGTACTCTTTTGTGACCTACTTTTGACTGTGGGGGCGCCACCTGTAAAGAGATTTAGACGAAAACGACAGAATTTAAAGGGGATCATAAGTGATTAATTTCTACAAAGATTTATTAAAATCCTTTGAACAATTTTGCAGAAAAAGTTGAAAATGTTAAAAGTGGCCCACCCCCCACTGTTTTAGAAGTCTTAAAAATTTCATAAAAAATCCAAAAATTGAGATATTGACAAAATTCTTTCACACTGATATTTCTTACCATAATTATGATCAAATTAGGCCATAAGAAGTCATCATTATCAATTAACTCAAAAACATGACATTTTTCTGCATTGAAATTACTAAGTCCAAAAAAATGTCGAATAAACGTCAAAAATCTAACTTCGGAACGGAATGAAAAATAACAACTCTTCTTCACACATCCCTCTAGATCATTCCTATGTATTGGGTTTGTCTCTGTATGCTTCCGGTCTGAAGAAGAAGTTTGTTAAAAGAGGGTACCCTCTATGACTTCCTTTTGCCTGTGGTGGCGCCACCTATTGGGGGATTTAGACAAAAAATAACAGCACTTGTAGGGGACCATGAGTACTTCATGCATACCAAGTTTCATCAAATTCTGTTAAGCGGTTCTGAAGAAGAAGTCAAAAATGTAAAAAGTTAACGACTGACGGACGACGGACTACGATTGATCACAATAGCTCACTTGAGCCTTTAGCTCAGGTGAGCTAAAAAAGGAAACAAATTGCTTGAAAAATTGAAGTTTCTTTGAATTGCACCATATTTATCATAACCAACACTTGGGAGTCACCATAGATTTGTTCCATCCACCCCTAGCAGGATTGTCTGGTCTGTAATTTTATAAGATGCATCATTTAATTAAATTTATACCAGGTAGGATGGTTCTTATGGTAAGAAAGTTTGCCACTACCTTGACTTAAGGTCAAGGTCACTGGACTGCTATGAAATTTTCTTGTCTGACCCAGTATTTGTGCATGATACATGTAAATAATTTAACACAGGAGAAGAAAGATTCTTATTGGTAAATGACGTCATAAAGTTGACATAAGATCATTGTAAACTTTTGTTTGTTTGTTTTTTTTTTTTGTTTTTTTTGTTTTTTTTTTTTTGACTGGTGCAAAATTTAGAATTGAACTAAAGTGCTGATAAAAAGCAAGTTAGGAAATCATTTCATTTTTAGTGTAGTATGTAGTGACATTCCTGTGTTTGCATCAACATCTACATATAGAAACCATGTGGATATAACAGCGACACATGCTATTTATATTGTCAAAGTGTAGCACGGCTAATTTCCATGCTACTCAAAAGGAGAGCATATAGTCGCCACTTCGTCCGAACGTTTGTTTGTCCGTCTGTCCGTCATCATTTTATCCGCAGCATAACAAAAACTATGAGGTATGAACATGAAACTTCATAGGTAGATAGCTCTCGATGGGGAAAGGTGCAGAGCACAAGAACCATAACTCTCTTTTGCATAACTTAGGAATCATTTCCCATTGTTATTGTTCATACTTATAATTTGTCCGGAGCATATCACAAAAACTTTAAGAAGTATCAACATGAATCTTCAATCAGATAGATCTCGATGAGAAGTGCAGTGTACATCGGCTCTTTTGTTTATTCGGGAGGCATGGATCCATTAGTTTGACCGATTCTCTTGTTACTTGGTCAGGACTCGTTATAGGGTTGTTGGCTCGATTCCCGCCTAACTTATAGTTATCACAGCGAAGCACTGTGTGTTTATATTCAAGCTTATGTAAAGGATGTTGGCGTTGTCTTTATTGAGGATGGTCAACACTGAGTAAAGTTTTGCACCAGACACCACGGATTGTATTTTCATCATCATGATTAAGAAGATCACAAGAACACTTTATACCATAGCATTAAGGAAGACTTAAATATGAAATAAACAAGCTACAACTTTAGCACAAAATTATACCATTAATTCTAATGTAAATATGGAAAAAATCTGGGGTTATGTACACATGTAATTGTTGCTCTCGCACCAGTCTACCAAGATAGGAATTCAGAGGTGTGACCAGGACCCTGAGAGGAGTAAATGTTTCCTGTTTGGCAAGCTACGAATTCCACAAAGCAATGGCGGATCCAGGATTTCTGAAAAGGGGGGAGGGGACACATGTGAAAGTCAATTATCAACCAAAATACTCGGCTATTTTGACTGCCAAGTTTTACTCATACTTTAAGGGACTCCCCCCCCCCCTTCTAAATCCGCCACAGCAAAGCATGTATTATGGATTGATAATCTTAAACCGTCTTCGTGCCACTGTGGCATTCATTGTACATGTTCGTCCATGGGCCCCATGAAATCATATATAGTACAGAGTAAGTTCCCCGGAGGTGTAAGCGTCTCTTGTTTCACAAGGATCAAACACCTTGAATGCCAAAACATTTACATGACACAAAATTTATGTAGACGAGATTTTTCAGATACATGTACATATTTTCTTAGGTAAGATTGATTAACGAAAAAGTAAAATGTATCTCAACATCTTTACTGCTTGAATGATTATATAGATATTTACATGTACTTTTTGAGATCGCAGTATTTTGTTGCTGCAGATTAGCGTCACTCCTTTACGGCTGAATGCCGGAGTGTCGCAAACGCTTTGACAAGTATAGTTACTAGAATTACAAAAATAAGGGTGACATTAATAACATAGTCGTTTTATAATCATTTATTGTAGTACTCAAAAATTGTATAATGCATGACATAAAAAAAGGAAAACATAATAATTAATAAAATACAAAATAGAATAAACATTATGCATAAAGCGTGAAAGAGGCAGAATGAAAGTACATCCGTCACAATTAAAACACTTTATTATCAATTCTGTGAAGACCAAAACCATAAGGTATAAACCGCTTCTTTCAAGGGGCGGTTAGAAAAGTATAATTTCCTATCATCTATCGCTCGCAATTTTTCTCTTTACCAATTGTTTCCCTCCATCATCTTTCCTTTTACTTCTTCATTTCTATTTCTTACACTCTGAAATGTACTGACACTATATTTAAAAGAATACACTGTCTGGAGGAGTACATGTATATATTATTTCTCAGTTTCCACTAATTTACGCTATATGGAATTTAATGAAAATTTTCAGGTATAATCATCCTTTTTTTTTTTCCTTATTTAGAGAATTATTTTCACATACACAGTTGGAGCTACGAGTAGCTGTAGCAGCTGGTGAGTTGATGTGGATATTCGACTCAGTCCTGTCCAAGTTCTCTTTCACATTGCTTGAGTTATCTTTCACACTACTCCACTTATTTTTCCACACGGATACGCGAGCACCATTATAATGTTTCTTTTTGAACCGAGTTTCAATACCTGGGTCCGGCGCCATAAACTGAGAATATACTTAAGTCAAAAATTCATATTCTTCTGTTCATCAATGAATTAGTAACTGGGATTTGGATTTTATTTAGTTTTATTCTACTGATAAATAGAATTAAACCATTCTGCATTAAAATTTATTTGAACGTTTGATAATGGAATAAATTAAAATGAAATTTTTGACTTAAGTATATTCTCAGTTTATGGCGCCGGACCCTGTTGCTATCTGTGTACTAGACTTTCTACAACCAAACTTCAAGACCTTTCCACGATTTTTTTGAGTTGTGGTAAAGTATATGGCTTTATCCCGAGGTATGACAACTGTACTAAACAAGTGAAGCAATATATGGTGCGATTTGGGTATGAAGACCGTGAAGACATATCTGTAACACAAATTATCTTCATAATTACATACCAGACGATAGAAATGAGTAGATTAGAAACGGGCGGGTGCACTGTATATTTACCATTTGTACAAGCGTAATAAATGTATTTACAAATGTACAAAAGTCGTCCAAATAGCTCAGATAGGGAAAGTTACCTAAAAGTCTGTCAAGTTCATCACTACAGAAACAAAACTACCACGTTTAAAAAATACAAGTGAATAATTCTTGAAAAGCTCTCCCATTCCCACGAAGCGCCAGTAACATTTCTTTTGAAGCGCTGGTAATTTCTTAAGACTGTAATGTACGTATAGAGAGATCAAAAGAAGGAAATCAACAGTTAGTCATTTTGGTAACGGAATGATCTTTCTTTGTTCCAGTTGAGCTCTCAGGAAGTCTTGGTATTTTACCTTCCCGTCTCTATTATGATCTAGTTTGTCAATCTTGTCTTTTATTTCGTCATCAATCTCCACACCCATTTCTCGGAATCCCTCTACAATGTCCTTCTTATACGCTTGTCCGTCACCATTTAAGTCAAATTTCTTAAACATGTCTCTCAACCTCGAGGTTCTGAAAGAGATTATTTCTTTTATTAACAAAATGTATCAACATAAATGTATATTATAGAAGAGAAAACAGAAGACATCTGACAAAGCTGTATGACACAAATCACCAAGGACCTGCACACAAAACATGATAATAGTAGAATATACACGGAACGACATTACAGAAATATTCGATTGTGTTGTGGTTACGCTACCGACTTAGGACGGTCAATTCGAGTAACAAACGGCACTCAATTAGTGTGGTTAACCGGTTTACGGACTTAAATATAAAAATAATTAACAACAATATTCATACCAACATATATGACAAACGTGACAGCTTTGGATTTCCTATTGTAAATTTCCCTTATCTAGATAGTGATGTCCCCAGACTCCCATCATATGGTATTTATATTAGTCAATTGGTTCGGTTCGCTAGAGCCTGCACTAACGTTTTGGAATTTTACGCAAAAAAAAAAAATATCTCAGATTACTTTTTAACTTCTTACTCAGGGTTATAGATATCATAATCTTCGAAAAACTTATTCAGACATTTTATCTAAATTCGGAAATGTGACTTTTCAACAGTACGTATCCAGCGGAATTTCCCATCCCAATTTCTTTGGTGATCTGGTGTACAAACTAAGGAGGGCCAAAGGTTCCGATAATTTCATATCGGCGGGTTCTAAAATTATTAAACGCCTTCGACATCGACAATATGACCTCGAGATCATCGCTAAGACCATAGTTCTTGTATTGGGTCCCTCTACATCCCAATGCGGACTTTTGCCCAAGCGTTGCACACTGACTAACAGGGCGACTGGAACTCTATGACGGGCCTTGTCCAAACCTTTTCAGAGGAGACAGGTTCCTGATCCTCGTCCCCTCAGAGCAAGGTTTTCTTATGTTGATGTCGCCGTAAATAATTTTGATAGCAACATATTATTCTATAAACGTTTCGTGTGTATTAAAATTTTTGTGACCTCTCTTCTTGAGAAACCTGTTGATCCTTGTTCTCTATATGGAGGATTATTTATAAAATTTAAATGTGTCCTTTGACTGTGCTGCTTTTGCGGTGAGTGGGAAGGTGCGCGCCCGTAAACCGGTTAACCACACCAATTGAGTGCCGTTTGTTACTCCAATTGACCGTCCTAAGACGGTAGCGTAACCGCAACATAATCGAATATTTCTGTAATGTCGTTTTTCCGTGTATATTCTACTATTATCATGTTTTGTGTGCAGGCCCTTGGTGATTTGCGTCATACAGCTTTGTCAGATGCCTTCTGTTTTCTCTTCTTTAATATACATTTATGTTAATATTCAAAATACATGTACACTAAATGAATTATATATTCACTTTTAAATACAAAGACGTCAAAGTCTGAGCAATATAAAACTGTTGAATATGTTTCTTAGTCAAAAGGCATGTGCTTAAGAGGAAAGGTATCGTCAGTTAGATATTTATATGAAAAATTAGCAGGACAGGTGTCGCCACTTGAAAATCTATATGACAAATCTTGCGGGATAGGTGTCGCCAGTTGGTATAACAAATTGAATATACATGTACTAAAAGAATTTGTATACGTTGCATTTTGTAATAAAACAAGCCCTGATTCAGATAAATGTTCTACACATGGAGATTTATTGCTCTGCGATGCGTCTACAGCAGACGATGGACGACCAACAGTTGTACCAAAAGAAAAAGGAAGCAGTACTTAGTGTAAACAATGTCAACTAGAACAGTCCTAACGGGACAAATACCCCACGGTAACAAAGTTGAATAACAACCAGATGAAAAGGCCATGACTGTAAGAATATCAAGAATGCAATTATCTGGACGTTGTCATCAGCAGCGGCCATTTTATATTTTACGAAATCAAAGAACGCAATTTCAAACTCATTTGTAAGAATTTCGGATTTTTTACACTTTGACTTGACCTTGGTTCAGGGTCATAACATAAATTGGTTCAAGGTCATAACACAACACTGGGTCAAAGACAGCAATTGTGTGAACAGGAGAAGTTGCGATGACAAGATGTCGCATTATAATTCATGATTCTTTTTAAGTTCAAAAGGCCATAACCGCTGCAAAAGTTTCAAGGCAAAATTCTTTCCCTTCATACACATCATATCCTGTAATAATCTACATTTCTACCAGGCCCCAATGATATAAAATTTTTACCCAAATCCAAACCCGTACTTACATTCCAAACCCGTACCTTCTCGAGCACGACTCTCGAGCGTGAGTACGGGTGAGGTTATAAACGCTTTCGAGCAAGACTAAAAACTTTATCTTCCTCAAGACCCTCAAGTGGATTTGACCGGGCATGAAAGACATAGGGACGGCGAGTTGGTAATTTATTCGACGTTGTCTGCGTCTAATTCTATTATCAGCCGCCATATTTGCATTGCGAATACTGTTCTGAGTAAGGTTCTAAATAATTTTCGAGTATATGCTCGAGATTGGAGCACGTTATCATGCTCCAGTTTTGTATAACTTTGATGAGTTTCGAGTTGTGTTCGAGTTTGAGCACGTACTCAGTTTGGAGCACCGAGTCGTGCTCCAAATTTTTTATAACCTCTAGACCAGGCTTGGAGAAATTCCATTGAACGGTGTAGGAGGAACAACGATGACAAGTTATTGACAAGAAGTCAAATATTTTTTATGTTCAAAGGGTAATAACTCCTGCAAAAATTTTCAGAGCAAAATTTTCTTCCTTCAACCAAATCTTCAGGTGCTATTCTTCATTTCTGCCAGGTTTGGTGAAATTCCATTGAACAGTGTAGGAGGAGTTGCGATGACAAGCTATTGTCTACAGACATACGGACGGACAGACATGGTGATTCCAGTATAGACCCGAAAACTTTGTTGCGGGGGATATAATGAACAGCGGGACAGCAGCATATGGTCGTGTCCTGGACAAAAAGAAAGTCGGCAGTGCTGATCAACCCGCTGTCCAGGACACGATCTTATGCTGTTGCCTCGTTGTTCACTAGCACTATTTACGCCACTGCTTACTTTTTCTTTTAGTACAATTGTTGGTCGTCCATCGTCTGTAGACTCATTGCAGATACAATAAAATTCCATGTTTAGAACATTAATCTGAATCATGGCTATTATAAGAGGGTGCATTATATAGAGCTGTGAATGAATAAAACAAAACACGAGAGTCGAAAATGAATGTCCAAATGTGTATTAGAATAAAATGTTTAGTGGCCACATTTAGATTGATTACTAATGTGATGTAATTCTATTTGAGTTGTGATTTCACCCTATTAAGTTCTATAGAAATTGAACATTAGTCGTACCTTTTCAAAAGGGATTACATGAATATTCAAAATTAATATATGTTAATTGAGAAACATATTCCTCCAAATTTTTATCCAGAATTAATTTATTAAAATACATGTAGAAATGACTGAAAAAATATCCGGAAAACCAAAACGTCACAGACAGACGGACAGACTGACAGAGTGGAAACATAAAGAGATCAATATATAATGTAACGATTGATATCGAACATATTAAAATGGAAGATAATTTCTATTTACTGTTTTGTAAAAAAGGATTTAAAATACTAAATATTTAAACGTTATTTGAAGTATATTTAGTGAAATAGCACAACCTTGCAGTATTCCAACACGAATTAGCGACTTGAGAGCACAATCCTACAGTTCTTTAATGTTGATTTATTTGCAGCAATCACATTGGAAACAATTTTGTTCTTTTTATCAGGCATCGATTAAAACCGTTCAATCTTAATCTTTTAGCCTTTGATACGATTTATATAAACTGATTCAATAACAGCAAATTTTACTTTTAATATAATTGAGATTTTCATATTTATTACACTTCTCGTTTTTATTACACTTCAGGTTGCACGGTGCAACGAAAAATGTAAAAAGAAAAGTGCAATATTTTTTCTCATCTAATCGATTGAACAGACAGACAGAAAGTCAGAGAAATCAAAATAAAAACAGAATATTCCGTATTTTTGATTAAAAGTTTCCTTGATTTTTAAATCGCATCAATGGCGTTGAGAGTGTCTTTAACCTTTTTTATTCACAGGATCAAAAGCATTCAATCATCATCTTTTTCCCAATTAATGAGAGCAAATAAATATATATTTGAATTTATTTGAATTGGAAAAATTTAGTTTTCATATTTATTACACTTCTCAAATGCACCGGTCCCATTCCGGTGATAAATAGTGCATGGCCCCTTAATATAATGATTATGTGTATAGTCTCTGTATGAATATTTACCCAACATAATTTTACTGATTGCATATACTAAAAATCAGTATATCGAACATAACTTACTGTCAACCACACCAATTAAAATGACGATTGTCAATTCAGTATTCCTAGATCGCTGGCCATACCTCTATTACAATAGGGGTTTTCCGTACAATAGGGGTTTTTTCGTGATGAAAATTTGTGTGCTTAAATTTTAACAACCAGTCAACTTTACCATTCGTTTAAAGTTTGAAGAATTGACCTCAGGGCAGTACTCTGTAGATGGCAACACCCCCCCCCACCCCCCGGCAATAAAGATTAAAAAAATAGTTAAACGAGTGATCTATAAATATTCATACAATAAATACAGAGATATAATAACATTGTATTAAGAAAGTGTAACAGTCGCACTACATCAGAATAGGTGTATGACAACACTGTAGAAAGTGTCACAGTCGCACTAAATTAGAATAGGGGTATGACAATACTGTGTAGAAAGTGTCAAAGTCGCACTACAGCAGAATAGGGGTATGACAACACTGTGTAGAAAGTGTCACAGTCGCACTACATCAGAATAGGTGTATGACAACACTGTGTAGAAAGTGTCACAGTCGCACTACAGCAGAATAGGGGTATGACAACATTGTGTAGAAAGTGTCACAGTCGCACTACATCAGAATAGGGGTATGACAACACTGTGTAGAAAGTGTCACAGTCGTACTTCATAAGAATAGGGGTATGACAACATTGTGTAGAAAGTGTCACAGTCGCACTACATCAGAATAGGGGTATGACAACACTGTGTAGATAGTGTCACAGTCGTACTACATCAGAATAGGGGTATGACAACACTGTGTAGAAAGTGTCACAGTCGTACTTCATCAGAATAGGGGTATGACAACACTGTGTAGAAAGTGTCACAGTCGCACACCATCAGAATAGAATATGACAACACTGCTTTGAAAGTGCCAGTTGCAAAACATAAAAATAGGGGTATGGCAACGATGTAGAAAGTGCCACAATCGCACTACGCTAGAACAGGGCTGGTTCTAATTACACCGTGTAGAAAGTGTCACTGTCGCACTATATTAGAATAGGGATATAATATCACTGTGTACAAAGTGTCACAATCGCACTTCATTTGAATAGAAGTATGACAACACTGTATAGAAAGTTTCACAGCCGCACAACCTCAGAACAAGAGGAATGATATCACCATATAGAAAGTGTCACAACCGCACTACACCTGGATAGTAATATAATGACAGTTACTGTGTAGAAAGTGTCACAGCCGCCCTTCATTAGAGTAAGGGTATAATAGTATTGCGTAGAAAGTCACGGTCGCACTATATCGGAATAGGGGTATAAGAGTATTGTGTAGAAAGTGTCACAGTCGCATTATATCAGACAGTATTGTGCAGAAAGTGTCACTGTCGCACTATATTAGAATAGGGGTATAATAGTATTGTGTAGAAAGTGTCCAGTCGCACAACATCAGGATAGGGGTATAATAGTATTGTGTTAAAAGTGTCAAAGTCGCACTATATCGGAATAGGGGTATAATAGTATTGCGTAGAAAGTGTCACAGTCGCACTATATCAGAATAGGGGTATAATAGTATTGTGCAGAAAGTGTCCAATCGCACAACATCAGGATAGGGGTATAATAGTATTGTGTAGAAAGTGTCAAAGACGCACTATAACAGAATAGGGGTATAATAGTATTGTGCAGAAAGTGTCACAGTCGCATTATATCAGAATAGGGGTATAAGAGTATTATGAAGAAAGTGTCACTGTCGCACTATATCAGAATAGGGGTAATTTACTATGATATTACCGTGTAGGAAGTGCCACAGTCGCACTTCGCAGTCAATATAACTTTAAATTAACTCGTGAGCCCGCCTTTTGAATAGCGATTTTATTTTCTTCAAAAGTATGAAGGGCGTATGTGTGATTAAAAGAACAAACATTGATAAGATGTCCTTAGGAAAAAACAACAAATGTCATATTAATGAAGATCCAGGGGTGGGGTCTGGGATATGGATGCACCACGAAATCTAGGGAAAAATCTGGATATTTTTGCTGCAAAATACATTCATTTAGACAGTTTGACTCATCCAACATTTGTGTGAACCATTCTCAACAAAGCATTGGGACCCACTCAACAATGAATTTTGTTAAAGATGCAAACAGATCAAATGGCTTCCTTAATTATGAAGCCGGGCGTTGGTATGTCATATATTTCAAAAATAACATAAAATCTATAGTGGGTATCCAAATTTTGGACATTTAAGTAAAGTACTCTTGTCAAAATATGAATAAATAAAGATATGAATAAATCAATAAGTAAACAGACAAAAAAAAAAATAAATTCAAAGGATGAATTTCTGCAAAAAGTATAACTAACGTTCATGTATGGAACAGCTGCACCATTGCAAAATAACGATTCAACGGGTGCTGTGGACAGTGGATATACCGTTATCAATATGTCTGTACGACATATGGAGAAAAAAAATTATTATATATATTATATACAAATATATGTAAATTTGATCTACAGTGCACCCCAGATCAGGATTATTTCGTTTGTTGTGGTCCGTGTTAAATGGCGGAAGAAGCAACAGTGTCCTGAGAGAACAACCGACCTTCTGTTGGTACAACAGCGGACTTGTTCTTTCAAAATTAAGAGTAGGCTTGGGGGTTTATTTATTTTATTTTATTACTGTTATTTTTTTTGGGGGGGGGGGGGGAATTTAAGATGTGTGCAGGGTTTTTTTCGGGGAAAAGGGGGGGGGGGTATTTTACCACCTTCTTATATTTCAAGACGAGTATAAAGTTTCCCCAAATTTCTGTTTATATGGGTATATAGAAGTTTTATTTAAAACCAGGTCAGCAATACTGGATATAACACAATACAACACAACCAAAACTTGGATCCAGCAAATTTTGAAAAGAGAGGGGGTGTTTCATTTGGTGATAAAATTCTGTCAAGAAAAGGTAGGGTTTCCTCTTTCAAAAGTGACTCAATATGATTATTTTAGTAAACATTTTACAATCAAAAGAAGCTTCAAACCCCGAAACCGTATATAGATCCGTATATGAAAACGAAAATGAATTACCAACAATATACGTTTTGAACCTTACATCATATACTCCCTTGCATTTGTATGATGTCTCAGAACTAGATAAAACGTTCGATATCGTCCATTACTTTCCAATTAACCACGAGCAGTTTTACATCTAGTATGCCGGTAACATTTGTTACAATAATCTACAGGAAAATCTATGATGATATTATCATTACGGTAATTGTAGGTAAATCAATCGATTGCGAGACTTTACATGCACTCTCATATGGTGGCGATATTTTTCATCCATGCAAAATACACCCCCCCCCCCCCCAAAAAAAAAAAAAAATAGAAAATACCGTGAACAGGGCCTCGAGTTATAAGAGAGAGAGAGAGAGAGAGATTAAAGTCCGATATTTCATAGATGCGTTTACTCTGAATGACAGATAAGGAGACCTAACAGAGGCAGATTAAAGCCATTTTCAAAAGCTGTGTCCATCGAATTGAACTGTACGTGATAGGTTGTGGTATTAACTGTAAAACTGTGATTTTATTTTTCATTTAGGAATGCATCATCACATGACACATGTAAGAACATTTTTCTATTTATTATTATTCCATAAAGAGATAAAAAAAATCTCAAAACGTGTCAAGGTTTCCAAGTCGTACATGTTGCCAATAACTTGCCCCCCTTGAGAGTTGTACAGTCTACTGAACAGAGTCTTGCTGAAAGTTGCAAGTAGTGCCTCCCACTTTTCGGACGCAGACACGCCACTTTATTTTGACCATTGTACCTCATTTTCAAAACGCTAAAAATGCTTAAGGACTGATGTGTGACCTTACCTCTTAAATGTTTAGTTTTGTTCAACTGGAAGAGGAGGTGAAAATTTAGTACAAAATGGACTTAAATGTGTTTGTAATCATACAGATAAACTCTTTCTTGATCCGCTCTTAGCTGTGTTTTCCACAGATAGGCAAAACACAGTACAAAATGTGTATGAAGTAAACAAGAAGGCAGATGATTTCTCTCTCTTGTCACACGTATTTCTATGTAAGCAGTTATCCTGGAATAACTTACGACTGCATAACTTCTGGGTGACTTTCCAAAGCCTGGTAATATTCGTCAATTGTTACGGTGCTACTTTCATCTTCGTTGACCTCTTTCAGTAAACTCTACAACAAAAAAGTAAAAACCAAGATTTTTCTAATATTCTATCACAGAACATGATACAGAACATGCATGCATAACTGCACTATGTGTGCGTTATACAGCATATACACATAGGCACGTAGACACTATTTGGTGGAACTCCCAATTTTATTCGACAGAACAGGAAATGCAACTATAACAATGTATCAAGAGCAACAACAAAAACAACAACGCAACAACAGATACAACGTCTACAACATCAGAATTTCGAATTGAATAGTAAAATCCGAGGTCTCACATTGATTAGAACATATATCCGTTTACTGCATCAGGTGGGTCACTCCAAATTTCTGCGTGTGACGTATCACACAATAAACAGACAGACAAATAGATGAGCTGATGGGTGTGTTGATATATGAGAACAAATATGATATTTATCATAGATGTTTTATAATGCATTATCGTATCATTAATCTTTACTCCGCCACACGTCACATAATTAGACTTACTTTGATTTTCTCCACACTCGGTACTCCTAGGTATCGCAGAAGGTTGACGAAATCATTAGTAGAAATAACACCCGTGTTGTCAGAATCCATAGCCATAAACTCACCCCTCAAGTAAACGTCTCCCTTATCCCCACTGTCCTCTGTGGGGACGGGGTCCATCTTCTCGGACGAGAACTTCTTACTCAGACTGGAATAAATAGAACCCATTTAATGGAAGTGTGCAAACTTTACACATCTATCATGTGAAAACATGCGTATTTCCCGTACAGAATCAGTTATCCACTAACATTTTTTTATCGACTGAAAGTTATAGAAATAAGAAGGATGAAGAACTTATGTAATTTCACTTTTTAATATTACCACGACTCTATATAACTGATTATAAAAGGAACAAGATTTTACCTGTCATACGCATTCGTTTCAGTGATATATTGTGTAGTTTAAATTGAGACAGGGTCATAGAACAAGGGGCAGGATGGGACACCCAACTTTCCGTAGTAAATTAACATTTAAACAGGGCTTTTTCAAAGAAAAAATTAAAATTGCCAAAACAACAGTTCTTATCTATTGCCTGTATTTTCTGTTGAAAGTCGTGTCCCTCCACGTTCGCGAGTCAGCTCCGCCACTGCGAGATGCATTAAGTTTTCCTCAATACATGCTCATCAAATGAGCACCTGTTGTGTTGCGTTTTGCATATAATATTGAACGCATAAATGATGTGTTTTTAATTGAAGAAAGAAATCGTTAATTTAAAAGAGGAACCATTATTTTTTAAATGTGATAAGTGGTGAATGTAATGTTAAATAACATGTAAAATAACAAGAAATTAATAACAATTCAAATTAGTATAATTATCTTGTATGTGCATTTCAAAAGCTGTGCAACAAAACAATATTGCTTAACTGTTTTCTGTTTAATGTAATTTAAAAATGAAGACCTGTCAGAATGGTTTTCATTTTTGACTCTCAGACAATGTACATTGTTCAAATCTAGGTTGGAAAGAAAGAGTAATTTTGCATTTTGGTTTCATACAGAAATTTTTTTACGTCGTAATAGGATCTTGTCACACGAAAAACTGTTTACCGCAAATCAAATTATCTTCTGTTGTCAGCAAAATTGCAATATTGTGCATTGACTTACCGTCTCAAGATGCTCATGGTAACTCCGATAAACAGGGCAACAGGAGATGGGTATACACTAAGAAACATACATAACGTGAGTAATATATCTATATACACCTTTGTATCAACTAAGAGTAACAGCTGGGCGCAATATCGGGAATAATGAACTGCGACAAAAATACCGATCATTGAATTAAATGTGTACAACGCAACAAATTTATATTTTAGATCAGACCGACGTTCCAGGTCTATGTAATATATAACGGCCTACCCAATACTCGAGGTGTTGCGACTGTTGCAATGTTTTCACATTCCGAAAGACACCGGTTTGTCGTAAAAAACAAGTCTGTTTTGTTGGGATACATTTTGCTTCTTGGGGGACGACCATTTGACAGGGGGCTGGCACTTTTTGGAAATAAATATTATGACCCTGAAAATGCTGGAAATAAAAAAAAATCCGGCTTTGGCTGATATGAAAATAAATATTCTGGCTGCTGGCATGTACATATACCAGATCATGCAAATATAAAGCTGAATGTTCTGTAGAATACATGTTGATTTTTTTCCTGCTCGCTTCGCTCGCCAGATGCTCCCTAGACTATAATGTGTAGCAGTATAACTGTGTAACTCACATTTCAGCGGAATTTATAGCATAGGACAGATTGTGCTGGTAAATATGTTCAGCAAAACTTGATAGAATTTTTGCATTTTAAGAAATATACTTGCATGTCCATTTTGTGGGGCAGACAGGAGACAAGGGCTCTACCATCTGCTTTCTGAGAGATTTTCTCTTCAGAGTCTTGTTTGAATTAGAGTCACTTGACGTCAATTTCCAATCTCTTTCCCCAACTTCCCCTCGTGTTGTCCACCCCTCATGTATATGCCAGGCACACCGATATTTTAACGTTAAAACGAGTGGCCAAAGGGGGGTCTTAATTGAATTTGTCTTATCTCTCACCTTAGCACATATGCAAAGTTGATGTTTAAATTAAATCATGTGAATTTCAAAATTTATGGTGGCAATATCTGTTGACAGTGTTTCATTCCTTTTAAGTTTCATTCAAATCAGTGCAACAAGACATTCATTAAATGATTTTAAAACATTTATTCAAATGTAAAATAAACAGAAACATAACCTTAAAATAAGAACAAAAGTAAACCAACAAAAATGTGTATCTTCACTTAACATACCTGACAACAAAAGTAAGAAGATTCCCAAATGAGCCTATATATATTGTTCAACTTAGACATAGAAAACACTGCACAATGATATTGAACAGTGATTGTACATGTAGATGGTCATAAGTCTTAAGTTTCTTTAAAACTTTCAAAATTGTATATGAAGATCATCTTTGTTTAATAGCTACCATTTAGCTTTCTCAAATTTAAACTAGAAGTAGTGAAGACAAAGTTAGAAATGTGAAAAATATATATTAAAAATATTTATTGAAATGCTTTTTTGCATTAAAATAATAATTTTTATAGTTCAAAGTAAGTAAAAAACGAATAAAATACTATCATTCGGACAGGAAGCCAAAACAGCAACACTTCCTCACACATCCTTCTATAGTGATATAATTATGGAAATTCTCCCCCTGGATATCACAGACTGAGAGAGATTATACACTTCACTATAGAAACTAGTAGTATAAAGACTTATTCAATTAAACAACTGTTTGCATATTATTTTTTAAATTTACCTATATCAGAATGTGTTTTCTTAACAAAATATAATTATAGAAGAATGTGTGTTAATGGCAAATATTACAATGCATTTCTAAAAAGATTTATTGGTAACAAAAAAGTCAAGAAAATAAATTTGTCCCAGGATCTTAAGGAAATAAATATTCTGTTCTTCAAAGATCTGAAAATAAATAATCTGACTCGACCAAATTTGCCAGCCCCACCCCACCACATCTCAGAATCAAATGGTCCTCCCCTTATTATTTTTTTCTTTCATTTTGTCCTATAAACTCTCAGAAGGGCAATGATTACATGTATGATAGTGAAGTTTATAATATCAGAGACGGGGAATTTGAATGGAAAAAGAAGGAAGGATCTTTTTTTAAATGAATTCTGTATTTATTTAAATCCGGAAGTTGAATGTTTATTTCTTCGAGCATAAATATTTTTCACAACTTCCATTTCCATGACGATCTAAATACACATAGTTATAGTTGCTAAGTTTTAACCTATTTGATAATCATAGATTGGAATTTATTTATTGTCAGCACACCCCATTATCTTAACTGAAATGATGTCTATGGAGTTCTTTATCTTAGTTAAATGTTTATTCACCACTTAAATGACGGTGAACATTAAAATCTTTTTTTTTCCTTCTGTAGAATTGAATAGTTTTACATAAGAAAGATACTTCTTAATCTTTAAATCATGCACATTTAACTTTTGAGTATATGTTTCGCGTCAGTACAAAACACTAAGCACTTAATCTGGTTGGCGAAACACTCCATCACTTACTGTTCACTGGCCGTGGTTTTGCCTTTATGCTAACAATAACCATAAATGCATAAATGTTTACATTTATAAATTATTGCACTAAATGCGCATCATACGACAAATGCCATTTACTTGTGAATTACATACTTATACCTTAATATTAATACCCATTACCAGAGACATACACAAACACGTGTGTGTGTGTGTGTGTGTGTGTGTGCGCGCGCGTGTGTGTGTGTGATTAATAATTGCCTTTCCGTCAGAAACCAAGATTACATTTTTGCTGGATTTTATGATATGATTCTTTGCATTGCCCATCAGCTTGCATTGTCCATCAGCTTGCATTGTGCACCTAAAGTTCGTTTCATTTCAAGTAATTGTTACTTCATTTGAGATAAATATGTAAACACTGGTTAAAAACTATCTTACTGATACGTATATATACATAAATATATTCAAAATAATTTATTTTAGACTGGTTCATCTTGTCTACTCTCAGGCCGTCCAAAGTTGACCTGATAATATCTAACTTCAAATCTACGCTAGATATAGTACAGAAAAACGTTTCAAGTTTTCATTGAGAAGCTATTGTAAAAACTGTAGAAATGTTCATGCGCATACATATGTATGAGCGATAAGCTGTTAGTCACGTGATTTACAATTGGATTTACCGATGCAATGAGTGGTTCCAGGTCGCTCACTTCCATTGAATTTTCTTATAGGAAAACGTCACACAAAGTAAAAGCGTATGTATTTTCTGGAGAGTTTTTTTGGCTTTAATTAATCATTTTTCATTTAGATACATCTACATAAATTATGTATCGTTTTTTCCCTTGTTTGTTTTATGCATTTTATTGCCACAATGTCATTGTTAACTTGAACCAGAGATATATATCAGAGACATATATGTCTCTACTTGAACGCATTAGGAGAAGACAGAAGTTGACAGACGTGATAGCTTTTTTATGATTGTGTCTAAATACACATAGTTATGAATGACAGAATTCTACTAGTTGGTGAATGCTTATTTCAGTACTTCAGGATATGGCCTAATTCTTTAAATCTATTATCTAGTTGCGCAAGAATGTTTTATTTGCAGGTTGATGGAATCTAATGTAATTTTTGTCTGACAATGTGGTCAACAAATCACCGAGGAAGCTTGATAATCTACCATAGATATAATGTATACAACAGAATTCAGTTGGAAAAATGGCAACAACCTCATGTTCTCCTGCAATAAAGAACCGACCAATATTAATTAGTAAAATGGCCCTCTCTCTATGCTCCGATTATTGTTTGGCTGAAGGGCTAATCACTCCAGAGGGGTTTCCGAAGGGTTAGATATCCTCGCTTATCCTTGGTTGAAAAATTCACCCCAAAAAGTTCTTTGGGGGCTAATTGGTGTGGAATACACCACTTTTTTTTTTTTTAAATGTTCAATACGAAAGGGTGTACCCATTCCCTCTTCCCGACAAAATGTTAACACTAAGGGAGTGAACCCCTCCCCCCTTTTATAGAAATTGCTGAATTCATCAGAATCGCATCAAGTTACTAAGAGGTACGCATACCTAGAAATGGCTTGCCTTATATAAGCAATGAAAATACCAAATAAAACTTAATATTCTTGGGGGGGGGGGGACCAAGCAAACAAACAGATAAACAAAACAAGAGGTAACTTTTCAGAGATCTAGTAACACTTACTGTCCGACCACACTCGACTTCAATTGAGCCCTTGGTCAACAAAAATATTGTTGTATATATATATATAAAAAACTAAACACTTACCAGGTACATTTACTTCCCATAGTGTCACCATCTACAATGTGTTACCGCGAAGAAATAATAAAGATTTGAGACACATGTATCAACAATGATGATATTCAATGCACATGATGTTGCATAATACTTTTTTTTTTGTTTATGGTCGCACACGGTCCTGGGAGATCAAATGACATTTATGTATACTGTATACATAATATCATATCAGAAATTTATCACAAACTTTATCTATTGTTAGATATATTGCAGATCATACATATATACACTATAGTGATATCTGATATATACATATATACTAGTACACTATCTGACACGAGCACTGAAATAAACGTTGGTTATAGAAATCCCAGGCACTGGCATGGGATCTAAAATGGCCCCTACTTATGCTACACTTACTTCATGTTATTTGGGACAAAGTTTAAACAATAAAGGTAATACATTGTGAAGGCGGTATTTTGATGACTGTACAATATTTTGGAACCAATCATAGGGTAAAATATAGATTTACCCAATATACTACAGGATTTACATCCTTGGATAAAATTCACAATGGAAACAAACTTTAAAGAATTACTTATTTTTTATATGATTACTATAAAAGATGGTAATAATATTGATATAGATATTTATCGCAGACCAACTGATACACAAAAATATTTACACTTTAATCATGTTAAATCTTTAATAAAATCAATAACATGCACTCTTGCAATACGTATATGTCCAATTAATAAGCCATCTGAATTAAGAACAATTAAACTTAAAGAATTACGCAGTTCTTTAATACATCGCGGATGTCCTATAACATTACATCTTCGCAAGCCAAGACTCCGTTCCATTCCACTGCACTACGTGAACCAAGATGGGGGGACCCCTGACGCCAAGGGTGTATTGCAATGAAGCGTTTAGCGGAATGCGATTAAACCCTTGGTGAACCAAGATGGTAAGGAAGAATATATTGGGTCAACACAATCTTTAAACCACAGACTAGCTTTTCATAAAATGTTAACATTCTTTTCCTAGGAAAACGAAATCTAACTCGCAATTCTAAAAATGTAGTTTGAGAAGGCAAATAACATTAAAATATTCGAACTGTTCTCGGGACCGTAGGATGACTTCGAGTTTCCGGGGGTTTTTCGAGTTTTCGACGTTCGAGTTATCGAAGTTCGACTGTATGCTGTAGTAATGGCAAATTTAAGATTATGCCTATATATCAAACAGACAACTATTCAGTCATTAAGATCAAAGAACAAGACTTCATCAACAAGCAATCACGGACCCAATCCCTAAGTGCATGCAAATTAATATTATTCGCAGTCACAGGAGTAGGAGACGGCACAGCTGTAGTCACAAGTGGTATATGTCATGATCAGGTCAACGCATACAGTATTGGTAATGTAGACGGTCTAACTACTATGAAATAAGGAAGTCAACATATCAAACAACGATCTATCATATGAACAAATAAGGTCTTTATAACGACCGTAAAATATGCGGAATGCTGACTTAATTAATTAAGGCGTGATCTCTCATATCCGTGTGATAGTAACTTTCTCCACATGTCGAATGTCGTCTGCGTCGTCGTCGTCCGTAGACAAAAACTTTAACCTGGATAAGATCTTTAGAACCATTAGAATCAGAACTTCAATGTTTCGTATGTGCATTGCTTGTGCCAAGATCTTTCATGGGTACCAAACAATTTGACCTTGTAACCTTGACTTTGAAGTTTGACCTACTTTTCAAAAACTTTAACTTTGGTTATAACTTATGAACAGAAAGAGACAGGGTTTTAATATTTCATATGTGTATTCCTTGTGACAAGACCGTAAAAGTTTCATTACGTATCAAAATTTCTGCAATGTGATCTTGACCTTGAAGACTGACCTACGTAGAAAAAACTTTAACAATGGATCATATAACTTTAGACTCTGTAAAGACAAGGCTTTGATATTAACTTGTATATTTCTTGTGCCAAGACCTCTCATTTAGGTACCAAACTGTTTGACTTATGAGCTTGACTTTGAAGTTTGACCTTCTTTTCAGAATCTTAAGCTTTGGTCATAATTTATAAACAGTAAGATATAGTGCATAAATATTTCATGTGTGTATTCCTTGTAACAGGACCTTTCATTACGTATCAATTTTTGTTGTTGTTGTATTTACCTTGACCGTGACCTTGACGATTGGCCTACTTTGACAAAATCTTAAACCTGGATCATAACTTTAGAACCGTTATAAACTAGGCTTTAATATTTCAGATGTGTTTTTTTCTTTTGCCAAGAACTTTCATTGGGTACGAAAGTGTTTGACGTTATGACCTTGACCTTGAAGATTGAACTACTTTAAAAAAAACTTTAACCTTGGTCATAATTTATGAGCAGTAAGAGATAGGGCTTAAATATTTCATGTGTGTAATCGTTATGAAAGTACCTTTCATTACATGTCTATTTTTTGCGTTGTGACATTGACCTTGAAAATTTGCCTACTTACAAAACATTTTTGCTATTTAAATTTGGTTGCAACCGGCAATATCTGTTGTCATCTGACAACTTTTGTTTAAAGTGCCACGCGCAGACTAAAGAAGGGTAAAACTATTATCAAAATTCCTACCTCAACCTTCCTCCTCGGATTTAAAATCTGTAAGCGTTATGTGTTGCAATTTTGCTGCTGTAGAATTTATATTGTCAGGAGCCGTGCTGAAAAGTCTTAAGAAATACTGATGAGAGGATGATTCTGGTTGCTGCACGTACCGACGGATGCACAAAGAAAGCTAGCACTAACAATAACATCAGATTATCACTAATTCCAGAACCGTTTTTGCAAAATGAAGAACGTTCTGGTTGTTTAATGAATGATCGTGTGTGACTGTTATACGAGCTGTGTTGATTAATGAATGTGCGCCCAGTCCTTTGAATTTGACACTGAATTTATAGTTCTCTCTTTTTGCCGATTACCGGCTCTCAGTTATAGGTTTGTATATGATTCAATTGTTGAAAAGTATTTCTTTATTAAATTTTATATTTTTTTTGAAAAATGAGGAATTTATATGCATATATGGTCATTGCCGCTTACCAGAATGACCACAATTGTTTCTTTACAAAAAAAAATAAATAAGTGAGGTTGGGAGGTCGTTTGTTATATACACATTGTGTATGTACGTCTGTCTGTCGTAATAGAGACCACTGGTGATATGTCAATCAATACATCATCTAAATTTTGGATTTTTCTTGTTGATTATTCAGGTCTGAAAATAACTGACATAAAGTGAATATATGATATACAACAGATAATTGTCTATATAGATTGTCCACGGAGCCTTAAAAACGTTGGCAAAACATAACAGTTGACATAAAGTAAAAGAAAGTTAATGGATATAAGTCGACATGTTGTGAAGTAAAATGTACATAACGTACTGAACTTTCCATATCACCCAATTAGCAATGATTTGAATGAAATTCATAAGCTACTAAATTACAGCACATGAATGTTGACAGCATAATATTGACTTACTGCTACATGTACATGATTTGTCACTGACTGCATACGAATCTGTCGTAAAATACTACGACTAAAGTGAGTACTAGTAGTTGAGACCGAGGCACTTTTAAGCATCTAAAAGTTTGCATAATGGTTAAAAACTTTAACAAGTTAATATGATGAAGTGATGTTTTGACATCAAAGTTTTATATTTTGAATGTAGTGGCCATGGATTTTGATAAGAATGTAACGTGTATTAAAACAAAACAAACGGACATAATGTAAAGATCTTTAGACATCACTTTAATAAGTTACACATAAAATAAAGTTGACCGGCTGTTCGACTGAATATTACTATAACAGTACGTCATAAGGCAGTATAGGGCATAACATGCGTTCTTTACATATCGCACGTTTGACTTTTTATATCTACTAAATTATAAACACTGTATAAAAAAAGACATGACACAAAATACAAATATTATACACATCAGATAATAGGCTTTTCATGGCTTTCATATCTTTGATATGATGAGCTATCGAAAAACCTATAAGGTTGGAAGATAAATTCGATGACTTTGAATTCCAGAGAAATTTCAGAAAATTTTAGATATTCGTTCATGAGATCTTTCACTTTGTCTTCTTGAATTATCACAGAGTAAATGCCCTCCATCTTAAAATATTCGCAACAAAGGAGCAAACTGAGGCCAATACGAGGCGCAGTTCTCCACAGGGCAGGGCAATTAAAAAAAAACCAACAACAACAACAGCGCGAGTTTGTATATAGGAACTGCTTTAAACTCAGTTTCACTTCCCTCGTGGACTGCAGGGATCGTTTGTTATCGTTTCCTATGTTTTTATTAAATTCGTACCCCCTTGACTTATATAGGGATTGAGTCCAGATTGTTTCCTTTATTTAATCTAAATAAAATTCAATGCCTTGGAGTTCCCATATGCTTTGGTCATGAACTGGAGGCTTATTGTGAGTCTGTACTGAAAATATTGGAAATTGATGCTAAGTTTGGAAGTGACTTTTCCCTTCTCTAGTTTTCCATTTCATTGTTAACTCTTGAAAAAGATTTCTTTTTGAAATCAGAAATTTAGATATATATAGTTAAGCTCTATAATTTTTTGAAATGGCGGAAATGGTGGGCGCTCTGTGATATTCTGAAGAAGTTTCTTATTCATTTTATGGATATACAATTTATAATAAACATACAACTGGCATAGAAAAATGCTACTTCTTTAAACACTTTTTTCAACATTTTCAGAAAACAATAGTTGGCACTTTGCAACTGGAGCTTGTCAGATGACATGTCGACTTATCAGATATTATGTTGACTTGTTAGATGTTATGTTGGCTTATGATGTTATGTCAACATGTCAGATGTTATGTCGACTAGTCAAAATATCATCGGCACAACAAAAAACAAGTGGGTGGCAGAAATATGTCATCATATGACTTAGAAAACTCTCATATACGTTTATAATCACACGTGTTTGATGTTGCGTGCGACCTTTGATATGATTCACAAAAGACCCATACAGATGAGTTTTTGAGTTCTAATTTCTGCGTAATATTGCCTGCCTGGTTTTTGTTTATTCTATTTTTAAAACTTTCGATAAGGTCAATGATCAACCTTCATCTGGCACTCTCGGCCTCGGTCAGCTCAGACCACCTCATGTGTCAGGTCTCGGGTCAACATTGTGCCATATTGACCTCACCGGGAGTATTTAACCCTATATTTGCTAGTTTGCTATTTTCTGATATATATGTATATAGTATTTTCGTGTCGAAGATACATATATTTTAAAAGTTATATTGTTTAAGATGAAAGAGAAAACCTAATTAATCATTTACTTTTACCTAAAACAGCTTTGTTGTTCCTGCTACTAGACCGCCAAGTCATCAGCCGGTCCTAGCTCGGAACATCCTCGGGATGGTGGGACAGCAGAAGGTGATCAGGCTTCTTTCTGCGCAACCACAGCCAGTTTGATGCCCTCTCAGCAGCCACTGCCATAGCGTTGACTGCTTTTTTCCTGGTTCATTCACTGAGACCAAGTGATGCCATCATCTTCCAGCAAGATAGAGATGGAAATCCTCGTGTCCCCACTTCTACTGGAAAGTTCCCTGTCTGCCAACCAACTTGCCTGCACTCTGGTGTAAGGTCTTCATATTTGTTACGTTTCCGCTTGTGGGCCTCTTGACATCGAGTGTCCCATGGTACTGTAAGCTCTACAATCACCAGTCTCTGTGTGCTGTCTGATATAAGTAGGACATCAGGTCGTTATGTTGTCTCTACAATAAGTGGAAACAAGAGCTTCTTTCCGAGGACGACTCTCAGCTCCCAGTCTTTGGCCGTGCTCATTATACCTCCTCTTCGGTGCATGGTGGCTCCTGATGTCTGTTCGATGTCTGTTCACTACTTCTGACAAAGTTGATACAGCGTTGTTTGCCTCCCTCCTTGTGCACTTTTTACTCCTCTCTGTCTCTAGTGTATGGGCCAGTGTCTTTAGAACTTGGTCATGTCTCCATCCGCACCGCCCTTGTGTAAGAGCTACCTGGCATGAAGAAAGTATGTGCTCTAGGTTAGCTGGCTTTTGGCAAAGGTGGCACTTTGGGTCGTCTTTCAAGCCCCAAATTCTAAGATTTGTTGGAGTTAGCAAAACATCATCAAGATCTAAGCAAGAAGCTGATCGAGTTTAAAAGGTGTGTACTTCCAAATGTCGTTCCATGAAAGCACTCTCTGCTGTGTGTCCCACTTTGTCCAATTTCCCTGGTTTCCCATCTCCACTGCTTGGTTGTACCTGCTTTCTTCCTGCACCCTTACATGTATCTCTTTCTGTACTAGATGTCTTCTATCCTTGGGTGTTGCCCCCTTCCATCTAGTTGACATTTCACATCCCAGGCCTTGTCTTCCTTTGCAGACTGTTCCCAAAATGTCTTTATGGCGGAGTCTTGATTCTGCTTTTGATATTGCTTCGGTAGCTTTCCACTTGTGTCCTGACGGTATGTATGCTCCTGCGTCTCTGACTTTCGGGTCGCTTGAGTCTTTTAATGTCATTATGAGGCGGGCTTTCCCGGCCTTAAAATTTTCAACGACAGAGGTTAAGGGCAATCGCATATAGTTCAGGGTCTAAAAGGCACAAAATTGCTTATGGTGCCCTTTAGATTAAAAAACATTCTTTGTGATCAAGGACTTACATGGTACGTGTGACTGTGTATGTGTGTGGTTTATTTATATATTTATTTTTTCATTTTATATATATATATATCTTATCTGTGTAGTCCGACAAATTTCCGAAAATGACGTGTGTGTTTATACGAGCCGTACATGCGCAGATACAGAGGGGGGTAGGGGGTCTGAACCCCCCCCCCCCCCTTTGGCATCCGAAAATTTTACCAAAATAAGGTAATATTTGGGCGTTTTTGGGGTTGGACCACACCCCCCCCCTCGTCTAAGAGAGTAATTTACCTTTTTTTGGTTGGACCCTCTCTGACAAAAATTAGAGTGAATTTGTGACGAAACTAGTGTGCCAATGGGTGCGATGTCAAATGACTTCGTCCATCGCGAACGACAACTCTGTCAGGTGATTCTGGTTATCGTTCTTGTTAGCCTTGAAAATGAGGTCATTCCGCCAGGTGCGCACAGGTGTGATAAACAAAATGGACGAGGAAGAGTCATTCTGAAAGTATTCGAATATTGCATATCAAAAACAATAGCTTAGAATAAGGAAGGTTTGATATATACTTCATCATTGATCCAAAAAAAGCAGGTGTCTTCCACCCGTCGGAGGCAGTAAATTTAATGTATCCGGAACGGGGTGTTAGAAGAAAACAAACAATGTCAGTTGAGAGATGCTTTTCAAATTTTGTTCAGAGCAAGGTGCTTGCTCTGGCTACACTTGTGTTGGTGCTTTGTTCCATTCTGGCTGTTATATGCTGCCTGCTACCATTCTGGTTCTCGCTGAGAATGAACCTCACGTTCGTCGACGACGGTAATACTGCCGCCAGTCAACAGGTAAAAATATTTTGATTGACAATATTGTTAATGCTTAAGTGGAAGAAATATGGTATGCATTAGTTTCGACTGCAACCATTGAGGCACAGTCACCATGTTACGCTAATAATTAATATAACCTTTAATTTACATTGTTTTTTTTTCTATTTTCTCTACATCTTTCTCAAGTTCAGCAGTGAAAAATCATACCTGCTGGTTCAAACAACTATTTCATCGCTAAAAACACTTAATTTTCACATATTGCATCATGGACATCATGTAAAATTTCACAATCAAACTCAAACAAAAAAAAATAAAATTGTATATTGCTTCTTAATGTATAGTATTGTCATTTCAGAATGTCGGATCAATACCTAACACTATTGTATTCTGTTTCCTGTTTTCAGGTTGTTGTCAAGCGTGATATTAATTGTGGTTTGTTCTTCTTGGATGAAAATAGGTTTATTAATATTATTCATCTACAAAAAGCAGACAACACAGAAATTATGCCAGGTAAGTTACTGGAAATTTCATTTTTGTATCATCTGCATCTGTACATAGTTGTTGGTTTGCTGTTTAGATATATATGTCCCTGGTTTAGGCTTGAATTTTTTGCCATTTCCCCCCCCCCCCCCCCCCCCCCCCCCCCCCCCCCCCCAAAAAAAAAAAAAAAAAAACACCGATTCTTTTAATTTTTGAACATTTATACATCCTAGCACAAATCAGAGACATATAATATACACAGAGACTGGAGACTCTCTGCTTTGTCCAGAATATGATGCACATCCTTTTGTTATGCAAATTAGGTGACCTCGCACTACAATACACTGATTTTAACCCATCGGATATCACGCAAGGATGTATAGTGCAGTTAATAGTCTTATCCTGCCGACGCATCTCAGTTCAAATCCTACAGTCACCTATTACATGTACCTTTTTTCCTTCACCTTTTATATTAATTCTATCAATGACAATGTGTAGAAATAATATTATCTGCAATCATTATAGGAATATTTTTAAAAGCAAGATGTTAAGTCAGATGCATGTCTTCATTTCCTGCTTTTTTTTTTTTTTTTCTAAAGGTTTATTTCTCTTTATATATTTATTCATTTAACAGCATTTTTTGCCATTTACAAATTGTTGATTTAAGCAATCAATGCACCTGCCTTTACTGCTCTTTGTTTAACTAATCAGCATTATCACCCCAGTAGAAGCATCAGTGCCTGTCATTGTCATTCATGGGTAGTAAATGACAATTAAGTGTTTATTTAAAAAAATTCAGATGGTAAATAACAAAACAAAATAATGTTTTATCTTATATATGCACACTTGATCTGATATGAACTGTTTTACTCCCTTCTATGTAGAGAAGTAAAAACAAAATGGCAATCTGCAGGGCAGCTAAAGAAAATTCACAATTGCAAGATGTCCAATTACGTGTACATGTAGATAACTTCTTCAATTCGTACTAAAATGGCAACTTTAATTTCTCTAATGTTTATAAAGAGACTTCCAATATAAAACAAGTAGCGTTATCGATAGGTAATAAGATTATTTTGTCACTTAAAGTATGCTATTTGTTTTCTGGTTTAAGAAAAGATAGAAGATTTACCTCCATGTATAATAGGATTAAAATCAAATAACGAACTATTTTGTACACTCAATGGTAAAAATGTGTCTGAAAACCTTTCTGAACACAAACATGTGAATTTAGTCACACAAAGAATATTATTGTTGTTGTTTTAATTAACAAATTTTCTCGCTGTGGTCGTTTCTCAACTGGGTCGGTAGTGAGGAGAAAGTTGTTGCGACATCTAATTCTTCACACTTGACCAGGTAATGGTAATTATGCATGATTTATAGAGAGTTCGTGAGAAAATTAAAGAACTATAACTTAAATAAACATTGAAGATGCTACAAATGAAAAATGGTTGCATGTGCTTCAATATTGTGTAAGTTATATGACTGCAACTGAGTGAATGTTTTCACAGGTCTGTCGCCATCAAATGGCTTTTGATCGGGGTTATGGTTTCACGTTGAATGGACCATAAATGAAATGTTTAATGATTCAAATGGTTTGTATATTGCCTTTTTTACTTAACTGAACTGCCTTTGTTTGAAGATCACTGCTCATTTCCTTTCTTTACTACCGTAGTTTAAAAGTTTCAAGTGATATTGAACCAATGCTGAGAACGATATGGTGGATCATTTGGTGTATTGGGATGCCTGTCAGGAATTGTTATCTCTGTGAGAGAGCTATATAGCTTTCAGTGGGAGTTTCCAGTCTCTGTGTATATATGTCTCTGCACAAATTAAGAATTCAGATGCTTATTTACATTGAATGAATGTGTTTTGTGTGATTTAATTATTATTTAGTGGGTTCTTTTTCGGTCTCACGTAGAATGGGGTCAGGTCCCCTGGAAACTGGAAAACATGCTGCTTATCTAGTGTCTAGGATGAACAGTGCCAGGCCACCATACATGTACATGTAGTGGTCTTATTGTGTATGTGCCCAATTTTATGTACATATATTGCCACTACACAAAGCCTCAGTTAAGTATAATAGATAGTTTGCGTATGCATGAAATTTAATAGGAGTTACTTCCCTTTTCCACCTTTTTTGTGGTGAAGCAGGAGTTTTTGCTTCATATTCATTATATTCATACCAGTTTTATTGAATATTTTTGAGAAAATTGTTTGTATTTTCTTTCCTCAGAAAATATTTCAACATTGTACCATGGCTATTTATTGCGTAACAATTGCAAACATTCAAAAAGCATCCTTCGTTTGGAAAAATCCCTTACATAATATGGTTAATTTATGCATAAACATTCGGCCATATACCTCCAAGATGGCTGAAAAAGGAAGTAACTCCGTTAAATTTTATGCATTCGAAAACTATCAATTGTTTCATATGAGGAACAGAAAATACATGTAACAGTACAATGTAAATCATTTGTAAAAAATTTTGTCAAAAGCCTCATTACATGTATAAAATGAAGTCAGAACCAGGTTGTATATTTCTGGAATAAGAAGGAACCCAATATCATTGGTAGGTCAGTTAGGTACCCATCAGGATTTTCAGGTATTTGAGTAATGTACCAGATGCTGGCACATTCTAAAAACCCTTCAAGTAGTATACATGTATGTTCTTGCTCTCACTACAAAAGCATTAACATTGTACACTTTAAAAACCTTCAAATTTTCAAACTTGAAATGCATGTATTTAAAGAAGTTCTCTTTTCATTCATTTCAGTTTTTATTCACCTGGCCCAGATCTTTTACCTTATTGGTAGTATTGGTGTAGTTTTGACTGCAGGAACTGCCAGTATTCTTTCTGTAAGAGATTTTTCCTCGCCACCCGGAGAAATCTGTTTAGCTGCTTCAGCAACATTTTTAGGTAAGGACTGTAGGACTGTTGTCACACATAAATCATGAACAGCTGTTAGTGTTGACTCCTTTTAGATATTTTATTTATGAGAAGATACTGTATGGACTTAAGGAAAATGGTTTTTGTTTTTGTTTTTTTTTTCCTTGTAGCATGGAAAATGATGTACCAGGTAACACATACTGTATACTGTTACATGAAAATCAATGTTACATTACTTCAGACCTTTAAAGAGTATCTTCTACACTTTCCAATACTTATAGACAATTAAAATATACTATACTCAGAATAACGTTGAAATGTGTTAATAAATCACAATATAGGAAACGATGGTTCCTGGTGTGTACAGTAATCTGGAATATTTATACATGTATGAAACACAGTGGTCCCGATTAAATCCCAGGAAAATGATACAGAGAAAGTGAGAACAAGTACAAGTACAGTAAAATAAATGTCATCTTTTCATTTACTCTCTTTCAGTGTTATCTCAGACCCTAGCAATTGTTTTAATCATCATCCAAGTTACTGTTGACCCCAAGGCAGAATGGCAGAATTTACCAGTTGCTGACTACATTCCCAATAGATACACCTACTACACTGTGCTCAGTGCACGACCAGAAGTCATCTTGAACTGGGGATTCTGGGTAGCTTGTGTTGGTGCAGGCTTTGGATGTGTTGCAGTTGTAGGGCTGTGGATGCATGCCATGTTTTCATGCTGTCATCTGCAAAGGGTGAGATATCAGATGCTGAGAGTAAAACCTGATGAAGGATCAAGCCCTGTTATTGGCAAGTCAGCCTTCCAGAATATGGCTTATATTCGCTCTCCTAATGAGTACCCTGCCATGGTTGCTCCTTTTCCACAACCCCCAGTTGCAAAGAGAATGCCACCTCCTGTAATGACAAATTATGACAGCGATGATTCTCGTAACCCAAGGATTGGAATGGAACTTGACCTGTAATGAACTTGTAACAAAATGATTCATGAATCTTATCAAGTTTCTTATAATTGTTTTATAATATCTTTGTCAAAAAGATTTTTCAGAATGTAACTTGAAGGTAATCAGATTGTAAAAAGAGCATTTTATAGACTGTATCATTTGAAATTTATTTGAGATTTTAAAATAGGTCATTGGTCGCTTGTTTTCGAATTAGAAGATACATTGTACGGTAAAATCCCTGAGCATATGTTCAATAATGTAAACAGATTTGTTTATAATAGAATCAGAACACAGAATTGTAAATAAGAGTTGTAAAATTCGAAATGAAATTAAATAATTCCATAATTTTACAATATTTCTGGAATTCAAAGAAATGTTAGTACATGTATAGACATTCCATATTTCACTTTCATTCCTTCAAACCAAAGATTTTTTTAGGTGAGCTTATGAGAACAGACATTTAGTTTTGTCAAGGTTGATAAGAAGTGCTTAGAATTATGTTCATAAAGTAAGCCTTGTATAAACTTGTTTAGTACATTGTGAATATTCCCTGTTTAGGTTGTTTAATTTTAGATCATTTTATCCAAGTTCTCATTGAATAATTTTATGTTTGAATATTTTGTATTGGAAAACAAGTATCACTGTGGTGGATGTTGTATCTCTATATGTAGAGATGAAAAAAATCTATGACAAAAACCATCATTAAACTAAATGTTAACTTATTTCCCAGAAAATGCAATTGTCTATTTTATTAGCACATTTAAAACAGACAACTTCTTTTGATAAAAATAATAAGGAGGGATTGTAGTTATTATTCTGTCTGTTGATATATGGACTGAAAATTGAAGTAAAACCTTTTTAAAACTAATTTATATAAAGGAAATGAGTGTGTTATAGACATTTAGGACTTTTGGTCTGTATCCATAACAGAAAAATGTTTACCAGGTACATGGAATTATATCAAACTAAAACAATTAAGTCTCCAAAGTTTGATACACACACACACACACATATATATAAAGTGTATATATATATATATATATATATATATATATATATATATATATATATATATATATATATATATATATATATACAAGCCTTAATCACACAGATGTAGACTCTTGACACAGCTATCACTTGAATATGATTTTATTAAACATATTATATACTCATAATAGTCATAATTCATTTGTACATATTCTTCCTGTGCCATAATTACAGGTCTGACATGGATTAAGTGTTAATATGGGAAAGAGAGAAGAAATAAAATTATTTGAACTCAAGAAATCACAGAATTTATATACACATAGTTTTCAGTTATTTTAAGTGTTGAGTAGAGCTTAAATTTTTCTTGATGAAATTAATCGTGTGATAAAATCAGTCATATTAAAATTTTGTGTAATATTCATTTATACATACATATCTTTGTATATTTGTGTCATCTACCGTACACTGGTCATCAGAAAAATCATATCAAATGTGCATTATATATATTGTATATTTTGAACAACCAGTTTGATATATTTTATATGCAATTTTATAGGGTCATATATCCACTTTAGCAATAAATTGAATATGAAAAGTTTAAAGAATCTTCTGGTGTGTTTAAAATGTTGATGTTACCCGCTCTGTTTAATATGGTGTAAGATGTTGATATTAGCTTTTCTAATTAATACGGCATTATAACCCATTTTTGTAGTACCCTAGTTGCCAGATTACCTGTTTTCTTTTAGCTATTTTCCCTACTTTTCACTATCATTCATCTTCCATGTTACAAGTGCTGAATCATGTTTTTCATGTGAATGCAAATGAAATGCAAACTAAAGAAAATGCAACACAAATAAAATGCAAATTGAGAATGATAAATAAAATGGAAATAATAGCAAATAGAATGCTAAACATTGCCCTGGCGGCAACTTGGTAAGTATAAGCTGTTATCCTAAAACTAGATTAAACTCCAAGATTGAGATCACAAGGTCATAAATTTTGAACAGATGGAAAGGTCTTGTCACAAGGAATACACGTGTGAAATATGGAAGCCCTATCACTTACCACTCAGAAGATATACCTAATGTTAAAGTTTTTGAAATGTAGGTCAAATGTGACAATCAAGATCATTAGGTCAAAAATTATTATACCAACAGAAAGGTCTTGTCATAAGGAATGTGCATGCGAAATATAAAAGCCCTACCTCTTATAGTTGAAAAGTTATGTGGAATGTTAAAGTGTTTTTGCAACAGACAGACAGGCCAAAACCTAGATGCTTTTGAATCTTTGATTTCAACTGAATTGCGATAAATGGTAAGCACAAAAAAAAAAAAAATGAGGCAAATAGAAAAGGGACTGTTACGCTTACAGAATGCACATGATGAATGATAAACAAATGGAAATTATAGCAAATAGAATGCTAGGCAAATGGTTATGGCTCTTAGAGTTTTGTATGCAAAGTAATTTGTCTTTACAACTGCTTCTAAACTTTTGTGCAAATTTTCATGAAACTTGGTACAAAGAAAGAAAGCATTATGAAGATATGCATATTAAACAAAAATTTTCACATCTCAAAATATAATACAACTGTAGTTGGTGTATTTATCAAAGGGAGGAACGTCACTGTGTTGTAATATTTAAATATACCAAATTGTTTATCCATCATAAAATGCAGGCGCATCGTTTAGCAGTGCCCTATTTTTTTGTAAGTCATGTGTATCGGTAGGTCAAGGTCATAGGTATTGTTGGAAAACTGTCTAGCCCATAATTTCCAAATGCTTTATTGGGATATGGTCATATTTGATAAAACTTTTCTTTATTGGTAGAGGTGTGTCATGACCACTCAAAGTCATATAAAAAAACATGGTCATCATTATTTTGGGAGATACTTTCTTTTCATACATACTTAAGTTCAAACATGATAGAAATGTAAACAAGAGCAATGCCCACAGTGCAGAATACACCCCTCATGTAATTTCAGGGTAGGCATCCAGGTTTCTTTATATCTTTTCAATGATTTCCTTCAAGATTAATGGGATCTTACACCATGCCACGGAAGAGACAAAGAAATCTCAATCCGAGTGCCCATGTCGAGCGATATCCATGACAAGGCTTGCTGAGTCATGGATATCAATCGGCATGGGCACGAGGATTGTGATTTCTTTGTTTCTTCCGTAGCATGGTGTTTGATCCTTTTTCTCGCACGTGTTAAAATTGTTATCACATACTATAGTCAAAGAAAGGTAACTCTTATGTAATAATACTTATACCGGGACTTCCAGTTTTAGCTGTCTCATGCCTAGGCAGAGATAAAAATATCTCTTCCAGGAAAAATTGAGGATTTTTCAGTCTTAAGTGTGAAAAAATTTGTTACAGAGACTTCATCATAGTCTCATATTGTTGTCCTTGTGGTTAAATTGTGCATGTGTGACTTTAGAGGAAATATCCCTAAATATACATGTACATATATCCAGAGAGGGGAATAGTCAAGTTTCTCTCAACACCAACCAATGGTTCATATAAGGGTATATATGAATGGGGTATTAAAAACTTTATTCCTTTACATTTTCTCAGTGCATATCTCAGAATGATGAATTAATGAGATTTGCATATTATGTATGTATATGGGGCTTTAATGAGAAACGGAAAACAATCACCTGAAATGTGAAAAAACAACAAATTTTTAAAAGAAAAATAGGCATACAAATTTTGATATATGAATGAAACCAAAAAAACAACACTTATGAAGACAGCCTTTTTCGTCAATAATCTGAAGCATTATTGTTTTGTTAACCTATGCAGCTGGTCCGAAGATGAGGTTTGATAAAAGCAGGTTAACCCTGACGTGAATGAGTTTACAACTAAATATAATGAAATAAGTATTATTACAAGTTGCTCATTTAATTTTGAGTTTGATTTTTTTTATCAATACCACCGACATTTTTTAAAAAGAAATTTTTGAAGTTCATTCATTATTTTTTTTCAAATAGGGGAAAAAGATTCTGATAAAAAGATAACACTTAAGATTTGTTTGGAACTTACATGATTAAACTTTGATGTTATGAGAAGTTTGGTTTTATCTATTCTCATAAAAGAAAAATGGGTTTTCTATTCATTATGAAAAACATGTAATTTTGTTTTATTAATTTACATCCAACTCCAGGCTTATTGTACTTATACAGTGGTAGTATTAGTTATATTTGGTGCTTTGCTTCATACTTTTGTCCTTTTCTGCAGAATCACTGCAAGCAAAGAAGGATCTTTGCTGCAGAACCACTGGAATTGGTGAAGGATCTTTGCTGCAGACCTACTGGATGCACTGAAGGATCTTTGCTGCAGACCCACTGGAAGCACTGAAGGTTTTTAGCTCACCTGAGCCAAAGGCTCAAGTGAGCTATTGTGATCAATCACCGTCCGTCGTCTGTCGTTAACTTTTCACATTTTCGACTTCTTCTCCAGAACCACTGAACAGAATTTGATGAAACTTGATAAGCATGTAGTACTCATGGTCCCCTACAAGTGTTGTTGTTTTCGTCCGGATTCATCAACAGGTGGCGCCACCACAGGCAAAAGTAGGTCAAAGAGGGTACCCTCCTTTGACAAACTTCTTCTTCAGACCGGGGGCATACAGAGACAAACCGAATGCATAGGAATGATCTAGGGGGATGTGTGAAGAAGTGTTGTTATTTTTGGTTCCGTTCTGAAATCAAATTTATGACGTTTTTTTGTACTTGGTAGTTTTAATGCAGAAAAGAGGTATTTTTTTCTTTTAGTAAACATTGATGCATTAATTTGGTTTAATTTGATCATTTTGATGGTAAGAAATACTACTGCGAAGTAAATTTTTCAATATTTTATGTTTTGGATTTTTTATGAATTTTTTAAGACTTTCAAGAAAAAGGGGGGTGGGATAATTGGTGTAAACATTTCACAGTTTGAACTTTTTCTTCGGAACCACTTGCTGGAATTCAATGAAACTTGGCATGCATCAAATACTCAAGGTCCCCGACAAATGTGGTCATCTTTGTTAGGATCCATGAACAGATGGCATCACCACAGACAAAAGTAGGTCACAGAGGGTACCCTCCTTTGACAAACTTCTTATTCAGATTGGGTGCATACAGCGACAAACCGACTGCATAGGAATGATTTAGAGGCATATGGGAAGAAGTGTTGATATTTTTGGTTCCATTCCGAAATCAAATTTTTGACGTTTTTTTCATTTTTATTTTGGACTTTGTTATTTTAATGCATTAAAGAGTTATTATTTTCTTTTAGTAAACATTGATGCATTCATTTGGTTTCATTTAATCATTTCTATGGTAAGGAATGCTGGTGCGAAGGAATTTTTTCAATATCTCGATTTTTGAATTTTTTATGAATTTTTTAAGACTTCCAAGAAAAGGGGGGGGGGGGGGGGGACAATTTTTCATATCTTCAACTTGATCTACAGAACAACTTAAAGGATTGTGATAAAACTGGGTTGGATGCAAGTACTCATAGTCCTTTTCAAAGGTTTTGTTTTTTGTGCGGATCATCCAAATTGGTTAACAGATAATGCCACCATATCTAAAAGTAGGTCTCACAATGGTACATATACCACTTGGTAATTGAAATATGGAGAGTAGCGGTTCAAATCCAGCTGTGGTCAAAAAATTTTTTTTTTTTTTTTTTACACATCTAAATAAGTTTTTAGATGTTTCTCAACACTCAACATATGAAATTAGGCAATTTTAAGTTAGATCTGGACAATATTTGAAACAATTGTTGTTCATGACCCAGACTTGAAATCAGTCAACAAAAGGCCCCACCTAAAGAAAATGACTAACTTGTTGCCCTGAATGACTTCTTGCAGAGACAAAGGAAGTGCTTAATATCAAAATCATCTGAATGGATGTGCAAAAAAGTGTTGTTTTTTATTCTAGCCTGAAATAAAATTTGACATATTTTCAACATCTGTGTTGACTTAGTCACATTAATGCAAAAATAATGAATTCTTCCTTCATGCATGACTGATAATCTAGGTACTCAGGTGAGCGATATAGGCCCACTTGGGCCTCTTGTTTTTGCTGCAGACCCACTGGAATTGGTGAAGGATCTTTGCTGCAGACCCACAGGAAGCACTGAAGGATCTTTACTGCAGATCCACTGGAAGCACTGAAGGGTCTTTGCGTCAGACCCACTGGAATTGGTGAAGGATCTTTGCTGCAGACTCACTGGAAGCAATGAAGGATTCTTTCTGCAGACTCACTGGAAGCAGTGGTGGATCTTTACTGCAGACCCATTGGAAGCAGTGACGGATCCTTGCTGCAGACTCACTGGAAGCAGTGAAGGATCTTTGCTACAGACTCACTGGAAGCAGTGATGGATCCTTGCTGCAGACTCACTGGAAGCAGTAAAGGATCTTTGCTGCAGACTCACTGGAAGCAGTGAAAGATTCTTCCTGCAGACTCACTGGAAGCAGTGAAGGATCTTTACTGCAGACTCACTGAAAGCAGTGAAGGATCCTTGCTGCAGACTCACTGAAGCAGTGAAGGATCTTTACTGCAGACTCACTGAAAGCAGTGATGGATCTTTGCTGCAGACTCACTGGAAGCAGTGGTGGATCTTTGCTGCAGACTCACTGGAAGCAGTGGTGGATCTTTGCTGCAGACCCATTGGAAGCAGTGAAGGATCCTTGCTGCAGACTCACTGGAAGCAGTGAAGGATCTTTGCTGCAGACTCACTGGAAGCAGTGAAAGATTCTTTCTGCAGACTCACTGGAAGCAGTGGTGGATCTTTCCTGCAGACCCATTGGAAGCAGTGAAGGATCTTTGCTGCAGACTCGCTGGAAGCAGTGAAGGATCTTTGCTGCAGACTCACTGGAAGCAGTGAAAGATTCTTGCTGCAGACTCACTGGAAGCAGTCAAAAATTTTTGCTGGAGACCCATTGGAATTAGTGATCGATCTTTGCTGCAGACTCACTAGAAGCAGTGAAGAATCTTTGCTGCAGACTCACTGGAAGCAGTGATTGATATTTGCTACAGACCCACTGGAAGCAGTGATTGATTTTTGCTGCAGACTCACTGGAAGCAGTGAAGGATTTTTGCTGCAGACTCACTAGAAACAGTGAAGGATCTTTTAAATGCTTATGTACACCATGACACAGGGTTTCAGATTATCCCATTTCATCAGATAGAGATTCTGAGAGCACATTTCAAAATCAAATTATGGAAGAATGACAGAAAAACAAATAGGTGCAGCACAATGTATGTCCAAGCCATTATTGTTATAAATGATACAAGACAGTTTGATATTACATAATATGTTTGCCCTAAAAGAATGCGATCATTTTCTGTATATTACGAAGAAATATTTTAAGGTGAATACAACCTCACTGTCCATATTTCATCATGATGAATTGACCATAAAATAAGAAATGTAGACTAAATTAAGAGTCATTGCACATCTTTTATACCATTCCATTTTGACTTCTGTGATCTACCTTAACACACAAAGGTAGATAACCCATCTTATTTGCAGGGCCAATATATAATAATAGTAGGCTTACATCATTTTGCATGTGAGACCATTTGATAGTGAGAACTTTAATTTGGGTTGAAGTGAAATTTTGAATTTTCATAAAAAGAAATAGTTTTTGTCAGTTGAAGCACAATCCTCCAGACCCATCTGAATCAGTGAGACATATTTTACATGCCAACATCTCCCTTGACACAGGATCTCAGTTTTTACTGAAAGACAATAACGAGTCACCAGTTGAACCTGAATTGGTAACCTTTTGTTTAGAAAGAAAATTCTACCAACTAATCTATGTAAGCCCTAAACCAAAACATGGATAACCCTTAAAAGTGTATGAAATATGAAGCCACATCAATTAAATTTCAATAAAATGCAAACTCCCAAGACACTTAAGAAACAAAAAACAAAGATTTCTATCTACATCTTAATGTGGGGTTCCTATTGTTAATATTTGGGAATCCCCCTAGACTCTTCTCCAGAGATGCAGGTTAACTTAATTTGACACAGATCTAAATTTCATGAAACAAACAAACCCTAACTATAACACATTTATTCAAAGTACATATCATCTAAACATTTCAAATTATACAAATAATACTGTAAATACAAGTCGATTCATATAAAATGCCAAGCAAATCCATTCAAAAACAAGAAAGATAACTCTCAGAAAAACATAAAACAATTTACTCAAATGTGGAAAATGATTCATCAATAAGAGCTTTGATCATGTTGAGTAATATCTAAATCTCAACATTTGTTCCATAAAAATACAAGTGAAAATCATCCGACACGGCTGTATGACAAGTCACTTCAGAAATGCACTGTGAATAATGTAATATATGTAATTTAAAAAACAAAACACCCCCAAAAAACAAGAATATCACTAAAACTTTCGATTGAAGTGCAGTTGCAATACCAACTTAGGATGGACAGTTAATATGAGAAAGTGTAAATGAAAAATTTTGAGCCTTTGAAAAGTAAAGCAAACCTGTGACTGTCAGCTTAACTGTTCATAATATTAGATGATGGCTATGAATCCTCTATCTTTAAGATCCGAAGAAAATTAAAACTGACAGAAATTATATACTGGCCTATAAGCGCTTTGCTCATTCAAAGATCCACCTTAATCAAAATGATAAGTAGCAGTTTAAGAATAAATGGAAAAAGAAGAAATGTGAGATTCTTAGATGTTATTAGCAATACTTATACTTACATGAGCTCTCAGCTCAGCTGAGCTAAAATCAGTTCTAGTCATCTGAAGTACAATCTCAACCACATATAAAATCTAGATCTTGCTTAAAACTTTTCTTATTTGTCAAAGACATGCACAAGATATAAAACTTCATGATGCAAAATATTTTTCTGTAAAACAACAATACCCTAAGACTGCAGAAATATCTATATATATATTGAAAAATCAAAGGTCATGGTCACAAGGTCAAAATGTTTGGTATCAATGGATATGACTTGTTACAAGGAGTCCATGTGTAGAATATCATAGTGCCGTCTCAAATCAACAAATCATGATTGATACTAAAGTTTTTGGCACAAACAAATAAACTAACCCTATGTCATGATCCAAGATAAAATTAAATAAAAAATATACAAGTTTCTGTCATAAGCTTTGAAAGACATAAATAAATATCTATAATAATGACTTCTTGTCATGGGAACACTGTTCATAATGTGCAATAAATATGACATTTTTCATCTTTATCAAATTTCTTTGAAAGTAAAAATTTTAATATAAAATGATATGATCTACGTAAAAGTGAAAAAAATATCTTAATACACAATTCGTAAAGGAATAATAAACAAATAAATTCTTAAATGAAATATTTCAAAATATAGAATATTATTTTAAGTATTACACATTTATGACTGTATTCATAAATGGTCATAGCTGATGTAAAATTTTAATCTGTATACTGTTATAAGAGATATACAGTCTGTAATAGATATATATATTGATATAAAGAGATTGTTCTTATGTGTATGACATTACATATAGTAGAAGTATGATATTTATAACCCCTTATTGAAATAAAGTGTCTTAGGGACTTGGTCTCCATATTTAGCAATCAATTCTTCATATTTCTCTCTGTCAAGTATTTTCAACTTGTCCACTGAAATTGAACTGGAAAAACACAAAAACACAATATATATATATAAATTATATGAATTACAAAAATTCACATCAACATGCACAGTTAAAAATAGTGAGAGTAAGTTTTATACAATACAAAGTGCCAGGTTTTACTAGATACAGTGTTTACTGATCACCTGAGCACTCCTTTTATATTGTGACTCTCATCCTGACATTCTATGAAACTTTTCAGGAAACTCTGATGTTCAAGACACATAAAATCATGATGTACAAAATACCTAATTAATCCACCTGAGGAGCTCATGTATAACAGGAAATTAGTTCACATCCTACTGACAATAGCCTGTCCTCATCTAAAAATACCTCATTCCATATCGGATGGAATCCCCACATAAAGCTTGCACTCAGTTGGATAACTGACACCAGTATCTGATTAAATCACACTCATGTGCTATAACCTAGCCTGCTCTGTATAACAATATCCAACACAAGATCAGGTCAGATCCTTTTTTATATGCTTGCACTCATTTGAGATTAATAAAACACCAATATCTGATCACTGTCATAAACCAAGTCCATTGTTTTTGTTCATACTACATCATTTGAGGTAGTGGACCTGACTTGACAAGCATGGCTAGTGACAATGAGATCAGATTTGCTTGGATCTATCTGATAGTGGCTTGTATTTCTTGAGGCATGAGCTCAACAGTTTAGCTAGCTTAGACTCTCCTGATATAATCTTGTGCTCATAAATGACATGAGATTAGCTCAGACTAAGACAATATAAGCTTGCACTCATCTGAGGACGGTTCATACTCAAATGAAAAACAAATTTTGTTTTTGATAACTTCAGTGACAAATGATATTAAAACTTACCACTTCTGATTAAATAATGCACAACCCACTGGTACCATAACTAGCAAACTGAAAATAATAGTTATCATTTTGTTGAATATTATGAAATTGTTTACCAGTATGTTAAAACTCTGAAATTACATATCATAGTTGAGTTGACATGATTTTAAACTGAACTGTGGTGTAATGTGCCAAGGAACAGAGACCTGTCAGACCAAAGACTGACGGATGATTCCACAGTGTTGCCATGATATAGAAGACTATCTTATGCTATATCTAAATCTACATATCTGTATGCGATACTTCATTTTCATGAAATCCTGAAAAAAATCTTATTCCTCAGTATCTTGCTAGCCTTGTTTTCAAGCTACACTTCTTAAATTCATAATAACATGCATTGATTTTTTGATATCATAATCTGCAAGCCCCATGTACGTATCTATTGTTTAGGCACAGTACATTCTAGTGCACGTGATAAATATATTCTAGAGCAGTTTGGAATAACGGATCTTAGCCTTAACCTAGTGAGCTAAGACCAATGCTTTTTATGTCTTTAAAAACCACATACTTCGTAAGGTAGGCTAAAGATAATGTGTATGCTTTAAAGTTGGTGACATATATTTTGAAGTGAAAAAAGCGACCAACCAACTAATCTTTTATGCACATGTAATTCTTGGCCAGAATTTTAAAATCACAGATTGCTTGTCCAGAAGAATAAATACAAGTTAAAAACTTATCAATGTGTATTTTTAAATCTCTGAAGCAATTATAACGCCAAAACTAATGGAAAACTATTTCTATAAGAACTGCCATTGCCTTGCTTTTGTATGTTATAAATATTACTCATAATAAATAGAGAACTATAGACTAATAACTGTGTACACATACACTAGTAACTGTGCAATATCCACATCAAAAAACTTGAAAAGCATTTTTTTATTGACTACAAAATGGACTAGTTAAGGTAATGTGATTTATATCCATGATGAACGAAGTTGTTTTTTATTGACACTTGTACACTACTTCTACCGGTATGCTGTAAAAGACAGGAGTTGTGCTCAAAATACTACTTTTTCTGGGGAAATTTCTAAAACTTTCTTGCCTTAAGATAATTGTAGGTCTGAAATTATTTATACGATTCTGATCCAACAAAAAAAAAAAAAAATAAATCTAAGTGCTAGTTTTTCATTTAATGTTACATCCAAGATTATTTCATTTATATTGTGAACACATTTGCTTGATGCATTATTTAGAAGTTACGACCCATGCAACAGACCAAACCACAACAGTGAGACATCTTGAGTACTTAGTTTATCTAACATAATACTGGACTGCATCCTGTTTTCAGACCTCAAGACAGGACACAGATGAGCTACTGCTTGCTTGAGCTAAGCTGGGTTTCTTCTAATTGGAATGCAACTCTAATTGAAAGTTACTAAAAATCACAATCAACTAGTTTGCTAGTTTTTTTATGAAATCACCCAACTGAAAAAGTTTTCAACTATATATTAAAAACAAGAGTTGTCAGAAGACCACAAAACTCGCTGTTGGCAACCAAATTTAAATAGCAAAAGTTCTTTGTAAGTAGGTCAATCTTCAAGGTCAAGGTCAAAATGTAAAACACTTTGATGCATAATGAAAGGTATTTTCACAAGGAATACAGATTATCTCTTACTGATCATAATTCATGACCACGGTTAGTTTTTAAAAAGTAGGTCAAACTTCAAGGTCAAGGTCATAAGGTCAAAAGTTAGGTAACCAAAGGTCTTGTCACAAGAAATGCAGATGTGAAATATTAAAGCCCTGTCTCTTATGGGTCTAAGTGTTATAATCCAGGTTAAAGTTTTTGTCTCAGTAGGTCAATTTTCAATTTCAAGGTCAAAAGATGAATAATTTTGATACGTAATGAAAAGTCTTGTCATACGCACAAAAAATATTTAAACCCTATCTCTTGATGTTTATAAGTTATTATCATGGCAAAAAGCTTTTTAAAAATAGGTCAAATTTCAAGGACAAGGTCACAAGGTCAAAAAGTCTGGTACCCAATGAAAGCTCTTGGTACAAGGAATACACATATGAAATATTAAAGCCCTGTCTCTTATTGTTATAAAGCTATGATTCAGGTTTAAGTTTTTGTCTACAGATGACCTTGATGTCAGGGTATGACAACAACTTTCCAAACATTCATCTCAGTGAGCTAATAAAGCAGAAAAATATTTGAAAATATTCAAACTACTACAATTAAAAAGTATTATTTAAAAGAATGCATTAAAATCATCTTACCTCAGCCCTGATAGTAAAACTTGGAGAGGAGCATTAATAAATTTCCCATACTTGAGCATGAAGGGTTTCTTTTCTATGACTTCCATAAAGACAGGCAATAATACTGAAAGCATAAAATTAATTGATGGTGCCTAGACAACTTTTTTATTACAATGTTATACAGTAATAATCGTGGCAAAACATTAACACACAGCATTACCATAATACAAAAAATGCAGTACAGTTATCTTTGTTCTGGTTGCATTATCTGTATCTTTTTAATATTAGGACCTTGTAGTTGCTATGAGGTTTTATCAGTATAAATATCAATATATTATAATATATCATATATGCTTATGTATGCACACATGAATTTGATAGGATTGTTTAATAATTAAACTAAAATAAAAAAGAAATGTATGCAAGCTAGTCTGCATGCTATACATACTCATGCTAGGGGAACACATAACTATCCGTGAGAAAACCACCTGACTAATGCCTTTTATAGCTGCATACTGAAACAAAAGACCAAATGTCACGAAAATAGAAGAATGTAAGAAGTTGAAATAAAGTTATACTTTTTCAAAATTGCATATCATTTAAATAGTGTACCAAAAGAATTTGTTCACTTTCTCTTTAATAAATATCATTTGTCCTTTAATCCTCAAATACTTAATCAACTATCATTTGTAACAACTTAATAAAGCACTCCTAGATATATGCATTATCTAATGACAAGTCTAGTTTTCTATAAAAGTTTGGTCACATAGCTTTAATCAAAAGAGAGCAATGTATGAAGTCTGAACTATGTGACAAATCAGTTATTTCATAATTCCTGGGTTATAAATGCATATACGGAGCATGTAGTTGTTTACTGTACTGATAAGAGTGTGACCTTTCTCACATTATGCAAGAATGATGTCAATAGCATATACTATAATGTATATAACTGAAACACTTACACTTATTAATACTTTATTACTGAATCATACATAAACAATGTTTATTGGTTTTATTTGTTTGGTACATGTAACACATATGTGTAATATAATAATAAATGAATCAAAATCACAGAAGTAAATAAGTGCTCACCCTTGATGTAGTCATTTCATTGTCATTTTCATCTGTCATCAGTATACCATCTACTAATTCACTGAATGAAATCAAAATCACAATAAACATCTGTTATTTTACTACATTATGTAAAACCACTGCTACTTTTCAGTGTCATCATACAGTAACACGTATAATTTTTGTGACCATGTTGGCACAATACATTGTAGTATAGAAACAGCATGAATTTCTCTGTATTGTGGCTTACAACTTCAAGAAAAAACAAAATTCATACACATATACATTTACTTAGAATTATACCATATATAATATAGGGTTAGTCTGCCCATTGTTTTTATTTTTCCTTTGTCAGCAAGCATTTTCACATAGAATAATACGTAATTTTTACATATGCACAAAATAAATCCTTAAGTCATTAAGGAATCTAGACATAAAAAAACTTTAGGAAAAACTTACAATTTTTTGTGAAAATACCTGCAGATCATTATTGTGTTCTGAGGGATGAAAATTATACACTAGTAAACAACAGGCCCAAGTGGGTTTGGGGAGCTTACAAGTACAGAGCTTTAGTACACTCTAGAACCATCATGACATAGCGTCTTATAGAAAATGGATGGCGTACATTTATTCTCAAAGTCGCCTGTAAGTGGGCATGATGACAATTTATTACTGCTTTATGCAGATATCCAAGGAGTGTGGTTAGTATTATATGAGGTAAACAATCAGAATTTATGGCAAGCTCTTTCGTTTCACTAATGCAAGGTTCCACTAAAACAGAACCCCCCCTCCCCCTCCCCCCAAAAAAAAAAAATTCAATAAAGCTGATGCATGCTTGCCAAAAACCAACAAATAACTACATTTAAAATATCTCTAAATTAAATATAATTAAATCTAAAATAATTTAATTATGTATAAAACAGCAAATGTGATTGAACATCATTTTCATTTTATACTCCATAAATTGCTTAGGTTCCTTAGACATGCTCACTTTCAGAAATGCTAACAGGGTATGTTCTTCTGCTTTTGTTGTTATGTTCAGATTATGTTTTGAAATGAATTTATTGTGGAAAATTAAAATGTGAAACTCAGTTATTCTTGTCTGAAATTATAAGGATTATTTTTTAACAATTTTGCATTTAATGAGAAATAATACGGTTTGATGTGGTGCACTTTACAATAAATCTGCAAAAAATTGTTAAAGTTAATTATTAATTAAATCAAATAATTTCATTTCACTTCAATTTGATTTGAATTTAATTTTTTTTCGTCTAAAATAAGAAACATCTGAGGAAATGAAAGACACAACTGCAATCCAGATTTGATTAAATTCTGATGAAACGTCTTGGTTTGTTTGTTTGTTTGATTATTGTTTTACGTCACTCCACGATTATTTATGAAACGTCTTGGAAATGGTCACACAGATGTATAGAAAAACTATCAGACAAGCAGAAACATTACATGGATGTTTGATATGAATTATTTGATTTCAGAACCTACCTCTGTCGCATGAGTGGAATGTTTACCATATTAGCAGCACATACAGCAGCAAAAGGCACAAACCTCTGAAGAAAGGGACTGGCTACCTAATTACAATATTAAAAATAATACTTACATCAGAAAGTCTTTACCACACAACAGAATGCATCCAAAGAAAAAGTGAAAATATAAGATTAGAACATGTATACAATTGCGATCTTCGTAGTCAAGAGTTAATTCTTAATTAGGAAGGTATCTAATGTAAAAACCACTGTGATGTCATGCATTTCCTATGGAAGTGCCATTTTTGCCTCTCTGTTTCCTTTAATTCTACAAGGTATTAATTTATGTTATCCACTTGTCAGATACCTATCTATAGAATATATACCCTTAATTAAGAATGAGAGTATCAGTAAAACTGATGCATGTTCCCCGAACCGCAATTACAATGCAGGAAATTGATGACTCAATTCATATACAAAAACTCAGTAAAACTGATGGATGCTCCAAGAGGCACAGCAATAATGAAGGAAATGAATGACTCAGTATATAGAAAATCATTGTATTAATTGATGACGATTTCAAATCTCAATGTATCATATGGATATCCAATTGAGTCATCCGTAGAACAACAAGTGATCACAGTATCTTAAACTAAAATGAGTAACCTTGACCTTGATAAATTATAAAAAACTTTTTATCGTGAAAATGACCTTTCAGAAATGACCTTGAGTGACCTTTGTCCAAAAGTTCTTAACCTAAATAACATTTTTGGTAAGTATGATCAAATTATAATGAAAGGTGTAGGAGATATATGTACTTTTTGGTATTTTAAGTCATAGTTAATAAGTGACCTTGACCTTTCAGAAATGACCTTGAATGACCTTTGTCCAAAAGCATCGTACATTCTAGATGTGGTTTTAAAGTTTAATGAGAAAAGAATATTATATATACAATGTATAACAAAATAAAATGAAGATCAAATGTAGACATCAATGCCACTAAATCAAGGGCGACAAATGTGAGTGATTGTCATACTGAATCTATAATGAAAAATATGAAAGACCTTATAGTTCACAGGATATCGTACTAATTAAAGTTTTTGAAAACTAGGTCATAGTCCAAGATAAAGGTTACTATACCAAACAAGAGGCCCAAGTGGGCCTATATCGCTCACCTGAGTACCTAGATGATCAGTCATGCATGAAGGAAGAATTCATTTATTTTTGCATTAATGTGACTAAGTCAACACAGATGTGGAAAATATGTCAAATTTTATTTCAGGCTAGAATAAAAAACAACACTTTTTTGCACATCCATTCAGGTGATTTTGATATTAAGCATTTCCTTTGTCTCTGCAAGAAGTCATTCAGGGCAACAAGTTAGTCATTTTCTTTAGGTGGGGCCTTTTGTTGACTGATTTCAAGTCTGGGTCATGAACAACAATTGTTTCAAATATTGTCCAGATCTAACTTAAAATTGCCTAATTTCATATGTTGAGTGTTGAGAAACATCTAAAAACTTATTTAGATGTGTAAAGAAATGAAAAAAAAATTTTGACCACAGCTGGATTTGAACCGCTACTCTCCATATTTCAATTACCAAGTGGTATATGTATTATTGTGAGAACTGCTTTTTAGACATGGTGGCATTATGTGTTAACCAATTTGGATGAAATTTACCTTTAGTACTTCATGTATTCCATGTTTCATTAAAATCTTTCATGTGGTATAACAGTAGAAGTGAAAAATGTGATTGAATTGTTCCTACACACCCTCATTTGGAAGTCTTAAAAAATTCATAGAAAATCCAAAAATTGAGATATTGACAAAATTCTTTCAAAGTAACAATCCTTACCATAATTATGATCACAATAGTCCATAAGAAATCATCATTATCAATTAACTAGGAAATATGACACTTTTTTCTGCATTGAATCACCAAGTCCAAAGAAATGTCGAAAAAAATTCTAAAATTTGGTTTTGGAAGGGAACCAAAATGACAATACGTCTTCACTCATCCCTCTAGATCATTTCTATGCATTCTGTTTGTCTCTGTATACAGCCCGTATGAAAAAGAATATTGTTAAACGAGGGAACTCTTTTGTGACCTACTCTTGACTATGGTGGCACCACCTGTAAAGAGGTCTGGACGAAAACAACAGAATTTGAAGAGGATCATAAGTGACTTATTTCTACTAAGATTTATTAAAATCCTTCAAACAGTTTTGTAGAAAAAGTTGAAAATGTGAAAAAAGGCCAAAACACCCCCCTCCCCCCCCTTTGTTTTTTGGAAGTCTTAAACGTAAAATTCCTAATTTCATATGTTGAGTAACATCTAAAAACTTATTTAGATGTGTAAAAAAAAAAAAAAAAAATTTTTTTGACCACAGCTGGATTTGAACCGCTACTCTCCATATTTCAATTAGCAAGTGGTATATGTACCATTGTGAGACCTACTTTTAGACATGGTGGCATTATCTGTTAACCAATTTGGATGATCCGCACAAAAAACAAAACCTTTGAAAAGGACTATGAGTACTTGCATCCTACCCAGTTTTATCACAATCCTTCAAGTTGTTCTGTAGATCAAGTTGAAGATATGAAAAATTGTTCCCCCACCCCCTTTCTTGGAAGTCTTAAAAAATTCATCAAAAATTCAAAAATCGAGATATTGAAAAAATTCCTTCGCACCAGCATTCCTTACCATAGAAATGATTAAATGAAACCAAATGAATGCATCAATGTTTACTAAAAGAAAATAATAACTCTTTAATGCATTAAAATAACAAAGTCCAAAATGAAAATGAAAAAACGTCAAAAATTTGATTTCGGAATGGAACCAAAAAGATCAACACTTCTTCCCATATGCCTTTAAATCATTCCTATGCAGTCGGTTTGTCGCTGTATGTACCCGATCTGAATAAGAAGTTTGTCAAAGGAGGGTACCCTCTGTGACCTACTTTTGTCTGTGGTGGTGCCACCTGTTCATGGATCCTGACAAAGATGACCACATTTGTCGGGGACCTTGAGTATTTGATGCATGCCAAGTTTCATTGAATTCCAGCAAGTGGTTCCGAAGAAAAAGTTCAAACTGTGAAATGTTTACACCAATTATCCCACCCCCCTTTTTCTTGAAAGTCTAAAAAAATTCATAAAAAATCCAAAACATAAAATATTGGAAAATTTTCTTCGCAGTAGTATTTCTTACCATCAAAATGATCAAATTAAACCAAATTAATGCATCAATGTTTACTAAAAGAAAAAAATACCTCTTTTCTGCATTAAAACTACCAAGTACAAAAAAACGTGAAAAATTTTGATTTCGGAACGCAACCAAAAATAACAACACTTCTTCACAGATCCCTCTAGATCATTCCTATGCATTCGGTTTGTCTCTGTATGCCCCCGGTCTGAAGAAGAAGTTTGTCAAAGGAGGGTTACCCTCTTTGACCTACTTTTGCCTGTAGTGGCGCCACCTGTTGATGAATCCGGACGAAAAACAACAACACTTGTAAGGGACCATGAGTACTACATGATTATCAAGTTTCATCAAATTCTGTTCAGTGGTTCTGGAGAAGAAGTTGAAAATGTGAAAAGTTAACGACGGACGACGGACAACGGACGGACGACGGACGGTGATTGATCACAATAGCTCACTTGAGCCTTCGGCTCAGGTGAGCTAAAAAACATAGGGCAGGTTCAAGTTTGGAGAAAGACTGTCAAAGTCAAATGTCAATGTCACTAGGTCAAAAATCTAACCCTAAATGAAGCTCTAGTCATAAGGAATCTTCATTTGAAACATCAAAGCCCTATTCCTTTTGGTTCAAAAGATATACCGGTCAGATTAACTTTATTAAAAAGAAAATTGATGTTCAAAGTCAATATCCCTAGATGAAGTCATGGCTTTAGCTGAAGCTTTTGTTAAAGCAGTGAAAACACGAAGGTCTGGTTAATGTTTTAGTTAAGTATGTCAAAATCCAATTTCAAGGTCACTAGGTAAAAAATAATGACCCTAAATGTAAATTCTGAGCATTTGGAATCTATATGTGAAATATCAAAGCACTATTTCTTATGGTGGAAGAAATACTGGCCAGGTTAATGTTTTAAAAAGTAGGTTAAAATCCAAGGTCACAAGGTCAAATGTCATAACCCAAGATGAAAGCTCTGGTCATGAGGAATCTATATATGAAATATCAAAGCTTTCTCCTTTGTGGTTCAAAAATGATTGCCCAGATAAAATTTTTGTCTACAGCTGTCACTGCTGCTCCAACAACATCTAGGGGTATGACATAAGCTCTTCAGACTTTACTGGGTCAGTTATTCAAAATTCAAACTAGTGGATAACTCCCATCATATTCAATATGAAAATGAAATTACAGTCAACTCTCATTACAATGGCCATACCTGTATTTCTGAATTTTTCCGTTATATCGAATTTGCCCATGTAACGAATATTTTGAGCCAGTTTTGAAAAACAACTGTCGCCATCCATGCTTTCTTATTCAAATCATAGTCACATATAGGGTGGGATTGATTCCAGATAGAGTCTCTTCCATTTCAGCTTGGCTGAGGGTTACGTTTCTCACATCGGCACTGTTTGGTTCTCCGTAGGCAATGTAATGTGAAATGTTGTGGCAATTTTTACTTATACTCGACATTTTCACTTTTCTCTGCTACATTTAGTTGAGTGCATCTCTTTTTCTTACGTGGATCTGCCATGCTTTACGAAATTTTACGAATCGCCTATACCCTTGTAATACTCGATTTAAAATGATATATAAATCAAAATATTTCAATTAATTAAACCATTAGTGATTTATTATCATCTATTAAGGTTTTTGAATGAAGCCATATAAGGTACAGGTACAAGTAAACATATATACATTGTAAACATAACAAATACATGTAACAGGCTTAACCATGTTAATCACGGCGATTGGGTGTGGTCATCCGTGAAATTCCTTGCCAATAGTTCCTGGATCAGCAGTTCTGGTAGTCTGCCGGTGTGAAGCATTACAGAAAGTGTGAAAATGTACATTTGTTCCCAATAAGTGCTGCTGATGCCGGAAGGCGATTATGCCAGTATAAAGAACACAAATAAGAGCATGTAAGTTAAATTTTTACCGGCATGTAAGTTAAATTTTTACCGGCCGATATTTGAATATGCCAGTATTTCGAGTGCCGGTGTAATGAGAGTTGACTGTACTTTTAATTTGTTCTCTATGCCAATTTGTAGTATATGTAATGAATAAATTAAGGCGAACGTTTTTATTAGTTGGATTACGGATCCGCCGACCGTATATTTTTGACTTTTAGAAAAAAAAATAATATACAAATTTCAAATTTTTTTTTCTCTCGCCGACAGTAATAAAAATAGGCAATAAAAAAATAATAAAACTACGGTAACCAACGTGAAAGATATGACTAAAATGTTGATAAAATTACTTAACTCTCGGATTGCACAAGTACTTTCGTTTTAAAATATAGATCGGGTTAGGAATGGGCCGATGCTATATACACGACCGTCGTGTATATAGCCACTGCATAAAGAATTTCTATATACACGATGATCGTGCGAATAGCTAAAACCGCGGAAATATTCTATATACATTATGACGGTCTTGCGAATAACAAAACTAGAGCAAATATTAATCACACTTTAATACATTATAAAAAATGAAATAAAAATATAACCATAAGAAGTATATTATGAAGTTTCAAGTTGTTAATTCTTAAGTCCTTGGTATGACAAGAGGGATTTATAGAAGACGACAACGAAGAAGAAGAAGTTGGTATTGTAAACGTCCGAGACTTACCGAAGCTCACAAGATGGAAAAAAGAAAAGAGAAACTTGAATGAGCTTGAAGAAAGACCATACCATCCGCGTGCAACTAGCCAATATTGTCTCTATATACACGACGATCGTGTAAATAGCCAACCAAAACGTATATTATAGTCTATATACACGACGATGGTGCAAATAACCAACAGCATCATGTATATCATGCGCGGATACAGAGGGGGGTACCGGGGTCTAGAACCGGAGTCAGGTTAAGTCGCCCCAAAGTCAAGTTGCCCTATATCGGTTAAGTCGCCCCATATTGTCAAGTAAGGTCACCCCGCATAGAGATTCATCATTATATTCAAATATATGTTTTAGTTATTAATTATCTTTTTATTGATGAAAATATAGTTTTATGAATTAATATTTTGGTGTATGTTTACTATAGGATAATTATTGATATCGATTGAAGTCGCCTCGTGCGATTGGTGTCTATCTATACTGCCATTACTGATGTAGAACTTTTCTCTAGTACTTTAAAATCTTTTAATTTTATGAAGGATAAGACATAAGTAGCACAATCATCAATTTAATTAACATGTATTACAAGTGAACAAATAGATAACTCAAACAATTACCATAAACAGATCGATTTCTACATGACATTGGGGCACTTGACATTATGGGGCGACTTAACCGATATAGGGCGACTTTTACTTTGGGGCGACTTCACTTTGGGGCGACTTAACCGTAGACCCTAGAACCTCCCCCTCCCCCTTATGGCATCCGAAATTTTTTACCAAAAAAAGGTAATATTTGAGCATTTTTGGGGTTGAACCTCCACCCTCGTCTAAGAGAAAAATTTCCTTTTTTTGGTTGGACCCACTCTGACAAAAATTTCTGGATCCGCCCATGTATATGGTCTATATACACGAAGATCTTGCAAATAGCCAACAACATCATATATGGTCTATATACACGACGATTTTGCAAACCCTCAGTATTGCCAATAGCCTACAACAATTATGGTCTATGTATGCACAACTAACCTCAAGGGGCAACACATTGGGACCAAGAAAGTCTTTGTGATTTTAGAATTTAGGTCTTTGATTTAGGCAGGGACGTATATATCTATACGTCCCTGCTTAGGTCTTCAATATCCATCCAGGCTATTCACACGATCGTCGTGTATATAGACTGTGACAGACTATATACACGACGGTCGTGTACATAGCCACTACCGGCTATATACGCGACCGTCGTGTATATAGCCACTGCTTTAGGAATGCAATTATTTCCAATCCCAACGTGGTACGAGAATGATGGAATCATGGACGTTTCGGTACCTGGATGTTTCAGCACCGATTATGATGTTTCGGCACCGTAATCCAGAAGATTTGGCACTCGTTTAGGACGTTTCGGCACCCATAATAAATTCATTATAGTGACTAGTGATTGTATGAAGGAGGGGATCCCAAGTAAATCAAGTATTTTCTGGTTTGTTCAATTAGATAAATTATTAAATATAAGCAGTCAAAAACATGTCTATGTCCCTAAACTGTAGAATTTACTACACTTATGTTGAAAAGATTAGGCCCAAGTTATACTGTTGGGCAATTTGTGGCTGACATTATTGAAGATGAGGGCCAGAAAAACCGCGAGTGTTTTAAAGTGTTGGAAAAACTGAGTTTTCAAGTGTTCTGTATTTTTTTTTTATTTTTTTCCGACCGACCGACCGACCCAATTTTTGAATTTTAAAATCGGTAATCCAATTTAAAAAAAAAAATTTCGCCTAATGTGTATTAATCTAAATACATTTATCATTTTACAGATTCCACTTATTGCCTATCAAACTTTAACCACCTATTAACTTAACCTGCAGTGGTTAAATTTTAAACTACTTAGCCCAGTTAATGCTTCTATATAGGATAATCATATTCAAACAACAGTATTATACATCACTACAAAGATTCTAGCTTCATCAAACATCATATACTTGACCTGGATAAAACTCTTATATGCAATTAAATGAAAGAGATCATTTGTTTTAAGTCATCCAGTCAGTATTTCAAGCTTGTGCATTTTACAGATTGTATTACAGATTATATAACAGATTATATAACAGATTATATAGCAGATTATATTACAGATTATATAACAGATTATGTAACAGATTATATAGCAGATTATATAACAGATTATATAGCAGATTATATTACAGATTATATAACAGATTATATTACAGATTATATAACAGATTATATAACAGATTATATAACAGATTATATAGCAGATTATATTACAGATTATATAACAGATTATATTACAGATTATATAACAGATTATATTACAGATTATATAACAGATTATATAGCAGATTATATTACAGATTATATAACAGATTATATAACAGATTATATAACAGATTATATAGCAGATTATATAACAGATTATATAACAGATTATATAACAGATTATATTACAGATTATATAACAGATTATATAACAGATTATATTACAGATTATATAACAGATTATATAACAGATTATATTACAGATTATATAACAGATTATATTACAGATTATATAGCAGATTATATTACAGATTATATAACAGATTATATAGCAGATTATATTACAGATTATATTACAGATTATATTACAGATTATATTACAGATTATATTCATTACCTTAAACAGGAATGATTTCAGACCTAGGGCTGTCACCAATGCACTTGTGGTGGCTGTAACATAAGCAAATGCTATCTTCCTACAAATAAAAATTATGGCAAATATCACATACAACCATTTTGTTTTGGACAACAAATTTCAGAAATCTAATTATCGTTAACAAACAAGTTTACAGAAACACATTTTGTTATTATATTTTGCCTTTGTGCCAATACTTCAATCTTATTTGCTTGACATGAGCTGTGGTCCTTCTAACAAAAGTAGATCTTACGCAAAACTTTGAGATTTGTTTACGATATCTACCTATCAGTACATGATATGATACAATATTTACCTATCAGTACATGATATGACACAATATCTACCTATCAGTGCATAATATGATACAATATCTACATATACCTCTAAGTATATGATATGATACAATATCTACCTCTAAGTACATGATATGATCCAATATCTACCTCTAATATATAATATGATACAATATTTATCTATCAGTACATGATATGATACAATATTTACCTCAAAGTACATAATATGATACAATATCTACCTCTAAGTACATGATATGATACAATATCTACCTCTAAGTACATGATATGATACAATATCTACCTATTAGTACATACTTGGAGGTGATATCTGAAGCAGCATTTCTATTGGTATAATTTACAACAGCATTGAAAGACTGATTGGCCCACTGCCAAAATATCACAGCCGAGTTACTCCTGAAACAATTTATATGTATATATTAAAGCTAGTGAAATATTACAAATATCTTCTTCTTTATAGATTACATTAAACCTTGAAAAGTCTTACCCAATTTTAATTAAGTATTTTTAGAATAAAAAAATAGTTACATAAAAATTAGAAATAAGTAGGATACTTATCTCATTACAAAACTAAAGAGTAGCGTTTTATGGAATGCAAGTGTCGCCTGCAAAGAAAGTGCAAATGAAGATGAGACACATGGACAGGCAGATGATGGATAATATGATCCTTTAGAGCAAAACTGAGCATCAAAATCCCCTCATGTGACCATGACTTTTCAGCTTTGATCTAAAACACAATAGAGTTCTTTCTTGAACCGCCATTGCAAAATGTATTTTGTAGAGTGTGTGTAATGTAAGCCCAATGGATATATGGACACACAATGATGTCAATACAGCCACTCAGCGGTAACTTGATGCTCAGAATTATCTCATACTAAAGAGTGTCTTACACTCACTTATAGAAAGTTACCATGGCCCCTATAAGGACCATTCCACCTGGAACCTGGAATGACATACGACCTATAACATTCTGTAAATCTCCTGTGTCTGGATGAAAGGCAGAGAGATACAGCTGTTGAGCTTTTATCACCTGTTTTGTCGTTGTTCCTGGAGGCTCCTTATTCACTCTAGAAAATTGTATTTGAGTGATGAAAAATTTATACATTTAAATAAATTCATGGTACATGCAACTTTAAATCCATTATAACGATGACAATATGTGAAAAAGATTCCACATAATACTTTCACTTTAGTTATCATGTTTGACAGAAAAATGAAATGTGTGAATTATAAAGTACAGAATTTCTAATATAAATTTATGTAGTCTATTATTTTTTTTTTAAACATATAAGCCTTAAGATGACAAAAAACTTTAACTGTCATTAATTTGAAAATGGTAAAAAAAAAAAACAAGGTTAAAACAGACGGTAAATGTAACAGTAAGTTATATAACATGTGTAAATAATAAACTCTAGCTATGGCATCATTTGAAAATACATTTACCTATAATTCTGAACCAGTTCTTTTGCATCATGGAGTGTTTGAGTGGAATTCAAAGAAAGGAGTGGATTTGTTATCCAAGCAAAGTATTTCAGTCTTCCAGAAAAGCTATTCAGATCCCACAGAGGTTTGTTCAGATCTAACTTTTCCTCAGGCATTGCTTACTCTATAATGTTTTGATGTCACCTTCAGAAAAAAACACAATGTTAAATGATACATCATATTTTATATTATGTTATTTATCTTTTTGTAATGTACATTTTAAGTTTCAATTTAATTTCATTTAAGTTGAATAATTCAAATTATACTTCTCAATCCAAAGGAATCTCCAAATTGGATTAATTTAGCGCACCCCTCAAAAAAAAAAACCCAAACTAAAACGAAACCAAGAAAAACAAACACACAAACCAATATCAAAAACATAAATAAATTCTTGCGTAACACATGGTAAAATGTATTTGTTTTAAAGAAGAAGTGTGATAATTTTGATTATCTTATTAATTCTAATATGAATTGAGATTTTCTCCCTATATATTTCACAGAACTGACGCCCGTTGATTATTCTCCAACGCATTTCCGATCAGATATAACATGCCTACAATATATATAACCACAATTCTTCAAACTCCACCCAAACCATTTTCTAAAACCTGAATTATTGATTTTAACGTAACTGAACTTGTCATCTGTGCATGTAGAGACATATTCTAATGAATTGAAATAACAACTTCTTAGCCATGGTTTATTGTCCAGTAATTCCCCTCGTCACATGAACCAATCCAATTATCAGCTTGCTGCAAGACGGTTGGGTGATAACTTGATTGGTTCATACCACTCGGGAAATAATATTTGACAATAAACCACAGCTAAGTAGTGGCTATTTTTTAATTTACATTTATGTATCCTAACTATGACAAGCAGCTTTAAACAGCTTTTTGGCTAGGTTTTGACTATGGGCTCATCATTGCCTGGGGGCCGGTTCAGCAAGGAATACAATTCTTCTCCATAAAACTTATTCAAATGCAGAGACACATATTGAAATTAACCGGTCTGACTGGTAAGATTAATTAAAATTCAAGAAATCTGCTAAATTTTCTTAATCAATTGGTCCAAGTAACTGGTATCAATTGTCATTGAGAAACAATTCATGTACAAATTGTCTAATTATGTCAATTCAAAGGTTAAGTACATTAATTGCATTACAATATGAATAAGGAACCAAAACTGCATGTAAAGCATGGCCTCCTGGCTTATCAAATATATGAACTTACAAAACAAAACTACACTTGAATCACACCTCTCCAAAACATTTGACAAGAAAGGGTGACTGGAAGGGACTGGCTGGCATAAAGAAATGTCCAAGAATTTAAATTTAAGTACAATTGTACTATTAAATTGTTATTTCATTTAAAGCCAATTAACAATGTTTCTTCTTTAAATTTGGTACTAGCAATAGGTCTAGATTATTTCGTATTAAAATTTGTCCAAACAAGTGTTAATTTGTCAGACACTGAACAGGATACCTATGTTAGAAAAAAAAAATTCATCATCACTGATCCTGATGTCCCAATCTGTGAATTTTGTATGAATTTCACTATATAATCAAAACACTTTAATACTTTGCTTCTACATGTATGGTGTTATATGAGGGGTATTATGGACTGAGTATTCAACCACTTTAGAAGAGACATAATGTTATATTTTATCGGAAATACCCTGTTACACAATGTACAGAGCAGACTGTAATGACAAAGCTGTGGAATCATCACATTTATACTACTGTAAGTTAACCATCACTTTAAATGCTTTGCAGCTCCAAACAGGCAACGAGCCGAAAGCCCTGTGATTTGACGGTCTCTGTAAAATAGCACATACTTCATAATATGATACCCTTTTCTTGTTGTTATCCATTCATAAGACCAACAATATAATATTTAAATATTTAAAGTACTTGGGAACATGCCACTGAGAAACCAAATTTCCAGTTTATTTTCTGTTGAGGTATCTTTCAGAAAATAGTGAAAAATGTGGACATTGACGGTTGACCTTTCAATCCTTTGACAAAAATATTAACCGACCCCTCTCCTTCCCCTGCAAAGGTTTTCGTGTTGTACTAAATCAATTTCATGCTTGGTCCGATCTTATACCTTATAAACTATTCACTAGAATATGATTATATTACACACAATCATCACCTGGGAGATGAACTTTCAGACAAAGGTCATTCTTCATGGTCAAGGTCACTAAGAAGACCTTAAAATATCCTTTCTAACAGGTCAAGGTCACATAAAAAAAGAGAATAGATTATTCCAAATAAATACTCATGAAAGATTCCACTACAGTATGTTTCTATTTTATGCCATATACATTAGATAATGCACATTGCTTCTGATGAGAGTTGTCTAAATATGTTGTCTCAACTATTTAGTTACTTTACAAAAACCAGCTCCAGTAGGCAGTAACACTTGTTTTGAAAGTAAATCCTAAGAATTCCCTCTTGATGACTTTGACAACTGACTAAGAAAATCAACAGGGATCAATTTTCTTTCCAAAAGTAGAAATTAGCCAAGTATAGGGTACATGCATGCAAGATGTACTGCATACAACGAAACAGGCATATTTATATGCACTATGACATTACCATTGTGATTTTAACCTCAAACAGATGCAGAGACAAAAAGATAATGACACATCTGTTGTCAATGCAAAATGATAAAATTTTCTTATATATACGATTTAATTCAATGACTTGCATTTTTGTATTAATCAATACTTCAATAAATACATATTATAAATTAAAAAAAAATAAAGAAAATCACCGATGCGTTTTTGATTTATGAAACAACCCCAATATTATTGAAGAATTTCATTTAAAATATTTATGACATCACAAACTGCTACATCATTCGTTGGTGGCTAGTCAGATCTTATATGACGTCATCCACATTATTATGATGCTTGAATATTTAACGCTTAAAGGATAAGTTAGGAAAGATAACCCCGTTTGTTGTGATGGAAGAGTTATCGTTACCAATGTACATGTATCTATGAACCTTAATTCATAACAGCAACAAACTTTTCTAAATTATAAGTTTCACTGCATGGCCATAACTTCTATAAATAAAGCGTATGAAACTTACTTTTAATCTTTTAGTACTTTGGTCCATAGTAATTCTATTTCCTATAGACAGCAACAAATTTGTGTAGAACGAAATAAAAAAGCACTCAAATCTGCAATTTTGTTAAATTTGATCAGATTGCCAAGGGAATTCTGCAACTATCAATGTTGGATTTAGATTAGCTTCATGCATCCTCAAGGAATCAATCTTAAAAAGTTTTGGATATCAAAAGCTTTGCAAATTTTGCTAAAAGAAGAATGGTTAACACTTGCTTTTTTTTCATTATTATTTTTTTTTTTCTTATTTATTTATTTTTACTTTGCTGTATACCTGGGCACAAACCCTTTACATATATTAACAGTTGAAGAGAGACATTTAGCCGGATTTAATAGGACGCTGGTGAAAACGAAACTACAACCAGTTGATCAATTAAGACAGAAATTCCTTCTTACTTAGGTTACAATGGATTCTGATTCAGTTTTATCATTGGATGTTGGCAAAATTCTTTTTCTAAGAGGAGTGTATGGGCAGAAGCAAATAAATGTTTCATTGGTGTTTTCATTAATTAAGAAATGATCTATGAATCAATCAGATTTTCTACCGCTCTCTCGATCGTTATATATAGACCAACAGGATTTACTATAAACAATGTCTATCAGTCCACTGTTAATTTCGCACACTGTAATTATTACCAGTATTGCAGTACTGCCTTTTGATATACTGTCCCTAAACTCTTTAGGCATCCTTCCGTTTGAATAAGATTATAAATTACCTCTGATTAAAAGAATTTGACTTGTAAAATATGTGAGATATGATCAAATTCTGATGGGCATTTAATAATATATGATGATACATGAGAATCACCTGAAAACCAATAATTTAAGCCTTTTCTATTAGCTGTGACCTTGACTTTTGACTTTATGACCCCAAAAATCAATAGGTTTTTACTCTCTTGATAAGTAAGCATATATCCAAATTTGGTTTCAATATAATGAAAGGTACTTGAGTAATCATCAAAAAACCAATTATCACAGACTATTTTCATCAGCTGCGACCTTGACCTTTGACATAAAATCCATAGGGTTTTTCCTCTCTTGATAAGTAAGCATATATCCAAATTTGGTTTCAATATAATGAAAGGTACTTGAGTAATCATCAAAAAACCAATAATCACAGACTATTTTCATCAGCTGCGACCTTGACCTTTGACTTAAAATCCATAGGGATTTTCCTCTCTTGATAAGTAAGCATATATCCAAATTTGGTTTCAATATGATGAAAGGTATTAAGGTAATCATCAAAAAACCAATAATCACAGACTATTTTTATCAGCTGTGACCTTGATGTATGGCCCAAACATTAATACCTCATCCATCTCATCCATTAAGAAAATATAATAAATTAACAATTATGTACAAAATGTACATATTCAAGCTTGAACAAAATATACATGTAAGCAGTTATTGATAGGAGTAGATACTACACCTTGTGCTGTGCTGTTTAGACTGCTTATGGTATCCGAGTAAGGTGGCCAAAAACAGGGTTTATATTGTCAGTATTTTAAGTCATGTGACAAATTCAGTCAGCTAATTATGGGATAGTAGACAAGGAATATAAAGTTCAACATCTATATCCTACAGTAGACTTTAATTCTGTGTGAATACCGTTCATTGTTGGTATTTCATATAGTCTGAGAACAACCTACAAACTTTTTGGTGTTGGGAGTTTTTGATCTGAGATACAGCATCATTAAAAATGTTCAGAATTTAACAATTTTTGAAACAGGACTTTCCATGGCAAACTAAGGTAAAATTCAATTAATCATGACATTATATAATAAATTATATTGATTATTTACTAAGTAATAGAGGCTATGTATTTTTCCTGTCACTTTCAAGTGTTATGCTAATACAGTACATGGTTATAATTAAGATGCTTTGCGAAATTTCTTTCCTTAAAAAACAGCTTGGGAATTTCAATTAAATAGAAATAATTTGATACCAAGCATTCTGATTGGATGAATATCTCAATGTGAAAGCAAACAATATGGCTTATTTAATGAATGGAGATGGGGAGAATTTAGAGGCCAGGAAAACACTTCTAAGTTGCCTTTAGTTGGTAATCAATCATGCTTTTCAATTCAAACACTCCACACAGAAAAAAGTTTCTGCCTTGCATCTTTAAAATCCCACAAGAAGTTATCCAAATTTCGAACTCAAACCAAAACCAAAACAAATGTCAAAATGTGTATTTGATACTTTAATTTGCCTCTGTGACATTGAACATCTCAGTCATCTGTGATATATTTGTTAAAATTGGCAGAAAATGTAATGCTGATCAAATCACGATTAGATATAGTTTAAAAGAGAGTCATGACAGTTTCTTATTATTTCTGGACATGATGCCCAGATTTAAAGGGGTAAAATATCCCTTCTGGTAAAAAAAATCCACCCATTGCCCTACACTACAGTCCGGATGGAACTTTGAATGCCCACTCTCCACAGTGGGCAGTCCACCTGAAATTTCAGTGGGCATTAGGAGTGGACATTACCTGAGCTATCAGACTGTCCACTTACCTGTATGTTAATTCCAACTGGCTCTTACAAGAATGTCCACTGTGTCCAGTGGACATTTTTAATGCCCACTCTAAAAATGCCCACTGTGACCAGTGGGCAAATTAAGTTCCACCCGGACTGTACTGTATATATGGAAGCATATACGAAATCTAACAAGTAATGTCTAACAGTTGTAAATGAATCCTTATAAGGCTTAAAGATGAGGCATCAACAATACACGGCTACATCTACTTAAATTCAACACACTGAAAATTGTTGACTAAGATAACAATGAATGTCACTGGATGAAGCCATGCGTGGATATAACTCACGACATAAGACAGCCGGACAGGTCACTAACAGGTAAACAAACCAAGAAAAACACCTGCAAAATTCAAAATGATTTATAAATAATGTCACTACTTTTTTATACTTACCAATTCTGCATTTATTTATCAAAAATATATTTCTATCCTTAACTAATCTCTGGAATTATTCTTCCAGAATAAATGTTGCACGTCGACAGGTCAACGCTGTCTGCAATATTTGTACTCTTTAGTCCTTAGAAATCAAAGAAGGTGGGTTAAAAAAGAAAACGAAGAACCAATGACGGACGAAAGTTCCCGATGAAGGTTTCGAGGAGGTATACTCAGAGACATATGTGTGTGTGTGTGTGTGTGTGTGTGTGTGTGTGTGTGTGTGTGTGTGGTATACTTGTATTTATGTAAACTGATTTTATGTCTGCCATGCGTGTTAGACTGTTTTCTGCAGGTTTTGTTTTTGTACAGAAGGGGTACCGGGGTCTTTGTACGTCTTATTCTGAAATAACATTACAAAATAAAGAACCATTACCGGTGTAACAGTTTCAAAGTTCCCCCGTGCTGAAAGTTCCCTTTTGATGTTTTGCGCATGCGCGTATCGGTAGGAAACTTTCAGTCTGTGTTATATGCATGGTGAAAGTTTCCTCGTGGTGAAAGTTCCTTGGTCCACGTGAAATATGAAAGAATAAAGATTAATTCTTATAATTGTACTGGATCTGGCTGTTAGGATATAATTGTGATAAATTTGAGGGATTCTAATATTGACGCATGCGTATGTGCGACAAAGGGAACTTTCAGCATGGGGGAACTTTGAAACCGTTACACCGGTTTTATTAACATTTTTATCGCTGTTTACGTTAAACTGAATGGTTTTATTGCACTGTGCTATGTATGTAGTAAGAATCAGTATGTTGTATTATGTAAGATCAAATGTGTTGTACAACACAATAGTAAAATACAATATGTTGTATTGTATAAAAATTATCATCATTATCAATAAACTCATCGAATTTAACAAATTTACTACAAATTATATCTGTTGTTTTTGGATATGTACACATGTCATGCATGTACGCATTTATTCCATCCTGTCATATATAGGTTAACCATAGTCAAAACTATGTAAAATAAGCAACGTTCTTTACTTTTCATCATCATCGTCATCATCATCATCATCGTCATCCTCTTCTTCTTCTTCTTCTTCTTCTTCTTCTTCTTCGTCTTCTTCTTGGTGATCTTTTTCTTCTTTTTCTTCTTCTTTCTTCTTCTTCTTCTTCTTCTTCTTCTTCTTCTTCTACGCGCTTTTGGTAACCGAAGTGGTCGATTTTCCTTCGTATCAAAACACAAAAATCTATCTACCACTGAAAAGATTCCTAAGCCTTCTCAACAATATAACGTTCATTGGTTATTATGGAAAGCCGGCGCGCAATGACATTGCTAATTGCTTTTTGCTTTTTGCCAATTGCTTATGGTGTTAATTTAAATTTTGGGTAGTAATTTTGCCTGATTTTCTACCTGCGACGGATAGACCCCTATCCCGCTTTCGTAGATCAAAAGTTGGCATCTTATGGGAATGTGGGCTGAATTAAATGGCTGTTTTACTAATTGCTGGTTGCTTTTTTCCTGCTTTTTGCTAATTGGTTTTTGCAAATTGAAAATTGCCTTTTTTGCTATTTTTTCTTTACTTGTTTATTGTATAGATCTAGTCCCGCAGTAAGTTAAACTATCATTTGCAAATATTTCTCCAGTGACGGATTCAGAGAGAGAGAGGGAGAGAGATAGAGAGGAGGCTGGATGGGACGCCCCCCCCCCCAAACAGCAAAGAGGGTGGTGGTGGTAGAGGGAAATCGAGAGAGACGCGACATACTATTATTATCCGATTATCGTACGTCTTCTCGATGGTGACGGCCTTATAGTCCGACAGCCCGTTAGTCCGATGGCCAGATAGTCTGACAACCCGATGGTTCGACGGCCCGATAGTTGGACTGATTACGAAGCTAAACGTACCTGAACCGTGCAAACAGTTTTCGGAGTGCCAAAACTTTTTTCCCGGATAAGCATCACAGAAACAGTTTTCGGAGTGTCCCTCTATCCATCCCTACAGAAATCAAATCAACAACCTGTTTTGCAATGCAGTCTTTTGCAACTTTCTCAGCTCACCTTTAAATCATGTCCAACATCTAAAAATATTTACACTCCCAATGTATTTTCATGCGACAAACCATTGAAAAACTTGAAAATAGTATGCAATCTATTCAATGGGTCACATGACAATTTGACCTCTGTTAGTTTACACATTTTTAACATCTGCTCTGTAACTGCTGAAGCGATTTTGATGATCCGTTTTATTTTATTACAAGATTTTGTGAAACGCATTGCCCCGGTTGACACCGGTAGAAGCATACAAAAACAAACACACATTCCTTAGTAATTAATTTCACACTTTTTTCATCCTTTTTCTCTTTCCCTTGTCAAAATCTCGAGATCGGTTAAGGCGGGCTTTTACATTCTACCTTCCCAAAATTTCTGGAACCGCGCCTGTGGCGAGGCGATTTTTTCAGTGACTACATTGAGGTCATTATTCGCCAGACGGATGAAGCATTCATTTTCATTCAAAAAATCGAAGAAAATTGTGTCGACGAAAAGTGTGAGAAAACTGGTAGGAAGGACTGGCGGGGAGCAAATAAACCGATAACAGATTTTAATCACTTTACTTTTGAACATGTTCTCCGTCTGACCAATTACGTTAAAGACAGATAAAATCTAGTCATGGAAGGGGAGCGGGCCACAGCCCAAAATTGGCCAATAAGTACCTATCTTGGTACCCTTTTTTTTTTTACAAAATTGGTGGTTGGGGGGGGGGGGGGGTGCTAACCCCGTTCCCCTCTTAATCCCACGATTGGGGTATTTGTCTCTCGGGTTGGCCCATTCACCTAGAATTGTCAAAAGACAAGTTTTTTTTACATGTTTTAGTGCAATACCATCTATCGCTATCGGCTGTCGGACTATCGGAACGTTGGACTATCGGACTATTAGGCTTGAACCTTCTCGACTTCTCCGGAGGTACTTATTGGCCAATTTTGGGCTGTGGCCCGCTCCCCTTCTTATGACTAAATGACTAAATTTTATCTGTCTTTAACATAATTGGTCAAGAGATTTGTGACCGTCGAGTATTCTCGGGATGGAAAATTGGGGGTGTGAAGCGCACGCCATTAAATTCATTAGGGGTGGAGAAAAGGGGCTGGGGAAGAGCCGTAAGAGAGGGGAGAGGGCGAATCCTAATCCCACACCCTTTTTGTGACGTGTCTGTCGCCTCATTGTAGGCGTAGAGTCCATGCATTTTTATGATATAGAACAGAAACTGATAAGATCACAAATCTCTTGGAGTAAAGTTGATTTATTTAGTGTAAGGATCTGGCTTACAGAATAAAAATTGTTGTATTTTAATTGATATTGTGTTTGTGTTCGTCTACACAATTCAATGTAAATAAATAATATTCATCCTTTTGTTTCAGTTTTATTAGCTCGACCAGAGATCAGCAAAGCTTATGCGATACCACTCGTCATCCGTCCGCCCACCTATAAACAATTTGCTCATTATCGCTACTCCTCTGATATTTGTTTATGGGCTAGAAGTATTCCCTATATGATTTAGTGCATGTGTAATTTTGAACCTGAGTCCAATCCTCGGGAGCGGAAAATAGGCGTGGTCTTGAAATCTTGTTAAGGCTTCTTTTCCACTATAGATATCTATTATTGTATACTCTAATATGACTTAATTCCTTTCCATATTAAGACAATATAATTCATTCGAGTGAAAAGAAATCCAGTACAAGCCATCGTTCAATTAACTCCGCCTGCCCGTTTAATGAATAAACAAACAGAGATAAACCGGTAGTAAGCAGAGAATGCGGGGTTGCAACCCCTTTGATATAAAATTATGCCCAACAAAGGTCATTTTGGCTAGGTTCAGGCAGAGCATTGCAAGCAGATAGCACCTCTTTCTAGATCTGTCTATGCACAGGCGAGCAATGTAGGTCTACTTGATCTAATCACTATCGAGATTTAAGAGCCGTTCTCTCATCAAAAAGCTTTCCTATGTTTCCTTTAAACATTTAGTGCGTTTCGTCGGTTCGGACATACTGAACTCTGCACAACGCTCGACTTCAGTTCGGTTTTCCCATAGGTTATCTATGAAACGCGTCTTAACAATCGTATCTATTTCATTTAATTAATCATCTTTCAATTGTGTCGAAGGGATTGTTAACATCTTCATTATGATATGCATGTTTATCTGTCAAACGAAGAGGCAGTTTGAACGATATCGTGATATTTTGAATCGAATGGAAGTTTATTTTTTGTTTTGTATCAGCACGGTTCTGTGAACAGTTTTAACTATTAATACTTTTGTGACAATCATATGCTCATCGGGATATGTTAACTGATTTTCACAGAAATCGTAAATATTTAATGGATTTTTTATATTAACTGCTATGGAACAGAATGTGTTATTACTCTTGACGATCATATCGATCACATACAAAAATAACAGCGTACACACTGTAAGATTTTCTGTTTTATTGTATTTTGTATTTTATCGGCTAATCCCGTAAGAATTGAAACAAAAAAAAAAAAAGAAAGAAAGAAAGAAAGAATTGTTAATGGACGTCTTCATAAATTTTCATGTACTTCAGAGATGTCAGTAAAATCAATACCATGTAACGCACGACAATAACTGCTGCTGTAATCACTACACGGTACACGATTATGAATCCCTGAAAATCAGAGATAAATCACGTGATACCAGGTGCCTCAGGAATAGGCGGCTCGTATTTGGGTTGGGTTATCCTAATGAAGACCCAAACATATATACTGGTATTTGTTTCAGTAATGCACAAATATTTCTATATCTGGACAAACGTCTTAATAGTTAATCCGGGATAAATACAACATAAATTTGCTCTCTGTTGTTCTACATCGCTCACCTTTCCATATACTAGTACATTCATTCATCAACAGATTCCTTATTGATACGTCATGTGTTTAGAAAGGACCATGCTAAGGTTCGTCTCGAACACAACAGTTTTGATCATTAGCCAGGTTGAGGCTAAACATTGAGAAGGTTGTTCTATGAATGTCTGCTGTAATTCAGCAATCCGCTTCTCCTCTAGGTACTGACTGTCATCATCCAGGTGATATAAGTATAATATACTGCACAACAATAGACCTATAGAAAGGAAGGGTTAATCAGATGTGTACCCTTGAGAAGTCAGAGACGTTACTGGAACATCTCAAATCTGAAACTTTCAATCATATCTGAAGCATTAAGTCTTGATTTTTCGACCATCTATACAGCCTCCCCGAAGCAAACTATCTTCCACTATACGCAGTGCCTAACTGTTTACGTAAATTGAAACTGTATATATACATACCTCGTTTAAAACGAACATTCTTTTTTCGTGAAGGAATATTCTGATTCCAATAACAAATACACAGAAGACGGTATCATTACTTAGATGCAGGAATTAAGAAGTTTTACGGGAACAGTGTTCCAGCAGATTGTTAGCATTCATATGGGTACAACCGTACCTTTCTCCTAGATGATACCTGTCTGTACACATACGAAGCAGAATTCATTCAGGCATTGCTCTCAACAGGATAGAAATAGTAAGTATCCAAGTTCAATTTTACATTCAGATACATGTACATTGACGTAGCTCTGTCCATAAATAATGCAAACTTACAGAATTACCTCGGCCAAATGTATCCCGCTGAATTTTAGATCAAAGAGCCAACGGAAAGCAACATACCTGGTTTTTTTTTTTCGTTTTTTTTTACCAAGAATTACCCTTGTCTAGCCGTAGGGTTGATCAGTTAAACACCTCCCTTCAAGGATTTCAGCTTTCAAATCACTCATTTCCCTTTCTAAGTAGCAACATTCCGTCATCTGCCTATGACATATACAAGTTATACACTATGCCAAAGCATGCTCTTTTTAGTAGTCTTTTGTTCCGAGAGTCAAGTGACTAGCAGATAAATTACTCACGCAGGGAAACTAAATGGAACGCATTAAGAAGATTATGGTTGATACAAGAATACCATTGAGGAATACGAAGTAACCCTTTTAAGATTGTTCGATGGTATTCTGGAACACGACTGAGTACTGAGACATCCATTCACCAATCTGAAAAATTACCTTCATAACTTTACCACTAAACACAATAGGTTTCTAAGGAACATTTGCCACGGGTGCTAACAGGAGACACTTTTCCCTTTGAGACTTCTGGTCTTCTATCATTTTACATTGCTAATTTTCTTACTGAACACACCACCGAATCAGCAGGACTAAAACATCGGATATAAAGTGGTACGCTTTTGAATTTATTTTGTACAAATAAGTTAATACTGTAAATACAATGGTTTTCTGGGTTCTTGAGGGGGGGGGGGTTATTTATTTATTTATATTTTAATTAATTTATTATTATTATTATTATATATATATATATATATATATATATATATATATATATATATATATATATATATATATTTTTTTTTTTTTTTTTTTTTTTTTTTTTTTTTTGGCGACTCGTACAAAATAAATACGTATCAATTTCTCATTTTTATTTGATAAGTACATATCATGCTTTCCAAGAAGTAAAGATCAATACATATACATGTATCTGGATATAATTGTAGAGCATGCGCATTTCATTTAATTATTTACTAAGGCAATGATGTAGTAATAAACATTCCTTCAATATATAGACGCTTTTGGAAAATTTATAACATATACATGTATTTCTTAATTTCTGACATCGTCGAAAACCGTCTATCAGTTTCGCTTCTCTCACTATATATATATATATGTATGTATGTGTAGAAGCACAAGAAAGCGACAAACGACATTAAAATAAAAAATATTTTCATTTTTTATTTTAGTATCGTTTGTCGCTTTCTTGTGCTTCTATATATATATTCATAAATCTTTCTTGAGATTGGCCCTTTTCCTTAATTTTCAATCCGCTACATAACAAATAGATATCTAAAACGTTGACAAAACATTCGTTTCATACCCCGAATGTTGAAAAATGTCGTTTTATCAGTAATTAGATATTAGATGAAAGCATTAACCTTTAAGTTGGTGACATAATGCTATGAAGTTTTAGTATAAGATGAATAATTATTTTATGGTTTAATATTAAATATAAGTATAATTGTTTATGTTTAATCCATTTTTTTATTCTAACACGGCGAGGAAATCCGAACACTCTTCACCACAGTACCCAGCGAAGTCTCTCATTTAATGTGTGTTCATCGTGTTTATAAGGTACTTTTAGAATTGCACACGTCACGTTTGATACATCACCTGTGTAAAGATATCATGAACACATTTTATTTACATAGGAAAAGCAAACAAAAAGATAAACAATATTATTATTTATTGTTGTTACTTCTGAAACTTCTGCTCTCTCTCTCTCTCTCTCTCTCTCTGGGGTTGCAGTCTCCTATGAGAAATATTTTTCTCTATTTGGTCCAGAAAGGGGATGCAACCCTAAAAATGGTCAAAAATAACCTTTTTCTTTGGTAAAATTTTCCAACTAAAGGGTGGGGAGGGGTTTGCAAAAATCCGCCAATGCATGATTGAATATTCAACTTATATATTCTTTAAATCTAGATAATTGTCCAGAAAATAAAAGGAATTTAACTTGTACTTTTGCAAGACTTTTTTTCAAATTAGGCCGGAATACATATGAGAGCAAGGCAAGACGACTCTCTGCATATAGTGGTACCTTTTCTAAAGCCAAAGTCTTCTTCCCAGACTCCGTTTGAAGGATCATAGCATTCGACTACTGACACTTGATGACCCGTTTCCAAGTCTGTTCCTCCAATAACATAAATTCGTCTTCCTGAAGAAAAGAAAATACATGTACTTTTCAAGTCTAGCTTTCGAACGTATTGTGGTGATAAAGCTAGCATTAGATATTCAGATATGTAAGTGTCCTGGACAGAGTTTCACAAATGGTCGATAAGTATAGACTCATTTCGACTAGATTTCGACCTGTCAGGTGTTAATTTTGATATCATGTCAACTTGTCAAATGTTGTATCGACTTGTAATTATAAGAAAATCATTTCACATTTGAACTTGTCAGAAATTTAAATCGACATAACATCTAACAAATAGGTAGTAGAATAAACTACCAAACAATCGATCTCATGAAGTTCAGAAACGGACACAGAGATTTTTATCTTTCATTTTCATGACATTGAAAAGTAAATTTTCTGAAATTCGGAAGGGACTCCTTCTACTGGTCACAGTTATATCGAAGATAAACATCTGTATACCTCACCTATAGCCACAGCTCCATGACTGTGTCGAGGATACTGCATGTTGGGTAAGTCGTGTCCCCAGGGTGACAAAAATTCCTTTGCTATTGAATTATCTTCGCTATTTTCATTTTCATCACGAGTCATGGCTGAAACACTTGTTGAGTAGGAAAACATTCTGCGCTCAGTAAGAAACATTCGCTTCCCCTCCTTTCTGTCTTGTTTGCAGAGAACTCCTATTATAACAAACAATGAGATTCAATTAAGAAATTTAATTGTTCAGTTAGCTTTATCGATATCCAATTTAAATATTTCAGTTATAGGCTGTCAGTGACATCCAGTAGCAGATCTAGAAATTAGGGGTGTTCGGTGTCCTCACCCAACACTTACATAAATTAAAATTGTCACCAACAATCTCGTGGTGGTGCCGCGACGTCTTTTCTAAAATTTTGAATCAGCGTGTTAAATGTTATTTTGTTGTTAGTAAAACTCTGTTAACACCACTTTATAATGCAATTAATAATAAACTATGCTGCATGCGCGGATACAGAGGGGGGGGGGGGGTTAGGGGGGTCTGAACTCCCCTGGAATCCGAAAATTTTACCAAAAAAGGTAATATTTGGGCATTTTTGGGGTTGGACCCCCTCGTCTAAGAGAAAAATTTACCTTTTTTGGTTGGACCCCCTCTGACAAAAATTTCTGGATCCGCGCATGTGCTATATAACATAAAACAATAAATACTATTCGAGAAAGATTTTTTATATATGAATACGATCGGCCTAAAGGTCGCACACACAAAACAAATTAAGTGATATTAATAGATAAGAAATGCCCTTTCTTATGCCCCCTCCCGCGGCTGTATCCGCGCATGGTTACTGTATTGTTGAAAAAGGTGCGCAAGGTGCAGTTATAGAGTTTTCTTCTTGGCAACACCAACACGTTATTAATTATATATTTATTTTGTAATATTTATGTTTTGTATCAAAACAAGAAAACTGACAAAATTATGGCGCGCTCTGCTGTTTCACCTTGACGTTTGACCCCAAAATATGCAGGTTTGTTCTTCTCATTACTTTGAATCTGTTTGTGGATAATTGAAAAATGAAACCTGAAGGTTACAAACCTTTTGAAATATCGCATTGCATCCAAAGTGTTGACAGACGGTCAGACAAATGGACAGATGGACAAATATACATATATACATGATTCCTATACAGCATCAGCATAGCAATGCGGATCTTTGAAAACGTATAACCAGGGTCTGTATTTTGATGTGCAAACCGATCGATCGAGTTCTCTACGATAGTACTAGAGAACAAAAAGGTCACTATAGGTGAGCGAAAATGCATTTACAGTTTTTAGACCTTAATGTTAGTTTTACATTAAATATTGATTTTATTCAGGAGACTCACAACTGTACAGTATTTTTCGTGCTTAGACTGGAGTTGATCTGAAGATTAACTATAAGCTGCTTAAAGTAGAAACTAAATCATCTATCTCCAAAGCAGAGTTACGGTCCTTGCACTCCCTTTAATCTCTACCAACTACTGAAAGTAGTCCCTAGTCAGAAGGCAGAAAATATAGACTGCTTTACGTGTTTTGGGAAAAATACCATCGTATTCAAGTTATCTGGGCGAAAATTAGGCAATGAGGGATTCATTCAGAAATCACAAGACATGTTAGGTGCAAATGATAGTGTTATTGACAAGCTGTATTATCTCAGTACGCTGAGAAAATATAGTGCGGTATAAATTCAGGGCTGATTTCATGTAGAAGCCAGATTAAAACTCAATGTAACATGGTAAATGCTTTAGATTTAATTAATGAAGCCATTGAAGTCCATGTCATACTGTCTAGGGGTTAAATTTGATTTTACAAGATTCTTGTAAAACATGAGACGTTGGCAGAGGTGTGTGTGTAGATTGTAAAGGGACGAAAACTCTAATTTAAGCAGATTATAGTATCTTTTCAGGTCAACTCCAGCCTAAGCAGTAAATATATGTTCTATAGCTTAGATGCCGATTGACGTTGAGGTCAAAAGTTTTACATTGAGATTCTACCAGGATGTAAATGGAATATTTTCTTCTGCTGATCAAAATATAAATATGCACAAAATCAAGTTTTCCGTTTTTTTCCCGTTTTTAAGTGTGAAAAGTTGTTGTATATTACAGTCCAAGTTGCAGTCGTGTCACATGCAGTGATTTAAGTACTATTGGCAGACTTAAATTCCCTAAAGTACAATTATATTACTTCAGCAGTTACATTCAGAATATTTGTGATGTAATGTTTACCTCCAATAAAGTAAACCTGTCTGCCAAGCGTCACCATTGCTAATCTGTCAAGTTGCGCCGGAAGTTGATGAGGGTAGGGGCGCCCTAGTTCCTCCCAATGGCGGCCTTCGTATATCCTGGAATAATTCTGTATTCTTAAAACATGTAAACATTTGTCACATGCGCTGATCCAGAGGGATTGACGCTAAATACATAGCTTCGAATGCATAAAAAGATGGAGTTACTTCCCTTTTCCGCCAACTTGAATTTATATGACTGAACATTACAGATGCATAAATCAACTATATTGTGTAAGAAATTTATCCAAACCAAGGATGCTTTTTGAATTTTTGCAATTGCTATGCAATAATGAAATCATTGAAAAATGTTAAAATGTTTTCAGAGGAGTGAAAATATAGACAACCTTCTGAAAAGCATTCAATACAATTGGTATGAATATGAAGCAAAAACTTCTGCTTCACCCCCAAAACGGAAAAGGGAAGTATAAACCCCTATTAAATTTCATGCATTCGAAAACTATCTGATACAAATCTATTTGCATGAAGAGATATAAGGACCACTGAGCTTATTTGATATCTTTTGAGAAAAATAGTATTTTGTGCTTTTAAAAATACGTTTTACGTGAACTCCCATTGAAGACTGTTATATCTTACGTGAACTCCCATTGGAGACTGTTATATCTTACGTGAACTCCCATTGGAGACTGTTATATCTTACGTGAACTCCCATTGGAGACTGTTATATCTTACGTGAACTCCCATTGGAGACTGTTATATCTTACGTGAACTCCCATTGGAGACTGTTATATCTTACGTGAACTCCCATTGGAGACTGTTATATCTTACGTGAACTCCCATTGGAGACTGTTGTATCTTACATGAACTACCATTGGAGACTATTATATCTTACGTGAACTCCTACTGGAGACTGTTATATCTTACGTGAACTCCTTTAGGGGATTGTTATATCTTACGTGAACTCCCATGGAGAATGTCATATCTTACGTGAACTCCTACTGGAGGCCCTTATATCTAAAACGATTATATATAAAACGAACGAGCATAACCATCCACCCACACAAACATAAAACACAACTAAACGAACCACTCGGTGGACCGGCAAGTTTTCGGCATCTTGACCTTTATAATGTGGGATTTTATAGAAAACATTCGCTACGTACTATCTATATTACTGTCAGTATCAGTATAGAAACCATATTCATCAATCACTCCTGAGTCCTATGACAATATAATCCCAACAATACCCCATACGAGGAGAGCAATGGTCGAGATTGCTTTCCATTATTAACAAAAGCCATCATTCTAATAAACACTTTATCTGAAGTTTCATAGTCCGATTGAATGTTTTACAACATAACGAGTTTGATTTCTAACAAATCCAATAAAGAGAGAAAAATTGTACCGATTTACCGGAAATTGAAACAGAGTACATTGCTCGGCAACAGCAATACACATCATAATCTTGTGATTGAAATTTGTTTCCCGTCAGTCCCTTTTTCATTCAATTACGAATGATCACGTGACAAAATGCTTGTGTTTTAATAATTGATTACTACAGTGATCTGTATCTACTATTTACAGGTAAACTGATAGGCTTAATGTAAGGAAACTGCAAATTCCCATCGCCTCCAACTTTCATTGGATAATTACTATTATCTGATTATAAATAAGACCGTGAGTTTTTGGTTTTCATGCTGTACAGAAAGGCGAGTCTGATCGATCTGAACCCGATGTCGAAGCATGCGGTTTGTTTTAAATGAGCGCAGTTTTAAAAATTAATGAAGCGTTTGCAATTCTATACAATCTTAAACTATATGCGAGGAAACTACAAGGCAAAAATAATTACACCTTTACATGATGGACTTAGCACGAGCTACATCTCTCTATGATATTGACATTTTTGGAATTATGGAAATGACATGTTAAGGACAAGGTAGATGACAAGAGTAAATATACCTTGCTAACGTCACTTGCTCTGGTAAGACTTTATGTATTATATTTTTCATATTGACACAAAACTGTTTACATTCTGTGCATTTGAAAATAAATTTAAAAAATGTAAATACATAGTTTGATGAAGTGTTTGGAATTGAAATTCTAATTCATCATTTTGCTGGGAGGGTGGGGTTGTGGGAGGGCATTGTCATGTAGGACGTACTATGAAAAGTCATTTACAAGATAGTTTAGGCTAGTCTTACTTTTCTTTATTTTCAAAAATCAATAGTTTAAAGTATGTATTTATATGTAAATCTATAATATAATCTATTTACATGCATGTCTACAATTATTATCTACATTTATATTATTTTTTCCTCTTCACACACCAACAGTTTTTATAACCAAGAATAAGACTAAATGATACCCCCATGTGTCACGTGACAAAATATGCCAATATTCGTATAAAACGAAAATCAGAAAGGGATTCGCAATTTTGAAGGAGTGTTCAAATCTTAACTTCCGACTTTCACAATTTTAGATAAAAAATAATAATAAAAGGAATGATCGATTTCACAATATGCATTGAAATACAATACGTGTACATTGATGGTAAATGAATTGTGTCTTGAAAGGGAATGCTTTAATATGAGTGTTTGTGTATATAGTAAACTAATATCAATATTTCAAAAGACAAGTTTTTTTACTGCTTCGCCACCAATATATCACAAACATCTTGAATCTAATGTGTGTGTGTGTGTGTGTGTGTGTGTGTGTGTGTGTGTGTGTGTGTGCGCGCACATAGGTGGGTGGGTGGGTGAGTGTGTGCAAAATTTGGTTGCCCTTAAATGAGTACAAGAAAATGAAATTTGAAAATAATATTGGTATATTGCGGTAGATTCGATTTATCAAGATATGTCTGAAATGTTGATTTGAACAGCTGAGATTTCAATATTCAAACTTTTTCTTAAGATGTTAAAGGATAATCAAAACCTCTCGGCGTTGTTACCCCCGGAAAAAATGAGACTATCATAGATCCCTTCTCCGGTAAAACTGGTCCAATATTTTTTCATGTTGAGAAACTAGCTCGGTCTTCTAAAAAGCCCTGTTAGAATACATGGCAAACTTCTGTGCTTTTGTTCACAGTCATATATATTGGAATCATTCAAGTAAAATTAAAGTAGGAGGATGACATAAGAGGTATTGTTGTCGTGGTTTTATTATAAAATCAAATTTTAGTCTATATCAAATCAGAACAATAGCATTCTTTATGGAGAAATACTCTTAATTCTAAAACAGGTTAGGTTTTATATTGAATGTTTACATGGACCAGTTCGACAGACGTAGTACATGCTTATGCCAAACCGGAATATATTACGCTCTTTTGGTGAAGTTATAATGTTCTTATCACAATATACTTTTATTCTAAAGTTGGACTGTTAACGTGTAATGTGAAAGTGATCATACATTGTTGTGTGATGGAAAGTAATAAGTCAAAATGATAATGTTTTCAGAGAAAGTTTTATGTTTTACAAGTATTACGCTGTAACTGTTGAAAGTATTGCAACAAGTTCATCCTCTCGGCTCGAGCATTTTGTATTCTTCTGCCTGGTAATTAATACTTGAGTATGTCCGAGTTCTAAGATTTCTAATTGGGGATTTATAACAGAAACGTGTGAATAGTGCATAATTAATGATTTTGTTCTTTATCTAAATACATACTGAAATCTCATTAATTTATTGTAAATGCAAGTCCAACATAAATTTTCACAAAAGCATGTAATATAAATGCAAAGAAGAACAAGATACAACATAATAACAAGATACCTGACTCAACCGCATAAGAAAATCCTTCCGAAGTAGGCAATTAAAAGTAAAAAACGAAGAAGTACCGAGGGGTAAACCACCTATTATAGTCCATGGAATAAAGGGGATAATATCGTGTTTATTGTCATATTCAGACAAATGCGAACCCCAATAAAATCGAAGTGAGACCAGGTGCCCGGTAGGAGTAAGCGTCCCCTGGTTGCATTAAACACCCGTCGCAAAAGTCCTGCAACTTTTAAAATCGAGGAGGTAAATACATAAATATACATGCATGAACACACGAAGGAGACAGGAACACGAAGTAAAATTTCCCATTCAAGTCAAGAAATGCTGCTTGCTTGAAATTCCGGTGTCGGAAACGCAGGTGAACAAATATCTGTATATACATGTATATTGTATTATGTCAAATCAAGTATAGTAAAAAAGTTAAGATGGTTATTTTGTATGGTCAGGCCAAAATATCGGTTAACTCTTGAAAGAGGAATATGAAATTGCAATAGATCCATATAAAGACCATAGAACTTCCTCAGTGACAATTTCAAACGTTCCTCAATATATCCTTGTGAGAGTAATTTCGTGGCAAGAAGCCTCGCTCTTAGGACGAAATTTTCGTATTCAGAGCATGCCCTGGCATAGCGTATAAGTTGTGAAATAAAGACGCCATATGCGGGAGAGGAAAGTATGTTGCTACTCAGAAAAGGGAAGTTGGTAATAATGAAATTGAAATCGTCGCGTTTGTCATAAAGAAAGGTTACTAATGAACCATCGTCACTAATTGATAGCAGTATATCGATGTATGAAGCAGAAGATGCGCTCTCTGTTGTATCTTTTATCTCGAGTTCCTTTGGATACATGATGTTGAGGTGATCCTCAAATACAGGATTATTAATTAACAAAACATCATCGATGTATCTGTATGTAAAGTTGAATCGAGATGCTAGATGCTAATTGCATCTAAAAAGATAATATGAGCAAGAACAACGCAAATATTCCATTACAATGCCATGACGATGCCGACTTATGACGATCAATTTAAATAGAGATGTATTGTTCAGATCTGCAACCTGAAGCAAACAATACATGTTCAATATCAAAATCCATTGCCTATTATTGTTAAGTCATAATAATCCTAAAGGATTTACTCTGAAAGAAATAAAGAAAGACAAAAGACGAAATTATACCTGTTTCATACGGATGAAGACTTAGTATTTGTGTTCATTCATGCTGAATACTAAAGATGAAAATATTCTACCCCACTGGCTATGTCTTTCTTTATTCATATATCTTTATATACTTCATAACTTTAAAATACAGGTTAGTATGAAAACAGAAATAACGGAAATAAAGGAAAAGTAAATCAATAACCCCTCTCCTCTTGTTTAATCAACATCATTAATAGTTCCCTTGGCAAGTAATTTCATTCACATTTGTAGTCCGAGGTTATTTGCCCTTCTCCCACTTTTGATATGGCAATTTGTGGGAAAGGGTCAGAAAGACTTTGTACATCAAAAGTTTGAATTTAAGCGTTTGCTTTCGGCAAGATCTGACGTCATACTGTATACACAAATGACGAAATGGAGGAATCTTGTCGTGTTTTCAAATAAAACGGCAGCTAGTAGACGTTATAGGTCATATTTGGAAAAGATATTGCTATGACCTAGTAAGTTAAATGTTTATTTATTGGATTATAAGTTGCAAGTTCGCTGTGCAAACGTTTATTGTACATCCCGATACCGGCTGGTATGGCTGAAATTCTAACTTTAGATGAACAAAGTCTCTTTGGACCTGGTTTATTTCATGAGTAGATCAGCAAGAACCTAGAAGATTACTGCATCCATTCAGGCTGTTGGCTAAAAGATGTATAAAGTAAATTCCTTATCAAGCATGTCGGGAATTTTAATATATAGAAGACAAAATTTCCTAAGTCGAAGGTGTTATCTATTCGTGAAGCGGAAAATAAAAATTAATTTTTGGCGTCATTTTACTATTCCCTAAAGGAAGAATTGTGTTTCACTAAATAATGTTATCAATTTTGACTTCATTGATATTCATTATTCATAACAAGACAAACACAGTACTACATGACCTGTTGCTTCTATCTCAGATTGGTTTAAAATCTAATATTATTTTACTCGAAACTTCACACACTTCAATATATATAGCAGATATATCAATCAATAAGTAATCTCCTTAATAGCCATTTACATATCTATTTACATAAATATTGTCTTTCAATCAAATGGTAACATTAATGACAGCTTGCAATAGAATCTATCCATAATTTCACAGCAACAAGGTTGGGCTTTTTAATGCCTTCGGATCGATAGATCGGGCCATATTGTATATTATTTATATTCATGTATTGTATAGCTCCATGGTGACTTCTGCCACATAACTGAGCCAGCACTTCCTCTTTTTTCTTTCTTGTCTGTCTATCTGTTTGTCTGTCTGTTTGTTTTTCTGTCTGTTTGTTTGTCTATCTGACAATTTTAACCTTGGCCATAACTTTTGAATCCTGAGGGATACAGACTTCATATTTCACATGCATACTCAACAAAGAAGCCCTTTTTTAATTTTTTTTTCTTCCTTTCCTTTTTCCTTTTTTTGTGGTATGTGTTTTTGGGGGGTGAGGGTGGGTTGGGGTTTTTGGTTTTGTGTTTGGAGGGGTTGTGTGTTTCTCTTTTGTTATTTATTATTAAGTGAGGCCACTTTTGAATAAATTATCCTACATACAATTAACCTCTGTTTAATAGTCGAGGATTCCGAAGCGATCGTTAATACTACAATCGACATTCAACAGGCAGTTCCCCATTTCAAAATATTTATCACATGGTACACAACCATAAATTGGAATTTGCGACTGCCATTTTTACAAGTGAAAGTATTTTGGATACTTTCAGAAAGTTGGTCCTTTGATTTTTGATGGGGGATCGTTGTGTTAATTGTTGGCGAATTGAATAACTCGATGCCGATGAAGTGAAGTAGTCGTTAGATGTTCGTATAGTTCTTTTAAGTTTTTAGGATCCACATTTGATTATTTTCCTTTCTATAGTTTCCAGTACTTCTGAAGTTCAAATTTGATTTTTAATAGAAATTTTGTGAGTAAGAGTGAAACATAGTTTGTGGAGCTAAAGAAAATTAACAAATACATTAGGGATTTAACGAGAGTTATGAGGTTATATTGCGACCACTGTGCCGATTTCGGACGCCAAAGAAGACAGCACGTATCAGGTATAATGCACATAATATGTAATCCGTACTTAAAATGATGTTTTATGTTGAAAACTACAGCAAAGAAACACTGAATGGAAAGACAACAAAATACTGAGATGACCATAAAATTTATGTACATATAAACACAACAATCTATCCATCAATAATTATAATGATATACTGAAGATATTGAAATCCATTGCTTTTCCTAGTAACCACAGGAAATGGTCTTGAGCTTCATAGTTGAACATTTATGCTATAAGAAGCTGTACATGCAGATAACTGAATCTCAAGAGACGTCAATACCTTTGTAAATTTCGGTTATTCCAATGAACGTATACCAAACTGCATATAATATTTAAATTAATGGTAGCCATTGATGGTTAATATGTCTGTAGTCTGAGTCACAATGAGCTGACACAACAATATCATATTACGAAGATTCGCCCAAAAGGAGAGAACATGTTTTTATACTGCATAAGTAATTGAGTGCAGTTGAAGGAAATAGTGCAGTTTGTTATATCCTTATAAATTTCTCCCTATATGAACTATATAGTAAATAAGTCTTAATGACAAAATGAGAGACGGAGCAGTCAATAGTTTCTTTGTTTACATCAATATTGGACTGGTCGGTCAGTAGTTATAAAACTATTGACCGCTGACGTCACCAAGTGTGATGTACGAGTTACATCCCGAATTTGCGCTATCAGTTTCTGAACTGTTGTTCATGTTGTTTGGATCATGATTCTAAAGTAATGTTGTAGGCATAACAAAACACTTATTGACAAGGGATGAGGGCAACATATGATTTGTTTATAAAAGGTCCAAATGTAGGATCAGGTATTATAGAAGAGAAAGCATCCCCTACCAACTATGTTGCCATAGGTTTGTTTAAGCGTAGGATCACACCGACGTTTTCTTAATAATTGGTCAGGTTTGATTACAAATATCAAACTAGATCTGCCTGTTCTGTAAAAATAAACTCGATAATCCCTTTGCATTTACAAAATAATTTTCTTTACAATAAATAAGAACATTTAATTGAAGAAGATTGATTTATTGGCCAATGATGGTTTCAGATTTAGCAATCAACAGAAAGGATACAGATGACAGTACGTACACTCGATTCTGGGTTTACTGACAAAATACTAACACTTATATGATACGTAACATGTCAATGTTTTTCTACTGACCATTAAAGAACCTACCCGCTCGCTGACGTGTGACAGAAATTTGTCTTGGTGTGACCTAACGTGAATAAAATCTTTTGAAAAACAGTATACACAAATATGGCTTCCTTGCTGTACTTCTGTTGACCATTTGCCAAAAATAGCTTGTATTGCGCATCATCGGCAGGCCATTATTTGTACTGGGTGTGCACTTCACCTTTATCTTTTTATACATGTATATTTTTTACCCATGCTTCTGTCTTTAACATTTGTTATGTGCATGAGTTTTGTACAATTCTTATTTTCTCCTATACTTTAACTATCAAACGCTAATGATTAATATAATCTACCGCTATTTTCCGGTGGTGACAGAGAAATTAACCAACCCGAGCTTATTTGACACGAAGGTTAGTTGATTTCTCTGTCACCACCGGACAATAGTGGTAGATTATTTTTCTCCCATTCAATAATTTGCCCCTAAATTTTTCAATTTCCTTCCGTTTTGTTGGAAAATGAACAAAAGTTAGGTTGCTTGACGTAGACGTATGTCGTGTTTGCTTATGACGTCAAGATAACATTGAGTGCGAAATAGGTCGTGTAGCTTATCTTCCACCCCCACCCCCCCCACCCCCCTGTGGGAGACAGGCTGATCATTTTGCAGTAAATATGAGAATAACTCTGTGAATATGGGAGATACTTAATTCATCCATTACGAAAACAACAAAAGCTAGTAATACTAATTTTATCGATTATAAATATGTTGTAGCCAGATAAAACACTAAAGGAAATTCATAGATTAGTTATTCCATATTTTATTAAATTTTTTCATTATTATTATAATATAATATTATTTTATTATTTTGACTTGATATATATATATACACACACACACACACACACACACACACACACACACACACACACACACACACACACACACACACACACACACATATATATATATATATATATATATATATATATATATATATATATATATATATATATATATATATATATATATATATATATATATATATATATATATATATATATATTCATTAATTCAATTTATCTTGGATATATTTGTCTTACATTATCTGATCTAACATGATCTTGCATTAAATTACAAAGGATATTTTTGTATTTTGTATCGAAGTCTTGCTAACTTTAATCATAACATACAAAGCATACATGAAATGGCCCATTTTCAGATGAAATATTATCCATTCTGAATAATTTCTGCATAAAAATCAGAATTGGTCTTAATTTTTTGGGTATTCTCTTGAATAGCATGCGATTTCCATGGACCTCTACCGTGGTAAGGTTTTGAGCGACATATCACTTGTTATCTCGTATTATATTATAGACAATCTCAAACTTTATGGTTGTTATAAGCTCAGATAAATTCATTACATACCATATGTTTTTGTGGTTTTTATTGCCGTAATGTCCTCCGGCACTGTACAATTCATTGTTGTAAACAACACATGCGTGGTTTGCACGTGGCGACACAAGTGATGGAGACTCATCCCATAGATTGGTCATTGGATCATATGCATAACATGAAGACGTCACTCTACTGTCAGTACCTTCTCCACCTGTATATTAACAAGAGAATAATTACCTTCTTTAACAGAGTAAAAGGTTTTAGGTAGATACCACTTTATCATGTTAATTAAACTCTGAGCCTATCATTAGTACAATTGTTATCATTTGTAAACATTTTGGGATTTACATGGGGTGGTTGGATTTGTAACTTTGTTAAATTAAACGAGTCCACAATTAAAAAAAAAGTTAACGACACGAAATTGAAAATTCGCTTCATATTATCGCTGCGTACACGTTAAAGAGATTTTCATTTCGACTGAATTTTCCATATATATGGAAGATAACATTATCAACTTTTGGCTTCAATGCTGCTAGTCTAGTTGCAACGTTTCTGATTGACTTCAGCTCATCCCTTTTCGAATCGACTTGAACCGTTCTATATATACTACAGAAAATGTCCGATCTTAAATGCAATTTCTCTGGTTTTTCGGCAATGAATGTACCCTTGTTTAGAAATTAAACTGGGAAGTAACCACAAAACACTCTTGAAAGCATGTTAAACTTTCTCCCCCGAAACTTACTGATTTGTTGATTGTTGACGGAAGAAATTGCGACGATGCAAAGGAAACTTCAGGGCAAAAACGGCGTCGCGTCTTTGTACGTAAAACAATAAAATACCGAGTAATGTTCCGTCGGAAAATCCCTATAGAAAAAATAATGAATAAAGACATTTACAGACCCTAGAAAAATCTAGAGGTGGGATCAGGTGCCATGGAGGAGTACGCATACCCTGCCGACCGGTCACACCCACAATATTAGTCGAGTTATTATAAACTCGATGTTACATTCAGTAGACCGTATAATACCGTAGTCATTTTAGGGTAAATCGTCTCGATTAATATTGTTATTGCGATAGAAATCTATCATAGTATATTCGATAAAAGACATCTTCAATTGAATAAGGGAGCCAACAGGTCGAACAATGTTATACGATAATTGAACACAGGATCTCTATATCGTCCGTAACATTTGCGGAATATTGACTTCAGACGTTTCATTTCATATCCTTGTTATAATAAATTTTTACTAAGCAATATGCATCAGGGAATGAATGAAGCTCAGGCATATCGGATCAGCTTATGCACATAGACACCACATGCAGTCGATACAGGGATGTTACATGTACAAAATGTGTTTGTAACGTTAACAATAAAACGAAAATAAAGTCATTTCGTTTGTCACATAGTGAAGAAAGTAGTTTAACATATTTGTCGATACTTAGAAGAAGACTTAGATATGAAGCACAAGAACTGGATTCTTTTGTATCTTACTTTCGAGTTCTTGGGATACACTGCGTGTACGTATCAAAGTTTTCATGATTAAAAGACAATACATCATCAATATATCATTTCATCGCCAATTGTATTATATTTAGACTTCAAAGCTCTTGTAAATATTCCCTGATTTATTTCACTGTATTTCGTAGGTCCACAATTTAGACCTTGCGTTCCACTGAAGAGACATCAATTGTCGAAATAAGCATATGGTGCACAAACCTCTTACACGTAGATATGTTCTGATATTATGAATGTATGTAATCCACTACATCTGAAACTGGAAAGAGTTTGTAATTGCTTTGCCGTTGTATTAAATGAACTGATTTGCCTTCTCGAGTCTTCTATCTAATCAAAGATGCATTTTGTCTGTTTCACATTATTTGTTCTTAACGCATCGCGACCATTTCTACAAGTTGAATGATTGGCAAGTTCGATGAATTTTAATGGAATAATACAGATGTATATCTGACGGTTAGAAAGTACGCCGGAAGGTGATACGCTCAGCAAGTTTAAAGTACCTAGCAACCCATAGCGATATTGCTAGGAAATTAATTATTGTTCATATATACAGATAGTGTTAGTAGAGGAGATTATATTCCCTTTGGCATTATAAATATATTTTCATTGCATGGATGGACCATTTCATTAATTAATTTAAAGACATTTTTGACTGTTGAAATTGGTGACTTTTCTCTAAAAAGATAACACGGAATTCGTTTTCATCTACAAAATAAAAATGAAAATTATAATAAAAAAAAATAAATAAAAAAATAAATACGAGGAAAAAAAGAAAAACTAAAATCAAAAATAAAGAAATATGTAATAAATAAAGAATAAAAAGTAATAATGAAAACACCCCAAAACAAAAAAAGAAAAGCCGGCCAAACAAACAAACAAACAAAACACAAACGATGACTAAAACCGAAAGCAAAGTAAAATGGAAAGAGAGAGAGAGAGAGAGAAACCGAAATGTATAAAACAGTTCAAATATTAATACTTAATCATCTTATGTCAGTATATATTTCTTTTGGAACTTTATACTACCGCATTGAAATCAATCTCACGTATACATTCGATACCCTCTTATACATCTCAATGAAAGTACTATTTTTACTTTGAAATATATGCCATTAAGTAATTAATAAAACAAAGTGAAACTACAATACATCTACTATGCATTTATATACCCAGAAGGAAAATTAACCATAAAATGAGAATTGTACTTGTCACTGGAATTTATAGATACATTGCAAAATTACAATATTTGAAAAACAATCAGAAAATCGATTGATGGATAGAGACAGACATTCGCGTAATAAAGGTCTGTGTTATGTGATGTTCGATATGCAAACTGCTTTGATAAGGAAGGGATGTACTATGAGAGGTAAGGTTATTTAATCATTACACTGCATCATTGATAATCTTTTATTTCATTTCTATTTAGAGTAATATACAAGGTTTACAAAATTTGAACAGAGAGAAAACAATGATCATGTATGTATCTGAAACCATCATTTATAATGGCTAGATTCGACTGATGCTTTTTTTTTATTATCTTACCATCCGACAATAAATCATTGATTACCATCGTCCACTTTTGTAAAACACTTAATAGTTCAAGATTAGTTATGAGGTATTCGTTTACTCGGAAATGCATGCATGTCCTTAAGTCAAATTACTCGCGTTTTTCTGGTTATACGGTATCAAATTTTAAATGGTGTATTGAAGCATTTTTATAATTAGGTTTTGGAAAAACAGTGCCGGGTACACGTGTCAACAATGGGTATGGATATGCTCATATGCATGATATGAATCAATATAAAACGGGCAGTAATGGGATCTCAGCCAGCTTTATGCAAAAATTAATCAATAGCAAAGTAAATATATCAAGATGCATACAAATATATATATATATATATAGAATGCAACAGTATGAAATATAACAAGGCTTTCATGGAACTGACTCGCTAGATGGTGTATATTGTATATTATAATCTATTTGCGAGAACCTGAATTTCGCGTTCATTCGCATCGGATAATACTCCATACGAAAACAGATTCCTCGTCAGTAATAAGCCATCCTTTTATATTTTCTAATAATGTAATGTTTGGAAAGTCTCTCACGAAAAGTTTGTAGCACGAAAAATTTACACTTCATTTCTTTTCTATGAAATTTCTTTTTAAAAATGATATATATTCAACAAAGTAAAAGGACTATGATAAATTATACGCTAAAATAAAGATGAAAGACGTGTGACTAACATGGAATTTGATCTCGTAAAGCATATTAAAAATTTAAATTTCAAAATTAAAAAGTTTAAATTTCAAACAGAAACATGCATGTAAATATTTTCGCGATATATCATTTTACTTTCCATTGTATATTGTTGTTAGTGCCACAGGCATGTGCCACCAGTTACTTTCGTATTTTACAGTTCCGTTAATATTCGGTGTTAAAGCTTCCCCAACAAATCACTATGCATTATTTTGAATATATCTTGTTTGTTATATTCTAGCTTCCCATTTCACATACCTCGTGACGATATTTCTGCTAGATGTAATTTTATATACTTGAAATGCGGACAATAATGTAAATATTTATACTTTAAGGGTATAATTATAATATTTCATAGAGATAGCAAGATTCTTTACTAAAACATCCTAAAATTTTGAAATACATCATTGAGTATTGACATTAAGTTTACTTGAGTCAAGGTAAGATTAAATTTAGCGTATGTAAAGGGACATAGCAGTATGATGAAATACTAATCAACTGTAAACTAATATAATTATATAGATTAATCAAGAATGAACTTGGTTAATAATAAACACATCTAATACATTGTTGTTCTAAATTGGTTAATAGAATATGCGAGTTAATGATCTCTGTCTTTTTGCTATGTACTTCACAGCGGAATACAACAATAGATGTATACATAATTTGGCCGTATTTTCTATACTCATTTAACGTGCGACTGTGTTGTTGCTTATGTGGCCTACCACGCATCATACATGTAGAGCGTGACAAACAACATTCCAGAGTAAGGAAGTATTCCCAATGGTTCGAATCCCTCTGCAGGGCATAATGACCGTAGCGCAGTGGTAGAGCGTAACGTTCTAGATCAAAGAACGTATAAGTAATGTAGGATCTCTTGTTTAAATCCCACAATGGGACATCTATGTAATGACAAGTCTTTTATTTAAAACAAAATACCTTTATCAAGGAAAATAAAAAATAGACAAGATATGGAATCCTGCGGAATATATCTGACATTTGTTGTCATGTTATGATTTGAAATTCATGTAAAGCAATAGTTAAATGATCATATTTAAACCTTTATTAGAATGATTTTTATAAATCATTTAGATCATATTTCGTATGACTGTACAAAGCGATTAGGCAAACAATTCCATATTTTGTAACTCTATTCCTGTATTCCATAAGTATATCATACGTGTGAGATATTTCTGTGAAGAGAAGGGAATTTGTGTATGAATTTATTTGCGTCCCATTTTGTTAGTCTGTTAAGTGCTTTATATATAAACCCTCTGTACCTGTAATGTAATGATAAAAAGATCTGACAATGTCTAAATGCATCAAAATATATAAAAACGTACTCTAGTTATCCATCAGTATTCGTACCTAAAACCAAAATTTTATTATCATAAACAGCTGTTGCAAACTTTGCCCGGGCGGTTGGTAATGACTTCATTTCAGTCCAAAGTCCATCCTCGGGATTATAACTGAAAAAGAAGCAATTCTTTATTTTATATTTGAGCAATTTTATTTCACAAATATTTATTCTCGAAAATCTGAAAATATTTTAGAATTGCCTGAATAACAGAAAAAAGGATAACATATATGGCGAATGAGTATGACGAAATCCAACACTGATATGTCATGCAAAACAATGGAGTAGAATAAAATAAAAATGACGTTATAAAAGTATCTAATTATTATGTAGTTGTTACATCGACTTCGAAAAGTCAATTAAGGTGACAACAACTGGCTTAAGGACTATTCCTCTCACAGAAAAAAATAAGGACACTATGTGTAGAAAATAATAACCATAATGTAATTTTTTCTTAAAGGTGAGGGGTCATGAAGATATAAACAGATATTATGACAGAATAAAATCTATGTTCTTTTTTAAAAATATAGTAACTTTAAAAAGGCCAACCTTTGCCAGTCTGAGAACAAGCAAATTTCCTAGGTTTTGATTTGTAGTTGTGCCGACTAATAGTCAGAAAGTACAAGATTAATGACTCTATCTCTTGGGAAACCCGTTAAAACAAGACTCGTCATTGAGACCCTATTTATATATGGAGAAGTCAAAGTAGGTAACCTTCTAATATAGAAGGTGTCAAATCTATGTAAAATGATTGGGAATCTACAATGATCAGACATCATGATCATATATCCTCTGGCATCCGGTCAAAACCGTCTTGATTCCTTCATTAGTTTAAGCCTAAATACTTAATCATAATGTTCTAATTTATTTAAAAGATATACATCATTATCATTGTTGTATGTCCTTAATAGGCAAACTAAGAACAGCATGAACAGAATGTAGAAGCTCTAGAAAAAAAACATGACTTTATTGTAAATGTCCCTCCTAAATAAATATGTACCTCGAATGAAATATTATCTAAAAGGAATGAAATAAGATGAAAATAACTTCAACAAGGTCATATCCAACTTATTCAGTTTTAGGATAGTTTTGCTACAAAACTGAACAAGTTTCTTCTAATGGGCTTTCATAGTGATATTTCAACTTCCTTGATGGCTAATTTAGACATTTTCCATTGCCATGTTCAGGCAAAAAAGAACACATTATTCAATATCTTCTTTTCCGGAGGATATTTTCTCTTCTTGTTTGAAATATAAGATATTGGATACATTATCACCTAAATAAAGCAAATAAATGTAAACCTTTCCATATAAAACTTTCTATGATAAGACAAAGAAAATATATATTCGCAACATTTTTGGCCATTCTGCAGCTTCATTCATAACTAAATTAGAGTTATCTTTCTTATCATCAGCTGCATTTGATTTCAGGTTCTTATCAGCACAGAGAAATAAAAGTTTAGCGGGCTGGCTATGTTCTTAAAGTGAATATTGTCAAAATCGATGGGAATATCATAACAGACAGGAAGCGACAAAAAGGACTACTGAAGAAACAAAGGAGGGACCGGGTGTCATGAAGAATAAACTCTAAGGAAAAAGAGAATGGATCTCATATCATGAAGGAGTAAACATATCCTGCTGACCCATTAATCGCGCCGTGCACCCATAGTTATCGTGGTTGAAAAGTTAGTAAATTGAAGTGAAACAATACGAACCGAATTACTCGCTTTATGTGCTTTGCTGTTTTAATGTTGAATCCGCCAATAACATAGAGCATATTGCATAGCACTGCAACACCGAAGTTTGCCACATCTTTGGTGGCTTTCCACTTTTCGATTTTTATTTGATATGTCTGGATATTATCCTGGTTCGGGGTAAGGATGACATAGAATGCTTCGCCTGAACCTGAACGGTTGATGGTATAAAGTCTTGTCTGTATATAAGACGATGATGATGTCGAGGCATGTACTGTGGTGAATCCATTCATTATCAAGTCATTTTCATAGTCGGTGAATAATCAAAACACTTTCTGTGGTGCCTGTTTTAAAACTGAAATATAAAGGAATTAGCTCTTAAGATATTGCGCATTTGTCAAATTCAACATTCAACATCACTGAAGAAAGATAAGTCGTAATGTGAACAATAATTTAATTGTTATCGAAAGAAACTCTAGGTTGTTCATATCGTAACGAATATGGAAGACTTATACCAAATAGTCAAATGTTACGTTGAAATTGCGCTGTTTTAATCAGATGGTAAGTATAAACTGTTGTACAGATACACATGCAGTTAAGAACGCATGGAAAAATAAAATATATTATACGATCTCATATTTTCAGTCAGTAGATTTGACGTCATTCCGTCGGGAACAAGTGTGATACCGTGACGTGTGAGAATATGAAGAAATTATCCTGTCTGTCTGTCCGTCTGAATGTCAACCTTCTCTACGCTATGTTACCTTATAGCCACAGGGCACGCCAGTTATGCTAAATAATCGTTGACGTCACATGTTGACATATAAAAAAGAGAAGGGAGGACACCGATTTTTCGCCGATCCGGGGTTTCCCTAATTTTTTAAACACGGAGGTAATTCCAAGGTAAGCCCTGATTGGTCGATATTAAATATACGTCATAATCGAAGAAGGGGGAAATTTAAATTGATCAAATTTAATGAAAGAGTAAAAATGTTGATTTCATGGCAACTTATGCTCAAATAATACATAAATGCCAGAAAATGTTTAAATAATATTTTATTCATTATTTTGAAAAATTTAAACTTGTTGTATCTTGTCAGCTTGATATGGGAAAGATATTATAAGGAGGCTTTTAGCCTTATAGAGCTATAGTGGTGCCTGTTTGATCAATTTAAATTTCCCACTTCTTCAAAGCTTATCCAAATCATATATATATATATTTAATATCGACCAATCAGGGCTTACCTTGAAATTCGCTCCGTGTTTACCTGAAGTCCCTTTGAAAGTTTACAGCTGCAGACGGCTGATGGATAAAATTGACCGATTTCTGCCATGAAAGCTTGTTGAGAGAAAATGCGAGTGCATACAGACGCATAATAAAGTACAAGGTAACTGACGAAAGCTTTTATTGCATCAAAAATACGGAAAATTAGGGAAACCCCAGATCGGCAAAATATCGGTGTCCTCCCTTCTCTTTTTTTATATGTCAACATGTGACGTCAACGATTATTTAGCATAACTGACGTGCCCTGTGCTTATAGCGACATAATATTAAACACAATTGTTCTCAATGGCCAAGGAGTTCGTCCCAATTTTATACCAAGCTCAGATATTCAAGATAATAGTTTATAACAGAATATCCCATGCCAATTTTTACGGTGATCTAGTGTACAAGCTAAGGAGGGTCAAAGGTTCCGATAATTTTATATCGGCGGTCTCTAAAATTATTAAACGCCTTCGATATCGACAGTATGACCCCGAGTTCATCGCTTATACCATAGTTCTTTTATCGGGTCCTTCTACAATCCAATGCAGACTTTTGCTTGAGTGTTGCACGCTGACTAATATGGCGGTAGGGACTATATGACGGGCCTTGTCAAAATCTTTTCAGAGGAGACAAGATCCTTATCCTAGTCCCTTCTGACTGATAGTAGGGACTCCTATTGATCAGCTCGCTTACAGACGGACAGAACACTTATGTTGATGTCGCCTTACATATTTTGGATAGCAACATATTATTCTATAAACGTTTCGTGCGTAATAAAATGCTGATCCTTGTTCTCTATATGGAGGATTGTTTATAAATTTTTTAAATGTGTGTCCTTCGATTGTGCTGCTTTTGCGATGAGTGGGAAAGTGGGCGCCCGTAAACCGGTTAACTATTCCAACTGAATGACGTTTGTTACTCCAAATGACTGCTTTGTCAGGTGAAACACATAAAGTCTTGTGCCATAACTTCATAAAATTTAAAAAAAAATTGTCCTCGAACATTTAAGAATGTGTTATGAGTTTGGACTCAAAGTCACAGTGAACACATATCCAGAACACTAATCCAGACCATTATTCTTCAAGTGACCTTGCAGTGACTTCCCACTACATGTAAATGTTCTCCATGACCCAAATGTGTGTCATAAACTTGTATCCGGATCAGTCAAAGTCAAGATGAATACAAGACCAGAATTCTACCATAATTTTTTCATATTACCTTTGTCTGTGCATAGTGCAGATGCTATGTCTGACATACTACGTAATTTGCTGCCGTATGATTTTACTGCCATATAATGTACAAGTCCCGTCAGAAGTATTTTAGTGTACATTCTCTTCTTGAGATCAAATATTTATAACAGATGTATAGCTTCAAATAAGACTTTGTTCTTGCATCCGACATTGAATATAAATGTAACCAAGACAGCTAGACAGCATGTTAGTGAAAAACCGATATTACACTGATATTTAGTCATTGTTTTTTATACTTATTTGTCGACGACAACCGAATGTATGTCAAGTTTAGCTGTCATTGCAATTGCCACGCTTTCTGAATTCACTTCATATTAGAAAATGTTTCACACATTGCTTTCAAGAGGTCCACCGTTTCAACAAAACTCTTATAACCTTTAATTTCAGGAAAGAAAAGACAATTGACAAATTTTCGATGTTTGAGAAATTCTTACATGGCTGAATGGTTAGAAATCTTGCTTGTAATTCATCATGGATTAGAAATTCGACGGACATTGTTACACATCGTTAGAAGAAACTTATTAAAATAATACACAATCACATTTTGTAAAATTTGCAATGCTTCAAATATAAAACCCTCATCAGTAGTACATATAATGGTATATGTATATGAAAATTCCCATATATGTCGAAAGTACAAAAGTAAATGAGATTTCTTGCCAGATTTTAGAATGAAAAACTGACCCGAAAATTTTGAACAGATAACAGTATACATATATACATATATATTTGTCCATATACAGGACATGATTAAAAAAGAAAAAATCTTATACCGCCACGATATTTCGCTGTAGGTGGCAAATTCCTTGAATTGTAATCAAAATTAATGTAAAATACGAAAATAACTGGTGTCACATGACTATGGCACTAACAACAATGTACCCCAGTAGACATTCACGGACCCCTGAAATTCAGAGGTGAGACCAGGTGCCCGGGAGGAGTGAGTGTATCCTGTTTGGCTAGCCACAACCACCATGAATGCCCTGACATACATTAGATACAATACAATCATTAGAAAGATATACATGATAAAGATTTTGATATCAATGTGTAGTTAGCGAGTCATGTTATGTTACTATTTAGACTTACCTGTAAATGTTCACTATTTAGATATGAATAAATTGCTTTTATGGATGGATTGATTGCGTGGACATCTAAAAACAAGTTCTCATCATCGTATCGGTTGGAAATAATTTAATCAAAACGTCATTGTGTCTTATTTAAACATAAAGGCATTGATATTCTGAAAGTAAATACAGCTTGAAATTATGTAATTAAAGAAAAAAGGAAAACAAAATATCAAAATGTTTAAAATTTTTTGCATTCGTTCACGTCATTATCATCAATAATATTAATATTGATTTAATGTTAGTGGTACCTTATGACTCAATCATTTGAGAGATAGTCTTTTATATCGGATGAAGTCGATGTTAAAAACGGAAATTCGTAATCAGGTTACAATGCCAGGCTATTAAGTGTATCGATTCTTAGAACGTTAAACTTTAATATGGCCAATTCCGTTACAGTTGATTACATTGCTATACTTGACGCAGTATGAAATATTTTATTTAATTGAAAATACTTTCACATGCTAGAACCCGTATCTAGGTTTTGTTCTATTTATCATGTAGTCGTGCTTGGTGACCGGATAAGCAATTTCTATTTTTTTATGATAAACGTGGGCTGAAAACCGAATTATTGCTTTATTAATAAAGAGTGAGTATCAAATACACCTTGACATGTGAAATCAAATATGAAATATCAAAATTAAATGGACACGCCATCTGCTTGCTTTAACCATATTTCGCTTTAATATAACACAAACATAAAAATTTAAAAACTATAGTATGTCGTTCTGGTATTACCCATAAAGTAAATCAGAACTAGAGAGGCGCTAACGTTCAAATACTGATGGCATAATTCAATGATTGATAGTGTGTGTAGGCACCACATAAGTATTCCCCGCAAAGAATGATACATTGCTTTTCATTTATTTACTGAGACAGAAGTAAATATTCATTGTGTACATATAAAATATGCTTTATTAACCGTGAAGTATGATACGGGGTTGTTTTGGAAACCGCTAAATGTTTGATGCTAATTTAGTTGTGATAAGGCTTGCACTTGCTATTTCAGTTATGTGATTTTTGGACTTATGGTTTGGATTTATCCATCATCTTTACATGATAAGGGGTAGATTTGGTAACCGCTTGATCTTTGGTGCTATTTAAGTTACTATAATCAGTAGATTTGATGCACCGCTCAATGTTTGTTGCTATTTTACATATGATAAGAAGAAGATTAATTATACCGCTTGATGGTTGGTTCTTGACAGGTTATGATAAGGGGTTGATTAAGTACACCACTTGGTGTTCGGTACTATTTCAGTTACCATAAGTGGTACATTTGGTATATAACTTAAGGTGTGGTGCTATTTCAGTTGTGTTAAGGCGTAGACTTGGTAACAGCTTTATGTTTGGTGCTATTTCAGTTATGATAAGGGATATATTTGATATAGCTCTTGATGTTTGGGGTTTTTTTTATTTCAGTAAGGTGCAGATTTTGAACATCGGATGATGTTTGGTGCTATGTATGTAATGTTAAGGAGTTGATTCGGTACACTACTTGGCGTTTGATGCTCTATCAATTATGATAAGGGTACATACGGTATACCGATTGATGCTTAGAGCTATTTCACTTATAATAAATAAACAGGAATTTCTCTAACACAATTTAACGAAATTTACATTTTAAATTCTCTTGAAAACGTTATGGCTTTTTGAACTTTATTGTGGACTTTTAGGTATTGGGTTGAATAATTGCATTCTGTGACTTAATTTATAAAGTACGATATATTCATTTTTTTCATACCAAGCATGGAAGGTCGTTACTGGTTTGAATCATTTTCTTTAAAGCACGAAAATCCGATCATTTTTAAATAATAGAACACACTGTTCCTACGACAGAATTAACATTTACATGACAGATTTCACGATTGATATAGTTGCTGGTTAGTTTGCTTACTTCATTTAATTCACTCGCGCTTTATGCAAATAGGTGTTGACTTAAACCGGAAAACAGAATGATACCTCGACGAAATCTGAGTAAATTTAATCAAACAAATGCCACTTGATTTAACGCCGGTTTTATTATAGGTATTAAAATCATGCTCGGCATATCCAAAACCAAATATTAAGTTACTTTTAAATAGATTTCATATTGCAGTCATACATTTCCTAATTGTAAAATCTAAAATCTATTTATCAAAGTTTTGACAAATGGAAAAATAGAGATTGTGTGACAATTACGTTTTATAAATTATGTTTTATAAAAATAAATGATGTAATTGTGATTTAACATTTGCGTTGGATTTAAAAATATAATAGAAATGACTATGAGTGCTTTATCTTTATATATAATGGAGGACCCAAACACTTAGGGATATTTATCAGTTCATCTATCAGCCATATAATTGCACCTTTTCATTTTGTCTTTTAAACCAGACTAACCCGAATGTTTAATACGGGGGTGATATTTACTCGGTAACACGTTTTTACCTTACGTCCGTTATATAAATCGAAATTTCTGTTCAATATTTAAGGTAGATGCCCTCCTCACTATATGTGAAATAATCTTAACGTGATTTACCAATAAACTAAACAAAAATTTTAATATGCCGGTGCAATACAAATGCCACTGCTGGCAGCTAAAGTAGTAAAGTATATTTGCAAGAGAACTAATATTTTCCAGAAAAGTTTAATGTTTAAGGGCAATAACTCTGTTATGAATTACTGGATCACACCTATATTCGAACTACTTCCGGTTGTATGGCTGAATGAATTAGGTACGCTTTTTCAACTCCGCTCAACTTTCCTTTTTTGTGTCGTTCCCAAAACAGACTGTGAGCCTAAGTTACTTTGGAATTTAACAGTGATTTAAGGAATAACTATAAAAGGGATAGACCTGCATCTTTCCATGACATATCTATATACCGAATATCAAATTAATCCAATTTAATCGATCAAATCTTCAAAGAGAAAATTAGCGGAAACTGTCATTTTCAAAAAAATTTTTTCTATGTCAAAAATTACTGGACCACACCCATATTCTATTTTGACCTGCATCTTTTCTTGATACATCTGTATACCTAATATCAATTCAATCCATCAAACCATTAAAGAGAAAATATGCGGAAATTGTCATTCTCAATGCGTGTTCAAGGGCAATAACTATGTCAAAAACCACCGGACCATAACCATATTTAACTTGAACTGCATTTTCCCTTGATACAATGATATACGCAATATCAATGCAATCCATCAAACTTTCAAAGAGAAATGAGCGGAAACTGTCACTTCAAAAATGTCTATGTTCAAACTCTGTAAAAAAAATTAACGGACCACACCCGTATTTTAAGTTCACTGGCATTTTCCCTTGATACATCGATATACGCAATATCAAGTAAATCTATCAGATCTTCAAAGAGAAAATGAGCGAAAACTGTCATTTTCACGAATTTTTTTATGTTCAAGGGCAATAACTCTGCCAAATATTACCGGATCATATCTCATATTCAAACTTGACGTGCATCTGTCTTTGATGCATCAGTATACCCAATATCAATTTAATCAATCAAACCTTCCAAGAAAAATGAGCGGAAGATGAATGATGAACTAATGACGGAATGACGAAACAGGATAACACTAAATGTCCCCGCCATGGCGGAGACACAAGAATAAAACCTTCAGTCAAGATGGTGTCAAAGAACCCGCGTTGACCATATTTCACTTACTCTGTAAGAAGATTAATTCTAAAGTATGCTCAAGTACTAGTATAAAAGCGATGATATAAGTACATTAACCTTAAAACAGCATAAACTATAATACAAAATGTGCATCTTGAGTAGTTAATTTGTTTGCTTTACTCATTCTTTCTATCTTATGTTGACAACAGGAAGTAACTGACATCTTTAATACAGTAGCGCAAACTAGGAACAAATTTTGATTTTCTTGCATCTCAAGTATAACTACTACACGACGTCTATCACGGACTTTTTCTACTTCCCTGAAAGGTCAAATGATCGATGCATCTTTTGTTATAGAATATAAATTAATGACAAAGCCTTTAAAAGCATTGTTCCAAATCTACTTAAATTTGTTATGTTTTCATAAACCATACATAAGTTTTCTCTGGAACTGTTGTGTTACAAGAGAATATATGCTTTCAATATGTGTTAAAATTTATATAAATACTCACTGATGGGAATAAAAAGTACTTTATCCTAATACACATCAACACCAAACTTTAAATCCAACTCTGAAATAAAATCAAGAGTGTACACTTTTAAATGTATGCATTGACAGTCGTTATAGTATTTGAATGCATGCCACCTTCATTTTAACTTCTTTTAGTGAATGTCTCGGTTCATTTATTTCTTTATCATTTTAAATTTCTGACTATCTTAGTTTGAAATGTACATATCTAGAAACACTCCGAATTTTAAATACATTATCATTGTTTTCCCTTCACAACTATCCACCTGTACATTACAATTCCGCTTTACTAATCTATTTTTATTGTGATACGGTATTACCCTATTCTCTCCCATTCCACTTCAGAGCGATAGTAAATATTGAGTCAAGATAAAATACTAAATATTATCTGGAATGTAAACAGAGCACAGACAATATTAAAACTAGATTAATGAGATAGACATTTGGGGTAATTCCGTATCTAAAAGAATCTCGCAATTCTTTATGTGTGGTATGCTCGTATTTCAACTTCAAACAGAATAGAATTTGTACGTTATGCCCAGTAAATATTTGACGGTATGATATTGGGGCATCACTTCATTTTTTGTTTTGTAAGTGCATGCATAAGATTATTTATAAGGCTTCATCTATCCTCAAACATATATCTGATTTCAGGGATAAGTAGTTATAACTTCTCGATCACAAGCCGAGCACTTTATCCACTAGGCCACACCGGCTTAATATTAATAATAATAATAATAATAATAATAATAATAATAATAATAATAGTAATAATAATAATAATAATAATAATAATAGAGAAGCAAAGATAAAAACAATTATATAAACAGAACCGAAAACCGAATCTTAAAACAAAATAATTTAATTAGGACCGTAAATTCTTTTGATTGGTAGATTAAAGATAATTATCTAGAAGTACATGATGTCGCTGATGTTTTTACACAAATTACCCTTAATACAAAAATCACTTCAGGACACGGAATATGTATCCTTAAAACCGGTATATATTGCATGCATTTGAAAATATAGAAACGAGTTGATGTATAATGAAATATTGTGTTCCTAGTTAGGCCGATATAAAATTACAAACACACCTTAACAGGAACAACAACTGTTCATTTAATGCATTCCACAATTGTGGATCAGAATAAAGTAAAGGGAGCGTTATCTTCTTCTTTAGGAGTTTTAATACTTTCTATAAAATAACGTCATAAACATTTCACATTGCAGTACATTTTATGTCTGTCACAGGTGAAGAATACAGCATATTTTCTTTTAAATTGAAGTTTGAGATTTTATCTTTAAACATACATAATAAGAACTTGTACGGCGCGATAGGATTGTTATGTCACTTATTTCTCATGTATGAAATAACAAAATAATAAAAGAGATGGAAAGAAGTCAGTTTTTATTTAAATACAAAAATTAAATGAAAGGTTCACCCAGGAGAACCCGCACTTCATGGCTTTCCACTTATTTTAGTTATGGCGGTTATATATACTTTTTCAGGTGTAAAATATAGTTTCTATCGCAATGACCTTTTATGCCGTCACGCTATGATCCTTGGTTCGGAATGTTAGAGACACACACGAAATGTTTTCAATATAAACATAAAAGACCGTGTCTTATTTAGACTCATTGATCCGTTATTGGTCCATTTACTCATAATTATAATGATCTTCACCGTTATCGATAGATAATTAGAGAGCAAAGTTAAACTTGATCTCTATTGCTATCAAAAGAAGTTTATCAGTATAGTTATCTGACATTTAACATCATGTAGCAATTGCGTTTGTTTTAATTTTTTTTCAACACACGATTTTGTTATATATGTCTGACCTTTAAAAAGTAAAGTAAGATACTTTTGTTTTATGTTACAAAAGATAGACAATAATGAATTACAAAATTACAACAAAAGCCCGAACGAGGACATCAAAGAGCTCTGTTGTTTGAAATTCTGATAAAAATAAAATTATATTCTTTTCAACCCACATAATATTGTAATCACCAAAATCGTCTAATGAACACAATAGACTTTAATTAAGTGATTGCTGAGTGTCCAATATCTCATCTCTCAGCATACTTTTTCATTATGACGTCAATAATGAGCCACTGTATTTCCCTACCATAATCTCAATGAATGCTTCGACTCTCGACTCACTACCCACAATATTTCTCATTACAGACCATACGTTACTTACTCAATTCAAAATACAAACAATAAAATCATTCTTCATATATCTCTTTTCCAAATACACTTTCCACATTCCGTATAACTGTTGTGTCTCCAAAAGTACTTCAGTAAATCGCTCTATACTTAGTTCATTTCCAATCACTATAGCGGAACTGTAAAACTTCAAAGTACATTTTACTACAAAAGAGAAGACAAAAGACATCTGACCAGTGTCTAGCACTGGAAGCAGCCGAAATATCGTAGGAAATTATTGTGCAAGAGATGCTGGGGAGAGTATCACACAAGCAGTTGTGAAAATGAAGAGAGATGTAAAGTGTGTAAAGATAGTGAACAAAATCCAGGCGATTCGCAGTGCAAAGCTTATGCTAAGAAAAAAAAAAGAGGAGTTTCTGGCTCAGTTATGTGGCAGAAGTCACCATGGAGCTATACAATACGTGAATATAAATAATATACTAGCACATATAACACATTACAAAAATATTTGATTGTAGTGTAATTACGATACCGACTTAGGACGGTCATTTAATTTGACAAAAGCCAAACAAATGGTGTGGTTAACCGGTTTACGGGCCCACCTTCCCACTCACCGTAACAGCAGAACAATCAAAGGACGTACATTTAAAAATTTATGAATAATCCTCTATGTAAAAAAAAAACAAGGGTCAACAGGTATCGCATATTGAGAGGTCATAAAATAAAAACACGTAAGGTATTGTAAAACACATAATGATATAAAAATATATGCGACATCAACATGATAATCCGTGCTCTGCCAGTCTGAAAGCGAGCTAAAACCCTAGAAGCACATTCTGTCATATCATGTTCAGAAAAAGACAACCCGCTATCAAATTGTGACATTAAAATTTTTCGGAGAAACACACGCATTAGCAGAACATGCATTTCAGCAGCATGTTAAGGCACTCAGATGAGAGGATCTTGTAGCAGCAGAAAAAATCCGAGACGCACCGACGCTAGTTGACGCCTGACGTACAGGGCACTAAATCACGTCAACGGATATATGATTGGAGGAAATGGAATATGTTATGGAAGAATTTTTTATTTCTAAAGCTGAACACATCCCAGATTTCAAAGATAAACTTAAATTGTCGATTTATAATTTTGATACTTTGATGTTTTACGTTATATCCGTATAAATCATGTATTTACAACTTGCTTAATATAATTCTCAGTTGGTTTTCGTTCTCGACATCGACATTTTTTATAAGTTATTTAAAGCATTCCATTGCTTGTCCTCCTGTAGTGATGTAAAAAAGAAGGTGAAAACATAAAGTCGTTAGCCAACCTAAAATACCATCTAATTGTCCGAATTACAGTGTTTTCGACCGATATTTACGTCTTGTTTGTGTCTTTTTGCTAACTCATTTATCTGATTGGTGCTAGATTCAATCTCTTATTCTTCCAGAAGTCCATAATTGCCTGTATTTCCTATTTGTTTTGAATAAAAGTTACACTGAATTTACATTTTGGCTATTGCTCTTTGTCTTAGTATCTTATTTGCTATGAATACCTATACAGACCTTTATCATGTACCGTCGTCAGATTTCTGTAATATCAACATTAAATACGGTTACTTTCATTTATAAAGAGAAGTAATCGCAGCGCGCCAAATTAATTTCACAATAAAGATAAATAATGAACAAACACATTATGAATCATTTGGTCACTTGAATATAGCCGTCGTTTTCTTGACAATAATTTGAAAGTTTTTACATATCTGGCGTTTTATTTGCATTCTTTTTTTACAGAAGCTAGCTTTGTTAATAGTAATGATGTATAAATGGGTCCTTTGCAATTTCTTTTGGTTTAACCACACTGTTATCATTTCAGTAAGTGACGACAGTAATGTAGTAAAGCTAAACAATTGTAGAAAATAACCAACTCTCGAGCAAAGATAACTCTGAGTTGCAGTGGTGCACCCTTTTCATTATCCTAACATTGGAGTCCCCTATGATAAAATTATATTTATTCTCCCCTTTATAAGTAAATAACCTTTCTCGTCAATACCTTACAACATAATCGCTTTTACATTTCCAACATAATACAAATTCTCCACAACAAACACTATGTAAAGCCAAATTTTAAACCACAAATCGGATATGGCAGAATCCCTCCACATTTCAAAAAATAAAGAAACATCCCACATTTCTTATAGCTACACATAACCATATGCATTCCAGATATATAATTACAATTTTGGTTTCGCAGTGTATTGATAAAAGCAATTTCTTTCACTATCTTCGATATTGTAAATGCACTTTATTTGGTATCAAATTTTCTCCTTGCGGTTATGTTGTTACTGTACACTAGGTATTGTTAAAACGCCCTGTTTAGACAATTGTTTCAGAAGGTTCCAAATACAGAGCCAAGATTCTTCACAGTGTTTACAAAGTTACGAAATCATTATCAACTCATTTGTAGATTATTCAATGAGATAGAAAAGAGAAAACAGAAGACATATGATAAAGCTGTATTACATAAATCACCAAGGCCATGCACAAAAAACATGATAATAGTAGAATATACACGGAAAAACATTAAAATAAATATCTATTGTACTGCAGTTACGATACCGGTGTGGTTAACCGGTTTTGACCACTTTCCCACTCACTGCAAAAGCAGCACAATCAAATGACATACATTTAAAAATTTATAAATAATCCTCCATATGGAGAACAAGGATCAACAGGTTTTATCAAGAAAAGAGGTCATTTAAATATTTTTACCCACGAAACGTTTAAAGAATAATATGTTGCTATCAAAAATATACAAGGCGACATCAATATAAGTAAACCGTGCTCTGCCCGTCTGTAAGCTAGTTCAGATCCCTGATCAATAAAGAGTCCCGACTAACAGTCAGAGGGGATGAGGATCAGGACCTTGTCTCCTCTGAAAAAGTTTGGACAAGGCCCGTCATAGAGTCCCTACTTTCCTGTTAGTCAGCATGCAACGCCCAAGCAAAAGTCTGCATTGGGTTGTAGAGGGACTCAATACAAGAACTATGGTCTTAGCGATAATCTCGGGATCATCGAAGGCGATTAATCATTTTAGAATCCGCCGATATGACATTATCGGAAACTTTGACCCTCCTTAGTTTGTACACCGTAGAAATTGGGATGGGATATTCCGCTGGATAAGTATTGTTGAAAAAATATACAGGTGGACACTGTTTCAAAACCATTAATCTTCATAGGAATGATCATAAGTAAAGACAACTTGCATCATCTTAAGAGTACTGAATCATTAACTACACCAGCGGATAAATCTTCGAATAATTTTGATTTAAATGTGAAATATATTACTTCTACTGTCTAATGAAAGAATAAGGATTAGATTCGACTCCAGGAAATAATCCTATGCTTCTACATTTTTTCCCTCAATTTTAAATGTGATTGTCAACTATAAATCTGTTCTTACTACATTTGGAATTAACAAAGGTAAATTAGATTAAGACTTGTCCTATTTGTGATGTATTCCTAAATTGTATGAATGTCCCTACAAGCAACGCTTTATTGCTGATTCTTTGAAAGACTCCACAAAATCTGTATCGATCTTACCCACATAAATTCCATCATAATTTAAATCTGACATTCACATAAGTGTGAATCAGTGTTCTCTAGAAGTAGAAGTGTTATTAATCAAATTCGGATTTTAAGAATTCAACAGAACTTTTGGATTATTTGACGTCTACAAGATGCAATAAAATTCATTCTACGAAGTCATTTGATTTTACACAACAATCCTTCATCAACAATGAAAGGCATACTGTCAGAAACTATCCAAAATGATTTTCACAACTTAAAAAGAGAGTTGCAAATCCAATATAAATTCATTGTGGATAACAATGAAAAATCTGATTCTTAAAAAGTACAATCACTCTAAAACTAAGGAGTATCTCCCTCATGCATAGCTCTGTCCTTAGATAGATTCTTTGGTTCACTTAACCGTCATTTTAGCTTCAACACTGCTCTTCATATTTTTCATATTTTTAAGAATTCCAATCATTCGGCCACGAGCATCACTGAAGAGACATAACGAAATGCCCATATGGTGCACAAATTTAAAGGTATATATGTTCTATATTTACAGTATAACATATGTCATTAAGATGTTGAACATTCTAATTGATACCCTTTTAATTTTGCTGTACTTTTGAGGGTTTTTTTTCCCAAACAAGTTGTCATCATTCCAATAGGCATCACTTGTGCCCCCCCCCCCCCCCCATATCTTTGCTCTCTGCAGGGAAAAGAAATTACTACTTCAACTTCACATACAGATATGTAGATGACTTAATTTCAATCAAAAATCATACATTCTTGGATAATATTTTTAGCATTACGTTCAATATCTCTGTGTGTGTCTGTGTGCGTTTTGGTGTGTGTGTGTGTGTGTGTGTGCTTGTGCGTGTGTGTGTGTGTGTATGTGTGTGTGTGTGTGTATGTGTGTGTGTATGTGTGTGTGTGTGTTGGAGAGAGAGAGAGAGAGAAGTTATTCTGTTTGGTACCTTAATACTGTATTTTCTCACCACATCACTACATTACAAACTTCTTGCATCAGTACCAATATCCCATCATCGCCCTATGGTATATTCATATATCATTTAATGCAGTGCAAATAACAATGACAAGCGACTGCTCATTAGGGATGTGTGATAGACCAGTGGAAGTCATATGGCTTATACGGATTCTTTATTATACAACATGAAATCTCGTCACCGAATTTGACACCTATACATGAGATCCATTAAGTACGACAAATTTTATACCGGACAGAAAAGATGGGTGCTTACGGATGCTTACTCTACTGGGCTACTAATCTGACTCTTTTCACGGGTTCATTTATGCTCCTAAATAGATGTAATTGATTTGTTTTCTTTTTTTATTTTTGTTATCTGTGTATGATTTTGGGATTTTGGAACTACTGAGTTTGTCATTCATTTTATGATTTTAGTACTACTGAGTTTGTATGCCTTTTAGTTTATGATTTTGGAACTACTAAGTTTGTATGCCTTTCAGTTTTATAAGTTTGGGACTACTGAGATCGTATGCCTTTCAGTTTTATGATGTTGGAACTACTGAGTTTGTATGCCTTTCAGTTTTGTGAGTTTGGACTACTGAGTTTGTATGCCTTTCAGTTTTATTATTTTGGAACTACTGAGTTTGTGTGCCTTTCAGTTTATGATTTTGGAACTACTGAGTTTGTATGCCTTTCAGTTTATGATTTTGAAACTACTGAGTTAGTATGCCATTCATTTTATGATTTTGGAACTACTGAGTTTACATGTCTTATTTTGGAACTTAGGACTACTGAGTTTGTATACCTTCAGTTTTATGAGTTTGGGACTACTGAGTTTGTATGCCTTTCAGTTTTATGAGTTTGGGACTACTGAGTTTGTATGCCTTTCAGTTTTATGAGTTTGGGACTACTGAGTTTGTATGCCTTTCAGTTTTATAAGTTTAGGACTACTGAGATTGCATGCCTTTCAGTTTTATGATTTTGGAACTACTGAGTTTGTATGCCTTTCAGTTTTATGATTTTGGAACTACTGAGTTTGTATGCCTTACAGTTTATGAATTTGGGACTACTGAATTTGTATGCCTTTCAGTTTTATGAGTTTGGGACTACCGAGTTCGTATGCCTTTCCGTTTTATGAGTTTGGGACTACTGAGTTTGTATGCCTTTCAGTTTTATGATTTTGGAACTACTGAGTTTGTATGCCTTTCAGTTTATGATTTTGGAACTACTGAGTTTGTATGTCTTTCAGTTTATGATTTTGGAATTTAGGACTACTGAGTTTGTATGCCTTTCAGTTTTATGAGTTTGGGACGACTGAGTTTGTATGCCTTTCAGTTTTATGAGTTTGGGACTACTGAGTTTGTATGCCTTTCAGTTTTATGAGTTTTGGACTACTGAGTTTGTTTTATCAATCATCTTATCATAAATCAAAGTATTGCAAATATGTGCCACTATAACTTGTCAACTCTAATGGTGTCTGTTTGACGATTTTATCAAGTTTATTGTGAATCAGCTGAGTGTCCATTGATACCGTTATAGGTTTTGTATTCCATATTTCTGTAAGCTTGAATTATATCTCATGTTCAGTTGAGTGTAGTCTAATATCCGATGTCCACATTACATCAGACTACCATACTAATTTTCGTAACTCTGACAGAATTTTGCTTTTTTTCAGAAGGATATAAGCGTGATATCAACTGAATATTATTAGTATATATGCCATTGTCTTTGTACCTATAATATTATATAAAACTAAATTCTACAAATTCTAATAATAAGACACATTTTTACTATCGTATCACACAATATCACATAGCATATCCCATTTAAAACACGTGGGTTATTTAATTGTAATACTGTATAAAATTGAACTGAATAATTGGAATTTATTTGAATCTGTTTTCTTTTCGTTAATTCTCAAAAGAAGTCCATTGTACTCAATTCTACATTTACATATCCTTGTTTTACGTACTATACATATAAATATTAAATTAAACAAATTTCATACAATCAAATAAAGTAACTTACTTCTTTCCTCTTCGATATTCCCGATTAATTACAAATTCATTGCAAAACGATTTCCACTTTCACTCTCATCTCAAGGAGGCCCTACCTATTTACCTCTGCTCTAAAAGATCATAATCTACATTACATGGGCTTTTGACATTTTTATAGACCCTGAATAGAATGCTAACAAAAGTAAAAAGGACATTTTTCATTCGGCATTATGCAACTAAGATACAGTGAACAGTTCAACAATACATCAAATCTTATCAGATAAGGTAGTATTAGCTTTCATCCTGTATGTATTGAACTATTTACACAAGCAAAAAATCATAATGAGCAACGTGATAGATATTCATTGCAATGTAACGTTAAGTAACGACTTCCAAATCAGTATCAAACGTGTTATTTGTCATATTTCATACTAAAATAATAATGATGTATAGGTGAAGAATATTACTGGATTAGAAAATAGATGATATTATTAGATGATGGATTGCTAATAACAGCATTGCTAAGTGTATCATAGACAGACCTGTCATCTGTTTTGATGTTAAAATTTCAAACCGAAATTTGAGTCTCTTATTTATATTATTTGTTTTCGGATTAGGATTTCTTTCTTTAACGCCGTATGCATGTACATTTAACCTGTATAGGAAAACAATAGGCAAGGATTGCATACATACGTGCTTTAAATATTTCGAATTTTGAGCATATAGGATGTTTGAATTCCATGCAGTTCCCTAAAGTGGACGCAAATGTACCTGTGTATATCCCACATCACCAAATGTCCCTTGAGCTTAAAACACTACGTATTCAAATTACGATTTGCTATATGTCCTACACTTGTCTTACAGGTCACATGATTGAGCTTTTTTATGACATCAAAGTTATAAGTATTGTGACGTAGGGTACACCAAACAGAAACTGAAGGGTAAATTTTATAGCAGTTCAATTTCTTCATAGTTATCAGGAAAACTGCAAGTGTAATGTCCAAGATCTTCTGATAAAGAAGTCTAAAAGGCACTATATTTCAAAACTTTAAAGTTTGGTTTTGAGACTACTTGCCTTTTCTATAGTTTTATATCCCGTCCTGATCGTTGGGGATATTAAAACACATAACTTAGTTCATATAAGATCATTCGTATACGAGTTCTGAGTGACAGACTTGTATTAAGGCGAAAGTGGGAATAAACTTTTTAAAATTAAATATAAAGTAAAGACAAACTTAAATATAAAGGTCACCAAGGTGACCTTTATATTTAAGTTTGTCTGTACTTTACTTTAAAGGTGACTTGAATAAAGGAACATGGGGGCAGGGAGTTAGAGAAATTATTAAAACTGAGACTTTTTTCACTAATCTTTCATATAAATGTAATGCACATTCATTGTCAACTGGCAAAACGTTACAGACAAGTACGTATATTTTGATGAGTACGGTATTTCGGACTGGAGAAATTAAATACTGAAATAACCAGGCATGCACTTTATTTTTCAATAACTCAAAAATGACTACATGTTCATAAAAACTAAAATAAAAAATATTTTGCACCATATCTGTATTAAATTTAACCTAAATATTTTTATAACATGAAGAAGGTTATAGTGATGTCATAAATCAATCTATAATAAATATGAGAATATACATACGTGTATTCATTAGGTGTACCATATGCCCGTTTCGACAACTGGTGTTGCTCAAAGCCTTCGGAAGTATACATAATAAAAGTTAAAATAAAGTAATAAGCTGTAAGTTAAAACAATACAAGTAAAAATATTATTTCTACTGTAATTGTAAACGTACAAATTATTACAAATAATTTGCTAATATATATATGCACATATGATATGTTGTGTTACGATATCCTAATCCTTACAAAACATGCATACAAATTTCCTATATTTTTATTTACAGGTGTATATGGGATAAATAGAGAGGAATATAAGTACATAAGTAGGGACAAAATAATGGAGACACACGATAGTAACGCCGGTCAAGGAAGTTTTTCATTAAATCATATCCCACGTCCGCCGTCCAAAGAAAGGTCACCTTCTGCATCAATTTTAAAACGCAGACGCCCACCTTCGGGAAATTCTGTCAAATTCAAAAACGATGATAGTGACGGACCACCAGATTCATCCTTATCGATCATAACGCGGAGCCAAACACAAACATCGCCCGTAAAAACTGAACATGTCCTGACTCAAAGTCAGATTACGGTGCCTTCTCCGAATGAAGACAATTTGGAGAGTGCAAAAACCAACGACAGGATATCAAGTGCGAATTCAAACAACACATCTGATGACCAAGTTGTTTTAACAAATTTTCAAAACTCATATTATGAATACAAATCAGAAACGAAAATGGAAGGTGGAAATAATGACTCAACAAATTCAGAACGCAGTTCAAGGATGTCTAATTTTGAAGACGATATACCCGATATGAGTGTTCAAAATGACACAGATAATGCAGAAAATAGATACTACGCAGAATATGAACATTCAACTAATATGACAGTCGACAACGATGTTATTGTGCATAATTCTAGAGTAAAAGATAATGAACAAATTGACCTCATCGAAACTAAGAATCAGGATCGTGCGAGTCCAGATGGTGTTTCTGATACAAATAGCATAGACAATTCTTTGCAGTCTTCCTACAAGTTGGACAATGTGATTACAAATCATTCAGGACAAAGTATGAAGGAGATTTGTGTTGACAGCAACAAAGGCAACAAGGACATCGCCTGCAATAAAAATTCAACAGATGTTCAGATACATGAGGCGCAATTCATGGATATACATTCTTCAGAAAAGCATGCAAACGAACAAGCACTTGTTGAGTCTAACAGTTCCAATCAAGAAGAAACTGAAACCGGAGAAAACATTTGTAAAAGTGCTAATGCACTTTCGAGGTCACATCCAATTGAAATTGTTCTAAATAAACCCCCATGTTTAGAGGACAGTGTACCGAATGATGAAATCAGTGTGATAGAGGCAGCACCAGACAGTTCCACAAATAATGAAGAGGTATCTCCCAAAGAACGGGAACAATGGAGGAGAGAACGTCGAATTAAAAAGAAACGCAAGCGAAGAATTTATACCACTGATCTGTACGAAACAGACGGTCAAATGTCCATAGGAGGGTATTTAGATAAAATGAATGATGAGGCAGCTGAACGTAGACGGATCAGAAACCAGGAACTTAAACGAAGGATATCGTTGTCAAATATCGAAACACAAACAGTTATAGAGAAAAAAAATTATCATAAATGTAAAACAAAGCGCAACACAAAAAGTTATAAAGGTGGTAAAGAAGACAAAATAGACTGTACAGACATGCATAATGACAAGGACTCTGAAAGCTTAAATGAAGATTCCATTTCTGGTATGAAGTGTGATGATAAAGAAATCATTCAAGACACTGAATCAGTTAAAGACTATAACGGTGTTAGTAGCATTAAAACGCTGTCTGAAGAAAATACTCCAGAAAATGGTGATGATGACAATGAAGAGCCACTCAAGGCTGATTTGACAAACATTGATGAAAATGAGCAGTCTGATCATAAAAATATGACGAATGACAACATATGTTGTCCGCGCGAAAGGCTAGAACAGGAAGAGGAAGCAAACATCAGCGACATACAAAATGTTTTCTCAAATTCGGAAGGAAAACTTGAAGAAAACGTTAGTGCAAATGGCGATAAATCAAATGAAAATGGAATTATGACCGACACTAGAGAAGAAAATGACTCAAGTGTAACAATAACTGGACAGTGTTATTCAAGTGGTAATGAGGAAACAACTGCAAATGATGGCGATGATGAATTAGAGCAAAGCAGACGAGAGGAAGACAGTTCAGATACGCAAATATATCAAAGTGTGCAAGATGGTGTTAAAACCACATCTTCAGAACACGCTGTGGAAAATCATTTAAAAAAGAACGAAGATGATGAATTTAAACACAACAATGAAACATTGCCCTCTAACAGCGTTAATGACGAAGCCAGATATGAACAGAATAATGTAGGTACATTAAAAGATATCATTTTTAAGAAACGCAAAGAATCAGTGCAACAATCTAATTTACCGATTACTCCAGAGATATTGGAATCCAAAACCCCTTCATTAAAAGAAATTATTCATCATCGACAACAGGAATCAATCAGGCGATCTAGTGCTGTGAATGTGCAAGGAAATTCAGAAATTTCAAGTGATACAAGTTCAAAACCAAACAAAAGACAAAAACACTCCAGGCATAAGCCTAAAGTACGACGCGATCTGACAGACCAGGAGTCGTCTTCAGCAAAAGAAATGTCGGAAGAACTGGAAAAATATAAGAAAAAGAATTTGAAGGACCTTTGTAGGGAATTACGATTAGTGCGACGAGCAATTTCTGAAATGTATCAAGAAAGTAAAAAGAAACAGCAAAGAATTGAAAACGAAGCAAACGTTATAAAGAATTTTGATAAGGATTCTATTACAAGCAAAATTAGTGCTAATGATTTTCATGAAAAGAAAACAGAAGCGTCTGCAAGCCACACGGAAAAAGAGAGTACAGATCGCTCCAGCGATAGTAGGATAGATATGACAGAAAACAACGAAGACAATGAGCCATTAAAGGATCCATGTATATCAAATGAACCTGCTATACTTGACCAAGTTTCAAATATAACTGGCAAAAATGAGATGATTACTCATGACTGCAGCAATGAATCAAATTCAAACTTAGATAGTAATGAAATGGATACACAACATAGAAACAACAAAACTGACGGAAAAGATGAGGCAAATATCAATACAATGAAAGAATGTGGTAATGACAGTGTTGATGATGTTGAAGAAAAAGAGGAAACTGAAGACGGAACTGATATGGAGGATCTAGAGGGCACTGAAAAACATTTGAAGGGTGATTTGACCTATGAAAATGAATTTGCCGACAACAGCTTGAGAGAAGGACCGATGTATTCTGAAGAAACAGCATCGGAACTCGATAGCGTTGATGGTAAAGGTAACTTGATAAACTATATTCTACTATTAAATTCACAATATGAAAAAGTATACTAAGATATTCAATAATGAACATAGATTTTATACTTCTCTTAATAGCCTTGTTAGTCTTTCAACTGATTCAAATATCAAATGTGTACAATATACAAAAATATATATAGATTTATACTCAAGAGATTAATTTAATTTCATTACTAATCGAATAACGTTGTTATAAATATAATAAAATGAATGTGTATTATATCAAATTCAATTTATCAACTGCATTTTGCCCGTTTATCATTACTTTAGATGATGAATTCCCAGAGCTTAGAGCAACCACATCCGATGAAGCATTATCTCTCGTCAAGGATGTTGTGGAAGGGTTAGTGTATCATGTGTGTGACATACCTGAACTCAAGAAATATAAAAGAGAGTAAGTTCTCCTAAATGTTTGATTGAATTTTTAAAATGTTCTACTGGTTGTTGCATTTTAATGAGAACTCAGTTTGGCGTGTTCGAATTCATTGGAAACTTCAGCTTGTACTACAAATAATACTACTTATCATTACCGGAGAACTAGTAATGCTTCCAGCATAGTAGTGAACATTAGATACTCATGCCATGAATATCAATATCTAGCTAATGACATGGGCATATTTATCTAATCGGAATTGCTATTTGTATCGATTAAATTTGATATAAGTATGCAATATTCTTGGGTACATTTATAAGTTAACATTTAGTTAACAAGGGCTTTACATCTAAAGCACGTATACAGTGAAGTACAATGCATAATATAGATAATCACTTACTTCATGCACTTGTAGATCTCTTTATATTACTATATCTAAAGGAAATGATATAGATATCCGAGTCAGTAGTATAACAAACCTCGCAATGGACATGCAGTGCAAGCAAAAATAAGCATTTAAAAAGATATCACAATAGCATTTGAATCTGATGAAGTAGCGTTGCGTTAAACGGCCACATGAACGGCCCTGTATTACTTAAATGGTATGATTAACAGATTTACGGGTCCGCCGTCCTATTCGCAACAAAAAGAAGTAAATGAAAGAACACAAATTTAACATATTTTACATAATCCTTCATACAGAAGTCAAGGATCAACATGTTACTCAAGTTCTGAAGTGATAACAATACAAACAGAATTTCTTTTTATAAAATTAAATTTGATAAATGTCAAAAATCAAGCATTTAACTTAGGTTGAAATATACTTATATATAGAGTTAGCATTCATCTAAATCACATAGACGGTTTTGGGGGTTTTTTTTCAATTACTACTTTATACACATGGACGGTTTGGGGAGGGGTGTTTCATTTAGTGCTACTATTGCATGTAATTTAATTTTTTTTTAAACTTTCAAACAAGGAGTGTACAGAAACAATATATCTTTCAGAGGAACATTTCTTAACGCACACCTTATGATTACTGTTTTGTTATCAGAGTAAGGATAGAAAAGGACGGGCAAGCTGACATCCTCTGCATAGTATGTTGTGACAAAGAAGATGAGAACAGCAAACATTTCGTTGATTATCTTTCATGCACGGAGGAAAATCCAGCACTCTTTCCAAATATAGTACCACAATATGGGAGTCTTCTGAGTCCAATTATATCACTGAAGTCTGATAAAGGCATATCTGTTTTTACAAAGGTATTTACATTAATTATATTGAATTCGTTTTTGCCAAATATGCAATGTCTTAATTTAACTGTGTCTTTCCGTTAACTTCTTAAATAATTCAATCCCTTCACTACATGAAGTTTTATACCGATTCTTTTTTCACCAAACAAATAGAGAAATCTATCGGTTAAAATTAATATAACGTCGGATGAATTAAGCATTGTTTTAAAAGTCGTTTTTACTTCAGATTTCTGGTCTATATAGTTTCAATATTCGGGCACCACAGGTCTACCAGTGTTTATGATTTACATTTCGTAGACTAAATAATCCCCGTTACTGATACGTTGCCGTACCAGAGACTGAATCGAGTTACATCTCTTATCTATCGTTCATAGTCAATTTGGTCGCGCTGAAATAACTGTCGATTTTCATCCATTTCCGTCTCCAATCAATCACAACTTTATTTCATACATATCTACTTACTTTTAGTCACATTATGTCCCAAAAGTGGTATTTTCTTCTAACTGTTTTCTTTGTTCATACTGACGACGTAAAATCCAAATGGAAGGTGCTGCCTTCAGGCAGATCAGTCAATCAGATTTTGCTGTATATGTTTCCTGCAATCTGATCAGTTGACCAGGAATTTAGCCTCTGGTACGGCGACATATCAGTAACGGAAGCCATCAGAGACAGGATTATTCAGTTCAGTACTTTGGTTTCGTAAAAAAAAAAACCCCATCATCCTCAACCATGTAGATATAAAAAAATTGTGTGACGTTTAAGTGAAACACTAGGTAGGTGATGTGGTTTAATTATGGTATTATTTAAATCAATGTGAAGTATCCCGTTTGTAGTTGACCATTAGGATCCCGTTCATGAAGGCTAGTATGAAGCATTACCAATCCCCAAACCTGTATCAACTGGATGTCACAGAGAATAATTGGCGGAATTTGGCATCCAAAGAATACACGTGTGAAGACGAGGAAGGATATGTAAGTGTTTCGTTGGTACCATAACTTATAACCTTGTGACCTTGACCCTCATATTTTACTTAATTTTTCCCCTAACTGTTTGGCGGGTGGATTATATTTGCAAATTTTAATCCACTCGACAATCAATGTTCTCTTCTGTCAACTCTTGTATAGTAGGTTAAGCTTACTTACTTTGATTAAAATTTCATAAGATCGTGATTGTGCTGCTTTGCGGTGAGTGGGGAGGTGGGCGCCCGTAAACTGGTTAACCACACCAATTGAGTGACCTTTGTTTCTTCAATTGACCGTCCTAAGTCGGTATCGTAACCGCAGCACAATCGAATATTTTTGTAATGTCTCTATTCTACAATTAGAGATGCAACGATATACCGCGATATGATATATCATGATACATGGGTCACGATACGATACACGATACGATAGGGACCTCAAACGATACGCAACCATACGCCTATGTTACTCATTATAAAATCATGTTGCAATTTCCATGATAAATAGAGATGTTTCAGATTTTAAAAATTGTAAGAAAAAGACCAAATGGATATGTTTTCAGTATATTCTTTATATTGTTATATTGTATCAATTTGAACCTCATTTCTAGTATGAATTGTAATATGTATTTCTTTTTCTCCCAAAGCTCTTTTATCCATGTAGGATCTTCATGAAATCGAACAGGTACATTTTAACCCTGATTTCATGATAAGAAAATGTATCACGATACGTATCATATCGCTGTACATGTATCGTGATACGTATCGTATCGTGAGGAGCTGTATCGTTGCATCTCTATCTACAATTATCAATTGTGTGCAGGTCCTTTATGATTTGTGCCATACAGCTTTGTCAAATGTCTTCTGTTTTCTCTTTGGTGTACTGTACGATCGTGATATACGGTATATGGTAAACTATGCGATCGTGATATACGGTACCTGGTAAACTGTACAGTCGTGATATACCTGTACTTAGTAGACTGTGCGATGGTGATATACCGTACTTAGTAAACTGCCCGATCGTGATAGACGGTACTTGGTAGACTGTACGATCGTGATATACGGTACTTGGTAAAATGTACAAATCGTGATATACGGTACTTGATAGGCTATGCAATCATGATATTTCCTACCTGGTACGATTGTGATGTATTGGTACATGGTAGACTGTTCAATCGTGTTATACGGTATTTAACAGACTGTACGATAGTGCTATGCAGTTTTTGGTAAACTGTCCGATCGTGATATTGGGTACCTGGTAGATTGCACGATCGTGATATACGGTACTTGGTAGACTGTACGATCGTCATATACGGTACTTGGTAGACTGTACGAACGTGATATACGGTACATGGTAGACTGTGCGATCGTGATAGACGGTCCTTGGTGTGCTGTACCAAAGTGATATGCGGTACTTGGTAGACTGTACGAACGTGATATACGGTCCTTGGTAGACTGTACGAACGTGATATACGGTACTTGGTAGACTGTACGATCGTGATATACGGTACTTGGTAGACTGTACGAACGTGATATACGGTACATGGTAGACTGTGCGATCGTGATAGACGGTCCTTGGTGTGCTGTACCAAAGTGATATGCGGTACTTGGTAGACTGTACGAACGTGATATACGGTCCTTGGTAGACTGTACGAACGTGATATACGGTACTTGGTAGACTGTACGATCGTGATATACGGTACTTGGTAGACTGTACGATCGTGATATACGGTACTTGGTAGACTGTACGAACGTGATATACGGTACTTGGTAGACTGTACGATCGTGATATACGGTACTTGGTAGACTGTACGAACGTGATATACGGTACTTGGTAGACTGTACGAACGTGATATACGGTACTTGGTAGACTGTACGAACGTGATATACGGTACTTGGTAGACTGTACGATCGTGATATACCGTACTTGGTAGACTGTACGAACGTGATATACGGTACTTGGTAGACTGTACGATCGTGATATACCGTACTTGGTAGACTGTGCGATCGTGATATACGGTACTTGGTAGACTGTACGATCGTGATATACGGTACTTGGTAGACTGTGCGATCGTGATATACGGTACATGGTAGACTGTGCGATCGTGATATACCGTATATGGTAGACTGTACGATCGTGATATACGGTACTTGGTAGACTGTACGATCGTGATATACCGTACTTGGTAGACTGTATGTTCGTGATATATGATACATGATAGACTGTGCGATCGTGATATACCGTACTTGGTAGACTGTACGATCGTGATATACGGTACTTGATAGTTGACATAATGCTCTATCAAGGATAAAATCGTACAGTGATAAACAAATTTACCCAACATAAGGCAATTTATATCCTAGCTATTTTAAATATACTTTGCAGTCTATTGATGATATGATTTCATAATTCCTTAATTTTATCTCTGTTCTACTTTAACTTCGTTTTTACCCATTCTGTTTTTCTTTTTCTGTACCTAATCTTCTGTTTTCTACACACGTCTGTGAAGAGGTTCGTATCATACACTGTAATCAGTGGTAATATTAATGTTTTACATTTACCCTATTGTTTCAACTTAAGAGACAAGCACCTAATTTCGCAGTTCCGTTATACTATTTATTATTTATTGAATGTCCATTACATCACTTTGCTGAAGGTAAACCTTTCATTTCATCACTCTGCTGAAGGTAAACCTTTCATTTCTATGGCATTCTCATATCAAAA